>PUFA01000068.1:7387500-9847460 GCA_003508835.1 Eonycteris spelaea
AACTTTATGAATGACTTCACATTTTTCAAGACCTGACTCATATGCCATCTCTCCTCTGAAGTATTTATCAATTCCTCCTCCGACTAAAACATTCTCTCCTCTGAAATTCCACTTTGTGATGTGGGCATGTGACACACAGCCTACCAAAATAGAAACAAACTTTATTAACGTATCGTACATGTATTCAATATATATTGATTACTGTCAGGGATGAATAAACAAAAAAAATATTTGTCTTCATGATATTTAGAATTTATTAGGAAGAAAACAGTAAACAAATAAGCAATTAAATGTATGATAGATGCTGGGTATTTATACATTATAGAAAGAAGAATGAAGTAAAGTATATTAATAGAGAGTGGCAGGGGGAAGGTGATCAAGGAGGGCCTTCAAGAAGGTGACTTAAGCTGAAACCTGTAGTGAGGGAGCTTGCCATATGGATATTTGGAAGTGCAAAGTTCCTGAAACAGGAGCATTCCTGGAGTATCTGACTTAACATTAAGGAAGACAGTGTGGCAGGAGCTGAACGTGTAAGGGGAAAAGTGCAGAAATGAGGTCAGAAAATCATTCATGAATAGAATAAACATTGCCTTCCAGGCCATGGCAAGGGCCTTGAGTTCTTATAAATGTGAGCAGAAACCATGGCAGGACTAAAAGCAGGAGACGAATATCATGTGGTTGAATTTGACTGCTGGTGGAGAACACATCATAGGGGTAAGGATAGAAGCAGAGAGACAAGTTAGATGACTTACGCAGTGCTCTTGAGAGAAGTGAGGGAAGCCAGTTGGAACTGTGCCCTGCAATCAGTTTGTTTTCACCACATCAACCTTCTCTCTGTTCTCGAATGCACTAAATCCTTTCCCGCTCAGGCCTTTGCTCTTGCTGTCCACCATTGGAATGCTCTTTTAGCTTTTCAAATAGCAGACTCATTCCCATCATTCAGATCTTAGCTCACTTGACATCTCCTCAAAGAAGCCTTTTGTAATTATTCTATCTGAAGTCAGCCACCTCAGAAAACTTCCATTCCACCCACCAGTGAGTTTCCTTCACAGCACTCAACACCATCTGTATCTCTCTTGTTTGATGTGTTGCTTCATTTGTTGTGTTTCTCTTCCACTTAACAAAGGGGCATGAAGACAGGGACCTTTTCTTTTTTATTCACTGGGATATCTCCACCACTTAGCATGCCTGGTACATCAGAGGTGTACAAATAAGTATTTATTTGTTGATGAATAAATACGAAGTGAAAAAGTGATTGAATGAACTAACCAAGTGGAGAACACACTATGGTGCCCATAGGAGGCATACTTAGCATGATCTTGAAGACTTAAGGAAGCATACTTAAAAGAGATTTTTAGCTATAGATTGCAAATCCTAATTGAAGAAGAGTGGATTTCAATTTATTTTATGCTTTATCTGGCTTGAGGACCTCGTGAAAGCATTTTTTATTCAAATATAATGTAAAGAGCATCCCCCCATCTCCCACTTCACTCTGATCCTTTCTTTGTATTTACTGCTTGTTCTTGCCTCCCATCAGTCCAGGCTTGATGAATGCATATTACCACTTAAACAAAGTGTCTATGAATTGCTCAAAAATTTGTAAGTACCCAGCTCAGAAATCTTTGTTTTTTTCTCACTAGCTCTTCACAGCATTTGGTACCATCTTTACTTTTTACCGTGGCAATGGCCATGGCTGCTGCAGCAATGCCTCCTTCTATATTCTAATACGAGTGGTTATATTTTCCCAAATCTCCATGTCCAGAGTTACACTGTGAGAAAGAAGATCTGCCTAATACCAAAACAGTTGCTTTTTCCCCTCTTATATCATGCTATTCAATGAGATTATATATTCCACACTAATATTGTATTATTATTTTTTTTTTGAGGGGAGGCAATATGGGAAATTATTGAATAAAACTCTTACTGGGGGAGAAGCAAAATCTATATTAAGCATGTACAAACTCATTAACACATAACTCCTTATCCTCATCCAATCCTGAGTTAGTATTACTATGCTCACTTTTCAGAAAGAGAGAGAGAGAGAGAGAGAGAGAGAGAGAGAGAAAGGAGAGAACATATATACTTAGCCAAAGTTTACACAGTGACTAAATCAGTGGAGATGTGTTTCAACCCTATGTTCATGTAAGACCCACAAACCCCACCGGATGTTCTGATTACTATACTGCCATCACTAGTTCCAATGAAAAGACTAAACATAAAAATAACCCAGTCAAAATTTCAGTGTCTGTACTTGCCTTAGCTACTTTTCCTGTGTAGTGTTTATGACTTCCTTCAACATCTTAACTGCTTGCTCTTCAGAAAATTATTATGAAAGCTGTATGATTTTTTCCCTAGTGTGTTTATGATATAATTAATCCAATTCCATTTTGTAAACATTTATTGAAAATTGATCATGTACCAAGCAAATCATCAAGTAATGAGTAGAGATATTTAGATGAATGAGGCATGGTTCTTTCTCTGGAAAAGCTTATATCCTACTGAGAGATACAGTCATTAAAGCAATTAATTACAATGATCCATACAGTAGTTGAAATAAAGACACTCCGGGGCAGGAAAATAGAGAAGAATTAATTATGCTAGTAGGATCTGGGAAAACCTTTATGGAGTAGGTAATATTTGAATGTCCATTGAGGGATAAGTAGGAGTTCACCAATGTGCCTTCTAAACCAAGTGTTTTTATAGTAGCAAGGTGAAGCTATATGAAGTGTTAGCAGTATCTAGGGACTATCACCGGCCCTGTGATGACCAAATTCTGGGTGCATGTGCGCATGTTTGTGCGTGTATGAAAATAGAGGAGGTTTAGTGATGACACACATATTCCAGGACATAGCCTGTACTGGTGCTCTAACAAGTTTAGGCTTCACTAACGCACAATGAGATATCATCCCACACTTTTTAGGATGGCTATTAACAACAACAAAAAAAAACAGTGTTAGCAAGGATGTGAGGATAAGGAAACCTTTGTATATTGTTGGTAGGGCTAAATTGATAAAACCATTATGGAAACAGTATAATCATTCCTCAAAAAATTAAAAATGCATATGATCCTGCAATCCCACTTCCAGCTATATATTCAAAGATGATGAAAACATTATTTCAAAGAGCTATCTAGACTCTCATGTTTATTTCAGCATTATTCATGAAAGCCAAATATGGAAACAACCTAAGTGTCTATCTACAGATGAATGGATAAAGAAAATATGATGCACACACAATGGAATATTATTTAGCCATTAAAAAGGAGGGAATTCTGCTCTTTGACATGGATGAACCTGGAGAGCGTTTTGCTAAGTGAAATAAGTCAGATAGAGGAAGAAAAATAATGTAGAATTTTTTTAAAAAAATCAAACTTATAAAAATAGAAAGTAGAATGGTGGGTGGTTGCCAGGAGCTGGAAGGTGGGAGAAATAGGAAGATGTTATTTATACCTGAATAAACTGATATCCAGTGAAGTTTAGTTTTCTAATACAACCTGCTTTGTATTGTTTTGTAACTTGCCCTTCATAAAGTTGTATAACATGTTTTCTTCTAAACTATTTCACATCTCCTGTCCCATTTGCTTCTCATAACAACATATATATTGTTATTGCATTTTACACATAGTAACACTAAGGAATCAAGATACAACCTTTTTCTGTGCCTTGGGTTGCTGCAAATTGAGACTTCTGAGTAAGTATTAGGTCTTACAAAGGCTTTTTTGATGATGCACCATGCTTTATCACTATTGCAGACTCCCTGCTTTCTTAGTATTTTATGGCAGTCTTCCACATTTACACACTCTTGTTTGCCAGAGGCTCTAGACTTCATATTGGAAATGGCTGAGTATCAGGATAAACCTGAAAAGTATATGCAAATGTGATATAAAAATGACAGAAACACCCTTTGTGTCAAACTCATCAAGAGCCAACATGAGAGTCAGTAGGCAATAAGGCTGCCATTTTCAGATTCTAACCACATAAAGCAGGTTTGAGAGAGAACCCAAAATATTTGATGGGCTGATAATAAGGGATAGTACAGTTTCACCTTATATGTAATTATCGAGCACTTCAAATCTATAGCGTTAAGGTCTACAAGCTTAATTTAGAAGGGAAAGGTGTACATTTATCGATGTCACCAGCTTCCTAAAAAACAAAATAAAATAACCCTGATTTTTAGTTTATGTCAATTTCCTTGATACAAATTACACCACAGTGGCTCTAAGCTACTAACAAATATTACCGAACACACTATTGGAAAAAGATGTGCACAATCAGCTCACAACTAGTTCAAGCCAGATCTAGCACACCACTATAGAGTCTGGTGTGAGAATGATCTGGAAACAGTGATAAGGAGCAGAAAGACACTGACCCCAGCTCTCAGCCTAGTGGTACAAGCCCATGTGAAAATGAAAAGGTTCCCACTTGAGAGAATAGATGGGTGGCAGAAACCTTGGAGTGTGATGGAGAAGCCAGTTTTCTGCTAGGGCAAAAAGTTGAAAGAAATATTCAGAGAAGAGTTTGAGGATATAGAAGCTTTTACTGATGATGGAGCCTGAATTCCAGAGGGTTCAGTGGAAGAAATTAAAGATAAGAAAGGGAATGGAACAATAAATTTGCTTTATGGACATAAGAGAGCAGGAAAAGAGGGGTGACATGCATCTAGGACTTTTGAATTGAAGGACAAAAAGAGAGGTAGAAAGCATTAGAAATAAGTCCTCTTAGACTCAAATCTATAGTGGCAGTGAGGTTGTGTTAGTGATCCTGAGGGGTATGTGACTGGGCTCCCACTTGATCCTTGTCAGGGACAGAATATACTCTCTCCCCGTGGGTCAGACCTTTTCAACTCCCATTGATGAAGTAGAGGATATCTGAAGAGGTCAGAGTGACTCAGATTGTGGGCATTTTCCTGTCCCTAAAGCTGCTTCATTATCTAGGGAGCCTTCCTTAACTCATTGGGTTGAGTTACTTCTCTGTTCTCTGTGCTTCTTCACCTTCTGCATATCTCCAGCATTGCTCTCAAATCACCCGGTCATAATTTTTTAAAATTTATCTTATTATTTTTCCAACACAACTAAAGGAAGTCCTTGAGGGCAAGAATCCCTTTAGCCATCTCTGTTTTCATAGGTCTGTGCAATCCCTAACATAAGCCTTCAACACAGTAGACTTTAGAGAATATTAAGGTGATCATCACCATAAGATTTATCATTTATTTAGATTTTATTATGTGCTGAATACTGTGCTAAGGACTTTATAAGCATCACAGTGTAATATTCTCAAGTCTTTTTCATCCCCCATTTTACAGAGGGGAAAACTGCAGTTCAGTGGATTAGTGATTGCCCAAAGTCAAAAACTTAATAAGTGCCAGACCAAGGTCTTTTTGATTCGAGATGATGCATTTAGCTTTTTTCATATTTCAATTACAGAGAAGGCTGTGTCCATATGTAAACAAAAAATAAGAGTTTTAGCACTTCTCAGATTTACAGTGAGAGTTTAATAGTTTTGCCATACTCTGAGATTCTCAAGCACGATCAGATTTAGTATTTGTAATCCTAAAGGCACCTGAACTGACAGATTTAGATGAAACCAGGAACAGTCAAACTGATAGGGTCTGCCAGCTGGTTGCCATGCATCTGGTGGGAAAGCAATCTGATAAATCAACCTAAAGATATGCCAGATGTTAACCTAAATCAAGAAGAGTGACAGACACTTAGTAGTCAGAAAGAATAAGATGTCAGTATGCAAATGCTAATGAATTGGTGCAAAATGTTCATTGTAGATCTTTTTTTTTTTTAAGTCCAGAAAGGAAAATCAAATCAATCCAGTTTAACAAATGGAAATGAGCACATACTATGCGATGCACTAAATATTATAAATGTAGATAAAGATATTTGAAAAGCTGTATTCTTTGTTCTTGTGGTCAGAGTTTAGAAGAGAAGATAAACATGAAATAAGTACATTGTGATGTATGAATCGTTTTCACTGATGGGGACATCACTCTGGATGATGTCATACACTGGCAGCAGTGATGCTGCCTAAGGAAGATCAGCAAAAGGAAATAGATTTTATCTGAGCCTTGAACGAATAATAAGAGTTTAGAAGTGGAAAAGCTAGGAAGGATCTTCTTGGTGAAATGAAAGGCATGAGCAAGGCAACTGATACGAAGGGCATGGTGTTCAGGAGCTGGTTACCTTTTGTTACAATGGAATACTGGCTCTGAGGATGGTGAATAGTACACCTACAAAGGTATCATGGGCCTTGTATGTTGTGCTGAATTTGGACTTCAAAATAAATTTAAATCTTAAATTCTGTCAACTGTGTACTTACGGAACTCCTAAAAGGGCTAAGCATTGCTCAGATATGGAGGAGAATTCATCTAGGTCAAAAATGGCATATCTCTACATATAATGAGTTGAGGTGAGGATATGTTCGAAGACCCCCAGTGGATGCCCAAAACTCCAGGTAGTACTGAACCCAGTATTGTACTATGTTTTTTTTTTTTTCCTATAAGCAGTCCACCTTACCTGTGGGGTTTTTGTTTGTTTGTTTGTTTGTTTGTTTTCCCTCAGTTTCAGTGGCCCATGGACAGCTGGGAGGAAAACCACTTAGGAAGAAAAAATGATGTAAAATACTTAAGAGAACAAGTTGATTACTACAAAGTATATATTGTTTATTAGGAGTTCCAAGGAGGGCACACCATTATGACTTGGAGTAATCAAGGAAGCCTTCAAAAAGAGCAGAGTTTTTGAGCTGGCTCTCAAAGATGGATAGCATTCGAATAGCTGTAATTATAGTTTATATTTGTTTAATATCTCCTATTTATGACCTCAGCATTTCCCATTTTACTTCCCTGTCCTTACAGCTTTGTGGTAGCTATAAAATAAAGATCAATACCACAATTTCACAACTGCAGAACCTCACAAGGGCCTAAGTGACTGTCATCATGCAGTTAAGATGCAGCAGGGATAGGAACTCAGGGCAAATATGTCTAATTTGATAGCATTAGATTTTTGAACCCTCAGGGAAAAAATAAAATGGTTGGAGTAGAGTGAGGAAACCACCTCTTTCCTTCGCAAAAGAATCCAAACTTGTATAGCTGCTCAAAGTGTGGATGAATGTCAACACACCTTTTTTATTGAGAGGCCCTAGAACTCAGCGTGACTCAGAAAATGCCTACAGGCGTAGCTGGGTATCAACCAACTGCCTTGAGAAAATAATGGTCAAGGATCTGAAATCAGCTTTATTGGTCCTCTCAATACCCTCTTGCACAGACAAAATCCAAACCCAATAGCAGATCTGGCCAAGATGCAGGAAGCAAGGAGACACAATTTGTGAAAACCTCATGCCACAGTCTTAAAAAAATTTGAAACTTTCTAACACTGACATCATATTCTTTGTCATGATCACGGTTTGCTTAAACCCACTGTCTCACAGCCTGCATTTCTAATTAGCTAATTGCTTCTAGACTACATCCTAAGAATCATTTTGTAATGAAAATGGGAGAGAAAGTGTGTGCACTATGCACCAGTTACTTTGCTAGAAACCATGTATATTGCCTTTACTATAGTCCTGGAAATGATATACATTTATCTCTGCACTCTGCCTCATGGCAGTTCTTGATTTCTGACTATCAGTGGAAATAGGGAAGTAAACATTTGGGAAAGATAGTGTATTTCAATAACTCATGAAGATCCAAGACCTTTACCTGCATTAACCAATTTAATCCTCAGCATAACCTTGAGAAGTAGGTGTTATTATCCCCATATGCACAGAAGAGAAAATTAAATCCAGAGTTTAAATAACCTTTCGATTGTTATCATGGCCAGTAAGTGGTAGAACTTGACTGAAATCCAGATGGTGTTAGGACATAGTACCATCCTGTATCACAGTACAAAAAAAAAAAAAAAAAAAAAATAATACCATTTGGACCAAGAAGTGAAAACACCTGACCCCAGTACAACATCATTCAGTAAACTAACATTAAAAAGAATTCACTCCCTTCATAAAGAGAACTGCATAATTTTATTTCTGGTGTACATAAGTAGTTAATCTCTTTACTGTCCTCTGTTCCCATCTGCTCTGTAATATGCTAAATATAGCTACTAGGGTAGAATACGCTCTCTTGAAAAAAGTGTATGTGTATATAGTGTACATATATGTTATGTCGTATATATACATATTTGTCATGTATGTATATATATATATAAATACACACATATATAAATAATTTCTACAGCATATTGAATTAAATAGACTCAAAGCCATTGATTAGATAATCCACTTTAGATCTGGTTTGAGGGTAATTCTTGGTCTGATACTTCTGGGGAGAAGAAACTGTACTGTTAATATTGTGCTCGAATGTGGAACATGGTTAGAGAAGGAACGTTTTGTAGATTCTTGGGGTTTCTTGTTATTGTGACTCTTCCGGAGAATAAGAGAGTAAAAAAAAGTGCATGAGTCAGATGGACCTGTGGACCATCCAAATTCAGTATTTGTTAGCCTCATGATTTAGGTCCTCTTTCTTTGTAAAATTATAACATCCACCTCAGAGAATTGCCACGAAAATTAAATAAGAAAATGTTTCCACAACACTTACTAAAGTACCTAGCCTATTATTTTTATTTATTCATTTAAATATATTTTAATGGTTGTTTTTAGTTTGAACATAGATTTTAATAAAAGAAAGTTTCTGAAAAGATACATTTTGGATATGGACACAAACATTAGAGTGTTTTTCAGGTACCAGACATTTTGCAGAGTGCTAGGTAGTCATGAAAATGACAATAGAGAAAAATTTCACTCTGATAGAAAAGGTAGACATAAATGAATATACAATTTAATCCTAAATTAAGTCTTCTCTGAAGAAAACTGAGGCCAGAAAGGAAAACGAGAATCCCAGCATGCAGGGCTGTCCAGAAAAATCTAAAACTTGCATACATGTGCTTCATTAATAGATGTTAGTGTATTTCTGGTCCTCAATAACCCAGCATAAGTGAGCATAAGATAAATGTGCAGTCCTTATTCCTGGGTGCACCTTCATCTCTGATTTCTCTTCTTTCTTTCTTAGTCATATAGATTTAACTGTGACAGAAAAACTAGATAAAAGTGGCTTAAATATAGCTTTTTGTTTGTTTGTTTGTTTGTTTCCTCTCATTCACATTGATATCCAGAGGTAGGTTGTTTATAATGACAAGGACCTGGACAGCTTCCATTTGATGTTCTACAATATATGGTCTTTTATCCCAAGGTAACTCATTATGTAATACAGTGTCTGTGGCTTTAGCCATCACTTCTACATTATAGCCAACAGGAAGAAAGATTGAAAATAAAGGGTATTTCACCTCCTTTTAAAGGCATTTCTCGGAAATAAAACATCAATATACAAAGAAGGATGATAAATACAGTATATATTCCAAGTGTTCCCATTTTTTAGAAAACATGAGGAACAGAGAGGTTAAATAATGTTACCAAAGTCACATAGCTAGCAAATGTCAGGGTCCACATTCATACTTAAATAATCTAGCTCCAAATTTCACTTTCTTAAGCACTGTTTCATATTCCTGCCTTCTGGATTGCTTAAGATAGTTAACACGTGTTAAAATTTGAAAGATGAATAAGGAGCTGATCAACTGAAGAAGTTGGAGAAAAGGGTATCTCTAGGCAGGAAGGACAGCATGTACAAAAGAAAGAGGGACTCAGTGTACTCATCTACAAATGAGAAAACGCATCTCTTTTTCCATGGTATTGTTGTGAAGAATGAGTAAGATAATGAGGGTAAGAGCCCATGTTCTAGTGCCTGGCACTTTGAGAACACTCACTCAAAAGCCAAAAGCATGTCTGGAAAAGATTACACAAGAGCCTGTGGGATATACTAACCTTCTGTTAGGGGACAGCATAATTAAAGTTGTGTTAATGATATAAGTGTTGATTTTACCAAGCGTTTGATGCAATCTCTTGTAAAAAATTAATTGCAGACTTGATTCCACTTGTCTTCCATGTGGATTGAAAGGTAGCTGGAGGAAAGCAATATAGGAAAACTCACAGCAGCAATGTGTTAATTATAGAAAGGTGTCTAAATGGAGGAAAACAATGATTTTTAATTGTATTCATTATTATTAAAAATTATCTGTGTGGATGGCAGTTCAATCATTTAAAATCTGAGGATACTAACAGGCAGACTTCACTTTTCATCACCTCTGAATAACATTAACTCACTTGAGAAAATTTAATCATATTTACCCTAGAATTTAGACCCTTTTCATCTCCTCCCTGCAGCTATCCTAGCCATACTTTTGAACATAGAATCCTAGAAGTTGAATCAGTCATAGACATCAGTACGCTCAGGTCAATTATTTTATGCATGACCTTACATGACCTTACAGTTCCAAAAACTGTAAGCAACTTCACATGGGAATCATTTAGGTTGAGCAATAGGTTAGTCTTTAGATCTCTGGATCTTTGAATTCAGGTGATCCAGGACGGGAAATGAAGGTGTTCTTACTGTAGTCCAGGGCTCTTTAAATGTTTCAAAACTAAAGAGCCCAAGGAACCTCAAGGATTTGAAATCTTGAATACTGAACAGAAAATAATTGTGAGAAACATATATTTGAAGTGCCTGTATCTGTATCCCTAGAAAATTTTAAATATATCTTTTCACATGTATTCCAGTGCATTACAGTTATCTCCTTATTTCTGTTGCTGACTCTTCCTTTCTGTCCTGGTTATCTTTAATCTGCCCTCTAGATCCACTATTGCTGTCTGTTTTTTCTCCATTCTGCTCTTTTTCCTAAAAGACTGAATAGTATCTTTTATACTTGTCATTTGACCTAGAATTGGGTTCAGCCAATGGAATGTACTGGAAGCAGACACTGTTAAGGACATAGATCTGTCAGGCAGCCCCTTCCACATAGCCACCCCCTCTCCAGGGTCTGGCTGTGCTTTCACCATTTTTTTATTCATGAGTAATAATCATTGGATACTGGAGACCTCCAAAAAATTTCAGAAGGTCCATCTATATTTCACAGATTATAGTAAAACCTTTGACTGCTTGAATCATGAAAGACTATGGGTTACTCTGAAAGAAATAGTCATACTTTGATTGTCCTGATGTGTAACCTGTATTATGGACAGGAAGGCACCCTTAGGACAGAATATGGAGAGACGGAACATTTCCTGTAGGCAAAGGTTTCAGACAAGGGTGTATTTTATCTCCCCATTTGTTTAATCTGTATGCAGAACACATCATACAAAAAAACTAGGCTACACTCAGAGAAGGGAAAAGTGAAAGTTGGTAGAAAAAATATTAGTAACTTAAGGAATGCAGAGGACACAGTCAGCAATGTTGGAAAGGGTGCTCTAAGGGGACTAGAAGGAACAAAATGTCACATTAATATGCATATACAGTAACTCCCCCCCCGCCTTTTGCAGTTTGGTTTTCCAAGGTTTCAGTTACCTGCAGTTTTAGTTACCCATAGTCAACTTTGGTCCAAAAATATGAAATGGAAAATTCCAGAAATAAACAATTCATACGTTTTAAATTGTGTGCCATTCTGAATAAATTCTTGCATCATTCTGCTCTGTCCTGCCCAGAATGTGAATCATCTCTTTGTGTAGCATATCCACATTGTATATACTAATTGCCCATTAGTCACTTAGAAGCCTATTGATTATCAGATGGACTGTTGTGGTATCACACAGTTTTGTGTTTAAGTGACCCTTGTGGTAACCTAATGCTACGTCACAATACCTGTCATTCATCTCACTTCATCTTATCACATAGACATTGTGTCATCTCACATCATCACAAGAAGCATGAATGTAGTATACTAAGATTTTGAAAGAGAGACCATATTCTCATAATTTTATTACAGAATGCTTTTATAATTTTGTTTTATTGTTGATCTCTTACTGTGCCTAATTTATAAATTAAATTTTATCACAAATACATATGTATAGGAAGTATATATAGGGTTTGGTACTATTCCTAGTTTTAGGCATCTACTGGGGGGTCTTGGAACATATTCCTCTGTGGATAAGGAGGGATGACTATACAAACTTCAGAGGAAAAAACCTTCGATTAAATGTTTTACATGATTATATATAATGTTTTAAATGATTTTAGATAGATAGATAGATAGATAGATAGATAGATAGATAGATAGATAGATAAGGAGAAACTTGTTACTTTTTGTGTGTAGAATATTTCTGCTTGATAGTTCAAAAAGAGCCCCAAGTTAGAACTCAGGACACTTGATTGACATATTTGGGGAATTTATTTAATATTTTGGTCTATAGTGTACCATCTCTGCTTGAGATACCTATGCGGCCTTCTAGACTGTTAACTCAAGAACAGTTTTATTTCTCATTCAATTTAGTATTTGGGTTCTTAGCTTTCTATATACAGCATGAAATAAGTACCAGAAATTTGGATATATGTTACATTATTTCTAGTCTAAAGGTAAACTATCATGTGGAAGAATAAACTTTAGGCCTGTTTTTCAACTTTGATGTAATTTTTCCTTTTTTTTTTTTTAAATAGGGTCAGGGATAAAACTTTTGCTATGATAGAAAAATAAAGAGAAACATAATTTTAAGTGGTATGCACATGGTTAAAGTACTCAATCATTTTAAGAGAAGGTATTAGGAAAGAGGAAAAATAGAATAATTTATCAAAAGACATGGATTTTTTTTTTAACACTTATAGGTAAGATGGTTGCTAGGTATGGACAAATAATACAGTGCTGGATTTAAGTCTTGGCTGATACTGAAGAAGTTCAAACCCTCCTTCACCCCCACCCCATTCTTCTTTTTTTTTTTTATTTTTAAAGTGAGGATAACAGTAACAATGCTCCTATCCTAGGATTGTGGTGATTAGATAAAATAACAAATGTGAAGCATATGAAGTATAGTGCTTAATAGAGGGTAAACAATGAATGTGTTTGTATTATCATTAAAGCCATAATCATCTTCATTATCTTTACAAAGCATTCTAGTATTTTTATTATTTTTTAAATTTTTATTTATTTATTTTTTAGGTGAGGCAACCCTTGGTTAACTTCACAGATTGCAAGGGCCTTGTCAGTTTGCAATCCCTTATTTTTTAGACCAAAACATCTGGGTAGTCTCTCATCCAAGTACTAACCAGCTTAGCTTCAGAGATCAGATGGGACTGGGCTCGTTCAGGGTAGCATGGCCGTAAATGCATTCTAGTAATTTTAAAAATGGTAAACTAACTAATATTATCAGGAATCTACCATATGCTGAACCTCATGCTAGATATTTTATGTTAACTGCTTTTAATTCTCAAATCAACTCTGTATCAAGAGGCAATATAATAAAAAGCAGGAGATGATGGCTTTGCAGCCAGAAACATTTAGGTTCAGATTCTAGATCTGCCAGTTTTTAGCTTTGTGACTGGCAAATTACTTAATGTGTTTGAATGTTGGTGAATACATCTATAAAACTGAAATAAGAATTAATTTGTGACAATGACATGTAGGTTAATACAAGTGTCTATCAATAAGTGCATGTTTGAATGCAAGTATATAGCGTGTATATGTCTGTATATGGTTTGAGAGCCTAAAAAATATTCTTTAAATTATAATTATATTACCAGCATGACCTTATTATAACTGTCAGTGAGAAAAACTAGGCTCACAGAAACTGCATGTTATTCTCACATTCATATAAAGTTGCAGAGCCAGTATTCAGGGTTAGGGTCACATAAATATAAACCTTTGCTTTCTCTATGACTCTACAGTGGCTCAAACAGTGTCTGCAGAGAATTCAGTGTGTGATGAATAGAGGAAAGCTTTATGAATAGTCCACGCTTTTTACAAATTTAAATTTTACTAATCGAAATCTACCTTAAATTCAAATTTCTTTAAGTTGGTTATCTCTTTGGTCACTTATAGTCTATGAGCCATAATTATTTTATGGAACTTCCTTGTGCCTAATTCATTTATTTTTTCACCAAAGAGAATGTGTCATTTTTTTGATAAAGACTAGTGGGGAGAAGGGTAACTCTACAAAGTGAAATTTATAAACATACAAATAAATATGCAAATAAGATATTCCATGTTCCCATTTTAAACATAATTTACAGGAAAAAATTTCACAGAAACATTGTGGAGGGAGAGGGTTCCATAATAATATAAATCCTAGCATTTATAGTGATTTTAATACATCCAAGCACTTTACATACATTAATTCATTTCATTCTTATAAGAACCTTATGAGGTATGTGCTGTTTTTATTCCCATCATACGGACAAGACTACTGAGTCACAGACACATGTGTATCTTGTCTAAGATTCCAAAGCCCGTAAATGGCAGAGCCCTAACTTGAATCTAGGCAGTTGGACCTCAGACTATATGCTCTACATCTGTCAGCCTTTGGAGTAAGTTTTTTTAAAAGTAGGCTTAGGCTTTTCTTAATTATTTTTAAATTACTTTCCTTGCATGGTTATACCTGTCATTGGTTTAGCTCTGACATCTGTTTAGTGGGCACCTGCCAAGAGCAAAGCATGACTGCACAGGCCAAATAGGGGAAAAAAAAATTAACAACACTGCTTAAGGACTGAGTAGAGATGGATATATAAACTAAATGATGAAATTCAGAAGGATCGAAATTCTCAATCCCAAGCTTTTCTCACCTTATGTATTTTGTATCATTAGAGGGGGGAAAAAAATCTAGTTTGAAAGCTATATTGCTTTCAACTAAAACAAAAATTGATTGGGAGCTTCTTTTTTATTTTGCTAAGATAAGTGTGAGTCAAAATCAATACCCAGAAGAACTCCAAAGAGAAAGAGATGTTCTCTAGGTACAGAATTCATAAAGGAGTAATTTATTCCAGTAACAGTGGAACAGTCTCTCAGCGCAGCTTTAAACAATTCAACTTGTAGTAAAACCTCTTCAAAAAAGTACAGAGTTTCAAGAGAACCTGAGAGAGGAGGAAAAAAAAAAAAAGCCAACATAAGTCAACATAAGTCACAGTCTTCTCATAGCCACATTCTCAATTCCTTTTCTCCTCCAGAGCTGGGTTAATTGATTTCTAACCTACCAAATACAAATAATTTTTCCACACATTCATTTTCCCACAGCCTCTTCTTGGCTACTGACAACCAGGTTATATTACAACAAGGGGACTCAAAAATACCTGGCTTTTGCTTCTGATGAGCTTTAACCCACCTTTGTGTATCTCCTAGTTCTGATGATAGCTGACGCCTGACATCTTTTCGTCAACTACCTAATGCCCTAGTAATTCTAGAGTGGTTCTAGATCTTGTTCTTAATGGTGCATGTTCTCAGGCACCACAGTCTTGGCATTCATTATTGGATTTATTTATTCATCATCTCTTAAATGAAAAGTTAATCAAATTCCTACAATACTAGACATTTTGCTACATGAGAAAAGTACAAGAATGAAATAAAATATAGACCCAGTCTTCTAAGGCCTCAATGCCTGTTGATAGTCCAAGGAATAATTTGAGAATTTTGTAAGTTGCATGGTAGAAGCATGTTTCAGAAGTTATAGGATCATATCATTTTCTATGGAAAGTCTATCTGATATGCTTATCTACTTATAAGCTGTTAATATTTGCATATCACTATGGAATTTATACTCCAGCAAGTCAATGTGGCTTTCAAGCTGTGTTTTGGTGTATTAGCAGGAATTTTAAAAGCAGATGGTGTAAAAACATTCCAAGGATAGGGATAGCATGTGGAAAGCATGAAAGTGGTAAGAAATATGATACTCTCAAGGCAAACGGATTTATGTGATAGGAGAAATTTTGAGAGGAAAGGCTGGTATCAATGTTTAGAATGGAGACTATATAGGTAGAGAGGAGATTCTTGAGGACTCCCTGTTCAAATCTAAAGATCAGGGACCTTTATTTCAAAGCAACAGATCTTCCCTTGAGTATTGCCCTGTCTCTCATTAACTACGCAATCTTAACCATCTTAGCCTTTTAAGAACCAATAGTCTTATTCATAAAATCTGAAAATCTTCTACCTCCTAGATTTACACTAGTAAAGTATGAACTTATTCATTGTTGATTTCCCTATGCCTGTATTTATTTACAAATCTGTGATGGTTAATTTTGTGTCAGCTTGACTGGGCTAAAGGACGTCTACCTAGATAGCTGGTAAACCATTATTTCCATGAAATAGATATAGATAGATGATATAGATATGGATATAGATATAGATATAGATATAGTTATTTCATTTCTCTGAACAACCCTGAAAATACAGTACCTACCCTATGCCAAGTACTATTCTAGAGGCTACAGAGGTGAACAGTACGTTTTCATCCTTGTGGCTATTATTTCTCAGTGTCTGACACATAGAAATACTCAGTGAATACATTATCTATTTCTCTTCTCCATCCAGATTCATAGTCATCACTTTGCCCATATAAAAATAAGGACAGAGTTGCTCCTCTTCACAATTCTGCTCTGATCTGGAGCAATATGTTTATCTTTGTTGGGAGATAGGCATTCTCCAATATCATTGGTTGTATTTTGCATTCTTGCTTTGACATTAATGAGATAGCTTTGTGGGTTTTGCAAACATTTTTAGAGAACTAGTTTTAACTGTATCTTAAATCTTTATGAAAAAATAAAGTAGATTGAAGTACAATCTAAAATTCTTTGAAATCACTGCATTTCTTGGTTGAAATGCACTTCATTCTTTTTAGTTATCTGCCTCTTTCCATTGAACATTCTGTGATGGCAAGTGTGATATCTTATTTCTCACCGCATTCTTAGGACAGTGCCTGGCACATGGTATCCTGGCACAATTCACTTAGAAAAACACTGTTATAGAAGACCTTTAAGCACCAGATTAGTGATAGGATTAGATGGCTTTAAAAATCCCTTCCCACCATGAATGCTGTGATTCTAAATTGTCAGCCTCTGAAAAAACTTCTTTACCTTTTAGAACAATGACACTGATTAGATAGTTCAATGTTAGGAGATGGTGTACAATTCCCTAGAGTAGTTTGACTACATAAAATGGATCCTTGAGAAAGAAAGAGGAAATTGGTAGTAAATAGCAATGTTAGTAATGCTAGGCCATCTTATATATTTCTGCATGAAGTCAAATTTGTATGGTTTATATGGAAAGTCTATCTGATATGCTTAACTACTTATAAGCTGTTAATATTTGCATATCACTATGGAATTTATACTCCAGCAAGTCATTTAACAGTTATAGGGCAGAAACTTTCCATTTTGTTAATCACTTACAGCTCTAATTTCACACTACATCAGTCCTTTCACTCTGGTCCACAGCCCTTCAAAATCCCTTTCTAAAAATCTACTCAAAAACATCTGTTCAGAATGTGCTATAAATAACAGCCACTGACACACCTCTTATGTCAGAAATTTAAAAGCCAAAGTAACACTTTACTTATACCATTTTTCTGATCCCCATCTCTACTAGGACTTGACTGTCCTTTCCCTCATCAGCTATTTCTCATTCACTTTTTCCAAGTTTCCTTTTAATCTGCCTCTGATGACTTCCTCATAGCTATCTCTCAGTCTTTCCTTTTCCAGTCCTTGACTGTACCTGTCGGCTACAGTTCAAGGGCTCACTACAGCCCTGGTACAAGTAGTTAGTTGGAAACAAGTCTGCAGTTATGACTCTCAGCACTCTCTGGAACTCCCTCCAGTTCAAACCATGGGTAAGATGCTCCCTAGACTTCCAACCAGTTCCACTCCTGATGGGTGTCCTCACAGAGTGAAAAAGTGCAGAGAGAAGAGAGATCCAGAGGGCATGGGCTCCTCCATGTCACTGTATCCATTTGACAGGTAAAGGACAAGTGCATGATGAGTCCCTTTCCAGTCACTTAGAGGTCTCATAAATTATGAAATTCTCCACTCTGCCTTAGCAAGGAATTAGAATGCTGGCTATTTTCTAAATGGGAAACTTTGACATAGCTTTTTAATAGAAAGCATGATCACATCCAAGGAAAGAGGTGAGTCAGGGAAATCAGACCAGAAACTCTGACCATTAAGTCAATGAGCATTCCATTTTCATGACAGTCAAACAAAATAAAACAGCTTTGTGCCCTGTTCTCCTCTAACATTTCACTTTGCCAGTTTTGTTTTCTTAGCTTCATTCATTGTTATAAGGCAGGGTCCGGGAAAGAAGATTCATCTATATCTTGTCAAAGTGCATTTGTTGCCAGCTGTATCATGGTTCTGATTCCACAATGATATCCTAATGTAATCTTATTTTTTAGATAAATATGAATACTATCAGTTACCAATGAAACATGGATTGCAGGGCCATCAAACCAATGCAAATTAGCCCATTTTCCCCCCTTTATTCGGAATTTTCTGTTTTAAAATTTTTTTCTTGGCATGTGGGCTAATTTTCTTCATTTCAGATCACCATTGGTTGTTGAATATTATTGCATTAGCTGAATTCTGAGATCTTACTAGTATAGAAAAGGGTCCTTCTAATGAGAAATAAGAGCCAGCTATGGAAGGATTTTAACCACCAAATCTCAATACTGGCAATTAAATGGAAATGCAAAAAGCAAATAAGCAGTATTTTGCAGGAGTTTTTGGAGCAGTGTTATAACAAGTTTTTTCAGACACTGATTCACGGATAATCGTGACAAACGTTTATTACTCAGTCCTACTTCAACACTCTTGTTTACCAACAGTAAGTATTATTAGTCCTCTTTATAACTCCATATCAGAACCTCTCCTTTTTATGCATTAGATACATATTTTTATGCACATAAGTACACACAAGACTCTCATTATAAGAATAAACTCCTCGGCATTTCTCTGTGTGGATATCTTCCATTTGTCTCTCTAATTCCATTCTCCAACTATTTCCATGATCTTTGGCTTCCAGTTGGATTTCATTAATGGAGAACAAGAGTCAGACATCAAAGGGAGGAAGGTAAGTAAGTTCAGGGCAGTAATTCCACTGGCTCAAGCCTGTGGGATTGCTTAAGGACAGCTAACTTCTTAATGACAGCTCCTGTTAGACAGTTCTCACCCTACAACCCTTTGTCCCTGAGTTCTGGCAACAGCTCACTCACTCCCTTCTCCTTCAGTGCAGGGAGGTAATGAAGCTCCAATAGTTTTAGCCCTGGGCACTTCCTTGTTCCTTGTGATTTTCTTACACCCTTCCTATACCTTTATGCTAACATCTCTTGTATTAAACCCTCCTCAAATAATCCTAATGTATGTCATATGTTTTCTTCGTGACCCTGATTGGTGTATTCCTCCTTTGACTGTCCTTTGACCTTCAGTGATAGTCCCTCTGCCGCAAACTCCCGCGTGCCCTATATCCACTTTTTTCTAAACACCTCAGCCCGCACTCCCTGGTGGTCTAATGTTTAGGATATGGTGCCCCCAAGCACCTCCCTTGACCAAAGGCCATTAATCCTGTAAATCTTTCCAACACCTACCCAGCATTCTTTGCACTCCAAATCTGTCTTAACTTGCTCTCTCTGTATTTTTTCCTTTGTCTGTAACACATGTTCATGTTCTATCATAGTGTGTAATTTAATTATTTATAATTATTATTTCTTTCCTGTTTCCCTGAACTAAAAACTAAGCTCTGCAGGGCATAGATCTTGGTCTTTTGTTCACCGATCGATCCCAAGCATCTCAAATCGTACCCAACATATTATTGTAAGTGCTCAATAAATTTGTTAAATGAAGTTTCAGCTTAGGAAGTGCTTTTTTCAAGAAGTTTTCATTTTCTCTGTACTCTCCTCCAACTCAGTCCAGGTTAACTACTCTCCCTATGTGCTTCCTTAAGCATCCTCTACTTCTACCATCACAGCACTTACAGGACTCTCATGTAATTATCTATTTCTCACACTAAGTTATAAGTTCTGTGAGGGCAAATCATCAGTATCATTTTTCACAGTGTCTAGCTTAAGAAGTTCTCAATATATTTTTGATGAATAGATAAATAAACAAATGAAAAAGGGTGAACAAAGCTCACACCCTACTTTTATAAGAAATAACCTTAATAATTCAATTAACTGTCCTGTTGAGAAAAGCACAGAGTGCTGTGAGAACTCAAAAGAGGGCACTCTAGGGTTTTAAAGTAGGGTGATAAAGAGTAGATATTTAAAGGAGGCTTCGCAAAGGAAGCAATACTTGAGCAGAAACTTGAAAGATAATCAGGAGTTATAAAGGGCCGGTAAGTTTGTTTAGGGAGACAGAGTTCCAGAGAGTAGCAACAGCCCGTGCAGTACATTCAGATGAAAGAAACAGTGATTGAGTATAGCTGGGGCATAGGAGCTTCCTGGCCAGAATCAGATGAGACTGGGCCATAAAGAGCAGCTTTACAGAAGTCTTTGCAGGCTCTGCTAAGGTTCTTAAATGTTTGCCTAAAAATTAAAAGAATGGGAGATTTAAAGTGATGGGGGAAAAAAATCAAAATAAGCCATAATCTCCTCTGATCTAAATATATAAAGCTCAAATTTTTCAAAATTCACCAAGAATTTTTTTTTAATTTCCCAACCCAACAGAAATCTGCCTTTAATTGCTTGGGGCGGGGCGGGGGGTGGGAGATGACCTTTGTTTATTTTTACAGGAAACCCTTTTTTGCTTCTCATATGAACACTGCTCTGGTTTTATCAGGTTAAGGCAGTTTATTTCACTTTTCCTTTATACTTCTCTCCTATGCATTTTTTTTTTTTTTTAATTCGAGTTGTGATGTCATTCCCATATGCATGTCTCTGATCATACTGTTTTCTCTGTCTGGAATTCTGTATCTTCAAGCTATTTTCTTCATGGAAATATATGCTTACTTATCAAGACTGAATTCTATGGCAAAGCCTTCCCCACATTAGAAAGGCACTATGAACTGCTCTGCCATCTGTGCTCTAACACAGTGCTTCTACAGTAGCTAATGTCAACTGCATAGAAGTTGTCTGGGGACATATTGTTACCGGAGAGTGAGGTCCTCTCCTGGCGCGTTGTCCAGGTTCTTGATGCCCCAAACAAGGAATTGAGCAAGCACTGAAATACAGTAGAAAATAAAAGTTTTATTAGAAAGAAAGTACACTTCCAGAAGTGGAAGCAGACCTGAGCAGGGGAAGTGTGGCTCAAAGGCCTGGTAACAAAGACTTTGGGGTTTTTATCCCTTTTTTGCTGTGAGTGGTTACTTTTCTTAGAGGAGTGGGCTTCCTTGATTGACAGCTAAGATTGACAGGACTCAGTGATTCATCATTTTGCTTTCTGAGTATGTTTGTTCCCAGAATTCAGTCTGTTGTGATGATATAAATGAACTTCCAGGCATATGCATCATATTATAATGATGATATAATGAGACTCAGGTGAGTTGAACGTCATTGGGTCTTCATTGTGCAGGTGTGAGTGACTGGCTTAAACTGGTACTTAAATCTCTGCCTGCTGGTTTCTTTGGGTGAGTTAAAAAAATGCCTTCTTGGCTTGCTTAATTGTGGGCGGATTAGGGAGGACCCCTTCTGAGATAGGATGACCTCGATGTCTTTACAGGCAGATGCGAAACCCCCTAACTCTCCTGCCTACCTCTTTTCTAAGAGCCATGAACCCCCTAATTATTGGTATGGATGTTGAGGGATGGGAGGTCTCTGCTTCCGGATCTGCTTCCTGCTGAGAATGGCCATAGTCCCTGCCTACAGCGATTTCATGGAGCTCTTTCCCTTCTGCCTCAGTCAGGGTGGGGTCTTGGTTTCCTGCTGAAGTGACACCTCAGTCCCTAGACAAGGAAAAGATACAAACTTGTTATTTAAATCATATATCTATTAATTTCTATTATTAATAGCTTATTAAGTGAGTAAAGGGAAACAGGCTTGGTTAATATTTCTTAAACAGTAAAAAGAAAGACCTTTAGCTTAAAGTCTCTTCTCCCTTCAGAATCTAAGGACCCTGCCTGGCTTAACACCATTTCTGCTTAACAATGGGCTGACCCTTCTCAATTATCAATTATCAGGATTTGAGGGAGAGGACTTTTTTTCCTAAGAAAGGAGGGAAGAAAACTTAACTAGGTTTACTAAAAAGATTAACTCTGCAAGAGATGTCCCATGTCATTTCCTGCTAAAAGATTAAGAATTTTACAAGTTATGTGCCATCTCAATATCAACAGGTCTAAGTGAGTACTTTCCCATACTCACCTCTGAGATATCCAGAGTATGCAGCAAATGGTAGATGGTAAATAAACATTTTTCAAGTTGAAGAATAAAATATGAGAGATAAAAGGTATGATCAAATGAAGACACCAAAGGTGAATGTCTGAGTATGAGGTAATCACTCAAAATTGACAGGAATACTCAGATGTCACAGCAGTCATTTATGATGTCTCAAAAAAAAAAAAAACCAAAAAAAACAAAAAACAAAACAAAAACAAAAACAAAACCTTAATGGGGAGTTTGTTTCTATTCTATGCTAAGGTTACAAATTGTTCCCATAGTAAATGGTCTGAGGCAGTCCGAAACCAGGGGAGGTATTTGGAAGTGAGTTAGCTCCATTTAATTTTCATTTTACATTGAAAACTACCTTTAGATCTTTAGAGACTAAATGGTTTTAAATAAATCAATACAGAGATTAAAAGTAAATTGAACAATAGACACAATGATAGCCAAAGAAGTATGCATTAGGTAGGGTCTGGGAGAAGTAAGGTGGGGAAAAAACATGAATGCAAATTTTGTCAAAGAAGAAAAATAAAGATGAAATTATCCTACAAAGACTCCACAGGGTGGCTATTGTATTTGCAGTTTCAGAGGGATTATGTCTCTTTGGGGGATAAAAAAGGAAAAAACAAACAAAACCACATATGTTAAGCTTACACAATCACTTGCTGACTCAGTTTTCTGTCATTGTTAGCTTAAAACACCATTTCCTTGATTGGAGTTTAATGGGGAGAAATTGTTACAAAAAAACATTTAGATTCCACAAACATTTACTGAATAAAGCTGCACCAAGCCTCATGCTGGGTGCTTTCTACTTTATTATCTCATCTAGTCCATATAATGGCACAGTGAGGGAGTGGGGCCAGTATCTGCTCCATTGTACCCATGATGGAACCTTAGGACATAGAAATGGCTCACCCAACACCAGATAGCTAATGACTGGTAAAGCTGGGATGCCAATTAAGGTCTTCTGGCTCCAAGACGGGGACGTTTTCATAAAGGACAGTTGCCTCACTTTTCTCAATCTATGGTAACATCACGTTAAATTTCAGTTTCTTCCTTTGCAAAGTGGGATGAATAGTATATAATATTTGCAAGCATTATGATACCAACTTCATGGTTAAAGAAACTGAAATATAGAAAGACTAGGACCCTGTGCGAGGCTACATAGTGAGAGTTGGAATTTAAACTCAGGGGTCCAACTTCAGAGTCCATGCTCTTCTCAGTTATAATGTTTCTTCCTATTTTATGTTATCTGACTTGTAGGATTTTTATAAGGATACGGAGTTAACACAGTTTTTGGCAAGTAGCTAAGCTTTAATAAATAGCTGTTATTGCTATTGCTGTTCTCATCTTTCTACTGACTCTTGAAGCACACAGTAGTCTTTCCCTTTCATACTCAGTTTTGCTTTCTGCGGTTTCAGTTGCCAATGGTCAACCTGAGTCTGAAAATATTAAATGGAAAATTCTGGAGATAAACAATTTATAAGTTTTAGCACATTTCCTGTTTAGAAAAAAAAAAAGTGCAACTTGCTGCCAGCATTTCTTTAACATCACACTTAGGAATGCTACGTTTTCTAGGATTTGACATTTTTAACTATCAAGAATTACTATATTTCGTAAATGGAAATAACACTACTAAAAACAGAATTCAATAAAAGGAATCATGTCATTAGTTTCTAAAAATTATTGATATACCAGAGTGATGCAAAAATGATAATAAAAGTGAGATATTTCTTGGCAAACTTTGGGGGTAAGGTTAGGACCATAATACACAAGTTACCTCTGGGTCATCACTGCTGCAGCCACAAGCGCCACCTGCAAGTGTTCTCAGGGCAGATGGGAAAAGGGTGCCATTACATGCCATTTTGAGTAGTATGATAAAATCTTGTGTTGTCCCACTTTGCTCCACCCTCAACGTGACACATCCCTTTGTCCAGGGTCTCCACACTGTAGAAGCTCCCACTCATTACTCAGCCATCTTGGTTATCATTCAACAGTCGTGGTATCACAGTGTTTGTGTTAAGTAGCGTTACCCACATGTTACTTATTAATGATCCCAAAGAGGAAGAGTGATGATGCTGGTGATTTGGATAAGCCAAAGAGAAGCCGGAAAGTGCTTCCTTTAAGTGAAAACGTGAAAATTCACAGGTTAATAATACATTTTATCATATTACATTGTCGCAAGAAAATGAAGAAGGGTGAGTACAGGATAATAATATATTTTGAGAGAGAGAGAGACACCATATTTACCTAATAGTTATTACAGTATATTGTTATAATTATTCTATTTCATTGTTAATCTCTTACTATGCCTAATTCATAAATTAAATACATACTAATAATGGATAAGAAAGACTTGACAAAGTTTATTCTGTTACTTTTAATTTCAAATAACATTATTATAGTTGCTACCAAAGTATCCAGTGGACACTAATCTCTTTGGACCAAAAAAATAAAATAAAATTTATGACATATAAATTTGGCATACTGAAAGCTCTATGAATTCCTGCAGGAAGGAAAGCCATTTAAATTGTTCAAGCCAGAGTTTTATGTGTGAAAGAAGCTATGTGAGACCTTCAGCCTGGCCAATGCTGATAACCTGAGTGTTATCAGTTTCCCTGTCCTAGGACTGACTCTCACCTACCTAAAAAACCGAGGCTCTTTGCATACCAGGGTGCTACTGTGTTTTTCACTGAGAGGTGCTGCAGCTTGGAGACCAAGAGCAAGTCCTGAATTCCCAGTGTTTCTTCTTTGCTGGAATACTCACTCCTGAAACTAAGTTGTAAGTCAGGTCGTTTCCTAAAGAGCGGGTAATAAGAATAAAGGGAGTGGTGCTGACTGTTCTGTAGAACAGTGGTCCCCAACCTTTTTGCCACCAGGGACAGATTCCCGATGAGAATCTAATGCCTCATGATCTGAGGTGGAGCTGAAGTGGTGATGCTAGCACTGGGGAGTGGCTGCAAATACAGATGAAGCTTCACTCACTCACCCCGCTACTCACCTCCTGCTGAGTGGCTCGGTTCCTGACAGATCATGGACCGATACCCATCCACAGTCCAGGGGTTGGAACCCATGCTTTAGAAGGTCTGGTTTGAGCCCTGCTGGCCTTTAGAAGTAACAGTTCTCTTAGAAGAAAGAACACTTGGCCTACCATGCTAAGTCTTGTCCATACTAGGTCTTGTCCATACTACCTCTGTGACCTGTGGCAATGTACTCAATCAATCTCTTTGCACTGAATTCTCAGCTATAACCATGGTATATTACAGAGTTGTTTGGGGATTGATCAAGACAATAAAAATAAAAAGGGTTTTAACACTTTCTGAACTCTCAAATGATTCAGATAATTTTAGACTCCTACCATTTTTACTGAACGATATTTCTGAATGAGGCAGAGAACAGCTACATAGAAGCAGAAAGACCGTCACCTATATCATATGTGTATAAAAAGAGAGGTCACATTTTAAAATGGTTGACTTTACATTCGTCTCTGTCATAATGGCCAAATATGATTGATTCGCTGGCTGAGCTAAACAATTACAAGGAAGCTGTGTCTTTTAAAGAATGAAAGTAAAGCCATGCCAAAGAATCACAGCAGTTGATGTAGAATTTATATTTACTTATGTCCTTTTTGTTTACTTCTTTTTCCACCTTTGACACAACCCCCACTCCAGCTTTGATTTGCTACCAAATTGATCATTTGCTTCTGAATGAATTGGATAATACTATTATTGCCCATGTGTAGGCTGGCTACATAGAAATCAAGGTCATGGCAATACTATGAACCACTTTTCATGCATTTAATAATAGTTGCCTCTCTTGAGTATTTACTATGCGTCACCACTAAACTAGGATCTTTATGTAAAATTAATAATGAAATCTTCACAATAGCCTTTGCATATATTGAAACTAAAGCTAAGACAGGTCAGGTGGCTTGACCAAGAATATGCAGGCTTAAGTTTAAATTTTAGGCTGTGGTATTTTTATGACACTTTGTAACTAAAAATATAGTGCTGAATTAGCCACAGACTCTGTCTCTGCCACCAGAATATGTGTGCCCTTTAGTGGTAGAGGTTCATCTTATTCATCTTTTGATGTCCAGTTTCTATTTACCTAATACAAAGTGGATGCCAGTAAATACATGTTAAGGTGGCATAGACAACAATCAGAAAGCAACATCTCAGGGCAAGTTTTAACACTATGACTACCTTTTCTCACTTAGGATTGAGAAGAAAAATAATTCACAAATGCTATGCACAAATGTGGTTTGAGAAAAATCTATGAGAGCATAAATTTTAATCTCCAAATTGAGGGATTAAGTTCTCATTGTAAAAGTTCAGTTTCTTTTGGCTTGTCTGTCAAAGACAATACTTACAGATTAGAATCAGGAAAAGCTAAAAGGATTCTCCTGTCTTCTTTCATAGTCTTCTTTCTGACTATGTATTTAAGATTGTGTATCAGCCACTGAGGAACAATGCATTTTATAGAATATGGCCACAGCAGAAGGTGTTTTCTCCTTGACCTTCTTTCTGAAAATGGCTTGTCATCTTGTAACCTTTGTTCAGCAACAAGAGATGGCAAGGTAACATATGAACTCAGGGGAGGGAAGCGAGAGAGTTCAGAGACAACCTTAAACCATAGAAAGTTCTGCGGATTTTACTCTGAGAGATGAGAAGAAATTGGAAGGGTTTGAACAAATGTATGGCATAGTTGCTTATGGAAAATGGACTTTAGAACAAAAAGGACAGTAGAAATACTAGCTAGGGAGACTACTACAAAACTTTGGGCAAGAGATCATGCTAGCTTGCCTGATTCCATGGGGCAGTCATAGAGATGGTGAAAAGGGGGCCTTTCCATTATTCTCTAAGCTTTCGTAATTTAGAAAGCTACAGATTGCCATTTTCTTCTTGTGGCCTAATTATATTCTTCTGCAGGGGTAATAAACCCAAAATGTGCTGAATACCTGAATTGACAATAGGGCAGGGAAAAAGGGGAAATCATCAGAAGAAAAAGTAGTATTTGAAAATTGTTTGTCTACTACAACTATATGTTCAACGAAGGAGGGCAACTTGCTTGTTGTGTTTTCATTGTTTCTGCAATACTTGGTATATGGTAGACATTCAATAGATAATTTTCTACATAAAGAATAAATGATTCATAGTGCCATATGGAAACAAATTGTAAACAGAAAAAGACATTTAATCTAAATAAACTTCTGATCTCTTTGCTTCTGGTTGATTGTGGTGGTTCAATATCGGTATTTCTACCCATCCGATCACTATGGTTGGAGTTTAAACTTTCAGATGAAAACATTAAGTATCCTAATGCATTGCTTATTTTGCAGGGAGATTCAATGAGAATGTCAAGAGAAATCTCTTCAGCGTCATTGAAGTTCTCTCTTAAGTTCATAGTGGCTTTTGGGAGTTTAGATAGTACGGGTATTGGTGTTTAATTTAAGACTCCTTTTTGATGAAGTCCATTTTTTAATATGCCATGAAATATAGCCAGAAATGAAAGTTAAAGGCAATATGCAAAGATAATTGGATATAAAATTATTAAGCAATTTCATTATTTATGGATACTGCATAATATTTTACAACTTAAATAGATATCATTGTTATCCTTGTAATTCTTTCTTCTATTTATGATGCACTGATTTCTCTCCATGTGAATGTTAATATTACTGTAACTTAAAAATGTCAGGAGAATATTTTTTTATGTACTATTTTACTTATCTCTATTTTTAAAATGATTAAATGACTTATGTTCTCTTTTGGGAAATGACCCATGAGGATTAGACATAATTGGTACAATTCATATTTATTTTCTCACTTTCTCACATTCTAGTTCATTCAGGGGTATCTGTCCTTTTAAAATAACTCATTGTGGAAAGCAGTAACTCACATGAACACAGGCTTTCAATTCAGTGATCTAACTTAAAGTTTTATTCATCCTTGCTATTTACTAAAACTAGATGACCTTGAACAAGCCATTTTTTATCTCAGTTCCTCAATTTGTAAGATGAAGAAAATTGGGCCTACAATTTAAGGTTGTTTTGAGGAATAAATGAGATTATATTGGCACATTGTGGGTAGAGACTAAGTAATCACTCTACTCCCCCATAGCTACCTCAAAAATGAGTGCATATATGCTGTGGTTGTTGTTGTAACTTCTGGACAAGCAATTAATGCTCAAAAAACACTGGCTTCGTTTGCTTCCCTGGTGATAAAAAATAATTTAAATAAGAAAGGAGAAAAGAAAGCATTCTTGTGACAGTGTAAAAGGATCAGACCAAGTTAACATGAAATCAGAATAGACCAGTGTCTAGGCATTTTCAAAACGTCCTTAATTTAGTCATTTAATTCAATTAACTCCATGGGCCAAGAAAATACTAAGCACTAAGTCTAATTTATATATGCATATAATTTTCACCATTGAGGATTCTCATTTAAAATGAAATTGTTCAACCTGCTTCCTTAATTAGATATGCCAAATTCAAAGAAACCTGCCCATAACAGACAGGATCAAATGAGACTTACAAAAAATTATTTAGTTTCAGCAAAGCAACATTGCCCAGCTAATAAAATTAAATTAGATTTTTAGTTTGGTTTATGTTTATCAATTTTCTTCAATTTTGTAGAAGCTACAAAAATAAGAAATGTAAACCTAACTTTATGTTCTTAAATATTTACATAATTTACAATAAATAATTTAAGTAAAAAAAAAAGGAATTATTCAGTTCTAGTTATTTAGTTTAGTTTAAAAATTGCTTATTCAACACTAATTAGCTCCTGGGCATGGCTTTAATCCTGGTGCTCTTTCCCTGCCTTCATGAAGCTCAAAATGTAGAAATGAGGGTACCGGGAGTGAAACCATCTGTTTCTCAGATACACGTCAATGATTCTCAGTTTTGGAGAATCAGTGTTTACAACTGTGCTTCTCTACAAGCGGGAGTCTGACAGGCTAGCAGTGACCTGAAAACAACAATGATGACAACAAACTGCGGACCATATGCAAGCATTTATGTCATAAACCGACTCTCTAAGCAGCTTGTTGATAAACTGCTACTTTAAGATGGTTGTACCTTCACCCCTTTCAATTCCCTCAGATAAGAGGCCAGATCGTCCAGAGCAAAAGGCTCAGCATTGTCCTTTCTCCTTTAGACCCTCCGCCCTGACATTCTAGGATATGAGATTTGGAACCTACAGACTTTTTTTTTTTTTTTTTTTTTTTTGGTCTTCTCTCGTAGCCCATGTATGTTCCTATTGCTGACTGATTTCATTCAATAATTGCTGGATGGCATTTCAGGACTGTACCACCTATTTATATAAAAATCTTTAACTTGCTCAAGATCTGAGAAGATAATCTCCAGGGCTTTGATATCTTCTCATATTGTCCAGATTTCTAGATATTTGAAAAATAATATTTTTTAAGTTTTAGATTTTGTATTTTATCATTTTCTTGACTTATTGAAGATAGTATTGCTGGATTTTCTTCTACATTTATGTCCTTCTGATGTACTTGAAGGATTTCAGTGAAGGATAGTAGAGTAAAAATGCCTTCATGCTGCTATTTTAACCAATGGTTCTAAAAGACCTGAATTTAAATTCTCTCTTTACCACATACACCTGTATCATGTACACACGTGGTATACACACACACACACACACCACAGAACACACATACTTACCTTGAAAAATTGTAGAGCTTTCTCTGAGGCATAATACAGTAAGTATTATCATGTAGGTACAACTTCCTCTTCATCAAAAACTGCCAAATACACAAATTATGATTTCTTTGATCTCATGTGGGGTTGGCTTCTGGAACAACCTTATCCAAAAACAACAACAACAACAACAACAAAAACACACACTTTTTCTTCATAGTACTACAGCACACACACAAAAAGATTTTCACCTATACTAATTTATTTAAAACCTGGAACAATTTTCTAGGGGAGATTTGTGCTCTATTTTGCAGATGAGAAAACTGAAGTATTGGAAGGTTTAGCCCAAGATCATTCATATAATATGTTTCAGAGAACTGGGAGAGAAATTATGTATTTTCCTAACCTGACTGCATTTTCTACCATGCCACAACTCAGTATATAGCTAGAATTTGAATAAGGCCCTCAGTGGATTTTCTAGTGAGAAAACATAAACATTGATCAAGATATGCTTTTTGATAATACTATTAGACATTTCGGTTATGTTGTTTAAATAAGGCTGCTATCCCCTGTCTTTTCTATGACCTTCATAACTACAGGACCTGCAAAGGTTCAGGAGAATGACCTGAAATGCTGATTTTCAGTTTAGTTATCTTTCTGGTAGTGTGAAATTTGGACTGTTTGCCTGCTCACCCAGTTGTGAGCATTTGCTGTCAGGTTTAGAAATTTGAATGAGCTTAGATGATGGTTCTATAATTTAAGTTCCTGTTCACAATCTCGATTCATTAGTGTTCAGTCAGCATGGAATATTTATTAAGGTGCCAGGTACAATGTACATTATCAATCAAACACAGAAGGAAAACAGAGATTATAATGTGAAAAAAAAAAAAAATCAGAGACCTCAGGAGATTGACAGAATTCTTTTTCACATCAGACTCCATCAAGCACATCTAAAATATGAAAATCGCAACTTTTATTTCTCTCTTCTAAGCTCAAGTATTGTATACGAAAAATAAAACAAATTCATGAGACTATTCGACCTCAAGGAAAAATGTCTTTTCAGTCCAAATTTACTACTTTTAATATATTTCATTTCCAATTCATATATATCAGTGCTACATTTACAAGCAATAATTTCAAACTCATGAAGCAGATAATATCTACTTTTACCTAGCGTTTTAATATTTATTAGAAGTTTTTCTTCAAATAGTCTTTTTTTTAATCAAAATAGTCATGTAAAATAGATATTATTAAAGTTCCAATGTAAAGTGATTAAAACCAGGGCTCAGTTGGCTCAAGGTCAAACAAGATGTGAGTAATGTAGAGCCATTCAATGGCTGTTTTTCTCATTTTTCTACAATGTATATCACAGATCTAAGCATTTTACCACTTAAAAAAGTAATTCCTAATTCTACTCAGTATTGAGTTTTTATCTGGAGATTGGTATCTGTACAATGAAGAGAAAACAATTCAAATTATTATTTTCCTTTATTTGGTTTATGCTTAGAGAATATTTTGTAAATTCTAGGCACCATACAACTCTTTGAGTGTAATCTGTTGTAATCTACATTTTATAGTGAGAAAATCAGGCTGAGAAAATTTCATTTGCCCAAGACCTACTAATAAATGGTAAAAGCTGGGTACGCACTCAGGCCACTGGCCACCTGTGTTTCTACCACCAGGCTCCCAATTCTCCCCACTGCTGTCCACATGTAGTTTCATCACACCCAGCTTATTTGTTGCCAGGAAGACAAATATAAAGGCAGAACCCCTTGGTATTGAAGAGAGCAGACAGATGTAAACCGTTAAGATGTTCGTATTTCACATATAGTGCTTCCATTTGCTGAATTTGAGTACAAAACTTCCTGAATCTGAGACAGAGTTCCAAGATTCTCTCACCTGTAGCGCAGCACCACAATGGTTCCAAAACCAGGCAATACATTAGAACTACTAGAGTGCTTTTTACAATGTAAATATCTAGGACTTATTCTTGGAGCCTGAGAATCTTCATGTTTAAAAAGCTGCACAGATTTTTCTGTAGGGCGACTACTTTTTAGAGAGCCATCACAGGACACACTCATACCAGACTCCAAAATAAATAATAATAATACAAATGAGTGTAAAAATTAGTGTTATACTCTAATGTGTATATGAAAAAATAAAGTGTATATTTGAAATTATATATTATTCTGCATATTTACTTTTCTATTACACAAATGCTATTGTTTAAACCAAAAAAACTATAGGACTATAACTGTGGTAATTAGTACTGATGAGTAATATGACTAATTAAATAAATACATATGTGAAATTATAACTATTTTTATGTTTCTATCCTCTGATACAGCAATTTATGTTAACTCTTTTTAACTGTAGTGGAATTTTAGTCTACATTATTGTGTATTCCTAAATTATATAAATGCATATAGATGTAAGACTTCTTAAAAAGAAAGCAGTCAAAAAGGTCTTGTGAAATAGATGTCATTAATAGACTGTAGCCTTTAAGGCATCTTTCTTTCACTTCATGAGTGGTAAAACTAAATACAATCTAACAAAATTCACTTAGACTGCAGTTCTACTTTTATCCATCCTATATCACAGTGATATCTGGTCTCATTCCATTGTCATGATATCAAACTAAATATTCTCTAGAAAAAAAGTATTTGATTAGTTAGGATTTTACTTAACTAGCAACAGTAGACTTTTGGACTTGCAGGAATTTGTTTTCTGCACTCCCAAAGTACCGTCTACTTTGTATCTATGGGCTTGTTTTGATAGACCATTTGCTTATCAGTCAGGTCCTTTACATCTGTACACTCATCATTAAATTCTCTGAAGTGCATTAGGTGTCATCCTAAGTTAAACCTCTCTTTCTCTAGCAAAATGATTTTAAATGTAGAGGTAATTTGAATTTCTGAAAGTGAATTCAAAATAAGTTACAGGTTTAGTAGAGAAATTGAGAAACAACTATTTAACTTGGCTTTCCTTTTCTCGTGACATTGTGTTTAGTTCTGAATCAGTCTTTTCTCCAAAATATAAGTCAGTCTTTTAGCTATATCAATTTTTATGCAGCCTAAATATAACGTCACAACTCAGGTGTGAGCAATTCATCCTTTTCTAAGCTCTTTATGACCTCTTCAAAGATCATAACACAGCTTTGGAGAAACAATATATACATTTCTGTTTTACTATAATACTTTCTCCATTTTGATCCTCAATTTATTCTCATGTTAGAGAAGGATATTTTTCTTGTCTCAGACTTTGAAAGCAATGGCAGATGAACATTTTAACATCTTTTCTATGGCAGGAATCAATGATAGCCATTTTGTAGGCACATATTTAAAGAGATTGTTTCCTTCCACTTCTATAAACTCTAAAGTTTGATTAAGTGCTCCTGCACGTTTTGGAAAACTGAAAAGTGATCATAAACTTCCATTATGAAAGCCTCATTTCACAGGTAAATAAATCATACCCCTTCCTACGGGCAGAAGATGTGCGGATTTTTAGCAAATCTTTTCACTTTATTTGGTAAGAAGTCTATAGATTGAAGGGAATCTGCCAAAACTTAAATTTTACTATTTGTTGGAATGCAGATTGAGGAACAAAGTCTAGTTTATATTTGGACAAGATAGCAAGATTTTTTTTATGCTTTCTGCAATGTGTTGAAACGTTCATATGAATCAAAAAAAATAACAATTTAAAACTACACTTTCAAAATCAAAGTACTTCAGAGCTAGGAAGAACTTAATTTTTGTTGCTGGGATTCATGTATCACTCTCCATACTCATTAGAAAACGTGATCATTGTTAGGATCTCACAGAAACATCTCTGCTTTGTGAGGAACCAACTCGTCTGTTATCAAAATTCCCCTTTTCTTTGTTACAGGACAATTTAGTTGCAATCTGTGAATCAGGAAATGCTACTTTACTAAGTTTCATAAAAAAATCAAGGGAACAATAAGATAATGTGTGTTTATTCATGAAGTATTTCCAAGATAATTTAACAGCCATTATTTTCTCTTGAGTATTGATATCTTTGGGGAAGATTGCAAAAAAATTAAAAAATACTTTAGAAATACTTGCCTGGCTCATCCCGAATTTGTGCGATTCAAGTCTTGCAAATTCAAGTTTCTTCCTCAACTGTGCCAAATTTACAATAGCTGTACATTGTGCATGTCCTGTATGTATTCCTTTCTGTTTATCGTACAATATGTTTTGTTTGCATGATTTCCACCTCCCTCCCACCCCAATCCATTTATATGTGGTCATTCATCAGTCATGAAAAAAAACACAATTGCTTAAATTTCTTTTTTGTTGTCTGGGTTGTACTGGCATTTGTACTGTCATCATATTCCTTTTTCTTTTCCTTTTCATTATCTGAACTCAGAAAACACGATCATAATATCCACAGTGTTAAAAATTAAACTAGTACTATCTCGATACCAAGCACAACAGTCATCCTACAGGCAAAGCCAGAGATGGATGGACTGTTAACATTATAATTACAGTATACTTAATGTTGCACACTTAAATCACATACTCAAGAGCATTGAAACAGTGTGAACTGTAAATCGTGGCTGCTAACAGCAGTGATCAGGGAAAAATTAAAAACTCAGAACACATGATCTATTCCATATCCATTTGACACTAGCAAATGTATTTTTACAGCCCCCCTGTTTTTATGCTACCATGTGGTTTCTGTACTTTTTCCTTAAACTTGTGTTTCCATTTTTGAATAGTATGGCTTTTTGTATCCCAGGAAAAGGGTTTCTTGGAATGTGTTACTGTCAGTGGTAAAACTGCAACAGTGCTGGGCAACCGGGATGATCAGTCACCCTACCTATTGGTCGGCTTCCTATTAAAGCCCAGAGGCAATGTTTATCACCAAATTTCCATGCCTCCTAGTACTTCTGAACTGAGATCCTTGTTTGAATTTTGTGACTGTGGTCTGATTACCTAGTGTCAAGTGGCCAGACAGAATACCAACTAGGAAAAATGGGTCTGTCAGAGGGGAGGTGCTCAGGGTTTGCAAGGCTTAGATGATAAATTTGACTGGTTTAAACAAAGGTTATCTAGGAGACGGTAAAAGTACTCATGATATTCCATCACTATTGAAATTATAAAGCCTCAAAAGGTCAAAAATTATTAAGCAGCAGAAAGTAAAGGCTCAACTCCTTAACAAGGCACCAAAATTTTTCTATTGAGTTAGCATCTATCTAACGCCAGGATTTTCTTTAGCCCTGGCATTTTTGCAGCCCAAGATCTAGCTCAATGCTCTTTCATTTCTTCCAGAACGCCATGTTCTCTCACTCTCATTAGTGAGCCTGTTCTCTTCTCCCTCCAAAATGCCTTTTCTTCATCTGTGTGCTTGGTTAACTTCCATCCATTCTTTAATTTGTAGACTATAAGGTACTTCCTCAAGTAAGTCCAACCTCACTCCCAGCCTGGGACGGATGCCTGTATTACCTAGAATCTATGCTTATTCTGAGCATACTTGCAACATCCCATAATTGCATGTCTCCATTACTATATTCTGAAGGCAAACACCCTGGTTTTTACCTTTGTATCACCAGCACCTGGGGTTACTTGTGGCATGTTATAAGTTCTTGATAAATAAATGCTTGATGACAGTCTTGAATGAATAAATAAATGATTGATAAATGGATGAATGAATTAATGTCAAAAATTATTATCAACTACCATAATGATATGAGAAGTTTTTATATCCTGAACACATATGAGCTCTTTAATAACATACACATAACTCTTTCATAGGACCTTTTAATCATTATGACTAAACTTTTTTTTTTTTTTTTTAATTAAAGCCCTGCATGGATAACTTTATTTTACTGGGTTACCCATATGAAACGACTGTTTTTATAATTTTAAAATGATTGAGTATTAGCAATTCAGTATAATTTAATATAATAGACACTATTCAGGAAAAGTACCTTTAATAAACATTAGAAGTCATCATACTTAAAGAAATTACCCTCCCTATTTAAAATGCCCCAAGACTTTCAAGGTAGAATATTGAAAGCCAATTGTTATCATAAGAAAATCACTAATACCAAAAATCTTCCTTTGGCACTATATTCTGGGTAAGTGTGGAGATAAGACCCTCTTGTTTTATACCACAGTAGCTCAGAAATGCTGTAACGTTCATCGCAAGATTGTCTAAAAGCTTAAGGATAACAAAGAGATTGGAGATAACTTAGTACATGGCATAAACTATATATTAAGGTCTATATTGTAGGACTGGATGTCACCAGGCCTGGTTTGTTTTATATAGTGGATACCATTTATCACCCACAACCAAGAGCATGCTGTAGACATTCTGGACTTTCAAAATCTAGGCCACAAAGGAGGACCACGAACTTATTCTCCCTCTTAACTATTAATAACAACATCTGTTACAGCTAAGGTGATGTGAAATCCAGCAGCATGGGGGAAGAAGAGTCAGTGGTGATGTGTGTTGTCTCTTGGTTCTTCCCCACCAAAGCAGCAAAGAATTACATACAGGTTGGCAAGATTTAGAAGAAGTAAGATTTATTGAAAGTGCATTTTGAAAGAGACGGGCCACACAAAGGAAGGCTGCAGACCTGTGTAATTTGGAAGGTGAAAAGATAAAAGACAGAGTATGCTTCAAGGGAGGGCCAGTTTTCAGCCAAGAAAGCTGTAACAATTTAGAAGTGGGAAGGTCTGTTTAAATATGGGTTGTGATGGGAGATCCTAGATGATCCCTTATGTGAGGTCACCTTGACTGACAACGACTGGTGTATAAACACTTTGCCTACTGTGGCTTGTGCTTACCCAGAATTCAGTCTGTTATAAATAGATTCATGAACTTCCAGGCATAGTCATGATATTATAATGATGATATAATGAGGTGAAAGTTATGGGCAAGTTAGGGTAGTACTTTCTGAGCAGGCATCTGTAGCTGGTTTAGGTATCAGCTTTTATGGCTGGATTTGGGGTAATTTATAACCATAAAAGGGAGGAATTTCTGGGAGATTCTTAAGGAAGGTCTTCAAAGGAAGTTTCTATGGTTACAAAGCTGGGGCTTAGCTCCTGTCATTCATACCTGACTAACTACCTAACAATCTTATTGGATGGCTAACAAAGGAAACAATTGTCCCTTTCAGGTGAATGTAAATTTTTATCATGGCAGTGTATTTGTTTTCTATTACCACTGTAGCTAATTAGCACAAACTTAATGGCTTAAAACAACACCCATTTATTATCTCACAGTTCTGTGGAATAGTGTGCTGGCTAGAAAATTACTGCTTGGCTATCGCCCATGGGAACATAACATAGCTTTCTGCTTCTGTACCCCTGCTGGCACAACCGACCTGTGAGTTGACAGTTAGTAAAAAGAAGAAAAATAGACGTTTGTGTTCAGATAGAATGAAGAATGGGGTTTAGGTCTTAAAAGCCCTGTACCTCTACATTTCGGGGGTACTTAATTTGGGGTCTGTGTACCCCTGGCAGACCCAGCTGGCTGAATAGAGTGTGTTTCTTATAACTCACTGATTTCAGGTGGTCCGTGTGTCTTTCAGGGGCTGGCGGCTACAACATAGAAGTTTAAATAGACTCCATTCAGTTCTCTGCTCATGGTATCGCAAGACTGAAAGCAAGGTGTTGGCTGGGCTGTGTTTCCATCTGAAACTCAAGGTTCTTTTCCAAGCCCTTTCAGGTTGTCAGCAGAATTCACTTGCTTGTGATTACAGGACGGGGGTCCCTGTTTCCCTGTTGGCTGTCAGCTGGAGTCACTCTCTGCTAATTCTTATCATAGAAAGTAGAGACCAGCTGTATTCTTCTCACATGACCCACTTCATTTTCAAATCAACAAAGGCACGTTTTTGACTTCAAAAGAAAATGTTTTATGCTTTGAATCTCTCTGACTTTCCCTTCTCCCAGAGAAAGAAAACAATCTGCTTTTAAAGGATTTCTGTGATTAGATTAGACCCACGTGAACAATCTGATTATTAACCTTAATTTTATCTGCAAAATCCCTTTTGCCATCTAACAGTAACATAGTTAAGCTGGTATTTCTGTTGTTCATCAGTATGATCAATACATACTTGAATACCAGGCACCTTAAGAAGCTCTTTGGATACAGTCTCTGCCATCAATGAATTTATAATTCAGTAAAGAAACATACAAATAACTAGATGTTTATAATATGGTGTGTTAAGCAATGTGCTAGAGTTAAAACATGGTGGATTGTAGGGACACACAGCAATAGTAGATAAGCCAGAAAAGTGTGTGTGCTAGGTGCCAGTCATCATGTGTATGTGTCAAAAATATTTTTGTTTTGCCAGAAAGTTGGCTATACTATAATGCAGCCTGTTCAGAGAGGAAACTAACAGATTGTATTTTATGCAGTGTCAAAGGCACAGAAAAGTGATAAGCACAGAGAAGGCAAAGTTTCTACCCAGAGAAAAGGCAAACACATCTGAACATATGACATTACTCTCCTTTGACAGTGCCTACTTATATATTCCTGTTGCAAAAAGCTGTGATTCCAGGGGTAACTTTAATGTATGTGGATATGTTTATATAATAGGTGGATTCAGCTTTTCCAGCTTAGGTAAAATCTAAGTTCTCTTCTTTTAAATCATTTTAGTTTTTTTTTTGATTTTTCTCTAAATTATTTAGACTTTGCTTTATGCAAAACTACTTTGTATTTTAGTATGATTAGTGAGTCTTAATAATGCATACATGAGAGAAATATTTGTTACTACCTTCAGTTTAGTTTCTTTGGTTAGTCTTTAAACAGTTTTTACAATTGATTATCTGACAATCCCTTGAAAACAGCCTATCACAGATGATACTCTGAGAAAGTTACTTAATTTCTGTGAATCTCAACATCCTTATCCATGTTAGAACAAGTCTAGACATTTGTTAGGGCTTTTAGTATATCGAATGTTATGAGTATTATAATTATTGAAAGAACTTAAAAAATAATTCTTGACAAAATAAAACATTTAATGACATTTTATTGACACAAAAAAGTCAAGTGTATGCACAAAAATGCAAAATAAAATATGTCATATGAAATAGATGGTTGCAAATTTGTATGCATATGAAAATAGACACTATTGTGATAGACAAGTGTGTTTGATACACACTCTCCCCTAATCCTGGCAAACTTTTCAATTATGCTAGCACTCACACATTTTGGGCATAGAATTTCAGAACAGATTTTTTTTTATTATTTGAAAAAAAAAAAAAATCCCAAAGGCGCCGATGTAGATATACTTGAATTAAATGTTTTTTGAATCTTGCTTATATGTAGCAGAGTCTCCTGGGCACTGCAGACGCAAAACTGAATGAATCAAGGACCTAGACTCAAGGGATGTAGCGGGCTAGAACAGAGGTTCTCTGAAAAGATGCGCTTACGAGTTTTTTCGCAAGTAATTGGTAATGAGGTAGTTATATATAATTCCAGAGTTTACAAAAAATTTACATGTTTGTATTATAAAGGGCATCCAAGGTTTTCCCCTAGACTCTTCTACATTCTCACTCTGTGTTCCAGTATGCTTCTGCACGGAAGTAAATGTGAAAGATACAGCTAGAGGGCCAGAGGTTGTGCATGGGTTACCGGGGTGAGGACATGGAAGTGTCTTGACCTATCAACATTATCTATTGTGTATCTACAAAGATTAGGAACCATAGCCTAGTGGTTCCCGATTGGGAATTTGTTTTTTAAAAGCCTGGAATAGCAGAAACAGAGTTTCTTTCGATGGTATGTTTTATTTGAACCATCTTCATAATCATTACTCACTTCAACAGTTATATGTCCTAAATATATCAGCATGTCAGTAGCCACCCTACATTTCAGTGGGCCCTGTGTGTGTCACTGATATACCATAATGAACAAGATAGTCATGTCTGTAGGCTTCATGAACCTTATCGTGCTTTTTTAGTTTTCCCTTTTGCTTTCGACCTCCCAGAAAATTACATAAAAGGCAAATGCTAAGTAGCAGACTAGCAGACACACATTTCATAAACATCGATTCATGTTAGATAAAAATGAAACTTTATTTCCTATAGTGTATCGCAGTGTTTTTATTCCATGCTGTCCATGCCTAATGCAGAAACTAAATTTGGTCACTTTCAGATAAGTCCTGCATAATGCAGTGTTTTTTGTTTTTTTTGTTTTGTTTTGTTTTTGGTCTGTCAGGCAGATCAGTCAGTCATTCTTTCGAGACTCACTGTTAGGAGAGTCTCTCCTATTTCCCCCTGGCATTGATTGCAGACTCTGGAGGGCTCATGATACTACTGGCACAGTGCCGTGTGGAAGATCCCTCTGTGCTGGAACCTCATCTGCCTAGGTCTCCGGTTGGTCTTCCATTCCCAATGTAATCCACTGCACATTCAGTATAAGGAGCTGAGTGACTCATGGGCAGCCTTCAGGTACCCACAAGGCTCCCTAGCACTGCCACCTTGTGAGAGATTTCATAATGCCCTCACCCCAACCCTAGGGGGGACTAGTCACACCACATCTTTTTGATATGCATTCCTTTGGTTTGGCTTGCCATGAATTTTTACCTCAATTTCTCTTTTATCATTCAATCACTCACTTGCTACAGAAAAGTCCAGGCTTAGATGGGTGACTCAGGTCACCCTAATACCCCTCATTGATATTCACCTATCAGAGGTACAGGCTAAAGAAGGCCCAGGCTGTAGCTTCTTTCTAATTCCCCAAATTCCAAAGGAAAATTCTCTTGCATTTCTGCACTCCTCCCTCCTCACCAGCCCTTCAGCTCACAGTGGTTGAGCCTGAAACACAGACCCGCTCTGTAGCTTTGTTGCATCCTCTTCAATTCTTTTCCCCTACCCCAACTTAGAAGGGTTTTCTGGTCTGGAACTGTGGTGGTTCATCTTCCCTTTCAAATCTTCTTTCTCATATCTGAATAAAGACTTTATTTTAGAAAGTCTCCATTAACTATTTGATGTTATTTTTCTAGGTTGATGACAACTTCATTGTCCATTTATAGACTGTTACAGAGAGAAAGATATCCTTAAATTACTCAAATTATTATCCTGCTATTATTAAAGCATAGAGTTGTATAGAGATGGAGACTAAATGACCCTTTTCTGTGTTCCCACAATACCATGTCCATATTTCTCTTAGTCACTTAAACTGACTTATTGAAACCCTAATTATTCAGTTTCTACCACTAAACTGTAATTTCTTCAAGGACAGGGAGCATGCCATATATATATATATATTATTCCGGCGCCTAGAACAGTGCTGTGCTTTGCATGCAGTAGCAACTGTAATTGTTAGCACTTACTGAGCTCTTGTTGAGTGCTCTGCTTTTGGTTGAGGGCTTTACAAACATGATGTCTTTTGATCCTCACAGCCCCTTAAGGCAGGTAATATGGCTGTGTTTTACATCTGAGAAACTCAAGATCAGAAAGCTTTCCTCAAGGCAAAGAGATTACAGATTACAAGGAGTGAAGGCAGAGATCAAACCCAGGCTTAACTTCTGCTTGTATGCAAGTTAGCCCAAAGGAAATTTAACTTTATTTGTGGTGGGGAGGAGCAATGTGGTGGTCAAAAAATACTCCCTGTAGCAATGGTTTAGAAGAGTGATTTAGGCAAAAGTATCAATGAGAGTTTTGGCCAAGCCTCTGTATAGCAGTCAGTTGTCTTAGGGATATCTCAGGAAGCTTGAGGGACTCAGTAATGTGTATGTGCATGAGCAAATTATTCTGAGTCCTGAATCAAGAGTGCTAATGTTGACTTTACTAGAGCACAAAGATTAATAGTAAATAGACTATTCATATAATCTCCATTTATTCTATGTCTTCTTGTAGCCATTATGGTATATTTTCTTAAAAAGAAATATATATACACACACACACACACACACACATACACACACATACATACATACACTCAAATATAGAGAGCAATTTAAAATATGCATGGAAGAAAACAGGGGGAATGAGAATTGAGATGAAAATATGAAGCCACAAAATTTCCAGTGTCTATAAAATAATAGAACAGATACTCAGGAGCAACATCACTATTTATCCCTGTTGTGGTGGCCAGAGAAAATTCAAACCAATGTATAATGTGATAAACAACATTTTCAAAAATAGTCTTATGATGGACAGTCTGAGTAGTTGAAAAGTTATTTTTTGTTTTTTTTGTTGTTTGTTTCATAGTTTTTGTCACTAGGTATTGATGGCATCAAACTAAGTTGCAGTTTAGTAGATACACATCTGCTGGGAGATAAAGTAAGGCAGTCTCTGCGATACATATTCTCTGTTCTTTCGAAATGATCCAGCGTTGGACTTCAGTGTCTAGCCTTAGTCTCTAGGCTATCCTACGAAAGAATGATTTATTTTTCATCAAGCTTTTGGTAAATATTGACAGGCAGTATATTTGAGGTTATATTTCCCAAATACCCCCTGTACACATGTATTTTATGTTGACGGATGTGTTCAGATGCTTTGATAGTCATCTGAACTAGAGGCAGGATTCACATCCTCTCATGAAAGAGGAAGACCTGAGACTTCCTGTGTGTGATTTCAGATTATGCAGCAGACTCCAGGGGCAAGGTAAAGACAATTAGGATTTTCTCAACAATTAATGTTGGATCAATTCCAATGTTCCAGCAGTCAATTGAGAATCCAGAGAATTCAAGTCTTCAGCATAGTCAAAACAGTTCAGTATTTGTTTATTCATTCAGACAGTCATTCAACAGCAATGTGCTTTTCGCATCTAAGACCTTTAAATCAGGTATAACTAAGCCCCCTTCCACCCAGGCCATTCTGTGTACCCATAGAGTGATTAAATTAAAAGTAGAATGTCCTAGTGTGCCTACAAAATAAATTGTCTATGAAATGTATAGCAAGTGAATTGAATCGGTACATCTCTAAATACAATTATGAAATATAAAAGTCCTGTAAATTCTGGAGCTATCTACCTAAATTGGGCTTTTTACTGCAGATCACTGATTCTTTCTGAGTCACTGGCCAGCCAGCCAGTTGTCTATTTAGGTTCCATGTAATTGCCAAGGGTGGAAAGACAACAGGAATGTCTGTTGATGGCCCAGGCCTTCCACTCTCTCTTTTGATGTTGACTCACAATGCACTAGCTGAGACTGGTAGTTCTGTGCCCACTGGGGAAGGATTATACAAATCATAGTGGCCCAAAAAGTCAACAGGTGCCAGTAGTGGGCATTCCCAGTGTTGGTAGAAAACTTCCTCAAAGAGCTGACACTCAAATGAAAACTATTTATGCCCAAGCTCAGGCTGTTTCCTGTGCTTGCAAGGGCACTCATATTTATTAAAAAGTATCACCTTACTCATACTCCTGTATGTTACACCTGGACTAGGCACATGTCCCCACAGGATGACCAGAAGCAAGAGTTCTAGACCTCCCATTGTACTGAAACATCTACTCCCTAAGCACTTGCATAAGCCTTTTGCTCCTCGTGGATACAACCAAAATGTTAATACCATAGGTCTCTAGAATCAGGAGTTGTATATCAGTTTATTGGATGTAACCTCAACTTATTAAGGTAAAAAGACCAAAAAAAATTTTTTTTCTCATTCATAATTATCTAAACCTTCAAAAATTCTTTTTTTTTTTTTTTTCCTGAGACTCTAAGTGGTATTAAGATGCAAGCTTTTGATAAATATCAACTATGGGACAATATGTACAACTGACATTTCTTAGCCATTGTCAGGCCCTGATTCAGAAGTTTCTATTCAAATGCCAAGGAAGGCTTAAATAGAGCTATAAGTAACCTTTCATTGATCCTAATTTTTAACATGGTTATAAAGTGTATGACATTGGTCAGTAGTGTGATAGACAAGTCCCTAACCCATCAGTTCCCAGAATATGTTTGTCTGAGAGTTCCCCAGGCTGAGGGAAACTGATAAACATTGCAGATAAAATACCTATTGGCAATAAGGTAATTATTTGTGTGAGACAACAGGCCGCAGATGTAAATAGCAGAGTCTAGCATGTATTTGAATTCTAGGAGAAGAAGTATTTTGAGTTGAGAAAGTTATGGGAAGAAAAAACCATTAAGGACCAAGGCCTACCACTACAGGTGATTTATAGATAACTATTAGAACAAACAAACAAACAAAAAAACAAACTGCCCTGGTTTTTAAACTTGAAGCATGCTTTTAATTTTTTTCTGGTTTCTTTCTTTACAATACAATAAACTGTTCTTAAGATGTAGAGAGAAAGGTGTTCCCTGTGTTGATCACCTTCACATCAGCAGAGTGGGAAATGTAGGAGGGACCAAAACTCAGACATCTGCTGATTGAATGAGGGTTCTCAGGGGCAGACTTCTGGGAACATTCTACAAAACGTATGATTTTCTACTTACTAAAATTGTCCATTTATGATGCTCCCTTGACATGGGAGAGAAGCAAAGGAAAGAGGCAATAGAGACAAGGGCACAATGGAACATAACCAGAAAGACGCCACCTCTGTGCTTCCAGCTTCCTCAAATTGGAGAAGGGAGTCCTGGGGAGTAATTTCCATTTCAAGTGTTTTCATAAATCCTCAAACAAAATGCGATTTCTGGTCACTTCCCTTCTCCTCCTATACACTATCTTTCAAATATTATTGTACAGAGCAAATTTAGACCACAGTAGGAGATTTGAGCCCATCTTATGCAGGAATGTTTTATAAAAAAAAAAAAAAACAGTGCTAGAGAATTTAGATTTAGAACTGGGTTCAAGTCCCCTCTCTTTCAGCCTGAGAGTCATGTGGCTGGAGTAGATTGCTTAGCCTTGACTGCATGGACAGATATTATGAGAAAGACCCATGTGAAGTGTGATACTGAATTTTCTGCAAAGATATTATCAAACCGAGTTTGCAATATCAATGTCTCCTTTATAGGGCTTCATAGAAGAAATTTCTCTTATAACTTGGCCTGAACAAAGTAGGAAGTTATCAGTGATTCCCAGTGGCTAGCTGAAAAGTATGGGCCTCAAATGAAGTTGACCCTTGACCATTCTGAGTCATCATTTCCTCTTCCTAACATGAGCATACTAATTCTGACATAGGATTGTTGTGGTGAATAAATGAGATGATGCTATATGTGATGTTTAACACAGTGTCTGTTATAGCATAGCTACACCACAAATAATAGCTGGAATAATACTAGTTATTATTATTCAGCTATAATTTATTACAGAGAAAGGATAGAAAACAAAATTAACAAAGAGAAAATGTACATGGAGTGAGTCTGGGGAAACAGACACTAGCTTCCCAGAGTCTTCTTTCAATGGAATCACACAGGACACAGTCAATTCCTCCAGCAATGAGTTGTGACAAGTGGAATTTTGTCTGTCGGAGAAACTCTAGATTCAGTGCCCAAGATTTTCACTAGAGGCTGGTTATGTAGGCATTCTCTGTCTAGCATGTATTTGAATTACAGATGCCCAGAAGGAAAGCAAGTATTTAGCATAAACCACAGTTTTTATACAAACAGTTTAGGCACAGTCAGCCACTCTTATCAGTGTGAGAATTTTCCTGAAATCCAAGTTCCCAGAGCCACCAACACCAGCCTTTGCAAGCAAGTCTTTCTAAGGGTTCAGCTTCAGACCTGCTTTGTTAACTCTTGTTCAAATCTCCACTAAAAATTGTTTATTATTTAATAAATGTATGTGGGTACTGATTTTTGTCCTGTTCATCTTTTTTTTATGTTTTTTTTATTTCCTCATTTACTTTACTTTTGTCTCTTGTTTTATGTATATCTCCAAGCTATCTCATATCTTTTTTTATAGTAAGTTTATAACAAATATTCATTAGATGAATATATGGAATAAGACTATATTACATTAAATAATGACTAGATATGTGACACTGGGCCACTTGTAAGCTGTTAATCTAAGTATCTCATATATCTTCAGAACCAGAATATCTCATTCATAGGACAATAACAATAATAAATGTGATCATGATGATCATTATTTTTCATATTTTAGAATCCATGTGGTTATTTTGAATATCAAATGAAATAATAAAATTAAAATGTATTATATATTTTATATCCATAAACACTCAAGAGCTATTATAATTATTTGTAATATGATGGCCTTGGGTAGGTCACCTAGGAAAGTAGAGTAGCTGATCTTCCAGCTAATGAGGGATGGCTACACAGGAAAGTTAGAGAAACTAAGGTCTACTTCAGGAGATGTAAGTTTACAGCCTAGTTCTTCCACTTACTTACTGGGTTACCTAGGGAAAGTTTCTTGACCTTCTTCCATGTCTCAATTTTCTTACCTGAAAAATAGGGTAGTAATATGTTTAGTATGGTTATTTTAAGGAATGAATGAAATGATACTTACACTGACACCCTTAGCCCAGTGTATGATGTATAGCAAGAACTCAGTTAACATGTTATTTTTTGCTATGAGTCCCTCTGTCATTCACTTTAAATATTGGTTCTAAAACAATTCACTTATAAGATCCAGATCCCAATAGCCTATCTACATGTCTGCACGAGGTGAACTCCGAGGTTCCTTCTGTCTCTTACATGCAATAGAATGTAACTGAGATTTCATACAACTGACCCTTATGTCTCAGTGCATTTGTAGCACATTTCAGAGCCAGGACAGCGCAGAGTTTAACAGGGAAGTTTCGAGAATCTCATTGTTAAGATGAAGCCTGAAACCACTCCACATATGGCTAATTTACTCCATCTCTCTAAACCCCGGGTTCCAGTCTATAAGGTGAGAATGATCCCTCAAATTTGTACCAAGATTAAGTGAGAAAATGCATGTGTTTTGGATACTCATCTAGCACCTAGAACATTATAAATGCTTGATAAATGCCTACTGATTTTTGATATTATCTTTTCTTACTGAGACTAAAACATTTTGAGAATTTATCATGTTATCATTATGATTTTTAGAAATTAACACTCTCTTTTCAAAATAAGAATCCCTCCTTAACCTGAATATAAGGAACATATTCTAATAGGAAACTTTGGCTTATTAAATTGTTTTTCAGGGTAACTTTAAAAAATATATATTTCTTGTGAGAAGATAAGGAAAGATGGAGATCATCAAAATAGGTCCTATGATTCTGATGTAACTTTAAAGAGTTAACAACTGTATTCCATTGGCCAAATGACTATAATTAGAGCAGAAATTTCATGAACGTTAAAAATAATATTTTTCTTTCAAAGCTTCTTGAATTTAAATATTGGCTCAAAGGACAAATTCTTAAGCCCCCGTCCCTGACTCCCCTCTCACAGTCATACCAGTCTTGAATCAGTCTTCCACCAAAGAGAGTCCAAAATCCATTATTTCTATTCACCTCAGGCAGACGAACTAGTAGTTTTAAAAGTGGGAAAATAGATCTCTGTCACTTACTATTTGTAGCCTAAAATAAGTTTTCAACCTCCCAGCCTTATTTGCCTTATTTGTAAAAGGAATATACTTATATCACCAGTCTCTAAGGCTTCTTTCTAGAATTAATTTCAATACCAGTATAAATGTGTGCCATAGATACTGTGTGCACAACACTGTTGATCTACAACTAATAGTTCTAGATTTCAGTGATTAAATTTATTTAACAGCGTCCAATGTCTTGAAGACATCCCTAGTAAAGCAGTTGCACACAATCTACCCACAGATGTTTTGCATACGAAACTACATTGGAAAATAAAATCTCCTTCCTTGACTCTATCTTACCTCTAGAAGGTTGTAAACACCTTGAGGATTGTGAGTGTCTTCCATGTCTACATCCCCACTGAATTCCCCTTTGGACATTGCTATGGACTAGATTGTGTCTCCCCCAAAATTCATATGTTGAAGCCTTAACCCTCAATGTGACTGTATTTGGAATTAAGGTCTTTAAGAGATAATTAAAATTAATGAAATCATAAGGGTCTTTAAGAGATAATTAAAATTAAATGAAATCATAAGGGTCTTTAAGAGATAATTAAAATTAAATGAAATCATAAGAATGGGGCCCTAACCCAATAGGATTGGTGGCCTTAGCAAAGAAAGAGAGATCTATCACTCTCTCTTCCTCTGTCTCTGCACACTCATGTGAGAACAGTGCAGATGTAAGCAAGCCGGGAAGAGATTCCTCACTGGAGACCATCTCTTCTGGACTTTAATTTGGGACCTCTAGGCTCTACAACTGTAAGGTAATAAATTTCTGTAGTTTGAGCCACCCAGTCTATAGTATTTTGTTTTTCCAGCCCAAGATGATTAAGATGAACACATTTGGTGAGAGATAAATACATGATCAGTGGAGGATGAATCCACGGCTGAGACAAAGCTGAGAGTTTCTAGAGAGATAACAGGTATGCAGTGCTCTTAGTGTCAAGCCTTTAAACACTCATTCAGGAATCATCATAGCCACAATATCTAGCCAGCTTCTATTGTGGATGCTTAATAAATCCAAGCCCTATATCAAGTGTTTTATACGTATTATCTCCTTAAATCCTCTCTGTAATATTTAAAGTTATTTAAAATAGAACCAGTTTACAGAAGAAAAACTATAATTCAGAAGTGTGTTATATCCTACCTACTGCTGCACAATTAATAACAGAAAAAGAGTTAGTGTCTCCAAGACTAATTGTCATGCTAAGCTATCTCTCATAGAATAATCAAAACATAATCATCATCATCATCATCATCATCATCATCATCATTATCATCATTTTGTAACCCCTTTATGATTAATAACAATCAAAACACAGGTTTATTTTCCTTCTCTACCATCTTTATAAAAGTGATTTAGTAAGAATTATATTTTACTCCCATTGTTAGATGAAAACTTAGCAGGTCCCAAGATTTTCTGCTCACAATAAAATATTACAAAGTCATAAAGTCACTTTAAGTTACAAACACAGTGTCAATAAGGTTAAGATTTTTAATAAAATGTACATTTAGTACAGCATTAAGCCATATCTTAAACTCTCTTTAGGTGGAAGAAGTCTGCATTTGCAAGTAGCAATAAGACTGGCCTCTTTATTTCATCACTCTGTTTTCTAGCCAGTTTCTGACAATCAAAGATGATGGAGAGTAGTTTTATTTTAACTCCCGTTTTCTTAAATTGGCTTCATTCTGTTCAGACAAGTGGATGTTTACAAGTGATGTTTTCATGGATATTTTTGTGATTCTTCAGAGATTTCCATTACTGAGTATTTTTCTACTGTGGTTCATTTGACTCAGGCAAAAGTATCCCTCTCCCTGATAGTCGTTTAGGACTTTTATCTCAGCACTAATAAGCCAAGTTCAGTGTTTAGGGGCTAAAGTCTCTTCTGTCTTCTCTCTGACCTTATTAGACATATCTCAAGGCAACTTTTGGTTCAGAATTTCCTCCTCTATGATCCAAATCTAGACTACAAGAAACACTTACATATACTTTTCCCTGATCATTTTTGGGCTTGTAGGGTAAGCCCAATGCAGCAGCATTCTCCTGTGTCCATATTGAAGCAGAGAATTAACCAGTTTCTAGCCCATTGGATGTGCTAGGCAAGAGTCAGGTCCCAATTCAAGAACACACAGCCAAGTCTTGAGTCATCCTATTTACTCCTTATTCTCTAAACTTGAGTGAAAGGAGATGGAACCTCCCCCATCACCCTCCCACATACCCCAGTTCAACTCTCTTCTACATCCTCATTCTCTTTCACATTTTTGATATGTCATTTTCTAGTTCACGTAAAGGATTTAAGTGCCATTGAACATATTTTTGACTTTTTTTTTTGATAAATTTTGCACATGATGATTTGGCGCTCAGACATTTCAATGTTTGATGTTGATTATATTAGCTCTTCAGTTGAAACTGCCATTGTCATTGTGAATTGAGCACTTACTAGAACAAATGATGTGCTAGATGCTAGAATGTAAAGATGAATTCTAATTCTAAGACATAATAACTGTTTGACGTTGGGAAAATTATTTAAGCTCTCTATGTTCATTTTCCTCATCAGATTGGTAGAGATAATGTTAGTTCCCTGCTCATTAAATAGTTGTGAGCATCAAATGAGTTAATGTAGATAAACTATTTAAAATAGAATCTGATATTATGTAAGTGCAAAAATAAATGTTTGAAGGGAAAAATCAGTTTTTCTTTTTTTTTATGTTGAGGAGTTGGAAAATGACAGTATAACTTTCATGAAACAGTATGAGTTGTCATAGAGCAGGCATCTTAAATGCTTATATATGCCACAGTGAAAACAAAATGAGTAAAGGGGTCAAATATAAAAAAGTAGGGAACAGGCCCATAGTGTACTGCAGAGCCTGTTTCCTCCCAAGTGGACAACTGCTTCTCAGGCCAGGCAACTGCTCATTCAGGGGAGAGCCAAGTCACTACAATAAGATCTTTTTTGTTTCTTTTTTTCCCCCAAGAGAAATGGAAATCTAGGTTTTTACACACAGTCTTCTCACTTAGAAACCTTGGCTTAATTTTTCCTTTATGAAAAAGTAATGTGCTTTACAGATCAAGTTCACCTATGGTCTGACAATTTGAGATCTCAAACACAGAGGAATGAGGAAGTTATCTCAGATCACAAAGGGAGGAGCACCTATCTCTTGAAAAAGCAGCAGAAGAAATATGATCACTTTCAGCCATATGTGTATATGTGTTTTGTTTTTTAATGGAGATTAGGAATTTTAGAAATTTGTCTGGTGGAGAATTCTTTCTTCAAAGAGTCTCCCACTGTACTCAGCACAGAGTTAAAAATCTTTGAACCTGGATAAAGTCTTGAAGATAAGAGAAAGTACGGCTTATTCAGAGAAAGTTGAAAGTTGTGAGTTATATTTAGATTTCCAACATACAAAAACAGTTAGATTTTCTTGTTTATATTTATGTGTGTTTGTATCCATTTAGCTGAATATATATCCTTAATTACTTTTTTGAGAAATGCAGAATGGAATGACAGAACTGGAATCCCTGAGCTATAATAAAATGCCAGTCTACTTCATTTAAACAAACAATTCTGTTATACAAGTACTCAGTTATTTCTATTGGAAAATATTTAATTTTACTTCTATTTTCTCTTAGCAAATATTGATTCTGATACTTATAATGTGGAAAAGTGATGATATAGGCATCAGGAAAATATTGTCATCTATTTACTTAAATTATGCATAAAAATCTTTTAGAGATTCAAAAGGACCATTTTGGTGATTAAAACTAATTTCGTGTTCTGATTATCCTGGTAGTTTTAGCCTGTTGCTTAGCACTTATGGGCCTTCATAAAATGGTGGGTTATAGAAGTTTTAATAGGAGCTAATGGAATTGCTGACAGCATATGCCATTACCTTCATGACTCCTAAGAAATGGTGCAGTGGCACACAGCATAAGTAACAGAAGAACACATGTATTTAATTATTTTAGCATCAATATAAATTTCTCCCTTTGTTGTGAAGAAGGACTCATTTGAGAAGCATATTTTAATACATGTTTTGCTTGTGTTTCAGTTCTGATCTGAAATTTCCTAGGTCTTGTGTGGAAAGACACTGCGAGTGGTAGTTAAGAGCAAGGCTTCAGTCAGGCAGAGCTGGGTTTCAGTATTTCCTTTACCACTTACTTGCAAGTCACTAAAATGTTCTGAGCTTCAGTTACCTCTTTTAGAAGATGGGGCTCATATTAATACCTTTTCCATGGCTTGGTAAAAGGATCCAATTATATTACATTTCCAAAATATCTAATAGGATTCTTGACATATGAAGAGCCTTCACTGAATATTATTTGCTTCAATGATGAAGATCAAAGAGGAGGAGGAGGAGGAAATATCTATGACTCTGAAGATGAATGCACTATAAAGAACATCGGTGATAGATGAGTGGGCCACAACGAGTGTGTCCTTGTCTAAGATTCATATTATTTATAACAAAAGGGTAAACAATGATGAAAAGTATGTAACACTCCATGCAATAGTTAATGGCCGTACTGAGGCTTTCTGGCCCTCTTTTTAAATGAACCATGGCAATTTGAGAAAGCGATACTCATAAATTCGGATATTAACTAGTCCAGCTCCTTTATTTTAGGGACAAGAAAAAATAAATCTCAAGAGACTGGAGTGACTCTTTTATCATCACTCAGATGAACAGTGTTAGATTTGGGAATAATCCTAGCCTTCTAATTTCCCTCTCTGTGGCCCTGGGTTCCACATATTATATATTTTGATCTATTTTATTCACCCATTCATTCAATATTAAGGATAATTTATTCCAGATACTGTTCTTGGTGCTTGGAAAATAGTTATAAATAAAACAGATACAGTCACTATTCTCATGAGTTTATAGTCTAGAGGGGAAACAGATTATAAAAATGAATTTTATAAGATAATAATTGATGATAGTAAAATAAAATGCAATTCAAAAACTGAAGGGAGTAAGTCTTAACTTTAGCTTCTTCGTGTACAGCACTATAGCTTGTATAAGTCATTGAACTACCTGAGTCTCAGTTTCTTCATCTACAGAAGAGAAATTATAATGTTTCTTTTTCATGGCTGCTGTATGGAGTTGAGATAATGTATGACAAAGTATATCGATTGCAGTGCTCCCATGAATAGATCATGGCTATTAGTAGTAGTATTATTAAGTGCTGGCTATGTCCAACGCTATTCTAATGACTTCATTTTTATTTTATTTTCTTCACAAAAACCTTATGAAATAGATATTATAAATCTAGTTTTTCAGATGTGAAAACTGACGTCAAAAAAATTTATTTAACTTGCCCAAAACCACACAAATAGTAAATGGTGGAATCCTAATTCAGGCCCAGGTGATCCAACCCCAGAATTCCTAATGAGAGCTTGAAGCTTCTCCCTAGGTGTGGCCATGTGGAGACAGGGTAGTGGAGGAGCAATCTGCTTCCTGGCCTTAATTTAGCAGGAGTGAAGATTCTCAAAACTTTGTAGGGTAGTTTTTGTAAGCCCCCGAGTCCTCATTATTGATAAAATAGGAATGTATAGTCACTTTAGGTTATCATGAAGTTTAGTTCTGTAAGTTTCAAGGACATTGTTCCACAAATAGTAAGGACTAAATACATATCCTTTTTCTTCTCTCACCTTTTCTTTCTGACTTTTACATTTTTCATTGTTTGGGAGATCCTTCAATTGACTCATCATAAAATGCTTAAATATTTTTCAGATACAAAGCACTGATCTGGCACAGTGAGGGCAAGGAGAAATAAGAAGTGGTATCTAAATTGATGCTACACTCTAAGAAGAATTTTGTATCTTATGATTACTTGAGATGTACTTATCCCAACAGTTTTAGGCCTATTAAAAGACTAGAGATGAAGACTCACTTCTGTGTTATAACCCCAACAAAACTGTTCAGAGAAGTGCATATGAAAATATCCATTGTGTACATGCCCACAAGCAGAGAAAACTGCACCCTGGGAAATTACAGCTATTTGATAAGAAAGGCAACTTTTTCCTTTTAGGTACTCAGTGGAAATTTGTGCAGGTTTCCCTCTCCCCGACTAAGAATTAGTTTTCATTTTTATTATCTCCACAACTGTACATATTTTATCCTAGCAGATGCAACTGGAACTTTGAAACTGGTCACAATCGGAGCCAGTGCAAATTGTGGAGGAGGGCGAAGACCAGGAAACAACGACACACTTCTGCAGGGCCAGGCCATCACGAACCCTATCAAGCCTGATGCCTTGCTCACTCCAGTCATAGGCCTTTCTCATGCATGGCCAGCCTAGCTGGATGCAAGAAGCAAAGCCAAACATCATGGACTGGAAGATATTATGTGGGGAAAGTGGATTGAGGACTGTAAATACACATGTCCTTCACCTTCTCTTAGGGAGCGTGTATAGCTACTAAGACACCAATGAGAGGCGTAAGTGAACTTACCATGGGGTAAGTGAATATACTGCAAGGGCAGTGCCCTCCTCCACATTCCCCTAAAGCCAAACTAAGAGATGTAAGTCTCTTCTATTACACAGTGAACTAAAAATATTAAAACAAAAACAACAACAACAAAAAGACTGTCCTTGCCTTCAGAAATTCAAGGACCTGAGAGAGGGGGTAGGAGATATAGTGGTTTGGTACATGGCCTCAATAACCAGACACTCTGGGACAGCATTTGCCAGTTGAGTATCCTCACACAAATTGCATCTTATCGCTAAGCTTGTTTCATACTCTACAGATTCATAAAAATAATAGTTATCACCTCATAGAAGACAGAAATAAAATAATGCAAGTTAAATGCTGGCATGTAATAAGCAACTAACTAATGGGTATTACACCTACCTTAATATTAACATTGTTATTAAATTGTATGAAAGTATGAACAGTAATTGTAATGCAATGAAATTAATAGAATAACAAAGATATATGCAAATTCTATTCATAGTTGCCTGAGGGTTTCAGGAGAGTCTTAAAGGAGGAGATACATGTATTGGATCTCAAAGAATGTGTAGGATTCGACCAGAGGATGTGGTTATTGGTTATATCGGGGGATGAGAGAAGACAGACTCAAAAAAGCAAGCTTTGTCTGTGAAAGCATGAAGTATGACATGTCGCAGCATATTCAGGGAACTGTCAGTTGTTTGATGTGGCTTGAGCATGGGATCTGAAATAGCAAGGTATGACTGAGATGAGGCCACAAGGTGGGCAAGAGCCAGATTATGCAGGGTCCTGTCTGCACGTGTTTGTATTTTATCCTATGCACTAGTGGAATCTGCAAGAAAAAGTACAGTATGCATCATACCTTGCATATGTATCTAAATTGATACTTTAGACCGATGACTCCTATGCTGTTTTGTTTGGTCAGTTTGTGGAGATAGCTGCAGCAAGTATTTTCATCCTTTTTTTACTTGGGCAAATAATTTATGGAGACGATCAAAAGATATAGAGCTTTGAATGAGTCTGCATCTTAAAGATTAAAGTATACTTTCCTGGACCACATTTTTTATTGGACTCCCCATCTCAGTTACGCATAGTACCGTCCCCCCAGACCAGGAGGCTGCTTTGTGCTTTCCCTTTGCTCCATAGTCAGTCATTATGTTGTACACCTGCAGCCTCACTACTTCCAATCTAGGGTCTGATATGCTATTCTTCTGTAAGATATTATTCATTTATAAGATAATATCACTGTCCTTCTCAACTCTTCCTCACAATGGGATTGTAATTTGTAAATGCAAAGGAAAGAAGAAAATAGAAGATTCACATTAATATTTATACCACAGTAATAAATGTCAGACAGGATTTTCCAATGATGAAAGTTTGAATAAAAATAGGATTTGTATTGTCCCAAAGTATTCCCCGATTCTTACCAACCACAAAGGAAATGGTAGTAATGTGATGGTGAAGAAATGCAGAAGACGCCTGCTTAACCAGGTGAGCAAAGTTAGCATCTCCAGTAATCCAGTAACAAGGCACAACAGCGTTATGAGCCCTCCAACACAGTGCATCGAGAAACACAGCATGATTTTTGACAAAAATTCTCAACCTCACTTTAATCACTAGAAAACAAACTCAAATTGAAGGTCATCTACAAAATGATCAGTACTTTATAAAAGTGTCAGATTATGCAAAACAATGAAAAACTTGGGGACTATCACAGATTAAAGGAAATAAAGGAAAAATAACTCAGTGTAATGTGAGATCTTGAATAGAATCCTGAAAGAGAGAGAGAGAGAGAGAGAGAGAGAGAGAGAGAGAGAGAGAGAGAGAGAGAGAGAGAGAGAAGGATGTTAGTGGAAAATTTAGTGAGTTTTGAATAAGGTTCATATTTTAATTAATAATATTGTACTTACATTAAATACCTATTCTTGATCATTATACTATGTGGTCTGTAAAAAGTTAACATTAAAGGACGTAGGAAGCAAGGTAACTTTGTACTATTTTGCAATTTTTGTGTAAATTAGAAATTAATTCAAAATAAGGTTTTTGGAAAAGATTATGTGCTCTATACTCTTATGATCTTATTACAGAAGTAAAAAATCTTAACATTGCATCAGGATTAAGTCTCTTTCCTCCTTGGGCTCATTTTATACCACTCCCCACCTTCTCCCTGTTGTCTAGACTTACATCACAGTTCCTAGAACACAACTCTTACTTTTATGTGTATATGTTTTGTAAAAGTTGTGCTCTGCCTTGAATGTACTTGTACCTAAACTCTCATCAGAGTTTCAACTACAATATCACATAAGTCAGACAGAGAAAGACAAATAGCGTATGATATCATGTATACGTGAAATCTAAAAAAGCTAAACATAGAAGCAGAGGCTAGAATAGTGGTTACTAGGACCTGGGAGGTAGAGAAAAAGAGAAGATGTTGATCAAAGAATATAAACTTTCATTTAAAAGATGAAAAAGTTCTGAGGATGTAATGTATGGCATGGTGATTATAATTAATCATACTGCATTATATATTTGAAAGTCGCTAAGAGAATAAATCTTAAATGCACCCCCACACACACACACATACACACAAAGAGGTAATTATGTGATATGATAGAGGTATTCTGTGGTAGTAATCATTTTGCAGCATATAAGTGTATCAAATCAGTATGTTGTATACTTTAAACTTATCATCTATATCTCAATAAAGCTGGTGAAAAGAGAGAGAGAGAATAAAACACAAACCCTCAGAGATTTCAGGGCTATAATTGCTGGTCACACAACAGTTCAGGAGGTGGTGGAAATTCGACACATATACATCTCTTAAAAACTTTAACATCAGCTTTTGCCTAGAAGGGTATGGTAGTAAGTGGTAGGGAGTCGAGTAATTGATGTGTCTTCCAGTACAATCAGTTCCCCTCAAGGGAATGAATAGTAATAGCAAGCTCATTGGAATTTCTTGCTTCCAATCTAGGACCTTATCCATTTTATTTATGTTTCTGAGCAAACAGCCCAATGTATACATGAACAACCTTCACACCCAAACAAAATGTTTTGCCTGTCTCCCCTTCTCCTCTGGAGGACTGGACCTAACAAAATGAATGAAAGCTGAAAGTTTCCTTTTGTCTTTCTTAATTGAGACTAGACTACGGGATCACCTAACTGTATCTGGATCTCAACTCTGCCACTGGTGTAACCTGGGGCAAGTTTATTTAGACTCTTCAAACCTCATTGATAAAGTGTTTCAGTAATATGCAGCTTGCAGTTTTGTTGTGAGGACTGGGAAATACTGTGTATGAAATGCATAGCACAGTGCTAGCACCTAGTAGCTTCTCAATAAATGGCAGTCCACCCCCACTTCCAAGCCCAAGGCTCATAATATTTTTAAACACTTGAGTTTTAGGTTCTCATTTTTTTTTCCTGCCAAAGGCTACACCCAATCAGTCATGTCATCTCACTAAGATGACAGATGGTATATATACAAGGGTACAGGTAGGAGGCAGAACCCACACCACTTACTTAAACAAAGAGTACTTAATATTGAGAGCATCGTTAACTAGGTATGAAATTGTTAATGAGATAACTGTAGAGGTAAAAAAAAAAAAAAGAGAGAGAACATTAAAGTATCATGGAGGTAACAACTGCAGAAATGGAAGAGGAAAGATTAACATTCTTAAAAGCTTGGGGGGGAGCACTAAGGAGCTATGGAGAGGCTGCCGCTCTGCTGGTGCTGACGTTTCTGTTCTCAACGGAGGCGCACTGCTGGACTGGGACCCCTGAGAAAAAGGTTCTGGTCGGCTAATGCTGGTATACTTAAGGGCATGACTAAGTTGCAAGGGTTTGCTACAAGGGCAAACAAACAAACAAACAAAAAACTGCAGCCTGGATTTAGCTGCTGCTCTGGGAAAGAGCTGCTGATGAGGGTGGGAAGAAATACACCTAGAGTTTATGTTTGAGCAAGAAGCAGACAGGAAACCTATAGGAATGGGAAAGAGCAAGTTCCTTTCTCTCCAACCTCGTAGTGTCCTTCCTGCACACCCTACTGCCATAGCTTAATGGGGAGCAGCTGACAAAGCTGAGAGGCAGGCTGCAGTGCTGGGCCATGGAGTGTGTGCAGTGGGAGAATTCTTTGTCCGATTCAGATGTCCCTGTAATGAGTCTAATCCCACCTTTTTATACTGCCTCTTCTACTTCCAACCCATGTTCTACAGATGATTCTGAGACCCCTTGCTGAGGAGCTTGGCATAAATGACAAATGCAAGACATCCCCCAATACGTTTTCATCCATGGCAGTCTTGACAGTGAAGATTTTTTTCCTCCTCAGATATCCATAAGTGGGCAGTATCAATCTGATGACCATATGAAGTTAAAAGGGGAGAAAGTAATGGAACAAGGGGGGCAAAACTTTTCTTTACCCATTGCAAAAACCAGGTCCCCAGTCTTAGCAGATAGGGTCCCTCGAGAGGAGGAGAGGTGGCTAATGTGGTTGCTGTTAAATGGTAGGAGTATTGTATATCTCGAAAGGGTGAAATAATTTAATGAATAATTGCATAACATGCAGAGAACACATATCGTTATGTATTATTGTAGTTGATCCTAAAAGAATTGTGTGACCTGGCTAATAATAACAACTATATAAATAAGGGAACAGAGATTTAGAGTTTATGTTACCTAAATATATAATTAGACGTAGAGTAGAGGGTGGGGATGTAGAATAACATAGTAAAAAGAGCATGGTTTGAAGTCAGACCAATGTGTGAGTCCCGATGCTATCATTTACCACTGAGAGACATGTCATAATACAATCACCCAAGACTCAATTTTTGACCCTTTCCCCCCCCCCCCAAAAAAGCCTAATACATTCCTCTTAATATTACTGCAAAGTTCAAGTGATAAAAGACATTTAAAAAGGTTAGTGCAGTACCTGGCACAAAGGGGGTTGCTGGGGGGTTTTTTGGTCATTGTTGTTATTGTTATTCATAATTGTTGTTTTGGTGATAATAAGACGATGATGATGGGTTGCCTAGCTAAAATTTGAATCTAGGACTTTTGTCTTTAGACAGTATACTCTCCATAAACATGCTGCGTCCGCCACCTCCCTCTACATCTGTCTCTCTTCAGCATCAGGCAAGAGTTTAAGTTTGATTTTTATCTACTTTTAACTATAACCAGTCGGCATGCTTATACCGATGACAACACTTGGAGTCAGTAACACCATCACACAGTCTTATCTCAGTGTTTACATGTAAAGAAAGACTGAGGGCTAACTAAATATCTTGCATTAAAAAAATAAAAAAAAACAGCTTTCCATTCTTGCAATGTAAGCAGAGAAACTCCTTTAGCAACAACACTCAGTCATTCGGGCAGGCCTAGCACGTCATGGTGTGTTATTGAAAGACCTGCTGATACCGAAACCAAGGTGTGCGAGTTATGTTATTCTCTTTGTGACTGCTAGGCACAAAACCAAAATTACCTGTAAATTACAGAAACGATGTGTGTAGATCTTGAGAGCCATAACAAGGAACTTAACTTTATGGGTAAGAAAAGAATGGATAAACATAGCTCAGGCAAAACCCGTTTCCTTTGAGTGGTTTTAACTGATTATGCATTGCTAAATTCTTTGTCCAAAACAAAATTAGAAGTCAAGTCAGTGATACTCTAGGCAGTTCACACTAATAATTACCTCTCTTACAGTAATGACTTTCTAGTGCCAGAACTTTCACTTTCCATTTGCTCATTAGAGGTTCAAAGGGTTATGTGTGTTGTTTCACGTTTTAGAACTTGAAATGGTACTGAGTTGTTTAAATGTTTATATGACTGAGGTTACCATTCATGAAATATTTAACCAACACCTGCAGTAATAATAACTGACATTTGTTGAACAAAAGGCATGAAGATATATGGGGATACTCTGTATGTATTTTCTTTAATCTTTAAAATGACCCTTCTAGATAATATCCTTATTTTTTACATAAGGAAACTGACCCTTGGTGTTAATGAACTTGCCCAAAGTTACACACCAAATAGCACAAGTGGGAATTAGACCTATCTCTCTAATCTCAAACCTGCATTCTTTATACCCTATCATAATATTAATAGGCATATAATGCCCCCAATAGAGTAAAATAAATCCAATAATATAATTATATCTGTGTCATAAGAAAACATCTTTCAGTTCCACTTTTTACCCCCTCAAAAATGCCTTTTTATATATTCACATCTTTGTTCCACAAGTTACCAAGGGACCTTGGGGCATCTTTCTTTTCTTAACTGTAGTATGAGTGCTGCTATGGTATCCTAGAGGGCCGCATTAGACATTAAATCGGAAGATCTGCAAAGTGCCTTTACCATGAGTTTATACATTCATTCATCCTTTTAACAAGCTTTCAGTGAATTCCTGGGAGCTGGACGCTATGCTAGGCACATATCAAATGATTAATACATGCTCTTTCCTTTTATGCTTTCATCACAGAAAATTATCATGGATTGACAAGGATTCCATCATGTCATAAAGGTTACATTATTCAGTTTGGAGATGAAATCCCCAAGAACAAGATCAAAGAAAGAGGGGTTTTGATGAACAAATTGGTATAAAGGGAGAGTAATTATTTGCAAATTCTCCCATTCACCAAGAAAAGGTCTATTCATTTTAGTTTGTGGACACAGATGTTTAATAATACTGAAAAAAAAAAAATCCTTGTGAGAGAAAGTACTTAGGCGTTATTCTACCAAACTGAAAACTGAGCCATATTTTGTAACACTAATTTGTGGTTAAGATCAGTCACAAATTAAATAATTTTGAACATTTTTACTGGTTTAATTTTGAGACACAAATGTTCTGTCTGATGAATGTCCAACCATTATGTCTGCATGGTATTGCATCTTAACTGTTTAGTGTCACATTAGTCACTAGTTTATAAATGCACCACAGCATTTTTCTTCTCGCCATCTGAACTCAATTGAAAGATACAGATGAGAAATTTAAATCTGTGACATGCTGAATATGTAGCAAAATATTCTCTCCTACTTAGATTCTCGAAAGTCAAAGCTCTAAAGCAAGTGGGTTTTGAGGGATAGAATCCTTACTCATAACATCATAAGACTAGAAGGGGCATTTTTAAAACCATCTGTTCCAGCATCTCATTTCATAAGTGAAAAATCTGAGGCCAGAGAGGCGAAGTAACTCATTGAGTCCCACACCTAGTTGCACAACAAATTGCCAAAATTTGGTTTTGGTGACAAGAGTGAACAGGCTGAAATAAGCAGAATTGCCAAAGCAGTAGGTGGGAGGGTGCAGAGAGGAAGGGGAGAGGAGGGAAAGGGCATGGCGCTGCACCTTCAGCTTCTCAATTGGCAGGCAAGTGGCTCTGTGTGGAGGATGGGCCAATCCATCTTCTGATGTTCAGGCTCTTTCCATTATACCACACTGCCTGCCCATAAGGAAAAACTCCAGTTCCTAATTGCTTAGTTTCCAATCTAAATGCAGTCTCTCATTCACCTCTGTAGTCGCACTTCTTACTCTGTTAAATATTCTAGGGAAGTCAGAATGGCAAAGATGCACTACTTCTCATATTTCTCAAGAGCTGTGTAACTAGGATTCAATGGCTGTTTCTTACTGCTGTTCTTCTTAGAGTTTTTTATAAGGGGCGACTGATGGCACTGGCACTTGCACATCACAATCTGGTCTTCAGGCTAGGCTAAAATCCTCTACAGGTCGCTTGGACCACATCAAACTTGAGAATATGGAAATAATTTATGTTGCCAAATATCATATAGGATACATTAGTAGATTAAAGGTACAGGTACAATGTTCTCAGATACCACCAACCCCCCAATGCCTAGTAAAACTCAAAGCCTTTCCAGAACTTCTGATCATCCTAGGAGCTTGCATCTCTTTGTTTCTCTTCACCTGCAACATTTTTATCCATTTAACTTGTCTCTATTTGGCTCAGCATCAATCCACATGGAGATTAAAGCTTTCACTGATTTCCACCAGGAATCTACACATACTAAACACCTAGTGAGCTTCATAGAATCTCCAAGGTTTGAGGACATGATGGAGATGGATCACATTCCTCCACCTAAAATTTCTTACTTCTTGCTTGACATTTACCATCACTGACAGGGACCCCACTGTCACTGTGATACACGGTGCCTTCCTCAGAGTAGAGCAAGACAGGAAGGATGCCTGGCTAACAGAACCTATGTAAATATGTTGTCAGTCGATCATTGTCAGAAAGGGAAGATCATTGGCATTAATTATATTTAGAGGCAAGAAATTAGTACACGCACAACAATGGCAAGCTCTTAAACAGCGGAAGTGTCCTGACTGCGAGTAGCTTTATTTCAAGTTTTGGGTTCACAGGTATGTCTGAAATCTTGCTTCAGAAGCCTCTGCCTTAGGCTGGTGGAGAGTGTCCTTCAGGAAACTGAGGCTTGATTTTAGTTCCCAAATTTCTGAGTTAGGTTTGTCCTGAAGTTTAAAACAAGAATAGCAAGTTAATATGTGAGACTGAAACTAAAATTACACAAAGTAAAAATTTTAATTTCTATCCCTATTTTCAAAGGTATGAGGCGTGAAACAGCATGGTGTGTTTTAGAGAAGAACATTTGGCTCAGAGGTACAGGAAAGGTCATGGAGAGAGGGGAGTGTGCATTGATGAATAAAGCATCAGATCATAAGGCCCTTGGGAACCACGTTAAGAAGTTTGCACAGCATAAAAAAAAATCAATTGAGATTAATAAAGGTTTTTAATCAAGGGATTTGTACGGTCATATCTACATTTTGAAGACTAATCAGGACCAATGCGGAAAATGGATTGCAATGTAGCAGAGAAAAGGGGAATTGGGAGACCAGATTAGGAATCTTTGAGGTAATTGAGCCAAAAAACGATGAAGGAATGGACCAAGAGTGAAGTACTGAGGCTGCTAAAAGAGATTTTAATCTCTTAGAGTATTAAGTGAATGGGGTTTGAAGAAGTGAGGTTTAGAAGAGAAGAAAATGGGGACAGAGACTAATTCTGAGACTTCATGCTTAGGAAATGTATCAGCTTATAACAAATGACAAAGTGCTGGACCACAAACAGCAGGGACCCAGTTCAGCAAATGTCCTAGTGCTCATATATTATTAGCTCCCACTCTTGGAAAGCCTGAGAATCAGAGTAAAGGGTCCTGAATTTCGCCGTTGATTAGAAATTATGCTGAGTGAGATAAAAGTCAGACAGAGAAAGATAAATACCATATGATTTCACTTATATGTGGAATCTCAGAAACAAAAAGAAAAAAAAACTAATCAAAAACAGACTCACCAATATAGAAGACAATCTGGTGATGGCCAGAGGGGAGGAGGGTTGGGGAACTGGGAGAACTGAGTGAAAGATTAAAGTACAAATTAGAAGTAAATAGTTGGTCACAGTGATGGGGAGCACGGCATAAGGAATGCAGTCAGCAGTAATGTAATGGCTAGGGGGATAGCCAGAGGGGAGAAAGGGCAATTATGCAGATCATTTTATAAACTATATAAATGTCTAACCAATGTACTGTATACTTGAAACGAATACTAAAATAAAAATTTTAAAAAATACAGAGGGGGGGGAAAAAAAGAGAGACTCATTCACCAAAGAGGCAAACTAATAATTTGCTATCTCAAGTAAGTGTTCCCTTTGATTTCAAGTTAAAGAGTGTTAATTCTAGACATGACAGTGGAAGGTACAAGAGCCCTAAGCTCGCTGTTATCATCTGCAAGTGCTACTGAAATTCCCATTCTAATCAGTGGTGCTCTGTAGACATTATTCCTCAAATTCTGTTCATTTACAGTCTTTGGTACCTGTTTCCTTTTTTGCTGCTCTTCTGTCCTCTAATTTTAGGATTAATTCACATGGAAGACACCAGACCTTTTCCATTATACTAATGTAGTCAGAGCAGTGATAATGTGAACTCAGTTTATTCAGGGGACAATGTGAAGTCAGGGTATAGTTATAGAACATCCCTAAATAAATGGCAACAATATCTAGGAATTTAATTCTTTTCTTTCACTCACATTCCATACCCAGTCAAGTCAATGAACATTATGATTTCTCATTTCTAAGTATACACATGGGCTTTAATGTTAAAGAGATCTATGTGTGTTGCATTCCACATTAGAGGTGGCCTCTGAACGCTGGTGTCCTGAGTTCAAATCCTGATCTACTGCTTAGTTGTTGGATGAGCTTAGATAAATTATGTAAAAATAAAATCTAAGTTTTCTCACTTGTCGAAAGAAAGATGGGAATACTAATGTCTTTTTCATAATATTGTTAGGAGTATTCAATGGATATTAAATAGTAATGAGAGTAATAAAACACTTAAAACAGTGCCAATCATATATTAAGTATGTATGTATGTATGTGTGTGTGTATACATGTATATAACTTTATATAATTACTTTAATATGATAGCTATCATGTAGGGTTGGAATCTATGGTAATTCATCTTGTTTACAAAGTAAAAGAGTCAATATGTCCATCTCTCAGGTTTGTTGTAAGTAGTGAATGAATTTAAATTCTAATCAGCTCATCTCAGTAACTTACCTTCAAATTATCTAAATTCAGGTAAAGTAAAACATTTACTCTTCTACACATATACTATTCAGTTTCCTATATTTGAGATATAGTCATGTTGTTCTGTCTGGATCAGCCCCGTTCAATAGAACATTCTGTGATAAAGGACATCTATATCAGTGCCACTCAATATGACAGTCACAAGCCATGTGTAGCTATTGATTGAGCACTAGAAATGAGACTAATTCAAGTGAGGAACTGAATTTTAAATTTTCTCTTATTTTAATTAATTTAAATGTATATATTCACAGGTGGCTAAGGCTATCATATCGGACAGTTTAGATACAGACTGCCTCTCTTCATGCCCCAGCCCTTCCCAGCTCCACTCAAAGATACTATCTTCCCATGAGTCTGAATCCTTCTTTCAATGACCATAGCCTTTTATCTATAAACTACCTATGATATACAATTTTCTATATTTAATTTCAGTTACGCAGCTTATCACTAGTGTTAGAGTATATAGACCTGAAGGGAAGAACCCCACATTCTGTATTTCTGTGCCCTGTATAGACTCTTTAACAGTTTGAACTAATAAATGCTGTTGATGAACTGATTTAATGACTTATTGATTGACTGATTGATTAAATGAATAAGTTATTCCATTAATTACTTCATAAATTCAGTAAAAGGGGCTTTGAGTTTTAATACTACTGCTGCTAGATAACACCTCTTTCATCTGGAAGGAAACTAATTTATCACTTAACAATCATCATTTATCCCCATTAATGTGATGACTGTGATCTTCACATGGTTAGTCTGTCAAACTTAAAAAGCTAAACCCCATTCTGCCATACAAGATAAGTAAAAAATTAATTATACCTAAAAGAAAAAATAGCAGTACTACATGAAATTTGTGGAATGAAAAGCTTTAGCATTTCTTTAATAATAGAGACTATTTGAGTGCTAAAAGCTACTTAATGAATAAGCCATCTTTTGCATCATAAATTTTATTTCAAAATGGAAGTTTATTATTTATAAACTATCCAGAGCATACATATCCCCCAGTACATTTTAAAAGCTGTATTTCCAACTTATCTTAGAGCTACTTTATATTCAAGGAAATTCCTTATACTTATAATGATGAAGAATATTTTACTTGCAAAATTCATGCTATAAAATGATTTTGATATTCAGAATGTTTAGGTGAGAGAATATAAGTTATTCAGAGGCAGGAAACTAACGTACTTCTCCCCAGTTAGCTGTTTATTATTTTTCAATTCACTAATGCTTTTTTTCTGTAAACATATAAACAATTTATAAAATATCCCTTATTAATACCTAGAACTAGCATTGCCCTTGGAATAAGCAATTTTTTACTTAATGAATGATTTAAAGAATGAGTAGAAATACATATTTTTCTTATATGTTGTGTATACAAACTCATATCCAGAATATATTGAGAATTTCTACCTATAAATCAATAAGAAAATAGTACAACTCCATAGAAAATGAAACAGAAAGCTTGAACAGACACTTCATAGATGGGATATCCAAATGGACAATAAGCAAATAAACTATTTCAGAATATCATCACTTATCAAGGAAATATAGACAAATATCACAATGAGATACCACTGCATACCCATGCGAATGGCTAATGTTCAAAGATAAATAATACAAGGCTCTAGAGTTACAATGGTAAATAAAAAAGATGCAGTGCCTTCCCTCAGCCCATAAAGCACATAGGAGGATTCAGAAAAGAAAGCGCTAGATATACTATTTGACCAGTATTATGATAAGGCAGTACCAGCTGCTATGAAAAGCAAAAAATGACATTATTTCATTTTATTTTATTTTTTCTGGAGAATGTATGGTAGACAGTTACACAGAGCAGTAGATAATTTTCAAAAAGGGATCAAAGCAGAAAACTATTTTTTTGCAGGAATTCCATCTTGGAATTTTCCAACCATTAAAATTAAGAAGTAATATGATATAATACCAGCAAGACAGTCCTGGTAATTTTAGCCCCTCACCAGATTTTTTTTTTTTTAACTCAGCTACTGTTGCAAAATGTGTTCAGGGAAAGGAAATGGCAGGACACTTACAGTAGTCCTTGTGGTGATTAGCTTGCATTCATGCCTCCCTGGTGCTTCCACCATGTATTTGGGTCTCCTTTGAATCCCAAATTGCTTCATATCCTCCTCAGAATCTCAGAATCCTGAATGGTATGAACCCTGATGCCATTTAGGTGAAGAATGTTGTATAGAGAATGAAGAAAATTTTCTTTTGTACTTCTAGAATTTTAAACTAATTTCTTTAATTGGATCAAGTTTAAATACATTCTCTTTGTGGGGGATTCTGTCCAGGAGATTCTGCCCAGTTGTCACAGGTTCATGGAGCAATGACTTGGGAACCACTGATCACAAAACACTGATTTCATAGCTAAAATTATAATATTTGGGATCTGTGTTCAAAGGCTGTGGTTATTGCCCTTATATACTTCTTCATGAGTCTCAAATGAGATGATTTTTGATTCTTGAACACTACGTAGGAAAAGAAGGGTCACTAATCCTCTTCTATAAACTATACCTTTATTCATGGTTTTTGAACCAAGTATTTTCAATAAATTTTTTGCTCAGATATTTATTCAATAAACGAATGAATGAATGACATGTGAAGAGAAACAAAATCCAAATTACATGAATGCTATGATTAAAATTAATAGTCTCTCCTTTAAAAGACCCTCCTAAAGGACAGATTTCCTATGCAGACAAATTAATGAACAAACAGCATAAACAAATGTGGCTTACATCTAAGATAATGAATGAATACTGGATACAAAATGTTGAGCAGCAGTGATGAAAATCCTTTGTTGATGCCCCAGCAAATAACTAATTCCTCAGCTTGGTCAGGTTGTCCAGTCTTCATTTCAGAGACTGGTTGGTATTTATCTCCCTCCCATATCAGAGAGAAGCAACATGTTAGTGTAGTGTTGCAGCATAGTAATTAAACCACATGTCTCTCTGATATTCAGGATGAATAAGATTTGTCACCATATTTTGTCTTTCCCTTTGGAGTTAGTCTATACCATCAGTTAATATAAATTAGATTATCACTGAGAAGGAAAATATATTTTTATTGATAAGTGTATGACCTTGGACGCATTATTTAATATTACAAGACTCAGTTACCCCCTGTGAAAAGTGGAGAATATTTATCTTTTCAGTTTTGTTATTCAAAAAGTAATATATGTAAATCAACCAAGCTCGATGCTCTAAATAGGAATATTTAATAGTATTACTAAGTAATAAATTATTTTACTGCAAATGAATTAAATATACGTTTTAATAATAATTACAGTCTGCAGAGATAAGCATTGCCATCTACTTTTGTCTCACTATAAATCTAGGATAGGGACAGAAGTGCTGATCCACATAGTTTATACTAATAAACTGGCTTAGAGTAGTTATTGACTTTCTCAAGTGATTTTTGCACACAGACAATAAGCTACAGAACAAGATCTTTAACCTAAGCCAAGTCAGTATGTTCGGTGTTCTTTGTCTTATTATACTATAGTCTGGGGGACTGAATATCTGTCTGGGAATGAAATTGAAGATAACATAATGCAACTGTTATTACAGAAGAGATTCAGAAAAGCAGAGAGCCATGCCGAAATGAAGAGGAAAAGGCAGAGGAGTTCATTATTTTCCAAGATAGCAGTACAGTCACTTAATTTGGGTCCAAAGGGCACAAAAATACATAAGTATCTGCTATGCTGGCAAATAAACCTGTGTTCAAATTCAGCTTTACAGTATTTATTGTCTGATCTTGAGTGAATCTCCTCACTTTTTCAGGGTTAGTTTGTTTCATCAAATGCAAAATAAAGTTAACAGTATCTCCTTTATTGGCTTATTCAGTTTAAATTAGGTAATATATGTAAAGTATATTGGGGAACCAATAAGTATTAGCTGTTTTTCTGATTACAATTTTAGTAAACAGTTCACTTAGAAGAAGTCTGAGTTTGAGATTATGCTTTTCTTTTCACAGCTTTGTCATTTTGGGAAATTAAAATTTTCTACAACTTTGTTTCCCTCCCTCCCCGCCAACAAATACCAGCAGTATGAAGAAAGATAACTATAATAGTACCTACCCAAACTACATTTTAAAAATAGTAAATATAACACATGTTAATGGTTGTAAAATTGCTTTTGAACAGATAAATCATGATACATACATAAGTAAAATATGTTTTTAAATATGTTTATAAAATAATGTTCAAGCATAGAAATCCTTCACTTTTTTTGTTTTTTTTTTCAACTGTTCATGGCCCTGGGCTGCCAGGCTACTAAAACTAGAACGTGTGTAAACAGACTATATTAAATGGGAACCTCTTGCCTTTCACATAGAACCGTGCAACATATAAATAATGTGCCATTTGTAGAAACAATTTCCTTATCAAGCCTGAACACACCAGGCTACTGAAATGGGAGCACAAATCAACTATACTGGGGAAAGCTTTGCTAATTATTTTTAATAATACTTATGGTTACTTTATGATTGCAAAAGTAATACATATTCTGTACAGAAAATTAGGGGAGGGAAATATACATAATACAAATACAAATACAAATAAACTGACTTGCAAAACCAGGAGAATATCTGTTTTGCCCTAAATCTCCCCAGTCATTATGGGAATACTCAGGCTCAAGGAGTTAAAATTATTTACTTTAGTTCTCAAGGGGAAAAAATTAACAATAGAGTTGCTTCTTGATGGGACATAGCATTTTTCAGTTTGTGTATCATATTCCCCACATAATTCCAGTTGTAAAATGTTCAGGCCATTGGGGGAAGAAGTCCTGTTACTGCCACAGTACAGAAGAGTAAACCTGGAAGATGTTCAATAATGTGTCCAAGATCATACAGCTGGTAGGGAGATTATTAGACTGCAACTTTCAGTCCTCTCTACTACGTCTCCCTACTGATCTTATACAGCTTGGTGGATCAAATATGAAAGCAGTAAAAACATCATGGCTTGGTTCAGAAATTGATAGTCGTATCTGAGAAATAGCTATTTCATTATTCAGCTAGCAAATTTTACCGGTTTCTAGACTTAGTTCCATATTTATTTCTAGACTTAGTTCCAGCTGTGCAAATTTGGTCGTATTGCTCTTACTTTTCTGGATCTCAATTTAAACAACTAGAAAATGGACATAAATTAAATGAATCCACTGTCATTTTTCTTTGTTTCATTTTGTTTTAATTTATTTTTTATGATGACGTTGGTTAATGAAATCCAATAAGTTTCATCTGTACACTTTAACAGTAAAGCATATATATATATATATATATATATATATATATATATATATATATATATATTTACACTGTGTGTTCACCTCCCATAGTTAGATTTCTCTCTGTCACCACATATTTGACTTCCTTGACCACTGTCATTTTGGATGTCCTCAGCCACACGTATATAAAAAAAAAATGTCAACCACAATTGTTTAACCAATAAGTATATTTATTGTTTCACATCACATTAGTCTGGATATAGGGTAGTTCCAAAGCTGGACCATGTCCTCAAAGGTTCCCCCCCACCCACTGCGTGTGCGCGCGCGCACACACACACACACACACACACACACACACACAACATTTCTGCTCTGCCCAACCAATGTAACAGTCCTAATGATCTCACAATATCTGCTCAAGAGAATCACTTTAGACAGGCCAACTATTAGCAGAAAAACAAATATCCTTTCTGTAAGTCCCTTCTTAAAGAAAAGCAATAATTTATAGATATTTCTCAGTAGATTTTCTCTCACGCCTTTCGACCAGGATTGAATCATATACTATTTCAAAACCAATTACTGGTATGGCAAATAGTTGTCTTTGGGTATATATGGTAAATACTCAATTTCAAACAGTTATGCAATTTTGCTATTTAAAATGCCTGCAACTTCTGGAAGATTATACTTTAGGAGAATGTAAGAACCTTTTCCTCACATTCATATTATATATTTTTTAATTCTTTCAGCTAATAATCATAAAGTGGTAACTGATAGTAGTCATATTAATGCACTCATACCCATTCACCCACTCACCCACACATATACACACACATTTTTTTTTTTTATGAGTCACAAAACTAGTGACCTTTAAAACATATTGCTTGCAGAGCTGTGTGGAAAGAACAGTCTCACAAGTTGTTGGTAGTTTAGTACAACCTATACGAAAGCATTTGGGCAATACCTTTTACAATCCCAGTGACGTATCCTTTGACCCAGCTGTTCTAAGCGAAGCAATACATCTTCTAGATACTGTCAGTACGAGAATATTCATTTAAAAATATTTGTTGAAAACCTATCATCGACCAAGCAATGCCAGAATTGCTGTGGAAATTTCAGGAACAAAGTAAAAAAATATCCTCCCTTTATGAAGCTTATATTTTGGAACAGCATTACATGTGACAGTAAAGCACTTAACGAATAAAAAACAGAGATCACTTCTCATATAATATAGGAGGCTACTTTCTAAGCAAAGGAGAGCTTCTATGAGAAAAGATTCCTTTTCTTTTTAAAAGATTAATAACAGTTTGTTACATAACTGTAAAATAACTTAATTATCTAGTTCTTTATAGAAAAAAATGTATTATCTGGGAAAGTTTTGATTATTCTGTGGTAACCTCAACAAGCAGCCACTAGAACCAGTTTTTAAATACAACATGAGAAAGTTTTATGAGTACCGATATGGAAAGATCTCCAAGAGGTATTGTTAAATTAAAATTGGAGGAAACAATATTTGTATTTGTTGGTATAATGTATAACATGTTTCTGGCAAGAGATATAATAAATTAACAACTGGTGTCTAGGAAGCTGGAGGCATGGGGATTGGATAGTTGTGGGGCTGGAGAGAGAGGAATACTTTTCACTACAACTATCTTTTTGTAACTACGATATTTGAAAATATATTTTTATTACTTAAGTTGAAAATTTAATAACATAGTATGTATTACCATGTTTGCCATTGTAAAAAATGCACTTATTTTACTATAACTGTTCTTGAAAATCTCAACTTATACTTATTAGCCATTATTTTTTTCTTATATGTATGAGATGCTTTATATTCTGAGTATTTTTCTGTTACGTTTAGATCATTGAAGTATTTTCACCGATATCTTATTTGTCTTTGATGTTCTTTGCCTAATAGGGAATTTTACTTTTAATCCAATACAAAAAAAAAAAAGTCTTTAAATTTTTGTATTTAAGAAAAACATTTAAGAATTTCTTCTAAACCACAACACCATAAAAACGATCAGATATTTTCATGAACCTTATTTTGAATTCATTTGAAATTTATTGTCATATATGGTTTAAGAAAGGCTTCCAACTTTTTTTTTTCCTAACACATTTTACTAAACAATCAACTATTGATCCACTAACATGTGATGCCTGCTTTTGGTCCCACATGAGCCCCAGGATGGTGGTTAATCCACAGTTGATCCATCACCATCACCATCACCATCACCATCACCATTGAACCCCAGGATGGTCTAATCCTTCTTGGTAGTTTTTTCCTAGCTTTTTGTAGTTTCCTCGCAAATATATTCTTATCAAAACAGAATTGAAGACTTCAGGGACCCCCTGCAATCTCTAGTACTCTCTTTGGGCAGCTCTCTCCTCTCCAGTAGTGCATACTAAAAACTCTAGTCACTTTGGCACCTCAGACTCCCAGCTCCGGCTCCTCAACTCAGGATGTCACGGTGCCTGCCTGGGTTCTTCTGCTTCTCAGTGTTGTGGTCTGGGCTCTCCCCACGCAGAGTGGGGAGGTGGCTACAGGGCCCACCCACTATGTTTTCTAACTCCCAGAGATCCTGATCCTGACTCCCTGATGGCCAAGGTCTGAAAACCCTTGTTTCATATTTGTTAGGTCTCCTTTTTCAGTCTTTTCAGACAGGAAACTCAGTTTAGTATTCCATCTTGGTTGAAAGTAAAAGTGTCCTTTAGTATTTCTTAATATGCAATAATGTGAGTTCCCAACTTTGTTCTTATTTTTCAATATAATCCTAGTTTTTGCTATGCTTTTCAAGAAATTTTTCATGGTCCTTCAAAGACCCGACTGGAATTTTGAATAAAAGTGCATTAAATTGATAGATTAAATGGGATGGTGTATCTTTTCACAAGGTTATATCATTATATCCATACATATAGTAAGATTATTTCTTTAGGTCTTCCTTTAAGTCTTTTATTGGAACTGTACATTTTTTAAATCTTCTAAAGTGATTATCTTTTCTTTATTAATTTAATTTGTAGATACTTTAGAGTATCTTTGGTAATGTTGTACGTGGTCTCATTTCCTATTGCATTTTATGGCTGGTTATTGGTATAGAGGGACACTCTTGATTGCATATATTGAATGTGCAGCCAGAAATTTTGTTTACGTTTTCTAATTAGTTTCAACAGTTTTTCTGCTGATTCTCTTTGATTTCCTACATACATCATACTATCATCTGTGTCTAAGTATACTTTTGACTCTTCCTTTCCAATCTTTAAATTTTTATTTATTTCACTCTTGTTATTGAATTGTGCACTGTTTGGTGCACACTGAACAATATTAGTGATAGATGGAATATGTGTCATGTCTCTAACCTAAATTACAATCATTCTATGTTTTCATATTTAAGTGTGATGTTTTCTTTTTGTTATTAGTAGGTAGCCATTAGCAAGGAAAGGAAATCCTCTACTCATTTTCCCTAGAGATTTTTTTATTTGATTAGATAAACATTGAGTTTTATCAATTATTTCTAAGTATATTAAAATGATCATTTTTTAATGCAGCGGATTACATCAATAAATTTTGACATTGAACTATTTTTACTGAGCATTAATTGTGTGTGAGCACACACAAATATATTTTATTTGGTTTTGTAATATCTGTTTCAAGAGACAAAAATTATTTTTCCTCATTTTCATTTCTATCAGAAGGAGAGGAGAGCTATCTTCATAGCATGGGTATAATCTTCTGTTATTCGGGTTTTAAGCTCAACTCCAGAACTAGCAACCACATACTTGAATGAGTGGGTTAAGGTCTTTGAGCATTCGTGTCCTCTTCTATAAAAATCAAGATAGAAATGAAAGTCAGGAATAAAATTCTCTGACGTGTTGACTTGTCAGCGCGTACAATCAAGATTTCTTTTCCAGGCTCTTCACCTTTGTTTTCTAGTAAATTTCATCCCTACATACTCATTTCTCTCTTCAAACATCATCTTCTAGACACATTTTCAGGTCTTTCATGTTTCCAGGTTTTTGCATGTACTATACCTTCTGTGTAGCACAACCTTTTTTTTCAGGCAGTTATTTGATTAGCAGCAACTGATTCTGCCTCTTGCTAGATTAGAAGATTGAAATTTATTGGAAAGATATTGAGTAGCTCACAGCAGAAACAGAGAGGAACCAGAGCTTTGCTTCAAGTTGGGGAAGCAGGAAACCCTCGATTATCTTACCCAGAGGCACATGACAAATCTACTCCAGTGCTCACTTCAGCAGCACATACACTAAAATTGGGATGATGCACAGATAATTAGCACAGACCCTGTGCAAAGATCACATGCAAATTTGTGAAGCATTCCATATATTTTATATTATATACTTAGAAGTTGCTAAGAGACTAGATCTTAAATGTTTTTGCCACACAAAATATGATAGAGGTGTTACCTAATACCATGGTGAAAATCCTATTGCAATATATAAATGTATCAAATCAACACACTGTACACTAAATTTATAAAATGTTATATGTCGATTATGTCTCGAAATTATTTTCCTTTTTTAGATAACAACTTTATCAAAGTATAATTTACATAGAATAAATTCACTCAATTAAAATATACAACTCACTAATTGTTAGTATATTCAAAGAGTTGTGCAATCATCGCCACAGTCAACTTCAAAACATTTTCATTACCTTAAAAAGAAATCCTATACCTTTAGCTGTCACTCCCTAACCCTGCATAATCACTATCTGCCCACCCATCCTAAGCAAATACTAATCTACTTTCTGTCTCTATGGGTAGCCTATTCTGGACGTTTCATATACAATCATGTGCTGCATAACTATATTTCAGTCAGTGATGCACTGCATATACAATGGTAGTCTCATAAGATTATGATGAAGCTGAATTTCCTGTAAGGAATGGAAGGGTATGTGTTTCAGAAGGTTTTTTTGTTTGTTTGTGTTTTCTCTGATAAGAGCAGTTTTGTGGGGCTTGGCAATGGATTCCTTCTCACTCATAGCATCTTGATTTTAAGTGTACAAATTACATCCCAATTAGTCAGTCATTAACCAGTTTCAGCACAGAGGAGCCTATGCCCCCAGCACTACATATTCAGAGGGTGCTACTACCCTCCCAGATCTACTTTCATGGTCTTTAAAGTACATTGCTGTAAATTCTTTGTTAAGGATTTAAGGTCCTGTATAAGCCACAGGTCCCTGGGAACAAGTATTAAGTGCCACTGCCAACTTTAGTGAAGTCTTTCTGTGGCAGTGTGGAGACAGCCTATTCATGTACCTTGAAAATATTTTCAAGTTGTAATAATGGAGAGCTTAGTAAAGTTTTATTTCTTCCATCAATTCAATGTCAGAGAGCCCTTAGTCTTTAGAATCCAGAGGTCAAGGGAACCAAAACCAAATTTTCAAAGTGAAAATACTGAGTTGTCATTTCTACATCCTCTCCATGTTAAGCACCTTCTTAAACACACACACACACACACACAACACACACACACACACACACAACAACAACAACAACAACAACAACAACAACAAACATCCCAAAGTTTCTTAACCTGACCACTGCTTCAACATGCAGTAGACAAAATCACATTGTCATAACAATCCCCTATGTTCCTTTTTCTCTCCATCTTGAATTTGTATTCCTACTGATCCTCAGAACACCTTCTCACTCCTTCCTGACAGTTATTATTATGATAATCTACACTTTACCCAGCTAGTTTCTCCTTGATATTTTCAATCAGTCCAGTTGACATTCCTGTTCATGGAACAACATTGCTAGTTTTGATGTTCTATTTCTGACCCTGTTGGAAGGAAGCAGAAGAAAGGCTTCTGGGACAGTGTTTATAAAGTCTATAGCAGTGTACAATAATGTCCTAGGCCTTCACATTCACTCACCACTCATTCACCCAGAGCAATCTCTATTCATGGTAAGTACCCTATACAGGCATACCATTTTTATCTTTTATACCGTATGTTTACTCTACCTTTTCTATGTTTACATATGTTTTGCTACACAAATACTTACCATTGTGTTGCAGTTACCTAAAGTATTCTGTACAGTAACATACTGTGTATGTTTAGATCATAAAAGCTATAGGCTATACCATATAGCCTAGCTTTGTAGAAAACTATACCACTTATGTTTGTATAAATGTACTCTGTGATATTCACATGATGATGAAACTATCTGATGCACTTCTCAGAATGCATCCTTGTTGTTAGGTGATGCATGACTATAAATGGAATCACATAATCTGTGGCCTTAAGAATTTGATGTTTCTTTTTTATGGTCTGGATACAAATTGTTTTAAGTCAGATATATGATTTGCAAACACGTTCTCCCAAGTATGTGGTCTTTTTTGTTTTCATAACTGTGTCTATTGAAGAGCAGATTTTTTTGAATGGAGGTAACATTGATTGGTTTCTAGACTTTTGATGTTGATCGCAGCATAAATTATAATGCCATACTCCTGAAACTTATGTAATGCTGTAAACCAATATTACTGCAATATTTTTTAAATTAAAGTAAAATCTATTCAAAATGATTTCTCCATACTTTGTTACTTTGCTTAAGATTCAAAATCTCTAGAGAAGGACTGTGGTTGACCTTGCTTATATCATGTTCTCTACCACCCCTTGGTAGGATCAGGGCACTTTGACTTAACACCCCACCAAAACTGATCACACAGGTGGAGAGACCATTTTTCTAAAGGAAAACTGTTTCATTGTAGAAGTAGTGGGTTCTGGCAATGCCTCAAACAAACAAATGGCTACTGCATTTCCCCACATTGGTGTTTGGTTAGCCTCTGTTTATTAATTGAGATTTTGTTTTGGAGGCGTAGCCTCATGGAATAATGAATTGAATGCCCTGTTTCCATATTTCCATAGCACCTTATTTATTTCCCACGCCAACATATACACATCACAATGTTGTATTTTCTGTTTTCTCTGTGGAGGGTGGGATACTTGATAGAAGAAACCCTAACTTTAATCCTAACCTAGCTATATCTTCCCAGGTTTTAGCACCTAGCACTGGGCACATGGTGGGTACATAGTTACTATTTTTAGAAAGGGTTGGAGGGTAAAGGGAAAGGAGGGCAGGAAGGAGAAAATAGAGACAGACAGACAGGGGTGAGAGAGAGACAGAGAGAGAGAGAGAAGGGGAAGGAAGGAAAGGAAGAAAGAAAGGAAGAAAGGAAGAAAGGAGGAGGGAGGAGGAAGGGAGGAAGGAAGGAAGGAAGGAAGGAAGGAAGGAAGGAAGGAAGAAAGAAAGAGAAGAAAAGAAAGAAAGAAAGAAAGAAAGAAAGAAAGAAAGAAGAAAGAGAAGAAGAAAGAAAGAAGAAAGGGAGGGAGGGAGGGAGGGAAGGGATGGGAAGTGAAGTGAAGAGAAGGGAGGAAGGAAAGAAAGGAAAAGAGGATGCAGATAAGAAAAATAGAGAAAGAGAAAGGGAGGGAAAAGAGAATCTAGAAAAGGACAAATGATGATTCAGCATGATGGAAAATGCTCTGAGATAACGATCCAAGAAATTAGGCTGCCCTAAAAGTGAGGGATTCCTAATTATGGAAGGAAGGTTCTTGGTCACCACCCAGATGACCATGTGACCCATGGGCTATAGAAAGAATTGAAAAAGAAATTGAACTAGATGAAATTTAAGGTCTCATTAAGGTCTGTGATTCCCTGATACAATATCCTAAGTAATGAGGATTTGGGGGTGTGCAGAGGTGGCAGTAGAATTAGATCCAAGGGAACAATTCAATCTATATGTAGGAGAAAGCTGTGTTTAAAGTATGTATATTCCTGTGATTTTCTTAGCCTTTCCTGATTTGGTAAACACCTATGAAGGAAGAACCATGCCTCCTTCCAATGACTGTCTCGAAAGTAGTTTGAATCTCACTTATTTCTATTAACCAGTGTGCTTAAGACATTAGGGCGCTTCTAGAGTAAGACAGCCTTGAGAATTTCAGGTATATATCTCAAGCCTTAAAAAGGTTAGAGAACATGTATGTCAGACTCAAAGTTCCTCAGCCCTCCTGGGATCTTTTCAACATCATCAAGCCTTTGATATTTGGGTTTGTTTTACCATTGGCAAAATAGTACTTCTGTTGCTAAAGAGATGCTGGGAACTTGAGATGGCCTTTTTGAAAATGAGTAGATTTTTAAAACTAATGTTTTTGTATTTAATGTAAATAAGTTAGAACTTTGCAGATCCTTTTTCTTCTTAAGTAAAACTGAACATATTTGCTGGTATGAATCTATATAAAATAGCATTTCAGTTTTCTTTAAATGAAAAACTTTAAAAATTAAAATGGAAGTCTGTCTTCAAATGCCAAATTGCCAAGAAGTTACCATCCTTTGACTTACTGTAATAAACAGAAACCTCATCACATATGACAGAAATAAGATATTGTCAAATATTAAAACAAGCTGTTTACCCATTGTAAGAAAAAGAATCACTACAAAATGACTGTGTAAAATTGAAAAGATTAAGAACAAAATCCCATAAGATATCAAGATACAAATTATAACTTTAACCATTTATCTTTGTTAGTTAACACATCGTCTTTAACATTTGTTAATATTTTAGTTGTTCCTATTTTTCCAACAGATAGATAAAGAAGCAAGACTTGAGATGTATAGATGTGAAACTGTGGCTTAGAGCAGGGATGGGGTGCAGGATTTCTAATTAGGAGAAACAGAGGGAAGCCACATCTGGAAGGCGGCACTTTGTGTTGACGTTGTATGTTTCTTTCGTGTGGCCTGAAGAGGGAGCGGCACGGCTCTGTCAAAGGCGAAAGCCATGGTTCCCACACTCAAGTGATTCCTTGGTTGGTGGTTGTCAGCAAGATTAAATTTCCCAAAGTTACTCGGCATGTCAGTGTGTGTGAGTGTGTGTGTGTGTGTGTGTGTGTGCGTGTGCGCGTGCACACACATGCATGCGTGTATAGGTGGGTGGGGAGACATGATTATATCTGAATGGCATTTTATAAAGTAAGCTTATGTTTATTCTCTTATCTAATACTGAAACTAACCCTGGGAAATAAGGAGCATTTATTTCACAGATAAATATAAAGAGCTATGCTGTGGCTGAAAGACATATCCAAGGTGATTCGTTCTTAGCGCAGCTCAAACTGCAAACCACATTCTTCTTCCACAAACTTTTCACTAAGCCTCAGTCTTTTCATGTCTGTACTACATCACAGAGTTGGTGAAGGATTAAATGAAGGCACATATAAATGCATGGTACGTTCTGAGCGCTCAAAAAGTGGCTATTGAAAAAAAAAAAGAAAGAAATTCTTTCTCGGCTCTCTTCAAATACCAGATTACATTTTCTAAAACAAATGAGGTTTTATCTGTTATTTCATTTACTAGATCCATGTAGACAGTCACTTAGACTGCCCTGTACCTACTTTGTACTGAACATATTGGGCGACCACGTCAATTAAGTCTTTGTTTAGGGACTGTTGCCCTGCTGCTACCATTGTCCTTAGTACAGGTCAGCCATTCAGCTTACACAGAGAAAAATAAACCCACAAATGCATTCTGCATATGGAGAAACAAGCGAAGGGGAGGAAGTAAGAGCAGAAGAGAAACAGCCACTGCTCTTTTGTCATTTTTCCTTGTCTGGCCATATAGGTTTGTCTGCTGAGTAATTGTGGCATGTTCTTTTAGAAGTCAATAAAGACACAAGATGGAGGCTAAGGAGTGAGAGTTGAATGTCTGTGGCAGATCCGCATGTCTAGTTAGGTTTGATATTCCACCTGCTGCTGAATCTAATTCTTGCTAGGGTGACCAAACATGTTTGTTTTCTAGTGCTCAACCATTTCCTGAGATGTGGCACTTTCAATGCTAAAAACAGAAAAGTCCCAGGCAAATTGGGATGACTATGTCCAGCCCAGTTTTTTTAAAACCTGTAACCAGATGCCTCAGGTCCCACTGAGAAAGCTTTTCACCTGTCTTCCCTGGGCAGCTTCAGCTCAGCTTTCTAAAAACCCAACACAGGACTCATCTGCATAAAATAATTGGTTTCCTGAATTATATTCTTCTTATTCATAGCCCCACATAATTTGCAGGGAGCAAAAGAGTTAATTGGGAGATATTAAAAATACCATTTATATTTTTTCCCATATTTTTTCTTAAACTTTGGCACCTGCTACCACTTCTCTGCTAGTAGAAAACAAAAGGAATCAAAAAGAGCAAACAAATGTTAATGAGAAAACTCAGAAACAGCTGAGATGCTTATTTTTCATCAGCTTTCTTTTTTCCATAAACATGTGGACACATAATTTTTATTTTCTCCTGCATATTTATAACATGGTTATATTTTTTTCTGATAGTAAACTTGTTTCTACTTTTTATGGTACACTTTTTATGGTACAAAGTTAAGGCTAAAACAGTGCTAATATATACTATGGTTTGTTGAGTACCCAGTATGTGTGAGGCACTAAACTGAGAATTTCAATCAGATTAATTTATTTACTCTTTTCATCAACTTTATCAATTAAGTATGTCCATCTTACATTTGTGCAAACTGAGACACAGAGAGGTTAAGTAGCTTAATCAAATAGCTCACTTAAAAAAAAAAAAAAAAGAACTTTGTTTTTAAGCCCAAGTGGTCTCAGTGGTCCACCTGCAGAGCTCAGGCTACAGTACACTTCCGAGGTGATCACTGTGGCATCATCATCTTCAGGTCCTTGGCTTTCTGCACAACTATAAGGACCCATGTCCTGCAAAAGTGTCTGTGTCTAACCCTTCAGTACTTTCGGCCTTTGACAACTGTGAGAATTTTTCCCCTTGTGCCTGCAAACTCTCAGAAGAGACCTAATGTGAAGAAGACAGAGGTTATTTATCTTTTTCTCCCCACATTTCTTGGAAAAATGAAAGACCTAAAGAAACATAAAATGCACAATGAGTCAATTTATAAAATATGTCTCTTTTGAGACATTGCTGTACCCTCACTAAAAGCACAATGAAAAAGGCATATAGTCTCAGCATCAGACAGCCCTAGAGTTAAATCTTCAGTGATGACAAAGTACTGTCCATCTCAACCTGGGTAAGTTACTTACGCTGGCCAAGTCTCAGTTTACTCATTTGTAAAATGAAGGGCACAATAGGTACCATGGCCTCTCTCCTGATGTTGAGTCTTTCATTTTCTGTATCTTGCTTTTATACCCTAATTGTTTATGACTTCATTCATAATCCAGGTAGTTACAAAGCACCTTTACTCCTGAACAGAGTTTCTACCTTGAGTCCTTGTGCGTGTTCTCTATACTGGCAAAAATAAGGAAGGGGCAGTTACATTTAGTGAGGATTTGACACTATGTCAGATACTGCAGACTTTATTATTTCATAGAGTCCTTATATCACCACATGTACCTAGTTTTATGTAACAGAAGTTCAGCTACAGTGTTTTAATCAAGTGGCAGTTTTAATTTTCTCCTGTAACAATAAGCATTGGAGCTGTGATATGGCTGCTCAGATTCCGTCATTCCCTCTATGTTTCAGAGAGGAAGAAAGAATACCAAAGAGCAAAGGGTGAATGCTAGTCGAGTCAGTCTGCATTTGAAAAATTTTCTCCAAAGCCGAAGTAGTGACTTTCATTTATATCTTATCATTGAGAATTGTGTCACAAACTACAAAGGAGGCTGGGGGATTTGTTTGTTTAAGCTGGGCGTATGACACCCTAAACCTAATTAGGAATTTGTTAGCAAGGAAGCAGATGAAAGTGGATACTGAGGAAGGTACCAGAAATTTCCAAATTTAGTGAGCAGGAAATGATCTTAATTATCTATGTTTACCTGTTTGAGAGAGATTAAGAAGCTAAATCCAGGTAATATAGTCATAGTTCACCTTAATCTGTTTCCTTCTACTTTATTATATCTTTCTTAAGAGGTGTTGGCCCTAACAAGGAATCTCTTTCCTGAAGAAATTGAAAAGGAGAAGCATCTTATATTTGTCTTGCCTTTTCAGTGTGTACCTCACATGTTCCAGGTACCATTCCAGGTAGTTGTTTTACCTGCTGAGGATTCTGTGCTCAGAAAAGCCAGGCAACCCTTTCATGGCCCCAAGGATGTTAAGTGGAAGAGCTGAGGTTTAATGGTGGGTAGGTCAAGACCCTTTCCTTTCATTACATAGTGTAACCAACCAAGAGTATTTAATATTTAGTAGAAGGAATGTCAAAGATGGAACCACCTTCAAGACTATAACGGGAATTTCAGACAATGGCCTTACATCTTGACCAGATGTGAATTCTTTTCAATCTTAGAGAAGAAAATGTGAGGTGGAGCAAAAGACTTCATCCCTTTTCTAGTGTGTATTATTGTAGAAGCCTAGTAAAAATCCCAATCATAATGCAGGTCTCAATGCATTTCATGTATATCATATCCTCTTGGTTCTTCTAACAACCCTGAACAGTGTAACAGGCAGGGACTTAAATCCAGTGTTTGAATGAAGAAGTGGTCATTCAGAATGCTTAATACAAAGGGAGCAGTTGAGATCAGTCTTGAACCTGTACTTTCTTATATTAACTCCTGTGTTCTTTCTATAAACTCAGGCTTCAAGGTCTTCATAAAGGAGCTTTCAGATGGAATATGAGTGAAGCTTCACTTTGTGAAAATCATATATATTTGTAAGCAGTATGTAAGTTATATCTAATTTTCTTGCCAATCATATCAGGAATTATTTAAAATACTTATCTTTTCCCTCTTTTTTTCTTGAAAAAATTTAGGAATAAACTTATTTATGAAAAAAACAATTACACACTAATGAACCACTTGACATTATCTTAGACTAAACTTCTGATGAAATTAGTGCCATTGTATTAAAATAGGTAATTAATATCAACTTGGGATTTATATCAAATGTATATATTTTAAATGTGTGACATATTGAAAAAAATCTAATGGCTAAATCAGCATCCTTGTTGCCAGCATTATTGACAAAGGTTTGTCAAGTACCTTCTATGAATAAGAACTTAAAGTACATCCCAGAAACAAAAATGTATAGGTTTATTAGATTGTAGGTTTCCTTGAGGGCCATGCTAGAACTAGCTACAGTGTCATGCACATAGCATGTGTCCAAATGTTTATCGAACTGACAAATAAATAAAAGAGGAAGAAAGGAAGAATATACTCATTCATGTAGGGAAAAAGAAAGGCTTCCCTTCATTTTCTAGTGTGTTGTTACAGTGGCCAGACAGAAAAGATACCTAACTAGAAGCATGGGGACTTTTCCCTTCTCCTATGCACCTAGCATTGTATATGGTACTCAGATTGGACTCAATGAACTGTTGCCGGATGAATGAATAAATGAATGAGTACGTATTTCTATACCATTAAACATTCTCATTAGTCTCCTTCCTGACCAGAGCCCTTACTTTCAGAAGAGCTCTTTCACATTTTGTCATGTGTGATTGGTTAAAAGATTTTGAGATTATCCCTTCTGAAAGTGACTTTCTTCCAAAATGCCAATCTTGCTTTCACATGCTGCTCTTAGTCCTGCCTGCCCACCTCAACAAGGGAATTGGAAAGCAGATAGCATCGAATAGCAGCACTAGTGTGTTGAAAGGACAGGAGTTCTTTTGCCGACTTGCCTATTTCTCACTCTTCCTCAACACTGCTCTCCCCACCCCATCCCTCCCATAAAAGCCCTTTTGTCCTTCCCTAATTAGTTATGGATAAGAAAAAGTAGATATGCCCTTTTTGTGGTCTTCAATGAATAAATCCCTCATGAAATCTCTTTCTGTGGCATAAAAACAAAAGGTTGCAAGCTTATTACCACCTTCATTATTAGATTTCAGGCATGGAAAAATGGCTTCTTCTGGGATTTCTTTGCCTTCTTTGTCCAGGACTAAGTTTTAGAGCAGATGACTGTTGGCATAGTAATATCTTTCAATTCTAAAGGAGATAATGAACAATACCAGGTGACTAGAAAAGAAACCACAGGTGATAAAGAGGAATTTAGTAGAAACTTTGATGACTTCTCCTCCTAAGTCTTCAGAGAAATGAGTTATTAAAATGTTGTGGGACATTTCAAGTACAATCAAAGATGCCTTAATTTGAGCTTGAAACCTGACAGAAGTAAATCATTGTGACAAAATAAAGACTATTGTAAGATGAATGAATCACTGAGCAAAAGTAAAGAGGATCTTAGAAACCACAGATCTCATCCTCCTAAGTAACCCACCAAGGCATACAGTTAAGATACACACATATACATGCATTTATGTATATGTGATCATTATTCCTTACAATAATCATATGAGGTACTACCATATCTGCCACATTTCATCAATTCTAAGATGTGTATCTTTTCATTCTTTGCCATCTTTGAATTTGGAATGGATCTTAAAATGTCTTAAAATCTCTGTGGGCTATTAAGTTTCTTACAGAGAAATTTGCTTCCACTAGTCATATGGGGACACTATCAAGCTGAGCCAACTCCAAATTTTTTACTTGTGTTTTGCTTTTTGTTTCTCTCTCTCTCTCTCTCTCTCTCTCTCTCTCTCTCTCTCTCCCTCCCTCCCTCCTCCCTCCCTCCCTCCCTCTTTTTTAGCAGGTGGGGATTATAGTGGTGGCATAAACCCAGAAGGCAAGCTGGCCTGAACAGTTGTGATCCAAGTTCTTAAGAGAGATTCCCACTCTACCACCAACACTGAGACATGCACACTTCCTGGATGTCTCTCATGATTTCCTTTGCAATAAGGACATAGCCCTTTGGAATACTAGATGTGTGTGGGGGGTCTTCTGTTAGACTCCTGAGCTTGCACATATTTCTTTCTTAGTGAAACATAAAACAAGTACATGACAGAGATTCAGGAAGAACAGCATTATTATCCCTCTATCCCCCCTTTATATTCATGAGGAAACTGAGGCTTAGAGAAGTTAAGTAACTTTTCCAGCATCACATTAAGGAGTAAAGTTGGAATTCAAACTCATTCTTCCTGATCCAGTGTACTTTCTGGTATTGTGCTCTTTACCAAAAAACAACTCTGTGACATTGAAAAAACCATTGTCCTCTGTGGGCATGTTCTCATGTAAGAAATGAGAATGAGTTGAGCAGAATAATTTTAAAAAGAAGTAATTTATTGCTTGCATACATCTAATATAGGTACTTGTGCTTTTTCAGACACTTAGAAATCAAATTAACTCTAACATGTAGGTTTCATTGAATCTACTTTTACAGATGATGAAATTAAGAGAGACAGGTGGAAATAGATCCAATGTCAGGTAGAGTTTTTGTGATATAACTGAAAGTTTAACCCCAGTAAACATAACTTAAGAGCCTTGCTGAGTCAGACTTTTTCTCAGAACCTTGATCCAGTGCTCTTTCCTATGAGACTTTTTCCTTCAATGTTTGATTGCCACAGTAATGTTACTGAGTGGCGCCCATGTGGCACATCATCAATATTCATTGTCTTTTTTTTTTTTCTTTTTTGCATGTGGCTTCTTGACTATTCGTAACTGCCTTTGTCCTCCAGTATGGATTTGGTCACACAGGCAGAGTCTAGATGGAGAAACAGGAGAATCCATAGGAAGATATAGGGTAGAACAGCTCTCATCAGTCTTTGCCTCCTCTGTTTACCATAAATCCAGACCTCTACCGCACAGGTCTAGGATGTAAGGTCCTAAAGTTTGTGAGCTTTTTGATATTTTGGTTTCTGCCTCTTACAGATGTTTTTAACTCTGGGAACTGCACTCCAACTTTCCTCTGTATCAGGAAATGTCTTTTTCTAAGACTTAGAAGATTCCATCTGTGCTGACTCACCTCTTTTTGTGAGCAACTCTAGAAAATAGTTAATAGAAGGGTGGTTGGTGAAAGAGAACAGAACAAGACCATTAAAAGTGTGATCTTAAGTCATATCCTTTCCTGAAGCTCTTTATCCCACTATAGACAGTGACTAAAAGTGGTTAAAGCATGAATATTAGAGTTAGATGACTGGGAATTTAGCTCTACCTCTTATAGCCATGTCACCTTCCATAAATTCTTTATTCTCACTCATCCTCAATTTCCCCACCTGTAAAATAAGAATAACATTATGTGCCTCATAGAGTTCTGAGAATTTAAACAAGTGTCATATGTAAAGAGCTTAGCACAGCTTCTGGTTCACTATGGACCCTTGAGTCTTAAATATCATTGGTTGTAAGTTATTTTCAAAGTTAATAGCAACTTTTAAGCACACAAAAAAAGCAGGATTCTGTATGCACATTAATTACAAGATTTTTTGAAACAAAAAGCAATATAATTTGTTGAATTAGGAAATAATGGTAATACACATTCAATATATGGCATCCTCGTTTCTCTTATGGTCATTCCTATTCCTGCTGTTGCAAATGAGGTGGCTATAGACAATGTCCTTTGGTTGAGGCATCATCTTCCTTCATCCTCACCTCATAACAGAGTTCCTGTCTTATCATACTATATTCTTGTCAGAGACTGCTCTCTATTCTGCTCAGAACCTACTCAAAAATTGCTTTAACATATGGGAACAGCTTCTCAATAAATGATGTATTCTCTGAAACATCCTAACTTTGGGATTGTTAGTAAAGCAACCTGTTTTCAGATTAAGATTTGTTGTGTGTGTGTGTGTGTGTGTGTGTGTGTGTGTGTGTGTGTTGTTTTCTAGAGCCAAGCTTTGCATGGAAAAGGCCCCCCTCCTGTGCTCTACTGTGAAATCTCCACTACCCACAGTCCATTAGGTGGTCTGGCTTGGAGAGGTGCTGACTGTTCATTTGCACAGAATTGCATATTCCGTGAGGAAGGCTGTAAACTAATCAGGAATATGCCTTTCATCCAATGTTCTCAAGGGAATTTCAAATAATAAGCTCTTCAATATATTTACACTTAAAAAGTGTATTTTAAAATTCATAAAATCAATATAATCTATTTCAGAAAGCTCACTAAATAGAGAAGAAAATCTCCTATAATGCAAAGCCCATAAGACAGGCACTGTTATATCAGTGTTAGTGTTATTTCTCTAGTTGAATTGTATGTTCTTTGAGGGCACAGGCTATATCAATACATATCTCTGGATTTCTCTGCTTCTAGTACACACACACACACACACACACACACACACACACACACACACACACAGATACAAATACATATGAAGACACATGACCAGTCAATCTATGGTAGACATGAGATCAGAAACCATCTAAAATGGTCAGGTCATTTTTTTCCTAAAAAAGTCTCCATGTTCTCCTTAAAGCTCCTACCCCAATAACTCTCTGTTCACACGTAACAGAAATCCTTCCTTTTACTTCACAGAAAAAAAAAAAAAAAAAAAAAGAATAGATCAAAAGTCCCAAAGCCTCATGCCAAAAAGGTAACAAAAATTACCACAGCCCCACCTAGTGTAAGCTACCCTCTTCCTGGTGTTAGGTAAAAGGCTGTCCCCATCAATGACCTACTCCCCCTGCTAACTCATTCTGTTTGATTAGACCACAGTAATTCTTACTTAAAGTGCTGGTGGACAGGAGATAGAAGAAACAAAGCATCATCGGGAGTCTGTAGGTCTGGCTTCTTGGTGCTCCTCCTCCACCGACTCCCTGAGAGACCCTAGACAAACACTGCCCATCTCTGGGTAGTCCCCCTTGCCTTATGTGACATGTGGTTTCTGTGGTCTTGATAAACTTTTTCCATAGATGAAGGGCTGGGTTCAAAATCTACCTTGTTCATATGTAAACTAGGCATTCTTCATATCACAGTTTCTCTCTTGACCTTCAGTTAGTTTCCTTGCCTTTAAATTTGTGTCATTAAATCTAGTTATCAGACTTGTACCAGGATTATTTTAAAAAAGATGGCAAACTAGCTGCTCAATAGAAATAAGGGTGAGGTGGTCATAGACACGGTTGATACAGTATGATGATTCTGTGAGGATATTGTGAGGATTGGCCTGAGAAATAACAGAGAAAGAAAAGGCAATGAGGAAGGGAAGAAAAAGTCAGGGGAGGAAAGAGAAGAAGGAGGGAAAGGAAGGAGAGAAAAAAGGGACCAATGGACAGAGAGAGAGGAATTTGGAAAGCAAGATTATATATACATCAAAGATAGATATAGTTTAAGACAGTGCTTCCCAATTAGGGGGCCACAATCCAATTTAGCTTTCCAATCTGTGAGGTAGTGCAACTTCACCAGTTAGTGAAAAGGTAAATTATAAATAGGCATGTAAATGGCTCAGCATGGGGGCTGAAAGTTTGAGACAGCTTTTGGCAGAGGTAGTAATGAAGTGAATCCCATTAGTGATGGGAAGGCAATTAAGAAAAAAACCTCAATGAAGCTCCAGATCTGAGCATTCAACTGAAAGATTGGGATTTGGGAGGAAAAAAAGGTTAAGCACCAGGAGGCTGTTTATAATGACTTTAATTAGATAGAAAATGAATTGTTTTGCTCTTTTTCCCCTCTCTTTAAGTTTGCTTTTTAGTTAACAGAGCATGTGTAACAACACTGAGGTGCACTTGTCAATTGCAGGTATCATGTGTAGGAGGTGTTTAGTGAATGATAGTTATTTCATAATATGGTTATGCTCCCTACAAGAACTTGAAGATTGCAGCCATTTCGGTCACCCAACCCCGGCGAATAGACTGCACAATTTGTTAATGAGGAGAATCAGTGTGTAACTTGACTGTATTATTAGGGCGCTTCCTAGCAAGGTTCAGGCTGAAATCCGCCTTCAACACCACCCCTCCCCCCCCACACCAAATGTAACACCACATGTGTTTTGGCAACCCAAATTATTCTTAAACACTGTGATTTGAGTGACAAGGGACCCCAAGTTAAATGTTGATATTTAGGAACACAGTAGAATGGAGAAAAAAGATTGCATAAATTACCTTTTATCCTATAATTCTGTATCATCTTGGTTGATATCAACAGAGAAAAACATCTATTAGTATTGTTATTGTCATAGATCTTACATTACTGTCATAGTTGAAATTTACACAGTAACATGTCTCATTCTGTCGTCAAAAAAATTTGATTGACATATTATTGTTCCTATTGTACAAATAAGGAAATAGAATCTCCGCCATGTTAAGTGATTTGCTCAATGGCTAATAAATGGCAGAGATAATGCACAAAATAAATCCTTATAGGCATATTGTCCACATTCCCTCCACTGTGACATGGCTGACTCAGAAATAATAGCTGGATGCACCTCTAGAGGTGATCCTACGTAGCAAATAAGAAGCAAATATGCAGAGGCTTTTCCAGTGCCATTTAGTGTATTCCTAGAACTAGAACCCAACTAAAGGGTTCACTGAGCAGACTGAATGAGTGTATAAAGAGAATGAGTGGGTCCTATTACAGTACTTTTAATCTTTCTGTGGGTCATATAAAGATTTTATTCCAATGATTGAAAAGTATCAGTTATTTTTAGATTTGAAAGTGACCCAGGGTTTGGACAACCCTCACTCAGATGGTGGATAAATTTCCATGGCAACTGAGTATTAGGCAGAGATTGATTCCAGAGGCAGACAGTCTACAGAGTACTGATTTTCAGTCCTGGCTGCACATGATAGAATCATTGTGGATCATTTAAAAAAATACTGAGGCCTGGGGTCCACCCTAGTGGTTCTGATTTAATTGATTTAAAAGATAGTCATGGCATCAAGGTTTTTAGGTTATTCAAATGATTCTAATAAGCCACTTGGTTGAGACCTGCTGCTACAAAACATGATGTTTTAAGATTATACATGGTTTATGTGGTTTTATACCTTGGGAGAACTTCTCTTTTTTCTTTCCTCCCTCTCTCTTTTCTATCCTTTGTTTTTTCCTCCCTCCTTCTCCTTTTTCCATAGATTTTTACTGAGCACTCATTTTGATACATCACTCAATGCTACCCCTGCAATGATAATTGTAGCTTACACCTTATCGTCTCCAGTCTAGAATATTTGCCAGCTTTCTATGTAGCCTCTCTGCCTCCATTTATGCTCTCTATAGCCCAGTCCCACATAGTTGCCAGCATATCTCTTCAAAACTGCTTCACTGCTTAAAACATCTCAGTAAATCCCTTTGGTGATCACATGGAAGATCAGCATGAGACTTCTTAGTATGGCACACAAAGCTCTTGTAATCAGGTCCCTGTTTGCTTGTTCAGCTTCATCTTCATTTTAACTTCCAAAATGAGGAAGTGACAGAGAGTTTGGAGCCCAGGAGGAACAAAAACCATCATCTCTTAACATCCAGGACAGTACATGCATCATTCTGCCCAGCATTTCACAAAACACTAGATTGAGTTTTGAGACTGGTAGTAATAGAAAATAAGCCAAAGATTTAAAATGCTTCTGATTGCACTGAAATGTAGTCATTAGAGACAAATAAGTAACAGTCATTAATCTTTCTTGTAGCAGAGCTGTTCTTCTGAAGGAGTGGAGAGACTATTGGAACACTTGATCTTTTCTTTCACTAAAAGGTAAGGGCAATATCACAATTGACAATTCTTTGGAATCTGAATTTTTGGTCACTTTTGCGGCCTTTCAATTTCTCTCTATGCCTCTTATTAGAAAATACTATAATAGGCTTCTCAGAAAGTAATGAAAACCTTTCAGATTGTGTTATATTCCTATATTTTAAAAGAGAAAATGTCAACATAATAAAATGAAATCTTGTTTTGGACAACAATGCAAATTACTTAAAATTATGCTATTTGAGTTAAATGTCATCCAACCTTCAGAAAGAAGCCTATGATGTGCTCAGTCTTGGAAGAAAGGTCCGAGCATGATTTGGTGGGTTCAGGCTAAAGCACACCAGTGTGCATCCTGTGGAATTTGGCAATTTGTGTTTGATCTGGACAAGCTTTGACATCCAAGGGAGACTGATTTATGGTAGGCTTTTTAAATAAATACATGAATGAATGAATGAATGAATGAATGAATGAATAACATCATTCTAAGTATCATCATTTGACCTTTGCTGATCCTTTCAGTTTGAAGTTGACCACTTGGGACATAGGCCAAGCCTAAATAAAAAAATTCTTGCCCTAAAGAAAGGCATTAAAGCAAAAGTAAGAGATCAAGAAAAAAGCTCACTTATGTGTATGGTGTGAATAACAAAGCAGGAACTGGAAAAATGGGTAGAAGAAGTGTTCCCTAAACTCATCTCGGATTTTTGTATGGATCACAGGATAGAAAACTAATTCTAAATCCTATTTATTTGGGAGGCCTGAAGCTACTACCAGCACACTTCACTTAGTGATTTATAGTGCTGGGCAAGTTGTGAGAGTGTGTGTGTGTGTGTGTGTGTGTGTGTGTGTGTGTGTGTGTGTGTGTGTGTTTATGGTGACCTCTTCTGTAAAACTGAGTAGATGGTGTGATCGCTCTTCTTACAGACCGGGGTATTGGGAAAATGAGGCCAGGTATTGCCATCGCTCCTGTCAGTGTCCAGTATGCCCATACTGAATGACTCAGGGAAAATTGCCTCTATTTGGTGAAAGTGATTATAAAATATTGCTTCAAAATAATACTACTGCGTAATATATAGTACGTAGAAACATTAAACAGTATAAATCGAACATGTGTAACATAAGTTTTCTTCTCACATGTTCCCCTTCTGAAATGCCAAACCCAGTATTGATCCTCAGTGATTGGTATAATTTTAGGATGTTGTGTTCTAAGAGTTGCTTCTTATTTAGCTTGTATGAGTGTCAAGTCTGGACTTTACCTTTAATTCTCCTTAGATAGTTTTAGACCTCTTTACTCTTTTCAGCAACTTCCATCCAAAAAAGAAATGCAATCAAGTGAGACTAAATCTGCCACAAATGAACTACTGTATATGGCCTATGAAGTTGATAGTCCAGGAGTGTTTAGAAGTAATTGGGATAACTATAACTACATGGCCAACCTGAACAAACGTGCAAATAATAGTCCTATTAAACTCTATGTGCTCTGACCCTTAGAAAGCAGATGGTATAGATGTTTCTGAACTACCTTTGCAGATGAAAAGTATGCTCCTAAAATTGGGAGCATTGTTTCTAGAGAAGATTGGAAAGCCTACAGGTATCTGAATGACCCATTGGGATCTAGCTGGACCGATAGTTTTTAGCACCTTAAGAGGTAGTGGTGAAATAAGAAAGAATATATGGGTACATTACAGAATATGTAGACTCTGCATATAAGTTTAGAGGTTAAGGATGGGGAGAAAGTTAAGGTCCACTAGGACAGGCATGTAAGAATCTCCAGGTGAGCATGAGTAGTCAAAAACCAAAGTGTGTTATGGACTATTGCACTGATTAGCTTTATGGCACAGTTTAATGCATATTTATAAAACATTAAATGTGGGCATAATATTCTTTAGGTTCATAAAGAAGGAGCATTAGATGAGAAACACTGAAGTAAACACTTTTCCAATGTTTGCCTGCAACCCTGTATACTAGGCCTTAGGCATGCGGCCAAGAGAGTGTGCAAAGAAAACAAGCTCAAAATGGCACAACTTATCTTCTTCATCTTACACTGTTTCTAGGACCATGGTTCTTATAAGTTGGTGTGTAACAGATCACATTCACATGATGGGCTTGATAAACACAAGGATGGATCTCCACTCCCAGAAGTCAAAACTGACTTCTTCTTCTTGTCTTTGTTTTACCCGGGCCATCTGGTTACATTCTGCTTTTCCAGGGACCTCTGGGCATTTTGAATTTTTTATTTTATTATTTTATTTTTTATTATTATTATTTTTTTAGCAAACAAACAAAAGCAGATTTTATTGATGAGGAAGATAAATTTGCAAAAATCATCAAAATTAGGCATAGTCAGGCTTACATTTTTAGAGCCATCAGTCTACTTAGTGATCATAAAAAATACTCACTTTTCTCATGTGCAACTGCTAAAATAAGCAGAGGAGTGAATGAAAACAAGTCTCTTTTCTTAAACTTCACCTTGGTTTATGCTTCCCTACAGACCCTTATATTCTCTAAGTTATTATTTTTAATCTAGGTATTTTTTAAAGATAATTTAATCCTAAGGAGAATTTTGGTGCCAGCTGTTCTAATAATAACATTTATTTCACTGCTACCACTTTGTACCTGGAAGAGTAGTGATGTGTAATAAAAGGAACTCTAAGATTATGACCCGAAAGCTTTGGTATTGAGTTGGGGTCTTTTGTTAACTTGTTTCTTTTAAGATGTCAGTTTCTTGGATTCTCAGTCTCTTCACTTTTAAGTTACAGTAATCATATTGACCCTGACCCGGGCTGAAAGGAAAAGTTTTCACCTGTGCAAAATGATTCGTAAATTCTGTAAATGCTATAAAATGGAAGCGTTATTAGTTCTCAATAATGAATGAGTAAAATACTTTTCCTCTCATTCACTTTTCCCTGCCTCCCATCTGGACAATTTTGGGTTATTGCCCTCTCTTTCAAAGGAATTAGAAAAGCATTGCTGGTTTATTGCCCAGGAGCAGTTAACATTTCCAGGGGCAGGGAGCTGCTTAAGAAAGAACAGGCATCTACATGGAGTGTGCTGCTGACCTCCCACAGAGGTGCGGCCAGAGGGTGATGACTCATCTTATTCTTCTCCAGAATGCTCATGCAGAAAAACATTAAGTATTTTCTGCTGACTGAATTGAAGGAAAATGGGGCGGGGTGTGGGGGTTTGATTTAGAAATTCTATACATATGAGTATCGACTTGACGCTGCATTACTTTAACGGGTCATAAGTTATCAAGGCAAGTGTCAACCTAGCCAATAAATCAGCTTCTCTATTAGTGTCATGCAACCCACCAGGGAAAGGGAAGGAGCTTCATGTCCATTATTGATCTGAGTTATTGCACACCCCCGCAAATTACATGGTGTTATTGTTACATCACCAACACAAAAACTAGATTTTTGGTAAGGATAAACTGCCTGCCTACAGTCATATAGGCTTTGCCCACAACTTTGGGATTCCCCTGGGAGGAAAGGCTTTGTAATAGAATGGTTCCAAGTATACACTATAGAAACAAATTGTGTGAGTTTCAGCCCCCGCTTTCCAACGTAAAAGCAGTGTGCTTGTGTATATTATTTGATTAATCTGTGTGCCTTAATTCCTTTTGTTGTAATACAAAAGACATGGTAATATTTTATAGGGTTAATGGAAAGACTAAATGAGTTTAAACTTGCAAAATGCCCAGTACATACACATCCCCAATTCTAATTAGCTATTTTTAGCATGAATAGCTGAGTTGTCTTCTAAATCTGAGTTCCTACAAAGTTAGCCATTTATTTGGAAAAACTTTACAGAGCATCTTCTGTTTGTCAGGTTCTGTGCTAGGAACTAGAGCTCCTCCCTCTTAGATGGTAATATGATTTCACCTTTGGTTCCTTCATCATCAGAGTTTTGTGAGGGGTTTACCATCAGTTAAATTTACCGTCAGTTAAATTCTCCAACAGAGGCATGATCAGAGAGCATTAAAGAGAAGGATGAAGAGATTATACACTTGGAGTGAATCTGGTGAATCCCTACAGAAATGCTACCTTTTAATTGGAACTTTACATATTCTTCAGTAGAACCTAGAGATTGAAAGTTGATATTACCCAGAGATTAACCACATAAATGAAGCCATAAAGGCATACAACTACATGGCATATCTAGAGAATTTCCAAAAGGAGAAAAGTAATGATCAAAAGAAGACATAGAAATTAAGGTGAACATGTTAGTTGAGACACATTGAAAGACATAGGAATTTGGAATTAATCCTACGAGCAGTGAGAAAACACTGAATTGTTTTAAGAAGAGAAGTGTCAGCATTAGATTTCCATTTTTCTTTTTAATTTTTCTTTCTTTTTCACTCTCTACCACACCTCTTTCCTCCTTTGTTTTCAAATAAGATTCAAGGCGATTTATTCAGTTTCTTAGACAATGACATTGATAACAATACAAAGAATAGATGTTGTGGAAATGTCAGAGCAGTTGAAGGTGGGGAAACTACACAGGGAACTCTTAGCAGATGAGAAATTGACTGAATAAATATTTATGAAGTCCTATTGTATACGAAGTATTAGTCTACAAGATAAGAATGCAGTAGTTTAACAAAAACCCTGCAGGAATCTTATATTCTCGTGTAAGGAGACATAAAAAAAAAATCAATAAGTAAAAAAAAAAAAGTGTATATACATATATATTACATTGTATGATGATATCCTATAGATAAAAATAAGCCAAGGAGAGATGAGCAGTAGAGTTGCAATGTTAAATGGTGTAGGGAGTGAGGGAGGGTGGTCAGGCAGGTCTCATAATAAGGTTCAGGTGTGCTTTATACAAAGACCTGAGTACATGAGAATTGAGCTGTGCTCATACTTGGGGGAATAACATTCCAGGAAGGAGAGCTGCAAATCCCTGGACTATACAAAAAAGAATAAGTGAACTGTAATCAGCAAAGGGAAGAATAGTAGGAGATAAGGTCAAAGGTTAAATAGACTGTGGGGTAAATGAGATCAAACTGTGCAGAATCCTATAAACTTCTGTGAGAACTTTAGCTTTTACTTTAAATGGAAATGGGAGGCTATTGAAAGATGACTTGTGAGAATTTTTGTTAAAAATTTCATACATGTAAGAAAAGGTTGATTATTTTATAACCACTATAGTCACCAAAATTAGCTCTAATCTCCCTTAATGAATAAATGGTAGCTCTGTAGTCTTGGAATTACCAGAACCAGTTTTAAATCTGTTTAACCAATCAAAGGCAACATCTCAGTGAATATCCTTTGCAAGTTCTCACTTTTGAAAGTCAGCCACTTGGGAAAGGAGTCAGTCCGTGAACACACTCCTGAGTGCAGACAAATCAAGTCTCACCCAAATGGCGATATTTCCCCAGCTTAGATCAACCCTTTCAGGTCTCTAAAAAGTCTTCCAATCTCCAAAATTCGAACTGCCAATCTGTTCAGAAAGACTGTGCCTTACCGGCAAACTCTCTCTTACTCAAGTAAGCAATAAATTCAGCTTTGTGATATTGCTTGTTAATTAGCATTTTTGTTTCAGAGACTGACTGGTAGTCTATTCTGAAAATTCCTGAGGGCAAAAATACTACAAATCTGACATACAAACACTCCCCATTATGTATCTCAAGCCATATAGGAGTGGGGCTGCTCATTGCTTGACAAAATCATGTCAATGCGGGAGACATGGTTGGGGTAAGAAGTGTCACTAGAGAAATGGTATTTGAAATGAGCTTATAAAATATCAGAGTCAGCAGAATTTTAAAATTAATTGTATGAAGAGTGGGAAATAAAATGCAAAATGAAAAATAAATAACTCCAATGTTTTCATATTGCTACAAATGGGTAGGTAGAGGGGAGTGTCAATAACTGAAATAAGGAGCCCAGGAAAAGACACAAGTTGGAAATGTGAAGATACTCTTTACTCATTTCATTTAATGTGCGTAATATACATACAATAAGATCTTGGAAATATGTTGTAAAGCATTTCACTTCAGATAAACTTGAACATCCAGATCAATGTTTTACACATTTACAAGTCAACGAAGAAACATTTGCAATAATGAATGGAAGAGCAAGTTACTCCTTGAATGAATAAATGTCTGAATAGGTGAATGATTATTTGAAAGAATTAATGGGGATACAATAGCTCGTCTCACAAAAAATTGTGACGCAGATTTGAGAGTTAGTTTGTGTATTTGCAAAAACCCCTATGTCAGCAGAATAGCTGCGGCCTAACTAGAAATGGAAAACAAAAACAAAACAAACAAAAAAACCCCTGTAAACCCAGTTGTTTGTGAGACTTAACTTATAACCTTTGTTGAATATACCTTCACATACTAATCAGCAGCAATTCTGTAGCATGTCAGTTAGAATAGATCTGGACAGAGGACTCCAGAAAGGTCCAGAACAGTTTCATCTCCAACAATCAAAATCAGCAAGGAAAGTATCAAAAATGAACCAGGTATATTTAAGGCTGGCCTCTGCAGCTTTCTGATGGCCTCTCTTGTAAAGCATCCTCTCCATCATTACCTTCCCCTTTTGTAAACCAATAAATGTATACATGTACCTAAAAATTCTCAACTAGGGGTCAGAGAACTGAAGTTCCCCCCCCCACAGGGTCTGATATTTTCATGAGCAAATGAAATAACCTCATAGACCTCAGAGTTCTCATCATTTTTTAAAAAAGCAGGTTAAGTAGTTCTGGACCCAGGGTTTTGCAAATATACCAAAGGAATATTTGTTCATTCCTTTTTAATTTTTTTCATTCGTTTAGCAAGTTATTATTGAGGACTACCAGTGCTAGGTATAGAGAACACAGAAGTAACAAAATCATGCTTATAGTTTCATGATGAGTCCATGCTATTTGGCAATATTTAAAATAACTAGATGAATGTATTATGTATGACATTCTTATTGACAACTCATTTGTTTTATTGTTTTCTGGCTAAACATATATTCACTCACTAAATTTCACTCACCCCGTTAATCTCAAGGTATCTGTAATTTAGAAGTTCATGTTGCCTGAATGTATGCCTGTCTGGGGGTGAGGGGATAGTAAAACTGTCCATGATATACAGTCTATTTCGAGGCCCTAGATTATATACATAATTGCTAAGCGTATGATTGTGCCTAGTGTTTAGTATCGGGATAGCAAGGATTTGAAAACTGGCTCCTCTACTTACTAGTTATTTGGCATTGAGCAATTCACTTATCCTCAGCAAGTAAACTAATTTGCTTGTGCCATTTGGTGTGAACATCATACACAAGACTTTCACACTTCATTCTCTCAACAATTCTGGGTGTAGGCATTATCATTCCTTATTATTCCTTTTGATGGGCAAGGGAACAGATTTGAGAAGCAAACACAATAGACTCAGAGCTTATAACTGGTGGAGGTAGATAACTGGTAGGGTGCAAACAGAGGATTTTGACTTCACATCCCGCTTTCTACTTATTCTCATACATTCTTTGTACCCGTGGAATCTCAATTTCCTTTGCATCCCCTGCCATGCCTAGCACAATGGCAAGCACTAGGTGGTGCCAGTCCTCCCAACACTGATAAGAAAGCATGTCCTCCTTAGTGAGGAAAAAGCTGACCCTTTGTCTAGCTCTGTGCACTTCAGTTTCCCTATCACAGGTGTACTTCTGCAACACCAATTAATCTTGCCCTTCTCTGAATCTCAAAACTGCCAAAGCCTCTCCTCATTGGCAGCAGATATCTTGGAAACCTAATTTTCAACATGTTCTCCAATAACAACAGCAATTATTCTTAATCATTATTTATACTAATTTGATGCTTCAGCAAGAGTATATATTATGCTTGTCCTTCCTAATTTTTTTTCTTTTTTTTTAAACTGTAAGCGAGAATCAATGTAAGGGATTGATGTCAAGCTTTAGGTAGCTATTAACATGACTAGGGTTATCTAACCTTATTACATTGATTGCAGTTTCTTTTCTGTATCTTTCAGCAAACCCTCAAATTGATTTTAAAATGCTGCTATTGACCTAAAGATTCTTAACAACAGGAGGTTTAAATGCCTTTCATTGTTATGCTTCCTGCCTATAATACCAATTACTGTTCAAAGTTTGTAGCAGGAAAGAAGAATTCCATTGTAGATTTCAGTACAGAGACAAGAGCTCAGAGTCTAGCCTAGAGACATAGATTAGGAAGGGGGCCACTTGTCATTCAGCTCCATCTCTCACACCCAGAAGGAGTGCCTTGCTCACACTTGTGCTGGAGAGCCATTCAGTTTCTGATTGACTGATGTCTGGGAGCTGCTGACTCACAGAAGACTAGGAGAGAACTTGGTCTGAGAGCTCAGAGGACCTGAGTTTAAGCCCTTGTTCTGCCACCAACTAATTCCGTGGCTTTAAATATAACGCCTGATCTGTTGAAGCCTCAGTCTCTCCATCTGTAAAATCAAGATATTAGACATCATCTCAGGAGAGAGTAGTGTATGTCTCAAGAAAGAGTCAATGCTTGAAAACAGTCAAAATTAAATGTATACCTCACAATTCTGTGGATCACCATGTGCTTGTTTATATGCATGGTATATGGAGGTTCATCTCAAGACCCTAATTTTATATGTCAGCTTTATAGAATACATTCCCCAGGACCTCTAATAAATCATGCATCTCCGATCTTCAGTCCTTCAAGCTGTGTCTAAGAGCAAATATCAAATACAGAAACTATGGCTTCTTCCCCTCCTCTCCTCTCTTCTCCCCCTTCTTCCATCATTTTTGATTTTGTATTTAATTGTATAATAAGTGTTCACTTATAGTAACTGGAACTCTTTGATTGAATGAGGAATAAAACCAACTCAATCCAGCTGAAATGACGAAGAGAATTGTTAGAGTAGTGTAGACTCACACAGAGCAGCCACACTACAGGAACTGGAAGAGGGTAAATCAGCAGCACCATTTTCTCATTTTATGTTTTTTTTCCCCCTGATGATTTGGTCAAATGCTCTTTTTGTGTTGCAGATTTACTTTCTTTGCATATTAGAAAATATGTGTTCCCAAGTTTTGTACATTTTGGTCTCAATCACTGAGGACATTCTGCCTCCAAGTGGAATCTCAATTAAAAGCACTAGTTGCCCCAAAGAGGATCAGGTATCCAGCCAGCCACTGCATTAAATAATGGCTGCTGCTATAGTCACTTCTTTTATATAGGGGGTGGGGGTTTTCCAAAAAAGGTGATAGGCAAAAACCCCAGAAAGGGACAGAAAAAGAATCTTAGACTCAATCCCAGTGTGTGTGTGTGTGTGTGTGTGTGTGTGTGTGTGTGTGTGTGTGTGTGTGTACCAGGGGTACTTCCCACACCAACAAACAATTCTCAGACTCCAGCAGGGAATCTAAGAGTTCAACTCATTTCTTACACTATCTGCCCAGAGATAGCGTCAGATACCACAGGTTAGGGTTCGGTACTACAAACTGCCACCACACAGACACCCCAGATGCCAGCCACAAGCCCCTCAGGCTCTTACTGTACTTCTGACCAACCAGCTATATTGGAGGTTCCAAAGGTTCCCTCTCTGGATTCAATTCATAAGCATTCTAGTTCTTCAAAAAGAACTAGAAACCCTCAGGAAAAAAAAAAAAAAAAAAAAAAAAAGATTGGCAAGCTATCCTCCCAGGTTGTTCTGGAGGCTTTCTTGCATAGTCATGATTGATTAAGTCACTGGCCATTGACAAGTGAACTCAATCTCCAGTTCCTCTCCTTTCCTGGAGGTCCAGGGATGGTACTGAAAGTCTCAAACCTCTAAGCATTTGGCTGGTTCCCATTAACCAGCTCCCACCCCAAGTGCAGTCCAAAAGTCTCCTTCATTAACATAACAAAAGGCACTTTTTTTCTCTCTCTTCAGTTAGGAAATTCCAAGGATTTTGAGAGCTATAGATGAAGAATACCTTAAAAATCACAGTATTGCAGAGATACTATATAACTAAATGGATATAAATGTTTTTATACTAAATTTAAATGTACCTTTTAAAAAAATCCTTCTTCATCAAATCTGATTTTGTTTTGTTTTCTAATTATGTTATACACAATATGTCTCATTCCTCTTCAGAGATGAGCCTCTTAAAATCTATTTATTTTTAGATTCTGATATTTTCCAAACACAAATCACAATACAACCTGTACTGTAATTTTGCTACAGATCGCTTTACTAGGTGGTGAAATTCCATATTGGCTTCTTAAAAATGATTCTGGCCTTGAGTCCTCCTGCCTGCATTTTTCTCTCTTTTGCTCAAGCACCCTCATTAGAGTGTCCTCTGCTCAGAGACTTGCATTACTCAGAGTTGCTCAGGCCCATCTATCTGCCTGCCTACTTTCAAAAATCAGCTAAGTCATCTTGGGAGTTCTTTTCCACCATCCTTCATACTTACATGGTCATGGAAGGAGTTAGAAGACATAGTCCACAAATAGCTGTGTGACTCTGTGCAAGTTAAGTGACCAATCTGTGGCTAGTTCTCTCATCTTCAAAATGAAAAGGGAAAAGGAGTAGTGTATATGTAACTTGTCCCATTTTTGCCAGGCGTGTTCTGTTAACCTCATTCTAATCCTTCAAAATATAGATTACATGTTATCAAAATTACTGGACTTTAGAAGTGAAGCAATCACCAGCTACAGAATGGAAAGAGTTCTAAGCTTCAATCAGAAGGACTAGATTCAAATTCCAGTTCTGCTTCTTATCAGTTTATCAATGCAAACTGGAACAATTACTTTTTTTCTCTAAATTCAATTTGTTTTCTGTAAAATGAAATAACAGACCTTCTTTTCAAGGTTCGCGAAAGTAAAAATAACATGTTAGGTACCCGGCACTGTGTTATATAGTAGATTCTTAACAATAACTGTGTTAGTATGTGTGTATGTTTATTAATTCAAAAGACTAATAGTTATTAAGATACTAAAACTGGCTACTACTGACCCTGGAACAGCCCTCCAGAGTTGCCTAAGGATTTAACTACAAAATCAACACATATACTAATTCATAACATTTGGCTTTGTAATTTCTCTTATGCAGCTCTTACTTGAAATGACTATTATTTTTCTCTATTTATAAATGCATATGTATGGCATATCTGCCCACATCAGCAGTAATACAGTCTGTCACTATATTTTAGTTACAGTTGTTGTGGAATATGAGTGCCATTTATGAAGAATTCCTCATATATCCTTTTATGGAGAGTATCTTTTATAGGGAGTCCTAATTTTTGAGGAAGCAAAATTGAGTTTGGATTTATCTTATAGCTGTCCTATAAACCATGTGAAACCAAAAGTATGCCCTAAGTTTGGTGAAAATTTATCTAAGCATATTCTCTTGATGCAATGACAGATGGCTGTTCTTCTCAGTTTACGCAGACTCGTCTAATCCATTTAATTATTAATTAATAATTTAATTTTCAAATACTGAAATAAAAATTGTAAAGGGATATATTTATTCAATTTCATAATATTGATTGAGCAGTCAACAAGTATATATCATGTTACATGAGTCCTTCCTTGATACTTTACATATATTTTTGCCTTTAATCTACAGTAAATTTCTCTGCTATAGATGATGGTTCTGCTGATAAAATGTTAGAAAGATTAAGTTTATTTATGTTTTTCCTGGAAATTTTTATTTCATATTTTATGAAATGAATTGTGTTTTTACACAAAACAATCTTGAATTCAGCCCCAATTTCAAAAACTACAATTCAACCTAGTTGACTCTTCTTCGTGAAGTTCAATTATCAAGTAGGTTCTAGAAAGATTAATTTTAGAATGTTTAGAAAGATTAAGAAGCTTGCCCAAGTTTAGAAAAATAGTAAGTGTTAGAGTGACTGTCTCTGGTCTCTCTGGATCTAGAACTCTTAACCACCATGTTACAATGTCTTCTAGTACACTAATCCTGTAATAAATTGTATCAGGTCCTGAAGCCACAACACCTAAAAAAGCAATTCTTATCTCAAGGACTTTAAGACCTAGAACCGCACTGTCCAATATATTAGCATATTGAGCAACTGAAATGCTGCTAGTACAAATTGAGACATCTAATAAGTGTAAAATACATATTAGTTTTCAAAAACTTTGGGTTAAAAAAGAATGCAACATATCTCATCAGTTTTATATTGATTGGATGTTGAAATGATAATGTTGGTTACTAAAATTCCATTTATTTCTTTTTCTTTTTTTAAGTGGCTATTGGGGAAAAAATAATTTTCATGTGTATCTTGCATTATCTTTATATCTGACAGGGTTGGTCAAGAAATCAAGGTAAATAAATATTTTTAATGCAGTTTGAGTAGAGTTTCAAAAGATAGATAGTTTCAAAAGATAGGAAGAGCCTGAAGAATCATGAAAGTTTCCTGAAAGAGGCGTGGGCTACAAATGAGCAGTTATAGAGAGATAAAAAGTCGCAAAGATATTTCAGGAAGAGAAAATAAAACGTTTCATTTCAGAAGTAAGAAATAGCCCAGAACATTTAAGAAACATCAAAACATTCCGTAAAGTGCAAAGAGTAGGAAGATAGAAGTGGCAAATGCCTCTAGGATGATAAAAAAGAATTTTCATTATGAAAGCCTAGGAGCTACTCAGTAGTGGGGATCTTGAATATAACAAATTCCACATGTATCTGCATAAAGGAACTTTATCATCAAGCAGATACTGGCCTTTTGGTCACAGCCAACTGTGACCTCAGTAGAGAACATTAAGCAAAGCCACTGGTTGTGTTACTGATTGGAATTTTTGGCTTTAAAAATCATATCCTCTGCCTTTTGCTAAAGACATTTCTTGGGTCTTGTTTTCTTAAAACTATCTATAAGTGACCCAAGCAAAAATACCCTCTTAAATCAGGCCAAACAAAACAAAGAAACAAAAGGTATTAGAATTGAGATATTTATAGTGTTGGGGTGGGTATTGTAAAAAATTCTGGATGCTTCTCTCTTGTCTTCCATTTGAGTGCTCTGGTTCCAAATTACTTGTGGTCTGAGCACACCCATTTTATTCCAGAGGGCAGGCATGCAAATACTCTTCTAAACCTGGTTTGGACAGAATAAGCCCATTATTCTCCACAAAAGATCAGGAAAGATTCTGCTCGTAGAATGTCCTGCAACAGGATGAGCCTAATTAGAGAACCAGATGGCTTTATGGAGAGGAGTCTCACTAGAAAAGAAGAGAACACGAAAGTCAGAGAAAAGAGCAAACACAAAGACACATTTTCTAAAGTCTCCTAAAAGAATAAGTTGTTCTCCTATGAGGGTATCCCAAAAACACTTAACCCTTGCTTCTAGTTTATTCACTCCTGTCACTGTACAGCAATTCTTTATGTACCCATGCACTGCCATCACTGGACTGCGAGGTCCTTCAGAGCTAGGATCTTTCTGTAACCTCTAAGTCCCCAGTGGTCCATAGATGTTTAGATTAGATGAGTGCAAAAAAAAAAAAAAATGAATAAATTAAATAATCAGTCAACTAACACATTAAAATCTTGGTGCTATCATGAACTGGCTAAGTGTCCTACGGCAAGTAACTTAATTTTTCTGGACTTTTTAATTAGAAGCTCATCTTTTCACGAGTAAATTAACCGTTTATCCACTTGTTTTTTTGTTTGTTTGTAAAATATACTTTAAGTACATGTCCTTGAAGGTATTTTATTAAAAAAAAAAAAAAAAGATGGAATCATGAAGTCACAAAAAATTATCACGTTGGTCTATCACATTTTATTTCAAATGTACTCAAGAATTTTTACAAACTATATGCATATGTCACTTCTGTTCACATTTTAAATACTGCCTGGAACACAAACACTTAATGAATACTATCTGATAATATGTGAAATGAAACAGGTAGACTTGAAATAACTGAGGGAGATTTCCCTGGGCTGTATGCTGCTTTCAACATTAGTGTGTTTTTGTGGCATCTCTGAGTGAAAGCATTTTCTATTTTGATTATTCTTTTTCAAAGTTCCTTGGGATAATTCTAACTAGCATTTATTCAAGGTCAATTTTAGAAGAAATAAGTTACTTTCTAGAAGATACTAACTAGTGAAAAACAGCTGAAATCACTCTCTTTATAGTGAGTGCTTCCAAATTCAGACCTAAAGTTTTTTTATATACTGCAATTAAGTTAAAATGGTGATTTAGTGGCTTAATACCTTTTATGAAATTGCCATAACTTGCCATATCTGACCTACCACAAATTTTCATGGCCTGAAAAACTCTAGTCCCATAAAGTACTCTGTGAATCATACAGCACCTTTTTTTTTTTTTTTTTTTTTTGCAGAGTGGAAATTTTCATCAAATTTATTTATTCATTTAATGCACATTCACTGATCAACTAGATTGTGTCTAGGTGCTTTAGCATAAATATAAATACCAAGAGTTGCCAGTCTTCAAGATTGCAGATTCATTGGAGACTCACTCACACACACATGCACACAGAGAATATTAAAATATAGTTTGAAGGAAAATTAATAGAGATTGGTAGCAGGGTATAAAACATGCAAGAGATTTATTTGGGGAGAGATAGGAAAAGACTGAGAAAAGACTTTAGATCAGGAAGCAGATGTAACATTTATGGAAGGAAAGGGAAGGAAGGGTACTTGAGGTAAGAAGAGCTCAGATTGTGTCATAATTCCAAAAAGTTCAGCCACAGCCATGGGAAATCTTCAAGACACAGTCATTTCTGCTTCTTATTATAGTGGGCCTGGCTTTGTACCCCAGATGTGCTCTTTCTATGCCTGGGAGCAACCAAAGCTTGACCTTGACAGGAATGCACTAGTGAATCCAAAGGGGCGGAAACTATTGCCATCAGTTAAGCAAGATCCTCAGAGCAGGAGATATGAATAATCCATTTTCATGGTTGCCCCAGACACTTAGACTATTATGAGAAATTAGGAATATCTACTTAAAAGAGATATAAGTATCTGATCTAAGACTTAAAAGTAGGATACAGAGATGGTCAGATGAAGGCTAAATGTCAAGTTATTCCAACAAAGAGATATAGCTTGACTTAAGTCATAGAGGAATATAAGAGATAGTTATGGAGGCAGTTATTAGCAGTTTGATATTGGTGGAGCATAAAACGTAAATAAAGCAGGAAGTGGTAAAAGATGAAGTTGGTGAGGTCAGGCAGAGGCCAAATAAAGAATAAATTTATGTTGCAAAATAGTTATCCAGTGGGAAATGGGGAGCCATTGAAAGGATTTAATCAAGGAGAGACATGATAATATATGAAATTTAGTAAATTTCTGTGGTAGCTACTGAAAAGAATAGATAAGAAGAGAGAAAGCTAGATCTTTTAGGAAACTGTTTTTAGTAAGATAGGACATATTAAAACAATGGTCAAATGAATGAAAAAGAGAAAGTACATGATATATTTCAGATGAAAGTAAGATATGCTTGTGGGATATGAATTAGAAAGATTCATTGATGACTTGCAATGGTGTGTCTTAGTTGCCTGAACAGATAATGGTATTATTAACCAAAATGAAATAGGAACATAGGAGTGGTATCAAAGAGTGTATACCTTATGAGATCAGTTGTCTGAGCAGAATTTTGGTAACACCAATTGTCTTAGATGGAGAGAAGAGGAAAACTCACAAAGAACAGACAAGATGTCATTAGGTAGATCTGAGGAGATTTTAGACAGTATAGTTATAGCATGAATAGAAGCATAAGGTTTCAAAAAAAGGGGAGTGAATAAAAGTATGCTAGAGCTGCTAGTACTGTCTTGTGATAAGTGATGATTACATTTTTAGAATTTCACTATGTGTGCCATTATGAAAAATTAAATGATATAAACTTAAAATGAGTAATTTTAAAATAGAGGTAATACTCAAATTTTATCACTTCCTAATAGTTTTACTATATTTTGCTATCATCTGTGATCTTGAGGTTATTTACATCTCTTATATCTGTATAGTGGAACACTATAATTATGTGCCATTACATATATCTGCCCAACTCCATGTTCAGTGACATTATATTGGGAGCTTGAAATCAGTCATGGTGGGAGTATTTTTATCATGAGAATTGGCAAATACTGCAAATAAAGGCTTTTTTCTTTGCCATTCATTGATGGGGGTTCTGGTTGTGGGTAACCTGAAAAGCAGTTTCAATCTAGATGCATGGGAGCAAAGTTATTTCATTAGATACATTTAATGCCACCAGAGACCAGTGCTCCTGTGAGAATCTAATGCCTGATGATCTGAGGTGGAGCTGAGGTGGTGATGCTAGTGCTGGGGAGTGGCTGCAAATACAGAGGAAGCTTCACTTGCTCGCTTACCACTCACTTGCTTTGTGGCCTGTTTCCTAACAGGCCATGTACCAGTACTGGTCCACGGCCCAGATGCTGGGTACCACTGACTTAGAGCATTGGTTTTTATTGTTTCAGGAATAGATTGAAACCAGATATAAGAGATTTGAGTTTGTTATAGGCTCAGCAAGTGCATCAATAGGAAAGGAGAAATTAAAACTATCCTAGAGCTGTGGAATAATTGAAATATCCAGGTCCTTCCATACAGAGTATGAGGGAGCCCAGATGAATAAGCTATACTTATGCAGAAGAATTACTTTCTCTCTGAGCTTAGAATAGATATACAAAGTGTGGCTATAGATAGTGGAGTTGGAGTGAGAGATTAGTAGTGAACCAAAGTAAAGGGATTATAGGGTCCCAGATATCACTCATCAAGTAGGAGACTCAAGTCATTTTCTAGGACTACATTAAATTGGATCGGAATAAAAGTAGGTGTTGATAAACATAAGGAAAAAGGCAAATAGACATTGCCAAGGACTCAAGCGATACTGGGAATGTTACATGTACATTGATGCTTGTCTGAACAGCTGAACTCAGCTGCTGAGTTGCAGGCATGAAGAAGGTGGTTGATGACACTCTCTAAGATTGGGACGTTATAAATGGTTAACAGCAGAATAACCGAAATGGAAGAGTTTTGAAGGTAGAGTGAAAGTAGTTTACATTTAGATTATCAACATAGACTAAAGAAGAAAGACCAGAAAGAGATTAAGAGCCCCACAGGGAAGAGACGGTATTTGACCAAAAATTCACTAAGAGGCCATGAAGGTTCTGTCCGAACAAGAACAAGTACCTAGATTGCAGTTCCCGGATGAAACTGATTGTTCAGAACAGTGAAAACTATAGTTAAGATAGATGTTCTCCTTTTTCTGTGGAGGGTAATTCAGGGCCCAATTTCAGTTTGGGGCCTGTTTTACAGAATGGGTTAAGGCAAAGAAGTTCTGGTAAGAGAAGAGAGGAACACTCTCAGGTCAGATCATGTGGCTATCTTCCTGGTACGTCAGATATTGGCCCAAGAATTAAAGGGAGCATTGGTGGATGGATTAATGGTCTTTGTTCTCTAACCTTTGATATGACCTGTGACTAAAAAATAATCTTTAATCTTGAGAAATAGTATATAAGTGCTAAATTCTAAAATCAAGTAAGTGAAAATATAGACACAAACACACTTTTTTTTTTTTTCAATAACTGGGTGACCAAACATCAGTTCAGAATCTTGAACTGTAGTGGTCTGGACCTAGAATCAATATCAACAGCCTCTTTTAAAGCTGATTGCTTCTTTACTCAGAAATCCATCTGATAGCACAGAAAATTTGTTTGTGTATGTCTGGTCTGAGTTTGTCATTAATTAGAGTTTAAATAATTTGCTTTTCTGAAAATAAGGAATTTAAAGGACATGACTGTCTTAGCTAGGGGATCCTATGAGATGAAAAAACAAAACAAAAACAAAAACAAAAAAAAACTCACTCAAATAATCTCAAGCAAAACAGGTTTATTTGCAAAGTACAAGGAAAGCTTATAGACCCCAATATCAGGCAATGTAGTTGGATCTCACATTGTAAGTGTCTGTGTGTGTGTGTGCGCGCACGTGTGTGTGTGTGTTTGAGACCACTTGCTGTGTGTCTCTACCATTCTGTCTCTGCTTCATTTGTACCCCCCTCTGCAAACTGATTTTCTCCCCATAATTATTGGTGAGATATTGGCTATCACCTCTGAATCTGTCATGGCCTTATGGCTCCACTTCTCTAAATCTTTTCTTTAAAGCTGTTTGTGTTTTGATTCTGATACTGAGGAAGGAAAGAATCTAACTGGCTTATGTGGATCAGGTGATCATGAAGATATGGCGTAGTGACCAAAAATCAAAAATTGCTGGACACAAACATTCCATGAATGGAACCATGGGGCATGTGTCTGGGCATACTTCTTAAAACGTTTCACATAATAATAACCTTAAGGCTACCTCATTTTTGAACATATTCAAATTTTTGACTCTTTAAGCCTCTCTATAGTTTTATGCTGTTTCTACTATATAGGTACTTCTAGGTATGTTATTCTATAAAGCCCGTGAATATATTGTCTTTCCCTGTAACAGCTTTATGTCTCAATGGCTTTACGAGTTTCCTTTGTTAATATCCTGTGTCCAGCACGGGCTTTGACTGGCACACAGTTTGTGTAATGTGAATGTTAATTGCTAGCTCCATGAGTTCTTCCTTCACATGCAGTCTCTAGAGAACCGTCGGCCCAAACACGTCCACTGCCCTTGATTTCAAAATACTCAGTTGGGTAACTATATTCATATAAACACAACTGCAAACACATATAAATTGTATGTGAAGACTCGGCATGTGTCAAGAAATAGCCAAAAACAACAGAACACGAGCAGAGAGAAAGCTGGTAGGAAAGCCGCAGAGAAAAAGCATGTGAGAGAGTTAGAGGCTTTGCATTTGAATTATATTCCAACCTGTACAGCTGTCCGTATAGAACATTACCTTTTTCTCTTCTTTCCTCTTTTACCCCATCAGACTGGCTGCAGACCAAGAGTGTAAACAGTACTATTGTAGAAGGAATTAGAGGGTGACCTGAAAGTTCAGGAAAAAGGTCCCTGAAACAGCTTGGGGTAAACAGGGACATCAGGGAAAGGAACCCAGAGGAAGAGACCAAAAATCTCTATTTATTATAGCATGTAAAATGAGCCTTTGCTGCTGAAGCTGGAGACAGAAATCACAGAAGCTGGACATATTTTTTATTTATTTTTTTTTCTGGCTTTATTAAAATATAATAGACAATTTGTTGCTCATATTTATTTTAGACACGTTTTCCCTCTGCTAGATTCTATACCACGTGGAGTTACCTATCCCTGTCTCCCCCCCCCCCACAACCCCCCTTACCCGTAGACCTCCCTCACTCCTGGCAGGCTGCTTACATCAAATCCTGCTCTCGATGAAGAGGGGCAATCTCCCAATTACCCAGACTCCCCATGGGCAAATCTGGTACAAGTTCAACCTTGCTTCTTGTTCTTTACTTGATGAATTCTGACAGCATGTCAGCTCTATCCTCTCTTCAATAGCCATCAAATATTGATGGGTGGAGCAATTGTACTTTCTGGGGTGTAAATAAAATGATGGTCTGAACTCCAAGTCCCTTTCAAGAGCATAATGCCACTGCTATCTGAATGGAAATCTGGAGCTGTTTCTCTCTCATGTCCCATTACAGTTTGGGTGTGACAGGGTGATGTGCTGGTTCCTAACAGACCTCCTGGCTAACCAAAGCTGGAAGCAAAAATGCTGGCAAAATCTTCCTTTAAGGCCTCTACAAATCATCTGCTGAAGCAGAGTGGAAATGCTTCCTCTAGTGGGTCTCAGCCAGGGAAAGATTGCTGTGTCCAAGGGAATGCTTGGAAATGCATGGGGCACTTTGGGGTGCCTTAATGAGGAAAAAAGATTGCTACTAGCATTTAGTGCCTGGAGGCCAGGGACACATAGCACTGTTTTTCTCAGTGAAGAATTGCACTGGAGAAAATGCCAATATGGCTTTGTAGCTGAGCTGGGTTTGATCTCCTGGGGTGTGCACAGCAGTGCTCAAGACTCCCTTGCCTCTACCCCAGATCCTGAAGAGGTCCCCAAGCCCTCTGTGAATTTATCATTTAAATCAGTGTCATTAAACCATTTGGTTCACACACCCTATGAGAGAATTAAGAAAAATAGCTATATATCCCCTCACACATTTTTTAGTCGACATCTATAATTTTTTTTATTATAAACGTAAATAGTTGCAGAGCATATAATTTACAGCATATTGTAAAAACTAACATTTAAGTGTAAAATTTACATCACTTTTCTAAATGCATTCAATTGACTCTAAATACTAGGGTGATTGTAATACCCATTGTCATACATTTTAAAAAGACAAGAATAAGCTCTTCTTTAACAATAAAAAATCTTACTTTGTTATTATTTTTCCTTAAACTTATAATTACAATCTACTTCCCCTACAGAATTTTATCCTAATATAATATGTTATGGTTGAAAGTCTTTTATTGAAAAACCTATCCAACTTCTCTGAAACAAAATATATATGTAAATTAGATTGTTTAGAAATGCCCACTTGCTGGGACATGAAATTCTAAACATGATTTTTTTTCTTCTAATTGAGTTATTATTACAGTTATTATCCATACATTGATCAAAACTACATACACATACTTTTAACGTTAGCAAATAATTATTACAGTTAAAAGCAAAATTTTATTGGAAATGCACCTCAATCAGATAAATGATTTTTTATTTCAATTAGTGCATGTATACATGGAAGAATATTACTTATGGATGTAATGAAATTGGACTCAACATCAATTTTATTTTTATTTTTCTATTTGTTTGTTAGATAAAACCACTGAGAAAACTTGTTTATATATATAAGTAGGTGAGAACTGACAAATTTTGTTATCACATCTTTCCTAATTTTATCCTTTTCTGAATAATATACTAAAGATCATTTCGAGATATTTTATCAAAAAATATTTCTAGTGACACATCAGTTGTCACTTTTATTAGGTCTCCTTTAATGTCATTGGAAGCAAAAATTAGGCAACTCCATTGCCAAAGTATTTATTGTGTTGGCTCGGGCCTTTCATTTGCAGCTTTTCACCAATCTTTTGAGTACTTTTTGCTTGGCAGCCCTGAAGTTTTTCCTATTGGAATGATGCACCCTAGGGAGGCCAGGGCGGGACAGAAGTTTCCATTTCTTTTGTGGAAAAAGGTGTTTTGTTTTGTTTTGTTTTTTCAAGAAAAAGTAAAATAAGAGAACTTAATATCTTCCTTAACCCCAGGAGTGTGCAGAAAAAAATGTGACAAAAACATCTGTATTCCTTAGTGCCTCTGAAAGAATTTTTTGGCCACCCAAGTATACATCCTAGTTCAAAGTTCACTACTGGAGAAGGTAAAATAACCCACTCTCTCTACTTCATCCTCATGACTTTTGTTCTTCCTAGACCTCTGTCATCTCTCACTACACCAGGAGTTTTTAAAATACATGTGAGAAATTTAATGCAGATCATATATAAAAGTTTAAATTTTCTAGCAGCCACATTTAAAAAGTAAAACAAACAAAAACAAATTAAAAACCCTGGCACTATTAATAATATACCATTTATTTAACCCACTATGTGAAAAATATCATATATGCAAATTAATGGTAATAGTTTATATTTTCGCGTGTGTTCCTTGGTCTTTACGTCTTTGAAATCCAGTATATGACACAACTCAGTTTGAACTAGCTACATTTTAAGCGCTTAATAGCATATGTGGTTGCAGGCTACCATATTCCATAGTGCTGTTATCATTTAAAAATATCTAGTTTACACTTCAATTTTGAATGACTCTTCATTTTTTTCAATACGAAGTCCAAACTCCTTAAGGCTGTGGCCTATATTCGTTAATAATCTAGTCCCTGCTTATACCTCTAGTCTCATTGCTTACCACTTCTACAAGTTCTAAAGCACCAGAATAATAAGTTCGCCATACCCATTTCTCTTTCATACTTAATGTTCTCTTCACAGATCCTGTTCCACTATGCTCTTTTTACTTTTGCCTCCATTCTTGAAGGTTTAGTGGTTATTAAAAGGACTGGCACAGAAGCTGGACTGAATAAATACTTTATTTAATGAGTAAGTTACTTAATGTAATTAATAAATAAGTCTAGCCTACAAAGTATGTGGGGGCAGCCAGCAGTTACATTTGCAGAAAGGGATGGGAGAGCTTGTAAGAGGACATATGTAGTTTCTCATTTCGCTTAGATAGCAAAGAAGAATGCTTTTTTCCAGGTTATGGAGGGGAAGAAGAGCTTGGCTGAGCAATTGTATCTGCTTTCCCTATCAGATCAGAAAGGTGCCTGTGAAATAAAAATGAGAAGGTACAGGAGAATGGCACCTCCATCTATATGAGCAAAACACCTTGCTAAGCCCAGCTTTCACAAAATGCTGCTCAAAGCAGTTTGCAGACTATCTTAAAGCAAGTAGTTAACACAAAGGGATGAGTCAAAAAATGTATGTTCCAAAAAAAATTTTTTAATAAAAAATAAATTAAAAAACTGCAAGTTCTTTTGTCTGTGCTGATATTTGCAGAAATGAGACATATTTCTTCCTCATGGATTTTCAAATGTAAGACATAATCGATAGCCTCAATATTGGAAATGGATAATGAAGGTTGTGTGGTAATCTCCCCCAAGTCTGGCTAATGATATTACAGTGAGTTTTGTCCAAAATTAAGTAATGTTATCATACTACAGAACTGGCTATATCAGAGTCCCAGCTCCTCGGATAATTAAAACATACATTTCATGGCTTTGAATGTTTGCAGGAGCCCTAAGATTTCAGAAAATTGGTTTTGCTACCTAAACTTTCTCCCTAGAGTCTTTTGTTCATAGCGTACAGTTTGAAGTCAAGATAGTTGTTAAATTCACTTTTGTTTCCCACTTCATAGCACAAAGATGAGGGGATAAGGGAATGATAGCAGATATGTATTCACTTATTTAAACAAAATATTGAGTATTGATATGTGCAAAGCACTGTGCTAGCATCCTGGGATACAATGAATAATAAATTAGATCACCTCTTTATGCTAAGGATTTTAAAATTAGTGAGTGAGACATAGTTCAGTACCTAGAATCAGAGAAACATATGTAATATTTGTTAGAAAGTAAAGTAATTCTGGGATTTAGGAGCTGGTGTCCAGGATTATTATATCCCCAACAGCCAATAATAAATGCTCAGCATAAAGCAGGTGACCAATGAATGTTAGCTGAATGGATGATTGAGGTTGTTACCTTTTTTCCCTTCTTTCCATAATACCAAATCATAGTTCTCCTCTCTTCTCTAACGATTCAAGAAAAGGGATATGAAAGAAGAAAGGAGACTTTCTGTTGTATCAGGCCAGCAATCCAGCAAGTCTCCCCCTCCCCACCCCTTCCCCACCCCCAGCATTTTCTTTTGAAAAGTTTGGCTTAAATGTTCCCTGGCAACATGCCAGATACCTCCCACCAGAGGAGCTATAGGGACTTTTTTGGTTCTAAAATATTTCTTGGGGAATCTGAAAAAATCTGTTTCAAGAGAACACTTCAGTGAACCTCTGCTACATAATGAGCTTAAGTGGGTCACTGGACCCAGCTGACCAGCTGGAAGATTCTCACTCAGACATTGGGTTGGTTATGACTTTGTTATTTTAGAAACTTGGCACATAGGTGATTTGCATGCAACTTTACGTTTGCCTAGAAGACCATGTTCACATATGGTGAACAAGGAAAATATAATATTTTACTAAATTCACTATTAAATTTGTTTCCCATCATTATTAATTGTCCTGGTATTTGTGAGCAAACAGAAGTTTTGTCTCTCTTACTTAATTGAAATTTCATTATAAGCCAACAGAAGTGTTATAAATGACCATGTATGTATGCACATACACATCTACAGGCTTTCAAATAATTTATTCATTTAAGAAAGGTGATTAAATTCCTCCTAAGTAGAATATACTGTGATTCATGCTGAGCAAAGGGAGCCTGTACAAGCTCTAGTTGAGACCCTACTGTGGATTTGGCTTTTTGCATACATACACAACCCTATTAAATCCTTATGTTTAGTAATGGGTCTATTATTATCTATATTTAAAAGTAAAAAAATCAAAGATTCAGAGAGGTTAAAGAATTTACCCAAGGTCACATAGTAAGTGGTAGAGCTGGAATTTAAACATGTTCGCACAATTTGAAAACATGATTTTTAACCAAAATCTTTGCTCTGCCAAAATGATACATAAAGATAAGTAATATTTCTTGTCTACTTTCAGCTTCCTCTTAATCTAAATCAGTGCTTCTCAACAGGAGGCAATTGTGTCCCCCTAAGGGACATTTTTCGTTTATAAGGAGACATATGTGTGGAGACATTTTTCATTGTTATGGTTGGGGGTTGTTAATGGCATCTAGTGGGTGGAAGCCAGGGATGCTGCTAAATCTCCTGCAAGGCACAGGGCAGCCCCGTGTAACAAAGAACGGTCCCAAATGTCAGTTGTGCTGAGGGAGGAATCTTGGTGTAAATGACAGTAGAAGATGTCGTATTAGCTAAAGTTCTTCTAGTTGCTAGAAATAAAAACAATATCAATTTACATTTTAAAAAATCATTTATGACAGGTTATTAGTATATCTTGTGTCATTAAAGGAGGAGTTAACTCAAGACTCTAAAGGTTGTTCAGGGGTCATAGTGACGGGAATTCCTGGACTCTCTAAAAAACTGCAATAAACAAATTTCACTCCACTTCTAGAGCATTCAGTCTCTCCCTCTAGGAGAAAAAGGAGTCAATGAACACAGCTGGGTTCAAGTGATTGTCTTCATATACTTTAGCATCATGTGACCCACCCATTTGCACTAGAGATCATTTCCAGAAAAGGCAGCTTCCCCAAGATAGGTCCATCACCAACCTGTACTAATTTTTTTTTTTTCTGACATGAGTCAAGCAATGTCACTTGAAGACCTAGATGATATATGTTATATGACTTCAAGGTGAGAGATCATATGAATCTTCTTTAGCCTCTCAATGCAAAAGATTAAGTATATAACTTATTATTTTTAAAACCCTTGGTGTTGTTTTAGATTCCAGCTAGGTGATCTCTCAAGTCTTCATTGTAGTTGGGACTTCATTATTGCTACTTTAGATCTGAAACTATAATTTAGCTGCTAACAAGGATAAATCTACTCAGCTTAGCTCTTTAGGAAATTGGGCCTTTGCTCATGGTTCTCACCTTGCCTGCAAAGCTGTCAACCCAATTCTCTCATCCCAGTGACAATAAGGCTCTACAATTTTAATGTTTTTATTTGGCAAATGTTTATAAAACATTATGTTCTAATTACTTAATGTTAAAGCCTTCTATTATGTCACAGTAACCATTGTAGAGAGTAAGATTCAGATAGATGAAGTAATTTGCCTAATTTCACATAGTTAGTGAGTAAAGGAGCCAAGACCCATATGTAGGTATGCTGGTTATTCTCTGTCACCACCTCCATCCTCCATCTGTTTTCACTCCTGGCTGTTTTGCAACATGGAGGCTGGCCCTCCTGACATTTTCAAGAGTTCTTTGCTCTCTGGTCTCTGGTTGGGTTCAGCTGATAAGAGGCAGCCACAGGAGTAAGGCCGTTAAAAGGAAAGAGGTTAAAGTATTTATCTCCCCTTCCTCACTGACTCTGAGACCTGGTTTTCAGCAGTAGCTTTATTGTCTGTTACTACAGCTGCTGGTAAGTGAGCCCCTCTTCCTGGCCTCTGCTTCACAGGTCCCAGGACTCCCTCTCCTTTACCTCTTAGATATAGTCATGAAAACTCTCCTTAATGTTGCTTGTTCTTCCCTGGACACCTCAACATTTTTTTTTTATTCTTTACTTAACATTGACGACTTTTGTGAAGATTGTCTCGCCATTTAATTCTCTTGACTTAAGCTCTTCAGAGTGGAATTCTAGCTGATATATTCTAGCACTTTGTCTGATATGTTCTAGTTCATTTAAAGCTAAAGATAAGATGTTCCCCAGAATGAGCCACCTCTCACTGGGACTTCAAATGGGAACCCTGTCCAAGTATCACATTTAAAGTTAGGCTGGCACCACAGCTTGGGAAATATAACTTATTGTTAATAGGTTCCTGGAATTTAATTTCTAAAATATTATCTTATATATTTTAGGAATAGCAATGGCCCCTAAATTACACACACACACACACACACACACACACACACACACACACACACATTCATAAAATCCAAATTGTTTATTTTGGCTGCTAGAAAGCCAAGAAAATTTAATAATCGATTACATTAATTTTGGTTGTTTAATTTTAGAACATTTTTATTACTTTCATTGCAATTTTATTGCCATTTTAGGATGTTTTGTATATTTAATATTTTCCATGTGCTTTTTGAAGAAAGATGGCTTATATGCTGTTTAAATAGGGAGACAATTTGGTACAGGCAAAAAATTCTAGAATTGGAATACTTTGTTTCAACATGAAATTACAGAGCCTCTTTAAAGTTAAATTTTCTCATTGTGAAGTGGAATTAATGTCTGCCTTCCCCTAATCTGTGTAACATCACTTAAATATGAAATAGATTCATAAATACATTGTTTATTATAATTTTACTACATTGTGAATGATGTCGATGAGGGTAACATTGTTGACAATATTCTACTCCTAACTAGGTAGTAGACTAGGTATGTTTTGAGAGATGGCAGTCAAAACCTTCCAACAACCCCTGCAGGGCTGAAGGCTGACTAAGGGAAGCAAGGCAGAAGGGGTACCCAGGAACATCCACTGGGGCAGCGTGAAGACAGAAACAGAATATTATGGTACTAGTGCAGTACAGTATAGTATATTTTAGGTGCTCCATAAATGTGTACTGAATTAATGAGTACATAAATGAATGCTAGGTACTGAGAATTGTATAAAAATAGTGGCAAGCCTTCTGTATTTATATCTGGTAGAGGTTACTGCTAGTTGTTGTCATCATATGCAGTGATTTTCATGCCATTTAAACTCAGAATTCAAGAGCCTCAATGAGCTCTGAGACTGAAGAGATCTGACTGTGCTTCCTGGATGGCCAGCTTGGGGGGAAGGAAAGGGATGTAGAAGGTAATAAAGAAGGTCTGGAGAAAGCCCAGCTTTTAGTTAGGATTCAAGCTCAGAATTCCTTCTATAACTCTAAGATTGGTGACAGCAGTGGATATAGGGCCAGGATAGCAAAATGCAGACCACATAGATAGATGCATGTGTGAGTATGTGTCTGTGTTTATATTTCTTACTGGCTTTTCTACTTACTAGCCTGTGACCTTGGGACATTATAAGCCTTTCTAAGGGGTAGATATTGTTTTTGTTTTGATGTCTAATCTGAAAGTGGAAATAATGATAACATTCATAGAGTTGCTGTGAGGATTACACATGAAAATGCCTGCGATGTGTGCTTAGCTGTCTAAAAGCTACTGTAGTTTTATGGTGGTTCTTAATAATAACAATGTAGTTCTAGGCCAGAATTGTACAAGACATAAGTTTAACATGATGCTAAGTCCTTAGAGTTGCCCCTGACTTAAGCACTTCTAATAAAAGAAATAAGGGGCAGAGTCATTGTGATAGAGCTGAGACAGCCATGATGCAGCTGGAGCCGGGGCCTGAAGGAATCCTGACAAGTTAAGATAGAGGCTGATACTGAGGACTTCTCAGGTAACGTCCTGTGTTATAAGAGCAGCCAGAAGCCACTGGAACCAAAGCCACAAGAAGGACCCCGTTGATGTTGGAGGGAGCAACTGCTTCACAGAGAAGAGTGAGCTGCATAAACCTGTGGAAGGCAAGTTTATGAATCTGTAAGAAAATAGGGTAACTATTTCTATGGAGTCATCCAACACAGGTATTGTGAGAATTAAAGGGTAGAGCTTTGGAAAACTCCGCATACTTAGTCCTTAGTAGAGGCCAAATTAATGTCAATTTCCTCCCCTCCCTTCCTATTCTGTGTACATTGTTATAAAACCAACAGGAAACCAGTGATAGCTCCCTTGTGTGTTTCTTTTTCAGCAGCAAATCCTCGTTCAACTTTACTGTGTTCCACAGCTCAGTAGGTGAGCACTGGGTACAACAAAAAAATTATGAAATGCAATCTGTCTCTTTAATAAAAACAGGGAAATTACAAACATAAAACTCATTCATAAAATGCAGAAATAATTAGTTCACCGCACCGTTCACAATATCCTGTTTCTAAAGTGCCCTAAACCAGGATATTCCACTGAAACTCATGACATTTATTGATCTAACTTATTAGCTTTTTTGTTGTTTGCAAGAACCATAGATTATCAAGACTAGACAACATTAGCCAAGGAAATCAGAATTCATCTAATAGAAATACGAATTCCATTTATTTTCCACACATTATAGTTAAGCACTCCGTTTTCTTTCAAGTTCAAATCAAGGTACTGCAGAAATTTACAAGTTGCCACTTCTAAATGCATGCAGTAAATAGATGAAGTAAATACTACCTTGTTACTTTATAAAAAAAAATTCTAAATGAAGCTGGAAAGAGGTGAATAGAGGGTAGTTAAATGAATGTGCTGCTTCACCTACTAGGTAATAAAATTAAGGAGCTCATTAATCCCAGCAATGTTATATGTTAAAAGTATAAGGAAGAGGAGACAGTGCAATGTGCTGAAAAGAATCAAGGACACCTGAGTTTCAATTCCAGCTCCACCACATAAATATTGCTGAAGTGCACAATCTGTAGTTTCTTTGATCAAGAAAATGGAATAATAATACTCACCTTACAGGATTGTTTTTAAGACAGATAGATGACTGCAAAATACCAAGCACAGTGCTTACACATGGGATGTGTTTCATAAATGATGCTTTCCTTTCTTTTCAGTAGATTTTAATACTGTAAAGGATGATATATCATCAGTATCTTGTTTTCCATCTTTTTTTAAAAGCCATAAGATTCTCTTCTATGTTTTTGCCAAATAAAACCATATGCAGGAGCTTATAACATGAAGACTTCTGCCAGACAAAAGTTTGTACATGTGTATGTACACACACACACACACACACACACACACACACACACACACACACACACTTGTTTAACCATTGTTGACCGATGAAGAATGAGGATGAGGAAGCTGAAAATATTCGTAATATTAATGAGAAATAACTTTGACATGTGGGGAATTGCAGTTGAGCTTATCACAGAAGCAGGATTGGCCCTTGCTGCTCCAGAAGCAGAGTGATGGGGTATGGTCAGGTGGGAGAGGGGCAGGGTTGGAGGGGAGGGTACAAATCCTGTTCTCTGACTAAGGAGGCACTTTACTGTGAGTCTCAGTTTAATCACCTGGGAACTGAACAGACACCCTGAGATTCTCATGTGCTTATGCTATTATGTAAAGGAAGGTATATTTTCATAAACTATCAAAGCCTTATATTTTTAGCATATAAAAGACTTTCTTAAACTGCTTCTCTCCTCCTTTTTGTTCCTAGACTAGTGAAATTTCCAACTGTGGTCTTTTATTAAGGATCTGATAATACACAGTCCTCAATAAAATTATTGTCTAAGAAATTGTATTTGCTTGATTCATTAGCATTTATATAACAATCTTTATCAAGAATGTCAGGGTACAGCCTTTTAATATTTTTCCAGCTAATGAAATATATTATACTATATATACTATAGTCTGCTTACCTGTCACATGTCACCAAGGGTAAGGCAGACAAAAGTGATGAACTGATACATTAAGGGGGAAATCAGAGCACTTTGAAATATGCCTCTTTCTCTCACACACAACATACACTCTTTCATTCCCACTTCATTTTCTCTTATTTAAAACTGTTTTTTGGTGTGTGTGTGTGTGTGTGTGTGTGTGTGTGTGTATGTGTAGTAGTAGTAGTAGTAGTAGTAGAGAAAAATGTGTTAATATAGAATATCACAGAGCCATACTTTTTTTAAAAAAATTAGATTCTCTCTCTCTCTCTCTTTCTCTCTCTTTCTTTCTCTCTCTCTTCCCCTTATCCCCCCTCACTCCTTAAATAAATGTTATACAAGGGGATAAGTGTTGTTGAGAATATTTTTAAAAAAAACATTTTAAAACTGGGGCTTTCAGAAAACAAATATATAGAAGAAAGGAAACAGTATAAACCTACTTCACGTTCGAATGGAGATGAGCTGGCTTTGAATTTTAGCCTATCTGGAGCTGAAGACTAGAGAAATCAAAGCTGGAAACTAACTACACTCAGTATTTATTGCAGTCTTACATGTATAGCTCTAGAAATGCCATTTGAATTGCAAAGTAAATGTTCTCTATAGTTTTGCTGATTTCCTAAACTGTGTAGTGGCTAGAATCATCTGCCTTTTCATTTTCCAAGTTGTCTATAGCCAAACCTGTTTTAAATGACTAAAAAACAAAGTCTTCTTAAGACAAAATGGAAAAAGCAAAAGTGGATAGTGTAGTAGTAGTAGTAATAATAATAATAATAATAGTAGTAATAGAAATAATAATAACAGCAACAATAACAACAACAGCAGCACTGCTAATTTTAAAAGTGACAGAGCTCTTCAAGAAGTAGCATGATGGATTCCGGACCTTGGAGTTATACAGATCTGGGTTTGAATCCTGTGTGACCTTGGGCAAATTATTTAATATTAGTTTCCTTTTACATAAAATATTATTTACCTAATAGGGTTATTATGATAATTAAATATAATAATATACATACTTTGGTATTAGACAAGATGATGACTATTAGCACTCTCTGCCTTATTTTTGCACGTTATGAAGATCTAAATTACAGGTGAGGAAACTGAGATATAGACCTTGAGTTATAAAGTTAATATGAATCAGAATGTGAATTCCAGATTTTTCATTTCATCTCATTCTCATTCTTTCTATACCATCACAGATATCACTATAATGCGGTTTATACAGTGAGAGTTCATCAATATTTGCTTTTAGCGACACTTGTATATAAGACATATTTGATTACACTTCTTGATAACCCTTAGTACATTCAGAAATATATTTTTAACACAGTAAAACCTTACCAGAGTGTTATAACTTAGATCCAAAACTTTAACTCCATAAAATACAGTGTTCCAGTATTGTGAAGTTAGAATGACCAGCTTTAGGCAGCTCCTGAGTATGTGAGTGAATGGACAACTGACTTGTCTGGATTTTAATGATGTGTGACGCATTATTGCAAGATTTTACTATAATCACTTCATTTGATTAAATGTTAATTGATAATACTTATATGGTATAACTCTTAAGAGTGATGATAATAGTAACTATGGCAGGGAGAATGCAGTTCTAAGCACTGATTAACACTGGTTTACTACATGGCCTCATTCCTGGAACACAAACAAGAAGACTACATATCGTAGCATCCCTTAAATGTGGCTATATGACATCTGGTAGATAGGATGTAGAAGGTAAAATTGATCAAAAATCTTCCAGATCAGGTCTTAGAAAAACCCTGTATAATTCTTGATCCCTCTTTTTTATTTTCTGTGGTGATCTTGGAAGGCACAATAGAGATGGTGTATTGATAGGACTGGAGCAGCCAGTGTGCTTGAGTCATCACTCAGAGAACTGTTGAAAAGAGCCTCTGAACTCACACCAACTGTACTTTGACTGACAAACAACCTTATGTTGGGTTAAACGTCTAAAATTTCAGAGGTTCTATGTTTCCACAGCCTAGTTTCCCTTATCCTGGCTAAAACAGCACCTAACATCGAGTACTGTCTTTGTACCAGGCTCTATACCAAAACTCTATCTAAGTTAATCTTTAAAGCAGAAATATAAAATAAGCATTAATATTACAGCCATTTGCAGATAATAAAAATGAAATTGAGAACAGTTAAGTAATATGCCTATGATCAAAGAAGCTGAACATGGCTGAACTGAGATTTGATTTTATAGCTATGTGTCTATAGCCTGCCAGCTTGATAAATAGGCAGTCTTTCTATATATTCAGCAAATAAATTATTTGTTTGTAAATAATAAGTTTCAGTAGGCCAGTCTGCTAATCTGCTGATCATAAGGCCTGGGCTGTCAGCTGCTTCTGAGGAGAAGGACATGGGTCACAGGCTGCTCAGAGGTCTCCAAGTTGGACTTCAGTATATATACACAGGAGGCTATTTTCAGAGAAAACACTATCTTCAATGATGTGGCAGGAAAGTTGCTATTTGATCAATTTATGAAACATTATGGGAGTGGGGAGAATTTCTTATACTAAGTAATTAAAGGAAGTAAGAATTGAATTTGTTAAATAATGCCCTGAGTGTCTTCTTTTATATTTTTAATTAATATAAAAGTTTATGTTTGTTAGGGAGGAATAATCAAACACATTCATTCCCTTGTCATCACTATGCCACATTTCAAGTGACTACTGCCAATTTAGTGGTAATAATTCCCTGTGACTGTGTGAGTTGCCTGGTGAGACTTTTTCTAGACCAGGATAACAAAGGAAACCCAAAACATAAATTATAGCTTTAAGTTTTTAGAGCGTTTTGGTTTTTGTTTAGTTTGGAATAATGTCTTTTTATTGGTATGTATGTTAGAGGGGAGGTACACCAGAGTATGAATCATACTTTTGTATTGAAAACAAATTATATATAATGCATATGTAATATATAATATATAAATATGTAAATATATGTGTACATACATAAATAAATATGTGTGTGTGTGTCTGAGTCTATGTAGTAGCTAACATAATCTTAAAAATACATTATCTCTGATGTGAGGAATGGATTTAAAAGGCTTTCAGGGATAGATGTCTCTTACAATCTATAAACATGGGTGCATAGCTTAGGGCATTAAATGAAAAACTCTAAGAGACATCTATGAAATCAGACACTGAGTGAATTATTTTACTAATTTTCACAATAAATAGTTCTTTGAGCATTTACTAATTACTTATGACTTGATACATTAGAACAAGGTTTAAAAAATATTAGCTCTCAAATATTTGTCTAATCTCTTTAACACTAACCTTCAATTTCCATTCAATTTTGTTGGAAGTAAACAAGCACATATTAAATGCCTTCCATATGCCTGAGCATTCTGCCATTAGGGAAATTCAAAAATGAATTGTATAGCACTCCTGCCCAAAACAAATTCACAAGCTAGTGGGAAGACTAACTGCCATCGGTGTTTCATCTGCTTCTCTTTTCCCTCTTTCTGTTTAGTGGAGAAATGTTAGTTTGCCACCACGGTGCCTTGTGTGATGCTTTGCACCATGCATCCCAGCAATTTACAATCAGGGACCTCTTTATATCAGGCTCCAAGCCTCTAAAGAATGGGGAATCAACTGTGTCTGGCTTTTAACACCTCGGAAAGAAGGTGCTAATTCACTTTCTTAAGATTGCTAATTGGATGTGGAATACTCTACTTCATCTTTTTATTGCAAGGGAGAGCTGGCTCACTGCATTATTTCAAGAAATATTTTAAGAAATTTCTCTATGTAGTCATGCTGTTGCATCTTTTATCTTCCAGATCTGAACATAAAGCTTGAAGAAGGTAACACCGTGGGTTGACTTCCTTGTGTTTCACAGGGTTAGGCTCTGAGTCAGGGAAACTGGTAGATTTTGGCGCATAGCTTCCCCACTCTGAATAGAGTGCATGCAAGTAATTTATGTCTGCCCTCTCATCTGAAGGTTAAATCACAAGTAAGCTGCAGGATTAAAATTGCATAATATATAGAAAGCAATAAACAATAATTATTAACACTCTTACTTTCATTTATTATTTATGTATCACTGAGACTAATTTCTTTTGCCCCCAGAAAATACTTAAATCTTGTCCCAATGTTTTCTGAATGATTTAAGATTATTCTATCAGATGTGAACTCCATATTGATTAGATTTAAAGTACAGTTTGATTTATAGGTAAAATGGGGAACACCTTAAATTATAAATGTACTATCTTGTAGAATATCGTAACTAACATCTTTCTCACTTTAACTCTTTGAAGTATCTTCATAAAATTTGGTTTTAATTGTTTCAAAGATTATATATAAAATACATTAGTTGTCTTCTGATTTATACTTCTGCCATTTAATGATCCTTTAAAATATCACTTATTTTTTCCCCTTTCAAGTTTTTAAAACATTTTTTAAAAACATTTGTAATTAGAAATATACAGAATGTGTTGTGCTTTACACTAAGTTAGAACATGTCAAAGTGTGATCCTGAGGCCTATGAGGAACTCTGGGGCCTTCCAGAAGCATCATGAGGTCAAGATAATTTCATAATAGTACTAAGAAATAGTACTAGTCCTAAGAAGTCATTTGCCTTTTAGACTATGTTGGCATTTGTACTGATAGTAGAAAAGCAGTGGCGCTTAAAATCTCTGACCTGTATGTAGCATGAAGCAAGGCAAGGGCACCAAACTACACAACTGCCATTGCATTCTTCAGCACCATTTTTTTAAAAGCCAATTTCAATTAAAAATATCCTTGATGAAATAGTAAAAATTATTTTATTAAATTATGAACCTAAAGGACACATTTTTTTTAATACTTCTGTATGATAAAATGGATGCTCAGGTAAAGTCATCTTGTTGCATATTGAAGTATCATAGTTGACTCAATAATAAAAGTTCTGTTATGATTGTTTCACTTATGAACTGAGCTAGCCACTTGTTCAAGGGACATTATTTTTACTCAAAAGAACAACTGGCAAACAAGATTATAGTTATTTAGACCTGGTTATGTGGTAGATATTTTCCTGAGAGTAAAGGAAGTGAACCTATTACTTTAAGGAAAACAGCTGACAGCATTTAATTTCCAATGATAAAATTCAAGCTTCCAAGTAAAGGTTAGAATTTGGGAAACTTACATTTACTGACATAAACTTGACAAATTCCCAATACTAAAAGGCTTTTCTGTTGAGACCAGAGTGATACTAGCAAATTCAATCTTTGGTATTCTATAATGAAATGTTCAACATTTGGGATATCTGCATGACTCAATGAATCAGTATTTTTTTCTAAATGCCTAATGCATATATAAAATTATATATGGGTTAAAGCTCCATCAAAGTGCAAAATAGACCATAGATTTTAATGTAACACAACAAAGTTCATGACATGCTTTTAGATGCCACGCTGAAAATAACCCTAATACTTGTCAAGTTTTGTGCATAATCAATTATTTGAAAAAGCTATTAAAATATTCTTCAATTTTCCAACTACATATATTTGCGAGGCTGGATTTTTTTCATGTAGTTCAATGAAAACATTTCAAAATAGATTGAATGCAGAAGCAGATATGAGAACTTAACTGTCAGACATTTAAAAAAGATGCAACAATGTTAAACAACTCCATCCTTCAGTCTTTTTTGTTTTTAAACATATTATTTTTAAATTATCAGTATGTTGATATTTAAAATGTATTGACAAATATATTTAAAATTCTGTTTTAATTTCTAACATTGTAAATATTGATAGATATAGGCCACTTAAGCAAAAGTTTTTTTGGCATTCTCAATTTTTTAAGAAAGTAAAAGTATCCTAAGACCACAAAGTTTGAGAACTGCTGCTCTAGAGAACTTTGGAAAAAAAAATACAGACAAAGGTTGAATCCTATCTGTAATAGCTCTACTATTTATGACTGAATGACTTTTGCTGACTTAGTATGTCTCAATGTCCTTGTCAGTAAAATGGTTATAAATACACTAAATATTCATATGTCATTTTGCCACCTACAAGATTTATTGGCATATAAATGTAGCTATTGTTATGGGCAAAAAGAGGAATAGGAAAAACATAGACCCAGATAAATTACACTGAAGGGAATTTTTAATATTGTTTTTTTAAATCATTTGCACCAAAGTGATGATTACCTCTAACCCTGAGCATGTTACAAGTACCTAGTATACATTTTTCACAATCTTTTTGCTCCTTTTATTTCCAAAATCAGCTTAGTCTTAAGGAATAAATTTTTCCTAGAGCCTTCACCTTAATGGCCAAGAGTGAATCTCTTCTTTTATGTAGAAGTTATCTACTTGCATTTCTTCCATTAATCTAGAGGTAAGCAGTGTGTGTACCTTGCAGGCAAGGACAATGTGTCCCACATTGTGTTGCAACATGTTTTATCACAGTGTCTTAGTCCATTCAGGCTGCTGTAACATTCACTAAGTGGCTAAAACAACAGAAATTCATTTCTTACAGTTCTAGAGGGAGGTCTACAATCCAGGAACCAAAATTCCATATCTGGTGAAAATATTCTTCCAATTCATAGATGTAATGTTCTTGCTGTGTCTTCACATGAAGAATCAAGGAACATTCCGGGGCTTCTGTTATAAGGGCACTAATCCCATTCAGGAGGGTTCTACATTCATAACCTCTTCTCTTCTCAAAGGCCTCACTTGCAAATATCAATACATTGGGGAATAGGTTTCAACATACGAATTTTGAGGAGAGATAAACATTTAGTCTATAATACATGGTATAGGTACCCAGTCAGGGGTTTGAAATAACTGATGATATTAATTATTTCAACAGAGCTATGCTTGGATAAAAAGGTCCCGATCAAAACTATAGAGATTAAAGAGGAGCTTTGCACTCTTCCCTCTTTTCCTCCCTTTCTCTCATCTACCCATTCAATAACCTGCCCATTCATTCACATTTGCTCAACATTAATATATGACACTTCATTTATTTAATTATAAGATGCCAATGATTATAAAATATACCATTAATTTAACTACAGCTCAGAGGAGAAGGATAGGGAAAAATATTAAATGCAAAATAAATGTTATTCTTATAAAAATGAACCAGTAGTAGTATACATTTATCTACATGGTTACAAGTAATACTTTTCTTAAGTATGACCTCAAAGTTTTAGTTCTACTCTTCTTTACATTGAATCTAAAAAGTTTTATGCATGAATCACTTTTAGCCACCAACTAATATCCATGCTATCACTATGACAACAACATTCTATCTTCCATAACCTCTACTTGTCATCCAGACCATTTTGTTCTATTTCAGATTTATAAAATGATTCTGTGCCAAATTAAAAAAAAAAATACCTGGATTTTTCTGCATTTGGGTGAACTTGGCATCTTGAAATTCCTATATCTAGATTACATATTATGGAAAGTAAAACAGCTTCGTTTGCAAGTCAGCCAAAGGCTTTTGACAGACAGATGCTATGTTCTTAAGTGGTAGTCCTTCATGATGCATAAATTGGTCACACTAAACTCTTCTAGGGTTGAAGATACCATTATCTATTCCAAGAGATTTGACAGCATCTACTGACTCTAATTGCAGTGCCTGCTATATGATAGACAGTCATTGACATACACAATAACTTTTCATTTCAATAGAATTTTATAGTACTGTATAATCTTTTTTGAAGACATTTTAAATGACAATTAGGTATCCAAATTTAAGGCAAAATTTAACTCTGTGTAATGTTAACAATCAAAGTAATTCAATTCAAGCAACAATAGTATGAATATAGCTAACGATGTGTCCAGGCAAAGACAAGAGTATCTCCACATATTCCTCTCTCTATGGCTGAATTTTCCTTTCTCACAAAAGTTATAAAGTATTTTCCATTTTTAAATGTAAATGTAAAAAATTTTTAGATGTAAAAAATGTGTATCTATCTTCAAAATCAAGGAAATATATATATATGATATACGTATGTAAATATATACACAGAGTATATCTGTAGCGATATAATCTATATGACTTAAGATGTACATAGCATATATTTAAATTGATCATATGAGTTTTGGTTGTATATAGTTAATATCATTGTACTGTTATTATGGAATATTACCTAAAATGTAGCACAATTGTAATAACATGCTGAATGAGTAGAGATACACTATTTTTTTCCTAAAAATATGTATCTGTTGCTTTTTTTGAAAAAAAAAACTGATAAGCCTCTCTTGGGGATAAACAGCACTTAAGAACATAGACTTGTTTAAACATATATTTTGGCATTATAAAATGATAAGGCATTTTATTCAGGAGTGTCGCAATAGATATAAAGATCATTGTGATGGCATTTTTCAGTGTGCTAAAAAGATTGGGCTCAACTCTGAATACAAGGAAAAGTGGGGATTTTTTGCCAAGGAATGGAGGGGTGAGGCTGAAGAATGGAAAATTGCTGAGGCCACGTGTTAGGCCCACAGAAGTCAAGGTTTGAGACATCAATGGGATCAATACAAGCCAGGCTCCACTTTCCATTTCTTGCACCCCCTCACCTCTGTGGCGCTAAAATGCACTTGTATACTTGTACTTGTCCTCATACCTCTGCCATTTTTTTTTTGCTGTGACAAGAAAATGTTTCAGATAACCTATTAGTTAAAAAAGATTGAGAGATAACAGAAAAGTCACCTAGCAGCTAATAAATACATGGCTCAAGGCAGAATGACTCACCTAAGTTAATGATGGAGCTGATGTCTTCCTCCCTAAGGTACCATTTTTATTAGTTACCTTGAATAAGTCAAGCATTCCATTCTCTCCATGGCTTTAGCTCAGTCCTACTACCCTATGCTTAGTTAGAGAAGACACTACCATAAGCAAAGAGTATTGTATGCCTAGAAAACACACATCAAATTCTCTCCCAAATAGTAAAGTCACCTCTAACCAACCCAGCTTCCCAAATTTCCACAGGATTGAGTTCAGGGTATTATAAAGAAAAGATTACAAGTTTGGAGTCAGACAGTTATGTAAAATTCTACAGTGTATTACTTATCAACTGACCTTGAGCAAATCCCATCACTGTTCTGAACCTCAGTTTCCCTACATTCAAAATGGACACAATATCATCTGATTTGGAAGATGTTAATTATCCACATGGCCCAGGCATTTTTTGCCTTTACTCAAATAATGATGAAAAAGCCTTCCACTATTATCTCCATAGTCAAATTATTTCCTTAAAAAAACCCCTGTGAGATAGATGCTATTACCTCCATTTTATGAAAGAAGAAACTTAGAACAAAATGTTTACACTTTATTTGTAAAGCATTTGGAAACTACAGCATAGACAGAATACAGAGGATAATATTTGTATTTTCCAAAGTAGGAGAAAATTATGATGTACACTAGAGACCTGGAGCAGGTGACCAAATTCTAAAAGTATTTAGAATATAAAATTGACCTAATCTGATAATTGATGGGACACTAGTGTGGTAAAAAGAACAAAAGGAGATTGGTTTCCTTTCTGATTGGAGGTACTTGTCACTGAAACTAGACACCCAGAGGGAGAACTGGTTAAGGGAGTGGTGGTACAAGTTCATTTTTGGAAAGATCGACTGAGAATTATGGCATGTCCAGATGGAGATATTTGAGAGGCAATTGGACAAGATCTCAATCTGAGACATCTGAGCTAGCACTATAGAGTTGGAAGTCATTCTTATTTAGTTGATACAGCTACTTCAGAAAATACACCATGAACTTCACTTGTATGTGTTTCGGTAAAGCACTTAACCTTCTCAACACCAATTTCCTAATTTTTTAAATGAGGAAAAAAACATGACTTTCCTTGCCAAATGAATTCTAATAAGAACCTCATTACATAATGAGTATTTAAGTAATTTTCAGATTTTAAAACGCTACTTAAATGAAAGAATTATTAATCTCATTGTCATTCTCAGCTGGTTGGAAATAACTTTCTAAGTGCCTGCTGAAGTCTCAGCATCCCACTGAGAATTGCTGGACATTTTTTTAAAATAATATTATTTTGGGCTACTCTAACATTTTTAACAGCCAAATCAGGACAAAATAGATAAAGGTTAAAGATATGTAATTAATAACTTGTACCGTTATCTAAGTAAAAACAAACATTGCAGGCACACCTGGGAAGTTTTATTTTTAAACACACTACAATCTCAAGTTCATGAGACAAGAAAACTGATATTTACCTTCTTTCCATCAATAAGGGTTGGTAATTGAACAAAAAATATTATCTTTCTTGGACATCTTCATTATAAAATTTAGTCCTAGATAACTAAGGGAGTTGATTTGTTTTTAAATAATTTCAAAGAAAGGCATGACAAAACACATCTGTTTTACTTGGCCTGTAATTATCAGCGACCATTTCAGAACGTTATTATTATAGGTCCTCAATCTCACTAGGACCTGAAGATACAGTTCTGTCTCCATACACTGGCTCTTTTTGTGCACTTTAAACCATAGTCTGTTCATATATGCAAAGGCAAAGGGCTTCGGAAGTCAATCATTCTCTGAATTTAATTCAGATCTACTGACATGCATTGATTCCCTTTTTGTGCCAGGACCTAAACTACTATGAAAAGCTAATATGGTAAAAATCCCAACTAACAGGGTTGCTTGATAGATAGAAACAGAGAAGCAAAAAGGATATTTGGAGACCAGTGGTCATGCAGAAACCCCAATTGGAGAGTCCTGGGAAATGACTAGACAGGTAGGTGGGGAGAAGGAAAGAGAGCATCGAGAATGTGAGAAAGGCCTAGATTTAAATGCTGGGAAAACTCTTACTAGTTACATGGTCTTGATTATAGTTATTTATTTCTTGTAAGCTCTAATTTCCTAATTTCTAAAATGTCCATCATCACTGTCACCATCACCATCATTAGTGTTGTTCATGTGGTGATTGCCATCATCAGTACATCACAAGATATTTACAAATTCAGTGAAGGAATGTTAGTACAGTATAGGCTTGACGGCTACAACACAGAAGGCTGGCTAGCTTCCTTGCCTTCATCTGGAAGGCCAGAATGAGCGATTTCATCTATAATATGCTTACAGGTTTTTAGGCATGCTTTAGCAGAATACTTCATAGTTGTTTAGTGATAGGGGAAGGGAAGTGTGTAGAAATTTTTAAAAAACAGAAATTTTTTTACAGCTCCACATGGTGATCAAAGTGCAGCATAAGAAATTAATCAGGCCAGCCCTATTAAGACCCCATTAGGAGTAGCAAAAGCTGACATTAATCTTAGACACTGTGCTGGGGATCTTGTGGTGCTCTTTATTTGAGTATTTTTGTATTTTTGTTGCTATTGTTAATTTTTTCAAAAGAAATTAAACAAATGTATTTTTTAAAGAAATAACTCATAAAATATATTTGGGTTATCTTGTGAAAGACCTAGGGATCAGATTGAAAGGTACTTCGTGCTTCAGGCACCTTCCACAGTGAGCTGTCTTTCTGGATCTGTCAGTAAGTGTCACTGAAGCTGGTTTCATCTAAAGTAGGGACAGATCTGAGTTCCCCCTGCCATGGGTTGAAATCACCTTTATTATCTGAGCTGTCCATCTAGTGAGTGTATTGTGTATTTGTGTGTATGTTTTCCTTTCTATCTCCCCCAGTCCATTTCCAATACTGAAGGTGATGTAGGAACTGATAATGGAATGACCTTGAGGCCAAAAACATGCGAAGTGAGTAACATTCAATAAAATGGACTATGACAGGTATTTCATAAAAGTAGTTTGTGAACAGATGACTTTTTACAAAGAAAATAAACTAACATTGCTTTGTTGTTCAGGTGCCAAAGTGATTTGCTTTTCTCTGCTGTAGCAGATTTTGATTGACTTTTTTCTCCTGTGAAAAATGAGGAAAAGAAGAGAAAAAGATTGCTCTGTGTGATCCATTCAGTAAGGGGCAGACCATTAATAATTTTTTTTTCTTCATATTGCTACTTCTATTAGCATTAAAGGAAGAGACCTTCAATTTTCTTAAATTTCAGAAATAATAGCCATCATAATGAGTTAATACTTATTGAGCATTTTCTATATGCCAGTCACATTACTAACTACTTTGCAGGAGGTATTATCTAATTCACACTCTAACTCTGGAAGGAAACTAAGACAAAGGGAGCTTAAGCAGTCTGCCCAACATTTAGTAATAAAGCTGATACTCAAACTCACATATCTCTGAAATCAAAAATCTGTTCTTTTAAATGCTGCTTGTTTTTTGAATTCCTCACTGGTCCCTACTGGACGTACTGTACTAGGTTCTGGTAAATAATAAAAAAAAATGGAACAAAAAAGAGAACCTGAAAATAAACTCTTATGGGAAACTACAACAAATGTTTAGGCATGAGGATTGTACAACATAGAATGGACAAAGTAAGGACCAGAGTGAACTGGAGGACATTCACCTGTACAAAGAGAGTTATCAATCTTTAGATTAAGCCAACTGATATCAGAAGGAGATGCATACCAAAAGTATTTATATTTTCTGATTTTTTCAAGAGAAGCTAAAGAGTCAGATGTTTATGTGATCTTTTCCAAGTTGGGAAGTAATTATATCTATCTATATCTATCTGTCTATCATCCAATTATCTATATCTATCTATCTATCTATCTATCTATCTGTCTACCTACCTACCTACCAACCTGCCTGTATGTATCTTAAAGGACTATAGAGGTCAAACTAAATACATCTGTGAGACAGATTAAGCTATTGATCCTCTAGTGAATACATGTAGAATAGAGAAAAAAATTACATACTTGCAACTAGATTGGCCTGGATTTTATGCCCAGACTATTACTTACTAGCATTAGGAAATTGGACATCCTCAGTGTCTCTTGGTGCCAGTTTCCTCAACCATGGAATGTATAGAAATTATTACTAAACCTGTTAAGTTTATGGAGAATATTAAATAAGATAAAATTTGTAAAGCTGATAATACAAGTTTAGCACACAATTGACATTGTTTTTTTCTTTTATCATCCAACCTAGAAGAGTATTAATCCATAAAGACAAAGTAGTATTTCATTAGGGATGTCTAGAATGGCTTACAGAGAAAAGTGGTATTTAAGATGAACCTCAAAGGAGTGGTATTATTTGAATAGGTGAAGATAGGGAGAAAAAAATAAACATTATGGAAAGATAAAGTACTCTGAGTAAAATCCAAGTGCTAGAATTATTTAGAGAGTATACAACTCTTGTTTAAATGACATGTAGTTTGATGCAAGCTCTTGGCTAGAGATTAGACTGGGAACATATACTGTAGCCACATTATGGAAGATTTTAAATGTCAGGATATGGAGTATAATAACCATTGAAAATACAACAGAAACACTGCTTTATTCTATTATTATTATCATTATTATTATTACTTATGGAGTGACATGATCAAACGACTTCAGGAAGATTAATCTTTCAACACCATGAGTAATGGATGTTAGGGAAAGACAAGGAGTGGAAAGAATAGTCCAGGAATGACTCAACTGATATGAATATGATCAGTGAGCTACAGTTAGTTGGAATGAAGAAGAAAATCTACATGAAAGCAATTCGTGAGATTAGGGGAAAGACCCTAAGGTAGTCAACTTTACTGGTTGTTGGAATTGCTGACTGGAGAAGGAGGACAAGAAACAGAGAAAGATCAAATGTGACTTTAGACCTTGGAGGACATTATAGTGATGGACCTCTGCAATCCACGTGGGTTCAAATCAGTATTCCACCACTTGTTGTGTGACCTAGGGTAAGTTACTACACACTCTGAGTGCCAGCTTCCTGTGTCAAATGAGAATAAAAATACCTAGTACCAGTGCTGTTTTGAGAATTAGATGAGTTGAAATATTTAACTAGGCTACAGCCCTGACATACAAGTAGTCTCTTGATAAATGTAAATTCCTTATTTCTTTCCTCACACCCAGGATGTTCCTTGAAACAAGATATAGGTTACTTTTTCTTCCCCGTTTTTCTCCATAGGAGATGCTTGACCCTTAAATCAACTAGTTGTGCTTCATTTACCCCTTTTTAAATCAACAGAGGGCAGCAGGGAGCTAAGGCTGATTTACTTAGCCCATTTCCTCAAAGAATTTCTCAAGGAGAAACCTTACTTGTTGGAATGATTAAGTCAGTGTTCCATTAAAAATATCCAGAATTGTGTATATACTTTATAAATAATAATTTAATTTAAAAAATGGTTTCGTGTTTTCCGGGGGCTTTGGACAATGCCTCAGAAAAAAAGTCCAGAAGTTCAAGAATCCAGGAACTCCAGAGGAAAATTAGAGATGAAAAGTTTCCTGATTTATATACCACCCAAACAGGAAATGAGTCTTATTTAAAAACTTGTACTGCAAGGTCTTGTACTCTCGACATAAGAATCTGGATGCTAAATTGCCCTTTGGGTAGAACTAGTTCAAGTGCTTTCTTATGAAATCTGGAAGGAATTATTTTATATTAGAATTATATAAGGAGTCTCCAAAGGCCTGGCAATAATGTCCGAATAATGTCTAAATGCATTTTACTGCAAATTCGATATGTGCACATTTCACACACATGAAAAGAAAAAAGAAAAAAAAAAAAGGCCACCAAACACTGTGTAATTTGTCTTCACTTTCTCTTCTCAAAGAACTTGAATTCCATAGCCAAGAGTATCTAAGGGAAATGTTACTGTCTTGTTCTAGCTCAGAAGCCCTTCTTTTATTGTACCAATTCTAAAAAAAAGTACCTGATATTTTCTGTATCCTTCACTGCTTTCATTAATCTTTCTTTACTATTACTTCTAAACTAATTGCAAAAAAAAAACAAACCCTCAGTGTCTCTATCCCCAATCGCTTCAAACTTCAGATTTCATATATAAAATCCTTGGTGATTGCATTTCTATAGTAGTGACTGCTGCTGTGGCTTACTTGTTTTTGCACACATGCAGTGCTGGTACTCAAGGAGGACCCTCCTCGAGTCTGTGCTCCACAAACATGCCTGTTGCTTCTTCCTGGAATCGACTTGGCTCTTTGCAATGATTTGGTTGACGAGAGAGAGAGAGATTGGCATGAAGAAGATGCGTTCTATGTTGAGTGCTGCCTACAAAAGTTTTCCCATTGAGAATAAATGAATATTTCTCAAATTAGTTTCTAAGTTATTTAATCAACATTCTCCCCAAATACTCACAGATCTATTTCATGCCCACTTAAGCATGGGTTTTACTATAATTTTGTATAGACTTCAGATCCCTTTCTGGCTTAAAGGACTCAGGCAAATACAAATTAACCTTGTGGTGCATTCGTAGTTTCCAAGTAGCTGCCGTAGTTTCTGGCATATGGCTACTGTCTCTCATCCATTTTCCTGCTTGCCAGCAGGGCCAGACATGAAAGGAGAAGTCCCAGGATAAGGTTCACATCTGATCAGCATCTTTTCTTGGGGAGATGCTCTTCACATCTGTTCCATTGGCCCAAGCTATTGGCAGTCACCAAAGGATAGAATATCCACTTGTCCGCCTCAGCAGCCAAGAAGATGAAGAGAAAGCAGCCTTCCAATCAGAGCACAAAGCCAACTGGCAGGAGGCACCATTTCTCCTCTTTAGGGTACAAGCTATACCTGGCAGGTGAACTATATTCGGGACACTGCTAAAGCTAACAGCATGTTTTTTGTTTTTTGTTTTTTTTTTTCTTTTCAAATACTATCGAACTCTTGAATAGTGTTGTAGAAGAGGCTACTTAGATAAAAATGTTTAGATGGACTTCTGATTGTTATTTATAGTAAAAAAATATTAAAATCTAAAATTATTAGTCACTTCCCATGCAGCAGCATTGTGCTGAGCACTTCAGGTATGATGTCCTGTTTAATCCTCACAGCAGTGAGGGAGCTATAACTGCCATACCCATTTTTTAGATGAGAAAATGGTCTTAGAGAGGTGAAATGACTTGCCTAAGTGTTTATTCTTAGATTATGTATGTATTTTTAAATCTTGCAAACATTCTAATAGATGTTGAAGTTGCTATGGAGTCATGCAGGAACTCTATGACAGTCATCAAGGCAGATGATGTGCCCATTTAAATGATGAGGAAACCAAGGTAAAAACTATGTGAGTGACTTGCCCCAGATTCTACTGCTAGGAAATCTTGCAGCTGAATTAACACCCCAGATCTTCTGATTTTTTTGTTTTACCCTGTATAGCTGGTGAAAATTTTAAAGTCTTTTTACAGCAAAATGTAAAGAAGAAGGTCCATGACCGTATTGCATGTGTTAGAAAAACATAAGCTAATTGGGAGACCGCAGATTTGCCTCTCTGAACCTGAGTTTCTTCATCTGAAAAACAAACAAGCAAACAAATAAATAAAATAGGGATGAAATACTTGTAAAGACCTGAAGAGGATTGACAATGGTTTATCAAACTTCCTATCCCTATTTCTGGTATGTAATAGGCATCCAAAAAGTAGCTTCTGCCATGTTTAATTAAAGTGAAAAAAGAGTATCGAAGAAGCCAGCAGTATATGAATGCACTGTTAATGACAAGGCTTTTATTTGTTCAATTCTCAACCATTAATATGTGTAATGATGGTGGAATTCTTACCATAGATATGTCCTTTATTCTCTCCAGAGAATACATTTATCTTTATGGAAGAATCAAGTCAGATTCTGATAATACTTCCCTCTCTCATTTCAAGAGCATCATGAGATTGGTTCTCATGCAACATATTTTAACAAGTAAGGGCTATTACTCATTGTGTCACTCAAGATTAAGTACAGAAAACAGATGCTACTCTAGATATTTTATGCAAGATTGGATTTTAATACGGAGAATCGGGCTTACCAACTCATTACATAGGTTGAAGAAATGGAGTCTATCCAGGGTCTCCAGGAATAATTGTTAAACAACACAACTAATCCCTGAGGAAGCTACCACCCCTGGGCTACCTCTGGAGCTGCCCCACACACCAAACTACCATCACTGCTGCCCCCATCGCCGAAACCAAGAGTATGTTGAAAATCACCAATATCTGCAAACCAGTGAATGAGAAATCAGGTTCAGAAAGCATCTGCCAACATCGCTGCTATTTTCTCTCCCAGCCACCAAGGAAGTGGGTGTGGGATCCTGCTACAATGACACTTCACATTCCCACAGTGCGCCTGCACAGACACAGCCAAAAAGAGAAGAAAAATGCCTCTGGTTCTCTCTGTCTCAGTCATCAATAATACCACTGTTCACCCAGAATGCTACAGATAAAGAAGTCTAAGAAATGCAGGTTTGGACTTAGATTTTAAATTATATCCTAAGAGGAAAAAAAAGAGGGAAAGAAAACTGGGATGGAAGTTGAGTGAACATCAAGCACCTTCAATGACTAATTGTAGGTAATTGGCCTTTTTCTAGACCAAAGCCTGGCTTATGATGTTCACATGGAAGAATTACTATGATGTTGGGACAGTTTTTTCACATACTGACCTTCGGGTCACTCATTTCTAACAAAGAACTAAAATTTAGAGTTGTTATTGTGAAGGTGACATGAGATTAATGTATAAAATGCTTAATATAGAGCTCGAAATATTATATTTCTCAATAAATGTTAACTGTACAAAATGAAAGAACTTACCACAGTGTATTATACATAGTAAGTGATCGCTAAAAATATGTTTTGAAAGTATGAATTGCATTATTTTAGGAAAAACTGTTCCAGCACATGTTCAAAAAAATTGTATTCCAAGATTTATTGCAAATGTTTTACTTATTTAATCTTCTATGAGTTATGTCCTATTATAATTTGATTAAAAGAAGATACCAAATATTATGTGAGGATACTGGTATCTCAGCCATTTTCTGAGTATAGGACATTTCCTAAAGCGTTTTGGGTGTGACTCACATTGTAAATGAGCAGGTGATTACAAATACAGAACATTCAAATTGAATCCTAGCTACTGCTACTGCACCAATAACCTGCCCTAAAGAGAAGGGGTATCTTATCTTTGTTAGAAGAAGTTGTTCAGGGCATGAGTTTCAAATAAGTTTGATCTCACTGAGAGTTCACTTTGAACCTATCAAATAATTGAAAGAAGTTAGAGAAAGTGGGCGATTGTCAAATGTCCGGTAGATCTGAATAACAACAAAGATTTCTGACATGTCTGTCAATGGGGACGTCCAGAAATTAGCCCATCCACCCACACTCAGCTGAATTTGTGAATTGGGATGTTAATGAAGCCATTTTTAGATTAACCTAAGTCCTAGAACTTTGATGGGCTGGGGTCTTTGGGAAAGACTGCATCTGTATACTCACTGTGGGGATGGATGTGATTGACCTCTAATATATCTTTTTTTTTTGACAGAGGAATATGTAGCTAAATTTATAAGTAAGTCCAACCTAAGACCCCATGACTACATACTGGACACATAGTTCCAAACTACCCAACTATGACTTTGTTCAATGTGTGGAATGTTCTCCTTTGTTAGCTCAGCATGAAATAGGAAACAGTGTAGAAAGAGCAATATGGTTTTATATGGATCTGAGTTCAGTTGCCACCTTAGCCACTTCCTATTGCTGGGATCTAACATCTCAAACCTTCAATGTCCTAGGTTGCTGTAAGGATTAGAGTTTTCAGTGTTTATAAAATGAATAATTTGGCAGTGAGCATGTAGTTGTTAATAATTTTGCTATTATTTTTTTATAAATTAAATACTGTAGCGAGTTTCTTTGCCTATTCAGTTAGAATTATATTTGCACAATATTTAGTTAGATTCCCAGGTAAATGTCAGAAATCTTTCTTCCAAAAGAGTCTGAGTACATTTTTGTGTGATAATGTTTAGCCTGGCAATAATGGAGAAAGGGTGCTCCAATTAATTGGCATATACTATCCAGAATATAGTAGCTTAAATGAAAATTTTAATTTGCATTTTCTAGAAGTAGTATTTATCTGGACACAGTTTTTTATTCATGGTGGCAAAATATTCTACTTCTGTGACACTTTAAAAAACAATGGGTGGTCTTATTTGGGATATATCACCCCTTAATGAAGTCTTTTACCTTCACACCAGCCAAATCAGAATGAATGTGTTCTTTCAGCTCTCTGAAAAATGCAAAAATGTGTAGAGAGGGAATATGTTCTAGTGGAAATAAGGTAGGGCTTAGAATCAAAAGACTGAGTCTACCTTGGACCTGAGAGTAAATTTGAAAAGTTCATGAACCCCTTTGAGCCAGTTTTGTTTTTTTGTTTGTTTGTTTTGTTTGTTTTTTGCCTATAAAATAGTGATAAAATAAAACCTGCTTCATAGATTTTCTGTGCATATTAAAAATAAGCTAACATCTCTCAAAATAATGTGAGTGGTTGCAAGTACAGCCTTTGGAGTCAAACCGGCAGTGTTTTGAGTCTCAACTTCGCCACTGACCAATCGTTTGACCTTAAACAATTACCTAACTTCCCTGTAGTCAGTTCTCTCATATGAAAAAAAATAAAAGAGAAGGGCAAGTTTTATGACTCATAGAATATTAAGAGGATCATTAAGAGGATTAAATGAGATAATGCACATTAGGAATTTATAGTACTTCGTAGTAAGTGGACAGTAAATATATAATTACTGTATATTTATTGCTATAATTATTTTGATAAACCATTAGATTTTATTCTGATCCTTTTCATATTGTGCTAAATAATAATTTGCCTCCATGTCTGCCATTGTAGCTCAGATGCAAGTTCCTTGAGGACAGATGCCATGTCATATTTATCTTTGTCTTGCCAGTACCCAGCATAACATCTTGCACAAAATATGGGCTCGTAAATATTTGATAAATAAATAAATTATTTTTGGATTATTTTAGGAAGAATTTCTGGCAAGTGACCCAGACTTTAAATGCACTTTGACCTTTGTTATTGATGCTTTGTGATACATCAGCCTCTGTGGCGTATGCTACAAGATATAGAAAGAATGAGTGCAGCCGTGTACTCGCCTTGACGATGCTCATAGTCTAGTTGGAAACTAGCAAAGAAACATATCTTTAAAAATGTAGAAAAATCAATACTATTTCAAGTTCAGTTTTTGGTGTTTTTTTTTTTTTTTTTTTTCGTATCTTCCAAGGCCGTTTCGGGCTCATTTATATAGCTCAAGTAACATGTATCTCTTCATCTATATAAAGGTAAACTGGGCAGGGAATCAAAGGTATGACTTTTCATCTCTATTAGCCATATATTTGCTATATAGTTTTTGGTAAAATAATCAGCCTCCCTTAGATTATTTATCTGAAAAACAGCCTATCATTTTATATCTTTAGTCTTTGCAAAAGTCATTTACTTCAAATGCATTCAGTAATTTAATAATAGTTTTCCAATGCACTTTGCTGTGATACGTATTCAAGAAATAAATATTATGTTCTATTTTGACATTCTTTACTTAAAAACTTCTAATTTCTTTTTGTACACTTGGAATAAAATTCAAGTCCTTGCCTTTGCCTACAAATTGCCACATGACCTAACCCTAACAACCACTCTTCCTCTCTGTTCAGTGCTCTCTAGTTATACCAACCTGCCTGTAGTGCTTTCAAACCTCAAAAGCTCTGCCTAATCCCCTCTGCCTCAGTGACTTTATCCTTAGATACCCACATGACTCACTTTTCCCTTTTTTGAGGTCTTTGTTCAAATGGTGCTGCCTTCAAATTTTCTTCCCTGACCACTTTACCTAAAATTCTTCCTCTTTTCAGTTTTATGTTTTTCACATATCATTTCTGTTCTGAATTTATTCATTTATGCATGCAAACAAATCTGTGTTTAGTTTCTCATCTGTGCCTTGCTTTGAGAGAGGTCCTGTGAATGCAATAATAAATAAATGAGGCACAGAACCTGTCCTCAATGAACTGTGTATAGTAGGGAATACAAAAAAGAAAAAGAACTATGTTTCAGTGATTTAAATGCTGTGATAGGTGTGGACCAGTGCTATGGAGGCCATAAGTGAGCCATGTAATCTGGCTGAAGGTTTGAGGAAAGCTTCCTGAAAGTGATTGATAAACTAACACTGTACACGTAGACAGGAATTACCTTAGTGGAGGAAGGTGAGAAGAACACTACCCCAAACAGAATGAAGACCAAGTTCAAAGATCCAGAGGAGGAAAAGAAGCATAGGCACTTTTGAAGAATCAAAGAACACTCATTGTGGATAGAATGTTGTGTTTTTAAGGGGGAAGGAAGTGAGGCAAAGAAAACGTTTTAGATGATTCCAGATGTAGACAAGTTACGGACCATGCACCATATCAGCAAGTTTGACATTATTGCAGGGGAGTAGAAATCATTGAGGAGTTTTAAGTGGAGTGACTTGATAAGATCCCCCTCACCTTTTTTTTTTTTTTTGGAAGATTTCTTTAATTATAAGATATAAAATGACCTGGAAGGGATAATGCTTAATTAATGCTGTTCTAACACTACAGATGAGAAACAGTGAAAACTAAGATAAAGAACGTAATGATGAGAATAGAGAAAAATAAATGTGTCCAAGAGAAGGCAGATGGCGACTACTTAGAACTGTGGCATGAAGGAGAAGTAGGAAACAAATATAGAACCAGCATTTCTGGGTCTATGGGAATCATTTATTGAGATGCAAAACACAGGAAGATAGGTGAGTCTGGGTAGAAAGATAATGAGTTCTGTTTTAAGACTTATTCAAGACCTCCAAAAGGAGAAGGATTAAATATCTCTAAGTTTTCTCTCCAATTAGAAATTATCACATTGCTTTTTTTTTTAAGGTTGAAGATGCAGTTACTTTTTATTGAATAAATATTCCCTGTGCATAAACTTGTATCATCAATGCATTGAGTATTTGCTAATTTCTTTATTTTCAGTCATTTTTAGTGAATATTTAAAGTCTTAGAATTCAGAACCTTATAATTTAAACCATTCACATATTTTCCAGTAACAGAACACTTAACCTTGCTGGACTTTAGGGATCTAATGGACTTTGGACTAGAAGAAAAAAATGTAGGATGCAGTTTAGTCACTTAATAGCATTGTAGTTAAGGATAGTTAGGATACACAAAACCTGTCATACATTGAAATAGCCTCAATATCGCACAAGTAATTTAAGGAGCTATCACCATTTCAAATATTCCACTTTACTTCCTCAGTGAATGCATTCATTCTTGCCATCATCTCTGTCATCATTATAAGTAACAATTACTAGCAGATATGCCAGGCATAACGCATTATCTCTGTAAGTCCTCAAAAGAGTCTTATGAATAGATTCTAACTCATACCCATTTTACAGATGGGAAATCTGGACTTGGAAAGTTAAGTATATTGCATATTGTATAATGTCAAATGGTAGTAAGTGATGACAACTGAACTTAAAACCATGGCTGTCTGTATATTTTGCATAAAAACCGTAGCTCATATAAGTGATGTTATAAAGAAGCTATTATAACTAATGATCTATAGTACCTGACTGATTACATAGCCTTTTCCATATGATTTCATTCCACCCATGAGACAGGCATGTATAAATTGGGAAGGGAACAGTGTCTACTTCAGAAGGTTGTTGCTAGTATTAAATAAATATCTGCATAAAAAGGCTTAGAACATTGCCAGGTGTAGTAGTATAGTAACCATTGCCATGGGTGTGTTAGTTGATCAGTATCATCATCACCATTATTCCAAATTTTCATATCAACAAAGGATAACAAGCTATGTAAATTGCTCAAGATCGCACAATCAATGATGGCAAATCCAGGATTTAATCCTAAATCTAGCTAATCTGTGGGTTGAATCATCGACACAGAGCTTCATCTTAAAGAATTGACTTTCTGGGTAACAAATGACTTAAGTTTGGTCAGCAACAAATGGTACAACCAAGTTTTATTGTTTGCTTCTTTGGTTAATGATTGCACCTTATAGAATTATAAAATTGTTTTAAATGTAGTTGAATACATATTCACTTTGCTATACACTCCAACTCAGAAGTCTAAGTAGTATATAATTCACCAAGTGATTTAAACACACACACACACACACACACAACAACACACACACACACACACTTAGTAAAAACATTTGCTTGTGAGTCTGAAAAGCAATTTATAATGAAAGTTCACAAAGCCATGGGCTTTATGGGAAAGGGCAGGCATCTGTCATATACATAATTGGAATTCACAGTACAGTATAATACAGTTGTCATGCATCTGTTAAAGGCCAAAAATTTATTAGAACAAATTAGAAATTATAGACATTTCCTTTGGGTAATGGAATCCCTTAGTAATATGCAGCATTACTAGGAGAAAACTGTTAGAGAAAGAATAATGATGGCAGATCACAGGTAGTGATAGATCTTTGTGCTCATAAAAGGTTGAATGTTGTTTGAAAATAATTATATTACTTCATTCATTTATTCAATAGATGGTTCTGGCTGTTGACTACATTCTAGGCAGTGTTCTATGTAAGAGAGATACAAAATCAAAGTCCTTGTTTTCATGGAGTTTACATTCTAGTGGTCACTAACTAGCATTATCACTTCATCTGTTATCAGCATCCTTAAAATGGGAATAATACAATTGACCATATGAAGCTTTTGGAGAATAACTAAAAATAAGTCTACATAAAGGCTTTATATACACTTGTAAAGTGTCATACAAATAACAATAGTTGTAAAACAAATGATCCAATTAGAAAATAGACAACATACATGAAGAGATATTTCACCAAAGAGGATATACGGATGGCAAATAAGCACATAAAAATATGTTCAAAATTATTAGGGAAATGCCAATTAAACCATAATGAGATATCACTACACACTGTTAGAATGATTAAAATAAAAAATGACAACACCAAATGCTGGAGAGGATGTAGAGAAACTGGATCACTAATATATTGCTGTTGGGAATGGACAACACCCAATCATTCTGGAAAACAGTTGGGCAATTAAAAAAACAAAAGTAAACTAAAACTAAAACCAAGTGTACATCTATCATATGAGCCAACAATTGCACTCCTGAACATTTATCCCAGAGAAATAAAAATTTTATTAATGCAAAACCCCATCTATAAATGTTTATAGCAGCCTTATTTCTAATAGCCCAAACAGGAAACAACCCAGATGTACTTCAGTGGGTAAATGGTTAAACAGAGTGTGGTACATATGATACCTCAAAATACTACTGAGTAATTAAAAGGAACAAAATACCGATACATGCAACAACCTGCACAGACCTCTAGAGGATTATGCTAAGTGAAAATAGCCAATCACAAATGTTGCATGCTGTATGATTTCATTTTATTGTATTCTTGAAATGAAAAATGACAGAAATGGAAGACAGATTAATATTAGTGTTTTCCAGTGGTTAAGAAAGAGTTGAGAACAGGGAGAAAGTGGGCATGGCAACGAAGGGGCAATGTAAGGGATACATGATTATGCAAATGTTTTATATCTTGACTATCGACTTCAATATCCTGGTTGTGGCATAGTGTTACAGTTCCGCATGATGCTAATATTAGGGGAAACTGAAGGATACAGGGATTTCTTATGATTAAATGTAAACCTACAAATATGCAAAAATAGAAAGGTTTAACTTAAGAAAAATCGACTACCTCAAAGTTATGATTATGAAGTTTACATTAATTATTCATGTAGCTTCAGTACTTGGGAACATGACTCTCAAAAACTGTCAACTATGTTTATTTTTATTTTTTAATATATCAGTGAATGGAAAATAAAAGGAAATAACAGTATCCAGGAATATTTTCTAGAAACAATGATTATTCAAGCAGGATTTCTGTGGGATACGGAGCTTCTGTTATAAGAATTGGTAAATATGTTTGGAGAACTAAATTAGTTTATATGTTTTCATTCTCTTTCATTCTACACCATGGTATCAATGAAACTCATTTATTGAACAGCTATTTTACATTAGGCTAGATGTTATATAAGACGTTTATCAAGGTTGTGTGTGTGTGTGTGTACTGTTGAAGTTGAAGGGTATGTGTTTTGGGGCATCACCAGTGAACACAATAGACAAAAATCTCTGCCACAGTGAAATTTTCATTCCAGTATCTATATTCAATAGCTTAATGGAAAAAAAAAAGAGCTAAATAAAAATAAAATACCTTATAATTTAGCAACAGATACATATATGAGGGAATACCAAGGAATGAGAGATTAACTCTGGAATAGGAAGCTGACCTGGACAATATTGGTTCCTGAAGAAGGTATGTCAGAGATAGTCTTTGAAGGATGTGTAGAACTTTACTAGGTTGCTTAGAGAGAGGACAGGCTTTTGTTGGGTAGAGTAAATAGCATGTACGAAGTCACAGTTACATGAGAGTCTACACAAATTCAGAGCAGATGATTAAAGACAAGAGCCAGGACGGGTAGCAGAAAACAGAAAGGGAACCAATGGGGGAGAATTAGAGAGGAGAGGAAAGAAATAAGCTAAGTGTTGGAGAACCTTGAAGGTCAACTCAAAAGAAGGCTTTAAAGTTGGTTTAAAAAGAAATGTAAAGTCACTGGAGCAAATGTGGTAGGAATTAGACAGCTACTGTCAAAAAAGCTATCAAATGTTTGGGTATGATTTGTTCTTAATATTAACAGGTGGCAATCTTGGCCTCTGATTCCATTGTCCTCAAAACAGTCATATTTTGTTGGTAATTTTCCATTAACTCCCTCATTATTGATACACTCCAAAAGGCATTCTTTTAGACAGATTACTACCTGACTATGAGAGACTTGGGCCGATTTATAGTGTTTGTGAATATCCTCTGACTCTGTTTCTCCTTGATGCATTGGGGACTGTTTTGCAAATCATAAAATAATATAATAAAAAAAGTATTAGAAAAGCTGGCATTTGTAATAGGTTCATTTTAGAAACATCTCTTGTTTTTCCTTTGGAGTTATGTTTTGTATTCATTTTAGGCTACAGTATTTGGTGCTTTTATAATGCCTTTCAGCAAAATTTCTTGAATGTTTAAAATATCTACCCTGTATGTGTGTTTTTAAACTAAGTAGCCTTTTTCAAATTTTCATGTTTATATGTAACCTGCCACATTAATTTGCCTATTCATCATTCCACAGGCAGCTTTTGAGTGCCTACTAAGTACTAAATTTCATTCTATTCTCAGGATACACTGATGGTAGGTAGAGTTTTATTTTTGAAAGGTCCATGGTTGTGCGGAGAGACCAGGGAATTTGACATGGAATGAACTATAATAAATCTGGTGCAATGTAGATGGGAGCACAGAACCAAGCAGCTAACTATCTTAGAATGAAGGCATTGAAAAGATTGCTCTGGAGGAAGTAAAATCTCAGAGTTTGCCATTTAATTAGGCAGGGGCTAGGCATTCTGTGTATCTGGACATGCTGGTGCTTGGTCCTTCCGAAATTCACAAGAAGGATCTGACTGATAAGGCTGACTTGGGTGTAATAGGAGAAAGGCTAACTTGGGTTTATGTGATAGAAGAAGTGATAAAAATAGACTCAAGAGGGAGGTAAGGATGAGATGGTGAAGAAAATTATATTTCACTCCAAGGAGCTTGGACTTTATCCAAAAAGAAATAAGGAGCCATTGAACCATTCTGGCAAGTAACTATAGGACAGTGTTGGGCATTAGGACAATCACTCCAGCTTCTTTCCCTTTCCTCTGAAAAACCTGTATTTTCCTGTCCACACCTTTCATCAGCTACCAAAGCTGGATCCCCAAAGGATAGGGTCTCAGTCTCTTTGCATTCCAGTGCCAGGCACTTTTCCAAACCTCAGCTTCCTTCCCAGTGAGGGGCTTCTGAACTCCTGCTGATTGTAGAGCCTGGGAGATTCTGAGCTGCTGATTGATTTGATTTCATTCCACTGGAGTACATGTAATTTCATGCTTCCAAGTGAAAGACATTTTCTGAAAATTCTCCAATCTCCCCAAATTACTTAACTTTATAAATGTATTCCCAGCTTCATTGGACTCTAAATAACCCAGTTTGGGAGAAAATGCTTGGCATGTGAAACTCTGATCATCAAGATTCAACAATTACATTGATTAACTCCCTTAGACTGTTAGAAGCTATTCCAATGGAAAGAAAAAAAAGAATTAAAGTCAGGGCATAAGACCAAAAAATACTGTTTCCTGAGGATAGTAATATACCTTCCTACAAGGAAAGAAGGAGTTGATTTTTCTTAGCAATAAAGAAAAATACACTTTAGGAGTAAGGTGACAAGATGTCACCAATACTTCGATAGATCGATGTATGATAGGTAGGTAGGTAGATTGATCGATCAATAGATAGAAAAAATAAATTTTTAATAAAGTAGTACACACCTTTATAAAATGTTTGAAATAATCAAAACAGAATAAAATATAAATTATGGAAATCATTTTCCCAAATCATATCATTGTTAATATATTTAAGAATATTAAGATATCTTTGTATGATGTAATTTTATGTAAATAAGACCAAATTTTTATACTTTTTAAAATAAACTTTGTTATTTTAGAATAATTTTAGATTTACAGAAAAATTATGAGGATAGTACAGAGTTTTTATATATCCCACATTGTTTTTTTTTTTCTATTATTGAAATCTGATTTTTAGAATGGGGTATTTGTCACAGTTAATGAACCAGTATTGATACATTATTATTATCTAAAGTTCATACTTTATTCAAATCGACTTAGTTTGGAATATTTTGTTCTTTGTTTGTTTATCTAATGTCATTTTTCTATTCCAGAAAGCCATCCAGGATATATTACACTTACTCATTATATCTCTTCAGTCTCCTTTTGTGTATCGCAGTTTCTGTGGCTTGAGAAACTTTTATTGTTTTGAGTTCGGTTATGATATTATGAGGGAATGTTCCTCAGTTGGGATTTCTCTGATGTTTTCTCATGATTAGACTGGGGGTATAGGTTTTGAGGAAGAAAAACACACAGGTAAAGTGCCATTTCCACATCATATCCAGAGTATATTTTATCAACATGTTTTGTCACTGTTGATGTTAAATTTGATCACTTGGTTTAAATAGTGTTTGTCCAATTTTTCTATTTTTAAGTTACTTTTCCTCCTCTTCGTCCTTCTCCTTATTGTTCCCTTCGGAACAGTTATGTGCATAGCCTACAGGATTAAGGAGTAAGGAATGATGCTCCATCTCCTTGAAAGAATACCTACATAAATTATTTGAAATTCTTCTACACAGGAGATTTTTTATTCTTCCTCATTAATCAATGACTTATGTTAGTATGGCTTCATGTATGTTTGTTTATTTTATATATCCAATACTACTTTATTTTTGTTTTGTTGTTCAGATTGTTGCAGCTTTGGCCATTAAAAACTGTGTCAGTTGCCCCTGAATCCTTTTGACATATCCCCATCAATGTGTGTGTGCATGAGTGTGTGTGTGTGTGTGTGTGTGTGTGTGTGTGTGTTTAGCACTTCCTTACTTTCTGGCACTCTATAATGCTTCAGGCTCATTTTGTGTATTCTAGCTTCAGTCCTAGGAATTTCTCTAAAGAGCCCTGTTTTTCTTTATTGGAGAATGATATTATAAACCAAGATGCGAGCAGTAAGTGTGCTTGTTGCTACTGGGGTGTCATTGTTTCTAGGCCCTCTCAGCTAACAGGGCAAGGAAATATATGTGTGTGTAATAACCCGTCATATATACAAATTTATAAATATATCTATGCATAACTATCTATATTATCTATATTAAGCTAAACATTAGTTTATCCAGGTGTCTCCAACTCTGCTTCATTACCACATAGATCCTCACAGCATCCTCCTCTTATTTATTTGTTGCCCTCTCAGTCTAACAATAAGGAACCTGACTCCCACTTTCTTCTATCTATTTACTTAGTTGTTTGATTCCAGTATACATGTATAGTGATTTCAGAACTGTCGACCCCTAAGCCCATTTAAAATAACTCTATCGGCTAGAGTAAAGTGCTTATGTATAATTCCAAGCTCTTTTTGTAATCGCATTTCTTAAATAAAAACAGCTGTGTTAAAGACATCCTTTCGAATAGAGACCTAAAATATTATTTATATATATATATATATAGGCTGTGTTTGGAAATTGTGTAATGTCTTATAAGCCATTGTAAGAACTTGGACATTTTCTCTAAATTAGATGAAAAACTATTGAAGGAGAAGGGTCCTCTAAACTTTTCTAGATCAATCTATCTGATATATTTTAAATAAACTAAATGGAAACAAGGAAAAAGTCAGAAAACCAGGAGGGAGTTATTGCTTCTAGCAAAAGATGATGGTCGTTTAGGCCAGGATGGTAGCAGTGGATTATTGAGAAGTGGTCATGTTTTAAAGATTAAGCCAGTAGAATTTGCTGATAGGTTGATTTGGGTATGAGAAAAATAAAAAATCAAGGAGAATTCCGGCTTTAGTTACTAGAAAGATAAGATTATCAGTTGCTGACATACAACTGAATACAAGGGGAACATTGTTTTATTTTGTTTTTATTTTTGGTGGGTAGTGGTGATGACCAGGAAATGAATATTCATCATGTTATATTTGAAATATTATTTTTATGTTCAAGAAGAGATCATCATTGACCAATGGATGGCCACCAGGTAGAAGAGGTGAGGCCACGATCTACTTTATGTATACTGAAAAAATACACGTTAGTGGGCTATTGAATAAGTCTTCAGAGCAGAATGGCCTCTTATCATAGGCTCAACAATTCAAATCCACTCCCTCTTTATCATAGCATCATTTGTTCTGTGTGTAAAATCTACCCTAGTTTCTTTTTCCAGACTTTCTTTCAAAGTAAACCTTGAGACATGGTGCTCAGTGGCTTTTCTTGTGATAATACTATAATGAGGTGGAGTCTCATAATAAGGCTACTGGGAGTGGCATCAATATAGCTCAGTTTTATTGGTTTAATTCCTCTTATTTTTGGCTCACCTACTTTATTAGATTCTTTTCCATTTTATTATATGTGTATCCCAATGTCACATATTTAACACATTCTGTTTTTACTAACATACATTTTTCTCTTTCTATTTTGTCATCTATTTTGTACATACTTGATATCTTGACATATTTAAATTTGGAGGATAGAAGGTTTGTTCGTGTGTTTTAGTGATCTGCTTAATGTTTAGCATTTGTTAACTTTGGAAATGTCATTTGACCGCTCTGGCCTCAGGGTTCTCATTTATAAAAAAAGGTTGATGGTGCCTGCCCTTCCAAAATACTATGAGAGTTAATGGCATTTGGTACTTTATTTCAATGTTTTCAGATTACTTTCACATCTGTCATTTGATTTTTACTCCAATTCTGATGACAGGTATAAATTCCTACTTAAAAGTAAGAAAATAATGGCTCAGAAAGATTTGAAACTTGTACAAGGCCATTCAGTTATTCACTCAACAAACATGTGCTTCATGCATATTAACATAGTAGGAGCTGTTCAAGGTGGCAACGATAAAAAATAATGGCAGAGACTCCCCCATTGCCATGTTAAAGGACATGAGTACATACAGAACAAATTCTAACGCAATATGAAAAGCATATATCAGTCCATTTTACAGAGATATTATAAAACTTGAGATACTATATTAAAAAGCTTTTGTACCAGTCAAGTAGGAGATATTCAATAAATGTCAACCAGTACAAGTGACATTTGAGGTAATCATAATTATATCAATCATTATTTATAGAGTGCCTACTATGTTCTATAAGTATTTTTTTCTCCATTAGATTCATTTTGTTGCAAGCAACAGACACAGTGGAGCTAGCTTATACAGGGCAGGAGAGAACTTATTATAAAGGATACAGAGCTATCTTACAGAACCAGCTCAAGGGCAGGCAGGCAGCCAAATCTTACAGAGAAAGCAGAACCAGAAGGGAAAGTCATCAGGAACCCAGGGACTTCTCTCTCTAATTCTGTCTTAGCTTCTCTCTGCATATCTGCCTCATTGTTTTGTTTTTCTGTATATCAGCTTTCTCTGCTACTTAGTCAAAATCTGGAAAATGTCCACTCTCTGCCTCTGTAGTTTTAGTTTTGTTTTTTTGTTGCTACTGCCGTTATTATTTGCAGTGTTTTAATGTGGTTTATTTTTTCCATATATCCCTCTCATTCAAAGTCTAGAATAAACTGACATCTTGCAGGCTCAATTCCAAACTTCTGATGAGTGGTTCCTGATTGGACCAGTTTTGGGTCCACCCAGCTGTGATCTGAGTACACAAATTACTATTGAAAATGTACTTCTTTGAAACCTATTTCATCAAAAGATAGGTGAGGGTATATTTTTCAGAGTAGATGGTGGTGGCATTATGAGCTGAGGATGCACCTTCAAAGGTTATGGTACATCCAGGCCCCACAAGACGCTTGCCAGGTAGAAGGGCAGAAATCATTTTTCATTTCACAGATGTGTAAAATGAGACTCTTAAATTAATTTATTCAGTGGATACATATTGAATGCTGACTGAATACCAGGCATGGTGATAGGGGTGACAGCTTTTAACTTGTGAAGATCACTTTCTATAAGGGATTAGAGTCATTAGATAAATTATCATATAACACACGTGTAATTTCGATTTTAAGAGAGGCTATTGAGAAGTGTGGGGTCTATGAGAACATGTAACAGGAGAAACAGACCTCCTGTGGGGTAGTTGTGAAGGGCATGAAAGAATATTACCCTATGGAAGTGAATTTGAATTGAGCTCTAAAAAATGAGTAGCAATCAATTCATGGATGATTGGTAGGTCAGGGCACTTTCCAGGCATATGGAACAGCATGAGAAGACAGAAAAAGGAACCCAGCCAGTATAGACAAGGACTTTAAAAGGAGACGAGGAAAATGGCATATGATTAACAGTTGAAATAGTCAGGGGCAGAAACTTGAGTAGTTTTAAAAACTGTTCTTTAAGTGCAATGGAGAACTATGTTTAAAATTTTCAGAACAGAAGAGTATCAAGATCAAGTATTGTGTTTTATAAAGTGACTTTGGCTATATACAGTGTTGAAAATGAATTGAAGGAGGACAAGAGTGGATGTGGGGAAAACAATTCAGAAGTTATTTCAGTGGCTCAGAAAAAGAAAATGGGAGCTAAAATAATGAGATTGAGTAATAAGGGTACAGAATAACACAGACTATCTTTTTTTAGTTTAATTTGACTTTGTGGAATTTTACTTTGTAGCTTCTCATAATAGTTCAGCTGGAACTTAAATCCCCATTGCCTGACGCCAAATTTCATCCCATCATATGTGACCAGGCTATGTCTGAGATAATGTTCCTTTTATTTTTATTACCATTTGGTGATATAGAGATAGTGAAAAGGCTAAAGATATATAGTACAATGTTTAATAATTGTGAATCTAGAGGAAAGAAAAATTATTCTTGGAACAGAAAATGTTAAATTCAAATTCAAACGATAAGATGTTTTTTCATTTCCTCAAAGTTCTCCTTATTTTCTTGTTGCTTTATTTCCTTTACCATGAAGCGTTATGTATATACACAGATTCCTTATAAAAGAAAGAGCATTTTTTTCTACTTAAAGAAAGTTTTTTTAGAAAAGGTACAGATGAAAGATGGAACACACACACACACACACACACACCACACACACACACACACACACACACACACACACCACCCAGGAACAGCAGATGCAGGATCACATGCCGTATCTTTTGTTTTGCAGCAGTAGCCAAGGTCTTCATCTCTTCAGGGATATGCTCAGAAAATCCCTTGATCTCTAGGAAAAGCTATTCAAATCCTGAACCTACTACCAGAGGAAAGCTAGTGAAGATGAAACTGAAACCCCAAGGGATCAAGAAGTAGAAACTCTGAATTCTCCTAAAATGCTTCTACTTCCCTTAGAAGGTGATAATTATTGATTACGTGACCTTGGCAAATTACTTAATATCTTAGTGTGTTATTTTTTCATCATCTATAAAATGAGGATACAAATAGTTGTTTCATGATGGGGTTGGGTTAAAAATACAATGATGGGTACCAAAGGGATGATTGTTGAGATGGTGAGAATATTTAAGTTCCAGTTATTTTATAGATATGCTAGAGGGAACTGGGCTGTCTTAGAGATGAGCTCCTCATCTCTAGGATGAATTCATGGGTCACACGTAGCTCATAATTCGCATAATTCATTACATGCAACATAAAACATAACTCTAAGGAAAAACAGATGATTAATATATGATCACCAATTTCCCTCTTCTCATTCTCTCTTGACTAATTTTAATCAGATATCCATCTTCACCTATCCATCAAAATAAGTCCTACAAGTGTTGCAACATTGATTAACCCAGAGGTCAATTCTTAGTTCTCACCTTACTTGATCTGTCAGCAGCATTTGACACAGTCTATTCCTCTCTGTTCCTTGGAACATTTTCTTCACTTAGCTTTTAGGACACTATCCTCTTCCCTCCTCTTCACTTATTCCCTTCTTTGCCGGCTCATCGTCATCCCCAAGATCTCTGAAAGTTGGAATTTTTCAGGGCTCAGTTCTCAGATACCTTCTACTTTTTATCCAACATTACCCCTGGCCGATATCATCCAGTTACATAGTTTTAAATATTATCTGCAGCTCTAGGTCAGTTCTATCCTCTGAACTCCAGACTTGTGCATCCACTGCTAATTTTATATCACCACATGTCTGACAGGCAACTCAAAATCAAGAGTTCCGTTGAGGTTCTTATTTCCACCACCTAATAATCTGGCTCATTCCATAATCACCGCTTAGAAAATTTCAACTATGTCCTTCCAGTAGCTCAAACAAAATCTTAGTAATCATCCTTGATTCCTTCCTTTCTCACAGTCTGCATCCAATCTATCAGCCAATCCCAGTGTTCCTATCTACAAAATGTATCTACCTCTTGCTCAGTTAACCTCTTGTACTCTAGACTGAGTAAATATTATCCTTTGCCTTGGTCAATGGAAGAGCCTCTTAACCTGGCTTTCTGCTTCCTTCTGTCTATTTCAACACAACGTAATTCCTTAAAGTGTAAATTTACTCATGGCAGTTCTCTGCTCAAATTTCTCCAGTGTCTGTTCATTCACTTAGAGTAAATGCCAAATACTTTACAATGACCTATAAGGGCCTGTGCTCTGGCATTTGTCACACCCCATCATCTCCTCTTTCTTGTTCATTCTGCCTCAGCCACACTGGTCGCTTTGGGCTACCTCTGCCCCAGGGCTCTGAATTCCCTGCTCTCCATATGACCTACACCCTCCTTGTTTCAGGTCTCTGATGATATCCCTCACCATGATCTTCTCTAACCACCCATGTGAAATTATAACTCTTCTCGTAAATGGCTGCCCACTCCCTAACTTATTTTCTCCACAGTGGTTTTGTTTGTTTGTTTGTTTGTTTGTTTTTTATCATTGCATAAACTGGATATTCATTGTCAGGTTTTCCCTTTACTAGAGTGCAATCCTCATGAGGGCTGGGGCTTTATTATTTCTGCCCGTAGTCACCACAATAGTGCCTGACATATGGAAGACACACATTCAATATTTGTTAAATAAACAAATGAATTAAGAATGCTGTCCATGCCCTTATAACCTCACAGGTTTTGTTCAATAACTTCAAGTGATCAGGGCTGAAAGTTCAAGATCAGAATGCCAGCATGATCAGGCTCTTTTTTGAGGGTCCTCTTCTTGGTAATGTCCTCACACGGACTTTCCTTGTTTTGTGCATACAGAAAGAGATCTCATATCTCTTCTTTTTAACATGGAGGCTTCATCCTCATGACATCATCTAAACCCAGTTACCTCCCAAAGGCCCCATCTCCGAAAACTATCATGTTTGTGGCTTAGGACTTCAACATATGAATGGGGGGCACAAATGTTCAGTTCATAGCAAAGTATTACCCAGTACCTTTCTGTAGATTGTAAAAGTGAAATCTAAACATAGGTTAAAAGTTTAATGGATGTAAAGGGTCTTCAAAAAGTGGAGATTTTGACTTGTAATAGCAAAAGAAATTTTGGACAAGGTGGTTTATAAGCCCAGCTTAAAAATAAATGTCAGATTAAGGTCAGCAGATCCAGAGAACGATGTTATATAAGTGCCTGCTAGTCCCAGACACAGTGATGGGCTCTAAGGTACAAGCACGAATGAATTAGGGCTCCTATGCTCAAGGAGCATAACATCTAAAGAGGGCACATTGCTAAATAAACTATTGAGTATGTAGTGGGGAAGGTGCAAAAAGGAAGATGTTGTTTTTGACCCCATAAGAACTTTTTTTCTTTGCTATTTTCCTAAAGTATTAGTATGATAATTTTGAAAAAGAAAAAGAGACATAGAGCTATTGCACCTGTTTGCAGTTCTACCCTAAAATGAATTTGTAATGCAAGTAGGTTTTTGCTAGGTTAGCAGGCACACCACTTTTTTTTTTTTTTAATTTGAAATGTTTGTTTTGAGTATTTTCTAGACCCATCATTGTGGATGAGTATATGGATGAATGGGTAGAAGGATGGATGAATAAAAGGATGACTGAATAGATAAAGAAACAAGTATATAGGTAGGTAGGTAGGTAGGTAGGTAGGTAGGTAGGTAGGTAGACAGATAGATAGATAGATAGATAGATAGATAGATAGATAGATAGATAGATAGATAGATAGATGATAGGTAGATAGATAGATGATATATAGACAGATAGATAGATAGACAGACAGACAGACAGACAGACATTCTTCACCTTCAAGATATCTCCAGCCTAGTCATAGGTACAAACATGCTATTCCACACTGAACTCTCCTGTGGTAAAGATACACACAAAAATTTGAGGATAGAGAGGGTAGCTAAAAATACCTTTGAATTGTTAGGGAATGGATCTAGGACATTTTCAGAAGGAAATGACTTTCCAGCTTGGTCTTTCAAGGAAAGTTTCAACACATGGAGACAGGGAAGGACATTTCAAGCAGAGAGAGAACAGAACAAAGGATGGTAACAGTGAATGATGTTTTTATGAATGGTGAGTAGACAGTGACACATCTAAAGGTGGCTGCAGGATTAAGATCATCGTGGAGGGGTTGAGGGAATAGGAGGATCTTGGGAATGCCAGTACGAGTGAGACTTCAGAAGCCTAACTTAGAGGCCAGGCTAAGGAGCTTGACCTTTGTGTTGTTGGATAGCAATTTCCTGTTCTTATAAGATGCTCCTCTAGAGCAGGTTCCAAAGATAAATAAATTTGAAAAATCCTTTGTTTTTTTGAAGTCTATATTGCACATCAACCTATTAAAGCTGCTGAAAAGAAAGTAATCTGTTTAACTTAGTTTCATTCCAGTATACATATACATATATTTTCTCTTTCAACATCCATTTGAATCTTGTGGAACATCACTGCAGGGAATTCTTTGGAGTAAAAGGGTTTCAGCAAGAAACTGGTGAAATCAATTTTGCCTTTTTAAATGTCACTCTGGTTACAGTGTGGGGGTGGAGAGGATTTTAATTTGGAAACAAGGAGATGAAATAAGAAGCTGTCACAGCAGTTTAACAGAGAGGGAGAGTGGGTATTGGATGCTGGGGACAGATATGGGTACAAGGGACACTGAGAACAAGTTAGAAGTTCAATATAAGCTAGCCCATGATTCTCCTTCTTTAACATGCATCAGGATCACATGGAGGGCTTGTTAAAATACAAATACCTGGGCCCTACTCTCAAAGTTTCTGTTCAACAGGTCTTTTTGTTCATGGCCTGAGAATATGGATTTTTAACAAGTTCCCAGGTGCTCCTGATGCTGTTAGTATGGATATCACACTTTGAGAATCTATGTTGTCAGATCTCCTAAATCTTCTCTTGCTGAATTTAAAGGTATTTTTCTTCGTCCAAGGCTGATTAACTATATACTTATGTCCTTCTCCACATTTCCCATACTTTCCTCTTCTCTACAGTCTAATCTTTTTTCATATCATCAAAAGCATCCCAAATATGTTGAGAGTGTGTCAGCTAGTGATCCTTACACTGTAAATGAGAGATGGGCTGATGAAAATCAAGGACATAGCCTGAGTTAATCATACCGCACAGAGTTACCCAGCCTTGCTGATTTCGGTCTTTGTCACCGTGACCTTTACAGTACATTGCTTCTTTTCTTTGCCACCCCGTTTAGACAGTCCCATGCTGCTGACTCCCCAGCCGGCCCACAGAGTGTTAATTCTATTCTGGAAAGTCATGCTAGTCCTAATTAAGGCCCCTCATTGCTAGGAGAACTGCTAGCCCCACACAAATCCTCCCAATGGTGTTTGTAAAATATTTCAATTGAACGAAAAGATTTTCTCCAGGCCAGTAATTATCGTCATTAACATTTAGATAAGTTGGCTATTCCCTGCTCTGTATTACTCTGTGTTCCATTCTCTCATAATGGAGTATATAGGGAGGACTGAAGAATCTCAACTCAAATGTTCTTTGTTTATAAAGCCAACTGCTTCATTTAGGATTATTTCTGTATTCCATGCAGCTAGCATACTAGTCTTCCACTCTCTCCTTCTCCCTTGAATTTCTCTCTGCTGGGGCCCATGGTGGTCTTGAATCCTTTTGCTCTTCACTTATCCCCAGTCAAAAGAAGGCTCAGTCCTGCTCCTTCTTGTGAGCAAGAATTGACTTATTTGGGGCTCCAAACTTACATGGTTGTCTTGTGACTCCCTGACTCCTACCCCAGGTTCTATCTGTTGCAACCAGGTCTGGAATCAGGGACCACAGAGTCGAGCTTTGAGCACTCATTTTGCTGTCAACCTAAAGCTCCTCCCAGATTTCTCAAACACCAGGATCTGTACTCTAAAGCTCCTCCCATTTCTCAAACAGGATCTGTACTTAGTTTTTTTTTTTTTTTTTTTTCCTGAGTGGTTACCCTGGCTTAGACATAATTCCGGCCAGTGTGTCCTTATTAGAAAGTCTAACCTAGTGGTATGCAATGGGCTGTGGAATCAGACAAAATGAGTTTCCAATGTTATATATGTTAGGGGCAGCAGGTTGAGAAGGCGGAGAATTGGATTCAGACCTGCAAAGTAGAAACGGCTATACACAAAGCATTAGAGTCCAGCTGGTGTCAAAGGAAACAGGCACAGCCTTAAAAGGAACTAGAGTTTCTCATGCAACTCTTGTGATCAAGCGGTTGGCACACAGGTCCACCAGGCCATGAACATAAAGGACAGCCTCGTTTGCTTCTAATTGCCCACATTAGAGTGAGAGAACCCTACTGACTTCATTGCCTAAACCCAAGTAATTTTATCCACATTATATTTTTAGTTGTTTTTCTTTTATATTTTGAAAATACTCAAATCTACAAAAAAAAAATGTTGAAAAAAGTAGTACTTTTTTAAAATCTAGTTTCACCAATCACTAACATTTTGACATATTTACTTTAAATCTCTCTCTCTCTCTCTCTGTCCACACCATACATACATGTGCACACACACATACACAAACTCTGTTTTTCTGAAAATTGTGAAAGAAGTTTAGATCAGGTTTATCCCCTCCTTGGAAACCTTTACTGACTACTGAGATAAGCCATTGACTACAAAGATAAAACCATTTTCATAGCCTGATGTGAAAACATTTTCCTGGTCTGTGGATTCTGTGTTAAGTGTCTGGGAATTCCTCCCTGGAGTTTGGGGCCTGTGTCTCTAGGCTGTCTGACCTCTCCACCACTCCTCATAAAAACTGGAAAGAATTCAGAAAAGTCACGTCTGCATGGATAGTAGGGTGGCCAAATAATTTGTCTCCCACACCAGGAAACTTTTGAAAGTGAACATTGAGTTAGATTGTTCCTGGTTAGCAGAGAAGTAAGGTCACTCTCAGGCCACAGCACTTTTTTTTTTTTTTTTTTTTTTTTTTTTTTTTTGCCACAAAACGGTCAGGTGAGGAGCCAGGAGTTATGTGGGTTCAAATTTGAGCTGCTTTATTAGTTTGTGGACCTGGCCCATTACCCACCCAGGTCTAGTTTCTATGCATTATTGCAATATTGCAAATAAAACAAAACAAACATACTTGTTAACATATTTGAACATGATAAAACACTAAATAAATGGTAAAGAGGCATTTTCACATACAAATACATATTAATCAGCAAGGCAGCCTCACTCTACCTTCTTTAATTTAATGTAGTCTTTGTTAAGCAGAGCAGCTATTTTCATGGAAATTCCCTTTTTTTCCCCACTTTTCACCTTTCCCATTTCCTCTTCTAAAATGCTCTCACTCAATACCTTTGCTTCAAAATCTACCTATTACAATATCCTGCTAAAATATCATCTCTTCTAGGAAGCTTTCCTGGATTATCATTCACAGAGAAGAAACTGTTTCTACTCCAAACACCTATGTCACAAGTTTTCCCGTCTTCCAGACCTTCTGGTTATCGGCATTTTTCTGCATGAGATACCTTTAATATGAAACTAAGTAGTATTTGAGAGCAATCACTGTACATTTTTTCTCTTTATCTTTAGCCCTGTATCTATACCATTGACTTTCAAATACTTAGATTACTGATGTCTGTCAATTACCTTTCAGCCTTAAGTAAAAGAAATCAGCTTCAAAATGGTTTAAATCATAAAGAAATTAATTATCTCATTTTTTTTTTAAATCAAATAGGTGTGGACTTATTCTGGGCTCTCTAGTTTGTTCCATTGATCTATGTGTCTGTTTTCATGCCAGTACTATGCATTTTGATTTCTATAGCCTTGTAGTATAGTTTGATTTCAGGTAGTGTGGTATCCACAACTTTGTTCTTCTTTCTCAAGATTGTTATGTCTATTTGAGGTCTTTTATAGTCCCATATAAATTTTAGAATTATTTGTTCTACTTCTGTGAAAAATGCTGTTGGTATTTTCATAGAGATTGCATTGAATCTATAGATTGGGTAGTGTGGACATTTTAACAATGTTAGTTCTTACTATCTATGAACACAGTATGTTCTTTTATTTATTTCCTCTTCTGTTCCTTTCTTCAATGACATATTTTTCTGAGTACAGGTCTTCTACCACTTGGTTAAATTTATTCTAGACATTTTTTAGTTCAATGTGAACAAGGTTTTTTATTTCTAGTAATTCGTTATTAGTGTGTAAAGATCAACTGATTTCTGAATATTAATTTTGTATCCTGCCACTTTACTGAATTCATTTATCAGTTCTTACAGATTTTTTTGGTGGGATTTTTGGAGTTCTTTATATAAAGTGTCATGATATCTGCAATGAAAAACTGTTTTACGCCTTCCTTTCCAATTTGGATGCTTTTACTTGTCTGATTGGTGTGGCTAGGACTTTCAATACTGTGTTGAATAATAGTGGTGAAAGTAGACTTCCTTGCCTTGTTTCTGATTTTAAAGAAAATGCATTTAGCTTTTTCCCATTGAATTTAATGTTAGTTGTGGGTTTGTCATAAATGACCTTTACTATGTTAAGGTATGTTCCCTCTATTCTCATTTTGCTGAGAGTGTTATCATACATGGCTGCTGGATTTTGTCGAACACTTTTTCTGCATATGTTGATATGAGCATATGATTTTTATCTTTTAATTTGTTAATGTGGTATATCACATTAACTGATTTGGAGATATTAAACCAAATTTGCAGCCCAGTAATAAATCCAACTTGATCATAGTGCATGATCTTTTTAATGTGTCTTGCTGAATTCAGTGTGCTAACATTTTGTTGAGGATTTTTGCATCTATCCAAAACACACACACACACACACACACACACACACACACACACGCACGCACATGCACGCACGCACACACATTTGTCTGGTTTTGGAATCAGAGTTCTTGTAGCATCATAAAATGAGTTTGGTGGACTTTCCTCCTCTTGAATTTTCTGGAATATTTTGAGAAGAATGGATGTTAATTCTGCTTTGACTGGTCAAATTCACTTGTGAAGCCATTCAGTCTAGGACTTTTGTGTTTGGGAGTTTTTGATTACTTGTTCAGTTTTGTTAGTAATTCAGATTTTCTGTTTCTTTTTGACTCAGTCTTGGAAAATTGCATATTTCTAGGAGTTTATCCATTTCTTCTAGATCATCCAGTGCATTGTCATATAATTGCTCGTAATATTTTCTTACAATCCTTTGTATTTCTGTGGAGTCATTTGTCACTCCTCTTTCATTTTTTATTTTATTTTGAGGGGTTCACTCTTTTTTCTTGATGACTCTGGTTAAAGGTTTATCAATTTTGTTTATTTTTTCAAAGAATCAACTTTTGGTTTCATTGATCCTTTGTATTGTTTCTATAGACTTTATTTTGTTTATTTTCACTCTGATTTTTATTATTTCCTTTTTTCCTCACTTTTAATTTTGTTTGATTTTTTTTTCTAGTTCTTTTAGGTGTAAGGTTAGATTATTTATTTGTGATTTTTCTTGTTTCTTGAGGTAGGCCTGTATTGCTATAAATTTCCCTCTTCGGACTACTTTTGCTATGTTTCATAGATTTTCGGTTATTGTGTTTTAATTTTTGTCTCAAGGTATCTTTTGATATCTTCCTTGATCTTATTGTTAACCTATTCATTGTTTAGTAGTATGTTTTTTAGCCTTCATGTATTTGTGTATTTTTCAGTTTTTTTTTCTTGTAATTGATTTCTAGTTTCATACTATTGTGTTCAGAGAAGATACTTGTTGTGATTCTAGTCTTCTTAAATTTATTGAGTCTTGTTTTGTGGCCTACCTTTTGATCTGTCTCAGAAATGTTCTATGTGCACTTGAGAAGAATGTATATTCTGCTGCTTTCAGGTGAAATATTCTAAAAATATCAATTAAACTCATCTGTTCTAATGTGTTATTTAAGGCTGCTGTTCCCTTGTTAATTTTCTGTCTGGAAGACCCGTCCATTGGTGTGAATGGGGTGTTATAGCCCCCTACTATAACTGTATTACTGTCAATCTGTCCTTGTATATCTCTCAATATTTGCTTTATATGTTTAGGCACTCCTATGTTGCATGAATAAATGTTTACTAAGGTTATATCCTCTTGTTAGCTTAATCAGTTTGTCATTATGTAATGCCCTTCTTGGCTTTTATTATAGACTTTGTTTTAAAGTCTATTTTGTCTGGTATACATATTGGTACTCCAGCTTTTATTTTCATTTCCATTTGCATGAAATATCTTTTTCATCCCTTTATTTTCAGTCTTTGTATATCTTTCAATCTGAAGTGGGTTTCTTGTAGACAGCACATGTATGGGTCCAGTTTTATCATCCTTTCAGCTACCCTATGTCTTTTGACTGGGGCATTTAATCTGTTTACATTTAAAGTGATTATTGATAGGTACATAGTTATTGCTATTTTATTATTCATATTGTATGTTCTTTCTTGTTTCCTCCCTTCTTTATTTAAAAGATTCACTTTAACAATTCTTATAATATTGGCTTGGTGGTGAAGAATTCCTTCTTTATTTTACCTTCATTTTAATTGATAGCCTTGTGGGGTAGAGTAATCTTAGTTTTCATCAGTTTAAATATTTCATGCCACCACTTTCTGCTGAGAAGTTAACTAACAGTTTTATGGGAGCTTCCTTGTAAGTAACTAGCTGCCTTTTTCTTGCTACCTTTAAAATTCTTTGTCTTTAACCTTTGCAATTTTACTTGCAATGTGTCTTGGTGTGGATTTGTTTGGATTCATTCTTGTTAGGGACTCTCTGCACTTTCTAGGCTTGTATGTCTATTTCCTTCACCAGGTTAGGGAAATTTTCAGTGATTATTTCTTCAAATAATTTCTCAGTCCCTTGCTTTAACTCTTTTCTTGCTGGTACCCCTATGGTGTGAATATTGTTATGCTTGATGTTGTCCCAGAGGTCCGTTACAACTTTTCTCTTTTTTTTTTTTTTTTTTCTTTTCTTTTGCTGTTCTGATTGGGTGTTCTCTGTTACCTTATCTTCCTTCCAAATTACTGATTTGATCCTCTCCTTTATCTAATTTACTATTAATTCCTTCTATATCTTCATTTAAATTATTATATTCATTTCTGTTTTTTTAATGCTTACTATTTCTTTGTTAAGTTCTGAGATTATCTATTCTTTTCTTCACCTAAACTCAGTGAGCATCCTTATAACCAATGTTTTGAACTCTGTGTCTGGTTGGATGCTTGCCTCAATTTTATTTAGTTTGTTTTTTCCTAGAGTTTTCTGTTTTTGTTTTTGTTTTCATTTGGGATATGTTTCTTTGTTTTCTCATTTTGGCTGCCTCTGTGTTTATTTCCATGTATTAGGTAGATCTGCTATGTCTCCCAATCTTAGCCAAGTGGACTACAAGAGTAGGTGCCCTGTGTGGCCCAGAGGCACAGTCTCTCTGATCAACTACACTGGGTGCTCCAGGAGTGTCTCTTACGTAGGTTGTGTGTGCCCCCCTGTTGTAGTCGAACCTCTATTTTTGTTGACACCTCAGTGGTTGAAATGGACTCTCAGGCTGACTGGCTTTGAGGATTGGCCACAACCACAGCATGCTGACTTCAAGGAGTGGGATTCACCCCAGGGGCTGGTGTGCCTATTGAGACCACCCTTTGTGTGTGCTTCTTGTGGGGCTTCTCAGGTGGTGCTCTGTTGTGGTCTGATACCAGCCTTCAGTATATAGTGTTTCTGGGGCCCTTTGGGAGGGGATTCCATGCAGGACAAGGTCAGCCACTGCCTGTGACTAGCCCAGGGCTTCTTGACAGGAGCTACAAAGCTATCATGGTTGGGCTCTGCCTGTGCTGGACCTGGAGTCACGGGGGAGAGGCCACACTATGAACTGAGACTGACTGCCACCAGTACCGGGCCTGGGGTAGCTCAACAAAATGCCCAGGGTACCTCAAGGCCTGAGGTTGTCTTCTGGCTGTCTATAAATGCTCAGTTGCTGAAAGAACCTCAGGTGGTAGGTGAGTTGGGTGAGGTGAAATTCCAAGGAGTCACCAGCGTGGGGGAGGTGGTATTCTCCAGGTTAGTGCAGATTCAGATTTGGTGCTAGGGCTGAGCCTGCGACCATTCGCAAAAGTCTCAGAACACACTGAGGCTAGCCATGCCTGTCTCGGGCTGCAGAGCCCCAGATTTGTTCAAGAGATTCTATAGCTCAGGCCAGGGCTAGTTGCCTGCCACCAAAAATGTCTCTGGAGGTACTGGAGCTGAGGCCTGTTGATTGCTGCTGAAGAAAGCTCCTTCTGAGAGTGCCAAGTGGGGCTGGTTGCCCAGCCACAAAAATTCCTCCAGCAACATGGGATTTGGTTGGGGCATGGTCTCAGGCTGTCACCAGGCTGGGAGCTAGATTTTACCAGGCCAGTGCAGATTTAGATTTGTCCTTGTTGGGAGAGGGCTCAATATACTCAAAATAGCACATACCTGTAAGCCACACAGGAGGAAGTTTCAACTGGTAGTTGTTCCTACAGCCCTTGCCCTGAAGCCATATAACTAGGTCTTTCCCTGTATGTCTCTAGTATCTCTGAGCTGCTGTCTCTCCATCAGAGTCCAGGTTGAGTGTCTGCAAGCAAGTGAATCTCTGCACTGGCTCTTTAAAGGGAATGTCTGGATTTTCAGCAGCCTTAGCTCACCCGGATGGTCTAAATCCCCACTGATATTCAGGGACAGATTCTGTGGGTACTTCTCTTCTCAGTACTGAAATCCTCAGTTGAGGAACCCAGTGTGGGACTGAGACCCCTCGTCCTCTTGGGGGAGGACCTATAAAGTTGAGATATTCCTCCCAGTGCTCAACCGCCACACTTGGATGTAGGGCCAGCCGTTTCATGCTCCACCCTTCCTACCAATCTCAAACAATGGGGATGGGGTTTCTTAGTTGATCTAAAATGTCAACACTGTCTAATAAAGCTTTCTACAATGAGAAACACTCTATTCTTCACTGGCCAATACAGCAGCCACTAGCCACATGTGACTATAATGCACTTGACGTCTGCAGGTGTAAAAAAAATAAGAAAATGAAGGTTATTATTTTAATTAATTTTAATAACTAGCAACTACCATACTGAACAGAGCAGGAGAGTGATTAAGACATACCCTGGAGCTGGAGATAGAGTCAGATGCTCCTGAGTCACATGGGTTGTAGTAGGCAGAGGGGAGATGTAAGTGAGATTTAGGTTCTGCTTAGGAAGAAAAGGAGGGTAATGATTGCTGATTGGACAGGCAGGTCCTCCACCCTTGCTCCTCAAAGTGTGGCCCATGGACCATAACTATAGGCATCACCTGGTAGCTCATTAAAAAAGCAGAATCTTGGGACCTATATCAGATGAACTGAATCGGAATTTGTATTTTCAGAGGATTGCTGTTGCTTGACATATAACCAGTGGTTTGACATAAAATCTTGCAGTCTCAAAAGGATTCTGGTTCTCAGCCTGACTCTACAAATTAATTGACTGTTAATTAGGCAACTCAGTTATGCTCTTTAATTCCCAGTTTCCTCATCTCTAAAAATGGTATAACAAAACTTTCCTCACAGGGTGTGATTTTTTTTTAAAATAAAATACTGTGTGCGTAGCTCTTAGTATAACAGAAAATCAAATATGTGTTCATAATATCATGGTTTTGCTGGCTTCCTTTCTAGGAAAGAGTATATGTCTTACACCTCGGGAGATCCCTAGCCCTCCCAAGACTGCACATGATAGATTTTTAATAATGAGGGTTGAAATAATAACAGACAGAATAAATGACTAATTGAATGAATGATTAGATAGTCCAGTGTCTCATAAATCACAGATGGGTCAAAAGAGTAATAACAAATTCTTTTAAGAATAAATACAATTTTTCACATGTAGCATCAGGCCAATATTTGATTTTTCTACCTTAAATAATTTATTACCCTAATTCTAGAACTTCATTTTTAAGAAGGAAGAAAAAGGTGCATAAGATCTTCTTCATCATCAGGTGTTGCAAATGCCCTCTTCATACATGCGCATGCCCTGGCTATCTTTGAAAGCATTCATAAAAGAAGAAGGATGCTCATGTGCCCACATCATACGTTGGGCACTCTGCCATGTACTGCCTGGTGACAGCCCTCACATTCCTGGCTGAGTAGTTGCTGAAGTTTCCAGGTATTTTGCTTCATCATTCCAATAGACTGACCCTCCTGGCTCTCCACAGCTAGACCAGAGGTTTTCCCAGCACCTCCTTTGTCTCCCCTTGTGAAACAGATGACATTCCACTTTGCAGTTATATACTCTATGATTCTCATTAAGCCCTGTAAGCTGAGAACTACTATGGATGGCCTGTAGCCTGATGGTGAGAGAGAGAGAGCAGAGCTTGTCCCAGACAAGTGAAGTTTTCATAATAGGCTTTGCTAGTGACCTGGGATATGATCTTTGATCTTGGATGACTTACTGTGTCTCTGATCCCTCCATGTTCTTATGTTTAAAAGGCTCCAGAACAAAACAAAACAAAACAAAACAAAACAAAAACAAAAAAACAAAGAACATAAAAAAAACAAATTAAAAAATCTTATTTCGCAATGCATAAAATTTGAAGCATTATACAAATGTAAAACATCTGCTTCTATTCCTTATTATTTTTATCTAACATTAATTTATTCCTACATTTATTTATTCACATACATTTAGTGTCCATCTACTACGTCATCATTCTATACAATGTACCAGGGTTACAGAAATAATGAAGAACATAGTCCCTAACCTCATTAATTGGCAGTCTAGGATGAGACATAGAAGACTGAGCACAAAGATGGAACCAACTAGGGAAACCTGAGACACTCAATAAATACTTTCTGAAAGAAGAGAGCTCTGAGGTAAGTCTTGAGAGATGAGTAGAAATTAATCAAATAAAGGTAGAATGATATTTCAGATAGGGAGACCAGTGTGTTCACAACAGATACTACTTTTATTTTACTTTGTTTAAAGAGAAGTATAACGCTTTTTGCCTACTTTAAATAAAACCCAGAAAGTATAGACTTTTAATTCCAGAAGGGGCTTTTTGTCAGCAACACATTTTTTACTTGACAGCTGACAGACGTAAAATTCAGAAAACTGCACCAGCATCCTCAAGGTCACACAGGTTGTTCACAGCTAAACTGATGTTTGCTAACGCCCCGTTCTGTTCAGCCCTCACTCCCTCACTTCACACTGCCTCCCTGACCTAAGGGCCAGTGACAATTTAGCATTTTTTAGTAGTTGACTCTTTTGTCAACACCAAACACAAATAAACAACCAATACGTCTAAGCCAGATCCAGGTCATTTGTCAACAGAATCTGTGTAATGGATGTTTGCTATGGAGAAGAATTTTAAAAATTAGATCTGGAAGTTTTTGGCATATGCCCACCTGGCACCATACTCTCTTAGTTTCCCAAAACTCTTAGACTTAAGGAAAGCTTAATTAAAATCAAGTCAACAGAGAATACTCTGAGAAATTAACAAAACAACAGAGACATAAATTAGGCAACAGAGAAGTAATGCGTGCACACACACACACAAACACACACACACACACGTATATTTTTCAAGCCAAACTTTATTTACTATGTATAGGTCAACCAAGATGCCTGATATTTCAAAAAACTTAAAATTTTGTTTAATTATGATATATCTTGATATTGGAATTTGAAGTGGAATGATTACTGAACATAAAATTCAAAACTCAGGTGTGAAGCTCTGTGCTAGAGATAACAAACTGTGTCTTGGAGTTCTGTGAAAGTTCCTGGTATGGTGTTGGGCTCAGACCAGTAAATCTATACCTATTAATTTTCTGCATTCATGGTTAAGACCTCCTTCTTAGCCTCACTTTCCTTATCAGTGAAATGGAGATAATACCTGTTCCTTCTACTTACAAAATGGTTATTAAAAAAAACAAAAAACAAAAAAAACAAACTCATGACTAGTATATATTTTGGAAATATGGTTTCAAACACAGGAGCTGATGGCAATATCTGTCATTCAGGTTGGTAGAGGGGTGTAGCAGAGTGTCATGAACTATTTCAGATTGAGTGGCCAAGAAGACCTCTCTGAGGAGATGATGGTTGAGCAGAATGCTGAATAGAAGCATCCAGCCATGTAAAGGACTAAGGATAGATATTCTGGAAAAGGAGCCCAGCAAATACAAAGACCCCTAAGACACTCATGAGCAAGGCCTGAATGATAAATCAAATGCCGCTGACTGAGATAATCAGAGCACAGCGGTGATAAATCAGGTCCGGGGAGTCAGAAACTTTCTCTAGGGGAATGAGAACATACTGGAGGATTGAACTAATATTTTTCCTTGTGATGTGACCTCAAACTAGTACTTCAGGATTGTCACTTCTTCCATAAAATGGCATCATAATACCTATCCTGAAAATTTACATTGATAATTGCATTTACTCTTTTATATAATGTATTTGTACTTCCCCTGACAGGCACAGTGCCTGTTACTGACTGCTATTGCTACTTTGGTAGACACTGTTGTCATTTTCATTATTATTGTCACATCTGAGTTTACTCCAGCAATAGCTATTGGGAACAAAGGAGAGTAAGCAGAAGAGATAAGGCAGATATGGCACAAAAGTAGCTCTAGTACCACAAAGTAATATTTTATTTCCATAAATCAAATAAATAAGCCTTATCTTTTTTAGCCACATATATCATTTTTCTTCTAATTATAGGCCTACTGTAGCCTCTGACTTTAGAAGCTCGTGTTTCAGTCCATGGCAGGTGGTACCTGGCTTCTTCTACATTACTCAATGCTTGCATCTCTTGGCCCATAAAGCCCAGGGTCAGATTGGAGTTTTCTCTATCAGAGTGCTTGCCAAGCACCCAGATTGCAATCCAGGAGGTCAGCTAACCCCTCCAAAAGCCAGGGCTGATAACTCATCTTGGATGTGGATAGCAGATATTTGACTCATTGCTCTCGAAAAATAACAGTAATAGAACAAAACATTTATTTCAGCTTCATGTTCACTATATTTTGTGCAGAGGATACCCAGAAATCCTTCGCTTAAGTGGAAGAAACAGAGAGGTGAGCTGGAGTGTTCCAGGTCTGATAACTCCTCAGGCATGCTTTGTAGAGCCCGTATTTGTTTTTATCTTACTCCCAGACAAATGCTTAAAAGCCTCATGTGGACAGATCAGTCTTGATTAATAATCCTAGAATCTGCCAGTCTTTGCCTCTCCTATCCTCTCTCTCCCTCCATTTCTGCCTCTTTCTCCCCACTTGCACCCTTCCCCTGTTTTTCAAATTACTTTCTATATTTTTCCTTCATCTCTTTTTTTTAATTTCTTCTCTCCTTCCTTGCCTCTCAACATGGACATTTAATATTTATTAGGTTTCAGGTAAAAGCCAGAGGCTATTCTGGGCACAAGGATACAAAGACAAATATCAGTGGATAACTACAGACATACAAGGAAGAAAGCAGCCTATGATATGTAGTTTTGTAGAAGCGTGAAGGGAATGAGTTAATTGAGGCATCAGAAAAGCTTTATTTTTGGATTTTTTTGGCAGATAAGTATACTGACAGAGATAGGCAAAGAAGTACAAGGCATTTTAAGCCAAAGGAACAACAAAAGCAAAGACACAGAAGTGAAACACTAAGCCGCATAGAGGTGAGGCGAAGGTGTAAGTCAGGGAGCTTTTCAAGCCATGCTAAGGAGGATGGACTTTATAAAGAAGAAAATGGAGAACTAGTGAAGAACTTTAAGTGAGGACATGAGATGAACAAGTCTTGTGTGTTAGCAATACCACTCTACAGTATGTGGAGTCTGAAATAGAATGGGTCAACTGGATTCTATTGTATTGTCTAAATGAGAGTTGACAAATGTTTGAATCAAGCCAGTGACATAGTAGATAGAGGAAAGAGGACCAAAAAAAAAAAAAAGTAAAAGGGAGTATGATTACAAATTCTTGACCTCAAATTTGGTCATATATTGGTGACATTCACTAAAATAAGGATGAGGACTGAAGAGCTTTTATACAGAGAAAGGTAGACATTTTGGGTTTGAAGTACATTAACTATATTGATCAGTGACTCTGGTAGTCTCCGTTTCCAGGTTTGTAATGGAGAGATTTCATTTAGTTGTTTATTAATTTGGAAAATATGTACAAATCTCCTAGCAGTCTCTAATATATAAACTCTTCTAAAATATTAATTATCCCTTTTTTAGTTTTGTTGTTTATTTGTCGGTTTTGTATATGTCCATAGTACTCTGTTGTACTTTTTAAGAACCCTTAGGGGCTGCATGTATCCTTAAGAACTTTGACTAAAGGGAACTATGTTACCTCCTTAAAATTAACTATACATAGAAGGTCAGAGCAGAGATAAGCAATAGGCATTACCTTGGCTCCTTGGCTGTCCTGATTAAACGTGATCATATCTAAAGAATACCTCTTCATGGCTTCTCTTTATCAGTGAGCAGACTTTGTTCCATGAATCTTTCTGCTATCAGTGCCAGAAGAAAGATTGGAGCCATGGCCACAAAATAGAAGAGATGGAGGCTAGTGGGAGGAGGAGTAGGGACCTTTCAGCAATAGGCACAGCCCCAAAGGAGAAAAATTTGGAGGTTTTTCATCCAGGATCAGTATTCTGCCTCACTACCCCAAAGAGCCCACGCCAGAGGATAGCTAGATGTGGAAAGATAGCAAGAAGCCCCATAGAGGCTGTGGGAAAATAGAAGATACAGGTGGCTTCTCTTCCCTGCTCTAGCTGAATGGCCTGGGGATAGAGAGCAGCAAGAAGAGAGCCTTTTGGAGAGATGTCTCTACATAGAATGCAGAAGACCTAGGGGTTCTCAAGGGACCTGGGACAGGGAGGGACACCAGGGATGTTGAGAAGATAATGGACCCTCAGTGGTGTGGCCAGAATGAGGAAGCTCCTCAGTATGGAGTACCTCAAGACAAGAGGCAATTATTAAGCATTACAGATTTCAGTAGTAGATGCCAATACCATGCTTAAATACATACATACATACATACATACATACGTACATACATACATACATACATACATGCATTCATTTTTTAAAATTTTACTTTTAAAAAAAGATGCACAAAGACCATCAAACCAACAGCGCTTCTCAGAAATTTCTGAGGACACAATCCCAACTTGAACCCCTCTTGCTTCTGCCATGAAGTTACATGAGCTTTCCCTGCACCAAGATGACAGGGAGAAGGAAGGGTAGAGGAGACCCTCTGGAGAAGAGAAACAGCCCCATCAGAGTGTTTGAACATTGAATTTGATCGTATAGTCTGTCCAAAGATATTAAGTTTAGTGGAAATCACCCACAATATCTTAAAGTGGAAAGATTGGTCTTACTCTTTGACCCCCTCCACATCTGGGAATAAAAGCTTGTAAGAATATTTTTGGTCAGTTACAGAAATAACAATAGCTATATTCTTTTTCACACCCAGGTAATAATGGGTAAGTTTTAGGCCCAACTGCACAATCATATAATAATCAAATTACAACAAAAATAGGAGATCGTTAGCCCTGGGAGTACAGCAAAAGAAACATTTTAAGGAGCAAACTTTTTGAGCCAGTCTGAGCAGTGATCTCAAAGGCAAAATGATTCCTGGTGTGGAGGTAGATGCACAGGATTATGGCCCCAGAACTTCAAGTATTTCTGATCTCTTTGGCAAGAACATTTTTAGTGTGATAATGCTGAACTGGGCCATGTTCCCTGGTGCTTGTCAGCCTCCAATTCATCTGACTCCCTAATTCCATGCCCACCAAACCATCTACTTGATTACCTCTTGGCTCATCAAGTTTGTCGTCAGGAAATAATGTTCCACTCATGGGAGTTTCAGATCCTGTCACAGTAATCATTCAGAATAAACTTAAAAGTGGTCTCAATTCTCATGTAGCTTGACTCCAGGGATAGAATTTATTGATTATCCCAGTGCAAACTTCCTAATCTCAAGAAAATTCTGTTTTTAAAACTTCTGATCATCTCCAACAGCTATCACCCTAGTTCAAGCCACTTGTCAACCCTTTCCTAGACAGCTGTACAGCTTCCTGACTGGTGTCCCTGCTTAGCCAAAATGAAGTCTTTAAATTTAACTCAGATCATCTTATTCTCCCATTCAAAACACCCCAATGGCTCGTACTTGAAATAAATTCTGAGCTCCTCACACATAGCCCAGAAGGACTTTCAGGTTTGGCCCCTGCCCACCTCTGTATTTTCCATCTGTCTGTTTCTCCATCACACATCTCTCTACCATATGGTCCATGTTTTACTGCCCACACACCTGACTCCTCACTCCTGGGAAACTTTGGTTTTTCTAAATGTTCTCCCTCTGTCATTTTAATTTCAGTAACCTCCTTTCATTCAGATGCCTCCTTAGAGGAGGTATCTCATCCTATTTCCTAACAAATCTCCCTTCTCTGTTACTTTTAAACATAATACCCTAACTTATTTTTCTTTAAAGCATTTATTACTGTCTCAAATATTATATGCTATTTATTTATTTACTTATTTACCATTATGGTTTAAGCCTAATAAGGCTTAAAGTTTACCATTGTGTCTCTAGCTCCTCGAACAAAATTTGTCACATAAAAGATTGATGTATTTTGATGGATTGAATGAATGAATAAAATCATCTTTCTAATTCCAAATGTGATCTTCTGCACATGCTAGATGTTTCTCAACCCGGGGTACTGTAAGAAATTCTCTAGGTCTTCTAAACCTGGAGTGAGATCCTGGAGTGTACCTAATAGAGAAAAGTAGCTTCCATCTTTAGCTCTGGAGTAAGTATGAGTTTGAATCTCAGACTTACTTACTGTGTGACTCTACACCAGAGACAATCTCACTTGGCTTTTGACACCAGTCCTTATTCACATCGTCAGTTTTGTAGTCATTATGTACTCATCTATGATGCCTATGGACTTAGAAATTCTGTGAGAAGAATTATTTACTAAGCACCAAGTACAATGTCTTGTCAATAGTATGTCCTCAAAGTTTAGCTATTTACCTGAATTTGATGCTCCTCTTATGTTCTTTTCTTTCCTTTATCCCTCTCTCTCTCGCTTTTGCTTATAGAGACATGTTAAATCCCCCTCCCCACTTCTTGTCTTTGTCCTCTAGCATAAAGATGATGGATAATTAGAGAATTGAAAGAAAGATAGCTACCAGAGAAGAGAGAGAGGAGGGAGGTAGATGGGGTATAGGGGGTCAAATATGTGGTGACTGAAAGAAATCAAACTATGGGAGGTGAACACACAGTGTAAATATATAAAGTTAAAACTTATTGGATTTTGTTAACCAATATCACCATTAAACACACACACACACACACACACACACACACACACACACACACACAAAATAAAAAGTTGAAATGATCTGGAAAAAAGAAAAGAAAGAAAAAAATGATAGCGCCACATGGATGGTGTAAATTGTTGAATTAGGTCTGAGTGAATGGTCAACCTCTCTGGATCTCTCCTTCATGTGTCAAACATGGATGATACTAGAACTATGATGGGAATTAAAAATAATAGTGTAAAGCATCTAGCATGTGCCAATAAACCAGTTTAACTTCCTTCCATATTTAAGTATATGGTTAAGGGTACATGCTCTCATACCGATTGCCTTGGCTCAAAGCCTACTCCCATTACTTATACACTCTGGAACTCCCATGTGAGTCACTTAAGCTGTGCCTCAGTATCCTCATCAGTAAAAGGGGTATGAAAGTATCTACATCACAGTGTAGGGTCCAACAACTAGTAAATTCTAAACATGCACACATATTTGTGGATATTAGTGGACACGGAGGTGTTATTAAAAATAAATAAATAAAAGCCCACTCTGATATTTTTATTTCTCTGAATGTTGGAAACTCTCCTTCATCTTTCTCCTATGAAACCTCCTGATCCCCTGATCTTTCAGCTTATTTCATGTCTTTAATCTCTCATTGGAAAATATGTCTTTCTCCTCACATTCAATATTTCTTTGTGCCATTATGAGCTGTAACTAGAGGCTTCAGTCTGTATGAATGATTCTTTATCAAATAAAGCTGAGTTACATTGTGCTCTTGGGAACAAAAGCTGAACTTTGGTGTTTTTTTTTTTTTTTATCAAATCATATTTATTATGATCCTGTGTTCCCGGCAGCATGCTATTCTTTAAAATATTTCAAATATAGAAATTCCATAGCCCCCTATTGAGAGAGGCTTAAAGGCAATGCAAGAAAAAAAAAATGAAAACAACTGTTATGTTATAGCAATGATTATGCAGTTCATTTTATTTAGTTTTAAAATACCCTCCATGTAGTTGACATTTTATACGATTACTATATTGGGAGAAATTGAATTATGTATTTCTGTATCTCCTTCCTAGCTCTGAGTCTTCTAAAAAAGTCATTTAATGTCTAATCATTCCATTTTCTCTAAATTTAAATTTTTATCAAGTAATACTTATTTACCAGTTGTTATTTGAAAAGGTCACTGAGGTGAATAATTTCTTAAGGAAATATGTAGTTGAAAAATAAACATTGCCCATCATTCTTATATTAAGTTTATATTGAATGCTTTAAAAGCCTTATCACTGTGTTAAGACTTTTGCCAGTCTTTACTCTTATACAAATAGTTACCTCTAATTTATCTATTAGTGAAGAATTAGTTATCTGTGTGCTCAGAAATTATTGTCTGCCTGTCTATCTTTCTGTTTGCCTAGTAGTGAAAACAATACCTTGGGGGCCATGGAGTTTTGCCATAAGTGGTGAGTACTGACTCGCCACTCAACTGAGTTGCCTTGGGCACATTACTTGATAGTTCCAAGCCTTACTTTCTCCATCTGAAAAATGAACAAACAATTTTTTACTTTGTAGGGTTGCTGTGAAGATGAAAGATAACTGTTTGTCTAAAGCACATAGCTTCTAGAAGATAATGTAAATAATAGGTCTTTTTAGCATTGCATACATTAATTTGACATAAAAATGTAAACACCTGGCTACTTCCCAGGAGAGCTTGTTTTCTGTAAAACAGTTATATAATACAACTAATAAAAAAGAAATGGAAAAGACTCTCTGTGAGAGAGAAAGAAAATATTCTATCAAGAAGAAATAATTATTAAATCTAGCTCTCAGCTTCCAGGTGGCCAAGGTGCTAAGCACAGTTTTCACTAACAGGAAAAATGCTATAACAGGCAGGAAACTATGTCTTGATAACAAGTCTAGACCACATTTAGCTTGTTAATCCCTAGACACAGAGCACAAAAAGTTTAAGAATAAATGCCTGAATTATAGCTTTACAAGAAACTAGAAGCATTCTCGTAGTGTTTGATTTTGCCCAATTATATGTAGAAGAAATGAGTCTCAAAAGTTAAAGCAGTATGCTCAAGATTACATTCTAATAAGTGGCAGAAATAAATTTTTGACCCAGGATTTTGTTTATTGTGTTTTTTGTGTATTTTGTTTTGCCTTTGAGGCTATGCACAGAGAAAACATATAGTTTATAGATATTGTTTTCAGAGAACTAGGTTGAAGCTCAGTACACATCTACCTTTCATTAAGATCTCAATGTAGTAACACAATGCCATCCTGTACTAGCAATAGAATTCCTTTCAAAAGATCTAAATGCTAACTTTCAATTTGTGTCTGATTCCACTGTTTGAAAAATTAGATATAGCATGTGATCTTTTTAAGTTTGCTTAGTGTATTTCCTGAAAAAAAAAAAAATTGATAGGTGACCATGTGCAAAATCTAGGTCTACAGGAATCATTCACTACACTAGAACCATGAATATCAGGCATAGTAAACTTATAGGTAGAGATTTTATTTGTTCAGTTAACACATATCTGTCTAGTGCCTAAGTTCCACTTACTATTATGAACTTGGAAGGAAAAACTGATAAATAAAGCACAGTGAACACTTTTGAAGACATCACAGTCTGTCCACAAAGACTGGTGGTTAAACAGATAGGTACAAATCATTGTAATCAATGCCAACTAATTATAATTTAAACCATATGTTTATTGCTAGCTTAATAAAATATAGGTGATCTATGGCCAGTTCAGCAGCCCAAAATAGCCATCAAGAACTGTTGTAGGTGGGGAGGCCCAAGAAACAGACTCGGCGATTGAATTTAGCTTGATTATTAGAGAGTGCTTTGGGGATTAACATTGTGGAAGGGAAAGGAAAGAGGCAGCATTGGGCAGAGGGAGAAGTCAAGCCATGTTGGAGGCCAAAAGACAATCTCAGCTGACCCCCATGAAGAATTCTGCTGGTTGGATGACCCTTCAAAGCTGTATCGGGATGAGAAGGCTGAAATCATGTAGCCTCTGATCCCAGCTGTCATGGGTTATCAGCCACCCTAGGAAAAGAATGTGGCCTTAGAATAAGTAACTCTGTGCAGCTGAGACAATCCCAAAAGGACTGAAGGTTGAGGGCTGCCTGTCAGAGGCCCACGCATTAGCAGGGGTAATTATCTTTCGTTCTGGCAGTGAGGTCTAGGCAGCGCATCCCAGCATCCACCATGGAGACCTGAACTCTGCATCCTTCTCTTCCACCATCCTCAGAATGTTGCCTTTTGTCCTCAAAAAATCTTTAATGCTTACAAGATAGCTACCAAGCTTCAAATATGACATTTCCACGCAAGAGCATACAAAACAGAAAGGAAAGGAATTATTATTTCCCACTATTCTTTATCTTATCAGACAAAATCTTTCCAAAAGAGTTGCTGAAAAATTCTCCCTATATGTCACTGGCCATAACTACTGCCAGGATTCAGTTAAGAATTGTTATCCCAAAAAGACAGGATAATGGCCATATGGACTAAATGTTTGTGTCCCTCAAAATTTATATGTTGAAACCTAATCCTCAGTGTGGTGGTATTTGAAGGTGGGCCTTTGGGAGGCAATTAGGTTATAAGGTTAGAACCCTCAAGAGTGAGATTAATGCCCTTATAAAAGAGACTCCAGAGAGCTACCTCATCCCTTCTACCATGTGTGGACACAGAGAGAAAATGGCTGTTTATGATCCGGAAAGCAGGCTCTCACCAGACACTGAATCTGCCAGCACCTTGATCTAGGACTTCCCAGCTTCCAGAGTTGTGAGGAACAAATATTTCTCATTTAATTCATCCAGTCTATTACCGTTTCTAACAGCAGCGTAAATAAATTAAGATAGGTAACCTGGGTCAGAACTGACCCTGCCACCCGAGTTGCATTGGGGATGGCACAGGGAAGAAGAGAATGCTCATGTGGTATCCATTTAAGGCTTCCATGTTCAGTTTTCTTTCAAGAGTTGTAATTCTGAGGCAAGTCTCTGAAGACTAACATTGCTCAACCTCAATTTCCTCTTCCACAAATTAGAAATAATAGTAAAAATAAAACAGAAGTTATGGGAGATAATGAAGTTTAAACATGCTATAAATGTTAAGAATTAGGAGAGTAGTGGGTATTAGTAGTTAGCAGTGTTAATACTGCCTACTGAAATTCATTAGTGTGACTATAAAAACAATGAGTCAATACAGACAGATTTCAATAAAACATGCCATTCATTCGGACATGATAAAAACACTCATTAATACTTTCTGTACAGTAATCTCTGCCAGTCAAACTTGAACCTGTTTTCTTTCTGGTTAAATATTTTCAAAGAACCCTCAGACTTTTGTTAAAGTTAAACCCCTCACACTAGCAGACAGAGGTTTCCCAGCCATGCCCCTATTTCTCTCCTTAGTCCATATCTCCTAAACCCTCATTTACTCTTCTCCAGTCACAATATCCTATAGTTCCGCATAGGCATCGAATTGTTTCCCATATATGGTCTTTTTGCCTCAAATGCCTGCTCTATACCTACTTCCCTGCTACCTCTTTATCCTTGACACTGCTGAAGCATCTCTTTCCATTGCATGTCTCCTTGACCCTCCCTCAAATTGAGATACTGGTCCTCAAGCTTGCCCTGTGGACATCACTATTAGAGCAACTTTACACTTCGTTGTTTTCTTTTTTATATCTTCACTGTGAAACTCTGATCTCCTTAATGTCAGGAAATACCTGATGGCAGGAGTCTGATTTGTCTCTGCCCACTGGGTGTTTAACATGTTCTCAGTAAATGTGTGTGTGTGTTTTAATGTGTGTGTGTTTTAATGTGTGTGTGTGTTTTAAATGGAGACACTGCAAGCCACATCTCAATATAGTTTGTAGATACCCAATGTTATTAAGAGCATAGAAAATTGAAATCGGGAGGCCTGAATTTGATCCTGGCTTTATCATTTTCAAGTACTATGACCTCTAGAAAATAGTTCACCTCTGTTAAATTAAAACAAAATAAGAAAACCTAATATGAAAAATCATAAAAGATATCCAAGAGTGCCAGGTACAGAACAAACACTCAAAAATTTAGTCATGATGTTGATGATTGTAATGATGGGAGGAAGAAATTCGTAGATAAGTATCAAATGCCTCATATCCTCTGCTATCTGTTGCATGTCAAATATTACTTTGAATTGTTATTTGACTCCAGAAAATGTACAGGATTTATTATGTTTGACATATAATAGATCAATAATCATTGATTAATAATAGATAGCTAATGTATACATAAGACTTATGACGTGCCAAACTGTGTTCAAAAGGATTTTCATAAACATTCTAATCCTCATTGATCCTTGAGATATTTACCATTATTATTCCTATTTTTGTAGATCAGGAAACTAAGGCACATATAGAGTTTAAATTATTTACCCTACTGTTAAGTGGCAGAGAAGGGATTCGAACCTAAGCAGTCAAGTTTCAGAATCATTCTCTTTATTATTATACTATCATGAATGAGTAAGTGAATGAATAAACCTCATTAGTTGAACATATTCAGAAAAGGGATTTATGAGTTTTATTCTCAAATTCAGTGTAATTTAAATTTCTCAGTCTATTCCTATGCTCCCTTTTCCTTTGAGCAACATTTTGTGTTGCTTCTACTTTCAATTTCCTCACAGATTTACCATGAAGTATAAATGTATCACATGGAATATGATGCTAGAACTAAAAAGGTCAAAGTACCTCATCTGTTTCACAATTGAGAATATACAGATTGGGATATTAGATCAGATCGGTCTTGTTGTTTGGGACCTACTCTATAGCCATGCAAATCTATCAGCAGCCCCATTTTGAAAGTTGCGTATGACCCTGGGCCAGGCTGATCAGGTGAAATGTTTACATCAGCCAAAAGGAGCAAAGTCAAAGAGCAAATGTGAAACATGATAGGGATCAGAAGCGAAATAATAAGTTGGTGAAGTAATAAAACGAAGGATAAAGTGTACCCATATATGGGAAAATGAGTCAGGTGCTGGAAAGCCACAATGATCCACAATAAATTGTGAAGGGATCAGAGACAAGTCAGGGTAAGTGGTGCCATTAAGCCCATCATGGTGGTTCCTCTGTGAGGTCTATTTAAGACAGCAGGGAAATTTCTAAACATCTTAGTTTCCCCTAATAAGCCATTATAAATTTGTTTTCAATGAATTTATCTAAACCACATCTTAAAATGTTAGCAAATTTAGCCAGAGGCTAAGTCAAGAGGGATGATAACTTTAAAATCATCTATTTATTCCTTCATTTTAAAATAAATTAGCTCAGCCTAAAAAAAATCAAGAACTTTGTCCATAATCACTCAATTAAAGTAATATACTTTACCAGATTATAGCTGCTGTAGGAAGTGAGACATCCTCTTACTCATCCTAAACTTAATGTTTTTAATTTTCAAAGATCCGCCCTCCCCCACCAACCTACTTTGGGAATATTATAATTGAGTAATATGTCAAAATTCTCATAAAGATATAATCTCTAGACTTGCATGTAAAAGCCCTTAATTTATGAAAAATGACTTTTTAACATTTCAGAGAGGAGCTATCCATTCATGAACAAATGATTGAATGTACATAATGAATTTCAGTTGAATAAATGCAGAGTGGCAATATCATCATGGTTACCTTCTGATTGCTACTGAAGGACTTCAAAATGTGTGCTGCAAGTAGAGACATCACTGGTAATTGGGACTGGATTATACTTCCCAGTATCATCATAATATAATAATTATGGCTGAAAAATAATAGGAACTCTCTTGTGCCCAGCAGTGTCATAAATGCTTCACCTACATGATATAATTTAATTCTTGCAAAAGTCCTGCAGGATATATCTATTATAACTGTTTCATTGGTGAGGAAATCAAGGTTCAGAGAAGTTAAAAAGCTTACTTAAGTTTAAGTACCTTGTAGGTGAAGAGGCAAATATTGAATCATAGTCTACCTGATTCCATACCCAAGGGCCCTTAACCAGTATGGCCTACTGGCTCTGAGTCCTTTCTCATTTTAGTCAGATAAGACTCTGTTTTAAATCTTTCTTAATATACACATTCATTAAGTCTATTATAGTAACTCTATTCAAGTCATACTCCCACAATAGATAGTAAAGATAGATGATGGATGATATTAGAGAAAGTAAGTGATCTAAGTATTAGGGCCTTGGTTGAGAAAAAGAAATTCCAAATGCAAGTTTGGACTTCAGCTTTTTCAAAGATATAACTTTAATAGCTAATTACATTTTTTAACTCTAGTTTCCTATCTATAAAATAGAGAAAAGATATTAATTATCAATTAAGCATGTATGTAAAGGTGAGGGAAGACATGATACAAATCATTCAAACTAATGGTGATGGGCAACCTTATCAACTGTAAATAAATATTAATGATAAAATAATAGTTATTAAAGATAAAAATATCAACTAAAACATTTTTATGCTATATAATAAAAATGCATATATGTGTATATTTTATATATATATGCCCACATTTATATGCTATATATATATACATACACACATATGTGTGTGTGTATATATATACATATATATGTATGTATGTGTGTGTATATATATGCATATATATATATATATAACCACACACACACACACACACACACACATATATATATATATATATATATATATATATATATATAACCACAGCAACTGGTTGCAATATATTCCTAGAATGGTGATAAGTTGTCCTTTTTATGTTTTTACTCTTTAAGGCTTAACATTCTTAATAATAATAATGAAGATTATAATACACCTCAGAGATAGCTGATTATATGGATTAAGCCCACAAAAGCAATTAAAAGTACTTAGTAAAATTTTAAGAATCATTATGATCTGAACAAATGTTAGCTTAATTAGAATCCAAATTCATTAACCCTTTATCAGTGTTTCTGGGGCTTTTTCTGATACCAAGTGCTACTGTTGGGGGCAACCTAAGTGTGTCATTGCCCCAGTGGTACTGGGGGGCATCAGTGATTTTCAGCAATGCAGTACAGAATTACAGATCAGAGAAGCTTAGGAAAAGTAAGATTAATTGAAGTACATTTCAAGAGAGAAACGAGCTTCACCAAGAATGGCTATAGTCTAACAGAGATGGGGAGGTGTGTCTTATATCTGAGCCATGATGGGTGGTTACAAGGGTGGTGATAGCAGAATGATATGTGAGGTCATTTTGATTGACAGTGGCTATTATATAACGTATTGTTAACTGAGCATGTCCTTACCCAGCGTCCAGTCTGTTATAATTCTATTCATGTACTTCCGGGCATATACATGACATTGTAATGGCAGTAAAATGAGGTTGAGGTGAAATGAAGATCAGAGTACTCCTTACTGCACAAGCATTTGTGTCTGGCCTAAACTGGTTGCTATGCTCTGGTTATTTATTTCCTTGTACTCCAGGATGTAGGGGTATTGCTATTTAAAAAATGAGGTTTTTCTGGGAGTTCCCGGGGTGGCCTTTTGGGTTGGGCTGTCAGTGTTATCATTTGTATGGTTACAGAGCTGGGCCTTCATCCCCGTCTCTCATGGCTACCTAACTACCTAATACAACCAATTCTCCAATTCTCTAACACAAGTCAGGTGTCCAACAATGCAATTCAATTCTGAGACTACCATCTGGAATTAGCATCAGATTCTAAAACTTGAAGGGCTCAGTCCACAAGTCCACCCCGACTTCAGTTGCCAGTCACAAGTCCTGGGCTACCTGTACTTCTTACCAATCAGTTATAAATCAGGGGTTCCCACAGGCCCTTCCTCAGGTTTGATAATTTGCTAGAACAACTTATGGAACTCAGGAAAAGCAGTTTACTTACTTTAACTTGTACATTATAAAGGATACAACTCAGGAACAGCCAAATGTAAAAGACGTTTAAGGATATTGCTGTCACAGGTTTGTGTATCTGGTGCTTCAAAAGGCCGTTATTCAATAGATCAGAGTTTGGAGTAAGGAAAAGTTTATTGACAGAGAAGGTGTGAGGTGAAGATGAAAGCCCCAATTGTTCCTTAAATCCATCTTAAGAATGCCCCAAGTTCAGGTGGCCTGTATGTCCAGGGAAGGGCGAAAGTACTGGGCAAAACGTAGTGTTGTGGTGCGATCAAATTTAAGGCCCACGGAGCCAATTGAGATTAATTATGAGCCTTTATTAGTCGGCTGGCGACCTATTCTCCCCTCTAGAGAATCAGCCCCGAGCCTCCAGAAGGAATAGCTTAAAAAGCCCCAAAACCCCCTCTAGCAAGCAAGCAGGTTTACAGAAGTAGAGGCTGGCCATAACAATCTTTATACGGGATAACTCTTAACATTAGCACTATCTGCACAGTTCTTAACATCTAAACAATGCGAATTGGCCATTAAACAATGGAAGCAGAAGTTGGCCATTTGAAAATTTTCCACCCTTAACAGTAGGATCCAAGGAAGAGCTCTGAAATCTCCAAATGTCTTTGTTTCTGGGTTGGTCGCTCCGTGGACCCCTGCTGATCTGAGTCCATCCTGAGGTGCCTATAAATCTGTAATAAACAATCATTGTTTTGCACACATTTCACCACCTCTTCTGGCAAAGACTCCTTCCAACTTGGGCTTTTTTTGCAAAATCATCAAGCCTAAAGCAGAATTCCTCTAGTCAATTAGCATATCTACAGCAAGAGTTGTTAGCCTGAGAGAGAGAAAGAGTGAGAATGAGAGGGAGGGTGGAAGGGGGGAGAGAGAGAGGGAGAGAGAGAGACAGAACGAGCCTGCTTGCACAAGATCATTTCACTCTGTTACAAGGCAAGGTATGGGGGGTGGCATGAGAGCTTCCATGGCCAATCCAGGCACATAACCTCTGGCACCTCAATGAGTTCACCAACCCAGAAGCTCTCCAAACATCCTTGTTCAAGAGAATTTGTAATCTAATCTCTGTACCCTAACTCCCCACCTTTTGGAGGACAAGCTGAGAGTTCCTACTCTTGAATCATAAGTTTGTTCTCTGTGGTGACCAGCTCCCATCCTGAGGCTTTTTAGGAGCCTCACCCTAAGTTACCTCATTTGCTTAAATCTGTAGTGATCCTAAAGTTTTCCTTATGAATAACAAAAGACTCTTATCTCTCAGAAAATTCCAAGAGTTTTAATTGCTCTGTGCTGGCACCAAGGACAAAGACCAAATATATTTCTTATTATACTTTAGTGTTTATCATAATATATACTGTTTCCTTAGATACCTGCAGGATTTGTCTCTCAGGAATGGGTCATTTGACAAATTCTGAAGGTGGTAAAGGACACAGAATGGCAGTTGTGGGGCAAAGAAATGATCTTAGCCTTTTATCAAAATAATGTTTAAAGTATCCTTTTGGAGATCTGGGTACCTGTATGTTCATTGGGAATCTTTGTTGCTACCATTTGAGGACAACTATGGCTTCTCAGTTTTAGCAGATTGCAGTTCGCAAACTATTCCACAGAGTGATGGAGGGATCATTTTTGAAATAGAGCAACATCAGTAGTTCTCAAAGGTCTAGAACTTCAGGATTCTGAGATGAGTTAACCCTAAGCAACTTGAACACTTCGGATGAGCTTCTCCTCTGTGTTGCCCCTTAATATTTCCCCAGTTCCAAGTACAGATTCTGTCACTGACCCAGTTAAGGTCAGGCTTTCACTCCAAAATAAATCAACTATGTATGGCCAGGAACACAGTGACAAACTCTTAGCAATTTGTCATCCCTGTACACTAAGGGTCCTATTCTCATGGAGAAGAGGAAATATATAAATCAGGCAAATACTACATATGCTATAACTATAAACTCTAAAAAAAATAATCGAATAAGTAATTTTATTAGAAATTACTATTCTAAAAATTAATGACAGGTTGAGAATTGAAATTACCTAACCTTTACCAATACCTGTGAGTAGGTGTGTGTGTGTGTGTGTGTGTGTGTGCGCGCGTGCTTACATGTACATACAAGTGTGTTTCAATGAGTATAAAAATGATATGTTAACCTAAAAATAAAAGGCCTAAGTGAGAGGCAACAAGCAATTATTTGAGATCCAAACTAAAAGCACTGATTCAGGTAGAAACCCAAATAGCGTTCCCATTAGAAGGTGAAGGCAAGGGGTGTTTATTAGAAAGAGAAGAGGAATAATTACATGTCAAGAATAAGAAACTTCTGTGGGTAATAATGAGCAAAGGAAGGAATTTTATATGTGTAGATAACCTAATATTGTGATGGTAAGTCCAAAGAATGTCTTTAATTTTCAGTCAAGTAGTCATGATGTCTGCTTTCCTGTTGGCTTTGCAAATAGTTGTTCAGAATACAATGCTGATTTAGGCCCAGCCCAAAATTTATTGGTGCAATTTTAACATTCCAAACTAGAATGTTGGAGTAAGACATGAAAGGCGGTTCCTCTGGGATAGCAGCTCTGACTCCATTTTAAAGTGGCTCCGTGTGTGTGTGTGTGTGTGTGTGTGTGTGTGTGTGTGTTTTATAGACTATATAAGAATTATAAATTATAAGTAAATATAAGCTGTGACTATCTCAATTGATGTCAGTGTTATTTCCTTGCAGATGGCTTTCATTTGTCAGAAATTAATGAACAGAATATACTATTGTGAGTGATAAGTTTCCAAAGATAGGTTTTATGCCACTTGGCCAACTGGATACCCCCACCTTGGCCCAGTTGGGCTTGTTACTGCTCATTCACACAACTGAAAATCTCTTGACAATTTTCCTTCATACCAAATGGAGCCAGCACTTTCAGATGGATCTCATTAGACTTATAAAAACTGCACACTAGAAAGAGTTTCCATCCCAGAAGGGTTTCTTTCTGCATTTGAACTTACCAAGCCTCTGTACAGTTCTATTCTTGATTAGCAATTTGTCCTCCTAAGAGCTTTAAAGATATACTTTTATATCTCTGTAATTTTATCCCTTCCCCATTTTTCCTTTATCAGCACGTTCAAATGTATTTTACTCTTATCTTGGATCTGTCACTCAGCATGTGTCAACTTCAAGATTGCTACGCTATAGCTGTGACTGTCAGTAATGTTTCAGGAGAAAAAAGGGGTGGGGTGGGGAATCAGAACGCATACATCAGATCTTAGAAATCTGCCCGCCTTGATATATGGCATCCTAGTATGTTATTCTAAGCTATTTCTATCCAACAACAGAATGCCAATCTACAGTCTTGTCTGGGAGAAGAAAGAAAAAAAAAAAATTGACTATATGTTGTCAAATACCATGTCTAATCTATCCATATCATCTTTTCCTTTTAATGCTTCTAAAGCTTTTAGTTAAGGCTCTTTTCTTTCTGATCTCCTCCTCCCTAAACCTCACATCTCCAGCCCCACATTTCTTCTGTCTGATGTAGCCACTTCTTCACTCTCTTTCCTTCCACTTTCTGGGCAAACCTTGATCACTGTCCTTGTCACCTTTCTTTAACGGCTCTGATCATGGATCTGGATCCAAAAACTCAACTGCAAGCAGAGATGACAACTTACCACCTGCACAGGGCCTAGCACAGGTATAAATAGCTCAGATTAGTGATCCCCAGATGTTTGTCTGCTAAATTAATAGTTGGATAGGTAGAAAGATGGATGGATGGATAGATACATGAATAACTGTTTCCTTCTGTAGGCATATGGAATGATGCCTATACATAGTAGGTACTTAGTAAAAGTTTGTTGAGTTAAATTTATATTTCAAATGTGGGGTGAAATAAGTTAAACAGATAAATATAAAAGCTTTTAGAAAGATTATCTATTAGGTGATTTAAAAAGTAGAATATGGGAGCTAGAAATAATGCACAAGTTCGTAGGAAATTAAAGAATTTTGGAATACCTATTTACACCTCTTTCATCAGATAAGCAATTGAACTTTAACTCATATACAGTAAAATTATCTTTTCTAAAACTGCAGACAAGGTGTCAGAAAATGGTATTTTATTTATTCAGTGATCACTTTTAAAGAAAGCCTAAAATATGTGCGTTAACCTAAAAATAAAAAGTGAAAGTTAGAGGCAACAAGCATTATTTTGAAATAAAAAACGAATTATAATCCAGGGGCATACATTGAGGCAAAAACTCAAATTATGTCATGATTATGGGGTGAAGGCAAGGAGTTTTCAGGAGAAAGGAAAGGAAAATAATTAAGTGAATGGAAGGAATTTCTATTGATGCTAATACACTGCTATTCTTCAGCTATACATATTTATTGATTCTAAAGACTGTCTTTAATTCAGTCTCACAGTCAGGCCATCTACTTTCTTATTAGCTTTACAGAGTTGTTTGTAAGACAATGTTGATTTGGCCTAGTCTTACAGTTATTTTGCCCAGTTCAAACATTTCAGAAGCTCAAGGAGTAAGACAGGCAATGCAGTTCCTCTGGCATGGCTGTGCTGACCTTAAAATGTCTCCACTTCTGCCGACTTTGTACATTTCCTTCTTTTGGTTGAGATCTGTCTTTGAAAGCATTACTGATCAATCATTGGAAGACAGTGATGATCACTTATTAAAAGGCTCATTGGTCTTCCATCACTGGGAAAGCTAGTTCCTGGTATGCCATGCCATTATAGGTCCTTTGTTGCCAGGAAGGCTCATTCTAGGTATGTCATGTCCCATGGAGGAGGCAAAGTGGTTTTCTTAGGAGCCTCATTGGAGCAAAAAGAGTGCCAGAACAGAGGAAGGCTTTGCCATCAAGTTCTTTTAGGGTCAAACACCTTCTGCAATTACTCATATGGAGCCCCATAGGCCTTAATGATCATCTTGAAGCTCTGAGCTACCATTATGTGAATGGTGTCCTTATTACACCGATATGTAAAACAGGCAAAATCGCATAACAACAAAATTTCTGTAATAATAAATAAAATACTAAATCAATTTTGGAATATAGATCTGATCCAGAAAGTAATACCTGAGGGTGGCCAGCTGAAGAGGTCAAGGACCCTGGGTATCAGTGGGCATTGTATTTAACCATTTGACTTATGGTAAGATTTTACCTAGTTTTGTCTCTGCTTCTCTGGAATACCTATGGTACAAACAATCAGGTATTTAATAAGAGGCATTTATATGAAAACAAAAGAAAAACGAAGGTTAATTTGGAAACCAGTTTCTGAGCCTAGAGGGCAGCCATTAAGGAGGTTTTTATATGCCGAAGTGGAAGAATCTTTTGCAGTTTAAAATGTCTCTGATGATGTCATCAGTTATTCAGGTAAACCTTTTAGAGTAGCTTGTACAACATCAGACACAAAGACTAAGCATAAGCTGTTATGGTTATTTCTCTGGAATTTGTATCAAGTTGTTTGCATTCAGTTTGCAAGACTTGGGAAAAGGGCAGCTTTAGTTCTCAAGTATTTCAAGTCAAAAGTGGAAGAAAAATTGGAAACTTTCATTTGAAGAGTTGCAGCAAAATAATTGAAGACACTAGAATAATTGAGGATCCAGTACAGTTTTCAAGTGGAAAAGAAAACCTCAAAGATAATTAACAAAACTAATATCCGTGAGTGTATATTACAGTTTCTACTAAAAATAGCTTTTTTCTCCCTCTACAATTATCCTCACTTTTACCAAAAATATTTTGGCAACAAATCAGTTTTACTATAAGTAGATCTAGTTTCGGTTAACTTGGCCAGATTATTTACGTAAATGCTGCAAGTATGGCAATTGATTATATAGGCTCTTTTAAACCTGCTTTGATGGAATTTTTTTATAAAGCATCTCCTGATTATACTTTTAATAGTTTCCTGAGGCTGAGAGGCCAAGCCAAATACTTGCCATCAAATTTTGCCTGCAGTGCTAGTTAATTACTCTCATCTTAAGGTCCACGAAATACTCTGATGTTTCTGCACCAGCAGAAAATAACATTCCTTACTCACCTGGTACAGCTTCTAGGAACCCTGTAAGTAAGGTACAAGACCGACTTTTCCAAGGAGGCTTTTTTAGCTTCCATAAGTCAATCTTAGTTGTTTAAAGCCATCTGGTCATATCTAGGTAAGTCTACGTATGACTGTCTCAAACGTGATATTTCAGTCAAGTCCTTGGTAATATAAGCAGTTCTGATATCAGCTTTCATTCTGCCAAATTTTTGATCATAGAATTATTAAACTTAAAAATATATATATCAGGTTTCAGGTGAGACAAACAAAAATTCTGAAACCTTATGAAGACTCTAGCTTTTAAACACTTAAGTTAAGGTTACCTAGTCAAATGGCATGTTTTTTTTTTTTCAGAATCCTTTTAGAGCTGTTTTTGAAGTCATTTGGCTTTTAGAAGCTTCTACCTGTGAATCAAAGAATGTATTCTGTTGTTTCCAAGAGGTTTGGAATCTGCTCTTTTACAGGGGCCCTTAAGGTAGACTTATCAAAAATAGAGTTTCCCCAAAATGGCCATTAGAGTTTTAAATAATTTTGCCTAAATTGTTTCATAAATATAATTACATGAATAGGAAGAAGGAATTTATATTGGTGCTAATAAGCTGTTGTTATTCTTTACCTGTTTACTAGTTGTAAAGAACATCTTTATTTGTTCTCATTATCAGGATACATGCTTTCCTGTTCTATTTAAAAACAGCTGTTTGTAAAGCAGTGTTGATATAGCTTAGTTCAAAGGTTATTTTGCTCAGTTTGAACATTCTAAAGTTTCAAAGAGTAAGACTTGTGGCGTGCTTCCTCTGGAATGACTTCCTTGACTCCATTTTAAGACAATTCGCTTATGGCAGCTTTTCATGTTTGAATCACATTATATTCAATTTCTTAATTAATACTTCTTCTCCAACTTGCTGGTGGTGGATTTGGAGGGAGAAAAATGTGTAAAGAAGTCCTAACTCTACTATTATTAACTATATGACTAAAACTGTATTGAATGCAAGCCTTGAATAATCAAATACTTACTGATTGCCTGCTATGTAGCAGACAATATACCAATTCACTGATTCTCAAAATCACCTGATGAATCATGTATTTTTCCCACATTACCAGTGCTTCAACTGAAGTGTGAGTGGTTAGGAAACTTTTCCAAGACCTCAGAGCTACTATCTTAGTTTGTTATTCCTACTATAACAAATCACCACAAACAATGGCTTAAAAAATATACAAATTTATTATCTCACAGTTTTGGAGGCCAGAGGGCTACAGTTTATTTCTTAAGGCTTAAGTCAAGGTGTTACCGGGGCCACTTTCATCTGGAGATTCAAGAGGGGAATCTGTTTTCTTGTCTTTTCCAAGCTTCTGGAGGTCGGCTGCTTTTTATTTTTCTTTCTTTCTTTTTTTTTTCTTTCTTCTTTTTCTTTCTTTCTTTCTTTCTTCTTTCTTTCTTTCTTTCTTTTTTTCTTTTTCTTCTCTCTCTCTCTCTCTCTCTCTCTCTCTTTCTTTCTTTTTTCTTTCTTTCTTTTTTTTTTCATTTTTCCCCCTGACTTCTTGCTTTCAACACCACATCTCCTACTTCTTCTCCACATTAAATCTCTGTCTATTCCCTTCTCATTGGGATACTTATGATTACATTTAGAGCCCACCCAGATAATCCAGGATAATCTCCCCATCCCAACATCCTTTAATTTAATCACATCTGTAAAGTCCTTTTTGCCATGTAAAGTAACACTCACAGTTCCAAAGATTTAGATCTGGATATATTTGCAAACCACTATTCAGCCTACTACAGCTAAAATTGTAGGAGCTAGGATTCAATTTTAGGAATTTGGGTGCTATGGATAGCTAGTCATATCATTAGTGTGCCTTGCTGCCTCTCAGGTAATGGGGCACAGCTGCTCAGAAAACAGGAATTGCAAATAAGAAGAACCTACTCAATGTAGCCTAATAAATGTAGGCTAAGAAGCCTCATAGAACCCAAAGGCAAGGATGCAACAGAACCTCAAGAAAGGTCCAAGCACATTTATGAGGAGCCCTTAGGACATTCCCTTTGGGGTTTGTCCGCATGTCTTATCCATTCTTTTCTCTGTGTGTAACTCATTTTTCTTTGCTGTCTGCAGTCTACATAGCAGGAAAATATCACAGTTCAGTTTTACAAGTTCAAGTTCTATACACATCACAAAACACAAATATATCTCCCTCTCTTATAGTGACCACTGAATTTAATCAGCTATGCTGAGGGCTGGATCCCATAGTATCAATATGGTTTCTGGGTGGAGTGAGATCAGAGCTTGCTGAAACTGTCACAGAATTTTTTTAAGGGTTGAGGCTTGAAAGCTGAGCAGCATCAAAGTCACTTCTGCAGCTTTCATCTGTGAGAGCTCTCTGAAAGCAGGGACTTTAGACTCCACATTGTTTTGAAACACAGGAGAAATGTGACATTTATTTGTTGGGGCTCTATAAGAAATGATGGTGAATTTATGAAAATAACAGGTCCCAAGAGAGTAAGGGAGAGGCCCCAGGAGATTCTAGCTGGTGACTTTCAAAACAACTCTTAAGTTATTCCTGTACTTCCCTCCCTCTTGTCTTCCCTTCTTCTCCTTCCTTCCTTTCTTTTTCTTTTTCTTTTTCTCTTTGGTTATTCATTTATTTGCTGGCCCATTGGAGAAAAATATAAAATTGAAGAGGCACTTATGTTCTTCCCAGACAGAGACTTGCACAAAAATGTCAGATGCTCTGATTGGGAGCTGTGGGGTCGTCTGAGAATACAGTTAGGATGTGTATCAGCTGGTACAGGGCATCTGTGATTACCCAAAGAGTTAGAATGAGGACACAATTCAAGGTCTTGAAGAGGTTGGGACACATAATCCTCATTGGCAGAATAGCAGCATATTTGAGGTGGGGGTAGATAAGTTGGATATGATTTTCTGCCTATAGCCACAGTGACTGAAGTTACAAACATCTAAAAGGCTAAGTGTGGTTGGGGCAGTTTCTAAATGACATCTATTGACAATGCTAATAGTAGTGAAGGCAAAGCAGACAAAACAACTATTATCACCATGGTGCACTGAGCTAAAGTCATGGAATGCCACTTATTTAGATTCAAAGATATTCTAAATTTTGAGTATTAAACAAATCAGGGTGTTTTTAGGATTCACAATATCGACATCCCATGGTAGTGCGAGTTAATGTACAAATCACCTAGAACTATATGGAGCCAAAAAGGCAGCGAGCCTATTTAAACTATACAGATCCTAGTGTAACTCAGACTTTGAATCCTGCCTCCCTCATTTTCTAGCTGTATGGCTTTGGGCAAATATTTTATTCTTTTGATCCCCCATTTTGAAGTAATGCCTACTTTGCTGGGATGTTCAAAGCATTCAATGAGTTAATGTGAGTAGGGCCTAACACATAACAAGAACCAACCATAATCCTTTTATTCCTCCTTTTTCTTCTGTCATAATCATTTTTTACTTAGACTCCATATTCATACTACTACAAACAGTGGGCCATGTTAACAAGCTGCTGCCAATCCACCTCCTCTTGGCTGACCCAAAGTTACCCTTCTCATGTGTTACCCAAAGAGCAAGTTGAACAAATATCAAATGCTTAATGCAAATCCATTTATTGTCCATGTGTTCTAAAAACCATCGATCCAATTTTTCAAACTATCTGCAGGAGGTGCAACACTTTGATAAATCTAAATTTTAGACTTCTACACCCCAGAAAACAGCCAAGTGGCTTAGTCTTAATATAAGCCATCCCAGATAGCACATATCATCATAAGAAAATTAAAATTTCTGTCCCATGGGTTGTCTGGGAGTCAACCTATAATCAGAGACAAAGGGTTATGAGAAGGAATCTGACATTAATGAGGGAGGACAGAGGAATTAGAAACTACATGAGACTTGGTGGGGATACAAGTAAGCTAGGGATAGAAGGAATGGCCTCTGGCATGGATGAAACAGGGAAATATCTAAATGATGTTTTCCAACAACACTGGCGGACTGCAAAATGCAGACATGAAGTAACTTTTGATTGCATTATAAAAAGCATCAGTGCATTCTATAGGTAATGAAACCAATTCAAATTTAAAATAATAATACCTAGCATAATATCTGAAACCAGTGTATATGAAATGATATTTTATTGGGTAAATGTATTTGCAAAGTAGTAATAAATCCTATTAACTTATTATATATATATATATATATATATATATATATATGTATTGTACTTCATAAAAACAAATTCAGATAAATTAGAAAATAAGAAATTAATAAAGATAAGCACAAAGTGATATATAAGAAAACAGAGAAGCAATAAAACCAACTAGTTAATTTAAGAATTGATTTCTTTGAAAAGCAAACAAACAATCCAAAATTACAGAAACTCCAGTGAATCTGATAAATACAAGGAGAGAAAGTCCAAATATACAACATTCTAAATGGAAATGATTGGGCGAAGCGGTATCAGAAATCTCAAGGAAGTAAAAAGAATCCTAAAAAAAAAAAAAAAAAAAAAAAAAGCAGTTTGCAACACTAAATGGTTTATTTGAATATTTAGATGAAAGAAATGATTTTCTAAGGAAATGTGTTACCAATATTGACTCTATAAGGGACAGACAACCAACAGAAGTAGCTGACAAAGTCGAGCAAGATACCAAAGAGCTATGATCAGTCATGTGTTAGAGCTGGGCTGGCACTGGTTTGTGAAAGATTATTGTGCATATCTTTCCCACCTCCAAATTCAATATCATCATGTTAATAAACTTGAAATCAGCTGAACCACTCATTAAACATTTACTACCAGCATACTATTAATTATAGTTCTGAGTTCTGAAAAATGTCAGGGCCAGATGAATTAACTGAAACATTTAAGGAACAGCCATTTTAGTAGTTTAAAAGATGTTCCAGGTGAAGGGGGAAAAAAAATTTACAAAGCTTTCAAATCTCCATTTAGTAAGTCCTATACAGATACCAAAGCAAATGCAGAAAGCTGAAAGCTGTAGGCCAATCTTTCTCTTTTATATTAATGCACAAATAAAAGCAAAGCGAATGTCACAGTTAATTATAAACTGATACAGCACGGCCAACTAGGGTTCATTCCTTGAAGGCGAGGGTGGTTTTATAGCAGGAACTCCATTAGTTCAATTCATAGTAATAATATATTGGTCAATTGAGAAAATGCTAGCTGTCCTCATGCTACTGAGATGGACAAACGAAGCAATCAGATAAAAAAATACAATTAAAAAGAGAAAGAAAAAATATACGATTAGGGAAGAAACTCTAAACTCTTTTCATCAGAAGGACTTACTTTGCTTCTTTCTACTGATTTAGCTATCCATATGTATGCAAATGTAAACATGAACACATAAAGTAGACCCTCTTTATTTCCTTTTGGAGCCAAGTACGATGCATATCTTAGAATACCTCCATTACCCTAAACTTTAGTCATTTGTTATAATAAAATAAAAAAAGAGAAAAGAAAGATTGGGGAGATGGTGATGAAAAGCAGTAGCAGGGAAAGGAAAGGAAGAAAAGAGAGAAAGAGGAAGATAAAAAGAAGCTAAGACGGATGCCTGTCTCAGCTATTTTAGGAGCTCGCAGAATTCGTGAAGTAACAGAAACTACTTTCAGCAACATTGTAACTTCCAGCTCGTTTATTCTCTTCCATTGTTACTCTTATTTAAACTTAATTTATATTACATAATGTTAAAAAAAAAAAAGAAGCTAAGATAGTAAGAAAAAAGAAAAAGGGAAAGAGGGAGGGAGGGAGGAGAGACTGAAAGTAGGAAGGAAGAAACAAAACTGCATTCAGATTTTTTTTCTTTCCTTTCTGGTTTAAAAGCTTCTTAAGGAATTTGATCAGTTTTGATTCCTTGGAAAGCAGCATCATATTGCAATTCAGACAGGTCCATTAAAGTACAAAAACTCTGACTCAGCCCCAGCTCTACCATTGAGGAGGCAGATAATGAGGGGTGGATGAAAAGATCACAGCTCTGAGATTTGCAGTGGGGTGGCCAAGTTCTTGCCAAGTCAGTCAAGGCCACCAGGGTTTCAAGTGCCTGAACTTGCCAGCAGATGGAATGTGCCACTGTACTTCTGATTACAGCTGCTAATTGTCCTAGAGAGGTCTGGATATGGAAAAGGGGCAGGGCTCTTTAAAATAGCTTAGCATCTCTAAGCTGGCCAAACTTTTCCGTGTGGCCTAGAAGCAAATAACTTTTTAACCAAAGAAGTATATACCAAAGGAGGGATGAAAAAAGAGAGGTAATTAATTATCTCTTCGCTTGTGTTTCTTTCAATCATTTGACAGGGAAGGGGCTAGCATTTTAGACCACAGTATCCAGGCAGTTTTGCATGTTTGAATCCGTTGTAGTACGGATGCTGTGCTCTGACAACATCCATAAGAGATGTTCACATTATAGGAGGAAAACGAGGAGGTGGAAAAGGAAGAAGAGAGGTAGAAGCAGCCGTTGTGGTAGTCATGGTAGTGTGTGCATGATAATGGTAGTTGCAGTGGTAATAGGTCAGATGACGGTTGTGGTTATTAGGGATCATTCGTTCAGACTTATTATGACTAAATACCCAATGTACCAGGTAACAATATGAGTGATAAAAGTTATGTGTAAAAGACAAGAGGAAAAACCAAAAGAATTTTTGGGACGATCGCAAATCTTGAAAGCTTTTGAGAAGAAATCTTAGGAAACAGGAGAGAGAAGAAAAAGGGTAAGAAGAGCAGTAAGAAAGAACATTATATGAGCTTATTGTGAATGCTCTTTCTAGGTGCTTGCAATGGACTGAATGTGCCCCCCCCCCAGATTCATATGTCCAAGCCCTAACCTCTAGAAGGTCAGAATGTATAGAGTTATGTATAGATTAAGTTAAAATGATGCCAGGGTGGGCCCTAATCCAATCAAATTGGTGTCCTTATAAGAAGAGGAGATTAGGACATACAAAAACACCAAAAATGCATGCTCACAGAAAAGAAAGGAAGGGCCATGAGAGGACATAGCATGAAGGATACCTTCTATAAGCCAAAGAGAGAGACCTCGAAAGAAACTAAAAACACCAATACCTTAATCTTGGACTTCTAGTCTCTAATACTGTGAGAAAATAAGGGTCTGTTGTTTAAGTCACTGAGTCTGTGTTGAAAGGAAGGATAAAAAAAGGGGGAAAAAAGAAAAAAAAAAAGGGGAGCAAATCTGGTGTGTCTTTACTTTATTAAGGTGATAAATACCACAGTTTATTTCCAGCTACCTTACATCATGTTATAAAGCCAATATTTCTAAACATGACCATAGTTAAGTGTTAAAATGCAGGGTGTGTAGGGGGGAGGTTAAGAGGAGATACATTCTAGAATGTGCTGAAATTTGAAGGTTTAAATTAAAGCAATTTTTCATTCTCATATTTCAGTCTTCCCACATAAAGGATTATTTAGTGTTGCAGGATTTTTAAGAAGTCAGAGCTTACCTTGTTGATGCACATGTATTCTCTTCTCCCTACATTTATCCAAATCTTTATACATAGTCTCACGCACAGAGGATGTTACTAGATTCATGAATAATCCTCAGGATTAGTATACTGACTATTTAATAAAACTTGGATGATTAAGCAATTTCCCATTTACCTTTCCATCCCTCTTGCTTTTCTTTTTTTTTATTTTTTCCCCTTGAGGGGAAAAAATTAAGACAGTAATAATATTAGTTGTTGGTTACAAGTTTCTACTTGGCCAATTAAAAGAGAGATTTAAAAACCATAAAAGCATTAGCATACTGGTTACTCAACTCCTGAACATTTGGGAGAAAATCAGGAGACATAAAGATACCATAATGATTAAGTTTGAGCAATAGTTTGCTAATTGTAAAGAGTCATCCAAACCATGCCTTCAGGCCCTTATTCACTCACCAGCCCGTGCTCTAAAGAACACTGCCATGATAATGGATTAAGTGACTTCTCCAGTGGAAGGAAGGCCAGAAATAAAACAAAGAAAAATAAATAAGCACTACATCAAAATGGGGTTGCAAAATGGCTCCTTGAATCCAACCCATCCTTCGAGGTCCCATTCAAGTGAAAAGGCCTGACTGTACCAATCATCAGACTTTTGACATTTCTGAGCCCCGATTTCTAATACATAAAATGGGGATCACTGTATTTATTTCACAGGATTTTTAGCTAGATGCTGTAGAGGAAAAACAAACAAACAAACAAACATAATTTTATCTCTATCCTTCTAGGTTCTGTGCTTCCTTCCTTCATAATTAAAGATTAAGAGGGGAGAATAAAAATAATTGTGATTACATACACACAGGTGTGGGAGCCCCACAAAGATATGAGGCTCAAAGGCAGCCAAGTAGTTGAGCCTAAAATGTCATCTTGAGCTAAGGAAAAGAATAGGGTTTGGGGCTTTACTTAAAGTGGGGGAGGAATGATAATTCATGAAGTGAGAAGAGGAAATGTTTGATAAGCAAATGTTGCCCTGTCATTCAGATAAGTCTCTCGGGTAAAAAAGTGATCTCTGGTAATGGCTCTCTTCCTGGTGCAGGCCTCCTTTCTAAGGTATATTTCATTTACAAAAGGGCTGTTTATGAACCAAGGAGCGGGTTCTCACTAGACACCAAATCAGACAGCACCTTGATCTTGAACTTCCTGCCTCCAGATCTGTGAGAAATCAATTTCTGTTGTTTATAAGCCACCTAGTCTATGACGATTTTTGTCACAGCAGCCTGAATGGAGTAAGACACCCGTGAACGCAGTCCTTCCTCCACACATGATCCCAGAGCCGTGGCAGGAAGCCTGCCTCCGGACTGGGTATTGGGGAAGGGGGTAGATGCCCTTGGGAATGCAAGCTTTCATGGGGAAATGGGACTGATATGTCATAACTTCAATTTGAAGCTCAAAATATGGACGAGAAAGATGGGTAAAGAGTTTCTAAAATACTGAAGAGGTAGAGAGATCTTCCTACTGAGATTAGAGAAGTCTTCACAGAAGATGTGAGTTATTGGAACTGAACCTTAGGTTTGAGGAACATTTAGACTTAGTGAGGGTAGATGAGGAAGTACACTCAGTTGGAATGAGAAACTTGGACACAAACTCAAGGTCATTCCTGCTGGAATTTAGGGAATCAGAGGCCTGCATAATAACTATGTTTTTAGCTAATGCTAGTCATTGTTCTGAATATTTAATATATGTTTGCTATAATCCTGATAACAGCTCTACAAAATGGACATCATTATTATCTTAATTTAAGATAAAAAGAAATAAGGATCACACAACGATTTAGGTGTCAAGACTATTTCTGCCTTTTGGATTTATGTGTGTGTATACTAAGAAACAGTTCAATTAATGGGGAGATGTACAAGATACTAAAAGAACACAGGAGGCCATTTCTGTTTTATATGGGAGAGGGGTTACAAAGGAGGCACAACCTTGCCAAAAAGAATGAGGTAGCAGAGAGACGAGAAGGTGAATTCTAGGCAGAAGCCATCTGCATGTGCAAAGGTTGACATGAACACAGGACTTAAGGTGAATAGTAGGAACTTCAGAACAGCAAGCATGAGAATAAGTTGCACATGGCAACGTGTGAAATAGGACTATAGAAAGATGCAAGGTCCACCGCAAAAAGCTTGACATGCCAGGTCACAGAGTTCAGCCTTAATTCTCAAGGCAATAGTTTTAAAGACGGTTTAAATGAAGGAAAGCCTTTATTGCTTTCCTTTCCTAAAGAGCATGTTGACTATAGTATAGAAACTGGTTGGGAAGTGAGACAGGCAGCAGGAAACAATGAGGAGGCTTTTATGGAAATCTCTGTGAGAGATTTCCATAATTAGGGTCAGTGGGATGGAGAGATGAGGGTCAGTGGGATGGAGATGAGGGAATAGATTCCAGAGACATTTAGGATATTGAAAGATCAGGATTCAGGAAATGCTTAAGAGTGAGGTAGAAAGAAGAGCTTAAGTTGAGAATGACTCCTGTTTTAAAGACTAGTTAGATTAAAAGAACTAACATCCAGGTTAGGAAATGCCCATGATAAGGGTGATAATCACGGCCTCTTAATGTCTCATTGCCTCCAGTCTTTTTCTGATTCAGTTCATTCTTCATGTCTAGTTTAGCAGGTTATTTTTGATGATGTTACAATTGCCATAACAAAGTTCACTTAAAAAAAAATGGTTTTGAGAGAGAGAGACAGAGAGGCACACACAGAGAGACATAAGAGAGAAAGAACAAGATAGATACACAGAGAGAGATATGGAAAAAGACAGAGGGAGAGAGGGAGGGAGAGAAAAAAGGAAGGAGAGGAAGAGAAAAGAAAAAAAATGAATGCACAACTCCAATTTAAAGCAAGAGATTGGGGCTTCTTTTATTTTTATTCTGTGGTTTGCTGCTACTTGAAAGCAACAGTAAAAATAATTCCAATTCATACTTATATCAATATGAGAATGTCCAAACCTGAAGATAATTTTTATAAAAATTTATTTGAGCCCACTGGCAATATATGGCAGGGAGCAAGATCTCACATGCTCTGGAGAATACTTGTATTGTAGCTTCTTGTATGCATTTGAAATTAAGGAGGGAATATAAGGAAGATTATAGGAAGGTGGAAAAAGAAAGGTGGTGATTGCATTATAATTATGTACTTTCTTGAGGGTGGTTAAGGCTTATTTCAAAAGTATGTTAACCCAGATGCACAGAAACAATGGGTAGAGCTTGCTTAAGGCAAAGATAAACCTTCTAAGATAGTAATATGCCTGGGCTTTACTTCTCAACATGACCTGCCCAGTTAGGGATTTATGATCAGATCACCTGTCAGGTTACTTTCTTAACCCTCCCCCTTTTATTCCTATCCACAGTTAGTGCATCCTTACTAATAGCTAAGAATATCATTAGACACTTTTTATAATTGTTTCATTTATCTTTATGATAATCCTCTTAACTATCAGGTTATGTAATTGCCCTGTTTTCCAGATGATGAAACTAAGGTTAAAAGAAGTTAACTTGTTTGATTAAGGCATCTGCCTAGTAATCAGTAATTCTAGAATTTGAAAGGCACTTGGCTCCAAGATCATCCTTCCACTGTATCATGCAAATACATTTTTTGGACACAATCAAAGGAAGAAAAGTTCATGTATGTTTAAGTGTGGAACTGATTAAAAGAGAAACTAGAGAGAAAATGTGCCTAGTATTCTCTTCATAATTCAGGGCCTGGCTCTGACAAGAATGAGGACTGACTGATTTTCACATATAAACTAACTGCATGTTTACCCACTGTATAAATATAATTTCTGGAACCCTAAGAGTGGCTCAAAAGAGACTCTATTTTTTTTTTTGTAAAAAAGAACTTGTGACTACTGAATAGTAAATGTTGACAGTTGGACAGCAGAGTCTTGGAGCCACAGCACAAGAAAGCATAACTGGTATTTTCAAAATACCACTGGACTAGAGAGAACCCCACCAAGACTGAGACAACTCTATCTGGACAGTGGAGTCATTTTGAGGATGGTTCCTACATGTCTATCTCATTACTTTGTTTCTTCTCCGTTGTCACCAATGTAAAACTGTTTTCGGCTGGTCTTGACACCTGTCTCTTCTCTACTGGCTTATAGCAGCTCCTAGTGACAGCCCTGGACACACCCTTCTTTAGATCACTAACACTGTCCAGTACCCAGTTACCACTTCTCTGGCACTGATGTCTAAATATGTTTCTCATTCAATCCTGTGCTAAACCAGTGCAATAGAATATGACTTTTTGTGTGTGTTTGTATACTGGGAAAAAAATGTGATGGGAACATAGATGCATTGCAACAAATCTTTACTGAATTTGCATACAAAGCTACGAATATATAGTAGATACATTAAATATATATTGTTTTGTATGCAAATTCAGTAAAGATTATACAAATAAGATGACTATATATATATATATATATATATATATAGAGAGAGAGAGAGAGAGAGAGAGAGAGAGAGAGAATATATCTCATTATAGACAGAAAGAAAGAAAAATAGGTATGTCCTTAATCAAATTATTTTAGCTCTCCCAGCTTTCAGTTTCCTCTATGTAATGCAGTAGATAGCAGTCCACATGAAATTATTTGGAACACATTAAAAAACTCACAGCACTGAGTCATAACAATTCTCCTTTCAGACCTCCAGTCGTCTTCCCATTAATCATATCGCCTTCTCCACAGCAATATATATTAGGGCCTAATCTAATATAAAGTGCATCTAAACTCACTACTAATTTCTAAATACTTGTGGATCTTACCCAAGCCTCTTGCTGTAAAGTGGTGTACAGAAATGAAAGAGGCGCATTTCTTACCCCCAGGGACTCTATTAGTAGGGGAGATGGACTCATTTTAAAAAGTAACCAAGGATGTGGGTAGGGATAAATAGGCAGAGCACAGAGAAGTTTTGGGCAGTGAAACCACTCTGTATACTATAATACAGGGGGTGCATGTCATTACACATTTGTCTAAACCCTTAGAATGTATAATATCAAGAATGAACCCCAATGTAAGCTATGAATTTGGGGTGATCATGATGTGTCAATGTAGGTTCAACTGTTGTAACAAATGTACCACTCTGGTGAGGGAGTCTGTGCTGTGTGTGGTTGCTGATAATGGGGATAATAAGGCTTTAATCCACTCAGAATTGCTGTGAATCTAAAACTTTTCTAAAAAACTAAAGTCCTAAAAAATAATAATAACTAAGGTAAGTAAATACCGAAGACTCCATGGTTAGTGTTATTGACATAGGTAGCAATTGGAGACCCGGATCACTCAGACAAAGGCTTCTCGCTTCATAGCACCTTTGCCAGACACCAAGCATACTCTTCTCTGTATAGGCAAATGGAGACCTGAATATGAGTCCTTCTCTCTCTCCTTCCCTTTCTTCTTTCATCCTTCCCTCCTTCCCTTCCTCCTTCCCACAGATACATCTTAATGTTATATACTATGTATCCAGCCGTGTTCTAGATATATAAGGGAGAAAATAAATGAGCCACATCCCATTCCAAGGAAATACAGTTTTTTTTTTTTATAAAAATAAGAGAGAAGAAAAATATGTTATAAACCAGATTGAAAACGCTGGGCATCAGAGGAAACGTTCAACTAAATTTCTTTGAATGCCAGAGTGTCTAGTACCCACTTCTACCCAGAAAGATAAAAGACTGTTTCAAGGGGAGGTAGTAGATAATAACAACAAAAGCAACTACTAATATTACTACTACTAATAACAACAACAGCAACAGCAGCAACAACTACTACTGACTTTTGTAAAGACCCACAAAGTACCAGGGACTTTACATGCGTTATCTCAGTTATTCCTCCATCTTCTCTCTGGTTATCTGTCCCAAGAGCCTAGTCCCTTACCCACCAAGAGATACTGCTTTCCACTGTCCCTCTGGGCTTGACAGCATGAAGTGCAATACACACATTTGGGAATAAAAGGGCAGTTCAGTGTAGTGAACAATGGGAATTAAGACCCTAAAGAGAAAAATATTGGGAACATCAGGAAACCATAAAATATTCTATTAAACTAATTTTTGAAAAATAAATCAGGTAGGAGCACATATATATAAGTATACCTGCATAGACTAATTTGAAGATCTGTTATTTCTTCAGGCTTAATTAATGTGGTTCATGTGTTGGGTATTGGAGTCAGACAGACCTTATTTTTAGTCTCAGCTCTACCACTCCCTAGTCTAGGTCTTCCCACAGGTATTCAACGTCTCTAAACCTTATTTTTTTTTTATCTGAAACAAAGTGCACAATTATGTCTTTTTCTAGGATTTCTGTAAAGATTAAAATGACGTATACGACGTGCCTGTCAGAGGACTTGGCACATAGTAGAAACTCAACAAATGTAAAATGTCAAAAATGCTATCTACTCTCAGATTTGTTGTGAAGCCTATATATCACTTAGGGGTGTGGGTGACAGATGTTGGTACTCCATAAATGTAGACTCCCTTTCTCTCCTGGGGAGAAAATGTCAAGGAGATAGGTAAGGGTTCTCAGAACAGCTGTGGCATATTCAAGGCTCCCTGACAAATCAGATGCCTCCCAAATTGCCCAAGTGTTGCCCAGGTGCCTGCCGTCCTGCCTGGAGACTGCAAGAGAGGAGGAGCCCCTGGAGCTCACCGCATCCTCTCTGTCTCCACGCCCTTTCCCAGCACATCCCAGGGCTGCGAAGTTGGACTGGTTCATGCTTTGCAAAGTTTTGCATAAACCTCTTTCTTCTCAGTGCAAATATTATGTGTCTGCAAAATATGTACATACTTGGTAAGGTTCTTTTTATTTTTTATTTTAATTAGTTTAATGTGCTCAAGCTTGGGACTGAACAAAGCTGGGAATGTCCTTTGTACCTCACTCTGTCTGGAAATGAGGACAAAAGAAAAAATAAATTTCTGTGCTTTTAATTTATATGTGCTTCATTCATTCTTTAGCTAGGATCTGCCAGGTTCAAGAAACTTTGCTTATTATAGCTCACAGTAGAAAAAAGGAAAAGAGAAAATAACTTGAATTTCTGGAGTGCCCACATGAACTGGGCCCGTGCTAGGTTTTCCCATAGTTTATTCGATTCCTCACAACAACTCTTTGGACAGATAGGGCAGGTTAAAGTAGTTTCTCCAAATTCATATACCCAGTAGGAAACAGAGCTAGAATAAAAAAAAAAAAAAAAAAAAAAAAAAAAACAAAAAACAAAAAAAAACACAAGCCTTTCTAGTTATAGTGTTCATGCTGTATCCATTATGGGGCTCTGTCTCTAAACTACCTAATTTTATAAATAAGGAAACTGAATCCAGAAAAAAACAACATACCCAAGGGCCATGCTCTGTAGCTAGAGTCAAATTTAGCATTCAAAGATGAATTCCTAATTCCTAGTCCAAAGTAATTTATTTTCATATCTGCTTACTTTCCTTTAATTAAAAAAAAAAAAATTATAAATACTCCTTTGCCTCTACTATGTGAAAGGTACTGCTTAAGGTACAATAAAAGATAGAACAGTTTAAACTAATAGAAACCCTGGCCTTAAACTAAAAGTCTAGGGAGGAAACATTAGCACATTAATCACATAAATGAAGAAAATACAAGGTTTAAAGCATTAGTACCCTGAAAAAAGTACAAAGAAGTTTTAAGAGAGATATCAATAAAAGTATATCAGGGTGACTCTTAGGAAAATGATTGGGGGCTACTTGATATTGGATAATCAGGGAAGACTTTTTGAGGAGGTGATATTTAAACTAGAGACCCTAATGCCAGGGAAAAGCCGATGCAATAGTTCTAAAGCAGAATGAAAAAAAAAAAAAACAAGAAAAAAAAGAAAAAAAAAAAAGGCAAGTATGCCTGGGAGCCCAGTGAGCAAGGGAGAAGGGTAAAGCAGATAAAGTCAGACAGGCTGTCAAGGTAAAGATATTAGACTTTATTACCAGCAAAATGGGAGCCCTTGCAGCAATATAAATAGGATTTTTTACAAGTTCACTCTGCTGCTGTGTAGAGAACAGATTGTAAAGGGGAAAGTATGGGTGTGGACATGAGGGGAAAAGTAAGGGGGTCAGTGTAGTTGTCCCTGTGAAATAAGATGGAGGCTTAGATTTGGAGTGAAGATGGAGAACGATGAACAGATTTGTATTTTCAAGGTGGAGTCAAAAGTCAAGTACGTAACCTCTATGAGGGTAATAATTTGCTTGTTGCTGTCCTGTTAAAATTGTATCCTTAGCGCCTAGAAGAATGACTAGCACATAGGAGATGCTCAGTAAATATTAGTTGAAGAAGCGAACAAAGTAGAAGTTTGGTATCTTAGTTGGCTCAGGCTGCTATAACAAAACCACAATTTCTCACAGTTCCAGAGACTCAGATCAGCAGATTTTGTGTCTTATGAGAGCTCTCTTCTAATTCTAGATGGCTGCCTTGGTGTACGAGAGAGGGAGAGGCAGAAGGAGAGAGAGGAAGAGAGATGGAGAGAGAGAGAGAGAGAGAGAGAGAGAGAGAGAGAGAGAGAGAGAGAGAGAGAGAGAGAAGAGGGAAGAGAGGAGAGAAAGATCTTGTCTCCTCCTCTTTTTATTAGGACATTAATCCCATCATAGAGGCTCTACCTTCGTGACCTCATCTAACCCTGAATACCTCCCAAAGGCCTCACTTTCATGTATCATTATATTGGTAATTGGGACTTCAAAATATGAATTTTTGAAGGGGTGGAGGGGGACATAAATGCTCCATTTATAACATGGGAAAAAGGAAAAGTGTGGTATCAAGAACAATTGAGGTTTTGATCAACTAGGTGGATGGTTGTGCCATTTACAAAGAATTTGGAAGAAATCGGGGGCACATACAAGAGTTATTAGGGATTCTATCAAGTCTGAGATGCATCTTAGATATTTAAGTGAAGCTATCAAGTAAATATCCAATATATGAGTTTGGTCCTCAGGAGATAACCTGTTTAGAAGCTCTTATCATATAGCGATTGTTTAAATCCATAGGCTTATATGAGATCACCAAAGGAGAGAATGTGTATAGAGAAGAATAGGATTTCCAGTCCTAAGCCTGGAGCCCTCTATTTGGAAGTCAAACAGAGGAGAAGTTGGAAAAGTTTAGAAAATGCAAGGAGGGCATGCTCCATTTTCTGAGATGGTTCTTAGTGGTCAAGTAAGGCAAGCATTCTAAGATTGCTACTACCACAGCATTAGTAGTGATTATTATTATCATGATAATGACTAACATTAGTAGAGCACTACTCTGTATTTGGCACACAGTTCAAATGCTGCATATATTTATACATTCAATTCTCATACAAATCTAAGAGGTATGTACCATTGTATGCTTACTTTTCAGATGAAGAAATCAAGACACAAAATTAAGTAACTTTCTTAAGGTCAGACATCTGTTAAATTAGTATACTAGAGCTTACACATAGGAAGTATGACTGCCGAGCCTGCCCTCTTGATCTTTATCTTGTAACATTTCTGAAGATGGAGAAGTGATCATAACATTTGGCTGTTTGGAAGTCACTGGTGATGTGACAAAAGGCTCAAGGGAAAAACCAGACTGGAATGGGCCGGAAAAGACTGAAACTCGGACGTGAAAACTATGGCTATAGGCAACTCTGAAGTTTTGCTAGGAAGGGGAACTTAAAAATAGGCAATAACTATAGTGGTATTTGGGCTTATGAGAGGGTTTTTATTTGTTTTTTTTTTCATTTTGTTGGTTTATTTTAGATAGAAGATGCTGGACCATGTTTATATATTGTTAGAAATCATTCGGTAGAGAAGTACAAATTGATACTAGAGAACACAGGGCATACATAACCACAGGAGCAATTCCCTGAGAGGGGATGGGATACAGGCCTCAAGTGGAGGGTTGGCCTTAGGTGAGAGAGGGGACAATCTATTCCAACAAGAAGAGGACAGAATATGGGAACTAAAGTGCAGAGGAGTAGCAGCTATGGAGACAGAAAGAGAGCTCCAAGACAGAGAGGCCTTTGCCTATTTGTTCACGCTGTAACCCCATCCCCCAGAGCAATGAGTGACACAAAGTAAGCTAAACATCGTGGAATGAATGTATCCATGATGGCTTAATGCATGAAACTCTGTCTCTATCTAGGTCAAGAATTAGACAATGAAAATGAAGGGGGGATAAATGGGTTAGAAGAGAGGCAAAAATGTAAAATATTCATCATATGGGAAGTGAGAAGAGTAGGAATTCTGGAATGCCCATTGGGATTTGTGGTCATACTTTTAAAGTGAGAACAGACAACAAAGCTGTGTGTCTCAGAATGTTTAGTTGTTCCAGTAGTAACACAGTTGGTGCATTTAGATTTAACTAGGTATGCTAACTCCAGAGAGGCTAGGCAGGACCAGGGGTTGGAGTGCAAATGAGCATTGAACAGGATATTGAGATGATCTGTTCTCTCCTGCAGTGACCAGTGATTAGAGGGAAGAAGCAAAATGTTCTTTGCCAAGCTAAGGCCTCACACTGAATATTTCGCCATTTTAATACTCTGTGCTATATGTATTATATAAATCTTGAATGCAGACTGACAAATATCCTTCCAGTTATATTGAATTCTACCCTTTCTTAGGCATATGATATTAAACACTACAGTAGAATCACTATCCACTTGGAGCCAATTAACCCTGGTTTGAATGCTCTTCTGGTTTTTATTACTAGGTGGCTGTAACAGATGTTGTTGGTGCTTTTCCTTGTATTCTCTTAGGCACTAACACTTTTGTGGGCAATCACTGACTCCAGATGCTTGTGTATTTTAATGCAGATTTCCTCTGCAACAGAAAAAGATCACTCTGCCCAGCCTCTTGGCAGATGGCAAGGGTACGAAACTAACATCCCTGGGAGCATCCTTAAGCACTGTCTGTCAGAATTCTGTGAATGATACTCAGCTTTTCTCATCTCTTAGGTGAGACAACCTAGTAAAGCCAGAGTTTCACTGTTGGATTGGTTCCAGTAGGTTCCACTGAACCATAATGATAACTTCTCCACTTCTACAGGTGTAGAATATCTTTCTGTTTCTGAAGAACTTAAACCAGTGGCTTTTCAAGTTACCTAAATTCCCTGAGCCTCGGTTTTCTCCTTTGAAACCCAGGGCTAGTGATACTTCTTCATAAAGTCATTTCAGACTTAAATGAAAGAGTGAGTATGAACAAAACACTCGATTTATTTCCTGGCACATCTAGGTACTAGGTCAGTATAAGGTATCTTTCCCTTCCTTTCACCCTCACAACCCTCAAGATGCCCCAAAGTAGAGAGAGGCAGAGAGAAAGGCATAAGGGGTCATCTAATAGCAAGAACTGCACAGATGACTCTACCGTCTTGGAAGAGACCTGAGCCAGTCTGGGTTACAGTAATGGGGAATTCGGCAGGCGTACACTTAAGGTAGTAAGTAAGGTTGCAGTTTTATAATAAAAAATGAAATGGTTTAATAAACTTTTAATTAGTATTAATTCTTTAAAACTATTATTAATTAAATAATAATAATAAAATCATATGTATAGCTCTCAACATTGCACCAGGCATGTATGAAATAGAAGAATATCTGCCCGCAGCAAGCACAAGACAATGTGAGAAGATTCTCACACATGGATAGTAGCTACTGTTACTTTTTATTGAAAGGATATTGTCTTTGTTGCTAGGCTGAGGAATTTGGTTTCAAGAAGCAGAATTTAAAAAAAAATAAAAAAAATAAAAATAAAGTGTTGCTTACGACCTATCCTGCCAATCAAAATATCAAAAATGAGCCATAAACACAGCCAAGGGAGTTGAGGTACTGATATGTTTATAGGGCCCAAAATTATAGTATAATGAGCCCATTTTATCTAAATCTCTTCTAAATGTGGAGCTGGACATTTTCAAAGGCCAGTGTCACTTCTCAGGAATGCAGAAATGAGTCTCTTCTCTCACATTCCTTTGTCATTGAAATAATTTGCATGAAAATGGAATTTCTATTACATCTCTGCTTCTTAGGCTTGTTTCTTTTTTCAGAGCTGAAAGTTACACTGTGGCAGGCCAGCTTCAGGCATTCATAATTAAAAATAAGCAGGAACTTAGAAGAACTCACTGCAATTAAAAGAGTAACCTCTGCATTCTGGGAACTGAAGAGTCAACCTGAGCTGTAATTATGTTATATAAAGTGTGACCAGGAGCTCAAAGGAGAAGGCGGTGAGAGCAGGGGAGCATTGGAGGAAGAAAGGCAAGGCCACCGAGATGGATCATTAAATTGTGGAATGAGGACACACAGCTTTGCCTGATGGCCGGGCAGGGGAAAGGACTGGGGATGCAGGAGCCAGAGTTACTGAATGAGAATGTCCTTAGAACAGTGCCTCATGTTTGATTTCTGTTACTGGTGTTAAGAGGAATTTCTGTTCCATTTCCCTCCACTCCAGTCTCTCTTTCTCACTCCCTCTATCCTTCTCCCTACCGTCTCCCCTTCTGCCTGTCTAATTTTAGTTCATCCTTCCTCACCCAATAGTGTGGATTTTAAGAGTAAGGAAGCCAGACCAAGGACACCTGGCCCTTCCTCACTGGCCCAGTTGAGCTAATACTTTCTAAGTGCCAAGAACTATGAATACAGAGATGAATAAACAGGATTGTCTATGAGGTGTTCATACCTCAGAGTGAGAAAAAGGGTAGAACGAAATAAGTATAAAAGATTGGGATGAATACTAAATTAGGCACATTACTATACTACTCCATAGCTGTTATTGAGACCCTGCTTTGTGTCCGAACTTTCTGCGTGCTGCCTTGATCCCTTGTAATATCCACATTAAATTAAAGGTATCCATTCTGGCTACATTTATTTAATGATTAATAGGTATCATGTGCATGGCAGTATTATTAAATACTATTGCTCAGAGTCCTCAAGTGTCTTGCCAAGTTTAGACATAAAACATGTTAGATCTGGGATCTTTCTGGGTACTAAGCCAATGGCAAGCATAGAAATCACATCGAAAAAAGGATGATGTTTCTTATAGGAGCAGGCATGGACTGGAAGGAATGGAGAGAAGGAAAGTAAGGTAAGTGAAGATCTCAAAGTGGAGGTAATTACTGAGAGAAGTTTTGAAGGGTTTGCCAGATAGTCCAGAATTGGATAAAATAATGTAATGGCTCTCTCACTGTAATTGTATCTTATTCTCTTCTGTTTTGCTTTAACATGCTTCTTCTGATCCATTTCCTTGATGGTAAGAGAAATGATCCATTTACTTCTGTTAAAAATCTGAGCCCTGGATACTCTACATGAAAAGTCCGATCATAAATATATTTATAAAATAGCAAATTTATAAAATACATTCAGGTTTGAGTATAACATGTTTGTTACAGAAGATTAGGGTCATGTTTTCAAAAATAAATACTGTTTTATTAATATTAATTCAATTATTCATTTATCACATCCTTTATGAATGCTCACTCTCCTCAGGCACCCAGCTTCCTAGAATTCAAAACTATAATCCCTAATGGCCCACTGGACAGCTCTACTTGAATTTCAAGAGCCTTCAATGTCCTGCACCGGAAACTGCATCCCATACATACGTATGGGAACCCCCACATACATGAAAGAGTCAGACACAGAAAGAGAAAATGAGGTATAATTGGCATTCAGAGCTAAGAATGAGGTAAGGCACCTTAGGGCTTCTGAGGGGGAGGAAGGTCCTTCACAGGACAATAAGAAGAGCCAATGGTCACTAATTAGAAATTTGCCCTGTCTTATCGATAGGTCATAAGAAGTTATTTCTGGTGATAACTTCTATTACGTACAAGGCCTCAATTTAAATTTTTTAAGGGACAGGTAGAAGTTTTTTTCTTAATCTCACAGGGTCTTGATTGCCTGCAGCTGAAAATAATCCACATGCCAAAGTAGCACATCCTGGGAAGGCCTGTTCTGAACCCCTTCAAACAGTTATCCCAGCCAGGCTCTCCTCTCGTTTTCAGTCTTGGTTAGACAGTCTCCATTCACAGTGCTACTTGAGCTAGCGTACAGATAATCATTCGTTCATCTTCTTCATCCTCAGATGCCCAATGTAGGAATCGCTGTGAAACCCAGCTATTCTTTTCCCATGCACATTATCTTTGCTCAGGTCATTTCATATTTTATTCAGACCTTCACAAGAGCTTTCTTACTGGAGCTTCTGACTCCAGCCTTTCCCTACTCCAGTATTTCCTTTCTATCACAGTGTGACTATGAAATTGTGTGTGTGTGGTTTCTTCTTCAAATAGATTGCAAATTACTTGAAGACCAGGAAGATGTCTCCCTATTTATCATGTACTCCATGGCATGGTTCTTAGCATACAGCAGGTGCTCAGTAAATGTTTCTGGCTTGTTGGACCTGAAGGTGGTGCAGATGGGGAAGAAGAATTGCCAAACAATAAGAACATTCATGCCAAACTACATGTATTCTATAAAATTATTTGCAATTAATTAATAAGGGAGAAAAAAGGCAGGAACTCTGAGAAAAATGTCAACACACCTTGCTACCTATGTCATTTATCACAGAAATTTTCTGCATTAAACAACTGAGTTAGTGAGTAAATGTATGCATATATGTGTGCATTTATATATATGCATTTTTTCTTATTTTTAACTTACAACTACCATAATGAGATTGGCATTATTAAGAGGAAACTGAGTTCCAGAAAGATTTACTAGCCATAAAATTAGGACATGGTAAGTACCTGATTAGACCCCAGATTCACCGGGTTTGAAGCCCAAGCTCTTATCCCCAAGGGAAGGTTTTATAATGCTGGGCAAGTACAATCGAATAGTTAAAATATCAAGAATTGTCCAGGGATGTCTGTTTTTCCTGAGTCGGCCCTTATTTTGAGAGCATCATTCAGAGGCCTGACTTAGGAGAGAAAGAAAGACTGGGTTTTGGTATCTGAGTGTATTTGACATCTTCATTCAAAATACCTGTTATTCTCTGAAAGTTGTAGAATAATTATTTATAGTTGGTAGAATTTTAATAGAAACAGCACAGCTCAGGATCATAAAAAGAAATGAAAAAGAGAGTACTCAAAGAATAAAAGCAGAAGTGGTAGAAAAGATAATCTGGGGCCAGATGAAATTGCATGAGTCCCAGGCAGAGAGCAAGGAGCTTCATTCCTAAAGTATGGAGTGCTCAGCCTGATAAAATGTGCTGATATTAAATGATATAGAAATATAAAAGTTTACATCAGTACTATAATTTTATCATAAATATACAACTTTTTTTTTTCTCTCAACACAGGACTGCTGAATAAACTGTAAATACCTATATGTCAGGCACCCAGTAGAGATACAGTGAGAATATGGCAGATACAGTCCCAACTAGTGGAAGATATAGAAAAGTATAGTAAGGGCTGACAGGAAAATGACAGAGTCTCTGGAGCAATGGCGAGTTCTTTCAAAAGGAAAAGAAGACAGGAAAGATGACTAAGATAGCCATGTGGAAAGGACAGGGTACCACAGCTCTGAGGCCTCTATAGCTGATCAGTGGAGCTCAGGCAGTGGTGAGAACTGCAGCTAGATGGGTAATTTTCATTTCATAAATAGAGAAAGAGAAGAGTAGATAGGGTTGGGTTGATTGTTGGGTTATTCATTGTTAGGCCATGTAAAAGTCTTAAAATCAGTATAACACATTTCCTGTGATTTTTTTAAAGAGCTGTGTCCTTCTTTGTAGTTGAGAAGAATGACTTTCAGAGTTCAGAGGGTACAATGAGCATTTCTGAGAATGAAATACAAAGAAGTGCATACCCCATAGACAGTTTTGATGTGGACTCCCAAATTTCTTGTCAGATTTTTTGGACTCAAGTCCTAGCCTCAGTACTGTTATGGGCAAGTCATTGAGAGTCGCTGAGTTAGTTTCCTCATTTGTCAAATCTGTCAATACAACACAAATTGTTGCATAATTAATGTTAAGACTAGGGACCAGGATGACATGGAAAGTTGTTATCAATAGAAGAGTAGTAAAAGTTGTAGTGTAAGTTTCCATGACCAAGAATGTGAATTACCTACTCATTTTATACTGCTCATTTTATACTTGCTCATTTTATACTCCTGCAGGAAATGTTTTCTCAAGCTCCAGACCAGAGATAGTAATCTTCCCCAGGCTTCCACATCACCCTGCACAGGGTACCCTGTGTTATATTAGAATATTTTTTTCTCATGTCTTTCTCTTTGACTACTTGGTCTTCCTGAAGGAAAGCATTTTGCCTAGGTTATCTTTATAGTCCCATGACCCTAGCACGGGTGCAGAGTAAGCACTTAATCACTTGGTTATGAACTGTAAGTTCTGTTGAAACTGTAAGTTCATCAAAGGATTCTTCAGATTGGGAAGTAAAGAGGGGGTGAAATGCTAACCTTTTAGTACTTTCCTGGGTAGACAGGACTGTAATTGAAGCAACAGAGACTAAAGAGGTCAGCACATTGTCTCTTATTGAGATGTTGAGTGGGACCAGAACCTGTGGGAACAGCCAGCCAATATCTCAGGTTATTAATCTCATACGAGTGCTGGTATTGTTTGTCATCTCTTTATTACAGGGTTTTCAGTGTGTCAGAGATAACCTAGAATTATCCCAAATAGACTTCCATTGACTTTGGAAAATTTCATAGTGCTGATTTCTTTATCAAAATGGCATTTGGATGATTATCGTATTCTCTCAAAAATAGGTGTATCTCCTTTCCTGAATCAGAAGTAACTATTGCCATTCCCAGGAAAAAGTTATCTCTGTCAGCTGTATCTGGTCTTTCAAAAAGATTGAAATCTTACAAGCCATCAGTCACATATGGTTGGACAATTTGTATTGTTCTCAGTTTTCACTTTGTCTTTCCATTTTTATTTCTCCAGTTTTTTCACATTATGGAGAAGCTGGTGATTGATGGGCAAAGAGCAATAGTCTAGTATATCAGTTGAATCAGAGCTGTCCGTGTGAGATGTGTTCCAAGCAAATTACACTCAGCATTCCTTGGAACCTGTTGTCCTGGAGTCGCAGGGCTTAGTGGGACCAAAGAGAGATAGCGGGGTCAAAAGAGTAAGCCTGTCTTTGTCACATGGAATTCAGATATATACTGTTCTCCAGATAGCTTTTTGTTTTATTACTTTTTAATTGTGTGTGTGTATGTGTGTATGTATAGCTGGAATGGGAGATAGGTGAGTAGACACTAGAAATACAGAATCTTAAGAATCAAAGGGAGATTCAAAGTTTAAAAAGCCAAACTCATCCCATTTTGAATATTCTCCACAATATTTCTTTCAAAATCTTTCCTAGTTTCTCTCTATATGTGTCTAGGGCGGGAAACTCCTCACCCAACAGTGTGCCCAAGGTCATCTCTGGGCATTTGTTTCTTAATTATCTGTTTCATTCTCTCACTTTGACCTACCATATATATAGCCTTTCTGATAAATTAAGATATAGACATGATTCCCCCATGTCTTATCTATAAGCTAAATATTCCTTACGTGATGTGGTTTTGAATTCTTTCAAGGCCCAATTCATCCCTTTTGAATGTGTTCCACCTGGTCTGGAGAGTCAGCATCATGAAGTGTTCTGACACCACGCTGCCATTATCTCTCTCACTAGGAGCCGGGTAATAACCCATCAGAATTGGTGTGGTTTATACCAAGAAGCCCGTGATTCAATCAGTTCAGCATCTCTTTGTCCCATGAAGCTGTTGTTAGTTTGTTTCTTTGGACTGTCTTTGGCCATGGGCTGCAGGTCATATGATAAAGATAGTTTCATTGGTTCTAATCATAATAAGGACTATTGAAAGATGTTGTTCACTCTCTGTTACTGCTATTACATAATGCTACCAAAGCTGTCTAGAGAAAAGCAGGGCTGGGAGTAGAATGAGGAGGAGGAAGGCCACTAGAAGATTTAGTAGGGCAGGTGAACATGGCAAAAAAAGGCCCATGGGAGTCATCTACATCTTGGAAAACAGAAAGAAGTTTGTTTGTTTGTTTTTTTTTTATTTGTTATTTTTAATGTCGAAACCACTAAGGACTCAAATTTAGCTTCTACTAATCCCACTAAGGCACATAGATACAATACATTCACAGAGATAAGCTCTAGATCCCTGGAGCGAAGCACCAGGCTAGGAGTTCAAATGGGATAAAGATTATGACATGTAAACTATTAAGTGCTAGACCAATCTAAGCTGATTTTTTCTCCAAATAACATCTTTTAAAGAACTCCTAGTTTTGTTTTGTTTTCTCCTCTAAATTTGGAACATGAATATGCCCAAGATGAATCAAATGGTAACCATGGGGTGGAAATGCTTGTTATTAAAACAAAATTAATACATACTCTATTACTCTATAGAATGGAATAATATAATAATATCATATTAATATTAATAATATAATAATATAATATTATTATGGAATAATAACAAATATGTATTTACTCTTGATTTCTCGATCCTGGCACAGAGGCCCTAAAACCCTTGGAATTTCCTGAGTGTTAGGGGTGTCTTTTGTTATTCAGGAAGAGATCCCTTGGAATATACCTAAAGCAATGCTAATGAGGTGACTCAGGGTGAGGCCCCAAATAGCTACAGGTTATTGTCCAGTCAACAGAAAGACCAAATACCTGATCACAGAGTGAGAATTCTCAGCCCTCTTTCCCCTCCAACTTCTAAGGAGAAGTGCAGGTAGCCTGGAGACCCAGGACTTGACACTGGTGCCTGAAGTGAAGGCAGTCTTGTGGACCTGCGCCCTTAAATCTGTGGAGTCTGATGCTAACTCCTGGTACTGTCAGAACAAGACTGAATGGTTGGACATTCTATTGATGTCAGAGAATTCAGAGAGCTGCAATAAAGTACAGGAGAGAGATAAACTTTTTAGGATTCAGAAGTTTTTACCCCTAGTTTTGCTGCCAACCTCAATTGTGACAACCTCAACTTATCACCAAAGGAGTTTTACCCTAATATACATTAAAAAAAAAAATGATAATGAGTATTAGGAAGCTAAGGTACTGACTGCAAAACTTTATTTTCTGGAAAATATAGACTTTGTCAATACATCAGTTACATAACTGCTTATTTCACTCACTTGCTCGTAAACTGTTTCTAACTCCCGTTAAAATTAATACCAAACATCTAAATTTGGCCTTTAAAACCTCCTGTCTTTTTAGCACTTACCTACTTTTTCAGCCTCACGCACAGTTTTATCAGGTGTATAAGATTTTGAAATCACAGGAACTCCTGATGTGATAGAAAGGGCAATGACTTCATATCCTGGTTTTCTTGTGCACAAAAACAGTGACCTACATAAAGCTAATATCCAGTGTGTCTCCTTACACATATCGTGTGTTCTGAGTTTCGGCTTTCGTGTCTGTAAATGAGATACTGTGATGGGTTGAATTTTGCAGCACGCTCACCTCAAATTTACATATTGAAGTCTTAACCCCCAGTACCTCAGAATGTGACTGTACTTGGAAATACGGTTATCATAAATGTAACTAGTCAAGATAAGGTCACACCAGAGTAGGGTGAGCCCCTAATCCAACATTACTGGAATCCTTGTAAAAGGGGGAAATTTCAGCACAAAGAAGAGCAAAAGAAGACCACTATTTGAAGATAAAGACAGATACCAGATACAAGCCAAAGAATGACAGATTGCCAGCCAAATACCAGAAGCTAGGAAAAAAGGCCTGGGACAGATTCTTTTTCACAGCCCTCAGAAGGAATGAATCCTGCTGACACCTTGATCTCAGACTTCAAGCCTCCCACACTGTGAGAAAATAAATCTCTTCAGTTTAAGTGACTCAGTTTGTGGCACTTTGTCACAGCAGCCCCTAGGAAACTAACATAGATACTAATATTATATTCATAGGCTTGATTTTTTTAATAAGATTTAAAAGCGATAACTATGAAAATAAAAAACTTCTATAGAGTCCTACAAGCTAAATGCTTAATATAAACATCCTGACTAAATAAATAAACAAGCACGCGAACACAAAGGTGTTTCCATTGCATCTCCACAGTTATCTGGAGAACAGAGGGGTGGACCTTGAGGAGAAACACAGCAATTTTTGTAAAGGTGAGAGTTTATCCCTAGAGGCTAAGAAAGGTTTGATGTACGCTTTTCTGTGCTTTTCTGAACTATTTGGACTCTAAGATTAATGCCCGTGATGTTGTCTTTCTTGCCTTTGCATTTTAATAATATGCAAGGAAAGGAAGCTTCGATTTGGAAAGAAAGGCTGAGTTCCATTATCTAACCTAGTTTATTTATTCTTTTCATTCAGCTTGTCTGTTCTGTCTGAGGAATCCTAAATGACATTCATAGTTGGCAGGGAAAATAAAGAATTTACAAAACTCACTGGATGTCTATTAATGTGGCTCTTTTAAATACACCTACCTAAGAGTCTGTACTGGTCATCCTGTAAAAATCAAAGTGTTTGAAGAAAGCAATGAATGTTAACACCTAAGAGCAATCAAAGACTACATTTTGTACATAAAATTGTCAAAGACTAAAGAAAAATACCTGTTGATGACAGTGTGGGAACATGGGCTAGTCAGTGTTTAAATTGGATCAGATTTTCAGTAGCAAATAGGAAATGTATATCAAAGCCCTAACAATGTACATTTGCTATAAAACTCAGCAATTGTATTTTTAAAATTTGATCGTAAAGCAATAATATTGGATGTAAATAAAAATATTTTGCAAAGATGTTTATTGCAATGTTGTTCATAAAAAGAAAAAAATTAAATTATTTTAAATGGTTAAGAGTAGATATTAGATTAATTAACTAAACTAATTATTAGATTAATTATTAAAACCATGTAATAGATTTTCATGCAAACATTGAAAATTGTATGATAAAGATAACTAATTTAAATGTATAAAATATTATTTATTTTAGCTGTATATATATATATATATCTCTTTAAAGAAATTATATTTTATCTATCAACATTTAAGAATAGGATGTGTTACAGTCCTGTATTTCTCTAAATAAAATTAACCCTGTTACAACATCTACCTACATGACTATTGCTAAATTAATTCTCAGATATTAGTGGGGTGGCATACATGAGATGCTACAGGAACTTAAATATATGTGCTGCCATAATCTGGGGTAGGCATTGGTTCCTTACGTCATTTTAGAGATGCTCTAAAGCTTGTTTCTCCTTGCCAAAGCTGATGGCTCTATAAACTGAACATGAGGATATTGAGCCTCAGCGCCTAAAACCATGACTCTTACGGTGAACTCCCTCTAGCCTTGTCTGAGAGGTCCTGCCACAACCCCCAGGAGCTTTATGGAATCAGGATGTAGATCCCTGTCCTTAAGAACTTAAAGCCTTCTCCTCAGCCTCAGGGCTTCTCATTCTCTATGGCTGGGCCTTGCACAGTCTTAACCTCAAGCCCTAGCCTCCACACCCTTCAGGTTTCAGACTGTCCAATACAGTCTTCCTCTCTGAGTCTGAAATCTTAACACTACAAAACAAAAACACTGTTTGCTGGGGGTTATGGGATAGGAGAAGCTCCTGCCTGAAAAAAAACGCAGTTCTAACTTTTCTTTCTTGGGTAAAAAATGAACTCCAAAATCAATTCTTTTCCTAATCCCCAACTATTTAATTGGCTTGTTCAAGTACTAAATTTCAACAGGCAGATAACCTTGGAATCCTCGTCAGACCTTTCCTTTTAAAAGAACCTAGAATAACTTGCTTACACTTGTCTGCTTTAATTACATTATCTATAAATTGAAATTTAAAATATGATCTAACAATATTACTGTATAGGCCATAAAGAATTGAGGACGTTTTGCACTTTACAAAATGGATTGCATGGGAGCCATGATAATGATGTCAACTGGCACATAATGGGAACATTCTTAGGGTGTGACCAGGACACCCAAAACTACAGAAACATCAGCCACGACTGCCCTCAGAAAGCCCCGATTGCAGGAACCAATAAGCATAAGATTCCACCCTGTAAGGACCAATAAGCTGAACACCACAGATGATGCTCAAGCCTGACCTGACAGCATCATGGACGGGTATACTGAGAGCTGAAGATTCTGACTGTTGTATCCGACTTGAGACCATTGCAAAATCATCTGTACTGTCAATCAATAGAGCTCGCTTTGGAGACACTAAGGATTCTCATCCCTTCACTGTGTCACATCAGACTCTGTGTATTATGTGCAACCTATGTGGATAGCTGATTGGTTTATATGACAACGTTCCACTCGATTTGTGAAAAGACACAAATACGTTCAAGGGTGTTACTTCGGTAGTTGCTTTCTTTGCTTGCGACAATTACCTACACTCATGTAGCTGCCATTAAGTTGGGGTCTCCCTAGGGAAGTCGATGAGGCAGAGGTTAACATGGGAAACTTTACTGAGGAGTCTTCTAAGTACTGGCACCTGTGAAGGAAAGGTGGCAGCTGGCTTGAGCAGAGGGTGAAGTTACAACAAAACCAGCCCCGTGAGGAATTCTGAGACTGTCTATCAGAGTAGTCCCAAGTTGGGGAGAGGGGGCAGCCCTTTATTCCCCAATATGGATTGGTATTGGATGCAGGCTGGCCCTGGAAGGTGATGAGAGTTCGGGAGGCAGTTCTGTACAGCTGAGGCAATTCTTAATGAAGGCTGACATCTGAGCACTGTCAGAAAGACAACCTTCCCTGCAACTGGAAAATCTGTCCTTCATTACTGAAGTGGAGCCCTGGAAGGTGCAGCATAGCATCTATGACAGTAGTTATATGACATTTCCAAAGATAAATAATGTCTAGTGCCCAGCACATATTAAGAGCTCCATAAACATTGGCCTGTATGTGCTTCTGCTTTATTATCATTCTTAGAATTATACATATTAAAATGTCAGCAGTGTTAACTTGGTGTGGGACGATGGCTGTTGGCTGTGTTTTCTATGTGTTTTTCCGTGTTTTCAATTTTGCAGTTCTCTATTGCCCTAAGTCATCTTTCAACTACCTGGTATAGACAGGCAGATGTCAGGCTCACTAGGTAGCCAAGCCGTTTCCTGTGAAGTAGAAGGAGAAACACACCATCCTATTTAGATTGCTTAATACCACTTTGTTGCACTTGACTCATGTGTCCAAATATATCCCCCCAACACCTTACACAGTTTGGATCTTCAGAAATATCTCATAAATGTCAGGTGAATAAATGACTAAATTAGAATAAAAATATAGCATCATTCTATGTGCTTCTTGCATATATTCCTTCCTCTTTTTTATTTGGTAATTTATGTGTTCATTCATTCACTTATTGTTGTATTTATTCAACAGCCATATCTGATATTCATACCTTGGGGCAAATAGTATTCTAAGGGCATGGCTGCTGTAACAGTAGTAGCTTCAGATGAATGTGATGACAGCTTCATACATCACTTAGGTCAGTCAAACTTGAGTTATCTAAAGTATAAAAAAGAAAATACAGTAAAGATGGTAAGGAATCAGCCATATTACACAGGACAGGAAAAGGTGCAAGTTTTGGAACTTCTAAATCCTCACTTAGGGGATGCATAGTTGCAAATGATAATATCTGAGTGAGTGAAGATCATGTCAAAGCTATGGAAAGTTTATATTAACTCACCCATACTCCAAGGTCACTTGTGTATGTAAGATTGGAGCAGTTTGCGCTGGGGTTATTTCTTATCAGCACATTATCAAATTTTGGTTTGTGCAATATACAACATGACTAACAGAAAAAGTATAGCACTCTACCCTCAGCCTTGAAAACAGTTCATTTGTCACTCAGCTTTCTCAGACTGACAACACTGATCTAAATGTGTTCCTAAACTTCGACCTACAGAAATAGAACAAGGGTCAGCTACCCAGGAGTCTCTGGGGTCACAAAAATAGGCCCTAGTCCAGTTTAGGGCATATTGTTTAGAGAATAACCAATAAAACTTGATACCCAAGGTCTTTTTGATCTAGTAGAGAATATAGAACATAAACAAAAAAAGTATTTGAAGGAACACTGAGGTGTGGTGAGACCTGACTAAAAAGGAAACTAGCAGTCCATGGTGATGAGCTAAAGAGGGGTCTGTAAAATTTTAAAAAAGAAGGTGACACTTTGATTAGCTCTTCAGTGTGCAGATGGAGAGGGTATATTCTAAACAAAGCTAATTATATGAACTGACAAAGAAAAAATACACACAGCTTGTAAACATTTATAGGAGAGCCGTGTGATAATATAGGTCAGATGGTTTTGTAACCTTTAAAATGTTAGGCACCACATTAGTTATTAGTTATATGTTATCCACAGACCCCATATTACATGTGGGACAATATTTTGGTGTCTTTTGTCTTGGGAAACATACAGAAAAACATGTCTTGTTTTTCTCTGACACGTGCACTTACCAGCAAGCTTCTTTCTGATACCTTGTCAACAGTCCTTCCTAAGCACACTTGACCTCTTCAGATTACATTGCTGGCTTTCTTAAACATTAAATAACTGGAGGAGAACCCCTGGTTGAGGTCAAATTATTTATCAGGATCAATAGCTTTGACTGACTCTGGGTAGCTGTGGTGCATTCTATATTGAAAGGTCAGAATCTGTCAACTAGCAGGAAATGCTCTAAGCTCAAATAATGCATGTCAGGATACCATAAAATGTTGATTGCACTATCCAGGGGCCATCTTGAAACATCTTCATTCCTTTTGTGTCTAAAATAACCACTAGATGGCACTGCTATTTCAAAATGGATTATCTTGGAAGAGAATGGAAGCACCATCACTATCTTTTGCCCTACCCCCACCCCTATTTTGTTAATGTATGCAATATGCATGTAGATGGGACTCAGGTACTGCTCTTCATCTCTTATTCTGTCAGTTTTCAAACATAAACAATTAAGGTAGTAATAACACTGGGTGTTCTTGTGAGGGTCACATTCAATAACAGATAGTAACAAATTCTGTATGGATAGTAAGTTATTCCATGGACTCTAAAGCACTGAGTAGATATCATTTTGTGAAATTATCAATAAATATAATTCAGATGAATATAAATGATAAGATAGAGAGTATACCTAATGACAATCCAAATAGCTAAGTCTCATAAGTCATAAAATGAAGAGACCAATGACAAAGAATGAAAAACCCCCTAAATTGACAGAGAGAAAAAAATATGCTTAAGGGAATTTATCACATTATGTATTTATATTTCTAAGTAGTATCAATTCTAAGTACACTTTTGTTATTTAACAACCATCACAAGAAAGACCCATATGCATTAGTTGTAAAATATATTGAAAACATTATTCATTGTCTTGCCCAGTGACCCAATAGTACTATCTCAAGAGATAAGTTTCCATTAGAATTTAATATAAGAAAAATTATAAAGAACTGGTCTACGACATTTTATCAGACAATAAGAGATTATGTAACTCATCTATCTATCTTCTTGGCTACCAAGAGGTGCAGAACTAATTTTAATATTTATTCCAGTATTAACCCTCCTGGATAGCATATCCTTGTGCTTCCTTATTCTATTTATTTATTTTTTTATGTTTTGAGGTCTGTTTCTTTTCCAGAAATGTTAACATGTGTTTGACTTTTTTTATGGTCTATCTCAAATTCTTTTTGGAATGAGTTAGAATATTGATAAAGAAAATATGATAAAGTGTTTAAAAGGTATTTAAAATACTTTGATTTGTCAACCTAGTAAAAGTCACTATAGATTCATTCAATAATTATTTGCCTTTTTACATAGTATCCTCTAGGTATTAAAACAAAAGAAATAAATAGTTTTTAATTAGAAACTAATACTGTCAGAGAAACAAAATATACCAAACATACTATATACTTTTAAATTGCTTTGCAAGGCATTATCTAATTTCATGCTAAGGTGAGTTTGAGAATATTGCAAGACTCAGAGAGATCCCTGAACTGGTGGGAGGGATCTGGAAAGTCTTTATGGAGAAGTATAACTGAAGTATATTCTGAGGATCTAGAAGTGTTTAGATAAGTAGAGAGCAAAGAAAAGAAAGAGAGATGAAAGCCTACTTGAGATCTAGGGTACAGTCAAATTAATTTACCTTTGGTAAAGGGTTTGTATTACTCTAAACATTGAAAATTAGAACTGAAGACTTGAATGCAAAGCTAAGGAATTACTACTTCTCATATAAGTGTAATTGTTTTGTAAATGCAGGCTAAAATGGGTAGTTTCTCACAATTCATGGCCTCTAGATAGAGCACCTACCTACTGAACTAATTGCTGATCCTTAAATATCCCGAGGCTACTTCATGGGCTCCACAAATAATTGAAAGACCAGGTGATCAAATATGAACAGCATATAGAAGACATCTACAACAAAACTCCTGGAAACTTTTGAATTTACCTTTCGATGAAGTCTAATTTAGTTAAATATTGACAATTCAAAAATATTCCTGTTTTTATGGGATGTGGATTTGTGTTTTATTAGGTTGGTGTCCCTCAAAGTCAAGTTAAAATTTATGTTCCCAATTGTCTGGAACATTTTTTTTTTTTTTTTTGGTAAGATTCCATAAGATTGATCTAAAAAAGTTAGATTTTTTTCTTTTAATTCTCTCTCTTTTTTAAGGGGTGGAGCATTAGGTATTCATTGATCATGTTATCTATCTAATACATAGAATCCTCTCTCTGAAATGATTATAAGTACCTCCATAATCTATTTTCCCCAGGGCAAACAGCTTTTGTTTATTAACCATACCTTATGTGGCATAGCTTTGAGCTGCTACCCTCACAGCCATCCCTAGACACCCGTTAATCTCCTCTGAACACATTTCTATTAAAATATATATATTCCTCTTAAAGTACAGGAGCCATATCTTATCACAAAAAGAGAGCAAAGTCACCCTTTCTGTGTTTCTAGTTGTTATTTATTCACATTTATTCATTCAAGAAATATTTGTTGAGCACCTATTTTATGCCAAGCATTTCACCTAACAGATACTTGTGTCTCCTCACTTGGAGTTTACAACCTGAATGGGGGAAAAAAAAGATACCAAACAAATGGAAATATGTATGCAGTGACAATTGTGTGAGGTCTGCTTTGATAGTATGATAGAGTTGGGATGTGGTGGTCATAGTTGTTTTGCTTAAGGAAATTATCTTAAAAACCTTGTTGTCCGGGACAGTAAGCTAATAAACTTTCTGTGCCTCAGTTTCCACATCTCATAAAAGAGAGCATACTACAACCTATCACAAAGAGTTGTAGGAAATAAATGAGAGAAAATAATTAGAAGACTTGGCTTAAGGATGGTGATGATAATGATGATGATGATGATGATGACTAAGAAGAGGGAGCACCAGTTGGCAAGGCCTGAAGGGAGGCATATGATAGTGTGCTGGCTAGAAAGTTACTGCTTGGACTCACCCATGGGAACATAACATTCTAACAATAAGCCTTCTGCTTCTGTACCTGCCACTTGCACAACTGACCTGTGGGTTGACAGTAAACAGAAGAAAAATAGACTTTTGTGTTCAGACAGAATGAAGAATGGTGTTTAGGGCTTAAAAACCCTGCACCTCTACATTTCAGGGCTGCTTAATTTGGGGTCTGCATACCCCTGGCAGACCCAGCTGGCTGAATGAAGAGTGTTTCCTATAACTCACTGAGTTCTGGTGTCTATCGGGGCTGGCAGCTACAACATCAGGAATCTGAATGAAGAACAATATGTCCCCAGCACTGAGAATGAGAGAACACATAGGGGAAGGGACAGAAGGAAGGCTCTTTGGACAAACATGTAAGAAAGCAGAGGCCTTTTGAGAGCCACGTCTGCCTTTTGACAGAATAGAGCGTACTGTGAAGGGGAGAATATAACAAACACCCACTTTTCTCAGCAATCCTTGTTTTTCCCAACCTGCCCTTGGCTTTGTATGTGAACTGGTTGTAAAGTTTAATGCTGTTTAGTGATTTTGTGATTTTGATTTGGGTGATATTGCTTCTTTTCCTATTAATGTGTTTTTAATTTGGATAATGCCTAAAAGATAAGAAATAATTCCTGCCCTTCCACCACCTGGGATTCTGATCAACCTTCTTGCGCAGGGGCATTTGTTGGTTTTTCAGTTCTCCTTCTGCCTTCAACAAGCTCAGCTATACACACTTAACTCCTTTCATCTTGTCTCACCCAGTTAGTCCCATTTTCTTAATCATTTTTGTTCCTCCTCTCACTATTCCCTTGAAAATTGCTTTATCTCATGGTCAATTTATCACATAGCCATTTAATTTTTATCAGGCACATAAACCCCTTGGTAGAAATAGCACTGAGAAGCATATTCGTAGTCACTGAAGATTCCACTTTTCTGAGTATATTGCTCACTCTTACAGATTGGTTTATATGCATAGCTCAAAAAGTTGAGTGCAATTAGCAGGATGTCTGTGTTCTGATCACATCGCCATCTTGGCTATTCGGTGTGCTGGTGAAACTGACTGATTCAGAAATTAGCATAAAAGAATCTAGACTGTACCATTTGACCCACCTAAATAGCTATGTGACTGACTCAACCTCTCTGAGCTGCAGGGTCTTTTATTTTAGGTGGAGGTTAAACAGGTAGCTCTGATATCAGACTGGCAGGGTATAAATCACCAGTCTCTCCTCTGCCAGCACTTTGACATCAGCTAAGTGACTTACCTCCTCTTTACCTTAGCTTCTTCATTTATAAAATGAAAATGATATCTATACCTCTGTGATAGGGCTGTTGTGAATATGAACAGTAAAGTACTTAAAAGAGAGCCTTGCAGGAGGTGAGAGCTCAGTGAATGTTGGCATTCTTTCATGTAAAATGGGTACAATAAAACCTACTTACAAGGATACACACACACACACACACACACACACATATAATATATTAATATATAATATATATAATATTAATATATTATATATTGATATATTATATTAATACATTACATATTAATATATTATATTTGATATATTTATTATATATATCATATATATATAAATCAGTTAGCTATTATGAAATTTTATAGTTCACTAAATATAATCTGTCCACATATATTTGCCTTCATGAATGCATCATGTAGAGGTAAATTTTTTATGAAAGATGAAAACGTCTTCAGATGACTAATAGTAAATACAGTTGAATACTTCCCAGTTAGTTGGAGAAATGATAGCTTTCTAGATTTGAAGAAATAGAAGAAATCATGAAGAAAAGATTGGCATATTCAATTACATATAATTTTGAAATATATGTACAATGAAAAAATATCATAACAAATAAAAAAACAACAGATTGAGAAAAATATTTACGCAGATATGTCAAAGGAAATTGTTATGAAGATTAAATGAGATGATGAATGTGACAGTGCCTAGTCAACTCTGAAGCATAAAAAATATTTAAGTTCTGAAAAATTATGCTACAATTTATTGAGCAATTCTTATTCACCAGGCACTTATTATATCCATATAATCCTGATGCTAACTGAGGGCCACCTGCATGCTAAGATTTCCCTGATTCTATGACTTTAGGGGTGACCAAAACTTTAAAGGGAGAAATGTCATTAATCTTGTCATTCTTCTCCTCATTCTCCTTAACTAAGCTCTGGTCACCTGAGTTCCCTTGAGGCTCTATTTGTAGTGTCCTGTCAAACTCAGTCCTTTCCCCTAAAAGGAATTTACTCTACATATATTGTGATTATAGGAATTTTAGGGATAATCAGGGTGACACAAGATATAACTGCAAAGCCTTTGCCACCTTTTTGTTCCTTACTCCTATTACTTCCTCTCTCCTTCTCAGAAACATATTTCTTCCTTATATCATGAAGAATTATTTCCTTTCTTAAAAGCCTTGAAGCCCACTTCAAGTGGGCTTATTAAGGCAATTTCTGAACAAAGGAGGCCCTCTTCCTAAGGTAAATCTTACATTAGCCTCTAAGAGGATTAAATGTCCCTATTTAATTATGTATATTATTTCAAATCCTCACAAAAGTCTTGTAAGGTATGTCCATTCTTATATGTGGTGCATGAAGAAATAAAGACAAAGAGAGATGAAGTGCCTCCTTGAAATTACACATCAATAGATAGCTACATGGTCTTAATAATAATTAAAGCAATACTATGTAAATATATAAATAATATATACATAAAAAGTATATATGTAAATAAATTAGAGAAAATATTTATATCCCAAGCGACTTGAACTATAAACTCTCATAATAGGAAATAGAAATATACTTCTTTGCTTCTGTTTGTATTTCACTACTTGTCCTATTGATAACAATATAAAAATAACAACATGTAATATATGTTGAGTTTATTGTGTACCAGGCAACATTCTATGTATTTTGCATGTATTAACTTTTTAAATCTCACAACAATCTAAATAGCTAAACACTATTATTATCCCCATTCCATAAATAAGAAGTATAAATAAATTAAACAACTTAACCAAGTATACAAGCATGCAGAAACCTATAATCTAATAAGATCTCAAAACCTCTACACTAACACAAAATAAAAGATTCACTAGCCCTTGTAATTAAAGACCTTAAAAATCACACCATAGCAAATTCAAGTTTTACATTCTTTAAAATTAGGAAATATTTTATTTAAAAAATAATACCAAGTACTAGTGACATTAAAACTAGTTATACATATGTGGTAAATGGTCATGGAAAGTTGGCCTTTTTGAGAGACAAAAATGATTATCATCTTTGACTCAGTCTGTCTCTGGGGAATTTATTATAGAGAAATAAACTTTTTAAATATAAAAAGATATATATCATGTTACTCATTGCAGCTGACATGTCTAATAACTGGGTAAATATATTATGAATGTTAATTCATAAGTGAAATATAATGCAGTCATTAAAATTTTAATTATAGACTATGTTTTTACATGGGAATATAATAATGAATAAAAATCTATGAACAGAATATATACATGTTATTACTATTTTAAAAAATAAAGATTTATGAACAAAGAATCAATACAAAGTATATAAAATTAAACTGGTAGAAGGAAAGTGATTTTTAAAAACATTTTTATCTTTAAATTACATTTGCGTTATAATATATTTGAATACAAAAATTAAAGGGTAGGCAATTTGGAGAATCAAGGAAGATTTCATATGTATTTTTCATGGTTACTCTTGGAGGGGGATCTAGTCTTGGAGAGGGACCTGATGCCAATTTTTCACTCAGCATAAGTCCTCTAAACTTCCACAAACCAAATAGCTTTTCCAGCCAACCTTCTGTACTCAGTACTCCTCAAGAATTCACTTCCAGAATGTCTTTCTGTTAAAGGAGTTATCAAGGGGAAACCAACATGCCCAGCCCCCAATTTCCTTGTGCATTACCACCTTTCCATGTCACCATTATGATGAAATGTGTCCTGCCATTCACATGTGTTGGGCTGAGGAAAAACGACAACCCCTATAGAAAGAACTAAATACTCTTACCCAGAAAAGTACTTGTCCAAACCCTCATTACTCTGCTAAATACCTACATTGCTTGCTTTGAGTCATGAATTCTCTAATTTGTGAATTGTCTTCTCACATCGCTTGAGTGCCCCTGAGGGCAGACTGGACCCATATCTGTTCATTTTGTTTTCTCCAAATCACAGTGATTTGCCTAAATCGTTCCTCTAATCTTGAGTGCTTTTTCCTCTCTTTGGCTTCTAAAGGAATCCTACTCAATCTTCTAGCTCTGAGAGATCACATCCGTGCAGAGCTTTCCAACCCCAGTCAGGCAGAGAGAGGAGTTCCTGCCTCTCATTTGCAGTATCACTCTGAACACCTTCAGATGTTACATTTCTGACAGTGACTGTTTCATCTTACCACAGCACTATCCTTATAGTTATTGCCAGCTTTACAAACGGTATGCCCACTTGGTAAAATCTTGACTAGAACTACAAAAAAGAGAAAAGGAAAGCCTTTAAATGTATTTCAACCCCTGAGAAGCACCATGTATATAAAGCACACTGTATATATCATAGTTTTATCAGTATTATATAAGTATATAGTTATATAAGTATTCATTATCTAAGTAGTCTTGCCAAATGTACTGCTCAGTAACATGTTTTTTTTTTTTTAATTTTAATCCACATAAAAATATAGTATGGAGAATTATCAATGTCAATTCATATAGATTTGGTTTATTCTTCTAAATCTATGGTGTTCTACAAAAGGGATGCTCAATAACTTACCTAATTTTATTTCAATGGAATTGAATTCAATTGTATTCAATTGCTTACTATTCTTAAATAATAATGCAGTGAACATCTTTATATATGTATCTTTCTTCACTTTTTAATTTTTTTTCTAGGCCAAACGTCTAGAAGTGAAACAGCTGTGTAAATCTATACACATATTTTAAAATTTGATATATAACTACATTGCCCACCAGAAAGGCTGTACTAGTTATAACTCTCATGAGACCTTATTGAAGTCCTTGATTTTCTGTGCCCTTTCAGCACTGATTATCTTCGTATTATCTTTTAAGAACTTGTTTATCTCGCTGGCTTCCAATTAGACTGGTTTTACAGAGGGCAAAGATGTATGTTTATCATCTTTTGGTAACCAATTAAATTTTTAAAAATACATATGAATACTTAACTAATGGAAATTTGTAAAAAAAATGTGAAAAGTTTAAATACTAAATCATTAAGCAGATTATTTATGCACTACTATGAATTTGAGGGAAGGTTTTAAGAGACATTGGTCCACAGAATGGCAAATTGAATTCTGTCTGTCTCCTATTCATTCTATCCTGAGGCAGGACACATAAACTCTTTGAGCCTCAGTCTCTTCTTCACTAAAATGAGCTCAGTAGTGCCTCTAATTTTTTGCAACATTAATGTAAGGATTGAATAAGCAAATCCTATAAAATATTGCTAATCTCATTACGGTTTACAAAATAGCAGCATTAGTATAAGCTGGGAGCCGATTATAAATATAGAATCACAGGCTATGCCCAGACCTACTGAATAAGAATCTGCATTTTAACAAGATCTCCCAGAGATTCTTATTCAGTTTAATGTTTAAAAAGCACAGATAGAAAACATTAAGCACAGAAGATGACTAATAACATATAATCAATAAAATAATGACAACAATGATGATGCGGATATGATGTATGTAAAGTACCCAGCATTGAATAAACCATAGTTGTTTTGATTTTTATTTGCTGTTCAAATTTGGCTTTAAAAAACAACCTGGGCTCATAAAAATGCTGCATCTCTTTAATGTGTGCATAAGTTCTATTTGGGAGTGTTAAGCTATGTCCTATGCAGTGGAAAGAATGTGATTTGCACTTGGCCATTCCTTTGGGAGGTAGTGGAGCATAGGCCTTGGGAACCAAAAGAGTTGGATTTGAGTCCTAGCTCTATTTCTCATTAGCTCTTGGTTTCCAGGTAAATCAAGAGATTTACTCAGCTCTGCTCTCTTCAGCTGGTTGTACTGAGACTTTTAATAGTTTACCTGTATAATGCCATGAGCACTGTTTGACATATTTCAGGGTCAGGAATAATATTTACTGATAGTTTCTGTGATAAGTGCTCAACAGTGTTCTAAGTAGTTATTTAATATACTCGTCATGAAATCCAATAGCTAAATATGTATCATTATTCCTATTTATGAAAAAGTAAATAGTCTTAGAGTTAGGTGAAGTCACCTGCCTAAGGCCACACAGCCTCCTGTAAATGGCGTGCTGAGTATATAAACCTAGGCAGTCCGATGTCCCAGTTTAATCCATCTTTCTTCTTTCCTTTTTATTTTTTCTTTCTTTTCTTTTTTTCTTCCTTGACAATGCTTCCTTCAGAAAGTGAAGCATTTAACACCTTCCAAGTAACCTTTTTCTTTTTTCATTCATATTTTCCACCATTTTGTTTTCCTCCTCTCCACCTCTCTCTAGAATTAATTCCTTGACCTACTGGTGATACCCAGGAGCTCAATGTGGCTTCAGCATATATCAAAGTGATGATGGCATATACCAAAGTCACTGATCCGAGGAATATTTTTTCCCTTCACTGTCTCATGTTTCACAGGCTTTTAATAGCTTTAAATTTCTTTCACATGTGGACAATAATAATGAACACACTTATGCATTTAATAAGTATCAGATACTGCTCTAAGGATTTTCCTCAGTAATTAACTGAGTTATTAATTTAGTCAGTCCCTATAACAACTCAATGATGCAGGTGCTTTAGGCACCCTCAATTTACAGATGAAGAAACTGAGGCCAAAGAATTTATGTCAGTTGCTCAAGGCTGCAGTGGTAGCTGAAATTCAAACCCAGGCAGCTTTGCTATAGAATCTGTTCTTTTAACTACTATACTAATAGTGAGAGATCAGTAGAAAGGTTCTAGCATGACCACTTCATAGACGAATGCAAATCCTCAAAATAATATATTATTTGCCAGAAGTTACATAGATTGCCAGTTGCAGAGCTAGGATTAAAATCCAAGTATTCTGAATCCAGGCTATTGAAATAAGAAAAGGTAACCTAAGCGAAACAGCCACAAAGAAAGCCATAAAGGAGTTTGTATGGAAACTGAGGCCCACAACATGCTGGAAGTGAAGGGTCCTCTGTTTTGCCTGAGAAATTTGGTTTGTCAATTTAGACCGAAGCAATGTTTTCTCCTTCCCAGAAAGCCCATTCTCCCATCAGTTTGATCCTGCACCTGGAATTATGTTTGACTCTGAATTTGCAATGCACAATAATGTGGTTTTATTTCTGTTTGTGTTTTTCCTTCTTATTCTTATTTTCCTTCTTCTTAACAGTCAGACCCTTCCCTTTTACATTGGTCCACTGAGGCTGTTAAATTAAGAAAAATAATCCTCCACTGAAAACACCAGTATTCCCATTCTCTGTGGTGTGCTATTAACATGTCATTTCTGTTTTGTAATTATTGTCAATTGTTACTTCTCCTCTTTTTAAAAATCTGCTCTCTCTTCCCATTTTCCAGATCATGTAGCTTATAAATGATTTTCATTTATTTTTGATTCTGGGCTCTAATTTGTTCCTAAATTGCCAACTGTCAACATTTTGAGATTCAATGTTTGATTTAAAGTATTAAATCCTGCCTTTCTCTTTTAGTAAAAAAATAAAATAAGTGGATGTTTGTTTAGAATTGCTAGAAAAAAATATTTTTAAAGTATACAAAGCATTATTTCCATGTAATTTGACTTTATTTGTAGTGTAAAGTAAGGAGGGAAAATATTATCCTTTTTTTTAATAGAAAAATAACCTGCAGCTCAGAGAAATTAACTCAGAGACATTAAATGAGTGCCAACAAGGAGGAGGCTGCCATTCTCCTAGAGCCTTTTATTTCTTCCTCTGAATGACAGAGGAAAGAAACTAGGTTAACACTTGGATTTGAATCATCACTATCCTTCTTAGCTTCTGTGTAAACTTGGGGACCACATACCTTTTCCAAGTAGGAGTATCTACCGATCAGAATAAAGATGATTAAAGATTATATTACCCACACTTAAAAATAAATTCAGTATTGGAGTAGGTCAGTTATCTAGAGTGATTTTGCTTTGGTCAAGTGGGTGGATAGTACTACTTTAATAGAGAGAGGGAAGGTAAGATGCTCAACTGGCAGTTTAGCGGACAGATTAGGCGAGAATTGTAGGCTCCATGGTGGTCCTGTTCTGCAAATGGTGTGCTACTTTCTCTTGAATGACCACATTGATTTGTTAGTCCAAGGAGATATCATTGGGCTCTTCAGTGTGGTTTTTTAAAAGTATTTCTTTGCAATTGCATTATTTTGGCAAGTCTCAAAGGGACATTTGTGATCTAAAGGAAACAACACAAAGAAGTTATAACGGTGCCTAGTATCCCCTACATGCACAGTAAGAAGTAACAGAAAAGGGTGAATTGGGCAAGATGGGAACCAATTGATCACAGTAGACACAGTGCTTTGAGAGAGCAGTTGTGTTCAGCCCTGGAGTTTCAGAGAAAAATGGGCTGGTGTGTTGGGAAGTGGAAATCAAGAGACCCCAACTGAATCCTTTCACCTCTTCTGATTTCAGGTTCCACATGTTGAAAATGAGGGGCTAACCTATAGCAGTCCTAAGATTTTAGCAATCTCGTCATGGGGCTAGCGAACAGTGTACAGTAGGTGTATCTGGGGCATGGGCCAATGTATCTGTCTACTTTCTTTTTCCTTTACTACAAAAGACAAAGATAGTAATGATTCTATGAATATAGAGCCCCCTCCCCTCACCACTGCCCCAAAGGGAAAATTAAGTAATAAAGGGCTTTACTATTGCAAAGAAGCAGATAATAAGACAATTAGGACCATTAAAAATTGACAAAGTATCAAGACCAGATGAATTACATGGCTTCATTCTGACAGCAATATTAAGGGGATGGGAAAAACCATTGGCAGAGCCATCTTTAAGGTCAAGAGACTCCCCACACAGGCAGCAAATGTTCTCTTAAGTCCAAAAGCTAGAACCAGGCCCAGGTATAAAGGTACTGTGTTTCTAAAAGGTGCCTCAGATTGCAAATCTCCAACTGAGGCTTTTCTGTGCCTTCTAAGACCCTCTCCATCTTTTCATTATGCCACCAGTAATACAGTTTCTTATAGGCCTGACTCTGTCCCCCATTAAAATGTGAGCCTCTCTAGAGCAAAGCTTTATTTTTCCTTATCAGATATGATGACAGCACAGAGAAGATACTCAGCAAATCTGTGGTATGACTGAATGAATAAATTTAAAGAAGAGGATGAATCTTTGGCCTCAGTTCCATATAAGCTCCCTCAGAGACATATGTTTTGGGGAAGAATATTTGTAATACCTTTCTCAAATTAAAATCTCAAAGAATCTGTATTTCTACAAAAACCTGGCCAATTCCTAAGAGGTCCTAAGAATAGTATGGCCTTTGCAAAAGAAATTTGAGAAGAAAAGGCACATGACCAAGAAAAAGGCTGGCTACTATGAGCATGGGGCCATTCTTAAAGACTTCATTTTCAGATGCATCCAAAATGTTAATATATGGATAGTAAATATTGTGTCTGGATATCCTGTACATCTTGATTTATAGAAGAGGTAAAATTCAGAAAACTTAAGTCTGTCAAAATCACAAAGCATAGCAGACAGAGTAGGAGACAGACCGGGGCAACTTTACCTCAAGTATGTCTGAGCCTCTTTTCTGTCCATTATGCCCAAAACCTCCCAACTTTATGAGACACTGATGTTTTTAAGCCTCTGGCATATAAGGCAGTTGGAATCATATCAAACAAGGTTTGTGATCACTGTTCAACTTCCTTTTTTGTGCATAGCAAATGATAGTGGGCCTAAGAGCGCTGTCCTTTAGACGTGACTTGCTGGTTCTGAATTAGGGTCCTGTTCTGGAGCTCTGACTACTATTTCTCAGCCAGGTCCCTTCTTCAGTGGAGGTGCCTAAGCGGAACTCTTAACAGTGTGGAAGGGAGATGCGTTGCCATTCCTATTGAATAGTGAGAAAACTGAGATTTAGAAAATATGTAACACCCCAAGGACATATTGGCCTAAAAAAGTCTGGAGAAAAGTCTGGAGTTGATACCTAGTCTCCTGCCTCCTTGTCCAATATGATTTCTACTAGTCCTCAGCTCAAGGCAGTTCTGAGACTTTACAGATCTTTTTGCTTTTTTTTTTTTTTTTAACTTTTAAAAATTAGTTTATTGGGGTAACATTTGTTAATACAATTGCATAATTTTCATGTGTACATTATAATTCATCATCTGTATATTCTATTGTGTGTTTACCACCCAAAGTCCAGTTTCCTTCAGCTGCCATATATATAAGGAGGGTGCGGTATTAGCTGCTGTAGAGATGGATTGTTGTGGATCTGAATCCTGATGCTGACACTTGCCAGTTGTATGACCTTGAAGAAACTACATATCTCTGAGGCTCAGTTTCCTTTCCCATGTAATGAGGGAACTAATACCTACCTCATTGAGTTGCTCTGAGAATTAAATCAATCTGTGAATTAATTAACTTATTCTCCGCCTTGTACCAGAAAGGATTCAAGGTGGCTTACAAGGACACAATAATATGATTTAAGAATAGGGGAGAAAAGAAATAAGAAGAAGACAGGCAGATAGGGAGGTTAGTACAATGAAATGGCTAGGAATAGATGCCCCATTCTTCAGAAAGTTGTCCAGTGGCAAACCCCAAAGGGGAGGCTTGACAACTATATTGTTTTCTGTGTCCGTTAGGTTATATCCCCTTAATATAAGGGGGACACAGCTAGGTTTAAGATATGAGGTATTTCAGGTTCTAAGCATTATATTAGGTAGTAGAGATCAGTGATGAAAAAGGCAGACATGGTCATTGCCCTCATGGAGGTGATAGTCTTCATGATTTCATGATATCAATATGATTATCTCATCCATGATATCATCTTGGATCAAAAAAAGCAAAGAAGAAATGTGTTACTTAAAGTTCCACATGCCAAACTCTGAGCACAGTGTCTGGTATACAAAGTATGTTTAACATTCATTTGTCCACTTATTTAACAAATGTTTGTCTGTCTATGATATCTACATCTATGCCTTTTCTAGGCACTGGGGATGTGTGGGGACAAAACATCTCTACCTATATTCTAGTTTAGGAGATGGTCAATAAGATCATTAGGTAATGTATGTGGGAAATAGATATTGACAGGAAAGCATGGTAAAGAGCACTTGAATCCAGTTCAGAGAGAATGGTCAGGGGAAGCCTCACTGAGAAGGTGACATTTGAGTCCAAACCTGAAGGAAGACAGGGAGGGAGGCGTGAAGATTCTGAAGAGGGCATTCTAAGCAAAGAGACGAGCAAGGGCAAATGCCAAAGGCAGACTGATGCAGGCCTGCCAAGATCCACACAGTCTCGGGCAGGACTCTTTTAGTTGAAGTAGCAGAAACAACTCCGAACAGGTTTAGCAAAACAGATTTACAGGAAAGAGACGTGAGTGGTACGTAAAACCTGAAGATGAGATGCAGGAAAGCAGCCACCTCTAACTGAGGAAGCTCTGCAGAGCTGGGCCTAGCTCCCCTGGCGTGCTCTCTCATCTCCTGTCTGAACATTGGCTCTGTCCTCTCAGAGTTCTTCCTCTATTCATGTGGAGCATGACATGTGGCTGGAAGCTGCAGTCACATTCTTAGAGCCTTACCGTGAAGCAGTGTAATCGATACACGTTTCTCTGCCTCCTCTTTCATAAAAAATGCCTTGACCCAAAGGTCACTGTGGTTGTAAGATGGGACATGACTTGATTGGTTCAGCCTTGGGTTATGTGCTCACCTCTGTGGTCTGGTTAACAAAATCTGTCATTAAAGAAGGTAGAGAAAAGGGAACTGGGCTCACTAAGACCATAGACACCAAAAGTTCCACTCTAAGTACATGACTTGCCCTAAGAGAAACAGTTCATAAATGTCACAGTGGCAATTACATCTTTCTACCCCATCAGGAGTCATTAATATCCTAGTTATTTTGACATATGAATAGGACCTTGGATTATTATATGTTCTTGCTGATTCCCAAGAGACGTTTTGTGGTTTCTCTCATTTTTACAGAGGACATTCTATTTGTTGTCATATGCATATAATGATCCCATAATCGAAAATGCTTTATGCTTATGATGCTGAGTCGTAGGCTATAATTACCTCCCCTTTGTTGTCATTAGTAAGTGCTATGAGATTTCAAACAACTGGAAAGTAGGCCACAGTACACACAAAATCTCCAATAATGCACAAGTTAATTTTAAGCAGGGTCATTTTTGGTGATAATAATAATTATGATTAAAAAGTAATTTAAAGAGCAAAAGTTGAAATGCATTCTAAACAGTGAGGAAATTTTTGTGAAATATTCTGGGGGAAATAGATGTAGACTTATAATGCACTGGTAAGAATTAGGGGTATTTTTCTACACTCTGGTCATTTTAGTAAACTATATATTTTCCCCTAAAGTTTAGCTGTGTCAATACACACACATGTCTTCTGGCTTCAGCTTAAAAAAGGCACTGTCCGGAGACTGAGGGAGGAAAGGGAATGAGGCTGGGGCATTTATTTCCCCAGTTTGATTCCTACAAGAACATCTCAGATTCCTCAATCTCTCTCTCTCCCCGCCGTCTGTCTCTCTCTCTCTCTCTCTGTCTCGCTCGCTTGCTCACTCACTCACTTTCTCTCTGAAAATCTCTCTCTCCTCATGTCCTTTTAGATCCATGGAGTAGAATGGAGTGGTGTTGATGGCTTCCAGGTATTATGAGCCCCAGGGTACTGCTCTATCCCCTAGGCCATACCTTTGTAAACTATGTTTTCATTAAAATCTCCTCAGATTTTCCAATTTGACAGGACCACCTATTTTGTGTAGGCACACTAACACACTTCCCCCAGCCAAATCCTTGCTCACCTTGCAAGTACCTTGTAATGGTATTAATTCTGCTCATCAGTCAGGCATGTCTGTGGTCAGATATGTCTTTGCATTTCTCTATGCATTTTTGTTAATTCTCACTCCTGATCTTGGAATGCCCTCTGTTTAAACCCCTCATCATCAAATTTCTCCAAAGCTATGTCCTAAAGAAAGCTTCCCTGACACACCAGTCAGATGCAATCTTATCTTTCTCTGGAATCCCACAATTCTTTATCCAATTTCTATCACAGTGCTTATTTCTACTCTACAGCTTTGTGTTTGCCACACATCTTATCTTCCGTAATTAGCTGATGGATCCATGCCTTCAGGATTCACTACTCAACAAGATGCCAACAGAACACCTTGCAATATAAGGCATTCAGGAAATATCTGTTGATTGGTAGAATGGATAGATTGCTAAATTTCAGTGATATTGCTTAGACAGCTAATCTCAGATGAATGCTCCCACATTTTAGCATCATCCTCATTAATTCAGCTAACATGTCTAGAGGACCTATTACATGCCAGGAATTGTGCTAAGTGCTAATTATTCCATAACTGTCAAAAAAAAAAAAAACAAAAAACCACAAACCTACTGTTGGAAAGTATATATTTATTGATCCTACAAAATAATTTTAAAAATCTCTCATTGATTTGAATTTTTAAAATCATCTGTGCAGAAATATATAGGGTCCTTAGAACACATCTTTAGTAGTTTCTCCACGCTGATTTCTGCAAACACTGAGTTAATTACACATTCTCAACAGTACTGACAGTCACCTCAACTTAAACACAGTTTGCACCCATATAGAACTGTGAGACTCAAACTTTCCTGGCTGTGAGAACATCATGTAAGGAGCTTTACAATATAAATTCTTGTCACATTAGTCCTCACTTCCACCTCAGACCTGTTGAATTGTTGTTTAGGTTGTGAGTGGTGGCTGATTTGAGTGTTGTCACCTTCTCCTTTCCTATTTTTCCTCAATTCTGACTTCATTAACAAGACACCTTCCAAAGATGGTATTCAGAAACCATCGTTTTAAAGTAAGTTTTAGTCATATAGACACCTGTAAGAAAAATAAAACATTTTTTCTGCATTTAATAGATGAGGAAATTGTGGTTTTAATATATTAAGTGAATTAGAAAAAGAAATAAGCATTTCAATGAAGTAGGAACATTAAGGCTGAATAGACATAATACGAGGCTCAATCCTTGATATCAGCAAGAAGTCAGAATAAGAAGCCGCAGACCTCTTTCCCCCAATACAGACAATAATTCAACAATGCATGGACAAGGCCCCTTATGAGAAATCCAGAAAAGAGTTACGGGGCACCTGTACTCCAGATGAGCGCAAGACTAGCCAGATCCGCGTCTAAGGAAAATACATGGCATTCACTTGTGATAATCCCTCTCTAAGTTCAGCATGGAACAAGTAGAATAAAACTCCCAACTTCTAGCATCAACCTGGGAAGGAAAAATGTTGAAGCATTGTCCATCGTTCCAGATTTGGGGGGAACTGTCCATGGACTGGTTTCAGTCTCACCTGTCTTGGAGCAGTAACGGACCTAGCATACTCTAGATGCCTGGCGTTCCATGGTAAAAGAGAGCTGGGCAGCTTTCTGCTATTCAAGAGGACCCATAGTACAGAAAAGAGAAACTGATGTAGTTTAGCAGCCTCTCCATCAGGGACAAGGAGAAGAGTGAAATGTGCACCCAATGTCCTGGTTTGCAGGGAGCTGCCAGTTTTTTATACTTCCTGACTCAGAGTGCTGATAGAACCCAGCATACAGAGAACCTCTGTACTGCAGACAAACATCAGATAAAACAAGAGATTATAACCCCCTAAAAAATAAAACTGGCAAATCCCTCTAATTGGGAAGTTAACACAAGTCTAGAAACAAACAAACAAACAAACAAACAAAACACTCTAGGAAAAGGCTTGAGAGGTCCCCAGAATATCTGGCTGGACTGATTAGTGAAGGTTTTTCCCTGTAAGAAGTTTGTAAAGAATAGTAGGGGTGGTTGTTTACTTGAATGCAAGAATACCAACACAAAGTACAAGGCACTAGAGAAACAGGAAAATATGCCCCAATCAAAGGAACATAATCAATCTCCAGAAACCTACCCTAAAGAAGCAGAAGTGTATGAATTACCTGACAAAAGTTCAAAATTATTGTTATAAAAATTCTCAGTGAGTTCTAGAAAATGATACAAAACAAAATGAGACTATCAAAAAAAAACAAATAGAAAATGTAAAAAAAAAAAAAGGCAAAGCAAAAATTTCGAAGCTAAAGAAAACAAAAAACTGTTTTTAAATTCACCAAAAAGTTTCAAATACAGACTTGTTCAAGCAAAAGAATCAGCAAAGTCAAAGACAGGTAATTTAAAATTATCCAGCGAGAGAAGCAATAAGAAAAAAAGAATTAAAAAGAATGAAGAAATCCTAAGAGACTTATGTGATACTATAAAGTAGACCGATATATGTATTTTGAAGCTCATAGAAGGAAAAGAGAGAGAGAAAAGGAACAGCAAACTTATTTGAAGTAATAATGGCCCAAAACTTCCAAAACCTAGGGAAGAAACTGTATATTCAAATTCAAAAGGCACAAAGGGCTTTGACTAAGAGGAAACTAAAAAGATTTACTGAAGTACATTATAATCAAATTGTCAAAAGTCAAAGACAAAGAGATTTTTAAAGCAAAAAGAGAGAAACAATTTATTATTTATATACAGTTGTATCATATACAATGGGGGGCAACAAAAGTAGTTTTTGTATGCAATTTAAGTTTTCAACTTAAATTATAAGACAGTTTATGTAAGCCCCATGGTAACCACAAAGAAAACAACTATAGAAGATGAACAAAAGAAAATGAGGAAATAATAAAAGCATATCACTACAAAAAAAATCAACAAACACAAAGGAAGATAACACGAGAGACAAAAAAACTGTAAGGCAGAAAATAATTAACAAATAGCAATAAGTCCTTCTCTATCACTAATTAGTTTAAATGTAAATGAATTAAACTCCCCAATCAAAAGATATAGAGTAACTGAATGAATTTTTTTAAAAAATCCAACTATATGCTATCTACAAGAAACTCACTTTATATTAAAAGATACACACATGCTAAAAGTTAAAGAATGGACAAAGGTAATCTATACAAATTATAACCATCAGAGAGCAGGGATGGTTGTATTGATATCAGGCAAAATGGTTTTTAAATCAGAAATGGTTGCAAGAAACAAAGAAGGACATTACATAATGAATAAAAGGATCAATCTACCAAGGAGATATAACAGTTACAAACATAGATTCACTGGAGATCAGAGCGCCCAAATATATAAAGCAAACCTTGACAGAACTGAAGGGATAATGGGTAGCAACACATAAATAATAGGAGATTTCAATACCCTATTTTCGATAATGTGTATAACACTGAGACAGAAGATCAATAAGGAATCAGAGGAATTGAATAACACTATAGACAAAATGGACCTTACAGACATATTCAGGACATTCCACCCATCAGCAGCAGAATACACATTCATCTCGAGCACACCGGAACATTCTCCAGTATAGATCAGATGTAGGTCACAAAACAAACCTTAACAAAACTTTTGAAGATTAAAATCATACCAAGTACCTCTTCTTACCCTAGTGAAGTGAAACTAAAAATCAGTAGCAGAAGGACAAAGTGTAAAATTCACAAATATGTGCAAATTAAACAACATGCCCTTGAACAACAAATGGGTCAAAGAGGAAATCAAAAGAAAAATTTGGGGTTCTTCAACTGGCAGCATCACTATCACCTGATAACTTTTTATAAATGTAACGTCTTACTCCCAGACCGACTGAAGCAGAGTTTCTGGGAATGGGGCCTTGCAGTCTGTGTTTCGACACTTCTACACAGTGACTCATGCTAGTGAAGTTCCAGGCATGTTATGAGTAACAGATCAGACAAGAGATCTGAAAGGAGCATACCAAGGACGATGCATAGTAACATTGTTTCTTCATGATCTCTTCCTTTTCTAATGTTTGCCCTCTGAGGGAGGTACAATTGAAGACTCAAATATCAGCAAAACTGACAGGAGGTAGGAGAAAGAGCAAAATCACAAGGTGGCCACCTTAATAACTAGCTACCAAAAATACCAGGAAGCAATGGATTGGCAATAATAGCAATTACTTTGTTTTCCCTAAATGGCTCTTGATTTTTAACCCAAGTAAACAATGGTTGTGAAATTGAATTCCCATAAGGGTGATCAAGAAAGTAGCAGTGAAAATCTGTTTGTGTGAGAAATTATATATATAACTTAGATTATATATATAATTTATATATATATATATATAAGCACTGCTCTGTGGGGTCTGATTCCAAGCGCCTGCTGTATCTAAGTGGTATCCTATGTGAAGACTGCTTTTTCCTCTCACATCCCAATCCATATTTTTTGTGCCTGTATTGATCTCATAAAAACTATAGAACAAAAGAACAAACACCTCACTAATCACAAGCCTGGGAGTAAAGAGGTTCAAATTCTAGTTTCCCAGAGCTTCTCCTAAATCATTACTTTTCCCCCTTTTTTGAAAGCTGATTCTATTCTACCATCTTGGAGATCTGCCAGGGTCATTTCCCCACATTTATCTGAGATTCCTCATACTTTACTCATAATCCTACTCTATACTTCAAGTCTCATTGTCGTGTAGGGTGTTTTTAAAAATAAAGACTGATGTCTTTGTGGATGACCCACACAATACCTGTATCTCACCTCCTGACTTTTCAACTTTCAATGGCTTTGGTCGCATTCAACTTCAGCCACGTACTACTTGGCTACCTTGTCATTACTGGGACTTCTCTACTCTGTTGCTATAAAATTAAAACATATACTCTCTGTCTCGCAAACTTTTAGCTCTTGTGCTGAATGAGTTCCATGATCCTGACCTCACTGAAAACCTCAAGACATTTCAGTGGTGTTTAATTAGTCAACTCCATCTGAGTTCACCTATTCCTTATGAAGACTATACACTCATCTGATGTGCCACTTAGGACTCTTAACATGAACATGGCAAGATTTAATGGACTTTTAAGATGATGAATTTGGTGGTGAGTGGTAACATGCAAAGTGTCCTGGGAGGTGAAGTGTCCGGGATTAAGGAAGAACATCAGCTGGCTATGCGCAAGTCAGGGTGTGGGTTTTTAAGGTCTTGCCCAGCCTTGATGAGAAAATAGAACAGAGAAATATAAAAGGTTGCCTAGGAGAGGTGATATGGAGGGAATCAATCAAGAGCTTTCTGAGGGCAGCAACCTTATTTGTTTTGTCCCTCACTGTATACATGGTTTCTAGGACATTGTCTATTTCACACTTAATGTACTAATTAATATGAACGTGCTAAGGATTAAGGAGAGGTTATATAAAGCTTCATAAGAATGAACATCATAATAGATCCAGACAGAAGCTTCAAGGCTTTTTGCACTCTAGCCTTAGAGGTCTCAGAGCATCACTACTCTGGCCAAACGCGAGTCTCAGGGCCAGCTTAGATTTAAAGGGAAGGAACTGTACAGGGCATGAATACTGAAAGGCATGTTTATTCAGGTGGGGCATTCTTACAAACTAGCCTCAAGTTCAAGTAAGAGCCTTAATAGAGCATTATTTTTTTCTTAAAGTTCTGTATAAAACAAAAATCCCTATTTTTGTTTTATACAGTGCTGGAGTGTCAACATATGTGAAAAAACCAACCCCGAACAGAAATTCCAGTACAGTAGATCCCTCTTATTCATGGTTCAGACCCCATGGTCAACCAAGGTCTGAAAATCTTAAAGGGAAGATTCCAGTATGAAATAATTCATAAGATTTAAATTCTGAGTAGTGTGATAAAATTTTGCTTTGTCTCACATTATCTTCCTAGGATGTGAATCATCCCATAGAATAGCATACACAGTATAGATACTTAGTAGCCATTTTGGTTATCAAAAAGAGGTCATAGTCACATTACTTTTTATCACAGTATATTATTATAATTTTTCTATTTTATTGTTAATTATTGCTATTAATCTCTTACTATGCCTCATTTATCAGTTAAACTTTATCATAGACACATAAGTATATAAAATAATATCGTGTATACAGGGTTTGGTACTAGTCACAGTTTCAGGCATCCAGGGGGGATCATGGAACATATCTCTCATGAATAAAGGGGGATTACTATATTTACTAAACTCTTCAACATTTTGGGGGATCATAAAACATAGTCCATGGCGAATTTTTTTTTTTTAATCCTCTATCACCAACCATTCTCAAGCACCCTGAGACACTTGAAAGAGCCCCACCTTCTTTTGCCAAAAACATCGTCTTTCTCATTCATGCCTTCCTGCTCCTCATCTTGGTTCCTTTACAACTCTCTTCTCACTGCCCCATTGGCACTGTCATTGTGATCCCCTGATGCATGGAGCACCTTGGAGTTCTTTTTGGAAGAAAAAATGTCTGCTCACTAGGATAATTTGAATTACGTGAAAACAAAAAAAAAATTAATATTATTTTAAGTATAGACTTTTTTTAGCACAAAATATCTGCTGGAACAATACATAAATTAAAATGGTAATAATTGCTACATTATAAAATATGACTACACTAAATATTTTTGCCACTTTTGGCTAGGATGGGATTCCTCTTCAGGCCTGTCCTTTCCGGAAGGAATGGACCTCTATTCAAGTACTGAATGACTGGAACAAGCATATCCTGCCCCATCCACCTTCCTATGGAGGATCATGGACATATCTGAGAAGGGACATGGAAGTGTATTGGGGTGATGGTCAGGAAATCCATGTCTGATTGGTCAGCTGTGTGGCCATGAGTTAGTTGCTTAAATCCTAGGCAAGGGCTTCTCAGACTTCAACATGCATATGAATCGCATGTTCTTTGGGTATCTTGTTCATATGCTGATTCGGAGTCGGTAGCTCTGAGCTGGGCCTGGGACTCTCTATGCTAAGCAGCTCCACTGATGCTGATGCTGCTGGTTCAGAAACTTTACTTGGAGGAGTAGCTCTAGATCATTCTTGTCTCATTTGAGAACAGGGATAGCAGTATATAGTTATCTTACTCCCACTTTAAAAAGTAAACATCTTTATGGTTGTCCATTTCTAAAACACTAAAGTCCAAATGTCTTGGCTATGTCTCAGTGTGGCGTACAGAAGTCTTTGAATCGGGTACCAACCTCATCTCTAAGTACTCTATTCCTCCCAAACCTGAATTATTTAGCATTCCTCTGTATGCCATGTTCCACACATCTTGATAACTAGTCTCTATCTTCTAAAACATACTATGTGATCAGGTACTAGGCTCTGAGCTCCTTTCGTAGTTCAAATAGTGCCATATTAATTTTTGTAGTTCAAAAGTTAGCATATAGCCAACATATAGCAATTACCTAAAAAAATGTTTATTAAAATAGATTCAGCTCCTACCGACTCTGCAGAGGATGAAATAAATGTCACCTCTTCTATGAAGCCTTTCTTAGTATGGTCAGATGGAGCTTAGTCAGAATCTTGTATGTTATCATATAAAACTTTCATAAATTTTAATATTTCTCTGTCTTTTCTACTGTATTTTGAGATCCTTGAGAACTAAGACAGTGCCATCCGTTTCTGATTCACCATCCCCTAGCACAGATCTAAGCATATAGTAAACCTTCAGTAAATATTTGATGAATAAGGTACTGTACGTGATGAACAAAAGAATGAAGGTATACTTGAAAAGGCAGGCTTTGTTTTGTTTAAAAGAAATTCTGAACCACACACTTTCTGATTTCCATTCTGTAAATGAATGCCTTCTTCCTTCTATAACTTTACTTTTGAGAGCAGAGATGCAATGTGCTACCCTCAGCAGATTCTTAATCTACCTGTCAGGGCAGCAATGCTGTGGATTGACATGCCTGGAGTTGGAACGATGGTCTTGTCTCACTCTGATAAGGATTAGGCTGTCAAGTGGTTAACGACAACGAGGGAGTCTGAGATGAAAGCGGATTGAACTACTGCATGCATAAACTTGTGGGGAGGGAAAATCTTAAGGAGGTCATGGGACTCCTAAAGTATTCCCTTTGAAAGCCTACACTGGCCAAATGAGTTACCAGAAAACTTAATAAGTATGAAACACCTCTATGTGCTGAATGCTTCTGTCCATTATTCTATTTACTTCTCACAATGACTCCACAAAGACAATCTTACCATAAGGGTTCTAAAACTAGTCACCATATAATAAGTACCTTATCCATATTATCTTACCTGTTGTTCAAAGTGGCACTGCATAATACTATTATACCCTGATTTGCAAATAAGAAAAGTGAATATTAGAGTAGTTGAGAAACTTCTCCAGAATATAAAGCCTTCATATGACAGAACACATTTTTATTCTGTATCTGTCTAATAGTTGCATTTCAATGCCTATCACATTTATGAGTTTTCTAAGGTTGACTTCCTCACTAGGCTTGTAAGCTCCTTGAGACCCATATTTTATTCATAGTCACACTCCCCAGAACCAGATAGGATCAATTGATTTTAATTGAATTAAATTGAATTTTTCTACACCAAATTGCCTCAATACCTGGGGCTGGGAAGTTACACTATTTATTTTTATATCATCAGTGCCTTATGTATTGCCTTTATATTATAGGTGAGTTATAAATGGTTATTGGATGGCTGGCTGGATAGATGGATAGATGGATGGATGAAAAGGTCCAGGAAAGAAATTAGAAAGAAAAAGTTTCCTCGTATATTCTGTCCAATTTATAGTTTTTATTTTCAGTGGGAGGACTAGTTTAGTATCAGTTAGTTTGTCATAGCTAGAAACAGAAGAAACACCCTATTTCTGAGAACTGGGGGATGAGGCAGTGGGGGGATCCAGGAAAGAAATTAGCAAATAGATGAGAAGGTCCAGGAAAGAAATTAGCAAATAGAAATTAGCAAAGGAGTTAGCACAATTACTCCACTAAATTTAGATGTGAATGAGACGAAAACCAAAGAAGATCTGATAATGGTAATGGGAAAGGACCTTGAATATCTAAGTGAAATATTTGAAGAAGGTTGGTTTTGCCATAGGGTACATTTTAGGTCAGAACAAGGAGGTTGGGAAGTGATATATGTGAACCTGACACAAGGTGCTGTGGGACTTTATTTTTAGGGTAACTTGAAGTCACTTTTTTCTACGGCAGCACTTATAACCTCTTCCATGCAGCCTATATCTTATGGAACCAAATCAATTTGATCAGCAATAGTGACTTGAGTGAGGATATGGCTTGAGTTGTTCCCTCAAGGAGCTTGCAGAGTAACAGAAAAGAGTTATGTCATAAACAGCTGTAACCCAAGGTAAAACAAACAAACAAACAAACAAACACTAGAAAGGGCTACAAATATTTGCAAAAGAGAGGAATTGAGACAAGTGTACACTGAAGTTAGCAACTGAGTCAAGGATGCTTAAATGAGTGCATAGGATGAAGGGAAAGAATAGCTTGAACAAAGTGGAAGAACATCTCTCCAAGATAGAAACAAATTTTACCTTCAATTTAAAGATAATGAAACTGATGTTTAGAAAGGTAAATTGCTGATGAAGATCACATGGTGGATGAGTGGCATGGCCAGATTCCAAACCTAAATTTTCTGATTCCCGAACACAAGGTGTTAAAGATTTGGCCATTGGCCTCCCTGAGTTAAGGCGGTATTAAAGAATGGAGAAGAGAAAACAACTGAGAAGATATTGGGTAGTAATAATAATAATACCAATAGCCGATAAAAGGCACATAACTCTTTCACACACTTTATGTATTATTCCATTCAATCTTTATAACAGTCCTGTGTTACAGGTAAAGAAACTAAAGCCCAGACAGGTTAAGTAATGTGTCCAATGTCACACAGCTGGTAACAGTTTGAATCCAAGCAATCTGGCTCCAGCATGTGTTTTAAGATTAGGGGAAGTAGAGATGATAAAGGATTAGTGTCTTCTAGATGCATCAAAGTCTTCCAGGAATGTTTACCTCAGAACTGGAGCCAAAATTTTTAACCTCCTTTCTACTGAGGGTCTGTCTTGGGTCAGAAATATTATTCTTCCTTCCTTATTTCTCTCTTAACATGGAAAAAATACTAACTAAAAAACAAACTATAATTAGGATCCTTATCATTTGAATTCAAAACAAAAATTAAAAAGCAGCTGAAAGGACTTCTTTGAAATGAAGAGGAAACTATTTTAGACTATAGAAAGTATGCTAATTAAAAATGATTGATATGTTATTTTGTTAGTGACTCATGTTACCTTGTTAGAGTTTCATTCACTTCTTGTTGACTAATGAGCTCATTGAAATATGGAGGAATTTATGTTGAATTTTATTTTATTTTGGGTTTCATGTATGTTTACGTTTCATTTTAGTTGTTAAGCAACCCCTAAGGTTTACTTGTAGTATCTATTTAATTTGAAACTAAAAAGACAGCAAGAGAAGAACTTGCAATCTGGCTGAGACACAGAGCTTTCTTTGTTGGTGTGTGCCAACTGTTTAAAATAATGGAAATTTCCTTCCTTAATAATAAACAAATTATCATCAAAGAAACAGAATCATTCTTGCCAAGCATCATCACCAAAAGATGATGGGGAAAAGTCCTCAGTACTAAGTACTTTTCTAACCTTTTTCAACATGAAAATAAGACTGCAGTTAAAATATTGGTTTTTGTTCTGCCTTGGTCCCTTTTTAGCCATTTGAACTTGGCCAGAGACTTGGCGTCTCTGAGCCTGCATTAGCTTCTTTGTTACCTAGAAATCTACCCGTCCTTCTTTATAGGGATGCTAGGGTTTCGTAAGGGATGATATAGAAGAGTGCTCTAAGACGTATGATGCCACAGAAATAATGGCTTATTAGTATTATTTGTAATGTTGGTGTTTTTCATCCGTGGGGAAATATCCTGGGATAGTGCACAAGCTGTTACGAGTTGTTAACGAAGGTCCTGCCTCTGGATCCTCATCCCCATTAATGAGACAGATAGTGTAGTGGAAAAGGCAGTATAAAGCTAGATTTTCAACTTCTTTTTAAAAAAACTTTTTTCATGATCAATCTTGCTAGGGGGTTATCAATTTTATTAATGTTTGCAAGGAGCTGAATTTTGTCTTGATTTTTCTATTATTATTTTTAATTTTGTTGCTTTTTACTTTTTTTTTTTTTTCCTTGCTTCTCCATAGTTTGGCTCTCGGCTGGATGTCTGAGGAACTCAGCACATCCACATACTAGATGGGACAAACAGTAATGTCTCCTGTCCTACGCAACCACTATTTCTGTTTAGCTCTCAGCAGCACAGCAGTTACTCTCCGCTAGGCTTATTATGTGCTTGTTCCAATCATGCACAGCCGAACACATCATAATCGTACCATTAGGAACTATCATTCATACTTCTGTGGTTCACTCTCTGCATAGTTCATTCAGCCTCTGAAATACCATGAACTTCTCAAATACCTGCTCAGATACATCAGTGGCCCCAAATATGTCTTCTTAGCCATGCTTTCTTTTGGGTTCCACTTTGCTATGCTGCAGTCCAGAAAATGAACCTAGGCAGAAAGCTGGAACAAATATTTGGCTCACCTTATCTCTCAAAATTCAGGATACTATTGTCTAGTGTCTGAAAACAGTATCCTCGTGCATTCCTTCCAGTTGTAATTTTTTATTTTTCAGTGGGAGGATAAATATAGTACCAGTTACTATGTCATAGCCAGAAGCAGAAGAAACTCCATGTTTTTCTTAAGAACTAGGAGATTTAGGATATAGTTATGGATCTCCATGAATCTGTACCCTGTGCCTTAGTTTATTTGCCCAATTGGTATCAGCTTCTTCATTTAATTTACTTGCAGTGTCTTGATGAAGACCAATTTAGATAATGGTTGTGAAAGTGTTCTGCAAACTAAAAACTGTGCTATATAAAAATTGTGTAGTATTAAACAGAATACTACTTATTATGCACAGATGCTTGAAAGGATTAGTCAACGTGCATGATAAAATAAGTATTTTCTGGCACATAGAAAATGATATAGGAGCAGAGAAATAACGTTTGTAACTAATTACTATGCTATACAAGTATACCACATGCTATACTTGTGGCTTTATTCATTTGAACAACCTTATAATGCACGTGTTATGTTTATTCCCATGTTACAGATCAGGAAACAGAGGCTCAGAAGAGCTAAATAATGCATTAGTACAAGTGCGATCTGTGGATTTCAAGGCCTACTGAAAGGCATCTTATAAACATCTAGCCTAGAATCCTGAACCTCTGAGATTTGCCAATTGCTAATTGAAACAGCCTAATACGATGTCCTGTTTTTTTCTCCCAGTGCTGTATTTTTTTGGACTTGTTAGAAGGTTATCTTGTAAATAGTTCTGAGGAGTGTTAGAATCATTAGTGATGGCTACATCCCCAAGTATCAGTCACTCCTTTGTGTACATATGCACTTATGATTGTGTGTACGTGTATTTCTAAAATTTCTTCTAAGTAAATCCTTTCTTCTTTACACCAGAAATATGACTTGAAATATGAACTATTAAATGTAGTGTAAACATTACTAAATTGGGGTGTTAACATTTAAAAATTGTTCTGTGCTTTTTAAATGTGTTTTGCTGTTTTCCCTGCCTAATTATCATTCTTTTCAATATTTATATGTTATCGTGACCTTTTTCTGATTGAATAACTTCAACTGGGTCTCAAGTGCTCACAGTCTTACTTTTTAAATTAAATTATATTCCAAAATGACAAGTGAATCATGTCACAAAAAGAAGCAGGGTGGTAGAAAGGTCATAACATCTGTCAGAACCTCAGAGCCATTGTTTTTACAACTAAAAATCAGGAAACCTAAGAAAAAAGGCAGGGTGCAGACAATGTTTGAATTGTTACCATGTAGGCACTGTAAAGAGTGATTTCATATACATCACCTCATTTAACAGCCACAAAAATCCAACAAGGAATGAATTGTTATTGCTCTTGACATAATTGACTCAGAGTGGAAATGAGATAGTACAGCTCAGTGTGGAGGTGGAGATGGAATGTACCTCCAGATCTTTTTCATTTACAAACCCAAACCCTTTATGTTTTATGTTATTCTGTTATTTTTTATGTTTTGCTATACAAATGGTCATTATATGTCTTCTTAAAAGTAGAAACGTTTGACTTTAAGAGAACTCTAAGAGGTAAACACAGCTTCCTCGGAGACTGTGGAACAGGCTCATAGCCTTCTAGTTTGGGTCTCCGTCCCAGACTGTCCCATCCACTCAGTGGTCCCCTCCTAAATTATTCATCTTGATTGCCAAAATGGCCATTTCAAACTTCTAAGCTGCCTTCCAAAAAATAAAAATTACTTCTGATGTAAGTCAGTAATGGTCTGTGTTTCAAACTCCAATTATGATTCATAGGGAGAGTTGAGAAATACCTTGAACAGAGCAACATCTTTAGGGAGAGTATCCAGTTTCTCATGGTGACTAGTCATTCGAATAGTGTGTTTGCCAAACCATTCTTATGGCATTTTAAATTAATTATATGTAGTATGTAGTGTAAGATGGGCAGCTCTCCTTATCATTTTGGCCTCAGATTCAACAAGCATTTGTTGAATGCCAGTTATGTGCCACAATGCCACTTGCTTCCATTTTCATTACCTTATGAATTTTTTTGAAGTAGTTAATTTCATGTATTGAAAATAAGTTTTAGAGTCATGCAATCTCAAATGTTGATATAGGTTCTGCTACCTGCTAACTGTGGGGCTTTGAAAGTTACTAGCTTACGTATCTAAGCCTCAGTTTTCTGAGTACAGAAATAGTGATAGCTATCTCAGTAATTTATTATGGAGAATTTAATGACATCACATCTAAACAGTACCTGAAAAAATAACCATAGTAACTGCCAAGTAAAGGGTGACGTTATACATCATCCTTATTTAAAAAGTGAGAAATAAACTGAAGTTTATGTTGGTTAAAAGGTCATTCAGAGTTCTAAAACATAATACTTAGGTATCAGCCCCAAATCTTAAAATTCTCTGATGAGGTCTGCAGGACATGGTGCATTTCAGGGTTCAGGGTCTTTGACCTTTCTTATTAAATCGTTTGGTGTGGTCACTTACATTTTCCGGAGTATCTTCTTTCACACATGCCTTATTGCTTAAGACTATGCTTCATTGACTCAGTTGTCTTTACGTCCGTCTACTATAGAGAGCTGCATTCTGATTTGGGCTTCTTTGAATAACTGTCCATTCACTTAAAAATTGCAAACAAATCCTTGATACCTCTTCTCTAGACTGAATGCTTCTCACTTCTTAACCTGTCCTTCCCCTTGACTTCTATTTATTAACTCTGGCTCTTGTAAGACTCTTTCATAAACTTTCTGAAAATGAGTTAGCCATCACCTCGTCTATCAGCTCTTATTTTTAAATGGAAAAGCTATCTTTAGACTCCTCATTTGCATAGCAGAACAGGCATTCCCAGAAAAATCATTTACATATACATTTTATTTGGAATGGTCATGTGCTAAACCTTAGAGACAAAGAAAGAGCTGATTTGCCACCCCCTTGTGACTTACAACCCTTAAAGTTGCAAACTAAGAACTAGACCCCGCCTACCATGAGTTATGCATGCAGCATTCATCTCATTTGCTTCTCACTGCAAAGCTGGAAAATAGGTGGAGTTCCTCTTGTTTTACTGTTGAATACGAAAAAGCCTGGCAGTGATTTATTTGTGTTACTTTTCTCTGCCAAAGTGAAGTACATTGAAAGGAAAAGAGTCACTATGAAGCTGAAATCTTTGCCACAGATTAGCCAAGAGTAAACGTCAGAGGCTCTCTAAATTGAAGTTGTGTTCCCGAGCCTGTCAGTAGTATTTTTGGTGTGACTTAGCAAGTGTGTGGCACCACTACAAAAGAGAATCCCTATGTTCTGAAGTAGATCCCATGGTCCTGTCAGAACTGCCTACAAAGCTAGGGTAGGAACTGAAAATGCTGTTGATTAGCTCCAGTAAAAATGATGTTGTTTGCAATCAAAAACTCTGCAAGCCTTACAGAGCTATTTAGATGACAGTCTCACTCCTCTCCCCTTCTAGGATTTCTCAAGGAAAAAAGAAAATGCTAATATTTATTGAATACCTACTGTGTGCCATGCACTCTTCTAGCACTTTTGTATGCATTAGGTATTGATCTTTGCATCTGTTATCTTCCTGTGTTTAAATTGGGAAAACCACATCTTTGAGAGTTTAAATAACTGGTTCGAAGTCAACAAAGTTGTATAGAAAGGGCATAATGTTCATGGTTAAGGGAATGAGCTCTGGAGATGGGCAAGACTGGATTTGAAACTATACCTCTTTCCAACTGTGACTGGAACACGTTCTAAAACCTCTTGAACTTGCTACCCCCATCTTCAGGTATAATAGGGTGGTTGTGAGAATTAAGTGAAATAATTCCTGTTGATGTACTTAACACTTTCCCTGTACATCATAGGTGTTTGGGAAACATGAACTAGTTAGTTAGTGGAGAGTAGTGGTGGTAGTAATGCCAGAACCAGCAATTGTTTCAGTTTGATTCCAAGTTCATGTATTTCATTATTCCACACAATATTTCATGTATTCCACACAGTCTTCTGGAAAAATTTCTCATCCCAGGAAATTTTTCTTTTCACGTATGAGTATTACCTTCATAGAAGCAACTTCAGTCATCAGTAAACTGAAATTGACATATAGTCACAAATTAAATCTATTAAATTCTTGGTCACTAAGTTGTTTGTTTTATTAATTTTCCCTTTCTCTTGGTAAGTCTTTCTATTCTTTAAGTTCCGCTCTGAGTGAAAATGCAATATAGTAACTATCAATCACAACCGGGGAAAGGTTATCTGGTGACACAGTGCCCAGCTTGATGGTGGAGCAAGATGTACAGATAATGCTTGTTAGCTTCAATTAGCAGAGGACACTCTCCCACCTTTGGGAGATACAAAGGATGGTGGCCCAAAAAGCCACACAGTGGACTTCTGCAAAGGAAAGGACTGGTTACCATGACATACTCGGGCATCTTTTTCTCCCCTCATTCTCTACATGCACTTTGTTCTCAAGATGAGATCACAGTTGTGAACTGGCGAAAGTATGAAGCCAAAGAACTGAGGCTTTCTTGGCTAAAAAGTGAGTAAGAGAACTTTGGAGTCTTAAGGCTTAAATTTGAAATCTGATTATAGCAATTAATAACAGAATCATTTTCTCCACCCAAACTTTGGTTTTCTATTAAATGGTAATGAAAAAGTAAAAATAATCCTCATTCTTTTTATCTCTCAGTGGTATTGGAAACACCTCAGGAGATGATGGACGTGAAAATAGTTTATATTGATTTATTCGGTCAGCAAATAATTATTGAGTACCTATGTGTCAGATACAGTTTAGCACTAAAATAATATACAAAAAGAAATGTTTTTAGTGTGGTTGTGATATTAGCAATTAATTTTCCCATTCACCAGAGAATAACAGTAGAATATTCATCCTGGCATCTAAGTCCTATTTCTAGCTAATCTCCACATTTCAGGAAGAACATTGGGCCACACATTAGGTCACTTGCTGCCCTTAAACCTGCCAAGTCCAGTTAAACCTCTACACTTACACCCAAGCTGCATATTCTCCCTGAGCGCTTCTCCCTTTCTTTCCTCACTGTCCAAATCAGTCTCATGGCTCAGATATTAGTACTGAGATTTAAATCCAGGTGAACTTAGCCCCAAAGGCCATCTTCTTGTTATAACAACTGCATTTCTTCTCAGGGATCCTCAAACTTTAATGTGCATAAAATACCTGGGGATCTTGTTAAAATGCAGATTCTGGGAGCCTGCATTTCTAACAAGCTCCCAGGTAATTCTGGTGCTGCCAGTCCATGGACCACACTTTGAGCGGCAAGGCCCTAGTATCTTAATTCAGGGCCTAAGATATTCATTTCCAATACTACACAACCACGTGTTCTTAAAGGTCACTGGAAAATTCCTTCCTTCCTTTTCTCTCTCTCTCTCTCTCTCTCTCTCTCTCTCTCTCTCTCTCTCTCTCTCTCTCTCTTCTCTCTCTCTCTCTCTTTCTCTCTCTTTCTCTCTCTTTCTTACACATGAAAAGGGAAGTAACTGGCGGTTTTAATCAAGTAAGAGGCATCAGAGCTTAGACAAGTCAGTCATGTAGCCTCCTCAAGTCATTTTCTTATCCGTAAAACAAGCGGCATGACGATTCCTGTCTTGATTTCCTTATGCTGTCCCCAATAGTGGCTTCAGTGCACCACATGTCTAACTGTGCTATTCAGCCCTATTTTAAAAGAAGCCTTTTCCTTTCACCGATTTTACCTTTCCTTTTATTTTTAAGTATCTTTGAAAGTTCTTTTTTTATGGGGATTGTCATGAAACTAAAAACAATGTCAAGAGGTAATCAGAGTTTTTTGGTTGTCAGAGTCTCTGCTAAATTAAAGGTTAAATTTCCTTCCAAAGGAAATAGATACCCCTGAGTGCTGCCAGTTATTATCATCTCTTCTTCAAGTGCCATGCTTATGGTACATTTCTTTTTGTCTCATTTCATAAATTTGCATTTTCTCTCTCTCTCTTATGGCATAATAACAAGAGCACAGACTTTGAAGCCAGAGAGTGGTTAAATGTAAGGATCATTGATTCTAAGTGAGTTAGACTACTTAAAACAAAAATTTCTCATCTGATCGATAATCTATGAAATAGAATTATTAATAATAAGAAGAAAAACTTCAAAAGTTTTTTAGAAACTAATATAAAATAATATTGAAAGTCAACTCTAATTGAAAAATAAATATTAAAAGCTTTTTGAGGGTCAAATTAGACCTGATTTGCCTGATTTGTAGTTGGGGCTTAGTAAATGTTAATTATTCCCCCGGCCTATCTTTAGTCATTCCTTCTCTTTCTGTTTTTTATCTTCTCTCTTTCCTGAACTTATTATTCTTTATTGGGCTTCTTTTACATTAAATTGATTTTTAAAATATGTGAATAAATAAATGAATAGATAAAAGAATTAACTAGCAATTCAGTTATAATAATAACACTTTGCATTTTTTATTTAGGCATTCTACTTCTACCTTTTCAAATTTCTGAAGCATTTTCTTATTTTGGCCTTATAACATCTTTGTAAGATCCTATTTTTAACCTTTCTTATGGACACATTTGCCTTTGGCTATGGTTCATGTATTCTTATGGCTTATCCATATTCCATAAACTGAGAACTTCCTGAGAGCAAGGACTAGTTTTTATTTATCTCTGCATTTGCTGTGTCAAGCACAGTGCCTGACATACAGAATTTCCTCAGTAACGTTGTTGAATGACTAGATGAAAGAAGGAAAAAAAAAAAAAAAGAAGGAAAGCAGAAGGAAAGAGGAAAGGGATGAAATGAGTTTACTTTTATAGATGGAAGATTGCTTATCTTATGCACTGCCTGGCATGCAGTAGGTACTCAATACCTATTCATCAAAAATATACAATTATCAATGTAAGTCTTAGGTAGATTCCCAAATGATAAGCAGATGATAAGATGCATTTCATTTGGAGGCTTGCAATGACAAACTCAAAGTATTAATGGTGTTGAGAAAACTGGAGAGATACACACAAAAAATGAAACTGGATCACTTTCTCATGCTATATACAAGAATAAATTCAAAATGGATTAAAGATTTAAATGCAAGACCCCAAGCCATGAAACTTCTAGAAGAAAACATACACAATAAATTCTTTGACATTGATCTCAGCAATATATTTTTTAAATATGCCTTCTTGGGTAATAGAAACAAAGAAAAAAATAAGCAAATAGGACTGTGTCAAAGTAAAAGGTTTTTACACAGTGAAAGAAATAAAGAACAAAATGAAAAGACAACCTACTAAATAGGAGAAGCTATTCACAAATGATATATCTGGCAAGGGGTTAATATCCAAACTATATAAGGAACTTATACAACTTAACACTAAAAAAAAGCAAATTTGGTTAAAACATGGACAAAGTACTTGAATAGAAATTTCTCCGAAGAGGACACATAGATGGCCAATACACACATGAAAAGATGCTTAACATCACTAATTATCAGGGAAGTGCAAATTAAAACCACAATGAGTTATTGCCTTACACCTATCACAATGGCTGTCATCAGTAAATCAACAAAAAGTGTTGGGGAGGATGTGGAGAAAAGGGGACCCTTGTGCACTGTTGATGGGATTGTAAATTAGTGCAGCCCCTATGGAAAGCAGTATGATGGTTCCTCAAAAAATTAAAAATAGAACTACCATATGACCCAGCAATTCCACTTCTGGATACTTATTTAAAGAAATCCAAAACACTAATTCAAAAAAAAAAATAATATATATATATATATAGAGAGAGAGAGAGAGAGAGAGAGAGAGAGAGCGAGACGCGAGAGAGAAAATATATATATATATATAGAGAGAGAAATATATATATATATTCTATATATATATACACATACATACATACATACATACATACATACATACATACACACCCTATGTTCATTGCAGCATTATTTACAATATCAAAAATATGGAAGCAATCTGTGTTCATCGGTAGACAAATTGATAAAGAAGAGGTACGTATATATAATGCAATATTACTGAGCCAAAAAAATGAAATCTTGCCATTTGCAACAACATGGATGGACCTAGACAGTATTATGCTAAATGAAATAAATCAGACAAAGGCAAATGCTATATTATTTCACTTATATGTGGAATCTAGAAAACAAAATAAATGAACAAACAAAGTGGAAACAAACTCATAGATACAGAGAACAAATTGATGGTTATCGGATGGGAGAGACATCGGGAGGATGTGTGAAAAAGGTGAAGGGATTAAGAAATACAAACTGCCAGTTACAAAAACAGTCACGAAAATGTAAAGTACAGCATAGGGAATATAGTCAGTAATATTGTAATAATTATGTATGATGTCAGAAGGATACTAGACTTATCAGAGTGATCATTGGCAAGTTATATAAATGTCTAATCACTATATTGTACACCTGAAACTAAAATAATATTGTATGTCAATTGTAATTGAAAAATAATAAACTTAAAAAAATTACCAGGAAAATAAAGAAAGAGAAGCCATCTTTTGGGGGTGCAAAGATGTCAAGCTATCATGTTAGTGTCGGCTGTGCCTCTGCAGGCCGATGGTTGCCAGGGCAACAGTGGAGCCAAGTCATTGCATTTGTGTAGCTTTCCATTGATAATCGCTGATGTGAACAAGGGTTGGCTTACACTTTACACCTGCCGGGCTTGTAAGTCTACCTTAATTGGATATGCCAAGATTGAGGGAAAAAGTAATCTCCCTTTCAAGACAACAGACAGGGAGATGAAGTGTTGTTTGGACCTTTATTGTTACAATTTTGCTTGACCAAATTACTATGAACTGTCTTCTCTCAATGCATAGCCTGCGTTTATTGACAGAGCCCTAGTGTTTATCCTCTAAGGGTGGTATATTAAGTCAGGGGACATTTTGATGAAATGTTTGGAACAGTTTTTTGAAATTTGCCTGTTTTTTCCAGGTGCAGTGAGTAGAGATGTGATGTTGAGGAGGAAACGAAGGTTATGAGGAATTAAGGAGGGGTAAAAGGAAACTGACTACCTACTATGTATAAGACAGTGTGTTGACCTTTCTAATAATATACTGGTCTTGATCTTTCCAACATCCCTATGAGGCAGATGTTAAAGTCTCTAGGCAAGAAATGAAAAAACCGGCTCTAACAGTGAATTCCATTTTTTTTTTTTAAGTGTCAGATTGAAATTAAGACATATTGTCAAAATTCAAAGTCCAGTCTTCCTGATGCTAAATCTATTTCTTTATTTTTGGCTTCTGATGGGAATTTGAACAAGTCACTTTCTCTCATGATTCTCATTTTTGCTTTCCGATGGCTTCCTAAAGCAGTCTACACCTCCTTGTACTGTCAGCTCCACTAATATTTAAATACATTTACCTTGGTTTAGAAAACATTTACTATAAGCCTACCAGGTTCTAGGCACAGTGTTAGGTGCTAAAACAGTAAATGACTAACTTGTGCCACTATGTTATAGGAGCTTTCCATCTAGACTCTAGAATCTAGATGGAGAAATCACTGAGACAAAGATGCATTCAAGTCTGTTACAAAGCAAGACGTCTGCATGTGTGCTCTTAAGCACAGAGGGGAAGAAGACAGAGTTTTTTAGAGAAGCAGAAACATCAGGAGTAGATGAATTTTACTAGGGAAAAGGGCCAGCAAAGACCCAGAGGAATTAAATAGTGTGCCAGGGGTGGAAAATTATAGACCAGTATTTTGAGAGCAACAGGTGACACTGGAGACACTGGAGAAGATGACGATGGAGAAGGGGACTTGTGAGGCATGGCAAGGAGCATGGACCCTGAGATGGTGCAGATTGGTCTTCTTCCAATAACATCCTTATGCAGAAAACTTCTGGAAAGGGTCAGAGAATAAAAATTTTAGTCTTTAAGACTGTGTATAGTCTCTACCATGTATTCTCCTCTTCTGTTTTTCTCTTTTTTTACAGTCTTTTAATAATGTAAAATACATTCTTCACTTGTAGGTGTCCAAAAACCAGCTGTAGGCCATATTTTGCCCACAGGCCATAGTTTGCTAAATTCTGCTTTATGGCATGATAGCTAATTTATCAAAATCCTAGTTAGCGATCTTTGTTTTGTCCATTTTTCTCTTAAAATTTGTGCTTAGTTGTCTCATTTAATATACTCAACAAGTTATAAAGGCTTAATAATTTTTTAATTGAGTAAATCCCAGAGACAAGCAGAAACACTTTAAAATTATCTATCCATTTCCCATTTTCCACTAGGAATTTGTTAAAATTTTGAAAGGTAAAACAGTAAGACTTTTATTTTTTGACATAATTTAGCCCTTCTGTTTTTACATTTTATTGTGAATAAGAGTTATCTAACAAGGTAACATATACCCCCAGACCATGCATACTGTACCTTATGTGTAGAATAAGGAATTTTCAAAATTGGTTTTGGCTGTGTAGAATTTTTCACCTATGTGCTGACTTTAGAAGGAAATTTTCTTCCAATAAGGTGTGCATGATATAGTGGGACAATAAGTTCCCTGGCTTATACCCTAAATCTCTAAAATACAATTCACACTAAATTAGTCAAGGCTATTTTTTATTATTTGTTTGTTTTCAAAACTCAGTCACATGTTAAGCTGGTGATCAGCAAAACACTTAAGCATGTTTTCACTCGCACCGTGCCAAACCATATTTCCTACATTGTTCTATACAAGCAAGAGTGTGTTGTTGTTATTGCTGTTGTTTATTTCTAATTTAAATGCAAATATTTTTATACTTACCTCTGTTCCATTTCACCCCCTTAATTTTAACTCCCCAATCAAACTGTTGAGGTTATCTTGAATCTTGGTTTTACTATTTATCACATTATCTGTCCTTCCTAATCTCGCAATTAGGACAGTCCTTGAATAGTTGGATAGTCCTTGAAGTTCTATCCATTGAGGGTTGAGTTAGATAGTACTTGAAGTTCTATCCATTGAGGGTGGAGTTGGCATGACAGGGCCCTATTATTTAGCCATCCACTCTCTGCATGTGTATTTCTAGTGATGTGGGATGAGGCTGGGAATCAATACCTCCCACTGCATTATTGAACAGATCTAATTGCTTAAAAATGCGGTAATTGAAAGGAGCAAAGACATGTTGACTATCAGCAATTTGTCTACATAATCTTATTTTTTAAACAACCAATTAAATTAAGGATCATTTTATTAAATTTACGGGTGAGAAAATTGAGAATTAGAGAATCTTAGTATATTTGTTGCTCTAGCTGGAAAGAAATGGAGTTAAACTTCAATGCCTCTCTGACTTGTAAGTTCTGTTATAGTTCCCAGATTCCACAGGTGCCTCATTATAACTAAAGAACTTCTCTAATGTTGAGCCAACGTTCCTTCCTTTTATGCTACGGTCTTTATGCCCTCTGGAATAACACAAAACAAATTGATTCCCTCTTCCCCTGCCTTGGTTGTTGGAGGGCATCATTCAAATCATGTAATGTAGCAGCTGACAGACTCTCATGAGGAAGAAGTGGACTTGTAGGGTAGCTCAGTATAGGGCTTTGGACACAAGTTTTAGCACAAGATAAATCTGGATTTTAATCCCGGCTCTTTTACTTATCTATTTTGTAACCATGGTCAAATCATAACAGTTCTCTAACCCTTGTTTTCCTCAGTGTAAATAAGCAATATAAATCAAAACATGTTTAAAAGAGGTTCTACCTCCTAGTGAGATTGTTAGGATTAACAAGGTGATGCCGATGAGAGCTGAGCACAACGCTTTGTGGAGAATGTTACATAATCACTAGCTGCCAATATCATTCCTGAGTATTCTATTTTTCACAATTAATAATATATTTATTTGTCTTTGTCCCACAAGGCAGTATTCTGTTGTTTAACATGTAACTGTGTCTCTTTTTTTTTTTCCATGACTGATGAAAGTACTGAATAATAATAGTTTATCCTTTTCTGCTAAGTGCCAAGGAGTTTAAGCTCATCACACCTATTATCTCAGTTCAGTCTCATAATGTCCTTGTAAGGTAAACGCTACAATTGTCATATCCATTTTACAGATAAGCAAACTGAATCCCAACAGGTTATGGAATTTTCTGTGTCACACAGGTAGGCAGTAGTAGAGCTGAGATTCAAACCAAGGCATCCTGGCTTTAGCAGTCATGATGTAACCTTTATGCTAAGCTGCCCATAGAGCAACTTTGGGTCATGGGAACAGAGATTTCATTACAGATTTTCATTCTAAATGCTGCTTAGTATTATTTCCTCTTATTTTTTTATCTTTCTCCAAACTCCCAGTACTATGTTTTCCATGACTGTCTTGTTTCCCTCAAGAGTGCTAAATTAATTCTTACTAATTTAAACAGTTTGTCTTCTTTGAGCCTGTTTTCCCATGTATAAAATGGGGATAGAAATACATATTCAATACTGCTGCTATGAAGACTGAATGTAATAATTCAAACAAAGTGTCCAGATCGGTGTCTGGTACATGTGAATATGTTTGTGTTCCTTTTACTCACTGCCTACCAGCATTTGCATGAAAAGAGAATGATTGCACGGGATACTTAATTTATTAATTTACTCAACAACTAGTTATAAACTGCCTACTAAGTGCACAGTTTTGTTTCCGCATTGCATAAATAAGAAAAAAATATATAAATTTTATAAATTGTGAGCAGGAAACAAATGTTATATAGGTGGTGTCCAGAAGGCAGGTAGGGCTCCCAAGACTGAGAGGAATTTGATCTGGGTGCTGAAGAATGAATAGGAATTATTTAAACAGCAGGAGGAAGAAGAAGGCCTTCTAGACAGTCAACTGGTAATAGTAATAGAAAAAGTGTAATGAATACGAATAATGACTTGTTTACCCAGCTTATTGGTCTGCCATCTCTAGAAATTGTACCTCCCCTTGCTTCCCTTCTTCCCTTTTCCTAATTTTTGTGTAATATACAAGAAATGCTGAACATGCTGAAAATAAAGAAATTAAAACAAATAGATCTGCAAAACACCAATTTAATGCATTGAGCACTTTGCTTTTTCTTTGTTTTCTAATCATTAATAATGTAATTCTATCAAATTTTATCTTTTTATTAACCATTATTGCTAAAAATTCAATGTTTTTATTTTTTATGTTCAATATTACTCATTTCTTTTCAATGACTATTACATTTATATATCGTTCTATATATTTAAGCTTTAAAAAAATTCCAAGGTTAACTATCTTGAGAGACATAATCATAAAATTGCTCAAGTACACAGACTTTGAAATAAAATACCTGGTAATTTACTTAAACTCTACTCAGGTTATTTTTCATGTTGTTGTTATTTCTATCAATAAATGGAGATTAATAGTTAATGTTATGTTTCTGTCATGAAAATTTAAGTGGGTCGAATATGAAGGCATAGCCCAGTTCTAAGCCACTAATGATGACAATGATTAATATATATAATGCCCATCTACTTTATATAAATATAATAATATATATCTATAAATATATCAGATTGATTAGTTTTTAGCCAGGAACAAAATCACTCATTTCCTTTTTTACTTCAGCTTTATTATGTCTATTTTAATATAAAAGCTTATAGAATTACAGTGTTATCAGATTGCAGTTCTTCACTCATTCGTCAATTTGCTGAATGTCCACTTTTTTCTGAACTCTGTCCCTAGGCTCCTAAGAGCTCATGATCTGGTGGGGAAACAAACAAATAAGCAATGATGACAATGCAATGTGATGATGGCTATCTACCAACAAGGGCTGCCATGGGCTCTGTAGGATCGAACCCAAATCTTCACTATAGCCATTGGACACCTGAATGATCTGGCCCAGACCATTCTCCAGCCCCTTCCACTGATTCCTATCCCAGTCTCTACCCACCCCTCCCTCATACTCATTCTCCCCCACTACATATGCTTTCTTTTGGTTCACATTCTCTAGTTTTGTCTCAGCATCCGTGCATGGTTCCTCCTCTGCCAGGAAGCCCTCCCTAACTCTTCACATGTTCCTCCTCTCAGTTTCAGTTTCAGTTTTTTCTTCAGAGTGCCCCTGTACCATCCACTACCATCCTCAATTTTCTCCATTCTAGCATCTTAATCATTCCTTGTTAGAACTTATCAAGTGATATTATACTCCCTTAGGCTGTGAGCTTCATGCAGAGATTATGCTCATGTTCATCCTTGTTCACACAACATCAAGCAAAGTGGAGTGTAGAAAGGGCTTTGTAAAATATGTGTTCAATTGATAAAACTCAGGGAAGATATAGATATGTGAATTGAACCTCACCAGTTCACCAAGGAGACAAAATCATTGCTGTTGAATATTATGATTTGGAGGCAAGCATACAATTTAGGACATATTCAGATCTCATCTTGCTACATACAGCTATATTAACATAAAATCATTTCAGTTTTATGGCCTGTATCATCTTCATCCATTAAATCAGGAGAAGAGCATCTGATCATGAGGTCGCTATGAGGGGAGACCTAAAATATCCAAAGAATATGGGTAATAAAAATAAATAGTATTATTACGTGTGTTTTCAGCTGTGATGAGGAAGGTCATGAATTGCATGAACTGGAAATATTTCTACACAGTCGGTCTTCATCTCAGTCAGAGAGTGAGAGATAGAGGTCTGATAGGAAGCACTAAGCTGCTGTGAGAAATATTAAATTGCTGCAAACTCTTTGGAAGTACAAAGTGCCTGCAACAAGTTTAAGGTCAAAGATTTACAGTTTCTTTTTCACAAGATCCAGAGGATATAAAAAAATCTGTATCTTAATCTAAATGTTATAAGTATGTAGCTCATTATCCTAACGACTATGAAATGTGGTTTCTCTCTATCTACAGATGAGGTAACAGATACAGCAATGCTAAGAAACTTACTCAAGATCACAAAACTAGTAAGTAATATAGCGAGACTTCAAGCTAAGCAGCATGGCATCACAGTCCACACTTTTAACCAGTGAATTTTACTGCTTATATATGGCAGAAAGCCCTGTAGAATTTGAAGTTACATACATGAATTTAGAGCCATACTCCACCACTTAATAATGGCAGGTCTTCAACAAAGTTATTAATATTCCTGAGACTACGTTTCCTCATTTAAAAAATAGAAAGACAGGTTTTGGAGAAACAAGGTAGAGTGAGAGGTGTCCCCAGACCTCTCTCCTTGAAACACAATAAGCTGAACCTCTAAAACTCAACCAAAAACACCCAAACTGCACACCAGCACATCTGAGCATAGGATCTACACATAAGAGCTACCGCAAGTCAGAACCCTGGGTGTAGGTGATACACTAGGAGAAAAAAAGAAGCTGCCTCTCTCAGCAGGAGCTTCCTGTAGGAGGAGGAGAGGGAGAAGTGCAGCTAATTCCCTGAACAGACCTGCCTGGGAGTACTATGAGCTCTATGCGGTCAGTGGTAGGGCCCAGTCATCAGGGCAGAGAGCAGAGAAAAGGGATGACAGAGAACCAACAGTTGACTTTTTACCAGCTGCAATTGCAAAACCAAGGCTGAGATGAAACCCACAACCCCTAACCCAGGGCCACCTCCTTCATACCCTCTGAGACTGAACACTGCAGAACTGCAGGAGAATCTGAGCAAACACTAACTGAAACTGTTGCTAACACTGACAAGGACTGAAACTGAGGGTAGCCTGCATGATTGAATAGCTACAAGAAAATTAAAAGATAATTATTAAGGCTTTATATAAAGCAGTGATCCAAGAGGCTTAGATGCCACCTACAAGAAACCAAAATAAAAGTGCCTTCTTTGCAGCAGGCTAAAGAGAGACCTTTATATAATAAATCTTCTTTCTGGAAAAAAAAGTAGAATATATTTCCATTAATGCCCAGGAGGAGAAATAGTCCATTAAACACCATGAACAACCTGTTGACGAGGCATCTCAGAAAGAGAAAAATCTCCAGGAAATAAGTTACAGACAGAACTATGCAACTTAAATGACGGAAAATTCAGGATGGTACTTCTGAAAAAAACTCAGTGAGTTCCAAAACAAGTCATATCAACAACTTCAGGAATGAAAAAAAACAACTAGATGAGCATAGCAAGGAGATTGAATCCTCAAAAAGAATAGAATAGGTCTTCTGGAGATAAAACAAACAAACAAACAAACAAACACACACTGCGAGAGTTGAAAAATGAATGAGCAAGCTTGGAAATAGAGTCGACCAAATGGAAGAAAGGATCAGTGATATTGAAGACAGAAATCTAGAAATGAATCAGAAGGAAGAAGAGAGAAACAAGAATGAACAATAATGAAAGAGAAATACAAGAACTATCTGGTACCATCAGTAGAGGACACAGAAAAATAATTGGCATTCTTGAAGTGTAGGAAAAGGAGCAGGAATTAGAAAGCATTTTCAGACAAATGATTGATGAGAACTTCCAAATCTAGAGATGAGCTGGAGCTTAAAATTCAAGAAGTCAACAGAGCACCCAATTATCTCAACCCTAAGAGGCCTTCACCAAGACACATTGTGTTAAAATTATCAAAAATCAATGACATAAAGATAAAATTCCCAGGGTAACCAAGGAGAAGAAGGAATTTATAAAGGAAAACCCATTAGATTATCATTAGACTTCTCAGCATAGACACTATAAGCCAGAAAGAAGTGGAATTCAACATTCAAACTATTAGTGAAAGGAACTTAAATACAATAATGTATCCAGCTAAGCTTTCCTTTAGATATGAAGGAGAAGGTAAGACTTTTCCAGACACAAAAACTGAGGGAATTCTCCACTAAGAGGCCTGCACTACAGGAAATACTGAAAGAAGTCAGCTCACCTAAAACAAAATGACAAAACAAAACAAAAAAAACGACAACAAAAAACATAATAAGGAGAAAGGTGACTATCAGGCAAATAGAAGCAAGGAGTGCAACCCTTACTAACAACAGGGTATTATAAAGCTTAAATAATAAGGAGGGAATTGCTATTGCCAGATAGTAGTGAATATTCAGCATACATAGGGACAAACTGAGACAACAATGACTGAAAAGGGGAGGGTTCAAAGATCCAAATTCGCAAAGGGAAATGGCGTTAAGACACATGCAGAAGAAAAATGGACAAATGTTTTTAATATATATATATATATATATATATATATAATATATATATATATATATATATATACACATACACACACACACACACACACACACACACACACACATACATACATACATACATATATCTCCTTAATATTTGTAATGGTAACCACACACCAAAGATTCAGAAACTGAAGCATTATAACATAAAACAAGAAGAACCAGAGGCAACCCCCAAAAGCCAACCAAAATAAAGAAAACAGAAACACAGAGACAAGGAAGTAATGGAAACATTGAGCTACCAGAAAGCAAAAAAAAATATCTTTAAGAAACTCATATTTCAATAATCACCCTAAATGTAAATGGACTGAACTCACCAATAAAAAGGCACAGATTGCGAATGGATCAAAAAACAAAACCCAACCATATTGCTCCAGAGACACATCTCAGCTCCAAAGACAAATATAGACTCAAGTGAAAGGTGGAAAATGATATTTCAAGCAAATGGCATTCAGAGAAAAGCAGGAGTAGGTACTAATATCAGACAAAATAGACTTCAAAAAAAAAAAGTAAGAAGATACTGAGGGACACTTCATAATGATAAAGGGAATCATGCACCAAAGAAGACATAACACTTAATTAATATCTATGCTCCCAATCAGGAGCCCAAAATATGTAAAACAATTACTAACAGAACTAAAGAGAGAAACAGACAAAATACTATCATATAGGGGACCTAAATACCCCACTGTCAGATATGGACAGATCATCCAAACAGAAAATCAAGAAGGAAATAACATCCTTAAATGACACATTAGACCAACTGGACATAATTGACATTTCAGAGCCTTCCATCCCAAAATAGCTGCTTATACATTCTTCTCTAGTGCACAGAACATTCTCAAGAATCAACCACATACTGGGACACAGAGATAGCTCAACAAATATAAGAGGTTGAAATCATGTCAATCATATTCTCTGATCATAATGCTTTAAAAGTAGAGATCAACTGAAAAAGAAAGCAGGAAGAACCACAAATACATGGAGATTAAAAACATGCTACTGAAGAATAATTGGGTCAGAAGAAATAAAAAGAAAGATCAAGAGATACATAAAACAAATGATAATGATTGTAAACATATCAAAACTTTTGGGACACAGCAAAAGCAGTCATAAGAGGAAAGTTCATATCATTACAGGCCTATCTCCAAAAACAAGAATAGCCCAAATAACCTAATGTTCATCTTAAAAAACTAGAAAAAGGAAGAACAAATGAGCCTAAAGTCAGCAGAAGAAAGAAATAACCAAAATTAGAGCAGAAATAAATGAAATTGGGGAAAAAAAAGAAAAAAAGAAATGCAACAGAGCTGGTTCTTTGAGAAGGTTAATAAAATTGACAAACCCCTGAGCTAGACTACTAAAGGAAAAAGAGAAAGGACACAAATAAAAACAAATCAGGATGAAAGAGGGAAATTAACTGATAAGCAGAATACAAAGATCATACAAGAATACTATGAAAAAATAATAACATCAAATTTAATAACCTAGAAGAAATGGACCAGTACTTAGAAAAAATACAGCCTTCCTTAGACTGAATCAAGAAGATCTGGAAAATTAAATAGACTATAACAGCTAGTTGAAATTGAAATAATCATCAAAAAAGCACCAAAAAGTAAAAGTCCAGGACCAGATGGCTTCACCAGTGAATTCTACCAAACATTCAAAAGATTTAATGTCTATTCTCCTCAAACTCTTCCAAAAAATTGAAGAGGAGGCAATACTTCCCAACTCATTTTATGAGGCCAATATTACCTGATACCCAAAACCTTGTAAAGATAACACACAAAAAAAGAAAACTACAGACCAATATCTCTCATGAACACAGATGCAAAAATCCTAAATAAGATATTAGTGAACCGAATACAGCAACATATTAAAAAGATTATACACCATGATCAAGTGGGCTTCATCCCAGGGATGGTTAAACATACACAAATCAATTAACGTGATACACCATATAAACAAATTAAAAAATAAGAATCATATGATTATATCGATAGATGCAGAAAAAGCCTTTGACAATATACAGCATGATTAATCAAAAACACTTAAAAAATTGTATAGAAGGAAAGTATTTAACATAATAAAGGCCATGACAACAAACCCTCACCCAACATTATACTTAATGGTAAAAAACTAAAATATCCCTCTAAGATCAGGAACAAGCAAGGCTGTCCACTATTGCCACTGTTATTCATATAACATTGGAGTCCTAGCAAGTACAATCAGACAAGAGAAAGATATAAAAGACATCCAAATAGGAAAACAAAAAAGTCTAACTGTCACTATTTGCAGACAAAGCGACAGTAATCAAAATGACATGTTTATTGGCAGAAAAACAGACACACAGAACAGAATCGAGAGTCCAAAAGTAAACCATAATTATATGGGAAAATAATTTTAGACAAAAGCCAAAAACGTACAATGGAGAAAAGGAAACCCCTTCAATAAATAGTGCTGGGAAAACTGGAAAGCCACCTGCAAAAGAATGAAACTAGACTGTTGTCTATCACCACACACAAAATTAACTCAAAATGGCTTAAGGACCTGAATATAAGACCTGAAGCAATAAAATGTTATAGAAGAAAACATAGGAACTAAACTAAAGGGCCTTGGACTTAAAGAGGATTTTATGAATTTGACCTCAAAAGAAGAGAAGTAAAAGCTAAAATAAATGAATGAATATAACAAACTAAAAAGCTTCTGCTCAGTAAAAGAAATCATCAACAAGGTAAAGAGACAACCATCTGAATGGGAAAATATATTTGCAAGCAATAAGGCATATAGGCCAATAAGGGCCTAATATCTAAAATATACAAAAACTCATACTCAATAAAAATAAAATAAAAAAAAAAAAAAATAAAATGATCCATCAAAAAATGGGCAGAGGACCTGAATAGACACTTCTCCTATAGGACATTCAAATGGCCAACAGATATTTGAAAAGATGCTCAAATCACTAGCTATTAGGGAAATGCAAATCAAAACCACAATGAGATACCATCTCATACCTGTTAGAATAGCTATAATCAGTAGTACAGGTAATAACAAATGTTTGGAGAGGATGTAGAAAAAGGAACCCTCATACACTGCTGATGGGACTGCAAATTGATATAGCCACTACGTAAAACAGTATGGAGGCTCCTAAAAAAACTAAGAATTGATCTACCATATGATCCACCAATCCCTCTACTGGGTGTTTACCCCAAAGACTGAAAACCCAATATCCGAAAAGATATTTGCACACCAACGTTCATAGCAGCATTATTCACAGTGGTCAGGACATGGAAGCATCCAAAATATCCTACAATAGATGATTGGCTAATGAAGCTGTTACATATATACAATGGAATAGTACTCAGCCATAAGAAGAGATGAAATACTGCCATTTGCGACAACATGGATGGACCTTGAGATAATCATGCTAAGTGAAATAAGTCAGACTGAAAAAGTAGAAAATCACATGATATCACTTATACATGGGATATAAACCTAAAATCAACAAATGAGCAAGACAAAGAATCAGAGATACATGGACATGAACTATAGACTTGTGGTTACAAGAGGGTACAGGTTGGAGGAGGGGGGTGGTAGGTGAGGTAAAGGGGGTCAAATATGTGGTGACAAAAGAAATCTAACTATGGGAGGTGAACACACACTATAAATATATATATATATATATATATATATATATATATATAGAGAGAGAGAGAGAGAGAGAGAGAGAGAGAGAAGGAGAGAGAGAGAGGGAGAGAGAGAGATGCCTTACTCTTACTCTTACAGCTGAAACTTATTGGATTTCATTAACCAATGTCACCATAAAAAATATTTTAAAAAAACAAACTCCTTTTTTGTTACAGGAGATTAAGGGCAGCTACCCTTTGGGAAAAAAATAAGAAAATAAGAAAAAATAAGAGATAGACAATGTTATCTACTTTGAAGGGGGCGTGGCATTTAAAAAGTCAAATATATATAGTTGATAGGTGCCAGCTTTGTAGCTGGTGCTCAAAAGACAGTGGCTAATGTGACAACTCACAGTTGTACTAAATCCACCCGTGGGTCTTGACATGGTTGAGATTTTACAAACCTTGATGGCTTTAATTGAAATATGCATCCGTGACACGTAATCAATATGCTCATTTGGCAGCCAAGTTCCAGATGAAAAAGCTAAACGATGATGCAATTAGAATATACAAACAAATCCCCCTGCAGAAGCCAAATAGTCTTGACTGCCTTTTCCATCTGATTGTGTCACCGTGTTTGGAATGCATCTGGAAGACATTTTTCTTGGTAAATCTAGACCAGCAAAATAAATGGTGCGCCTTTCTCTCATCAGCTGTTAGCTTTACCTGCTTTCTCCTTGAAGCCAGTTTTCCCCACCCAAGGCAGACAGCATGTCAGCGTGTAGGCCTGACTCCCTAAATGTGAAGGACATACTGCATACCTCACTGACAAACATTGTCCTCTGAAATTCGCTTTGTCATTTCTTTCCTAGTTGTCAGATGGAATGACAATAGCTGGCAATCTTAGTGGGGGAAAAGTTCAGAAGGCAGCTTCTCTACAGTCTCTGGCAAATCTTTCTTTTTAAAAAAATTTCTTCTTTTCTCCTTTATTGAAATATTTGAATTACTAAATGACAGGGTTATTGTTGTGGTCACCCCACACTAAATTTATCTAACTTTCTCTTCCAGTATTCACAAGTACAGTTTATTAACTGGAAAATGCATCATAACTGCCAGTGAATGTAATAAATTGCAACCTCAAGCAATGGTTTAGTTGTTCTTGGTTAAAACCCTAGATCCCCTACTTATTAGCTCTGTTTCTTAGGCAAGTAATGTTAGTCCCAGTACCTCGACTTTTTTTCTTCATTAAAAGAAGGTAATTATAGTATGTGGCATTTGGTTTGATGGGAAGACTAAGTGAGATAACAAAGGTTTGGCATCACTGCTAGCACATAATAAGCTAATAATGCATACTAGCTCTTGTTATTATTGTCATCCTAGATTTTGAGGCAAATATCAGAAGTAAGACTAATGCAGATCAATTAATTTCTCTATATAGTACTTCCTAGTAGGCTTGGATATTGCAAAGAAAATGGGCACTAGACAGATAAACTTCAGTTTAAAGTTTAGTTCTATCACTTCTGTGTCACTTTGGGTACGTTACCTATCCCCTTTGAAAATCAGTATCCTTATCTGTAAGCTCTTTAAATAGTGAATGTAAATATAAATATCTTCTCCCAGAGCTTTCAAATTTTAGCTTAAGCTAAAGCAAATTTGTATGTTAGAGTCCAAAACTGTTATGTATCCATGAAGATATTGACACTAGCATGATCTAAAACTCCTTCAAATGTAGCCAATCATAGACCAGGAAACTGGAAAGGGCCTCCCGGTATCACCTTGTCTAATGCATGCATTTTACGGAGAAAAAAAAGCAAGGTTCAAAGAAGTTAAGTGACTCATCTGAAATGACACAACTAATAAAAGGCTGCTTTCCAAAGGGGAACTCAGTTATACAGTAATCAGCATTCTGCCCTAGCCTGTCAAAGCAAAACAGAACAAAATAAGCAAAACAGTAAATTCAAGTTAAAAATAACGGTTGGAAGAAAGGAAGAGAAGGAAAGGAGGGCAGGAGAGAGGAGAGGGGAAGAGAAAATTGAATGTGTGACATAGTATGACAAACACAACAATCCCATGGTGCTGAGTATGGCAAAGCCAGTGTGATGGGGTAGTGACAAGGGCAGGGTTGAGGTAAGACCACGTGGACTCAGATCCCAGCTCTACCATCTTGGAGCTGTGTAATCTGAAAAAAGGGACTTCTCCATGCCTCAGCTTTCTAATGTCACCTTCGCTGTATGGTTGTTGTGAGGACAGAAGAGATGATCAATATAAAATTATTACTGCAGGGCCTAACAAATAGGAAACATTTAATATTTAGTGTTCTTATTATTAAATGCAAAGTTTTCTCATCTCTTTCTTCTTTTCTCACTTTTAGAGCAGCTATTTTGAAGTCATTAAGTTATATTTTTGTTTTTGTTTTGTGTTTTTAGTTAGTGGAGCTAACACTGTAATAAAGTGTTGGAAGCAAAGGCTTGGGGGAGGGGTCTGTGGAAGCAACAAGCACTAATGCACCTATGGTACCTACTGTGTGTAAGGCTCTGTGGGAAGATCTTGACATTAGTGATAAGTATTCTACTTATCACAGGCGTGTGGGGCAGGTAGGTAATATTACCCTTATTTTACAGATGATGAAAATGAAATTGTGAGCGATTAAGTCATTTAACCAAGGCATTTTGGACACAAAACATCTTTCTTCTCCCTTCCAAGACATAGTCTCTGCCCACCAAGAATGCACTAAATACAAGTCTATTTTCAAAAGAACCAGCCAGTATTCACAGAAATCTTTAGAAGAAAGATCCAAGAAAACCATCTATTAAGCAAACTATTGCTGTTAGCTGTCTTGTACCATTTCCGTGAAGAATTCTTGTTCATTTCCTATTCTCTTATTTTCTTATATAAATTATGAAATACCAGATTTTAAAGTAGCAGTCTCTGAGTTTACATGTCTTCTGTGTTTTCTCATTCTCAGAATAAGCAGTGGTGCTGCTCACAAGAAAGCTTGAGTTGCAGTGTTCTTCTTGGACATTGAAATACCTAATTAAGGTAAAATGTATATATATATACACATACATATATATGATTAATTTTTATTATACTTATTTTATACTCAAGTGTTTGTGGTTTTCAGAAACATGTTGGTGGGCAAGGGGTAAAGGGAAGCACAATAACTGTGGTATTAGTTTTCTTTTTGCTTTTGTCTTGAACAAAATTCTGTGGATTAGAAAGTGGAATTTTCAACAGACTTCTGTCAGTAGGGTCTATCACATTTGGTAAAGGTGACTGAAACTAAATGTGCACGTCTCTTTGGCTTGATAGAATGAGTTTTCTCCTTTGTGAAGCATTGTTTTTAATCTTTAGAGAAGTCCAAAGAGGAGGACTGAGTGTTTATTTGCAGTGCAAAGGGAAGGCCTGGCACTTACAAAATTCTTACAGATCAGATTCCCTCTGTTTCAGTTGACTAAAATAGATTATAATGAAATACGGGAGGGGCTATTTTAAGTAAACTTAGGTATATTGTTCAGTGTATGGGAAGAAAAACTACCCCCCACCCCCGTTTTTTAGCTTTAGTGCCCAGAATTTACAAAGTAACTGATAAAATACAGATTAACAGGAGGAAAAGCTTATTTACATATGCAGTGAGCACATCGATGAGCATGGTAAGTAATTCAAAGTAGTGGTTCAATTTGGGGGTTTCTATACCTAACTTAGTAGTGGAACTAGAGAAGGGAGAAATGTTTCCAATGGGAAGGACAAATAAGTTTCTTTAGAAAAGAAAAATGATTTTTTTTTTTTTCAGGAGAACAAATGGGAGATAAGAAAGTTTGTGATAATGTTTATCTATACAGGTATGAGTGATCTTTCCACCTTCTTCAGAGCCATATAACTCCCCAGGAGAGGGGATTTATGGTAGATTTACTCTTGGTCTCTCTCCTGGGAGCAGGCCCACCTTGAAAAGGGGTTTTATGGTAGTCCTCATTTTTCAGAAGTTTCTGGTTTATTCTGTTTCTTCCCTTATTCTGTCAGATAAAGAATGCTCTAAAAAGGCTTATTTCTGCATTTGTTGAATCTCAGATGTCTTCAGTTTAAAATATGGTAACTCAGGAGTTCTTTGTGGTTCCCCATACTGGCTAACAGAAGATATTCCTGCACTCTGTGGTGTGTGTGTGTGTGTGTGTGTGTGTGTGTGTGCGCACGTGTGTGTGAACATTTTACAGTGCTACCTTTTTAGCTTAGAATGACTAGTAGTTAGCAGGGCATATGTGAAAATACAATGTCATATTTTAACAGGACTTCATGAGGATTATTGAGTATTCCCTGCTTTTGCATATTTCAGTTTTTGATTTAGACAACAGCTCTGAGAGAATTCCCAAGGAAACTGTATGCTGTATCCCTGTGATGGTGACACTCTTTCAGGCCACAAAGAAGAAAGGGGTGTTTAAGTTACATCAGCTGATGGGGAATTTTTTTTTTTTTTTGAAAGCACCTGGAAAAGTAGGGAAACAGAGGAAACCATCAAACGATACTCAGGCTTCAGTGAAGAACAAGAACAACATTCGGCATATAATGGTGACTCAGAGGTGTAGCCCAGGGACTGCTTCATCTTGCCATCCCTTTATAACTACTTAGAAAGACCTGAGACTGTAATCAGTCCTTCATACTTGTAACTCAAAGAGAGACAGGTCTTGTCCTCTACTCCCACTACTCCAGCTGCCTCTGCTTCTGTCTGTTTTGGGGCTTCTGCGCCATGCTGAAGTATACCAAACATCATGTTCCAAATGTAGAAGGATCACATTGAGTTGACTTGTCACTATTCATATGGGAAATTCTAGTGCAAAAGTCTCTGTGAAACATTCTCTAGATCCCTGGACTTGCTTACGTTTAGCACACGCAGTTTGTCAATAATTGTCATGCAAATACATGAGTTGTGGACAGGGTAACAAGTCTGTGTGGCTCAAACATGACAAAGTGGAAGAAACAGTCTTTACCTCTTTCCCAGGAAGGGGCTGTGGGAATGTCAGGCACTTGTAGAAGAACTCCCATTTTTTAAGATGTTGAGTTTCTGGTCTGATCAGACTATTGATTTGGCGATTCCCTCTGCATTGCAAGTGTTTTTTTAGAAATACAAGAATAGCAGGATTTCCTTGGTTCATATGTGAGGATATGACTGGAAGTTGTTTGGACCAGTCCTATAGAAAGTCTTCCATTTGAAAAGGAAAATACAGACTTGGACCATAAAGAATAAAAGGCAAACTACAACTCTATGTTATAAGGAGCAATAAAAAGATAACCTCAGGAAAGGGAAAGGCACTTAGGAAGGAGCCAAAAAGAAATGCATGAGAGGAAAAAAAGTACAGGGAATAAGATGTAAATGATCCCATACTTTTCTATAGGGTTTAACTTCCAGAAGACTCTAGGGTTCTCTGGGGAAGCATGGAAGGAGCATGAGATGTGCTTCCCTACAACTCAGAAGTTCAGAGTGTGAGAACTGCCAATGGAAGGAACTTCAATGAGAACCCTAATCCATCTGCCCCCAAGGACCAGAGAGCAGATCAAGACAGGACAGACCTGAGTGGGAAACACTAGAGAGAGAGTCAGGGACTTAACAAATGAAATTGTCCCGATCTCCCTCCTCTTCCTCTACCCAACCTTCTAATGACTTGGGGCAATCTAAGACAACAAATACCGCTATTTCTCTACTTGCTCTAAAATATTCTTCTGTAAAAACAAACAAACAAAAAAAACAGATTTTACAGAAAAAAAATGTTAATGGATAATTTTTTTTTTTTTGAAACTTCACTTTCCCTGTTTTCTCTTGAACTTTTAGGACCTGCTCTTATTTGGCCTTCTACGTGCACCTGCCAATGACCAAATTAATGAAAAAGTTTCAAATGATGTTAAGGGGAAGACTCAGAAATAGGTGATCATGCTTAGGTTATGATGTATTTTTTTATAGATTTGATTTACCCTGCACTGATTTTCTGTTGCATTTATACATAGCAATCTAGTCAAATTTTCTGCTCATAAAAGTCATACCTAGTTCAGATATTGGAATTAACTGTTTTTTGTTTGTTTTTTTGTTTGTTTGTTTGTTTTTGTTTTTGTTTGTTCTGTTTGTGCAACTATCATGGTGTTCTGTGACTCCCAGGTGTTCTTCCACCTGGATAATGTACAGAACCATTGTTCAGGGTTATAGTTTCAGTACACGACTCCCACATATGAATAGAATATTTGTTATTATTGATTATATTTTTGAGAACCTATTTCTACAGCAGTTTATTATGAGTTCTCACATGCAAGAGAGTGTATTTGCCCAATTTTAGTAGGCAGAGAGTTGAGACTTACAATGTGATAGCCAAAAGGTAACCCAGGTCCACTAAGATGCATGGAAAAGAAAATTTCAACTCAATGAGCTGTCTAGAATGTTCAGGAGATGAGTCCCTGGCTGGGAAGCTATCCCAGAAGGACCTTTTACTGCCCTTATAAAATGGAGGCTAAAAACACTTCATGACCAGTTGACTATGCCTAGATGAGGAACCAGGGAGTTGATCAAAAACATTTATTGAGTGCATGCTGTGTACCTTAGGAATAGCTTCAACTGAGAAGGAATGTCTCTAGGCTGATCTTTTGAATCAGAGAAGCCAGTTTATGAAATAAAGGACCCAAGCTAAAAATCATGTCAAGAAGCCTGCAAATTCATGGACTTGGATAAGTTCAGCACAGAGATCTGGATGGTAAAATCCATCTCTGGATTCAGGGAGCTAGCTTGGCTAGAAGGTTAATACCAGAAATCAGATTTCCAAACAGCTGGCTAGAGAGAGTAATTTTATGTGGGTAGCCAAACCATGGGGCTCCAAGCCAAAGTCCTTGAGAGAGGGCTAGGCATTAAACAACATAAACCAAATATAAACTCTAAGTCTGAAGAATAAGACTTCCCTTTAGAAGGCAGAAAGAGGAGGTTTTTATGGAGCATTAACCATTTGAGTGTTTAAATATTATACACTGTTTAATATTTAAACATAGTCACTCCATCTTGCACATGAGAAAAGTGAAGGACAGAGAGTTTAGGTAACTTTCCCAAGGTCATACAACTAGGAAGTGGTGGAGCTGGGATTTGAACTCAGGCAATATGGTTCCTGAACCTATTTTCCATATGGCTACATTACATTGCCTATGCAAGTTCAAAGGAACTGGTTTGGATCTGGCCTTGAACAAATGAGGACAATCCAGGATGATTCACTGAAACAAAATCAAGTCTTTAGTTTGCTTCCGTAATCCTGTGTGTATGGTCAGTGTGTGTCAGCAGTCTCAAAATTAGAGCAAGACTGCAGAGAACTCTAGGAGAATCACCCAGCAGTTAGAAAATTCTCTGGCAACGACCTGTTGCAAATTGAGAGCTTATCACAGTTCTGAGTGTATGTGTAGTGTGAGGTGTTCTCTCTGAAGATCCCTTCCTCGTTTGCATTTCCTGCCACTGGAATATGTTTCAGGCAGTGTGTCTGTAATTGAGTTCTAGCAGACACATTCAGGGGTAGCATGTGCTTGGTTCAGACAGACGCTGAGCCTCATCAACATCAGGGTATTCATTGGTGCTGAGCTGAGGCCTGCCCCGTGGCCCCAATACTGACAAACAGGAGCCACGATTCAATCACCTCTGAGTTGGCGCCAGGTGTCCTCAACCTTCAATTGCATTTCCTGGCCTTGTCTGAACACATGGTTGGCTGAGATGACCCTCTCTCACCCTTATAAAACAGAAGGCCTTCCAAATCTTTCTCTCTGGACTTGCTCTCAGGAGACCATCCAGCTCCTGAGATGCTATCTGCGAGTTTTTGCAAATCTTGGTTTATAAGAAAAAGCTTTTGGTATTGCAGCTTATAAGCAAAACTCTACAATAAGACTAGGGAAATAAGGCTGATTTACCATCCCCTTTCTACCTAGCACCACTTTTGTAAATAAGGAACCAAATAACCCTTTCCTCTACTCTCCTATACGAGGCATCCCCCTTCCCTTTAGCAAGCCGCTTCTTTACCCCAGAATTGTCAAGAAAGCACTGGCTGACAGGCTGTGTTATTGCTTTTGATCCCATTGGTCACATCGTGTAACATCTTAACTCCTAACCTAATCCAATGGATGCAGCTTGACAGGGTGTATTAAGGATGCTGGTTCAGCTCCCTGGAGCTGTGTGTAAGACCCCACCTCCCTGAAGGCTGTTGAAAACCTGAACAGCATTCAGAGCACTTCAGGGCATACTTCTTAGTCAAATAGGTGCGAGGGCAGCAGTCTGTCCCTAACTGTAGGGCTAGGTCACTAAGAATATGGGCATTCTTGACTTCTTATTTGAAGGTTCAAGATCTTGTCAGTATAAGGAAAAGTAATGTTTAGGGAACTGAGGTTGTGGTGACCCTCAGGAGCACTTTAAATGCCTTTTCATATTCAATAAAATCAATTAAAATGCATGCTCAATAAAGAGAATGAAAACGGCATCTTACATTATCTTCATTTTAAAATAGGAGGATTGAACAACTCAGTTCTATGCACCACCTCTTTCTTCCTCAGGATAAACTTTTAGCTTGTGTATTTGTTTTACTTTGTTGTGGATGAGTGTATGCTAAGAGAAATTTAATTTTTCTTTGTCTGGTTCTCCATTTAGATATTCAGAGCCTTTCTGACTGCATAGCCCAGAATTTATTTGGCCTCCTGGTCCTATATTTGTGACCAAGATGCAGGCTCAAAGTATGTGTTCTCAGCTCCTTTATCCCTCGGTGCCTTCCTCCTGCCCGTTGGAGATACAAGGGAAGAAATTTACATGTAATTACCTTTCTCTCTTTCAACATTTATTTAAAAAGCCATCATTCTTGTTCTGCCCTCAAATTAACTCTTTAAGTATTTTATTTAGTTCAACCCTTAATTATTCCTCATTAGCTCTAGTGTCATGGAGATCTAACTTTTAGTTTTGTCTCTGACATTCACTAGCTGTGAAATCTTGGACAAGTTACCTAATTACAGATGGCCTCAGTTCCATCATCTGTAAAATGGGGACATTTTACTTTAATTCAATTGGGTGGTTGGAAGAATTAAGTGGCAGAATGCATACAAAGTACTTAGCACAATGTTAGACCCACAAGACATACTCAGGACTAATCATTTTGAGGAGTCATGGTTGTAGTGATGACAAGTGTGGATTTGGAATGAGATGCATCTAGCATTATTTTCCAAATCTACCACCTACTACCCTTAAGACCTTGAGCAAACATTTCTGTGAACCTTCCTTTCCTCATCTGTAACATGGGGATAGTAGTATAGTAAGCTCTGCCAAAACAGGATAAGTGGGGCATAAAAATTCAATTACATAAAGCAAGGAGTTACACTGATGAATTGACTGGGGTGAGCCTTTATGGTCTGCTGGCCAGAAGCTTGAGCAGTCCATCTGGGCAATCTAAATCCATCCAGCTCCTGACTGTGATTTGGCGCCCTCTGGTGGCAGAAGTCCACTGCAGCTTAAGTATTAATGGAGGCTATTCTGTATCATGTAGCTCACAGGAATTTTCTTTATGTGCATGTGGTCAGTCTTGTCTCAGCCTGTTGGACCAGGAAAATATTGGAGATTCATAGGACCCATATTCAACCTCACTAATTCCCACACAAGGTTAGCTGACATTTCACTGCCCAATCCCATCTCCATCTGCAGAATATAAAAAACTTTATTCAGCCTCTCTATCTGAAAATTGAGTTGGCAGAGGATGAAAGGTAATTATAATCATATTATTTTACGTTTTCTTACCATGGGAAATTTGTCATGGGAATTTATTGTATCTATCTTTTAATTTTTGTTAAGTCAAATGATATTATACATTAGATGCACTGTCTCTGTCTGTTTGGGCTGCCATGACAAAATATCACGGGCTAGGTAGCATATAAACAACGGAAATTTATTTCTCACAGTTCTGAAAGCTGGGAAGTCCAAGATCAGGGTGCCAGTATACTTGGGTGAAGGCCATCTTACTGGGTTCATAGTTTGGTACCTTTCCCTTGTGTCCTCACATGATGGGGCTAGGGATCTCTCTGGACTCTAATTTATAAGGGACTAATTCCTTTCACAAAGCTTCCAGCTTATTACTTAATGTACCTCCCAAAGTCCTCATCCACTAGTACCATCTTAGTTGGAGGTTATTATTTCCACATATGAATTTTGGGGGACATAAACATTCAGATCATAGCATGAATTTAGCAATGATGTTCATAAATGTAGATGCATCTCATTAATAAGAATCTGGGCACATTCTTATCAAATCATAAAAAATGTTATTCATTTTTAAAAATTTTTTTTCAATTTCAGTTGTATACAATATTGTATCAGTTTCAGGTGTAAAACATAGTGAGTGGATATTTATGTAACTTATGAAGTGATCACCCCAATAAATCTAGTACCCATGTAAAACCACACATAGACATAACAATATTATTGACATCCCCATACCTATCAATTTGTGCTTTTTAAAAATATGTTTTATTTTTTATTTGTAATAGGCATATATTATAAACATAGCGATTAGACATTTATATAACTTACAAAGGGATCACCCTGATAAATCTCGTACACATCTGACACTATATATAGTTATCACAATATTATTGACTATATCTCTTATGTTATACTTTTTACAACCCCATGACTGTTTTGTAACTACTAATTTGTACTTCCTAATCCCTTCCCATTTTTCACTCATTCCTCTAATGCCCTTCCCACCTGGCAACCATCAAAATGTTTTCTGTATCTATGTATCTTCTGTTTTGTTTGTTTATTTTTCTTTCTTTAGATTCCATATGTAAGTGAAATTATATGGCATTTGTCTTTCTCTGACTTACTTCACTTAGCACAATACCCTCTAGGTCTATCCATGTCATTGCAGATGGCAAGAGTTGTTCTTTTTTGTGGCTAACATTCTGTTGTATATATGTATCACTTCTTCTTTATCCATTCATCCATTGATGACACCCAGGTAACCTGCATGTCTTAACTATTGTAAAAAATGAACATATGGATTCACATGTCACTTTGAAGTAGTGTTTTGGGTTTCTTCAGAAAAATATCCAGAAGTGGGATAACTGGGTCCTTCTTTGTCTTTTGTTATAGCCTTTGTTTTAAGTCTATTTTGTCTGGTTTAAGTATTGCTACTCCAGATCTTTTGTTTGCTTATTTGTTTACATTTTTACAAAATATATTTTTTCATCCTTTCTCCTTTAACCTGTGTGTGTCTTTCGATATAAAGTGAGTCTTTTGTAGGCAGCACATGGAAGGGTATTGTTTTCTTATCTATTCAGCTACACTTTTTTTTTAAATGCAGCATTTAATCTATTTATATTTAAAGTAATTGCTAATAGATATGTAGTCACTGCCATTTCATTATTCATATTTTTTATCTTTTTCTTCTTAAAGATGTCTCTCCAACTTTCTTGTAATACTGGCTTGGTGGTGATGAATTCCTTTAGCTTTTCTTGTCTGGCAAGCTCTTTATCTGTCCCATTCTCAGGTCAATTTCTGAGGAGTCTGAGCCCCTAGTAATTCATTTCAGTATCTTTTAAGGCATCTGTAGTGATCGGTGGCCTGGCGCATTAAGAAACAAACTACTGATGGGATAGATGTATTTTAAATATTGTTTTATTTTATTCTTTTCTGCCCCAAAGTGCTTTACAAGTTAAAAGGAAGCTGTGAGTCTTACGCTGCCTAGTTAGGCGGCTGGAATGGTTGATCCCATTACCGGCTGATAGAAAATCAGGTTATAAGCCCTATTTGTTTTCCAGTGTCTCCATGATGTGACATTAGGAGGTGATGGCTGCAGTTATGGGGAGACATTTGGTCCAATGATGTTCATAAATACACTTTTTAGGTAGTTATGTCAGATCTGCCTGCTTTTCCTTCCCTTTCTGAGGGCAGGCTTCTTTTCAGCCATTTGATTTCTCTCTCTGAGATAGAACTGTGCTGGCTGAGAATCAGAACTCAGGTGTGAGTCATGGAATGTTTAATCTACCTGCAGTATTCTTGTAGGAGGAAAAACAAGATGGAAAGTGAAGGAAAACCCTGGGGGAATTTTAACCCTGTCAGACAGCATTTGCACTGGAGCTAAACACTGAGCCTGACCAAGATGGAGAGGTGGCCATTCAGGGCTGCCAGGAATGGAGAGCTGATAATTGAAGGGTTGGCAAAATATTTTCCTTGTGGGTTGGGGCCTCGTTTTTTGAATCTGCAGAGATGGCAGATTATTCTTCTTGGGGTTCATTGAAAGCTCTGGAGAAGATGCCAGGTGATGATACAGATGGTGGCCCATGGACCACACTTTAGTATTAAGAGAACATATCAGAATAATGCAAATAGTATGAATTAGGTAGGAGGAAATGGAGAAGGGAATTATGCATCGTTTGGCCTTGCAAGCAAAGCTGGGCAGTTAAGAGACAATGTCCGAAGACTATATCCAGCCAAACTAGATACAGAGTGGACAAATTCCTATAGCAAAGGAACTTTTATCCTACCTGACGGATGTGATTGTGGGTGATACCAGCCTTGAGATAATATTGAAGCAGGAAAATCTGTGTAATCATCCGTATGTGTGAAACCCCAGTTGCTCCCTATTACTCTTGCATTAAAATCCAGATTCCTCAGCATATACCGTGACCTTCATGAAACTGCCTCCAGGTCTTCCTCACACTCTTTCCTTGTGCATTCTTTGTATTTTTCTGCACATTATGCTTCACACATGCTTATTCTACTGCCTGGAATGCTCTTTGCTCTCTCCTGCCTTGCCTGACACACTCATATTCACTTTTCAAATCCCTTTGTAAAATCAGCTTCTCTATGAAACTTATACATTCATAGCATATATATAATTTAAATCACTGCCTTGTTTCCAAGTGTTGAAATGATCCAGGACTGTATGTTTTTCTCCTTGTAACCTAAGAAGACATTGAGAGTTGAGTCTTTGTTTTTTAATTGTCACTGTTTTCTGGGAACCTAGCACAGTGCTAGGCCCTAGTAGTCTTCCAATAAATATTTAAATTGAACCAGAGGGTTAGAAGAAACAGGTGGACACTTACAGTTGTTCTAGGAAAGGACCTGTGAACATGAGGAGCTATAACAAAGAAGTCCTGGGAATAGCCTGGAGGACCTTCTGAAAAGGCGCTATGCAGGGTAAATCTTCATGTAAGCTGTACGTTTTGTTATGCGAGCATCTTAGGTGAAGAAGGACCCAAGTCCTGTGGCTTAACCTATCACTGGAAGGAGAAGGGAGTGATGCTCTGTGATTTTCTGAAGTTCTTTATTCTAGGTACCACTGCCGAACCCACTTTAACCATTCAGGTTCTTTGTAGAAACAGAGCCTCTTTTTCCTCCCCCAGGCCCTATTCTCATTTAGGGAAACATAGTAAATAGTATGATCAATATTGAATTCGTGAGATTATGCTTAACATTTGGGGCAGGGAAAGGTAAACTTGAGTTCACCCAGTTATGGAGAACTTGCATTAGAGGAGAGAGGGCGAGAGAGGGAGAGAGAGAGAGGGAAAGAGGGAGAGAGGAAAAGAGGGAGCCTCAGTTTTACGAATTTTACCCTCTGAGTCCAGTACTTGCTTCCTTCACTTTTAGCTCCTATGGGATCATTGTACATGGCTCAATCTTTTTGTTTCCTAAGTTTGCAGTTTTGAAAAAGTATCAAAAGCTTTATATAAGTAAGGCTTTATACATAGTGTTTTGCCAGCACCATTTTTCCTATGCAATTCATGTAAACAATTGATGGAAAAACACTTGTATACCAACCAGGTAAGAAATTGGACTCTAGACATGAATCTTGGCTTTGCCATATACAAATCATAAGAATCAAGTACTTAGACTCTCTGTACGCCAAATTTCTCATGTATAAAATACCATTTTATTCAGTTGCGGCTGCTTTTCTTTCTTTTTTCTTTTTTTTCTTTTCTTTTTTTCTTTTCTTTTTCTTTTTTTTACAATATCCATGCCCAAAATATTATCTTAAACATTTAAAAAAAGCAACGTGCTTCCTCAATTCCTCACTTAGTTCCTCTTCTGGCTAACTATATTGCAATATAAAATCACCATGGAAAAATGTCTTGGTATTGAGGAAAAGAGTTGTAAGTAATAATGCAGTAGAAGAGCACCCCAAAATAGACCTAAAATCTATAACAAGATATAAAGATCAGCGATTCAACACATATGACATGTATGACATTTATAAGGAACAAATCAGTTTATAAAAGAGAGATCAACACCTTGATAAGGAAAGTGGCCAAAGTGGGTATTAAATCATTAATTATTAGGGGGAAAATGGGGCCTATAAGTGCGCCCAATGCTTTTTCAGCTTGCTTACCGCTACTAGTGCCACTACTACTACTGCTACTTTTATTTATTATTATTATTATTATCATTATTATTATTATTATCATCGTCATTACTACTACTACTATTTTACACACAACAACATCAGTAATTAGAAGAAGTAACTTGTCAAAAATCACTGAGAGTATGTGGAAGTCCCAGCATGAACCTGGTCTCTCTTTTAGTTGCCTGTCTTTTAAAGAATGGTTTTTGTTACTTCTTCTTGGTTTTTTTTTCCAAATTTATTTTTTTATCAACCTATTCTTGAGTTTTGAAATTAAAACAAAGTAAAACAAAATTTAATTTCCTGTTAGAATTGTAATTGTGTAAAATCTGTACATTAAAATTATAAAAATTGGAAAAGTTAATAATAATTATTTTTATTTATACAGTCATAGCTTTCTTTTTAAAATAAAATGTTTGTTTACTACTTCTGTGCCAAGAAGTATTCTGGGTACAAGTGATAAATGAGTAAAAATATAACTCATTCCCCCAACCATTTTAGTAATGTAAGATGTAGACATATATAAATAAAACATTCTTAACATTAGCTTTGTTGACTACAGCTCTTATAGTAAACATGTTTTGTATTAATTCTAATGAATATTATCTGATTTTATAAAATGCCCTGGTGCATAATCATGCCATCTGCACATGATAGAGATTCAAAACATTTTATCTAAAATTCTTAGCGCCAGATATGTCTTGTATTTTAGAATTTTTGAATGATAATATGGTACAAAGTTCATACGTTACATTAATGCCCCAGAAGAGTCTGGGGAAGCAACCCATAATCAAACATATTAATATTTCTGAAGCAGTATAAACATTCTACTAAGTGACTTTATAGCAAGCTCAATCACTTTTTGCATCAAGTGAGTGATGCAAAATGTTTAGTTTTCAGAATATTTTGAATTTCAGAATTGCAAATAAGGTTTATGGATCTATGGCATTTTCTCATTCTTTTTTTATATGTACTAAATTTCTTTGTCAGTCTTATTGCACCAGATAGACCTATTAAATAATGTTAAACAATAGTGGCAGAGTGGACAAATATGTTTTATTTCTCATTTAGAAATCTGTATCTGGTGCTCCCTAATGAAGAATCGTTTGGTTGAAGGTTTAAAATAGGAATGTTCATCATATTAAGGAAGAATATTTTTATTCCAACTTGAAAAGTGAAAATGTTATTAAATTTTATCAAATGCATTTAGGGGATGTTGAAATAATTATCTGCTTTTGCTTTTTATTATTATCCTACTGATAAACTTCCTTTGCATTATTCAATTTTTTTAATATTGAAACTGTGTGTATTCTTATTAGATTATTAAATCAGCAGTATCAAATTATAAACTCTATTTTGAAGGAATTAATTTATAGTTTTGAATCTATGTTCATAGTTTAAATTGTTTTGTTTTATTTTTATTTATTTTATTTTATTTATTTATTTTTTTGCATAGTATCTTATCACCTTTGGGGAAACGTATCCAATATGCCTTGTGGAATGAATTTAAGTATTTTCTCTGTCTTCTGCCCTCCAGAATATATTATAGGGGATGGATTTATGTATTTCTTGAATGCTTGAATTAAATCAACCTTAAATCTCTCAGGACCTAATGTCTTTTGGGCAGAGTTTTTAAAGAGTTTTCTATGTTTCCTCTTCAGTTATGGTCTTTTTGATTTTCTATTTCTTCTGTAACTTTTCAAACCTGATTATCTTTTATTAGATTGAGAGATTAGAAATTAAGGGGAGTTGTTTTTATCCTGCCCAGCTGTGAATGCATATGTCTTTGCATTGCAGAATTTATGAGGTTTTTTACTTGGTCTTTTAATTGTCTTTTTTTTTTTTTTTTAACTTGAGACTTCATTATAAAAGAGATTAGATTTGGTCCCAAATGTTCATCAATTTTTTCTTTCACTATGCTATCTCTGAAATTATGCTTTAAAGAATAACTAGATTCCTAGAATATCAGCCTGAAAGAACATATGAGATCATTTGGTCTAGTCTATTTTTAGAAATGAAAAAACTGAGGTCTTACTTAGCTGGTTAAATAATTTACAGAAGTCCTAGTGTCAGAAAAAAAAAATCAAGTTGAACTTCACTAATAGAATGCTTATTAAAAATAAGCATAGTGATGGAACATCATACATATAGTTCTCTTCCTTGTTGACTTCAGAACCACTGCCTACTCCTGGCTCTCAAATATTATGCTCTCTACTGTGTGTACAATGGTGCACAAGAGTATCACGTTGTCCAGCAGTCTAATGAATGTAGCTGCCAGCCTTTCAGCTCCAGTCCCCAGAAATTGATAAAGTTCTTAGACGCAGACATGCTATACAAGGAAAGGCAGGACCAATCCTAAGCACTTTTAGTGATCCTTAATTATTTTTTTAGTTTACATCACTCATATTCATTATGAAGCATTGTGTAAAAACCAATTGAGGATGTTACTTCTTTTGTTATTCATATGAAAATCACCAAAACATGAAGCAGCAAAGCTTTCTCTTCAAGGAGTGAGAACTGTTATTATATATAGGTAAAGACTGAACTCATTGATTTTGAAGATGGCTGCGTATATTACACTGGATAGTCAGTGCCTGCCATACTGTAGAAGAACCATGAAATCATGTCATGGCCAAAGCAAATGTGGCTGATGCTCACCTTCTCCTGTATCAATAAACATTGACGAGGATGTCCCTTTACTATATGAATATGCAGGTACCGAAAATCCCCTGATGAGTTAATCTGATTCTCCAATAGCTGAACTTGATGAAACCTATTATTTCCACAGCATCCTCTTGAGACCTGATTGAAAAACTTTTGTTTTAAAATTTTTATGTACAGTGCAAATCACTGTGCCTATTCCTTCATGCATAAAAATATACGAAAAAATAATTATTATGTTCACAATGCTGAAGAACAGGAATGCCAGTAATAGAGTTGCTAATCACCTGTCCCAAGGGCCTGGTTCAGCACAGTCAAGAAGACCAAGGCTTGGAAAGGCAGAGAGTGATTATCTGAAGGATTACAAGACCAAAGAACTATGCATGTGTATGTGTAAAGAAGCCATTCTCTGGGAAACTCATTAAAATTTTTAAAAGTTTAATCTGCCATTAGTTTTAAGTTGAGTCCAGGCAGAAATGGGGGACAAAGCCAGATCGATTAAATACACATAAACAGAATCAGCTTCCCCTCACTTGTGCTACTTTTTCTTGTAGATCTTAGAGAAAGACAAACTAGCTCCTACCCTAGACCTTTTATGCGTGTCGTGTCCTCTGCCATAAATATCCAACATTATCACTCAGTCTCTTTAAGATTTTTTTTAATTTAAATAGGAGTTTCTTAGACAAGGTCACTCTGATAGTCCCAGTACCTAAAATTTTACTTTCCCCTCATTCTCCGTGCCCTTGCTACTTTCTTTTCCATCATAGTCCATATCTTTTCAACCTGAAATTTTATTATACACTTATTTATGTTATAGTTTGTAGTATGTCTCTCCTATAAAGTGTAAACTCCACATGGACAGGGACTTGATCTATGTTATTTTACTGTTATGTACTACAGGATCTGGCACCTGCTACAGTAGGTGTTAAATAATATGTTTGGGATGAACGAATAGAAACCTTTCTAAAGATGCATCAGTATTTGGAATAGCATGCCAAATACAATATGACAAAGTACAAAAAAAGTAGGTGAAATGTTAGAATTAAAAAATGAATGTTGTCAAATAAAAATAAACTAGTAGAAAGGGTTTTCTATAAAGTTCATTTCATGATCGTGTCTTGTACACTTACAAGATGGGACATATACTTGATTTTGTAAATGTTTACTGACAATCTGCTACATGCTAGGGACTTCCAAATACATCATTTCACTTAATATATCTGTATCTACATATCTATGCATACATACATTATATGTATTTAATATATTAATATATGTTAATATATAAAGTGAAATGTATTGTGTATATGTCAATGTATTAATAATATATATTAAATGAAGTAATTGTACAGATATGCATATGTATATATTTATGTGTATTGTGAATATCTATGTCTGTATATCTATTAGATATGTACATATATACGTGCATATCAACCAACTCTTAGGAGTTGATATTATTCTGCCATCTATTTTTATCAGCTAGAAGGACCAATGCTCAGAAAGGTGTGCTTACTTGCTTACTTTTACAGGCAGTAGAGCCATGGTATTTAAATAAGGATGTAAGTAATACTGAATCTTAGGCTTTCCAGGGTCCACAGACACATTTTGAAAGATTTCACTGCTTTCTACCTGTGCAATGTTATTCAAATGAGTTAACTGCTCTGATTTTGTTTTCGTCAGAAAGCAGATTTGCTTGTCTAGAAAAAGTTGTTGCCCATTTAGAGGAAGTAATGAATGTGAAATACTGAGCAAGAAAGTTAGCTGTTTCACCACTGCAGAGGGAAAAAATCTCTGTGTAGCAGGAACACATTGAGCCATTGAGAAAGGGAAGAGAGATAATGAGAAGGTCTTGATGCTGATTGAGTATCTAATCATTCTTGGAGCCAGCTCATTCCTTCCTTGCCCACCATTTATAAACAGTATATTCCCAGTTTGGCTTAAACTAGCAGGGTAGCTGTCACTCAGAATATAAAACTGCATGGTTAACACAGAACTCCACATTCACCTCCTAGGACCCCTGCTGATGTAGTTCCCTGCACATGGGGAGCCCTTCTTGCTTATTCAGTCCATATACTTTACAGAGTTTACCTGACATTATGGTTCAGGAGTGTAATCTTGAAAAAGACAGAGTTTCTTCCCCCAGGAGCTCCAATGCTAACCAGAAGGCAGACATTTAAAAGAAATGTATGCACATTACATATGTGCAAAGTGTTATAATGAAATTGCATTTGAAGAAATTACATTTGAAATGAGCCCTAAAAGATTAGTAGGAGTCCCATCGCCTCTGCCTTGTTCATGCAGACTCTCTTCTTTAAAACAGACTTAATACCTTTCATAAATTCCATCAAAGTTAAGATAATATCCCCGGGGAAAAATAGCATTTCAGGTCGAATGGTCACTTTAGGCTCACAAATACATATTGAGAACATCATATACTTTCCAGTGCCACCTGCCCATGATACCACTACAGTGGTTCTTAACCTTTCAGGGACTCATAGTCATCTGAAGAAACCGGTATCATTATTTTACAAAAAAATCATGCATGTAAAATTTTTTTCATACAATGTCATGAGTTCCGTGATACCTGATTGAAATTCCCTACCACATAGAATAACCAGTTACCCCTTCAGTAGGCCTCTGGGGTCAGGACTTCCATGAATTTCACTGACAGGTAGGTGCTAAGTGCTTCTGCCAATATATAGTATCATGACAAAAATAGAGGGTGCTTTGCAAAAGAGCTTTATGAATCTACAATCTATACCCTTTGTCCCAAAGTTATAACTCACTAGATGAAGCTCATGAGGAAAACAAGACTTGTACTTTCAATAGTGAACTATTCTCCAAAAGCCAGCACTAGCTCAGGAGTCTTTTCTCTCTCAAATGAACATGAGTTATGTGGCGTCTATCTGTAAGGCAATGTGCATTTCCTTTCCACTTTTGCACGATATGCTTCCTAGCCATAGTTATTGAATTAATCAATCAAATTTTATTTTTATTGCACCATTCTGGAAAATCCACTCATACCCTTTCCAGTAATACTGAAAAGAAAAATAATCCATACCACACAATTAAGAATAAAAACATATGTCTTCTTGATGATGCCCGGGCAGTGGCAGTTCCAATGGTTGTTGTCTCTTGAAGTTACTCAACATTTCAGGCAAGACGGACTACTGGGATAATATCTGCAAGCAGATAAATTTTCTGTAACCCTAAAATAAAAAACAAAAACAGAAACCAAAACAACAACAACAACAACAAAAAAAAAAACACTTAAAAAGTAAGGGTCTCAGATGCCCTTGTGTGTATAGCCAGAAGTAATAACATGCATTTAATGAGCACTCTCCCTTCTACGAGTTCAAAGAGCTGCACCATGTAATATTTAATTCATTGCTACCACAGCCGTCTGATTTATAACTTCTCCAGGGCCCAGGGCTTGAGAAAGGAAGATTGCTAAGGCTTTCAACAGTGGTCTTGGCTGACAAAATTGCTGAGGATGTACATTTCCTGCATTAGAAGAGAGAGGATCTAAAATCTAGAATGGTGGGAGGTGGGAGATGGATGTTGGGTGCTGACATAGAATGAGGTCACAATGGCAATAAAAAAAGCTGTCCCCAGAAGAAGTAAGCCCACCAGGAACACCTTACCCTGAGGTGAGGAAATTAGCCTTGGGGTGTCATTCTCAGCCCTTCAGCTCCATAAACTCCATCTTGATGATGGTTCAGAGTTGATGTAGGTCAAGGGAATTGCCTGACTATAATCCAACTCATAAGACACAAATTCAAATTAAACCAGAATACCTATCAGTGTATTCACTTAAACAGTAAAGGTATTTCTTTCAGTGACTAAATGGCAATGTTTGCTCTCCAAAACATCCGCCTAGTTTCCCAGTATCAAAACCAACCAACCAACCAAAAGAACAAACCAAACAAACGAAACACCTGGGACCTGAAATAGTGGTACTTTGATGCATATGAGATTAAAGGAAACTTCTTCTGTTCCTTGAAGGCAGTTATGGACAGCCTCTCTGTCTCTGCCTTCTTTTTACCTCCCTCCATTTTTGTCTCATATATATGTATGTCTTTTGACATATGATGTTCTCCATCTGCAATACTATCTCTCCAAATCTCCACACGTTCTGGTCAACTTCCATCAGTCCTTAAATGTCGACATCCATGAAGTATTCTTTGAGGCCCCAATACCAGGCTAAATTTTAGTATGCACTTCCACAGCACCATACACTTCTCATCCTATGGCTTTATATAAACTTATGATATAGCTCTTATCAGATAGCATAATCATTAACTTATATATTCATGAGTCTGTAAGTTCTGTGTGAACAGAGACAAGTAGCATCTTGTTTACCTTTCTCTCCTTAGCATCCACATAATACATAAAAGGGGTCTAGTATATCTAGCACATACTAAGCTCTTAATTACAACAGTACAAATTATAGCTAACATGTTTCTACAGCATTCAAATGTGTCAGGCACTGTGTTAAGTATAATAATTTTTTTAAAATTTATTATCTTATACACTTCACACCTTGCACTTATGTGTCATGTTGAGCATTTTCAGAAAAGGAAAATGAAGTTCACAGAGATGGTCACTTTCTTAGTTTAAGTCCCCAGAAATAAACCCTAAAAATGAGATTCAGGTGCAAGCTGTTTATTTGGGAGATAATCCCAGGAAGCATCATTGAGGCATGAGGAAGTAAGGGAAGGAAATAGAAAGCAGTCAATAAAGGGTTTATTATATGACCAGGGACCACTGGGAGTGACTGTAACTTAATCTCACTGGGAAAACTCAGGCAGTCAGTAGAACACATACCTGAGAACTATCCCATCAGAGAAGCAAGGATCCAGAGTATTTATATACCACCTTCCATAAGTCATTGGTTAAGGTCTGCTGAGTGTGGATTTGGGGGGACACCGTCCTCCATCCTTTCTGTCTTTCTGAGTGCTGCAAGCACAACAGGCTCCAGTCGTCAGGCAATTTGAAGGCAGTCATAGTGGACAGTAACTGGAAGCCCTAAGGCAATATGGGATGTGTGGCACTCCGGGTCCTATTTTTCATCAGGGATAATATTGGAACATGAACCTTAGTCTATTTGACTCCAAAGCACATGCTTTTAATGACTATTTTTGTTCACATGTGTTAAATAAAGAGAAAAGGAAACATAAAACTAAAGAAATGAAGATTGCTATAAGGATTTTTATTAGAGCTAAGATAAGGTCTAATGAAGCTCTCTATCTAGCAGCTGGAACGTTCACATTTTGTGGATTCAGTGTCTCTTCCCTTGGGGATTGCTGCACCACTTGGTCTTTTTTTTTTTTCCCTTCATGCTTCCATGGTAAGGGAGCCCCTTCACTTCGGTTGTCTATATTCTTTCTTAAGATATAATAATACAGTGATTTGGATAGAGTCAAGTCTTGATCTATCCTGGGAGCTATGCTGTTTCTATGGTGATCACCCATATATCAGCCCTCAGCTGCTATGCATTGATTTTCTTGTTCAAAAGCTCAAATAACTGGGGACACAATTTACAGTTGCCAGAAAGCCCTGTATCCTGCCCATATGTTTCTTCTTCTTTATTCTCTCCCTCCCCTCATACACATAATCTTATTCCATAAAGGTTCCAAAATTAGTTTTGCAGACCCAAATTTATTTTATTGGTGAGGAAATGGCTTACCTCTCATAATGCAATAGCTTTGTTTTGAGAAGAGTCCCTTGTTAATTCAGTTCTTATGAGTCAAATTCTTTTATAAAATAATCATCTCCTACAGATTATATATCAGCCACACTATTATCTAGTATTTGTATGTGTTCTTCACTTTGTTATTAGTGAGATAAATCCTCATCTTTAATTCAACAAATATTGATAGAGCACCTACTGTGTGCCAACCACTATAATGATAATCAAAAAGATGAATAAGACACGCTCCCTGTTCATAAAATTCAGGCATAAAGATTTAATGTCAGTAATAGTGATATGTGGCATCATAGAATTAAGCATAAAGTGATATCAAAAAGCATGTTACAAAGTAAAACAGATAGCCTAAAGGAAAGGCAGGGAAATAAGATTATACTAAGGCATGGCATTTGTGGTGCTGGTTGAAATAACAACACTTGCAAAGGTTCTAAAGTGTAAACATGGGTATTTGATTCAGGTAACTGCAAAATGTCCCATTTGATCAAAGAGCAGTTTAGAAGGTAGTTGGCCATTCTCCATTTAGTCTGCCCTCTCCCCACGCCAAATATGTTAGTTCAGCTCTATGCCATGGGCGATCCATCTCTCAGATTGCCTTTATAATTCGGGCTAATTTCTCACTGAGTGGATTCTTTTTTCAAATAAGGATTCTGAACTTTATTCTACAGGCCAGTGACATTTCAAGCTGTGTTCCATAGACTACTTGGATTAGGGAGTGGAGAATGAAACAGAGAATGGGGGTGGGGGCACAAACAAATGCTGTTTGGGTTTTCCACCTCTGCCTCAACCGAAGCAGTAATGCTAATTGCTGTTTTGTTTTGTTTTCTCTCATTGCTATTTTAACAAGAAACTTATGAGGCAGAAATACCTAATACAGAACATGAAAGGAAGGAAGGAAGGAAGGAAGAGGAAGGAAGGGAAGGAAGGAGGAAGGAAGGAAGGAAGGAAGGAAAGGAGGAGGAAGGAGGGAGGGAGGGAGGAGAGAGGGATGAAGAGAAGGGGAAGAAAGAAAGCCATGATAATTTGGAGGCATAGAATTTGAAAGATTTTATACAGCGGCATGAATAATGGTCACATTTGGGATGTAGAAAGAGGCTTCTGTCATAAGGGTAGGAAATGAAATAGAGGGGTGTGAAACTAAGGAAGGAAGACCAGTGAGGAGTCTATTGAAATATATCAGGTAAGAGGTGATGAGACTCAATCTAGCACTGTATTTATGGTTATAGAAAGGAAGAGTTGGAGCCCAGATATAGTTGAGAAATAGTTGGCAGGACATAGATTGGGTTCTGGGAACATAAGTGCTTCATAGGGCTCTCGTGAAGATCAAATGCTATGAAATGTGCTCTAAACTGCATAGAATAGTGCAAATGTTGATTATGAGTGTCATTTTTATTAGATCATAGCTCTCTTTATTACTATCAGTGTTCTTTCCACAAGTCCCTCCCTTATTCTTTGTAAATTGAGCTTTCAACTAATTAGATTTACTGAAAGCGATAGAGAATACCATTTGGCTACTTCCTCTCTAAGGAATGTTGGTGTTCAAATTCCCAGGTCATTATTTAGAATTCCCAGTTCCAACATGGGAAATTTAAAATTGGATCTCATGTTAATCTCTAAACCAAGTTCTCCTTTGCCTCCAGGATAAGCAAATATTTGAACTTGAGAAAGAGGATCTTTTCTGCAACCTACAACAAGTCTTTGTGCTTATTATTCCAATAGTGGTAGGTCCTGATTTCTGAAGGGGCATGTAAGAATTGTGACTTAGACCCTGTGTTACTAATACTGAAGATGATGATGATGAAGATGATAGTGATGATGGAGATGATAATCATTATATCTATCACATTTTACCACCTACTCTGTGCAGGAAATATGCTAGGTACTTCCATGCATTGATTGTCTCTTTAAGCACTATAGTAATGTTCAATATTATCACAATTTTATAGTTCAGAAACTAAAGCTCAAAAATTTTAAGTAACTTGTTTAAGCTCATCTAATTATTAATATATGGAACAGAAGTCTGATCCCAGTCCAGTCTGCCTCTTTCCAAATCTCATTCTTGTTCTTTCTAGGTAGAGGGATCAAGTACCCCTAGTTTATTTACTCCTCACCCCCACAGATCTTACCAAGTGAGGTCCTAGCTTTATCTCCAGGCAGTGAATTGAGCCTGAATACTCTGGCTTGTTCATGCTAGAGTGGATTGGGGGTGATTGGGGCTGTCAGTACATTGAGCAGGCCTCTCTAAGCCTATGAAGTGACAGTGCCTTACACAAAACAAACAGAATGGCATTGCCTGTCAGTCTCGGAAATGTGGGCTTAATGTGTCAGGCTAGGCTGACAAGACTGGTGGGAAACTGGAACATTCTTCTAGCTTCATGCTAATGTGGACCTTAGAAATTAGGTAAGAGAATTCAAAGTAGGCACTCAAGCTATTTAACTATAAATTTAAACCTATACACTAAAGTTGTATCTAGGGCTCGAAGGGATTAATGATAGAACCAACCTAAGTTTCCTCTTGAAGTTTTTAATTCTCTGACTCTATAGTCAAAGAGGAATACACTCAGCAGTGAGCCCAGTTCCTGTTTTTTTCTGTCAACTAAAGAGTGAAGACTCTGAAGTCAGACTGCCAACATATATATTCCTGCTCAGCTACTTACCTCTTATGTGGCCTTCAGTATATTTCTTTGAACTTCTTTGAACATATTTTCTCATCTATACAATGGTAAGAATGACAGCACTTTGGACATGGGGTTTTCAAGTGGATAAAATTTTATCATACATGGAAAGATCATAGCTTAAAATTCAACACATAATGAGAACTTGATACATGATAGATATTATACACACATAAATGTATATGTACATATATATTTATTTTCAGATTATAAGGAGCATGCTGTAACAGAGAATGTCTCAATTAGGAGTCTTATTTTGAAATCCCTCCTATATAAGTTTCTTGAGTCTCCATTTTCTCGTTTATGAAATGAGAAAAGACAATCACAGCTCCTTTGCTGTGACCCTGTTGTCCTTAAGTATGATATGTATAAAGAGGTTCGCTCAAACCTGACACTTAATAAATAGAAGTTATTATTCTGGAGAAAGATATAGAGGACAGGGAAGCACAAGAGAGATGAGTCATAGAGATGATTTTTCTGACTGTCATTCTTTCCCCCTTTTCTAAGGATACATTTTAAATGTATTGCTTAATTCCTCTGTCCCTCAGTTTCCTTGTGTGAAAAATAGAGACAGTAATGACTTGCTAATGTGTATGTACTTTATGATGTAGATAGAGATGATGGATATGATGTGTATAGATACAGAGAAGTAGATATAGACAGACATAAACATGGTTAAGTGGCTAGAACAGTACCTGGTATATAACAGCTACTAAATAAATATACCTAAGTTTTCTTTTTCATTCTTCTCCCATTTTCCTTTTTTTCTCACTCATTTTTTCTATCTAAATCTCTACATTCTGGATTACTTTTTACCAAGTTTTATAATGATACAAGTTGATATGAACTCCTCTTCCCACACTAGACTAATTAGACTCTAAAGTCCTTAGGAAGGAGACCAGTGCTGGTTCATTTTGCATTCTTCACAGGGCCTAAATGCCTGAATTGAGAAGAAATTCTATGGGTATGTGTTGAATGTATGTTGTTTGTTAGTAAGTAAGGAGGAAATTTAATTTATACTTAGCAGCTGAAGGATGTGAGCAAGATGGTTGTAAGAAATGTTGTGAAAATGATTTTTTTAATTGAGTTTAAGAAACAAGAGTATTATCAGTGTTGATAATGATTATAAGATACAAGGTAAAAGGAGATGAGTAACATACTGATTGCTACTATATTTCAGATTTTCAGATTTTTTGCTCTTCATTTTGATGTACAATAGCTTAGCCAGCTAACTAACTTTATGACTCAAGCTATAATATCTTCCTTTCCTTCCAATGTTAGCCATGCTGTTTAAATGTTTGTGTGTGGGTGTATGTGTGTGTGTGTAGCTTCCTTCAAATAACCTATATACACATATGTCATACATGTCACTTAGTGTACATAGATAGTGATTATACAATAGAAATGTCTCTACAGTCCTGCCAGACCAGAATACAACATCTCTGGTGACTTGCTTTTGCCTGGATTATTGTCTTTTAAAAAAACAATGGGTACAAATCATTTAACAAAACAATCATTTAAATAAGAACATATGTAACATTGAGAATACAGTCCAGTCTCGGTCCAGGACTAAGTAATGGAGTCATTTAGTGCCTTTCACCTTGAACTTAGCTGCAAAGAAGGAATGTGCACAGATCTGTAAGGATTGGGGGTGAAGGGCATCAGAAAATCATCTGGAGATAGTTATGACTCTAGGTTGTTGACTCTCATTTCTTTTTGTTCTCTCACCTTCCTCGCCTTCCCTCTCCAACATTCCACTCCCTCCCATAAGGATGAGGAGATATTATATATATATATATAATATATATATATATATATTATATATATATATTATATTATATATATATAATATATATATATATTATTATATATATATATATATATATATTTTTTCCTCCTCAAAATAGCCTTGATGTTCTTAGAAGTGCTATGACAACATGACATATTTTTGGCTTCTGGATAGTCTATAATAAATTTTCATAGTCAAGCAGTAACTAATAATTATAGTAATAACTAATATACATTAAGTACTTGATATATACCAGGCACTCTACCTTGAACACCCACCTTATTCAGTACTTATAACACCAGCGATTTAGGTGCTGTTATTATTCCCATCTTATAGATGAAGAAATTGTGGTTTACTAAAGTGAAGGAAACTGCCCCAAAATAACATTTAGCAAGCATTAGGCCTTGGATTTAAACACAAGCACTTTGACTTTAGAAACCATGTTATTACTCCTTCTTTATATTCTTTTTGCTATAGAATTCATTTTTTCACCCAAACATTCACCCTACTGTTATTGAAAACTATAGCAGGCTAAGTGTTCTGCTGGGCAAAGGAAATGCAGACATTAAAATAAAGACTCCCTATTCTCTAGATTCTTAACAGTCTTAGAGCTACATGAGTAGTTTTCTTTCATCCTTTCAGATTCCTTCAACTTTTATTGAATGTTTGTTATTTTCACAGCCCTAAGCTGGATGCCAGGAGTATAAAAATTAAGGAACAGAATTCCTGCCTCAGTGAGCTCCCTTGCAATCTAGTGCAAGGAAAGCAATTACAGGGAGCAATTCAGGGAGCCACTGTGACCCCATCCTCAATTTCATTCCATTTCATGGGGACATTGTAGAACTTGTCCTTCTGGGGTTAGAGGCAGCTTCAGAAATCCCTTGACACAAAGTTCCAGTCATACACAACCAATTAATTAAATTCAGTATTTGAAATCAATCTGTTACTCTTATCTAGTGCCAAGGCAGACATGGAGGGATAGATGAGCTAGAGTGGGAACTCAAGAGGATCATCGAGTTTTAGAGTCGGTCCTAAAAGATCACGCATTATAACCCCCTAACTTTTGAAATGGAGAAATGGAAGCCCAGACAAAGACAGTGAATGAGGAAGAATTGAGTCAAGAATCCAGGCCTCCCAAGCCCTTGCCACAAGACCACAGTGCATTCCCTCTGCCAGACATGCCTGCAAGAGTAAAGTAGAGGTAATTGAGCCTGGGATTTCCTATGTAGCCAAAGAAAATGGGCCCTACACTACTATTTGCAAGTACCTGAAAAACTTTCTCAATGAGGTGGCCAGTTGACCTTGGGTAAGAAGACACCTGGGGCTGCTTCCTTGGGCCTGGTGCTGATCTGCTGATTTTTATGCCATTTCTTTTATTTATCCTTTTAATTAATGTGTAAAAAAATGACAAGATTCAGTTCATGCCAAGTCTCCTGCACCTTCTGTTTGGCACACTGGGGCATGAACTTAAGGTATCTGTGAGCTAAAGTTCAAAACGCTAAAATAGGAAGCATTAACGGGTGGAACCACTGTACGTGCACTTAACCAGGATCAATTTTCCACTTAGACAGCTTTTGCCCAGTTGTGCTAACTACTAACTAATCTATACTTCCTAATGGATTAAAGCGGAAAGGTCAGGAATCATAAAATCATTCATTTCCCAGTCATTAATATTCAAGTGTGGGCTCCTGAACCTGTCTCAGACCCCATAACAGTGAGGACTTATTTATAACCAGGTTCCAAGAAGACCAAGAGCCCAGACTATATAAAACATGTGTTTATATGCAGTTTATGAATGAATGAATGCATAAATGAATGAAACAGTACACGAAGACATGATAGTTGACAATTTACATGAGAAATAGTATAAAGGATCAGGACTATGGTAAGGTGAACATCAGATGCCAAATTTAAGGGGTGTCAAGAAATTCAGTAATAAAGATAAATAATATTTAATGCAATATTTTTTAAAAAAATTTAGATTAATATAAAACATTATAACATATCAAAAATTTAAGTGTAGAATCAGTTGGGATATGCTTATAGTGAATAAAGGGTATTTAGGAAGATCAGGTCTAAAACCACACCTCTAGAAATCATTACCTGTGTAGCCTGGAGATTTTTATTAACCATTGGCCTCAGGTTTTTATTATTAAATGAAGGTAATAGCTCCTATCTCACAGAATTATCATTAAGGATTTAATACACATAGGACAGAGCTCCCAGCTTTATTTATGTTATTTATTTAGTCAAGTTTTTTGGAACATTTACTATGTCTCAAACGTGTACAGGTTACAAAAATTAAATAAAAAAGAGGAAATAAAGGAGGAACTAATGTGGATTGAGTTCTAGATACTATGTCAGATGCTACCAGTCCATTCATGTTTGAATGGAGACAGAATCACAAGAGACATTTCAACAATGGAATATATGTCATCTGGACCCAGAATGAACACAAAGGGGTGTCATCTAGGATAAGAAGCAGCAACTGCTGAACAACTGCTACATGGCAGGGATTTTCACTCTATAATCTAATTTAATCCTATACTCATCGTGTGTGTGTGTGTGTGTGTGTGTGTGTGTAAATGTACCACATACCCATGTTATAAGTGAGTAAACTAAAATTCAGAAAGTCTAGGTTAATTTTCTGAAATCATACAGCTAATCAAGATATGAACTGGCATTCAGTTTCCCAGTGGCCTGCTCTTTCTATCACACTTTTTTGTTGTTGTTGTTACTATATGGGAAGTGCAAGCCTCAAAGAAGAGACACTCTCATGCAAAAAGTACAGTTTTATGGGAATGCTAAGTAGGGAAAGATTTGAAGAATAAATAAATAACATCAAGAGGTTTGATCTCTTGAAAAAAATTGTACAACCAAAACGATATGTTGCATGCATCAAGCACTCCATTAAATTAAAGATTGTATTGAGGCATTAACAAAACCAGTGTTTAATTGAGGGAAATTAATAAGTAAGTATAAAAATTGAGGAAAACAGTGACGCAGGCTTGGAAGAAACTAAAATAAAATGAGTAAATAATAGCTTATTGACAAAGTGGGAAGAACCATATGTAACTCATAGGTTGCTGCAAGGATTAAGTGGGATAACATGTGCTGAAGGCCTGAACTATAGCAAAATAACACATACCACTACTGTTGCTAATATTTTTATTTGGAACTAGACAGAAGTGCATTTAAATTCCATATGTGCCATTTATGTGTCAGTTAGGAAAATGAGCTTTGATGCCAGTTAGCTTTTTTTTTAATCTACAAAATGGAACCAAAACCCAACATCTAAATTTCTTTAAGCTTAAATATCATAAGATATCTATAGCCACTGGCTAAGTGTCTAACACATTCTGGATAGTCAGGAATTGGTGGTGGTAGTTGTTATTGTTGTAGCAGAAAGAAAATTGTCCTTTCAAATAAAACTGACAGTAGCTGTTTTTGCCTTCTAAGAGAACTGGCAGCATGAGTCATATCATAGGGAAAATAAATGTCAAAGCTATTCCAGTCCTGTTCCAGAAAATGGCTGGGGAAGAAGAAAGGATCCTGAAATTTAAAACTTTCTGCCATGCCTACCGAGCAGCTGAGGGGTGACTCATATGGACCTTCCTGTTAGCGGATGCGTTAATGAGTTTTGGATACACATAGGGAGGCAGGCTGTAGAAAATTTTAATTCTGTTTCAATATAATCTCAAAGCTTACAGTCACAACTTTCACCCAGAGGTATGTCTGTATATAGTACACATCAGGATATTTCTAAATGTCTGGATGGCTGGCTACATTTTCTTTTTACACTTTTACCCAAACATTTGGGATCAATATCAGAAAATAGGGGGCAGAATAATGACTTCAAGGAAGCTGTCAGATTGAATGTCTGTAATTGAAGTTTGCAGAAGTAACACCCAGGGTCTTCTGTGTGACAGAAACGCTGAGAGAAGTAAATTGCCTGTGAGCCAATAAGGAAGGCAGGTGTGATTGTGATTATGAGTAATTTTAGTTCCCCTAATTGTTGTCAGAAAACCTGTGAGACATCGAAGCCAGGAGGAGGGAATGACTGACATCTAAATGATGAGTTCCTGGAGCCATGTGTCAAAGAGACCCCACCAGGGATAATTCATTTCTGGATCTAGTGATACCTTCTGTCTAGATGTAAGTGAATAAGTAACATCGTTCAGCCATTTGACCTAATATGCAGGATGGGATGTACATAGTATTATCTAGAATTCAAAACCAGTTACTGGTGAGACAGGCATCCTTGATAAATGAGGCAACAAAGTCATCTGGAATTGCAAACCTTTATAAGCATCTAATTAAAAAAAAATTAGGAATTAACAGGGCCGTCAGCAGCCAAGCTGTGGACAGGCAGCAATGCTCCAATAGCACCTTGGCTCACACAACCACAAAATGTTAGTGCAGAAAAGGATTTGAATTGTAACTATAAGGGGTTACAAACAAGCAGCCTGATGGTTAAGTTAATTCTCCAAGGGAATAGGTTTTGTTTGTTATACTTAGTATTAAAGAAATAGTTGTATATATACATCCTTTGGGCACTTTAATTAGCCACAGTCTGCACCACTCCTTCTTGCATTATATCAGGTGCCTTTACACGTTTATTTTAACATTTTATCATTACTGGGCCATTCAAGCATTTGGATTTGCACCCTTGAGACCCCCCTTTTTGTTTTGCAGATAAGGAGTCTGAAGTTCACAAAATTTAATGTTACCAACAATTTCAGGTTAGCCATGTACCCAGCATGGGGCTAGAAGCTCAATAACATTTATTCAAATACTTATTCAGCATCTATTATATGCCAGACCTGCTTCTAAGTCCAGACATATAGATAGATATGATATTTACATTTCTGGAATTTACAGTCTAACAGGGGAAAAACCTAAAATAGTACACTGTGAAGGGTGATGTTCATTGACAGTAAGTTTCCTGAATCTTTGGGTCTTCAGAAAATGAAAAATTATGATATATTTTTTTGTTATTTTACCATGTTTGGTTTCATGTCATTGAGCTGATGACCTTTGTAGCAGGAGCTGGAAATGGCTTTTACTGGAATGAAGTTCAAGGGGCAACGAACACTCAAATCTTTACTTAGGGTTGTCAGTGATAGCACATGTGGCTTTCCCTGGAAGACCAAGATGATGTGGTTTCCAGGAAGAATATGTGGTTCCATACTGAATAGACCATAACTCAGAAAATATACTCTCTGGCTACTTGTGAAGTGTAATGATACCTCTGATAATCCTAGCTAAGAATTTTCTATGTACTTTACATTTTAAATCATCTTATCACAACAACCTCATGGTGTGAGTTTATTATTATTTTATTTGGCATATGAAGAAACTGAGACACTAGAGGTTAACTTTGTCAAGTCCACACAGCCAATAAGTGGCAGGGCCAGAGTTTAGACCCACATCTATATGTTCTCATAACTTTTCCATTACTCTACTTCAAGATCCTCTTCAGTTTTACTGACTAGAAGAAATTGTTCCTATGTGAATAGACAGAAATCACAAGGCCACAGCTTTGTCTTTATATTATAAATTCAGGACTATATTGGCCATGACAAAAGAGATGAGAGTCCAGTGAAAGCTACTACTATTTAGTTTTGTCAGAAAATGGCCAGAGCCAAAAGAAATGAAGATTTGTATCTCACTCATCATAGTGTTGTTTGCCCTGTTCTTTTATAGTGTTTACACACATATGGAGAAATTGAGGGTGTGGTAGGGAATACTACTCTAGACACTCCAAAATAGAAGATTTGTTGAGATAGATGAACAGTTAATGGGTTTCATTGTACTACAGACCCTGGAGCTGTCTGCCAAGGGAAAGATAGTGTGAGGATGATGGTGAGACCTCAGATGACTTTAGGCTGTTGGGGCTTTGAGTTTCATGAAACCAAGATTACAGAGGCTACCCATTTTGTTTCCTCTACAATGAACTGCCATTGGCCTTCAAGGTAATAAAATCTTTTCCAAGATGTTGAGCACTCTTGGATTTAGGGGTAGTATGGCCCATTCCACTGATAGTCATCCACAATGGACATATGATTGGATACTATTTTGTTGTTGTTTTTCTAAGCTACTGAGACTTGAGGATTGTTTATTACTCAGCATAATCTAGCTTATGCTGACCAATAGAACTAAATGATTAGGAAAGGCTGTGTGAGGTAATAACAGCTAGAAGCCATTTTATACTGGAATTTTCTAATGTGATTTTAAAGACAATACATTACTTAAAAATAAGTAAGAGCTCTCTATTTTGAGGTAACACTTTTATTATGTTTAATTATTGAGTGTCACTGGTTTTTCTTAGATATTCAACTCACAAGTGATTGTGAAAGTTAAGTTCAAATTTCTTAGGAAAATATTTAAATACAAAGATTTTTTTTTAACCTCAGTGAAAGACAAAATTTATGGTGGACAGAAAGCATGAACTCGAATTATAATTATGATGATGCCACATCTGTACTTAGAACTCTTTACATTCATGACAAACTAATGTCTTAACCTTAGCAAAAAAAGTCTCTTCATACCAGATTCCACGTTTATTGCTCTAGCCTCTTCTCTCACAGCCAGACTGATGAGCATGAAGAACACATCATCTTCTAGTCTTTACATATGTGTTGCTTCTCCCTAGAGCACATTTCTTTTCTTTGCTATGTCACTCTTCTTAAGCTTTAATTTTGGATATAGTCACCTTCAGGAAACTTTCCTTCTCCCATTTACAGTAGGTCAGGAGTCCCAGAATATCCATACTTTTCTCTAGATGAGTATTACCATATCATGTTGCAATTATCTATATATTGGTTTGCCATCATCACTAACTCATGGGATCCTTGAACATAAGGACTGTTTTGTTAATTGTATATCCCCACCATCCAAATCAGTGTCTGGAACACAGTGTGAGCTCAGTAGGTATTTCCTAAGTAATAAATATAATTAGATATAGTAAATGAATTTGCCAGCTTACAAGCTACAACCTAAGTTACCAAATTATTCTTTAGCCCACGAATGCATGAGTATGTATAAACTACCAAAACAAGCGTTTGATTCTATCATTCCTTGATTTAAATCAAGCATTTCCTCCTGACTGGGGAATTTAAAAAATGTGTAATCTACTTCTTACCAAATATGTTGTGCTATAAAAAGACAAAGAAGAATTAGTGAGTTTTAGGAAGTGTGAGTCTTGCAAACAACCTAAGGATCATTTCAGTAAAAGATCATAAAGTAAGTACCAGGGTGTAATAATAATTTTCTCAGAAAAGACTTTAGTGGATGCCTGCTGTCTACAACTTTTGAGAACATAGAAATAAAATGAGGGCAAATCCTTGTACTCAAAGAGTACACAATAAAATGAGAAAGAAAATGAATATACAATGAATTCTAATAAAAAATGAGTAAATGTTAGGTTAGAAGCATAAAACAGAGTGCTAATTGGGGTATAAAAAAGAAAAGGAGGAAGGAAATCTAAAATTAAATGTCAATTAAATAGTAACTATTTTACATGCAAAATTTCATTTAGTCCTACAAAAACGTCCCATAGAGTCATTTTTCTGAGAGAATAATCGTAGGTTCAAATAATTTTTATAAAATCTAGCCAGGGTCACACTGTTTGCCACTAAGAAAGTTGGAATCAATGTTCTTGTCAGCTAGACTTCATACCCACTCTTGTGTTCAACATGCAAGGGTGTCTTAAAGTGCACCTAACAAAGTGTGTTCTTCAGAATTTCCTGGAGACGCTTGTAATTTTTTTTTTTAATTGCCAATTTTATACCTCAGACTTAATAAATCAGAATTTCCAGGGCTTGAATCCAGGAATGTGCATAAAACAAGTTTGTTACATATAATCTTAGGTTTGGTCAGGAGGAACCCTTGCATTACATTACATGTCTTCCTGGTTGAAGGGGATCAAAGAGATGGTAATTTAGCCTAGCAGGATATGTTCCTTATTTGGGGATGATGAAGAGCAAAGTTTTATTCATCAAAACCGCATGTGAATTAAATTGTTAATAAATGACAATAATAATAACTACAACAGTAATGATGAAGAGGAACAACTACTCTGTGTTCCTGGAGAAGCAGGGCTATGTTTTATTTAGCACTAAATCTTATTCATCTCTGATTTCCCAAATTAAAAAAGGCAAACCTTAAAAATAAGCACTCAATAAAAGTTGGTTGAATAAATGAATGAGTTTACCATGTAAATCTACTTTTCCCTGAACATGCCAGCTAAAAAGACAACTGCTTATGTTTTCCTGCAAAATGCAGTTTTCCAAAGGAAAATGAAAGCCTATCACAACAAATGCAACCACTTCGATCAGAATCACTACTAGAATCGGTGTTGGTATCAGTTTGATGATAAATGTGCTTTACCTCTTGCCTGCTTCCAGAGATCCTTAACTTGGTAGTGACCTTTAATTAGGGATGTCATGCATTGTGTCCTCAGTAGTTACTCCAGATACTCTATGCGTCTCTGCTGCAGATAGGAAAAGTCATAGATTCCAACTGCGAAGCTGTAAAGTCTTTTAGCTTCTGGTTTGTACCTGGTAGAAGACACAAGCTGTGATCTTGATAAAAAAATTGGAACATTAAAAATGTTAACCTTTTACTGTCTCATAACGCACAGTATCCCATTAATCCTCAGCAATATAAGCCATTGCTACCCAGACATCCCACCCAGAGATCTCATAGTATCTCAAAAGCATTTTGTCCAAGTGAATTCATAAAACTCGCTTCTGCTATTTTCAATCTCTTTATTATTTCCATCATCCACCAAGCCAGCCCAGCCAGAAGTCGGGGAGCCATATCTAATTAGTCACCAAATCCTCTCCCTTTTTATTTCCTAAATACCTCTCATCTCTGTCTTATCTGCTTTACTCCCATTGCTATTACTGTTATCCAGGCTACCATGTTCTCGCCACATAGGTTTGTAGTTTGCTCATTTTTAGTCTTGTCTTCTTATAACCTATTATCTACAGGGCTGTCTGAGATGTTTTGTCAACAGCTCAGATATGACCATGTATATCATTCAAATCTATAGTTAAAATCACTCTTTGGATGGCTTATAACACCTTTCCTGATAAATGTGTGTGTGTGTGTGTGTGTGTGTTGTGTGTATTTCATCTTTCTGCCTTTGCACATATTATTTCTGTCTCTGAATGCTCTTCCATGGCCTAAATAGTTTTCATTCATATCTGAAAGCCCACTTCTAGAATTACCACTGCATGAAGCACTGCTTGATCACTCCCTGCCACTTCTCCCATCAGTTAGTTCTGCTCCCTCATGTCTCTTTATTTTACGTGTGTTTCTATGATGGCACTTACTACATTGCTTTGTGACTTGTTCATGTACTTTACTCCCAAATACACTGTGCATTTCTTTTAGGAAGGCAGTGGTTTTGTTGTTTCTCTTCTGTTTTTAATAGGGTTTCTGGTATATGGCAGGCATATATTTCCTAATTTGTTGCATTGCTTCAGCAATGTATCACTTGGAGGAAAGCATTGTCCCAAAATACTAAAGCAGTGGTAATTTGTAAGAGATAATTTTTCTCTTTGTGCTTAGATTATATATTTTTTTTTCTTTTGAAGACCTTTCATAACTAATGTAAGCTGTAGAATAAAATTCAGATATCTAAGGCTGAAGTTTAAGCTATTCACAGCTCAATCCCAGATTGAATCATGAGTGTCCCAAGACTCGTATTTGTCACATAATAAGCCTCAGTAAAAATATGTGTGAATTCTCTTTCACAATGCCCCTGAAGCAACCACTGGCTGTTACTGAAATAAATAGCCACTTCTTCTGTCAGTGACCTCTAACCAGTGTGCTAAACATATTGCTGTAAGACAAACCCCTCATGCTGGTGAGACCAGTGGCTAATTGAAGTGTGCTGTTTACATTTCAGTGAAGGATATTTGGCCTTCCTGATATATGTCACACAGAAGCTTGTGCTATAGGTAAGATGTGAAGGAAGAGGTAAGCAGCAGAACACAGCTGGCATTGCAGAAATATTATATAGGTCCTGAAGCATGTGAGAACTTGGTCTCATGTGAAATATACACTTATCAACTAAAATTCTATCAGAGTAGGGAAGTGCTAAGAAGTGATTAGTGAACTTAATGCAAGTCATGTTTTATTTTCTAATTTTCCTAAAATTTGCTCTTCAAACATAAAAAATAAAAAAAATTATATTTATATCCATTTTATTGTTCTATCCCAATGTGCCAGAAATAAAAGGAGATTTTATTAGTGCACATTTGGATAGTAAAAAATTACAGACAACCTTAGTGTCCACAAATAGCGGATTTCGTAAATAAATTAAGTTACCTTCATGCAATGGAATACTATGCAACCATTAGGAATGAAGGTGCAGAATAATGCTTGCCAACCTGGGGCATTGTTCATGAGTCATTTTAATAAAATATGCATAATATAAACTTATTTCCAATTTCAGAAATATGTGCATAATAAATACATACATATAATACTAGAAAGACAGATATAAAAATGATAAAAACTGCTACATATGGGTGATAGGATGGCAAGTGATTCTTATTTTCTTCTTTTTCAGGCCTGTATCTTATGTATTTTCTATATTAGTACCCATTACTCTTTTTTTAATACTCTTAGATTTTTGTAACAGCTGTATTTCAATTTCTTACTTCCATCTTTTTTCCTTTACTTTTTCCTTCCTCTTACAGCCATGCTTCTACATAAACCAATTTTTTTTTTGAAAAACAATAAAATTTAGCTAAGAAATCAGTCATTTTGAAAATAACAGTGTTTGTTGTTTAGAGTGCCTGGCCATTTGGTAGAATCCATCTGCGCTTCAGCTATTTTAGTAGTTTTCCTTCAAACAGGTTTTGTGAGCCCTTCCAGAAACTCCAATTTTCTGTAGAAAGGAATTATAACCTTAGTGTGGCAGTCACGGTTCTTCACAATCTGGCCCCAGTGTGACACTCAGCTTCCAGAGCCCCAACCTCAGCAATTCAGGTCACTCCATGCTCCAGCACAACAGACATTCTCTGCCTTCTTAGATTTGCATAGGACAGTCCCTCTGCATGGAACATTTTTCCTGCTGCTTTCTGACCTTCTATCCCACTTAATGTTTAAGGCATAGCTTAAATTCCGTCTACTCTAAATCCTGTTCTGGCTCTAGTCTAGGCCAGATTTATGGTCATTTTCCTTTATGTTTCCCCCACACTTCCCTACACTTCTGCCCTATAAAGCTCATGAGAGAGAGCCAGTTGTTAAATACTAAAGAATTTCTAAGCCGCTTTTTAAATTGAGAGCTTTTTATTGGGACCTTGAACACTGGCTATGGTGGAAATATTTACACAATAGAAGTAGGCAAACCAGGGCTTTTATCTCCCTATAGACCCAGTTTCCCAGCACATCACTGCTTTGCACATGAGAGCAGGGTCTTCATTTTTCTACCTTTCAAGAGACAAGATAGATGGGCACATGGCAGGCGATCAATAAAAAACTATTGAAATCAATTGAGTTGCTTTGACACATTCACTAAATTATATTTGAATTAACCTGTTTTTCTTATATTCTGATATTCTCGTTTCTCATTTGCAGAGCTAACAAGATTTAACTAAATAACATTCTTTTTTATTAGCATTCTTAAATATTATAAAATAATTGACTTTTTCAGTGTGGCACTCATGTTGATAGAATAGAAAACTCATAAGTATATCTTTATTATATATAGATATGATTATCCACATATCTTTACTTCCAATAGCTTCGCTTAATAAAAAATCTAAGGAGAGCCTCAGGAAGGCATAATATGATTTTAATATATTTAGTTTCAGAGAACCTCTGATGATTAATTAAGAAACTTTCATCTTTGAAGTAAAATTAGAAAAAAAAAAACTTATTAACTAAAGGATGCAGGGTCAGTAATAAGACAGCTTTCCTTTTGAACATTCCATCTAAGCAATCCTGAGAGACTTAAGACAATTATATTTTATCAAAAACACAGAGAAATAAGCACCAACGGGGGACACAGAGTGGCTTTAGGCATTTCTTACAAAACAGTCTTAGGAAATGATCAATTCCTTTCTAATTAGAGTCATTTTATGAAAGACAAAAAGCAAAAACAAACAAATAATAATAATAAAACAACAACAACAACATTATTTACAAAGCCACAGGAGTGAAAATTGTAGTTTGGGATTAGGAGGCCAAGCATCTGAATTTGAAAAGCAATCATACTTGGACCCATTCTCTCAACTAAAAGTCAAGGCAGTCCAAAAAATACAGCATCCATGCATTCATTGCCATGAATTAGCACTGAATTTAGACCCACTTGAGTTACACATGCTATGTAATCTTACATGAGTTTACCTCTGTGAACTTTAGTTTTCCCATTTATAAACAAGTGTAATACTGACCTCCTAAAGTTGCTATAAATACTAATGTTTCATGTGAATAGTAGACAATAAATTTATTTATTTGGTTCTTACCTATGTTTATTCATTTACAGGTGTTTTATAAATATGTTCTACGCTCTTAACACGTTGCCCTCTCTGAAAAATTTTTAATCTACTTTATAAAATCAGTCACAGAAACCTTAATGTGGATTTTTGCAAACCCCTCAAATTCTCTGACTCTAGTTTATGCAGCAAATATTTATTAATTACCTATTCTTTGTTAGGCATTTATCTGGATTCTAGAGATACAGAGATAAGTAACCTATGGTGCCTAACTCAGAAGCCACCATACAAGGGAGGAAGACAAACACATTACAAAATAAATAAAATCTGATCAATTCTGTGGGGAAGTTGCCTATCAAGTGACAAGGGGGTCAGGAGCATCGCTAGTGAGCTTGCACTCATCTACGAAACAGAAATTAGGCAGCTAATGCTTGTCCTGTCTCTATATAAAGGCTTTTGTGAACATGAAATGAAATTATGTGTATCAGAGCAATTTGTAACCTGGAAAGTGAAATGAATACTCATTTTCAAATGAAATATGAAATTGTGTGTTATTTGATACCTGTGATTAGGGCAAAGAAGTGTTTTGTAATTATTTCCTTTTGTGATTACTATATCGTAGGTGCTCAATAAATATATGATAAATAAATGTATGCAAGGATATAGATATCCAGAATCCAAGAATTCAGAAAAGCGATAGTCAATGGAATTGTTAGAATAGTTTGTGAGCACTTCAGGGATTTGGAAAAACTAGAGCCAAGTTTAAAGCATAAAAAGGACTTAGAAAGGTAAGGAGAGTGTTATAGCAGATGGACAATAGCCTAAACAAAGATTGGTATAATTATATTATAATAGCAAATATACTTTGGATGTGACATAAAGTCTAGGCAATGTGGTTCATACTTCAACAGTGACTTATGTAATCTTCACAAAAACTTAGTAAATAGAAATCATTGTTAATTTCCTTAAATTCAGGAAAGTCAATCGATTCACCATAGTCACAAAAAAATTGAGTGTTAGAATTAGAATTCAAACTCAGGTCAATGAGACTCAAGAGCAAATGAATGATATGGAAATAGTGTACAACCCAACTTGGCTGAACTGGTGATTCCAAATGTGATTGTCACTCTTGGCCAAGCAGCCTTATGGTTTTCCTGGCTGTGATGGAAGAGTTTCTTCCCTATCTTCATTACAGGGATTTTTACTCTGCAGTTTACATCTCGTTCCTGTCTCAGAGAATGGTTCCAATATTTGCCCAGGAACCTAAGAATCATTCTTGACCACCTTTCCGCTCCTCCACCTCTGTTCCACATTCTCACATAACAAAACACCCTAAAATTTAGTGGCATAAATTAATAAGCATTTATTTCATATGAGTCTAAAAGCTTGGTGATTTAAAGCTATGTGGCTGGGTGGTTCATTTGGTCTCAGCTGGGCTCACTCACATGTTTCATGTTCATCTGGTTGTTGTCTAACCCAGGATGGCCTTTGTTGGGATGACAAGGGTGATTTGGTTTTGTTGAGCAAGACTCATCTTCCTTTGACAGCATGTTCTCCTGGCCATGGCCAAAGGCTATGAGTGAAAGCAAGCCCACTGACACAGGTATTTTTAAACCTCTGCTTGCAAAATGTTGACTAATATTCCATCAACCAAAGCAAATAACCTCTGCTCCTGACCACCTAGCCTCACATCACACCCTGATTCCTTCACTCTCTGGTCCCAGCTATTCCTGCCCTCTCCGCACTCCCACCCAAACAGGGATTTTGCACATAGTCAACCTGTCTGAAACATTCTTCTTTCCTCATGGCTTTTGGCTCATTACCACTGATTCTGCAAATCTCAGGTTATGTGTCACTTGCTCATGAAAGTTGAAAAGAACAAATTACTCTCATCAGACTCGTGTGGCACCACGCACTCCTCTTTAAAGCCCTTGTCACAGCAACGTTATTTATATGCTTATTTAAATAATTTCTGGTTTCTCAACTAGACTCCATATTATATATAAGCAGGAATCACAACTGTTCTTATTCACTTTTGTATCCTCTGTGTCTAGCTCAGTACCTGACACAATTTAGTCACTCCATAACTATTTAATGAATGAATGAACAAATACATGCATGTACATAAATAAAAATGATAACCTTAAATAATATATAAATACAAATAAATGTAAGTAAATAAGTGAAAGTAACTTTTTAAAAAAGATTGGGCTACTTCTTAGCTCTATCCTGAGTCTCTCATCTTGCCCTATATTAGCAAGAACTTCCTGAAACACAAATCTAATCTGGTCATGCCCCAAACAGTATTTCTAAGTGGCTCCTCATAAGCAATAGAATGGTTAAGGCTCTTAGCAAGTTCCAGGGGCCTCCCTGGCTCACCCACTATCTGCCTTTCCTGTCTCTATCCTCATCTGTTCCCCCACCCAAATACCACCTACTCATAGTTCTCTTAACTCACCAAATCCTTCCTTCTTCACTTCTGTGTATCCTACTCCTACTAACCTCTTACTGCCTGGCCAACTCGAAGTCATCTCTCTAGCTCTATTCTGCTGTCACTCTGGAGAAACTTACCCTAACATTCAATTGCTACGTGCAGACGTGTGTGTGTGTGTGTGTGTGTGTGTGTGCGCGCGCGTGTGCGTGTGTGTCTTTGTGTCACTTCTTTTATATTCAAACAACTCTTGTACAATCTCCCATCATACAAATCATTGCTTTATAGTCCATTATATTGCGGAGTGTGCCTTTCTCTGATCCTCCTATTTTACTTAGGATGAAATCAGTCATGTAGTAGATGTGAAATATTTGTCATATAGTGTATGAATGAATGAATAAATGAATGGATGGAGAAGGACAAGCCATCTTTAAGTTTGGGTTTAGGGAGAAATACAGAGATTGCTGATTTCCTAAACAGAGGCAGCTTTAAACTCAGGATGTTTGGAATTGATTTCAGGACTGTTCTGTCTCCCAAATTTCTTCTTTGTGATTAGGGAGAAAAACTAAAATTACTGACTCTATGGATGAGATAGAGGCTTGAAGGTTGCCTACTACCTCACTGTTCATCAGTGTGCAATATACTGTGAGGGTAGAGAGGGAAGGGGTATCTTGCAGATGGGACACAGTAAGAAGAACTTGGGCTTTAGAGTTTAACTGCCCTGGGTCTCTATCCCAAGTCTGCCACTTATTAGTTGGGTGAAGTTGGACAACCTCTCTTTACCTAACTTCTGTTCTCAGTAAAATGGTTATGATGCAATACACTCAGCAAGGCTTTTGTAAGGATTAAATGGCATAATATTGTATGTTACTGAGTATATTGCTGAGCCATGGTCAATACTCAATGGCTATAAATGCACTTCTTCCATCTTTCCCTCTCTTTCCATTTTACAGGGGGAACTAAGACATCCTGAGTTCATCCTTAGCACTGGGGATTAGAAAATGTCTCTTTCTTCCCAGAGGAAGGAGGGCACTTTCTCATCTCTCTGGACCAAGTTCAGTATTGCTCCCTTCTCCTTCTATCTTTTCAAGAGTTTGTGGCAGGATTTCCTGGTTTGCATTTATAATTCATTGTTCATAAAGAGAAAATTTTAGATAAATAAGAAAAAAAAAGGGAGAAAAGGCCTCAACATCCATTATGTCAGAAAGAGAAAGAAAACCTTTAATTTCATTTTCTGCCTTAGAGCTGATTCAGCAGCTCTCCACCTTCTCCATCTTAACTCCATTCCCCTCACCCCCTTTATTTCTGGCCCTATTCTCATTAACCACAACATATCTCTGTCAGCAGCAACTTTATCCTCCCTTTTAAAATAGGGAACAACCCTTTTATTCCCTATTGCCACCAATTACTTGCTGCCAATTTGAGTGAAGTTGCACTAATAGGCTCCGGATATCAGACCTGGCCCACTACAGTGCCTCTTCAGCATCCTCAACTTGAGACAGGGTCTGTGCCTGCCTAAGCTGGGCACTGCCCATTCTTGAGCCAGTGACAACCTGCTGAGACTTTGTGAAGATCCCACCACTGAGCAGAAAGCAGAGTCCTGGTTTAGTGTCATGGCTTACGTGATGTGTGGTATGCTCTGGGTAAACTGTTGGTTTGTCTATCTTTTCCTGATATGCAGAGTGGTTCTAAGCTCTGTGATCTGCTTCCCTGAACTCAGCCCACTTAGCTGAGACCCTGATAGCCAGGCGGAAGGGCCGCAGCCTACACAGCCAGCCCAAGTGAATCCAAATTTCTGCCTTTGCCAACATACTAATGTATGGTCTTGGGTGGGTAACATGAACTTTCTGGTACTTAGTTTCTCCTACACAAAATGAGGATAACACAGCCTCATGATTTTATGATGATGGTGATGATAATGATGATTTTTTTAAAGAGAAAAAGCAAGGGACAGAAAGAGAGAGAGAGAATAAGAGAAGGAAAGTGAGAGGGAGAATGAGAGATGGGGCAGGGGGAGGGAGAGGAAAATAATAGTGCCAAACAGATTTTTTGACACTCAGTACTCCTCAGCTGCCAAATAAAAGTTGCTGAACTCCATTGCCCAACCTACATCCATCCATAAGGGGGTTAGACTTTCCTCTCTGTTTCCTTAGCCGGTGCTGTTTAGCTGGGGTATTATTTCAACAAAACTTTCTCAAATACATGTATTGCTATTCTGATACAAACAGTATTTCTTAGCTGTTGCCTTTGGCTTTATAAGAAATGCTCTGTTTACCTGCCCTAGCCCCAAAGGAACCAGTTGTGTAGGTCAGTCTCTCCCAGAGCTGGAGAAATGTTATTTGATGTTCAGCTTAGATGTTACTCCCTCCAGGAAATCTTTCTCAATAGAAGACCTAGTTAGAGATATCCTTGGGCCTACACAGTACTTGGTACTTACCCATCAAAGTTCTTAGTGAGTTCTGATATAATCTCCCATTTCCTGGTCTATTTTGCATGCTAGATTCCAAACTCTTAGAAGGAGATAGGATACTGAGCTTCTTGCACAGTGTTTGGCATGGTTGGCATACAATCATGAAGTATTTAATGAGTAAATAAATTACATAAAAGAAAGTAGTGAAACCTATCTAGAAAACTTCGGAAAATTGACTGAGGTTCTTTAAGCTAATAAGAACAGCCTTCTCAGGGAAGAGAAATGACATTTATTCATTTTTTTTATGGTCTAGGAACACTGAGGATATTGTTTATCATGTAATTACTTAATTGCTTCATCTAATTCTCTAAACTTTGATGTGACATTTTCATGTCCATTTTATGGATAGCACTGAGGCACTGCCTGTCCAAATCATATACTTAAGGATGCAAAGCAAGTAAAGAGAAGATCAAAAATTCAAATTGCAGTCTCTCTGACTCCATACCACACCATCAGCTACAATTCATAATTCTAGTTTATGAAGGAAACTAGCTGTTGGAAACCAGGCTAAAAAGGAATGAATCTTCTCCTATGCTAAGGGACAACTTTTTAAAGAAAGCTTTTACCTAATGTGAAGTGAAAACATTTTTTATGAAAAATATGTGATCCATATGTGTGTTAATATTTGAAAGCCCCCGATTCACTAGGATTTCTCTAGGCTGTTTTGTCAGGGCTTGAAAAATAGCTCCTTGTGATTTTTTTGATGTGAGTTAATATAGTGATAAGCACCATAAAGTCTCTGAGAATAGCACATCATTAATTTACCTTGGAAAATAAGACTTCATTGACAAATAAACCTCATAAGGGCTCTGTGGTTAAAGTAGCTTGACGGGCAATGGCTATTTGAATTGAATGAAATTAAAGGTAAAAAGTGCAGCAAATGTAACAAATAATTATTTTATGCAGCCGAACAACACATAGCCTGTTTTATGAAGGGTCCTTGACTAAGTTGAAGGGAAAAATAAATTATTGGAAACACTCCATTTTAGTGGAAGGCAACATTATGTTCTGAGAAGAGCACTGGATTCATAGGAGACCTAATCTAAGTCCTTGCCCAGACTCTAATTAATTGTTTGACCTTGAGAAAATAACTTTCTTTCTCAAGACCTCGATACCATCATCTTTAAAATGAGGGAATTGAATTCTAAGAACTCTCCAGCCCCACCTAAACCCAACTTTCTAGAATTCCAAAGATTTTATGGCACATTATGATGGCAAACACAAATATGTTCTCAGGGAGCAGTATGGATTATTAGGCTTAAAGTCATGGGACTCGGGCTATTGCTTAATGATTATGCATGTATTGTGGGATAAAAGTGACCTGGGCTTGAGTCGTTGTCTCTCCACATACTGGTCTTGTGATTTTAGATAAATTTCTTCAGCTTTTTAAAACTCGATTTTCTGTAAGATTATGTATAGTACTTCTCTCAAAGGACTGGCATGAGGATTAAATAAGATAAAATATATGAAATTCCACACACAGTACCTGTTACATGGTAGATACATAATAAAAGTGAGTCTCTACTGTAATATTAACAGCTCGTCTTAACCTATTCCTTGGTGGGGGTTAGGGACATGCTTGTAAAGAAGTGGGTAACAATCTGTAGGGTCCGAGGAGTTTTCACCCACAATTGAAAAGCTTGTGTAAGTGCTAAAGCCAAAATAAGTCAGAAGTGTATGAGGTGAGTCAGGGACAGATGTCATTGCTAGGATCGGAGTTAAGAATCTGATCCAGGGTTGGGATCATAAATTTGAGAATCAACAGCATATAGATGATGTGTAAAGCTGTAGTATAAATGGGATCACCCAGCCAATAATTCTCAAGCTTGCTTATACTTGAGAACCACCTGGAAAGCTTTTAAAAAAATACTGATGTTTCAGTAATCCTCAGAGATTCTTATGTAATTGGTCTCAGGTGCAGCCTTAGTATCTGTAATATTAAAAGCTCCTTGTATATTTCTAATATCCAGCCAAGATTGTGAACCACTGACTTAAGGAGGAAATATAAATACAGGAGATTCAAGGATTGAGTTCGGGGCCTCTCTCAACATTTAGATCCCATTATAGAGATAGGAGCCAGCAAAAGAGGCCGGGAAAGAGTTATATTTGAGGGAGAAGAAAAACCACAGAATTGATGAGAAAAAAAAAATGGGTTTTAATAAGGGAAGACTATTTAATGCTGCTTAGAAGCTAAGTAAAATCAGAGAATAGAAGTGTTTAGTAAGTATGGTGTAATGCAAGTTCCTGGTTGACATCACAGGGGGAGTTTATATTGAGTGGTAAGTAAGAATCATATTTTTAACTTAGTTTCCCCTTTCCTTTGAGGTCTAGCACAGATCTGGGCATATATTTGATTGAAGATTGATTAAATGAGCTCTTGAAACTTCTTAAATTTAAAAACCATTTCTGGAATGCATCAAATTTTAGGATTAAGTATGATATATATATGTCAATAATTCATTGAATGCTTCAAATGAAAACTATTTACTTTGTTCTCATTATGGTCCAGTTAATGGGCTAGATTCAGAGCTTCTCTATAAAGCCATAAAGATTGTTCTCTGAACAACTATAGGGGTCACTATGTACAAAGACTACAATGTAAATGACATTGTATGTATACAACCCGGACACTTATACGTGACATTCCTGACTAGAGATTGCCAGAGAAGGGTTTGGAGAAGGACAAAAAGAATTTGTATCATGTGTCATTGACACCACCATATTCAGTTTCTTCAGCTTAACTTTGCACTCCTCTGGATAGTAGGGTTTATTATTTCCTTTTTATAGATTATTAAAAATGCAAGACTAAAAGTTTTTAGAATACACAGGTGGTAGAGCCAGATTTCCTGCCAAGTTCTTAGGTGACACACCTACAAAAGGCAGCAGTGAGTATCATGTTATGTCTCCAATAAAATATTATGGAAAATGAATTCAAATTCAGTGGATTGTTAGTTGCTGAGTATCTACCATATGGCTATCATTGCGGAGGTCCCTGAAATAATATAAGTCTAAAATACAAAAATCCCTGCCTCAAAAAGTTCATACTTTTCTTCTTAGTACCATTATACCTACTAGCTCATCCTAAACTTTTATTGGTTTAAGCAAGAGACCTGAGATACCTGGCCCCTATCTGTGACACTATGCGAGTCACCCTGCCTCTTCCTTCCTCAGTTCCCTCAACTGTTCAATGAGGCAAAACAAGTCCTGTTTACTTTCCTGGTATTTTGCGGTTAAGTAAATAGAAGTAATCCTGTGAGCAGATGGCCCACGTGCAGTATATAGGACTAGAAATCAATTTTTAGTGATAAAGTACAACCAGAGCACAGGCTAGACTGATTGGTGTATTGTGATGTTGGGTTGGAAGCCCAGGTATGCCAAGGGCTAGGCTTGCTACATGCAATGCTGCTGCTGTTATAGGTATCCTTGGCTATCTGTACAATTGCCAGCTCCTACTCTTCAGTCTTTTCCTTGGCTTCCTTCACTGTCCTGGTGAGCCTCTCCAAAGGGATCTCACCTTGCATCTAAACCAAAATCTATTCAAAAACTTTGATTGTCTTGGCCCCATTGATCCTCATCCCAGTATGACCAACCATTCTAATAGTACCCAGATCATGATGGGCAGTTCTGGCCACGTGGTAGCCTATAGTCAGATACTCAGTCTCTATCAGAGCTCAGTAGTGTCCTCGCAACTGTTTTTCAAATGATGCATCCTTATCTTTGCTGCTGATTATATGATCTTACTTATAAGAATCTGTGTTGCTACTCTCCTATTAGGTCTTACACAGGCTCCATGTAGCATCTTTTTCCTCAGTAGATACCTCTGGTACCACAGATTTCCTGAATCATATGGTCCCAAGAAGCACAGATATGTCAAAATGCACTACACAATTTGAAGAATCATTCTGTTGTGGGGACCCACTTAAACTAGCAGCCTTCTGCATCACCCAATAAATGAATTAAAACAATATTCCCAATTGCAACATATGTAATCTTTGAAATCCAGAGACCTACCAAGAATTGGGCTTCTTTCATAACAGTAGGAGTAAGGTAGAATACTCATTCTTTGAAACAATGTACCCACATGGACTCCTAAAAACTTTACAAATGTATCAGACCCTAAGTATTTGTAGGTTTTATCTACTTCTGTCTGGAGTACATGTGTCCTACCAAGACATCCAGAGCTCTTTCTCCTCAGATACATTTCAAATATCAAAATTATAGCAGACCAATGTGATATTCCTCAGAATGTCTAAATGATCCTGGTCTCTTCAAACTATATTGTTTTAGAAAGCCAGAGAATTAACCTAGCCCTAGGACAAGATCATAATGTATATAGTTGTTCTAGCCATGTGACTATGAACTATCTCTGATAATCCTTCATGATGGGTATTGAGAAAGGATTCACAGGATCAATAGCTGTATGCCGTGAACTAAAGACTTTGTTTCTTTAGTAAAACTAAACATTTGCATAGCAGCTAAATGCTGCTAACTCTTGATTAAGTTGTGGCACTCTACAAGCATCTATAGGATTCCATTAGCTTTTGTAATAGAGTTAAATTCAGTGGGGGATAAAATGGAAGAGAGGAGGACCACTCACCTTGCATTACATCCTTCAAGTCAGTACCATTTACCCAAGATAGAATATTAATTTTTTAAAAAAATCGAGTTGTATTTTTTATATAGTAAAATTCATCAATTTTAAGTATACAGTTTGATGAGTTTTGACAAATATATATGGTCATTTAATTGCAACAACTATGATGTTTCTTTGTGCTTATTTCCAATCATTCTCTTCCCCCACATAAGTGACTTATAATTTCCTGACTTGGAGACTTTCTAAATGTTTTGTTCATTTATTTTTAAGTTAATTAAGCTGAAACCAGAAAACATGCTCTATATGGTTTTTGGACTTTCAAAAACCTATTGATAATTGTTTTATGGCATAACGTTGTCTTTATTGATGGAAAGTCTATGTGTACTTTAAAGTGTATTCTGCAGTTAGAATGGTCTATAAATGCTAATTTGGTTAAGGAGATTGATTTTCTGTGTTTTGTCTAATTGTGCTGTCAGTTACGGAGAGGGTTGTTAAAAAGGCCAAACATTAGTAATATAAAAGTTTTGCATCATATATTTTGAAGTTCTGTTTTTTGTCTTCAAGTCCATTTGTGCCTTTGTATTTAAACTCTGTCTCTTATAGGCATGAAATAAGAGATTCTTGCTTTTTTATTCCATCTGACATTCTCTGCCTTCATATAGTATAATTTTAATATGGTTATATTTTTTACTCTTTTTAAAATAAACCAGTCTATTTTTTGGTTTATTTCTCTGTTCTCCTCTTTCTATCTTTTTGTATTAATTCAACATATTTTAGTATCCCATTTTAATTTTCTATTGGCTTTCTAGCTGTATCTCTTTATAATTTTGGTGCTTACTCTAGTGATTACATATACATTTTAAACTAATCTAATTAGTTTCTTAGTAAAATTATTTAGTAAAATTTAGTAGTCACATATACGTTAAAGAAATTAAGAAGAGTGATTGTGTGTGTGTGCATGTGAGAGAGACAGAGAAAGACAGAGATTTTAATATTTACTCACACATTTACAATTTCAGATTGTTCTTCATTTTTCTCAGTTGATGTGACTTGCCATCTAGTTTTATTTCCCTCAGAATTAAGACGTAAGAACTTAGAGTACTTTATTTGTGTATCTAAATTGTCTTTACCTTCATTTTTGAGGGAAGGTTTGCTAGATATCGAAGTTTTAGTTATTTTTTCTTTTTTTTTTCCTTTTGGTTACTTGCCTGCCACCACCCCCAACATCCAGCATTTTCAAATATTCTTTCAATATCTTATAGCTACTGTAATTTCTTATAAGAGATTATCCATCCTTCTTATTATTATTCCCTGTATATATATGCTGGGGTTTCTTGTTTGTTTGTTTGTTTGTTTTATTGGGGTTGGGAGTTCTTTAAGTTCTTTTTTTTATTGTTATCCTTTAGTGATTTGCTATTATATATACTCAAAGGTGATACTATTGTGTTGATCCTACTGGAGAGTCATTTAGATTTCTCAATTATTAGATATGTATTTAATATTACTAATATTTATTAGTATTTTCAGCTATTATTTTTGAAATTATTTTTTCTGACATTTCTTTTCTCTCTCTACTTTGGATTTCAATTAAACATAATGTGAGATTACTTTATACTGTTTGACAGGTATCTGAAAGTGTTTATTTTTCATTTGTAAAATATTTTTTAATTTTTAAATTACAGTCGTTGTATGATATTATATTAGTTTCAGGTGTCTGACATAGTAATTAGACATTTTTATAACTTATAAATAATCACTCTGCTAAATCTAGTACCCATCTGATACCATACATAGTTATTACAATATTATTGACTATATTCCTTATGCTATAATTTACGTCCCCATAACTATTTATGACTACTAATTTTCACCTCTTAATTTCTTCTTCTTTTCACCCACCCCCAACTCCCTCCCATCTGACAACTATCAAAATGTTCTCTATCTATGAATTTGTTTCTGATTATTTATTTTTTCTTTAGATTTCAAATGTAAGTGAAAACATATGGACTTGTCTTTCTCTGTCTCACTTACTCTACTCATCATAGTACCTTCTAGGTCCATCTAAGTTATTGCAATGGCAAGATTTCATTCTTTTTTATGGCTGAGTAATATTCTATCGTATGTGTACCACCTCTTCTATATCCATTCATCCGTTGATGGACACCCAGGTTGCCTCGTTATCTTGACTATTATAAATAATGCTGCAATGAACAAGTGGATTCTCATTCAAAGTAGTGTTTTGGATTTCTTCAGATAAGTACCCAGAAGTAGGATTTTGGGTCCTTCTTTGTTTCTTGTTAAGGCCTTTGTTTTAAAGTGTATTTTGTCTGGTCTAAATATTGCTACCCCAGCTTTTTGTTTGTTTGTTTGAATTTTCATGAAACATCTATTTCCGTCCCTTTGCTTTCAGTCTGTATTTGTCTTTTGAGCTCTTGTAGGCAGCATATGTAACAGTCTTGTTTTCTTATCCATTCAGCCATACTTTTAATTGAAGCATTTACTCCATGTACATTTAAAGTAATTGTTAATAGATATGTAGTTACTGCCATTTCATAATTTTGATCTTTCTTCTTCTTCTTCTTCTTCTTCTTCTTCTTCTTCTTCTTCTTCTTCTTTTCTTCTTCTTCTTCTTCTTCTTCTTCTTCTTCTTCTTCTTCTTCTTCTTCTTCTTCCTTCTTCCTTCTTCCTTCTTCTTCTTCCTTCTTCCTTCTTCTTCTTCTTCAACTCCCTTTAACATGTCCTTAACACCAGCTTGTTAGTGATGAACTCCTTTAGCTTTTTCTTGTCTAGGGAGCACTTTCTGTCCTTCAATTCTAAATTATACCTTTCCTAATCTTGATTTTAGGTCTTTGCTTTTCATCACTTTGAATATTTCAAGCCAATCCCTTCTGGCCTGTAAAGTTCTGGTCGAGAAATAGCTGACAGGGAACTTCTGTGTAAGTAACAAATTGCTTTTCTCTTGCTACTTTTAAGATTCTCGCTTTGTCCCTAAACTTTGGCATTTTAATTATGATGTGTCTTTGTGTGGCCCTCTTTGGGTTCATCTTATTTGGAACTCTCTGTGCTTCCTGGGCTTGTATGTCTATTTCCTTCACCAGGCTAGGGAAATTTTCAGTCATTATTTCTTGAAATAGGTTTTCAATTCCTTGCTCTCCTCTTCTCTTCTGGTACCCCTATGATAAGAATGTTGGTACATCGTTGTTGTCCCAGAAGCCCCTTAAACTATCATCATTTTTTTTAAATCTTTTTTCTTATTGCTCTTATGAATAGGTGTTTTCTGCTACCTTATCTTCTAAATCTCTGATTTGAGCCTCTGCTTTATCTACTCTACTATATTGATTCCTTCTAATGTATTCTTCATTGCAGTAATTGTATCCTTATTTATGACTAGTCTTTTTAATGTTTTCTACCTCCATTTTTATGTTTTTTATTTCTCTGTTGATACTTTCACTGAGTTCATCTACTCTTTCCCCAGATTCTTTGAGCATCCTTATCACCAAGTTTCAAACTCTATATCAGGTAGATTTCTTGTCTCCATTTTGTTTAGTTATTTATCTGGACCTTTGTTCTGTTCTTTTTAGACATGCTTCTTTGTCACCTCATTTCAGCTGCCTCCTTGTGTTTGTTTCTGTGTATTAGGCAGAGCTGGTAGGTCTCCTGGTCTTAGTAGTAAAGCCTCATATAGTAGATATCCTATGGGCCCGTGGCACAGTCTTCCTGGTCACCTGAATCAGGTGTTGCAGGTGTATCCCTTGTATGGATTGTGTGTACCCTCTGGTTATAGTTGATCCTTGGTTGCTATTTGCACAAAGGGAGAGTTTGACCCTTGGGTTGACTGATTCTGAGGACTGATCATGAGTACAGTGGAGAAACTGTTGTTCAAGGGCTAAGCCTATAGAGCAGAATCGACTTTAGCAGGTCTCTGGTTCCACAAGTCTGCCTTTGGGATGTATTGTCCTCAGGTGTGGCCCTGGGTGTTGCTCTGGCTCAGACCAAAGCCAGCAAACTGGAGTACAGATCAGGGCTTCATAGGAGGGCCCCACTGCAGGCCAAGATCAGCTGTAGCCTGTGCCTTACCTAGGTCCACCTTGCTGAGCCACCCAGCCGTCCGCATATGGCCACCCCACGTAATGGAATTAGATGTGCCTTGAGAGGCCAAGCCACATACCACAGCCAGCTCTGCTAATGCTAGGCTGGAGGCTGTTCAACAGGAGATACGGGGCATGCTGAGGCCAGATGCTGCTTGTTTGGTTTTCTGAACCTTTGAGAAGTTTCAGTAAAGTCTGCAGCATGAGCCAAGACAGGTCATTCATATGGAACTGGCCTGGGTGGGCTCACAAGTTGGGTAGGTCAGGGTCTCAGGGAACCACCAGGACAGGGCAACCAGTGTTTGCCAGGCCGATAGAGACTCAGATATGGTGGCCACCTATATCTGCACCCTGGGTTGGAAGAGGGATCAACAAAGGAAGAGTGGCTTTTGCCAGCACTTCTGTCCATGAGAAAGCTGCCCCTCCAGCCCTCACCCTGAAACCAGACAACTCAGTTCCTTCCTGTATGTCCCTTATGCCTTTTGAGCTGCTATTCCAATGCTGGATCTCAGAAAAAGTTCTTCAGGGGTAAGTCCATGCACTGGCCCTTTAAGAAGAAAACCTGGGAATTCATATAACTCAGCTTCATCCAGATTTTGTGGGGCCTTCTCTTTCTGTCACTGGATCCCTGGGTTGAGTATCTGCTGTGAAACTGGAACCCCTTGCTCTTCTAGGGAGACCTCTGCAGTCAAGATACCCCTCCTGATTTTTAACCACCATATGTGGGATCAGTCCTTCTTCTGGTCTTTGCCCTGCTTACCAGTCTCATGTCCTCTGTGTGTCCTTAGTTGTAGGACTTTTTCTTCAGCTAGATTTCAGGTGATTTTCAATGTTGGTTGTTCTATAGTTTAGTTGTAATTTTGATGTGATCATAAGAGGAGGCAAACACAGCATTTACCTATTCTGCCATCTTGAACGGACCTGTTTATTTTTCTTCCAACTCTTTCTCCTTGTTCTTTGGAGTGGGTAATTTTTTTGTTATATTTTCAGGCCTACTATTTCTTTCTTCTCTTATCTCTAATGTATTGTTATTGTTGAGTTCATCTAGAAAATAATTTATTTGTTATTTTATTTTATTTTTCTGCTCTGGGTTTCCCATTTTTAAATAGTTTACATTTTGCTCTTGAGATTTTTCTAACCATTTATACATTTTAGCATATTTTCTTTCAATTCCTTCAACACATTTTTGTTTAATTTCTTAAATGTCTGCATATTATGTGCCTTGAGGGCTTTTTCTGTTAAAGTCAGCATCTTATCCCATAGCTTCTAGAATGTGCCTTTTTCTTAAAAAAAAAAAATAATAATAATAAGTGCCATATTTTCCTGTTTCTTTGCCTGTTTAATGATTTTTGGTTGAAAACTGGACTTTGTAGCCAACACACTATTGACTCAGGATTTTATCATGTTCTCCTGAGTATTATTGGGGTAATATTAGGTGGCTAACTTGCTTGCATTTATTTTAAATGTATTTTTTCCCAGGCCATACAGCTGCTGATATTAGTTCCTATGGCATCTCACTGCTGATCTTCTAGCCTGTGCTCCTATATATCTTTCTTGTTTTTGAGAATTATGGAGATCAGGAAAGGACTTGAACAAAGATAAAGTTCAGTCTCTATTGTTTCCTTGCTTTTAGGGATTCTCCATAATTTCCAGCTGCTCTACCAGCTTTTGGCTCTGTCAGAAATGTTCATCTTCAGATTGTTACCACCTGAGATGCTCATGATTGGAAAATACACTTAGTAAAGAAAAACATCAAATTTATATATCTGGACACACATGTTTCTACATCCCAGTGTTCTCTGCGGACTATTCTCCTTTACTGCAGGGACCTCTCCATTTTCTTCCACATGTGTTTAGCTGTCAACTAATAATTTAGACAGTATGAACTGTAATTAGGTCTCATCTCACCATTTCTGAGGTTATCTCCCTGCTAGAATTTTTGCTTTAAATTTCCAACTGCTTTTCCATTTCTGAACTGTAGTTTTTCCCACCATAGTTTTTACAGTTATAACTGCATTTGTTAGACAGACAGTGCCCTTGAGCTATAAAGCCTCAAATTCACAGTGCTTACCCCTTCTAAATATATATTTTTTCTGAAGTAAACTTTCTAATCTGCCTATTTTTCATATTTTCTAGTTTTTTTTTTAAAAAATGTTTCCAGTATTTTATGCTTGTTATCCATAGCGTTTCACATGAGCATTCTCTCTTTCATCATCACCCAAGTCTTGCCCTGATTTGGCAGAGCAGTCACATGATGAGGTGTGTCTGATATGCCTTTCTTTAAGCTTCAGGCCATGGCTCCTTTTAACGGTAGGGAAGATCTTCCTGATCAGACTGTAGCTACTTTCAACAACTTCTGCACCTCCTTGGACTCAGGAAGTATCTACACAATTGTTTTTAATTTAATATCTTCCCAGGTTTGAGGTAAGTATACTAATTTCAAGAGCTCCTACTTAGTTTTTCCTACTACTTTATATTCTACATGTCCAATATGAATGAGTGTTCTTTTGGTTTCTAAGAATGTCTTTTTACATTATACATTCAGAGAACCAGAGAAGTGATCACAGGAAAATGGAACACTATGAAATAAACCTGCAGTAAGACTTCATTTATTACTTGATTCCATTATGCCCCTTCTTTAACAGGGGCTATGCAATAGCACTTTAAGTCCTTAGATGCCAGAATCAACTTGGATCCTTCAAAAGATCTGATGATTCATTTTTCTCAGTTTAAAGTTATTCTGTAAGTAGCTATAGATTTCTTTAGGGAAGGACTGGAGAGTGATTATTATATATATTTACTATAATGCTTTAGGATCCTTCTACATAAAGACCCTGCCTTTCATTCAGTTGATAGAATCTGAATCCAAGAACTAGAGCATCTACATACTTTACAAAATGTTATAACTCTATTGCTTCATCTGATCTCAGCTTTCTACTCATCCATTCCTGATTTCTTGGTTGTACATATTAAACAACATTTTTGTTGATTATCCATCTGTTTTGCCACTGGGAATATCATGCTCTATTAGTCACCCCCATAGGTCTTTGTAGATGTTGTTCTCCTGGGAGAGGCATTCTGACCTGGCTTCCCCTTGCAGTGAATACTCTAATCTTACTCCGGGAAGTTAAATGTACCACTTGGCCTCTGTTATTCTGTGATTTTATTATCTCAATTCTTATTGGGAAGTCCAATTCTGTAAGTATATCTATTACCATCAACCCAATACTTCAGAGAACAGCTATTACTGAGCTTCTCAATAATACTAGTATCTTCATAACCAGAGCATTTATTTTCACTATTTATAGAGTATCTTCTGGGCGTTCATGAATAATATAACTAGAGGGTAAGTTTTCTAGTCTTATGTAAACGACACATTCTAATCTGCCTATTTCTCTTTTTAGCCCTTCCTCCATGGTTTACTATGGCAGCTCTAGCATCTATACTTTATAGAAACCAACATTCAGCTCTGAAGGAAAAGTCACACCATTAATTAGTGGTAGATCCAACTCTTCCTTAACAACTTCTTTCATCAAGCTAAAATATTCATAGAGTTTTTTACTTTGCTACAGGTTGATTTTATTTATGATTATATTTGTTTGGTTTACTGGTTAGTTTAAATCGAATGAAACTGTCTTAGAACTATGAGTTTTATCTACAGATTTTCTAACCAGCTGACTTCTTCAGTGGGACAGTGACAGTTTAGGAGTATTTATAGAATCAAAAGAGAAAGAAGAATTGTGTTACAGAGGGTGGTGTGTGTGCCATGCTGTGATTAGAAAATAATAATAATAAATTCCTGTTGTTCATTTGTGCAAGGTTTGAAACATGAATTGAACCCCATACTTTAATCCACATGGATTTTCATTTTTTTTTTCAAAAAACAATAATTGCCCTGGCTTTGTCCGAGGGGATTTTAATTCCATGAGTGGTGTGCGACTCCACTGGTTCTGTGAAGAATAGATCATGACTGAATGGCCTCCTCTAGGACTCCATTTATGATTGAAATTGAAGAATAATACTGGCTCAAAGCTTGTTTATAGCCCTAGGAGTTAAAAAGGAAGCTCAACCACATGAAGATATGGGTTTGTTACTTTCATACACAATGACTAAACTGTCTCCCAAAGCATCTATTCAGGGTCTGTATTTTCATATAAAATGTTTCTACGTTACTAAATATGTACACTTAACCACATCCCTGGATCTCTGTGTCTTCATCTGGAAACTGGGATTGATAACCCTAATTTGTAGGGTTATTGCAGGGTTTCCCAACTTCAGCACTATTGATATTTTGGGCCAGATAATTATTCATTTTGTGCATTGTAGAATGCATAGTGGCATTCCTGGCCTCTACTTATTAGATGCCAATTGTAATCCCTACCCACCCAGTCCTAGCAATTAAAAATGACTACACGTATTGTCAAATATCCCCTGGGAGACAAAGTAATGTCACTCCTGTACTCCCAACTTTCTATTGGGAACCACTGGGTTATTTTAAAGATAAAAGCAACAATAAAACATAATTACACATTTTGTTTACTGTGTGTGTACAGTGTGTCAGAAACTGTTCTCAGGGCTTTATAATTACCCTGCCATTTTATTTTTACAACAGCCTTATAATAAAATATAATAAGGTGAGTGTTCTTGTCACCTTGGTTTTATAGAAGTGGATACTAAAGTACAAAGAGGTTAACTTTACCAGTGTCAGAGCTGAGCTCATGCCATTTGATCCCACAGCCAGTGCTCTAAATCCATGCTAAACAAAGTGGGTTCCCCTGAGAAGCAGCATGAATATCACCTGGGAACTCATAGAGAATGAAAAATCTCAAATCCCATCCCAGAATTGAATCAGAATCTTCATTTTAACAAGATCCAAGTGATTCACATGGACTTTAAGTTCTAGAAGCGAGCATAACACAGTTTCTAGAATTAGTAGGTGTTTGTATTAGTCAGGGTTCTCTAAAGAGACAGCATCAACAGGGTATGTGTGTGTGTGTGTGTGTGTGTACACACATGTACATACATACAGGTCTGTGTTTGTGTGTGTAAGGAAAAAAGACTGATTTTAAGAAATTGGCTCACATGAGTATGAAAGTGCAGGCCCCACATTTGCAAGCTTGACTGGCAGGCTGGAGACTCAGGGAAATGTCGCAATTTGAGTCCAAAGGCAGTCTGCAGACAGAATACCTTCTTGCTTGAGGGAGGTCAGTCTTTTTCTCTTAGGGCCTTCAACTAATGTGATGTGGTTCATCCACATTACAGAGGATAATGTACTATACTCAAAGTCTACAGATTTAAAAGTTAATCTCATCTAAAAAACAAAACAAAACAAGAAAAAAAAAACAAAAAAACAAAAAAAACACCTTTGCAGAAACATCCAGAATAATATTTGACCAAATATCTTGGCACCGTGGCCCAGCCAAGTTGACATATAACATTAACTATCACAGTGATAAACAAATATTAGCTCTTATTGTTATTAAATAGATGAGATGATTAAACTCTGGTTTTTTTTTTTCTAATCTCTCAATTCCATCCCCAAATATTCAAGTTATAGTGTTGAGTTGTAGGAGCATGGTTTTGTTTGTTTCAGAGTTCCAAGAGAAAAATTTCTGATCAAATACAGACTGAGTGGTGAAATGTGTGGAAGGAGAATGCATCTGAAAGGCAAGCTGGATCAGGAAAACTAAATAATTCCTTAGATCCAGGCAGATGCAGGTTTCATCCCAGCTCTGAAGTATCCAGTGCTTACCATGGGCAAAATGCTTCACCTATATGAGCACTTGTTGAGATGGAAAGTAATGATACAGCTGCCGCAGGGCTCTTGTGAGGACTGAAGAAGGTATTATCTGTTATGTACCTCTCTCATTGCCTGACATAGGCCTGGAACAGCTTGTGAAAAACTGACTCACTCATTTGTCTGCCCTTCCTTCCTTCCTTCCTTCCTTCCTTCCTTCCTTCCTTCCTTCCTTCCTTCCTTCCTTCCTTCCTTCCTTCCTTCCTTCCTTCCTTCTTTCCACTAATCTTAAAAGAGTTAATAAATGTCTTTTTATTCTAGATATTATTCTAAGGCTGATGGTAAAAAAAAAAAAAAAAAAAAAAAAAAAGAACAGAAACATGACCCTGTGTTCCATAGTTCACAGCCTAGTGTGGGAAATAGAAAGACAAACAGACACATGTGATGTTACATAATTGCCTGTCCAAAGTGAAGAAGTATATATGATATAATGGTTTTAGAGAAAGATAAGGCCAAAATCTGTATGAAGGAATCAAGGAGGGGCCTCACAGAGAGGGTGGTATTTAATATGAGGTTTGAAAGATACATCAGAGCTTGCCAGACAGATGAAGGGAGACAAGAGTCTTCCTCGGTGCCTAGTCATGGAAACCTTTTTTGGGAAGGGTGCAGACCCACTAGTATGAATGAAATATAGGGTGGGAGGGAGAAAAGTCCAGAAGGGATGTACAGGAGAGGTAAGCAGGTAGAAGTGTCTGATTTGGAAGGGTCTTACTTGTCATGTGTAGGAATCTGGGCAATAGAGAACCATGAAGTAGGGGAAGATCATGATTGATCATATTTATATTTTAGGAAAGACCATTCTGTAGCATGGAGAAGTATAAGAGAGGTCAGAGAGTCAGACAATCAGTCAGTCTCAGTCTCACTTTCTCTCTCCCTCTCTCTCTCCTCCTCTCCCTCGCTCCCTCTCCCCCTCTCTTCCTCTCCCACACATGCATGCATGTGCGTGCGTGCACACACATACACACACATGGACTCACACTCACATTTACACTAACAGGACTTATCTGAAAAGAAGTCCAGGTAACCTGGAAAGGTCAGTCAAAATTTTCTTATTCAGTAATTCTGCATCCCTTAACTTCAGAATAGCTAAAACTTTGATGATAGGAATTTCTGAGGTATGCCTACTCTAAACTAAGTAGAGGAGAAAATAATAAACTTAGAAAAAGAGAATTAGAGAAGGCTTTTAAAATTCAATCTTGCCTCCTTATTTCCCGAGCATGTAGTATTTTTGATCTAGTAGGGAAGCAAAATGCTTTGTTGATAAAAGTCACATTCCCTAATATTAAAGTCCACCCCAAAGCCTCACAACCAGGCTCAAGTAATGCAGTGGTACATGGATATTCAATTAATGGAGTAGAAATTAATTATTGCAATAATTCTCAGGATTGGAAAGGACTCAAGTCCAAGTCCTAGAAGTTCCCAAAGGGCTCAGAATGTGGCAATGGCTTGTTATGAAGCCAAACTGAAAGATGCAGGCCAAAGTTGCAAAAGGATATGTCTGGTCCCACTAGCCCTGTAGATGCTATGGTGTGGTTCTCTGCCCTACAAAAACAAATTTAATAGAACTAGTCTATATAGGTTATGATGGTCCAAGAGGCCAGACAGAACAGAAAGAACAATCCATCACAGAGTAGTGGCCAGGGCACAGGCCCACATGGGAAGCAAGCAGGGGCCTGGGGTCAAATTATGACCCCAATGTGACCAAGTCACTTTACTTTAAACCTGCTGCCTAACCTGTAAACTGTAAGATTATCCATTCCATGGCACCAATTTGAGATGAAAATGAGATGGCATTTAGAAGACATTTAGTAAATAGTCAAAGCCAAATAAATGTTTATGGAATAAATAAATGAAGGAATATGTAAATGGCCATCAAAACTATTTTCTTTCAACCTCCCAAGACTCAAGAAGAGGGAAAGATGGCAAGCTCCTTCAACAAAGAAATTGGACCTGACAAGGGCCAAAATTCAGGATTGGTTGAGACCCTCTAGGGAAGTCCCCTCATGGCTTGCAGTCTTCCCCATGGTAGGGGGCCAAGCGCACGAGATGTCTGCCCCTCTAAGTTCCCTTAGCACTAAAGAGCTCACCCATTACTAAGGCAAGGCCTTTCACTTACTCAAGTTAGAATGACACTTGAGATCACAACTGAGAAATGAGCCGTTCTCATGATAACTGGTGCTATTTCAGCAAAACAACAAACAAACCAAAACAAACAAAAACACCTCTGAAGAAATCAAAATGAAAATTTCAAATAAGATTGTTCATCCCTCATCTCATGTTAACTCCCTCTCATATTCTTCCCCAAAGTATTTTAAATTCCAACCACTTTTCTTCTTTTCCCACTCCATACTGCCAGCCCCTTATTTTGAACTTTCTGCTCTGAATAGATGGCTTCTTCTCTCTTCCTGAGAAGGTAGGGACTCTCCACATCATGTTCCCTCAGTTTCTTTCAACTCTGGGTTCTAACTACATCTCACTTATGCCTCATGCTTCCTCCTCTTCTGTCAGAAGAGAAGCAACATGATAAAGTGAGTAGAGTCCAGGGTTATGGATACATGTAGATATTGAATAAAAGTCCTATATCAATATTCACTGCCCATGGAACATTGAACCTCAGTATTTTAATCTGGAAAGTGAGGAGATTAAGTAGCTAACCCTACTTTTATCAAATAGCGTAATATACATGAGTCCATTAGGCTCTAGTTATCAAAACAAACAAGCCATTCAGTAACCATCCTTCCAGTAACATGTGCTTCATCTATGTGTGACTTACTCCTGCCCTCCAAAATTGTGTTAGTTGGGTCTTCATATAAGCAGGGTCATTATTATATTTTTGTGTGTGTGTGGAGGGAGGGATTGAGGTATTTTCTGTATATTTGATTAATAATGATTAATAAATGGTAATATTTATTTGACCTCTTGCTATGTGCCTAACACTGATGTTTTCTTACATGCTATCTTGTTTAAATCCTCATTTAACTCTGGGAGTTAGGTATTATTATTCTCTGCTTTTTAGAGATGTGTAAACAAGTTCAGTGGCATTAAATGCCTTGTCCAGGTTCACATGGCTAACAGTGAACTAAACCAGAATTTGAGCCAATGCAATTGGGATCTAAAGCCTTCGCCCTTAAGTTGCAAAACTACTGCCTTTTCATTCTCAAATATATCTATTCTGTACCTTTCACTTCCAGTTTCAATTGAGTTTTCCTTTTCTTATATATATACTTTGCCATCCCTGGCTCATGCACATTATAAACATTGTCACATATGTCATCCATTCATTGATCTAGTACACAAATATTCATTGAGCCCTGCTATATTCCAAGCAAGTATCTCTGGAATAAAACAAAATAAAGCAAAAGACAAGCAAAGAAACAACAAACGAAAAACAATAACAACAAAATAAACAGAAACATTGTATTTCAAATCTGAGGTAGAGCTATAAAGCTATTTAAACATCTTTTTGGTTTAGGGGCCATGTGAATTGTCCAATATATTAAAAGACAAACTTACTGTTGTTTCTAAATAATTTCATTGATGACGGAAGATGGATGTATTTTATTTCTGGAACCATGATATTCAAACAAACAAAATAATGGAATAATCTTCTAGAGCAACCACTGTGACCTGCCTGTTGGATCCTCTTCTTACTTACATCACTCTGTATTTGGGGGAATACAGATTGGGACCCTGAATCCCACCCAGGCTGCAAGCCTTACTTCTCTATATTAAAACAGAGAATATCAGTAGATATTTATGAGTACTCCCAGAGGATGGAGAAACCACAGGAAAGTCAGGCACTATAGAATACAGGGTGAGATGCAGCCATTCTAAAGAAGTACTAGAAAGACATGGGTGAGACCAGTTCTCATTCTAGCTTTTATTTACCATTAACTTACTGTTTGACCAGATACAAGGCACTCGCCTGGGACTGACCTCAGTTTTCCCATCTCTGAAATAGAGATTAGAACCAGAGATCAATGGAGAAAGACTCAGGAGAAAGATCCAGGAATTTATTTTAAATCCTTTCCTTTGACAAAGAACCAAAAATTTAAAAGAACGATCTTGCATGATTCGTCAGTTAGATATCAAGGTCTTCAGCCTGCCCTCACCTCCAGGACATCTTTGAATTACAGCTCAGCTGACAGTATCTGCTGAGGCAGGATTAGAAAGGTGATGTAGAGATATTGCCTTGATTCCGAGAAAGAAGCAAGCTAGATGAGGATCAGACAGCATCTTTATCTTCACAAAAGTGATGTCTCACCTTGTCTGTGAGTGTCTGGCTGACATCTCAGTTCCTGGAAACTCCAAATTCAGAGTGACACCTTTAGTAGGACTCTTTTTTTTTTTTTTGGAAATGATTCTTACTGGAATTGGCTATTTAAAAAATTTGCTGCTAGGAGAGTGAATGATAACAGTTTTATGCCAATTAACATTCTCTCGATAACATTTATCTGAAAACCGGAAATTGTTATTTCATCGAAACAGGAGAAAACCATATTTACAATGTCATTTTGAACATGAGAACTCTGTCTTAGTAACTTCAGCTGCCATCAAGCCATTTTAGAAGTGGAAGTAGATAATTACCTTATTCACACTTATTTAGCCAGCATTTTGCAGCAGCATTTAGAATTCAAGGAAGGGGTGATACTTGTGGGGTGATGGGCTTTAGCAAATGCTTAGGCTTTGTTTGAGGAATCACTGCTGGGTACTTTACTGGAAAAAAAAAATCTCTAGGTCTTCCAGATAAATTTTTAAGTAGGGAAAGATGGTTGAAGGAGTTGGGTGTGAAAAAATAAATTCAATATTCTTTCACTTTTCTCAAAGCTCAAGTGCCTCGGTGAATAGGAGGGGTATTTGTACATGAAGAGGCTACTTGAACAAAATTGAGAAGGCTTTCTCCTACTTACAAACTGAGATACAGTGAAGTTAAATGAGGCATGTAAAATAAATTCACTTCAGATTCACTTCAAATCTACTGTCCTTCTGCAGAGGTGATGTTGGTAGTATTTGCTGCTCACGAGGGAGAGTATTTTAGTGAGAACTAATCTTTCCTGAGATACATTTGAAGACCATGAGAGGCAGCCTGGTCCATCAGAATTAAAGCAGATGTTATGCTGTGCTTTGTCTTTGACCTATAAACTACCTAGGTCTTATTTACTTTATTTTGGTTGGCACCACCACACTCCTCCCCACCACCCTTTGCTTCCATCTCACTTTTATATATGGAACTTCCAAGTAAAGATCCTTTGTAGGTAAAAGGTTCCACAGCTAAAACATTTGCAAATCAAAGAAATGGATGATATCTAAGGGTACTTGAGATTTTTAACATTTAGGATTCTAACTTAGAAATTGTTACCACTTATAAAGCCTCTGTAAGGAGTGATTTTATCAAATACTTGATGTTTCCTCTGCCAGCTGGGCGACTGCTCCTTGGGGAACCCCCTTCTTGAGAGTCAACTGAATTCTCAGAATGGAGTTATGAACATCAACATTCAACAAATGATTTCCTGTTTGGTAGCATTTCCTTATGCTCCTGCCTTGATTTATAAAACACTTTTGTTCTGTAAAGTCTCAATGACATTAAAATAGGTAATAAAGGAATAAAATATTTTAGGAGCACCAATCTATCAGTTATTGTATTTTATCAAGTTAAAAGCATGAGATAAGCGTTACAATCACACCATGTTTGTTTTCCTGACAAAGACACTGAGACCTGGGAGGAGAGTGACTTGCACAGGGCAGCTTGGAGAGTAAGCAGCAGTGTTAGGATTTGAGACCAGGGTTTTCTAAACCAAATCCAGGCTCTACTCCACAAGGCCACACTTGTATTTCACACCATTCTGCTTAGGCTGAGAGTCCACCGCTTCAGAGAGCTCAGCTGAGGTCACTGCACCGGATTCCATCTATCTTAGTCTGTCATGTGAGCCAGTGCTATTGTCTGAGCCACAGATTCCAAAAACCATTATCATTCACAGATCCCAGAGGTTGGGAAAAATCAAGCCCTCTCCACAAAAGCTTGGGGTTCTAAGTATTACTAGAGATTTCAAGCTAGCCGAGCAAAAATATTTTTCAATGTATAAATGAAAACAATTGAACAACATCATTATGTTAATCCAGAAACTTAATAGCCTTCAGACTGAGCTTAAACTGGAGAACAGCTTTGAACAAAATCCCATTGTTAATCGAAATGATAATAACCATCATAGAAACGATCATTTATTGAGCACCTACTATAATTTAGGTCCTTTACATATGTCATCTCATTTAAGCCTCATAGCAAATGTTTCTGTGACTGTGACTGTGACCTGTGAGGGGACATTATAAAAGACCCATTTAGAAATGAGGTCACCAAGGAGTGGCAGGGGTTGGTAGCCTACAAATTGTCACACAGGTGGTTTGTGAAATTCTTACTTTCGCTCTCTGTCAGGAACCTATTGCCATTCTATTCTTCTTTGTAACTTCCTTCTGATAAAAGGGTGGTAGAATCCAAATCTGTGCTTTATACCTGCGTTATCATAGCTTAGACTTTTAGTTTTTTTTTTTTCTTTTCTGGGACAAAATCTGGTGGAATCTCATTATTATGATGATTAAACCAAAAGAACAGTATCCTCTGCATTTGGTGCTTCATGATTGGCATCACATGACGTGAAAAAAAAAAATTAGCCAAAATTCCATTGACATTCACAGTGCTCAGTGGTCATTTTTCACTGTCCAGAGACATTTTTGATTGTCACAACTGTAGGCAGAAGGGGACTAATGGCATACAATGTGTTGCTAAACATTGTACAATGCATAGAACAGCCCCCTACAAGAAGGGATTATCCAGCCCAAAAGGTCAATGGTGTGGATATTGAGAAGCCCTCTCTTTAGCCTAATCCCAAGCACCAAACTGGAATTAAGTAAGCAATGTTTTCTTGCTCAGCCTAGTGAAAAATAGTTCCTCTTGGTAACTATTGGTCACTATTATCAGACTCACTGTATTTTCTTATGGACGTGTTTGTTTACGTGGATATTGTCTCTTCCCCTGACTCAGATACTCACTTCATATGAACCAGGAGTAGATCTGCCTGCCAAGAGTTTACCTAAGCCACAGCCAAGTCAAGTAGAAACTGAATAAATATTTGTTGACAGTGAACAAATAAATTAACAAAAATAGTAGCAACAGTTCTCCTATAACTGAACACAGAGACCATAGCCCTCCCCCCCTTTCTTATAAAGTGTGATCTGGACTTCAAAAGCCTACCCTGGCTGCAGGCCATTAAATACCACACATTCAGTATGGAATCCTTTATCTTCTGAAATTTTCTGGGCAATTTCACAGATCCAGATAGTTTAATTGAGCCTCAATGCTACTCTGTGGTTTTCCTAACTAACCACTTAACTGCGTCCAATGATTTCCATCATTTATGATTCAGGGCTAAATGTTTATATCTAGAGGTGATTCTTGCTTCTATGGTCCAAAAACTTGAGAGCCAAGTGCCTTGGATAACTGAGATCCCTCTGTGAATCAAGTGTAGACTTAGACAACTGGGGTGCAAGTCACGCCAGCCTTAAATAACAGGAGGAAGATGAAAAAGTTGTCTGGTCTTAGGCTTTTAGGAAGAAACTCTTTCTGTGGCAGCCCTTTTATCAGGATTTGTCAGGGAGTGTGGGAGAGGGGACCCAGGGGAATTGTGGGTCTAAAGTGGGTGAGAGCTGTTGAGACTTGTCTTGGAAAAAAAACCAAGAGCCCAAAGTGAGTCAGAAAAATAATAACTTGTGAGCAGACTGGGCCACTGAGGGGAGGAAGGTACTATGAAAAAATGGAGGTCAGGAAGAATGCAGACTCAGAGATAGATTAAATATCTGGATCTGGATGTCCAAAATGCATCAAGCACAGAGATGAAACTGGGCCTGCTGAGACTGGAGAGAAAAGACCAGGTTCCCTTACATAGGGCCACATGAGTAGAAGAATAGGAATGGGAAACAAAGACAGACACAAAGTTTACATATAGCTTGATGTGTAGTATGCTAGGTCCCTTATGCAATTTCAAATACTAGAGTTATACTCATTTTTCTATAAAGGAAAGTGAAGCCTAGAGAGATCAACTGGATTGCTTATAGTCTATAAGACTGTGAACTCCATGAGGACAGGGGCCAGACCTGGTCAGCTTTTTCACTGCTGTGTCCACAGTGCCTAGAACATGGTGATGGCGCATAGTGGGGGCATGGAAAGTTCTTGCTGGCAGACTCGAACAAGGTCAACTCACTCTTAAGAGGTGAATGGTAAGAAGTTAGCATTAAACTTCTATCAGCAAGATGCAGCTCTTCCCTGCACAAGACGGCTTTCCTAGCCAGAAACCAAGTCATAAATCAGAGGAACTTAGCAGAAGCAAAGATGCTTAAGCACCAAACCTGTTCAAAATAGAGTTGTTACTTTATCTCCCAGCCTGAAACTCCTAGCACTTGCCTTTCACCACTTCTCAAGAGGTCCAATGGTTTAATCATTTCTCTCAGCTTTAAAGAGAAGAATCATTATTTTAAAAAAAAAATTGGAATTAGATTGTTTTTTATCAAACTTAATAAAATGCTAAAAGATAAACATTACTTTCAAACTGCTCATACATTGCGAGATGACTTGTGTCACTTTAAAACTGTATAAAATTATTTTGGAAGCATATTTATTCCATGACACTTTTTATAAGATTAAATAAGGGTCCCATGATATCAGGCGGCCAAATATTATGAACATTTCAGAATTATAAACTTGGACTGTTCTTTGATTTTTCAATATAATTTAATTTAAAGTGAATTTATCAAATAGCTCTTATAGTTAGTGCCGAAAGCAATAAGACACAAGGGTGCAAGTGAAAGGACCCACTTAGGGTATATTCTTTCAGAGTACTCGCCCAGGAGAGAATCACTGACTGCTACACTCACTGCCCATATACCCTCCCAAAGACTACAGTCTTGATCCTGAATTCATATCACTGCATGTGGATCCTTCTCCCTCTTAGATTTCTCTCTCAGGAGGCACCTCAGATCCTCACAGAAGTTGGTAAATCTGGGGAACCTCAAGTCATTCTGTGGAACTAGAGATATGGTAAAAGGAAAGATGTGGAAGATAAGGCTGAAGAAATAAGGAGTCAGGTCATAAATATATGTCCTTCTTAGAAGTTTGTACTTACTTAATCCCACATGCCAGCATTTCCTACAGTGGGCTCTGAACAACTCTGCCAGTGCAAGATAATATAAAAGAATTTAATGATAAAAATAACTATGAAATTCTAGGTTCAACAAAAATGTGTTCTTTACTATAAGACTTCTCAGAGCTTTTAAGATTCTAATATGTGTTCTAAAGAGAATGAACAAAATGGAGTGCTTCCCAGATAAGTTCTATCATAAAATCCTTCGTGCTCATCAGCCAACCACCCCTCTTTCCTGTCCCAACCTGAATATTTCACAGGGCAAATGTTTCCAGGAACAGCTTAACAGGACAGCTTCTGAAATTAAAGAATATTAGTAAAGGGTTCTAACAATAGATCCACATAATCAGATTTATGGTATTAATTCTCACAGAAGTGTGGAAAGAGGTCAAGCCCAGCAGCCAGAAAACCTTCAGATGATAATCACAAACCCCAATGAAAAGAAAACAAGTGTCTCAATCAAGGCAGCTCTCCTCCAACAGTACCCCTTCTCCTCCTTACCACATTTTTCAAATTCTACCCTCCAGATTCACTCAAATTCCTGAATGACCTTCATACCTTCACAAAATCTCTACTCCCACTGCAACAACTCTGTCTCCCCTCCATGAGTAAATTATCTCAGATGTTTCCTGAGCCCTGAACACTTCAGAGAACCACTGAGGAGCAATATGAGGTTAGAGAGGGCATAGACAGTAACATCTAAATGTAATTTACTTGATAGACATATCAAGTAAATTCAGAAGGAGTATGAAATCATTAAAATATGTCTACTTCAAATTTAACAATCACAAAGTATTTATTATAAACCTGAACATCTACCTACCTCCGGAGAATGGTTCAGCTACAAAAAGAGTCATAGAGCATTGGGTTTCAAAAGCTACCAGTGGGGACAGGTGTGCCTACCTGAAGCAGCTTAAGGGTAGAAGAGACAGATGTCAGTCTTAGAGAGCTCTGCAGGCCCCATCTAGGGAAACAGAAAGCCAGTAATCTATTCTAAATGGGAATCCATATTCATCCACAAAAGACGAGGTCAGAGTGCCAAGAAATAGGCTGAGAGGGTGGAACAGAAGCAAAAAGAGTCCTGAGTATTAACAGAGGATGCTGGAAGAGTTCCCCAACTCACCTGCCTTTACGGAACCTTGCATGAATTTTGAAGAAGTGTAATATATGAGACATTTCGGTGTTCATAACAGTATAAACTGGAACATCACCATAGGCAGAGCACAAAACTAAGAAATCCCAAGTGTTATTTTGTTTAATCTTTACAACATTCCTATGAGAGGTACATTATTATGTCCATTTTACAAATCAGGAAGCTGAGTCTCAGAGAGGTTACCCACCTCTACACAATGAAGCAAGAAAGTGGTCCCATCTAAGTCCTATCATTATCCCCACAGTCATAAAATATTGAATAAACTAGTATTACATATCTGGTCTCTGTCTCTCTCTCTGTCCTTCCCAACAAGGAATACTTTTTTTAAGTATGCCAAAGATAGCTTCTTTACAGAACTGGAAAAGAAAAGATTAAATTTAAGTGACTGAAGCTTGTTAAATGCAAGACTATTAAATACAAGATTTTAAAAATGAGGTATTGATGTTATGTTAATATGCTGTATCTCATAATTGCTTGATGATGGCACTAATTCAGGTTGTCTTCTTGTTGAGTTTAAGTTTATCAATCAACTGAAGGGCTGCCATTTCTATGGTTTGTCAGTGTAGTTCAGCAAAATGTAGTGGTTAGGGGCCTCGTGAGTGTTCTAGAAAGTTAGGGAGTCAGAAGGCGTGGGTCTGAGCCCCAGTTCCTCTCTAGAAGAACTCAAAGATAAAATTGGGAATAAATAAGGGAAAGAATATAGAAAGTATTATATAAACTAAAAAGTGAAGAGAACATGAAATAATTATGTTACAGCTACTATTTCCTCTAAGTTGTGGTCACTGATAAAATAAACCTTTATCTAAAATCAATTTACCTCTCCATTGGTGAAAGATTGTCTTTTCCTATGAACATTAGGTGCTGTTTGGCCAGCTGATGTAGTTTTATTTATGTTTTTGAACCTCCATCCAATCCTCAATATTCAGTCATTCTTTTTTTCCTTCAGAAAACCTAAATCTACCTCACAAAATGCAGTTATATTATTATCACAAGGTTAATGATAAGGGGAAGCCTGCGTCAGAAGATGGAAGTGAATCATTAATCTCATTATATTCAAATTTGTGTTATTGTAGGTTTTCACAGTTCCTGGTTAACTCTGTGCCAGGTAGGTCCCATTTGGATGTGTGGGATAGGAGAAGTAGAGGAAAGTGAGGTAGGCTTAGAGTGCATAAGCCAAGTTCTTGCTTATAAGGAGCCACTCTTGCAAAGAATAAAATACGTGGCTCCAGTAACACTGCACTACTGCAGGCCATCTGCTTCTCTTTCTGGAATTAGTATATAACAGCCCCTGCGTGGCCTCCTCACTTGTAGTCTCATTTCTTCCAATGCACATCCCCCTTAGTCACCAGATCTGATCATTTTATTGTATCAGCCTCAGTCCCCATAAAAAAAAATAAATAAATATTATGTTAAAATTAGACAATACAAAGTGGGTTTGATAAGGAGACAAATTAAAATGTTGTGGACAGGACTGCACAGCAACCCAGGGCTAATGATAGCAAGATATACCATCCTTCAGCCTGAAATAAGGAGGAGGGAAATGTTCTTGAAAGCAGGAAGGAAAGAGAACTGCAGAGCTGGCTTTCCTGGAAGGTCAGTGATCTCGGTAGAGATAAAACCTGTCTCATGTGACCCTGCAGGAAGGGAACCTGGCAATAAGTGCCTCAACTTTCTTCTCTTCATCCCTCTCATCTCCTGCTTGGCATCTCATAACCAAACCAACCAGAAACTAGAGTGTAAGGGAGACCATTAATATAAACAGAGGACGGAGTGAAAAGAGACAGAGCGTAGATCTGCAAGGGCAAGTGAAATGTGTCCAGCCACAGACCCTTTATGTAAAGCCTATCTGTGTGCTGGGAACATAAAGGGATGGAGTTGTTTCCATTCTGGAGGAAGCTGCAGTCAAGGGAGAGTTTGAAGAGAGGTAAACTACAAAGAAATACCCAACCCTGAGAATGCGGTAAGGAATTTATTTCCACTGACTTGTTCTTTCATCCCTGAAGGCCTCCTCTTTGACAAGGAGATGCAGGCTTTGAGGATCCCGGATTTCAGGGATGCAAATATAATAAGACATGATCCTACTGTCTATGAACTCATTATCTGCAGAGAAAGATGTGTAAATAGTAAACTACAGTACACAAACCTTCAAGGTCTTCTTTTCAACTGAACCTTCTTTCCAAGTATCCAAACACCCGACTCATAAAGTACAATTAGTTGTGTCCCTCTTTGCGTGTATTTAGATGGTAACTGGTTTGGACAGCAGCCTATGTTCATTAGGCTTCGACACTTTCCATGTCAGTTAATTTGATTAATATCAGAGAAAACTCAATTAGACTTGTCAACTTTTTGCATATGACATTTAATATCTATTAAAATTATGTCACCTCCATCAGCCAGGGGCCTTATTTTCAGTTTCTCCATACCATCGACTTGAGAATGCCAAACAGCCAAACAAGGGGGATGGAGAATGTGTTGCTGTCATTCTCCCCACATATCCTTAAAGCCAGTCTAATATAATGACTTGAAAACAGTTTTCATGTTAATGTCCCCCTTACTCCCATTTTCCTAGATAACCATACTTGAAACAATGTGCAAGCCTGAACATTGTTTAAGTAGTACTAAAGAGAGAAAAAGAGAACCTTCATATGCAGAGAGAAAAATTAGGTTAGTAGACTCGTTTGAGAGTTATTCATATACCTGGCTGTCACTTCTAGACAACTACACTATTTCTAGGTCAAAATGAGACTGTGAACTCCACAAAGAATATTATTACTGCTCTTAATAAAATAGAAAGGAATGTAAAATTCTGGAATCTCTTTATATTAGATGCTTTAAAGCTCTAGATGAAATTACCACAAGATATGTAACACACGTGGAAATGAAACTGTATAACTGTATCAGTTCAAGGAAAAAAGCTTAAGGATCTCAGTATTTAATGTCTGTGTTTATCTCACTATTCTATAATAACTTCTTATCTATATGCCTGCTCTACAATTTATATTCTATCTACTGCAAACTCAAATAATTGTCTCTTAAAAAGGCATATATATCAGATTAGTTTGAAAGATTTCTTTCAAAATACACACACATTCTGATGCAGTAGGTCAGGGTGGGACCTTGGACTCTCCCATTTTGTTATGTATGTTAATGGGCATTCTCAAATAAGAAAGAATGCACAGAATGTTCCCAAATAGGCCATGCTATTTTATACTTCTGGACATTTACTCAGTCACTTCTGTGAATATTTCTCTTGCTTCTTTGCCTGGCACATGTCTAACACTTTTCTAAAGTCTCACAACTTCTCTAAAGCCTTTTCTATCACCCACATAATTGCCCCACTCTCCATATATTTTATACATTTTTAGTGTTTCCACTATCACACTGTCCTGTAATATGAATGACTTTTCTTCCTTTCAGACCAGTCTATTAGTTCCTTGAAGGCAGGAAATTCGTCCTGTTTTGCATTCTGAGAGTGACTAGCCCATAGTACATGCTCAGTAAATGCTCATTGACTAGAATGGAATTGAATGGATATTGAATATATTTAGGTCACCTATACTTCCTCGGCTTGTTACTCTTAATTGCTCTTTATTCAAGGATCGTTTACATACACTTAAAAATTTAGTGACTCCATGTGGTTGAGGCTAACTGTGGCAGTCATTGAAAGGAAAAGGAAATAAGAAGTCTACCAACCAAAAACAAAAACCGTTCTGTTTTTACTAGTTTCTGTAGGAGACATTAAATGAGTTTCAGTTTAACCGATGGAATGTCTTACAGATTTTTTAATCTCATTCTCCTCCTTTCTCACTGTCTCCTACCCTGCAGCTACCTAAGTCTTAGTCTTTTCTCTCCCTTTCACTTTCCCTAATACTCTACTTACATTTTTTTTTTGCTTTTTCTCTCCCTCTTTTCTTCTTGTTTTCATTGTACTTCTCTCTCATTTTTCACTTTCTCCAAATTCAAGAAGCCAAGTGTCATACCTGCCCCACCGTATCTTTTCAACGTTTAGCCCAAAATCTCTCTGTTTCCGTGTCTACAACTTGCTCTGTGATGGCACAAACGCATAATTCCGCCCCCACTTGGTTTCTCACTAATGGATACTCCTCTGAGAATTTTCATTTTTGAGCCTCAAAAATGTCAAAATATAGTTATGAAATTTGTAATGTATTATCAATGTTTACATTTTAGAACTAAACACATTTAAGATAAAAATGTAAATGTGTTCCAAGAAAAATTACAAGATTTGTAGAAATTCTCATTTTGGTACAGCAGAGGCAGCGTGTTTTATTATGGAACACCCGTTGAATGTCATTTTCCTTTGGTATGTCCAATGTATTCTATCGAAGTGTCTAACCACATTTACACAGAATATCAAGAAGATCTCATTTGGAAAAGAACAACTAAGCCAGATTTTTCTTCTAACTCTAAGTCTCACCACTGCTAGTAAAGAGAGGAAAGTACACATGGAAATATTTTGCATCGAGTCTGCATTCAAATGTGGCTCTTCACCTTCTGAGTTTTGTGATCTTAGGCAAGCAGTGAGCTTTCATTTCTGAAGAGGGATCTCCTACTTTGAAAAGATAGAGTTGTTTTCATTCCCTGAAGATTACTATTTCCCCAAAACAGGATATGGATGGAATACTGACAGTAATGCTTGAGCAGAGCAAGAAAGTAAATACCACAAGGTCACATGGGAGGGTTCTGGAGTCAGATGACAGACAAGTTGCTGGCTGTTTGACTCCACATGAGTTACTTAGCCTCTCTGAGACTCATCTGTTAAGTGACCATTGTAAAAGAACACATTTCATTAGGCTGTTAGGAGGACTAAATGGGTTAGATGAGATAATGCATGAACATATTAACTCAGTACCTAAATAGACTGAATATTGAATGTGTGTGTATGTATTGGTTTGTTTAATGTCATCAGTGTGTCTACCTTTTTCAGAGACCAGACACACTTGGAAATGATGAAAGAATGACAAAGTGGAAGGCCAGGGTAGGTATTTTATTTGGCAGTAACAACCACCTTAAGTATTAGCCAGGTAAGACTCCTGTATATGAGTTAGACTTTAAGGGTTCAGGAAGGGTAATAGTGACTTCGTCTTTGTTTCTTTAGTTCATTGTTATAGCCCAAGGACTGTAAATAGTGGCTAGCACATAATAAGTGCTCAATAAAAACTTGCTGAATTCCCCAGGCTAACTAAGCTGCTATCTTGCACACAGTAAGCCTTCAATGAATGTTTGCAAAAGAATAAGAATAATAATTTTAACTAACATTTATTAAGTTTTTATTATCTTTTACGTACTCTTCTAAACTCTACAAGTATAATCTCATTTAGTTTTCACTTTCACACAGTGAGATAGGCACTTTCATTACTTTAATTTTTCAGATAAAGGAAATAAGATACAGATAAGCCACTTATATGTTCACAAAGCTAAAAACTGGTGAGGCCAGGAATTGACCCCAGCCACTGCGATCCAGGCAACATAAGCCTTAGGAATGCTATTGATTTTACTTCTAGTTTCCAGCTTAATAATATCCCTGGAAAAATATTTAGTGGTTTTGCAATTGGAATAAAGCTCAGTTTGCTAATCTGTAGTTAGAGATCATATCACTTTGCCTCCCTATCAAAAGGAATTATTTGGAACATCAGTGAAGCTAATGTGAACTACCATAAAATATATTACATTTTATATTCTTATACCGTAATATAACTGAAAGAACATTGACTTTGGAGTTCACAGATTTACATTCAAATTTTGGCCCCTTTCAATTAGTTTTATGCCCTTGGGCAAGTAATCCTTCCTTGTCTTTCTCATCCATAAAATAAGAAATGTACTGACTTTCAGGGTTATGATAATCATAAATGAGATTAAACATAATAAGCCAAAAAACATTGGTTAGCATATGTAGGTAGACAAGAACTAACTGCTGTCCAGTGAATGCTCTAGTTTCTTTAAATGTTATAAGACTGTGATAAACATTTCTTGAGTATCTGCGATGTATATACCTCATATAGAGAAACCCGATAAATATAGCCCCTTACTCTCTCGCTCCCCAGTCCCTTAAGTCACTTCAGAAGATCTGTCACCATTTCCTCCTCAGCACAGTGTACCCCTCTGACCTCAGCTAAGCAGTGCTCCAACTGATTTCTGCCTCATCATCTGTAAAAGTAGCATGTGTTTCCAGACTTGTGTTTTAATGAGTATGTATGGTATAATTTACACTGATACGAGACACACAATGGCTCCTCTCTGCATTGTTAAAAGATCTGGAATTGTGTGTACAGGGGGCTAGTATTAGTGTCTGGTTTCCCTGGTTGCCATTAAGAAAATACGTGCTATAAAGTTTAGTGGAGTGGGACTCCAGGGCCTGATTCACACTGCACAGAAGCCCTTTTGCAAAGATTTGTTTTCGTCTTTCAGTTTCACATTTTGTTTCAAGAAAGTGCTGATCCCATTCAATTGAATATTAACTTTAGAACATTTTAGCAACTCATTAAGTCTTTCTTTTTTTTTCATACTTCGCTTGCAGGTAGTTCATTATGGTCATACTTGCAGGTAGAGTTCATTATGGTGGAAGTCCTATATAATAAACTGTCTGTCTTTTCTCTTGGCTCTCTCTCTCTTTCTCTCCCCTCCCCTGCCCCCTTACTCTTTGTAAGAAGCATGAGATAGAATTTGTATTCAATGTGTAGATCCATGGTTCTAAAGGCAGAGTGATGGCATTTAGCAATGTATGGAGACATTTTAGGCTGTTAAAATTGAGGAGGTGCTACTGGCAACCAATGAGTAGAGGCCAGTGATGGTGCTGAATATCCTACAATGCACAGCAAAGACCACCACAGCAGAGAGCTACTCAACCCCAATGTCAATAATACCAAAGCTGAGAAACTCGTACGAAGAGAGTGTTTTATCGTAACTTGGTTTCTAAGGCTATATATAGCCACCCCTGAGGAAAATTATCGCCAAGCCTTCCACCAATTTGTTTTTCTGGCCTCAAAGAGCTTGAGACCAACAGTGAATATTTTTGAAAACATGTAAGCCTAAATTTGACTTCTAGTGCCACCATATTTTAGCTATGTGACCTTGGACAAGGATCTTTACATGTCAATCCTTAGTTTTCTATTAAAAAAAAAAAAGCAACAACAACAAATAACAATAATACCTATCTTGGAAGTCTTTATACAGAGTACATAAAGTAATGTATTTATAGCCCTAAAAATGTCTGATACAAAGCAGCCTCCTGACAAGTACTGTTAGTGTATCTTTGTAATAATCATGTAACTGAAATGATCACCAGAGACCCTTAAAGTTGTCCTACTCACTCCATGTATTAAATCCCCATGAAGACTCAGAGATTTCTCCCTATTTACATACAGCCTCCATCTATAGGGGAGTTATGCACAGAGCTCTGTGGGAGCACCCCAAAGGGGCCTGCTACCTTACCTTGGAGTAGGAGACGGCTTGCTCAAGGAGAAGATGCCTGGCTTAAGTTTAAATCATTATGATTCCAAGTAAGTTACCTAACATAGACTCAAGAAATCAGTTAATTTTTTCCACATTCTCACTGGCCTCAGTCATTTATTCCTTCAGCAAACTGTTGATATTTATATTATTAGTTGCATTGACAGTTTAATTAAAATTTGAACATCACATCCAATTTCAGCCACCTGCTGTTTTTTACATCCACTCATATTTCAAAGCACAGAATGTTCCCTTTTTAAGAAGTTGGCCATCTCTGCTGTAGTTTGGAACAAGAAGCCCAGAAAAGAGCTTGGTGGTCGAGCTTGGTGAATGTCCACTAATCTGGGAACATGGCACATATGTGACTTCCAGACATCTAAAAAGAAAAGCCTGGAAAGGTGTCCTTAATTACAACAATTACAGGGAAATCTCTAGTTGAAAGTATTTACTGTTAGTGGCATAAGGTCAATCATCTCATTACTTATGAATCTATTTCTATTCCTGTTAGCAACTGAGTAGATATTTAGATCAATGTGCTCTTAGCCTGCAGTTTCCTATTCCTGATAAAGTTATTGAACAAACATTGGCATGTTGAATTATTTTTAATAGGAAATGGTATACCATTTATGTGGTATATAAATAATGATATTTTTGATTTGTACCTATTATAGAATATTAAAAGAGTAGATGAAATTGAATACAGCCACAGGACACAAAAGGATTAGGTGAGAGGAAAGTTGGAAGTAACTCCAGGGTTCCTTCCTGAGGTTGGAGTTATTACTGTCATGTCTCCCTTGACTTGTCTTCAGCTGATGGATATATGGAAGATGTACATTCATTGTATTTACCCATCTCTCATGCTCCGCTGTGAACACCTCACAGGGCAGGAATACAATGTGAATCATCTTAATATCTCCAACACCAGCACTTTGCCTGGCATAAGACAGGCATTCGGTAACTATTTGTTGATTAAGTGATTTATTTATGGACTCTTATTAGAATCCAGAATACTGTGGACCCTGTGGTTCATCACTCATTTATCCAGTTGGCCAGGTCAAAAATTTAGAATCATTTTTGACCTCTTTCTTTTACTCACACGCACAGCCAACCCATCAGTAATTTTTGCTAGTACTATCTTCAAAACACATTCCAAAATCCATTACTTCACTTCCATTGCTTCCTTTTTCATCCAAGATACCACCCTATTTTACATGAACTACTCTATGTAGTTACTTGTCTATACTTACTCACCTACCACTTCCACTTTCATTATTCCATCTCTCAGAGACTGGTGTGAATCAGTTGTTGCTGTGCTCAAAATCCCCCGGGAGCTTTCTTTCTTACTCACTATAAAAGCTAAAGTCCTTACAAAGAATAACAAGGGCTGGGACATTGATACCTCTTTTTATTACTCTCTCTGTTCCAATCACACTGGCCTCTTTATTGTTCTTCAAAATACAAACAAGCTCCCATCTCAGAATGTTTGCTCTTTATATTCCCTCTGCCTTGAATAGTCATCCAGAAGAATTCTCTTGGCTCATACACTTTATTCAGATCTCTGCTCTACATCACTCTATCTGAAATATAGTAGCTTTGATTACTCTTTATTCTTCTCTTGCCTTATTGTTAATCCTTAACAGTTATCCTATCTGCCATTATATATTTATTTCTTTACATCTGTTCTCACTAAAATGCAAGCTCCTGTGAGCAGGGACATTTTTGTTTACTGCTGGAGAAGTGTAGCTGGAGTTTAGTTGCTGCTTAGTCATATGCTAGATGAATGAATGAACAGAAAAGAAGCCAATGCAGACAGCCTTAAGTGAGCAAAGAGAAGATGGGCCATCAGAGGCAATAAGCAGATGACAGACTATCTTCACCTGTAAATTATGCTCAGAATTTGAATTGCATTCTAAAAGTCAACAGAAAACTATTGAACTGTTTTATGTAGCAAAGTGGCAATATATAAATTATGTTTTTGAAATATTAGCTACTTTGTAAAAAGATAAAATAAATAAACTATTTTGTATATAGTAGATGGAAAGAGAACAAGAATAGAAATAAGGAAACAAATTAGAAATGTCCTGAAGTAAAGCAGGCAAAACTGGAGAGAACTTGGCCCAGAGTAGTGGCCATGAAAATAAAGGCAAATAGGTGGGCTTAGAGTCTGTTTCAGAGATGACAGGACCTGACCTCAGATTGAGTATGAGGGTGAGGAAGAGAGAGGAAGGAAAGAGAATAACTAAGGTTATGTCTTAATTTTTGGTTTGAACAACCTAGTGAATAACAATGTTGTTTATAAGAAAAGACTAGGGGAAAATAATTTTGTTGGAGTGAGACAAAAACTTTGTTTTTAACATTAAAAAAAAAAAATTCTGAGGTTTAAGTGACTACTAGGTATTAAAATAAAGATGGTCCAGAGTCATTGGATAGGTAAGCCTGGAAGTGAAAGAGATCTGGGGTACACTTATATATTTGAAATTCATACAATTATAGATAGTACTTAAAGTAATAGGACCAAATGAGTTTATTTAGAGAGAGAAGTAAATAGAAAAGAAGGTCTAGCTCCCATTCTCAGAAAGATGCAAGGAGGTAAATACCCTGGCAACAACTCAGCCTATTTTCTGAGCAGGTGACATAAGCAGATTCAGAAAACACTCTGGCAGGAAATCCAAACTCCACAGGAGGCTGACAATAAACAAGAGAGTTGCACCTTTGCATTAACAGTGAAGAAATCAGAGCTGTTTAAGGAGAAAAAGGGTATGAGAAAGGAGTTGGATAGTTAGAAACTTATAGGACCAAAAAAGTGGGTAGAGTTCTTAATAAGGTCTAAGAATTATCAAAGTGGTAGTTATTTGAGGATGCGACCTAAAAATTCAGGAAGTAGAGAATGTGATGCCATGAACATTATGAAGTTACCTTTGGGTTTTGGCAGTTTGTTCTCCATTTCTGTTGAGGTGATTACTCAAACTTACTTTAATTGCAAGTCTTTATCTATTAGTTTATGAAGGTCTGTCCCTTCAAGATTCCCTAAGTGCCTGGTAGTAATCACTCACAACTAGCAAAATGCTCTTCTGTCCCTTTGTTTGCCTAGCATCGTAATCCTCTCTCTCCCTTTGTCCTGATCTGAATACTCGGTGCCCTGTTAGCATCTTTGCCAACTTATACTGAGTTTCTGTGCTTTTCCAAGACAGTCAGCAAGGTACACTGTTTGTGAGGAAAACTTCTTGGTTGATGTCCTCACTGAAAAATACCCACCCCACCCGTATCATGCAACACCATTTCAGTCTCTGTGTAATGTCATTTACTACTCTTTGCACATAAGTATCTCCAGAATAATCCTGTTTAATCACTTTTGTCCATATTAGTACCTGGCACAGCAAACAAGTTAGTAGGTATTAAATACTTGTTGAGTCATTAATGGATTTATACTTTTAACACATACATCTCACACTTCCATATTGCACATTACCAAAAGAGACCCAAAGCTGATATTCAAAGAAATCTAAACAAAGATCTATAAATTTTAAAATATCTATCATCTTCACAATGGTGAATTTCTTGAGCAAACATACTGTAGATATTTGCTATTGTTTCCCATCTTTTCCCTTTGCATGGTCCAAATGATATAGTTATTTATAATGTATGGCATATTTATATGTTAACAGTATTTGTTCTTGCAAAATAATGCATGTTTTGAATGTATGCTCCAGACCTACCACTGCTTCATTAAAAAATTGTTTAAAAGGATGCTCCATAAAAACTTTTGTTCTTTTAGGAATATTATTGTTTGGTAACTCTCTCCAGCAGGAAATCCAGGTTGATGATATACAACATAAAAAATATATTGGCTCAGATAGTTGGACTTCTAAGGGACCAAGGTTAAGGTCCATCCCTGTCACAGCACCTACAAGAGTGCCTGGACCAATAGTAGTTACTCAAGAAATAGTTCTAAATATGAATGGAGAGACAGTCTCTTTCAGGAGCTACAGCTCCCACTAGCAGAAAGAGAGAATGGAGAACTGAGAATCCAGTGATACTTGCTTATGAATGTGTTCATATGTGTGCATGGAAGGAGAGTGGCACCAAATCAAAGATCATATTAGATCAACCAGAAGATCATATCAGAACTGGAAGGCAGAAAGTTAAGAGACTGAGAGAATAAAACCAAAGGAATAAGGCAATCCCCTTTGAGTAGTTTCACTGAATTGTTTTCCTTCATTAGCTCTTGATGGACTCTGAGAGTTAATCATTGTATTAATGGTTCAGGAGAAGAGAAATAATCATATTTATAATGGAACATTAAGAACATACTTTGAAGTGGACATAGAAATACTGTATCGAGTCAGTGAGGCCATGTAGAATTTAATCAACGGGTTAGATATCTCAAGGTATTGAGGAGAAATTTTCTTTTATAATAAAAAGAAATATGTTGTGTAGTGGTTTGAATGCTTAAACTAATAATGATAGGCAGACCCTCCAATAAATTAATAGTGTTCATTCAACAACATTAATTGGGTATCCACTATGAGCTGGCATTATTCTTGGCACAGAGAGAAAAGTATGATCAGAGCAAAGTTCCCTCCTCTCATGGGGTTTCAATTTTCAGGAAGTTGGTTGATTTATTAGAACTAGGAAGTATCCAGGCTACCTGATTAATAGATGAAGAAAGAAGAAGCATATCATCATAATTTGTACCAAGAAACATTGAAAAATCAAGAGTATTTTCTTTTCAATATTGACAATGACATTTGTTGACCTATATCTGCAATTTTGTGTGATATGCAAGTGCTAGAGATTTAAATTTCAGAAATGACCCAAGTTCTGAGAGACCAGAAAGAAGGGCTAGATATTTTGTGAAGTGAAAATTCACGCACAGAATCTAACATATTGTAGACATACAATCAATGTCAATTTCTTATTCCTTCTTTTCTCGCATTGTATATATTTCTTCTTTATAAGTTATGAGGACTGTTACATTATTTAAAACTGAGAGAAACAAAAGCATAAAGAGTATGAGAAATAAATTTTAAAGTATGTATTAATATGATTTAGCCAAGTGGATAACCTAGTTTGACCCTACTATAAAGACAGATAAGAGGAAGAGAGGCCTTTAAGACATGATTAACTGTCAATCATTTTTCTGTGAGTGGCTGAGGGTCAAAGAGAAGTGGAATAGTTCTGATCCTGGTGATTAAATCAAGAGCACATAGGCTTGAAAGACAAGGATGAAAGATTAAGTTAAATCATAGAAATTCAAGCAGAGGAAATAACAATTAAGTCATTAGCCTATGTCCTGTCAAGGAAGGGAAACATTTTTAGAGTACTACTTCATTACCAGTTAACTATCAAATTTTGTAAGTCCCATTAAATTCATTCATTCAACAGATATTTATTGAGTGCCCACTATGTGACATAAACTGTTCTAGGCTCTGGGAATAAAGCCAGGAACAGTCAAAGTCCTTGTCTTTATAAAATTTATAATATATTCCTGGGAATGAACAATAAACATGTACATAAAGTGTCAGTAATGATAAGAATGAAGAAAAATAAGTTAAGCTCAGAAGTCTCACAAGAGGTCCCTAACCTTTTTGACACTAGGGACCGATGCTCCTATTAGAATCCAATGCCTGATGATCTGAGGTGGAGCAGAGGTGGTGAGGCTAGTGCTGGGGAGTGGCTGCAAATACAGATGAAGTTTCAGCTCACTCACGCACCACTCACCTTCTGCTGTGTGGCCTGGTTCTTAACAAGCCACTGACTGGTACCGGCCCCTGTCCCAGGGGTTGGGGACTTCTGATTTATACCATATTCCATTGGTCAAGTAAGTTAAAATCAGGAAAGATTCAATGGAAAGAAAAATGGAATTAGATTCCACCTTTTAAAAAGAAGACTAGCAAGAATTTACAGTCATCCTTAATCTACCACAGACATCTCTAGTGGTTATGAGCAGAGGAGTGATATGGTCTGACTAAAATTTTAAAAGGCTCACTCTGACTACTATATACATAATCAACTAGAGAGAGAAAAGTGCAAAGGTAAAAGTTGGAAGATCAATTGTCTATGTTTAATCCTAATTTTCTTTCAACTTTTAGTCTTCTTGACTCCGTGTAGTTATAGGGAGAAAAATAATAAGTGTGAAAGCACATGATTCAAGATTGCATATTAGTTGATTTTTCATATGAGACACACTATGTGATACAATTCCATTTGCCTATTCACTCAATTTTTTTATTTTTATTTTATATATAGTGCTTGGGGACACTGTGATAAACAGATATAACCCCTATTTTTATAGAAAATTCCATATAGTTGGGGAAAAAGAGATGAAAATTTCAAAATACTTTTCAAATGACATAGTATTAGTCAGATTTTTGGTTTCTCACTCTTAATTGTAAAATGTCAACCTGCTCATCCAATTCATTTTCAAAATATAAAAATCCACCCTTTTCCACAATATAGAATATCTACTTTCCAATTCTTATCATAAACTACAATCTTGAAATTACTATTATACTGAAATTTATGAAAACTCAAATTAGCAAAGTGATAATTTGTTTTAAGGGTATTGTATCAGTCCCCTTTTAGAGGAATTATGTGGCGAGACTTGAACCACTAGAAGCCTGTACTTTACTTTGACCATATTAGCTTAAGCCTTCTCCTGAATTTAACTGCGCATCTGTAGTTTTACCACTTAATGAAGTTATAAATTCTTAAAATCCAGCTAAACACTACTTCTTTTCCAAGAAGCCTTCCTTGACACCCTCCTCAGCGAGACTTCACTTCTGTTTAATGAATTTAAACATGTATTTAATTCTTTCTTTTTAAGTAATCAATGATAAGCATTAATTATGTGAAGAAATTATAGAACTATAATTCTTAAGCACCTACTATGTGTCAGGCACTAGGAAAGATGTCTACATTTCTCTTAATGTTAACAGAACTTCCTCAGGGATCATCAATGTAACATGCATTTATAGATAAAGAAATTGAGGTTCAGGGAGTTTAAATGATTTTACCTAAAGTTACACAGTTGACAGCCTATTATAGGATCCTGGCTTCAACCTCAGTTCACTTTGGCCCTTCTGGTGCCTTGAATAGTGTCCCTCAAAATTTCATGTCCACTTGGGACCTTGAATGGGACTTTATTTGGAAACAGGGTCTTTACAGATGTAATTAAGATAGAGATCAAGGTGAGGTTTAAGGTGGGCCCAAAATTCAATGAGAGTTTCCTTATAAGTCAAAAAAAAGAAAACACAGAAAGGCAGAGAGGGAAGGAGGTCATATAAGGACAGAGTCAGGGATTGGAGCTGTGCTGTCATAAGCCAAAGAATACCAAGAACTTCCAGAAACTGGAAGAGACAGGAAAAATTTTCCCCAGATCATTCAGAGGTATTGTGGCCCTGCTGACCACTTCATTTTGGACTTTTGGCCTTCAGAACTGTGAGAGGACAAATTTCTATTGTTTTAAGCCATTCAATTTGTAGTATTTTGTGATGGTAGCCTTAGCAAACTAATATAGACCTAAAACCCATTATCTTTTTCTTAAACTTCTTCCCATTTCAGGGTTCTACTTCAATTTGCCCTAGGATTTTAGGGTAATAATTTACTTTTCACTTCGGGCTATTAACAACACCACTTCACCTCACCAACTGCTCCTAAAAAGGGGTAAAAATGATAGAGGGAAATATTTCGGGATGATTTTCCATGCTAGTTGAGGACATTCAAACTGGAGTATTTAGAAGTGGGAATTTAATGGCTCCTGCCACCAAATAGGAAGAAGAGGGGATGTAGCAAGGCCTCCAATATGACAGGGCCCAGTGTTTCTCTCTCCATCTCCCATCCCTCCTTTCTTTTGCATGTTTTCTTCATCTCTGGGCCATCTGAGAGGCAGAGAGCACCTGGGGCTCATGTCTAGCACAGTTAGACCACCATGAAGGAAGAGACTTTTTCAGGACTTCCAACTTGAAAGTTCCAGGGGAAATTTTGCGATTGGCCTAACCTAAACCACATGCTCACACTCATATCAAGGAGGCAGAGCTCTGAGAATCACTGATGCTGTAGGACCATGCAGTTATAGTGTGGAAGAACATTTCTCCAAGAAGTAGGATGCTGTTATCAGAGAAGAGGTATGCACTGAGGCCGAGATAGAAAATGATGCAGATCATTTCCGTGTAAATGCTACTCAGCCACTTCCTTGAATAAGCCTTTTACTTGCAAAAGGCACAAAAATAACAAAGCCAAAATACAGACTTATGGACTATACATTTCCAGGCCACTTAATATGAGTGTCAATAAAGATGTTAGAATGTAATATAAGCCTTTTTTTAAAAAAGGGACCAGTGGCAAGAAATCTTTTGAATATATGTGGAAATGCAAGCAGTAGAACTTTCATTACCCAGATTCTATCACAAGGACTTACGTGGGAGGGAAGAACAGTTCCAATAAAGAACAGAGATCTGATCTTTTTTTCAAATATTGCAGATTGCAGTATCTTCAGAGCTAACTTCCTCTCTGATTGCAAAGAAAGCATTGTACATGACAATAGAGAGAAATGAGGAGGAGCCCGGCAAAGTGCTTTCCAGCAATGCAGCCTCCTATATAAGACCTGACAGGCTGGCAGGCCGAGAGGGCTTGCAGGACCAAGTAATCTCCTTTCCCTGAGGGCCATCCAAGTCTTCCTTTTGCAAATGGAATTGTCCCAAAACTTTACTTCTTACATTTGGTCATCTATTAAGAAGTTGGTTTGCGTCCAGAATCCAAGCAACCTTATAGGGACCCCTCCTCTAATAGAAAGGTGCCCCCAGACTGAAAAGAAGCAGCCAAGGATGACACTCTCTCAGAGCAGAAGTGACGTCAGGCCAGTTTATATTAAGAGCTAGCTCAGAAGTCACCTCCGCAGAGAAACCTTCCTTGTGATTGTGTAGCACTTTGTAATATCCCTGTTACAACAGAAACATCTCAGAAAGTAAGCGTGTGCATATTTTTGTTTCTCCCCGTTAGAAGGAGCATCTGCAAGTTACGAGTCTTTCCTTCTTTCCGTTTATGTCTCAAGTTTAGCACCACGCTCTGTCTGTAGTAGTGGTTCAGTGCATCTTTCAATAAAAAAGCTGAAAGAGATAAGGAACTGAGGAGGGATGAAGGGAGGAAATTAAGGTAATTTTTCTATCTCTCACTAGAAAAGTAAAAAGGGGGCAAAGAGGGGGAATTAATAGGAAATGTTTATATATCTTATTCCAGACACTTGGATAGACAGTTTACATACTTTGTCTCATTTTATCATCTCCAAATTTCTTTTATTTTTCTGAATTATTTCTGTATAAGACAAAAATTAATATATAACCCACTGTGGTACATACAATTACCTCCCCTCTACAGATGAGGAAATTTAGGCTCAGAGAAATTAATAACCCAAGGTCACATAATCAGTATTATCTTTTCTCTGTCTCAGTGCACAAGGGATTTGAGACAACCTGTAAGATTAAATAAAATAAACAGAAATATTGACCAATACTGGGACCAGGGAGGTGGCCTCTTTATTAGATATGGGCCTTGGGTTTCATGCCCAGCTCTGGCAGACTCTGAAGGCCCTGCTCTTTATCAGCACCACACTGAGAGCAGGGTAAATAGTTGGATTCTACACTGGGCAAGGCATCATTACAGAACAGAAGCATAAAAAGAGGCCGGTAGGGGATGTAGAATTAACTATGTATTTTTTTTTTTTTGTATTATCGATACCTACTTCAGCATTTGAATGATTTTCACTAACTTAGGACTTAGATTTGATTCATATGTGGATGGATTATCACAATAATAAGTGTTAAAGCATCAATCTAATGGAAGAAATACCATTCCAATTCTCCAAAGTAATAAAATAACCATTCCATAAAGATTGCATGATTACCATTGTAGTTGGATGGATGGTTCAGAAACTAGTGCCTCCTGGCTTCTACCAGGTGGTTCCAGTGCTGCTGCTTTCCACCCTTCTGTTGATGGCTTTCATTTATAGGAATACTGGCTTTGGAGGGAAAAAATAGAAAATGTCATCATGTATGTTTATATTTATGTAATATATACATATATACACATTTATATGTGTATGTATATGTGCGTGTGTATATATATACATATATTCATATGCACATATATAAATTTTGTCTGTTGGTTCCAACTCTTCTTTAACCACCTGCTCTAGGCTGCACCATGGATCTTGGCATCACTGAAGGCTCCTCCACATCAAAGGCTAAAACTCCCATAAATTACTCTTTAGATAGCCTACTTTCCTTCTAGCTCAGACTCCAACATGCCTACTACATGCATTCCTACTCTAATAATTATAGACTCTATATCTGATTCTAAATTTACTCCCTAGATTAATGCCATAGGACTGAAAAATTTCTAAAAGCTGGTTTCTGACTTTACTATATAACTTAAGTTTTGCTTTTGACATTTCATTGTGAGAGATAGAGAGTGGTTGCCTCATATATAACAATCTCATCCACTTTTTTATACATATCTCCATAGGCTTTTCATATCATGGAATTAGGTGATTATCATGGTGAGGATGATAACACTAGTGATTATAAGTAAAAATAAAAAAGTTATTGAACTTCTGTGCGAGGCACTGCACTAGCTGCTTTTAATGGTTTATGTCATTTGATCCTCCAGAAAACTTATGAAGTGGTAATTATTATTCTCATTTTAATGACAAAATCTGAGGTTCTGAAAGGTTAAGTTACTTGCTCAAGCTGACTTGGCCTTAAAGGTGAAAAGGTGGGGTTTAAATTCATGTGACCTAATTCTAGTTGTCAGATTCTTTCAGCATGCCCAGTTGTCTTTCAGATTCTATTCATTTCACGAGCATTCCTACTTAGAAGAAGAAGTAAGAAGGCAAAATTAAGAGCAAAGTTCTTATTTCTTCCCATTGCTCATAGGTGTTTGGCGACTAGAACAAAATAATAAGCTTCACTGAGATCAGGACCATGTCTTGGGCACTGAATACAAATGTGATGATAGGTTATATGATGATGAGCAAAAATGTCTCTAACATCATGACTTTTTTTTTTTTTTAGAAGGGAAATGTGTTAACTAGTAAGTGCAAAGAATTTAACTGGAAAAGGGAATAAATACTAAAAGGCTGTGACAGATTCTGGCTAAATGGAAGGATTAGGAAATAAGTGGATTGGGAAAAATAAGTGTCAAACATAAAGAATGACGGGTGAAGTGAGAACTTGGTGGTTGTACGAACAGAAGCAAGGCCACTGTGGTTGTAGTTCCACAAGTAAATTAAGAATGTCCCAAGATAAGAAAGAAGATGGGCATGCACCAGTTCATGTAGTCCTTAGTATTGTAATCCTAATTCCAAAAGCATCAAGAAGACATCATAGAAATTTAAGCAAGGAAGGGACATGATTTGATTTATGTTTTTAAATGACCATTATGCAGAGGACAGATGTGTTATGGGCATTGGCAAAGTGGAGGCAAGGAGACAAGTTAAGAGGGCATTACCATTGTCAAGGTGAGATGATAGAGGTGACAGCTAATACATAAGAAGGGTGGACGGAATCGGTCTTGTTTACCTGTGCATTTCCAGGACTTAGTATTGGTAGCATACTCAGTAAATGTTTGATAAATGAATAAATAAATTAATGATATATGTTAAAGTCTCAGTAAGCCTGTCAGCTCTCATTTCACCATATATATTTGTAATTAAGTTGTGTGACCATATAAAATCAGCTATTAATATTTACTTGTTAAGTGTTTATTTTCTGCAAGGAACTTGCCATGTGTGCTAAGCATGGCACCTATAAGATTTGGCTTAATTATCTGATGATTTTGTGTTTCGAGACACTTTATTCCCATTTTTCAATTGAGAAAACTAAAGCTGTAGACAGGTTAAAAATAAAAATTCAGTCGACTATCTCAAACAGTAAATAAATGCATATTTAAATTCATTAAATCAAAAAGGGTTTATTTTTAGGGGGCTAACTATAAAAGTGTAGATAAAATATAAGAGGACCACAAAGGAAAGCATAGGAACCCAGAGGTAACAAAAGGGAAGCTATTTATAAAAAGTTTAAGGGAGAGAGGGGTTATTAGGGCCTCAATGATAGAGAGGCATGGAGCAGCCCATCTTGAAAAGTGCAATGACCCTTGGTTAAGGCACATAGCCTATCCCTGAAGAGCTTTCAGGGAGAATGACAGAAAAGTAAATACTCGGACCTCACTCTTTCCTTTCCCACTGATTGCCTCTTGGAGTCCTCATTGACTGAATTCAGTGGAATCCAGAAGGCACGAGAGCTTGTTCATTCAGGACAGCCTCTTACAACAGACAGCAGGGTGGGGAAGAAAGGAGGGTAGATATTGAGGAGCAGTCAAGATGTCTGGCATGTAAACCAATATTTACTGAAAGCCTACTGTGATGGTTAATTTTATATGTCAACTTGGCTAGGCTCTGCTGCCCAGATGTTTGATAAAACATCAGTTAGATGTTTCTGTGAAGGTATTTATTATACATTATGAACATTTAAATCAGTAGCCTCTAAAGGAAGCACATTACCATCCATAATGTAGGTGGGCCTCATCTAATTAGTCGAAGGCTATAAGAGAAAAATACCAAGATCTTTGGAGAGAGAAGGAATTCTACCTCCAGACTGCCTCAGGCTCAAGACTGCCACATCAACTCTTTCCTGGGCCTCTAGCCTTCCAGTTTGCCTACAGATTTTGGACTTTCCAGCCACTACAGTCACGTGAGCCAACCTCTTAATATGGCTTTTCTTTCCTTTCCTTTCCTTCCCTTCCCTTTTATTCCCTTCTCCCCCTTTGTTTCCCTTCTCTCTACTTCCTCCTCTTCCTCTTTTTCTTCTCTTTCTTCTTCATCTCCTTCTCCTTCATCTCCTGCCCTCCCTCCCTCCCTCCCACCTTCCATCTCTTCCTATGTTCTGTTTCTCTGGAGAGCCCTCACTAATATTCTACCATATACCAAGCACTATGCTAAACCTGCATGATATAAACTCAAGTCTTCTCAACCCCTTTGCTTAAGAAACTCGCTTGCTGTTTCTGTGATAAATCATATAACAAAAGTAATACAGGATGCTTTTCGAGCAGAAAGAGGGACCTTCTTACCCAGCCATGACAAGAGTGGGGAGGAAGGCAAATAGAGGGAAGTTTCTTGGTATAACTCTGTGAAACATGCAGTTAATAATTAGTGGAGCACAAATACTACCCTTGATGGTCTAATTCTAGAACCAGGGCTATTTGCATCACTGTGAATTTTTCTCTTCTCTTCTACCCCAGCTTCACCCTCAGCAGTCTGAGTTAGCAGTTGTTATCCACAAACCTGTTGTCTCTACTACATTGGTGAGAGTAATGACTTTCAAATAGAGAGACAAACTTCTGCATCTGATAAAAGGGAAGATCACGTTCATTTATTTGTATGAACAACAAGATTGCCCCATACTCCACTAGTGTAAAAACAGATGTCCTTAGGGGCCATGTAGTGGAAAATAAAAGCCACCAGATTAGTGCAGGAGACCTGGGTTCAGATTCCAGTTCTGCTATTTCCCAGCTTTGTAATTATAGGCAAGTCAATTAACTTCCTTTGTTCTTATCAAGGGCTGTTGTAAAGAATGAAAAAGGATTTGATAATTTTAAATATCTTTACATGTAGAGATAAAAATTAGTATTGAAATTTTTTTCTCTTTTACTTGAAATTCCTATATGACCCTCATTTTAATGTGTCTATTCTTTTCATTTTGCCATAAAACTATTTGAGCCCAAAATATTGATCATTTGATTTTTTGAGGCCCTGAATTTGCCTGTGATCAGGAATCATAACTTGAAAATTCCACTGTAACTTCTTGAAATACTGTATTCAAGGGTCACTTCTCTCAAAAAAAAAAAAAAGTTTGTTCAGTTAACCTGAAACTAGTTGCACACCTATGGGTAATTTCTAGTAAAGAAAGAAATATATATATGTAAAAATAACTTCTTACATCATGGTAGGATAATCTGGTTTAAGAAGAAAGGCAAAGGGTTGGAGATAGCAGGTCAGTTTTGGTGTCTGGGCTCTGAGTTTAGTCTCAGTCTCAGAACAGCCTTCTCTAAGCTAAGATTTAGTTGCCTTTACGGAGGAGCAAGTTTAAGAGTCCAGGACTATGGCACCAGCAGCCCCTGTGTCTCAGAATTACATCTCACCAACTTGTCTCTCAGGCCTTATTTCTTTGTTAACGCCTGCCTTGCTTAACTCCACACTAACTTGCAAGCTTTGGCTCTCACACTGGTTTTCCTTAAATGTGTCATTATCTTAGCTCGTTTCCTTTGTGCTTGACCATAGCTACCTCCCTTGTCCTGTTTCATTTTCCAAGCCCTGGAGCCATGGTTTGGGCTTCACACTTTAATTTCATCCCTGACTACCTCTCTAATACTAGGTGATAAGGAGACAACATTGAACATTTGATCTGGTATGTCCCTAAAACCCTCTGGGACTCAGGTTTTTCTCCATGATGGAAATAAGTTCTTTCCATATCTGAGCTGGTGAGTCTAATATTTATAATCATCTTCCTCATTGCCAGACACTAAATGGTTGTTTTCCTAATATATAGGGAATGGGAATTGACACAGATCACAGCTGATAAGAATGTTATCTACCCTGTGCCCTATACCTGTTGTCATGGAGTAAAGCTCCATTTTTGACTCAACAACAAAGATCCCATTTGTAACTGTGCCAAACTAATGCATATTAGTTCATCTCATTTGAATGCGACACTTGTTTGTTTTCAAACCAGGAAAGCAAAATACAGATGATAAAAAAAGTCCCAAATACTGCTGTTTTACATTTTTAAGTCTATCCTCTGCCTGCAAAGTCAAAAGTGCATTAAAAGTGATATTGTGCTGAGCTCAGACATATGCAAACATCTCTAGATATCTTGTCTCAATAAAGTTTATAGAATACATTCCCAAAGGTCTGACAACAAAACAAAATAAATCACGAAGCTCATAAAAATATAATGCGTACTTTTTTGTTTTTGTTTTTTTTTTTTTTGACTTACATAAACATGAGTAGATGTGATGCGAAAGGGAGTGTCTGGGTTTAAGAGGCGGTCCCTTCTCAGAGCAGTCCCTTTTATCATTAGCCCCAGCACAGAATGAATTAACACTGAAAGATACACAAACGTGGAGACATAAGGAGGATTTGAATGCATTGCACATGGTACATTTTAGGCATTCTTCGCTTTATTTATTAAATTACCTGGTTAATTTCTTATCCAGCCTTTCAAACAGGTTTTATAGACTACTTGTTATGTCAAACATGATGGTAGGCACACTGGATAAAAAAGAAAACCATACAGTTGCTGTCTTCACAGGACTCAGTCTTGTAATAAAGGAGCATGTGCAGTTAACCACAATTAAGTGCTGTAATAGTAATAGCATTGCTTTACTGTTCAATACACTAATCAAATATTCATATTTAAGTGAATGCAAAAATAATTATGCCCAATTTGGCAAGGCAAATTTATTATTACATAGAGGAATAGCAGGTATGTAACATGTTTTAGAATTAATTGCCAATATTTATTGAACACTTTCAAGGTATCAAGCTCTCTTCAAAGCACTTTACAATATTAGGTTCACAGCAACCCTACAGATCGGGTATTACTATCTTTTCCCAATTCACAGATGAGGAAACTGGGCCTTGCCCTGAGTTCCATGGCTTCTAAGTGGCAGAGCTAAGATTTGAACCTTGACAATTCAGCTCCAGAAACTGTACTTTTAGTCACTGTGCTCCACTCCTTCTCACATATGTTTGTTCTATGCAGCATCCTGAGTTTGTAGGTAAGATTTCTCCCTGTTTTTCTCTGTCACTCGGCTGGTAAAGGATAGAGCCAGGATTTGATAGGGCAACTGTGTTGGTGAAAGACATCGCCATCCTCTGTACTGAACACTCTGATGGAGGGGAAGCCTCCTACATTCACTTAACCTGCATCCTTTTCCTTAGCAGGTTGACTCCTAGACAAAACTCACACAGAAGCAGAATGCCATACAGCTTTACTATGTTTGCAGTTCCACGTCATGTTACATTAGGATCTCCCTCTATTAATATTGCTTTTGTCTGAAAGATCACATTAGTTCTTGCTTCCATCAAACCACACTCCGAGTTTTGTGTAAACACAGCTCCTGGGCTGGTTGCAGTCTTGCACAGGCACAGCAGCCTCCTTGCTGAAAGAATGCATATGCATAATGCCCTGGAAACTATTTCCCACAGCTTGGTACCACTTGTAGAATCGTACATATTTCTAAATTGTACGAAAAGGAAAATAGAGCCAAAGGAGAATTTGTCAGTATTTTTATCCAGTGAAAGGGAATTATGGTGTACTGAGTGACTAAGTTACTAGGTATAAGTTCTTTACCTGCATCTCCTTATTTAATGATGAGAATTACCTTAAGGGGAACATGAGGCATACTCATTTGATAAGTAAATATATAAAGTAACATCAAGAAAAGTTGAGAGATTTGCCTAATAGCACACAGTTATTAGGTGACACTGAAAGGTCTGCTGCACTCTGTCCACAACACTTTGTAACTCAGATTCACTTTAACCTGAGCCCAGCCTAATTTTTTAATATAAACTCCAGACTTCAAGAATTGAAACAGGTATGAGCTCATCACAATTTATTTGAGCATCAGCATCGCTCCATAATGAGTGATGAGCAGAAGCTGTAGCATGATGTTCCACTATTGCTCAGTGTAGAGGAGCAATGACGTGTTAGAGCGAAGATAGGCTTTGCTTTTCCCATGCAAGTATACCTCCCTCAGACAAAATAATTGAATATAGAAGCCTAATCCTCTCTGTATGCAATTCTGCCTGCATTGCCCATACTTCTGTGGGCTTGTAAGAAAGCTCTGTGACTAGGGGAAGATGCATGCTGGGAATATCAAAACCAGCACTTCAAAGTCCTCACCACATGGAGTCCTGTCACAGAGACCTACACCAAAGAATACCTCCGATAAGCCAGTAAACTGAGGCCTTTCATTAGGGATTATTACAATTTTTGCCCTTATTACTGAGTTCACATGTCAAACAGAAATAAATAGGTAAAAGGAAAGTTAAGCAAAGGCAAATATGATAAAGTGAACTTTTTGATACCCAGACATAAATTTACATTCTGTTCCTGGTTCATATAGAAGGAGGAGAGAAAAGAAAAGGAATAGCATGCAATACATCTGCTTTGGATTCCATCCCATCTCAGGCTGAAAGCCACGTGTTTTTATAAGGTGCTGGAAGGCTTGGAGCTCACAGACGTACAACTGCCATTATCATCAGTAATGAAATTGTTATAATGAAAGGCAGCAAGACTTTTCATGGGAGTTTTTATTTGCATATTCTATGTTATTCCCAGGATCCTGCAGTTATTTAAGGTTGAATTATAAGGTAGTCATGAAGGTCTCAACAGGCTGGTTGGGACTATATTAACACCTGTGTGTCTGATAAGACACCTTGACCTAATTTAGCTTTTAGGGCTACCACCATTTATTCTAAAAGGCACATGTGCACAGGATTTGACTATGTATAGATATACTGGTGAATATTCCTAAATACAGTCACAGCCAGAAAAAGGGCTTTTGGAAGGAAGTTTTGCTAAAGGGAAAGAGAGAGAGAAGAGTTTGAACATCTTTCTCCACCACTATGCTTCAAGCAGTGTGGAGTGACAAGGACAAAATATAGGCTTTGGTCAGCCAAATAGAAGCTCAAATGCCAACTATAACTGTCTCTAGCTTCCTTGGTTCAGATATTTAGAGTTCATAAGGCATAGTTTTACTATTTTGAGAAGTATATTTGTGTCTAAAGTTTATTTTGAGTAGGTTTTTAAAAATTAAATATATATATGTATACATATATACATATATATGCATGTATGTATATATGCATGTATGTATATATGTATGTATGTATATATACATATATCATGAACATTAGAAAATGTTCAAGAAATGCATATTTATTTTTTCTTTATATATATGTAACCTAGTTAACTTATTTCTATAAAAAACACTGACAAATGCTTTTATAAAATAATAATAATAATAAATTATAAAAGAAGAAACTAAGACTTCTCAGAACATTTAACTAACTTGCCCAAGGCTGGGATAATACAAACTTATTCTACTATTTAGACAGGACCACCCTCAGGGGAGCAGGAGCTTTAGGCAAATAATTTTGTGTAACTCCTATCTATAGAAATGTTCATAGCCCTTATTTTTAGTTAATATTTGGTCTGTTAGAAGGATCAACTATAGTTTTATTAGATTCCTAATGGGGGCAAGGGTAGAAGGTAAAAAACACACACACACACACACATGATAAGGTGTGCTTATAGTAATAGAACTGGTGACTAAGTCAAGGGTAAGAACTCTTCCATGTTAAAGGAGTAAAATTCTTTGATGTTGAGCAACTCCTGAGACTTTCTTAAACCTCACAAATCTTCAGTTGTTCTACTGGAGTAAGGATGTGGACGGAAATGCACACTGGGTAAGTATCAGATCTGGGGAAATGCGGGAAGTAACTGTACTTTTTTTGAGGTGGTTTCCTCATTAGCATAGTAGGTCATAGTGGTTTTTGAAGGTTATTTTCAAAAGACAAGGTAATTTAGGAACCTAGCATATAATAAACACTCAATAAATGAGAGTTGTTAGTTGTGGCAGAAACAATAAGTTCCCTTTCTTGTCTTTTTCATCAAGTCATTGTGAAGATGAAACGTGATAATAATTGGGAGGTCTTCAAAAATGGTAAACATTTATAACAAGGCAAATTATGCCACTACTATATTTTGTAACTTCTCCTCTAAATAACTGGATAAAGTTCTTTCTTTCATCAGCACGATGCCTACCAAGTTATGGTTGGCACAAATCACAATAGAACAGAGACAGACTGTTAGAAGTTTAAGGCAGCATTTCTCAAAGTGTGTTCTAGAGGATACTAGGCTACTCATATGTTCATTAATATTAACTTAAATAAAAATATAAAGTGTAGGTGGTCAAATAAGTGTGGGTTATTAATATATGTATTAAGACTTGAAAACAACAAAGTACAAATTTTTGCTATGAGAAAACATTTACACATGTGTCATGTTAGCTGTTCTTACCACAAACAAACAAGACAAAGGGACACAAGGAAATTCCGGGAGATGTTGGATATGTCTATTACTTTGATTGCAGTGATGGTATCATGGGTGTTTGCATATTTCCAAACTTATCAACTATATACATTATGTTCAGTTCTTTGTATGTCAATTATATTCCATAAAGCTATTTTTTAAAAACCACATAAGTTTAACCAAGATCCCAATTTTATTGTTCCATAGAGCCACTTATGTATGGAATAGTTTTATGTGCCAAGGGGTCATAGTTTACTTCAATGGCTAGACCTGGGCTTGTCCCCACCAACAGTACACTGGTTTTGAGCAGATACTCAATAAAATGTAAGCATGTTGTCTACCCAGTTTTTTTTTTTTTTTTATTTTCCCAAAGTAAACTCATAATGACTTCTTTTTAAGTGGGGACCAATACCAAGAAATTCCTTTCTGCAAGCTGAAAGTATGATGGCAGGAAATGTGTCTTGTAGAGAAAGGAGGGCATGTGAGAGTTACTTCACTGTGACACCTATCATTCACTTAACACCATAAGACCTAGACGTGACTACCCAGGCCAGTCCCACTCCCTCTTCACAGCCAGTGAGGAAGGATGGACAGAGAAAGAAGAATGTATGCTAAATTTTGCAGACTTTATCTAAACTTTAAGAAAATCACAATACAGCTCATTAGTTAAATTATGTAAGTAGTTTTTGAATATTATAAAGCATGGGTAATTTTTTATATATTTCCTTAGCATAAAAAATTCTATTAACCTCTTCTGCCCTTCCCTATTTTATGGAATATAAAACAGTGAGAAGGAGAAGGAAAAAAGAGGAAAAAAGGAAGGAGGAGGGGAAGGAGGAAAAGATAAAGTTTTGATTTTGATCCAAGTGAATTTAGCCCATAGACTAACCTAGAAGAAGGCAGCAATGACATCAAGACTTCAAGTCTTTTAAAAGTTACAAAGAGTCCTTCTTCCCTCCTGGTCATCTAATTTTGGCCTTTTTTTTTTTTTTTTTTTTTGAGTATTTTAAAAAATGTGTAAATCTTTTTTTTTGAGTATTTTAAAAAATGTGAGTCTTTTTTTGATATTTTTTTAAATTTTTCAATTAAAGGTGACATACAATATTATATTAGTTTCCGGTGTACAACAGAGTGATTAGACATTTATATAATTTACAAAGTGGTCACCCAATAAATCTAGTACCTGCCTGACATCATACAGTTATTATAATATTTTTGACTATATTCCTTATGTTGTACTTTACATCTCTGTGACTATTTGTAACTACCAATTTATATTTCTTAATCCCTTTCTCTTGACCCATCCCTGAACCCCTCACCCATTTGACAACCATCAAAATGTTCTCTGTATCTATGAGTTTGTTTCTCTTTTTTGATTATTTATTTTGTTTTGATTAGATTCACTGTATAAGTAAAATCATATGCCATTTGTTTTTTTTCTGTTTTACTTAACTCCACTTAGCATAATACCCTCTAGGTCCATCTATGTTGTTGTAGATGACACTATTTCATTATTTTTCATGGCTGAATAATATTCCATATACCACTTATTTTTTATCCATCATCCATTGATGGACACCCAGGTTGTATCCATATCTTGGCTATTGTAAATACTGTTGCAGTGAACATATGAATGTACTTGTCCCTTCAAAGTGGTACTTTGGGCTTCTTCAGATAAATGCCCAGAAGTTGGATTACTGGGTCCATCTTTATCCCTTTGTGTAATTTTTGTTTTAAAGTCTATTTTGTCTGGTTTAAGTATGGCTATCCCAGATTTTTGTTGTTGTTGTTTTCTTTTCATGAAATATCTTTTTTCTTCCCTTTTCCTTTGATCTGTGTGTGTCTATCTGAAGTGAGTCTCTTGTAGGCGGTATATAAGGGTCTTGTTTTCTGATCCATTCAGCCGTGCTTTCTTTTGGTTGGAGCATTTAATCCATTTACATTTAAAGTGATTATTGACAAGTACATATTTATTGCCATTTTATTATTCATATTTATGTTCATCCCCCCCCCTTCTTTGTTTAAAGAAGTTGCTTTAACAATTCTTATAATATTGGCATGGTGGTGATGAACTCCTTTAGCTTTTTCTTGTCTGGGAAGCTCTTTATCTGTCCTTCGATTCTAAATGATAGCTTTTCTGGGTTGTAGGTCCTTGCTTTTCATCACTTTGAACATTTTTTGCCAATCTCTTCTGGCCTGCAGAGTTTCTGTTAAGAAGTCAACGGATAGTCTTATGGGAACTCCCTTATAGGTAGCTAGATGTTTTTCTTTTGTTGCTTTTAAGATTCTCTCTGTGTCTTTAACCTTTTGCATCTTAATTATGATATGCCTTGGTGTGCATCTCTTTAGGATCATCTTTTTGGGGACTTTGTCCTTCCTGAGCTTGTATGACTATTTCCTTCTCTAGGTTAGGGATATTTTCCATCATTATTTCTTCAAATAGGTTTTTAATTCCTTGCTCTCTCTCTCTTTTCCTTCTTGTACCCCTATGATACAAATGTTGGTACCCTTGATGTTGTCCCAGAGGCACCTTAAACTATCATCATTTTTAGGATTATATTTTCTTGTTGCTGTTCTGTTGAGTATTTTATGCTACCTTATTTTTGAATTGCTGACTTGAGCCTATGCTTCATCTAATCTACTGTTGATTCCCTCTAATGTATTCTGCATTTCAGTTATTGTGTTTGTTATTTCTGGCTGGTTCTTTTTTATGTTTTCTATCTTTTTTTTATGTTTTCTGTCTCTTTGTTAAAATTCTCACCGAATTCATCTACTCTTCCCTTAAGTTCATTGAGCATCCTCATAACCTCTGTATCGGGTAGATTGCTTGTCTCCATTTTGCTTAGTTCTATTTCTGGATCTTGGTTCTGTTCTTTCATGTGTGACATGTTTCTCTGTCTCCCGATTATGACTGCCTCCCAGTGTTTCTTTCTGTGTATCAGGTAGAGCTGTTATGTCTCCAGACTTAGTGAAGTAGTCTTATATAATAGGTATTCTGTAGGTCCTTGTGGCACACTGTCACTAGTCATTTGAGCTGGGTGCTATAGGTATATCTCTTGTGTGGATTGTGTGCACCCTCCTATTATAATTGAGCCTTGGTTTCTCTTTGCATGTCAGTGGGAGAGATCGGCCCTCAGGGTGACTGGTTGTAAAGACTGGCTGTGACTGCAGTGGAGGAACTGTTGTGTAGGGGTTGACCCTATGGAGCAGGATTTGCTTTAGCAGGACTGTGGTACCTGCCCAGTCTGTCCTTTGGGTGTGTCATTTTTGGGAGGCTGCTGGGTGATGCTCCTGGAAGGGGCCCTACCTTAGACCAAGTTCAGCAGCATCCTGTACTCTACCTTAGGTTACATGGAATGAGCCACACAGTGATCCACATATGATTGCCACTTGCACTGGACTTAGAGGTGGCTTGAGAAGCCAAGCTTTGAACTCAGGTTGGCTGCTACCAATGTCGGGCTTGGGGCTGCTCAGCAAGAGGTATGGAGCACTCCAACGCCAGATGCTGCTTGTTTGGAGTTCATGAATCTTTGAGAAATTTTAGGTAAGTTGCAGCATGGGCCAAGACAGGCCATATGTATGGGAAAGCCATTAAAAGTGGTTTAGGTGGGCCTGGAAGTTGGGGGGGGGTGGCTGTGCAAACTGTGTTATCCAGTTTGATGGACACTCAGACATGGAGCCTGTCTGCATCTCCACATCAGGTGGTGAGAGAGCTCCACAAAGCAACAGTGGCTTCTGCCAGCACTTCTGTCTGGGAGAAATCTGTCCCTTCACCCCTTACTGAAGCCAGACAATTCCGTTCCTTGGAGTCTTTTGAGCAGCCTGTATGTCCTTGGAGTCTTTTAAGCAGCAGCCCCAGCTCTGGAGTACAGAGTTAATGAATCTGTCAGCAAGTAAATCTGCGTGCAGGCCCTTTAAGAGGAGTGCCTGGGATCTTGGCAGCCTTCCATCTAACTCACCCACAATCTCCACTGGGCTTTGCAGCCAGAAGTTTTGGGGACTTCTCTTCCTGGTTCTGGAACCCTGAGTTGAGGTACCTGGTGTGAGGCTGGAACCTTCAAAGAAGGGAGATATCCATCCTTATTTTTAACTGCCATACATGGTTGAGGGACCTGGCCTTTCATGTCTCAACACCCCCTACCTGTCTCCACATGGCTTCTTCTGTATATACTTATTTGTAGGACATCTCTTCAGCTAGACTTCAGGCATTTCTCAGTGATGTCTGTTCTGTAGTTTAGTTGTAATTTCAATGTCATGAGAGGATGCAAGCACAGAGTTTACCTACTCATCCACCTTGACTGAAATCCTTGGCCTTCCCTTCTTAATTAACATATTCTCATCTCCGCAAGAGAGTCATACATTTTGCCAGAGATCCCGGGTTTGAGCTTCAAGTGTTGTGAATGCTGCACATGCTTTAGAGGTTTTACAAATATTATTATTAAAATGATAACTTAAAGGATTTTTAAATATTACTTTTAATTGTAGTACCAGATAATGAATATAGAACTTGGAAATATTTTAGCATATTACATTAGACAAATAGGAATTCGAATCCTGGCCATACCACTTGTTAATTATGAGACTCTGGAAAATTATTTCAAATCCCTGCACTTTTTGCCCTCATCAAACATATGGACTCTTTGTTCCTGCCAAAATGAGGTAGAAACATTTATTTGAGTAGCAATACATTAATTTTGCCTTTTTGGAAACAAAGCATATTGTACAAGTATATACCATTGTCCCCCCCAAAATAAAACAGGACAGAAGTAATGTTTATCCTAGTCTGACATGATAACTTGTTTTTTCATGTTTTGTTTTGTTTTGTTTTACATTAAGGGAAAATGGGATATTTCAAAAACCAGAAGATGATCTTAGAATATAATCCTTAATTTAATTATAAACAAATCCCATTTTTCATCTCTGTATCTATCTACTAATTTAGCTATACCTGACTCTCCAACTTTGCCCTTTATCTCTCGTAATCCACATTGCATATACTTTGTTAAAGGCTTTTGATATGATTTGTTGTAAGAGAATGGAAAGAGGACTTTATAGTAAAACAAGAAGTTTAATCCTAGAATAAAAAGCTTATGGACTAATTAGAAAGTAATAAAGAATGAACCAAGTGTCCATAATTTAACCTGCAGTTTGGAAAGGGGCCTCTAAATGATGACACTATGGACAAGAAGTGCAACAGAGGCTTCAAGCCACGCACAGCTTCCTGCCTTCCCAGTGATGCACCTGTAAAGCAATTCTGGGAAAGCACACATATGCACATATGATGACATGCTCATCAAACAAGGGCCATGTTGAAAACTTATGAGCATAAACTTCTTACATGGCACAGTCCTTGCTCTCTTGGCAGTGAATGGTCTTATGGCAAATAAAAGTGATATGATATAGCCTTGCATTTTTTTCAGTATCTATATTACTTTGATGATTTGTGGGGCCACGGGTCCCTACAGAAGTGGCCAAAATATAAATGGACCTGACCTCCAAGCACATGTGTTTGTTTCCCTACAGCATGCCTTCTCAATGAATATATATAATGAGTAAGGCAGAGAATTCTATATTATCTATGTATAAATTTACCTAAGCTTATTAATACAAATAGTATATTAAGTAATAGAGGAGGAACATATTTTAAATAAATATTTTTAAAAATTTTTAGAACAGTTTTACTTTTAAAGAATTATTGTGAAGATGGCTCTCATATATATATAACAGAAGTTTATGTGTGTGTGTGTGTGTGTGTGTGTGTGTGTGTGTGTGTCTCATATAACAGAGGTTTCTCATATACCCCATACCTTCCACACCCAGTTTCCTCCACGATTAACAATTTGCATCAATACGGCATATTTGTCATGATTCATCAACCAGTGTTGACACATTTATAACCGACACCCATTCTTTATTGAGTTTTTCTCCAATGCTCTTTTACTATTACAGGATCCTGTCCAGACTACCACCTTACATTTAGAAGGCGTGTCTCCTTAGATTTCTCTTGGCTGTGACAGTTGCTCAGATCCCTTGTTGATAACAGTTTTGAGGATTACTGGTAAGGGATTTTGTAGATGATCCCTCAAATGGGATTTGTGTGATGTGTTATTTATTTATTTATGATTAGACCAGGTAAATGTGCTTTGGGTAATAAGAGTACAGAGGCAAAGTACCATTTGCATCACATCTTAAAAAGGGTTCATATTATCAATACGGATTACTGCCATTGATGTTAGTCCTGATCACCTGGCTTGAGATAGTATTTGCCCGGTTTCTCCTTTGTAAAGTTAGAAATTTTTCTACCTTTTCTCAAACTTTACCCTTTAAAGAAAGTCACTATGTGTCATTCACACTCAAAGAGTGAAGACTAATGCTCCACTTCTTTAAGGGAGGGATATCTACGTAAATTATTTGGGATTCTTTTACATGGAAGGTTTGTCTCTTATCTCTCATTTATTTATTTCAGTTTAGACTCATGAATACTAATTTTATATTTTGGGTTATAATCCAATACTACCTTATTTATTTTGTTGCTCACATTGTTTCAGCTTTGGCCACTGGGAACTCTTTCAGATGGCTCCTATGTCCCTTTGACATATACTCAGCACTAAGGCTTATACGGTTGTGTGTGTGCGTGTGTGTGTGTGCGTGCATGTGATTTGTTTGAGTAATTTTTTACTTCTGGAACTGCCCCAGCCCTAGAATCACCCAGTTCTCCAAGGACCTCTGGTTCTTTTTATTAACTAATGATATCAGAAATCAAGATCTATGTTCTAGTTTTTCTCATCACTATTAAGATATCATTGTTTCTGAGTCCTGTAAGCTGACAAAGAAAATAAATACATGTGTGTATATCTCAGTACCTGCTACATAATAAAGGGAAATTATAAATTATGGCTTCTGTTATGCTTTTTAAAAGTTTCTCCAATAACATGAATTTCTAATTAAACAAACATGATTCGTAAGTAACTCTCATCCTAACTGAGGAAAATGAAATGACTTAAAATGTCTAATTTGTAAGCCAGAAAATGACTGAATATTTGTATAAGGTTGGAATATCATGTACACACATATACACACACACAAAGTTGTTGCATTGCATGCAAATAACCTATGGAAAGTGAAAGTTAAAATTTTAATTGCCATGTAATAATTGTAAATGATCCTGAAATACTTCTGTACATCAATAAATGATAAAATTTATTTTTGTAATGTTCATTATTACTAAAGATATATAAAAAGCTACTGATTTTTTTTAAAAAATTATTTTACTTTTTATTTGTGAAACAGTGTGTGTGTAGTGTTTTATTAGATTTAGTTTGCAGCTAGAGCAAGGCAAGGTTCTGTACTAGGGAAAATGTTTTTTAAAGTTATTATTGTGCTCTTTTTCCTTTCTGAATACATGTCATTTGCCCTGGTAAAAGAGAGACGTCTATTTTCCCAGTCAAAATTTAACACTCTTAATGGAAGAATGTTGAAAGAACAAATGAAGACAATGGAGAGAATGGGCAAAACTTCAGCCTCAGATGTACAAAATAGAATTTTGCTAAGCTTTGTGGGAGAACAGATTTTCCAAAATCTTTTGTTTTCTTTAACATAATAAAAGCTGAATGTGTAGGACTCAACTGCAGTTCACCATAGTGAACATTTTTTCCAGCTGTGACTAGAGAGAAGGTATGTTATAAAGGATGTAAAATAAAAGACTTCTTTCTGACCCAGAGTGTGAAAGGAAGGAAAAGAGAAAGTTTATCTCCTTTTTCCTCTCTCTGGGCTTTGGCTGAGACAGGAGTCCCTACACCAGTTTCATCAAGCATAGAGATGGTGTTCTCACTTTTCGTTTGGGACTTTGGGAGGAAGCCACGACAAATTGACCCTTAAACAAGAGTGTGGTCAGGCAGAGGGGGCCTCTGAGGCTTAACTTTCATAGGTTACTCCTGGATTCCATGTGGTCTGGACTCAGAGATATTTGAACTAAGGTATTTACCAAAAAGAGGTGACTTATTCGTAACCTCGTTTTAAAGTTTAACATTTTCTTTGGCGTTTTAAAGTTTAACATTTTCTTCTCAGTATTCTAAGAATTTGAGTCAGTTAGAGTCTTAGGCCCATGTATTAAGTCACATGCAAGAGAGAAGGAGCGTGACAATTTGAAGTCTGAAATCCGTGTGATGCTCAGTCTGTCACTTGTGCTCTGTGTGAACTCAGATGAGCCCCTGAATTTCTCTGCCCAGACTTGCCATTTGTAAAATGGAAATGATAAGGGTAAGCACCTCTTAGGTTGTGGAACTCAGTGAAATAAGCATGTAAATTGATTGGCACAAGTTCTGAGCCCTGGTAAGGACTTAGTAAAGAAGAAGACATGTCGTTTATTCATAGTTATCTATTTAGCACATGCCTATTGTGCCAGCTACTATGCTAGGTGTTCAAGACACCAATAATTCCTCTCTGGATAGCTCTAAAGTTGTAGGAAGGACAAATAATACAAAAGCTAGCTTTTATTAAATACCTACTGTGACCCGGGCACCATTTTAAGCATCCTACCCATGTTAACTAATTTATTTCTCACAGCAACCTTTTGGGATGGAGATATGTTTTATTTTGAGAAAACAGAGGTACAAAGCAGTTAAATAACTTGTCTCAAGCCACAATACAGATAGCAATTGAGGAACTGGGATTCAAACTCAGGCAATCATAATCCTATATCCATAGTCTTAACCACTATGCTATAATACCTGCATAAAACAAGACTATGTACCTGAGACAAGATCTGTTTAACATTACATAATGCCCAGAAAAGTACTTACTGTATTTTCAATGTAATTTGGCTTGAATTATTTTCTAATTTCCTACGTGATCATTTTCTTTGACTCAGATTACTTAGAAGTGTGTTGTTTGATTTTTAAATATTTGAGTTTTTCCATATATCTTATTGCTATTTATTTCTAATTTTATTCAATTTTGATGAGACGATGTGTGCTATATGACTTGAATCCTTGTAAATTCGCTGAGGCTTGTTTTAGGGCACAGCATGTTCTATCAGTGGGTGCCAGTGTTGTCAAATGTGTTACATCTGTGTATGTTATAAGCTTCATAACTCAGTGTTACCATTTTTTCTTTAAACGGTTATGATTAAAAACTGTGTATTTTAGAAGAAATATAGTCCTTAGTATTTACCTATATAGTTACCATTTCCAGTGTTCCTTATCCTTTTCTGAGTTTTTCATCTGTCTTAATTTCACTTCAGTCTTGAAGAAATCTCTTTCAGCATTTCCCGTAACATAGACCTACTGGCAGCAAACCCATCAGTTTTCATTTATCCTTCATACTTTTTTTTAGCCCATTTTGAAAAGAATATATTTTTTTGTTTCCTGGAAATAGTTTCCTAGTCTTTTTCTCAAAGTATTGTATCTCATTGTGATTCATACATTGTAGAAACTCTGGATTCTGATGATGTTCCTTTGAATTGTGTTTATTTATTTCTTTAACACACAATTAACTTGACTAAACTTAAACTTTGAATTTTTGCTTTCTTCTGATATGCCTGAAATCTCTATTTGCGGATTTTGCTTTAATTGGGAGCTGGGACCTACCTTGTACCTTCACAGTTAACAGGGCAGTCAGAAATTTGGGCAGAGTTGATGTGTACAATGTTGTCTTCTCCTTCTCTGGCTTTTTCCTTTCTTGATTTTCCTCCCTCATTTTTCCACTCCTGTCATCACAATAACCTTTCTCTTCAAGCCTTTAAAACTACATGTTTTCCAACTGAGTCTTACTTAACCTGGTCTGATGCAAACTGCAGCTTTCTTTACACAATAAAATATCAGTAAATTAAAAACAGCTCATTAATAAATACCTACCCTTTCAGTTGCTCTTCTGTGCCTTCAGGATCTTTTTTCTCCCAGAGTTTATAGTTGTTTTCTAATACTATTTATCTGATAGGAGCTACTTCTTGATTATCGCCAGTTGGAACTGCCCCTGCCAGTGATTTAATGTGTATATGTGTATAATTATCTCTAGAAACAATCTTCTTATGATTTGCATCTAGGGAACATTTTGAAGAATGAAAAATTTAAAACACGAAGAACAAGAGGAGTTTGAATGGCTAGTTCAGGGAATGTGTTTAATTAACACTGGAAGGGGAAAAGGGATGTGTGTATGTGTGTGCCGTAGGTCACTAAAAGTGAGATGGGCAGAACTCTGTCTGAGGGATCTGAAGGCAGCAAGGACAACATGCTTATGAGCAGTATCTGAAACAACAGAGATTTCTGTGGTACAGAGTGGGCAGAGGGTAACATATGATAAGCAATTTGGAAAATAAAATTCATTACATAGGCAGGGTGTCAGATTGTGCAGTGAATTTAAACTCATCCCAGGGAGTTGTACTTCTATTTAGCAAGTTCATTGGTAAGATAAAAACTGAGGAGTAACATTTTTTCATGAGCATTTTAGTAAATTCGCTTTGACAGCTGTGCCGAACGAGAGAGACATAATGAGAGGAAGTCCAAAGGCAAAGAGAGAAGCTAGGAGTTTTCGTCTATGCCTCCTAAAAGGACAAAGCAATAAGGTCTAAGCATAGATGCTTGTAATGTTCTATGGAAGCCCAAAGAATAGAGACACTAATTATAACAGTAAGAGTCAGTAAATAATTTACAATAAAGAAAACATTCAAACTAGAATTAACTTATGTGATGTTATGAATTGAATAGTTTCTCTGAAATTCATAGATTGAATTCATAATCCTCAATATGACTATATTTGGAGACAGGACCTTTAAAGTTGTAAATAGTGTTAAATTAGGTCATTGAGAAGGGTACTGATCCAATAGCACCAGTGTCCTTACAATAAGAGGAAAAGACACCAGGAGTTTGCATGCAAAGAGAAAAAAATCCTGTGAGGATAGAGTGAGAAGGCAGCCGCCTATCTGCAAACCAAGAAGAGAAGCTAAGGAGAAATCAACCCTGCCGGCACCTTGTTCTTTAACTTCCAGCTCCCAGAACTGTAACAAAATAAATTTCTGTTGTTGAAGCCACACAGTCTGCAGTGTTTTATTATGGCAGCCCTAGCAGACTATACATGTGGGTAGTTCTTAATTTTTAGCCATCCATCCATCCATCCATCCATCCATCCATCCATTCATAAATTCTTCAATGCGTTCAACAATTCTTTATCGAGGATTAATTATTTGCCAACTGTACTATTTGCCAGGGTGCATAAATGAAGAAACATAGTGACTAACATACAAATACGCTTTTCTTACTCTCTCCCTCATCCTCCTTCCACCTCTCCTCTCTTCTCATCTCTCTTCTTCCTCCTCATACTGTCAGTGACAATAATAGTTACATCTATGCTATCCCTGCAGTGATGGTAATCATTAGCACTGGTCAGGAGTGCCATCAAAGTGGAGGGAACCCTATTTAATTACCCCCAACCTGCAATTCCCAGTAGATGTCTCAGTCTGTACATCTCTTACAGCTATTTGGAAAATGATCAAAGTTATCTGTTAAACTCACAGGAAGATAGCACAATACCACAGTGATATCATTGTGTTTCCCTTTTCAGAGGAAGGATACACTGAGAAGGTTTATGAGCTTTTGTAATCACAAGCCATTTTTGTCATGGTAACTGCAGGCAGTCTTAACCCAATGGTCACAGAAAAGATAATAAGCCAAGTGATAACATTTCTTTATCCCAATACCTAGCTATCATATCAGCTAGAGTATTTCCAGGGAGTATGTATCACTATCAGTGCTATTTAAATAAGCTGGACGGATAGTTTACTTTTTTTCACTTTCAATGATTTACCTTTATTGTATGTAGCTAGGGGATCTGATCACCCAGCAAGGAATTCTTTGATAAACAACATGTTTCAGGAAGGCAGCCTATCCAATGTTCAGAGCATGGATTTTCTAATTAGGTAGATATGAGTTCAAATACCTACTTGTCTTACATGTGCAGTAGTGAGTTTACCCTTTTGAGCATTGGTTTTCTTATCTGTAAAATGAGGATTAATGACATACAGTTTGTAAAGCATAATGCATAGCACGAGGCAATGCCACTAGGTTCGTAGTATGTTCTGTGGTTAAGTCTGCTGGAATTACAAAATTAGCTTAAGGGAACTTTCTCGTCAGCCAGATCAGCAAAAGACCCAGGGGGCTGAGGTTGGCTCCATTCAGCAGACACATGCCACGTTCATTTTAAAGGCACTAACCCTTGAAGGCACCTCAAACCTCATTCTCTCCCAGAGAATATGATATTCATGCTGCTACATCAAAAGGTTGGGGCAGCTATTATGTATTAAAATATGTCATTTTAAATTGCTTTTTTCTTGCTAGCATTAGCAATATAGATATTGAAATTTCTTCAGAAAGTGCTTATCTCATCAAGACTAAAATTATAGTATATGAAATACTAATTACAGTATTATGAAGAAGTTTGAACTTTTCCGTGACATTCCGTCTATTAGGAGAATACTAATTTCCTCTTTTTCTTAAGGCGATAGAGCCCCAGTATAAGAAATGCGATCCGCCACCACTTCCTCTGCTCCCCAGTGCCATTTTCACAGAGTTACAGCACGAGAGCTCTAACTCTTAGACTTGGTCTAAGTCGCCTGTACCTTTTTATTTGCTTCCAAAGGGACACTGGAAATTGAAACCAAATATAACCCAAACTGAGTTCTAGTGCAGTGGGAAATACATTGAAAACAGAGCTCCAATCACTGTTCATATAGACCCACTATTTATAACTTTAAAATCTATTTTAAACTAAATGAGGTAATATTTTAAAAACACTTGTAACTTTGCCTGGCATATAGTAAATGCTCAATAAATATTAGCTGCTCTTGGTATTTTATCATTATTATTACAAGTTTATGTAATACTCACAGTTACCTATGATCATTTACTCTCATTTGCCAATATAAATTACTTGTGTGAGTTCAGAGAACTAGCAAGCAGGAAAATAGAGCTTGAGCTAGAATCCTATGAACACAGTTTTTATTTAGCTGTTCATTTTTTTTTCTTTTACCAGCAAATATGGGTTTATTTGGAATCAGCAAAGAATTGAAATTCAGGACAGATAAGCTATAGCAAAGTTTATAGGCAAGTCCAACAAACAAGGAAAGGCATGCCATTTTATGGAGAAAAAGGAGAAAGTTGAGAGGGGTTGTTTTGAACAAAAGTCTGTTGGAGAAAAGTGAGAGTTTAAGGTGATGATAGTTTCTCACTGGTTGAGTTCCCGTAGAAGATGCAATATGCATCTTGTCCTTTTGGGGCCTGTAACTCATGATTCTTTCTAGTTTAGGATTCTTCTGTTGGGGTCTGTAATTGACAGTTCTTCTGTAATTGACAGTGAGTAGCACTGTGTGACAGTTCCCCCTTCTGGCTTCCTGACTCCTTATTAGTGAGGTTTCCCTTTATTAATTTTCACAGTCATTTCTAACAGATTTCCACGGTTTTATACTCAATTATATACCAACAGCAGTTTATCAGAATCTGGGTTGTTCCACATACTTGCCAATTTGGAGTATTTTCTGTCTTTTTCATTTTAGACATTTAGGTGACTGTATAGAAGTAGAGAATTGTGGTTTTAATTTGCAATTCCCTAATGATTAATGAATCTGAGCACCTTTTATATGCTTATTAGCTCAGTCCCACCTGGATCATTTCTATACAGTAGGTCTTTATTATACAGAGAGAATAATGTTGAAGAAACCAGGTTTTAACCATTCATTCATTTAACAAATATTAAATGCCTGCTATGCATCAGATATTGTTCTAGTACTGGACACACAAAGATAAATTAGGCTCAGTGCCTTTCCCCATAAAGCTTCTGATACATGGGAAAAGGTGAAGCAGCAACCATCCACTGTGCTGCTATCTGGTCAGAGCCCTATCAAGACCAGAGCAGAGCCACAACATCCCTGCTTTCCTGACTCCTAGAAAGGGTGAGAACCAAATGAGATAGGAGCCCTTTCTTCTCTCAGTGAGGTCATCTGATTTATCCGGACCCATTTCCTTGTCTGCAAAACAAGGGTATTGAAATTGTTGATACATATGGCCATCCTTACATCAAAATTTCTATTTCAATAGAAATTTCCCAATGCTTTTTCAGAGTGGTTCTGAAAAGTTCCAGTAAAGGTATCTTGAAAATTAAAGGGTAAGAGAGCTGATTTACTTCCGCTTAAAGCAGTGTTTTCAATGTTTTCCACATCATCATGCACACTGATAATGATGACGCTTATATGAAAGAAACAGTTGAGTAAAGATATGGGCTTCACCTCCCTTGAGGACTGAAGCGATCACTATCTCAGCAGATCAGTAGCCCATTTGAAGCATAACACTGCGACCACTGGATCTCAATTAGAGAACACTAAAGGATGATGGGAAAAAAACATAGTCATAAGAGTGAGATTTCTTTGAGCTCCTATAAGACAGAACTAGGAACAAAACCAGCATACAACTTGTCAATTTAGGTAGGTTATTAACCTCTCCGGGGCTCAGTTTCATCATCTCTAAAAAGAAGGAGGTAATTTGTCTCACAAAGCCACTGTGAAGAGAGAGGTTGTATGAATAAGCCTGGTACATAGTAAGGGCTCAGTAAATGTCGGTTTCCTTAATCATCTTCTCTTTCAAATATATGCATGGACAACCATTTTCTTGTACTCCTTCCAAGCTGTTGCTTTATTTTGATTTATGGCATTATTATTTTGAGCATTTAATTTTCTTCTGATTTACCAAAAATACAAAATAAATAATCCAAAAGCAAGAAACTATTCTGGCATGTACCAGGGATGAGCGGCATCAGTTAGAAATTTCCGGGTTTTCATTCCACTAACCTTTACCAACTTCCTTCCCACTGCTCAGACATTCCAATTGTGGAAGATTTATTTAAACTCAAAACTGCTCAATGGCCTATGAAGTCATTGCTTCTGTGCACATAATCTACAGCTTGGGTAGTGTGAACAGGCTGAAGAGAAACCCTTGTTTAATGACCAAGTTTTATAGCAATATATTTTTTTGCTTCTCAAATATAGAATATTTTTATTTTAATTCTTCTGAATTTATTTTTATTATCATAAAATTGCTACATGGACATGTGTACATGATTTAACAATTTAAACAGCACTGAGAGGACTGAAATGAAAAAAATTATACCTCACCTCATGTCTCCTCTAACCTTTGAACTCACACATCTTTAAACCACTTACCTGTCTGTTTTTAATGCTCTCAATCTCTAAATAAATTGTCTAATTAAATTGCTTATATTACTATTTCTTGATTTATTCATTTTAGAAGTTTTTATTTATATTATAGTTAATGAGGTTTTGAGGTTTTGGTTTTCATACATACATACATACATATATATATATATATATGTATGTATGTATGTATGTATGTATGTATGTATGTATGTAAGAAAGACCCTTGGTTTTAAAAATGTGATTAAACTATTTCTGAAGAATGAAATAGTTTAATCACATTTTTAAAACCAAGGGTCTGATAAAAATATAATTAGTACAATGAGTAAATGTTGTTCACTGCCATTTCAAATTATATATTATGATTCATTTCTGATATATTTTAATAAGTTACCACTGTTATTTATACTTTATTTATCACCAATTATTCACAAATATTTCAACAGGTTTTCCAATTACTAAATTTATTTTTTAAAAAATCAAGTGACGTGTGAATTTCTTCTACATGGAAGCCTCTGTTTCAGAGCCTTCCGTTTTTCTGCTCAAGTATAAATGACTATATTCAGCCATCCTAAGCCTTCCTGCACCCTGCTCCTGAGGGAGATATCCTATTTCCTGAATCATATACATTTTTTCTGTTTAATATTTTGTATTTCTCAAATTACTAGAGGATGCTTATAGCTATTAAATTATTTCCTAATAGGAAATCTATTTAATTCTATTCTTTTATGAGATTGAAAATGCATCGAAGGGTAAACCACCAAGTTAAAAATTGTGTTTCTTTATCAGTTTAAAAACATTGTTCGGTGAATTTTAGAGCTCATTATTGCTGTTGAAAAGTCTGATTCCATGCTGATTCCAGATCACGGGGAGGTGACTCACTGTTTGTGCTCCATGAATGTTTCTTAGGATCTTGTCTTCATTCCTAGTGACCTTGATGTGGGTGTTTCTTCACTTACGGAGATGGGCACTCTGGCTCACAGTCTGGAGACTTGAGTTCTTTGCTTATGTGACAGCTTATTTAATTTCCTTTCTAACTGATTTCTCTTGACTGACAAAGGGGGGAAAAAAGTAAGGAAATTGATTTTTTAAAAAATATAACAACAAGAAGAACACTCAGATTTGAAGATTAGAGGGTCTTAGAAGGATTTTTTTTTTTCCTTACACTTGTATAGGAAAGAATAGTCCAGTTTTAAGTGAACTGATTTACAGGTGGGATTGGTTTGTTGTTTAATCAGTGGAAGTCTCAATCAGTCAAACTGAGCAGGAAATGAAACTTGCTAGTTTCAGGGAAACAAACTCTTAATCTCAGTTAAATACCTATTTTTTAGATGTTTGATTTCTTATTTCCTATGCTAACTTTCTAAGTTTACTTTTTAGTTCAACTTCTTCGAGGATTTTTTGAAAATTTTCTTTCATCTATTTTTTAATTAAACAATCATAATTTTAATTTTCTAGAACTTTTTCTTTTTCTCCAGTTATACTTGAAAAAAATCACATCTTGTACTTGTTACAAGAATTCATTATCATCTTTTCTCTTACTTGGAATTTTTTTCAGCTTCTGTTTCTTTGGGGTTCCATTTAGTCTCTCTTCCCCTCTCTCTTGTTCTCTCTCTCTCTCTCTCTCTCCCCTCTCCCCCCCCCCCCGTCTCTGTCTTTATCTCTATTTCTATCTCTAACACAGTTTCAATCTATCTCCCCATATTAAAGGTAATCCTTCAGTAGACACTCATTAACATTTAAGTATGAGACACTACAAAGTAGATTGAAGATTCTCTGGGTGGAGGGAAGAGAAATAGGGAAGAATTGGCTTTGATTCCTTGGCTTCACTTCAGGGATTTGAGATGGCAAATAGCCCTCCCACCACCAACACTTCCATATGTTATTATATGTATGTTTTATTCCTGGGTTTTCTCCTCTATTTTTTTTCTAGAGAGGAATCCTTTAGCATCTAGTTTTGAAGAGATACACCTTGTTTCTTGCGTTTAGGAGCAGGGAATGAAAAGTAACTTGGGTGTCTAGAGTTCAAAATGCAAACTCTTGCTTCATCGTCTTATATTTTTGGGCCCGCATCTCACTCACATCCTCTCCTATGCCTGGTGTGCAGGAGTCCAGAGCCTCCAAGGTTTCTTTTCTTAGAGTGTAAATCTCTGGTCTCCTGGATGTAGAGGGATGGAAGGAGAAGGAAGAGGGAGAGGAGATAACTCCTGGTCACAGGAGTACAGAAGATAGAAGGAGATATGAAGGATAACAGCTCTGCACATCATTTTTACATGTCCCTTATTCCCATTACTCTCTTTATTGACATCCTCCTGGGTGCTGTAAGCTTACAAGTTTTTCTTGGGATCCTAGGGCATCTGCTGTATTCTCCTTGGTATGTCACCCTCCAGGTTTAGAGGTTATTATGATCTCTGCTCATTATGCTATTTTTACTCCCCCATCTACTTCCAAATTTAAAAAAAAAAATGTAGAAACCCCTTCTCTGTTCTTGTCTTTTCTTTAGTCTCTTTGTAATCTTGTTTTTAAACTACTAAAAAATATTATTTTAAGTTAGTTTTAATAGACTTTTGGGAGAGAAAGAAAATAAGTGTGTATAGTTATTCCATTCTGTTATAAGTGAATTCAAATATGAATTTCTTATCTATTTTTGCCTTTTCATTCTTTAAGATACATTTAATAGTCACTGAATGATGACCATAATAATAAAAATATAAGGACAACATTAATAATGTTCATTCTTGAAGTAATGTAGTATTTTACAATTTTAAAAGTTTTGAACACTTACTTATTCATGTAGAATAGATATTTTTTAATGCCCATATCATGCAAGATAATAGAGGTTACTAGAGTTTAAATAATATATCTATGATCACATGTTTAGCTGTCAAAGGGCCTAAAAATGTAACCTCAAATTCCTGACCCTTACCCTGGTACTCTTTTTAGGACATTATAAAAGTATTTTGCTAACCATTTTTGTGAGGTGTAAGTATGAACAAGGTCTAATTTTATCCCTCAAAGAGCTCTCAATCTAAGAAGAAGAAAGTTAGATGATATGTTAACTTTAATATAAAAAGGAATGGAAGTGGTGAATGGTTAAAGAAGTATAAATAGTAGTTGACAGAGGGTTATGGGCATAGGGAACATGGCACAGGGAATGCAGACAGCAATAAGGTAATGGCTATTTCTAGAGCCAGAGGGAAGATAGAGTATTCAGGGTGATTGTTTCATGAACTATATAAATGTCTAACCAATGTACTATATACTTGAATCTACTTTTTAAAAAGGAATATAATAGTATTTCAATATTAATAGGCTGTGCTTCTAAGATAGATAAAACGCTTAGAGAATGAAAGAGAAGGAAGTCTGGTTCTAATTAGAAAGATCCAAGAAAGTGGGCATTTGAGCTCTCACCATAAAGGAAGGAAGGGTACACTATAGATAGACAGATAGAGGAAGGGCTTTCCTAAGTGGTAGAAAAGAATCAGGAAATACATGATAGGGGAGCAGTCCTCAACATATTAGTGGAACAGATGAGCCGGTTGTCCATTGCAGGATGAATGGAAAAGGTGGGTTGGAAAGGGAATTTAGAGCAGCGTCTTGCTAAGAAATTCAGAATTGGTTACTTTCAAAAAAAGGGAATAAATGGAGTGACATGAAAATATGAATTTTTTTTTTCTATTTTCTACCAACTATTTTCCAAGTGATTTCACACTCTCTAGATATAAACTTAATTTTGAAAACTTATTTGGAAAGAATTGGAGGTCTTTGTCCCTAAAGTTGCTTCCTCGGGCTTAGAGATGTGAGAAATGGGAATAGGCTGGGAAGTTAAGAGGGGAAGAGGCTTTTTAATAACTTCCTTTGCATGCACAAATTTTGAAGATAAGGAACTTGAGGCCAAGAAAGGTTTTAAGCTGTAATTCCTTTCATATTCATCGCAATACATAATTCTTCTATAACAACAACAGTATATGTTTGTATAATTAAATATAACCATTTGAATTAGATTTCTGAAAAAATCGCCATATTACAAGAACTTGAGACATTATGAAAAAAAATTAGTGGGAATAATATCAGGAGTAAAACCTCTGAAAGACTTTATTTTTATGTTTACTAAAATAAAATAGTAATGACAGAACACTCAATATAAATAGGACTAATGATATTTTATGCATCCTAAATGAAAAATAATGGCTTCCGTGCAATTAATTTTCATTTACTACCTCATGAAAATGTTCAGGATTTTGTTCCCCTGCGGTTTCTAGGATAGCCCTGTACATTTGTTTTCTGGACATGATGCAGAGCCAGAGGCCTTAGTTTCTCCTCCACACAAATATGTCTTTCTGTTTTTGTGACTAGAATATTTGAACGTCTCTTAAAACACCTAAGAATGGTGAATACTTAAGATGGAAAAAGTTCTGATTGGTAAGTAGCTAGGCATACTTTAGAAAACCAAGGTTATATTCTGAGCTCAGCTACTGAGAAGATCTAGTCAAAGCATATGTTCTTCGCCTTTCTTACCTAGGTCTTACCAGGTCTTTTGGCTCACAGATGCTCTGCTGTGCCTTTATTTTCCTCAAGACTTCATCAATACATATGCATGTGTGTGTGCACGCCCACACACACACACACACACACACACACACACACACACTTCTACTCTTATTCTATGTTAATATTTCTGATCGTTATTTCACTCTCTTTTAAGTATCCTCAAGAATAGGTTCTATGCACTCCCCAAGTCTTGAACTACAACACTTCTGGTTCTATAAAGGTATGCAAGAGCAATTGCTTTACAGATAATTTCATGGAAGAAAATTTGTCATTAGAAATAATTTAACTTCCACACGTGAGCAACGGAAACGCTTCTGGAATAAGTAGGGCAAGACACCCCTGCCTCCTCCAGTGCTTTATTTGCTTGAAAAGCATCCATTACACCCCTTTCAGCAGACTGAGTTCAGTCTTAGAGGAGAAACACTGTTCTTGCAATCTCCATAGGTGAGGAGCTCATTCAGCTCATTGAAGTTGGGGTACAGGCTTAATGTAGAAGACATACTTGGAGTCAGAGGAAAATGGTTATGTAGTTCATCTTGGTAGTGTTGACCTGGTTCCTAAGGGAACCAGGCTACATCACCAACCCAGAAAAATATGAGATCCAGATCTCCAGAGTCTCTGAAAGAAAACATACATTGTAGGCACTCAGTTGATATGTATATACTCAGATGACAGAGCACCTCTCTGACTGATTCTGAAGAAGGAAGAAGCACCCACAGATGTCATTATCCAATGGAACATTAGGTGTGTAATATGAACCCTAAAAATTTTGAGGGAAGAAAAGTTAGTAGACAATCCAGGAGTGCTTGCCTCCCTACTTACATACCCTCCACACATACTGTTTTGAATAAAGAAAAAAAAAAAAAGATTTGAATACAGCTCATTACTGCAAAGAGTTTTTGAAGCTCTTTCAAATATGTGGTATGACTGAACCAAACTAGAGTTTTATGAGTAAGATGGAGTAGCTGGGATTCAAAGAAGGAATGGACACATGCACGCGAAGACTTTCATTGCTAGCAAACATACACATACACATATTCACAATAATACCACTATTCTGCCATCTCAGCCATAAGGTATGGTCATGGCATAAGACGTTGGGCCATTGTTCAGAGTAAGCAACAGATTAATATTCAGTCATCTTCAGTCAATTCTATAAAGTGTGAAACACTGGGTCTAAATAAGATACAAATAAGGGTCTTAAGAAATAAGCACAATTTCTTTTCTTTTACTAGCTAAGTATAATTTTAATTTTTAATTTGTATTTTATTTAAGCTCTGTGCAAATTAAAAATAAAATTTGCACAAAGCTAAAATGCATAGTCCCATCATTTTTGACAAATGTAGGTACCCATGTAACCTCCAGCCCTATCAAGATAACAAAATATTTTCATCACGTCAGAAAGTTGCCTTGTGACCCATCCCAGTCAACGCTCCCATGTCCACTGGCTTTCTTCTAATGGCTCTGCAAGCCTAAAGAGCCAAGATAACAATTGCCATTATTTATAGCAAGTAAAAGACTCCAAGAAATTCATCATCAGTCTCTGAAAGTAACATGTAAGTTCCACCTCTATCTTTTCCTCTTAGACAACTTTCCCAGAACCCATTTACTCTAAATATATTAGGACTTCTCATAATTATTTTTCTACCCAGCTAAGTATAATGCAAGGATGGGAAATATATCGTATGGTTTCATAGGAAAGACATTCGCTGTTATGTGCTCATTAAATAAACATGCTGTCTCTTTATATCAAGAGCTATCTTTTGCACTCTTACATTAGATCGCACTCTGTAAATAGATGATGCATTAAATGTTGCATCCCTGTGCCACTGCTGGCTTTGTTCATTTTTTATATATTATTATTAATCTGGATCGGGTTAACTCCTCATTGCCTAGGTCCGATTTTCTCAGTAACATTTTTAAAAACCTAGCAGAAACAATGGATGAAAGTATTCCATGGTTAAAGACTAACTACCACTTTGAGATGATTGTTATCCATAGGAAATGCTCCTTAAGGATAAGAATTGGTGATTTCATTCTTATTGAAAACACTTTCTTATGTATAGCTCTTAAGCATTTATTGTTGAGATGGATCATTAGATTTTGAAAGATATTGGATCAGAGGATCAAATCTAGATTTTTTTCTTTCTCTAACTTTCATCTTATTAACAATATCTTATTCACATGTGATATTAGGGCCCATGTGAATAAGTGTGTATGGGTCAGTAAAAATCCCTCACCTTAACCAGAATTGAAGGAGCATGTGCTATCATCTGAAGGCATAGAATTACCACCTCGAAAATGAATGAGCTTCATTGGGCTATAAATCATTACAGCAATTATAGCTATTTTATTCACTATTGTGCTCCAAGAGTCTACTTCATTGCTTGGCAGAGAAGGTGATTAATATATGTTGACTAAATAAACAAATAATTGGGTACAAAACTTTGGTCTCCTATCATCTAGCATGATATTTGGCACATAAAAACTACTCAAGACCTTCTCATTGAATAGAATTGTCCACAGTTAAATGGTAAAGGTTCTAAGCAAGCATAACAAATGTATCTGGAGCCACATCTCAGAGATTTGGTTCAAGATGGTTTAAAATTACTTAATTTAAGGCCCTAACTATATACTAACTATATGAATGTTTTGCAGACTAATAGAGTCAGGATGCAGTATGACACATTTTGGATCTGTCATTGATTAACCATAAGCAGTCCCCTCAGGCTCTCAAAAGCCTGCAATCTCATCTGTAAAGTGAGATTATAATACTTTACCAAGCTATGAGGATTAAATGAGACCTTTTATGAGAAAGTTTCTGCACAATACTTGGCTTGGTGGTTAGGATACTCTCTTTTGCTGCTCCCTTCTTAAGAAGTGACTTTCCCCAAAATGTGAAATACTTCTGAGATTATGAAAAAAAAAAAAAATGAAGCTGAAGTTTCCCCCACCTTGATATATCTTCTCAGTCTGTGGCTTCTAGTTATATTTGTTATAGATAAATGAGAGGTATTACTTCTGTTAGCACGGCTGATCTGTCGCTGCCGTGCTAGGGCAAGCTGGACTCTGAACGTGCTCTGAAACCTTGGGTTTCCTCCCTAAGCTATAGACTTTCAGACTATAGGGACCCTGAAGCACAGCATTAACCCAAAGCTCTGACCTGATGTTTCAGGCCTGTCAACATGAGATTTGGTAAGATCAACACTGAAATGAAAGTTGAGACTATATGCATATATTCCGCCTAAACCACTGACCAAGAAAAGGATCTATTTTTGTTAAAAACTGGCTATTTCACCATCAGCAAAGGGACTTTAACCACATACTTTCTATACATATTTTTCAGGTACACAGAATTAGAAGGTAATTCCTTTCAACCATGGTCCTGAGTGGAGAGTGGAGATTACAAGTTGCAGACAGCGCTGCAATTTTAAAAACTAGCAGACCATAGGCCCGGTGTGACTTTGCTTATTTCAGGGTCACATCAGGTTTTCTCCTGATGGCATTTAATAGGACACTTCAAGTAAATAGATAAGGGCACCAACATTTTGGGTGGGTGGCCTATAATTCCTGGCCTTATTTAGCCCAGGCATCTCTCCATCACATCCCTGCATGTCACCTACTTCCCAATCACACTGGTCTATACATGATGGCCTTGAGTCCAAGCCCATCAGGTCTAATATACCCTGTTATCTTTGGCCTTCTTACTTCTGCATGTACTGGTCCACAATCTGGAATATTCTCACCATCTTCTCTTCCTAGAGAAATCTAATACTTCCCTCAAGATTCTTGGCTCTTTCTCTGAAGTCTCGTAGATACTTGGCTTCATAATTATTTTATATGCTTGTATGGAGAGTTTTTACATACATGAATATACACACGGACAACGAACTAAGTCATAGTAGTTGTTCAGTAAATATTTGCAGAAAAAATTAGGAGAGTTTTGTTTAGTTATCAACCTAGGACATAAATCAGCATAATATTTGTATTGTGGGAAGGGGAAAGGAGTTGTAGAGATTCAGAAGATAAGAAGATAGTGCTACATATCTGACTCTACCTTTATAGGTAGGTGGTAGACTGATAAAGTAGTCCCTCTTCTCGCGAGGTGTTAACATATAATATAAATCAGGGTTTACATTGTTTTAAACACCATCTACAAAGTTCTTGCTAAATAGCAGTCACCCTGCTAGGTATTTTAACTCATTATAAGCCCCTAGTTAAATTGAAAATAGTAACCTATATACATTTACCTAGTTTTTTTATGATTTCCTAAGTGTATCTATATCCATGATCATAGGACGTGGTATTGTGTGGTGGTTAGACTCAGTATTTGCTTGAATTTGAGTTCTGGCTATACCATTTACTTACTTGTAAACGTGGGCAAGTCTATTAACTTCCCTAACACTCTGTTTCTTTGATTGCAAAATATAGGTAGGATATAACTTATAGGACTGTCATAATTATTAGTGGATCCCTAATACATATAATGTATGTTCTATCTATTTTTGATTCATAGGATGCATTCACAAAAGTTAACAATGATGATAATGATCTTTTTTGAGTTTATATATAACCCTGTGAAACAAGAAAAGGAGATTTTATTATTACCCATTTTACAGACAGAAAAATTATGATTGAGATCATTAAACTTCTGCTGCTTAAGTATCTTTCCAAAGGACCCAATTACTACATGAAGGTAGAAATTTGATCCTAGTTTTCAGATTCGGAATTCAGCCTCTTTTGTATATTACCTTCAACCTGAAATAGTGTCTTACTGTTTTTCCTTTGGTTTGCTGCTCTTTGTAGCATCAGCCTTGGCTCACATTTATGAAAGGCATGTGTGGGGAAGGGAGAATTCGTGTTCAAATGAAAACAGCTATGAAAAAAATGAATCTAATCATCTATCCCTTCTGAGCAAATTTAAAAGGAAATGATTTACCTATTTCTCTGTAGACCATTCCTAGGTACTATGAACAGTCGGTGAAAAAAGAAATGTCGGTTTCACTACTTTATTAAGCATCTTTTAAAAGGGTTTCAAAAGAGCTTTATTTATAAAATGTTGTAAAGGTATGAAAACATTACCAACTACAAAGATAGATGGTTGAAGTAAAACAAGAACTGATCCTTTTTGACAAAAATTCCTAGTCTGATAACCCTATTTCTTCCTTAACTACACTTCTGAGAATTTGACGTTAATCAAACCACAGTTTAAATAGACTGTTACATTAAGGAATGCGTATTTGTCCTCAGAGATAATGCTGAATCTTTTTTACTCTTTATCAAAGCACATTTTAATTGCCTGGCAAATTAAGAAATACATTCGCTGCATATGAGATGAAGAAATATGTTCACAAAAATAAATAAAATAAGAGATTCATACCAACATTTTGTAGTTTTATCTAGTTGTAGAGTTATTCAGTTCTACTCTATTTGGGACTATATCTACTTTAGCGTAGCTGAGATCAATTTTAGCAACTATTTGTAATTGTAGAAAAGGAATTAGGATGTTATACACACATATAGGTAGTGTGCATACATATATGAATATTCATATGACTTCATATGAATATGTATTACATATAATACATATTATAACATTAGCATTTTTTCTCTCTAGACCAGGAACATTGGATTGTATCTGTATCCTAAAATGTAACATAGTAGCTCATGTTTGTAAACAGTTCTCAACCTGTTAAGCCCTACTGATATCTCAGAGAGAGAAAAGGCAAATATTCAGGCCAAGATTTTACAGAAAAGACTCTATATTCATAGCATGGCATTATGCATTACATTGTATAAAAGGGAGAAGTGGCAGAAATAAAAATACACCCTCTAGCCCTTAAGGAACATAAATCCGAATTTGTTATGTTGAATATTAAATAATAAAATTTAAGAATGGTATCAATAATTTATATTTTTATAGTGCTTTGCCATTTTCAAAATGCATTCAAGAGCTATTGTTCCAAGTGATCCTCATACCAACACTGCTTAATAGGATTTGACTCAGCACACTTTGCTAAGGTACAACTAATGAAATAGATATTATTATTAGCTCCATTTTATATATAAAAAAATTTTTTTAAAGGAGTTTCACAAAGGTTAGTTGGCTTACCCAAAGTGACTTGCTAATAAATGTTTCAGTTTAGACTTGAACCCATTGAACAATGGGATTGTTAAGTCCCATTGCTCTGGTTGTCAGGGAAAGCCTAGAAGTCAGGAAAATTCATTTCTCTTGTGAGTCTAAATGGCATAGCCAGATCTTGACACTTTTCAAAATTAAATGCTCTTCTACATCACCATAGTATATTGTTCATTTCTCTGCTGTATAACACCCATTATAGAATGCAATGTTGTATATTTAGTTAACTATTTATCTCTCTCCTTGAAACTCGAGTTTCTGAGAGCAAGGATCAAGCTTTATCACTGTGTTCCTATTAGATGGTCTTATACTGTACTTTCTGATTCTCTTCTGATTATCTTCCTAGTCTACAGATAATATTAAGGCAGAAGCATATAGTTTCTCTGCCAGTTGTGGGTAGTTTGCAATCTGCACCTCTCCAGCCATTAGAATTTGTTCTGAATTGAACATTAGCTCAGAACTCTTAAGTTAGATGCCAGTTTTCAAAGCTAAGGACACCTCTTCCTAAGTTTTCCTACTTCTCAGCAGGTACGAGGGGCCCTTGTCTATTTCCTTTTTGACTCCTTTTCATACCTAGATGCTCTTGTTCTCTTATTGCTTCAAAAATGAACATTCCACCATCCTTCATATTATCTTTAGAATTATACAAGTGGTTATCCAGCTGGTGGAAAGTAGATGGAAGAGCCCTGATGGCAGGCACCTGTTCTCATGCAGTTTTAAGTAATATGAATTGCATGGCTGTCACACAAAGAGGTAAATCCAGAGGTTGTACCTTCTACCTTGACCTTTAGTCACTCAAACCCATTTCTAACATTTGGCACTTGGGCTGTCTCCTCCTGATAAATTTATCTCTGTGTTTTTCATTTGATGCTCATTTTCTTCTGATATCATGCCTCTATCTAGCCACTAAAGGTATGTTACTATTTCCATAGTCCACTGATACCTGCAACTCATCTCTAGTGCATTTAATTTTACTTTTTATTCCTGAGTTCTTCACTCACTTGCTTAACTCTATTCAAAGATTCAAAAGAATTTGACTTTTTAAATTAGTACATATTTCTAGAGCAATTTTAGGTTCATAACAAAATTGAACAGAAAGTACAGAGGGTTTGCATATACCCTCTGTCCCCAAACGCACACAGCCTTCCCCACTGTAGACATCCTGTACCACAATGGTATATTTGTTACAATTGATGAACCCATGTTGACACATAATCATCTCCCAAGTCTGTTGTTTATATGAGGGTTCATTCTTGGTATTTTACAGTCTATGGGTTTGTTAAAACATTTTATAACGATATGTTTCCACCATTGTAGCATCATACAGAATAGTTTCGCCTTGTAAAAAATAATCCTTTGTGCTCTGCCTATTCATCCCTCCCTCCCCTCTAACTCCTGTCAACCACTAATCTTTTTACTGTCTCAATAGTTTTATCTTTTCCAGAATGTCATATGGTTGAAATCATACAGTATATAGTCTTTTGAGATAGGCTGTTTTCACTTAATAATATGCATTTAATATTCTTCCCTGTGTTTTATGACCTGATAGCTCATTTCTTTATAACATTCTATAATATTTCATTGTTTGGATGTATCACAGTTTATCTATTCACCTACTGAAGGCCATCTTGATTACTTCAAAGTTTTGGCAATCATGAATAAAGACAATTATCATATATTTTAAAGACTTAAAATATTTTGTGTTGTTTTTAGTATATGACTGCAATCACATTACATAGTTTTAATATCTTGATTCATTGAAATTCCAGATATTTCTATTGGAGACCTAGTGTATTATATGCTGTACAACAAACTGTCACATTTAGCAGCTTAAACATCATACATTTATTATCTCATAGTTTCTGTGAGTCAGGACTCCAGGCACAGCTCATCTGTGTCCTCTGCTTAGGGTCCCATAAGGCCAAAATCGAGATGTTGGCTGGGCTCTGTTGTCACATAGAGATAGGACTAAGGAAGAATCTGCTTTAAGCTTACAAGATTTTTGATAGAGTTAAAAGAGAATCTACTAACGAGAGAGTCTTATATAATGTAACTTAAATAAGGGAGTGATTCCATAATCTTTGTCATAGTCTATTGGTTAAAAGCTATTAACAGGTTCCATTCACTCAAGGAAAGAGATTACACAGAGACATCAATACCAGGAGGAGGGGATAATGAAGACCATCACAGTCCGTCCACCCCTAGACACTAGTGTAGTGTTGGTAAAAAGGGAATTGGTAAGAATTCAAAGACCTGGGACCTCATCCTGGCTCTCATACTAAATAACATTAGGGATATGGCACAAATAGTGTTGTAGGTACTTAACTTTTTTCATCTATTATATGAGTGGTTGGTTAGATGATCCCGAGCGTTCTATAAATTCTAACATTCTATAATAGGTATCTCTATGGAAGTATAGCATGGTAAAAGATTTTCCAAGTTCAATGACTGAATTCTGATGGGTTCCTTAACACACTGGTATTTATTAATTTACTCACTGCAGCAAGATGATTCAAGTGGTTCTAATGCGTCCAAGATAATAATAGTGAGAATATGCATATTATCAGGAGTTTCCTTCTTCAATGAGTCAATACTAATTACTATTTAGTATGAGAAATTTGAAACTTAGTAATGTTTCAGGTTGCTTTTCTTGGTGTTCACACACCCTAGGACAGTGACCAGCACATTATAAGCACTTGGGAAATTCATTGAACAACTGTTGTTGAACTTTCCAGATTATCAAAGTTTTAATGTTGTCTGCACAAATTTTTGAAGTAAACTAGGTTTTAGTGAATTTGCTTTTTTTGAAATATCTGTTGGTAGTAATGGTATTGTTGATACTATTGATATGTATAACATTTACTTAATCGAAATCCTTGTTGCCCTAGAACTAATTTTTAAGTATATTGGTATACAATATAATATTAGTTTCAGGTGTATGATATAGTGATTTGATATTTTTATACCTTACAGTGTGATCACACAACAAATTTTAGTACTCATCTCTCACTCTACAAATTTGTCACAATATTATTAACCACCCATCCCCCTCTGGCAACCATTCCTTTGGTCTCTGTCTATTTGTATGAGTCTATTTTTGTTTTGTTTGTTCATTTTTTTGTTTGTTTTATTTTTAGATTCCACATATAGGAAACCATATGGTATTGGTCTATGTCTTTCTCTGTCTGACTTATTTAACTTAGCATAATACTCTCTAGGTCTACCATGTTGTAATAGAATCACTTCATTCCATTCATGATAATTAGAGAAAAAGCAGTATGGTGTGTTTGGAGTAACTTTTACTTGGTTTCATAGAAGAGAAAAAGGAGAGGCTAAAATTTTCTGTCTCATCAGAAAGTGCTGGATGGTGCCATAGGTTGGGGAGTAGTAAATACCTAGTATCTAATCCTGGCTCTACACATGTTCACTATGCGTCTTTAGGAAAATCTCTTATTCTCTCTAGGCTTCAGTTTCTTCATCTGAAAAATGACCTAGTGATTTTCAAAGGTTGCTTCCAGACATCACAGTTTGTGGCTACAGCAATCTTACTTAGGTTAACATATGGCCCATTATTTTAGCTTAATTGTTGTGCCATGTAAATGGAAGGAGGAATGGTAGTCCGTAGTATAGATACTGGTCCTCCAACATCAAGAAATGTCCTAGATCTCCTGCTTATATTTTAAACAAACCCCTCCTAACCAACAACACACGATATTCTTGTATCATAGGAGAGTAGCCAATCATCGAATGCTTTGACATAGTCTTGAATCCTCAGTTTTCCTTGGAATATCTAGGAGGTTCAGAACTAGGTTCATGACGATCTTCAGACTTTAAGTTTCAACTCTTGCCTTACTCATCTCCTCTGTCTATATAGATTCTCTGATGAGTTGTTTATGCAGCCCTAGACTCATCCTAGTGTCATAACTGATATTAATATAGCCAGGGAGGTATTGACAGACACCGAAATATTATTTAGAAGGACCTAAAATAAATCTTGGTGACAACATTACCCAGAAAGCATGAGGAAAACCAAGGTATATGAGTAATTTCATGAATGCCTACAGGTGCCAGCTGCCATTCTGAGAAGAATTCAAAGACAAATACATTCTGCTCTCATGATGACATGTCTAGACAGGAAAATAAGTAAACACAATAAGTAGCATTGCAGAATGTGAAAGTGCTATGATAAATAAAACTAGGTAAAAATTTCTTTGGAAGTAGAGGAGATGGGGAACGTGATGAAGCTGAGAGAAACTAATGAAAGGCTTTCTGGAATAGGTGATGTGGGCTGGATCTTCAAGAACACAAAGAAGTTATTCATAATAGGATAACTGTGTGTGTGTGTGTGTGTGTGTGTGTGTGTGTGTGTGTGTATCTCACATATGGAACAGGCAAAATAAAATAACTAAAGACCTAAGGAGTAACATGAGGTGGGCAAAGTTATGAAATAATTTGATGTCTTTAATGGAAAACTGTCATCATCACAACTTAAACACAGAGCACTTTGGGGAGTGGAAGACAAGGCTTAAAGGGCTGGTGTAAGATTAATAAAGAAGAGCTCTGCTAGAATATGCAAGGCATTTGGGGAGTAGACATTATCTTCAGGGAAATGGAGAATCTTTAGAACATTTCACAAGATAAAGGATGTATTACATGTTTTAACATCCTCTGTCCCAGAAATTCCTCTCCTAAAAAGTATCTTAAGGAAAAAATTTGGATAAGTGCACAAAAAGACATTGATGTGAAAATGTTCCTGACATTTTTTTTTATGGAACAGTGAAAAGTTGAAAACAGCCATATAGAAAGTTTTTAAAATAAAATATTGTACATCCATTAAATGGACTACTATATAGATTTTGTGTATGGAAAGACATGGAAAGATATCCATAATATATCATTAAATAAAACACAGATTGTACTATAGTACAATCTCATCATTATGGGCATGTATGATTTTAGGTGTATTAAAACATATGGAATGATATTCCAGTGGTTTCCTCAGGAATTATACTTTTTATATCTATGTGTCTGTTTTGTTTTGTTTTGTGTATTTTGTTTGAAGTTTTTCTAATAATCAAAAAACAGAAAAGGCATTTATTTAAAGAAATTCTATATCAGGAAGAGCACCATAGCTTATTGTTAGGATTGGGATGGAAGAGTTTCTTAGTTGGAACAAAAGCTGAAGTACACTGTAACAGAGATTCACAAATTACAGTGTTTCAGACAAGATATAAATTGATTTCTCTCTCATGTAGCAATTCAGGTTAAATAGAATAAGCAGTCTCTGAGTTCACAAGCCACCAGGGACCCAAGCTAATAAGGCGGGTGCAATATCCTCAAAATTGGTATCTGAGATTTTCTAGCCCTTGCCATTTTGAGACAGTGGAAAGGAAATGGGAGAAGAGTGTCCAAGACAAGAGCCTTTATTGAGATGACTTGAAATCTGCACATATCACTTTCTCATGCTCATTAGTGAGAATTTAGTCATAGAATGAATTGAGGGTTCAGGGGAGGGTTATCAATCAGCAGTCTGCCACAAATAGCAAAGGATTCTAGATGGGAGACTGGTTTGCAGGCTAATATATTAATCACACTAAGAGATGAGCTCTATTTTCTTGTTACTGTTTATTTTTAAATGAGCCTCAGATGGGTAGAATTGGACTAATCATCACTCTTAGTTCACAGTATGCACTGTCCTCATTCGTTCACACAAGGTTGTTTGTTTGCTATAAGATAAATCACCACCCCACATAAAATTGGTTGGGTTTTCCATATAGCATAATACCCCTAAACTCAGTGACCAAAAATAACAATGACTTATTAGTCCATAATTCTATGGGTCGGCAATTTGCCTGGGCTCACCTGGGTGGTTCCTATGGTCTGGGCAGGTTTGGCTGGTGGTCTCACTCACTTTGGAGAATGCTCTGACTATTGGTTAACACTGGTTCTCGCTAGGGCCTTCTGGGCCATATTCCTCTACCAGGATAGTTTAAATGTATTCACATGGCAGTGGTCGCAGTATTCCCAGGATCATCAAGAGAGGCCACACTCAGTGTGCAAGCATATTCCAAGCCATCTTCCACCATATTCGCTTTTATCCCATTGAGCAAGCCCAGAGTCAGTCATTTACGACGCTCATAGTTGGTGTGGGAGAGTACTACCAAGGGTGTGGGTACAAGGAGGCATGAGCATGTGAAGGCCATTACTGCAGCGGTCTGCCATGGTCAATAAAATCTACAGCAATGCACGTGGTCCTCACCTATTTCAGCCTTCTGCCTCCCGCCCCAACCCAAGATAACACTATCCTGAAACATGTATTCATCACTCCCATGTTTCCCTTTATATAAAGCGTTTGTTTGTTTTACTGGGTTTGAATTTTATAACACAACAAGGTGTCATGAGGATATAATCTTTTGGGATGACTTTCTATCTAATAGTGTATTGCTAACATAGTATACAGTTGTACATAACCATAGGTTGTTTGTTTTGACTCCTGTATAATATACCATTATATAAATATACCATATTTTACCTGTCTTTCTATCTGAAAATGAATGGTATTTGGATCATGTCCAGATTTTAGCTACTACGGACGGTCCTGCTGCAAACATTCTTGAACATGCCTTCTGTTATCCACGTAAATGTGTTTCTCGGATATGTCTGGGGGTGAAATTATGAACATTCTATGTTGTGAAGTAATTCCAAATTATTTATCAAAGTGATTATGCCAATTTACATTCTCACCAGCACATCGTAAGAGATCCTATTGATCCACAGCTTCTTCGCAACTTTGTATAATATTGAAAGGCTTCTTCTTCTTCTTCTTTTTTTTTTTTTTTTTTTTATTTAAAGGGGTTATAAAACTGTATCTTACTGTGGCTTTGATGACAATGATTACATGAACTGTCCTTAGTCACTACTCTTGACAGCAGGACACCAAAGCTTAGCCTTGAGCCTGCCTGACGTGCTGGCCCTAGTCCCACTCTGGCTCAACTCCAGCTTTTCCTGTTTCTCTGACAACCCCTGTGATTGAAGATGTATTAGGCCCCCTCACCAACCCCATGTAATTACATTAAGTTTCTTCCAAAGCTGCAATTCTGCATTTTTATTTCTTTTCTTTCAAAGTGTTTTTTCTGTGGCAGCCGAATGCAGGAAAAAGAACATGAGATTTGGAATTGAACAAAACTGCTAAAGATTGTACTTCCTGTACTTAACTAGCTATGCAACTTTGGACAAGTTATTTAATTTTTCTAAGTCCCAGCTTTCTCACATGTGCAACAAATATAACATTTCTCATTTTGTTGTGTTACATGGTGACATATGTAAGAGGATATGCAATACTTGTATATAATAGGTGCTCAATAGGAAGCACTGCTGATAACTCAGCAAATGCTCTCCGGGTTTGGGTTCCAAGTCGAAGAATCCAGCCTGTTGCAGCATCAGGATTAGGTTGGTTAGCCTTGCCTGAGGTTATTAGCTGCTTCAGTATTCATTTGTGTCAAATGGAATTGTGATTTCACTGTGGCTCACAAAACCATAGTCAGATCTGACAAATCCAATCAGCTAATTTTTAGGTCAAGTCTTAATGATTATGATGTAGATCGTTAGCCACTATCCCACCTGTATATGAAATATGACAGATCTCAATGTCTGGCATTTTCATGACTAGCATTAATAACAAGTAAAATGAGGTGATTGCTACTTTGTTCCAAGAGAGAAGGACAGTGGGTTGGAGGAATAGGGGTAGGGAGATGTACCGGGCATCATATTCTCCTAAGAGTCAGGAAACCTGCCTTGTAAACCTAGCTCTGCCATGAGCATGTTGGGCGATCGTGAAAATATCTTAACTTCTCCAAGTCTCAGTTTCCTGAGAAAGTTGATAAATACACATTTGATAAATGTTTATTGGATTAAAGTGAATAGGATCTGAAAAATGGCAATGGTGGACCAAGCCATGCCCAAGATCCCTGGTTAGCTCCCGCACATTCTCCACACTGCAGGCGAAGCACCAAGTCTTCTCGGATTGCCCCAGCCTGGCAAGCCCCTCCTCATGAGGTCACTGCTTCTTGTTGAAGCCCTTTTTAAAGGATTAAGGACCCTAAAATGGTCAGATGAGGCCTCAAAATGTACATGCAAAGGTAACTGTAGTTTCTCAAGAGCCCATACCTATACTGTGAGTGACATTTAAAGGCTAGGTATACCTGGATGCTATAAAGGAGTGGCTCATGGTGAGTGAAGTGCAAGTCCCTTTGCTACATTCTATAGCTCCCTTCCTGTTGTCGCATGGTTCTGCCTTATGTGTGAGTGGCCTTTCCCTCGAATAATCTTGTCATCTGAAGCTAAATTAGATATTGCTTCCCCAGCAACCTCAATTTGTGTTTAGGATACTTGTGTTAGAGTATCATTTGGAGGTCTGTCATTTCAACTCCTCAAGACCCAGGCAGTTATGAAAGAAACATTAAAGCATAACCACATTTCCTCAATTTAATGCAAGGCAATAAGGTCTAAACCCCAAGGCTAGGGTCCTAATCCCAATTCTTCTACTGATAGCTTGTATATTTTTCAGTGAATTGCCTCCGTTTTCTGGGACTCAGTTTTCTTATTTAGAAAACAGGGATAATAGTATCTGTTCTGCCTCCTTTGCAGGACCATTGAGAGGCTCAAACAAGATAATGTATGTGATATTGCCATGGTGTTGCATTGGGGGTCATTATTACCAGGGACCATCTCCATCTGTTTCTGCAGCCATCACTAATCCTTAGCTGATGGGATACTGTCATAACCATCATCTGGATATGTTGTGTTTACACAGCGCTTACTCAGAGGAGCTAAAGGCAATGGGGCTTTTCTCCTGTATCATCCCTGGGGGATCTTTCGTAGTGTAATAGCTCAGAGCTCAGACATATTTTGCAGGATAATCAGCTCAAATTCTCTTCTGGTTTGTTTCAGCCCATTTCCACTGTTCCATTCCCTGAGACCAAACCTCTCTCCGGCAGTGGGGAAAGTAGAACTAGTGCCAGATTATCCGATTGCAGAAGCTAGGAAAACAATCACTGCTACACATTGCAAAAATATATTTTTATATTATCATGGTCCTGATACTGATTTCATAACGTCACATCGCATTAGTGATATGAGGATTTTTTCCTCCACTGCAGGGCCCTCACCTCCACTCCTTCTATTGGAAAGAAACAGGTTGCCTTCTAATTGGGATGCAAAGAACATTCTTTGTTCCTTTGCAGAATACCATAGTGATTAAAGGCATGCATTTTGGATTATAAGTGAAATGAGATTAAAAATCTATCTTTGCTATTACCTAGTTATATGACTTTTCCACAAGTCACTACCAAGAACAGTGGGGTGTGTTAAAACCAAGAGAGAACCAGAATCTTATCAGTCCCCTTTTGCCATGGCGTCCTGCTGCCACATGATGGCACTGTGGAACACAGACTCTGCACAGCCTGAACTTGCCCCAAGGTTGCCCTTGTGAACCAGTCTTGGCCTCTTTGCCTTCAGCCCCATCACCCTTCCCTGCCTTCTCTGAATCGCAGTGTGGAGAGGCCGATTATAGCTAGCAGAAGTTTCCAGCCTCTGTGTCAGCTAGCTTCTGAATGGTTTCAGCCAATGGGGGACACTAGGGGAGATTAGAAGATGAAAAAGGGAGAAGCCAGAGCATTTCTCCTTCTTCCTCTCTGCCCTACGCTCCGGGTCAGATAACATTGCCTTCCCTTTCCTGTTTTGTTTTGTTTTGTTTTGCTTTTTTTCTGCTATTACTAATCTATGAGTCACCCCACATTGCTCTACTTGGCTTCTCTGTGCTCCATCATCTGCATAACAAATTTTCCACGTTAAGACTGGGATCATTTCCTTCTTCCTGGTTAGACTGACTGGTACCACTTGCAGGACCCCTGCTAGTACTGTGGAGGTCTTCTGCATTAGCTGCAAGATTACAGCTTTTGTTGCCAACACACCGATGCTCATGTACTGATTGCACAAACAAGATGCTGAGTCAACTCCTGAGGAGCTCCCAGCCTGAGCCCAGCCTGTGCCCAGCGTGCTGGACTCTGGACTCTCCTATAACCTGTGCCCTGTGCTGAGCCAGGGTCACCAGTCATACTGTCCTGCTTCCTGGTGAATTCTCCTTGGCAAATTTTGGCCAAAATATTCCTACATTTAAGTTTCTGAAACATGGTTTAGGGTCATGGTCCTTCTGTTCTCTGAAGGCTCCGAAATCATTTTGCACATTAATCTGTCATCTCCTCAGCAACCAGCCCTATAAGACAAAGGTCATAAATTTTCTACTCCAGTTTTTCTCCAGGGCAATGGATGCCTAGTGCCCTGCCTTATAATTGCATAATTAAGGGAGGCCACCAGTAGAAAGCTTTTCTAAGAGACTCGCTGATACTGGCTACTGAAGATTAAACTGGAGCTCAGCTATCACCTCCTCCTTGAAGCCTGCCTTGCTTCTCCCAAGCAGTACTTAATCACATGCCCTCTATGCTACCACAATTCCCTGTTTATGCATCTGTTGTAGCACCTGTTACTTTGTTTATAATTGTGTGTATACCTGTGTATCGAGAAATATGAAAACCCTTTTTAAAGGTTATGGGAGCTTTCCAAAATTGTAAGACCGCAACTCTTACAATTAATCCCATTTCTCCAGATTACATTCCCTGCTGCCTTCACTCATGTGGGGATCAGCTACTAAAAGCCATTCAGTCCTCTCAGCTGTAATGGCTAAGGATCTTCTTCCCCTTTTATAGATAAGGACACATTTCTAGAGAAGGAGACATTGGGTAAACTTGTCCCAGATCTCCTTGCTAGCTAAGTGGTCTAATTTAGAGGTGTACCCAGATCTATGCAAAGACCAGAGTGCTCTTTTCTGACACCCTGGGCTGCCTTTACTGAAATGTCCTGTTTACAACAATATGCAGTGGTACAATTTATCTGCCTGCCTGAAAGATATTACCAGACAGGGACGCTGCTTTGGAGAATGCTGTTCTATATGAAATGGAAAATGGAAAAAAGGAAAACAAAACATATACCAAAGATTTCTACAGGCACCTGCTGTAAGTCTCCTCAACAGGATTGTAGAGGCACACACTGTCTTTTAAGATTTTAATCCTTTTTTAGCTTTTTTTTTTTTTTAGGTCAATTGATTTTTTCCCCCCTGAGAAACTATTTGAGTACCATCTGTCACTCACTGAATTCTACAGCAGGTTCACAGCAGCTGTTTTAGGAAAGTGTTCCTTTGCCTGTCATTTCCCATGTCTTTCTGTCATCACAGAATGTCTGTCAGAGCAGGGATCCAATGCCTATTCCACTGTGAACTCTCTTAACCATTTCTGCAGTTCTACCTCACTCATTTACTACACTGCTCAGGCAAGATTTTGAACTTGCCCACTGGTGCACAACTTGCATCAAGGAGTGGGGATGGAGAAATCACTCATCACTCAGCCACTCCTCCACCCACTTATTCATTTGTTCCATATGCTTTCCCTAAACCCTGGAGGTATCCAATGTCCATGGAGAAGACCAACTTGGACAGAGATAATTACAGTGGCACATTCTCAGAATCCTCACAAATATACCCATAATAGCATGTGGGGTGCTTGGGAGGGAACAACTAGCCCAGCTCTCTGTAGAGGAGAGGAAAAAGGCGTTACAGGAAGAGAACTTCAAGTTAGTCCTAAGAAATGAATTAGGAATGCCTCCTGTGCGCATGGAGAGAGCAAAGTGGATGCAGGTGGAGGAAGATGCTGCGGCCAGGCTTGCAGGTGTGAACAACTGGGATAAGAGAATGATTCTCCACCCCGGTGCGGGCGTGGAGGTGAGCCTAGATGGACCCTTGTGAAAGCAAATCTATGCCAGTCTGAGGAGGTCAAACTCAGTCCTATAAACAACGGAAAGCTATGGGAATTTTAGACATGATGTTCAACAGGAGCTTTTTCAAGGGACCTGTTGTGTTCAGCCATCCTCCTTCCCTATTTCATTTTTTGCTCTCTGGATTCCTGCTCCTTGTTAGTCATGTGACACAGCACACTGGAGAGAAAACAGCCAGGGCAAGATTTGAACTTCATCCCTTGTGGCTGTGGCATCTCTGGTAAGCACAGATGCCTAAACCAATATCTCTTTTATATATAGCAAAGCACAGGCTAAGGCTTAGAGTAAGTTCAGTCCTAACCATAGTTTGTATGAGAACTATCTTCAGTCTCACCTCTCCTGGTTGAGGTTTTCTCACTTCTGTGTTTTTGATCAAGCAACTCTCTCCTCCTAGAATTCCCTTCTTTCTACAGGTCCATATAAAATTTTCCAACTTGGCCTAAAGGATATAATTGTGTGCTTCTTTAAACTCTCAGAATACTTTACCCTATGAAGGTCACTGCTCCCTGGAGATAGTCATATGTAATAGAGGAGGATAGTCTTGCCTGGAATACAAACCCCAGGCAACAGCGTTGCCACCTCTCTATTTCCGGTATCGGGATAATGCCTGGCTTTGAGTGCTTACGTAAAAATTGTGCAGTGACCTGAGCACAGACTCAGGGGCCTATTAGGACCGGGTTCCCATCCTGAAATTAGCACTTTCTAAGTGTTATTTAACACTAAGTCATTTAACCTCTTTGATTCCCAAGGAACATCGATAGGTTAGAGGTCATAAATGTAAAAAACCCAGCCTAGTCTCTAGGACACAAGAGGTGCTTCGTAAAGGGTGTCTGTGAATAAGTGCTTTTTTTCCCCCCTTCTCTCTGCCCCTTTCAACATGGGGCTTGTGTTTTCCTGCTACACTAGACGCCTATAGGACAAAAATCTAAAAATAAAAAATCTCAATAAACTAGATTACAGAACTCTCAGAGACCCCCTCTATCCCCATGAAAAATGATCCCAGGGAACAAAAACACATAATCAAGGGGAGAGATAAATGTTATGCAAAATTGCCATCTCAAAATAAGAGCTTAGCCACACCACATTCTTCCCCATAATCGCTTCATGGCAACATGTGCAGCGCCTCATCGAGCCTGGAGTATATTATGAACCCCTGCAGACACAGAAATTTTTTGAGCTGTAGGTTGCAGGAACCCACAGAGCTGGGAAAGCAGAGGTTTAATGGTATTTTAAATGTTTTGACTATGTAGAATACAGAATCTGCAGTCTAATCATTTTCAGAATACTTGATGTGCAGTAAGCAGCCATGGGTCTTGTGTCCTTCCGAGCCGTCTGCACTCAGAGCAGGGAGAGTTCAAGGGAGGGAAAGGGGATCACAAGTATCTGGAGCTGCTACTATGTGCCATGGTGCTTGTCTTCAGTTGCTTCTTTTAATCCTTCCAGCAGCCTTGGGAGGTAGGTGTTCTAAGCAGTGCCTCTGGGCATGAAAGGTAACTGATACCCTAAGTCCTTCTTTCTGCCATGATCCCCTAAGGTTCACCCCATGACACACTCCCACAGGGTTTCACAGAGTACCTGAACTCTGGCATGTGAGTGTCTAAAGTTTTGTTATGATAAAAATACTCCTAAATTGACTCTCATTTATATATCAGAATTAAATCACTTTTTACACCTAATTCAAAGCCTTATTCAAAATGGTCAAAGAGTGGAAGCAACCCAGGAGCCTGTGGAAAGGTGAATGAATACACAAAATGTATAGCCATACAATGGAACATTTTTTCAACCTTGAAAAGAATAGAAATTCTAACATATGTTATAACATGGTTGAACTTGAAGTCTGTATGCTAAGTGAAATAAGCCAGTCTCACACACAGAAACACACGCGCACGTACACACAAAATACTCTATGATTCCATTTATATGACTGTACTTACAGCATTCAAATTTATAGAAAAAAAGTAGAATGGTGGTTGCCAGGGGCTAGGAGGAGCAGTCAAGGGAGTTGTTGTTTCATGGGTAGAGAGTTTCCACTTTGCAAGATTAGGAAAGTTCTGGAGATTGGTTGTACAACAACATAAATATACTTAACAACACTGAACTGTGCACTTAAGAATGATTAAGATGACAATGTTTGTGTCATGTATTTTGCCACAATTTAAAAAAATTAAATCCTTCAAAATGTTGACACTTTACTGCGTCAAGATAATTTACTGAAATGTTAACTGTATGTTATTTCCTCTGAAGTGGAAAAACGGACAGAAAGAATGGGGCTGATAGTGACTGTCCCTCTATAGCCTGTCCCCATTCTAAGGAGGAGACCAAAACTACTTGTTCTCTCACCCCAGGGGGACCTGCTCTTCTGATTTTCATGAAAGCCAGTTCTTTAAGGTGATTATACTTATTGTTTACACAGAGAAAGAACCAAAAGCTTCTTAGAGCAGAAGGAATTTAAAAGGAAGACTCGAGTATTTCATTCTGGTGCATCACGAGGTTAAGGGCCCACACTGAAATCCCATGGTTTGGGTCTGGTTAGGTCATCCCTGGCAACCTGACTTGTTTCTCTTGAGCTGGACTGATGCTATTATCCTCCCTCTGCTAAATAAATCTAGACAGTTCTCTTCCAGGAACCACTCCAAAATGTGTTCCAATAAAGTATGTGAACATATTTTTTGAAATGTAGACTAGAATAAAAGGATGGGTATTATTGTTATTTTATACCAAAAAAAAAAAAAACTTTTAGAGTTTTGTGATGGAGTAAAAGAAAAGGGAGAGTCAGAGATAAAATTTGAGAGACAGCTAAGAGAAGATCCTGGAAGGTCATGAAGGAAGAATGTAGAGGTCTAGGTTTGCAAGTCCTGGGTATCCAGGGAAATCCTCAGCCTCTTGCTTGGACCCCCTGACTGTTGACGGCAGTAGAAACTTTGCCAAGGCTGGGAGACCAAGAAGCCTGGACTCTGCGAACCTGGCTCCTAGACTTAGCAAAGGCCCAGGTGACCAACTTGGTGAGAGAGAATTGTTGACTCTGAAATGTCATGAGTCTCTAGGCAGCTACCTGTGTTAAGCACAATTAAAGAGGCTCTTGGTTCTATGGGCCCTCCCCAAAGGCCGCACTCTGCATAAAACTGCTGGGAACTTTGTAAGCCCTGGGGGCCACAAATGCAGATCTTTACTGAGATTAGATTTTTCATCAGTGTCAGGAAATCAAAGCTGTGTTTAAAGTTACATCTGAAGTTGTGTTTAATTTGATTTTAAGTGACATTACATTTGTTGAGCACTTAGCTCTATGAGTACACATTCATATCCACTAAAATTTATTCTTAATAGATTATTTGCACACACCATCCTGTTGATTTTATAGATACACCTTAAGTTTTGATACTCCAGCTGCTCTAAATAAGTATTTGTGAACCTCCTCTCACTCACCGCCCCCTCGACTCAGGTGGACCTGCCTGCTAGAACAAACTGACTCTTGCCTGACCATTCCTCTCCAGCCGGCCCCATTCTGTTATCTCAGTGAAGATTTCCATCTCTAGACCCCAGCCCTAGAGACCCCAAGTCTTGCTCTGTCTTTCAAATGTCACATCAATTTGATCAACCCTAGCCCCTACCCTTTCACCTCCATTCTCTCCAAAAACACATTTGGGAGAGGGAAATCAAGGCTCAAATAAGCTGCCCAAAGTCACCCAGGGACAGCACAGAAGCCAGGGATATAAGACAGAGTTCATGTGGCTCCAAAGCTTGTATTCTTTATATATGCAGCTGCCTCTATAATCCAGTGTCTACACAGAGTCGTACAGTCAATGTCGAGTAAATAGTTTTATGTTTCTTAGAGTAAAATATGCAATTAATGAAAGACACCAATAACTTTTCATGAACAATGAAAGAACATGTGTCATTGCTGTCTTGTTGCAGGGAAGGCACACTGGGGCACAGAGCATAAACCCCCTTCTGTTACTAACCGGCAGTGTGAACTTCAGGAAGGTACTTACTCTTTCTAGATGTCAGCGATCTCTTCTGCTAATGAGTTTTGTAACTAAATGGTCCTTAAGAACATTCCAAACTTGTGCTTTCTATAGCCCTAGCCCTAGCCAGTCCGATGCCCCAAACCAAGGACGAAGTTCTGACCAGGACAGGATCTCTAGCACTCCCTCCCTAAGCCTTCTCAGCCATGGATGGGTGCTCCTCAGAAACAATGTCATTTCTGCAGAAAAGTACAAAATTTGTCAGGCTGCCACTCAGAATATCGTCTGTCACTGTACTTCCAAGAGCAAAACAAATCCATCTCTGTCACATGAATGTTTTTTCCCTCTTCCCCAGACATAGCGACCTGGTCATCACACTACATTTGTTCTTTCACTCTTCAGTGCAGTCAAGAGGGGCTCAAGCATAACTCAGTATCTGTTATCTGGACATGGTGTGACATCATTTAAGCTACATTCTAAATCCATTCCCTTCCTCTGTTCCTTCTTTCTCTCTACCATGTTCCCACCCCCACCTCCTTTCTCTCTTCCATCCTCCCTTCTGTTCATTTGTTCTCACACATTTGCCAGGGTAGAGATCCAGACATTAAAGTCCCCCACTCCAAGGAGTGGGAAAGAGTTGAAATAGCAAGGAGTGCCCACTGTAGGTCTGGGCTGGGAAGAGGAGGGCGGGGTTAGGCTGTGGTGGGAGCTGGGGGAGGTAGGTCTGAAAGGTTTCCAGGGCAGCTGGAATACTGATGGAGATAAAAGATAGGGAGATGTCTGTCAGATTGGTGACAAGTACAATGGGAGAAGTTGGGCTTTCAAATCAGAGGGTTCAAGCTGTAGAAAGGCACAGAAGCCTTTCCCTAGGATCGGGAAAGTGGGCTTTCATTCATTCACAATAGCTGTGTAGGTTGACAGGCTGCACCTTGCAATCCTGCCCCCCACCCTCACCTAGGGAACAGCTTTGCCTCAAAGCCACTTTCATTTTATATATTTTTCTTTTAAAAAATTCACCTATTCTTGTGAAATCACATGGGCAAACATACGTGTGGGTGTATGTCACAGAAGACTGAGGGACGTGACTCTAGTGGTGAGAGGAGCCCACTTTCCACGTGCGAGTTTCTCATAGGACATGCAGACCAGACATGGGGCCCGATAGGCTGGATTTGAACCCAGATCTCTCTGTCTCCAGCAACTCATTCTTCCAGCTGCCAATGACCAGTTCTAGCACCTGGAGGAGGGGAATTAATGCCTCTGAAATGCAGCCTCCTTATTTGTAAAACTGGAAAAATATGTGTTCCCCACATTTTTCTGAGTTGTGAAATGCTTGTGCATAGCCAGTAGCTTCCTAATTCATCTCCCCACACCCACTCCTACCATTCTCTAGCCTGTTCTTCGCCAGGGTGTGAACTTTGCAAAATACAAATCTTATTAGTTTCCTTCACCTCCCATCTTCACATGCTTACCATTTCTATCAGGGTTCTGTTCCTTTTAGGGTAAATACCAAAATCCTATCGTGGCCAACAGAGAATTCAATTCAGACACTGCACTCTGCCATACCCTAATAGTTCCTTAAAAGTCCCACATCCCTCGTTCCACCAGGCCTTTGCAACCCTCCTGCTTAACTCCACTTGCCTGTCAGAGCCCACTCAAATGAGACAGCCTCGGGGAACCCTCCCTGGGCACCCAGAGGAGCCTCAGAAGTGTTACTTGGCACCAGATCACTTTCCTCTTGGCTCTTACCATGCTGTGATACTTATTTGATTAATTCTGTCTCCCTACCAATTATAAGGTTCATCATACCTATTAAATTATAAGCTTTTTTTGTTACCATTTTAATCTTCCCTCCCGATGCAATATCTAGCGCATAGTGGGCATTAGTAAATATGACGGATAATGTTCATTCAGGTTAGATTCCTTCTACCTAACAGAGAGAGACGTGTCAGGAGGCAGTGCTTACTGTGCTTACATGCAACAGTCACCATGCCTAGCACTTGACATGACTCACTATACTTTAATAAATGTATGGTAGTAACAACATATATGTATGTATTTATGTATGTGTGTGTGTGTATACACACACACACACACACACACATATGTATTATTTTAAATTCTCACCCCAATCCTACTGGTATCCTCGCTTTGCTGGTAAGGAAGCTGAGACACAGAGAGGGTAAGGAACTTGCCGGAGGCCCGGAGCTGCGTTGACTAGGCTGTAATGGAGGAAACTTCAGATCTGAGCAGTCCCAGACCTGGCCCTTAATTACTACCCAGAGCTCCCCCTCTCATCAGCAGAACAGCAATTAAGCTGTTAAGATTTTCGACAGAGTGTGCTGAAAAGAGTGCTGTTTATCCTTTTTAATGCAATTCGCCTGACACACTTGGAAAACAACTTGGATGAACCAATTTATCCTGACAAAAGGAGAAGAGTAATTAGTTAATGACAATTGATTTGGGCCTCCTCCATCATCCGCAGGAGGCTGATAAATCAGTTGGCTTCCCTCTCCTCCTTGGCCACTCCTTTATTCATAACAAGTCACACCTGGTATGTACATCATTAGCGGGCAGTCATGTCTCCTTTTTTTTTTTCTTTTTTTAATTTGAGTTTAGAATCACCATTTTCCTCATCCAGTGAAAGGAAAAGGAAAAGAAAAAAGAAAAAAAAAAAAGAAATAACGAAAAAAGCAGGACCCACCAAGCTGTTGAATAGAGGGGGGAAAAAAAAGTCCATAAAAAGGCACTTTTATTTCATTGTCTTCAAACCAACCTTTGTGCGCTGTCAGTTCTGTTATTAGCCAGCTGTTTAGTTAACTGAAGTATCGATCTGCCTGTCACACATTCTTTGTCTGTCGGGAACAAGGAAAGGTGCTAACCCTTCCCAGGAAGCAGGGGTGACAGGTCTGTAATTTGATAATCGCTTGTTCAGGAAAGATTTCACTTTGTTCCTTGATGTACATCCCAGCAACTGGTGTGTCTTTGAGGCCTTTGATAATAGCAACTTTTACCTCCTGAAAGCCTCAGTGTGAGATGAAGCAGGGTAATGCAAGAACCCATTTCTGTCTGGTCTTCCTTTCATGTTTTCTTACCAGAGATTAGATGTTACTGAGGTTTAAATAATAATAATAACAACAACAACAACAATAATAATGATAACTATTTATTATGATTTATGGCTTTTGCAGAAAAGTAAAATTCGGCAAATGAGTTTTAGTGTAGAGGGTAGCCAGTTGTTCCGAACATGGGGAATAAGATTTTAGATGAAGCCCAATGCATCTGTGTGGTCTCTCAAATTCCATGGCTTTGGAAGCAAAAGTGGCATGCTGTGTCCAGTCTTAAGCTCAGAGCTTTAGCGAAGAAAAAGGAAAACATTATTCCTCCTGTTACTTTGTGTTCTCAGCACAATAGAATAGAGATGAGTGAGCCTGGATTTGTTGAACAGTGGGAATTGTAGTCCAACTGTGTGGGGTTTAGTAAAATCCACAAATATGTTTTTTATCCTGCGTTTTTATTCTGACTGATAAGCCTCTTGACATTTTACTAAAATGTATCATAGACTGCTGATTGAATTATATTTATCAAAGTATTGGCAAGGTACTGTAGAATGAGGGAAATATCCAATTTAGCTTTAGACTGTGAATTCTAGCCACTCAGTGAATGAGTTTGCTTGTTCTTTGGTTTTTATGACAATGTTACATGTTGAGCCTCAGTTTCTTCCTCTCATAAAAGTGAATGATAATGGGATGGATTGCAAGCGTACAGGGGACATGAGGTAAGGCAGAGTGTCATCTCTTTCACTTTTGGAAACTCATTCGAGCCCCAACACTCATGGAGCAGATCACATGGGTGCTGTCCGTTTATTCTTTCCAAGAGAGGATATGAGCGGATACCTGTGCCGTTGTTTACTATCAATTGTTCTTACTGTCTTTTTTCTTTCCAAGCTTTATCGGGATGGTGGTAGGGATGGGGAATAGTAATGGCCTTCTGGTTTCTAAGGGCACATCATTGACTCAGGCATCATCCCTGGTCTAATCAATCTAGAACAGGTAGCTGGCTTGGTTGCGCTTGAGACGTGTCCCAAATCGCAGTGACTCATCAGAACCAACCGTGTGAGACTGGCGTTCTCAGGAGGGTCAGTGGACATGGCAGGCACTAACAGCTTCCTGGGTCCTCTAAGGCCTCAGTTTTTCCCTTTCCCTAGGCCTTCTTTTCTTGGTGTCACTGAACTTTGTTGCTCTGATTTGAGCTCCATCTAGCTTTGGGCTTATTCTCTAAACCAGAGCTTTCCAGGACACAACTTGCATAGCTCGCCCTCAGTTTCATACATCATGCAAATCAGAGATAACACATACCATCACCTCTCCTCTCTACTCTTGTGAACCCAGAGGGATGCCATCCATTTGGGCCCTGGAGTGAGCAATCATCTACCTGTGTGTCCCAGACAACCAGACGACTGGGACACAAAAGTCAGACACTTAGTAATCAAACTTAGTTCCCAATCTTCTCGATTTCTAACAACATGATATTAAGATCTGTTGATTTTAACTCCTTAATATTTCTTCACCTCTCTAGGTCAGGCCACTAGCTTTTATTAGTTATACTATCACAAAGAATCTTTGCTGGGTTTTGATTCTGATCTTTCCAGGTCACCACCTGGTTTAAAATTTTCATTGTTTCTCATTGTCAGGTGAAACTCTTTGGAATGGTTTGCAAGGCTCTATATGACTTAACCAAGAGACAGAAACCCCCAGAACTTGCAGCTTCTCTCCTTGCACCTTATCCTCCTGCCAAAAAGAAACTGAGCACACTTCCAAATACACTCTGTTTTCCCTCTCTAGATCCCTTGGCTTAATGATCTGTTATTTAACTTTTTTATATAATATATACTATTTGCCATGTATTAATCCTATCATTTACATTATGAGGTAGTTTCTGAAGAACCTGGGGCACAGATAAAAGAGGCTGAGTAACTTTCCCAAGATTATTCATCTAGTGAGTGTTGGATTAAAGGTAATGAACTCAGCGGTCTGTTTAGAAAGCATCCCTCTTCTTGTTGTTTGCCTCCATGCTACTTAATTTAAAAGTTAGCCCATATTTTATTAGATACTAAAAAGAACTTTTCTGAATCACTTTTCTCACAATTATGCAAGGTTCAGCCAGTTTTTGTATTCTCATATCATTGTGTCTACATCTATCATACCACACTTATCTCGTTGAACCATCAATATCATTTCATTTATCTGTCTCCCAAGCTCCCCCCGAACACATACTCACGTACTCCCTTGAAGGCAAGGACCTTATTTAATCAAAGTTCATTACCCCGAAGATATCCTAGGTAAACCTTCTATGGTAGGTCATCAATCAATGTACGAGGCCCTCTCCTAACAACAGCATATGTGTTATTGGATTTGAACCTCACAGTAATTGTCTGATTATTCTTGTTTCACTAAGGAACATGGTGACTCTAATGTGGTCAGCCTAAACTTTAATTTTAAAAGCAGTTAATTTTTTTTTTCAAACCCATCAGATTTTTAGAAGATTTGATATTTAACATATTAGGGCATTTGACTCAACTAAATTAAGAATGTAAACTTTAATTAAAGTGATACCCTATGCTTAACTGTAAGTTAGTTTTGAATTCATTTTTTTTTATAATTAACCATCTAACTTGGTAGTTTTTAGGGTATATACCAATTAGGAAAGTTTTAAACAAAAGACAAAGTTAAGGAATTTTAACTTGTCCAAATTCAACAGAATCAAAATGATCACTTTTCATAACTGTTGCACTGAAGATACAACACATACACAAATGCCTCTAAAGGTAATTACCATGTGTAAATAAATCCAGGGTTTTCACAAGGTCTTACATCTGTTACCTTACCTTAGTCTCTGAGATACAGAACAGGTAAGGAGATTAGGAAAGAATTAGATGAGGAAAACTGAGACTTCAATGTTTACTTGAGCTTACCCAACTTCCCATAGCTGGAAAGCAACACACCTTTGGTCTTATTACTACAGTTTAGTGTTCTTTACATTCTCCTTTCTGTAATAAGTCAATCTGTTGTTAAAGCAGATGGACATTCATGTGTTCTTCACCAATGTCCTAAAATCAGATTTGGCTGGAAACAAGGAGAATAATAATAATTAATAGAGGGAAATCTATAAATATATCTTGGCATTCTATGGCCACCATGTATCAAACTTGTTCCTATTTATAGATATCCCCTTGTAAGAGATGTTGTAGGGTAATATCGCAGAGGCAGTTCAGTGTCATACTGTCACATCCAAACCTAGGGCTCTCAGTCACACTCCCCGCCACGGCCTCACCCCACCTCTTCCTTCCACACAGATCTGAGTCACAGCAGTTCCTCTTTCACCACACGAACTGACATATCCATACAATGGAATACGACTCTGTAATAAAAGAGAGTGAGCCACTGAAACACATAGCAACATGGAATATGTATTAGCGTATGGATAATGCTAAGCAAGTGAAAGAGATCAGACTCAAAAGGCTGCACTCTAGTTATGTAAGCTGTCATCATTCTGGAAAATGTAAAACTAATGGACGGAAACAGATCAATGGTTGCCAGAGACTAGAGGTGGAGATTAGAGGTAGGCTTTAAAAGGATGTAAGGGAAATTTAGGGGCGGTGTTCTATATTTTGACTGTGTATGGTTACATGACATTGTGCTTGCCCAAAATTAAACCTATAATAGAGTGGATTTTACATTATGTATATAAAAAAAAAAATCCAAATTCTCAGGTTTGGTGTGGGTCAGTGGGTCTCTGTGATGAGTTTAGGAGTCTGGCCTCAAAGACCCTCTACCGTTTCCCTCAGGGCTTTCTTACCATATCATCTCCATCTTGAACACAGAGGGTAGACACCTCCTTTTAAGGCAGAATGCCTGTAGAAATCCCCAGAGTAGAGTTGATTTGAAGATGGCACGTCTCAAATCATGATCATAAAATCCAGGGAAGTGGTTTTTACATTTTGATGTGTATCAGAAGAAACCTCCAAAAGAACTTATTAAGATGGTCTGAGATCCAGATATTCTGATTATGTAGATCTGAAGTGAGGCTCAGGAATCCTTTTTTTTTTTTTTTTTTTTTTTTTTAAGAATGTGATTCTGATTTTATCACATTTGGGCCAACATTGCCAAAGGAATACAGAAGGAAAATACGCTAGATACTCTCATTTATGAAATAAGATATAATCATTTGAAGACTGCAGCTTCTACACCAGGGTCTTCCCAACCCCATGTGGCAGAAGCCATCGTCCTCTACTTCACAGGAGGGCTCAGCTAAGAGATCCAGCAAAAAGCAGGGCTGCCCACTTTTCCTATTCCAAACCCCTTCCTCCTGATTCCTGATTCTTGCTTTTCCCTTGGCTAACTGGTGTAGAACTCATGCTTTACCCACGTGCGGTATCTGTGGCCTCCCTGTGGCTTAATAAACCAAACATCTTAGAATAAAATAAGTCTAACATGCATAGTAGAGAGACACATATGTAACCATAGTTTGTTGTATTCAAGAGATAGAAAAAAATCCAATGCAGAAATACATCTTGCAAACCCTTAGTCTTGTAGACGAAAGAGTAGAGCTTTTTAAGGAGAACAGCATGGACGTGTATTCTGACTCTGCCTCTGGCTGTCTGTGACATTGAGGGAGTCACTTAAACTTGAACCTCATTTTTTTTTTTTAATGATAGAGATCATAAAACCCATCCTCTAAGAATTATAGATAAGTTTCAGGAATGACACATCATTATTCTGTCTTTCTTTTCTTTATTTGTTTTTATTAAGAAATAACTCACATGTAGTAAACTAGCATGCAGATTTTAAGGGCACAACTCACTGACTTTTCACAAAGTAAACACAGCCATGGAACCACCACCAGATAAAGATAAAGAACATTTCTGGCACCTCAGAAGTCTCCCTTCTGTCTCCTTCCAGTCAGTAACCCCCAAAGATAGCCATTCTTCTGACATCTATCATCAGAGATTAGATTTTTAATACATAGTTTTTGATAGATATCAGTGTTATTTTTATGATACAGGGTGAGGCCGATGTCACTAAATCACAAGCAGATGGTTATTAAACAATGACCCCATTGGAGAGCTTGAAAAAACGATATGTAGAAACAGTGACACATTAGAGGATGCCTAAATCATCTGAGATATCTAGCTGTGAAAGGAGGGGTAGTAATGCGGGTCCATGAAGGCAAAAGCGTGTTCACTGGGCTATGAATCCATGTGGAAGTGAGCCCAGCCTTAGTGAAATATTATATCTGACACGTGAAGAATGAAAGCATCAAAGTTCATGCAGATCGCTGAAGAAGAAAGACAGACAGATGCAGAGTTTACAGAGAAATATAAAATGATTTATGTAATGTGGCATATAAAATTGCAATGTGTGGTTAATGGTGTGCTCTAAGTCTACACCCACACAGCCTTCATGTTCATTCTCAATTTTACCTCTCAAATTAGTCTCTGACCATTCTTCTCTTCTCCAATCCCCAACTGCTGCCCTCCCATCAACCTATTACAGCAGCTTCTGCAATAGCCCCTTCTTAAATCAACCCACCCTGTTCTGAGGATGATTATTCTCAAAACACATCAAATCATGTCATCTTCTACTTGAGAACCAATGACTACATTTACTTCTAAGTTAAATTCCAATATAAATGTGATGCATAAGACCCTTTCTTAACTCCCCACTGATCACTTAGTCTTAAATCCAAACACTCCTTCCCACTCCCTCTAGACCAGCCCTGCACCACGCTTTCCTGCTCTCTTAGGCATCCCTGACATGCTCGTCCTATTGCCTAATACAACTCTAATCCTGTATTAAATCCATGACAACTGTCACCCCTCTGCCAGACCTTATCCCACACAGAGCTGCTTTTACCAGGCAGAAACCATGACTCTCTCCACTGTATGTTTAAGGCCTTATTTATACAAACCATGTAGCCTTTGTTATATTTATATTAAGTTGGTTATATACCTGAATGCCATTGCATAAATTGGCTCAGTGTGAGGCGCATGGCAAGTAGAACAGGAAAGGACAGGAAGCTGGGAACAAACTGCATTAAGTTAAAGGGACTGAGCCGCCCGTGGAAGCTGACTTCCCTGTGGGAGTCTCCTGCCCAACTCTCAGGTTCCACGTGTGGGTGGCAGGGATCATGAATTTTATACTAATGAGGTTTGCATCTTTTTGTGAGTTTTAACAGAAGGTGGGACATGGCAGCCAGGATCTTAAGGTAGAGAGATGGGTGGTAGGCAGAATTCTAAGATGCCCCCGTGATTTCCTGTCCCCTGGTGTACATGTCTAGTGTAGTCCCTGGACTGTGAATATGATGGCTTTTTCTCTCATGGTCAGGTTATGTTATATGTCACAGGTGGCCCTAAAATGAGGTGACCCAGGTGGGCCTGTTCTAATTAAATGAGCCCTGTGAAAGCAAAACCAATGAGATTTCTCCCGCTGGTCACAGAAGTGGATATCAGAGAGAAAGGAACTGAGAGAGGGATTTGGCATGAAGAGGGTCCCCACTGCTAAGATGAAGGGGCTTGAATGGTAAAGATCTGAGAGTGGCCTCTAGGGGCTGAGAGTGAGCCTCCATCAACAGCTAGCAAGAGAAAAATATGAAAAAAAAAAAAATCAGCCAACAACCTGAGTAAGTTTGGAAGTGGATCTTTCCCTAGTAGAACCTCCAGGTGAAGAGGCAGCTGGATCTTTGCCTTTAGCCTATGAGACCTAAACAGAGGATCCAGGTAAAATAATTGTGCTGAACCCTTAACTCTTGGAAAGTGGGATATGATAATAAACTTGTATTATTTTAAGCCCCTAAGTTTGTATAAATTGTTATGTAGCAATAAAAAACAAATGCAAGGTGATATTTATAGTCCGTAGGAAGAAGAGGGACTGACATGAGTCATGTGGGATAGGGGCTCTCACCAGGCCTCTAGCCTCACTTTGAGACTTGGAATGAATTCTGGAAATGATAACTGAGTGAAAGTTGAAGAAATAAGGATAAGCGGAATAAGTTAGCTTGTTGGGTATGGAGTGCTTAGTATCATTCTAGACAGGAAAATCAGGTTAGGGCAGCCAGACTAATGCCAGAACCCACCTGCTAGAGGCGTAGAAGTCTTCTCTTCCTGCCCATCCAGAGCTACTCTTGGCTCAGTCAGCTTTGTAAAGGTCCTCAGTAGGAAAGAGTAGTGTGCTGAGGATGGCAGACTAACAATCTCTGCCCCACAACTAGAGTGTAACGAGAATTCTTCTCTGGAGGACTGTATCTCATTCATCTCTGCAGCCTTAGCATCTATTGCAAAATCCGGAATAAGTAAGCTCACATTGATTTGTCAAGTTGGAATTGTAGAAATCCTGTATGTCATGGAGATGAAAGCCTCTCAGTGACCCATTTGGCCCATTTCAAAGTTTATTGTGCTTTAATGGGAAGGCTCTGAGGTTTATAGTCAGACAGGCATGAGTGCAAGTCCTGGTCACCATTATTAACCTCCCTGAACCTTTTTCTCCCGAGTCCCTGCTGCATGCTGGGCTTTTGAGATGGCCAAAACCAAGGAAAAAAATAGTCTTTTCAGTTTGTGGCTTCTTCGGACAAGCCCACAGAGAGCTTTCAAACTGAGGAGCTCTGAGTCTGAGTTAATCCAAGAAATGTAACTGAAAAAATAAGTGGATTGTTTTTCCTCCTGTTTAGAAGGTACTCATATTCTATTTTTTTTTTTTTAAGGTGAGGATATAACCACATGAAAGAAAGGGCTTTCAGCCATCAGCCATGCCAATAGCAAGAACATAGTCTCTTACAGTTAGTCTGGTCTTTATCAAGCTCTTTGCTAGTTGCTTTACCCCTACTAGTTTGTAAATGTATGAAAGTTATGCTCTGCAACTCAGTTCCTCATCCATTGAGTGGAGCATTATGCAAATTAAGTTATTAGCATGCAAATTAAAGCATTCTGGTGCTCTGTAAGCTCTAGATAATATATATATATATATGTATATATCACATACGTATGTATATATATCACATATGTATGTATGTGATATATACATATATCACATATGTACATATATCACATATATCACATATATACATATGTACATATATCACATATATACATATATCACATATGTATATATATACGTATATATGCATATGTATATATATACATACATATGTGTATATACATATATATATATTATTTTACCACAATCTATGGATTAAATATCATTTATGCTTATTTTGTCAATGAAGAAGTTGATGCTAGGAGAGGAGATTGGAGATTTATATTTTAAAGAAAAGCAACTGATCCAAGGGAGCATACATGTGTTTATTTAAAGAAAGACTTGATTAATATCAATTCATCACACATTAGCTCAGTACCTCCTGAATACAAGGTACTATGCAAATTTAATCACACTTGCCTTTCCTAATTATAATGTTGAAAAATGGTGCAGACAAATGTATTGTTGGGCTTCAGTTTTAGACCTTCTTTGTTTAATTGAAATCCAGGTTTAGCACCATCCTGAAATTCAGTATCAGTTTCTTCCTGGAACCCTAGGCTGAGCATTTGCAGGAGATGACAATGGCCTGCAGGTAGCCTGCTGTCCTGCACAAATCAAACACCAGGAAACAACAACACAAAACCCTAAAAATTTTATTCAACACATCTTATTAATATTCCATTTCCTATGGACATCAACCACAATATTCTAACTATGTAAAATGCCGGTCCTCTCTCAAATAGTGTGTAAGGAAGAGTAAGCTTACTTTTATCTCTTTTGAAACTAATTCACAAGGTATTCACATCTGTCATCAAGCCTCATGGGTAATCCTAATTTTATTTCTGTGTTTTAGACAACTCAGACATATTAATAGATAGTACAAGGAACATGACAGTAATAGCAGTTCTTTACAATTCTCTAGATTCATATTATTGATTCTTTAATTTGTCATGCATTATCTCCTTGAGCCTAGAAGCAGTCTTGAAATGTAGACAACAGTTGTCTCAATTTATAGATGAGAAAACAGTTCAGAGATTTCTTGTGATTTTTCCAAGGCCACATAGCAGTGAAGGGGCAGAGTTACCCCAGAAGCCCATCACTGCCAATTTCTTTACACCTAGGTACTTAACAAATATTCACTCATTTGTTTATTCACTAATTTGTCCATTTCAATATAATTTTCACTAACAACATCAATAACAACAACAATAATTTGTCTCTATATGCCAGGCACCTTGCTAAGCACTTTCTCTGTATTATATGATTTAATCAAAACCTCTGAGGTAGGTAGTAATATTTTCTCCGTTTTATAGATAAAGTACCTGAAGCTCATAGAACTTAAGCATCTCACTCAAGATCGTACAGCTAGTAACTGGAAGATCTGATAACAGAATCAAGATTGTATTTTTACTCCAGTGCTTGTTCCTTACGTAAGCACATTATATATTCACTCCTGCATTCGTTTACACATCTGTTCAAAGAGCAGTAGGCCCTACTGATTGTCATATATTGTGCTAGAAGCTGGGAAGACAGCAGTGGTACAATCGTTGCTTTCAGGGAGCCTATAGACTAGCATGGATTCAAATAAGAAATATGATGATATTGAACTGTACTGAATTGTTTTGGATTGGACTAGATGGACTTGGATTTTAATTGAATTGAGATGAATTGAACTGAAGCCATGCGTATTTCTCATTCAGAACTGATGGGAAAGAAATAATCAAGCTTGTTTGCTCTAGAAATGGTCAGATAAGGAAGTGAGTAACCAATCATTCTAGGACTATCATGAAAATAAATTGAGACTCATCTGTAAAAGGCAGCAGAGGTATTTTGGGTGGATGTAAGGAAGAACCTCTGACCCTGTGGTTTGACCTACAAAATCTGGGCATTCATTTTGCAAACAGCACCAAGTACTATAACTAGCACTGTAAGAAGTATATGTCATTGCAGCTGCTTTCAAAGAGCTCACAGCCTAGAGATGGGCACGCAAAGAGGAAAGTCCACAAGATGATTGGCACTGCGGGATGTCTATGATTCTATCTGGGTGAGTGCACACTAGAGGGCGGGGCATGCGGCAAGAAAAGCTGGCATGTTAAGTGTTCTGGCATTTATATTTTTGAGAAAATTATACAAAAAGGAATCAATGTTCGGCTCAGCTCTGGAAATAACAAGGTATGTGATTCTGATGCCCCCGAAAGAGTAAGAGCTCTACAAAAAATCATCATTCCATTCCTGGTCTTTCAACTTAATAGCTGAGTGACTTTGTGCCAATTAGTTACTTAGAGCCCAAGTGTCCTCATCTGTGAACCAGGGCCAATAATATCTATTCTAAAGAGCTTTGCTGAGAATTAACAATGATTATGTGTGCAAGCATACCAGCAAATTACTTTACACAAAGGAACAGCTCACCAAATATTAAATATCATCTTCATTTCCATCCTGCACTAAAATATTGGCCACCAAGACTCATAAAATGATTTATGTAGCATTCCCTAGACTATAGTCTATAAAACAGGGGCCTAGGAACAAATACATTTAAAATCAGTGTATGTATGCCCTCACTCAGTAGATATAAAATATTAACAGTTCTAGGAAGCCCCACGTTACAGAAAACTCTTCACACTTGTTTTCCATCAGGTTTCCATATTTTTGGATCATGGAAATCTTTTATCACTGAATTCTTATTAGCATCTCTGTCCCTGACCTTACTGTTTTTTGCTTCCCTTATTTGCTTGTCTTATCAATGATTGAATAATTCCATGAAACTATTTAGGAAAAACAATGTCACACCCCCCACCCCAAATTTAATGTTACGATAGTAGAGACAAGATTTTAACATAATTTTTTCCCCTCAGAAAATGAATAATCTTTTGAAAATGACTGCTTCTTTTACTGAGCTTTTAGATCTCAGAGCATTTGACTTTCTGTCTTAATTCACTGTCATAGCAAATTTTTAAGAGCTGAGTTATCTATCTCTCTTAATATTTTGGGTTAACATCATCATTATCATTATTATTATTATTATTATATATTATTATTATCATTATATTCTCACAAGTCTTTTTCCTGAATTGGGATCCATAGACTTAATTGTGCTCTGGAATTCAAGCCCTTTCAAGCCTTTCAAGTCCTGATCATTATCTGAGAAGGTCTCTTGAGATAAGACTGCCATCTCAGTGCAGAAAGTGGGGCACGGGCACCCTGCGGTTGCATGTCTAACACTGTTATAGCAGAGCCCTTGCACTTTAATTTAACCCATCGACTCCTGGGCATTCCTAAGAACCTTGAGAAACAGGTAACCTGGAGGTGGCAGAAGTATAACCTTGGACTGCCTAGTCCTCATCCTGATACTGTGATTATTTGCTATCTTGTCACGAGGAAGTCATGTTACTACTTCAGAACTCGTCGTTTCTCAATTCTGAAATGGATGTGCCAATATCTGCCCTTTCTATTTCACAGGGCTTTTTTCAGGATGCAATAACTGAAAACTGCAAAATTATCTAGAAATTCTAGAAGAAAATAAAGGCAGTACTACCCCCATGCCTTAGATTAAGAAAACGGAGCAAATCAGTGTGTCAATCCTGGGCCCAGCTCTTCAGCTGCCAGATTCTTTCTTTTGGTCTGCTGTTAGCTGGTCCAGAGTGCAACTTCTGCAGTTCAGAGTCCATCTATCCAGACTGCACAAAGCCATTCTCATTTCTCCTGACTTCCTCAACTTCCAAATCCAGGCCATCACAAGGTCCCATGGATGAAGCCTTCGGCTCTCCTCTTCTAACATCACTCTCCACCCCTGCCTTAGGTCAAGTCTTCATTTCTCCCTCCTGACCCTTTTGGTGCACGAACTTTCACCCTGCCCAGAGCTGGGCAGTCTCTAGTCCATCCTCCACACTGCGGTGCCCAGAATTGTCATTCTAAGGAGCATAGCTGATCATGCTGTTTCCTAAGTATACTCTATCAGACAACATACCGCAAGGAAGAAGGACACACTCAAAAAGGCAACTGAAGAGAGCGTGGTGAATGGGCAAGTCACAGAGGTATGAGTAGAGGATCAGGAAGAAGTTGTGGCTGTGGAAGGAAGGCTGTCTGTCAGAAGTTGTGGACTTAGAGGAGTGCAGTCACTGTTAAACCCTTCCCCAGCAGGAAGAAGCAGAAAAAGTAAATCCTGGATTCTGTCTTCTCACCCTTTGCTCTCATGCTGGTGCCTTCCATTGGCCAAACACAACTGGAAACCAGAGGGCAAGGGAGTCTGATGACTAGGTATGTAGAAATCATCTTTCCAGAGCACAGAGCAGGGAAGAGAGGGATAGAGCTTGAGTTTGGGGAAGAAAATGAAAAATATTCAACACATGTGACGTGTACTGTTTTTGGTTTACGTGACATATACTTTTGTGCATCCGTGACTGCTCAGGCAACCCCGCTGCTTTTCGAACTATAGAGCCTATAGTTCTCTCTGTAGGTCCAGATCCTAATACTACATGCTTCCAATTCTTGCTCAAATATCACTTCTACCAGAGAGCTTTATTAATTACCCTCAATTAGAATTAATAACTCCCTTCTGTGTGCCCCTCAGCATTAAGGCTTTGGAGACAGCGTCTGAAAAAATTCTAGCTCTTTTTTTTTATTATTAGTTATTTGATCTTAAGAAAGTTACTTAGCAATTTGATGCCTTGTTTCCTTATCTGTGAAACGAAGTAATTAATGGCATTTTCTATAGGGTATTGTGATGACTACATGGTATATGTTTAATCCCTATTCAATACCTAGAACAATATCTGCCACAAAGAAAACATTTCAGAGATAAAAATCACCAACAGCAGCATCAATATCAGCATCAGCATCATCAGCAGCAACAGCATTTTCATCTCTGCACCTTCAGGGCCCATTTGATGGCATGATTAGCCCTATGTGGTCTGCTCTTTAAGACTAGATGCTTCTCTTACTTTGGTTACTTTCTATTCAGCCCATTTTGTTGCAAGTAGAGGTGCAAAGTCCATATTTGTGGACTTAAATTGATTTGAAAATGAAGCCAAGTAAACTAGAAGGGTGAAGTGAACTCTTTTTTTCCCTCCAGCCCTATGAAACCTCCAATCTCAGGACTTTGAACCTGCAAACAACCAATTCCTATTGGTTTACAGAACCTCAGCTTGTCAAAGCCAGGAGTTATCAAAGAGCCTTAATAGACATCTCTTAAACTGTGTGCATTTAAACAAACACCCTGATTGAGAGCCTGAATGTTCTATTATTGGTGTCTGGAGAATCAATGCAAATCTTTATTCCATCATCATTTTCCTGTCCACATTACTACTTGATCCTTGATCTCATGGGTTCCAAGAATAATAGGAATTAGGTGTAAAGATCCGTTCTAACATACACTCTTTGTTGGATAATAGACAAAAGTCTAGCTTGAAGAGGAAATAGGGTATATCCTCTTCCAACTACACTGACCATCTAAGAAAAATTCTTTAGGCACGATATTGATCTGGTGGTTGTTACTATAAAAAAGTAAAGGAATATATGTGAAGCCTTTGTATCTGTTCTCACCCCCTCACATTTGGAATAGACCACCCACACCTAATCTCACTACCAAATTTAATTGCCCTAATCAAAGGCTAAGCAATGCCTCTGGCTATAAAACAGGAACTAAAATTTATTGTGCACATACTGTGTACAAGACCTTGTGTAAAAACCTTTATGTTATGGTCTAATATATTTTTTTTTTTTTGCAAAATTCTGTGACATTGGTAATATGACATATTTTTATATATTGGAGATTTGTTGTCAATAACACATTTGGAGAGTAGATGGAGTCTCAGGCACCAGCTAGTTCTGAGGATGCAATGGTGATCAATAAAGACATTGCTCCTGGCCTCATGGATCTTAAGTGATTCCACCATAATATTGTTTTTATGAAAGTTTCCATTTTTTAAAAAATTAGGCCAACTAGAATCAATTATTTCAATGTAGAAAAGATGGTTATAAACTAGAAAGTTTTAGATTTATAGTAACAAAGTTAATTTTGTGTACAACATAGTAATAACAGTATCTCATAAATATAAACTATTTTGTTATCACAAGCTGAAAAATTACAGCTTTTCTGAATGGATAAAACCAAAGTTCCTGCTTTAGAAAGTAATCATGACTGTGTAAGGTACTTTTGGGAAAAGTGGCTGAATGTTTCTGAAATGCAGACAATAAAAAGAAGGAAAGGCATGTACAGTGTAGAAATAGCTTGGGCCAGCCATGTGGTGTCTCAAACCTGGAGTTCTAATGCATGTCTTATCTAGCCAAATGGGAGCTTTAAAAGGGTATGGCACTTTTAAAGCATGTATGAAGATCTTAATCTTCTGTCAAAATGAAAACAAAGAAACAAAAGGAATCAAAGTGGAAATACTAAAGAGGCAGAGAGTAATTTGAATCGTCCAAAGGAAACAGCAGCTCTAGGAGGAACAGGTGCAGCTCTGCAGGATGATGGGCATGCCCAGGGCAGCTAGTGAAGCAGGACTTGTTAACCGGGTGCATGTGGATCACCTGTGGAATTTGTAAACTTATAAATGCCACAGTCTGGCTCCCAGGCAGTTCAACTCAGGACTTCCCTGGTGGGTTGATTCTGAACTTTGCAAGCAACTCCGATAATTCTGATGTTAGAGGTCTTCAGACCAATTTCGAGACTTTTAATGGAGCAAATAAGGAAAGCTAATGGCAAAACCTTGAAGAAAAATAGTTTTAGAGAGAGTGAAAGTAAAGGGGACAGCAAAGGAAATGATGGAATGAAGTAGGAGAAAGGAAAACAAGCTCAGAGTAGAATTTCAAGGAGCGTCCTGGCAAAGTATCAACAAAGTGAGGATGGTAAAGAAGTCAGATAACACACAATCATTTGTAAAAGGTAAGTAAACCAGTTGAAATTACCTTCATGTTCAATTTTATTACTTTCTTAGATATTTCTGAACTTGAACTAATTGTCTTGTTTGGAACTGTAAGTTGTAGAAATTCAAAATACAATCAAGGTTTTGTTTTGTTTCTAAAATGTTTAAACTAAAACTTTGAAACACACAACATTGTTGAAAAAATGTATGGCGAATGTCCATGTGCCCACTACCTAGATTCTACCATTAATATTTACTGGTTTTATTACATACCTACATATCTAGTCCTCTGTTCCTATTATCCCATTTGACTTTTAATGCATTGTGCAAGTAAAAGACATGAGCACATTTCTCCTACATCCTTCAGGATGCATAACACTAACTAGAGTTTAATATTTAAGCGAGCAATGAAATGTATACTAAGTGTGTATTCATTGAATAGTGACAAGTGTATACACCTGGGTAACCTAAACACCTATTGAGATGTGTTGGCATTACCCCACTGTCCCAGAGGAAAACAATATTCTAAATTTTTCATCATGTATTAGTTTCTTCTGTTTTAGGATTTCGTATAAATGGAATGATATAGTACTGTATGTTCTCATTTTTATGTAAAGCTTCATTTAGCAAAATGTTTTTGAGATTCATTCATGTTGATGAATGTATTAATAATTTGTGAGTAGTATTCAATCAAATGAATATATCAGAGTTGGTTTATCTACTCTCCTATTGAAGGTTGCCAGGATTACTGCTGATATCAAGCTGTAAGGAATAAAACTGGTGTAAACATTCTTGTACAAGTCTTTTATGTAAGTTTTTATTTGTCCTGGGTAAATACCTAAGATGAGAGGTTTTTTTACGTCTTGGTCACTATTCTTTGTCAAAATATATTTTACAAATAGTTTTTCCTGTCTGTGGCACACTGTTCTTTTTGCAGTAGTTTTTGATAGGAAAATGTTTTTAATTTTGGTGAAATCTATTTTTCACTTTTTCTGATATAGTTATTACTTCTAGTGACCTAGAAACACTTACCTACCCCAGTCATGAAAATATTCTACATTTTCTACAAAAAGCTTTATAATTTTATCTCTTACATTTAATCTATGACTCTTCTTGAATTAATTTCTGCGTATGGTGTTAGATAGGGTTTCATGTCATCTCTCATATCAAAACTGGTTCCAGCAAGCACTCTTTGTTAACAATTTCCTTTTCCATTAGATTCCTTTGGGGGTGGGGAGAGGGTTGCGTGTGCGCGCCCGCGCCCCCTCTCTCAAAAAACCAATTACCATATAAAGGTAACTCTATTTCTGGATTCTTTATTCCGTTTGTTAGATCAGTCTGATCCTTTACCAATAGCACAACGTCCAGATTATTGAAGCCTTACAATAAGTCTTGAAGTTAGGTAGTGTAAGTCTCTTTTGTCGATCTTTTTCAAGATCTTTGAGTATACTAGGTGTTTTTCATTTCAACATAAACTTTTAAAAGCCTCTTGAAACTTTGAGAGAATTAAGAGCTTAACAAAACTGAGCCTTTCAATTCATGAATATTGTATTGTGAGATTGTGATTTATAAGAAATATGTATAGTTGGCCTTGGTTTCTGGCACAGAGTTCTTAAAAGCCTTGGAATCCCCGACAAACAACTACAAAGGTGTTTCTTGTTATGTTAATGAGGTCACTTTTGGAAAACAGCTGAGGAGAGGGGCTGGTTGTTAGGAAAACCAACCTTGTAATTAGAGGGTTGGAACTTTGTCTCACAACCCCTCACTGCCAGGGAAAGGAAGAGGCTAGACACTTAGTTCAGCAGCCAATGATGTAATCTATCACATTTGTGTAATGAAGCATCATAAAAACCCCAAAGAACAGTGTGCAGAGAGCTTCTGGGTGGGTGTATGGAGCTTTGGAGAGAATGGTTCTCCTAGAGAGGGCAAGAAAGCTCAGCCAATGATGTAATCTATCACATTTGTGTAATGAAGCATCATAAAAACCCCAAAGAACAGTGTGCAGAGAGCTTCTGGGTGGGTGTATGGAGCTTTGGAGAGAATGGTTCTCCTAGAGAGGGCAAGAAAGCTCCGTGTCCTTTCCCCACACCTTGCACTATGTGCCTCTTCTGACGATTCCTGAGTTTTATCCTTTCGTAATAAAATGTTGTTCTGGTAAGTGGAATGTTTCTGAGTTCTGCGAGACTCTCTAGCAAATTAATTGAACCCAATGAGGAGGTCCTTGAAACTTGTGATCTGTTGCCCATTGGCCAGAAGCACAGGTGACTACAATCTGAAGTTGCAACTCAACTCGTGTCTGAAGTAGGGAGAGTGAGTAGTTTTGCTGCGCTGAGGCCTTAATCTATGGGATTTGATGCTATCTCTAGGTAGTGTCAGTTTGCAGTAGGATGCCCTGCTAGTGTAGGAGAATTGCTAGTCGGTGTGGGAACCCTCGCGCGCACACGCTTTGGAAGTGGGTGCAGACTTTGTGTATATTTACTTACATCTTTATTTTCTTTCCACAATATTTCATAGTTTTCAGTATAGGAATTTTGCAAATTCTTTTGTTAAATTTATTCCTGAGTATTTTTAATGTTATAAATGGATTTGTTTTAATTTTCTAATTGATATTAGAATATAAAAAATGGAATTAACTTTTATATTTTTATAAATTTTGTATCCTGCAACTTGCTAAGTTCAGTCATCAGTTTTGATAGTTTGTTTTGAAAATTTCTTAAGATTTTCCACAAAAACAACCAGGTTATTAACAAGTCAATATGGTTTTATTTCTTCCTTCTGTCTTTTTGGCCTTTTGTTTATTTTATTGCATTGCCTAAAACCTCCAGTAAAATGACTAGAAGGGTCATGTTACTGATCCTCATGGAAGTGTTCAATATTTAATGATTAAGTATGATTTAGCCAAAGATTTTCTAAATGCCTTGTATCAGAATAAAAAAGGTGTTTTTTTTTTTTTCATTCCTTGTTTGAGAATTTCTAACAAAATTGATGTTTTTGACAAATAGTTTTTCTGAATCTGTTGTAATGATATGGCATTTTTCACTTATTTTTAACATGGTGAATTACATTGGTTTGGTTAAATCTTGCATTACTGGAATAAACTCTTTTGATCGTGATGTATTGTCAATTTTATGTATTGTTAGATTTAATTTGCTAATAGTTTGCTGAGTGTTTTTTAACTTATTTTTGTGAGATATTCTTGAGATGTCCTTGTCTAATGGCATTAGGATTGTGCTGCTCTTATACTATCTTAGGATATCTTTCTTCTTTTTCTGTTTTCTGAAAGAATTTTCAAAAGATTTGTATTTTATCCTTAAATGTTTGATATAATTCACAGTCAGAACCTGATGTTTACTCTATGGAAAACTTTTTTGATACAAGTTCAATTTAATATAGAGCTATTTAGATTTTTTTTTTCATTTTGAGTCAGTTTTGATTTTATTTTTCAAGAAATATTTCGGTATCATCTAAGTTGTGTAATTTCCTGGTATAGTATTATTTATAATTCTTTTAAATGTCATTTCTAATATTGGCAATTTACAATATGTCTCATTGATCAGTATTGATCAATTCTGTAGATATTTCCAAAAAAACAAATTTGGTTTCCATTGTTCTGTTTTCTATTAATTTACATGTCTTATATTATTTTCTTCCACTTATTTTTTGTTTACTAGCTCCTTAATTTGGAAGCTTAGGCTATTTCTTTTAGATTGTTCTTTTTCTACTCTAAGCATTTTAATCTATCAATTTCTCTCAAGCATTGTTTTATCTGTAACACATGAATTTTGAAATGTGCTTTATTATCATTTGGTTCACTTTTTTCCTAATTTTCCTTGTGGTTTTTATTTTGGCCTGTGAAATTTTAATTTCTCAAGTTATATCTAAATATTAAAAGTATGTTAATTTTCAATATGATACTTTAGATATCTTAATGTTATTGATTCTAATTTATTCCTTTGGTCATAGAACATTATCTTAGAACAGACTACTTTTGGTTTCAATTCTTTTACATTTATTGAGTTTTTAAAAATATATATAAATCCAAAGTAAACCCCTATTGTTGAATATACTATGGACACTGGAAAAGAATGTGTATTCTGCAGATGTAGAATAATATGTCTATAAAAATCAATTACTTCAAAAGAGTTAATAGTGTTACTCCTATTTTCCAAGTTTTTAATTTCTTTGTTTTATCAATTGTTAAGAGATGGATGTTAAAATCTTCACATGGTTATAAGGTTCATTTTTCCCTTTCATTTTGTTTCTTATATTTTGAAACTCATTAGTGGCATAAACATTTATAATTGTTATATCTTCTTGATGAATTGAGTCTTTTATTACAAAGTGACCTATTTTATGTCTAGTATATTCTTTATTTTAAAGTCTCCTTTATCTGATATTAATGTAGTCATTTCAGCCTTATGCTCACTGCTTGTGTGATATTCTTCCACTAACTTTCATCCTACCTGATCTTATATTTAAAGTACATCACTTGTAGACAACAGATATAGTACAATAGCATTTGACTTCTAATTGAAGTGTTGGATTGACTTTTAAAATATTTAATATTTAAAATAAACAGTGATGTACATAGATTTGGTTCTATCATATTTGTTTACTGCTTTTCTTCTGTTCCTTTTCTGTCTTTTGTGGGAAATATTTTAAAATTCTATTTTAACTTATTTATGCTCTTTTAAATTTGTTCCTTTGATTTTTAGTGATCTAGTGATTATAATATACATCATTAACTTTATAAATTTACTTAAATGTCATTTGAACCACTTCACATAAAATGTAGAAAACTTGTAATCATATAGACAGATTTATTACTCTTCCCATTTGTCATGCCTTTAGTTTTCATATATATTGTATGTATTCTAATCATAAATCTCACAAGATGTTATAATTATGCCATAAAGAATTTCATGTATTTTAAAGTAATTAAGAGAAAAGTAGTAGTTTACATTTATCCACTTATGTTACTTCTGATATTCTTCATTCCTTTCCATTCGATATCATCTGAGCTTTCATCTATCATTTTCCTTTAAAATGAATCTTCTGTAGGCTTTCTTGTACTGGGAGCTGGCCATTGTCTATTGATCTTTTTTTTATTTTTTGGTCTTCATTCTTGAAGGGTATTTTTGTTGGATATAGATAGAATTCTAGCAAGGAGTTTATTGTTGTTAATGATATATTTTTTTTATTCTGTGTATTAAAGATGCTGTTCAACTGTTCTAAAGTAAAAGGCCAAATTTTTTCCTTATATGTAACTTGTTTTTTCTGACTACTTTCAATATTTTCTCTTTGATTTATGGGAATGACTAATCATGGCCTGGATATGGTTGTGTGGTACCTATCTTGCTTGTTTTTTGCTGAACTTTTTGAACTAAAAAATTTGTCTTTCACCAAATTTGGAAGATTTTCAGTTAATATATGTTAAATTTTTCTGCTCCATTTTTTTCCATCTTTTTCTTCTGGATTCCAATTATTATGTTAAATCTTTTAATATTGTTCCATAGGCCGCCTGAGTTATGTTTATTATTTAATATTTTTCTCTTCAAATTTATTCATTGATTATATTTATTAATCCTTTCCTCTTACATATTCATTTGTAAATTAAGTCTATCCAATATATATATTGTTTATTTCAGATGCTATCTTTTTCAGTTCTATAATTCTCATTTATTTTTAATGCTTTTCTGTGGTAATTGCATACCATAGTGTTTTACTTTTTTAAGTATATAATTCAACAATTAGTAAATTTACAGATTTATGGAACCATTAACACAGTCCAGTTTTAGAACATGTCTCTCACCCCAAAGAAAGCTCTCATTTACAGCCCATCCGCATTCCCAGAGGTGGCCCTAGGCAGCTTTTTGTCCACATTTTATCTCTTTTGCCTTTTCTGTTTCACATAATAAATGGGATATGTTGCCAGTTTTCATCTGACTTTTTCACTTAACATTAGCATAGGCTTTTTGAGGTTTATTCATGTTGAAACATGTGTCTGTTTCTTCATATTGCTGAATAGTATGTCATTATTTGAATATGCCACAATTTGTCCATTTACCATTCCATATTTGGACTGATTCTACATTTTACCTATTTGAAATAATGCTTTTATGAACAATCACATCTGGTAAGAACTTAGCCATCCTGAACACAGGAAAGTTTTAAGTTTTCTGAAGTCATTTATCCAAATCAGGTCAAAATGTATCTTCAGAGAAGTATGTTACATTTGAGGAGTAACTTGAGTAACTTAAAGAATAAATGCTCAATTTAGCAAGAGACTTACTCTGAATTTAACATTTAATGATGTAAAATGACCCTGCATCTGTTTGAGTTCTGGAGTGTTCCAGAGATTAGAAAAATCTTGTGTTAGGGCTGAAATCTAAGTTTTATTCCAACCATGTTGTGAGAAAAAAAAATAAAGTTCCACATAATTCCTAAGCAGATACTGAAACATGAAGCTAATAAATTGGTAGGTATTTTTGCCACTAAAATTATAGGAAACTGAAAGGTGAAAGTCTCTCCCTAAAATAGCTCAGAGTTGAAAGAAGAAAAAGAACACTTTTACTGTAAATTTAATTTAATATATAAGTAAGAACTAGTTAAGGGTACCTAATTATACCCATGAATGTATACTCAACCGACAGCTTTTGTTCTAACAAAATATCAAATTTAGCAATTAATAGTGCTTACTTAAATTCTGCTTAAATTGAGCTCTTTTAACATTACTAGCTTCACCATCAAACACTCTGAAAATCTGATATTACTTCTAGACATAAATGGGGCATGAAAACATCCACCATGAACTCAAAAAAAGCATCCGAAAAAGAGTCCAGAACAATCATAACCTTCGATGCTTGCATTGCAATAGCCAGCATGAATTGAATGAACCACAATTCACAAAAACCCATTAAGAAGGGTAGTGTTATGAGAGTAATAATGGTAACGTGTGTGTATATTTTTTCAATCTAATACTTTTGAATAGTTTCCATGTGCCAACACTTTACCTGAATTCTTATATACTCTTCATAGCAGGCTCGTGTCATGAATTCCACCATTCTTGTTTCACAAGGACCTCATTAGTCATAGGATTGGCATAACTTGTCCAAATCACTTGGTGAATTGATGATGGAGTTAGAATTCATATCCATTCTATTATGTCACTCAAAAGTAATCATAACCCAGGGTGTATTAGAAAACCTGAGTTAGAAACTCTTTGGATTATAATATATAATTGTAACTTATTCTATTTAGAATATTTAAGGATCTGAAAGCACGAGAAAAATGAAGATGTATAATTTATATACATGTGGAAATATTTATGCTAAAATGCTGACTTCTGAATATGATAAAGCCAATGTGAAAATACTACTTTTTTATACAAACACAGCCAAACAATTCATAAATTTGTTTATTCAACGTATTCAGGCATTATATAAAAGGTATCTGTATCCATTTATAATTTAAAATGTTTTTCACTTTTTATAAACATGTTTGCATTTAAAGTAAATTTATTACATATATGTTCGATGCCATACACAAAATGAATATTCAATAACCTTAGCTGTTATAGGAAGTAGCAGAGATTCTATTTAAAAAGGATTGAGAGAAAAGCAGACTAAGCAAAGAGCATCCACTGTATGCAGTGCACTTGCTGTGTGACCTTATATATGTGATGTCAATTAATCTTCACGACAAAGTTAGGATGATAATATCCATATCTTCAGAGGAAAATGCTAAAGCTCAGGAAAATTATCCTGTAGTTTTGTCTACCTTGTGATACCATTAGTAATTCAGACCCAGTTGAATTTGGTTTGTATGATTCTGAAATTTATGTTTCTTAAACTGATACTAAGAGACTAAGGGAGTTACTACATTTAAAAATTAATTTTGAACCAAATTTCTGACAAGTAAATTTTAAAGAGCCAAAGGTAATATTTTACTGCCCAAAGAGAATCATATCACTTTCTATGGAAATTATATTTCTCTCCCCCCCCAAAATTCTATGAGGAATTTGTGAAATGCCCTGAACCAACTGTGTCTATGGAATTGGCAGCCTATAGTAACTAGTGCTTCTTACTCTGCAGATCTCTGGAGATGTAGACTAACTTAAAGCTGGATCTACATTTAAATGGCCAATGTATTTCATTTATTTTTTTCTCAAGGATGGATAATGTAGGCTTATACATTAAAGACAGAATTTCTTTAAAAATCAAGCAGCCCATTTGGATGAGAAGAAATAAATAATGTGAGAAGAGAGTAAAGGACTCAGAAGCCACAAACCAGAGACAACCATGAAAACATATTAAAGTGTCAAAGTATAATATTCAATAAAGTTTAAAAAAGATTCATCCAAATATAAGTGAACAGATGCCAAAGATTAATTTATTAATAAAACTACATATAATAAAGTTGGTCCAAAGAGCTTTACAGAATTATAGGTATCACAGAAAGAGTATTGGAATAAGGTTGCTAGATTCAAATACAAAACTGGTGAATGTCGAACAGGACAACAAAAATGTAACATCTTTTTCTACTGGAAAAAAACTACAAATTAACACGTTTCACAGAGCCTGGGCCCTAATCAATAGTAAATGTCAAAACAAAGGTATATTCCCATAGAGAATTAAATGGTTCTCGGGTGGGCTTGTAAGACAGTGCTTCTGTACGACTTTGAAAGGACTTGAAGTTTTCCTTTTGCTGTATTTCCAGCATTAAATTACCATTTAAAAATAACAGTCTCCTTTGCTCTAAGATCAGGAACAAGGCAAGGCTGTCCACTATAGCCACTGTTATTCAGTGTAACATTGGAGATCCTTGCGAGTGCAGTCAGGAAAAGGAAGGATATAAAAGGTATCCAAATAGGAAATGAAGTCAAACTGTCACTATTTTCAGATGACAAGATTTTCTATATAGAAAACCTAAAGACTCCACAAGAACACTACTAGAAACAATAAGCAAATACATAAATTTCTGGATACAAAATCAATGTTCAAAAATCCATAGTTCCTATACTCTAATAATGAAGTGTCAGAAAAAAAGTGGAAAAAATATTCCTTTTGCAATTGCAACAAAAAGAATAAAATACCTAGGAAAAAATTAACAAAACATGTGAAGGACCTATATAATGAAAACTATAAGACCCTATTAAAAGAAATCGAAAAGATACAAAGAAATGGAAAGATATTTGTGTTCTTGGATTGGAATCAACATAGTTAAAATGACTTATTACCTAAAGCATTATACAGATTTAATGCAATCCCATCAAAATCCCATTGGCATTTTTTAAAGAAATAGAACAAAAAATCATCAGATTTGTATGGAAGCAAAAGACCCCGAATTGCCAAAGCCATCCTGAGAAAAAATGAGGCTGGAGGCATCACTCTGCCGACTTCAAATTATATACTAAACGACAGTAATCAAAATGGCATGGTATTGGCAGCAAAAACAGACACACGGACCAGTGGAACAGAATGAGATCCAGAAGTAAACCCATATTTATATGGGCAAATAATTTTTGACAAAAAAGCCAAAAACATACAGTGGAGAAAGGAAAAGCCTCTTCAATAAATGGTGCTGGGAAAACTGGAAAGCCACCTGCAAAAGAATGAAACTAGACTGTGTCTGTTACCCACACCAAAATTAACTCAAATGGATTAAGGACCTGAATATAAGACCTGAAACAATAAAATAGAAGAAAACATAGAACTAAACTCAAGGACCTTGGACTTAAAAGGATTTTATGAATTTGACCTCAAAGGCAAGGGAAGTAAAAGCAAAATAAATGAATGGGACTACACAAACTAAAAAGCTTCTGCTCAGCAAAAGAAATTGTCAACAAGGTAAAGAGACAGCCATCTGAATGGGAAAATATTTTGCAAGCAATGCCTCTGACAAGGGCTAATATCCAAAATATACAAAGAACTCATACAACTCAACAACAACAACAAAAAAACCACTGACCCATTCAAAAAATGGACAGAGGATTGAACAACACCTCTCCTTAGAGGACATACAAATGGCCAACAAATTTATATAAAGATGCTCAATATCACTAGTTATTGGGAAATGCAAATCAAAACCACAATGAGATACCATTGCATAGTTTAGAATAGCTATAATCAACAGGACAGTAATAACAAATGTTGGAGAGGATGTGGAGAAAAAGGAACCCTCATACACTGCTGATGGGACTGCAAATTGGTACAGCCACTATGGAAAACAGTATGGAGGTTCCTCAAAAAATTAAGAATCAATCTACCATATGATCCAGCAATCGCTCTACAGGGTATTTACCCCAGAGACTTGAAAACCTATATCCAAAAGAATATTTGCACACCGATGTCATAGCATTATTCACAGTGGCCAGGACGTGGAGGCAACTGAAGTATCCTAAGATAGATGTTTGGCTAAAGAAGCTGTGGTACATATATACAATGGAATAGTACTCAGCCATAAAAAGAGATGAAATACTTCCATTTGTGACAACCTGGATGGAGCTCGAGATAATCATGCTAAGTGAAAAAAAGCCAGACAGGAAAAAGTTGAAAATCATATGATAGCACTTATCTGTGGGATATAATCTAAAAGCAACAAATGAACAGGAGAAACAAAGACTCATGGTCATTAACAATAAACTAGTGGCTACCAGAGGAGAGGCGGGGGAGGGTAAATTGGGTAAAAGGGGTCCAATATATGGAGACAGAAAGAAATATAACTATGGGAGGTGAGCAGCGTAGACATATATATGCTTTACTGTTAAGGATACAGCTGAAATTTATTGGATTTCATTAACCAATGTCACTGTAAAAAAAAAAAGTAAAAATAATCAACTGGAGATGAACAACAGCTATTCTAGAATGCTCACATGTCTTCTCCTTTTTCATTCCCATATCTATACATCTGTACTTTCCATGTTTATTAGTCAGCACATGTTGACTTTTGTTTGTGAACACTCAGAAGGTAGTTAACATTTTTTAAACAGTTATTTATTATGATCAAGAAACTTACACATTTTATCTCATTTTTATAGAATGTCACATTAGGAGGAAGGAAACCAAATATCAAAGATACTGCCAAGTTCTGATAGGAACTATCAGAATTGAAGATTTAAACCCAGATCTGTCTGATTCTAGAGCCTATTATTCCAATATACTATACTACCTCTTTAAAAAAACACTTTTTCAATTACAGTTGACATTCAATATTACATTAGTTTTCAGGTGTACAGCATAGTGGTTAGACAATTGTATAACTTATGAAGTGATCCCCCAATAGGTCAAGTAGCCACCTGGCACCATACAAAGTTATTACAGTATTATTGACTATATTCCCTATGCTGTACTTTACAACCCCGTGACTATTTTATAACTGCCAATTTGTACCTCTTAATCCCTTCACCTTTTTTACCCAACTGCCAACCCACTTCTATCTGGCAACTATCAGTTTATTCTCTGTACTATGTTATCCCTTAAGGTAGGAGTAATTTTTTAGGCTGAATCCTTGGGTTCTGTAGGAAGAGGAGAAACAAACAAGCAGAACTGAACTTCACCAATCCCTGTCCATCCCAATTTGTTAGAGCCTTCAGCTGCTAAGGCATCCTTATATAGTTTAATAAAACACAGAAATGTGCAACCAAATTATGTAAGCCTTATATTTAAAACCACAAATGGACACTTTATATTATGTCTTCAAACATAGGATAGTTTTTCAGGAAATTTGTGATATAAAACTGACAGTTGTGTCCATTTAAAATATTTGTCCTTCCAATTTTTTTTAAAACTTTATTTCATGAGTATCTGAAATATGTAAGATGCCTGACTTCATTATGACTAAATGAAGGTTAATGGTTTCAAGAGGGCAGATCATGAGTATTTTTTGAATTATTCATGTTTTCTATTTCAGTTTCTTCATGCCAATGATCTAATTAAGTTTTGTAGTTTTTTAATCCTCTTCATTATTGTTTTCATACAGGTGGTATGGATTTTACATCCTTTTGTAGCATTATGATGTTGAAAATATCTATTACAGTGTCATACTTCCATTTGATTGCAGGCCCCTCAGGAATAAGCATAAATACAATGTCGGGTTCATATTAAGGGTATCAATTTTGTTCAAATGCACTAACTGAAATATTTCCCTAACTTTGTCCCTAAGATTAAAGTGGAACTTAAAACTTTTCTAAGAGTAATCATAAAATTCAATGAATAAATGTGGCTTTTGTTAATTAGTAGTTAATAGATTAATTGATTGGTGAAATACAAACATACCTATATAATCTAACAATGTTTAATATACTCTTGTATAGTCACTATTAGTAAAATAAAATTTCTGAAAAGTCCTACAATAAAGAAAACCTGTTTAAATTTAAGTCAGTATGTGTGTGTGGTGTGTGTGTGTGTGTGAGTGAGTGTGTGTGTGTGTGTGTGTGGTGTGTGTGTGTGTGTAAAGAGTAAAGTGTTTACCAAAAGTCTTTGTTCTCTTCTCTCTGAATAAGGGTACATTATGACTTACCTCAAGGAGTTTTTAGAAAGATTGAGTTAGAGAGAGAAAGTAAGAATATGACCAAACTCTGTTCCAGACTAACAGTGGCACTTTGGTACATCAAGCCTGCTGCCTACTCCTCAGTTTTTGTTTGTTTTTTTTTTTTTTTTTAAAGATGGATAACATCTCACTGAATTCTTTTGAGTTGGCATAACATCCACATTATTTTCTGGTATGGTGAAGTTACTCAAAAAACTAATAGTTCTTTCCTTTTTCTTCTACTTTGCCTTACATTGCTCTGTCATTTTTCTTTTCCCATGGCTTTTCCATGCCTTGTCTTCTTTTGTTCCCCAAAGCCCTGTTATTCCACCTGTAGTTAAACACTAAATGTGATTAAAGATAAAGGGATATCTGAAAATGGACATTTTCTAATGTAATGTTGATACTTTCTCTACAACATCCTTGAGAAACTGACATAAAAGGAGAGAAGACAGGTCTGTACCATTTTACCCTTGGAGATTTTTAAATTTCAGCCATTTGGGAAAGGGCTAATATAGCACCTCCCTGCTGCCAGCATGTTCTGCCTCAGTGAGCACAGCAATCCTGTTACCCCTCTGGGATGGATCACAGGATCCCTAACTGAACTCTTTAAATTTGTATTTTACTTTAAGCTCTAGTGGAAGGCTTTGTGTCCTTTAGGCTGTGTAAAAATGGCAAGATTTGGAATCTTGTAGCCTGAGGACCTTGAAATAAAGGGTCTGATTAAGGGAGGTCAATGAATGAACAAGGCTTAAAGGAAAAATCTTTGGGACCTATTGACAGTTTTACCAACTCATGTTTTCCCATGGGTAGGAAGCACTTATTTGGGATCCTCGTTACATTTATGCAAAACATGGATTGGAAAGTAGAATAATTGTGCAGTGGGAAAGTTCACACAAGAGGGTAACACCTATGGTAAACTAGTGTCAGTAACCCACCATGTTTCCATGTTCCAACCACCTCCAAGTTACCAGCAACAGCTAGGGAGAGTGGTCTTGGCAGCCCTGGTAGCAGAAGCAAGACTTAGTTACTGAGCTAAAAATAAAATGAGCAAGCTTAAGACAAAGAACGGGAGGCCAAGACTGTGGTCACCAACCTTGACATTGCTGATTTCCATTTGGATGCTGGCTGTGTACCCTTGGCCAGTTACTAACCACTCTGAACATCAGTTTCCTCATCTGCAGACTGTGATCACCATGCCTTGTAGGGTATCTTGTAAATTCAAGTAAAGGTGGTCAGTAGAATACTGATATCTATCTACTCAAAAATATTAACTGGATTGAATTGAAAAAAAATTTTTTTTCTACCACACATGGACTCATCCACATAACACCCTTGCCTGATGGCCACTGCTTAAATGTTACCTGCATCAGGGAATGTAATGCTTCATGCTGTGGCTCTCTGCAATATTAGTGTTACATATAGCTATACAGGGTATGAAATCAGAATTATTCAGGACAATTTAAGCAAAACATTTTAAATGTGACCTCTTAATCATCATTTCGTTTTCTACTCTTTAAACACACTTTGAACAAAAATTCTATATAAATTTTTGGTAGAAAACAATCATTATTTGAATGAGTTGGCCCTTAGAAAGGAAAGCTAATTTTAATGTTACAATGGCTATCATCAATAAGTCAAAGAACAAGTGTTGGCGAGGATGTGGAAAAAGGGAGCCCTCATACACTGTTGGTAGTATTGCAAATCGGTATACAGTCTGGAGGTTACCTAAAAATTTAAAATAGACCTACCTTTTGACCCAGCAATTGCCAATTCTGGTTATTTACACAAAGAAAACCAAAACAATTTTTTTTGCAAAGATCTGTACATCCCTATGTTCATGGCAGCACAATTTACAATAGCTAAGATATGGACGCTACCTAAATGCCCATCAACAGACTATTGGATGAAGAAGTTATGGTTCATATACAATGGAATATTACTTAGCCATAAAGGAAAGTAAAATTCAGTCATTCGCAATGACATGGATGGGCCTAGATATATGCTGAGTGAAATAAGACAGAGAAAGATAAATACCATATAATTTCACTGATATGCAGAATCTAAGGAACAGAAAGAACAAATCAAAAACAGACCCACAAATATAGAGGACAGCGGAGTGATGGCCAGAGGGGAGAGTTTGGGGGTGCTGGGAGAAATCAGCAAAGGGTTAAAGAAGTACAAATTAGTAGTTAATAGATGGTCATGTGGAGGGGAACATGGCATAGGAAATGCAGACAGCAGTAGGTAATAGCTATGTGTAGAGCCAGAGGGAAGATAGAGTAGTCAGGGAATGTTTCATAAACTATATGACTGTCTAACATATGCACTGTATACTTGAAACTAATAGAAAAAAATAACTAGGTCAAGAATATACAGCTAAAAAAAGCCAAGCTGGGATGTGAAACCAGATATATGTCTCTCGCTCTTTCCTTTTTGCAATCCTCCTCCTGAACTCCCTTCATTTTTCTACTTTAGTAGCGTGCCTATCCCAGGTCTCAACTGCAAGCACATAAAAAATAATTTGCCTTTAATGCCAAGATATTCCAGGATAACCTCTTCAGAGAGTCCACTAATCCCCACCCTAGAAGAAACTCTCCAGATACTCAAAGTTTAGAAAGTGGCATGCAGGTCTTCAAGGGCAACCGTAGTTGATAGCTGCTAATTACTGCTCTATTTCCTTCTGCATGAAATGAACAAGGTCAAAGATTTCAAAGAAATTAAGATGATTTACCAGTGGAACAAACTCAGGACAAAGTAAACCCAGTGACCCAAGTAAAGACCATATGGAACAATTTAAATACAATACATGTGATGGATATTTGAAAACACTGGCCATTGAGAGAAGATGAGTGTTGTGATTCTTATTTACTAATTTACTCAAACAGAATTTGTTTACAGGGCTTGTGAGCAGAGAAACAACATTTGTTTATTGATTTATTTCACAAATATTTATTGAGCATTTTCCCTTGCTAAGCAAGACCTGGAGTAAAGCAATCACCAAGATAAACAAGTTTCCCACTCTCATGAAGTTAACATTACTGAAGGAAAGACAATTGGTCAATCAAGATGAAACATGAAAAACAATCAGGTAGTAATAACAGCTATGTGAAGAATTAGAATGGCCATGCAAAATAGTATGTTGGGACTACTCGAGGTAAGGTAACCATGGAAGGTAGGAAATGGGGGTGACTGGAAAGGGGAAGACATGTCAATATTGGAAAAAACCTTTCAATCAGAACATCTAACACAAAGTCCCTATAGCAGGAAGGAACAAGCTTATGTGTTCAAGGAATGTCATGTGATCAGATAAAAAACAGAAGAAGGGCTGTGAATAGGAACTTTACTTTTTCATAAGCCATGGTAAGACATTGGTCCTATTCTAAGTGCTAAGAGTGTTCTAGGAGAGGATTGGGACTGGTGACCTTGGTCCATGGCATTGAAAGCCTTGGGACTGAATAAGAAAATAAGAAAAAGGCCACTATTCAGAGACAGCAAAGGAGACTGAACATGAAAATAGGAAGGTAGAAAAAAGGTAGCCATGTTAGTTATTGCTCAGAGGAAAAGGACAGAACTGGAAATGACCAATGGGGACGGTTGAGAACCTTGCAGTGGACAGCCTCTGGAGATGGTAGAGGTGAAAGCTTTTTTGGAATGGAAATTTCTCTTATGAGAAATTCTCTTAGAAAAGGAAAAAGTCAGACCATAGATGGAATAGAATGTGGAAGGAAGAATTTTTTTCTACAGTAAAAAATTATAAAGCAGTTTTTTTGTTGTTGGGTTTGTAGAAATTATCGGGGAAAGTGGGAGAAACTATTGGCTCAAGAGAAGGGATAATTTCAGGAGGAAAGACACCATGAGAAGGGATGCCATCTAAAGCACCATGGAGGGGTTCAGCTTCAACAGTGCTTGTTCTACATTCAACAATTTACAAAGACTTAAGTCTCAAAAGCACCCTTTGTGGGTGATAGTATCACTATTTTATAGGTAAAGAACTGAGAGGATATTTGACCACTAAGATTCTACAGTTATATTATCCCATATATGGATTCCATTTGCCCACATCAGATGGGACATTGAACTTCTACCTTATGTGGGAATGTGTAATATGACTTTCAGAGAACGTCCTGTCTGCTCTTGTAATGTAATCCACTCTCCTAGACAACACTATAGTTCTAACAACTTGCCATTTGTAAATGGTATGTTTTTATGGCTGTCTCTAAACATCTTTTTTCCTCTGTAGCTAACACATTGCCCACCTCTACTACATTTGGTTAGCTCTTACATGTCTCTCAAGACAATTCAAGTGTCTCCTCTTCCCAGGCATCATTGACCCTTATCTTTACCCCTCCAATCTGTGCTCTTGCCTTTTATAGCATAAACTTATCACACTGTATTGTAATTGGGGTTTTACATGTCAGTGTCCAGTATGAAACTGGGAGAACCTTCAAGTCAGGAAACTTTGTGCCAAACATAGGGCTTGACATAAAGTGGGGTACTTGGTAAATATGTGTGAGAGGAGAAAGGAAAGAAGATCCATACTTAGCAGCGTGATTGATATATTTACTTAAGTGATTCAAATATTTGAGAAACCAACAGATATTTTCATCACATTATTGCCATGGGGAAGTGGGGACTCCTACTTTTTTGGGGGTTATCCTGTCTGGGTATCCAAGATTTACTCCCTTACAGAAGGGCAAGAAACTGGGTACAAAAAGAAAAGGGTCTCCTTTGGAAAAGAAAAGAATTCAACCTCCCAGCTCGGGTACATGTTGTATTGTTATTCTCACATTCTGGGAACACTGGTCACCCTAAGACCTTTAAAATACATACGCAGTTCACAGGGATGATCACTATTCTTTTAGACATGAAGACATAACACATTTTTAACTTCAGTTGTACTTTAATTTTGTAGTATAAAAGGCAATTAGGTAAATTGCCCAGTGATATTAGTAATCATAACCTCTCTGCTTGTATATTTATTTGTCATCTTAAAACACTTTCATGTACCTATTTCTAAGTAAAATTTCAATCAATACCATGGTAATGAGAGTAATGGAATCTTAGCTCTAATCTTCATATGGTCATACCATCCCTGTGAGTCATACAGGACAAATGCCATTGCTCCCACTTCAAAGACCAGAATACAGAGGCTGAGGATGTTGCATACAACTAAGGCATAAGCTTTCCAACTTTGGGGCTGGAGTTGTTTCTAAACAAAGAGACCTATTTTACAAGAGCTGAAAAAGTCACTGGCAAAACTTCCATAGGTGATATTTGGGAGTCTCAAGAGCCAGAGTCCAAATGTGTTATCATTGCATGAAGCAGACATGTTGGGTCCTTGAGAACAGCATTATATGATGTCGTCGTCAGGATAAAAAAAAAAAAAAATCCAAAAGTTAAACAAGGTCATCAGTCATGACAGTGGGAGAAAGGTCCAGTGGAATTAACACAATTATGCAATCTCTAGTAAGAAGAATTTGAGCTGTCTTGTACCACTTCTAAGTCCATAAATCTGTATTGCCTCCATTAATGCATTGTAGACTCAGAAGCAAAGACAGAAACCGAAGGAGTTCAGCAACCTTTTTATAGCAGAATCAATTAGGCATGTGCTGCACTTTTAAAATGCACCACTTTATATTAAGGAGCTTAAGGGGTGAATAACAAGCTCAAAAATGTAATAACTATAATAACTGCAGCTTTGGCAACACACTTGTACAGTGTGGAGCTGTCATGGACCAGAGATAGTAAAGTGCCCTTGGAGAGTGCCAGGCATTAGAAGACTTGAGTGGACTGAAGAACATTTTGATCTCACCTCTTCACCTTAGTCACTTTGAACTTGGTGATGAAAAGTAGACTCTGGGTTGGTGCTTTGAAATCAGCATTATGTCTCCTATTCCTAAATAAACAGATGGAAGTGCTTAGCATAGAGCTATGAGCTTGGAGTCAAGATATCTGAGCCATCATGGTTTCTGCCACCAGCGCACTAGGTAGGTTATAGAGAATGGCTTCTCTGAGCATCAGTATTGACATCTTTAAAAAAATTTAAACACTGGTCATTCCCTATTTCAACCCTGTGAATTAAATGGGTAAATGGTACTACTATTCCTGTTTGACAGGTGTCAAAGTCATATTGTTTAGCCAAGGTCGCATAACTAGAATTCAGAATCTCTGTACTCACCTGCTTCATTGTGCTGCCTAGTGGGGTTGGTGTAAATCCCCCCTTAATGGCTCATATTCTGTGAATCTGTGAGCCAAGTCTCTGATCAAGGCTAAATCAACATCTTCAGTGGGAAAAGAATCTTGGGGAATGGCTTTTGTGAAAATAATATCCACTTTACTAACTTCAATGATAATAGTAATTTTTAAAAAAATTTATAAGCATCTTGTTTGACTCTTAAGTAGAGATTTGATTTTAGCACTAATTTTTATAATTCAGGTTATTTTAAAACAATATGTCTAACTGGCCCAATGCTACTTTTATAGAAATATAAATTTCATAATAAGAAAAAAACTACACTTAATCTGTTTAAAAGTATCACAATAGTATTGCTTTTTTAGACTATTCTCTTGCTTAGAATCAAGAAATAAAATCTAAGCTGGGCAAACTAATAGCCACTGGGAGAAATAAATACCTTTTTCAAACTACAATCTTCCTCCAACTCTAAACACCACATTGCTACCAGGGGCTTCTCTGCTTGATAAATATCTATGTATGCATGTATCCTGGAATACTTAGCTCAAACAGCTCTGCTCTGTGGAACCTTCTTACCTCTGCAGTTCACCCTATAGCTCCTCTTTCATCAGCCCCTTCATATCTAGCACAAGTCACATAGTACCATTGGCAAGCTCTTTGTAGAGTCTGTGAAAGGGAGTAAGAGCCCAGGTTAGGAGCACTGGCACTGGAGTCTGATGGCTTGAAATGGAAACCAAGCAAATACTAGCTCATGACCTTTGACAGATGACTTGATCCTTCTGTGCTTCACTTTCCTTTCTTTGCCTTGCTGTCCAGTAAAATAATAGTACTACTTTTCATGGTTTATAAGATTAAATAAATAAATCCATGTACTTAGAACAGGGTTTGGCATACTTAGATGTTTATTATTATAAAAAGAGCATGGGCATTGGAATCAATGGAGCGGGACTTAAATCTCAATTCTATCTTTATTATTGTGTGACCCTGGGCAAATCACATTCCTGCTCTAAACCCTAATTTCCTCACTTATAAATTGGAGGCTATAATTTACCTTGAGAATTATATAATTTACATGTAGCATAGATAACTACCTACTTCCTGAAAGAATAGAGGTGGTGGTGGCAGCTGTGGTGTGGGTGGAGAGGTGGCAGCATTGTTGATGAGAGGCAGTGACGAGAGTGAGAGGTTACTGGCGATGGTGATTATTGTGATGGTGGCATTGGGAATTACAGTGGAGCTGCTGACGAGGATGACGTGCCACCGCATTAGATCCTAAACTTGTCCTGGTTGGTAAGTGATTCTCATTGTGGTGTCCTCTGTACTCATGAATTAAAAGGCACAGGTTTAGCCCATGTTAAGGACAGCATACCAGTTGACGAGGAGCTCGAAGGAGCCAGGCCTAGGCTGGACTGGATAATCAGGTTTGATTCCACCTCTGGATGCCCCCAAAGAGTGGTATTTTGTACTCAATAGTATCCAAAGGAGAGTTCTGAAACTGAATTGAGTGCCTGTCTCTACCAAAGGTTAGGTGTTTGATCTGATTGACCCCAAATAAAGTATATGGGTAGTAACAGGAGAATTCCACAGAAATTGTATCAATGCAAGTTTCCAGACAGTGTTAAGGAATGCAGGGAACACTTATTAATATATATTAACAGGATATAGGTTCTTTAAGGAGAGGCTACAGTATCTTCCCCCTAAGGGGCTATATCCTATTTATGCCCAGAATAATGCATATGAAATGCTTCGATAAAGATGCACTCCTATGAAACTCAAAATATTGACTTATAGCATATTATTACTAATAATATCATTTTAGGCCCAGACAGGCTGGATTTTAGAGCCAGATCCCAATTCCAGTTTCATCAAGGACCTAGGGATAAAGTGTAATTCAGTGGTAAAGAGCTCAGAAGTACAAGCAGCAATAGTAGCAAACAAGGGGATTGAGACAGAAACTCCATGTAAAGACCGGACTATCAAGGCATGGGTGATGGAAAGCAGAGAGGTTATGAGTACATCAATATCTAGCTTTCCCCTACTACCCTGCATTCATAGTACCACATGGCAACCCGATGATATCCAGCCCTCCCTCCTTCCACTGGTGCTAGCCCTCCTAATGTTTGACCTGCCCTGATCATGCTCGGCTGGACTTTGGAGTCAAAAATTAAGCAGGGCTGGGAAAGACTGGGCAATATCACAACTTCACCACATAAAAACAACAACAACAACAACAACAACAACGGACTTGTCCTGATTCTAGCAAGCTTGGAGATATGCCAACAGCTAAGCTAAATGGGAAAACCCAAAATTATACTTTTAAATCTAAGAGTTTCCCTTTTCTGCAAGGAAGGCAAAAACTCGTGGCTGCTCCCAAAATATTACATTTTGTCAAAGTAACAGTCTGAAAAATGATGGTAACAGATTATGAGCATGCACGTCCCAGTATTTACTCCAAATGCATGAGCAGAAATGTGGACTATGAATCTTTAGTGTAAAAATGCTCTCAAGATATCAGCTATAAAACTGAGTGTATGTTTACGTAGCACACAAAATATTTGAACAGAAGTTATCACCAGTGTTTAAAAATTTTAATATTAGCCACAGTGGACTTTTCTTAAAATATAAAATGAATTTCCCAATGAAAACAACAGAATTTTATGTTACATATGCTTTTAGAAATTGGCTTTCAGGAGAATTATTTCATCTTTAATTGTTCTCCCCAACTAACCCAATCCTCCTTTCACAGTACAAGGTCACCTGGCCTTAAATGCATACTCTTTCTAATCACGGTTGATGACTTTTTAGAGTCTAGACAAGGGTCAGCAAACTATAGCTGCTTTTATGTAACTGAAGTTTTACTGGAACACAGCCATGCCCATTTGTTTATATGTCATCTGTGGCTGCTTTTGTGCTACAGTGGCAGCGTTTTTAAAAATTCCAGTGCACAGGTTTTTCCCATAAATCAAATTAGTATCTCTGGAGGTGGGACACCAGTATTTTTTAAGTCCCTTGGGTCATTCCAGTGTGCAGCTGACGTTGAGAACCACTACTCTGGAAAGCCTGTTATATTTCCAGATCCTGGAGTACTGGTCTGGTAGAAATACTCTCCAAATGTAGTTTAATAGCTATCAACTAGGATTCAGAATACCTGCCTTGAAAGGTTACTGTAGATACTCAATCCCTGCCATCTTCCATTCCTTAAAAAAAAGTCAGACAAATAGCTACTTCCCTCTAAAAATTCTTTCTCTCTGTTCTTTTAAATTTTCATTGTAATGGATAATAAAGGTCCCAGTAATAAGCACTGATAGGCCTTAACATTGTTCTTTAACACCTGCTATAGTATCTTTCTCTTAAACAAAGGCTTTTTTAAGGCTCTGCTTTAGAGTTCTCTGTAGGCAGCCTCCATAATAATGAGTGTATTGAAGGGGGGGACACAGATGGGGACTAGAGGAGTGCCTCCAGGTAGCAGAAGGAGAATGAAATATTTCAAAAACACCAGTGTGTATGTAAATCAGAAGGTTCTGATATAATAAATATAACTCTACCTTACAAAGATTTCCTATAAGCTATATTTCTATCTTTAGATTATGAACCAGCTAAGTCAGTGGGTATACAGAATGAGATATGGATGAACACCAACCAGAATCAACTACAGCAGGAGTGAATAACAAAAAAATGCACCTCCTTCACGCACCCTGACACACCACACACACACAACACGCACACGAGGGTGTGAGGGCAGGCCTGAAAGAGATCAAGAAAACTAAGACTAAGGGAATGAACTGAGTTCTAGTCTCACTCTGCCACTTTTTTATTTACTGTGACCACAAAGTCATCAGCTTATATCTCTGAACTTAGGTTCTCTTTTAGTTTTAAGTGTGATTTTATAAAGTTCAATCACAGAATTTCTGAGAGCCTAATTTTGATGAGTTTATGACTTAATGCACTTCTAGTAAACTACCCTGTCCATTATTCCCTAGAGAAATGTCTTCTGACCCACATGCCAATACACATAAACAGTGGGCCTTTTGGTTTATATACATTTGAATAAGCATTCTAATCCTTCATTTTACAAGTATTCATTTGACAAGTGTTTGAGCATATTCTACGAGATGAATTATTAGGCACCGTCTGTCCAGCATGAAGAAAGGAAGATAAGATTCCCTGCCTTAACAGAGTTTACAATCTTGTGGTTAATGAGATGGCAAATACAGCTCATGTATATATATATATATATATATATATATAGAGAGAGAGAGAGAGAGAGAGAGAGAGAGAGAGAGGGGGGGGGGAGGGAGGGAGAGGAGGGGTAATTCAGTCCTACTACTATGTAAATTTTAGAAATGAGGAAATAAATCCTAGTGAGGTTTCAGAGCTTGTTCAAGTCCCAGAGTGAGGACTTCAACTTTTGTACTTTGGTTCCATATCACATCTCATATACTAGGCCTGTGGATTCTTCCTTATCAATAACTATCCCTGCCTCCATACTGGTAACCTTTTACAGATTAAAGTATTGTATTACTTGTATGGTGGCACATTGCCCAGTGTTAAGGATTTGTTTCTCCAGGTTGTCTCTACCTTGGCAGAAAACACATTGCTATAGAATGGGATAAAAATTGATGGAGATATGGGGATTGGAGCAAAAAACAAAAGTCTAACAAGCTGAAGGCCTATGTCTGGCCTTCTCCCAACCTCACATGCTATGTGTCAACCACAGTTATGTGGCCAATTATATTTTTTAAATACCTGTTCTTCCAGAACTTTGTAAGTATTTCACGAAGAAGAGCTTATGGATCTTCCCCTTGTACCTGGGTGAGCCTTTGTGACTCCTATCTCATAGATTATGGCTGAAATAATGCTGTGTGATTTCTAAGATTGAGTTTCTCTTGGGTACTGATCCTGGAACTTGCCCACTATCTGTGAAGAAAATCAGATTCTCTTTTTGTTTCCCTACTCTCTTTGCCCAGCTAATTCCCATTCATCCTCGGATATCATGTCATCTGGGAAGCCTTTCCATATTTGAGTTCCAAGTTTGAGTTCAGTCCTCTCCTCTGGGAATCTCTTAACATGCTTATTGTGGAATGCATTGTGCTGTGTTTAATTGCTGTTGTTCTTACTGGACTGAGAAACACCTTGAAAGCTGGAACACTATCTAGATTATATCTTCTGCACCTAGCACAGTACCTTGCACATGGTGAGCATTTAATATATACCTGTCAAGGTAATGAATCATGTGAGTACATGAAGATTAAGGCATAATTCAGCATCAGGCTGTGTGAAGAAGAATTGCGGATTTTAATTCCTGCTTAGCTCAGTTGTTAGGAGTGGAATAATGTCACCAAAGACTCTAAGACAATCTTAGGCTGCATTATCAGAAGTTTAGTGTAATAAATTATAAGGGAGGTGATAATCCTGTTCTAATGATTTTTCTTCTTAATACATGTAGAATATTGTTCATTTTCTTATGTCACCTTTGAATATGTTCCTGTTACCATTCATTCTTTAGATATATAATTGTTTCTTGAACAATGATTTTTTATAAAAGAAGACATATTATTCCTAGAGAATTTAAAAAAAAAAAAGGAGGGACCTGACTGTACCTTCAAAATCACTTGGATAGTTTGTTCTGGAAGGAAGGGGCAAGCTTGTGCTGTGGGATTAATATGTAAGGCCCACATCAGGTGACATTCCTAGAGGAACACTCAAGAAAGAAAGGCATGTTTGCTCAATCAGGAGGTGTGTGATTTAAAAGATAAAGAGTTCACATCTTCACGGAACACAGGGGAAACTTCAGATTTTGAAAAGGCTGTTCTAGGTGTTGAGAATGGTGGAGAATTTGGGGGTTTTTTTTTTTCCATATTAAGGTTTATTTTGAGAATGAATGACTGCAGAAGCAAGAAATTGGCCCTATGATCTAGGGGTTTGTTTGATTTTACACTGAAGGAACAGAGACAAGAGAGATGAGTCAAGGTCTTGGGAACTTTCATGGACTGAATTTTATCAGCTCTGAATATCTGCCCTTGGCAGGGTTTACATGGCTGCTAAGTATGAATACTTAGTGCATCAATCATCATCCATAATCCTCATTACTCTCCAAGTAAAATGGATGCTTATTCAAAACAATTTATGCTCACTATGTGGAGCGATTACCATTAAACCTGAATTTTTTGTAATTTGGCATAATACAGTTTTTATTACTAGAGATACTACTTAGAGCGTTCTTTCAAACTAAAAGAATTAAGGGCCGAGGCAACTGATGTTTACTGGGTGCCTGCTGTGGGTCAGGCACTGTAACTTGTGCTTTTCTTCCTTCTAACACAAACTCTTGAGATTTTAGCTATCACTGTTTACTTTGCAGTTGAGGAAATGAGCCTCAAAGAGGTGAAGTCACACACCTAGGACAACTCAGTAGGTAGGATCTAGAGCTGCAGTTTGTGTCTAGGCCCACTGACTCCCACAGTCTGCCTTCTTCCCACTACACCATGCTGTCTGTCCCCTTCCTTCAGCAAATGCTTGCTGAGCATGCACTACACTGTGCTTTAAGGAATACAGACTTTGCGCTGAGGGAAAGAAGTACAGAAAAGGCACAAGTAGTGTAATCCAAGATAGGAAGCTATGGACTATGAAGAACGACAGGGAACCGTAAGGTAATTCAAGGACAGGAAAGTTTATTTCTGTCCTGAGAAGATTTTATAAAGGAGATCTAGTTAAGAGTCTTATGAACAAAAAATGCAGCTGGTGAGAAGAAACCTCAGAGTGCAAGACAGTATCATTTTGGACCCTCTGATTTTTGCTTCCTCTTCCGGAGTGTATATTAATTTCATCATTTTACTGCCTTAGTTTCTCTAAGGGGAATTTACATTTACACCACGACTAGGAGCCCAGAGGCACCTTAACCCCAGAGTTAATTGCAATTACCGTTTACACTTGACATTTCACAAACAAAACAGTGTAGTTTCAAACTCCAAACCTGCTTGAGGTATGGCCTATAGTTGTAAATTCTCAGAGACATTTATCCTCCACCTCCAGGGTAACACCAATAAACAAATGATTCTCCTTGTGATTTTCCTTTGCTGGCAGGTTCCCGCCACCCCCCCCCCCCAAAAAACACTCTTTAAAATAAATATAGCCTTTGAGGTTCTCAGCTATATGTAGGAGTTCTAGATTCTAATTCTCCATCCTCTGTGTCTAAAGCCATTAAAACTCAAGACACTAGATAGCAAGTCTTGGCAAATGCCTGGAGCCAACCACTCAGCATTTATTTATCACTGTAATTTGTTCCCTCTATAATTTGTGGTCTCTGGAGATCTGTGGATGTATATAAGAGTATGCAAGTGAGTGCCAGTAAGCTTGGCTATGAATTAAGAAATGTCTGTCCTTATTCAGAGTCCAGCATTTTTAGAGAGTTCAGGAAATCTCACCTGCCATCTTACTGGAAGTATAAGTTTGTTTTAATAGCTGAGGTGATGATTCACTTTTGATTAGAATTAGTGTTTATCGGCAAAGAATTTATAAAAATTAAAAAAGAATTTATTTGGAAATTTCTGCATGGCATACATTCTGTCATCTAAAAATATTGCTTCCAAATTTTACATGGAAGGTGAAGTGTCATATTCTAATAGTAAGCTTTATTTAGATTTTAGCTTAATATTACCTTAAGGAGTTTCTCTGATTACTTTAAGTTGATCGCCCTCATACACATACATCATTATCACACTTCTTATTTCCTTCATATTTTATATACTGAAATTATTCATTTGCATTTATGTAATATATATCAACTCCTAAAATAAGCTACATAAAAGCATGGATTATAACTGCTTTATTTAACACTGTTTCACTAGTGCTTTGAAGAATGTATAGTCCAAAGCAAAAACTAAATTACTAATTAACTGAATGAATAAATGAGTGCATGAATGAATGAATGAAGAGCTAACTCTTTAACGAAAATCTATCTCTTCAGTCTTCTTTGCTAACTCTTACTCTACTATTTTGTTGAATAAATGAATGAATAAAGAGGACAGGCTGGCTCAAAAATCATTATTAATAGCAAGTTCCTGCCCTTAACCTTAGTTATCATTTCGAAATGACATGTAAGATAACAAATAACAGTAACCTAAAGTTTTTTCGTCTGAAGAACTAATTTATTTCTTAAATTTTGTGACAAGTAATCAAAATATTAACATGGCACTCCTAGCTATACTGGTAGTTCCAATATCTTTCTGTAAATAATTAAAATTAATTAATTTGACATGGGAGCAAAAAATGGATATTTGTGGATAAAATAAATTCTTATTGTTTGTTAAAGTTGTTTATTGAGCCAGTAGCTTCAGAATTTAATTTCCCTTTTTGTGCTATCATTATCCGAATCATTGGATGACTAATAATGGTAAGGGAAAATATAACAAAACATCATTCAGTGTAATCCTTATAGGCCAAAGTCATGTGGTTAGTTTTTGCTAGTAATGCACATTACATATGAAGGAAACTGAGACTTGAAGTTTAAATAATTGTCTAAGATCATAGTAAGTGACTCAAGTAAAACTGTATCACAGTCTTTTCCCATCTGGACAAAGATGCGCTTTAGTACTTTAAAGCAGGAAAATCAAGCAAATGGCCCTAAGCCCTAAATGATGTTGCACTGTGCAGCAAAGACGATTTGTAGGGGAATAAGAGTTGGTCAAGTGGTAGATAGTACCCAAGAACACTTGGCCCCAACATGCTCACAAATTTCCAAGTGAAAGAATACTGCACAGTTCTCTAACTTCGTTACACCCTCACTACTTTCTTTTACTTGATTTTACAAAGTTAAATTCATTGTGAAGGTGGGGGGGGAGGAAGCATGTGTAATTTACTAGAGGTTCTGTATCATACCTCCAATCCAGGAATTGCTCTGAAAACAGAGGAAACCTGAAGAAATAATTTACTTTGTATTAACAACTTTGTTCTGTGCTATCTAGAGAATGATTGTGCTTGAAATACACATAACAAGATATAAGGTAGGGAATGTTTAATACCATTCACAGCTGAGGAAATTGAAACCCAGGACCATGGGTAACAATGGTCCTGTGGTATATAACTGGCAAGTGATAGAGCTTGGATTTGACCCAAGTTCTTGTATTGCTTCATGATGCAGCTAGCATTGTTTGGGTATCATCCAAAAGAAGAGTGGAAATAGGAAGAACTTGATCTTTTCCTTAGAATTCAGGAGGAGGTAAAAAAAAAAAAAAACTTTCCTGGGCCCAGTGGTTCCTATCAATGTATATTTATTGTTTCTACTCTGGCTTAACACTGTGCAAAATTCTAATAGGAATGAAGAAGTCATCTTATGAATGTCCCTTGCACTTTGTCACTGTGTACTAAGATGCAGTGATTTATGAGAAAAACTTACCTCGATATAGCACTCTATACTTCAGAGAGGACTTTCAGGAACTATATTATTTGATCTAATTTCTGAGCATGCTTTATCTCTTTTACTAGACAGTTATTTGAACTGTGTCTGATACAACTTTGTACCTTCCCATGCTGACCCTCACCAATCCCTGTCCTGACTGAGCCAAGAAAAAGTTGCAAGTAATAAGTATTCCAAAGTCAGGAACAGGTGTTTTTACAGTCTGCTTGTACTCAAGGAATAGCAAGTAAATAAATTTTTGTTGAATTTAAAATTGCCTCCCCCAATGCAGTGATTGCTTTAGACACAGTGCTATTCTCTAGCTGAATATGAGTCTCACCACAAACATATCCCACTAACCATTTCAGCCTCTTTGGGAATCAGCAATGATCCTTGTCCTACACAGTTCAACCCCACTATTTGAACAGTGGACAGTGAATTTTCATCCTATCCAGTGTTCTGCCATAGAGCTGACTAGGAATCCTATCCTAACTTCTGTTTTCTATAGGTTGTGCCTCCCACATTCTTCTTAACCCTGACACATGATAAGCTTATGATGAGTGTAAGGCTGTCCGTAACAATCTATATTTTGTCCTGGTAGCCCTGGCTGCAGGTGCATGTTACATGTCAAGGAGCTTGGACTTTCCATCTAATAGGCAATTCTGGGCCTAATCATTGAGCTGGAAATTAGTAGTGTTATGGACTGAATTGTGTCCTCCCCAACATTCATATGTTGAACCCCTAACCCTAGTACCCTAGAATAGAATGTGACTATATTTGGAGATAGGGCCCCTGAATAGGTAATAAGTTAAAATGAGGCCATTAGAGTGGGTCTTAATCTAATTTGACTGGTATCCTTAGAGGAGATTAGGACGTACAAAGAAACACCAGGGATGTACATACACAGAGGGAGGGCCAGGCGTGTACAGGGAGAGAAGATAACCATCTGCAAGCAAGGGAGAGAAGCCTCAGAAGAAACTAAACATGCTGACATCTTGATCTTGGACTTCTAGCTTCTAGAACTGTGAGAAGATTAATTCATTTTGCTATAGCCAACCAGTGTGCAGTATTTGTTGTAGCAGCCCTAGCAAATGAATAGAAATAGCATCTAGTAGCCAAGTCAGATATAATTTTCAATAATCTAAATCTAATTTTAATACCCAAAGATGTGTAATTTTTTTCTAGATACCTCTTTAATACGCCATATGAAAACAAAGAGATGGTTCATATAGATTCGATGCATAGAGTATAAAGCAAGAACTATGGCAGTTCACTGACCAGGAATAACAAGAACTGGCATGATCAGGGAAGAGATTCTGAAGCTTACACTTCAGCTGGATCTTGTCTGATGAATTAAATTTGCAGAAAAAGGGGAGCCGGTTATATTGAATAGGGAAAAAGAACATGAATCTTTGTTTTTCAGCACTTAGTGAATAGTAGGAATAGTTGATTAATAGTTGAAATAAGAAAAATTAAATGTCTATGAGAATGGGAGTTCCTTCAAATATTAAGAACCTACTGACTAAAACTAATACTGAATGTCAACTGTAATTGAAAAATAAAAATAAAAAATAAAATACATAAGAACTACTGTGTACCAGGCATTATGCAAAATAAAAGTGGAGTCAAAACAATAAAAATAATGTGTCCATGAAAAATCCACAGGCAAGCAGGAGAGACAGGCAGGTAAATCTAATAATTACATAATATGATACGTGATCAAATAATGCTAGGGAAACAGAAAAAAGCTAGTAATTGGGGTGAAATAGGGATCGCATCACCCACAAAGTAGCTGGTAAACAGGACTGTGAGGAATAGCCAAGGATCAGGATTTACTATGACAGGGTTCCTCAGGCAAAGGCATTCTAAGTAGAGAAAACCTGGCAGGCCACATATTTCAAAATCTAGATATGGCAGGAAAAAGCAAGTGAGGCCAGATGATAAAGGTCTTGTGGAATGTTTTCTCTCCATCTCCTTATTTTTCACTTGTTTGTGCTTATTTAGCTAATATTTAATTGGCAATACAGTTTCCCAAAGATTATTCAACCAGAAAATTCATTAAACTCTATTACAGTAACCACACAAATTAATATCTTATTGTTTTTCCTAAAAGAGATTTGAAACTTGATCTTGTGCATGTTTTTTTTTTTTAAACAATTACTTGGCAACCTACTTAGAAACACCAATTATAATAAACTTTTAATTCTTCACTTAATCAGCCTTCTTAGATTTGCTATTTCTTATCTGTGAACCAGTCCTGCCTTGCTCTGGATTCCCTGCTGCTGCTGAGGAAGATGTGTGCTCAGGAGACCTGAGAATTAATGAGACGTTCCTTAAGGACATTTGTGGGGCTTTTTTTTTTTTTTCCTACACCATTTTCTTAGTTGATGGAAGAAAAAGTAAGACATATGTGCTGATCCTCTGGGAAATTCTGCTGGGCTTTGGGCTGTGCTCAGGAAGCATTTTGGGAGGCAGGTACATCCAATTTGTTGCAGGCCAATATGTTAGTGTCTATGGGAAGGTGGGTGTCCATAGAGAGGAAGGTTTTGCCAGACTGTTTACTGTCACTTGGGCTATACCTGCAGGCTGTTTGGGAGCAGCTGGCATAGAGGGCCTGCTTGCTTCCTTCATCACCATGCACGTAGTTAATTAGCAAGGCTGGCCCCAGGCCAAGTAGAAAAAACAATGTCTGTGGTCTTTGCAGTTTCTCATGACCCTCCTGTGCCCCTCTTCCACTTCCTCTTGCCACCTCCAACCTCAGGCTCAAAGAATTCCCACAAAAAGGAAAAAAAAAAAAAAAAGAGGTTGTCTGGAGTACACCTTCCTCATAAGCAATTAGAGTTTGGAGCACTCAATACCTTTCTTGGTATGTGAGCCTATATTTGAGCTTTTTATTTACTTACTTACTTACTAACTTACTCTTAGGAATGTGCCCTTATTCTGAACAGAAATTCATTCACACATTCAGTATTTATTGAGCATTCGTGTTCCAGGCATAATTCTGCTTTAAGGGAATACAGAGGCTCTTGTGGAATCATTTAGCCCAAGAGGGAAAGAGCTGCATTTTCTTCATTCATCCTCTCTAACATGGTGATTAGCCTCCTTTGCGGTCTCCTCTGTTCCTGCATCCTTTGTCATTTTTACTTACGTTCCCTTAGGGGATTCCTTTAGTCATAGGCCTGGAGAGGTTTTGGTCTCCGGATTCGTTGCCCTTACTTCTTTACTTTCCACACACAGTTGTTTCTCACCAGCTCACCAACGTCACAGTCCCCTGTCCTAAGGAGTGACATAATTTTATCTCTTGATACTGTTGGGTGTCCTTTGTCTACAATGTGTTCTCTTTTATTTACCTGGTAAACTCCTTCCTTCTCTGGCCTCACATGTCTCTTGGTGCATTTTGCCTTACACACTGGACCATGACATGGTCACCTTTTACTATTAACTATCCCAGTGACTGGCATATCAGGCTCGTCAGTGTTTATCAACTTAATTGGCCTTTTTTTTCAGATCAGGGAAGGTCCCATGAGATCTGTTAAGGGAACTGTTAGTGAGCAAATGCCCACAGTATGCCATGGTCATGCATACAGGCAGCTCCTGCATCTGCTGAGCTTCCAGTGGCAGGTCTTCCAACTTTGTATTCTCTCCCTGATCCTAGTCCTCCTCCAATCAGCCAGCCCTTCTAGTTTCACCCACTCTGCCCTTTCTGTGCCCTTTCTGTGGAGGTTTAGGAAATTAGAACTAGCTTTTACCACTTCGCACTAGGGTCACAGGACTCTGTAAGTTGGCTACCATCTAACTAAACCCCAAATCAGCCTTTGCTAGTCTACTGCTCATGTACAATGTGGGACACAGGATTTTATTTCCAGCATCCTGGGCATGCATACCTTGGAAAGAGGTATGCTGTTAGCATTCACTCTGAAACATCCTGGAAACTTCTTTGGTTTCTATGGTGGGATCTCTTTTCAGCCTCTCCCAAGCATCTAAGGTCCCTTCTCTGTAATTTATAGGTAAAAAACTGTGCTCTAAGCTCCACTAGTCCCATGATTTTCTTTCCCTCTCCCTCCCTCTCTCTCTCCCTCTCTCCTTTGGTTTTCCTTCTGTCAGCAGATGTCTACCCACAATCTCAAAAGTCTAGACTAACTCACTATTGTTTATGAATAATCTCTATCTCCTTGAATTTACTACATATGGGCCACTTATGCCAGTTGCTTTTATGTTTAAGTAGGAGTAAAATGGAAAAAAAAACCCTAATAATTTAATATAAGATAATGTTCATCATACAATAGTAAATGTTCAACAATTTTTAGAGTTTTTTCCTTTCAAAGATATGTGTTGTTAATTTCTATCTTTGAAGTCATCAAATTTTAGGGTAGCAACATGTAGTCTAGAAGTTACAAGTTGGTTACTCACAAACCAGAGTTAGACTGGTTTTTAACACTGAAAATTCTGTACTTGAATATCCTCAGTTTACACAGGCCGCAACCACTTCCTATTGTCACATAAAACAGGTGCCTACCCCATACTGCTCCTGAAGGTGTGTTAGCTACTGTCTAACCGTCTCTTTTGAGGAGTAGAGAGCAGCAGTGATTTGTTCAAGGTTGCATAACCAGTTAGTTGCAATGCTAGTCCTAGAATGCAAGCTTACTTCTATCCAGGGCTCTTTCTGCTTGATGTGAACAAGGTGCCTCTAAAAACACCTACTAGTGTAAGCAGATTTAAATTTTCTTGGTCTCTAGAAAGGGGAAAGGGTGTCACATTTAAAGTAAAACTCCTAATTTTATTGGCTACTATCCAAACTAGCACACAGAGGAAATCTATCCCTCTGTAAAAGCTGACCCAGTTATGTCTTAAAGTCCTCAGTGGAGTGGTCTCACATGTACTCAAAACTCATTCATTGGCTAGTCCTCACATGACATTTGGCACATTCTTCCTTATCCAGTCCGCACATCTCTCTACTACTGATCTTGTCAGGTCATGAGGCCATTTGAGAGTGACCTAAAATTGCCATTATACCCATTTTTCTGCTTAGGGTGTTGTCAGCCCATGTTCTCAAAGCTGCACATCCTCAAATCCTGCCTTCCTATGTCCAGCACAGAAACTCCTTAAAGGCCCTTCCTGCCATGAAAATCTGCTTGTGCAAGCGCTCCACAGCTTCATCTGCTCTACCCAGACAGGTCAATCCCCTTAAGTCTTAGCCAGTGACCCTTGCTACTATAATCCTTGCGTGGTTTTTATTTTCTTCACTGAAGCTCATTTTTTTTTTCCCATTTGTGGAAGGTAGTTGATCTTGCCTTCCTCCCAGGGATCTTGTAAAGATTAAACGTGGCGCTATCTGTGAAAGTGCCTGGCAAACTGCAGTGTGTTGTGTGAATGTTAGGTCTATAGTCTTTAGTTTATAGTCTTCTGTTCTCAGCTTCCACTATTTACCAGCCTTGCATGTTTAGTCATTATTTTGTGTGTATCTGTTTTCTCTTTTAAAAAACAAACATGATATTTTAAAGTTGAAAGCCTAAACAAATCCGTTCAAATTTGCATAGTTCTTAGGTTATTAGATTCTTGGTAAATGTCATAAGTCTTATCCATGAATATCAATCTTCAATTTAATTCAACTAACCACTATTGGACACTTACTACTAGGCCTGCACAAGGCATATGTGTGTCTCTTCTCAGAAATTATTTAACTAGATCTAGATGGCATTTTATTTTATATAAATAGCAAGTTATCAAGACTAATGAAGTGACATGAACAAGTGATGTTGAATATACTCAGGCTTTAGTGTTTGAAAACCACATTCTATAAAAATTCTGTGTTATGATACCTAGGTTTTGCATCCCTTAGCTCACCACTATTTCATTGTACAAGCTTGGGAATGCAAAGCAAATTTTTGTAACTTCAGATTCCTTATCTGGACAATGACAATTGAAGATAATGTTACACTGTAGGATTCTGGTCAGGAATAAACAAGATCTGCTATGCAAAACACCTAATACATTTTAAAATCTCTTTTAGTATTTTACGTGTTCATATCCCATATAAATGATATTTTTTCAAGCTTTATAACTATTTCCTCATTTTGCATAAAAATTACTGTCAGGACTGAATTAGTCTGTGAGGTAATTTGCTGAGACAAGGCTAATCTGCATCATAGTCATCTGGATTCTCCAAGAAGCAGACCCCAGGACCAGATTAAACATACAAAGATTCTGTTAGGGGAGATGCCTACATGAGAGGAAACAGGGAGGTCACCAGGAAAGACTGGGGGAGCTAACAGCAAGGCAATTCTCTGACTGTAAGCAAAAGAGAGAGGGAGAAAAGATTGGCCAGAAACACCTTGGACTACCATACAACCTAAGCTAAGTCCAGCAAAGCCACTGGGGGGTCCTCAAGCCAAAGCTGGTTCAGAGGAGACCTTGTCTTTCAGGAACTAATCTGTCTTATTATCCTCACATGCTCAGTACTTGCCTGGAGAAGCCCATGGAAGGCACAACCTTCTGAATATCCAACAATGAATATCAAAGAGCAGCACCCAGGACCTTTGGTCAGTTGTTCTCTGTAGTCAGAGGTCCTCATCGTGGTTCATCATCGTGGCTGTGTCATACATTCACTTCAAATGTTCATGGTAAAACCCATGTATTGCTTTGCTGTCTCTTTAGCAGTATCTATTTTTACAGATGTTTCATCACTCATATATCATTTTTTTTTCTTTGAGATTTTAATAACCCAAAAGTTGACAAAACAATTCAGTAATGCAATGGGTCAATTATGACTTCTTGATAATGGATTTACCAGTTATTTAGTGGAGTAATCTATTAGGTCCTGACATCTGCTAGTAGTATACTACCATTATTTCAGAAATGACCATTGACTGGATTTGATTAGAATTGGCTGTGCTCCTGTGTGACTATAGGACTTTGGTTAAGTCAGTTAATTTCACTGGCCTGCTTTCTGTTTTATAAAAATGGATGTAATACCTGTCACATACAAATTCTTTTGCAACTCAAATATGATAAGATTCAGTAGATAACTAGCATGTACCTGGCACAATTCAGAGAATTAGCGAATTTAATAAATCACTTTTATTTTTCTAGTTTTTCTTATCACTATCTTTTGTGATCATCAGACACATAATAATCACAAGTTAATGGAATCTCTCTGTGGTATTAATAAATACTCCCAACATTTTGGTTAGTATATGTCGGGCACTCAACAAATGCTAGCTCCCTTTCTTCCCTCTTCTCAGTTTCTCTGGTAATTTTTTCTTTCCTCTAGCATAATTATTTTCCTGCTTGTGCATATTTAAATATCTTATCTTCCTGGTGGCCATTTGTTCCCTTTGTTTCCTTTTGGACAGCCACAGGCAATAACATATTGAGGGGACTTCATCATTCAACATTGTTTTATTCGGCATTTGTTGAAAGGCTAGCTGGTGCTTAAACAGCAGAAATTCAAATGTGCATGTAATTGTTTTCACCCTTAAGAAGCTCATTTTCTAATGAGGGCAAAAAGGAGGTAGGAGAACAGACCTATAAGTTGTCTGTAATTTAGTGGTGACTCAAGGAGAATGTAATCTACTCTGTTGTGAGTGTGGAGTTGTCAGAAAGAGTTCCTTTGTTTTTTCCTTCCTCTTCCTCCTCCTTTTCCTTCTCCATCATCATCACACATCACCATTATTATTTCAGGTAATGTTTGTTGTATCAGAAAGTTGTCAGGTACTGTGCAATTTCTTTATACATACTAACTAAATCCTTGTCAATATTGTGGGGTATGTGTCTTCATATTACAAACAAGAAGTATGGATCTCTGAGAAGTTAGTTATCTAAGACTCACCCATCTTACTCAGTAGAGCAGGCTTCAAATCCAGATAATCTTGCTCAACAACTGATAGACATAACCACTAAAATAAATGTCTTCATAGAGAAGATTCCCAGGCTGGGTTTGAGTAATGGGGGATTCAGCCAGTGGACAAATCACAGGGAAAACATGACAGGCAGAAGGAGCAGCATGTGCATGGGCAGGCATGGCAGCATGAAGGAGCCTAGTCTTATTCATTATGTGTCACACTTAAAACCTAAGTAGTGTTTTATACATAGTGTGCTTTGAGTAAGTTGTTAAATGAAGAATAATAAAAGCTGTGCATGCTCTCCAACCTGCTATCCACCAGTCTACAACCCCATCCTGATCTCTGTCAAATATTAACTTTCACCTCAGTCAGGAAGCTTTTCTTTTTTCCCGAGCCCCTATAAAAATAAGTACTGTAACTCTCAGGTAGCATTTACTTATAAGGCACCTTATATATTTAATAATTTTTATGTATATATGCCATATGGACTCCCCAAGAATAGGATCCATGAGAAGTAGTATGATGGAGTGGAAGAGGCACCAATTTGGGGTCAGACAAATCTACATTTGAATTACACTCTACCTCTGCTGTTTATCTGTGTGACCTGGGGGAAATAATCTCCATTGTTTTTACATGATATCTAATATGTTTTGTGTGTGGATTTTTAAGAATTATTTATTTATAATTGACATATTAGTTTCAGGTATATAACAATGATTTGCTATTCGCATATATTACAAAATGATTGCCACAATAAGTCTAGTTAAAATTCATCATCACACATACAGATTATTTTTCTTATACTGAAAACTTTTCCAATATCTCTTAGCAACTTCAAATATATCATACAATATTATTAACTGCAGTTACCAATCTGTACATTGAATACCCAGGACTTATTTTATAACTAGAAATTTGTACCTTTGACTACCTTCACCCACTCCATCTATTCTCTCCATCCCTCCTCTGGCAAGCACTAAACTGTTCTCTGTAGCTAGGAGATCAGTTTTTAGGTTGGGGGTAGTTTTTAACATTTCACATATCATTGAGATCATGCAGTATTTGTTTTCTCTGACTTCACTTAGCATAATGCTCTCAAGGTCCATTTATGCTATAGCAAATGATGACATTTCCTTAGTTTTTATTGCTGAATTATATTCCGTTGAGTGTTTATACACACACACACACACACACACACACCACATTTTCTTTACCCATTCTTCTCTCAATGAACACTTAGGTTGCTTTCAAGTCTTGACTATTGTAAATAATGCTGCAATGACATAGGGTAAAGGTATCTTTTCAAGCTAGTGTTTTCATTTCCTTTGGATAAATATCCTGAAGTAGTATTGTTGGATCATATGGTAGTTCTATTTTTATTTATTTATTTTTTTGAAGATCCTTCATAACTGTTTTCTACAGTGGCTGTAACAATTTATATTCCCACCAACAGTGCACAGGGTTCCCTTTTCTCCACATCACCGTCAACACTTGTTATTTCTTGTCTTTTTTATAATAGCCATTCTACAGATGTGAGGTGATATTTCATTGTGATTTTGATTTGCATTTTCCTGATGATTAGTGATTTGAGCATCATTTCATGTACCTGTTGGCCATTTGTATATCCTCTTTGAAAAACGTCTATTCAGATCCTCTGCCTATTTGTTAATTAGATTATTTGTGGTTGAGTTGTATGAGATCTTTATATATTTTGGATATTAATCCTTAACACATACATAATTTGCAAATATATTCTTTTTTGCCCATTTTCATTATTTCTTAGCTGTGCAGAAGCTTTTCGGTTTGATATAGTCTACTTGCTGATTTTTGCTTTTATTGCCTTTGCTTTTAGTATCAAATCCAAAAAATCATAGCCAAGGCTGATGTCAAAGAGTTTACCACCCATGTTTCCTCTAGGAGTCTGACAATTTTCAGTCTTACATTCAAGCCTTCACTGCATTTTGAGTTAATTTTCGTATTTGCTATAAGATGATAGCCCAGTTTCATTCTTTTGCCTGTGGCTCTTTGTTTTGCTCAACCTGTTATTGATGAGACTGTCCTTTCCTCATTTCGTATCCTTGTCTCCTTCGTCATAAACTAAGTGACCGATATGCATAGGTGTATTTCTGGGCTCTCAATTTTGTGCCATTGATCCATGTATCAGTTTTTATGCTAATACCATACTATTTAGATTACTGTAACTTTGAAATGTAATTTTAAATTATGAAGCACGATGCCTCCAGCTTTGTCCTTTTTTTCTCAAGATCACTTGACTATTTGTACTATTTTGTGCAATATATAATATCTAATCCTAAGACTTAAATAATATAACATATCTGGCACCATCAATCCCATGCTTAGCGCACAACTCCTCAATCAATGTGAACTTATTCCCTTTTGTGGTTCTTACTTCACCTACATATTTGCAAATGGGTCCGTTGGTAAATATATTGTGAGGAAATGTTATGACACTTTAGGAACAATCTAAAGCCATGTACTCCCATCAGATACCACTGAGCATGCAGTTAAGTCAAAGGGGAATGGAGATATTGTGTCTCAGGATCCCGTTCTCAGAAATTAAGAGGCAAGCAAGGTGCTAATCCTCTAATAGAAGTGCAATGCCTCTGATAGCTAACAGCCCTCTGAATATAAGTGATAGGGAGAGCCTCTCTGCAGCTATAGTTTAGTTTGTGCAGTGATTTTGTGAAGTGTATTCTATTTTTGCCTTGCCCAAATTGTAATTTAAAATGCTATTTATGTATTTGAAGTGAATACGCAGTCTTTTACACATTCACTCACTTGTTCATTCATAATATTAATTGATTATCTTCTCTGTGCAACCAAGCTGGGGACGCAAAGTTAAAGGGACAAGGACGCTGAATAGCAGTGGAAAACCTTTGTGTCTGGAACCAGGCAGCCTGGGTTCAAATTCTGACCAAACCCCCACCTGCCTGTCAGCCCTGGGCAGTTTGTGAAGCCCCTATGAGACTGTTTTCTCATCTATAAAATGGAGATAGTAAGAGTATTTAATATGGGTTTTATAAAGATTAACCAGGTGATCTAAATAAAATATCCACTGCTATATTTGGTACCATACTGAGCATTTAGTAAATGCTTAATTTACATATGTATGTGAGTGTTACGTATCATACCATCTGATGGTTATTTTACATTATAATCTTATGTTTTTAAAAGAAAAACTCTAGATTAAGCCATAAAAGATGACTGATGGTTAAGGAAATGTAAGAGTGTCTTTTGATTTGTCCTTAAAAGAATTTACTATTTCTTCTCTATCATTGTCTTAAAGGAAGTCTGCCTTAATATGATACTTCTGGCATCCCAGAGGCAACTACTTAGCAGAAGGTATAGGTGGCAGATAGGCAGTGGTGAGTGGAACAGCTTCACAGGTGGTATTTTACCTGATAGGGAAAGATATTCATGGCACAGAAAAATAGGAGGAGAAAAGGAAGGACAAAGATATGAAAGCATTAAGTATCTGAGCTATTGGAAGCTGCTTAGATGTTCAAAGGGTTTCAAATGGCATAAAGTGGCTAGGGTGTCATTTCTGTGGTCAATGAGAGAAGAGAAATTTAGTGATAGTGAAGTAATACTGAGCAAGGTTTGAATGCTATAAGTATTTGGACTAGTTTATAGGTTCTCTAGTCCCACACCTTATTTTCCAGATGGGAAAACTGGGGTTCAAAGAGAAAAACCAAACATAATGGTTTAAAATAGCACAATTTATTACTTTTTTACAACCAGTTGGTTCAGACAGCACTCTTTTGCTTCGTACTGTATCAGACAGGGTACTGGGTGAGTAGAAGGTACAAAGTGGCTTCAGTCACATGGCTGGGATCCGGTACTGACCACCAGCTGGGAGCTCAGCTGGAGTATCAAACACAGCTTACTTCTCCATGCGAAGAACCATGGAGCAAAGTGGAGTGACCACAGAAGCCCAGCATGGAAGTTTCAGGGTAAAGCTAGAGGTCTTGCTTGATGACTGTATACCGGTAGAGTGCAAAAGTAAAAGCTGTCAAGCTACCTTAAGATTTATTTCAACAACTGGCAGAATATCCATTTCTCTACATTCTATTAGTTAAAGAAAATAATGTTTAAAACATCATTGGTCAAATATCTTAGGTTTAAAGTTTCCCAGGTTCAAGGAGACTGTACAAGACATATATACTAAGAGGCATGGTTTATTAGGAGCCATCAAAGTAATAATTTTCCACATAGAATAGCTTCCCTAAACTCAAAACCAGTAAGCACGCCACACTTCTGTAATTAAAACCAAGTCTTCCTGTTGTTTTTTTCTAAAGATGGCACAATGAAGAAAATGCATGACCTCCCAATTACCATAGCATTTGAGTAAGAGCAGCTATTACCAGCAGCTGCTAGATAGTTATACCCTTTATCCTAAGAGTCCGGAATGAAGCTATAGTTGTCTGTGCAGAGAGCAACTCTCTGACCTTCATGGTTGGATGAGGAGTGAAAAGCCCTTAGAAAACTAAGAAAATGATCAGTGACATAGAATCCACTTTTGATGCCAACTGGTAAAAAATCATTAAAAACAGTTACCGTCTTCTGGTCAAAGCGTGAGAGCTATTCAATTTAGGAATAATGAACACAGCACTGTTGATCTTCTAAGACCATGCAGGACTGATCGGTATCAAAGCTATAAATTATATTTATGAAGACATTCAAATAGCACACAATGATTGCATTTTCTCTTGAAAGGCAGGAGTAGCTGCAGAGACATCAGTTTTGCACAAAGTGATAGAACTACTCTTCCACAGCTATCTGAGCAAGACGGGAAGAGGAATATTCATTGACAAAAGGCACAGTCTCATTTAGTTGACTTGACAGCTTCTGCTGTCTCCTTTCTTGAATGTTTCATCTCTTTAGAGAAGACAATGTATGAATCATTCTTCATTTAGCTTTCACTTGTTTGTGTGTTGTTATTGTGTGTGTGTGGTTGTGTGTTTATTTGTCAATTTAGCAAACCAGAGAGGATCCTTATGAAGGTGTATTTGAGAACAGTAAATGAAGCTATTAATTAAAGGAGCTACAAATATTCAAAAAAGTAAATGGTAGTAAAATGTCTACAATAGAATAGACAGTCCCTAGAGAACAGGTCACATTCCCATTTTTCTGGTAGGGAAACTGAGGGTCCTACTTGTTCAAGGTCATACTGAGAACATTTGATCTGGCGCTGGCTAGCACCCGACGGTCACACTACCTTTATAGGGCAATTCCCCCTTCATTGCACATTGCCTACCTCGCCCACTATTTTGTAATTTAAGAGGTTGAAAAGGATGTGCATGAGAAAAAGCAAGGAATTTAGGGTTTTAGTTTAAAGTCTGACGCTAAATCACTTTGTAGGCTTGGATAAAACACTTAACTTCTCTGGACCTTAGATGCTCCATTTCTAAAATAACGTTTAAACTAAATGAGTGCTAAGATCCTGTTCATCTTACAGTTCCTGACTAGATCTGAGGAGGCATGGGTCTGTGGAGGCTGCATAGGGACATTACACTTTAAAGGGAATGAAAATAAGCTCCAGACTTACCTTCAGAGGAGACTCATGCCAAAGAAATGGTTTTTCTGCAGCTGCAGAGGTCAGCAGCTGTGGGAGGCTAATTTAGGTTGTCCCTGGCTCATTGGCAATCATGAGGCTTGATGTGCATTTGAAACAAACTAAACATTCCTAATCACCTCGAGAAAGGAATAACTCATTATAACTGCACGCTAAGGAACTTCAGTGACATTTATTCTACATTTGTGTACAAATAGATTACATTATTTAACTAAATCAGTTTGGGCAGCTGGAAGATACCCACGTAGTCACTTATCCCTGTGGACAATTGAACACTGATTAAAAGAGAATACCTCTTTAATTCCAGATGTCATATATATTCCATAAGGAAGAGGTTTTGTAAAACTTTGTGATTATAGCTTTACTCAAACTGAGCATCTCTGTTAATGCCGCAGCCACATTTAGAGGTGAGGAGAAGAGCTACAAAAGCCAGAAGAACCCATTTCTGTAGCCATCTGGGACCCATCCATTCCGGTTTTTGTTTTCCATCTTCATTAGGAAACATGTGACTCTACACCCCCACCCTGAAATACTAAGCTTATCATAGTTGAGAACCAGAATCTTCTGTTTGATGATTTGGTTCCTTAATTTGGCCACCTGGAACTCCAGGTAGCACACAGTTTCAAAGTGTGAGCTTTCAAATGGGAACAGGGCCACATGGAGTAATAACCTAACATTTGGGACACATCTTGGTTCTACAGGCTTTGGATACTTTGATGTTTTTTGTTTGTTTTTTCCCTTTCTTCCCTAAGAAGGGAGTTATATGGGTTACATTTGAAACATCTTTGTCCCCATGGTATAGAGAACTCGTTTTGAACAAATAACAGAATGCATTAGACTTGATGAGCTCTGTGAGAGCAACTTGAAAAGTGACATGGAGAAACTCAAATCGTTAAGTCACAGTTATGAGTCAGACATTGTTTGAGGCATGTTACATAATCTTAGTTAATTCTCATAACTGGCTGTAGGGCTGGCTAAAGCATTATGACCTGTGCAGTCACACACTTAGGAGGACTGTATTCTATTGTCAAAATTAAGAATTTTTAATAATTTACTATGAAAATGTTCCCATTTTTACTTTGTACTGGCCCTGAAAATCATATAGTTGGTTCTAATTGGTGGGATAGGTATCATTTTTTGCATGTGCACAAGTTTAACAGATAAAAAAAATTTGAAGAAAGTCTACTGAGTCTCAAATGTGAGTTTTTCAGAATCCAAATTGTATGTTTTTTGTTTTTCTTTTTTTCTGAAAAATAAAACCTTGCAAAATGTATGGCCTTATCTCAAAACACTTACTGATTTTTACCTTAAAACATCCTACCTTACCCAAGGGAGCAGGGGTAAGATGGAAAAGATAAAATAATGTTAATTAAATAATAATAACAATTAAAAATATTTCTTCAGGCTTGTGTAATTTTTTCTTCCCATGTATACATCTTTAAGTTAGATAAATATATATGAGAAAATAACTAGTTATAGTGGAATCTTAGTAAACCATAAATCAAGTAAATGTTTATTGTTTCAAATTATAAAGTCATTTCTGTCATACATTTAAGTGAGTTAATGTGACTTGTGTTGAATCACATATTTCTCAAAAAGAAAAAACATTTCAGATGGTAAATAAGTCATGCTTGAATATTAACTATTAGACTTTAGGCCATTTTAAAATAACTTTCTTTTTCTCTCAGAGAAATGTGTCAGCCATTAGAATTCATATATTTGGCACTGTGTTCAAGCTTTTAGTATTGAAACCCAAAATTTTAAAACTACAGAAATAGAATACATACATGAAGCAAATATATATTGAGCACCTACTATATGCTGGGCACTACATTCACACACAGAATACAAATATTAATACATTAATTCATCAAATTTGTTTTAAGTGTCAGCATGGGCCAGGCATCATGTTAGCCATTAGTGATAGATCATAAAAAGGTAGATATATTTTCCTCTTGTACTCTAAAATTTTACAGTCTAGCAGGAAAGATAGATACTTTTTTTAAATAATTAAGTAAAAAATATATGAAGTGTGAAATGAAAGATAAATGCAGGGGGTTGTAGAATCATATTTTTGGAGGGCTTTCCCTAGAGAGGTCACAGCCAAGTGGAGAGACAAACTGTTTTAAAATAGCAAAGCGCCAAGTTAGGGAACAAACAGCAAGGTATAGGAATCTGGAGAGAGGGGCATTTGATCCAGTGTGGTTGGTGAGAATCCAGGAGCTGCAGGGGTCCTCAAAACACATCATTAGAGTCTAGCACATGGAATTCCAGCTCTGTCATGGTTTTGAGCCTCAGTTTCCTTGTCAGTAAAGTGGGCATCGGAGAGGAAAGCAGGATGGTCTCCTCCACCTGTGGGTTTCCTGTCAACTCTGAGAACTCTGTAATTTAGTGATTTCAAGAGGTGATCTAGAATAAGATTGAGAGAAGGTGAAAAAATGTTTAGCTAAGATAAGAAAGTAGAAAAAGCTTGGTGCCAGAGGAATGCATGCCACATTTTAAGAGCAGTAATCACAGTAACAATAATAATAGCATTTTCCAAAGGTAGTGGCAGGCACTGCATTCAGTGTTTTATGTGCATTATTTCTAATTCTCACTGCAATGGCATTATGTCTTAATTTACTAATCTCGTTGCAGCTAATGTACATCTATTCAGTGTATTTTACTCTGCGATTTTTCCTGGCTGCTTCTCCAGCTCTGATCTTCATCAACACTTGCCAAGGCAGCTGTTTCTGCCTTGTAACTTCTGATAGCTCTGCCTGTAGCCCACATTCCATATTGCGGCCAAAATTGCTTAACTAAAAGAACCTAACTATATCCCTGCCTTAGAACCAAAGGGGGCTCTCATTATATCCAGGATATGAGGCAAACATTTGGCTTGACACTCAGCATTATCCACAACCTGGTCCCAACCAACTTCAAGGCCTTACCCAACACATGGTATTCTATGATGGAAGAATAGAATTTAAAATCAGTTGTGGATTCACATTCTGAGCCTTAAGTAGTTAAGCAACTTTGGACAAGTTAGTGAACTGATCTGAACTTCAGTTCCTTCATCCTTAAGAAGTTATAAAATGAGAGACCAGGAAGCAAATGCTCAGCTCTAAGAATCTGGGCATGTGGCAGGGGAAGAGCAAAGAGGGAACACGATCACCAAAACAGAACAACATATCATGACAAAACACCTGGAGGCTGAATTTCAGAGGGTTTGCCTGAAAGCCTGAATTATCCTGTGTCTTGGGTAAAAATATCCTAAGGAATAAAGAGAAAAGCCCAACCCTGCCTCAGGTTTGGTGAGCACCTGGCTGGTCTCACCGATGCAATACATTGAATTATAGAATTTATCTTATCCGTACTATAAATTCCTTAAGAGAAGAAAACAAATTTTGTTCAACACACTGAACATCTCTTTCTTCATCTGTAAAATTGGAATAATAATGCTAGCTGCTTCACAGAGTTGTGATAGTTAAATGACATAATCTATATAGATGCTTAGAAAGTGCCTGCCCAGCCCATGCTAACAGCTCCATAAATGTGCCTGACACTGACATTTATAATGTTAATAGCCTGAAGCCATTACCCATTCCCAGTGGTTGCTCAAGCACTGGTGAATCATGGTCAAAATAGTACTGAGGCACAGATTCATTAGCTGTGTAATAATAAATCTGTTCATAAAATTGGACCCAGATTTTCCTTTGTTTTTATTTATAACTATAAGAAAAAATTGGCAATACTTACACTGGTGAGAAACCAATAGAACTGTGACTAAATGTTTCACAATGAACAAGGCTTGTCTCGTATGCTGAGATAGTTCTATGCCATTTCTAAAAGTGTTATTTCCTCCAGGGTGTTGGAGGCTTATACTGGGATGTGGGAGTGAGCTATATGTTGGCTCCTAGGAGACACAGATACTCCATCTCTTTTTCTCCTCTTCCTACCTGACACTTGCTCAGCAAATTCCTCTTCACTTGAGACAGAAGGTAATTATAGTGCAAACAGTTTGACATAGTAGCCACAAAGAACTGGTTCCCCAGGTTTGCTTCCTAGTAACTGTATAACCCAGGGCAGTTTAACCTCTCTGAACCTCAGTAATTCATCTGTAAAATAAGAATACCTAAACATGCAAATATTGTATAGACTTGAGTTGACAATGCTTATAATGTACCTTGCATGAAACCTGGTAGATGTTCAACAATTAATCAATGGTAACTGACAAACTTCACTTACTATTATAACTTTCTCTCAACAACCTAATATTGCCTCCAAATTTACAACTTTTTATTCTTGGTGTTGGTGAATCCGTTTTGGGACAAGTCAAGTGGCCCTTGTATTCTAAATCCTGGCAAAATCTTCTTTATTTTGCAAGCACAAACAGTTCTTTTAACAGGATACAATATTCTTTTAACAGGTTTATTCTTGTATTCAGAGCTTCACTATGATTCACTCATCATTCTAATTTGGTTCAGCTCATAAAACATCTGTTCACTTAGCAGATCAGCCCCTTTTACAGATATCAGTCTAAATGAGTTCTACTCTACTCATTGTTCTCTCTCCCACCCCCAGCACCTTGCCCAGCAACTGCTAAATAAGCATTTGCTCAATATAGAATAAATCTTTTAATTGAAGAGGGAAAAGGATGTATATTTTGGAATCTCCCTCGGATATTTTTTCTTCTTTAAAAAAAAAATACAACCATAGAAAAAGAAAAACATCACTGGGATTATTTAGCACTGCTCACAATCACAGGACTAGACAGTTCTCCATGGGTTCAGTAATGCTATTACCTGATGATGCCTTGGGCATAGGTGGCATTCCACTGGATCTAGCTCAGTAAGCACGTACTGAGTACATATTTAGTTCCAGGTTCTGCAGGAAAAGATGACTGATACATATCATACCTTTGAGGGGCTTATGTTCTTTTAGAGATAAATGTATAAGCAAGCATCAAAATCCCGCTTTGGATTAGACTGAGTGAATCTACATTGTAGCCCTTCCAGGCCAGAAATCCCTAGAATCCACCAACTAGTCAGGCACTTCAGGCTTCTGAAGGATGAAGACCTGGATTTTACCCCCACACCATTGTTTACTAGCTAAACAGGCATTAGGGGCACTAATGTCAACAATGCTATTAACATTAGGGTTGTTTTCAAGATTAAGCATAACAACGTATCCTAAAATATTTTGTAAACCATAAAACATTGCATACATATTAGGGGTTTACAGTACTGATTAAGGATTGTCCATGTTTCTTATTCTGAGAACCATGTAGATCTTTGATAGGCTAGAAAGGGAACTGAAATCTAGAATCTGCAAAAAGCTGCAAGAGTTATCTGCTGACAAGCTATGCTCAGCCAAGTCTACAGAAAAGCTTGCCAATTATAAAACTCATGATCAAGCCTTTCTCCCTGCCTACCTCCGATTACCTACCTTACGTAGAACATGACTCTCTAAATCTGACTTAAATAAATGCACACCATTGGTTGCCTCGTGAAAACTTCCTGCCAGGCGTTTCTTTATTTTTATGCCCAATATTTTAGCACTTATTTGCTGGGCACTTTAAGAACTTAATATTTATCAATACATTTAATTCCCTCAATAACTATATCCTCATGTTAGAGATGAGAAAAGGAACAAAGAAGGTTAAATAATTTATCCCAGGTTATATACAACTAGTCCATGCACAGCAGTGAATTGATCACAGACAGGCAAGCTAGCTCATGGGCAAGGTAACAGCCTTAACCACTATGCTACTGGTGTTGACATTTGAATGACTGTTTTAAAGATACTCTCCTTTGTATCTCTGAACTGATTTCATATGAAAACTTTTAATGGCTTAACAACACTAGTTGGAAGACCATCACATTCAGAGCCTTAAATACCTGGACTCACATTCCAAGGATATATGGAGCTATCACCATCCCTTAAATTTTCTGAGCCTCAACTTTTTCACCTCTTAGTTGTCTTTTTGTTGCCTCTCTTTGTTTCATCCCCTGTAACAGAGAAGGGTCTGGAGCTGTCTGTAGTCTGTCGACCCTCAAACTATTGAAAATTGCCATCTACTGCCATTGTAATGACATTGCTGTATAAATCCGGACCATCTTGTTGCCAAATCTAATAAATGATTTGCAGTCCATACTTTATTTGACAGCCTTAAGGTACTTGACATTTTTGACAATGTCTTCCTTCTTACTAAGACTCTAGATGATTTTTCCTCATCTCCTCTGCAGGCACCCACTTCTCTCCAACTTTTCAAATATTGGTACTATTCAGGGCTCCATTTCTCCTCTCTCCTCGCTGTGCCTTTCTAGGCAAGTTCAACACCATGGCTTCAACTACAACTCATAATTCTCTCTCTCTAATTTAGATTTCACACCTTAATTCTATACGTACTTTTCTAACTATGCACTTGATATATTAAGCTGGGTGCTCTATGTGACCCTTAAATTCAACTTCTTCCTCAAAATGAATTCATCATTTCTCTCTCCCATCAAATCTACTGTTCCTCCTATGTTATTTAATTAATCTATACAGCAAGTCAGAAACTTGAAAGCAGTCCCAGATTTTTATATCTCCTCAAATTTCTTTACCTAAATACACATAAACACTGTTTATTTTCTCCTCATATGCATTTTCTAGGCCTTCATTGTCTCTCATGTGGATTGTTTAATATTTTTCAGTCTTACATTCTCTAATATTTCTGCCACACAGCTAGCACAATAATATTTATGACATGAACATTTAATAATGTCATATTGTGTAGAAAACTTTAGTGGTATCACATTGCCTATTCATTTCTAGACTTTTCAGGACACTAAGGCCTTTGGCGGTCTGACCTTTGCTCTCTCTCTTTTCTTTTTTTCCATCTCCCCATCCTCCACTTTGTACTCCATATTCTTTTAAAACTAAACTCTGGTAGTTCTTCAAATTATCCATGTTGCTTTATGCCTCTGTGCCTTTGCAAGTGCCATTTTCTCTGCTCACATTCTGGAACACCTAGTATACAATGGACGTAGCTTCCCTCTTGTCTATATGGCAAATTCTTATGCTTTTTTCAAGTTTCTTTATAAAATGTCTCTTCCTCAGTATAAAGACTTCCTTGTTTTTCTCAGGCACACTCAGATATTCTGCCTAGAATGACATAATTGTTTATGTTCTTGATTTTTTAGGAAACTGTTTGCTCCTCCAGAATAGGGACTGTCTTTTCACCTCTGCAGAGTAAAGTCTTGCAGAGCACCTGGACCGTAGCAACCATTTAACAGATGTTTGTTGAATAAGATTACCTAGCTTAATGGAAAATATATATATTTATAAAATGTTTACATGTGTACACACATGTAATCTGTAGATAGATAGCATGAAACCCTGTGATCAGAGCTTATTTTATAGACTTGAGTTTATAACTTAGCATTTAAGAAGCTATTTATTACATGTAGGATATTTCAGTAATTACTGCAAGTGTATCATTATTTGTCCCGTGGCCAAAAAACCTAGGTTAGTTTTCTGAAATAAACTTTAACATTAATGTCCCTCAAATTGGGCATAATTGTATTATTTAGTTTATTAAGGAACCTAAATAGAAATATTTTTCAGTATTAAACAACATTACATGCAAATAGCACTTGAATATGAGAGAAAAAATGTGCAAACCCTTAGATACCTTTCTTCTACTGCTAAACCTTATTCTGATTTTCTTCTTTATATTCCCATGTATGAATATTAACTCTACCTAATACTAGTAATTTTTTCATGTAGATAGCTTTGCGATTTCAATCCAGTTTCACTTCAAGACTCCTTTGGGCCCTTTCGTCTGAGAGAGTTTCTATTTTGATCAGATGCATCTTATGCTTTACAAACAGGTAGAAAGGATACCCTTTACCATATTTCCCATAATTCCATGGTGAAATAGTTGGCCAGTATGAGCCTTACCAACGATTATGATTTCTCATGTATTATTGTCATAGATGTTAGAGATGTTGCAGGCAAATACCATAGCTAGAAGCAGTAATGTTAATAATTTAAAAATTATTTACATAACATAAATAATTACATATCACATGCAACATATATAATACAAAACATTAAACAAATTGTATATATCACTTCAGCGTGTATTCGAAAACACTTATGATTCTGTTCACATGGTTTAAACATGCAGCTTCCTTATGAAACCATTTTTAAATCAGTCTTTTCTCTGAAGGAGTTTTATATCATGGTGAAATGAACTTTAAATAAATTTTCCTAAAGTATTACATGTATGCAGAAAAAATACACAAATCACAGGTCTACATTTTACTAAATATACATAGAGAACACCACCCAGGTCAAGATATGGACACATAGACAACCAAAGCCTTTCTGGTGCCCGGACCTGGCATTAGCCTCTGCCAAAGGTCACTAGATTTTCTGATTCCTATCACCATAATGGCATTGCTTTTAAATACCAAAAGCAGAACTTGACAGAGTTTCCAAACAGACCTTTTTCCAAACAGGAGAAAGGTGTAAGATTAGGTGACCTTTAAGTCTTTTACAATCTTAGGGTGCTATGATAAATGGTTTTCAGAAGCTCACCTCCATATAATTTTGGTGTAGCACTTTGAGTTTTCCTTTCCAAGTATCATATAATTTCCTTTTAATCTCTACCCTTTCTTTTCATTCTCCATTCCAAATATATTATTAAAATTAAATAAATATTAGCAATAACTGAAAAATACTCAAAGCCCACATTACAATGACAATATACTTTTAAAGTTTAATCATAAGAGTAATGCAGCAATATTACAGGAAATTTGGACTCTACCAAAAATTTACCTATAAACCAACACTCCTAACAAAGGAGTACATCGATTTTACAAAGTATTTTCACATATATAATATATAATTATTAGATATCAACTTCTTGAATTACATATAAGCATTTTTCTATGTAATACTATGATCAATGTAATGATTAGTGACTGCATAATATTATAGTAAGTAGATATATTTCAATTTGTCTTAAACAGCAATTTCGGTGCCTTCCAATGTTACATTAGTATAAATAAAGTTGTATTGATCTTTTTTGCATATGTCTGTATTGTTAGTTAGGGTTATTTACTCAGGACAGATTCCTTTATGTCTGAGGATGGGGAGGAATGTTCATGTTCAAGGGAGGGCCCACACACTTTCAGCTTTGCACTTTACTTAGTAATTAGACTAGAGGAGTGATAGATCCCCAGAAGCAGAGATTTGGATTTCATGAACTTTTCTGGCTTGAAAATCAGAAAGCAAATAAGCCATTTCTGCCTGGATTAGATCAATTAGTTAGGCATTCAGACATTTAACTTAGAAAATGGCTCAGGGCTAAACTCTAGTATGAGTGGGCTATAGCTGCCACACTATGCCAAACTGGTAATTTCTCTGTCCCTTCTGGTTTATAAAATAGCCGTCCAACTGATTTACAACGATTATTGCTGCAACTTGAGATTCTGGCAAAAATCTATTGTATAGAGCACAAGGCCTGAAAGGAAACCATTTAGCTTGTCAAAAATGAGTCTGGGTAGGAGGAAGAGAGAGACAAATTAAAGAAGGCAGAGAGGCGAATGGGAAGAAAGGAGGAGACAGGAAATTTCTTTTAGAATTACAGAACTTAAACACTAAAACTGATTGCCCCAGAGATAATTTTAGTCTATTACCTAAGCTCTGAAACTCTGTTTTAAAATTTTTCAGAAACTAAGCTAGAGTAAAACTAAATTTTATTAGCTGATTAATATTATAAAATTAGAAGTTAATCTTATATTTGGCTCTCAACTTTTATATAATTAGCTTAATAGCTTTTAGAAGAAAGAATTGGTATAATTCAAATTTAGAGAAAATGCAATATTTATTAAAAATTTAAGAAACTATATATACAGACTATTTTATTGGTAAAATATATTGTTTATATACCATCTTTTATCTCAGATGGTCTATTCCCAAATGCACGTGACTACTTCTGGGATGGGCCAAATGGGGATGTTCGAAGAATGTCGATATGACAATGAAACAGTTGAATGAAATCTTGAAAAGTGAACAGAAGTTTGTCAATAAAGTAAAGAAGTTTGTAATTAATCAATAGTCACTGAGCACATCTAAAAATCCAAATATTAAGTTTAGGGTTTGAAATGGGAAAATATAAATCAGGATTCCTCAAGGACATGAACACATCCATAATTACAACATATTAAGTTATGACTAAAATAAAAAAAAATAAAAGAAAGAGAAAAGGAAGGAAAAAAGGCACTGTGCTTGGAGCATCCTGACAAGATGGAGAGTCAGGGAAGGCTTCCTGGTGGAGGTTTCACTTTAGCTCAGTCTTAATGATAAGTAAGCAATAGTCATGTAAATTAAAAAATGCTTTACAGGATGAGAAAGCAGTCCAGATAGAAGAGGAAAAAAGAGATAGTGTATTTGGAGATCCTGGAATATCAATGGGAAGCAATGTTATGTGAAACAGAGGAACCAGCAGACACTAGAATATTAAGTTCTTTGAATCTTAGTCTTTTTGCACTATGGACTGGGAATTTGTTGAAGGATCTTAAACAGGATCAACAATGTTAAAGCTGAATGTTAGGTTGATCATTGTGAGTGTGGTGGGAGAATATATTGGAAGGTATAGAATTAGAGGCAGGGAGAACAATGAGGAGGTTATAGCAATGGCTCTGAAAAAGAGTCATTAAACTGTGTCTGTTAAGGGCTGAGTAGTAAATATGCATGTTCTCTAACTTTCATCTCTACCATTGTAGCACAAACTCAGACATAGACAATACACAAATCAGTGAACAAGGCTATGTTCCAATAACATTTTATTTACAGGCAATCAAATCTGAATCTCATATAATTTTCACACGTTATGAAATATTTTCTTTTTTTTTCCAACCATTTAAAAAAGTGGAAAACATTTTATTAGTTCAGAGGATGCAGCATAGCAACCTCAACTGATGTAGCGATGAAGGTAGCTAAGTAGATGGATTTGCAAAACATCTACTGTAGGACTCACTGATCGACTGGTTTTTGTTTGTTTTGCCAGTTAAGGAGGAATGGTGTCAAGGATAACTCAGTAGTGTAGCTTGAGACCCTCGATAAAAGTGGGGACCTCCAACCAGAGAGAGCATACAGGAGAAAGGGATTTGAACACTGGAGGCTGCAGAACTGACAAATGCCTTCCCTTCTTGATGATTCAGTGTTTAGAGGTTCTGGTATCCTCCTGAGAAAAACATTTTGAACTTTGTGTGCTTTGAGTACTTTTTTTTTTTTTTTTTTTTTTTTGTACTTGTTGTTCCTGGTAAATACTAGCTTACCATTTGGGGGCATTTTTTAACTATAGAAAAATGGCTGAGAAAAATTAATGTTCATTATGAATATCAATCTTTTCAAATATGTCCCCTCCTTTGACATTTTCAGAAAACTGTCTCAAATAATCCCCAAATGCAAATGTGACCCATATGCCAATGCCATATATCTGGCTGTGTACACACTGCATTAAAAAGCTCTCCCAAGCTAGAATTTTTTTTTTTTTTTATCATTCCAGCGTGGAATAATTCTCATGAAATAATTAGGAGGTACACAAACTAATGATAAATGTTAGCTTCTTGAAATGGGTTATGATGAAATTATCATAATCTGATTATGCAGCTTCAAAGAACCTTTCCCAAGCTTGGTTTTTCCTTGTCCGATCCAATCTGCAACTGTCTGTGGCCAGAACAGCCTCTGCATAAAGATTTATGATGAGGGCTTAGAACTGCCAGCAGAGTCACTTCTCCTTGAATCATAAATATTCATAAAGGAAAACAGGTACTCAATATGGCTTCCCATCTCCTGGGCAATTCCAATGTTCCAGTCAAGGCCCCCATTCTACCAAAAAAAAAAAAAAAAAAAAAAAAAAAAAGAAAGAAAAAGAAAAAAAAAGAAAATAAGAAATGTTCAAATTGGGAAGTGAATGGCAATTTTCTTTCAAATATAGCAGGGTAGAGTTTTATGCTAAATTAAGATTATAAATTTAATAGGTCTATATTCTAGGTCCAGTTGTTTCCTTGACCTAACCCTATACCTTGGTCAAGTTACTAAACTTCTCTGAGCAGATAAAAAGCATACTAACATGGAAAGCACATCACATAGAAAATACAACATAACATTATATTGTTATTTTTATTGTGTTACTAAAATATTGGTATAATTTCAGAAACTCATAGACAGTGTTTAATATTAAATTTTTGAAAGTCACTAGCAGGTGAAATGAATCAATTTTTTATGTATCTGCTACACTTAAACTTGGCTTTTTTGCAAGTTATTTTATAACAACCATGCAACGGATTAGTAATCATCTGCATTTTATAGATGAAGACAATGAAGCCTAAATGGATTAGCATAGTAACATCACTATATCAGTCTAGATCAGGTAGGCTCTGCAGTGATAACAAAAAAAGCATGCTCTCATGTAAGAGTTAAATGAAGGCTTTTTAAATTAAGGTATAATTGAGATACAACATTATATTAATTTCAGGTGTACGATATGATTTGATATTTGTATTTATTGCAAAAATGATCACCACAGTAAGTCTAATTATCATTCATCACCATATATATTTAAATAATGTTTTTTTCTTATGATGAAAACTTTTAAAATCTGCTTTCCTAGCAACTTTCAAGTATGCAGTACAGTATTATTAACTATAGTCACCATGCTGTTCATTACATTACCCATGACTTTTTTGTTTTATAACTGGACATTTGTAACTTTTGACTCTCTTCACCCATTTTGCTCATCCACCACTCCCCACCTACTGGCAACCACCTATCTGTTCTTGTATCTATAAGCTTGGTTTTATTTATTTTAGATTCTACATACAAGTAAGATTATATGATATTTATCCTTCTCTGTCCGATTTGTTTTACTTAGCCTAATACCCTCTAGGCTCATCCATATTGTCACACGTGGCAGGATTTCCTCCTTTTTATGGCTAACTATATTCTCTTGCATATACACACCACATTGTCTTCATCCATTCACCCACGATAGACACTTAGATTGTTTCCATGTCTTGGCTATTGTAAAGTTGCAATGAATATGGATATATGTTTTTGAGTTAGTGTTTTTGTTTACTTTGGAAAAGTACCTAGAAGTGGAATTGCTGGGTCAAATGTTCTATTTTAAATTTTTTGAGGAATCTATATACTGTTTTCCATGGTGGCTGTACTAATTTACATTTTTACCAACAGTGCACAAGGGTTCACTTTCCTTCACATCCTTGCCAACACTTATTTCTTCTTCTTTTTTTTTTTTTTTATATAATTGCCATTCTAAGATGTAAGAGAGGATATCTCATTATGGTTTTGCATCTCACTAATGTTGTACATCTTTAGTAAGTAATGTTGAACATCTTTTCATGTACTTATTGGCCATCTTCATGTCTTTGGAAAAATGTTGATGTCATCTATCCATTTTAAATCAATTTGTTTGTTTTGTTTTTGTTTTGCAACTGAGTTGTTTGGGTTGTTTATATATTTTGGATATTAACTCATCAGTATATGATTTGCAAATACTTTCTTCAATTTGGTAGGTCGCCTTTTTATTTTGTTGATTGATTTCTTCATAGAAGCACTTTGATTTGACATAATCTCACTTGTTTTGTTTTTTGTTGTTGGAGGATTTCTATGATCATTTAATTACCAATAAGTATGATAATATGTTGCACTAGCACAGCATTTCTAATTTTTGAAAGTGATGTTTTCAAAGATAGCATTTTATGTGCAGAGGAACCCTCTATGGAAAGTTGAACCAAAAAATTATTCCTATTTACTAGATGAGTAAACTGAGATAAAGAATCTCTAGCTCAGTATAACATAGCAAGTTGGTATCAAAGTTAGGACCAAATTCCAGGGTTCTCGATTCTTGAAAAACTGACATATAAATTGTATACATCAATGTTTTCCTGGAGTGGGTGAGTTGCATCAAAAAATATGTTTGGATCAAATATATTTAGGAAGTAGAAAATTGAAAAAAAAAATTTTTGGTTTCTTTGTTGCAGGACTTCTCAAAAGTAAAGGTACCAAATACTTGATGAGCCTTTAGGTGGTACCATATATTTCTTTTCCAGAATTTTATGACCATAAAACTCTTTTATCCTAGAATGTCTCGTTGGACACAGACACCCTTAGAGAAATGTTGCCTATCGCTCTGCCAATACTTTACAAAATATTGACTACATAACTCCCTTGATCGCCCTTCAAAAAAAAAGTCTAGGCCAAGATTTGTTGCCTTCCACAAGTGTGGAGGTTTAAGTGTGGGATACCCCGTCAATACTCTTTGATGAAGCAAAAGAATCAGCCAAGTTGGATATTTTTTCGCACTTTTTCTCCCTTCTCTCTCATACACACTGACACACAACAAACATCTCACGTTCATTTTCTTATCAGAATTCCACCTAAGGAGGAATAATCATCCACTCCCACCACGTTTGTGAAATGCAGGCCTATTTATACAAAGATAAAGGAGGTTTCTATTCTCACCACAGATTGCCTGCCTTTTGAAATACATTTTGTCGTCCATTCAGGCCATTTCCAGAGTAAGAAAAGAATGGCACATGATATTTAAGAGCAGTCGCCGCGCACGCAGCCCTGTAATCATAATGGCCAGGATTATGGGCCCAATTTTCCCCATATGTTTATTTGCAGATGCATTCACTTTGATTCACATACCACACCACAGTGCCTGTGTTTGAGGCTGTCATAATTTGTTGCCTCATGTTTTACATTTTCATGGGCTTCCTCTTTCTTTACTGGCACTGAGGAGAGTCTAATTCAATGAAGACGAGTTGGAGTGCATTGTTCCCATGCCATCCATCTGCCATGTCTGCTCACTTGCCTGGCACTGACAGGTTCCCTCAGTCCAACTGCAACATTATTAACCACAAAACAATACTTGCTCTCCTCCAAAACACTGTCGCTTACATTGCATGCATTGCCAACTTTTAAAAAAAAATCTGCATCTGTTATGAAATTATTTTAAAGCAACAGATTTTATCATTAATTAACTGATACAGTAGCTGAAGCTAAGAAATATGAAATAATTTGCCCAAGTTTACACAGCTGGTAAGAGTACATAGGAATTTGAACCCAGATTTTTTTTACTTCAAAGCCACCTCAAGAGGGACAGTGGAGTGCTGTGGCTAAGATCGTGGGTGTTGGAATCGGGTTTTGAGTCCCAGCCTTGCAACCTGTTAACTGTGTTACCTCGAGAAGTTCTCATATCTCTTTGTATCTTAATTTTCACACCTGTAAGTATGAAGATGTAATCTAACCTTCCAATGCCGCTCTTGGCATTAAGTGAAATATCACAGATATTAAAGCAACTAATGACAATAAATATGAGGGTTTTTTTATCATTATATAAACCTGATAAAAAGGTATTGGGCTCTTGAGAATTTTTTCCTTCTTCTTATATTTCCATAATTTACAAAATTTAACATTGATCATGCGACTCAATTCCCAGAAAAGTATATGTGTGTATATCCCCACCCACTCATATATTCATACAAAATGTAAGTGTAGAAGTCAAAGAGGTTCCAACTAAAAATAAGAGAAAAGGTAGGAGAGTGATACTTAGTTTGGGAGTGTTAGCCCCCTTTCTCCTTCATTTCCATTTAAAGCGAAAATCTCAAACCATCATCTTGTTTACAGACAGACACTTCTCACAGGGGGACCAAACTCACTGCACCCTGGGCTGAAACACTAGTTGTGACTGTGCCTCTTCCTCAAAGCCCACTGATTACCCTGCAGTGCAAATGTGAGTGCCTTGGTTTCCTTTGAGTTGCAAAAGAAGAACCTTATTTCTTCTGGGGAAGTAAAGAATGTGTCCTTTATATGTGGAGTTTCCATTCTTATAAAGCCAGCATATGGGGTGGATGACACCGAATTAGGGAGAACTGGGTAGGGCATCTTCCTGGCACTGCGCTCCTGAATAGAGCTGTCATGAGAGCTGAGTTCTGTGGCTCCTGTTGTTGTGACTCTGAGATACATGCCTCCACTCTCTGAGCTTTAGTTTCTACATTTGTAAAACGAGGATATTAGTTGCTATTTCAGGGGCCTTGTTGAGAGAATTAAACAAGTTATTGCAAGGATGAGCATCATACCAGCAGAAATAATTATAACATCATTATTTTACATATATTAAGACCAGAGGTTCCAATACAGCTTAGCTTTTTAATACCGGCCTCACACTCTGAATAATGAGTCTTTGCTGTATTCTTCTAGAAACAAAGAATTGATATTGCCATATTCCCTTAAGGTTACCTGAGAGGCCTCAATAACTACTGTGCATTGAGTCCCTCTGTGTATGTACTATGACATGTACTGTGCCATGAGAATTCATATTCAGTCCTAACAACAACTATACAGGGTGGCTGTTAACATAGACAGTTTTTGTTCGGTGAGAGAACTGAAGCTCTGAGAATTTAATACACCCAAAGTCAGATTCAGTCAGAGCCAGGATGAAACCTCATGTCTCTGTCCCCAAAGCCCTGTTTTCTTTTGCTGTACCATCCGGCCTCTTTAGGGAAAAAATCTGGATGGAACTGTCACATACCACCTGTTATTTCTCTAAATTTTGATATGAAAATTGATTCTGAATAGAAGAGAAAGAAAGCTCTACTCATCTGTGATTCTCGTTCATTCATGTTCCACGTGTCTTAAAGGGAGCCAAACATGTAATAGAAAAAATAGCCATCAGAGAATCAGAGCTTAGTCATTCTGTGTTGAATAAAGGGATAGATTTCTTGCTATTCTTTGCAAATGTTTGTTTATTAGACACACGTGCACAAAAATAAAATATATGCACCATGAATATTAGTCGGTATGGGATCTCATGTAAGCTATGTCTTGAAAGCCCAAGTCCCCATCCCAGGGCCTCAATGACACTCTCTCCCCTTGGGAAAGTCATTTTGCCCCTCAGGACTCAGTTTAATCACATTTAAAATAAAATGGACCACTGAGGCACTTTCAGCCTCAGTGTTCTGTGGGTCAGCACTTATTTATTTGTAATTTGGTGTCATGTGTATTTCTTGCAAAGGATCTTCAGTGACAAAACACCAACACAAATAGAGAGGATAAAGAAGGAGTAGCAACCATGCAGAAAAAGGGGAGATAATTGTATTAAAACATGAATGAAGTAATGATGATAATTGAGCAATAAAAAAGTGCAATTTATCTAGACCTTTAATTCGTCGGCAAGTTTATACTTTTTTGCCTATTTGCTCCCGTTCCAATCTTGAATATCCATGATAAGGATGATCTAGGGAAACCTGTCTCAGCCTAGAGCAGCAGGGAAGTAAGAAGGGAGATACTTTTTATTATCACTAAATCTCTAAATCTATTCCAAATTTTAATTGAGTTCACACATCTAAAAAAATTCAAAGTGAAAATCTAAGGGTCTCCTATAGTTCTCAATCACTGTGTATTTGCAAAGGGACACTTCTCACAGAACCTGAGAGCTGAGCTCCCTTTGTCCCATGGATACCTTGTCTTATGTACTTCTCCTTTCTGCCCGGGCTCGGAGTTATATGGGTTTCTCTTCTTCACCACTGGACTATGAGCTGGGGGACAGTATTGCCTTGTTTATTCCTGCAGATACTAAAAAAAAAAAAATCCCTCCATTAATGATAAATGAATAATATAGCCAGAATTATATGATGCAGTCAACCCAAACAGCATTTCATTCATTCATTCATCATTCTTCAGTTATTCATTCATATCTTTAGTTATTCCACCGACTTTTTTAGATCATTATCACTACACGCCTAACTCTACGCTAGGCACTGGGAGCTTACCACCTACTAAAATTGACAAGAAGCCATCACTTAGAGTAGTAGCCTTATAGATACACTTGTAGAGCAATATTTCTAAACATCAGTACTGTGACATTTGGGAGTGGGTAATGCTTTGTTTTGGGGAGCTGTCCTATGCATTGTAAAATATTTAGCAGCATCCATGGACTTATCACTAAATGCCAGTCTCACCATCCCCCCTACTTGTGACAGTCAGAAATGTCTCCAAACATTGCCAAATGTCATCAGGTGCCGAATCTCCCCTGGCTGAGAATCACTGCAGCAGAGAAACCCAGAGTGGCTGCAGGCTCATAGAGTAGGGAGTAACCTGATGTAACCAGCTGGAAGTCATGACCACAGATTTAGAGCCAAATGGCCGGCATCTGCATCCTTGTCTTCCACTGTCTGTGTGACTTGGGGCTAGTTACTTAACCTCTTTGTGCCTCAGTTTCCTTATGTAAAATGGGGTTAATAATAGTACCTCCTCCTGGAATTGTAAGGTTGCAATGATACGTTATAATGGGTTATTTGCAGGTCTTTCTCCTCTCTAGTCAGTGAACTTCTTGAGTGTAAGAGCATGGGCTTTCATCTCTTTTTCTAGACTCAGAATTGCTTTACCTCCAAGCTAGCTTTAGTGCTAATAAGGAAATGTGAAGCATTAGAATTTTCTGAGTTCAAACTCTGCTTCTCTCAACCCATTACTGAACCTATCGTATAACCTCTTGACACCTCAGGTTCTGCACCTACCAGTACAGAGATAATAGTTCCAAGGAATTACCAATAATCACTCAGAGTCGTTGAGAGGGTTAAATGAATTTATTGACATGAACGTCTTTGTTACTAAATTGTTCATAATATATTGCCAAATAAATGTCTGAATCTGAGAACAGACAATGGAGGGCAGGGCAGAGGTGACCTCCATGCTCTATGTTGTCCAAGGAAGAGAGAACACACTAGGTTGTCTCTCTGGCCCAGGAAGGGGCTCATGCCCAGAGACAGCACCTGTTCTGTGACAAACCCACTGTCCAACAGAACATTGAGAATTCAACTCCCCTGCACCAAGTTAGTAACTCACATGCACTGGGCTGAGGAGCAGGTTCTGATAGCAGTCTGCAGTGTCTATCCATCAGACCTCTGACCCAGCTGTGAGCGTCTTCAGTAGGCCCAGGATCAGAGTATCAGGGTCTCTCTGTCCACTTTCCCTCAGAAAGTTTGACCATTTCACCTCAAAGCCTCCGTGCTTCACTTCGACTTTGAATTTCTTTCAGCCAAATCCCCACCCTTTTTACATCCTCAGAGTGAGTTCATCTCCCTACAAGTTCCCAAACTGTCATCCTTAGAACTCCTCGTGGTTGTCCATCACCCAACTTTAAGGCATTGTCCTGAGATCTGGCCCCTCTCCACCTCCTAGCTACTTTCTCCCCACTCTGCCTTGTACTGCACCCTCCAGGAACAAGGAATTCTTCCAGAGTCTTTGCACTCTCATGTCTTGATAATTTTGCACAAGATATTTTATCTCCATGGTATGTTCTTCCTCTTTTCCATGAAGAAACTTCACAGTCATCCTTAGTGCAGCTCTATTGTCACTTCCCCTGTACATTCAACAAGCAGGGTTTAAATGACCCATCCTGGGGGCTGTCTTTGCATGCTATGTTCACCTCTATTCTAGAGTTTCATCACTGTATTATCAGATACTTAGACATCTGCTGGATCTTCTGGGCCATGAACTACCTGAGGGCCAGGTCTGGGCTTTCATTTTACTTTGAAAACCAGGGGACACCTCCCTTCCATCTCCAGCACCATCAGTGCTGCCCCTGTTTTGCTACTCATTAACCCCCTCTGCCAGCTTCCACAAACATTCTTTCCCCTCAGCCATCATGTGAATTTAGCAGTTTTATTTCAGATTTGCAGAGACGTGGGAGAGGCCTCAGCCCAGCCTACGAGCATGTTCTCACCTCTTCGCTGGCTTTCCCATTTTCCTGCTCTTTGCTTTCTTTGTTTTCTTCAGCAGATCAATCCTGTTCTTCTTTCATGCAGAGCAGCTTCATCAACTTCTCCAAAACCTGAGGAACAGAAGATATCCAATCTTCCCAGGACCCTCTAGCCACAGCACACTAATCAAAGCAAAACCCAACATCGTGGGTCTCTCTCTGGGAAAATCATTTGTCTCCTTCAAAGAGAATAAAAACCTTCTCTGCCTGATTATACCTGTATTCTCAGTGACTCAAAATATATATTTATTGGATGCCTGAATGATCTCTAAGATGATATACATGAAAATGATTATAAACAAACAAACAACTACAACCTTAGTTATATCAATTTTATAATATCATGACAACAATTAGTAACTAGTTGGATGCAAGCAGCCCTACTTTGGACATTCCTGCTTTGAGCACTCCTTTGCAAGAAAATGGACTCCTTGTCAGGACATTTCACCTTCCTCTTGTGGTTCCCCATCCTGCTAAAGGAGAGAATTGGTCAGGCACTTTGACTATGGCAGGGAGGTCTAGACAGGAAAGACAAACTGACCTATTCAGGCCACCAAAGAGTGCTAGTCTTGGTGGAAATGGAGCCTCTGTTCAAGGAATGAGAGGGCATAAATTTGTTTTTTAGTGCATTATGTGGAACTAAGATCAGGAAGCATGTGCCAACCTGCAGCAGGAAGTCATGTAGTGCTACAGCAAGAGTAAAGGGATCAGGGAGGCAGACAGACCTGATTGCAAATGTGACTTTGACAAGTGAACTAACCTCTTTGTGCTTCAGTTTCATCATTATTAAAAATATGATGACATGATAATTATCCAGGAACCAGAATCCTGTAAAACCCAATTCTCTCAATCTCAGTCTAAGTAGAGAGGACAAAATAAGGCAAAACAATCATTATTAGTTCAGACATTTGCCACATACTCTGTGTGACCTGCTCTAACTCTGGAGGCCTGGGCTGCATTATACGTAAGATATTAGAATGACTTTGAGCTCTCAAGTTAAAGAGGTTAAATTGTGAGGAAGAAGCCACATCGGAGAACAGAGCAGAACTCTAAAGGCATGAGTTTTGGGAAGAGCATGAATCTGAAAATATCCAATATAAAGAGAGACCTCCCTCAGTGAGACCTGAGCTAGTCTTTTTGCCTGGCACAGCCAAGGCATCTATATGGTCACTTGTTCCATTTATGTCTCTAATTGATCCTGCAACCATGAGTAATAGACCTCTGTCTGATTCTCTCACTCCCTCCTTTTCTTCCTCTCTCTCTCTCCCAGAGTCCAAATTCACCAAGAAAGGAAACATCAATGAATCGTCCAGTCACTATCCAGTGAAGGGGGCTACTGATTTTCACTGCAGGCTTCTAGACTGTGGCTTTCATTGGATCAGCCAGTCATCAGTGGCCAGCTGGCTGTGGCCAGGGGGAGGAAGGGTTCATGGTACAGTACAGCTTTCTGCAACAAGACTTGTAGATATAGCATTATTCATGGATTACTTTAAGTACAAATACCTAACACTGGGAAATAGAAGCATGGTTTTATCCCCTTTATTGGCCAATATGGTAAATTGGTGCAAATTGGAAGATGGTGTCCTTTTAACTGTCAAAAAAGTGATTGATTATAAGCCATGAAGACCTCATTTGGGTCCTGACTCTGCCACTTCCTGCATTTACCATTCATTGACTTTGGTAAAATATTTAAATCTTCTGAGTTTTAGTTTTCTCATATATAGTACAGCAATTATAATAGTACCTACCTCATAGGTGTTATTGTGAGGACGAAATGAAATAAAACCTGGAAGGGACTTATCACAGTGACCTGCATACAGCAAGTGTTCCATAAATAAAACTATTCATAGTACTCATGGTACCAGTGGGAGCAGCAGCAGCATTAGCCTAGACCCATCTACCATGAGGTTTTGAAGTAGTAACTGTTTGTCTTCCCTTGAAGATTGTAGCCCTAACTGCTGCCATGACAGTGAAAGTTGGCATCTCTGACTGCTTAGTTCACTGGGAGACCAGGCTATCCAACTAATCCCTGACTGGATCCAGCCATTCAATGTCTCCATCCTCCCCTCCATGTAATTAACTTATGCTTCTCCCAGTTGTTCTCAAGTATTCATCTGTTTTCCTATTCTTCTTGGCTTTGGGACTGACAGATTTTTCCACTGAGAACCTGAATTAGTTGTGGTATAAGCCGCCTGTAATTAGACGCTTACCATGTGCCAGGTACTTTACCTGAATGATTTCATTTAAAAGTTAAAACATTTTATTGGTTTACTCATTTTACAGAAGAGAATGCAGAGCTGTAGAGGTGGTGAAAATAACTTCCTAAGCCATTAATCTGGCAAATAATTGAGCTTATATATGCAGTAGGTCCTCAAACCTCACTTACCTTTGCCCATTCTGTATTCCCATCCTTTGGTAAACAACTTAGAAAATGACAATGATAATAATGATGAAGATAATAACAATGATGACAATATTCTTCCTAATTATGTCAGTTTTATGTCTTACTGCTCACAGGTAAAGAATTTTCAAAACCAAATGCACAAAGAGAGTCAATTTTAGGGATGGGAGGCTGACATCTATACCCTGTCATCCTCAGAGCAGAAAGCACCGTGGCCTTTAGCCCTGTGAAAATCTGGCCAGGAGCTCTGTTCTGAAGTTCCTCGCGGCTCATTGCCATATGACTTTAGTTCTTTTCATCTCACCCTCTTAATCATTGTCTTACAGGAATAAAAACCTTTGCTTCTTGCTTTCTTATTTTTATTCAGTTATAACGTGTTCACTGACTACCTCTCCTCATTAAACTTATGATAGCCCTGAAAAAATTTGCACCTGCAGTCTTCAAGTGAAGACAAACTATTATTTCAGAACCCCAGTGGTAGATATTTGGGTCTAGGCTTATCCTACTGCTCTTCCCGTTGGCACCATCACTACCGCCGTTCTCATTTTCAATGAGAATTTGCTGTTTCCCTTCACTTAAAACAAATTTCCTTTTTTACAGAAAAGTATATTTTTATCCCTTTTCCTGGAAACTGATTTATGTATTTATTTTGAATTTTTAATTCTATATTAGTTTCAGGTATGAAGCACAATGGTTGGGCATTTACATACTTTATGAGGTGATCCCCCAATTACGCTAGCACCCATCTAGCACTGTACATAGGCATTGCAATAATATCGACTGTATTCACTATGCTGTACTCTGCATCCCTGTGATGATTTTGTAACTATCAATCTGTACGACATCCCTTCAGTTTTTTCACAGCCCCTCAACCCTCCTGTCTGGTGATCACCAGTTCTCTGTATTCATAAGTCTGTTTTCATTTAGTTTGTTCATTTATTTTTTTCCTTAGATTCCCCATATAAGTGAAATCCTCTGGTATTTATTTTTCTGCCTGATTCATTTCACTTACCACAGTAACCTCTAGGTCCACCCATGTCATTGCAAATGGTGAAATTTTATATTTTATGGCTAATATTCCATCGTATATATGTACCATAACTTCTTTATTATCTATTAACCTGCTTCTCTATCTTAGCTATTGTGAATAGCGCTGCCATGAACACAGGGGTGTGCAGATATTTATGAACTAGTGTTTTGGTTTTCTTAGCATAAATACCTAGAAAAGCAATTCCTGGGTCAAAAGATAGTTCTATATTTAATTTTTTGAGGAAACTCAAAACTATTTTCTATAGTGGCTATACCAATTTGCAATCCCACCAACCATGTTTGAGGGTTCCTTTTTTTCTCATCCTTTCCATTACTTGTTTTTTGATTTATTTATGATAGCCATTCTGGCAGGTGTGAATTGATATCTCGTTGTGGTGATATCTCATTTATTTTGCATTTCTCTGATGACAAATAACCTTGAGAATAATCTTTTCATATCTGTTGGCCATCCGTATGTCCTCTTTGGAGAAATGCCTATTCAGATCTTCTGCCTATTTTTAATTGTTTTGGTTTGTTTGTTTTTTGCTGTTGAATTGTGCGAGTTCTTTATATGTTTTGGATATCAATCTCTTATCAGATAAGCAGATATCTTCCCCCATTTAGTAGCATGTCTTTTTTGTTTTGCTGATGGTTTCTTTTGCTGTGCAAAAACATTTTAGTTTGATGTAGTCCCATTTATTTATATTTTCTTTTGTTTTTCTTGTCTGAGGAAATATCAGAAAAAAATATTACTAATAACAACATCAGAGAGTTTTCTGCCTGTGTCTTCTCTAGAAGATTTATGGTTTTAGGTCTTACATTTAAGTCTTTAATCCATTTTGAGTTTATTCTTGTATATGATGTAAGAAGGTGGTCTAGTTTCGTTTTCTTGCATGTATTTATCCAGTTTTTCCAACACTATTTGTTGAAGAGACTATGTTTACCCTATTGTATACTCTTGCCTCCTTTGTCATAGATTAAGCGACCATGTAGGCATGGATTTAGTTTCTGGGCTTTCTATTCTGTTTCTTTGATTTATGTGTCTGTTTTTATGCCAGTACCATGCTGTTTTGATTACTGTAGCCTTATAGTATATAGTTTGATATCAGGTAGTGTAATACATACAACTTTGTTCATTTTCAAGATTGTTATGGCTATTCGGGATTTTTTTTATGGCTCCATATAAACTTTTGGATTATTCTAGTTCTCTGAAAAATGGCATTGGTATTTTGAGATGGATTACATTGAATCTATGGATTGCTTGGGTAGTATGGTCTTTTTAACAATGTTGATTCTTCCCATGAGCATGGTATTTGCCTCCATTTATATCTTCACTTTCTTTTTTCAATGACATACAATTTTCAGAGAACAGGTCTTTTACTTCCTTGATTAATTTGATTCCTAGGTATTTTATTGTTTTGGATGCAATTGTAAATGAGATTATTTCTTTAATTTCTCTTTTTGATAGTTTATCAAAAAGACTTGAATATTAATTTTGTATCCTGCTACTTTACTGAATTCATTAATGAGTTTTAACTGGTTTTTGGTGGAATCTTTAGGGTTCTCTCTATGTGGTCTAATGCAATCTCCTCTGCAAATAATGACAATTTTACTTCTTCCTTTCCAAGTTGTATTCTTTTTATTTTTCTTTCTGTATCATTTCTATGTCAATTAATGCTGCCGTTTCCTTTCTCTGATTGCTGTACCTAGGACTTCCAATACTGTGTTGAACAGAAGTGGTGAAAGTGGACATCCTTGTCTTGTTCCTGATCTTAAGGAAAATGCTTTCAGCCTTTCCCTATTGAATATGGTGTCAGCTGTATGTTTGCCATCTGTGGCCTTTCTTATATTAAGGTATATTTTCTCTAGTCCCATTTTCCTAGAGAGGTTTTATCGTAAATGGATGCTGGATTTTGTCAGACACTTTTTCTGCATCTATCGATATGATCGTATGATTTTTACCTTTCAATTTGTTAATGTGATATATCACATTAACTGAATTGTGGACATTAAACCAACCTTGCATCCCCAAAACAAATCCAACTTGATCATGCTGTATAATATTTTGAATGTATTGCTGAATTTGCTCATATTTTCTTTTTGAGAATTTTTACATCAACGTTCATCAGGGATATTGGCCTGTTGTGTATTTGTTTGTTTTTATACTGTCTTTGTCTGGTTTTGGAATCGGGGTAATAGCCTCATGAAAAGGGTTACGGAGCCTTCCCTCCTCTTGAATTTTTTGGAATATTTTGTGAGTAGGTGTTAATTCTTTGAATGGTAAAATTCACCTAAGAAGCTATCTGGTTCAGGACTTTTGATTTCTGGAAGGTTTTTTTTTGTTATTGGTGCTAATTGGTTAGTTCAGATTTTCTTTTTCATCTTGACTTACTCTTGGAAGATTGTATGTTTCTAGTAATATATCCATTTCTTCCAGATTATCCAATTTTTTGGCATGTAATTGCTCATAGTATTTTCTTATAATCCTTTATATTTAAATTCTTTTTCATTTCTGATTTTATTCTTTTTGGGTCCTCTCTCTTTTTCTTCATAAGTCGGGTTAAAATTTTATCAATTTTGTTTATCTTTCAAAGAACCAGGTCTTGGCTTGGATTCACTAATCTTTTGTATTGTTTTTCTAAACTCTATTTTGTTTCTGCTCTGATCTTTATTATTTCTTTTTTTTCTACGCACTTTGGGTTTTGTTTGCAGTTCTTTTGCTAGTTCTTTAAGTGTAAATTGAGACTGTTTTTAGTTGAGATTTTTCTTTTTACTTGAGGTCGATCTGTATAATTTCCCTCATAGGACTGCTTCCACTGTGTCCCATAGATTCTGAGTCATTGTGTTTTCATTTTCATTTGTCTCTAGGTGTCTCTTGATTTCTTCCTTGATCTCATTGTTAGCCCATTCATTGTTTAGTAGCATGTTGTTTAGCCTCCATGTGTTTGTATATATTTTTTCTTGTGTTGTTTTCTAGTTTCACCTCATTGTGGTTGGAGAAGACACTTGATATGATTTCAGTCTTCTTAAATTTATTGAGACTTTTTGTGGCTTAACATGGTCTATCCTGAAAAAATGTTTCATGTGCACTTGGGAAGAATGTATATTCTTCTGCTTTGGGGTGAAATGCTCTAAAAGTGTCAATTAAATCCATCTGGTCAGGCTGCTGTTTGCTTATTGATTTTCTGTCTGGAAGATCTGTCCATTACTGTCAATGGGGTGTTAAAGCCTCCTTCTTTGAGTGTATTACTGTCACTCTCTCCCTTTATGTTGGTCAATAATTGCCTTATATATGTAGGGGCTTCTATGTTAGGTGCATATATATTCACTAGGTTTATGTTCTCTTATTGTATTGAACCATTTATCATTATGTAATACCCTTCTTTGTCTCTTATTATATAGCTTTTGTTTTAAAGTCTATTTTGTCTGATGTAAGTATTGCTACCCTAGCTTTTATTTTCATTTCCATTTGCATGAAATATATTTTTCATCCTTTTACTTTCAGTCTGTGCGTCATTTGATCTAAAGTGGTCTCTTGTAGATAGCATATGTATGGGTCTTATTTTATTATCCATTCAGCTACCCTACATCTTTTGATTGGAGCATTTAATCCATTTATATTTAAAGTGATTATAGATAAGTACATAGTTATTTTATTATTCATATTTATGAGATTTTTCTTCTCCTTCATCTTACAGACATTTCTTTAATGTTTCTTGCAAATCTGGCTTGTTGGTGATGAATTTGTTTAGCTTTTTCCTATCTGGGAAGCTCTCTCACTTTCAGTTTTAACCAATAGCTTTGCTGGGTGGAATAGGTTGTTGGTTGTAGGTTCTTGTTTTTCATCACTTTGAATATTTTGTGTCAATCCTTCTGACCTACAAAGCTTTTGCTGAAAACTCAGCTGACATACTTTTGGGGTAACCCTTGTAAGTGATGAGCTTCCTTACTCTTGCTGCTTCCAGAATTCTCTTCTTGTGTTTAACCTCTGATATTTTAATTATGAGGTATCTTGATGTGGGTTGGTATGGGTTCCTCTTGTTTGAGACTCTTTGTGCTTCCTGGACTTTTATGTCTAATCATTGGCCAGGTTAGGGAAGCTTTCTGTCATTATTTCATCAAATATGTTCTCAATCCCTTACTTGCTGTCTTCTCCTCCTTGTACTCCGATGTGGCTATTGGTATGTTTGATGTCCCAGAGTTCTCTTAAGCTTTCATCATTTGTTAATTTTTTCTTGTTGCTGTTATGATTGGGTTTTTTCTGCTACTTTGTCTCAACTTGTTGATTCATTCCTCTGCTTCATCTAATTTACTGTTGATTCCTTCTAGTGTAATCTTTATTTCTGACGAATTCTTATTCATGGCTTCTGTGCCTTTTTTTATGCTTACTATCTTTTTGTTGACATCCTCACTGAGATCATCTATTGTCCCTGAAGTTCGTTGAGCATCCTTATAATTAGTGTTTTGAACCCTGCCTCTGGTAGGTTTGCATCCATTTCATTTTCAGTTTTTTTTTCCTGGAGTTTTCTCCTGTTGTTTCATTTTAGTTGCCTTTCTGTGTTCCTTTTAATGCATTAGGAAGGTTTTTTATGTCAGGTGGCCTAAAGTAGTTGGTGTCCTGTGTGGCCCAGTCTTCCTAATCACCTGTGCCAGAGGCTTTGGGTATGTTCCTTGTGTGGTCGTATGCGTTCTCTTGTTGTAGCTAAGCCTCGATGCTGTTGACACATCATTGGTTGGGATTGACTCTTGGGCTGACTGGCTATGGCCATGCCCACAGGTATATATGTGTAGAGGCTGACCCCATGGACTGGGGTGTGCCAGCATTCTTGTGTACATGTTGAGATCAACCTTTAAGTGCACCAATATGGGGCTAGTCAGGAGTTGCTCTGTTCTGATCTTTTGCCAGCCTCTGGATATTTTGGTTGTATGGCTTCTTGAGAGGGGATCCCATATAGGCCAAAGGCAGCATCTTTTATTGCTTGGGGATACCTGGTAGGAGCTACAAAGTGATCCGCCTATGGTTACCGCCTATGCTGAATCTGGAGACAAATAGTAGAGACCACGGTATGAGCTGAGGTCAATGACCCCCGGTATCTGGGGCAGCTTAGCAAAAGGACCAGTGCACCTTAAGGCCTTAGACTTCCTGCCAGCTGCCTGTAAGACTCTCCAGCTAGAAGAGCCTTGGGTGGTATGTGAGCTGGGTGGTGCAGGGACCCAGGGAATCACTGGGATAAAGCAAGCAGATTTCAAGTGGCCAATGCAGAGTCAGGTTTCATGCCATGTTGAATCTATGGCTTCCTATAAAAGCCTCACCTTGCAGCAAGGCCAGCTGCAGTATGCCTCAGACCTATAGACCCGCATGATCTGCCCAAGAGACATTACAGTTCTAGCTGGTACCAATGGCCTGCCACCAAAAGTCTCCCTCAGAATGTGCAGGCTGTGTGGGTCATGTGAGCCAAAGATTGCTGACTGCCAACAAATGCCCTGACCAGGGAAGGTGCAAGGTGGGCCTGGTTCCCTCCCTGGTAGCGGTCCCTTCACAGGCAATTTGTGGTCTGGTGGAGGGGGCTCCCAGGGAGACATGGGGTGGAGCAGGCCAATCTCACAATCTCACCAGGCCAATGCAGCTTCAGAATTGGAAGTGTTGTAGGAGAGTTCAACACAGGCAAGATGGCACCCACCTATAGACTACCCAGGAGCAGGGCTGACAAAGGAGCAGTGGCTGCTCTCCCTCCAGCCCTTGCCCCAGCATCACACAACTCAGTCTTTCCTCATATGTCCTTGCCCTTCCTGAGTTACTGACATCTGCCGGTTCCCAGGGTGAGTTTCTGAGAGCAAGTGAGTCTGAACGTGAGCCCTTAAAAAGATCTATGGTGTTTCAGGTCCCTTCTGTTTCACCAGATGAGCAGAATACCCACTAATTTTTTAGTTACATTTTGTGGGAATCCTCTTTCCAGGACTTAACCCTGGGCTGGGAAGCTGCTAGGGCACTTCATTCCTTTGTGGGGTGGGGGATTTGCAGTAGCACTCTCCCTGCCAGTGGTCAGCCACCAAGCACAGGTGTGGGACCAGACGCTTCACATCTCTGCCCTTCTACTAAACGCCGTGCAGCTTTCCCCTAATATCCTCAGATATATGTGTTATGATCAGTTAGACTTTAGGTGGTTCTACAGCTTGTCTGTTTCATAATTTGGTTGTAACTTTAATGTGGTTGTAGAGTGAGGCAAACCCTATTTTTCCTAGCCTGCCATCTTAACCTGGAACATCTTACTCTGGAACTCTGGAACAAATTTTTATATACTTCCAAAATAAAGACGTGATTTGAAATTCTAAAGATATTATTTTAAAATATCTGAATTATTTACTGACTCAATCAAAAAGATCCAATTTAAAATTTATTATATTCCACAAGTACTCATGGGCTATTAAAAGTGCCAATACTTGTTAGGCTCTGAGAATAAATGGCATAAATAAAAAGAGACGTTATCCTGATCTTAAGTTCTATATAGCAAGCCACGAAGTGTAGAGATGAAATAGGGCTTTGAAACAATCTAGAAAAACCCTGACTTTCAAAATTAGAAAGCTTGCTGCAGAGAAGCAAATTGTCTCATGCCACTTACATAATGGATGGTAGATCCAGAACTAGAACCTAAGCTTAATATCTCTCTAAATTATTCTGTACAGTCTCTCTCTAGAAAAATTCTTTTAGCATCCTAATGAGCTTATCTCTGTATAATTTCAGTGTTAGTACATATGTTGTCAACGTGAGCAATACATGTATTATCCTTTATTAACCACCTCCTCTAGGCACCATCTCTCTCCCTACAGGCCAGGTAGGTGACCTACATCAGTGTTCCCAGGCCCCTAGGTTTCCTCTATTGTAGAATTTATCACATGCTTTCCAAATAGTCTCCCACTAGCCTACAAGGTCTCTAAAGATACAGACCAAGTTTTACTCACTTCTAGCTCTCTAGTGCTCAGCATTGAACTTGGCACAAAATAAGTACTGAGTCACTTTTGCTGAATGAACAAATAAGCCCGTGAGTGAAAAAAAGTCATACCAATCCTGAAACTCACTTTTGTTTATTCTGTCTGCTGCCTGCCTGCTATCAAATCAATCAATCTATCTACCTATCTAATCTGAATAGGTAGATATTTCCCTTCTAAATGCATTACTGACATAGCGATGGAACGTAAGGATAAAAGAACTTATCACATATAAAGCTTTCAGTTGCAATAAGTACAGTAAGTCCTCAATGTCCTCAGTACATTCTGCAGCTGTAAACAAAATAACCTGAAACAAAACCACTTTTACCATAGGATAATTGATATAATCAGGAGTGAAGGTCTTGTAGCATTTCATCAATGTTATAATAAAATGACATTGAATGAAGTCACATTATTTGACAAACCGCTCTATCTGTTCCAGTAAAGTCGGGGTTGGCATTATTCCATTCCATAGGATGGGGGTGGGGAGGGGCGGAAGAGCAAAACAAAAAGTGTTATAGTCACACCAGAAGGTTTATTTTTAACTCGCTACATTTATTTATGTCTTGTATCTGAATGAAATCAGGTGAAGCCTCAAGGCAGAGGATTTCCTGTTTTGTTTTGTTTTCAAAATGAAGGTGAAAAAGCGAGAAAAAAAGAGACAGCAGATCTCAGATTATGACATTCTGTTTCCAGTAACCTCACCAGTTATAATAATAATACAAGAAAGTTATAAGATTGGTGATTAGAAGACCTAGGCCCTATGTTTCACTCTGTTACCAACTTGCCTGGTAACTAGCAGGGGTTGTGGCCTTTGTCTCTTAGGCCTTCAAGTTTTCAATCTGTCAGATGGATAGAAAGGGGCATGGACCAGATTGATACTTTCTAAATCCCTTATGAGCTCTTACTCTCTAAGGGCCCTTTCTTGTTTCAATGCCTTCTCGAAGCTAGAATCACTAGAAAGAGACAGCCCCAGAGACAACCTCGGGATAGTAGTAATGCCCGCCCCCCCCCTTGTTTCTGTTATAGTCATTGTGACTAGCCCTAGAAGCAAAATCCTTCTGGTTCTTTTGATCTGGTAAACTGAGCAACTTGCTTTTTAAAAAATAAAAATAGCTACCATTTATTTAGCCCTTCCTTTATTGTCAGACACTATGCTAAGTAGTGTCTTTATGGATTATTTAATTTAGTCTTCAGAACCACACCATGAGGTAAATTCTATTTTATTGCCACACAGGGAGAATTATTCATATGGGACAATTCAGACTTGGAGAAGTTAAGTAACTTACCCAGAGTCACAAAGACAAAGTGTCAGAGCCAAGTCTGGAACTCAGTGCTCACTGATGCCAAGACTCTTCCTCGCAACACTGAATTAAGTTTCTGGTGTATGAATCCCAGTTGTCTTTCTGGAGCTTTGTCTTCTGGCATGGGAACAGCTTTATGTGGGTCTCATCCTGGGAAGTAGTATCATACTCGTTGGTGTCTCACAGTTAGGAACCAAGACATAAAAGACTTGATGCCAGGTTGAGAAGCTGAGATATAACTTGATGAAAATAGGGAGCCTCTAGAGGTTTTTAAGATACCCATATGTCAAGATTTTCTTCTACCTTTACCATGAGCAATGGTCTTCTCAAGAAAGCCATGCGGCTCACTGCTTCTTGACTCTCTATACTCCATTTTGACAAATATTGAATGGCACCCTTTCTGAAGACAGCCCTTGTATTTCACCATCTCTAACCCTTTGTTTAGATTGTTTCCTTATGCTTCCCTTCTTATTCTCATTCATCCAAATCCTACATGAGGGACCTTTAAGGTCCTCCTCTAATTCTCTCATGAGACTACCACTACATCACTGAGAACTCATTTCTCTCCTGGACTCCCACAAAGAAAAGAAGAGAGCAGGTTGGGAGTAGGTAGGAAGAAAACTAACCTTGCTTTAGTGCCTGCATTATGCCAGGTACTTGCAGATACTATCTTTAATTTTTCAACTACTGTACAAATAAGAATTATCCCCATGTGTGATATGAGGACCTTGGAGAAGATAAAGCTCGTTCATGGTCATAGAGTCAAATTTAATGGTGGGTTCAAGATTCAAACGTAGTTCCCTTTGACTTTAGAACTCATGGTCTTTACATCACATTACATCTAAACATAAAATCAATTTCCATAATGACTTTGCAAGGGGAATACTTTATTTTCTCTATTACTCAGACATGAAAATGTGGATCTGAGAGTTAAGAATCTTACCCAAACCTACTTGCAGTCTCAAAATTAGTAGGACCGGGCAACTCAGAAACTAGATTATAATATAACAGGATGGTATTGTGCATTAAACTGTATGAAGTGCTGGATGTTCTTTAGTTCTCTGACCAGATTGTATACTTCTTGAGGGCAGGTATGTGCCTTGTTTATCTCACATCCAGGATATAAAATCTTAATGCCCAAGATCTGAGCAAATATTAGATTGTGAAATAAGAAAAGAGCTACTTCATTCGCCATTTTATGCTGGCATGGCCTTTTAGTTTCTATGGCGTTCTCTCAATCTTATCTCATCAAGTCATCTTTTAGATGCCTCAATTTCCTGATATGAATGGAGGAAGTAATACCTTTCTGGATCCTTATTGAATTGATTGTGCAGGCAAAGTGAGTAAGTGCTGGTATACTTGACAAACAAAAGATAATATGAGAATGTGATGCAAGGATGTTTAAATCCTTACAACTCCCAATTGTGTAGACAGACCCAAAGGGCACTTAGGTCCAATTTGGAGTAAGAGAAAGTATCAGAATAGCAGTGACTCCCCAAGGCCTCAGTTGGTCGGTGTGTGTGTGTAGGTGTCTGTCTGTCTGTGTCTGTCTGTCTTTCTTTATCTCTCTCTCTCTCTTCTGTTTCTCTATTTCTCTCGCTCTCTGTCTCTCTCTCTCTGTCTCTCTCTGTCTGTTTCTCTCTCTCTCTCTCTCTCTCACACACACACACACACACACACACACACACACACACACACACGCCCGCACCCCCCTCTCAGGAAAAGCTGAGCTCTAAGTACAGAACTCCTGACGCTAAAGTTTTTGCTTGTCATTCCCCACTTGCTCATACTGCCTTTCATTATGAAGATGTGGTGGTTTGCAATCTAGGCTGAGATATTGTGATGTTTATAGGAGAAAAAGGAACTCATCTGTGAACAAACCTAAGAGTGCAAACAAGGCAGCACTTCAGGAGGAGACCAGGGCTTAGCATAGAAAGGAAATAAAAACCCTGGGATGACAGAATAAAGAAATAGAAAAGGGCTAAATTCAGTCTTCATCTGTAAAGTTAGAAATTATTAATTTAGGGAGGTTTCTTTGGGGAGCGATAGAGAGTGGGGGGTTTGCCTCCTCTACTACTTGACAACTGAATGAATGGAGAACGCAGTTAGCTTGTTTTGACTTGGTGTTTCCCTGTTCAGCCCTCACGAAGGGATAAAAATGGGGGATAACGAGGGCAAATATGGTTAATGCATATGACAGGATGAAATAAGTGTGTGTCGTTGAAAGTGCTGCATCACAGTTTGGTCCTGCCATTAACTGGCTTGGGGCCTTTGAGCAAGTCCCTCCTGAAAGTGGTGGGCAAGATTGGTGTTTCCTCGGGGAGAGATGCCACTGGGGAGAGCGCAGATTAATTTAGACGTTAAAAACTCTTGACTCATTTTAAATTCTCTTTTATGCCTTCTGATTCTATCAGGGATAAAGACTTGCTTTGGCGTTAGCATGCTTTCATTACCTTTCTATAATGCGGGTGCCCCCCTCATTTTCATACATATACTTTTTTTTAAATAAAGAGACATCAGATGTCAGGCTCAGAAACTTGAAGCAGTGGTATCTGAGTGAGATAATTCTGTTGTTATTGTGTTTATTTTTATCTTTAATGATACCAATTTTCCATTTATTACAATGATATAACTTTTAAGTTAAGTTTTTTTGGGGTTTTTTTTGTTTTTTGTTTTTTGTTGTTTTTTTTTTTTTTTTGGAGAGAAACCATGTAGTATATTTTTCATTCTTTAGATTTTCAAGGCTCAAACCACATGCATATTAATTACATAGGAACAAAAATGAGAAATAATAGAAAAGGTGACACAATGATTAATTCTAATTGCAATGACCTAGTCCTCTGGAATGGTTCTTAAAATATTGCTAACAGTGTGGAACCAATGCTGAACAACTGAAATTAAAGAGGGAAAGGAAAAAGTAGTTGAGGCTTTTGAACTAATTCCCCAGGCTTCCATCCTCCTCCAAATAAGGATGGTGGAGCCTGAGGCCATGTAATTTCAAGCTTGATAAGTGAGCAAAAATGAACTTTCTAAATATAATATTAGCTAAGTATCATAGCTGGTATTTGAATGAAAGAAGCCTGTGAAACATGGTGCCGGGTGTTCTCTAAGGCCTTGCTACTCTAAGTATCATCTGCAAACCTGTTGCACCTGGAAGCTGGGTTGAAATGCAGAAAATCAGGCTATTACCCAAACCCAGAGAATTAGAATCTGCATTTGAATATCCCCAGGTGATTCATGTGCACATTTAAGTCCAAGAAGCCCTATTCTAAAGGTCCTTCTAGTTCTTTCTAATTCTTCCTAAACTGATCCTACCTTCATAAAAGGTTTCGAGGATACGCTCTCTCCTAGATCCTTTATTTTCCTTTTGTTCAGTATTCAAATAGAACTAGGTAGGTAGGGAAGTGGGTGGGTGGGTGGATGGATGGATGGATAGGTGGGTGGTAGGTAGGTAGAAAAAAGAAAGAAGGAAGGAAGAGAGAAAGAAAAAAAAAGAAAGAGAAAGAGAGACAGAAAGAAGGGAAGGAAGAAAAGAAAGATGAAGGAAAGAAATAGGAAGGAAGGAAGGAAGGGAAAATGAAAATGATCCTATTTGTCACTCTACGGCATGGTTCTGGGTCTGGTATACCTGCATCTAGCCCATTACTCTGCCACTGACTAGTCACATGTACTTGAGAAATGTTTTTCACCTGAGTTTCTTGATTTTAGTTTTTTCATCTACAAAGTGGGAACCATGAAACTTTATATTTTCCCTGCAATTTTAGTATGTACAAGCATGCCTGCATGCACACACGCACACGCACACACACACACACACACAAACACATATGCATTTAGTTGTCATAGTGCCTGGAACATAGTAGTCACAGAGTCACTTTCCTTGGTTTCAGATCTATACTAGAAGCTCTAGGTCTTTTATCAGGATGAGAAGAGCACATCCTTCCAATGCCAACCAAGTGCCTTGAATCTCTAATTTAGGTTGTAAGTGCTAGATAATTTAGTTAACATTGAACCATGGTGCTTTGTGAGTGCATGTCCCAGTTAGCAAATCAGCTGTCAAAGTGTCTTGGCAAATGAGGTGTTTCTGCCTTGCCTGCATCAGTTCAGTATGGAGCACTTTCTATAGGAGTCGGGCCTTGGGTGAGCAGAGGAAAGGGCAAGAGGAAGCACTGGAATGTAGACTGTTTCAGACAGTTTGGCACACCTTGCATTTCCTACATTGTGCTAGGCCACCACGGAACTATGTGTGCCTTTTTCTCTACTGCCCCCATCATGAGGAGTGAGTAGTAAAAACGTGGGATTGGTAGTCATAGATGCCTGAGTTCCTATCTTGGATCCACTATCCGTGAGACCTTCAGTAAATTACTTAAGCTTTATATATCTCAATTTCCTCAATTTGAAAAACAGATAATAATTTTGACTTCACCAGGATGTTATGAGGATTAAGTAAGGCCCATTATATCAACCCACCTAGCATGATGCCTGAGGCATTAGTGTCACAGTGCAAGGCACTGGGCCCTCAGTAACCATCTGCAAATCTTGTCACTCTTCAAATTCTATCCAGACAGGCAGACCTGCTTTTAAATCCTGTTTCTTCCCTTTTCCAGTGTGCAGCCTTGGTCAAGTCATATTGCTGAACTTCTCTGAGACTCTGTTCCCTCACTGTAAAATGAGGGCAGCAATATCTTTCTTGCCAGTTTTTTAGGATTAAGAGAATGCAAGCAAAGCACTGGCCCATGGAGGCACAGTGCAGGTATTCATGCAGGCAGTGTCAGCATTTACTATTCTGGGAAGTTGAGCTGAAGCCTTACTGCCTCTGTGTGGCCTTTTATAATCCCTCTTCTTTGTTGGCTCCTCCCCACTTCCTAAACCCTTTACCATTTGTGGTGCTCATGCTCAGAACCTCTTACTTTTCTACACTCTCTCCTTACTTAGATAGGATCGTGGAATCTTGTGGTTTTAAATACTCTCTATAGCTAATGACCCAAATGTAAATTGCCAGCCTGGGTTTTTTCCTTAAATTCTAGATCCATATATCCAAATGCTTATGCAATGTCCCTACTTGATGATCATGAAATCATCTCAGATTTACCAGTCCCCAAATTGTACTCTTGAGTTCCATCTGCATTACCACCAGATCTGCTCTGCTTTCAGCCCTTCTCAGGGTCTTAGGACAAAATCATTGGAGTCACACTTGTCTCAGCTCTTTCATACCTCATATCTAATCATTGTCAAGTTCTTCTGGCTCAGTTTGCAAAGTAATCCAGAATCTAACCTCTTGCAATCCTAGTTTAAAACAGAATCATGTTTCTGACTGGCTCCCTATAACCTCTCTACAAACCTAGTCAGGATGATCCTTTAAAAATACAATTCATATCTGGCCACCACTCTGGTCTATGAAACCCTCAACACTGATCCAACTCAACATAAATCTGAAGTTTTTAGCATGGCCAATGAGTTTTTATGTGAATCAGTCCCCTGGTCCTCAGCTCCACGCTATCTTTCTGAGACTATTTCCTCGTGCTCTCCAGCTATTCTGGCCTCTATGCTGTACCTTAAACATGGAAGCTCTCCCTCGCTCAGGCTTTTGATTTATTCCTTGCTGTGCCTAAATGTTCTCCCCTCAATTATCTGCATGGCTTGCTCTCATAGAGCATTTCAATTTCTGCTCAGATATCACTAATTAAGAGACTTTTCATGACCACCAGAAAACAGCACTCCCACTTCACTCCACTGGTGTTACCTCCCTCTCAGAGCATCCACCTCATATAGTCTTTTCTCTCATTATAGCTTATTGACAGTAGAGAATTGGTACCTCGCATTGAATACCTAGCAGGTATTCAGTAAGTATTTATTGAATGAATGAGTGAAATTATCTAATTCTGTTTTCCTCATTGCATGAACACTGTGGCACATATTATTCATAATTTTTTTTTGGTTGTCAAGTATTATACAAAGGATAATATGCATAAATTACATTTGTATAGGGTTCATAGTTTATACAGTTTTTAAAATAACAATTATTGGAATAATATTATAAAACTATTACTTCATTTGATTCTCCTAACAACCCATAAGAGAGGTAAAAGTATTTTACTCATATTTATAGATGATGAAATCGAGGCTTATAGGTTAACTGATATGGAGAAAATCACATGCAATAATAGAAAAATCAGGGCTTGAACTCAGGTTGTATTGCTCTTGATCCAAGACTTTCTTTCCCCTAAAATGTAGATACCTTACATTTATTGATTTGCATTATTATTGAACTGATTCACCTTGAGAAGTACTTTTCTTTCCTGGACTTGTAGATAAAGCCTAATTCACCCACTTAGAAGTGGGTCTGCTTTTGAGTCCTCTTTCCTCCTGTTTAGCTGCCACTCAACCTTCTCAACTAGCATCCTCCACACGTCAGCTTCCTGGGAGGTAGAATGGCCCTTGTATGGGTCATGAGCTTGAATAGGACTGTAAGCATTCGCATCAAGCCATCAAGCCTCCAACAAATAACTTCCTGTGGGCCTATTTATCTTTTGTTTCAGCTCAGCAGGACCAGGGTCTATAAATTGTAGTTGGATTCAGGACCACTTCTAGGACAAGGATGTATTACATCTCAACAGTGGAGCACAGTATCAATGTGTTCTCTACTGCACAGAATCCATTTGCCTACTGTAGTGAAATGGACATGCTTAGTGGGCAGCAGCCCCCAAGGTGAACAAGGTGACCATAAACCTCTGCAGTGGACAGGAACAGCAGAGACTGAAGACAAGTGAACTGCTTCTGAGCAGGCCTACAGCTTCTTTTACAGGCTCTGAAAGCTTCTGAAGGCAGAGTTGAAGCTGAATTTTGCTGAAGGCAAATCTGGTGCTTATACTTGGCTTGACATTCTATTACAAGTGTGTTTAAAGATCTGGTGGATGTGTTAAACATTCTAGAGCTTTATGGACCTACACAAACAGCAGAGGCAGCATACACCAGAAGGCTTGTGGGTCAGAACTGGTTTTAAATCCCAGATCTGCCCCTTACAGTGAGACTTTAGGCAAATTGTTTAACTTATTTTCTCATGTGTAAAAGGAGACAGTGAGGTAGACTTATTATGTGGATAAAATGAAATGAATCAAAGTGTCTGATATATAGCAGACCCTCAATAACTTAGAGCTTGTTTAAACTTAGAAATAATTGCATGGAAATGGCAACAAGGCTTAGACTGGCAGCACAGCATGAGGATTTTAGAGGAAGAATCTGGAGTCGGACAATCTTAGTTTTTCCACTTATTGTTCAGGTAACCTTGAGCATGTTATTTATGTTTTTATAACTAGGGAAAATGGTATTGCCATCTTACAAAGTTTTTGATATGACTACAAGACATGATGCCTTTAAAGTACAAAGCATAGGACCTTTTGCATAGTAAGAACTTACTAAATGTGAGATGTACCTAGACTCAATAGGTAGACTTAAACTCAGTTTAATGAGCTATTTTAAACAGAACATCCTGTGTGCATGTAATCTTTAGTTGTATATTTATTACTGGGGAAGATAACATTAAAATAATCTTGAGTTTCATTGTTAATGCAATTGAGTAGAATCCAGGGTTTATTGGCTCTTTATTAGAAGTGTGGGTGCTGCATGTTGTGATGGATACAAAAATGAATGAGGAATGAAAATAAAATTGATGTGCCAAGCACTGAGCTAAGGAGTTTCAGATGGGTTATCTCATTTCATCTTTTTACATAGTTTATATTAGTAAAAACAATGCATGGTCATTGTGGAAAAGTTGGAAAAAGGAAAAGCTGTAATACACAAAAGTTAAAATCATCCATAATCATCGTTAGCTGTTTGCTGTATTTTACTCCTGTCCTTTTCTGTGTCAAGTGCATGGCCTGTTTAAACTTCAGTTACCTCATCTGTAAAATTATAATAGCACTCTCATCACCTAAGAGTGGTTAGACGACAAATGAGATCCTTACAGGAAAGGATCTAACAGTGTCAGGTATTTGGAAGATGCTCAATAAATGGCCATGTCCTCCCTATTCAGTCACATAAGAATAGTGTCATAGAGTTTTTAGAAATAACATACACCTGAGAATATGAGACTGTGAGGTGGCTTTTCAGGTTGCAAAGCCAGAGGCAGATTTGGAACATCTGGACAATTGACTCAAAGATTTTTAGCAGATAGTGGTAAAGATATGATTTTTATATTAAAAACCATGTAATTAATGAAATGCAAAATTCTTGACAGTTTTCAAGATAAAATAAGAGACTGCAAAGAAACATTGCACTTGTGGTGGGCCAACTCAGGCTAAAACCCCAACCCCAGGGGAATGCTTTCTATCCCTTCATCATTATAGACTTTCCATTAAAAAGTTCAAGAGGCCAGAGTCATAGAAAGGTTCTAAGCAGATAACTAATGTGGTCAGTGTTAGATGTCAGATCACTTGAGTGGTCATATGAAAATGAGTCGGAGGGGTTACCACAAAGGAAAAACCTGCTGTGAAGCTAGTGCAGTGGTCTGGGTAGTGAGTGCTAAGAGCAAGAGCTAGGAAAATGTCAGTGGAAATGATGAGAAGGAGACAGATTCAGAAGATTTCAAAGACTATAAAAAGAACCTTATTATTGTCCAAGTGTGAAGAAAGAGTTGGTCAGGAGGGATCCTAAGATGATCCCTGGGTTCTCATTGGGTGGACAACAGGCCTGGAGGGACCGTGGACTTACACAAATGATGCCGATACACAGGATTAATGATAATAGAGGGTAGAGATCCACCTGTTTTGCAGTAAAATTCCTCACTACCCTGCCACCCTAATTAAAAGAAAATTTTATTATATATATTCCAAATACCTGAAAAACCAAAGTTTCCATTTCTTGAAATGACTCACTGTTTCCCTGAAAATCATTTTAAGAATTTTACTGTCCTGGACAGGCCAGAAGTTAAAAATTGCCTGCTTTAATTACTAGCTGTTAGGTACAGAGGAAAGTGTGTAGCTTTGAAGAATCCTTAGGCAAAGACTGTGAATGTTCTCAGGGCCTCTGTGAAAGTGGTTTCTCTTGCTGCAAAAATGAAAGTGGAACCACAGTTCAGAACCAGAACCCACTGATTTGAGGGCACATTTTCTCTTTGACAATATCCGGGCAAAAATTAAACATTCATAATATGGTAATTAAGAGCTGAATAATTTACTCTAAACCAATAAAGTAGATGTTGGTAGTGTGATAGCTTCAGAATGAAATACAGTAGAGAAAAAATAACAATGTTTGTTTATTAGCTATAAGCCTGGATTGTGCATGAACACTGAACATGTTATGACTAGAGTTTGGAAATAGAGTATATACTCCTGAACCCACATGCATTCAGCAGGAAATCCAGCATACAGCTTTCCAACACCCTGTGATTAGTTGTGTGATCAGGAACAAGTCACTCAACTGATTTGTGCTAGCATTTTCAAACCTCACATTAGGCATGAATGATTCTTGTCCTGTCAATAACATAATTTCACATCTAAAAGATAACAATCTGTTATTGTCAAACCAGGCACACAGTAGCCTTGCAGAAAGCCTAGTGTTGGATTCTTCCAAGGTGTTCACAAATAGGACTGCTCTGTAGTAGCTCTGGTCAGAGTTCCCTTAACATTTAGGTCATTGGGATAAGGGAGAAAAACTCTGATGAGATGTATAAGAAATCTATCAAAAATAATAAATTCATTCAGCAATCTCTGACAGTCACAGATATCCTCAGAGTTTATCACAAAGATATATTTAGAGCCCATAATAATATCCCAGATAGAAAGTACATTAGAAAAAACATTGCGTTTCCTTTTATTATTTTGTGAGAATTTCCAAGTTTCCTTTGGTGGGGTGGGGCATGTTCTCACTTATCACCTTTTTAATTCACCATCTTGCTTCAAAACTCCCAAATCTCTACCTTTTTTTGAGCCTAGGTTCTCTCTATCTCCTGAAGTTACCCTGTTTCGCCATTTACCAGTGGCCACACTGTGCAGCCAGGGTTAAATGCAGGAGTCAAGGTCTCTAAGAACAGATAATAGGCACACCAGGCTCAAGTGATTTAGGGTTTACTTAGAGCAAGAGAGAAAGAGTACGCAAAATTCAGCCTCGTGCAGTACATAGATCCCTTTGGCTACCAGATCCACTTCTTAGCCAACACAGATGTAGCTGCACACAATTTCCACCTCATACTGCAGTAGAAAGATACACCTCCATCCATATGAGGTCTGAAATTCAGAAAGCTGGGGGCGCACCTGAGGGCCAAGACCAATGATGCATATGCTTAAGCAGAACAAAGCAGTACACATTGAGTTTGGAACAGGAAAAGATATTCCCACACAAGGTAAGAAAGCCAGCACAGGCCATGTGGGCTTTTTATCTATCGGTTAGAAGTGTTCCAGGCCCAAGGCCCATTTTTATATATCTGAGTGGGAGTTGAAAGATGGCATGCATGAGACTGCCTTTCTCAACAAACACAAAGATCCTCCTAGACCCTTCCTACCTTCTCATGAGTAATACTTTAACAAAACATAAACAGATACAGGAGGAGAGAGCCCCATCTCTGTGGGCTTTGCTCTTCATCTCTTTGTAAAAATGGGTGTCTACGGCCACGCCACCCTGAACGTGCCCAACCTCGTCTGATCTCGGAAGTTAAGCAGGGTCAGGCTTGGTTAGTACTTGAATGGAAGACCAGCTCAGAATTCCAGGTGCTGTAGGCATTTTATAAAAAAGAGGGGGTGTATATTGAAGTCTAGAGGCCTAAAAGGAGACAAAACTATACTGGGCCTCTGAACTATAGCATTTATCCTGTGGGTTGCAATAAGGATTAAATAAGATAAAGTTTACATTGTGTGTGGTAACAATGCTCAGAACAGAGTCAGGTCGACACATGGCCTTTACGGAGGCTGTCAATATTGATATCAAACTTTGTAGAGGTAGATGAGTGAGGCTTAATCCTGCTTCAGGGAACTTTGGCTAATGGGAGAGACAGGCTTTTAAGTGACTCAAGTGCAGGCGGGATTAAAATGAACTGTTTTACAGACACAGAAGCAGAGAAAAGCATTTCACTGAAAATTTGGTAAGTTTCAAAAGTTGGAGGTTGAGTGTTGAGCCTTTCTAACCATAGGGAACAGCATGAACAGGGACATTGATGAGCATATGGACGTTGTGTTGGGAAAAAGTCATAAACAGTTAAGACTGGAGCATGAAGGGAGATAAAGAAATGGTGAAGGAAAGGGTAGTCAGGTCCAATCATGGAATCCCTAAAATACCAAAACTAAAAATATTGAGCCATGTAATGGAGAGCTACTGAATTTTTGGGAGGAGGATAATAATTTGGCCCTCCCAAAGAGGTGAATATGTGGTCTAGATTCTCTGGGGTTATCCCTGCTTGTCTCCTCTGATAATCTGCCAGTCTCCCAGCTGGAGTTCTCTTAGCACAAATGGCACAGAGTACATGTACAATAAATGTTTATCGAATAAAATAAATAGTTGAATAATGACTATTAGCTTTTTCCTCCTTGATACATCAGGAAAAAAGATCAATGTGAATTAATTGGTTAGTTTGGGACAGAGAGGGGACAGTTCCAGTTCTGGTTCTGTGGTCTCTGATTGCTATAAGGTCACTCAACCTCTTTGGGCCCCACCAGTTCCTAAAAATGAAGGAAATAAAGGCAACTTGCCTCCTAGAGTTTTAGAATGAAAAACTTATTAAATTATGTTTGTAAAATCTAAGAGAAAACATTAAAAGCTATGTCTCATAATCTAAGGTCAATTATATATACATCAGTTTAGGTGAGATGTCCTAGGCTGCTCCATCTGGCAACCATCAAAATGCTCTCTGCAATTTTGAGTCTGTTTCTGTTTTGTTTGTTTGTTTTTAGATTCCACATGTAAGTAAAATTATGTTGCATTTGTCTTTTTCTGTCTGCATTACTCCCCTCAACACAATACCCTCTAGGTCCATCCATATTGTTGCAAATGGCAAGATTTCATTTTTTATGGCTGAGTAGTATTCCATTGTGTGTGTGTGTATATATATATATATATATATCCCACCTGTTCTTTATCCATTCATCCATTAATGGGCACCCAGGTTGCTTCCATATCTTGGCTATGTAAATAATGCTGCAGTGAACATATGGATGCACATGTCCCTTCAAAGTAGTGTTAGGTGTTTCTTTGGATAAATACCCAGAAGTGGATTACTGGGTCCTTCTTTGCCTCTTGTTTTAAAGTCTATTTTGTCTGTTGTAAATATTGCTACCCCAGCTTTTTTTTTTTATTATTTCTATGTTTATGAAATGTCTTTTTCATCTCTTTAATTTCAGTCTGTATGTTTCTTTGGATCCGAAATGAATCTCTTGCAGGCAGCATATGCAAGGATTTTATTTTCTTATCCATTCCGTCACACTATCTTTTGGGGAACCTAACCCATTTACATTCAAAGTAATTGTTAATATATACATAGTTACTGACATTTTATTCATTTTTTAAAAAATCTTTTTTCTTCTTAAAAAAGTCTCTCCAACATTTCCTGTAAGACTAGATTGGTGGTGATGAATTCCTTTACTTTTTCTGGTCTGGGAAACTCTTTATCTGTTTTTGTTTGTTTGTTTGTTTGTTTGTTTTTTTATTCTAAATGATAGTTTTACTAGGTAGAATAATCTTGGATGTAGGTATTTACTTTTCATCACTTTGAATATTTCTTCCCTGTCACTTCTGGCCTGCAAAATTTCTGTTAAGAAGTCAGCAGACAGTCTAATGGGCGCTCTTTTAAAGATGACCAGATGCTACTTCTAAGATGCTCTCTTTATCTTTAAGCTTTGGCATTTTAATTATGATGTGTCTTGGTGTGGGCCTATTTGGGTTCATCTTGTTTGGGACTCCCTGCACTTCCTGGAGTTATATGTCTATTTTTCTTCTCTAGATTAGGGACATTTTCTGTTACTGTTTCTTCAAATATGTTTTCAATTCCTGTTCTCTCTCTTCTTCTGGTACTCCTATATTGTGTATGTCGGTATGCTTGATGTTGACCCAAAGGCCTCTTAAACTATCCTTATTTTTTTTGGATTTCTTGTTGTGTTTCTGATTGGGTGTTTTGTACTACCTTATCTTCCATATCGCTGATTTGATCCTCTGCTTCATCTAACCTACTGTCACTTCCCTCTGGTGTATTCTTAATTTTAGTTATTTTATTCTTCATTTCTGACTGGTTCTTTTTATGTTTTCTCTTTGTTAAAGTTCTCACTGAGTTCATGTATTCTTTCCCTATGTTCATTAAGCATTCTTATCACCAGTTTCGAACTCTACATCTGGTATATTGCTCATCTCTATTTTATTTAGTTTTTAAAAAAATTTTTTTAATGGATCTTCTGTTCTTTCATTTATCTCCTCATTAGGGCTGACTCCCTGTGTGTATTTATATGTATTAGGTAGGACTGCTATATCTCCTAGTCTTAGTGGAGTGGCCTTATGTAGTAGGTGTCCTGTGGGAGCCAGTGGTGCAGTCTCCCTGGTCATCTGAGTCAGGTGCTCCAGGTGTATACCTTGTATAGGTTATTTGTGCTCTGTCATTGTAATTGAGCCTTGGTTGCTGTTTGCACATCAATGGGATGGATTGAGTCATATGCTGATTGGTTGTGAGGGCTGGCAGTGACCACAGTGGAGGAGCTATTGTGCAAGGCCTAACCCTACAAGGCAAGATTTACTTTAGCAGGGCTCTGGTGCCTGCTCTTAGGGTGTGTTGTCCTTGGTTGTGGCTCTGGGTGGTGCTCTGGCTTGGTCTGAAGCCAGCTAACAGATGTGCAGGCCCTAGGGGCTCCTGGGATGGGTCCCACCTCAGGCCAAGTTTTACTATAGCCTGTGTCCTGCCCAGGGCTACGTTTCATGAGCCACCTAGCAATCCCCAGATGGCTGCCACCTGCGCTGGGCTTGCAAGTGTCTTAAGGGGCCAAGCCCAGTGCTGAGCTGGCTGCATCAAATGTTGGGCTACGGGCTGCTCAACAAAAGGTACAGGGTACACTGAAGTCAGATGCTGCTTATTTGGGTTTTGTGAGCCTTTCAAAGATTTTAGGAAAGTCTGCAGTATGAGCCAAGACAGGTCGTTTATATGAAAAAGCCACCAAAAGCAGCTTGAGTGGGCCAGCAAGTTGAATTGGACGCGGTCTCAGAGAATCACCAGGCAGAGCGACAAGTGTTAGCCAGGTTGATGGAGACTCAGATATGGTGGCCTCCTTTGTCATCACACTGTGTGCAGGGGGGTATTCAACAATGGGTGAAACAATAGGTTCTTCCAACTCTTCTGCTGGGAGAAAGCTGTCCTTCCTGACTTCTTCCTGAAGCCAGCCAATTTGGTTCTTCCTCATATGTCCCTGTTCCTTTTAAGCTGCTACTCCAGTGCTGGAGCTCAGAGCAAGTGAGTCCATCAGCAATTAAGTTCATGTACAGGCCCTTTAAGAGAGAACCCTCCGTTTCAGCCGCAATCTCTGCTGGTTTTCACAGCCAGAAGTTCTTTTCTGGCACCAGAGCCCTGGGCTGGAGGACCTGGTATTGGGCTGGGACCCCTCGCTCCTTGGGGTAAGGGGAAACCTCCACAGCCAAGACATCCCTTTCAATTTTTATCTGCTACACATGGGTATGGGAACAGGCCATTCTGTGTCTTGGCCCCTCTTACCAGTCTTGAGGTGGCTTATTCTGTATGTCTTCAGTTATAAGACTTCTGTTCAGCTAGACTTTAGGCAATTCCAATGATGGTTGCTCCATAGTTTAGTTGTAATTTTTATGTGGTCATGAGAAGCAGCAAGTACAGTGTGTACCTACTTTGCCATCTTGACCAGATATCAAGATTAGTTTTCAATTGAATAACAAGGGACTTGGGCCTAGCCAAATTGTCACATAAAATTGGCATTATAAGTACCTTCACTGTACTAGAATGTGTGTTAGGCATTTTTCATCTTATATCTTTACACCTTTTAATGTTCTTTGAATTAAATATTATTCGTATTTTAAAGATAAGCAAATCACAAATCAGGAAAGTTAAACAGTTTAATATTATTTTTAACACATGTGGGGAAATTGAGACACGAAAATGTAAAATAACCTATCTTCAGTGCCATGCAAAGCCCCTAGAAAAGTGTCTGCTACATTATAACGCTCAGTAAATATTAGTTTCCTTACCAAATTGTTCTTGAGACATCTTTATTTTGAGACAGCTGCCTAGTAGCTGTACCTCCACTGGGAGTGAAATGATGCTCAACACATCATTCACTCAGGATGTGTTTGCATATTTGTGTGTGTGTGTGTGTGTGTGTGTGTGTGTGTGTGTGTGTGTGTGTGTGATGGAGGAGGGTGCCTTGCAGGGAGGTGCTGTTTTGATGGTGCAGCTAGGATGAAAAGCCACGTTCTTGTCCTCACTGGGATGTTGCTTCTGTCTTGAAGACTGCTTTGAGCTCCTTGAATTAGTACAATATGTTGTTATATGTACTGAATTTATTTTTTTGGTGAAAGGAAATTCCTGTGTTTTCTTTTCTCCCAATAGCAAGTCATCCTCTGTGCACATAAATTAATATAGTTGGATTAACAAATGCATAATCAGAAATTCTAATGTATGCATGTTCTCATGAATCCCTAGGACATAGTGTTAGAGGACAACAGGGACAATTCCAGTGTAAGGTTGTGTTGGTATTGGGTTTAAAGTGTAATAGAGTAAAGTAGATGCCTTTGCTTTGCCTGGAATAATTGGGGAAATCTGGCCAGACTTAGAGGCATTCTTTGGCCCAAACAATTATGCAGTGGTGACTAATCACAATATCACAATTTTCACGGTAAAGATGAATATCACAAAAATATCTTTGGGCATATTTAGATAAATAGGCTTTCTGAAATTAAGGTTCTTAGACCCTGTGACTCATTCATCTACATAATGGAATTTTCTTTTTACATAAATATTGGCATCAGTAGTCTTTGATGGCAAAACTAAAAGTGAAACATATGATTTCATCAATGTGTGAACAATAATATGAATAGCACCTTTTGTATAACACTCTACTGTCTATAAAATATCTACATAATGTGGCAGAATGGGAAAAACACTATACTTGGAACTATATTTGATATAATATGGATTGTCTTATCGTCCCTTCTGTTCTCCGCCTTCCCTGTTGAAGAACTAGACTCGACCATCTCATCTTCCCCAGCTCCCACTGTACTGCATACTTGGCCATGTGATTTGCTCAGGTCTAAGAGCTGTATATGGAAATAGAGCATTTCATATCTCCATCAGTTTTTTTTTTCTGCTACAAGACAAGTAAGAACTGCCCCTCTAGTCTGGGGCACAGGAGGACATGGGTATAAAGCTGAGTTGTAGCCAATCTGTACTGGGCATTAAAGTGAATGAGAAAGGCTTTGGTGTATAAGGTGCTAACATTTTGGGACCATCGTTTAACACAGTAATAATTAATATAAGCAAACAAACACATTTGAGTTTGATTTCTGGCTCAACCACTTATTAGCTGTAAGTCTTGATTTTTCTCAAGACTTACAGCTAATATATTGAAATGTATTGAAATTTCAATATATTGAAATTCTATAACAATCAACTCCTTATCTACTTCTACATTCAGGTTCTATAAAAATAGATATTTGTTCTGAAGCTAAAATGTTATGAAAGACAAAGTTTTTAAGTTCTTTTCAAAGAGTAGCATTTTTTAAACATATAACATTATTAGAGCCAATTGGCAAACTAATGATATATCAGGTTTAAAATAAGCCACAGTTCAAAGTTTAAATTGAATGATCAAAACCTTCATAATCTCAATTGTGAGACTTTACAACTGAAGAAGTAATCTCCCTGAAAGAAGGATAAACCCAAGGCTTCTGCATTTTACACAAGTTCTCATGTATGAACTATTCAACCTGGAAATAAGGAAGTTGCAAATTCATGGACACAATTACATTATACGACTCATCTGTTGAGCTGATTATGGAAAACCCAGAGGACCTTGAAAAACAGCCCACACAAGCTGGGTCTGCAGAAGAGGGAGCCAGCATCTTCCTGCTCTGGGGAAACACAGAGGAGGGGTTAGTATACTCTGGTTTCCTTGGAGACTCCACTCTGCATTGTTCCTGCGATAAACTCTCCTTTGCCACCACCCTCAGCCTACAAAGAGTCTGAGCCCGATGTCACACTGCGTGTTATTGTCCCGGGCTTGAGCCTGTTATTCCAAACCCACCCAGAAGGGAAAGAGAAGGACACAGGAAGGGACAACAATTTACAAAAAGGGCCATGTGCCTTTCTTTCTCTGAGCGTTAAATACTTAAGATTTTGCACTGAGACTTTATTTCCCAGAACAATTTGAGTTGTAGGGAACCCAGTAACCTTTCAAACATCTCACAGCTACTAGTTGATCTTTAACATCATTTCATATCTGGGATTAATTAATTGAAAACATCTCTCCAAAAAGTGTCAAGAATTAAGGCAAAATTTAAAAATACTAATAGCTACCACTAATTAAGCTTTGTTATGATCCTGGTATTGTAAATAGGTAATCTTTAATCCTCACAAGAGCCCGTTTTACAGATGGCAAATCAAAGGCTTAAAGAGGTTAAAGGAAGTTGTCCAAGGTCAAGCAGTGAATAAGGACCATATCCAAAGTTCATACCCAGATCTGGTTTGGCTTCAAAATCAAAGCTCATTCTTGTATATCCTACTGAGCTATATGGCCATCTTATCTGATTAACTGCTTCAGGAAGCACTTAAGAAAGCAATGAAAGATGAACTTCATTTGTTTTTCCCAAGGTCTGCTAGAGGCAGCAGGTTAAACAAGGATATAAAAACTGTCTCTTGTGAATTGTTATGCATTTCGTTTTAAATAAAGAATTGGCTTACTTCTGTAAATAGCATGAATAGTATTTTATTTTTATTATTATTCATTAGAATGCTCCCTGAAAGGGATGCTAGAATGCTGAACTTCTTCTCCAGGGAAATGGCTGAGCCAGTTCACCCAGGGTCCCGCTGCTGTTCAATTTTTTTTTTTTTTTCCTGCTCAAACATGACCTACCCCATAATCTCTCTTGTTGCTCCCCTAGGAAAAAGCCATGCCTACTTCCATGAAACACTGATTTTAAAAAGTCATTGAATCCTCAAATCTGGCCCACTGCCAAAGGGCTTATTTTTCAGTAAATACATTCAGATACCAATCTTCTTGTCTTAAAATTTCAAAAATACCCTTTCCTTAAATTCTCCTCCTGCGTGTACCTGATCCTGCATCTTAGGAGAATTATAAGAAAAGGTGGGCACTCTTCCATCCTAACTATGAGAAATCAAGGAATCTCTCTCCCATCAGCTCTCCCCTAGACATTTATGGGACTTACCGAGGCCCTGGAGTCACATGAAGCTCCAGGATGGTGAAGCTGAGTTCCTGCTATACTCCTGCCTACACCAGTATCAGCTGCTAAAAGTATCAGGTTTCAGACAGACATACCCTGCCTTTTATTCAGGAGAACTGGGGAGGAAAAGGGCTGACTTAGCGTTCAGAAGCATCTTGCTATGTCAAGTATACCTGCCGGTATCATCACCTTTGAGCTCAATAGAGATAAGGAATCTCAGGCCTACTTCAGATGAACTGAATCAGAATCTGCATTTTAAGTTGACACTCAGGTAATCTACATGCACATTCAAGTTTAAGAAGCAATGAGTTAAATAGCAGTTGTCAATTTTGGCTACACAAGAGTATTATGGGATTACCAGGAAGTTTTAAGAATTACAGAAAATTCTAATTTAATCGACCTAAGATATAGCCTGGCACTGAGATTTTTAAATTTCTCTGAGTATCCCTGATATGTACTGAGGGTAAAAACTACCTCATATTTCTGAACAGACCAAGCATGGATATTGATTATTTTAAAAAGAAAAGACGAAGTGATGTGTAGTGAGATTAATGGGGAAAGTCGAGAGCTATTATCTGGGACTGAGTTGGTCCTTCTTTCCATTGGCAAAAGGGGGTTAATGCCATAAACGAAATTTGAAAGGAGAGAAAACTCAAATCTTCCTGGAAAACTAGTTGTACAATAGGGTACTGCTTGTCTAACATTTCCAATTGAATAAAATCAAGAATAAAGTGATCAAAGTAAGGAATAGGAAAAGGTTGGGTTGTTGAAACCTACTTATAAGCTTCCATTCAATCATCTCATTCCTATGACCAGCAGCCAACCAGCTTTTCTTTAATTTCAATATTTTTCCTACTCTGGCATTATATAATATTCTCTACTCTGAATAATAAAATATTTCTCATAGAGAAACTTCTGCCATCAACAATTGCCATTTTTTTCTCTTCAAATAACAAGTCTTGGACTTCCTGCAATGAGAAAAAGCATGTGAGAAATGTTAGCTTTTTGTAGTCCAGCCCAAAGTTTAAGACATGTGCAGCCAAAATGGAGACACTAAGAAAGTGAGAGTTAAATGGAAGAAAGGTGATCTGCCTAATTTTGAGGCTCAAGGGGGTCTCATGATGAGGAGAAGAAAGTAGCAGAATGCGTCTGTGACTGCTTCATTTCCCCTGGGCCAAGGTTGGCTGGTGGCACAGTTCCTTTAATAAATAATCTCCTTGAAAACAGTTTTCCCGGAGTGCGATTTGTTCATCAAACTAATTCTAGAATTTACCTGTTGGAAAGGGTATTTAAAAACAGTGCAATAAGAGAGAAATGCCATTTCCTCTATATTTGACTGTGTGTGGCACTAAATTTAAGGACACTTCTGAGAGCCTCCCAAAGACATCTGGGGCTGAGAAAGTTTTGAAATCAGAAAGAACTAGATAGCCAGAGCTGAAGAAGTATAAACTCAAGAGGTATCATGGAGATATAAAGATGATTTCCTAATATTAGGGAATAATCGCTTTCCCCTCCCCAACCCTGGTGAGAAGACATCTGGGGACAGACATTTCAGAGGACTGAACTCTGCTGATCTGTTCTCCCACACATCTGTAGAATTGGTTTTTTTCTTTCATACTGATAGGTTAGGATTTAATATAATTCTTTCAAAAGTTTTTGTACAGATTTTGAAACATTTTTTGTAAATTTAAAATTATTTGCATATAAAACTTTAAAATCTTAAATGAATTAATAAAAAACTGTGACCACTTCGCTTCTAACACTATGTAGTATATTGGTGAATCAAGGATAACTATATCCGCTTTTACCCTGCATCAAGAATGACCTCACACTGTCTTTAACTTCCTTACATTATCGGTGAATTTATCTGAACTTTTAAGAGAATGTGAACCTCTCCAGGGCAGAGACCATGTCTTATTTATTTATCTTTTTATCACATGTACCTAGAAGAGAGTTTGACACAGAATGAGTGCTGGTTATATTATTGCCCTCACCCCCCAAAAGACATGAGTGCCGTGCCAAGGCAAATAATCAAAATGATTGCATTCCAGAAATTCTACATATGAAGAACATGTGACCAAACTGAGGCTAAGAAAGAAGCCTGCATACTTTAAATTACTTATTCTATTTAACGTTTGGTATAAGTTTCCATTCCTTCTTGAGTCAGTTTTAATGTTACAACTTTCTAGGAAATTCTTTTAAGTTTTCAAAATTATTGGCATAAAGCATTTTAAGATAGTATTCTTTATATTTAAAATTTTTGATATTTCCATAATTTATCTTACTTTTGTTCCTAATCTGTATGTTTGTGTCTTCTCTTGTTTTCTTGATCAATCTTACAAAATGTTTATTTTGTTGCTCTTTTCAGATAGCAAACTTTGAGCATTTTAATCCTATCTCCTTGCGTTTATTCTCTTTGTTTTTTTAACCCTAATCCCTGAAGTTAGATGCCCAGCTAATTTTCAGCCTTCTCCTTTTCTAACATAAGCATGTGAAGGCCATAAATGCTCCCTCAGAACTGCATTGGCTATATACCGTGTTCTTTAAAAAGTAGTATTTTCATTATCCATTTGTAAATATTTCCACTCTGTTTTCTTTGACTCATGAGTTAATTAGAAGTATGTTTTTTTGTCAGCCTCAGAGAGATTTTAATTGACCTCCCCGCCTTTTTTTTTTTGCATTGTGGCAAGATAGTGTACTGAATGATATTGATTCATTAGGATGTATTGAGGTTCACTCTGTTTCATAATTCATGATCAACTTTTTGAAATATTTCATGTGCGCTCTAAATATGTTCTTTAGTATATTACTAATGACCAAACTTAATGTTCATCACTACTACAGTTTAAATCAATTACCAAGATAATTGCATTAAAATCTATCAACTATAACTTTGGACTGTCAATTTACTTTGTAGTTCTTTAAATTTTTGTTTTAAATACTTTAAGGCTAGTTTAATAAAGTATACAAATTTAAAATTAATAGTGCTACTTGAGGAATGATTTTGTATACATTATATGATGACGCTCTTTATTTCTGATGTTTTTGCCCTGAGCTCTACTTTATTCAATGGCCACACACACACCTTCATTTGATTAGCCTATCCTTTTTCCAAATATATATATATATTTTATTCCTTTATCTTAGATTTTTTGAGGACCTTGTGTTTTAGATGTGTTCTAGCTAAAAGGCAAGTTTAGACTATTAAATTTATTGCAATAATTAATGATTTGTTTAGAATTATTTCTATCATTTTATTATTGCTTTATGTTTAACATTCTTTCTCTACTTATTGTTTTCTTTTATAGCTGATCTGTTAAATTGATCAAATATCCTTTATCCCACCCTTTTTGATTCTTCAATTTTCTAGGAATTTATCCATTCTGCCTCCTATTTTGTTGGCTACCTTTACATTTTTAAAGTTATTAATATCTTCACTCTTCTTTATAACAACACAAGACCTGAGAACACTTTACCCAAGTCATTCCCTTCTGCATCACCTATTATTGTTACATACTTTTTAGTTTCATCTTGTTTTCACTCTTCCTAAATTAAATATTATAATCACAATATTTGTTTTAGATTTGCTCATGTGTTGATCATATTCTTTACTCCCTATTCCTTCATTCACCTCATTGGTGGTTCAGTTTTTCTCCTCCTGAAACAATAGATTTTGTTGTATGTTCAGTTTGATCTCTTAAGTGATAAATTCCTCAGTTTTTATGACCTAAATTTTTTTATTTTCATTTTATAAAGATACTTTAGGTGAACACAGAATTTCAGAACAATAGTTTCCTTTTTCTCAAGCCTTCGAGGGTACTATTTCATTATTTCCTGATTTCTTCACTGCTAATGAGAAATCTGATATCAGAATAGTGGTCATTTCTTTCTAGGCTATTTGTCTTTTTAAAGATCTTCTCTTTGTTTTGGTATACTATAATTTTACTCTGATGGTTATAGGTCTAGGTTTAGTTTATTATTCTGTGTGAAATTCATTGTAATTTTAAATCTGCAGGATTGTATTTTTCATTCATGTTTAAGAGTTCTTGGTAATGATTTTATTATTAAATATGACCTCACCTACATTCTTTCTGTTTTCTCTTTCCAGACTACTATTAGACATAATTTGGATCTTCTGATTCTATTTTCCGTGTCCCTTAATCTCTTCCATATTTTCTATTTTCTATCTTTTTTTTTCTCTCAGTGCTATATTATGGATAGTTTCCTTAAATATATTTTCAGTTCACTGGTTTCCTCTTTAATCTTTTGTTTAACCCATTTCACTAGTCTTTCATTTCAAAAAAATCTGTGTAGAAGTTTTATTAGTTTTTAATTAGTTGACTTATAGTTTCAACTTATTCTTTTATATTTCTAATTATTTAAACATACTTAATTTGTCATCCTTATCAGATTCTACCATTATCCAAGTTCTCAGTTATTGAGAGATTTTCCTTCGATATATGTTTGTGCATTTATTTCTACTAGGCACTTAAGGACTATCACTAAACTAGAACCAACTTCATATTAATTTCTCAGTTGAGAGTTTCCTGGTATAAATTTAAACCTCATATCCACATGAAGCATAGATCCAAGATTAAAACATTTGTCTTTTTTTCTCGACCAAAACTTAGAAACAAGCTATGGCACCAACACACAATGTCTTTGCTCTCTCCCCTGCTAGATGAAGATTGTTGTTTTTCTGTCTTACTTTTTTATGATCCTGGATGTATATAAAATTCTTGGTTAAAACTGCCTTTCTTATTCAGAGCCAAGATATAATCTGTAATAAAATATTATGGAAACTCATCTCCATTTTCACCCATGATACCAGACAACTACTTCAGTTCTCTCAGACTGTTTTTGGTTCCCACTCTGTTTTTGAAACTGTAGAATTATCTTTCTTTATTTCAAACTCAGCTTAAGCATTTAAAGAATTTTTTAAAATTATATTTATTTCAGTTGTATAGGTGCCAGAACAGGGAGTGCTAATAACAGGAGGTTCTTTAAATTATATATTCTGCTGTACAGGTTGCCAGAACCTGAAAGACCTTTGAGTGACTTTTCCATTGCCTCCACCTATTGCTGCATTTTCTGTGAGGTCCGTGTGGGAAAGAATAGGAAGGGAGAGACGGGGTAAGGGAAAAGAGGCCTTTGGCAAATTGTTTTCTCTTTGAGTTCTGTATTCTCTATCCATAAAATAATGAGTTTTGATAATAAAAGTGAATAATGTGTTGAGACTCTTCTTGAGGACTCAAGGTATACCTAGCATCATGCTATATGTATTATATTATCTACCTTATGTTACATACTCACACAGAAATTCTTTAAGAAAGGTGTTGTCTCTTTTAGGTAAAAAATTGCAAATAAGGTCACATAATTTGGCCGCTGACTCAGAGTTGGACAAGCCACAATTTGAACATAGCTCTGTTTGATTCTAAAGCATGTCTCTTAAGTCCAGTGTTACTTTCCTCCTTATTTTTTGCAAAATGATCATGACGATTCCTGTTATCGCTAACCTTCTGAGGCTCTATTCAGTCTTTAACTCTGTCGTGTATGTAATTTCATTTTCCACTCAATCTTGTTCAGGGTTTCAATGTTCTCATCTCTGCAAATCTAATTCAGTTCTTGTTCTTCTCACCCCAGGTCACAGCCATGTATAATTATTGGCTGAATTAGTAGTATACGAGTGTTTTAATACAGGCTTCTTGAAATATGATTTCTGGAGGGCTGGAAATGATTCTACACATAGTCATACACGCAAATCACAACAAGACCAGACATGATATACAGTGCTCACTGCCAAGAGCCCCTTTACAGGAAAGTATTTTTTTTTTCCTTAAGAACTTTCAGAGAGTGAGATCAAAGATACATTTAATATCTTTAAAATGAAATGCACTCTTCTCTGTATTCAGATGGGTTGTAATACAGCTCCTTCAGCAGTAAAATCATATTGGGCAGATAAAAGAAAAGTAAAGCATATCAGAATCCTAGTGTTCTTAATAGTTCAGGTCCATCAGATTTGTCTAGTTTATTCATTACCACAATTCATATGCTTGTTAAATAAATAGTTATTGGCCATTCAATTATATGTTTGGTAATTATTTATGGAGCACCAGGGTAAAGCAATGAAGGTAAAGTGATGCATAAAACAGAGAATCTGTTCTTGTGGAATTTACAAACTGGTGGAGAGATGGAGAATGAACGAATAATCCCTCAAATAAATATATCTGAACAAATTGTGCTAGATGATGTAAAGAAAAGGGTTGGACAATGGCAGAGGATAGCACTTGAAGTGGGGGAAAGAAGGTCAGGGAAGGCTCCTGTGTGGAGGTGACTTCTAACCTGAGCCCTATAAGATGTTAAGGGTGGGAGGAAGAAAATTCCAGGCAGCAGATGGAAGGTCCTGAGAAGAGAGAAAGACTGACACTGGAGATAGATTCCAAGCAACTGGAGATAGACTCAGGGGTGACCAAGATGAGGCTGAGTTGCTAGGGAGCAACAAGATCATGCTCTGGTTCTTTAACCACCTTATAGACTTGGGTTTTCACTCTTAAGAACCTAATAAGTTTTACACTGGAGAAGGATTTGACCTATTTTATGTTTTAAAAGACCTCTCAGACTGCTACCTTAAAAATAAACTGGTCGATGTCAAAGCAGGAGGGAGAACAATTTGGGATGACTACACTGCGATGAATGGGGGTGACTTAAACTAGAGCACAGGGTGGTAAGGATGAAGGGACTTGACAGATATACTATGGAGTTTGAATGGAGAAGATGGATGTCAGATTGGATGTGGGAAGTAAGGGAGAGGATGTTTTCAAGGATAGGTCCCAAGTTTCTCCCTTAGACAAATGAGTGAATAAAAACACCATCAATTGTTGTAAACACATTGACTATAGGTCAAAGCTTAAGCTAAAAGCAACTACTGCTACTGACAGTTTAGACTGGCCTGGGTATTTTGGTTTTGTGTATACATAAAAATTTCGATAGCTAATATCATTAAGTGTTTACTTGCTGCCAGGCGCTGTTATAAGCATTTATGTTTATCAACTCATTTATCCTCATTATGACCATTCAAAGCAGGTAGTATTTTTACCTTATTTTAGAAATGAGGAAACTGCGGCACAGAGATTCTACATACCTTATCTAAAATCACTTACCTAATAAATGCAGACTTTGGATTTGAACCCATGTAATCCTGAGACAGAGTCCATATTCTTAACCACTTCTAAACTCATAGCTCCTTTTTCTTCCAAGAATCTCCTGCTTTAGCCTGGAAGAATATACAAAAACCAACAATAATAGCATGAGAAAGGCTATAATAATAATCACTAACATTTAGTGGCAGAATGCGAGGATACACAGGGTGCTGAGGAAACACTGAGCAGAGACTAAGAAGCTTTCATTGAGAAAATGGGAATTAAGGGGCATTTTTTTTTAATATAGTAGAAAATTACACAGAATATAGGCCCTTACTGAGTGCTAAATGTATTTGAACCAATGTTATGCTTACCCCTGTAACTCCAGTACCTTACCTTGAAACATGGTAGGCGTACAATAAATGTTTCATGAAGCTGACTAGAATGAAAGGCTCTGCATACAAGGACGCTACCTCCTGACAAACTGCACTGCTTTCTTCCTTACCAGGAACTTTGATTTCTCCAACCTCCTTTAACAAACAAGACAAAGGCAACGGCTTTATACAGAAAAGAATAACTTTTCCAGGTCAGCTTTAAAGTTTCAGTCTTCAGGAATGTTTGATCTAAAAGCAATAAATGTATTTTTGGTCAATTTGCCCGCAGAACCCTTTAACAAGTTTATCTATAAATTAGCATTGGTTATTATTTTCATTATTAGCCAGATTTTAGAATGCTATTTTTGAAAAAATAGAACACATACACATATATGCACAAGCAAAGCCTGTCCCTCCCTTCTTCACTGCATTTGAATTAGGCTTTTCAAGAATTCCATTCAAAAGATTTTAAATTATCTCTCCTGTGTGGGTGGTCAATTACAGTTCTGCCAAAATCGAAACAAACTTTACCAGGATTACAAGATGTTTGTGTTTTCCCATCTGACTTTGCCCACTGCATCTCCAGACATTCTGGCAGTACTCTTATGTGAAATTAACATGTTTAGTCACATTGTGGCAGACCTTGGCTGGCACTCCTTACTCTCTAGGGTTCCCTCTTCTTAATCAAAGCAATCCTCCTTTCTTATTCCCAACTTCCCATTTCTTAAGAGAAGGCTGTTGATTTTGTCCCTGAAATGACACAATCTTTTCAAGCATTGAGGATGTCTCTGCAAGTGATAAGCAAGGAGATTTGGGACAGAGTAAAATCACTATTGAGTTATTTTGCTCAATCCCAAAACAAAGACATATATTGAATGCCTCTGTGCCTGGTAGAATGCTGGGTGATGGCAATAAAAGATGTATAAGGTATCTTCTCTTTATTCAAAGAGCTCTCAGTCTAGTAATGAAGACAGGCATAGAAACATATAATTTTAATAACACGATGGAAGTGCAATGATAGGTATAAGTGTAGAGTGTTGTGAGCATATGCTGGAGTGATGGGAATGGTAAAGGCTTTCTGAAAGGTGATGCCTAGATCGAGTCTAGAAGTAAAAATGAGCAAGAGTTAACCAGGTGAGGAACACCTTTCCAGGTGTGGGGTGTTGAGGAAAAAAATCACATTATAGTCAGAGAGAACATCTAGAAAAGATAGGCAGCAGGATATATGTGGAAAACAGCTCAAGCTACATTGTAAGGTACATGGAGAGAGAGAAGATAAGGCCATAGATGGGGTTAGTGACGAAGAGCTATGTAAACTGCTAAGAAGTTTATACTCTATCCTGGGGGCATTGGAGAGTCATTAAAGGAATTTAGGAAAGTCTTAAGGTTAGGTTATTGTGTTTAAATCAGTCAGGTTATAGTGACTTCTTCACATGAGGCCACAAGAGGGTCATGAGTCCTCACAAGGACCAGAGCATTGAGTATAGGAAGCCTTATCCACTGTCCCAGCAGAGCATTTGGGAAACAGGAGTCTTACAAACAAGAATATAGGTAAGGGAAAAAAAATAGGGAAAAGGACTACAAGACTTTAAAATTATTTTTAGAGCATTTCTAAGCTATTTTTCATAATAATCTTCCTATTGATATTTTATCAGAGTTATATAGAGATTTCTTGGGAAAAATTTAGGTGTAAAGATGTATATTTTCTCTTTGAGTTATGTTACAGATCTTATAAGTCTACCATATTGGGCCAAAAATATCAATATCATACCAATAGCAATTGCAAGAAATTTTCCTTATAAAATTTTTTTTATAAACAGTATCTTCAGTGCCCTTCATCGACATCTAATGGAAACCATTAAATTTTATTTGGAAATATATCATGGCATTTGTCACTTTCCATGATCTCAAATTACTTTACTTTCCCACAACAACGATTTAGCTTTATGATTAATTTTGTTTCACTTAAATTATGCTAGTTTTCCATAGTTATTTATTTTTACTATTCCCTCATTGGCCCATTGTAATAACTGACCATGTTTGCTAAGCAAGAGAACAATATTCATTTGCACATATCTGTTCACTGCTGGAAGCTAGACGGTAGCCTTGTCCTTTTGTAAGCTGCTTGGTTACTGTTGTCCAAATGAGTGTATGTTAGTAAGTAAAGGGCAGTGTCCTGAAGATAAAAATCTATATCTTAATCTCTCAGCTTCATTCCCAGACAGATTTCAAGAACTATAATTGAAATAAATGTAGGGCAGGGGTGGGGGATGAGATATTTACTCTTATTTTAAATAATGATTGCATTTTTTTAATATAGGAAAATCTTCCTAAAATGGCCTCAAGCCAACATTTGATAGGGATGTATTGGGCTCTTGGAAGAATAGAGAAGTAACATCCCCCAAAGTCTTTCTGGAAATCATCTTTACTAAATCTTTAAAAAAAAGCAAATCCAGAAATTTCTTTATGCATTTCATATCTTAAGAGGTAATGATGATAGATAGTTATGGAAAAGCTGTTAGCTTTGGAAGTGAGAGCTATTATTCCATTCTTAATTCAGGTAATTAAAGTGTATTACCTTGACATTTGTCCATCTATATTTAGATAGATACATTATTGATTGATTGATAGATAGATAGATAGATAGATAGATAGATAGATAGATAGATAGATAGATGGATGATAGATAGATAGGATGAAAGTATTGTCTCCATCTAACTGTTTAATTGATGATTACCATTGTGTATAAGTATGAATTTGGGAATTTGTGAAACTCGATTTTTCACACTGGTGATAAGAGCTTGAGGCAACCTTGTGCAAAAAGATATTGTACCCACAGTAGAACATTCTTGCAGAAAGTATTTGAACTGTTTTTAACACCGTTCAAGTTATGTATGTTCATTATTTTGAATTGTCCATTTATATTATTCTCCATCCAGATATATATAACATCCTCACCAGCAAATGACAATATAACCAAATAGAAACAAGCTATAGTCATTTGTCAATTTTTTCATCTCTACTTGGATTTATAATACTAACTTCAAATATGTTAATTCTGCTATCTTCCTCAACACTCTCCTCCAACCTATGTCTTCCTAGTCTTCTCCATCCCAGTAAATGCTATCACCACTCACCCTTGTCACTCAGAATAGAAATCCTCTCTCAGTAAACTTTGACCCCTCTTTCACTTTTCAACCAACGATAATCAAGCTTTGCCAATTTTACCTTCAAAAGAATTTTGACAGCATTCCCATTTCTTCATTTCCATGGCCATTGCTTTGCTTATCACTTTTTACTGCCTGCCTATTGCCCTTGTATAAAATCCAAAGTCTTCCCCAAGGTTCCATGTAATTATCATCAGCCACTCACTCTGGTCGTCTCCTAATTCTGAATGTCTCAGGATCTTCTCAGTATCAGGTCCTTCACTCATTCATTTCCCTCTTTAAATGTGTGTTCCATAACTCTTGGCTCTTCCTCATTCTTTAAATCTTAGCTTCGAATCTGCAGTGAGGCCTTCCTCGTCCATGCTCCCTGTATACACCCTGTCCCATTATGTGCTCTTTAACTCATAATACTTATATTAGTTTGTAATTGCTTTTCTTTAAGGCTTGAATTTTTGTGTTCCTTCTGACAAATTATCAGCATCATAGGGCAGGGATGATATATGTCTTGCTCAGCTCAACAGGTCCTGCATGGCATGTTTGCCTAGCAAATAGCAAAACTCAAGAAAAATCTGACTGAATCCAAGAAATATGCTAATAACTGAAGATAAAAAAGGAGTAGGACACAATTCCTGCCCTAATGGAGCTCATATTCTAATAGGGGAGAAAGAACAGCAAAAGAAACAAAAAACAAACAAAAAACAGATAATGACACTATCTAAAGACAATGACAATACAGGAGCTAAGTACCAGGCATATAGATAGTAGGAAAGGGCTGCATGAACAGTTTAAGGATATTGGCACTGAAGACAAACTTGGTTGACTCTCCAATTATGTAAATAAATCAAAGTGGGTTTTTTGTCTGTTTTTTTACTATCAAGTAGCTTAGTACTTGGTCAGGCTACTTAACATCTATGAATCTTGTTCTTGGTCAGGCTACTTTGGTCAGGCTACTTAACATCTATGAATCTTGTTCTTCTGTAAAAAGGAGGTAAGGATCTTTACTACCTCAAAGAGATACTTTGAGGATTAAATAAGTCATGTAATATTGGCCTCCTGAATGAGAGCTAGTAGGTAACCACTTTAAATAAGATTCACTATTATCATCAAGAGTGATGTTTGTTTATTCAGTGTATACCTGGAGCTCAGTATGCCCTCAACATACTGTTGAACTCAAATCAGTGCTCTTTGTTTGTTTGTTTGTTTGGTTTTGTTTTGTTTTTGCTGAATAGAAATTGATATTTTAAAAAAACTCAACTCAGAATGCCCATTCTCCAAAAAAGACTTCTCTAACCATGTCAAGTCAGTGTGTCACATCCTCCTTTGAGCTGTCTTTGTGACTTATGACTGGAAGCATGTTACTATTTTAATGGACTCAAATAACTATCACTACTTTGTTGTGTCCAAATGTGGAATCAAATGAGAGACCACTTGAAGCAGTAGCTTTGTAACTGAGAGAGAAGTTGAAGACACAGCTTACTGTGTTAGACTTAATCTCAGAATAGACATATAAAAGAGGTGCTGAAGAGCTGCAGGCCCCCCAAGCTTCTCTAATGGTAGAGAGCAGACCAAAGAACATACTCTCTGCAGATAGGTAGATTCAAAAGAAAGAGAAGGAGGAGGACAGTGGCTGAGCTAGGTATCACATTGTCATTCCATTACCCAGGGACATGGGCAAGGGATGAAAAGAGTCCAAAAGTGTTACACAAATTGACATTCCTCATCTTGGAATCATAAAGGCAACCTAACCACCATCTGAGCCACTCCAGGCTCCACAGACAGCAGGTCTAGGGTTAAGCACTCACTCTGCCACTTAAAAACAGGAACATTTCAATCTCTCTCAGCCTTCACATTCTCAATTGTGAAATAATAATAATGATAATAATAATAGTGTCTACCCCATACTGTAAGGCTAAAATGAACTAATGTAGTAAAGCACTTACCGCTGTATTGAGCTCATAATAAATGTTCTTATTTCTTGGCTAGGATTTTAATCTCTGTTTGAAACTGTCAATGGCAAAGATAAGTAGATACAAAAATGAATACATGCCTTGCTTAAAATGCTGGAAAAGGATTATCAGGGAAGACAATGCTTGGGCAAGATTTTTAAGAACAAGCAAGCCTTCTCCGCATGGTCCACTGGCCTTCCAAGTCAGTAGGAAGGACCAGAGCAACATTATAACTTTCATAGTCTCTGGGCACTTTTGCTGGTCTTGTTTGCCCCATATAAAAAGTTGATATATATTTATAAGATAATATAAAAATTAATATATATATATATATATATATTATTTTTATACAATGACTGCATTGGTATGAAGACAAATAAAATCCAGGCTAGATTATGTTGATTTTTACTTCTTACTTTTAATTTTTTCTTCTAATTATAACATTTTTGTTAGTACCTAAAAGTATCATGGTCCCTAGACACTATACCTATTGTGCTTAATGGTAAGTCAGAGATGGGGGAGAACAAAAAAAGAAAGACCCAAGGGGAGGCGTGACTTAGAATGTTTGGAATACTATAGAAAGTGTAATGTGACAGAGGCTCAGTAGCTTTTTGAAAACAGCCTGTGTAAGAAGTAGATGTTGCAGCAAAATTTGTATGTGAAAATATGTAAAATTAAGACAAAGTTTTAATTAAATTATATTACCTTCACTATCTGTAATGCACTTCAGTATTTTCTATTGTGTTGTTTTATACTGGTCATCCACTAAGTATTTTATAAAAATTGTGACTTATCATTTAAAAACCCCTGGTGTTAGAGAAAGAAACAGGAGGAGAAGTGGAGAAGAAGCCAGAACAAGGGCACAGAGGTCCTGTACCGCATGCCAGGTCTGTGGACACTTTCCTGATGGACAAGCTCAGACAGCGTTTCACGCAGAGGCATGAAGTGACGGGATCTGAGTGTTTAAAAGCTCACTCTTAAGGACAAATTGAAAGAGGGCAAGGCTGAAAACAGAGAGCCCAACAGTTAGGACACTGTTAGAATCCTATGATGAGATATGGGGAGTTTCAAACAAGGAGGTGGCACTGGCGAAGTGAGGAAGAGGTGAGAGATAGAAAACACGTAGGAGGTCAAGTACTCTTGACTCAGTGCCCTTTATTTCAGTTTTATTTTAAATATAAGAAATCAAAAACAAATGGAAAAGCTTACTCTTCTCATTCTCCCATGCAATTTAATTATATATATATATATATATATATATATATATATATATATATATATATATATAAATTGGCAACTTAGTCAAGAAGACATAACTTCAGTGGGTTAGGGAACTAATGCTGAAGTTATTCAGGTTTCTACTCTAGGCTCCACTATTTACCAACTGGGATGTCTGGGACAACAGCCTTATTCTCTATGAGCCTCAGTTTCCCCATCTGTAATGCAAGTGATAATAGTACTTTGCTCACAAGATTGTTGTAAGAACTAAATGAGGGTAAGGACATATAAAGTGCTTAGCATACTGATAGCATATAGCAAGTACAGATTAGAGACTTAATGTATTCCAAAAATTACATCCTTATCCTCTAACTTTAGGAAAAGGGAGGTAGATCCAAAGTTTCAATTTAAAAAATATACTGTATGACTTTGAATTTGAAAACCTCTTTCTGTCAGGAAGACAAATTGTATCTTTCCTTCCAGCTGTGTGTTTGTGAGTGTGTGTGTGTGTGTGTGTGTGTGTGTGTGTGTGTGAGAGAGAGAGAGAGAGAGAGAGAGAGAGAGAGAGAGAGAGACACTTTATTACTCTGGGGTCATATGCCTTACACACCCCATCTCACTATTATGTTTTTACCTGACTCCCATGTAGTGTCTTATACCTTTAAGTATTACAGGTCTTGCTTTTTAAAGCTAGCAAAATATTCCATCATGGACAAATAGCAAGTGCCAGCGAGCATTAGACTCTTGAGTAGCTTCTAATTAAATCCTATGGATTTAATATTTTCAGGTTATTTAAAAATCCTCCATGAAGTTCTTCTAAATTTCCCTTGGTCCCTTTCTTCCTTCCAGTTTACTATTTTTGCAGAGAAGTGGGGGAATCATACACACACATCGAAAACCTTTGAAATGTCTACCATCCTCCGAGAGCTCTGAGTGGTGCGGTAATGAATTGCTTTGAGGTTAAGTTATCTGACTGTCTTGCGATGAGAGATCAAACCTGAAGGTGTGTGTTTGCTTCCAATTAACACCAACTGTTGGGATTTGAAAATCATGTATTTCATTCATTAACCTTCAGAATGGTATTCAGGGGGGAGAATATTTGAATTTACAACCTACAAATTATAAATTTATCAAAAGCAATAACATTATTGTAATGTCTGTGTTAAGGGCCGTTAGTATCCTTGGTCTCTGTAGCAGATCATGAGGAGACCATGTCTGCCCTGAGGTCATTTTTCTAACAATGTGAACCTTGTATCCTCTGCAGTGGAGAGAGATTTCCACATGCATTCTCTCTTGTCATCTTCACCATAACCTCAGGAGGAAGTAGGCCAGAGGTGGTTATTCTCATTTTATGGATGAAAACTGAGTCTCCAAGAGATCAAGGGACTTGCCCAAAGTAATACATGTACAAAATAGCAAGGGCATAACTCGAAATCAGAAGTTTTACCTTCAACTCCTCTACTATTTCCGTCTCTCTAGGTACTGAGTACACAAAATCAAGAAGGCCAATTTAGGCCAAAGTGTAATGTAGGCAGTTTTATTTCATGGCCCACTGCCTTTTAGGAAATACCCTCCCTCCCCAGGAAACATCCACTAATGTGGCAGGGTCATACCTGTCTGACCCTTCTTTGTCCTTCGGTTCTTCCATTGCAGACTGATGGGAAGAAGGAGATATGATGGAGTGGGCAGGGTAGGCAGCATTGCAGTGTATTTTAGAAGATCAGAGATTTCAACATCACACACAAAAGTTCAAATCCTGAATCGCAGCTGTCCACATTTATGGCCTTGGAGTACTTAAATGTTTTGCTTTTCATTGCTGGCAACTGTGAAACAGTGACCACAATACCTATTTGTGAGAATGTGTCATGTAGAATGATTTTAAGGACAAGTGATTAAATATGTGACTAAATGTTCTCTTTAACAATAGAAATTTCTAATTGTCTCTTTAAATCCCAAAATAGGCTTTTTCAGATTGATTAATGAAGCCACTCAAAGATATCAGAGTTCTGAATCAGCTTCTCTGTTTTGTTTTGCTTTCCCTTCATGGTTGAAATTGCTGCTATGGCTTCAAACATCGGATCCTCAGATACACAAAATCCAGAAGGCACCCAAAGCAAGAAAACAGGGTTGGTGTTCTTCTTATGCTCTCTCATTCGCTCTTTTACCAAAGCAAAGTCTTGGGCTCTTTTCCAGAAGACTCTAATAAACTTCTATTTAATTTCCTTTCCTTGTCCAAGTAGATTGCATGCCCGTTTCTGTACCAGTCACTGGCAAAGGGAATGGGGCTGTCACAATCAGTTTAGACTACTAAGAGTAGGATAAAAGTCCTCCATCCATATACATATCTTAACATGTGAAAAAAATGTGGGCAAGGCAGTAGGGTAGGACAATGACTAATGAAGTACACAATTGGTGTGCCATAGAAGGATTTTATGTTTTATATTTTTGTGATGATTAGAATAACTATAGGTTGTAAGCTTAGCATAGCACCTGGCATATAAAATATCTCTGAATGGTTCGCATCATTACCAAGTCTGCAAGTTAGACCAGCATACACTAATTTTGTGACTTTGGGCATGCCGTTTAACCATAAGGCTGATTCCCTCATCTTCAAATTGAGGATATGAATTGCTACTCTACAGGGTTATTGAGAAGTTCAAAAATGAAATAATATCTGGGCAAGTTTTGTAAATTATTGAGTACTATGCAAATGTAAAGTATATTTAGCATTTAGAGTCAAAACTGCGAAGTTGAGTAAAGCAGGGTCCGACTGCTATATTAAAACAGATATTTGTGAAATGCTGATAACTAAGTGTAAGATTTTTCTGTGTTTGGAATTGTGACGCTGATATATAGAACACCAATCATCTCATTGTTCTGAACATTTAAAAATAAATTTAAGCTTTTGTTCTTGGCCACCTTGTACCTAAATATAGTGCAATGCAAAAAAAAAAAAAAAAAACAAAACAAAACAAACAAAACCATATGCATTAAAACCGACACACAAAAAAGACCAACTTTTCTGCTGTTTTAGTCAAATTCCCCCTCACAGCTCAGCACCTGAAATTGCTAATGATATCAGTTGGCTCCTGTTCCCCAAGTCCTTGGGCTCCAAGTCCACATAAAAATGTTTTTGACATTCCAGTTGCAAGAATATCTACTCTGTCCCTGAAGCTTTAAATGCATCATTTCCTTTAATATTCGCAACCATTCTACAAGATGCTGACTTTTATTTCCTTTTTTTTGAATGGAAAACCAGGGCTCACTGAGATAAGAGAACCTACTGAAGTCTCATAGCTGGCAAATGAGGAAGCCCAGATTTTGACTCAGTGCTCCCCAGCTCTAAAGTGTGTCATTTCTACCATTTCTCTGCTTTGCCACCTTTACAAAATATCTTTTCCAATTGAACATCATGGAGATGTTTGACCTCCTGGCTTCTTTGCCTTACAGATTTATAAGGCCAATTCTGTAAGTGCTAAGTTTGCTATAGGATCCCATTTGAGAGAATCTCTAATAGTGTCACCCTCTGAAGCTCAAAATGCACTGCAAAGCAGCCCACGTGCACCTATACCCACAAAACTTGGAATGCAGAAATATTTATTGGAACATACTCCCCGGGGCAGAAACACAGATGTCTATTCTATAATGAGATCTTAAAATTCACATATTCAGTCTTTAATGTTGCCAAGAAATAATAATTGTCTTACATGCTGAGTTATCACATTAAATACTCAAAATACATGGGAGCAGTAAGTCTTGCTATGCTTATTTTACAGAATAAAAAAAAAAGCAAAAGCGAGACTCAGAGAGACCATGTGATAGTCCCAGTATCACGCACTTTAAAAGATTTACTAGTTATCAATTTTCATAATAGTGATGCATAACAAACAACTTCTGAATCTCAGTGGCATACAACAGTAAGTGTTTGTCTACCATGTGCTAGGACACCTGGGATCGACTAGATGATTCTGCTGATCTTGGCTAGGCCTAGTCTGTATCACAGAAAGAGATGCTGGCTGGGGGCTGATCTTAGAGTGTGAGTAGTGCAGTTATATGGACAAGGAAGTGCTTCTAAGGAGGCACTGAAAATTGGGACCATCGCTATAATTTACCACTAGAGGTTTTTAAACTGTCATTAATGTTTTCTAAATGCTTTATAATAGATATACCCTGGCAAAAGCATGTCAACAAAAATCTCTATAATAATACTCCAAATTATAAAGACTCCAGCAGTGTGACTGCCAGATTCTAATCTTCCCTGCAAAATGTCTTCTGTTATTTCTGGGAGTTGTTAAGTCTTACCCGGGCTTGTGTTCACAGTGAGACCAGTGGCATCTATCATATCCTTCCTCTTTTTGAAGCTATATCAAGAGTATTCCTTATCACATCACATGGGTCACTCCCAGTTATGTCAGAGAGGTCTGGCCAGAGGTGACATGAAAATCTCCTCTATGGTTCTGTGCTACACTTTGACGCCAAGACTGTAAGCCTCTCTGTGCCTATCCAGGACCTTCTGCTTCTCTCTACTCATCTGCTACAAGAATTCCACAAGAGACAGGGGAAAAAAATAAGCAGCTTTTAAACACAGCTCCCGCTTAAGGAAATAATTTATCCCAAATGCAACGGCTACCTTCAGGTTAAGGGTAGTTTCATGCTGTCCCAGGACAAAGGGTGGGTATCTACTTCACATTCACATTACTAAAGGGATTATTTTTTATTCAACTCATTTTTTTATATATAATACCTACCTTGGGGAGTCCCAGTATTAAGCCTGATCCATTCTGATAATTTATCCTAAAGCAAAAAGAAAAAGTTTGTTTTCAAAATAAATCCAGTTCTCTACTTCCAGAGATAAAAGTGTGAAAGTTTACCTAACAATTATTTATTCTATCTTTATATTTTCTGTATCTCAACTACTTTGATATCAAATTTCCAAAATCTTAGATTCTTGGCTAAGATACCTATTTATGAGTGGTAAGAATGTGGAGAATATTTTGGAGATGTGATGTCAAGGTATATTTCATCATGTCTTTTTGCTGGGAAGTCCTCATCAAATGAACCAGTTTTGTTCATTGCTTAGGACTATTAGGAATTCATTCACTGCACTTTTAATTTTCTGTGGTTCAAGGCTTAGATTTTTTTTAACCTAAAATGTTGGAGGTAGAAACTGTTGACCTTGGTTGAATAATGTCATATTAGCCTCTCTCTCAGTATTTCCAGATGGCTGCTCCAAACATTCAGTATTCCATCATCTTTAACTCAGGAAGGGTAGAAGGAAGTGGGGAGGAGGTACCAACCATCTCTCTTTTTTATTTAGAAAACTAAAAGCTTTCCTAAAACACCCCAGGAAATATCCTCCTACATGTTAGTCAACAAAACTGAGTCCCTTGGCTGCCTGAAGCTCTAGGGCAGACAGGAAAGTTGAGTAGTTGGCTAACCTGGCCCCTTATGGAGGCAGACAAAGGATAAGGTGGTGGGGCCTGGATGCTGACATTACTGGGCCAATGTCTTCCTCAAGAATTAATACTGCTGAGAACAAAGGACTCAGCTCAGTTTTGACGTTCAAATACATGTTGTTTCAAGTTCGTAATAACAATAATCTTGATATTCAAGTTTGTTGGGAGAAAGAAAAAAATATAGGTATTAAATTATCAGTTTTTCATTTGCATAGCAATACAAAGGCTTGATCAAGTAAGGTAGACACTGTACAACAATAACTGAGAAAGGAAGTATATATTCGAACAGCAGTAAGGAAATTGGAAGGTTAACCAAACTTCTGCACCCACTAGTCCTTAGCTGGGCTCGAGGGAAGAGAAGTGATGGAAACCTTGATAGAAATCCTAGATCGACTGAAGGAGCATCCTGCAGCATCTGAGCTGATACCTGTAACAGGTCCTGTTCAGATTGCTGGGTTCCAGCCCTCTGGCACCTTATAGAGAAATATTTGTGGGTTGTAGACTGGTCACAAAGACATACATGTTGGCACTGATGGTATAGGAAAAAAACGTAGTCAGAACCAGATGTTAAGTGTAGTCAGTCTTATAAATGTAATTTTTGTCTATGGCCCTGCTACCCTGAACAAGCTTGATCCCGTCTGAAAGCTAAGTATGGTTAGGCATGGTTAGTACTTGGATGGGAGACCACCTAGGAAGACCAGGTGCAATAGGCATAAAAAAAAAAAAAAGAATAAGGGATTGTAAGCTGACAAGGTCCTTGCAATTTGTAAGGTCAACCAAGGGTTGCCTCACCTAAAAAAAAAAAATTAATGTAATTTTCACAATCTCATAAGATAATGATGGAGTTTCACGGTGGCATACAAAAGAGTTTAGGGTCTTGGTAAGCTTCCACTTGAAGCTTCTGGACTGGGATGACTGGTGTCCTCCATTAATTGATGTCCTAATGGAACCTGTGAATGTGATCTTATTTGGAAATAGGGTCTTTGCTGATATAATTGAGATGAGGTCATACTGGCGGACCCTTAGTGGAATATGACTGGTTTCCTTATAAGAACAAAAGAGACAGAGAGTGAAACACATACACAGGGAAAATTATGTGAAGATGCACAGGGAGAACGTCCTGTGATGACAGAGGCAGAGAATAGGGTTTGCAGCTATAAGTCAAGGAATGCCAAGGACTGCTGGCAATTGCCAGAAGCTAGAAAGAGTAAAGAACAGATTCTTTCTTGGAGTCTTCAGTGAGGAGAGCCTGCCAATGCCTTGATCTCAGACTTCTAACCTCTAGAACTGTGAAACATTACATTTCTGATCTAAGCCACCTCATCTGGGGTGCTTTGTTAGGGTAGCCCTAGGAAACAGTATAACTTCCTGTAACCTAATAGCACCTTACTCTTGTACAAGCTGACACCACGGCCACTGTCTTGAGCGTCTCTTTCTGCCAACCCAACGAAGGGCTCGGTTTCCTCAAGTCTCTAGCTTAGTCCCCCGTTAGACCTCTTCAGTGCTTTCCTTGACTACAGAGTCTATCCCAGTGGTGAGGAAGTATACTGGAAGGAGCACAGACAACTGTCAACTTACTTTTTCTGCGTTTTAGGTGAGGATTATCAACTAGCAAACCACCTCCCAAGCATTCCTCAAGACTACGAATGTGGCCCTGCATAACAATTTAGATACCTCGTCATCCTTTATTCTCCCTCTCTGTTGCAGCCGACAGTCAGTGGATCATCAAGTCCTACTGTTTCTGCCTCCATCTTCTCTTCTAGCTCCTTTCCCCCTCTGCCTCCTTGTATTGCCCCATTTAAAATCCTTATATTTTTCCTACTCCTAATGGGTCTGGCTTCTTCAAGTCTCACTCTCCCTAACGTTGTCCTCTGTACTATAGCTGTAATAATCTTTCTATAACAAAGGTTTTCTTACTCAATGCAAAACACTTCAGTGGCTTCTCATTGACCTCAGTTCAAAATCCAAACACCTTACCGAGTCTGAATCAGTTCAGCTTCTCTAGGAAGCAGACAGACACCAAGGCAGAAGTGTAATAGATTTGTGGAAGAAAATGCCTGTGAGTGATTAGGGCAAGAAAAAGTAGTGTGGGTTGGGAGAGCTTCAGACCATGGTGCAAATTTGACACCTCTGAAGGTGGAAAGAGAAAGGAGAATTGAGTAGGAGGTGCTGGAGACTGCAATACAGCTCTGAGAAAGTCCTGGTCAGGCCGGCTGGGGAGTCCCAGTGCAAAGGTTGCCATTAGAAGATTCCTGTGTTGGACAGAAAGGGTCTAGCTCTAGTACCCCCAACATACTCAGACATTAGCTAAAAATCCCTGGGACACTGAGACATCAGTGTGAACCCAAAAGCCTGGCAGCTCAAGGCTGTCAACTAGCTAATACTCCTTACAGCACATTCTCAAAGAGATAACTGGGTGCCCCACACTCAGGGCTGCCACATAGTCAAACAATGGTTTCCATCATCTTGTTCTTGCAAATGTCCCCAAATTCACCTCTTATAGTTCCATGATATAGACCCTGAGTCCATCTATGAAGCCTCTGGAATGGGTAATATACTTTTGCTTTAACACTTTGTGCATACACTCCTGCTCTCTGCCTGGACTGTCATCTCCCTCCCACCTAGTTTCCTGGCTAACTCCTCTTCCTTTATGTCTAATTCTATTTATATGTCTATTTTCCACCCCAGATATTAGGTTTCCTGAGGGCAGGGGCTTCTTAGTTTATATATTCAGTCCTATTAAAAAGCACAAGTCCTTAATCTTGATTAGTTCAATAAATGTTGGATGTATAGGTGAATAAAAATATATCTTCCAGAATATGATAAAGTCCCAGTGTCAGAGGAGAAGCTCAGAAGTAGCATAAGTACAGCCTTTGACGGGAAAGTCGCTAATCTATTTTAGACAGGTGAGAATTTCTGAAATATTTTAACACTGACACAGAGAGATTTCTCTAGTACTGCCAGTCTGAGTGTTTCTTCATGTCTAACCTCAATCTCCCCTAATGCTATTGCTAAGCCTAAGAACCAAATCAAGAATAATGTTAGCAATTCTCAGATAACAATTTACCACACTCATTTTAAAGCAAGAAATATATCCATTATTCTTGAAATACAAGTGAATAGTTATCCAGCATAATTGTATCTGTCTACTCAAGTGACAAAACTAATGTCTGCACCATACTACAACAATTAGCTTAGTGTGACTAATCCAGTTACTTTCATATATCCATTGTTGGGGCCAATCATAAATGTCTTCTTCCTCCTTTGAAGTCATTCATGCCATCAGTAGCTAATAATGTACTAGGAGTCCCACACATAGGCATGGTTTTTATATCAGTCATGTTCTGACACTGGCACTAGCAGCCAAGATAAAAGCTAACAAAGGATGACCTTCCTTACTAAACATATAAACAGAATCAATACAACTAATTTTGTGCATTGTTTCTGTAGACATTAGAGGCTGTTCGGTGGACTCTTTCTTCTTTAGCTAGACTCTAACCACAGAGAACGGCCTTAATGAGTGAGATCCAAAGGAGGACAGATGAATGGAGAGGGTCCAGTGCTGTGACTGCAGCTGGTTATGGACACATGGGAGGTACCATTTTGGAGCTTCCAAACATCATGGGAGACAACTGGGGAGAAGCCCATAAAACTAATGAGATTTCATACGACCTCAATTTGAGATCGAACAAACAAAAAGCAATAGCAACAACAAAATCAGTATAAAGAAGCATATTTATATTTTAGTCCTAGATTGATGAAATCTGAGTTATGCTTATAAAATATCTGACTTTTCTAGATCCTACAAAACTTGAGAGCACATTCTCTCTCATCTTTTCTTTTTGAAAAACTTCACTCAGTGATGCCACTGCTGGTGGCCGAATGAACAGCTATATAATTGGGCAAGATGACATCATCAAGAGGGCTTCTCAGGGAATTACTTATGAAATATTGGAATGAATACCAATTAGTATTATGGCATTGGAAATCAGAAGCACTAGATTTAAGTGAGAGTGCACCTTTTCAAAGGGTTTGCTTTGTGGTCAAATGAAGGGTGTACTATTTACTTTTCACAAGGAGTTCTTCAGAAACTTTTCTAGATAGTAAAGGCATTTCTATTTATACCAGTTTCTATGATAATTTGTCCTCTCTCTTCCTACCCTCCATTGTCCTTACCTCTCTCTTCTTTCTTTCTTTTTTTCTCTCCCTTCCTCCTTGTCTCATTCCTTTTTCCTTCCCTTCTTCCATTCCCCTTAAAAATTCCAAGGCTCTGTTATTTTGAAAGTATCAGAAAACCAGTTATTTTGGTAGAAAATATTTGTCAGAATACATTTCTAGAGAGACATAAATATAGTTATGGATTCCAAGAAAGGGGCTCCTTAGCATCCGGAAGAGGCACCAGCCAGCACAAACATTGCTGAGCAGGTGTTGTGGTATCTGGCCCTGAGACTGGAGGTGAGTAGGAGCCAGTCCTTGCTCAGGTAAATGTAAATACAATGAAACAAGGACTATGATAGAGTTATACACTGCTGTATAGTGTGTACAGTAGAAGAATATAAGAGAATAATTCTAAGAATTTTTTTTTGGAAGTCACATTTGAGGTGAACCTTGATCTAAATAACAGGTTGGTAAACAAAGAGGAAAGAAATAGAGTCTTAGGCCAAGGACGAGCATAAACAAAGTCACAGAGAAGAGCAATAGTAGTTCAATGTAAGTATCTTGGTAAATAAGGAATTGGTGAAATGAGGCTAGAAAGGGAGGCAGGATCCATGTCACAAAGATTTTTTTGGGTTCTACTTAATGACTTGAATTACCCAGTAGGCCATGAGGAATCACTGATGCCTTTTTAACAATAGAAGAGTGACATGGTCAAGTTTTTGAAAAGAAATCACTCTGGCAACAGTAAGATGGGTGGAGGGTGGGGGAAGAGCATAGAATCTCGAGGTAGTGATACAACTGAAGGAACTATTGCAATAGCTCTAGGAGAGAGCTAGCAGTGAATCGAGGATAGAGATAACTTGAGAACTGTCTAGGACTTGGTTACCAATGAATGTGGGGCTGAGAGAGGAGAGAGTTCTGATTTCATGACTTTACTGTGATGGGAAATATAGGAGCAGAAGAAGGTCCAAAGAAAGGGGAGGAGGAATAAGTTGAATTTAATGGTGGCCATGCCTAGTAAGAAATGCTAAGGGGTGGGCCAAATGGAGAAGTCCAAAAAGCAGTTGTTAGTGATAAGCAGCTGAAAAAGGAAGACTGGTCAGGAGAGGAGATTGGTAGTTACTGGTATACACACAACCTCGAAGCCCCGAGGCTAGATACATCACTGTATGTGGAAATCATTGCTTTCTCTCATCAAGGTAAAGTACAACAAGCTCTCTTTATTTGCATTTATGATAATCACTAACATGTAGAGTCCTTAACAGCCCACAAAGTACTTTCACAACACTTATTCTGTTTCGGTCCTGTCCATTACACCACTCTCCCTTACACATACTATCCCATTTTGGACACCAGGGAAATGAGGTTGAAGGGTCAAGGGATTGTCTCTGTGTCACACAGCTCTAAATGGAAGAGCTAAGGCAACAAGTCTTGTTCTTTGGCTTTAAATTCTTGTCAAGTTTAGGTTCAATTATGTGTTGGTTTCCCTGATAATACTATAAGCTGGAAGAAATATCTTGTGTACCATTGAGTTATCCCTGGCACAGTGTTTAGCATATAACAATATATTTTCATACCATAAATTAATATATTTCTTGCCATCTTTTAAAACTATATTCCTGTAGCTAATTTTCCCTAGGTTTTTTTTTTTTTTAATCAGTTCCACAATTCATAGGGATAGTAGTCTAAACCAAACTAGTTTCTTTTTCCATGGGTAGATGACAATGTTCATCCTTTTGTTATAGAACTTGGCATAGTGAATTGTGATCATTTGTCTATGTGTTTGTTTCCTGCATTACACTGTTAGCTTCTGTATGTCAAAGGCATCATTAATTAATAATTAAATAAACTTCTCATTTGCTTGGTTAAGTGATTGCCAATAGCTGTGCCCCTCCCCGACCCATCCCTGGCCACAGCCCCTCTGATACATTCTTCTGAAACTTGGACAAGTCTGCATCGCAGTAATTAGATTACTGGAGTGTAATTGTCTGTTTGCACCTCTCCTATAAGATTGTGAGCTCCTCAAGACAGAAATCATGTCAGTTTATATCTATGTCCCCAGTGCTGAGATACAAACAATTACACAGGAGCAAATTAATTACTGCCATGGAGACCTATGCATGTGAAAATCAATGCTTATTTATTGAATAAATAAGCGAGCAAATGCAAAATAAGTTTAGTTCTAAAATGTCAGGACGAGTACCTTAGAAACTATTTAGTCCTCATCTTCATTTGCAGGTGGGAAAAATAAGGTCTAGAAAAGATAATAATATTGCTAGGTCCCACACACCTGGTCAGTGGCTCCAAGACCTTTGTCTCTCCAATGCAGGGAGTGAACCAAGGAAACTGAAAAGGAAGAAATGCATATTAAAATATTCTATTTCTGTAGCACCTAGCGGGGAATTCAGAGAAATGGAAAAAAAAAAAAAAGGCAAACATAAAATTAAGTGTGGCCATTATTGTCAGTTAAGCCAAGGTGAATGGACAAAGGAATTCATCATTTCAAGTTGAGCAGGATTTGGCTGAAAAAGAGGCTTGAAGCTTTAAAAGCTTTTCAAAGATGTATATCATTTTAGCAAGACAACAACAAAACCCAAACAGCTTTCATTGTTTATATTTCATCACAGAATTAGAGGCAATGTTTAAATATTACAAGTACGAGCAATGCCAGTAGCAATTACAGGGTGGTTTCCTTGGCTCTTCCCCAAGGATTTAGGAAAGTTGAGCCCTCAGAGGCAGGAAAATTGATAACAATAACCCCTGTACATTAAGTGCTCAGTACATGCCAAACACTTACTAACTCAACCTTACAGTGACCCCAGAAATATTATCCTTATTTTTTATATGAGAGAACTGATACCCAGGTTACCCTTGGTCACACAGTTGGTAAATGTGGAGCACCAAGATTTACTCCTAAAGTTTTTTTTTTTTTTTTTAATTTGAAACACAAATGTAAACCATCCTAATGATGCTGAAGACTAACCATTCCTACCAGCCAGAAACCTAGTCCAATGGCTTCTTTGGTGGGCTGGAAATGCCTTCCTTGAATCGTACCAGACTCTTTATTTCCACAAAGGGAACACTGATAAATGTTTCAAGATTTCCCAATGCTTGGAAAGATGGGCCTGACTTAGATGTACAAAGTCATGGGCAAAGACTTTAGGTTTGTGAATTCTAGCATAAATGTTACAACATCCAAATAGATCAGAGGTCACTTGATTTGAGCCAAAGGTAAGGGGATTTTTTGTTCTGTCTTGTTTTTATGTTTAGAGGATTTTTTAAAATTTATTCAGTGAATGTTAAACAATTAGGCAAAGCTATACAAGACTTTAGATTTCTAATGTTTCTTGAAAAAGCCAAAAGATCTGTCAGTATTAAACCCTCCATTGGCTAGAGCTGAGAATCAGCCACACCCTTCTAACAAGGCTTGTATGCTCCATTTCACTAAAGCTGCCACCATTCCCTCTAGTCTCCTGATTTAATCCTGCTGGGGTCACTAACACCCCTGCCTGGCTTCTTAAGCATTTGAATATGAGACCCATAGAACAGAAGATCAATAATATACAGCAATAATAAAATTTCTCCAGGTGTTCCTGCTTCTTAACAAAATGTCTAGTTATGCTATTTTTACTATTACACTTCAAAAATTGCTATATATGAATATAAAACACATGCAAAATAAAATGCCAGGTTTAGCTCCGGGGGTTTCAAGAAAAGTGACACATTTTTAACCTAGCACTTTAAAAAATGTCATCAGCTGTTTCAAGGTTTACATATAGTTAAGGCAACCTGTCCTATGCAAGCCACTTTTTTTTTTTTTTACCGTCAGTCTTCCCTGCTCCTCTGACCTCATTTACTGATAGCATAATTTGTCTTACAATCCTACATAAATTTACTACATAAGTAATTTCTTCCCAAGGCTATTTTTCCATGAACCCTGTGCAAGTAAATTGCTTATTTTCTTTTCCCAATGTAGAGCAGAGGTCACCATGACTTCTTGTACAATTTCAATGCAGAACAGTAGTTTCCTCCTTGACTTCCTTAAATGAGAACCTAAGTGCTTTTTTTCATGTCACCTTTGCCTGCTATTCCCATCTGGTTTACTGGGGCCAACCATTTATCTGAAAGCACAAGAGGAACCCTTTGGGTGGTGTGTCCATGTTCTCAGGTGACCCGCAACAGTAGAGTAGGCTAGGAGCTTCATGCAGAGGCAAGGAGGAGACAGAGGATGACCCCTTTTTAAGTCCAATGAAAGGAGACATATTGCAGGAATCCATTGGGCTGGGTCATCTCCCAGCAAAATTGTGAATGATTGTGTGTGCGTGTGTCTGTCCTTTCATTTATTCTTTGGTATTTTTATTGAACATCTTACTACGCATCAAGACGAGATCATTCTGCTACTGTGACAAGCCTTTTATGTGCATTAACATATTTAAGTTTGACAGAAATTTTACATTGTATATACTCTTATTATTTCAATTTGTCAGAGAGGAAATTGAAGTTTAGTCAACTTGAATATTCAGCCAGTCACAGAGCTATTAAGTGGTAAGAATTTGAAAGTTCCCAGGCTGACATAGGAAGCCCCAGTCTTAAACACTCTATACTTTCCAGCTTGCATTTATACCCACAGTAATTTAAAAACATAAATGTCACTAATTTAAGGTTGTGGGTGCATTTCTAAGGCACTAACAGTATGAGAATTTCTTGACTCTTCCCTTCTCTCAGATCTCAGGGTTTGTAGTCACCTTTTTGCCTCAGTTCCTTTCTCCCAACCCACATTCATTCTTAACTTCTTAATCTGAGTGCACTGAAAGCTTCATATGAATCCAAGTTATGAATACAGCCTATTGAAATTTAACAGGGTATCACTTTAATTCATATCAGCCAAGCACTTTCCTATTCACCATAGTTTACATTTGTGATTCCAAATGCCTCTTTATTAGGTGAGTTTTTATTATCAATATTTTACCTGAAAAGATTTGACAGAGAAGTGAAGACACTTGCAAGGCCATGACACTTGAGGAAGCTACCAGCCTTTATTCAAAAACATAGAGTTTCATCAGAAATTATCTTCATGAGAAAGGCTCTCTTGTTACCTTCTAATCATTAATCATTTTGATGATATACTACTTCAAAAGTATAGTGGCCTTTCAATCATGTGCTCAATAACATCTGATTCACAAGTGAGGCAAGTCAGGTACCTCCAGGTAAATGCCAAACCTTCTCATGTCTGAACATGCTGAGGCTTTTCCCTGCATGCTCACCTCATTTTCTCTTCTATTTCTTCTTCTTCCTTTTTTTTTCCTCCTTCCCTCTCTGCATCACTCCGATGAATTCACATTTCAATCTTTGCTGAAATGAACAAGTGTAATATTATAAAGAAAGGACATGCATTTTTGGATTCAGATGAGTCCAGATTTGACTCCCAGTTTGGTTGAGCACTAGGATTGGACACTAGTCTAAAATAGTGGTTCTCAAAGTGGGTCCCTGACCCAGCAGCATTAGTGTCACCAGAGAACTTGTTAGGAATGCAAATGCATAGGCCCCACCCCAAACCCCAGAATATTCTGGGTGTAGAGCTCAGTAATCTGTAGTTTAACAATCCCTCCAGGTGTTTCTGATAAAGTGTGAGAATTGCCACCCTAAACAACTTAATATTCATCAAAAACACTTTTATCACAGTGTTTCTTTGAAGATTAAAATAATGCCAATGAAGTTTATACAAAGCGTCTGGTCCCGTAAGATGCTAAAAATATGATAGTTTTCAATAGTTGTTGGAATAGACTGTTAATCATGGGAATATTAAATGGATAGCCTGTTGGTGCTCTTTGTATGTCATGTAGATAAGGAAATGTTAGCTCTCTTCCTGAAGCCCCCAAACCCACCTCACACATCTACTGCCCCAACACAGATGCCCAGCGATCAAAGAAGAGCTAGATTCCTCCTTAGGGTCCTTTTCTTTCTGGTTCATCAGCCCCACAAGGCTACCAACTCTTAGTGACTGTGTCAAGACACAATTATCTCTGTATGTACCTGGTTATTTTAGTTTTGCAAAAACAATCATTAAACAAGAAAACATGACTAGAACCAGCATAAAGAGCCTGGCCATAAATACCACATCAGAGAAGAAAATGTAGAACTTATTTGAGGCAGGTGACATATTCCCATGGCATTCACCAATTAATGGAGTCCCAGAGAAAGGCAGGAAAAACAATGAAACCAAGTAATGTATGGTATTAAGGAGCATCTATCATTTGACTAAGTTGACAATAAAACATGTACAATCTAAATTTTAAAATACAAATATTAAGAATATTTCTCAAGTGATCTTCAGAAGATTTTCATAATCTGTATATCATTGGACTCCAGGGATCCAGAAAAAAAAATTCTGTATTAATACTTTATGGGGAAAAAAAAAATCAGAGAAGGGTCATGAAATTCAACCAGTACCACAAACAGGTGATAAGGCCAAGACTGAAATGCAGACACATCAATATATTCTGTTTGTAATACCCTCGCCGGTCATCTCCTGACCTACCCTATTTCTAGTCTGACTGGATCCTTGAAGATCAAACTTAAAATTCAGTTTCTCCTCAACGTCTTACCTAGTCTCTTTAGTACAAGGAACCTTTCCTCTGAATGTACAGGTGTTAAACGTCCTTTATTAATTATTTCATTCCTATAGCAAATATCTGTGGAATGCTAGGTATGAATTAAGTTCTGTTCTAGGAATTGAGGCTGTGTGGATTTGACATTCTGTTGTAAAACATAGACATTAAATACGCAATGTACAATAAGTTACAGGTCACTATTCACAATTACAGTACATAGGATATGCTTTGAACAAGAGAAGCAACATGCGGGGAAGGAGAGTAAGAGATGAAACCAAGGAGCTCTCCATGGAGAAGGAGCATTCTAGCTGATATCTGAAAAACATGCCGAAACCATCCATATAGCAACTAATGGCAAAAGCATAATAGTATTTAGTATTTGAAGGCCCCGAGGTACATGGAAAGAACCCAAAGAAGGTTGGTGTAGTTGGGAAATAATGATTAAGAGTGACAAGTAAGCCAGGGTTTTGTAGGGAGTATTATGGGCTGCAATGGAATAGCACCAGATTCCTTAAGCAGAAGGGAGACATAATCAGATCTGTGTTTTAACAAAATCACACAGGCTATGGTGTGGTGAATGGATTGGAAGAATCAAGAATGGTACTGGAGATGCCAGCTGACAGGTTGCTGAAGGAAATACAGACAAACTTAAATTGGGGTGGGGGTAGTAGGAAGAGAACTGATAACTTTAAGGCATATTTGGGAGATCAAACAAGCATCACGAGGTGATGGATTTGATATAGTAGGAAGAAGAGGATGAAATCAAGAATAATTATGGCATTTTTGCCATGAGCAGGTGGATGGGTGGAGGTTTCTTGCACCTGGATAGAGGAAACTTGAGGAGCAGTGAGTCTGTGAGTGGAGGAAGACACTTAACTATTCCTCCTTTATAGTACTAATCAGAAAATATTTTCCATTTCATTTACATAAACATATTTTATGTATTTATAATGTTTTAGAGGACTGTGTCTGGATGGGTTTTATTTGTCATTTACCCATGCACCAAAATAAAGTCCCTGGACTATAATAGGAGTTCAAGGAATATGTATCAATCGGTTGATTTGAATAAATGAATGTAAATAGTATTCACCCTAATGCCTAGAAAATGGTAAAGGCTTAGTAAATGTTAACTATTGTTATTCCACAGTAACCAAATGCCATTTGCGAACTGATCCTGTGTCTCCCAAAAGCTTCCATAATGATTAAATATAAGGCGGTTTAGTGTATAACCCAATCCCTAGGTCCTGATGCATTTACAGTTTAACAAAACACTGAAGCTCCTAATTAAAAAATAATAAGCCTGTCTATTATGGTGACACAGGCATGACAGGGCAGTTGCATGTGCTACAGCTGTTACCCTGCTCTTTAAGCTTTGCCCTCAGAGTTTTCAATTAAAAGCAGCACTGAACTCACTCCTCATGCCATATGCAAATCCTGAAGGCCTTTTCTTCTTTCTTTCTAAAATGTTAAATGAAAGACAGAGTGGAGAGGGATATATGGCACACACACATACAAGCTATATTGAGTACCTAAGAGTTTATAACCTTTCATTTTCACTCCCTCATCCACTTTGGCCCTTGATTTGCTATGTGACCTTGAACAACTTTTTCACTTCCGTGTGTAATTAAAAAACAACAGTACAAAATCTGGTTTCAACCTGCATGACTGAGATTGGATTTAGAGTAGTTAACACTATTCCCAAACACTTCCAAAATATCATGCTGGATATAATTCTCATATTTGTACTAATAGTTGAGCATATTTAATGCCACAGTAAATTTAATTCTATCACATTACCCAACACTTGCAAGTGTTCTAACAGGGACTATTCTGAGAATTACAAAAAGCAAACTTTATAATGCAATTATAGTTCTGGAAAATATGCTAATAGCACATTTCTAGAACTTGGGCAGTCCTTTAAATGAGGCTAAATGGGCCAATATAACAAGATTTGAGAGGTCCTGGGACTCACCTACTATGGAGAGTGCTCTTTCCCACAACTTGTCACACCATGTTAAGGTTCACGTTCGGCACTTTGAGGTGATATCATAAAAGGACTCTGTACCATCTACCTATTCTGTTAGCACACATTACACAAAATTGTGATTACTTGTTTTCATGACTGTCTCAGTAAAGTATAAGCTCCATGAGGTTATGGAAAGTGTCTGATTTTCTCTCTCTCATATTTCTATCAATCATTGAAAAACTTCCCATATTGCAGGCCATTATTAAAGCACTATTAAATAAATTAGTGCATCCATGAATGAGCATGGCAGGTGGAGTTGGACAGATATGAGTTCATCAAACTCTACTACTTACTAGTTATGTGGCTTTGACTAAATTACTTATTATATCTGGAGTCTACTGTGTGCATCTAGGTCAATATCTTTCTCAAAGGTCTTGAGGATCAAGTTAGGAAATGTGTATAGGATACTCAGCTTAGTGACAAGCAAACAATAGGCAGGCAGTAAATTCAGGCTTCCTTCTACCCACACCACTAATTTCGATTTAGTCAGATCCAATTTAGTCAGCATATATGCCAAATCCCTGCAGGCTCATGGAGGACAAAAGAACACACACACACACACACACACACACACACACTCTCTCACTCTCACTCTCTCTCTCTCTCTCTCTCTCTCTCTCTCTCTCTCTCTCTCTCTCCAGTCCCTTGCCTTCATGAACTTGAGATAAATTATAAACATGAGACTTTTAAATCAATACGCCCCATAGACCTAGAGAAGAGAGGGCTCTGTCCCAGGCTATGCACTTTGGAGGGTCCTCTTCTGGTCCTCCTCTGGCTGTGAACTTCTCAAAGCATGAAGATTCTGTGAGTACAAGGAGTCATGTATACCCAGAGTTCATGCCCAACTTCTAGTTTCTGCACTGTGTTTACAGAACCCCAAACATTCTTGCCTACACAACCCAACCCTTCTTCCAGGATCTGTGCAGGCCTCTTCTGGTATATCTTCCTGAGTCAAGATTGCATGTCAGGTATATGGATCCACTCCACATGAAAGAGTCAAAGGACACGGATTTTTAAGGATATAGTAGTATGTGAACACATAGGCTGAGATGTTCATATGTGAGCACATACATGCAGTGACCTCTCCTTAAAAGGATATATATAATAATAAATTTAAAGCACAAAATCAGAGCCAGAGAGAGCCAGAGAGATCTTGTAAGCATGATCTTTTTTTTTTTTTTTTCGATAAAATAGTAGAAGAGAGTAAAACTGGATACTCAACTCATGTCAAGTCAAATCATTGAAGGAGCAAATTTCAAGAAGAGGTGGCATTTGAAGAGTTTGGACTCGTGGAGATAGGGAAATGAGCAATCCAAGCAGATATTTAAGCAAGGCTACAGAATCAGGAAATGATATGGCATTTGAAGAAGAGGGAGAAATTGTTTGAGGGCAAAATATTAGTCTTCTATTGCTACTTTAACAAGTTACTACAAAATTAGTGATTCAAAACAACACAAATTTATTCATCTGCAGTTCTAGGTGCCAGAAGTCTGAAGTGAGTCTCTCAGGGCTAAAATCAAAATATAGATCGTAGTGCTCTTGGAGACTCGAAGAAAGAATTTATTCCTTGCCTTGTTCTGCTTCTAGTGGTTGTGGCTTCATCAGTCCAATCTTCCATTGTCACATCTCTTGTCTGATCTTTCTTTTTCTGCCTCCCTCTTGGACTCTTATGTTTAGGTTGGGCCCACCTGGAATATAGGATATTTTCCCTTTCTCAGAATCCTTCGTCATAACTACAAAGTCCCTTTTACTATGGAAGGAAATACATTCACAGATTCTAGGGATTAAGGCATGGGGGACTTATGTGGGAGATATCATTCAGTCTATCACAGTTGTCAGGTCCTTATAAACCAGATTAAGAAGCCACTGAAGGAGTATGGCTTGCTTATAGTTTAGAGAAATCATTACAGTGTGTGTATTTAGAAGAAACTCATGATTGACTTTCACAAACTGTAAAGTGCTTGGTTTTCTCTTTCAAACTGAAGTTATCTTAGGTAAGCAGCTCCCTGCCTCAACCCTAGTGCTGGGGTTGCTGTGCAGGATGCCCAAGGGTTCTAAAAAAGAGATATCACATCAGACGGCCAAATTCAGAGAGCACAGTTCATCATGGATGGTTCTGCAAAGCCATCTTCCTTAGAAACAGTGAAGGTCACTATTCTTTGTTGTGGCTCACCGCATGAGCTGTGCTAAAAGGACTTTGTGTGACCCGGTAGGGAAGATGTGTCCTAGTCACAAGTGCCCCAGTGCTAGGATTGATTAGCCACTGAAGGATAGTGCTGCAGGTGGGAGGTGAAGAGCTCGAAGAGCTTCTGTGGATGAACCCTCAGAATCTAACGCATTGTTTTAACCTGGTCCTCAGAGCACAATAACAAAGTACAGAATGTTCACCAGCCCTCTTACAGGGAAGCAGTGGGATACTGAATGGAATAATTACAAGGAAGAATCCACTTGCTTATGCTTTTGGAGCAAATTTTGTCCTTGAAATGTGTGTTTATCTCCTCCTTTTGTTTTGCTTCTGGTCTACTTCAGAAAGGAACAATTTAAAGCAGGACTATTTAACTTAATTAACAATAACAAAAGTGGGGGTAAGAAAAGCAGTGAGGAAGAAGAGTAGGGTAATAATAAGAGCTAGGGAGAGAGGGAGGGAGGAAGGAAGAGATATATAAGGAACCAAGGAGTAACATTTATATGGCACTTCGCATTATATAAAGTGCTTTTAAAGCCATTATTTTTCTTGATCTTCATGTGCTTACAAGATGGAAAATTTTACAGTCATGGAAACCAAGGTCCAAAGAAGTTAAGTACTTAGCCAAGATTTCACAGCTATTAAGTGACAGATTCAGGATTTAAATGCAGGTCATTCTTCATTTACCTAATATGTGTCTGGTACTTTGGCTCTACTACATATAAAAAAGATAAAAATGACAGTATCTGCTCACTAAGCACTCCCAGCCAGCTGGGGAACCAGAGAAGAACGCAGATCATTACTATCCAATAAGTACTAATATCACAGTACCTGGTAAACAGTATGTAATCAACAAATATATGTGAATTGCAAGTAAGTGAAGAATAAATGAAAACATAGGGTTCTATGGGAGGCCAGACAAAGGGTGGTTTGCTATAGTCTTCTCTTATTTTTTCTTATAAAATTCTATCTCTGACCACCCTCCCACACAACATATGTGCGTGTGCGTGCGCGCGCGCGCACACACACACACACACACACTTTGTTGGCCCAAAGTCTGGTCTGATTCTAACTTGCCCTCAATATATGACATGTGAATCATTAGAAGGAGGAACCACCACTTTAGTCTCCTCCTAGCCTTGTGGGTCCAAAGGGGTTAATATGTGCTGGTGCTGATGGTACCAGTACAACCCACCTCCCCCAACACACAAACATCTAGTCAACATCAGGATGCCAATCCTGAATTGTTCCCTGACTGCTTGGCCATTCAGCTTCACAGTTCTGCCGGAGACATCCATCAAATTGCCCAGGGATAACCAGGGAGTTCCTCGGATGCCTTACAATAGCTAAGGATGTAGTCTGAAATCTTAGCTTTGTCTCCTCTATCTTTTAAACCTTAAGCAAGTTACTTAAACTCTTTGTATCTCAATTTGATCATCTGTAAAATGCAGATATAATAGTACCTACAGGTTCACTGCCAAGATGCTGATAGGAATAGATGAGGCAATACATATAAAGCTCTTAGCACCACTGCCTGGAACATAGTAAGATTTTAGTAAGTGTAGTTATTATGGCTATTTTTATCTGGTGTCATACTTAGCCATTACTGCTAAACTAAAAGACACAACCTAGCTCAGGGTACATTTCTTGTCTTTCTTGGATACAGCCCTGAGATCAGAATTGCCTCTACTTTTTAGTTTGAGAGAGTTCATTCTGGTCACTCTTGTGCCTGATGATTAGATTGCCTTTTGTTTTTTTTTTTTAAATCCTGCAGACCCGTCTTAAAATTCCAGAGTTACTGAAGCAGTAGGCAAGTTTGTACCTCCAAGATTTTCTGACAAACAAAATAAGAATGCCCTAATACCTGTCTAAAGAAAAAGTGGTGACCTTCCTAGCCTCTAAATTTTAGTTTTCTTCAAAAGTTTATAAAGGGGAAAAAAATTTTAACAGTAACGAACTTCTCTAATCCTGGATTGTCTTAAAATATACATTCCACCAAACTTTCATATATATTTATATGTACCAGGAATAACTGATAAAAGATTTAAAATATTTGAGATAGTATATCATATTTTAGAATTTTACATGAGTTTTGTCTATTTCTGATCTTTTTGTTCTCTCTGGTTTTTGCATTCATCTATTCATATGCCAATAACATGTTTAATTATAGAGCCTTTATAATGTTTTATGATCTGTTAGGGTTAGTCACCGGATGGACTTGGGATAAATGGTACTGAGATAACTGGAGAGCCAATTGAATAAAAAGAAAAGAAATTCAATTCTCACACCACACATAAGAAAAAATTCTAAGTGGGTTGCATATCTAAATATAAAACAATGAAATAATATAAGTACAGATGAAAACATGAGTGAATAATCTATAAAATAACCTGGTTTCAAAAAAAGTTTTATAAAAATGATTCAAAATATGGATGCAATAGTTGGTAATTTGTTAGAAAGGCAAAAGATAAATCATGTATTATTTTTTTTTTAAAGATTTTTTAAAAGAGGCATTCCCAGCTCTCATAGTCCATAGGAAGAAACACATAGATACTTCCTTTGGGGTATACTTTCAACTGAAAGATTTACTAGTTTATGTTGTGTGTACAACAATACGTCTCAATATTTTTATAGAAAGAGCCAAAATTAATAAATGAGACACCGTAGTAAAGTGGTATGAATCACTGGCTTTTTAGTTAGCTGGATCTGTATTTAAATCTCTGTTCCAAAAATAACACTATTATCTTGGGTAAATGGCCTTTTAATGCTCAGGGTTTTTTTTAAATCTGTAATGTGAAGTAAGGTCATTTTGAGGATTAAATGAAAATATATAAAGGATTTAAGACAATGCAATAGGAACTAGAGGTGTAATTATTATCGTAATTCTAAACTCAATATAAATTTTAAACAACAAATTGCATTAAAAGGTCATTACAGAGTTAGTGTTATGTCAAGTGCTATGTCCCAAGAAGAGGTTCAGACACAAATGTTTCATGTTCTTCTTTTGACCGATAACTAAAACTAGGGCAAGAAGCTCCTCCACTGTGTAAATGAGGCAGAAGAATGTGATTTTCAGAAGTCCCAAAGACAGAAGTGATGACAGACAGTCAATTATTACTTTAACTGGGGGATACCTCAACAGACAAGAAATACAGCTGGCAAAACATTGCGACTATACTAATTTTCTCTCCATTTATCAGCCATGGCTACACGTTTTCCTAGGCACTTGGGCCAGAAATGGGTCTTAGAAGAAATCTACTTTCTATTTTCTCACACAACAGAACCTGTCTCTCTTATGGCTAATCACTGGGTATCTCAGAAGGTGGCCTTAATCACTTCTGGAAATGCTCTGGGTTATATACAGAGATGAAAGTACGTTCTTAGAAACCAACTCTCAGAATATGAAATAAAATTTAATTGTGCACAGATAAGCTTTAAAAAGTGTTATTGAAGAAAAATAAAAAATACAGTAAACTACCCATATTTAAAGTGTACCATTTGATAAGTTTTAACATACGTTAACACTCATGAAACCATCAGTATGATCAAGATAATGTACATATCTGTCACTCTGAAAAGTTTCCTAGTGCTCCTTTCTAATACCACCCTCCTACCCTTCCTTCCCCTTTCTCCATCCCAAGAAACAATTGATTTGCTTTCATCATTATATACTAGTAAAAGAACTCATGCACTTTGTACTCTTTTTATCTGTTTTCTTTCACTAAGCATAATTTTGTTGAAATTTATATACTTTGGTTCATGCAGCAATGGTTAATTTTATTTTAATGGACATACCACAACTTGTTTATTCACTTTTTGATGGATATTTTGGTTTCTTTGGGGACTATTACAACAAATCTGTTAGGAACACATGTACAATACTTTGTTTAGATCTGGTCTCTTCTTTCTCTTGGATAAGTACCCTGGAGTAGAATGGCTGGCTCATATAGGAGGTGTATATTTAATTTGGTGGTAGTTGGGGAGGAGGGGGCTGCTAAACTATTTTAAAGCCTTTGTTCCATTTTATATTATCACTAGTTCCAGTCAATTCACATCACCACCGACATTTGGTTGAGTCAGTCTTTTAAATTTTAGACATTCCAGTATGTTCTAACAATATCTCCTTGTGATTTTAATTTGCATTTTCCTAATGAATATTAATATTGATCATTTATTCCTGAATTAAATTGCCACCAAATATCCTATTTTGATGAAAAGCATCTTCAAATCTTTTCCCCTTTTTTATATCTGGCTTGTTTGTTTATCTATTGCTGAGTTTTGAGATTTTTAAAAAATATATATTATATGTAGAGTCTTTTGCCAAATATTTGATTGTAAATATTTTATTCCAGTTTTGTCTTCTAATTCTCTTAAGAGTATCTATCAAAGAAGTTTTTAATACTAATGAAGTCCAACTTATTATTATTTTTTATGAATTGTGCTTTTGATGAGTTGAGTTTTAAACTGAAATCATAAAATATTTTTTCCCTTTTTTGAAGTATCATCTGAATATGATAAACTATACATATTTATTTCTAATAAAATTTTAAAATTTTTGTTTTACCTTTTACATGTGTATGTATAATTCATTTTGAGTTGATTTTTATGTAATGTGAAAAATGTAAAAACAGGTTTTTTTGTTTGTTTGTTTGTTTTTTGCTTATGGCTGTACAAAAGTTCCAGCATCCTTTGTAGAAAAGGCTATCCTTTCTCCACATAGTTGCCTTTGCACCTTTGTTAAAAGTCAATTGAACATTTGTGTGTGAGTTGATTTCTAGACTCTATTCCATTCCATGGATCTGTTTGTATATCTTGATACCAATACCAACATTATGGCAATTTCTTTTTCTATTATTACTATCTTTACTATTTTTTTAGGTGAGGCAACCCTTGTTTGAACTCACAGATTGCAAGGAACTTGTCAGCTCACAATCCCTTTTTTATTACTTTTAGTTTTTTATTTTTATTTATTTATTTGTTTGTTCATTTGTTTGTTTGTTTTTATGCCCATAGCACCTGGTTTTCCTAGGTGGTCTCCCATCTAAGTACTAAATAGGCCTGACCCTGCTTAGCTTCCAAGATCAGATGGGATCGGGTTTGTTCAGGGTGGCATGGCTGTAGACACATTACGCTGATTTCTGTTGCTTTATCATAAGTCTTGAATTTGAATAGTGTAACTCCTCCAACTGTGCTCTTTTTTAAAGTTGGTTTGACTGTTAAAATCTTCATATGAATTTTATAATTTTCAAATTTTACAAAAATCTTGCTAAGATTTTGATTGAAATTATGTTTCATCTGTAGATCAATTTGGCAAGAATTGCCATCTTAACATTGAGTCACTTAGTCCATGAACATTGTATTTTTCATTTGTATTGGTCTTCTTCAATTTCTGCAATAATCTATTGTTTTTAGCTTACGAGTCCTGAAATTTTTTTCAAGTTACCCTTAAAGTTTTTATATTTTGGATCAATTATTTTTAATTTTATTTATTTGTCCTTCAATTTTAAATGATAGCTTTTCTGGATAGAGTAATTTTGGTTGTAGGTCCTTGCTTTTCATTGTTGTGAATTTTCATGTTAATTTCTTCTGGCCTGCAAGGTTTCTGTTGAGAAGTCTGTTGACAGTCTTATGGGAGCTCCTGTGTAGGTAACTAACTGCTTTTCTCTTGCTGTTTTTAAGATTCTCTCTTTGTCTTTAACCTTTGGTGTTTAAATGATTATGTGTCTTGGTATGGGCCTCTTTAGGCTCATTCTTGAGCGGGACTCTTTGTGCTTCCCGGATTTGTATGTCTATTTTCTTTGCCAGGTTAGGAAAATTTCATCAGTATTTCTTAAAATAGCTTTTCAAATCCTTGCTTTCTCCCTTCTCCTTCTGGTAACCCTATAATGAGGATGTTGTCCCAGAAGCCCCTTAAACTATCCTTATTTTTTAAAATCTTTTTTTTCTTGTTATTCTTCTAGGTGTTTCCTGCTACCTTATCTTCTAAATCACTGATTCAGTCATCTACTTTATTTAATCTACTATTGATTCCCTCTAATGTAGTCTTCATTTCATTTATTGTATTCTTTATTCCTGACTGGTTCTTTTTAACGTTTTCTCTCTGTTGATGTTCCAACTGAGTTTATCTATTCTTACCCTAAGTTAATTGAACAGTTTTATAACCAATGTTTTGAACTCTGCATCTGATAGATTGCTTGTCTCTATTTTGTTTAGTTCTTTTTCTGAAGCTTTGTTCTGTTCTTTCATTTGGGACATATTTTTCTGTCTCCCCATTAGGACTGCCTCCCTGTGCTTGTTTCTAAGCATTGCAGAGAGCAGCTATGTCTCCTTGTCTTAGTAGAGGGGCCTTATGTAGGAAGTGTCCTTTGGGTCCCAGTGGTGCAGTCTCCCTGGTCACCTGAGTTGGGTACTCCAGGTGTGTCCCTTGTATTGGTTGTGTGTGCTCTCCTGTTGTAGTTGAGACTTGATTGCTGTTTGCACATGAGTGGAAGGGATTGACCCTTAGGCTGATTGATTGTGAAGACTGGCCATGACTACAGTGGAGGAGCTGTTGTTCAGAGGCTGACCCTATGGAGCAGAATTCATGTAGCGGGGCTGTTTTCTGCCCTGTCTGCCCTTTGTTTATGTCTTTTGTAAAGGTGGTTGAGTGGTGCTCTGCTGGGATCTGAAGCTTACAACCAGGTTTATAGGTTCTGGGGCTTCTTGGGAGGTGCTCTGTTGCATGCCAAGTTCAGCTGCTGCCTGTGTCCTGCCCAGTGCTACTTGGTATGAGCAACAAAATGATCTATATAGACAGTTGCCACTTTTGCTTGCTTTGGAGGTGCCTGGGAGAAGCTATGCTATGAATCGAGGCCAGTCGCAACTAGTGCCAGGTATGGCATTGTTTAGCAAGTGGCATAGCACACACTGAGGCTAGATGCTGCTTGTATGAGGTTTGTGAAACTTTGAGAAATGTTAGGAACTTTTACAGCATGAACCAAGACTGACCATTTGTGTGGAAAAACCACTGGAGGTGGCTTGGGCCGTCCCACTAGTTGAGTGGGGTGGCATCTCAGGAAATCACCAGGGCAAGGAGAACAGTGTTAACCAGGTTAATGGAGACTCAGATATGAGCCCACCTAAATCTGCATGCTGGGTTGAGGGAGGAGTCAACAAAAGAATAATGGCTTCTGCTAGCACTTCTGTCCAGTAATAGCTGCCCCTCCAAACCTTGCCCTGAAGCCAGACAATTCAGTTTCTCTTCATATGTCCCTGGTATCTTTCAAGCTTCTGCCACAGTGCTAGAACTCAGAGAAAGTGAGTCTGTCAGGTGCTAAGTTTGTGTGTAGGCACTTGAAAAGGAATACCTTGGACTCTGGCAGTCCACTGGCTCACTCAGTCATTGTGTCTGTTCGTTTCCACAGCTAGACATTGTGAGAACTTTTCTCCCTGGCATGGAACCTTGAGCTGGGGATCCTGGTGTGGAGGTGGGATTTCTTTCCCCTCAGGGAGGACCCCACAACCAGATATCCCTTTCAAGTTTTAACTACCACACATGAGTGTGGGAACAGCCAGTTCCACATTTCAGTTCCTCCTACCAGTCTGAATGTGGCTTCTTCTGTATATTCTTAGTTATAGGACTTTTGTTTAGCTAGACTTTAAGCAATTCTCAATGATAGTTGTTCCATAGTTTAGTTGTAGTTTTGATGTGGTCATGAAAGAAAAAGCAGTGTTTGCACTAGTTTGCCGGAACACTATTATCTTACTTTTGATGGAGCTTCTTGCACGAAACATAATGTATATGCACTTTTGATGGAGCCAAATTCTTAAAGTACTACAAGACATCACCTTGAATGTATAGAAATCTTCTGTGACACATCCATCTTTCCAATGAGATAACTGAGTAGTAGGAGAGAGAGGAATATGAAACTCTATCTGAGAATTAGAAAATCTCAGTTCTAAAGATTAAAGCTTTTGCTTGTTTTGGTCTCCAGCTCATATTCTGATCTCTCATCTAACATTCCACTCCAGCTCATTTTCACAGCTCACGCTCCTCAAATATACACATGTTTAATCAGTTATCACCAAGTCTTAATATTTTACTCATCTCCCACCTGGATTGTACAACAGGCTCCTTACTGTTCTCTCTACTTTTTTCCTGTCTTGCTCTAATCTGCCATCCCCCAAAGTCAATAGTCTTTCAGAAAATAAAACTTGACCTTGTGACCTCAGCTTAAATCTCTCTCAGTGGCTTCTCCATAGAATAAAGACCACATTTTTTACTGTAATTCTCAAAGAACTACCTGTCTCATTTCAGCCACAATGGATAACTAGTGCTTTTCTCAGTACTGTCTGCCTTGAAGAGGACTTCTTTTAGTAGGAGATCCAACCTATTAACAGCTTAGTACAATAGTTAGGGCTGTGGGCCCTATAGTCAAGCTGCTTATTTCCAACACTTTGCTCCACCAAGGATGTGAAGTTGAGTTCTTTCTTAACCTCTTTATCAGTAACCCCATTGATTTAACACATTTCCTATTTAGAGAAAAAAAAGGGCAACTCATTGCCAGCATTAATTTAACAGAGGTGAAGCAAATCTGACTGGTTTTCAATGTGAAAATAAAATATAAAAACGATTCCTGGAGTTATTTCTAAACAGAACTTTAATCTTAATGTAACAAATGAATACATAAGTCAGATTCAAGAATGATGTTAACATCACGTGTAGAAACGCTACGTTTTCTAGGATTTGACATTTTCAGAATGCTATAAATAGAACGATGTTGTTTGTTGCCAGAGACTATTGATATACTAGAGTGATGTGAAAATAATAATAAAAGCGAAATATTTCATGGGAACTTTGGGGGTAAGTTTCGAATTGTAATCCGTGAGTTATCTCAAGGTAAATGCTGCAGCCGCAAGCACCACCCGTGAGTATTCTTGGGGCAAATGGAAAATGGGTTAAAAAGCGTAACAATAATGCATAACTAATAAGATTGTGAGAATTAAATGAGTTTTGTAACAGAAAACCCTAAAACAAGGCCTGGTGCATGGTCAGTTTAATTTAGTTTCTATTATATGTATTCCTTTGATGTCCACCTCAAATGGGCTTCAGGAAGAAGGTGTGAGGATTAAATGAGGCAGTGTAGACAAAATTCCTAAAAGAGTTCTGGAATGGGTTTGGCCTTTATATTCTTTATATATTCTTTATTTCTTCCTAGTCTACAGTCAGGGCCCTATTTTGTCTCCAAAAATAAACAGTTCTCTTCTGCAGGTGTGCCCACTTCTTTCAGGAACACTGTTCAGGGACTAAGGGTTTGAGAAGGATGTAATTTCAATGGACTTTGTCATTGTGAATTTTATTGTTGGCACTTTTATTTCTAAAATAGGAGCTTTGTTTTCTTGTTGTTCTATCATTCTGTCTCTCTCTTTTCTGTGCAGTTGCAACTTTTAAAGGCTTAATTAGAGCAATAAAAAAATACCAATTTTGCCTTTCCCTTCTTTTTAATAACAAGTAAAAGTGGAGAGCCAGCTGTGGGTGAATGCCATTTGAAAGCTGCTACACTCTGAAGTTACATTTTTCACTGCTTCAAGGCACATTTGAAAATTAGTGCTGACACATGCAAATGAGTTTGTGATGGAGGAAAAAATATATAGATATAATACAAGGTGCTCTGACGACTATTGTGAGTAATAAAGATGACTTGTGTGGGAGTTATGCTTGATGTCAATGGGGTGAATAAAAAAAAATCAGATTCTCTTATTAACTTTTTCACTTAGAAAGACTGTGTACATTTATTTGATGGTAACTCCTAATTGTGTTTGGAGGCTTCCTTGTTCCCTTCCTACAGCTCTCTGGCCAGTGAAGGCCTTTACACTTTTCACCAGGTGATCATCTTCCTCACTGGTAACCTTTAGCAGGGTGTGCATATGGGTTGAGTTTTTGCCAATTTGGATAATGTCCCAAAGTAGATCTGCAGCTTTTTTTCCTTCCTGAAAGTTAAAAATAAATAATTAATTAAAATTTCTGAAACTTTCTTCAAGTCACTCTACTAAGAAGTATCAGCAGCAATTAGAATTGCAATACATATCCATTTTTAGAAAAATCCGAAAAGTAGAGTCAAGCTGAGGAAGGGTGGGCGACAAAACAGAAGAAAATGTAAGCTGTGCCAGAGAGGTGACAGGAGGGAACTGGAGGTGTGTAACATAGAAAAGAGAAGAATGAAAAGGACCACTTCAAGCCCTCATGGATTCATTGAAGAAATGTTTTAGCTAAGCCCTCAGTCTTTTCCTTCTGGCAGCTCCTGGCCCCCTCTCAAATCCAGGCCAGCTCTCCAGCCTCCCTGTTTTTGTTTGCAGCAGGAATGTCATTGGTCATCATTTCTTTCCACAGCTGCCTCCACTTCTCCCCTTCCCCCTCTACCTTCCAAAGCCCAAATCCCCCTTATAGAGCAGGATTGTTTAAGAGCAAGCGTTTCCACATCTCCTGGTTCAAGACTCTGCTCCCCCATGTACTGTAGAGTGCCTTGGACAGTCTTTCCATTCATTCATTCTTTTTTTTTTTTTGTCATACATTGATTTATTCAACAATATTCAATCTTACTCTGTGCCAGTCACTTACTCTCTCTTAACCTCATTTTCATCTAGGGGTAATGACAGGCCCAATATCACCTTGTCATTAGAAGGACTAGAAGTATCACATGGGAAGGGTTAAGTGTAATGCCTTACATCTGGAAGTGCTCCCCAAATGGCAGCTGTTATTAGTGTTATCATCATTGTTTTCTGTCACCAAAGAGGAGCACATAGAACTCATGTGTTTTGTAGATTTTAGAGATGCCCCCTTCCTAAGAACAGAAGAGATGTGATAAAGTAAGTGAATTATTCAGCTAGAGGAGCAATAATGTGAAGAGGAGGGGAAAGGGGATCTTGTAGAAAGGCAGGGACACTGAAGGTCCGGAGAGGCAGAGGTAGTGCCCCAGGCAGCTAGGATGAGCTAAAGATGGAGCTTTTTTTCATCTGATGGTGCTCTGTGCTTTTGTTTCCTTGTGTTCATTTTCTGTTTGGGGAAAATCGTTGCCATTTGTAAAAACAGTTTTAAAGCAAATAGGCCTGTGGCTTTTGTTTTGGAATGTTTGCCTTTTATTTGTATCCCCTTAATGGTATGGTGGTCTTTCTATCAGTGGCCTTTTTCTACCCAAGCAAAGTGTTGTGACATCAGGTGACAGGGCATTCCAAGGATATAAGAGGATGCCCTTTGCCTGACCCCCACCAATCTTGTTCTATTGCCACATGTATCTTTCCCATGACGTGGTGACCCCTCACGTCACAAGTCTGCCCTATTTTATAGAAACATATACACCTGTCATAGTTTCTCCCTACCCTGAAGCCAAAAGTTTGAGAGCAAAGTCTCCAACATATTCATCTCTTCATCATAGGTGGCCAACCAGTGGCTGCTGTGTTAAACTTTAGAGAATCAAAAAGGTGGTGCGAGGATAGGATACTACAGGAAAAAGGAAATAGGACAGGACAGAATAATATAGGATAAGGTAAAATAGGGTGATAGGGTGGGATGTAGGATAGGGCAGAATAAAACACAGAGCTGACAGGTATCTGTAAAGCAGAGCATATTGATATTGAAAATTAAGTTTGCATTAAAAGGTTTGCAAAACTCTTTTAACTGGATTACATATTGGATCAGGAGTGGTGAAAAATTCTAACTGAAAAATAATTATATTAAAAAGTTTTTGTTTTGTTGTTGTGTTTTCGAGTTTTGAGTTCATAGGCTTAACGTGGTGGTTGTTTTTAAAATCATATTTGTGAGTCTGTATGGACATTTAGGCAGTATCTAAACAGCCAAAGAGAACATGGAGTTGGTAATGGACCAGCTGCTACCTAATATTGCCCTTTAGCTGCGCTTTGATTTTATTAGAACATAATAAGCTTAATTAAAAATGTTTTAATATTTCTGAATTACTAACAAACTGGGACTGCTTCTAATTATTATTGAGTTTATTATTGTGACTGATATACTCTCTTTTTTTTGAATTCCTAGAGACTATTTAAGATGCAAATGATGTTGGCTTTATGAATAATTGTTGGGATAGAAGATTTATAATTAATTTGGCCCCTCCCTGCCAAACACACACACGTGCGTGCGTGCACATGCACACACACACACACACACACACAATAAAACAAAATAATTGTTTTAAATGCAAAATGATTTACATGAACATGGAATTAATACTATTATTTCTAGCAAAATCAGTATTGGCAAGCATACTAGGCATGCTGAGTGAGCACAGAAACAGGCCTCACAGACAACTGGGTAGATGAATACTCAGTGCCAACTGAAGAATGTAATTGAGGAAATGTATATATACGAAGAGAATTAATCAAAAGAGGGGGGCAGGAAGAGGAAAGGGGAGCCATAGATTGAGCCACAGTCTAAGCAGCAGGTTGTAGTTGTGGCTAGGTAGATAAGAGCAAATCTTAAGCAGATCTCCAGATGTTAAATAAGATCACAGTTTCTAATCAGCATATGAGCTAGCAGTTTCAAGCCCTAGGAATGGGAGTCGCAGTTCCTAGGAAACAAAGGAACTGGGTGTCAGGGTAGAGGCACTTCTAGAAGGAATAGGAAGTGCTAGAGAAGGAAGGGGAAAGGGTGTGCTGTCTGAGCCATAGTCCAAGTTGTGAAGTCAAGCCTAGGAGCTGGTGGGGCTGAAGTTCTCGCTTATGAGCTATATACAAGCCTAACTTGCATGTAGGTGTGTCAGAATAAGGGGTTTTAAGAGAGGCCCTGGGGAAGGATACTGCTGGTATAAACCTGAAACCCTCATCTAGTCATTCAGCAATTCCCAGATCTAGTTGATCAGAACCACCACACGTGGCTGCTGGTGTGGAGACCTGGAGTCTTGTCCTTAAAATGTTCCTCTCGAAAAGTAATTAATTAATTAACTAAATATTCCCCTCAGGTGATGCTACTGATCAATCTCTCTGGTTTGCAATCCCTGCTCTCGGTGAAAACCCAACCTTGTTACCTAACTTCTAGGATGTGGAGGAGTCAGCAAGCTTGTATCCACTTCTGCCAGTGAACGCTATAGTTATGTTGTTTTTTTTTTTTTTTAAGGAAATGTTATAAGAGGGAAACAGTCTGCATAAAGTTTTGATGAACACCATTTTTAACTGCATCAAAGGCTCATAGAATCAGAATTCCTAGAGTTGGGACACCAGAATCTGCTTGCTTCAACTCCCCAGGTGATTCTCACTGACAACCATGGTCCAGAGGGCCAGCTTCTTGGACATGAAGCAGAAACTTCCCTAGGGTGCCTAACGCATGTAGATGCAAACATCTGTTCTATTGATTTTAGGTATTACATTTTGCTTTATTTTGTAATGATTCTTTATTTATATTTTATATTTGACAACTTATATAAAAGAGTTCAGAGAGAGTGGGAGAGGGAAAGCCACTGACATAAACATGATGTCTGTGATATGCCACGGACTGCACTGGGTGATTTATATATATTCTCACCATTAAATCTTCAATGATATGTCCAAGATCGTGCCTGACATGTAGAAGGCCCTGTGATAGTTGGGTGATAGGCTTCCCCAGAGAAAAAACACCTATATACTTAACCATTACTTCCTCTATTGTCATTTTTAATTCAAGAAGTAATAAATAACTAATAATCACCTACTGTTATTTCTAGGGACCATGCTAAATGCTGGGGATAAGATGGTGAACAGTGCAACCATGAGCCAACAGTCTTCCTCAGAGACAGACATAAACCAATAGTTGTGCAGTTAATCAATTAAAATTATATAGTGCTACAAAGAGAGCACATAGTGCTTTGAGAACACAGAACAGATATACTAACCTAGTCCAGAGAAGGTCATGGAAGTTTTCCATTATGAAATGACATTAAACAAATGATATTATTTATTACAGTTGGGAAAGGAAAAGCCGTGTTCTGGTAGCATTTAAGATACTAAGAATATTTATTTAAATTTAACATTTTTTCCACCCAGAAAAGGGCCAAACAAGTTTAAAAAAAAAAACAAAACAAAAAAAAAAAAAAAAAAAACACTACCTCCTGTGTCTGGTCCCTTTGCTCCTAATCTTGTAATGCCCTCACAACTGTAATCGAGGAACCTTATTCCATCTTGCTTTCCTGCCTCCCGGTTTCTCGGGGGTCTCACAACCCACCCTCACATTCCCAACAGCACTGATTGTGCAAGCTCATTCTCTATTTCCATCATGCCCATCTTTCCTGAAGGTCATTCTTACTCCATGTCTCAATTTCTCAGATTTTTCCTTCTGCTCAGAAAGAGTTCAATTCATTCTATTTAATGTAGCTGATATTTGTGAAGGCTTACTACATGCCACATTAGGTACACAAAGATTAAAAAAAGGCAGAGTTGTTGACCTCAAAGATGTCCTGTCTAAGAGAGGAGAGACATATATAAACCATACAACATAGTAGGAAAGTATAATATAAGATGATGATGTTAATGATTATGATAGCCAGAATTTACTAGACACTTCATTCAATAATAGATATTTATTGAACACCTACTGTGAGGGTGAATAATATTGGTGGATAAGACAAACATGCTTTTTGCCCTTGTAGAGTTTATAAGGAGTGAAAGACAATAAACAAAACAAATTCATAATTTTCAATTATGGTAAAATCAATAAAAGAAACTAACAGAGCATCAGTTAAGGATAATGGAAGGGTATACCTACTCAGGGAGAGCAGTTTCTTTTAAGAATTAGACATCCAAGGTAAAAATTGTATGTCAGAAACTTCCTACCTATGTGATATTAAACAAGTTACTTAGACTCAGATTTCTCAAAACGACTATAATAATAATACTTATATTTAGTGTAAGAATAGAATAAGATAATGATCATAAAAGGATTAGAGAATTCCTACACTACACAGTAAGCACTCAAAGTCTGTCATTGTTATTCTTTATATTATTACATCTTCTCTTAATCTTAATCTTTTTAAGCTTCCGATGCCTCTTCTATAAAATAGAATAACAACATCTAGCTCAGAGGGCCGTGAATATTCCACGTATGATGTCACCTGCCACATTTGTGTAGTATGTAGGTGTTCAGATGATTATCATCAGAATTCTTGACATTGTTTAAACTCACAGTTGTGTTACCCATAGCAAGAAACTGTGATAGAAATGTTAAAAAATATGTATTGCTTCTTTAAGAATAAATTGATATAAAGCTGTGGTATTCAATACAGTGGCTTCTAGCCACATGTATTAGATAGATCAGATGGTGCAGATAAAGAACATTTCCATCATCAGAGAAAGTTCCATTGGACAGCAAGAATATAGAAATTTCAGACGCCAAAGAAATACGTTGATAGAAGGAATTCTATACACCAGGGGTCAGTAGGCCTTTGGGGACCATTTAAATCATCCCTTTGGAACATGTGACATTAACAGCCCCTCACATTTGAGCAGTGTCTGCAACTTTCAGACTGCTTTCACATCTATTACTTCTTTTGTCCTTATGACTACCCCTGAAGTAGACAGAAAGGATAGTATAATCTCTTTACATAGGAGAGAAATAAACAGGAATAGTACTAACAACTGCTATTATTCATTGAATGCTCACCTATGGTTCTATATTCAGTGTGGTGCTAAGTGCTTTAGTGTTTATAATTAGATAATGAAGCTCAAAGAGGTGAAATGACTTATAGACATTCTGTAGATTAGAGACATGTCTTCTCATTCAAGCCAGTGTCTTCCACCATACCTCTCTGTTCTTCCTCATACAAATTGAATTCCAGTTCTTCACTGTTACAAAGTTCTTCCGGTGACTAAGTTGTCAGAACAGGATGTGCACTAGGGGCTCAGCAATCAAGGGGCACGTGTAGCTCATCATTCTCTCCATGGAACTTGCAAATGGCTGACCCCCTCTCCTTCTGAAACAATGTAGCTCATGAGATGAACATTAATTCCCATTCAGCCTCAGTGTTCTTGCCAACAGCTGCAGAAAACAGCTGTTTCCCCTCTTAGTGCTACCCTCTCCCCCTTTTCTCCCATCTAATTGATACCAACTAGTAGAGTAGTTATAAATATTGTAGGCCTTGGCCCCTTCAGTAGCCTCTATCCAACTGTTATTATTCCAGGCCCTTTTTGTTCAAGGATTCAGATTCGTTCTATTTAGATCATTAATTCTAGAATCTAATCGTTGGGTATTTCAAAACACCATACAACACACTGTAAATCACTGTGTTTTATATAACTTGAAGCCCTCCTACTGAGACATCAGCCTTAAAAATAGTCACCAGTAATCTGAAATATGTTTATTTGCCAGGTGCTGTATTGGGCACCAACACTGACCCTGAATTTTCAGGACTAGGAGGAGGCCTGGCCCCCATGGATGACTTCATGTCTTGTGGCTAAATATTACAGGTTATAAAAATCAAGTTAATGGTTAAAGATGTTCTAACCTTCACACTTGACCAATCTAACTTCAAAAAACCAGGTGGTCAGACTCTACTTTAAAATTCATGTGCCCTTCGAAGTTCCATGCCAGAACATGGCAGTGTAGAACCAACCCTCAGCCCATTCTATCTTTTTCCATCCATGATGCTAGGGGGCACAGTTCACACACACATGGACATTCTGCTCCTATGCCTAAGCTTGTCCACACTCCCACAGAGAGAGACTCAGAGACCACTGCTCAAGCCTAGGGAACACTCACCAGCAGGTGCATACCTTCCACTCTTGGAAGGATAAAGTGAGAAGTAGTCCTGTGTGGGGTTGAGATCATTTTAACAGGAAATGTGGATGCCATTTGTAACAGAGTATTATATATTAGCAAGACATTAATAAATAGTATTATTACTACCAGTATGCATGAAAATGAACTACATAAAGTTTATGTAAAGCTACATAAACCATAATTTATGCAACAAACAATATCTGTCTCTGGTATTACTTCAAAGCCTTCACACTGAGGACCTGGAAAAACCCTTACCTGGGAGTTACCAAGGCATTAGTTCTTTTTGCTTCTTCATCACCTGATCTTTTATTATGTGTTGATTATATCAGCAGTCCCCAACCTTTCTGGCAGCAGGGACCAGTGCTCCTATGAGAATCTATTGCCTGATGATCTGAGGTGGAGCTGAAGCAGTGATGCTAATGCTGGGGAGCGGCTGCAAATACAGATGAAGCTTCAATCACTCCCCCACCGCACATCTCCTGCTGTGTAGCCTGGTTCCTAACAGGCCACGGACCAGTACTGGTCCACGGTTAGGAGATTGGGGACCCTTGGATTATATTATCCAGTCCCTACCTATGAATATCTCCTTCCTTCCTCTGTGAACTGATCACATTCAGGAATTAAGGTTTTACATCAATTATAGCTAATTCTCTTTTCTGTTTTCAGTTGTTCAAGGTTTCACTTTAAATAAAGAGCCTTTATCAATTGGATTAATATAGTGCTAGCAAATACTGTTTCCCATAACACGAACACTGTGCTGGAGTAAGAGAAATCAAACTCTGCTCAGTCCCTACTGCCACCCAGGCTTTTTCTGTTTCCTTATGCTACACCATAAAAATAGATTATATCTACATATGTAGGTGTGTGTGTGTAAAGGGTATTTTTCTACAAATTTTGAACCAGGAATAAATACATTTATATATTTAAACCTCTTTGTGTGTGTGTGTGTGTGTGTGTGTGTGTGTGTATACACAAACATATACACACACACATTTTTCCCCACAGGGAAAAATTTAATCTCAACACAATATTTTTTCTATTGTAAATGTTCCCATCTTAGAAAACTTTGGCTATAAAGAATGGAAACACATTCAAATCTTGTTTTAAAAGTTTTTTATGGGTTTTTAATGGGTAGAGAGGAACTTAATAGAACCTAAATATAGAAAATCTTTCCTCTTCTCTCCTGCATTTTTGTCTCCCCAGATAAGACTCTTAACCCCGTTCCTTAGAATAACAGCTTTCACAAGACCTTGAGTTGATGAGGTCCCAACTTGAGCACCATTTTTGCTCAGTATTGTGTCAGTGCCCAGTGCCTTCCAACTCTTAATTTTTAAAGAGAGAATCTGATTAACCCAGTTCACTGGTTCATATATCCAGCTATGATCCCATCAGCTCTGATCATAACAGTTTTTCAACGATCACTTTATAGTTTTAGGTAAAGGACTTGACCTTGTAGAACAAGGTCACCTTTCTTATCTGTGAAGCCAAAATAATCATTCATACCTCACAGTGAGTCAGTGGGATTGATAATGTTATCTTTTTTCTTCACTACTATCAGTTATTCACTCACCATTCATTTAATCCAAAAAAGTGGATATCCATCTTTCATTTTTCTTAGATTATTTTCAAATTATCTATTTTCTCAAATTTTATGATACTTTTTGGAAAAATTAAAATGTTATTAAGCCCCAGTATTCCAGGAAAACTACCACTGTGGTTGATTTTATAATTATGATTTAGCTGAGGACAAGGAAGTGAGGATAATTATAATTATAAAATTAACTAAACAATCATTAATACTTCAATTTAGTTGTAGGCTCTTTAATTTTCTTATAGGAAAATTTATTTTAACAATTTTAAACATTTTTATGTGTGTGGTTTAACACACATACACTACAAAATCATAAGATTCTATTTGTCAGCATCTCATGGTGTATCCAAAAACTTTGAACCACAGGGGAAAATAAGACCTGTTTTCCCTAAAACTTAATACGTCCTGGGTCCCAGTTCATAAATGCTACCTATATCATTATTTCCTTTAATTCTTACAATAGCCTGGGAAGGAAGGCAGGGAGAATTATGATCCCTATGGAAGATGATGTAACCAATGCCTCTAAAAGTTAAGAGGTCTTTCCAAGGGCACATGCCTAGTAAATGGCTAAGCAGGAATTGGGATCTTAGTCTGTCTGCCTGGAAAAATCTGGCTTTAATATTTAATTGTATCACCGCTTCAAAGTTCTTTGTGAACCTCTCAGTAGGTTATTTCATATCAGTAAATCAGTAAGGAATAGTAGTGATAGAGGTTCTATGAATTAAAAAAAGCTTAAGTATTTCTTTCATAAGTACTAGATTTTACTTTATCATACCCTGCTTTAAAGTTAATTTGTTCTAAAATAAAGAGAAGTGAATTCTCTGGAATATGGAGATCTTACTAAAGAATTATGGCTTAATGCAGACTGAAATTGCCACTGCATTCTATGCCTCATGCTTCTCCCTTTAATCTTCTTTTCAAACACCTAATTCTATTATTCAACATTGAATTAAACAACATTTATTCGAGTGCCTTCTCTGTGCCAAGTACTGTGCCTGGCATGGGGCAAGACAGGAATTGCATGATCTTGCACCCAATGAAAAGTAACTCTTCATCATTTTCTTTTTCTTACTGATGAAACTCTACAATTTATAGAATTTATTAACATTCTTTAAAAGTCTTAGGAGAACAAGAAAGTAGAGTTCAATGTAGAATAAATAGCCTGAGTGCAATATTAAAAAAGGATCTCCAAATTTATTTGTGCTGTGGAAAAGAAGTGGTAAAGAGACAGTAAATGTTGCATATTTAGCACTCTTTGTGTTTAAGTGCCTCTCACACATTACAGAGTAATACCCACATAGGCCCAGGCAGTATCTGAGAGTGTTAATCACTGTTTTGGAGGGCAGGGGCAGGATGCTGACATGAGAAAGGGGAAGAGACAAAGAGGCTAGTGGATATAGGCAATACAGTTACATGATTTACTACAGACTCAGGGTTTGAGATGAGCTTCTGGCTGGGCCTAAAATGATCGTCCTTTTCCTCTCAACTCATTTTGTTGTTGTTGTTGTTTGTTTTAAAAATCCATAGGTAACACTGATATCTTTACTAAAGCCATCCTAGTGCGTTTGTGTGTGAGAGACATGAAGCAGAGCCATTATAGTTTTCCTTTTCTCTGCTAAGGCTTTAAAAAGGAGATGAAGAAGTAAAACACACAGCTGTTCCAGAGCACCTACCAGGCATCATTCTTCAAACACAGCCATTGACTGATAACTCAAGTGCAGGGAATGGCTGGGGTGACTGCCATTTACTCACTGTGTGACCTTAGACAGGGCTTACCCCCTCTCTGAGCACCTTTTTTCATCTGTGCATTTGTAAATCTGATTTGCTTTGGGAATGTGGTGGTGGGGATGTGAACGGAAGTGATAGAAGTATATTCAAAGCAGTTAACAATTTGTGAAGGAGGGAGGACTGAGTAATCAAAAGGGATTGGGACCATAGCACTAGAGCAGGGCCCAAAGGCCTCCTCTGTGTCATGTGTTAATCCTTTGGGTGCTGAACCAAGGAGATAGAGGGAGTTCTATAAAAGAAGCAGGTGGCCAAGAGACAGGGACAGTAGGGAGAGGGGCAATCAATTGTTTGGAACAATAACTATTCACCAATCTCAGCAGAATTATTTGAATATTTTAACAACCAATACTGCTTTCTCTATCCTATCCACTAAATAGCCTGAGTTTGAAGATTAAATAAGCTCGCCTATATAAAGTGTTTAACATTTGGCCTCTCGCAGAAAAGCAGACACCCAGTAAATGTAACTTGCCTCTCTCCTCTCCTTCCATCTAACTGTTGCTCTTTTAGACTACCATGTCCTTCTGTGCTATACAACAGGATCATTCCTCAGACCCAGGTTTCATAGCCTGTCTCTCTCACAGTAAATGTGCGTAGGCATGAAATGTTTCAGGTTGATTCTCAAAACATCTATGACACATCTCAGGTATCTATATCGTGCCTTTGCAAATACAATGACATACTGGCTTTTGAATTGGCAGTGTGGTCGAGGTTGTCTGAGACCAGAATTCCCAGAGCATGATGTTGCTCCTACATGGTGGGGAGCAGAGATCACAGAGATTAGAAACCTCGGTTTGAAATGACTTTGGGCAAGTCACTTCCCCTCTCTGAGCCTCAGCCTCTCACCTAAATGAAGGTGCCAGCTGGGTGAGATGAGTGGTTGCACATAGAACTACCTGGAGCTTTAAAATACACTAATGTCTGTGTGCCACTCACAGAGATTTTGATTTAAGTGTTTTGGTGAAACCTGGAAATTGGGCTTTTTAAAAGGCCTCTGGGTGATTCTCATGTGTAGCAAAAAATGAGAATGTCTGGACAAGATAACCTCTAAGCTTCAACCTCGCTCAGTACATTCAGTTAGTCTCTGATTCTATATGTCCTTAACGCCCATCAGAAAACTACATTCATGTAGCTTTCTCTTCATAATCAGTGGTAATAGAAGGCCTGAAAGCTGATGCGTAAGAGCTTTATTGTTTAGACTGTATTTATACCTTCCTCTATGCTATCAGAACTTACTTGTGTATGCGTCTGCAATGCTTTGTCACTTTGTCTTATTTTGGTGACATTTTGTTAAAGCAGACCATCTCTTGGACTGAAACTAAAATGGTGATTTACAGTGGCTCCAACACCTCTGCAGAATAAGAAAGAACAAAATTAAGTTACTGTGTGTAGTTGGCCTGACAGAATCGTCTTTTCACAGCGAAACGCCTCTCCCTAACTCCTCCTATTGCTTATTCCAAGGATTTTCAAGACTTTTTGACAGAATTAAATAGGAATTCATGTACTGATGGATAGTTACATAGAGAAGTGGTGAGACATTAAGATTATAAGGGAACCTGGTCTCTAATGGCATTAAGTTCAACACTGCTGGTTTCTCAAGTGATTTTTACTAACTAATTTTTACAGGGTGGTAAAAGACAAGTGTCACATTCAGATGCAGCTCCGCCATTTACTGTCTGACCAGAGGTCTTGCACATAGCAAGTACTGGTTCTTGTCTGCTCTTTGATGTAGTAATTAACACATGGAAAATATGAAATGGCAACCTGACAAACAGGAAGGATCTCAGACAAGCAGAGTTTTAAAGGCCTAGAAAGTAATCTCATTTAGGTTTTTCCTTTCAAAGACAAGGAAACCAAACTCAGCGAACTGAGGTGACTTTCTCAATGTTACACAACTAGTTACCTGCAGAGCTTGAACTTAAACCAAGTTTTGTGGGCACCCAGCCCAGGGCTCTCTCCTGTGTATCACAACAAACTTGAAAGAAGTCAAGGTTGCAGTCGCCTGCAAGAAAACCTGCGATAGCTGCTTAAATAAGCAATTTGGTTTTCAGATGTGACCAAATCAAGGGTGTGTCTGAGGCTGGTGTGGGTGTTCAGTAATGCTATCAGATTCCAGACTCTCTAATTTTCTGCTCCCTCATGCCATCCTCAGCATGGACCCCAGCCAAATTACCAAGGTTCAAATCCTACTTTTATCACTTGTTAACTACAGAAACTTGGAGAAATGACTTCACATTTCTATGCTTCAGTGTTCACATCTTTAAGTAATAATTGTTATGAGATTTAAATGAGTTTATAGAAAGTGATTAGAAATATGTAGCTTAAAGTAAGTGCTAATTTATTTCAGCTCTTATTGTTATGGTTGTGGTTTCTGCTGTTGAAAGTTAGCTGCAGTACCATCAGGCATAATACCTGCTTTCCAGACAGAGAGAGAAAAGTCTCTTTATTGCAAACTTTGTCTTTTTATTCAGGAAGTGAACAGCTTCATACAAAACTCCCACTTGCACCTCACTGGCCAGAATTGAGCCACATGCCTACCCCTACCTAAAGAATAGTGTAGGAAATCAGGTATTTTAGACCACACAAACTGACATCCTAAATAAAATAGTGGATTTGTTACTAAGATATTAAGTGGGAACTCTCCAGTGATCTCAGGATCGCTGCTAACTTCACTGGCCTCAAACTTCCTAACTGTAATTGGAGGTAAAATCCATGACTAACCTAACTCAAGAGTGGTTGTGAAAATTAAATAACCAAAACATCATAATGCACTTTTTTAGCTCCAGAGTGATCTGTAAATATTTCACTATTTAGTCACTTCAGGTAGTAAGAGCACAGCCGTTGACTCCAAAACATGCTGAATGATACAGATATGAAATGATGGTGTTCCAGAAAAAAAGGACAGGAATAGATTTAACTCATTGCATGGTGTGAAAACCAGTGATTGTCTCAGGCTACCAAGCTCCACCTGAATTCCCTCCTCCTACCAGGTGTCTTACTATGGCCTACAGAAGGGAAAATCTTGTGTTCAGAGGGTCAGGGTGGGACCAGTTAATTTTGTAAGCAGCAGTACTATGGAAAATATCTTACAAAACCTATTAAAGAAGGGCTTTCTCTACATCTCTTAAAAGGCATAGGAAATGGCCTTTTCCATATTAAAAAGACTGAACAAAAGATTTTCATATCCTAAGGAAGACAAAGTGATTAGTGAGTGATGCTATGTGACATGTATAAATATGTCAACAAGTCTATGTGTAATTTCATATGTGCTTGTTTACACTAATCGTGAGTATATGTTATTTATGTTTACCTATCTCTTCACATATCTATTGTGTCTACTGTGTTAATATATGTGTGTAGTGCATAAGAACATATAATCCTATAGTCAAATTATTTTCAGACATTATTAAAATCAATTCTTAATATTTAAATATAAGAACTCTGCTGATCAGCAATAACTTGTATTGCTTCCCTGGGATCTAATGACTTCCCTGTCACTAGAGGAATCCAAGCAGTCTATGAACATCCACTTGATGGAGCTATGGTAGGAGGAATTCAAGCTGAAAAGGGGTGAGTAGTAGGGGGAGAACTGGATTCAGTGATCGTTAAAGAAGATTTTTAATTTTGTGAATTTTGAACATGTATATGTATGCAATACCACTTCTATCATACAGCTAAAGATCTAATCTTCAGCCTTCTCATCTCAACGAGATCTAGATCTAGAGGTAGATATAGATTTATGTCATATTTAGTAGAACACTTTATAGTTTTTTATATCTTGTTTTGTATTCTTTTGTTCTGACCTAATTGGTAAAACCCAATCTTAAATTTTTTAACATAAGGAGACAATAAGGATCATTTTAATCTAATGCAATTGTTTTACAAACTGAGGCCAGTTTCAAAGAAAAGAGACATACTTAAGGTCATTCAGCGAGACAATGTCAGTTTTCTATTCCTTTTCCAAAAACACATTCCAAAATGGAAATTCTTTATCAGGGCTTCATTCAGTATCTAAAGAATTTCTCTAAAAGAGCCTTTGGATAAATAAATAAGTCAAATGAGTAATTTCACAAAGATAATATTAGGAAGAATTTTTTTTGAGGTGATAGATCTTTCAACAGAAAGAATGAGTTGTCTTGGCCAGTTGGACATTCCACTTCACTATAGATGTGAAATCTGAAAGTAGATTTAATAGAGAGGCATTGCAAAGAAGATTCTGAAATGGCTGAGAATATTAGCTAGGATAATGCTAGCTGCTGTCACAGATAAACACAGAAATCTCAGTACTTAGTATAATAGTAGTTTATCTCTCATTTATGTGCAGTCCACTCAGAGTGGGGATTGAAATGGTCCATTCCATGCAACCATTTAGAAACCAAGGGTGAAGGAAGCTCAACTGTCTTCAACATGTGGCTTCCAAGGTCACCTGTGTGTCAGCACCCAAACCAGAGAAGAGAGAAGGATTACATAAAATGTTATTCATGGGCCACACCTGGAGGTCGAGCACATCACTTCCTCCTTATTCCATTAGCCAGAACTCAATCATGTGGCCACATTCAACTTTAAGAGAGGCTGAAAAATATAATCTAGCTTTCTGTGCCTGGGAGGAAATGAAAAGAGTTTGATGAACATCTTGCCAGTTTCTACTATAGTGAATGTGATCTAGATGACCTTTAAGGTCTCTTCACATCTTTTCTATATTTTCCATCACTCATTTTTTCACATCATTTTGTATTATATTTTTGTCTAATTTACCAGTTCAATTATTCTCTTTAATTGTTAAAACTGTAGTTAAACCCATCCATGTTCTTCATTTTAATTCCTATATTTTAAAGTTCTAGAATTTCCATTTGGTTATTTTATAGATTTCATTTTTTGCTGAAAATTTTAGCATTATTTTTTATTTGCTAAACGCATTAAGCATAGCTATTTTTAATGTGTCTTTCTCGCAACTCTAATTCTGAATACCCCATAAACCTGTGTTTGGTGTGTGTGTATGTGTTTTCTACTGATTTTCAGTTTTATCTCTCATCTCTTTTTATATGTTAATAAATGCTGCCCATTTTATATATAAAAAACATCATGAATAAATTTAAACTTAGATAATATATTTACCTGTAGAAATATGTATATTGATGTTAGGCACACTTAGTGGCCATAGCTTTCCTGGATCAATCCAGTTTGAGGTTACAGCGTCTTGAAGCTAGACTTCATTCTTTTGGAGGGAAATGCATTCCTTGTTCACTATTATTCCTAATGTAGATTTTAACTTTTCAACTGACAGTTAAAATGCTTATTAAAATGTCACTCCATAACTTGGGAGCCTAAACTACAGATTTTGCTCTCAGTTCCAGAAATCTGGTGAAGCTCTATGTACAACTTCTCAACTTCTTGGATACCTATTTCAAAATTAGCGAAAAGGAATCCTAAACACTGGGCTCATACTCCATACTTAGACCTATAAATTTTCAATGACTACATCCCCATTTCCTTCAAAATGAATTGCTCATTTGTTCATTTCGGGTTAGCTTTTCTATTTATCGGTAACAGGATGGTTACCAATTATTTAACTCATCTTATGTGTCTAGCTAACTAGCTATAAGCTGTACTTAAGAACCATTTTTTCCCTTTAACAATACACCGTGACAACTTTTCATATCAATATGTAGCTGCCTTATTATTTTTTTGATTTTGGCCCATTACATTGTGTAAATACATGCTGCTTTATTTAGCTAGTTCCCTAGTGATGAATTTAGGTTGTTCACACAATTATTTGTAGCAAATATTATTATGCATAGATGCAAATATATCTATAAGATAAATTAAGAAATATAATTTCTACATATTACAAATTGTCTTCTAAAAATTTGAACCAATTGACATTTCTACCAGTAGTGTGTGCGAATTCATGTTTTCTCACAGGCTTGCCACCACTCCAATTTATCAAACTTAGACATTTCTAAATCACTTTTAATTGTGCTTTTAGATTTCCTTCTCTGTCCCTTCCAGCCTAATCTCCATTATGAACACATAAATTTATAAATCATAAAATATGATCATACCATCTTTCTTCAAAAAATTTTTGCCTCCCCACAGTCAAAGGATGATTGCATTTGCACAGACTAGCATTTCCTCTACTCTCTGCTACCTCCCAGTCCCATCTCCTGGACCACTACCTGTACTCAACTAGTCATATTTATGTTTTCCTAAATACATCATGCTTTTCCACCCCTTGCCACCTTTGCATGTTCTCTTCCTCTCTTGAGTGACCTTTCATATTTTATCTGTATACAAAAAGAACTCATACATCCAGCTCACAGGTTACATATTCTTTTGAGAAACTTTCCCAAGTTTTACCTCTCCCACCTTACCACCCACAACACACACAATGTGTAGTCAATTATTCCCTCCTTTACATCGCTATTGTTCCTTAAAAATACCTCTTTCTTAGCACTTAGAACACTGTGTTTATGTTTGTAAGTTGTTCTCCCCCACCATTAAATTATAAGTTTATTCAGAGAAGGGCTGTGTCTTATTTATACTCTTCACTCCAATGCCCAGCAGAACACCTGATTGCAGACATAGCACTGAAAAATAATTTTTCAAAAAGTAAGTTCAGTATAGTTACTTCTGCAAAATGCTCCCATTATAAGTGTTTTTAAAGCAAATTCCAAGTCTCCAGGACTTGGGAATTATTTAAATAAAATTCTGTTTGTCCTAGATTTAGCATTCAAATCTCAGTCTGAGCATAAAAAAACTCAAGGGGAAAACAATAGAAGTTTGAGTTATTAGATAGAATTTATGCTTTGTACAATAGTTTTCTTCTCAATACCTAAAGCCATTTGTATTCTTGATTATGTGACTTCATTGAAAATTAGAAGTTGCTTATTATTTAGACCCTTAAGCTCATCAGGAAAAGTGTACATTGGTTAGCGCTGATTCTACAATTCCCATCAAAATAGGCAAATGTTTTTAACTAATTTGACCTCTGGTATGGGACCTTTCTTATGTTTACTCTTTGTGCAGTCCCTCTCAAAAAGATACACTTATTTTTTAGACAGATTTTGACAGGAAGGGTTCTTATTCTAGTGATAGGAAATATAGGAGAAGAAAAGCACAAGTGATTTGTTTTAGAAAAACGAATCTGTGTGCTTACCAAGGAATATTTTATCACCCCAAGGAGATAATATTTTCAACCTATTTCAATGCTGTGTAGCACAGGCCCCGGGAGACTGTAATGACACCAGCTATGATTGTAATCTGTGACTCATCTCCTCCCTTAAGGGGTTCTGATTTGCTATACCCCAGTGGCTCATCCATTTGGTACCTCGTGTGATTGGATTCTGCTCCCGACTAGATGTTCCCATCTAAAGAGCCAAGACAATATCCATCTCCTTGGATGTCTAGAAACATGATAATGCCTGTGGTAAATATGGTTTCAGTGTTATTCATTTGAATTCAATGCAGTTGTCAGAATTAAAGAGGCTTGAAGTAGCAGCAATTTTAAAGGCCTTAGTGCTTGAACTTTCTCTAAAACATCCCCAGCAAGTAGTCATAGCACCTTTATTGGAGCATTTCCCACATGGCAGCTCACCACCTGTCCCATGTAATTTAGGAAGTCCATCCCTTATTAGTTGAGAAGAAACTTTTTTCTCAGTTGTTTCCACATATAAGCCCCAGCAGGAAATCTAATTTTCTTTGGGGTTTCTCTCCTGGTTTTGCTCTTCTTCCGTATGAACATCCTCCAAATATTGGAAGAGTCCTCTCTTAGAGAGATGAATCATTAATTCTCCTCCTGCCTAAACCATCCATACTCTTTCAAATTCCCCTCCAAGAGTGTGATTTTGGGTCTTCACCATATTGGTCATTCACTATCTTGAAGCTGTCCACTTTCTGCATTGTCTCAGCTTTGTCAAAGGGTCAATTGGATGGGTTTCTTACTGAATGCACAAGAATCAGAAAACTAGAGAGGTAATAAGCAGATTATTCCATTCTTACTACCTAAAATAGCCTTTAAAAACAGATCCTCTCTTCATGCACAGAGCTTTTCAGAACCCCTTTATTTATGTCTTCAGTGTGATGACCTTTTCCTCCACCTTGTTATGATACTACAATGACTTCTTAACCTTTATTTTCCTTGGTGGCTTCCTCTGTGGTTGGCTGTGAGCTCTTGCATATTACAAGGAATTGGGTGAATGTGGAATAAAAACTTCAATAAGCATGAATATAGAAAGATTGGTACTTTGGTGTCAATTAATACTGGTTCTACTTCTTTCCTGTTGTGTGTTTTTAAAATATCACTTTGTGTCTCTGATCCACAGGTTGGTTCCTTGTCTACAAAGTGGGTGCTCTCAATTATCATTATGGATTATTATAAATTAGTGATTATATCATCGATATCTATATATATGTATGTGTGTGTATGTACACACACACGAGAGAGAGAGAGAGAGAGAGAGAGAGAGAGAGAGAGAGTTTAAGATAATTTCTGGAAAATAACAGATGCTTACTAAATAGTAAATTTAATTATTTAAAAAATGTTCTTCACCTTGTAACAGTTTACATTGTGAATCTCTTCCAAGGTGTACCATCTTGAAAAAGTTATTTGACTCTCTTATTTCTAAAATTGCTTAACAGTTAGAACTAACATTTAAGGTGGTTTCGTAATTGAGATAATATGCTAAAGAAGTGCTCACAATTTATTAAATATGATAAATGTTCTAGGAGTAAAAATTCAAGAGTATGAAGTACTCCCCCCAATACCCTCAAGGAATATCCAGTTCGTGAGTGAGACAAGAGGTCAATAACTAATTACATGCAGCATTAAGATAGAGATACGTGTTGGAGATAAGAACAGACATAGTCAACTCATGGAGGAAGAAAGGAAGGGGAAGGTGGAGTGATCAAAGAGAGCATAGCACAGGGTCTTAAAAAATGAATGGGAGTTGGATAGGTAGGTCAGGGGAAGAAGGGCATTTTTAAAAAATAAGAGAACTTTTGTAAAGGCATGGCATTTCAGAAAATAATATTTTCATTTGGAGAAGAGCAAATATTTTCATAAGAATAAAGTGTAGAACATCAGGCAACAGAAGCTTATGAGGCCAGACATGAGGGGACTTATATTCTCGGTTAAGGAATTTGGATTTTATCCTGTAAGCAGCAGGTTGCTATTGAAGGCCTTCAGTCAAGAGCGAATTCATCTGATTACAATTTTAGGAGTGTTTTGCCAACGACTTTGTGGAGGATGAATTGAAGCAGGCACAAAATTAATCACCAGAGGACCTCAATTAAGGCTATGTTACTTTACCTCCTTCCCGCTCCTAATCCTTAATATATCTGAGTCATTCACGCAGAAATTCAGAGTGTCAGCCATTTGGCAGTAAAACTCCAAAAGGAATTGAAATGCCTGGAGAGATAATTGTTGCATTTTATTTCTTACTGCTACATTGGCAAGCCCCAGAGATAAATAAAATCCAGACCCCAGAAATCAGTAAGCACCCTTGCCATTTCTCCCTCCCCTTGCCTAATGCTTGATCTTTTCACCATAAAGACTGCCGAAGATTCCTGGTAATTAGCTTTGGCTTCATCATTAAAACACCCCACCAAATTATATGTTGTCTCCTTCAACCCAACCTCTGTGTGTGTTTGTTCATGGAAGTCCTTCCTGCCCCGTTTCTCTGGAATGGAGTGTAGAAATGTGAGGGTTGTTTTCATGGCCATAAACTTTCAAAGCCAAGAATAGCTGCTCTAGGACATTCCTGGAGAATGTGGTATGTGCACATGGAGTGTGCAATCCATGCTTGAGTTACAAGATGTGTAAGCATAAAGCATTGCAATTTGGCGCATGTGGCAAGCCTTGAACAAGGCCCAGTGTTTGTGTATTTGGAATGTATCATGTGAATGCTTCATTGCATCAGGACCTTTCTCATACTAGGAACATGGTTTGTAGTTTAGAAAACTTTGTCCCTGTGGTCTTCCCTGGAACAGAAAGTTTGGGCGTACTCAGGTTATAAGGAAGATAAATTCATTCAGCAGACCCATTGGTGCCTCACATGTACTGTGAATATAAAATTGAATAAGACCTATACGTTACCCTATAACTGCACTATAACATCAGTCACTAATGGCGACCCTGTGTTGAGTGCTTACTATATCTAGTCGCTTTAGGAGATACTTCCCATTTTTATCTCTTTAGTCTCCATAAAAACTATGAAAGATATACAATTATTATCTTAATGTCACAAAAGGAAGCTGAGATTAAATAACTTGGCCAAGTTCATAGAGCTATTCAGTGTCACAGCTGGCAATCTACACAGATCCTTATCATTCAAATGTCTGTGCTATTTTCACTGGATTTTTTTTTTTTTTTTTGCTTTAGTTGCAGGCAATGAAGTGTATAAACAGAGACAGTAACAATTCTGAATGATAAATGATTAGAGGACACAGCGAAAGGGGCTTGAGATATCAGAGAATACTTTGATGAGGGGAAGATATTTGAGCAGAATTCTACTTGATAAGTATGAGTCTCTAGGAAGAGAGAAAGGGGATGAGCATTTTGACAAAAGGCATGAAAAGGACCAAAGTTATGAAAGAACAATGCCATCTGTATTGTGGATGTCCCATTGGATGGTATGATGAGGAACTGTCAGAAGTTCAGGCTGGTAAAAATGTATGTTCTTTGGAAGAGAGTTCAGATAAGACTGGAAAGGTAGTTTTGGGTCAGATTTTGAAAGATTCTGTACACTATGATAATGAATTTAGATTTTATCCTGCAGCCAAAATATCTTCCTTGAATTGGTTGCAGAACCACCTGATAGCCTTTTAACAATAAAGTATCAGGCCATAGCTCAAGACATTCCGATTTATTTGGACAGTGATTAGCAAACTTCAATGTTTATCAGAATCACCAGGAACACTAATTTAACAAAATAGAGACTCACCTTTATATTTTTACAAAGTTTCCCTTATAATTCTAATGTACTTTAATATTTGTAAACTACTTGTCCAGGACAAGAAATAAGAATCTATTTTTATAAGTTCTCTGGGTGATTTTTATATGCTACGAGATTGGAATACAGAAAACCAACAGAAATTGTGCTATTATTGCTTAAATAGTTGATAGTTAAAAAAAAATAAATACTAATGTTATATTAAGGTTAAAAACAATATTAAGGTCTGGTATTAGAGAAAGACTCTCAGAAGATCAGTGTAACAGCAGACTATGCCTTTTTATATGTAAAATAGGAATAATAATAGGACCTATCTCATGCAGTTTTTGTAAGGTTAAAAATAGGGACACATCCTATTTTTAAATAGTTTGCATGTTTTGAATTTTATATAGATGGAATCATATAGTATGTGCTCATTTTTTTATCTGTTTTTTTTTTCCCAGCCTGATTGATTTGATATTTATTCTCATTCTTACATGTATTAACTGTTCATTCCTTTTTGTTTGTGAGCGGTATTTCATTGTATAGACTCCTGTCAGGGTTTGTGTGTCAATTCACACGAATGTCCATTCACACAGAACTTTTGGGCTGCCTCCAGTCTGGGACAATTTTTTAAAAAGTTGCTATGGACATTCATGTAAAAAGAAAATGACCGTGTGTGTGTGTGTTGTGTGTGTGTATGGATGGCTGGATATAAATCAGGTAGTTACTCAAGGAATCCTTCTTCTTCTAACACTGCATACATAGCCCAAGTATGAGCCTCTTCTATTCCCCAATTTCCCAGTCGTACCCAGACCTTAATGTTATTTTATTACATCTACCTGAACATTTTTAAGGTGAAAAAAAATGAAGGCCAACACCCCATCTCAACTACAAAGCCCAACTTTGAATCTCTAGTTCATCACCTTTCCTCTATCTTAGCTTCCAAACCATTCTAACTCTGCTTATTATTTTATTATTTTTTAAGTTAAAGCAACATGCCTTAGTCTATTTGAGGTCTTCTGTGGATTGACTTATCCTGGTTCATCTTCAACCCCTCTCTTGCAAGCATCCAACTATCTAGCCCCTTCAACATGCTTGCTAATTTCCTAAACCAGCCTTGCCATCACTTCACTGAGCCTTGCACAGAATCCCCTTACTATGTGGTCTGCAAGGTGAATACTCTGCTTGACCTCCCACCTTCTATATGTACCCTTCTTGATTCCTCAGTGTGTAGGTACTTGCTCTTTTTTTACTCTTCTGCTGTAATGCTGACTGTGCTGTACTTAGATCAATTGTGTGTGTGCTTACTATTAAATTGCCAGCTAGTTTCTAGAATCTCAAATCCATAACAAAGCTGTTGCGGTCATGCTTACATTTCTGAAAGAGTTAGAGATTTGATAAACTAATCAATGCCAGTCTAAGTTGGTTCTGATCCAGAACTGGTTCTCATAACTTCCCCTTCTCTAGATGATGCTGAAGTTTCACTCAAAGGAGACATTCAGCTTGGAGAAAGATCAATTTATATTTTTAGTGAGTCATTGCATTTTGGGATATTCAGTTGCTTATGTCAACTTTGAGAAAGCATGTACATTGGCATGAAAAAGTGTTTTCAAATCTTTGGTGTCTGATTAGATCATTGAAGTCTGCCTAGACAAACAATTTAAACAAAGAAAATCTTAGGCAGTTGGTCAACAAATATTTGACTATGATGAACCAGGTACTTGTCTAAGCTATAAAGCAACAGAACAACAGGCATTCCACATCTTCAAAAACTTCCATTTTGGTGGAAAGAGGCAATAAATATATTGGAAAATGCTCTAATATTAGATTCTCAGAAGCGCTATTGTAGAAACACTTTTGGTGGTTGGTAGTAAAGGAACTATTTAGTGAGGGAAAAGAGGAAAAGATTGTCTGAAGACATGATATTCAAGACCTTTATAATAAGGAGTCATCTATGCAAACATCTTGGAGAAAAGCACCGCACATAGAAGATGTAATATCAAAGGCTCTGGAATAAGAAGGAACCTGACATCCTCTCGGAAAAGCCACTATGGTGGGAACATATAAATAAGGAGAAGAGTGGAGGGAGATGAGTTAAAAGATAAAGGCAGGTCCAAAAACCTAGGACTGTGTAGACCAACATGGTTTAAGTTTTATTCTGGTTGCAATGGGAAGATATTAGAGGATTTTAAGAAGTAGTATGACCCACTTTATGCTATTCAATGTTCCCTCCTTCTGACTGCTGTAATGGAAGGTAGACCATGGAAGGGGCTCCCAGGGTCCAAGTGAGGCATGGCGGTGGCTCTTAGACTAGAATAATGGCAGAGATAGAATGATAACCTTTTAGAATTTTTTTTTTTTGATTCAACAGGACTTACTGATGGTTAATAATTAGGTCTGAGAAAAAGAGAGCAATCAGGAGTGACTTCTTTTTCATCTGAGTAATTGTATGGATGGTGCAGCAATGTACTGAGATGTGGAACACTTGAGAGTATCTGTTTTGTGTGTTTGGGGACATGAAGAATCTGCTTCAGCCATGTCATCTGAGATGCTTGTTTCACATCCAAGTAAAGATATTGAATAAGCAGGTAGTAATCAGTGCATGATTGGAATTTAAAGCCATGTGTAAAGTTGAAATGAGAGATAGAAGAATCAACATTGTCTAGTACTGAGCCAAGGCATGCCAACGTTTAGAATTCTGGAAGACAAGAGGGTTCTAACAAAGAAAAATAAGAAACAGTGTCAGTGGAGGAGGACAAAAACCCCAAGAGTGTGGTATTTTGGGAGTCAACAGAAGAAATTATTTAAAAAATGGAAAAACAAGTAAACTATGGGGGTAAAATGCTACTGTAGCAGAGTAAAGAATTGACTTCCAACATGTTTCAGATCCAGATCTCTTTTGAATCTCAGTGTCATGAATAAATACTATATGATTCTAATCTGTGATAAGAGCTACAAAGCAAAAGAACAGGAAGCTATGAAAGGGATTAATGAGGCAAATTGATATTGGAAGAGGGTCAAAAAGATTATAGGAAATGATATACAAACAATTGAAGTATGAATAGAATTATCCAGGTGGTAGACAACTACAGATAGGAAAGAGATTGGTATATACCAATAACTAAAAGTGGCCAGGCCATTTGTAACCAGGAGCAAAGTGGAAAGAGATGAGGTTGATAAGATGGACAAGTACCAGATCTTATTTGCTACGCTAAGGAGTTAGTCTGTTTTTCAATCTAAGTGCACTTGATGATTATTTTTTTTAAGCACAGAAGATACATGGTTCGATGTACATTATTTTTAATATTTAAAAGATTATTATTGTATGGAAAACAGATTTTAAGGAGGCATGAATAGAGATTGGGAACCCACTTAGGGAACTATAACAGTAATCTAGATAAGAACTGATAGTGTCCTATACTTGAGTGCAAGTGGAGAAGATGTAGAAAAGAGAAAAGAATCAAGTATGTTTGGAAATTAGAGTGGAAATTATACTACACTCACATAGTCTCAATAAATAACGAAGATGTTATATATGAGAAACAGTAAAGGTGATATATGTAAAAGACAATCATAAGATCTAGTACCTAATGGTCTTTCAATAAATTTTGAATATACTGAGTTCCTGAGTTGGAAGGAAAACTTTATGGAGAATCAGAGAGTATACAAATGGCAAAAAATCAAGACGGCTTAGAAGCTACACAGATCTGAGAGTTGAGTTCTGAATTTGAAGCTCACTAGCTGTGTACTTGGAAGAGACCTTGTACTTAGTAGATGTTCAATAACTTTTGAATGATAATGTAATTACAGAACCTTGTACAATTCTATAATCTCTGTAAAAATTAACATCCCCTTATTAAAACGGAGATAGTAATGCCTCATAGAACTATACTAAGAAATAAATGAGATGATACATGTAACACCTATCAGATGATTAAGTGAGGTAATGTATAATAGCATATGCATATAGCAAGTTCTCAAAGAATTAGCAGCAGCTGTTACTGCTATTGCAACAAATATTGGTTGGTAATTAGTGGAGAGAGATGTCACTATAAAAGTATGCAGAATCAGATTGTGAATGGTTTTATATGCGATGGTGGAAACGAAAGTGATGTTTTGAGACTTTCTTTTTTAATATTGGTATTTGCTGCTATAAATTCTCTATAAATACTGCTTTAGCTTTAGCTATATCCCATGAATTTTTAATGTGTTCAGTTTTTCTTTAGTTCAAAAAAAATTTTAATGTCCACTTTGATTTATTATTCGACCATGGAATAGTTACATGTGTATTACTTAGTTTCCAAATACTTTTTGATTTTCAAGAACTCTTTCTTATTGTTAATTATATTGAGTCATGAAATATATGTGGCTTGAACCCTTTTAAATTTTTTGAGACTTGCAATATGGCTTTTAATATGGTCAGTACTAGAAAATGTTCCATGTATCTTGAAAAAATATATATTCTGCTCTTGATAGGTGGTGTGTCTACAACTGTCAGTTAGGTCAAGTTGATTAATTGTTGGTTCATCCACTAGATCTTTACTGATTTTCTTTCTTCTTTGTCTATAAATTATGGAGAGCAGAGTGTTGAAATAGTTGACTATAATTGTAGATTTGTTTATTTCTCCTTGTAGGTCTATCAGTTTTGTTTTTTTTTTTTTTTCTTCAAGTACTGTGAAGTTGTTTCTTTGGTGCATAAACATTTAGGATTCTCATGTCCTTTTAATAAAATGATCCTTTCTATATATACAAAATTATCATTTCTCTCTGATACTTTTGAAAAAGTAATCTACTTTTTCTGATATTAATATATACTATGCTTTGAGCACAGTATCCTTTTGATTATTATTAGCATGACATTTTTTTCCATTCTTGAAGTTGTAACCCATTTATATTTCTAAATATAAACTGAGTTTCTTGTAAGCAGTATATAGTTCTCCCTTTTTTATACAGTTTTGTAAACTGCCATTTAATTGGGATTTAATCATTAAATGTGATTATCGATATGGTTAGGCTTAAATCTAGTAACTTGCTATTTGTTTTCTATTGATTTCTATCTAATCTGTTATTATCTGATTGGTTGCTAGATGGCTTGTATTCCTATAAATACTCTTAAACTTTATTCTGGGATGCACTTAAATTGCTTGGAACAATCTAATACTTTCTAAGTTTGCCTAACAAGAAGAACCAGAGGAGGCTTTAGTCTAGTGCTAAATTTATTTCATCACCAAGGCAAAATTTATCTGAAACTCTACCTGCTACTCTACTGATTATGAGAAACATTTGCTTCAGACGCTGGGAATAAGAACTCTTTCCAGCACCCTGTGCAAGCTCTGGCAATTGTTTTCTATAATCTTTTTAGATAGTGGTTTTCTCCTCCTTGGGTAGTTTCCAAACATGCATATTCTGATCAATACTCAGATAAGGACTAGGGGGCCCTCTGTAAGTCTGAGGAGCTCTCTGAGTTGCTCTCTTTTTATCTGATACTCTGCCCATGAACTATCTTATCAACACAAAGTATTCTGGATAACATGCCTTAGGCCCTCTCCTAGTGCTGTGGACTGGAAACTCCCTCCAGGCAGTAAACTGGGGAAATTGTAGGGCTTACCTCATTTGTTTCACCTTTGTCGTGGATCACTCTTTTGCCCTACCTGATGACCAGTGTTTAAAATCTGTTGTTTCATGTATTTCTTTTTTTTTTTTTTTTTTACTTTATTTTAGACAGGAGGTTACATCTGGTCCCAGATACTATCTTGGCCAGAGTCCACAGATTTGAATTTGATAGTCTTAAACCCAATGAGGAATTTACACTCTATCATTTCATGAAGGTAATGAGAAGTAGTTGAACTGATTTATGTGTTTTAAGAAAATAACCCTGATAATGTTAAGGAAGAGAGTTTGAGGGGAGAGAGGCTAGGAGCACAATGGTTATATATAGTAGATTCTAAGTAGTTATTTGCTGGATAGAGGATGAGGGAATAAAACAAAATTAGACAAATGAACAGTCACTAGATAACCTCAAAAGTTGAGTGAGAAAATTAGGAACCAGAAGTTTTCTGAGCAAACCTAGGGAACAAGAACTCACACATGTTAAGCTTTCACTTTTATTGGATAGAAAAGATTTGTGTTAAGTGCCTTCATTGCTTACTTGCCTTTGTGTGAAAGAGAATGAGAGGAAAATACATACATACATACATACATACATGCATGCTAATAGAAATGGGTGAGGCTAAGATTTGTTAACATCATAGGCAATTGTTCCTTTCTAATGGAGATTTATTATTATTATTATTATTATTATTATTAATTTATTTTAAAGTATAAATGGCATTTGTACAAGGGTTATCATTTCTTCTCCCTCCTCCCTTCCTGAAAACTAAAGGAATAAAACAAAACTAAAGGAAAAAAGCTAGAATTCTGATGTTTTCCAAATTCTGTCCATTTCTGATTACATGTATCCCTACATTTACCCTTCTGCACAAATGATACTTAAGAAGATTGTTGAGAGGAAAAATAATCTTCCCCTGTAATGTTTTCTTATTCAGGTCTAAACACTGCTCCATAGGTCTTAAAACTGAACTGGACAGAGACTAAAGAAACTACATTGTGAACAGGCCTGCCAGGACCCCTAGGGAATAAGAAGCTAATCTATTATTTATGCTTTCTACTTACATTATTTGGATTTTCAAGATAATCCCAAACACAATGGCCTCTGGGCACTCAAACACAGGAAAAGGCAATGATTTATTGACAAATAATGTTAACAACACAAAGATAGACTGGAACAAATATGGAGAGTAATAGCCAAACTGCAGATAACTGGAGACACTGTATTGGGAAAATAGGAACAAAGTCAATTGTCTTTATTACTTACACACAGACCTAGTACCACTAAAACATAGAGCCAAGAATGTGGTATAATATGAGGAGGAAGAGACAAAGAGCTTTTGAATATCACAATTAGAATGCATGTGATAGCAGTCATTTGCAGATGTCTTTCAAACCCATTCCTTCTTTAAGGCCTTGCAAGGTGGGTGGGAAAATTTTCCTAGTGACCCAGAAAAGGAAGTGAATAAAAAGAAAATGAAAAGAAAAATTTAGAGATGTTAAGAAATTTGTTCTACATCTCATCTGTCTTATACTTTTGTACCCAATTTCTTCCCCTTGTGGTGCAAGGCCTCATAGATATCAAAATCCCCGTGATTCTGCTCCTAGAGCTGCAGAGAGTTTCTGTGGGGTCTTATGATTCATTCCAAATCTAAATTCTGGAGATTCCAGTTTATGCCTAGTTAGATAACACTTGGATTGACCCTTCTGTAGAATCACTATGTGAAGTGGTGAATGTGTTAATTATCTTGATCTTGGTAATCATTTTACTATGTATGTATATCAAATCATCACATCATACACTTTAATATATACAATTATATTTGTTAATTATTTTTTATCAATTAAGATTTTTTTGAAAAGCCTATTATGCTCTTAAATTTTATTAAGAATCCCAAAAAAGATTTTATGTCGGTTATATCCAGCAATATTTGTTGTATAAGAAATCAAAACTGAGAAACTAAAAGTATATATTAGTCATTTAAAATAATAATGAATAAATTATTTCAGGTTAACATAACATACTCAAAAGTATTTTCCAAAAACAAGAGAAAAGTGAGTCGTTTTACATTTTTTCAAATATCTTTGATGTGGCATTATAAAAGATAGCTGGATTATCATATCTGGCATTGCATTGAATCTGTTGCAAAAATTACACATCACATAGCTTCTGGAAAATTCCTCTGTGTATCATGAGACACTGAGAGTAAAACATGCAAGTAACATACTAGTATTATTAAGAAAATAATAGGTTTCACCTCATAAACTTCTTGAAAGAGCTTGGAGACCTATAGGGATTCCTGGACCATACTTTGAGGACCACTGAGCTAAATCAGAGCATGGGAGTGCGGGTCCATAAGAAGAATGAATACCAAAAAAGGAGGCTACACTGTTAGTTAGGGGCAGCTGATACAGAGCATTGACAGCGCTGCTGAAGTAGTGGGACTTTATTTTGAAGGCCAGTGTTTCACACACAGATTGATGTCAATGAAATGTTATTCTGAGTGATGTTAGTAGGTATGTGCTGGAAAGGATGTTTTATTACCAAAAAGTTTGAAATGGTGTACATTGAGGTCCCCAACACCTAGGCCACAGACTAGTATCAGTCTGCAGCCTATTGGGAATCAGGCCACACAGCAGGAGGTGAGCGGCTGGCAAGTGAGTGAAGCTTCATCTGTATTTGTAGCCGCTCCCCAGTGCTAGCATCACTGCCTCAGTGCCACCTCAGATCCTCAGGCATTAGATTCTCATAGGAGTACCTGTCCCCAGTGCCAAAAATGTTGGGGACTGCTGTTGTATATTGTGTCCGCTTATAAGATTCACAATTCACATAGCACATTCAAGGCTTGTGGGAAGCCTGCAATAAAAAATAGAAATCAGAAAACTATGTAACCTGATGTTTCCCAGATTACTTGAGCAAGGAAAACCTCACTCACTGCACATATTTTGACTTCTTCCTAGAAGAGTATATTGCTAGATGCTCTGCTGGGTAATGCTTCAGTCATTCTCGGGAACCATCAAAGGGCTTTTAGCAGAGGAGTCTCAGGTGAGGGTACATTCACAGAAATGTCTCATGCTTTTGGGTGGAGATAAAGTTTAAGGATTGAAAGACTGGAGGCAGGAGGACCAACCAGAAGGCTCTTACATGTGAGAAATGATGTTTGAGCAAAACTTATGAGGAGTAAAAAAAGGAGAAGTTGAATTAAAAAGAGAATAAAGTGATCTAAATCATCCGTCTCCAAAACAGGGGTGATCCAACCCTTTCAGTGCCAGAACAAAATATGAGAATTTCTATTTGTTCCTTTTCTCTAATCATTTCTTATATACTCTTTTAGTGTTGTGTTTGTTTAAAATGTACCCAATTCATTAGAAGAGAGGCAATATTAAATAGCAAATCAAATGATACAAGTACTAACTCATTAGAACAGGCGCTTGTCTAGGGCTGGAGCAGAGTTATACTGATGGTCCAGGCATTGATGCTTTAATTGCTACATCATGGAGAGGCCTGGGGAGGAGGAGTTGGGGTAGCCATATTGGTGGTCGCGGCAGGGTGGGGATAGGACACAGGGTGTCTTGAAGCACTAAACTGAACAACTGATACAAGCATACCAGTGCACACAACCAAATATCTTCCAGATAGGTATGTCTTTTTGAATATCCACTTAAATATAAATTCAATACCTTGGAATGCAAGATTTTTTAAGACGAAGATTACAGATCTCACTGTATATAAAGGGTTCTCCTGAGGCCTATGTATAATATTCCTAGCGTGGTCTAGTCAGTAAAGCAGACAGAGGACTGTTGTCTCTCTCTCCCAGACCATTATACTGTTGGTACAACTGAGACCACTTCAGTAGATTCAAAGAAACTTAAAAGCAACACGCGGCAACTTGAAAAATTTCCAGCCCAGCTTTAGTTTTGCTTCTACCCTGGAAAGGCATAGGTAAAAGTAATAAAGGAGTTCTGAGAATATGTTTTCATGCCTGTGTAGAACACCTTCATGAAACGTGCCTGTACTCTGTCCTAGAGGAAGCTCCTACCAACGTGGGAAAACCACAGCTTCAGGGGCAAGGGCTACCACTGGATCTGATACAGCAAATGATAAATGTTGCTTTGAACTATTGCCCAAGGGTTTTTGTATCTCTTCAGTCTGGTAGCAAAAGCATGGGACAGGCCAGGCTCTATGAGAGTGATTATGAAGTTGAGGAATGCACTGAGAGTAGAATAATACAGATGATCACAGAGCTTTAGGATTCCTTCGTTACTGGGGACCTAGTAACTGGCCCATGGCCTGTTAGGGGCTGCACAGCAGTGAGTGGTGAGTGAGCAAGCAAAGCTTCATCTGTATTTGCAGCTGCTATCCAATGCTAGCATCACCACCTCAGCTGCACCTCAGATCATCAGGCATTAGATTCTCATAACTGGTCCCTGGTGCCAAAAGTTTGGGGACCACTGGCATAGAGTATGCAATGGAAATGTTAGCTGCTTCTTTTATTACTACTACCACTACTAATGATGGCACTATTGCTCATTAAAAGTCTCAGAAAAAGTCTGAGGAAGGTGATGATTTTTAAAGGAAGAAACCTATTTTCAGGAAAATTAAGTCACCTGCTAAGATCATGACTTCTTCAAAATAAGTGAAGGTATGCAAGAGAATTGGAAAGAAAAGAGGGTGAGAAAAGTTATATTCCCAAAAAAGTCACAAAATGCCAGCTGGTCAGCATGAAGTCAACTTTAGGAATACAGCATACCTTGCGTTAGCTGTAGGTGGGTTCCATTGCTGGAGATTTTGGAGACAGTTTCCCTGCTGGTTGGCCAACCCTGTTAGAAAATGTGACAAGAGAAATTACCTATATTCTTGAATGGCACAATGAAGCAGTCAATTGTGCTGAATTTAACTCGGTTCCTTTTTTGAGACATTTCCTTTAAAATTAAATGTCCTGAAAGAACTTTATAGCTTATATTTTTTCAGATATACAAATAATGTTTTTCTAAACTAGATTCAAGTGACTGACTTATTCTTTACACAAACATTCACTGAACACAAACTATGTTCCAGATGCTCTGGACATTCAACTGAAAGATTTAGAACAAGTTCTTGAAGACCTCAGACTCTTATAGCACAGACATGGAGGCCTGTATAATACCATGGGAAGGGCTTCGACTGCTAATCAAAGACACAGATGATTTTTGGAACAATAGGAAGTCACAGAATGATTCTAAGTGGAGATTGATAGGATTCACTAGCAGGGATGCCTTTGGAGACATGAGTAGGATCCAGGCAAGAGAGGGCAGGTACGGAAACAAGAAGAATGACATCTAAGAGAATGAAGCCTGGTGATCAGTTGTGTTGGGCCAGTAAGGCAGGAGAAATAGTTGAAGATATCTATAAGGAGAATGCCTTGTGCCTTCAATGTATTCATCAAACAGATATTCACTAAGCACCTACTGTGTGTCAGACCCCATGCTGCAAGTTGAGGACAGAGCAGTATAGCTCAAAGACACATGCTAGGATAGACAGGGGAAAGCCCCATGGAAGTGCAAAAGAAGGGTTCCTGCTTCTGAAAGGAAGCAATATCTAAGAGACATCTTTAGGAAGAATGAAAGTCAACTAGCTGAAAAGATAGAAAAGGAGTGTTGGAAGCACAGAGCACATTTATGCAAAGACTCTGGACCAGGAAGTTCAGTGAGTCCTCCAGAAACTGGGCGGCATTATAGAGTAGGATGAAAAGAAATGAAAATGAGGATACAGAAGAGTGTCTTAAGGAAGGCAAGCAGGATGAGGAGGAATCGCCACCATTTCCTCCACGCCGACCTTCCCATGGCCTAGGGTATCTGGGATTCTCAAAGAGACAAGAACTGTCTGACGATGGAATTGGAGACAAGAGCCATGGCTTTGGTAGCTGGGATAACCACAGGAAATCTCTTTTCCTTCCCTTTCTCCTTCCCCTTGTCTTTCTCTTCCTCCTCCTCTTTCTTCTCTTCTCTCTACTCTGCTCCCCCACCCCACACACACCATGCTTTTTCTCACCTCTAGTCCTTTGTATGTACTGCTCTCCTTGCTGGAGAACTCTCCCTAAGGCTTCCTTCAGGCCACTGCTCAAGCATTACACCTTCTCCTAAACCTTTTCAGAACCAGAATAAGCTGAGTTAGATGTTTTTTGCTCTGTGTTTCTATAGCCAGGTGTTCCTACTCTGTCATCATTCCAGTTTGTCTACCTGTCTTTCCTCTTAGACTCAGAATTTCTTGTAGACAGAAGCATGTCTCATATTCTTGTATCTTCATACCTAATTGAAGCGCCTAGCATAATTGACATTCATAAAAAATGTCTGTTGAAATAATAAATGCAGAACTTATATCTAGTAAGTATAGCAATTCCTTTATTATCCCACACAAGTCTAAAATATCTCTGGATCACGGCACTATAGATAGAGTATGCTATTTAAATAGTCAAGACTTAAATAATAATAAAGCTAACATAACTGCACCTTTATGCTAAAAAGACTTCTAAGTACTTTATGTTATTAATTCATAATTCTTAACGGCAAATCCATACCCATTTGGTAGGTAAGGAAACCAAGGCACAGAGAGGTTAAGTAATTTGTCCAAGGCCACACTAGTAAACAGTGGAACTAGTAACTGATGGAGCTAGGATTCAAAGCACAACAATTTGATTCCAGATCAGCCTTAGCAAAGCAATTTCACATCTACCATCTGTCCCAGTTCATTTATCACGATACAGCAATACCTATGTCTTTATTATAGATGAAGAAATCAAGGGCTGAAGAAATCAAGTTGTTACTTATAGTCTCTAAAGAAATGATAGCCAGGCTACATCCATTTCCAGCCACCTTCCACAGCCATGTTTGATTCCCGAATATGCCTAAGAAACACAACACATATGCCCCCTGAGACTTTAGCCCTGGGCACTGTTTCACACCCTATCCTGGCAACCTTAGTAAAAACTGAAAATGGGGATAGTAAGGACATGTGATGCTCTTTTCGGTATACAATGTAGAAGCAAGACTGGGTGCTCCACTTTCCTTCTTTGGACTCCATACTTCCCTCGTTGCCTTCCAAATTCCTAAGGAGTAGCACTCTCCAGGAAACTGGTACTCCCCACACACATACCTTCCCAGCATAGAATGAAAACAAACAAACCATAATGAGAGAAGAATTTTTGTTGTTGTTTTTGTACTATCAAAAAACTCTTCCCATTATCGTAATGGCTTGATTATCTCCTTAAGGTTGTCATTTTGTCTCTAATCCATAATTGCGGATTATTTTGTTTCGAGGAAGGAGTGCACTGTGACCAATGTCATCAATCTTTCCAGGGCCATGTATGTCATAGCCTTGTTCCCTGTGAGTACAGCACAGTCTTATTTGTCTTTATATATTTTTTCCTTTGGCTTCCATAGGAATGTATATAAATAAAGGCTGGGTCGAACTCTTTCCAGATGCAATAATCAGAAAATAATACTTTTATCTCAGTGTCTTTAAATGTTAACAGAAGTATAGTTTTAACATAAAATTTGTATTAAGATGCTAAAGAGAAAAGTAGGGGAAAGGACTCAAAATATTCTTCATTCCTATTTGTGACTTGGATATGAACATTGGTTTCAGGTTGAAACTTGGCAGCACAAAGTATTTTAACAAAAGTAATTCGAAGCAATAAAATAGGTGGTTTGCCATTTTTATGTAAGTAGTAGAAGTTCAAAAAAGACAAGTAAAAAAAAAATCAAAGCATTATTGGTTTGGGGATCTTTATTGTACTCTCACAACTAAAAGAATTAAAGTTCCATTTTTCAAAGGTGAAATCTATAAGATAGTTCTGAGCATAGATGCTCACAAAAGATATAAGATGAATAAGTCTGATTCCCATGTCTGGTGCATGAATTTAATAGTTAATAATTAAAACAAAGCATTTGTAATCAATAATTAAAACAAAGTTTATATATGTTTTAAAAGAATCATGTATTAAGCATTCATATTGGTGAATGGTCCCCAACCTTTTTGGCACAAGGGACCAGTGCTCCTATGAGAATCCAATGTCTAATGATCTGAGATGGTGCTGAGGTGGTGATGCTAGCACTAGGAAGCAGCTACAAATACAGATAAAGCTTTGCGCACTTGCCCACTGCTCACCTCCTGCTGTGCAGCCCAGTTCCTAATAGGCCACAGACCCGTACTGGTCTGCGACCCAGAGGTTAGGGACCCCTGTGCTAGAAGATAAAATAAAAAATAAAGACAGAAGGTATTGTTTTCACTTTCAAAAGAGGCTAAAAGCCATGCACACAAGTAATACAAGGCAGAGAAGTAAAAATGGTTAGTGCTAGGTATGGAGGTGGGATGGAAAAGTGAAGTGGCTTTGAAGTTAGAGAAACTTGGGATCCAACATGCTGTAGACAAATTATGTCTCTGAACGTTGAGTCACACATCTGAAAAATAGGAACATGTACCTTGCAGAATTGTGAAACATTAATAATATGTAATATATGTAAAGACCTAGTCCTCTGCCTGACTCATTGCTACTATTCAGTAACTATCACCTCTCAGCCCTGTACTCCTTTGTGAGCTGAGAATGGAACGAACCACTATATGCTCAAATACTATTTTTCTGTTCCTTGTAATGATGAAACAGACACACAAAAAAGAGAGAAAGCTAGTTGCCCAGATGGCGTTACTCCGTGGCCAAGGCACAGTTACACAGCAGGCTCATTTTGAAAAGGTAGCCGGGGTTTGATTTGGACCTGTTTTGTCTCTCTGCTGTATCACAAATCCTCTCTACATAACTAGATGAGGCCCTGACATCCACTACTGTAAAAACCTACCCCAAAATGTTACATTTAATAGATGGAAATGAAATATTTGTAGTCTTTTTAGCATTTAATACTATTTTCTAAGCTTTGTATAAAATAAAATACATAGGGTAATACTTTTACTATTCCCATCAAAATTAATTTTGTTTACTGAAAGAACTCTTCGAGAGAAGGGAATTAAGTAGGAAGGAACTAATGAGAGGCCATAAAAAAACATCTGGAGCTTTCCCAGAAAGGGCCTATGTCTGAATGCAGGAGTGAGGATTTACCCAGGAGGGGAGCTTGTACAGAGCCGGAGAAGGCTGTCAGGGATGGGGCATCTAGATGCCATCATACACTAGTAATCAGCAGGAGTGGGCAATAAAATTTGTGATTTTCTTGCCAAAATGGCCATAAATAATGAATGGCATGAAGGTAATCAAAAACGGGGGAGGCGGAGGCACTAAGTGTGATTTGGAGTCCAGTGGGAATACTTATAATAACAGCAATGTTGAGATGCTATTTAAGCACTTTACATAATTTACTGTATATATGCCAGGCACATGCATAGTATCTGGTGCAGGAGGCGTTTTAGTGTCTTTATTTCAGAGATGAGAACACTCTAGGGAGGAAAATGGAAGAGTTAGGAGTCAAAAGCTAATTAGACAGACTTGAAATGCGAACCCCTGCCTGCCACTTCCCATCTGTGTGAACTTGCTGAGCTTTGGTTCCTCATTTACAAAAAGAAGATATAATTACACTGCAGTAGTGAGGTAAATGTTAGAGGTGGTGAATGTAGTGTCTAGCACAATTCTTGGTATGGAATAGTGCTGGATGTTCCATACAGGCACATAATAGGTGCTAAACTAATATGGTGGATGGGTGGGTGGGTGGGTGGATGGATGGATGGATGGATGGATGGATGGATCAATCAATGGATCGATGGATGGGTGGTTGAATAGGTAGCCAGCTAGATAGAAAGACACTATAAACTAACCAAAAAGCAAAAGATGGCAACTGAACATACAACTAGAGGCCTTTCATTTTTTTTTTCCATTTTAGTTTCAAAAGAACACTGAAAGAAGTTTAAGGGATATGTGATGAGTCCCATCTGAAATGTGAATCACTATGAAGCCTGATCTCAAATAATGTCCCTCACGCTCATTCAGCTAATTTAACTCTTCCACAAATATTAACTGAGTATCTACTCTTTGCTAGGTGCTATTCTAAGCATTGGGGATGTAGTCATAAAACATACAAAAAAAAAAAAAGAAAAGAAAAACCTTCCCACATGAAGCTTGCATTTATTGGGAGTTGGGTGGGGAGGGAAGACAATGAACACAGCAAATAATTAATGTATATGTGCATACCTTGAAGAGCTGTGGCAAGGACAGTAATCCCAATCCTGGGGCTGCAGGATCACACAGACCAGAATCAAAGACTGTGCTTGTCTACCACCGATAACATGACAAGTAGCATGATCAAAGATCCACAGCCTCAGCAATCACGTTCAGAACTCAATTTTGTTTCTCTTAATATTGCACATTTAACTGTGGCATGCATGTGGCAGAACTGGCGCCAAAGTGCAGAGGTCCCCCACTCTGTTATAGCTGAATCACTGAGAACCCTGAGAAGAGCTGACCTCGGGGCTTTCAGAACAATGGGAAAATTGGGGTCACTCTTTGGTCTATTGTGTTACATTAGTTGTGCTTTGGTTTTATAGTTTCATGGAACCGAAGCAGATGGAGTCCCTGACCTTGGGTGTTGACAAGCTAAAAAATAAAAACTATTCTCCAAGGCTACACGTGGTATCTGGCTAATATCACATTGTAGCTAAAGGTCAGTCCCTGACCAACATTCAAAGTGATGAGGATATGTTAGCACAATGTAATGATTATGATTCTTTTGTTAAGCACTTAGTCTACAACCCAGACCTGTAATGAGAGATCCAAACCACAGAGAAACTATGACCTGGACCATCTATAAAACACAAAGAGACTTAAATTTTTACCTCCTAATTATCTCTTTATCTGTCTACTTTTCTCTATTCCCACAGCCATTACTCTAGATCAGACCACCATCATCTCTCACTTAATCTGCTTCAGCAGTCCTCAGACTGGGCTCCTAGCTTCCTTCAATGGTCCCCACTTCTCTGTGGAAAAAGTATACACCCATTAGTGTGGTTTACAAAACACTTCAAGGCCTGGTCCTTCGAGACAAAGCCTCACCACTTGCCTTTCCTCTCCTTTCCCATGCTACAGCCATACTGAATTTCTTGTAGCTCCTCCAAACGTGTCATATTTTCTCTAGTCATCAGATATTTGTATATGTTGTTTTCTCTATTTGGAATTTTCTTCCTTCTACTCTTCAGCCAGCCAGCTCGTACTCATTGTTTCTCTCATCTGCAATGTTAATGTCATGTCCCTGAATTCCTAGACTAGGTTGATGTTCCTTCCATGTACTCTCATACAACTAGACCATCCTAATCGGTGAGCATTAGTTGATTAAGTAACTGAATGTATGTAAATAAATAAATCAAACTGTCTCCCAGGGACTCATAGTAAAGCTGCATCTTAGAACTGATACCACCGTTCTTTCTGTCCTATCCACCCCCAAACTACATCAGCCCAAGCAGCAAAAGTGCTCACTCACATTTGGGAGTCCGTAAATGGGTACAGTGATGGTGCCTTGGCCCCAAGCAGCATGTTGCCCATGGACTTCTCCCTCCTAGAACTATATCCCCACCCTGAGGTTGTATCTATACACTTCAAGCAGTTGAGCTGGACTTCTGCAATTGATCCCTTGTTTTTTCTGCTTAAACTTACTCTAGGATTTCTATGCAAATTCAGCTTTCTGGGGAAAATGTTCTGCCTCTTGCCCAACAGGTTATAAAAAGCACTAGGCTCTCTGTGTTTTTGTCCTGGTAGGTGCATCAGGGTAGGAGTCTTAGCAGTCATCTGCCCTCTACATCTTCTAGAAATAGACTTACAGAATCTTAGAGTATTTATGATAGAAAGATGCTAAAAATTATTAGATCCATACTCTATAGATTATTTTTCCTTCCTTCCTTCCTTCCTTCCTTCCTTCCTTCCTTCCTTCCTTCCTTCCTTCCTTCCTTCCTTCCTTCCTTCCTTTTGTTTTCTCCTTTTTTCCCTCTTTCTCTTTATTTTTCCTTTCTTCCTACAGTACCTATTATATCTCGGGTGGTATGCTCAGAACTGGTAACCTAATCAGGTCAAAACAGTATGCTTACTTACAAAGCTTATAGTCCATTTAGGCCTTTGGAGAGGTAGCCAGACAATCACAACATTGTGGGCTAGGTGAGGACTGGTTTGTTTATTCATTTATTTGGCAAATTCAGACCAAGAGGCATAGAATTAAGAATTCATTAGCCTCAGTTTATTTGAAACACTTGTGTTCTATGCTGAATGTCATGTTCTCATTTAGAATGGCAGTTAAGATTAGGAAAATCAAAGTTTATGCTCAGTAAAGTTAATATGAGAGAAGTTAATATGCCGTATTACCAATAGTTTGTCATCAGATCCAGCAGATGCTAAATAAATATTTGTTAGATAATCTCTCCCCTTATTTTAAAAACATTTCTCACCTTGTCCAAATGTGCTAGTTTCTCTTCAAAATGCCTTTGACATGACCCAAAACATAAGTGTATCATCAAAAGCCAAAAAGAAAGAGAACCAACATATATTAAGTGACAGATTTTATACAACGCCTATGCTACTTATAGTATCTCATTTATTCTCACTGTAATCTTCCAAGTCGCATAATACACCACTATTTTTCAGATGAAAGGACTTATAGCCTATAGAGGTTTGGTGACTTTCCTGATATGCCACAGCTGGTACCTGTGAAGCCAGTCAGGGTCCGTGTAATACACTTTAATTGTCCTCCATGCGATTTGAGCAACTAGCATTCTGGAATTAATTTACAGATCTTAATGGGAATAAGAATCCCAACTTATAAGTGACCATTTTAATCAGTCTGAGATGATTTTTATATTTAAATTTTGATTTTTCTATTAAAAAAGTCTCATTACTTCAAATGCAAGACTGTATCTTAAATGATTATATCTAAAATTCACCTCTGTTTTTTTCTGAAATTTATGTCTCCAAGGATCTTGTTCTTTCTCTGTGATTAAGAAGGCTTTTTGTGTCAACTCTCAAATTCTTGCTGCCCTGAGGTTTGATTAGCTCTAATTTTGATATTTCCTTTTAATGTACATCAAGTTTGAGCATATTACCTCCCCCTTCATCTTATTACTACTGCCAAGCAATGTTTCCCATAGTTAACTCTTGTCACTCTCACTGCGAGACCATCATACCTGGATTTGTTGAGGTGGCACCCCACCTTCCCTACCTTTCTATTTCCAGCATATTAGTTAGACTACTGATTTTAAGTTACAGAAATCTGGCTGAAGTAACTTGAATAAAACTGTGGGATTTAAGAGTAAAATAACTGTCTCATGAAAAACAAGGTCAGAATGCTACCTGTACTCTCTCCATCTTTCATCTCTGGCCCTCTCTACATGACCACTTTATTCTTCTCCTTCTGAGGACTGGCTTTCTTTGCTCTCTTGTCCACATGGAAAAAGATATGGTCATTTCCAGTTCCCAAATGTAAATATTATAATCCAACCATCTAAATAAGCTAATTCTCTTGGTCATAATTTCTAAAATTTGGGGTGGGGGTGGAGACTCTGAGTAGCTAAATGGCAGCACTTGGTCCAAGCAACTGTGGCCTGGAAGGTAGTATTCTTATTCAAAGTGACTACTAGGGGTCTACTGTATGGAAGGTGTGGGTTGGCTTTAAGGGAGAGAATTATAAACTGACTGGACTCTAAAATAAGTCCCCTACTTTCTCCTCATTAAATTATCAATATTCTACAGTCCACTGACAGTGAGGAAGGGGCAGCCAGAGTTAGAGACTTGAAAATCATGGTGATAGTTTATAGCGACCTCCCATGGGAACTGGCAGAGGGGAAACCATGAGGGCAGGGACTACATCTCTCTGTTCAAAGCTGTGTTCTTAGAGCCTCGCATGGTGCCCAAAACTCTGTGGACAGGAGAGAGCTGCCAATTAAATGATGTGTAAACCTCAAGAGAGAAGTATTGTTCATTACACCCCCTCACTGGTACAAAAAGGAAAGTAAGAAATGAAGAAAAACAGATGAGAGAAAGTTTTTTCCAAGTTAACATATCAGTGATAGCGCTGGAGGATATTTGCTTTCAGAATGGCACATAGCACTTGTCTTGCTCCAAACGAGTGCTGGATAAGCATTTTCAGTGTCTAGTACTTTGAAAGTGGCACTAGTGCTTGGAGATGTGTTTTTAAGGCTTTTGAAACAAATCCTGTACATAAGCCAAGAAGTTTTGCATATTTCAAAATATATGTTTACTGTGGAAGAGCCTTTCTCAAAATAGGTAGGATTGAAACAGATGAGTAATTCCATGAATTTGAAATAATTAAAAGCTATTCTCTATACATAAATTTTCTCTTCTAAAAGTTCACAGATTATTTCCTATAACAATTTAGATTATCAAAATGAACATATTTTCAAAATGTGTCCACTTCAGTGGATATTTTGTTGTTTTTTTCAAATTCTTGATTTGCTTTATTATTGCTTAATCATTGAGTCTGTTTATAAGGTATACACTTTACTCACCTGGACCTATGTACCTTGTTAAATGAATATAGATAGTTCTGGGAAGAGGTGGGGAGAGGAGAGGTAAGTAATAAAAACAGTCTTTAATTTGAAGTCCCATGCATAAGTTTCCTGTTAAGATACTCTTTGTTCTCAGTCCACTGACTTTTTTCTTAAAATGTGAGATTGTATTCAGTGATCTCTAAAATTTGCTTATACTCTATTATCTTACAATTGTTCAACCAAAAAGTATTTATTGATGAAGAATAGTTTTTCAGAAAGAAGTACTAAAAAATAGTTTTATGTATGAGAAAGACTTATGAAAAAGCAATCTTACTGTGGCATTGTTTGTAATACAAGAAATGTAAAAACAACCTAAACAAACAGCCAATATTTAAAAAAAAAAAAATGATCACATAAAACTCATTTTTTTCCAGAGAGTATGTGGTAAAGTAATCTGAAATTATGATTTGAGAACCACGTGAAAACCTGGATTTTACAACCATGTGCTGAAGAGCTGTGAGCAAGGGTATGACAGTCAAGCCTAATGTAACATTAGACTCATGTGCTTCAGTAGAAACACAGTTATCTGAAAGTAGGAAGGTAACGGTGCCTCTGTGCTTTGGGGGCAAACCACACTTGAAATAGGAAAGTCACAAACAATGGAGAGGAAACCAGAAATAGTATCATATGAGCGGGAGGAACTCGGGATGTTGAACTGGAAGAGGAGAAAATTCAGGGATTTAAACTGTAGAGTTGCCATGAAGAAAAGGGAATAGATTGATTTATAGAGCCATGGGGGAAAATTAGGACCAATGAATGGAAGCTCTTAGAAGATCAATCTCAACATAAGAGATCAAAGAATATTGTAAAATCCAAGAGAATGATGTATTGCCTGTGGAGAAAGTAAGTGCTCCATCATTGGAGATGTGCAGTGTCAAAAACTCTGAAGGACTAGGCAGGTGAGGACAAAGACTTTTACACTTCTTTCCAACCATAAGGTTTGGCAGTCTTAGGAACTCTGGGGAAAAGGAAAAAAAAAAAAAAAAAAACAGATTCAAGGCAGGGAGTTGAACAAAAAAGAATATCATATGACCCTTTTTTATACGGTAACTCTCAATGACCTTTTTAACCTCATTATCTTCTTATTTGACCCACTAAAGCCACCAACATAACTCAGAAGCTATTTCCCCTAGCATTCCTAATTGGCCTACTACATTTCTGTTCACAGTTGTATTGAGTTTATAGTCTCCCTTTACATAGAATTTTATAGAAAAGATTCTATCACCTCCCTAATGAGCTCAAATGAGTAGACAGATCTAGGACAAATGGATAAACATGTTTATATTTTAAACCTTTTCCATTTATAGAAGCAATATTCCTTCACTAAATAAAAATGTAAAAAATCTAGAAAAGTAAAAAATAGAAGTCAATATAAAATGTGCCAAAAAGTTAACATTTTGGATTATCCTTCTTGTCTTGTTCTATGCCCTTGTAGCACATAGATTTCATTTAAAATAATGGAGATCTTTCTGTGTGTGATCGTCCAATAAATAATTAAATCAGCTTCTTTGAGAGTTAAAAACTTCAGAGAAAAAGATGAATAACTAGCTGTCAGGAATATTACATAGGGAGATGCCATTTTTAGGTAAGATGATGATCTAGATAAGGAGTTGACAAACTTTTAATCTGAGGGTCCAGGTGTAGTAAATATTTTAGGCTTCATGAATCATACTATCTTGTTCCAAATACTCAACTCTGGTATTATAACACAAAAGCAACCAAAGACAATATGTAAACAAATAGGTTATGGCTATATTCCAATAAAATTTTATCATAACAGAAGATGGTCTGTATTTAGCCTTGAGTCTGTAGTTTGCCAACTTCTTAAATGAAATCAAATGGCTTAGCTAGAGCAAAGAGTTTCAAAGTTCTTATTTTTAAAAAAGAGCTGAAAACTTTATTTAAAATTAAGAAGTATTCTGGCAAACTCTTATGGCGACATGAGTCAAGAGTCAAGTTCAAAGAAGTCCACTTAGGTCTCTTTAGGCAAATTCCAATTTGAGGTAATTAGGCACCAGGAACCCAAGCTAGAAGGTTGAATAATAAATAGTCCTGAGAACAGAATAGGTTTAGAGAATCAAGGCAAGTCATTGGCTCCATAGGAAGACAGAATATAGGCAAGAACAGAGAGTAAATATTTATAATGAATGCAGCTCAGTGCCTGGTATATAAGTGCTTGGTAACTGTTGACTAAATTATTCACTTGCTGTGTCATATGCTAATTCACTCAGACTATATAGTTATGATGAAATACTCATTGAGCACTTATTATATGGCAGTAATTCTAATAGGTACTAACACTATAGCAATAATTAAGATCTAAAAAAAATAATAAAGACCAGATTTTTTGCAAATTGTCACAACCCAAGCTGCTAAATGCTAAGGTAGAATTAGCAATAAGGTGCTGCAAGAACATGGTAAACATGGCACCTAATGAGCCTTGGGTGTCAGGAGAGCATTTCTGAGAAAATGTAACTGAATGAGATAGGACAAAAGTTTTTGTGGGAACCTGGAAGGAGTCTTCATACTCTGTGGCCTATGGATGAGGACGGTTGTGTAACTTTCTAATGATGCAAATGAGTCAGTAAGGCAGGGAAGGAGACAGCAAGTTAGGAAAACGAAGAGGCTGGGATCAGGTCCTGAAGAGCCTTATCAACCCAAGTAAAGAGTTTTTCCTTGACCCTCACACTGAGAAGCTATTCAAGCAGAGAAGTAACTTAACAAGATCTGCATTTTAAGAAGGCCAGAAAAAAAATACATTTAAAGGCACATTAGAGGATTTTAATCAAAACGTTGCTAGTTATTTCTCACTGAGGGATGGAACTGGTCTCATTATGTGGACCAGAAAGGATAGCTGTACAATAGATGTATGGGATTGGGCAGATTTAGGAAAAGCAAAGCAATTCTAATGTACACTCCCCTCCCCTTCCCATCCTACACCCAAGGCTGCCTTACAATATGGTTCTATCAAAAATGCAGTCCGCCATATTCCTTGTTCACAAATGTCTCCATTTCCATAAAAGTGATAACACTTTTTCTCTTCACAGATCAGTCATTGTTAGAACTTGGATTTGTCACAGGTCCCTCTACCCAATAACTGGTTATGTTGGTGAGTAATATGGTTCTTTATTTCCTATTTGTCACCTTTGGTCGTGTGTCTTTTATGATAAAAGCTTGACTTGATTAATGCTCTTTATTCTTGGGTCATTTTTATTTATGACTCTCAAACCTCCCCTCAAAGTCTTCAGAGTCCTGCTTTATAGCTAGGACATTCCACTAGGTATATCGATATCCCTTTAGGCCATCTTTGCATTGCTGTAGAGTTGTGTATAAACTGTATGTTTGTGAAGGATATATAAAATTTTAATCCTCTAGAGAACTTTTATGTCTGAAGAAATCCTGTTACAAACTGGCAAATATAACTGAAAAATTAATAATTACTCCTTTTTCATCATCTTCAAAAAAGCGATCATTTATTCACACTGGAAGTATACCTTATGTTTAATAATCAAATTTTGCTAACTGCTTTGATATGATGTCATTGAAATGTTAGTGACAAGATACAGAGTTAGCCCCATAATGGAAAAATATCAAAGGGTGGACATTAAAATGAGATATTTCAAAACTTCTTAAAAAGATCTCTGACCTTCGCATAAGCTGTATTCCCATGGTAAAATGGAATATATTTCCAGGCATGTTGTCTCTTCTGGTCTCTTAATCAGAGCCGGTTTTGTTGTTGTTGAATGATTGGCTGAGATATTGTCCTGGTTATTTGTTTTTTGTTTCTTTGTTTGTTTGTTTGAGGGAAGTTGATATGAAGTTTTGTTTATTGGTAGGCACAGTACCTAGATGCGTGTGATAAGAAGCTTATCATTTGTTTCTATAAAGGAAAGAATTAATTCTGGAGACTAAGTTGTTTCTTGCTTTTAGTGAAAAATATTTCTCGATGCGTGAATGCAGATTGGGAATAATAAATGTACTCGGAAAGCACGGTTAACACATTTTTTTTTTCATACCCACACATTTTGCCTGTACTACTACCAATAATTTGGGGAAAACAGAAAGAGGTTTGAAATATAATTCACTTTACAGTAATTGGTTTCTTTTTGTAGTTTTCTTTTCTTTGTATTAACACCTTTGTCAATGTTTCACTACCTCTTTATGCACTCCTGGAGCAACAATTTTTTAATTTTCTGGAGCAGCTATAATTTTCCATCCTTATTCCTAGTGACGTATTTAGAGTCTTAGATTTTATGTTCCAATTTTTGGTTGAGAATATAAAGTTAATGAATGCCTTCTACCAACCTGTTTACGTATTCCTCCCTCCTCACATTCCCATTGCCATCATAAATGCCTTAGTATTTTTACTTTTGGTTCTAAGCCAATTCCATTTCTATTTTTCCCATCCAACTACAAAGTAATCACTTTTGGATTGTCAGCACTTTGTTGAAAACATTTGTACATTCAAACTTTTTCATTTTTTAACATCATAAAAAAAACAAAACAAAATCAGAATTTCAATTACATCAGTAAAGCGTATTGCGTACATCTTAAAATCCCAAAATGCCATCTAAAATAAGTTGCAAGGAACATTTCTGTTGTGTCCCTTGGCATACCTGTAGGAAATTATTTGCATCCAGTTCAGTTGCTACCAATAGAGGGCAGAACATCAAATGTGTCAGTATAATTATTCACATAACAAGGAAATGGTACATTCCCCTCATTTTAAATCAGTTTTTCCCTTTCTGGCAAGTGGGATAGGAAACTTGTCCATTATCTCAACAAAAATATTTCTGTGAATGTTCTATAAAACAATCAGAAGATAATAGTGTTAGTACCAGAAGAATGATTACCCATTCAGATGATGAGTTTTCACCTTTTTCCTCAGGTTTTTGAATGGTCTGGTGGATTATAACTTTCCCATGTGAGACTCTTATAATCTAAAAGAAATAATCTAAGACATGCGTCAATGAATGCTTTGTTTCATTTTGAAGCTAAAATTTATTAACCCAAGATTAAAGACAAATCTGTTCTCATCTGGCATTTACCTTTAATTTTAATTGTTTGATAGCCACTTAATAAATAATTCACAATGGGCCAGTGTTTTAAATGTCTGTATTGATGTGACATAAATGTTGTCAAAATTAGTGTATATATATATATATATATATATATATATATATATATATATATATATATTATTCTGCAATGGTATTGCAATCACGTATTCATTATGTTTTTCTTAGTTCAGATATCTCGGACCACTAGTATCTCCTATTTAAAATGTATACCCATATCAGAAATATAAGTCTTTTGCCTTGGAGTTATACCTGGTTCTTGGTCAGATTTCTGTCAGTTCTGGAAATTATAAGATTCTAATTGTTACTCTTAGATCTTTAGTGAGTCCCACCAGGGTAGGAAACTTGGATTAACTATTTGATTCTGGAGCCTCCAGAGTCCAGGATTAAGGCACCATATTTCCTTAGTTTTAAGACAGTCAATTGTGAAATGGACCGTTAATTGAATTACAGTGTTTGGGGCAGTTATTGGTTTAGAGTGGACGAAAATAAATGTGCAAATTAACTTTAAAAAACCTAATCAACATCATTAATTTATCTACCCATGCCTGCACCACTTACTTAAGTGTTACCAACAAAATTTGACTCTAAACCTCGTTACTACTCAGGATGCCTTGGAATCTTTTGGCAGTCAGTAGTTACACACTGTGTCATGGGGCGGGCTTGGTTTTCATCCTCTGTTCCCTTTAACACCTTTACAAATGACAGTGAGATGTCAAGGCAAGTGGAAGGAGACCACCAGTTGATCTGCATTTGCTATATGATTAAATTAATAGTTTTTCCTTCTTTTTGTTTAATTGAACTAATTATCTCTACAGATTTCTCTTAGTATGCTTCTGACACACTACAGTCATCTAAGACTTCATGAAAAATGACCTCTCAGCATCTACCTCTATTAAGATGTAAAAATTCTGTGACTCACTCAAAGATATTTAGTGATTTTCACTGCCTTTGACTGCACTGTCTGTAATGTGCAGATCATTCTGCATATTTTAACTTCTTGCCATAGTATGACATCATAACATAATCTTTCTGAGGACATTTGAAGAAATTAGTCTATATCTAAGTTCAGTGTGAGATTGAAAATGTGGTACTACCAACGCACATACCACCTCTGAGATGTCGGTCTGAACAGATCTACCTTCTACATACTGCCAAGTCCATACATATACTAGCAATAACAACTAGGTCATCAATTATTCCTCTTTCTAGGAGCTGGAAAATCCTTTCCAGCATCCCTTGTAACACACATTCAGATTTCAGAATCATTAAAATATGAAAAAAGTGTTCCCCATAGAATTGAGGAAATAGAGCAATTAACATTTCAAAGGACAAGTGTCTCCAGTCTAAACATACAAAAAAGACCTAGGCTAGGGCAGGCACTGCAGTACCTATGGAGACAGTAGAGACTGTTACCAACAGTATCTTCCTCTTTTGTTCTTTCTTATTTCCCTCTTCTTTCTCCCTCTTACTCTTCTATATAGTTTTATGTGTATGCTTCTCTTCCTTTGTTTATCTGTTTATCTTTCTCTTTGGAGAAAACTTTCTGTTAATCTTTGTGTGATAATTTTTATTGCAAACTGTAATATGATAGTTTGGGGTTGGGGCATCCATTTACTGTGAGTCTATCACTAGGGTGACCATACATCTGGCCCAGAACAATTTGTGTATGCCTGTTGTCCCCGTGTAATTATTAATCAGGCTCTTGTTAACTCTCAGGAGTGTCCATATTTCACTGATTAATTCTGTGAACGGGTAAAGAGCCCCAATCCAATCATAAAATGCTTTTAGCTGAGCATGCACCTGCGCAGCCCTTATGCCCATCAATACACATGGCCAAAGACTGTGGGAGTGTCATTTTCCTTATGACAAACAGAGAAAAGGGAGCTGGGTATAAGTTATCTAAGGGAACTAAAGAAGGGATTTTGGAGGCCTCGACTAGGAAGGTGACAAGGACTCTTGCAGACAGACCTGGGTGGTGAGAAATAAAGTGATAGTGGTAGTAAAGAGGCAAATCAATCTGGATCTGAGAAGGCAGGAAGCCAGACTGCAGTCCCTGGGTATGTACCAGCCCTGTGGGGCCCATCCTTAGCTCTTGCAGAGTCAGAAACCTGTGTTTTACGAGTATCGTAGTGGCTCTTGTTTTCCTTGTTTTCTTTGTTTTTTTTCCTTTGGGTTTTCCTCAGTGTTCGGCATTATTAGAGAGACGCCAGGTGCTCCACTACACAAATCCACAAAGATATTTATTTCTCTACCCTGAGTCTAGGTTTTAAAAGTAGGTCATACTTTTGGGAACCAGGATCACCCCAGGAGCATCAAGGATCCCGAATTTCAGGGAAAACAAAATTCACCAGCATATAGTCCCAGCCATCTAAATACTTTAAAATTGAGCCAGGGTCTGTGCATTGTTTCATGACTATTCCCTTAGCGTCCCTCCCTCTCAATTTGCTTTCCTCTCTCCCTACATTCTCTTCCATGTTTTTTTTTTTCTATTTTGTCTTCCAGTCCCATCCATTCCCTTCCATTTCTCTCTTTTCACTAACTGTAATACAACTTCGATAGAATTTGGTGATGCCCTCTTACTTGTAAGGACAAGCAAATTACCTATTTTAAACTGTCTCAATGTAATCAGAGGAAAAATGATATTGATTTTGAACTAAAATATTTTTATTTTATTTTAAATTCATACATCGCTAGCTCTCTTGTTAAAATTTTACTTCTAGTGTGCAGGCTCTTAATGATCTGTTTTTTGCTCTCTTATAATATGGCTACAATCTCTAAGCATGAAGCTGGAAAACCAAGTCCATAAAGAGGAGGCGGCCAGGGAAGCATATTGGATACTAGATATAGGCTGTGTATTGTGGTGAGGGTCAGGCTCATCCAGGCAGCAGGGTGTTCTAGAGACCATTCAATCATACTTCAACAAATATTTATAGGATGTCAACTGGATATCAGCTTCTTCTGGGCCCTGGGAGGTCAGTGATGCAAAAGATGATTAGGTAGAACTCAAAGTTAGAGTGTGAAGATCAATAAACAGTACAGGTGTCGAAGATGGAGAGATTTGGCTTCAAAGTCTGACTTTGCCATTTACTTGTGTGGATTGCTGTGTTGACTTCATAGCTCCAACCCTCAGCTTCCCTAGTGGGGTGCATATGACTAGTCAGAGTGGAACAATTCACCTGAATTCATTTGTATCTTTTGAGAGATAGGGATGAGAGTCATGGTGGGGTTTTTTTGTTTGTTTGTTTGTTTTACAGATATCTATTATTCCATTGCATTAGTTCAAAATGCTTCCTTTCTGATGCCTATGTGACTAGCTCCTGTTAAAAAATCTTAGGCTCCGATTCTCTGATGGGCTTCCCTAGGCAAAAACATTACACACGTGTAACTGCATTTTTGTTGCTGAGGGAGCAATGTGCTCTGTGTGTCCCCTCCTAGGAGGGAGAGAGCATGAGGAACCTTGCACATGAATTTCTCCAGACTCTGCCTGTGTCCTTCCCTTATGCTCCAGTTGCATAATCTTTACTACATTACTGCAATAAATCTTAGCCATCATTACAACTGAAAAAAAAAAATCCTTTCTGTACAGATCTGGCATCAAAATCTGAACAAACAAAATAGAAATAACAAGTGTTGGTAGGATCTGGAGAAATTAGAACCCTTGTGTTCTGTTGATGAGAATGTAAACTAGTGCAGCCACTGTGGGAAATGGTATGGTTGTTCCTCAAACATTTAAAAATGGAATTATCTTGTAATCTAGCAACTGTACTTCTGGGTATAGACTCAAGATAATTAAGAACAGAATTTCAAAGGGATATTTGTACACCCATGTTTGTAGTGGCCTTATTTATAATAGCTAAAATGCGGAAGCAACCCAAGTATCCATTAATGGATGAATGGATAAGCAAATGAGATATATAGACAATGGAATATTATTCAGCCTTAAAAAGAAATTCTGACACATGCTACAACATGAATGAAACTTGATCAAATTATGCTAAGTGAAATAAGCCTTTCATGAACAAATACTTTGTGATTCTACTTATTTGAGATACTTAGAATAGTCAAATTCAGAGACAGAAAATAGAGCGGTGGTTACAAGGAATTAAGAGGAAAAAAAGAACAAAAAGTTATTGTTTAGTGGATACTGAGTTTTAGTTTTGCAAAATTAAGAGTTCTTGAAAAGAATAGTGGTGATGGTTGTGCAAAAATATGATTGCACTTAATGCCACTAAACTGTCACTTAAAAATGATTAAGATAGTAAATGTTATGTTTATTAAGATAGTTAATGTTAATACAAAAAAAATTCTTACTCTATGGGATTGATTTGAGTCCTTTGTTGAAAAATAAAATCACTATAAATGGGAGTCTGTTTCCATCTCTCTATTCTGTTCCGTTGATCTATATATTGATTTTCATGTCAAGGCCACATTCCCTTGAATGCTATAGCTTTATAGTAAGCCTTAGAACCAGATTATATTGTTCTTTCAAGATTGTTTTGGATATCCTTACCTTCCGATATAAATTTTGTAATTAACTTGTGAATTTTTACCCCCAAAAAGGCCTCCTGGGATTTTGATGGGGATTGTGTTGAATCTATAGATCAATTTAGGAAAAGTTGATACTTGAGATACCAAACATGGTATATCTCATTTATTTAGATCTACTTTAACTTATCTCAGCAGTGTTTTATAGCTTTAAGTATAGAGGTTATCCACATACTTTGTTAAGTTTGTTTTAAAGTATTTTGTTTTATATACACTATGGTATTGAAAGATTTTATATATTTGCTGCTAGAATATAAACCTGCAAGTGATTTATGCATATTAACAGTGACCCTACTGCTACTTACTAAAATCATTTATTAGGTCTAATATAAGTATTGTAGTTTCCTTTGGATTATTTATGTAAATGCTATATTATCTGCAATAGAAACACTTTTACTTTATTCCAACCTTTTTTTTTTTTTTTCCTTGCTTCTTACCAGTATTTCTCTATTAGGTATGATGTTTGCTCTGGGATTTCTGTAGTTCTTCATTAGGTTATAGAAATTCTCAACTATTCCAAGTTTTCTAAAAGTTTTTTTTTTTTTTGTCATGAATGCGTTTTGAAATTGGTAGATTTCTTTTCTGCATCTAGTAAAGTGATCATATGGTTTTTCTCCTATATTGTGTTAATATAGCAAATGACATTAATTCGTTTTTAAAGTTATAACAACTTTGCATAATGGGGGAAAAGAAACTACTTGGTCATGATGTTTTGTCCTTTTGTAATATTGCTGATTCAATCTGCTAATCATTTGTTAAGTATTTTTGCATCTATGTTCAAAAGAAGTTTGGTCTAAATTTTTTAATGTTTTGACATGTTTTTCTATTATGGTTATGCTCACTTAAGAAAAGTTGGATCGTTTTTCTTTCTCTATTTTCTGAACTATTTTTCGATTGGTTTAATTTCTTTCTTTAATGTTTGATAGGGTATTATCTCTTCCTTTGACATCTGATAGGATTTGCCAGTAAAACCTTCTAGGCCTAAAATTTTTTTTGGAGGGGAAGATTTGATAATAATTCAATTTATTATTAGATATAAGGTTATTCAGATGTCCTGATTTTCCTTGAGTCATTTTTGCTAAGTCTCATTTTTTAGGGAATTTGAATTCTTAAATTTGTTGCATAAAGTTATACAAAACTTTTTAATAGCCTTTTAAATGCCTATAGGACCTATAGTAATTCCTCATTTAGGCCTGATAATAGTAATTGGTGTTTTTTCTCTCTTCCTTGATCAGTCTAGCTAGAGTTGTACTAAGTTTCCAGGCTTTATGAAGAATTGACTTTGGGCTTTGCTTACCAATTTTCTATTTCCTTGATTTCTATACTTATTTTCATTTTTCTCTTTCCCTACTTGATTTTCATTTACTTTGTTATTCTTTTTGTAGCTTCTTAAGGTAAAACCAGAGGTCATTGATTTTTTTTAAGCTTTCTTTTTTAATGCAAGCATTTAAATCAGATTCTCTCTAAACACTGATTTAATTCCATCCTAAATTTTTGATATATTGTATTTTTATTAGCATTCAGATCAAAATATATTTTTTAAATTTTCCTCATGATTTATTCTTTGATTCAGGTACTATTTAAAAGTGTATTGATTAATTATCAAATATTTGATATATTCCTAGATAGGATATTGTTACTGACTTTAATTTAATTCCATTGAGGTCAGAGAACATGTTTTATGTGATTTCAGTCCTTTTCAATTATTTTTTTAAATTTGTGGTTCAACATATGATCTATTTTGATGAACATATGTACTTGAATAGAATGAGTGTCCTTTAGTTGTTGAGTATAGTGTTCGATAAATATCAGTTAGGTCAAGTGTTAGTTCTGTTGTTCAGAACATTTATGTCTTTGTCCTTTTTTTAAATTTTTCTAGTTGCTGAGGGCAGGGTGTTAGTCTCCAGCTATAGCTAAAATTAGCTATTTATATACCCTTTAATCCTGTCAATTTTAAATGTCTTCTTCATCTGTGTCTTTTTATCATTATAAAGGCACTTTCTTTATCCCTGATAAAGTTCTTTGTTTTGCAATCTGCCAGTCAGGGTTCAGAAATCACAGAATTCGAACAGGGCAAATTTAATATAAAGACATATTAATTAGTAACAAGGGAATAATTACTAATGGGGGGGTCTAAAGAACACAAGAATAGCAGAGATAGGGAGCAGTCATTACCTCTGGGGCTAAGGGATAGTACTCAAGGAAGAAACACATCCCAAAGAGGGCTGGAAGCATGAGATTCAGGCCTTGTTGGAAAGCGTATGACTTTGGCACATTGGATGGCAGAAAAGTTCAGTGAGGTGCTACAGACCGGAGGTAGCATGCAGGAAAGAACATGCTAGGGTGCTGATGAAATTCACTAGGAATTTACTGAGTGAGATATCACTGAGACTCATCGGAAAGCCTGTTTCTGAGGCACCTACTAAACTCTCTGGGAAGATGCCTGCTGGGGTGCTTCTGAAACTCACTGAGGAGGTACCTGTGAGGCAGGTACCTGCAAGAATCCCTAGAAAATCAGCTGTGTCGCTGGTGTAAACTTACTAAGAAGCCACTCACAAGAGTGCCACTTACAATCAATGAGGAGTGAGCACCAGCGGGAGGTCTTGCATACACATTGCTGGCCACCACTAGCCCCTGGAGAAAGGAGGGACAAAAGCGCATGAATCAGGGAGAAGCCTTTTCTTCCTGCAGTGACCCTGCAGCGCCCTCTACTGACAAAACTTAACAGCGGTAGCAAAGGTGAAATGTTTACAGGGTCCACCTCCAGGATCACAATACAGGCCAAAGAGGATGGATTTGGAGCTGAGAAACAATAAATTGGTAACTGGTGAAAGGTGTAACTTGTTTGATAATACAACTAGTCCAGCCTTTTTCTGTTCACTGTTTGCATGGTTAATATTTCTTTATCCACTTACTTTCCGTCAATCTGTGTCTTTATATTTAAAATGCATTTTTTTAAACAACATGTCCTTGCTTTTTTAAAAATCTATTCTGTCAATTTCTGATTTTTAATTGGAATGTTTGCTCCATTCACATTTATTGTAATTATTGATATGGTTGCTTTTAGCTCTACTAGTTTACTATTTGTTTTCGTTTGTTCCCTCTGTTTTTGCTCCCTTTCTTTTTTACCACCTGTTTTGGAATCTTTTGAACACTTTTTAGAATTAAATTTGATTTTATCTCTTGGATTTTTAAACATATCTTTTTATTTTTTAAGTGATTGCTCTAGTATTACAGTATACTTCCTTAACTTTTCTCTCTACTTAGAATTAGTCGTGTACACTTGCCGTAAAATGTAGAAACCTTGCAGCCTCGTAAGTTCATTTATCACTCCTTACTTTCCTTTGTGTTATGGTTGCCATATTATTGCAACAATGTACGTTTTAAGCACCATAAGACAGTTACAATTTTTGTTTAAAGAGTCCTATATATTTTAGATAATTTAAGAGGAAAATCTAGTCCATTATTTTTACCTATATATTTACAATTTCCAATACATTTTATTTCCTCCAAAGACCCAAGTTTCCCTCTGGTATAATTTCCCCTTAGCTTGAAGCTCCTCTTTTATTGTTTCATGTAGTGCAGATCTTCTGACTTAAAATTCTCTTAGTTTTGTTTTATTTCAAAATGTCTATTTCAGCTTTATTTGCACCACTTTCTGGACTCCATAGTTACTGATGAATAGTCAGCAAGATTCTGAATTTTTATTGTTCTTTATGTAGTGTGGTGCTTTAAGTGTTTCCTTTTCCTCTGGGTGATTTAAATGTTTTTCTTCATCTTTGTTTTTCAGCAATTTGACTATGACTTTCCTGGATGTGATTTTCTTTATATCTTTCCTGCTTAGAGCGCTCTGTATTTTTGGATATGTAAATTTATGTCTTTCCCAAAGTTTGGGAAATTGAAACTGTATTAGGGTACTCCAGAGAAACAAAGCCAATAGGAGATGTGTATATATATACACACACAAACACACACACACATATATGTATGTATGTATGTATGTATGTATGTATATATACATTTATATATGTGTGTGTGTGTATATATATGTATATGTATAAAGAGATTTATTATAGAAGTTGGCTCACATGACAGTGGAGGATGGGAGTCCCACAATATGATGTTTATAAGCTGGAGAATCTTTTCTGGAAATACCCCCATAAAGACACTTAGAAATAATGTTTAGCTATCTGAGCATTCCTTTAGTCCAGTCAAGTTGACATGTGAAATTAACCGTCACATCAGTCATTATATCTTTAATTAATGTTTGTGCCTCATTCTTTCTTTTCCCTCCTTCTAGATATTCAGAAGGAAACTTATGTTATTCTCCTATAGTTCTTTTTTTATCTCCTTTCATTTTTTCAATATTTTTTCCCCCTCTCTACTCTTAGTTTGGATATCATCTAGTTTTTTTTTCCTCTGTCATCTCCTTCTGCTGTTAAACCCACGTAGTTAATTTTTATTTTACATATTATTTTTTTTAGTTTGCTAATTTCCTTTTGGTTCTTTTTAGTAGTATCTTTCTTTGTTGAGATTTTGTGTTTTTTCATTCACCACAGGCATATTTTCTTTTGCTTTATTGAGCATAGTTATAATCACCATTTTAATCACCTTGTCTGCTAATTCCATCATTTGGGTAATCTTAGGGTTAGTCTCAGTTGGTTGTCTTTTCTCTTGCAACCGGGTTACAATTTCATGGATTTTGATACATCAAGTTATCTTGGATTTGATCACAGTCATTCTGAATATTATGTTGTGGAACCTCTAGATTAAGTTACAGTCCTGAAGAATGCTGATGTTTTTGTTTTAACAGTCAGTTGACTTGATGTCTCAGTCAGGGTTCTCCAGAGAACAGAACCAATGCATATTATTATGATAAAAAAATATTTTAAGGAATTGGGTCACATAATTATGAAGTGTCAAGTCTGAAATCTGTAGGACAGAGTAGAGACTGGAAACTCAGTCAGGATTTGATGTGCAGTCTTGAGGCAGAATTTCTCCTTCAGGAAACCTGATTTTGTTCTTATGGCCTGAGGCCACCCACGTTATCAGGAGTAAGCTCCTTGACTAAAAGTCAATCTATTATAGATGTTAACCATATCTACAAAATACCTTCACAGCAAAACCTAGACTACTATTTGATTAACTGCATAGTATAAGTTTGTCAAGTTGACGCAAGACTAACCGTCACACTTGGTTAGACTCACACTGAAAACTTTCACACATGTAATAGTCATGTGTTCTTTAAGCCTTAAGTACAAGCTACTTTCTGTTTGCCCCACACATACAGGAGTAAGCTAGAAACTTGGACAGGATTTATAAACAGAATTTGGCTCTGTCTCTTTTCTGAGATTCCTTTCTCACTTTTCAGTGGCGTGGTTACCCTGAACTCTGATATTTTGTTCTCCAGGCTGTAAAAACTATACGTTTTGTAGCATAGATTTACCCACTGTGCATAATATCAATTTCGCCTATCTTCATGCTAAAAGCTATAAAAATGAAAGAAAATTAAACCCACACTACTCCCTTCTTCCAAATTTTTCATTTTCCTTCAGAATATGCCTACTATTTTGTTGCTTTCTAGTGCTTACAGGTCATTGGGGGTTTTTTGTTTGTTTTTATTTTTGTATTTGGTCCACAGTTGGCAGCTGTTATCAGTGAAGGGTGGATCTGGTAGGAGTTTACTTGGCTATACTGAAAGCACAAACCACATGCATCATGAATATTAAATGACACAATGAAAGGAAAGCTTGCACATTTTAGGCACATGGTGAGTGATCAATAGACGATAGCTATTGCTACTTACAATAATGATGATGATGAAGATGATAATGAGTAGTTAACAGAGTGGTTGTTCTCGTTCACCATTGTCATAGCCAAATTCTAGATGGCGCTAGGGTTCAGGGGGCAGCAAGTCTCCAGATTTCTAAGGAAAAAGTACCTAGGAGCAAGTCTGGGTCATAGCCAACTTTGTTTTCCAAGGCTGTTTTTGGCCCCTCCAGAAACTAGTGCTTACTGGGAAAATGAGGCACCCATTCAGTTGTGGAGAGGAGACTATTCCAGAAATTGTCCAAAAAACAATAAGAGAAGACAGGAAAAGCACTCAAAGCTACACTACAGGCCTGCTACTCTAATGTACGCTTTGTGGGGGCAAGAATTTTTGTGAGTTTTATTAATGCCTACATTCTCAATGTCCAGTCTAGTTTTTGGCACATAGTAGGCGCTCCGTGAACATTGGTTGAATGGACGAAAATTCAGGCAGAGAGCAAGACTTGTTCAAACCCGTACTTGATGAATTTAAAGGGCTTTTCTGAATGAAGATGTACTCAGAGAAGAAGAGAGCTGAGTCTGTGAACAGGAAATGTTACTAGTGGCAGGAGTGAAAATCTGAAAGGGTGGATAAACCCTTCTGTACAGAGCCTCCCTCAGTCAGCTCAGCCACAGGAGTTATCTTCTATTTCAGCTTATCCTAGGGCTGGAAAGCATTAAGGCTGAATGAATGGCCTATGTACAACCTCTATTTGAGGTTTTATCAACATCTTGAAGCAGTTTTTGATCATTTGGGGTTTGGCACCACCGAAACATGGGCTTTGCCAAACCTTCCCTTGCTTTCATGTTTCAGCCCTAACACCCTTAAAATAATGCTGAGCCTGTTGATTCTACGTCTTCATTTTCACTTATATCATCAAAACATTCACTTTAAACATATCACTGGCAATCAAAGGAATTGTCAACTGTCGCTTAGGGCACTGAATCATCTGGATCTGGGTGATTTTCCCAACCACTGCACTGGCCTCTTTGTCACTTTCACATCCACTCAGTCTGCCCCAGCTTCAAAATCTTTGTACTGAGCCAGCAGCATTAAATGTTTTTTTAAAGAAAAGTGTTTTTAAAAAAAATTGTGCTCATTGGATTATATTAGGGAAGTTAAGATTAATATAGGTCAGTCTAAGGGAAATATCACCACCCATAGATAAGCATAGTGAACATGAATTCTTCCCTTTTGTATTTTCTGCCGTGTGTTTTATATAGTTGAGATCATGGTATAGCATAATTTTGTGTCTACTGTTTCGTCTAATATAAAGGGAAATTTTATGTTAATAAATATTCACTTATATAATTATAATGCCTATACTGATCCTGTCAATTAAGAAATCTTTAAAGAATATCTGCCAGCCGCATAGCAGCGAAAGCAAAGCCCCTGGCCTTGTGGAGTATGCAGTGTCGTGGAATCGATGCACAATAAGTAAATCACTGTGAGTTATAAGTGCCGTGAAGGACACTCAGGCAGGGTGAGAAGCTCATGTGCTGTTTGAGGATAAGTCTGAGGAGATGACCATCAAGCAAAGGTCTGACTAAAGCTGCCAGAATGAATTGTACTAAACAAAGCAGAAAAGGAAGAAGAAAAGAGGAAGTCAGAGGAAACAGGAGAAATGCAGAAAGGGGAGGAGATGAATGTGCATGTGTGTGCGCATGAGCATGTCTGTGATGTGGCAGTAACATCTGATAAGGCAATGGAGAGAAGATACTTCCCTGAGAGAGCAGAAGTGTCAGCAGAAATTCATATTTAATTGGTCAGGTTAGAGCTAAATGTAAAGGAATAGGGCTTTCTTACAACAGCCTAACATTTGTCTTTGGTAAATATTTTCTTATTCTGGCCACCCCAATATTACCCTCTTGGCTGCCAATTACTTTAAGAAGTAATTACTCCCTTCTTAAATTAGTATAGAATTTGATCTGTGCCAAGCACAGTGTGTGGTAAGTAGAAAGGATTTTTAAAAACTATTTCCTGAATGAATAAAACACCTTAAGAATGACACTTAACATAATCTTTCCTGTATTATTGTTATATATATATTTGTCAGGTCCTAGGAATAGGTCCATTTTCTATATTTACAATATTTGGTGTAATGCAGAATATTCAGTATTAAGGGAGAAAGGAAGAAAGAAGGTAGGGCTAAGATGCAGGTAAAGGTAGGAAAAGCAATGTTTAAAAGGCCTTGCAATAGGAACCAGGAATTCCCCAAGAATAAAAAACAAACAAACAAACAAAAACAAAAAACAAAGACCAAAACAAAAACAAAGAAAGAAAAGACGAGAAGATAAATATAAAAATAAGAAAAGGAGGAGGAGGAGGGAAATTCAGCAAAAGAGAAGCAGAGGCAGCCAACTCACAATGACCTTAATCTTGAGCCATGCTATGGTCTAGTCAGGAAGCAGCTTGTCCACTATCACCAGGTCAGCCTTGAGACCTTGCAAGTTGGAATTGGATTCAGAAAAAAAGCCAAGTCCTATTTGGTTCTAGCACAAGAGACACAGGAATTATAAAAGTTACAATAAAAACAGCAACAACAACTCCCACCACAATTTCCACCATGTATTGAATGCTTATTATGGGTGTATTTGTTCTTTTACAATTTCATCTTATTTAATTCTCACCACAGGATAGGGCATTATTATTTCTCATTTCAAAATAAATAAGGAAAATAAGGCACAGAGAGATTAAGTAACAAGCCCAGAATCACAGAGCAAGAAAGCTGCAAAACCATAATTTAAATGCAGGTCAGTTTCAATGTGAATCCCATGCTATACACCAGTTCATGGAGTTGTCTCTCTGTAGAACAACTAATGCCTGTCAAGGACTTTAGAAGTTGTTTTATGCTTCTAAACCCCTCATTGCAATCAGAAGCCCTCTCAAGTGGCCGCAATTTCCCTGGGGTCCCCACAGCAGCAGACATCCAAAAGTATATCTGATCAGCTTCATCTGCTGCTCCACTTGCTAGGGTCAAGGCAGCAGGCTGTCGCATCTTAAGGCTCATTGCTGCTCAGGAACTGCTCACAGGTGTATCACCCCGCTCCCTTCTCGTTTGCTGGCAGCCCTCCCTTGCCTCTGATCTGTGCCCATAGTCACGATGCAGCAGTGTGCCATTATGTGTAGCTGGCACACTGTATTCAGCGCATGTTCTGGCATGCCATGATACTTCTGGATGGCGGGAGCGGGGGGCAAATGTGATTTAAAATAGCTGATGCAGACTACACACAAAATGTGTCAGTGCTAATTTGTGAGCTGCTTCTGCTCTTTTGTATCATTTTCTCCTCTAGCCTTCTTACTAAAGTCCAGAGAGGCAGTTCCATTGACTAGTCTATGGCATGGGCTTCACGCTGAAACTGACCTGGGTTTGAATTAGGGTCTTGCAGCTTCTTTGCTCTGTGATTCTAAACTACTTAATCTTACTGGCTTTGTGTTTTTTTGTGTTCTTTTGTTTTTGTAATTGTTTTTCATTGTCTATAATTGACATATAACATTATATTAGATTCAGGTATACAACCTAATCATTCAATATATGTATATGTTGCTAAATGATCACCACGTTTAGTTAACATCCCTTGCCACACATAGTCACAAATTTTTTTTCATGTGATGAGAACTCTTAAGATCTCCTCTCTTAGCAGCTTTGAAATATACAGCACAGTATTATTAACTGTAGTCACCATACTGTGCATTATAGCCTCAGTCTTATTTATTTTATAGCTGAAAGTTTGTAAATTTTGGCCACCTTCACCCACCCACTACCCTCAACCTGATTTTGGCAACCACTAATCTGTTCTCTGTGTCTATAAACTCATTTCCTTTTTAAAAATATTCCACATATAAGTGAAATCATATGGCATTTGCCTTCCTCTATCCAACTTATTTCACTTAACATAATGCCCTTAAGGTCCTTGTTATGGCTGAATAATATTCCAATGTGTATATATATATATGTTCATTAATTCCTCCATCAATGAACACGTGAGTTGTTTCCATGTCTTGGCAATTGTAAATAGTGCTATAATGAACATGGGGGTGCATATATCTTTTTGAGTTAGAGTTTTCGTTTCCTTCAGATAAATACCCAGAAGTGGAATTGCTAGACCATATGGTAGTTCTATTTCTAATCTTTTAAGAAACCTCCATACTGTGTTCCAAAGAGTCTTCACCAATTCACTTTCCCACCTACAGGGCACAAAGGTTGCATTTTCGCCACATCTTTGCCAACACTTACTCTAGTTTGTCTTTTTAATGATAGCCATCCTGACAGGTGTGAGAGGATATCTCATTGTGGTTTTGATTGCATGTCCTTGATGATTAGTGAGGATGAGCAGCTTTTCATGTACCTGTTGATTATCCATATGTCTTCTTTGGAAAAATGTCTATTCAGTTCCTCTGCCCATTTTTTAATCAGATTTTTTTTTTTTGCTATTGAGTTTTATGAATTATTCACGTATTTTAGATATTAACCCATCTGTCCCTTATTTTCTTCATTGTGCAATGGTGAGAATTAAGTTATATGAAAAATTTTAAATCTCACATGCTCATAATAGGTACTCAAGAAATGGTGGAAATTGTGGGGCTCGTTGTTGTTATTTTGCTGTTACTCTTATAATTCCTGTCTTTTGCATGGAAACCAGAGAAGCCTTGACTTTTCCCATCTCCATGTTATAAATGATTAGTTCCTTAACCCAGTCATAGGCTTCCATCATCTTCTTATTTACTCTTTAAAATAACCTGGAAGGAGTTGAGAAGGAAACATTAACTCTTGATTTTGCGGTCTTGAAGGTCTTTCTGGATAAGGTGGCCTTAGGGCCAGGCTGTGAAGGAAGGGTTTGATTCCGCAGCAGGGAAAAGTGAGAAGAGCTAGGCTAAAGAGTGGTTTCTGTGGGTCTCCCTTCAAAGTCTCCATGCGAGTACTTCTCAACAATAAAGTTTGGGTATCGATCTCCCTCCTGGGAGATCCAGCGAGTTTATGGAGGATCTTTACCACTCTTATAAATATGAGGTACTTTAATACATTATATAATTTGTAATAAAGGACTACAACCAGCTGGTGATGGCAACAGAGTCCAAGGACTATAAAGATCCATGTGATATAAGGTAACTGTGGGGTGCATTAGCAATATTTTGGGTGGAAACACCATTAATGGAAAGCTATACCTGTATGGAAAGCTATACCTGTACGTCTTTACAGTACTTAACAAGCATTTTCCAAATGGAGCTTCACTTTGAATTCAGTGACTTTTTGATGGTTCAGACCAACTGTCCCTTAGTCATGCTATATCACACCCCCCACACAAACATATACCCCTCCATCCACATAAACATTATCAGACCTCACTATCAAGTGACTTCTTAATATTTGACATTCCCTGATAACCCCGACTGAACTTTTATGCCTCCCTTCTAAATAAATGGAAGTGTTGAGTGAAAATCCATATATTTCTAAGTTAGATCAAACCTGAAACAAATCCACCAAACTTCCCTCTGGCTAGTATTTGATTTCTGCTTATGAAAGCATAATTTATTTGCTCATATATATATTAAGGGTAATGTATGGCAACACTTAATTAAAGGCATGCTAGGGAGTACCGTCTCCTCAAATGTTTGTTGAAAATGAAATGAACCATGTTTCTCCAAAGGTTTTTATCTTTTGTACTAGAAAACATGGAAATATTTCTGTCACACATCATGGCGTAGCAACAGCAGATATTTCTGCATTCTTTTGGTTTGTAAATCTAATTATTAACAGTTTTACACCCAAAAGAAGATGGTAGAGGCAAATAAAGTAAGCCTTATATTAAGAATATGAGATTATACATGAACAAAAATCTTATAAGTTGCCGGATGGTTGGCAGTAATACTGATTGATATAATTATTTTTTATCTAATTTGATACATGACACAAAATTTAACCTAATAAGGGTAGAGTAAAATGAAAAGTAACTTTTTAAAATTTTATTTATTTTACTTAATTTCAAGTATACAGTACATTGGTTGGACGTCTATATTGTTCACAAAACGATCCCCCCAATTGCTCCCTCCCTCCCCTTGCCCTCCACGTAGCCATCATATTAATGCTAACTGCATTCCCTGTGCTATGCTCCCCATCCCCACGACCATCAACTACTAAAAGGTACTACTTTAACCTTTTACCCCATTCTCCCAGCTCCCCAACCTCCTCTTCCCACTGTCTGTCACCAAATTGCCCACTATATTTGTGAGTCTGTTTTTGATTAGTTTGTTCTTTTTGTTCCTTAGATTACACATATAAGTGAAATTATATGGTGTTTATCTTTCTCTATCTGACTAAAATACTTCTAAGTCCATTAAGGCAATATCTTTTTCAATCCCCTTCCTTTTAGTTTGTGTGTGTCCTTTAATCTGAAGTGAGTCTCTTGTAGGCAGCATGTAGGGGTCTTGTTTTCTTATCCATTCATCCACTCTATCTTTTAGTTGGAACACTTAATTCTTTTCCATTTGAGGTACTTATTGATAGGAATGTAGTTGTTACCATTTTTTTATTCCTGTCTTTGATACTTCTTTTGCTACTTTCTCTCTTTGTATTTAACATTTGGCATTTTAATTTTGACATGTCTTGGTTTGGGCCTTTTTGGATTCCTGATTTTGGGGATTATCTGAGCTTTCTGGGATTGTATGCCTATTTCCTTCACCAGGTTAGGGAAGTTTTCCATCATTATTTCTTCAAATAGCTCTTCAGCATCTTGTTTTCCTTCCAATGTTCCAATGAGACATATTTTTACCTTTAATAGTGTCCCATAGGCTCCTTAAATTATTATTATAGTCTTGGCTTCTTTTTTCTTGTCATTCTTAATGAGTGTCCTTGGTTTTCTCATCCTCTAGATAGGTCATTTGAACCTCTTCTTTATTCACTTTGTTTATTCCATTTAATATACTTTCCATTTCAGATTATGTGTTCTTCATTTCTGACTGGTTTTCTTTAATAATTTACATTTCCATTTTTATGTTTTTTATCTCTTTGTTGAAGTTCTCACTGAATTTATCTACTATTTCCATAAGTTCATTGAGTATCTTTATAACCAGTGTTTTGAACTCTGTATCTATTAGATTGCTTGACTCCATTATTCCTGGATCTCTGTTCTCTTCTTTCATGTGGTTTCCGCTTCTTTATCATCCCATTTTGGCTGCCTTTCCATGTCTGTTTCTACATACTAAGCACAGCTCCTAAATCTCCCGATCTTATTAGTGTGGATTTGTGAAATAGGTGTCCAGTAGCCCAGTCTTGAGAGGGGTTCAGCTACAAGCCAATTTAGTTCCAGCCTGTGTCCCTCCGGGGCCACCTGTTAGGATTCAGCAAGCAATCCACAGATGCTGTGCTTATAGTTGCCTCAAGAGGCCACACCAGAAACCAAAGCCAGCTGCCTCCAGTGAGTCTAGGCACTGCTCAGCATTTTTGCTCATCTGACTCACTGAGGATATACCTGGATGTGGCTTTGGTGGGGCCACAAGTTGGGGAGGGCGGGTTTCAGTAATCCCTCTGGGCTGAGCTACCTCTGTTATCCAGTTTGATGACATCATGGCTATGGCAGCACTGAGTCCCCGCACTGTGGGCAGGGGCGGGGGCGGGGGGGGGTGGCGTTCAACAGAGGAACAATAGATAACGCATACACTTCTGTACAGAGTGAGTCTCGCCCTGGCCCTCACTCTGACAATTCAGTGTCCCCTGTAAATCCCTGATGCCCCCTGCGTGCAGCCAAACCAGCACTGGTGCTCAGATCAATCATGTCCCTCACTGCAAAAGTCCGCTCGCAGGCACCGCCACTTCAAGAGGCATCTGCAGCTGCCGCGGCCTCCGTCTCAGCTGCTGGGGACCCGGCAAACTTGCGTCCTTGCCCCATGCTACCTTTGCCATTGCAGGGTGATTTCTCAGATTTCCCCCTAGGTGTATCACTTGTTCATCTAGATTCCAGGTGATTTTTCCTTGCTGTTTGCTCCTTATTTCCATCACAACTTTGATTTGGTCGCCAGCAGGATGAACAGATCCTCTATCATCTATGCCATTTTTCCCCCTGAAAAGTAACTTTTTCTTCACCCATTTTCCAAGCCCCACTGCCCAGAAAAAGCCATTTTTGTTTCATTTTTAGTTTTTCGGTAATTACCCCCATAATGTTAAATAACATTTTTATGCTTTTCTTTCATGCTTCATCCATTGATGACTGCATCTGGAGCCTCTTTCTTTAAAAGAAGAATTTGCTACCCTTGTATTACTTCTGTCCTCTCACCCTCATGGGGATTTTATCGTTACTATATTTTCCTGCCTTGTTTTTCTATTTGCTTATATTTATAACTACAAATACTAAACTTAAACATCTGTTTCTTTAACTCTCCCTATAGGTAGGATTAACTGGTTTGTCACCCTGTGAGATGAGGAAACCAGCTTCTCTATATTTTTCTCAACCTTTCCTTCTGACTTTAATCAGCTATGCCATTGCTTACATTCTGTCAAGGTTTTAAGGTTGCCAGATAAAATTCAGGACACCAGTTAAATTTGAAGTTTGGTTAAACAATGAAAACATTACGCGAGGCATACTTATGCTGAGGGAATATTTATTGCTTATATGAAACTCTAAGTGAACACCCTAAATTTTTATATGCTAAGTTTGGAAACCCTACGAGGTTTTTATCATTTCCATTCTCTTCTGAAATGGAACTCAGTGATTTCATGTTTTATCTTTAGATTGGTTTAAAAAACAAAAAGCAATTACATTTTGCAATGTTGATTTTACTATTTGATAGCAGGCTCGGCTCATGCCATAGAATTCCAGTAATATTAAGGCAGAATGTGTCTTACATATGATTTAGTTCATTTATTTCATTATACTAAAGAAAACTCAGATTCAAAGAGATTAACAAACTTACACAAGCTCAGAACAAAAGTTGGAGGTAGAGATTTTATTATTTTTCTCTTTTGTACCAATTCCTTCCTCACCCAAAAGTTTTGATTTTCCTACACATGTTGATATTTTAAAGACACCGAATCAGAGTCCAGAATGGAAAGTGATCATAATAACGTGTATGCATTTCTCATCCTACAATGATGGATCTGCTGTACTCAGTAGTGTGTACTAATGCAGAAGGCTTTTTGGAGCTGAACAGACTGAAGTTCAAACCCCATTCCACACTGACTGCTCTGGGACCTTGGGCAGATCCTAAACTCTTGACAATTTATGTGGTGCCCCGAGTATTGTATATGATGAAGCATGGCAGCTGCTTTGTAAACAGGAACTGGGGTGTTTACCGAGATTATGGGTCAAATCCCTAACCCCATGTTTCACACGTGTATAGGAATAAGAGAGACATTAGCACTGTGGCAAGTGAACAGACCACCTTTTCAGGACTGCTTTTACTAGACCCTCACCCTCACTCCACATCTCATTGTTTCTGATAACTTTGTGCATTTTTTTTTTCTTGAAGTTTGTGCACTTCAGATTCCACGAGGCCCTGGAGTACAACAGGTGTTACTTTTGTCTTTTAAACTTTTGTTTAAGAAACTCATTCATCCTTGGCCTTTCCCTGTTTCTTTTTGTTTGTCGTCTCTAAATATGTGCTGGGTCCTCTGAATGGAAGAGTGAATGGATGGGGCCACTAGGCTGTTTAACTGGAAGAAACCCAAAGAAGGGCCCACCAGTCTCTCCCTTGGGTGGTTGCAGCAGCCGCTTGACTTGTCTCTGTACCTCCTGTCTCTGTGCTTTCAGTTCATCCTCTCACAATTCCACATGCTACAAAGAGACTTGTGTACGATGCAGACCCTGCCAGACTGCCCCTCTGCACACATCGACCACAAGCCCAATAATTCCTACTAGAGAGAGTCCAGATTCCATGGCCTGGCACTCAAATGGCCCCAAAGTACCCTCGGTCTTCACCTGTCCTCAGTCTCTCCTGTGCTTGGCTCTAACCACACCATTCTCCTTCTCATATGCCATCACTTTTACCTCTGCTGTGCCCAGAACACGCCCTCACTTCCCTTTCCCACATGGTGAACCTCTCTGCATACGTAATGCCCTATTTAAATATCATACTACCCCAATCCCCACCCCAGGCAAGGTGACTAAATCCTTTTTCTACAGCTTCTTGATAAACATTCAGATACTCAGTGGTACCCTTGAGACAGTATTCATCAAATGTATGTCACGACCATGAAAAATCACTCAGGGCCAAAAACTTGGCATCCAGACCTTCTTCTGGCATGAAAGATTATCAGCTTTTTTCAGTTGTGTGTGCTGACTCCTCTTCCATCCCCTACAAACAAATTATAGTATATTTCAACAAAATCCAGTCTTCAGACTCTGTTGCTATCCCATGAACCAAATACCCCTCTCTGCAAATCCACTGCCAATTCTAGATGCCAAAATTTTAGTTACTATACCTCTTTTATTTCACTTACCACATTGAAAATTTATCTTCTTTCTATCCTTACATTGCTTAATAGACTAGATGTCCTCATGATCGAGGACCAAATATAAAGGTATTTTTTATTCAATAAATGCTCAGCATAGTACTAAGTTCACAGTAGACACTCAAATATACAGTTGAGTGATGAATGAAGGAATGTGAATGAATAAATAAATGAATGAATGAGTATGTACAGGTTATGGGAAGTCTGACCAAATAACCAATATATTACAGTGATATACCACATGAGCCAGTGAGCAGTTAAATGTCCCCAAGCAAAAGACACAAGAACATTGTTTCATGCCATAAGTAGAGCATGTCAGAACTTTAAAGTAATCTGTCTTTTCTTCTAAAAGCATTTTTTTTAATAAAGAATGTTCTAAGTTGTCTGTCAGTAAGGTGACCCTCCCGAAAAGTAATGAGGGAGCAGTGACACGGTTGTCAAGGCATCAGCCCTGGGGTGCTGGGCACAAAAAGGACTGACGGCTCCTGCAAAGTCTCGGTGACCAGCACAGGGTGGTGCCTGACAAGAAGTGTCACTCAGTGAACAAAGCAACTGTGGGTTGTGGGGCCTGGTGAAGCCTGGGGCTTGTGCACAATCTTATGCTGAAGGACCCAGCACAGCACATGAGGCCTGGCTTGGCCATGAGGGGTTTTTGGCTTTAAAGTGGAGCACGGAGGATTGTTCATCACCCAGTCATCAAGAGGAAACAGGGACATTGATAGAGCTCTGATTTTTGAGCGCCAATTATGTACATCATTTTATGTCATTCTTACAATAATTGCTCTCTATAGATCAGTATCACTTGTTCTATTTCACAGATGAATAGATTACCAAAATATTCAAAGCTGAGCTTCCATGTTACCTAAATGTGCCATGTGTATGTGGATGCTGCACAAGAACTGAAAGCAGTGTAGACTTGGGCATGCTTTTCATCAGATAACTGATCTAAGGTCTCTGAGCCTCAGTTTATCTACCTGTAAAATGAAAATTGCATTTTACTAATACTTATGAATTGGTGCTTTTGAAAATCAAATGAGATAATATATGAAAGCTATTTGTAAATAAGTGGATTATTATCAACCTGACAGCTCGGCATCCACATCTTAGAACTCGTAAGTTAGAAGAGATAAGGCATATACAGGAAAATGCCTGATGCATAACATCTATTATTTATCTAGCCAGAGTTTCCAGCCTTGGCACTATTGACATTTTGAGACAGATAATTACTTATTATAGGAGACTGTTCTTTGGGTCATAGGGTGTTTAGCAGAATCCCTGATATCTACCCATTAGATGCCAGTAGAATCTACCACCCCCAATCCTACAGTTGTGATAATATCTCAAGCATTCCCAAATGTCCCTGGTGTGGGGTGAATCACCCCCAGCTAAGAACCACTGGTCTAAGTATTCATTATGTGTTAGATTGTATTAATAATTTTATATAGCCATTTAAACAAAACTTCTAAGCATTAGTATTAAGCAGCGTTATCCCTATCTTATAAATGAAATGAAATTTCATAGGGTGTAATTAATGTTCCCAAAGTTCACGCATAACATAGGGAACCCGGATCTGGGCCAGGTCTCTCTTACTCTAAAGCCTATGACCTTTATTCTGCCTACTATAAAGGACAAAAGCCCAGCTTGGGTGGCTTGGGTTAGCTGACCAACAAGAGTTGCCAAGTTTTAAAACTGGCCAGGCTCCTCCAGTGCAAATAAATCACTCTACTTCCTAACAATGAGATTTATTCTTATCCTAACTCCCTATTCCTCCCATTATCAGAATTTAGCTCATTATAATGGTGATATTTATAGCATTGACTTTTAAAGATATCATAGTCTTTTGGACCCCAGAAACTATGGAAAGAGGTTGGAAAGCAGCAAATGAAATTCAAGCCCCCTTTGTTTACAAAGTGCATGTTTTTTGCCAACTGCAGATGGCCCTGACTGTGTAATAATGAGCTTTATAGCAACTAGGACTTTCCTGCTTTATGTGTTGTCTTTCAGTCGATGAAATAACCACTGTGAACGTGAAGATTCCGCCCCCCAGACAAGAGCCGTGTCCCCTTCCTCATCAGTGATGACAATAACAGTAACAATAATTACAATAGCTAATTACAGCTACAGAAAGTAAAAGTAGGTCTTACTACCTTAACAAAACTGAGTCAGAGATGACAAATTTTAAACTTGGTCAAAAAGTCAACTCTGGCCTCAGTGGATACATTTTAGACTGAAACATGCCAACTTGTGTTCAGTTGTGCAAAAAAGAGCCAAATTAAAGATCATATACAAAATGAAAAAACTATGTATCACTATTATGCCTAAAAAGTAAGAAAAATAGTCAATGTTGAATGACATTTAGCTTTGAAGAGAATGTCCTTACCCTATAAGTCTTTTGATTGATATTCTCATGCTTTAGCTTTCACACCCATTTTGAAGGACACACAAGAGTGGGACGTGCCATTTTCCCAAGAGGCCTTCCATCACATCTGGTTTTTTGAAATTTTTAAAATTTGAAATTTGAAATTTTATACTCTTTTGGCTTCCTCAGTCTCTCCCTCCCTCCTCTTTCCCTTCTTTCTTTCTTCTCTTTCCCCTCATCTGGCCTAAAAACTGATCAGCTAGAGGAGAATGTGAAGAAGGACTCATATTGGCATGGAAAAAGAATGTATTATGAAATGGGATCTGTCTAGTAATAGACTCAGAATCTACCTGCAGGCTATGTGCAGATATTACATCTGGCAGTAAGAAGAAAACTCAGAGTTGGTGTTACTGGAATGGACAAAAATAGTATGCGTCCTGTAGAGATGATGGGAGGGAATGGTGAGTGAGCCAAAGAGATCACACTGTGGGCTCTACAAGAGAGAAGCACATATTTTATAAATCTAGACATGGACAATATAACTCCATGCTTTGGAAAGTCCTCTTGTTTTAGAAGAAAAGAACATTCAAGCAGCATGGACTCTTGGTGCCAGGACTTCTCTCAGTGAATGCTTCTCTGTTAGTCAGCCATGGCCTACTTCTCTTTGTTGGTCAGCATGAATTTTAAGTGGCTGCCCCTCCAGTCTTCCTACACCACCTCTTTTTGGAAGCTTACATCAAGAAAGTGACTAATTTTACTGGAAAGCAAAGAGCTGGACCCATTGAGATGCCATCAGGTGGCTCTTCCTTCTTTTTCCCAGATCCCCCTATTATTACCCATGCTTGCCCTTTAATTTGGTGATGCCATATCAGCTTAGCAGTCTCCATCTGTGAACAGAGGGAGGTGGGAACAAATATTGATTCAAGGGATTAGACCCACAAAAAAGAAAAGAGTTCTTGCTGCCAACCAAACAGGGCATAGTCTAAAAGAATCTGCCAAGAAACCAGCTAAATCTTATACTCAGTCAAGAGAGACAATAAACTGTCTTTGTCGTGCCAGAAAGGAAGTGACTTTCCATCCCTGGGTCACCCTCTGTTAAGTGAGCCTGAGTAAGTTGTGTCAATAGGTTGCTGAGAGGTGGGTAGAATGCCAACCATTCTGCCAGCTGATGCGAATGAACTCATTTCCAGCAGAATGCAGCCGGAATATGCAGGACAAATTTCCCTTCCATTCCATGAAATTAACTTAGTATCACTTAGTGCCAGACCTTGTGCTGGGAACTAAGCATCTGATAGCAATGGCACCTCTTCCCTCCCAGAGGAGCCCATATTCTATCCTAAGAACCAGGGGTAGAATGCAAGGGAAAGAGAAAATAACCAAAGCATATGCACTCATTCATTCAACAAATATGAAATAAGTACCTCCTTGAACCAGGCACTAATGCAGACCCTAAGGATATAGGATTGAACAATATAGTAACACCTAGAATGCATTCTGTTTCTGGCACTAATCTGAGGTATAAATTATCCCTATTGCATGCCTGTGAGTTATTATTATTATTTTATTATTATTATATTATTATTATTATCATCATCATCATCATTAGCTCCATTTTAATGATGAGGAAGGTAGGGGAAGAGAATTAAATAACTACCTGAATTAATGAGTGGTAGAGTTGGAATTTAAACATGGACAACCCGGGACCAAAGCTTGAAGAAAGGAGTGGGGTGGAAGAGTGAAATATTAGATATCAAGAGATGATATTTGAGCTGAAAACCTTAATTAACACAACCAGGCAGCTACTGGCCATGAACCATCCTCTGTGATGAGCACTTTAAATGCTCTCTTCCTTTCTCCCCACAACAGCCCTAACAGGCAGGTTATAGCGCTCTTGTTTCCAAAAAGGAAATGGAAGTTCGCATTTAGGTAAATCACAGCAGGGTGCATGACTTTTATGTGGCAGTTGCAATTTATGCCCACATATTTCCAACTCTAAAGTCTTTGCTTTATCCACCAGCCACACACCATGGCACAAAATAGAAAATGTTGCTGTAATTATATCTAGAAGATTTGGAAACTCATAAGTGTGGATATGTCTTACCTGAGACAGTCTTAATGGAGAAAAAATGAGCCTAACAGAGACCTATAGGATGAGTTGGCTTTTTAAAAAAAGAAAAAAAAAATGGGGCCAGGTTGTAGGAATTCTAGGAAGCAGAAAGAACATAAGCAAAGGCACAGAAATGCTAAAAATTAGGATGTATCGAGGAAATAGTACTCAAGTGTGGTTAGCACTATGTACAAGGAGTGGAATGGTAAGAGAAGAAATTGGAAGTCTAGTTTGGGGCAAATTTTGAAGAGCTTCAATCGCTGCATTAAATTGAGTGGCATTCAGAATTAACGACACTGAACATTTAATAAAACCATACTGTATCATGAGATTCATGGAATACATTTCAACTAGAATTTATTAAGCACCTCCTACATGTAAGATCCTAAAGTAGGACTTCTGATGAAAATAAATGCCTTTCACTTTTCAATTATTGTAGCAAAACCTCTGTAACATGTATTAATCTACTTTCTGGACCTCCAAAGTATGGTGCGCAAAGCCTGACTCAGTCATTGTTTTCTGGTTGAGGATCCTGCCTTAGTGTCAGTTTTCATTTCAAGCTATGGACTCAGGAGGAGAAAAGATTGGAATGAAAATTCGTATTGACCTCAGAGCAGACATTGGAAGTTGCTTCTCAAAAAGAAAAAAAAAAGAAAAGAAAAGAAAAGAAATCTGATATCAGCACATTTTATTCTGCTTTGCCTTTTTCTCAGGAAAAGAATAGAATGAAGCAAGTGTAGAGAACATATCCTGTAAATAGCAAACTCTTTGGTTAGGTAGCTTCCAGCCAACCACAATTTCATTGTGTATGTCCACAGGCAGTGAGTGGCTACATCATAGAAATAAATAAGGTGTTGGAAATATAAAGTATATGAGCAAGTACTCAACACATATTAGATTGAATTGTAATTATCCCTAATAATCATATCAAGTATTACCTTTAAAGTATGAACAGAGGTTGGAAGGAAAATTGCACCTTAGCACATACAACAATGATCACATTTTATTCTCAAACTGCACTGGAATGTATGGCTTATTAGTCTATCTCAAAGGTGAAAACCCTGAGGTTTAGGAAGTGAAAGAGCATCTAAAGATAGGCTTCATTTAACACATGATTGACACATAAGGTATTCATCTGTGTATCTAACAAAATATTTTTGACTGCTTCCTATCTCATGATTTCTGCTAGGCTATGCTGGGTGTATAATTAACCTAACTGGCATACAGTCTACTCTACCAGAACTCAAAGCCTATAGGGAAGACACATAGTGGTATTCTTTTTTAAATTAAATGTTTTGGGATGACAGCAGTTAATAAAATTATATAGGTGTCAAGTATATAATTTTATAATACATCATCTGTATATGGCATTGTGTGTTCACCGCTCAAAGTCACATCTCCTTCTGTCACCATATAGTTGACCCCCCTTTACCCTTTTCTACTTCCCCCTTCCCCTCTTTCCCTTCAGTAACCACTAAACTGTTGTTTGTATCTATGAGTTTTAGAGTGCCTTGTTTGTTGCTTTCTGTTTTATACCCCATGTATAAATGAAATTATATGGTTCTCAACTTTTTCTGTCTGACTTGTTTCACTTAACATGATAATCTTAAGACCAGTCCATGTTGTCACGAATGGCAGTGTTTCATCTTTTTTATGGCTAAGTAATATTCCATTGTATGTACATACCACATCTGTATCCAATCGAAGGACACTTCAGTTGTTTCCATTTCTTGGCCACAGTGAATAATGCTGCAGTGAACATAGGGGTACATAGATCTTCACTGATAAATGTTTTAAAATTTGGGGGGTAGATACCCAGAAGAGGAATTGCTGCATCATATGGTAATTCTATTTTTAATTTTTTGAAGAGCCTCAATTCAGTTTTCCATAGTGACTCTACCAATTTACATTCTCACCAGCAGTATATGAAGGCTCCTTTACAAAGAGATAATAACAGGTAGAGATCAGTTAAAAGGAGTAGGAAAATTAGGGGGACAGAGAATCCAGGTAAATAAATAGAATACTTGAAGGCCATGGAGTAGGAAAGAATTTAGAATTTTCTTGGAAATAATTAAGGGTCCAACAGGTGAAGCTGAGTACATGAAAGGCAGAATGATACAACATGAGAATGAAAAGGAAGAGAGTGGCTAGATCATACCAACCTTGTTAAGAAATTTGTATTTTGAAGTAAAGAATGCTTGATGGAACATCTTTATTACCTTTCAGGACACTGCTGGTCATGAGGCTCTAGTTTAGAGACTAAATGGGTAAAACATGTCATATCAGTCAGGATGACATCCATCTCATGTTCACAGAAAGGTAGATTTACAGTATTTAAGAAAATAGAATTTGTTTAGCTCACATAACCAGAAATGTGGAGATAGATGAGTATAAGTATTGTCAAGGTCAGGATTTTCATAAATCTCTTAGCCTTTCCCACATGCTCACCATATGGCTGTCATTACTCCCAATATTACGTCTGCATTCAAGTCAGGATTAAGCAAAGATGGCACAAGGAAGTGACAACTGTATCTATCTTTTTATCAGGAAAGCAACCAATCTCAGATAATTCCATAGAAGGCTTGTATGTATGACATGGCCCCAAAATGAGTCAATGGCAACTCCAAATTGCAGGGGAACCTGAGAAAGTGTTGTTCGGTTTTGAAGTTTCAGTATTTTGAGGCAGCAAAAGAAAGGGGGTTAGAAATCTGATGGATTAATTAAGATGTTAGTCATAAATACTATAATAATAAAAGAATACTCCTTTCTTAATAATCAGTAACATTAGCTACATGCCAAAAAGAAAAGGTCAATCAAAACAATAGACAAATGGACAAAAGACTTCATCGAACAGGTATGTCATAAGGAAGAAAACACAAATGTCCAATAAACATTTAAAAGTATTTAAGAAAATGCAAATCGAAACCATAATGAGAAATATGAGCAATACCAAATGGTAAATATTTAATTTTGCTGAGGACATAAAGAATGGAGACTTCTATATACTGGTAATGAGTATAACTACTTTGGAAAACAATTTAGTATTACATATATACATGGATGATCCTGTCTAGTCCTGGTATGTATCCTAGAAAAATTTCTATACACATGTACCAGCAACCATATACAAATTTGCATGATGGCATATATTTTTTTTAGTAAATAGCAAAAACAAACAAACAAAAAAAAACCCTTGAAACCCAAACATCCATCAACAGAAAAATAAGTACAGTATATTCACACAATTGAATATTGTAAAACAATGAAAGTTTTGAAATACAGCTTTTTGTAGAATTAATACAATATTTTGTAGAGTTAAATAAAAATAACTCAAGAAAAACATGGTAAAAAACACTAATACAAGATTCAAAAATACAATTAAAATATTGTTTATCATTTAAAAACATTTTTCAAAACAAAGGCATTATAAAAAAAATTAGGCTGTTAATACATGGGAGAATTTGGGAGGAGCTCATAGATAAGTCCAACCACATTGGTGATATCTGAATCTGTAAGGTGGCTCTGGTGGCTTCTTGGTTGTTCATTTTATTATCATGCTTATAATTTACATATAACGTACAGTCCTTTATATGTGTCTAATATTACATAATAAAAAAATTTAGTAGAAAGCAAATTATCAAACCACATGAATAATATGAAATTGTAAATTTCTAAATATAGAGATAGGAAAAAATATAGAGATAGAAACGTATGCAAGAATATAAAATACTGCATGTAGGTTAATGGTAGTTTATATATTTTTCAACCTTTTCTATATTTTCTAAATTCTACAATGATATGTATTATATTTTGTAAGTAGAAAAATATTCAAAAATTGTTGCTGCAAAATTTTAAAGCATCACTGTTTAGTTCATTGGTTCTAAGGGCTGGCAATTCCCGTTCAGTTGTCACTGAGTTACGTCAACTGGGCTTTGGCAAATATCCCTGAAAGTTAAAGCATGTCTTTTAATCTATTAAGGGGCTTCTAAAACATGCTGTTAAGTAGCTTAAATTTTCCACCAGACCTTTGTCATCTATTACAGGAAGTTTCTAGGATATCTTTGAGTAAAGATAATGATTAGGATGAATGAAAGAGAGAACAAATACAGTTTTGTCCGCTTCAAAAAGATTTTATTAATTTTACACCCTTTAAACACTTTCATACTCTTCTCATAAGATGGGGCCTTGTGTTTATGTCATAGATACTGTCTGTGGAGAAGGAAATCAATAAGAAAACTAGAACACATGCTCATTGTCTTTTGCTGAGTATTTCCTACATCAGTGTTCATAACTCTGGGTAGCAACACCCTCCCTATCTTCTGCTGAGAGAAACTGCCCTGCTCCTGTCTCTGCATCAAGTCTATAGGTTTCAGAGTCAAAACTGAGGCTCAAGGCTCAGTGATTTCCAGTTTTCCTAGGAACAAGAGCTTTTTTCTAGTGTCAGTGTATTTTGTGGACCCCACTACATCAGATACCTTTATTACTTCTTAATTTCAAAAAAAAAAAGCAAAATAGATTCAACAATTTCAAGAATGATTTGTCTTGTGTTTTTAAAATTACAACCACATCTCCATATATATGAAAACATAATTCAGATATGAGCCAGATATACTAATTTTTCAGAGAGCCAGCAATGTTCACTACCCTTGTGGATTATGAGATACCTTGCAATGACCCTCTGGAGAACCAGATACAAATTGCCATCTACTCTTTTAGTTCAGACCATTCATTCTGAGGACCTGAGGCTGAGAACAAGGAAGTGACTTTTGAAAGGCAGCTCCACTGGTCAGTTGTAGGGCTGTGATTGAAATCCAGGTTTTTTAAATTTCAAATCCAGTTTATTCTTAAGATATCACAACACCTGCATAAACACTTTTGGGGCTTCCCTTTTTGCTTCTGCAGGTACATTAAATGACTTTCTGGGCAGTTTATAAAAATAATTCTGCACGATTCCACTTATATAAGGTACCTAAACAGTCAGACTCATAGAAGTGGAGAATACAATAGTCATGGGTGGTGGAAATGGAGATTTGTTGTTCGCTAGATGAGTAAATTCTAGAGATTTGCTGTACGACATAGTGCGCATAAGTAATACATATTTCCACTCTTAAATTTGTTACGCTCAAGAAAGTAAATGTCACGTTAACTGTTCTTACCACAGAAAAATAAATAAAAAGAGACATAAGCCTAAGGAAACTTTGAGAGGTTTTAAATATGTCCTTGATTGTGCTAAAGGTATCATGGGTATTTGCACATGTCCAAGCTCATCAAATTGTATACATTCAGTACATACAGTTTTTTGCAGATCGTTATACCTCAATAAAGCTGTTAAAAAAAAAGAATAAATAAAGCATACTTTTGCAGGTAAGCACCTACTGTCTCTAGTTGACTATGGGAAATAATATGGTAGTTGTGAAAAAGAAGGTCATCTCTACTGGTTTCTTCAACAAATATGTATTATACATCTTGATGACTAAAATGGTCTTGAGGAGCTAGCAGTCTAGAAGGGGAGAAGAGAACTATACAAATAATAACACTATAAAGTGATATGGGACAATTGAGATCTGATGCAAATTCAGTGGGAGCCCAGAAGAAGGAATGAAGAATTCTTCCCTAAAACAAGATAGGCCAGCCGATGTAGAGATAGCTGGAAAGGACCTGAGGCTACTCTTCTTCAGAATTAACCATTCCTTCATTTCTTCTTCATAGACTTGGTTTCCAGAGTGTCACTTATACTCTTCTAAAGTAGCTCCAGTTTATCTACATTTGTAACAGGAACTGAATCCCTTATGTTCTGGCTTAGGTCCAGAAAAGAGAAACAGGAATCTCTCTCTTCTGGACACTCCCTTTTATCACTAAAGAAATGATAAATACAATTTAAAAGACAAATCAGATTTCACAGGAAAAAGGTCAGTACAGGCAGAAGGAATGTTTTTCTTTGCTGCTGACATCCCTGATCCCTATTTCTGGCCCTACCCCTTTCTCCAAGGTGAAATTCCATCCATTCCCTACTCAGTGATGTTCAGGGGACCTGTAGGACAGAAGGCATACTCAAATAGAATGACTAAGGAGAGCTGAATAAAGAGAGTAATTATGACAGTTTGGGCAGAGTGAGGGCATCCAACAAGGAATGGAATAGCATTCCAGAGTGAGTCTGAAGGGGTCCAAGAGACTCTTTTAGATGCCCACAAAAGTCAAAACTATTTTTACAATGTCCTATGGGAATCAGCCCTTTGAAACAACCAACTTTTGGAATCCTAAGATTTCACTGAGACAAATAATAATTTCCGCAAAGTTTGCTGATTTGCATGCCTTCTCCTACATTTCTATCATCTTTCTCTGGAGCGTTGACAATCTACGCTAGCAGAGGGAAGAGATTTATTTAAATCAGAGCAGACCAAAACTGTGTTTGTTCCACTGGGTTTTTTGCCCCTCTTTCTGAATGTCCCTATTTGTAGAGTCCCTCCACAAACTTCCAGTTGCTAGGCCCTTTGATTCTGTTAACACAAGTTTGGAACCTGCTGGGAGCTTAAGCCCTGCTTAATAGAAATAAAATGCGATTAAGGAGATAATCTGGTAAACTGTCAGTCACATTTTGCAAAGTTATCCGGTTGCAAATCTCTGAGTATTAGGTGTTTCACTTATTTTTTTTTTTCAAGGAACATATATTGCTTGTGGCCCCAAGTGAAAGAATTTTATTTTTCCACCTTATTTGGTGGTGTGCATGTCTGCAGTTGCAACCTCTTCACTTCCACTTCTTCCATGTTGAGTCACTTATCTTTCTTTCTCTGTCTCCATATGCACATACTATGTGGACATAATATACATTTAAAATTAGAAACACTTTATAGGGAAGTAAAGCCCCTCAAAATAAACTCTAGGCCAAACTGCAAATTTGTGTTAATAACATGTATTTATTCAATTAAAGATCAGATGGAAAGTAGACAGACAATTTTCCATTTGAATTGATGGATGGGATAGGAACTGCTGGACCATTGTCGAAATGCAAATGATTTCAAACTCCAAATACTCAGGGAAGATGAGATTGATTATGAAGCTGGTTTTTCCTCTCATTACTCAAATGGATAAATAGATGATAGATAAGGAAGGATAGGGGATGGAGGACATCTGGGTGGGGATTTCTAGAGGAACCACTGTTTTCTTGTCACAAAAGGCATTTAGCAAATGAGTCCCTCTTATTCTGATAAAGTAGGTTGAACAATGGCTCGTGTTCTACATATTTTGATTTTTTGATTTGATAATGAAAATGACAAGTCAGGAGGGAAGGTGCCTGTGGAGAGGAAGAGGAGCTATATATATACATCCCTTAATCCATGATGAAGTGTGCAGAGCTATGATTATTTTCCCGACCCAGGGATCCCTTCTCCCCCACTCCTCACCATCCCATGTGCCACCACTCATACACAAACACAATCTGCAACCCAAAAGTTACTAGTCAGAATTTGTACTCCCAACACTTGCTCTCCCATGAACTTTCTGTAGGGAGCTGTGAAAATGCAAATCATATTCTCCCAACACTTTGCTCCAGTGAACGGAGAATTGTAATGTGGTAAAAAAGACAAGGGTTTGGGAGTTGGCGATACTGTCCACTCTGACAGGGAAGGCAGGAAGGAGAGCTAGCTGTGGGAGAAAGTTCACGAATTGTTTGTTGGACATGTCGGATTTTCCAGACTTTGGGGATAGCCACATGGACATGTTAAACATATATCAAAAATCAAGGACCTGAGCTGCGGAGCAAACTTTGATCCCAGGGCACTTACTACAGTTATAGTTAATTATCTGCTCAGTGTCCATCTTCTCTGACAAAGGCAAGCCTGTCTTTTCACCACAGTATCCTCAGTTCCTGTCTCAATAAATAGTTGGGGGAGTCAGGGAGGGTAGTAGTGGGGAAAGGAAGAAGAAAGGGAAGGAGGGAAGAAAGGAGAAAGGAACTGGACAGGGGGAAGAAAGGAGATGGAAAGAAAGAGGAAAGGAGGGAGGGGTTCGAGGGAAGGGAGATTGATGATTAGACAGGCGTTAGTGATCGCTGACTTCTGTCCGGGAGCTGATAGGCTATTGATACAACTATAAATCAGTTTCTCAGATTATTTTACAAATCCTTACCACAAAGGAATCAAAAGGAAAAACTAACATTTATTAAGAATACACTGTTTGTCAGGAAGACAAAATCTTAGGATTTCTACCTGTATCCCCCGCGACTTCCACCAGAGTACTGTTTAGCAGTTGGTGAAGATGCCTCATCTTGCTGGAATATGTTGGTCATTCCACCTTCACTCCATAGCAGATATTGGTGAATAAATGCACTGTTCTAACTTGTTTTCTTTCCCTGTTAATTTACACCCCCCATCTTTTGATTTGAAGCCGGTATATTTTTATGTTTGTTTTAAACAGATTACAGTGCATACCTTCCTTCCTCTTATCTTTGAACAAATCCTCTCAAGTTGTCTTCTCCGAACTGCATTGAGAAGCATTACATTGTTCTGATGTGTCTCTACATGTTCACTGGTCTGTCAGACTTGAAAGTATGAATAACTGATGACTAATAAGACCCTGGCTGAGCTTTCTCTGCCTGCAAGTCTAACATGTTCAGAAAAATTTAAATGGCACAATGTAGCTTAATTTGGAATTGTGCTTAAAATACTAGCAGGGAAGAACATTTACAGATGTTTACTAGATATGAATCACTGTGCTAGACACTTGTATAGATCATAGCTGATGTGACCATACAACCTAGTTTGCTCAAGGTGGTACCAGTTTATACCTGTTGTCCCAGTATATTTTTTAGTAGGGTTCTGCATGCACACGCGCACACACACACACACACACACACACACACACACACACACACACACTGTCCCTCTTTGAATGGTGTATTATGTATCTGCCCTACTCATATCTCACTGAATAGTCTCCCATTGTTCTCTAAGTTGATATCACCAATAATCCCATTTTTAGATGAGGCAACTAAGGCTCAATGAGGTCAAATCACTTGCCTGAAGTCTGACAACTCCTGTGTTAGAAGTCAGATTCCAATTTAGAAATGATTGATTCTAAAGCAGACTTTCCAGCGTCCCATGAATAATTGAATATAAATTCAGAAGAATAAGATGATCAAAGTTCTTGGTTTCCAAGTGAAACACTTCTGTGTGATCATAGCCCAGTAATTCCCATTCTACAAATAAAATGAGCCTACACAGATGTATTTTTCTCTGTTATTAATGTACACCTGGCAGGATTTTAGTCAGAATCAGTGTTTAACAAGATTGGCAAGGGCAGAAGATTTGGCTTTCCTGCCCTAACTCTCCTCTTTATTCTCTCTCTACTACTGTAACCTTGCACCACCCAATCTCTTCTTCAACAAAACCTAGGTAAATGCAAGATTGTGTCAGCAAAAGCATCTGAATTCAAATCCCAGAGCAAGTATTTATAGCTGTGTAAGTAAGCGAGTCAAAGGACCTATCTGTGCCTCAGTTTCCTCCTGTATAAAATGAACAACACTGTCTACTTCATAGGGTTGTAATAAAGAGTAAATGTGAGGACATGTGAAGCACTTGTGCAGGGCCAGCACATTGTAGGAACTCAACAAATGTTAGTCCCCTCCCTGAGTCAGAAGATTGGATATTCTACCTCAATTTAAGGGAATGGGATTCTGTTCTCAGGGTGTTAACTAGTACTCACTTAAATCAAATGAATAGAAAAACATTTTAATTATTCCCAACTAGCAGGATCTGTGGGCACTTGGGAAAGGGGTCCTTTAAGTGGTTCACTTGTAAGGTTATCTTGTGGTGGTGTTAGCACTATTATTTCCATGTTTGTTTCACCACCATGATTATAAACTCTGGGAATGCATGATTATATCATATACCTCACCAATATGCCATTTGTGATGTCTTGATGACTCAGCAGAAGTTCATCTAGTAATAACAAGAAAAAGGACGATGTCATGTGAAGAGCAGGGGCAAAGCTGAGGTGTGTGGAAGAAGCCCAATGAATAGCACCCTCTGCCTGTACTACTAGGTGACTGGGATAAGACAATTCATACCTACCAAGCATGTATCATGTACTAAGCACTTGACTTGGATTAACTCAGTTATGCTTCACAATAACTCAATGTGAGGGAAACTCTATTCCATTTTATACGTGGTGGTTTGGACTAAGGCTCAGAGGGAGTGTACCTTTATCAAACAGCAGAAGCAACTGAACCCAGGCATTCTGATTGCAGAGTCCAGGCTTGGGGAGGGGTTGAAAACAAAGCTGATGCTGTGTGTTGGGCTCAAACTGAGGGGATCCCTATGGGCCAGAGGACTGACTTCTACTCTGGAGGCCCAGGCGGTGGAAGCCTCCCCAGGTGCTGAACCAGAGCGGGGAGAGTACAGTTATTGAATTTAAAAGCGAATGAACTTCCTAATTGACCTAAGTTATTCTTCTTTCTGGCTTTGTGGTATTTACCAGTGCTTCTCCAATTACTTCAAGAGCTGTTGTGAAATTCTCAATGTAATCTCCAAAGAAAATCAATTTAAAAACACATATTTGTTAATGTGAATTATTCATGAGCATTAATATACTTAAGTATATATGAATTTAAATTAGTTTCATTTGGAGATTTCTAAACAATTCAGAGGTACACATACAAGTTATTCATTCGATATTTGTTGAAGACCTACTGTATGATGAGGAATATGTTAGATATACACCTTGAGACTAATAGATGGCCTAGTAAATAATAATAATAGTAATAATAATAATCTCTGAGTATTTGCTGTTTGCAAGACATTATGCTATACACTTACCATATATTAACTCACTTATTCCTCCATAATACCCCTGTTACTATATCATCTCTATTTGAAAGATGAAGAAACTGAGTAAATTGTTCTATTGAGGCCAAACTGTTCATCATCAGACCAGATACTGTTAATCTTGATGGTTCGCATAGATTCTTAGTACAGGTTTATACTAAGTAGATTCTGTACGTACTTGGTGAATGAATAAACCAAACATTGGAAATACAAAATAATATTTTTTGTAAGATTGTGTCATGTACTTTTCATGCACATTCTCATTTAGAAATAATGTATGTAAAGGAAATTAATTTCTTCTAGAGGAGGTGAGATATGAACACCAATAACAAACTACGTAGTCATTTAAAAATGTGATTTAAAACATAAAAACCTTAAGTGTTTAAAATAGAAATTTAAAAAGGAGGGATTCATCCTGCACGGAGGGGTGGATGCTTCATGGATAGGGTCGCACTAGGCTGAGCACTGGGAGATTTATGCTCACGGGGATGGGGGTTGGAGGAACAGAGCAGAAAGACAAGGTCCCCCTTAGGGAGATCCCTGTAAGAAAAGGCACAAAGGGAGAAAATACCGGGCCTGTATGAAAAAATTGAAGTGTTTTCTTTAGCTGCAGTATTGCTGCTCAAAACCACCTAGTGACTTTTCTGCTGTCTTTCTATTACCTCTTCTATCAGTTAGGCCTACACTTAGCTACAAGTACACAGGAAACCCAAATACTGTAACTTAAACATAAGGGTTTATTTTCCTCACATGCCAAGAACTCTGTATAAGTAGATGGTTATCGGCAGTGGTGTAAACTAGTAACTCCCCAATGTTGGGCTGGTTGCCATGTTTGTGATTTTCCCGGCCTTTATAGTTATGAGTTAGCTGTTCCAGTCGCAGGCATCATGCCTGAATTTGAGGAAGGAATCAAAGGCAGAAGGGGGTGGGCCACATTGACCGGGTCTCTTCTTTTAATCATGGAAGTAAAATCATTCCCAGATCCCCCAACAGACATTGCTCATGCATTATTGGCCAGAACTCTGTTATAGGGCCACTTACAGTTAAAAAGTAGGCTGGGCAATAGAGTATTTAGTTTTCATTCATTCTATAATATGAGAGGAAAAGAGAGGAGAGGGTGGGAATGGAAGTTGGTTCGGCTAAACCCAAGTATCCATTGGACACTAATAATGCTGACACTAACAACTCCCCTTTATCTGAGTGCTTCCTATGTGCCAATCACAAAGCAATCATTTCACATGTATTTCAACATTTAATTTAATGTTCGTTATAAGGGATCTGTGAGATAGCCATTAGTATCTCCATTTTACTGAGATTTGCCTAGGTTCAGTCATTTGCCCAAGGTCAAACAACTGATGAGGCAGAAGCATAAAACTTCTAGCCCAAGGCTTAGCCAGGATGTCCTTTTACCCTGCTGGGTGATGGTCCCTAACTGAACACCTATGATGTGACTAGCTATGTGCATTTGTTGTTTCTGTTGATTCTCACAAAAGTCCGTGAGTGGTTAGTAGTATTACCATTTGACACATGAAAAATTGAATCTCAGTGAGCATGTAAGACTTACCCAAAGTCACATGCCTGCAGAGTCTGAACTGAGATTAAAAATCCAGACTGCCTCATTCCAAAGTCCATATCCTTTCTTCTGTGCTGTGCCACATTTCATTGAGATTCCATCGAAAAAGTAACTCCAGTTTATCCTATCTGAAATCTCTCTTCTCTCTCCCTCCTCTCCGGTCCATAACTATTTCTCTGGCTCAGGCCCTCATCACCTTGTAAATAGACTAGTAAGAGTCTACTATGCAGTCTTTACACTTTTACTTTCTACCATCTGTTTTACCTACTCAAATCAAAAGTCATACCATGTGACCCACCCTTCTGCTCCATGGCTCCCCACTGACCAACAGAAGGAGTCCAAATTTCTTAACCAAATCTGCCTCTCATCAACTTTCCTACCTGGCCTCCTATTATTAGTTATCCTTTGTTTTTTACTCTTCCCATACTATTTGTTGTATGAAGGCTGATCTTGTCAAAGTACAAACTCAGCCAGTCCATATGGGATTAAAAGACGAAAGGGAGCCTAGTTGTAGATGCAGATAAAGGACACATGAAGTAGAAACACAGCAGAAGTAAAGGCATGAAGGTGTAAGGATGCGTGTTTTAGTCAGTCATCCCATTAGCAAGATATGGCTGCAAGAAGGAACGTTGTAGTAGAAAATCACAGTGGAGAGTTATGCCAGTTCATGTGTCCAAATACCACCTGGGAGAGGGGAAAAAAATGTTCAGCCTTCTATCAGTATGTACCAGTCTCAGAGGTGATTCTTTGGGTCATGGCCATTATCTAATGAGTTTGATTAATTCTCCCAGAAAATCACTCCTCTAATTAGCTTCTTACAAATAAAGTTGGCTAGCTGGAGATAGAAGAGTCAGCCCCGTTTTTCTAGTCCCTCTCAATTAGAGAAGGAATTTGGTGTGAGCATAATGGAAAGTCTTTAGCATCAGAACAGGTTTGGGGTTGAACCCTGGCTGTGTGTGGCCTTGGGCACATGTCACTCCCTCTCTCCAAGCCTCAAGGTCCTCATTTGTCAGTAGCAGATAATTGAACCTATCTCTCAATGTTATCACAAGGCCTTGAGGAGTCCCAGGAAGGAAGAGTACTAAGAATAGTGTGCAAACATGCTCAACTCTAATCACTCTGAAGCCACATGATTTTGTTGGGGAAATTACTAGAGACCAGCTTCTGCCAACCTGAAAATCATCAGGGCAGGAGTTAAAATCAGTCTGGAAAGGCAGTTAAAGGATGCAATTTGTTTCATCTGGCTTCATTTTATGTCTAAACAGGGAGGGAACTTACTAAACCATACTCACGACAAGGAAGCCAAGCTACTTCTGCACGGCAGAATGTGGAATTACTTAGTAAGGCTGATTTAATAGGACTAGGAATATGCAACACCGCCATATCAGCTAAGTGCCAGCCTTAGACTGCTGGGCACAAACAGCCTGGGTTTGGAAGCCCCACCAGAGACTGGGCAGGAGTGCTGGTTCCACCACTTGCTTGAGGTGGGGCTTAACTGTTAACTAATTCTGTGACCTTGTACAGGTCACGGCAAGCTCTCTCGCTCCCGCATAGCATCTGTAAAATGGACATGAAAAAGAGACGATGTCTATGAGAATAAAAATGTGAAAATAATTTTAAAATTATATTCCATTTAAATTATTTGATCATAAAATCATTTTAAAATGTGAAACAGATTATTGATGCTGTTATGTTGGTCCTTCATACTATAGCCAAAGTCATCAAAAGGCCCTTCATAAATATTTCTGTCCTCAGGAACTCACATTCTAGAGGGAGAGGCTGACATGTGCATAAATCACTCTAATACAAGGTAAATAGTGGTAAGTACTGCAGGAAAGGAACAAGCCAAAGGCCGTGGGGACGTGGGAGTTGGCAGATTAATTTCTAAGAGGGGGATCTGGAAAGGTTTCGTGAAGGAGATAGGATTTGGGTTGAGCCTTGAAAGCTTGGGAGAGCTATGATTTATGTGATCTTGTCTTGCGGCCCATGGAGCACGTGGAGCGTTCTCCTTTCAGTTCACTCTGAGCTTCTGGAGAAGGACATTGACTTTTCATCTCATCGCCAGTTCCCCAGCATAGGGCCTGGCAGCCAGCTGGTGCTACATAAATGTTTGAGTCCAATTAATGATGATAGAAGAAGAAGGAGTCATACTCAACATGCTGATGGCATTATCCTTTCTCAAGTTCACATTATATTTCAGGTGATTTAACATATCATCCAATCTGACCATCCCAGCCATCCCTAAGCAAGGTGGTTATCACACACCTCACTCCCACCTCCTGCTTGACAAATGAGGGGTCTGAGGCCCAGAAGGAGTGCTGCCTGCACCGGGCCCCACACTAATAAGCAGTAGGACTGGATTCAATCACAGGTCACTTGAGTCCCAAAATCATGATCATGATATAACAGAACCAGAATGTGAGGACAACATTCCTGGAAAAAAGTCTGAAAGCAATGGATTTTATGACATTTCTGATGGGAAAAGCTCTGAATTTAACAGATCTGTACCGTCAGGTTTCTCCAGAGAAACAGAACTAAAGGCCACATTTCTATGCTGAACCTTTGGCAGAATTCCTCACTCTTTGTTCATAAGGCAAAGCCTGGATAGGGCCCATCACATAATGGAGGGTAATCTGCTTTACTTAAAGTCACCTAATTGTAAAGGTTAATCATATTCACAAATAACTTCACAGCAACATCTCAGCTAGTGTTTGACCAACAGCTGGGCTTCCCTAGCCAAGATGACACATAAAAGGACCCATCACAGATGTAAATAAATAGGGAGCCCCAAAAGGTTCTAAATTGGGACTATTGCACCCCTGTATCCACCCTATTGTTTTGTTGTTTTTTTATAGCATCTTTTCATGCATGAGAACAAGAAAAAGAGTTTGAAATTCTATGCATTTGTTAGGGAAAAATATACTTTTCTCATAAAATGAAGACTTTTAAAAAATTCATACATGGATAAAAAATAAAGGGAATAGAAAATGCCAAGGTTTGATTTAAACATCAAAATATTTTATGCATGTTTAATTTTAGATTTTGCTGCGTGAGAGAAGATTTTGACTCTTCTGGTATGTGTGTGCCAACCGATTTTAAATACATTTCTACAAGGTCAGCACTGGAAAAGATCTTGAGTGTCATTTTGGGCAACCTCATGTGTTACAGATGGGAACACTGGACCCAGTGGCACAAGCTTGTCACCTCAAGCAAGCCATAGAACCAGGACTCCTGCCCAAGTCTCTGGTGGGATTTCATTCATAAGTGTCTCATCGTTTAGTACTCATTATCTTATCCAATTTTCTTATCAGCAGAGAAAAGAAAAATAAACACACACAAAGCCCGCATTCTACACCATAGGGTTGCACAAGCCGTACTCAGGCCAGCTGTGAGCCAGATGTCTGCCTCCCCGCCCAAAGAGGCTGCAAGGGATGTTCTGGCTCTCAATGAACAGATGAGGGAGAAGATGAGGACTGCAGGCCTGGGGGGAGTCCAAGCCCCGTTGTGGACAGGACGAGCTGCTGAATGTAGCCAGTGCCACCTGGAATGACGGAGACCTGTGTGTCATTGGGAACAACAGGCAGGCCAAGAGGTGTGGGACAGAGTGAAGCTGTGAGGCTAGAGCTCTGAGTTCTAGTCCCTGATCTACTTTCTATTAGCTGTGAGTTTGCTTTTCTGGGCCTCAGTCTTCTCTATAAAATGAGCAAAATAATGCCCTAACTGTATGAGGTCGGATAAATCAGAAGACTCAGGTTTAAATGCTGCCTTTGCCACTTACAAATGATTTGTCTTTGGGCAGTTCATTTAGCCTCTCACACCTCAGCTCAGAATAATTCCAGGTTAGGATTTAAGGGAAGTAACTCATGTGAAGTGCCAACCACAACATCTGTCGCACAAAGTAGGTGCTCAGTTCCTCCCTCAATTCCCCCTTTCCCTCACAAATCCAAACTACAGAGACCTCTGCTTTCCCAAGATCTCCAGTCATGCTCTAAGACCCACACAGTCATCCCCACTTGACCACCTCTCTGCACTAATTAGTCATTCAACAGTTATTTATTCAGGGACTCTGTTGGGCTTGCCCCTACCTTCACAGAGCCTTGCATGCTGAACCTCCAAGTCACACTGTCAGCCGTGACCCACAGACTGACTGTGCCCTGGAGATGACATATTTTAGCTTCACCCTGACTACATCACTGACATTACTTGCAGGCTCCATCCCCCACGCTGGAAGATCTTGCCAACACTCTCTTGTGGGAAAACCAGGAGCCTTGAAAGGAGGGGTGGAGCAGAGGCCTGAGGGTGGGTCCTGACAGCTGGTGCTACTCAAGTATCGATGACATCCCTCAGCTCAGGCTTTGGAAACTAGGTGTGGCTGCCTTTGTGTCTCTCTCCCAAATAGTAACAAGGGCTCACTCCTTTTCATCTGTTGAGGAACTCATGAGGTAAGGTTTCTTAAGATCTTTGTTTCCACCAGGTGAAATGTCAGTGGTCCCTGGGAGGCCCAAGCATCACCTGGAATCCAGCACCCAGCTGGTCTCTGTGGGGCCTACACCACACCTGCTCAAGGTGTGTTTGCCCATGGAAACCAGGGTAGGAGACAAAGAGCTTCCTCTAGAGCAGGCCTCACGTGTGCAAAGGAGCTGATTGTAATCTGGTATCTGAAGCCTGGCAGCCCTGACGCTTTTCAGTGAGTCATACTCAAATCTGAGCTCATCAGAGACACTTGTTTGTGGGGTTGCTCAAGGAAGGCAGGGAAGTAGAATCAGCACATAACGTGTGAGCTGGAAGGGAGCCGAGAAATGGTCTAAACCAACCTCCTATTGTGGGAGCCTCTGGAATTTCTACTGCTCAGGCTCAAGGTCTTTTCCAGCTCAGGCCGGCAACCAGCTCCTTTCCTATTCCTCCTACAAGCTCCAGGGCCTCATCTGCTTCCTTCCATCTTTAGCTCTCCATCCCGAGGGCCCTCTTTGCCCACACATGGCTGGAGAAGAGAAGGCAGGGTTCACTGAAACAGTGGGGCCCTGCACCTCCACACTAACACACCCCAGGCAGATAAACAATAAGCAAGCCCTCAGCAGGTTCCCGGCCTGGGACTCGAGCTCAGGTCACCAAGCAATCAGTGGGAGGAAGCACCCAACATCCTCGGTGAGAGTCTTCTTAAGGACCCTGGTCTGTAGTTCTCAATACCCTCTCTGCAAGGTATAAGATAAGGGACACTCCACCTCATTTTCATTTCAGAAGGTTGAGGTCACCAAAACTTCTCCTGTCTCATGAACCTAAAATGACCTGTCTTTCCAGGTTTAACTGGATCAGAGGATATAATCCAAGCCAGACAATTGGTCCCTCTGGCCTTATCCTCACCCACCCTCCCGCAGTGATCTTATCATCTCTGGCATCTTCTCATACCCTTTTATTTTATATATATGAGAAACTGAGGCCAAACGGGTTTAAGAGACTTGCCAAGAGACTGGGCGCACAATCCAGATTAGACTTCCTCCTGCCACTGCTGTCTCCACTCAAGCAGTTTCTCAGCCTAAGGAATCTCCAGGTCCCATCTTGGTCATTTTTGCTCAGCTCCCTAAGAAGACATCAACAATTCTCTTAATTTGGGGGATAAATCCCCAGTATACTTTCCAGAGTGGGACAAAACACCATCAAAGCGTTTAAATATAAACTACCTTTGGTCTTCTTTGAGTGCTGTTACTAATTCTCAGTACTCTTATTCTTCTTGAACCTGTAGATTGAGCCAGTCTTGTCTATGCAACCTGCTGGGACACAAATAGGGTCATGTTAAGAGAAACGCAAACTTGATTTGGACCTTAATTTTCTGCCAGCCAGGCACTCTACACAGTGTGCAACCTACTCCCCGTTAGCTGCAGTCCTGGTGCTTCCTCACTGAGGTCTAGGGAGTAGGGATGGTGCCATTTACTAGAAAAAGGATAAAACAGAGGATGCTTTTTGGAATTAAGTATCAATGGAAAGCTTGGCTGAGCACCTTGGTACTGTATGACCCTGGGAGAGTTACCTAGTATCTCTGAGTCCCAGTGTGCTCCTCTGTAAAATGGGCATAATGATACTTATCTCAGGATTATTTCAATGATTCATGAGGCAATGTAGGTAAAGTACCCAGCACCCTCATGCACTAAACAAGCATTTTTTTTACTTAGTTTTCCCTACATACCCCATCGTGTTCATTTTATTTTTTAAGCAATACTAACTTGACTATTTACAAAACTCATTTTGCTGTGTGTGTGTGTGTGTGTGTGTGTGTGTGTGTGTGTGTGTGTGTAGTCTAGATGTGGCTAGGGAAAGGGTGAAAATGGCCTCAGCAAAAAAAAAAAAAAAAAAAGCCCTGCAGCATGGGACAAGATCTCCACCATATAAATCAGAAACCCTGACTTCCATCTGCCACCTACAAGCTGCATTCCCTAGTACAAGTCACTGACATGCCTGCTCTTCAATGCCACCTGTAAAATACAAGTTATGCTGCCTTCCTCTCTTCATACTCTAAGAGAATGGAAAATGTTAGACATGGTGTAGCTGGAAGGGATGGTTATTATCTAGAGCAGTGCTTTTTGAAGAGTGTAGGGATAATGCAAAAGTAGTGTTCCTTAACCAAGTAAGTTTAGGAAATACTGGCTTAGGTTTCTTACTGCAGAACTCCATGCTTTTAATCTGCCAATATGCCTTAGGAATATCCAAGACTGGGATATAATATGCCATGTTCCCCAAGGATATTTGACCATTAACTTACATTTTGAAGACCATATCAGCCCGGTGTTCTACAAGACACGCTTTGTGAAACCCACAGCAGAAATACTTCAAACTGTTTCTACAGTTGAGCAAATAGGATTTACCTATCCCGCCATCTTATCTGGATGCAAGATGCAATAGGGAGAGGCAAGTTTGTAGCATAAAGGTTAGCTTTAAAGAGCAATTCCATCTGGCAGCAAGAGGCAAAGAAGGCAGGTAACAAACTTTAAAAACCTGGGACCAGACTGTAACGACATTAAACGAAGGTGCTATTGGGAGATTCATTGTATCCCAAATAACTGGGGAGTTTCAGCTTAGAGGTAGCACTGTCAGGGTGCTAAGGAGCAATGGATGTGAAATGGCTGGAAATTTTGCCAATGCTGAATGGCAAAGACAAAAAAAAATGTATAAGAACTTTTAAAGCTGTGGCTTGGGACTGAAGTTTGATGAAGAACATGAGCAGATATGCTCAGCATCTTCTGTGCAAAAGAGATCCCTCCTAAAACATCATAACCCCCTAGAAACACACACGGCTGGGGAGTGTGGGTCCTAACACATCTGTGGACTTTCGCACAGCTGTTTTCTCATTTGAAATGCCTTTCTTCCCTCATCTGGTATTGGGGACCAGCCTAGTCCAGTAACCTGTTTCATCTACATTTATTTTTTTAAATCAACCAGTGTTATAAAGCCAAGCGTGATCCAAATGTCTATTGTATCATCCTTCTCTTAGCCCCAAACACCTGCTCCTCCACCACCACCACCACCACATAACTATCAGGAGAAAGGCAGAAGTTACCAAAGAGTTTTCAGAGGAGACTGTGGAGAGAATTTATTTGGCATTGCCACAGATTTTTTTTTTGGTTTTTTTGTTTGTTAACAATTTTTATCTCCCTAGGCCCTCTCTCTGCCAAGTTTTTCTGAAGGGTCTCTGTCTATTTTATCCTTTTATGAATTAATAGCTTAGCCGCATCTGTCTTCCCCCCCAGATCTTAAGAGATTAAAGGCAGGGATAAAGGCAGGGCTAGAGTGAAGAAGCATAATTATTGAGGTCAATACAGAGCTCAGTTCAAATCGATGCTTTTCAACGTCCTATCTGAGGGAGCTTGGTCAAGTCACTTCATTTTTCTAAGACTCCATCTTCTTTTGGAAACTATGATACTATGTTGCATGATTGTGTTGTGGGTGGGAGAAGAAGGCTATGAACACATATCATGGTACCTGGCATAGAACGGGCGCTCATTGAATTTCAGGAACAATGATTCAGAGAGGAATTGTGAAGTGTCTGAACCCAGATGGTGGCTGTTAGAATAGGAAAGGAGAGACAGGTGCAGGAGACATTATGTCTCAACATAGACTGGGGCTGTGCTGGAGTGAAAGAAAGTGATGACAGGTCTCCGTTAAAGAGATTAAGTGCTTGGCCTTGCATGAAGCTCGGAGTGCCAGCCATGATGTGGCTTGACAGCTGAACATCAGGGACCGCTGTGAAAATAAGCCAGGTGTCTCCTCGGGCCTGCCCTGAGAATACAGGACTGAATTAATTAATTAAAATAATAGTTGTGTATCTGCTTGATGTTCAAGCAGATAAATGGCAAGGCCACCAATTTGGAATGTGGTTGGAACCATTAATAAATAACTTTGTAAGTTCTAAAACATCTTTTAAAAAGTCACAGTTTGTTTCAAATTCTGTTTGCAGATATGTGTGTTTCATGTTGCTTTATAGAGTGCCTGCCGAGGCATAAAGCCGATGTACTTTGCTCTAATTTTCAACCTAGGCACAAGTGACAAAGAAGAGCATATTGTAATAGTTGGCTCCTGCAGAAAGCAGAACAAGTCAGAAGAGTCTGAAGTTTCTGAACGCTACCCAGTACTTTTACTAGAAAGACTGCTTCAAAGTTAGACATAGAAAAATCAAAATCCTAACTTTGTCCCTTAAGAGTGTGATTTTAGCCATATCGTTTAACCTCTCTGAGCCTCTCTTGGTTGTTCTGAGGTACAATTAAGGCAACATATAAGAAAGTGGGTGTTGGCACATGGTTGATGCCCAGTATGTGTTGATTTCCCTTCCTTAAAGACTGGATTTGTAGGGTTTACATTATTGTTAGTCTTTATGTTGGGCAGAGCAGGGGAGACAACAGAAGACTGTCCGGAAGTTTATGTATGTCTTCAGTTGTCTGCAGTTGGTTATTGGGAGTAGAAGAAGGAAGCGGAGGAAGCTCAAAAGTGTACACCAGGAAATCAAACACCACTTCAAGGCTTTGGTGAGCTGAGTTGTAAGACTATAATATGACAGCAGAAAGAGAGATACTATTTTAAAAGAAGAAAAAAGAAAAAAACTCTAATGAAAGGAAGGATTGAGGGTCTCAGAGTATGAAGATGTGGCTATCGACACGGTGCTGTGGAAGTGTAATCTGTAGCATTTGGGTTATAGATAAAAGAAAAGGAAGACAAATCCTGAAGCGATATTATCATGGGAGTGAGCTGCCGCCGTGCAGCAGTTTCATCTGTAGGAAACTCTAACACAGGAGCCAGAACTTGTACAGGGTTGAGCCATAGCAGAGCCCTCAAAAGTCTCTTGGACGATGGGGGGACATTTTTTTTCTTGGCCATTTTTCACTTGAAAGGGAGGAGCGACAAGAGGAACTTCTCCTTGGGACCTTCCTCAGGACTGAGAGGTACTGAATCATGGATGGTGATACACACACAGCATGAGTTTGGTAGAAACAAACTGTGCTGCATTGGAGTCAAACTAGGTCAAGGCTTCCCGCTTGTGCCCTCATGCATTCTTGACTTAAGAATAGCAGATTTCTAGAATCTCAGCATGACCCCTAGCCTCTAAGAAAACAAACTCAAGTTTGCAAAAGGACACTTCCAACTATACCATCTTGAATGGGCCAATAAAGGCAGAAAAGGGTGCATGGATACCTGCACAGTTACACAGAAAGCCAAGCTGTTTTGCTAATGACCTTGTAAATATTGGTGTCATGCAAGCAGTGGAGACTTGAGCTAAGCATGCCTGGCTTTAAAGTTTAGGTCCATCTCTACGAGCTATGCAGGCTCTGACAAATCCTTTAAGCTTTTTTGAGTCTATTTCCTGATGCATCAAAGAGAAACAATGATGTGACTTATATTGCAGTGTCAATACAGAGTTAAATGATATAATACACTACCCATCCCTGGAACATAGAAACTGCCCAAGGTAAAATATGAGGCTCCTTCACTTTTGCTTTGTAGGGTTGTTTGGCAGGTAGATTAGAGGAAAACCCAGTAGGTGGAGTGGAGGGCAGATTGCGGAAGTGAGTCTGAAAACTTTCTCCTACCCTATAAGCAAGATGGTTATTTTGAATATATTAATAGCGGAGAAAAGTTCAGGCAGAATTTTTTAATCACACTTCACAGGCAGGCATCAGTATTGCAGAAGGACCCTTACTTGCTCATCAGGGAAAGTTCACAGGTTGCTCAGATCACCACTCTGACCAGCCCACCAGCCCATTTTGTAAAACCTTGCCTTGAATCTCCCTTTCACCACTTTGTTCTGGCAGAGAAATGGCTCACTGCATTTTATGGGTTTTTGGTCAGTTCCCATAAGGACTTGGAAGAACGTTGGCACCTGCGTCCTCAGATACAACCTGGGAACATAGAACCCATACAAATTCTGGCCTGAAAAGGCAGACCCTGGAGAAGCCCAGGACCTAGTCCTAACTCTTCCAGATTATTAACTTTGTGAACTTGAACAAATGGTTGGAAATCTCCGGTCCTTAATCTCCTCATCTGAAAAACAGAGGAATGCCAGGGGCAAGTGTGTAGAGAAGACCAGTCTTAATTTACACTGTTGTAAAAGCCTATCTAAATGTGAAATTTTATGAATTACCATCACGGTAAATTTGAAACATTAGCTAAAATGCATTGAGTGACTACTGTGTGTCAGAATTATTCAAAATCTTATATTTTAATTATTTAATCTTCACCTCTCTATGAAGCAGGTGTTATTATTATTCCCATTTCACAGGTGGGAAAACTAAACACAGAGAGGTTATATAACTTACCCAAGGTCACAGAGCTGTAGGTGCCAGAGCCAGAATTTAAACCCAGTCCACTGGCTTCAGAGCCTGCAGGTTTTGCCACTGATCTCTACTTTGGAGTAGGGCAGATCTGGTCATTAATTGAGGTCCCCTCACTCAGGATCTGTTTTGCACAAGCCAAATCCTTTAATTACTCTGGCCTCAATGGCCTCATTTACAAAGTAGTGAAACTATTTCCTGCCTCAGGGAGTTGGCTGCAAGTAGCAAGTCAGGTGAGTGTATGTAGCAGGGTGAATTAATAAGAAATAAATTGGTGTTACCATACCCCTTCCCACCCCAGCAAGGAGAGGTCAGTGATTCTGTAAGTCTTGGCTTTCCTAAGAGTAGACAAACTGATGGAAATAAACTAGTGGGAAAAAAAATGAATAAATAAAATAGTCGTTGATTATGATAAATACTAGGAAGTAACCAGGATGATAATAGGGACAAACAAGGAATGCTACATGAATAGAGAGGTCAGTAAAGCAATATGAGGAGTAATAGATTGGACAAAAAACAGTGGGGATGGTTTTAAGTCTGTGGCAGAGGTTGGAGGACCTCTGATAATGCCTGAGGCAGCTGGGAGCTCTGGGAAGGATTTATTTGAGAGAAATAATGGCATGATGATGGCATCTTTTTTTTTTTTTTTTTTTTTTTTTTTTTTTTGCTTGTGGATGGCAAGACAAAGAATCCCATGTCCCTTTACTGTGTATAGTTGATACCATGAATAGAACTTGATATATCCTAAACGAATCTGGTTTCTTTTTCCTCTCTTTTGTTACTATCCCCTATTATGTAGCAGTGGCCATAAGAGAGATGTACGATTAAAGCATTCTCCTTTCATTTGGAAAATGCCACTGTGATCAGATTGGAATCAACATTTTGGCTTCTCTCTCTCTACAAAAAAAAGAAAAAAAAAAGAAAAGAAAAGAAAAAAGAAAAAAAAAGATTTTAATTTTAACATGAAAATTTGATGAGCCAAATATGCAGCACTGCCTGGGTCGATATCTACATTTCAAATGCATTTACTGTCATTACTGAAAGAATCTCCACTTGGTGAACCATTAAGACAGAGCACTGAGTAAATTAGCTAAATCATGCCTAGGGTAACCACTCTGCAGGGCTTGTTGGGAAAAGACTCTTCCTGCAAGTGATGATTGGCGAAGGAATGTTTCTGGAAAATGACCCTTCTAGGAAGGGGAGAGCTACTAACCAGGAGAACGCTAAATGGAGGCAAGGAGGGTGAGGAGATCATATGAAATATACTGAAATGTGAATAAACAGATCTGAGCTAGTCTCCTTTCTGTGTCACCAACCAGCCATGTGACCACGTATTTCACAAATATTTATTGAGCCCCTACTATGTGCAAGGTGGTATTCTAGGCACTGAGGATTTAGCAGTTCACCATTGAAATACATAGACAAATCCCGCCCAGCTGGGGCTTGCATTCAGGTGGTAGGTGATTGTTATGGGCTGAATATCTGACCTCCAAAAATTCATATGCAGAAGGCCTAACCCTAATGGCAAGGCCTTCGAGAGAGAGGTAATTAGAGTTAGATGAGGTCATGAGGTGTGCTCCTCAAGGTGGAATTAGTGCCTGTATGAGACAGAAACAAGAGAGCTTCCTCCCTCTCTCCCTGTCATGTGAGGACACAGTAAGAAAGTGGCTGTCTCTCCTTGCTGCAAGCCAGGAAAAGAGCTCTCTCGAGAATGTGACTATACTGGCACACTAATCTCAGACTTCAAGCCTCCATAACTGAGAAAATTAATTTCTGTTGTTCGAGCCACTCACTCCACAGTATTTTATTATGGCAACCCAAGCTGATTAAGAGAAAAATAAATAATAAATACTCAAAATGTATAGTATGCCAACCAATAGGAAGTGCTATGAAGTAAAGGGGCAGGATATGGGAAATGCCAGCCATGGCTGGTGGGAGGGGAAGAGCTGTGATTTTCAATAGGGTGGCCAGGAAAGGCCTCCCTGAGCAAAGCCCATGGGTAGTCACAGCATAGAACTTAAAAGCACAGCTTATTGTTTTAAACTATCACTCATACGGTTCTAAATCTTAGCTCCACCTATTATCAGATGGATAATATTGGGTCATTGCATCATATAATTTAATCCATTTTTAGTGTATATATCATAATTAACTGAAAGAGCCACCACCACAATTCTGATTCAACAGGTCTGGGTCGTCTAGATATCCTCCATGTCTTTTAAGTTTCCAGGTGATGCTGATGCATTGTGACTGGGGACCACACTGTGAAAACCACTGCACTAGATAATAGATGTCCTTCATAACCTTAGCTTCCTCAACTAAACTAGAAATGACAATGTTTACATCATGGTATGGCTGTCAGTACCTGGCACACAGCTGTCAATGAGTGATGGCTGCCGCGGGTATCAGCATTCTTGTCAAGAACGTTTCAGCTGTCTGGGCCTCAGTTTCCTCAACTGTAACAAGGGGCCCTTCACTAGAAGAGGTAGCTTTGTCCTAAGGCGCAGGGGAGGGACACCCAGTCTGTTTTGGGTATTAGGGATTACAGAAGGATTACCGGAGATGACAGTTGAGCTAAGTCTCAATGGCTAACTGGGCATTAGCCGAGATGAAGAGTGGAGAGGAGAGCCTTGGAGAAGGTCTTCTGTGCAAGGGTACCTGCATGTGCAGAAGCGTGACAGGAAGAGAAGGCACTGCATGTCCAAAGAGCCACAAATATATGATGTGTATAGAGGTTCACAGAGAGAAGAGCTTGTATGAGGCTGGCAAAGCAGCTTGGATTTATCCTGAAGCTATCAGGGGTCTGTGAGCGTTTACACAGGAAGGAGTAGGACTGTCAGGTTCAGTTTGAGTGATTTCCTGGAATGGTGTGGAGCAAGGACTGGAATGGAACAGCTGTATCTAGAGGCTGGGAGAACAATGAGGAAGCACCAGGACCACAGCTAACAGTGGAGTAGGTTTTACACTGTGCTAGAATACTTGGCTGGGAGAAAATTAAGGTCAAAATCAAGTTCACATTTTTTCTCACAAGCCCAGACTATGGCATGGGGCTTACTGAGTCCAGAGGAAAGTCAGCTTTCTCTGATTCCTGTTCACCATGTTTGCCATTTCCTACTTTGGGCTTTCTCATCATCTCTCTATTGCTTTAGGTATATTCTATCCTAATTTACCTGTCAATATGCCTGTATCTCCCTATTCATCTCTGTATACCCAGTGTCTAGAAGTTAGCCTGCCAATAGAGATTAGTTGAATGAGTAGATGGGTCAGTAGAGAATGGAAGGAGTGAGTGGGTGAATGGGTAGATGGATGGATGAAGTCTTCGCTTTGTGATCAAAAGGACAGCTATGCTGCTATACCCAACATGCTTTGAACATTTACACAAAAAATGGTCTAGGTGTCCACAAGCTCGGATTGAGTCATTGCTAGTTCATACCTTCCCAGCCTCCTCCTCGATCCTCAGTTCCCACCCCCACCTCTTCCCTGCTCTGTACCAGTTCTGACCCACTTTCTTGGGAGCTGTACCTGTGTCCAGAATGCAGTGAGACATACTCTCTTGTCTACTAAAGCACAATACTGATGTCCTGGGCCAAAATGAACACTGACACTCCTTCCACTTCTGAAACACTGGGCAAAAGAAGCAGGGGAATAAAGGGCCGTGGATACTGCCCCACTCCTCCACACCACCCTGTGTCTCCTGAGTCCTTTCTAAGCAGTTTATTAACTAGGTGGTAACCCGGCCTCGTAGGGAAAACGTTCTTCTTAAAGCTGAGGAACTGAAGGGTTCTTATCATCTCTGTTTCTTCCCAAACACAGTGTATTTGACAGCAGTAGACCCAAATTAGTAGGATCACAAAAGATTTATCTTTGCAAAAACTTTCAGAAGCCAGCTCTAAGGTTTTAGACTGCATCAAACATGTGCTCATTTGTTTGCTCACTTTTAACATTACTCTATGGCTGGTACTGATATCAGCTCATCAGGTGGCATTGACAGATTGATCTAGCAATCATGATTAAAGTGAGACAATGAAGTCTCACTGACAGTGAATTCAGAAAATACATTAAATTAATAAACAGTAAACAAACCAAATGAAATTCTAATCTTTCTACATCACTGCTATTTGACAGAATACATTTACTCATACATTTTCTCACCCAACCAATCCAATGTGTGTGTGTGTGTGTGTGTGTGTGTGTGTGTAATACGTTCTGACGTCTTAAGGATGTATGTGTTATTTTTTCTATATGGAAATGAAAATACTAAGGCAAATACCTCCAGTGACATTTTCACAGTTACTTAGTGGTAGAGCTAGAAGTGGAATCCAGTTTTAAGGCTGCTCTCCAGAGGTCTCCACCCACTCCTCCTTGCTCCAACCTGTGATCTCATCTCATAGAATGCAGATCTTGTGTTCAGGAAAGCTTGTTAAAAGACTTTCTGAGATGGACACACACAGATGTCAGAGCTTGCTTTTAGATAGTAAGTGAGAGCAAAGTTGTTCTGCATAATAAAATAACAGGATTTACAATTTTTTTTTCTATGTGTGGTTGGGGAAGACATGAATTGATGAGTCCCTGAGCCAAAGAGAAAATCAGAAATGGTACAGAAGAGAAGGCTGGCTGCAAGGTACACTGACTCTGATCAAAAATGAGCCAAATCTGTAGGCCCCAAACATAACTAGACAAAGGGGCACACTGGATGGATGCTCACCAGATTGATAAATGAAGCCTACAGACATGTTTTGTAGGCACAATGTTGAGAGATGTTACACAACATCCTGATTTCAGGTTTCTCTTTAAAAAGCACAAGTTGTGATAACCCAGGTCTGCTCCATTGAAGCAGTTGAAGGTAGTTGCTGCACCTTTTGTGGACTGTACTCTCTAGTTTGCTACAGTCCCCAGCACTCCCTATTGTTCTCATACTACCTTGGCCTACTTGACTCACTTGCAATGTCTACCTGGCACCTGTAGGCCTTTGAGTGTGCAACATCTGCACCAAAGGAAAATGACAACTCCTGAAGGAAAAGAAGAGACCTTAAGCAGAGAATTAGCCCCATTTCAAGGTTGACAAAACTAAGGCTCAAATAGGGTAAATATCATGACCACGGTAAAAAAGCAAGTAAATGATCGATTGAAATCCTGGTTGATCTGATTCTACACCCTGTACCGTCTGATTTACTCCTCTAAGCATTTGCAATTTCTCCCTTCCCCACTCCTCCCCAACTCCTTTGATTCTGAACTTGAATGCTGACCCAGAAGGTCTAATTAATTTGCATATTAATTGAATGTGGTCTAGAGAAGGGTCATTGCTTCCAGTGTGCAATCTAAAGACACATTTTAAAAAAAACCCTAAATAAACCGATGTGTCATTTGCTGGTTCTTCTTGGTTAAGGGAAAAGAAGGAGAAATAATTAAGTGACCTGGGCGTTTGGACTTTGATGTTCAGGCTACTAATTGTTAAAGGCAAGAAACTGATAATCGAGGGGCAGGAGCTATGCTTTAGTACATCAAAAACCCCTGTTTGTTGCAGATATGACAAGGGAAGTTATAACCAAAGAGGAGGATGTGTATAATTAAATGTCAAAACATATTTTGAAAAATGGTTTTTAACTCATCAAATCTCCTGGCAGGAGAAAAAGAGAAAGTCTCTAATAGAGCTGGTCCCACCTTGCAGGAGGCCGAGTTTTGCTGAACAGCAGAGACCTGATGAGGAGGCAGCTCGAATGTTGGCAGCACGTACCTCTCCTTCCAATAGCTAAAAGCAAGAAGGCCTTAAATGCACGTGGCAAGCACTTAAATACATTATTCCATTGGATCTCCACAGCCACTGTTCAACATGCGATTTACTCCCTTCTCACACATGAGAAAACTGAAGTTCAGAGGGTTAGTAGCCCATTTCCATTTCCTTCCCTCAACTCTTTGCCTTAGCCAGTAGCCACTACTTCCTACATGGATCCTGTAACTCAGCAGTCCCCAAACATTTTGGCACCAGGGACCAGTGCTCCCATGAGAATCTAATGCCTGATGATCTTAGATGGCTGAGTCAGTGATGCTAGCGCTGGGGAGCAGCTGCAAATACAGATGAAGCTTCCCTAGCTTTCCCACCGTTGACCACCTGCTGTGCAGCCCAGTTCCTAACAGGCCATGGACCAGCCTGGGGGTTGGAGACTCCTGCTGTAAACCACCAGTATGTGAGAAGGATGCAGAAAGGGACAAAACCAAAGATTTCCATAGACCAAGGTTCAAATACTGCCCTCCAGCAGTGGATATCTGGCCAGTTTAATCCAGTTTCACTGAGGTTCATCTTCCTCACCTGTAGATTGGAAAGATGGACTTTCAGGGTTCTTAGTAAATTAAATGAAATAATTTACATAAGTGCTCAGCATGTGGTAGATACTCAAAAAGTGATATTGAATATTCGTTACTAATTTAAACTGGTTGCTTCCCTGGTTTTCCTGAGAGTGAAAGAGAATTTCTTTTAGTGGAATGAATAGCTTCATACATGTTAACAGGGTTTCAGTCTTCAGCCAGCAGGAGACTGTGGCCGTGGCCACGCCTGAGTGATATAATGGTCTGAGCCCTGAACTAGGAGTCAGCTGGGCCTGAGTGTGGGCCCTGACTTTGCTACATGGTAGCTGTGGGACACAAGCCAAGTTCTTTTGCCTTCGACACTTCAGTTTCAAAAAACCGTTAGGAGGAGCTAGTAACTACTCCACAGCAAGGTGGCAAAGATCAAATGATAAAGACTGTTAATAAGAAATTGGGGAACATGTGAGACCTAATGAAAGTTCTCTGAAAGCAGGATTTCACCTGCTTTGAAAGAATGGATAGCAGTAACTCTTAAGCTTTTAGAGCCACAGATGCTTTGTAAACCCAGTGACAGTCATGGACTCTCCAAAAACCCACATGCAGTCCACATAAGGCATGTGTGTATGGTTTCAAGTTCTCATAGGCCCCTCCAAAACCTATCTATAACCTCAGGGGAGTCCTTGGATTGGCTCTGCTTCCTCCCCTTTCCTTTTCTAAGCTTCCAAACCCCTTTCTAGCTGTAGAGGGTCGGAACTGGATAAGTTCCACTTTGGCTGCTAATGTTTATTTTGGGTACCTGCTGGCATGCGACAGAACAACCACAGTAAATGCCAAGCTAACAGCCAAGGAGAAGGAGTTAAGAGAAACAGTGAGTCCTAGGAGACCCAACCCACCCTTCCAAACCACTCTTCCATCCATCCTTTCCTTCAGGGGTATTGTGCCCCAAAAAACAGAGGACCAAAAAGGGCTGGAGGCCAATGAGTGACTCATTCACTAGGCCTCCAGAACAGATTATGGAACCAATGTACAGAAGTGGAAAGAAGGTTGAGTTCCAGTGAACATAGGAAAACATTAAGCCATAAATGTTTCCCTATTGGGAATTGTGCCTTCCTCTTGCCTTGTATCTCCAGTGTCTGGCACAGAGGTACACATCATTGGTGGATAGTTAGATTACCTTCTAACAAGATCAAAAAGTGTGAGAGTGTAGAACAGATTCAAATATCAGAGGAGAGTTGAAGCAAGACATCCTTTAAGTCAAATTGAGGTCCCAAAAGTTGTTCTAAGAACCAGCTGTGTCAAAATTGCCCGAACCATTTGTTTAAATATATATGTGTGTGTGTATATGTATGTGTGTGTATTTACATTTTTAAAAAAATACACACACACATGTATTGCTAGAATCCACCTCAGATGTACTGAATCAGAATCTCCTGGGTGCAGTCTAAAAGTGTGTGCATGTGTGTTTTGTGGTGTTATCTTTCATACATCATTTTCTTCGCCTGGCTTAGGTACCACATGTCTACATCCTTTATAAATAGAGTGTAATCATAAATGTTTTATCTTGGCACATGATTAATCTAGGTTCAAGTTCTGCTGTGGCCACTTAATAGTTGTATAATATTGGACAGGTTACTTGAGGTAACTAAGTCATAGTTAGGTCATAAATACAATGGAGGTGAAGACACAGTTAACCCCAGGGCATCATAAGGGTTATATGGGATCCTGTACAGCAAGTGCCTAGCTTAGTCCTTGTAACCAATGAAGCTTTCAGTAAGCATTAGGGTATTGCGTGGCGGCAGAGTTGGCAGAGACGGTTAAGGCATTCACAGCAACCATAGGAAATCAGCAAGGCAGATACTCAGAATTCCCATTGTAAAGATGAGAAAACTGATACTCTCCGTGGACTTAGATTTTATTGGTGGAGCCAGGATGTGAACCCAGACATGCCAGCTGGCCCACACCCCTAGGCAGTGTTATTTGGACCCCCAGGGGAACAGCTTGTTGGTGGAACTAGGACCCACAACATACCCTGACATAGCTCAGGCTGGCCTGGGCGAAGTTGGCCTACACAGCCCAGGGCACCGTTCAGGTTGCCCTGGGGTGTGAGTTGAATTAGACGTGAGGGGAGGGCCGACGCTTTTCATGAAGGAGTCCCCTCCCCCCGTGGGCTCTGGAGTGGACTCACTCAGCCTCTCATGTTAAGTGGTATGCTGACACCACTTGGCGTAGGCAGATAGCTTTATTAGATGAAGGGTCAAATGCAATAAAATGCTTGGAGGCCTTTTAAAAAAACATTGGAAACACTTACTATGACATTATTGACAATCTGGTTAATAAGCCTCCTGGATTAGAGTAATACTGCTGGGATCAGCAGCTTTCACTTCGGTTTTGCCTTCCTCTCCTCACTCTCGTGCTGCTGAAGTATTTGGTTTGTGCCTCCTACGGGATGGTTTACTCCGCCTTGCAGTAAGAGTAATCTCCTCTTCCAAGTTGAAGGCTTCTTCAAGGGCAAAAACTAGTTATTTCCACCTCTGTATCTCCAATATTTAGCACATGTGTTGGCAATAAATAGTACTAAATAATAAATTAAGATAATGACTGTATTTTTAAAACTTACCTTTTTAAACACATCTCCACTAATATTTTGATTCCTTCCATTCTTAATCTTCTCTTCCTATTTTCTCCCTGCTCTCTACTCTTACCCCAAATGATCCGTTTTCATTGTCCGCCTCTCCTAACAAATAATCTAAGAATTTCTAAAGTGAGTAAAGTCTAATAATTAAGTGAATCTGTCTGATTCTTGCTGAATTATCGGGTGATTTCCCCCCATGCCCAGTCTCTGAAAGTCAGAGGGCATGTATTAGCAAAAGCAATCTCCTGTTAGAAGACGGCACTTATTCTTTTGGCCATAAAATAGTAATCATTTTTAGACATAATTTTAAATTCGAACGTAGTGCTAAACTGGAAATAACTTAGTTCACTTTGATGGGGAGCATGCCTGTGCCTCTGTGCGCCTCAGTGCTCTAAAAGGGGGCAAAACTCATGCCAACATCCAATGCTGAAACAAGGATTGAGTAGGATAAAATTATCACTGAAGAGAGGCTGTGTGTCTTTTTAAGAGAAACAGTTCTAACTTTCTCAGGCTTTTCAAGTTAAGAATGCTGCCTCCTCTGGGCGGTGATGGTTGAAAATGAAACGTTTAATTCACAGAACGTATACAGAGTGTCTAAGGAGCAAAGCACTCTATGAGGCACTGTAGATGAGAGAGATGACAAACCCTACCCTGCCCTCCAGCTGCACCCTGTCTTTTAAAGAAAGAACGCACAAACAAAGAAAATCTAATGGAAAGTGCAGAGTGATTACAGCTTTGGAAATAAAAACGAGGGGTCATCTTAGAAAGACCGATAATGTAACGCTAGATTCTATTGGTACCAAATATTCACTCTCTCTGCCTGGGAGAGGATGATACTTCCCCACGCACTGATGGCGGACTTGGCCATATGACATATCTGGCCAAGGAAATGTTAGTGGAAGTGAATGTGCTACTCCTGGAGAATTTTAAGGTCCTGTACAAGATTCACCATGTTCTCGTTTCCCTTATGCCCTAATAATCGGCAATGGGGCTGAGCTGTAGCTAAACTGCAGTGGATGTACAGAATGAGTGACAAAGGGAAAAGGCCCTATGATACAGGAAATCACTTCGTTATGTAGCATAACCTAGCCTACTCTGACAGGAATTAAAAACCAAAGAATTATGAAGTAGGAGAAACCACTGAAGCAAAGGCTTAGAAGCAGAAAAGATATACATGCCCCATGGAATAAAGTTTTACAGACTCAGTATATAATCAAAACATAGTGGAGAACTGAATTGTGTATGGTCAGGAACACATTCTCAAGGAGTTTTGACCTCATTCCATACTCAGTGAGGAGCCATACAATTATTTGACAGGAGAGTAATAAAATCAGGGATTCTTCCCCTAAGCCATAGAAAAGCATAACCAGTGACCTTGTAATTGATCTACCAGCCAGAGGGCTGGTAAGGCTGCAAACTACGGAGTGTATAAACATTATTGGTTTTGAAATTATTGGCAGGGTAGCTCATATGAACCCATAGCAACAGAGCCCAGTTTAAAATCTCAGCCCAAAGATATTTATGTGCATGTCCACAGTAGTCTTAATTACTCTGTATCAAGTACCATGTATCAAAACACCCTTCAAGATTATAACAGGTTTAATTAAATGCACAGTGAAATCCACTTAAGACAGGCTAATTGGGGAGAACCTGATTTTCTTTCCCGCTACGGCTGACAGACATGAGGACATCCCAGGGAAAGGGCAGCACGTAAAGTGATATTGAAGGATGCAGAGGTCAGAAGTTGGTGCCTTAGGAGCTGTGACAGGACTAAGATTTCCCAAAGGCAGGAATATTTAGCTTGGAAAGGCTGGGAACAAGCCCAATGACAACAGTTCTCTCCCACCCTAGGGGGACATTATTCCAAATGTATTCCTATCCTGCTCTTCCTCAACTCAGTAAATGGCAACTCCAACCTGCTGTCACTCTGGCCAAAGACACTGGAGTCATCCTTGACTCCTTTCTTTCCCTCATACACTACATTTGCTCGATCAGCCAACCACATCAGTCTGATGTTCAAAATACAGAACATTTCTGACCATGTCTCCACTTCTGATCCTGGTTCAAGACACCATCATAGTTCACCCAGATGACAGACATAGCATCGCAGCCTATCTCTTATGCCTCCATCCCCCACAATCTATTCTTGACCTAGCAGTCAGAGAAATCCTTTTAAAGCATTTGTCGGATCATGTCATTCCTCTGAGCAAGACCCTCCAAAGGTTCCCAGCTCATTCAAAATGTAATTTAATGAAAATTCTTACAAGGACTTATAAGTCTATATTGTTTCCTTCATACACACAAACAGGGTACAGGTTCTAATACGTGAGCTGTTTCACCTCCGTAGGTGAAACAAGTCCTAGATTACTGTCTTCAGTAATGCTGAACAAAAAGCAGTCCTAACTCTGATTTTACCATTGAAGATCCTGAGGCTCAGTGATTTTGAGATGTCCAAAATCATACATTAAAATCTAGGGCTTTCTCTCTAAAAGCTGTGCTGATTCCATCTTACATGGCAAAAGTAATCATAATACAACACAAAATTGACAGAAGTTCAATGTAAGATGATAGAAAAAGAGGAAATACATTTAACGGGAAAAATCAAGGAAAATGTGCTAGAGCAAGGTGCCATTTCTGTCTACTCACAAAAGGTGGGTAGGATTCAGACTCATGGCAGCAGAGGCTGCATTTTCTAAGGGAGGGACAATAAAAGAAAGGCAGGTGCTGGGCATGTGTAAGGACCTACCAAGTAAAGCAAGTTCCTGTCACCCAGAATGGCCGAGGGAGAGGGGCAAATCATAGTAACTTAAGTGACCTTTGACTCTATCCTACATTATCAGAGAAGTAGAAGCAGGATAAGCTATATAATTTGCAAAGCCCCAGTGTGAAATGGAAATGGAGAATCTTTTGTTCAAAAAAGTATTGAGACTTTCAAAATAGTGACAGAAGAGCATGAAACCAAGTTTGGGACTCTTTTAATGCGGGGCCCTGTGCAACTGATAGATTGCATGCTCATGAAGCTGGCCATACGTAGAAAACTTGTTCTGCCTAGGTTCTAGGCTAATATGAGCCAAACAGAAACAGCATGAAACAACCCCTTTGGTCCAGGCAGCAGAGTGAGTAGAAGATGAACCCTTGTCTGCTGCCTCAGGGGATTCTAGGGATGGCCCTGATTGCCATTTTGAGACTGTCTCTTCCTTAAGCCTATTTTCCTTTCCATCCCTGCCAAGTGGCACTGTTTTTCTGGTTCTTTCCTGGTCTTCTCTCACTTTGTTCACTGCCATTGTGGGGCATGTATCTTTGGGATGCAGTTTTCATCTTAGAATCTGTGACTGTGACTTCAAAAGGGCCTTTTCAAGGTGCTTTTCTTTTGTTATTTTTTTTTTTTTTTGTTTTTTTTTTTTTTTTTTTACAAAATAGAAATCTGCATATGGCATCAGGAAAGAGTTGGGGACAGGTATCCATCATAAAGCACATAGGTGGGCTCTGCCTCTGATCCTAGAGAATCACGGGATTCTCTCTGGGTCCTAGCATTCAAGTCAGTGGCATTCAATAGGACAGTACCACTCTGTGCTATACTTCCAAGGAAGAGAAATCCAGATTCACTACAAGCCCATCTGCAGTGCCTGGCATTTAAGGCCTTCTGTGAGCCAGCCTGTGCCCACCTATCCTTGCTTCTCTCCTGTCCCTGCCTGTGATGGACCTCTGTTCCAGCCAAGTACTCCCAAGTGTTTCCTTTGCTTGGGCCTCATAACTTTTCTCCTGCTGTTTTCTCTTCTGGAAGTGCTTTGCCTACATTGATGGACAAATTCTGTTTCTCTCTGAAGGCCTCATTTAAACATTTCCAACTAAGTCTTACCTGAGCTCTCAGTCAAAGTAAGTGCCTGCATTGATGGTCTAATTAGAACATTTCCACCTGTTTCCTGAGTTCTCTTCTGAATTCACTCTGCTTTTTCTCTAGAGCCCTGTTCCTTTTAATGTTATGCTTCTATCAGTTGGAACTCTGTTACTAATCTCTAATAACCCTAACTCACACTATTGTAAGCAATAAAGGAAACTATACTGGCCATTAGCTTGGGTTCAGGCAATCTCTTGGCTCTCCTTCCTCTGGGTTGGCTTCATTCTCAGTCAGCTTCCCTCACAGTAGCTAGCCAGCTGGTTGCAGAAGCTCCAAGTTTCATATCCTTACATCCAACAGCAGTGGAAGCCAGGGATTTTTAAAATGTTAGACATAGTCTCAGTATTCAAAGGACAGAAAGTCCATCTATTCAATCACAGTTATTTGTTGAACACTTACTATTATAGCTAGTGTATGCTAGACATTGAAAATATAGCTGTTAACATAGCACACACCATCCTTGCCCTTATAGACTTTATAATGTGTAGTATTATGATCAAGCAAGGTCCAGGACAATCTGAGAGTACAGAGACAGTCATCTGATCCAGCTTTTTGTAGGGTGAGAGAGTCGAGCCAGAAGACTTCCTGGAAGAGGTCCCACCTGCTCTGAATCATGAGGGATTGAGGTAGTCCCCAGAGTATCTTATTCTGTATCTGGTATAGGATAGATTTTTCAATAAACAATTGATGAATAAATGCATTAATACAAAAAAGTTCAAGCCTTCAGGGAAAAAAACTGAATTAATTAAACTCTAATCCAAATGACCTATTACAATGGAATAGAGAGTTGTTGCTTGAAAAATTTGCAAATCACTTATTTTTAGTTTGAAAATGCATTGTGATTCTTCTGCATCCTAATGTTTTGCCTAAGCTAATATTGAAAGACGCCGTGTTGCATGTCCTCACTAGAATTGGTAAGAGGCAGACAGAAGTAACTTAAATAAAAGGGAAAAAAAATCAATCTTGCATTGAAAGTGACATGAGTAATAAATGAAGTAGATAGATCAGTTGGGATTTGCTGAAAGTTAACTATATTCAGGGGGAAATCCCCCACTAAGCATAATGAATTGACTATTATTGCCTCAGAATAATAATATCTACTTTATAGGGTTGTAAGATTTGAGATTAATGAATGCAAAGCATTTAGCTTTGGCCTTACACTTAATATTTGTTCAAAATATCATATCAGCTATTGCTGCTGCTGTTGATGCTGTTGTTGCAGTTCTCACAAAGTGTTGCATTCCCTCTTCCCCTCCATGCCTTTATTCATGATGTGCCTTCATCCACAATTCCTTTACCATCATTTAATGCCTACTCATCTTTCAAGTAGCACTGCCTCCATGAAATCTTTTCTAACCATCCCCTCCCCCGGGCCATTGAGCTGTCATTTCTTAGCTACACTTGGATATAAGCACCAATCACAGTGGACTCTTCCATTGGCCTAGAATTTAGTCCAAGGCAAGTATTAGATATGTTTTTTAATCTTTGTCTCCGGTTGTGAATACACAGCCTATGCTGTGCACATTTGCTGAGTGAATGAAAGAATGAATACATAAGCTACAGAAAATTATTCATAAAATATTAGAACTGAAAGAGACCTTAGAAATTGTTTTCTCCAATTTGTTTTAATTATAGGGAAGGAGAGACAATGATTTTCTGAGTCATACCACAAAAAAGGGGTACAGAACTGGACTTAAAGCATGGATACCTCTGCGTCCCAGACATCCAATCCAGGGCTCTCTCTTCTCTATTACCCTTGCTCCTGAGCCTTAGAAAGAATTGCCAAGTGTTTGAATTCAGTAGGCCACATCTAGTGTAGCATTTCTCCAAGTATGATCTGCTGAACACTGGCTCTGAGAGAAAAGGATTATGTGGACAAACAAGTTTTGGAAAAGTTCTATATCTCATCCTCCTGAACATTTTCAATGCATTTCAACTCACTGAAGATTTTTAGTAAATAACCTCGTCTAATTTTATTTGACCCAGTTTGAGAATAGAATATCTATTTTTCTGTTTTTAGTGTTTGTTTTTCATTTTATTTTGACTTATTCTTGATATATATTAGTACCCCATGGAACAATAGTTTGAGAAATGTTGGTCACACACAGGAGACCCTGGATGAATTGTCAAGGTCCATTGCCAAGAAACATATGTCTGAAGACAATTGCAAGGAACATCTACTTCTACTCTTTCATTTACCAGATGGGGAAACAGATCCAGGGAGGCAAGATAATATTACCTGCATTGGACAGCACAAAAATGTCATATCTACTTTTTAATTTGTTTGGTCTATTAACATTATATGGCCCAAAACTCTCCCTAGATGGCTAAAGGCTTAAACAGTGACAATAAGGAGTTGTGAGCTCATTTTAAGGACTGAGCTTGGTGGAAGCCCTAATGTCCACTGCCTGCTGCAGAACTGGTTCTGACGGGTATGTGACAGTCAAGTCCATTCTCTCTCCTCCTGCCATGGTGACCTACTGTTCTGGGCCATGTTGCTGTTGTTTATTAAAGTATAATTCCCTAGGTTGACAGAGTGCCTTAGCCACCAGTGACTTCTCACTGTTTTTTTCATAGTATCAGACTTAACCTCATGACAGATCCTTGGATCATTCTTGACAGATGGATGGAGGAGTGGGAAATAAAGGTCAAAAGTCTTGCCTAACTAAGGTGTCACATTAAGTCAGAAAAAGTAGAACAAAATGTCTGAGCTAAGTTAAAACTCCGTCTCCTGTTTTTTACTCACATCATCTTCTTCTTTATTTTGTTCCCTAGCAAGAATCAGGCATGTGCTTTCCAGACTCTACAGTTCCTCTTGACTGCTGTGTCCTTTTCTCTTCTCAGCTTGTCAAAGTCCTATCCATATTTCAAAAATATTCTCCTCTGTTAAGCTGCACCCAAGCCATGAACTTGGCAGCTCACCTGCCTCCAGTTTGGGATTGATCATATTTTGACTAAAATCTTAAAATATCTGCTCACATCTAAGTCTTACCCTCATGACTAGTTTCTTGAGTGCAGGATCTTGTTTTATTCTCTTCTGTATCCTTTCTAACGCAATGTGTTGGAATTCAGTAGAGCTCAAACACAGCCTCTGAACCAGAAAGATGGAATAGAATTCCACATATGGCACTGTCTAGTCATTACCTCTCTGAATCTCAGTTTCTTCAAGGTAAAATGGAGACAGCCATGCAGAGCCTGTAGGGTTGTTAGAATGACCAAATGAGACAACAGGGGTAAGTGCTTTGCAAAGTACATTGTAACACACTCAGTAGTCAATAACTAATAGCAGACTAATATTAGGATTATACCCAACCGCACCCTCATACACATACAGCCACATAGCACATCACACACTCTATCCTGCCACCACCCTGCAACACTGACCATTCTCTAAAATCTTTGGAGGACCTTATGCTTTTCTTGGTTCTAATACTATGTCATAAGCCCAAAATGCACGTCCCTAGCTTTTTTACCTTAAATATCACTACCTTCAAGGAATCTCTGATCACAGGTGTCAGAATTGACCTGTCGTTCCAAATGTATCTGGTCCTCTATTTTAGCATTTTTAATTATGCTTAACCAATCAACAGTTTATAGGCCTGTCATCATCCTTGCATTATGTCTTTACACCTTGGTATTTACATCATGGTGACTAGCCTACAGTCAGCGCTGAAGATAGGTCCTATGAATTGATGAATAAATGCATGTATGCATGCATTTGTTTTTTATTTTAAGAAAAATCCATATCTCTTTACAAAATAAATCCCATTTAAAATGTTTTTCCCAAATTAATGGATTTTTAAATCTACTTTATGCTTAAAAGAAAGTTTATAAATACTTATAGACTCTTCTAAATATGCAAATGCTCTATAAATGCTCATAGGCCTCCTCTTGGTCGAGAATTTGGCTGACCTTCTATGCTTCCATATCCATACAAATGAGCCAAAACATTCGTCTATTTGGAGATCACAGATCCCAAAACCCCAATCATCTGAGATGTACTTTGACAGCCACAGATAAGACTAAAACGCCTCTAGATTTTTCAACAAGCTGCCTCACAGTTTAAGCTTCAGTTATAAGAGAAAGGGAACTAACATTTATGGAGCCTCTACAGGTACCATCCTCTGTGGTTTGAGGGAGGAAACCATTTGCCGAACACCTCCCAGGTGTCAGGCCCTGGTCCAGGCATTTTCATACTCATGATCTGATTTAATCTTCACCATAATCCTGCGGGGCAGTCATTGTCCTATCTTTTGTGCAGGAAATAGAAAGCTGAAAGAGTTCACAGGGCAATTAAGTGGCTGACCCAACATTTGATTCCAGGGCCAGCTGTCTCCAAAGTCCTTGTCCTTTCCCTCCAAACCACTCTACCTCTGATATCAGGAAATTCCACTTTTGTGCAATACCACCTTCTCTGACAGAACTAGACAGATGAGGCTGTGTTATACGTACACTCACACACTGCTGCAGCCACCCTTACCTGTGATGCATCAAAAGCAGAGGTCTGTCACTGGATCACAGGCATCTATTTCTCACTTGTAATTGAGAATTACCTTTCATATTTTTCTCTGCCGCAGTATAACTGTGTTATATTTATTTCATTGTTATTATCATTTTCATCATTTTAACGATTATTCAGTATATACCAAGTGTCTCTGATGAAACATGTAGGAGATGAAAAATCCTTGGATGGGTTGGCATGTATCAAATTGTTAGTGTATTATTCATTAGTGTTTTAATATTGCATGGACTGTATTTTTATATGCAATTTAAAGAATAGGCAGCTTAAAATGGAAACGAGAGACAATATTATCAGATCAATCAGGAGCTTGAGCTTTCCCTCAGAGCTTTTAAATGATCATTCCAATCTGTTGGGTGAGAGAGTGTATTGTCAGAAATGTGATGCACTCACTGGCTATTTTCAGGAAAGGAAAATGCATCTCAGTTTTGAGAAGTTAGGACTGTTAAAGTAAATGCTATTTTACATTATCCAAACACAGGGAAATTGGTCTATCCCCTGGTTAATCTTAGCAGAAGCTATCTCAGGTATGAGTGCCCCAAGAGGGGGGTGAGTATTGAAGTTGCCCTGAGGGCTTGCCCCTTGGGACTCCTGAGTCTCCTTGAGAGCTCAAAATGCTCACGTACATTTTCATGTAATCCCTCACCCTCCCCACCTTCTAAAGGTCCTGAAAACAAGAACGCATGTGATTGTTACAATTTCAGTGATTGGGAAGATAAGGCCTAGTCAACCCCTTGGTCATATTCAGGAAGTTCACATGAAAAGAGTTCCTATATCCCTGAGTACATTTTCACTTAGAACCTCCAAAACTCTTAAAGGTTGGGATCAGGGTAGGGTCATCTCAGTTATTATAGATGGGGGAAACTGAGGCCAATGCCATCTGGCATATCTTTCACTCTAATTCTCTGTTCTTTCCATTAAGATATACTTATGGAAGACTCCACTATCAGACACCCTTATTCCCCAGGGTAGCTTCCCATCTCTGTCACACTTATACTTGAGTCACATCTCTAGGTTGCAATGGAGGAAGAAGGTCAAGGTTGAAAGTTAGATGTCCTTGTTGGAGCCCCAGCTGAGGGGCCTTGGACAAATCACCTTGCCTCCTTCTGAGTTGGTGATCCGTGTGTAAAATGAAAGACTTGACTTTTAAGAGTCACAACTTCAGATGCCTTGAGGAGCAGATTAGCAATAAGAACCATAAATCAGGATTTCTGTTAAGATAATATGGGATTTTTAAAAAATTAAGAATGATGACAGCCAAACAAAACTTTTCTATGGGCCAAGCTTGGTCAGCAGGACATCAGATCATGAACTCTAGACTAGTGAAAACTATGTGGTTCCTTTTAGAATGAACTTTGGCACGTGCAATCTTAATCACCACCTGAGCTTATTATAATAAGTGCAGCATCCATAAGCATCTGAGGGTTCCAGAAAGGACCTTCAGAAAACCCACACAAGCACTCTCATGTGGGTATTCCTAAACATCAAGATAAATACTTGCTTCAAAAAGGTCAGTGTACACATAAGATTTCAAAAGTGGGAAGAACCTTAAAGGCCATTTAACATAAAGGTTCCATTTTATAGATGAGAGAACTGAGAACCAGAAAGAGAACTGAGAACCAGAAAGAGACTGGCAGTACTCATGCAGCTAATAAATTCTATTTATTTGTCTGGGGTCCCAGGATCCTGCTCAAGTCTTCTGATGGACCTGTAACCTGAGACAGTGACAGCCAGTCCTGCCACCTCCTTCAGCACTGGGTCCGTGAGGTCCATGAATGCAGAAATCAGCCTAGATGCAGGAGTGGTAACAAATGGCTGCCCTCTGAGCCCCATAAATGTTCCCAGAGAGCTGAAAGAGAGAGAGAGAGAGAGATTCAACAACCCCCTTGTCTAATTACTGCCGGCCATAAAATAAGTTATCATTTATCACATCTCTGATGGCAGGAAGAAAGGTCTTTTAGATACTATACTTCCTGAGACCAGAACCACACAACTCTATTAAATGCTGTGCACTGATATTTGCAGGGATCGTCTATTTTGACATTGTTCTCACAAGTATACATTAATTCATTTGTTCATTTATTTATTTACTTACTTGAATTGCTGTGTAAGTACCTTCATTAGCCAGGCCTCATGGTGAGTGAAGATCAGAGATGAATGAAACACAGGTTCTCATTAGCAGCCAAGGGAAACAAACTTCATATTTACTGATCATCTACTCTGTGCCCTACTTAGAATCAACTCATGCTTATTTAATCCTGACATGAGAATTATCAGACAATCTGCAGATAGGAATCTGATGCTTATAAAACATCCTGCTCAGTATCATCCGGCAAGCAAGTGATTGAATCACAGATCCACCTGGACCCCTGCCTCCTGTTCTCCCATATAATACCACGACAGCCAGAAAAAATCTTTATGAGACAGAGATGCTCAAATAGAAGTTTAGTTACAAAAAATGAGTGGGGGTTGGGTGATCAAAAGTCAGCAACCAGCCTTACTTTTTCCTTGTTTCCTCTCACTTCCCATCTCCTCTCTCCCTTCCCCACTTCCAATTCTAGAAGCCAAGAACAGCTAAGGCACACCATGTTCACCAAGCAAGGTCTTGCTGCCATTTGGAAAATAGATTATTACTTTCTCAGACTGTTCCTGATATGCTGCAAGGGCTGTTATTGCATGGCCTCACCTCTTAAGAAAAAGACGATGAGAAAAATCAACAGTAACAGCTTTTACATATTAAGTACCTTCTCTTCTTTCCAGGCATGGTATTTGCCAAACATTGTCTCCGAACCTTGGAATATTCTTAAATTTATAGATGAGGAAATCAGTCTCTCTTAGGATCATCATGGTCACCAGCTAGAAAGTGTCCAAGTCTGGATTCCAACCCTGGTCTGTCTGACTCCAAGGGCACCTCCTCCCCTCCACACTACGCTGCCTCTTAAGCATTAACAGCAGTTATCACTTATTCAGTGCCAAAGATGGATCAGACACTATGTTTTTTTTTTTTTTTCTAATACAGCAAACTTGAGAAGTAGGCATTAAGTATCTCTACTTAATAAGTACAACTAAGGCTTACACTGGTAAAACCACAGAGATAGTAACCTGGACTCCAAACTGGGATCTGCTTGTCTCCAAAGATATAACCATCTGAAACAAAGTCCTTCATTTTGACCTTTTCCTGCCCTCCTGTTTGAGAGCAAGGACACCGTCTCCAAGCCAGCCCCAAGTACCCTCTCACTGTACATGGCAACCCACCCCCAACCCTTCAGCAGACTTTACAGAATAGATTATCTGCTCACTTTGGTTCCTTTGCATGAAGGTGCTCATGTCTATGCAAGCCTAAACCATTCCTCTGCCTTGCTAGTCTCTCACCTTCCTTTCAGCCCAGAGCTTGCTGTCACAGTGGACTACGCTCTTTTCCTTTCATCCCTCTCAATCCTGCATTCCTACAATCCAGTTTTTGCTGCTACAGACCTGCTGAAGCTGCTCTTTTGAAGGTGCCAGCCACCTCCTGGATAGCCTGTAGCCTCACCCCCATGTCCCCAATGTGGAATCACCTCTACCTGAGCCACTGCCATCTCAAAAATCTCCCCTTCATTGCTTCTGTGACCCTGAACTTTCCTGGTTTTCCTCAACTCCATCAAAGATTATCTTAGAGCTAGAGGGGAATTTAGATGTCTTGAACTAACACCCCTCCTCAGGGCAGGAATCCCAACATGTGGTCCACTAGCCTCTTCTAGTATTCTTCCTGCAATGACTGGCCCATTCCCTTGGTCTATTTGATAACTATTATAATGTATTCTCAGTTTTCAGTGGTTCTCTATCTGTGGTTTTCTTTTAATTACTAAAGCAATGCATGTACATTTTAACTGAAGATAAATAAGTAAAAACCTCTTATTTATTCCCCATTCCACTCCCTTTTCAACACCTTTCTCCATGCCCATAAAAATATACATACATGCACAAATAACATTGATGATTTTTGTTTTTGCCCTCCAAATTATAATGTATACTTTACACTTGCTTTTCTCATTTAGCAGTACCATTAAGAGTGCTCCGGGTCAAAATTTATAAAAAGATGTAAAATTCACATAACATAATAACTGCACAATATTCTATAGTATGAATGTACTACTGCTTATTCACTATTCCACATTAATAGGCTTGCAAATTGTTTCTAGGTTTCTTCTGTTGATGTTTCGTGTGGTTTGCTGCACACACACAAAAATCGTCATAAATAAATCTTTATATATCAATACTTGTAAGTGTAGGATGGATTTCCAAAATTGGGGTCAAATGGTATGTCTAATATTCATTTTAAAAGATATTGGCAGTTAACTTTCCAAAAATATCACCAAATCCTACTCCAAACAGCAGTGCGTTGAGACCACATGTTGCCCTACATCCTCCTTACAAGTAGGTATTCTTCCTGTCTACAGTGTTCGTCGATCTAGAGTGAAAAGTGGTATCTCACTGTTGCTCCAATGTCCCTTTCCCTTGATAGTAGTCAGGCTGAATACCTTTCACATGCTTATTGGCAGTTCCGATGCTCTCTTGCATGAATTGCCTGTGTATAATTTTTTCCTATCTATTAAATTAAGTGGCTTGACTTTCTCCTGTCAATTTGTGAAAGCACTTTTTATATAGACACATTAACCTACGTCTCTATCACCTTATTTTACATGTATTGCAAATATGTTTCCACACTACCACAAAGTTTTGGACTTTGTTTAGGGTATCTTAACATACACAAATTTTAAATGTGTATGTGTTCAAATATATTTATCTTTTCCTTTTGGGATTCTAAATGTCCTGTCTTGTTTAGGAAGGTTCCCCTAATGACCAAGATTATACGAATATTCTGCTAACTTTCTTCCCTTTTTTTCACTTAAATCTTAAGTGTACCCAGAGATTATTATTGTATATGATTCATGATAATGTTGCTTGCCTGGGTTGAGCCTGAGGCTGCCTTCCTATTTTCTCATCCCTGGGTCTTTATGCTGCCCAGCTCTAGCTCAAGAACTGTGGGGCCCTGAAGCTGGGTTTGGCTTTCTTCACCTTCTCCTACACAGGCTGAACCCCAGCCTTTGAGTGGGTTTCAACCAATGCCATTTTATTTTAATGGTAGTGCTGTTTTCCCCCCATCTTATCCTCTACTCGTGAATCTGTAATGGTGTGATTTGCCCTGGAAGCTTAGCAAACCCGAATATCAAATACTTGTCTGGTTGAATTCCTATCACTATACCTCACATGTCAGCACCCTTCACACCCTGAGGCAGCAGCCTCTCCTGTGCTGTCTGGGGCCAGAGCACATCTGAAGTGTTTTGTCCCATTTGTCTGGGGATAGGCTCATGGGAAAGTGCCACTCAATTAAGCCCTTTTGGGTTTCCTTGGAGCACTTGCCAAAATCATAATTGCAGATTAATTTGCAACTCAAGTGGGTTTCCATAATTGCTGTGGGTGGATGGGGTTGAGAGTCCATGTGCCACCTGTCTGTGTCTGAGGGAGGAGGGAGTGCTGCTGGGTCACGAATTTCTCCAAGAACGAAGATGGGATCCTCACAGAAAGCCCTTATTTCATCAGTTCCCAGAGGATCTAATGGGGATCAGGGTACCTTGTTTGGGGTTGGCTCATATTCTTGCACATGTATAACTATAGGCTCTAGGAAATAGGATTCTTTTTTTCTTGATACTCAAGGGAAAAAACAAAATGCTTGCTGAGACACAGAGAATAGAAGGTAGAGTTTAAACTGCTTCATCCTTTTTCCTCTCCTCTAATTCAATTCGGTTAATATTTAGTTGGGTAATTGTTATGACTTTTGAAGTCTGAGTCCTACTAGTTAATTAACATTTTACCATCTATAAAATGGGAATGGTAATTCACCAACTTATGGATGTAAATGAAAGGAATCATGTAAAATGCTTTGCACAGTATTTGATACTGAGTGCTCAATAAATGATACCCGCTGTTATCATTGTCAGTATTATAATTATTTGGTTCCAGACACTGTGAGGCATTGAAGATCAAGTGATGAATGACAAAGAGCTTCTGCCTTCAAGAAACTAAATGCCTAAAAAAAAAAAAAAAAAAAGAAAAGAAAACAATTTCTAAGTAGGAACAGGAGTTTCATGGAGAAAATGGATATGTAATACAAATTATTAGCAGGACTAGGAGAAATGGGGAAGAAGCAGAAGTGTAAGACGATTGTGTATATGGTAAGTGGAGGTAGTGGAAATGAGATGGGAAATAGATGTTGTAGAGGTTGAAAATTTGGGAGCCAGTGCAGGGACCCAGAAATGAAAGAAAATTCTCAGCCCCATGTACCTCTTCAGTATCAGTTGACCATTGAGGATGATTCCTGGTTGAATGCTGGGGCCACAGAACATTAATCAGTCACTTCCTGCCTATGGAGGCCGGTTTCTGGTGCCCCAGAATTTAGTGAAGATGCTACACCAAGCTGTACAATCCCTTTCATTGGTTGGCCTTCTCGATCCACAGCACAGAATGTACCTGAGATTGAGACCACAGTCACAGCAGCCCGCTTTCAACTCCAGAAGGATCCCCAGATGTCAAGTCTAAGCTGTGGCTGGTAGGAGTTTACCCTCTTCTCTCAGTTCTCCCTCTCTCTAGAATGCCTAGGTCCCCTCGGACAAGCAAAGTGCTTAGGGTACCTGATCCTGTAAGTGCCTTGAAGTTCTGCTCTTCTAGGAATTCTCTCTCTGGCTGCATTTCATAAAAGGAGAGAAGAACGACCACTTGTAAGATGAATCAGTGCTTCCTTTAGCTTACTCAACAGATATATATTGGGTGCCAAGCATTCTCCTTGAAGTGGGGTTGCTATAGTGAAAAAAAATCAGACAAGTGCCTGCTTTTGTGAAACTCACATTTTAACAAGGGAACAGACACTACACAGTGTTGTCAGGCCATGGAGATTGAGTGCTGGAAAGAAAAGAAAGTGGGCTAAAGGGGGTAGGAGGGAAATACATTAGATGGAGCTGCAGGAAAGACCAAACTGAAAGATAATATTTAAGCAGAAGAAAGAGAAAGGAAGGGACAGAGAGAAGGAGTCCAGAGATAACACTTTCTCTTGAGATAGGATAAGCCTATGCCACTGTTTATTCACCCACAGCTGAGAGAATCTGTGTGACGTGATCCTTGCCCAAGTCGTTACCTGTCAGCTCCTTAGCAGCAGCCTCCCAAAGGTCTATGTCTTTGACACATTCCAGAAGAAATCATTTATTCCTATTAACGAGGCTGCAGGTCAGAATTTCTGTGACTTCGAAAGAGATTCCACAGTGATGCTTCCTCCTCTATGCATGATACTTACAGTTTATAAACTTTTGCACTTATATAACCTCTTATTTGACCCTCACTAGGGCCTGCAAAATAGGTCATGTTCATTTTATGGCTAAAAAAAAAATGCCTTACCAGTTATCTGGTCCAGCCCCCTGCTGTGACAGATGATGAAGAAAGGCTTAGAAGGAGAGAGGCCCATAGCAGCCCAGGGACCCACATGTAAGGGGTAGGCAGTAGGACCCAGAACTTATGACTCCCAGTGCAGTGCTGTTTTCCTCTCCACCATGAAACTTCTTGGTCAAGATTTAAAGATGACGGGAAATATTTGATTTTCTCTCTCATAAGTAGACAATCAGTACCCAGAGAGCTAAATAAAATCTGTCCAAAATCACACATCTAGGTTCATGTCTTGTAGTTCTTCTCTGTTTTTCCATCTCACCACTCTCTCCATTTATCTTATAGTCTTATGATGATATGAACAGTACCAGCTATGACAGAAGACCAACCTCAGTTTGAATCTTGGCTCTGCCCATTTATTAGCTAGTCTATCTCATTAGGCCTTGATTTCATAATCTGTAAACTGGAATCACAAGAGAACCTATCTGTCCTGGTCAGATTAGATCAGACTTTGCTGAAGCAACAAATATTCCTCAAACCTCAGTGGCTTATTACACTATGTATTACTTGCTTAGGCTAAGTCTGATGTGGGTAGGGTAGTCTTTATCTATCCAATAGCCACCCATCTGAAACACGGGACCTCTGAGGTTGCTATGGCAGAGAAGTAAAGAACTGGAGAGTTAAACAGGGCCTTTTATAACCAAGCTTGGAAGAGGTATAATCTTAACCCGTATCTTATTGGCTGGAACTTAGTTGTTTGGATGCCAACATAATGGCAAATTGGGATGGAAAAGTCTTGCTTGTGTCCAAGAAGAGGCAATTGTATGTTGAACACATAGCAATGTCTTTACCATACTACTTCATAGAGTAAATATGAAAATTAAATGAGGTCAGGCTGTCAAAGTGCCTTCGACAAGATGTCAATAAATTGCTGCTGCTCAGTAAAGTGCAGCTCTTGGCATCAAGTCATCGCCACCTAATTTAGTTCTGGGCCTGACTAGGGCTGGGTTAACAATAATCACGCAAACCTACCTCTCCTCTCGGGGCCTCAATTTTATCATAAGAGTGAGGAGGATTGGAGTAAATAATCTCTCAGGCTCCTTTCAGTTCACTGAAAATCTTGTCTTTTGTGCAGTTCTTCCTAATACTCAGTAGTTCTAAAATGTAGACGAACGACTCCCCTTTCCAATGATGACTCTAAGTCTCCTTTACAAAGTGTTAGAAGAGTCCTGCTAAATGGAGGCTGAGTTCCCTTGAAATGCCTGAAAAAGATCTAAAAGGAAATCGATGATGCTTTCCCCCAGTCCTACCACTGTATAGCTTTTCAGGTTTGGACACCATTGGTCCTCATGCTGCGCAGGCCTCTCTGCAGGAGGGTGGGCTCAACGGTCTCTACTAATCAGGAAGCTCATGGTCTGTCACATTACAAAAAAGTTTCTTGTTGTTTTTGGAGAGGGGAAGTTGATCATGATGACTCCTGGCTCCCAGTATCCCCAGGCTCTGCTAATAAATCACAAATAAGGCAACTCCATTTTATTTATTTAGTATTTATTTATATCTACATAGATACCACCTCTTATCCCTAAAATTACTCCTTAAATCTTAGTTTCACTCTCCAGACTCCAGTCAAGCTTTCCTGTCTCACCTACCAAGATGTATAGCAGCATCTCCCCAGGCTGATAACCACTCACGACCTCCCCGAGAGCACAGGCCTTCTTTGCCCCGCAGTAGTAAAGATCAGATGGAGCCCAGAGTTCAAGCAAGAAGGTTTCAAAGAGCAAGGTGAAGGGCTTGGCATGTTTCCTCTCTGGCCAGTGTGCCAGGATAAGCTGTGGCAGCCAGCTGATGGTGGCGTCTTCTGTGGGCAGTCTTCCGGGGAAAACACAGAATCTGCAGGCAAGCTCATCAATGCCAGCATTGCCCTTTGAGTGTCTGGTGAGCAAAAGAAAAGGCCAACATCTGCTGTCAGGCAGACTGGCCCCCAGCTGCCTTCAGGCCACTGAGCTAGGACCATCCTGACACTCAAAAATGGCAAAGTTATAAGGAAGATGTGTTTCTGCTGACATTGGCATAGTGAGTTACTAGCCACGGGACACTTTCAATTTCATTTTGTTTAACCTTACAATGCCCCAGGAAGTTACTTTCAGATATATTTTGCGATGAGAAAACTGAGGCCTGGAAAGGATTCATATTTACTCCAGGTCACGAAGCTATAAAGTTACAGGTTCTTTTAAAATGAGATCTTTGTATTACCAAGTACAGAAATCCTAAATATTTACACATTCATATAACCAATCCACAAATATCAATTATGTGCATATTATGTGTCAGACACTAGGGATATAGAGTCAAATCGAGACATGGACCCTACCCCCAAGGCACACAGAGTCTGTGTTGTATTTTTGGGTGAACCCTCAATAGACAGTGGCCTTGTCCAGAGGTAGAATTCCTGGGGGCAGATAGCAGGGCACAGTAGAAAGAATGTACATTTGGCCATTGGGGAGGCCTAAGTTCTGTTTTCACTATTCACTATGTGACTTGGGACAAGTCACTTCCCTTATTGGTTTTCATTCTCATCTGATTCTGGAGCCAAGCTGCCTGTGTGCACGTCTGTATAAATTGCTTTGGTTACCTCATCTGTAAATGGGATACCTAACCTATAGGATTATTGAAAATTAAATGTTACTAACTCTATTGTTATTATTGATTAAATAAGTTATTAAATCATTGCTAATTTAGTTACTGTATGTAAAGTATTTAGGACAGTGCCTGGCACACAGTAATCATTAATCAGTGTTAGCTCTTATTGTCAATAGCATTATCATTATTACAAAAAAATGGAGATTGGGCTGGATAATCTCAAAGCTCCTTACACAGATGTATTTTGCCAGTCATGGTTATATTGGAAATGACTTCGAAAGGCAATCAATGCCTGCTCCTGAGACAATGCCTGGTTAAGGACAGTCTAAAGTCTCATAGGCCCCTGTGTTCCTTTCTACCCTGTCACTTGTTTCTGTTCACAAGTCTCACTCCCTGAACCCGTGGGTGTTCTTGAGGCAGAGGCTATGCCTTCCAGCTTTTATCCCCATACCAAGTGTAGAGTCAGGCACATAGGACACTTTCAATAACTATTTATTGAATGAATTAATGAATGAACAAACCAACAGAATTAAAGAAGACTCCATGCCCTGATGAGCTAAACATGTAAGGAGGAATTTCAATGACATCTATTTTCTCTGTCCTGGTAACATGCTAATGAACTGGAGAGCTCTGACTAAATTGCGATTTCCCAAAATGAGTTAATTAATAAACTGATTTTGGGATGATTAACAGGGGGCACCGTTAACATGATTTTAATGGGAAAGCGTCAGTGAAGCACAAACTCATTAGCGCAAAAACTATTTCCTGCCCCAGCAGGCTTGTCACATACTACTTTTTATGGAGGAAGCAGGAAAAGCCACACTGACAAGGATTGGACTCATGAGCAGGCAGGAGTCCCAAAGGACAGCACATACTCCTGAAAGGATATCCCCCATGGTGGGTTCTGACAGAACCTCTTATAAGTGGTTTCTCTACTGACTTCTCACTGGTTTCAATGAATTGTTGATTGCTAATGAGAATGTTTAATGCCTTAACTTCCAGGATACTGTTATTAAGAATAGGAACAGAGAGTATGTATAAATTGACTCTGTTTGAGTCCAAAACATTAAAAAATAATAATTTCAGTGATAAGTACTATTATAGAAATCTTTATAAAGTACTTTCCTTTTCTTATGTTTAAAATGAAATTATAAAGTTATTTCAGTTTTGAAGTGTCATCATGAGAATCAGCACTGATAATTAAAAGGTGCCATTATCTGAGTGCCTACTCTGTGCCAGCTACTGCATTAGGCACCTTCCCTGCAGATGACATAATCAACCCCATTTCCAGATGAGAAAACTGAGGTTCAGAAAAGTAAACAGAATGCACATGTATAAACATGGTTCATGAAGCCCAAGTAACATATATTGTGTTACTACAGTATTCTCAGCAGCCTTAAGACATGGATCAGAAAGGTGCTAATGTCCCATTTTCCAGGTGGGATGTGGAGGCTCAAGAAGGTGGTGACTTGCCCTTCAGGGTCAACAAGTAATGCAAGTTGCCATTCGGATCAGCTTCAGAAAACAAATCCTGTGTTCTTGTTATAACATTTTACTTCTTGGTGTACACAGTATACAAATAAAATGAGCAAAGCAAGAGGGTGTCGCATATCCCTGATTGGAGGGAATGAGATCATAGCAACTAGAAAGTAATAGAAGATTCTGTGCTAGAAATTGGATATAATAAAAATTCTGTTCTGCAATGAACAGAAGATTCAGCATTATCCTTCTGAAATATTCTTTGAGCTATGATGACACCTACGCAGATTTCTGAGTTGATTTGGCTGTGTTAATGATATGCAATGGAGGAATAACTGACTTGGGCACTTGAAGTCTGCTTCGTGTGTTAGAGCAAAAAGCAAATGTCTATGGAGTGGGAGAGAAGTAGAATCTTAAGATTTCTTAGCAGACTGTTAATGTATTTTTAAAGAAGGTCTACAGTAAATCTAAAATGCTAAAACTAGATCGGAACTTAGAGACACTCTAGAACAGCAGTCCCCAGCCTTTTTGGTACCAACAACAGGTGCTCCTATGAAGATCTAATGCCTGATGATCTGAGGTGAAGCCGGAGTGGTGATGCTAGTGCTGGGGAGTGCCTGAAAATACAGACGAGGCTTTGCTCACTAGCCAGCTGCTCACCTCCTGCTGTGTGGCCGATTTCTAACACGCCATGGACCAGTACCAGTCTGCAGCACAGGGATTGGGGAACCCAGTCCTAGAACAAATTTTCTATCATCTATTTTAAAGATGAGAGACTGACATCTCGAAAGGTAGATTACCATATTCCTGTGCACCAAGAGTTGATGTCTGACCTGCATCAGAATTCAGTTACCCTGTAATCCAATCCACTCTCAGCATAAATGAATCTTTTGAACAAATGAATAAGAAAAACAAAAAGAAAAACTTTTTTTTTTTAGTGCTTGCCGTGTGCCAAGCAAATACAGCTAGGTGTTTTTAATATCTTATTTCATTAAATTTTCTCAATCCTGAGAGGTAAATGTTATCTTCCCTATTTTGAAAGGAAATTCAAGCTTAAAGAAGTGACTTGCCTAAACTAGTCAGTGGCAGAGGAGGAATTCAAATCTTGATCTGCCTAATTCTAAAATCCATGTTCTTTCCACAGTAACACAGGTCATCAAATGCATCACTCAACACTAAATGCTAACCTGCATCTGTTCCATCAGAGATTGACTTTCTAGGTCCAGAGATGGGTTGAAGTACAGGTGCTTTTCCCTCTAAGTGAAGGGCTTAATAGGAGAGTTCAAAGCCCTCCAACCTTCTCTGGGCCCCAAGAGGAAGAAAAATAGGATCCCTGGCCAGAAAAGAGAATAAGAGTCTTGCTTTTCACCTCTTGAGACACATACTGCTCACTCTTACAGTAGAGAAAGGACTGTAAAGGCGTCCTGGCAGAGTGTTGGTCCTCACGAAACCTTTAACATGAAGAAAATGGCACCTCTGAGGCCCAACTCTGATGTAATGGCCAGAGCTCAGATCCAGTCCATGTTTTGTGGTTCAGGCTGCCCATAAAATGTGGCTGTAACATCTTTCTATGGGTGATCTGGGTGTGGCTTTGATCTTCGTAAAAGTCTAGGCACCAGGACTGAATGGCCCAAATACAAATACACCCACCAACACTATTAAAACATAGAGCTAAAATCGATTTTTCACTCATATTTCAAAATGTGATTTGCCTAAATTCAAATGACCACAATATAATCAATCATTGAATGAACATCAGACCTTAGGTCTCTAGCTTCCAAATAAATTAAGGAACAACTGGTGACCACGAAAGAAAGCATAACTACAAAGTACTTTTCATTCGGGGGTGAAGGAACAAGGTAGTAATGAGGTTTACCTGGGGATCTGAATCAAGACTCAGCCTGTGCTGAACACTGGAAGGGCATGGTGGTAAATCAACTGAGGTCATGGTGCTCAAGGGCTTAGAGGAGACACGACACAGACAATTAATAATGTTAATTCAAGCAAGAAAGCAACTCAAATCGTAAAAGAGGCTTAGATAAAGTGTGTAACAGATGTGGAAGAGCACAATCAGCCATACATTAAGCTTACTTGTGGTAATAGTGGTGGTGGGAAATATAAGTTACCATTTGTTGAGTGCTTATATAGACCACGCTCTACAGTGAGAGCTTTACATGCTTTTTTCACCCTCACCACAACCTAGTGAGGTAACTACTAATCTTAGGTGTTCCTTAAAGAGGGGAGAAAACTGAAGTTCAGAGTAGTTAGGTGACCTGACAATCTCAAGAGCCAAAATATGAACTCAGACATAGACTCCTGAGCCCTGACATATAGCCTTTATACTAAATAACTTGTGTGGCCGGAGGTCACCTGTTGATCTCCTTCCCCTTAGCATCAGTCTGAAAAGACTCAAAAGCCCATTCTATATCCTATGGAAAGTTCAACATTTTCATCAATAATATTGCATGTTCCATTGTCTCTAGTTCTACCTTTGGTTCCTAAAGTTCTATCAGGAGCCACCTTGCACCTGAACTATCACCATCTGTGAAAATGCTTGTCTCTGGGTTTTCTGCCAAGTAATAAACCAATTTCCAGAACCATCCTGGTTCCGTTATGTCAAGTGGCATGTAGAGTGAAATACACCTTGTATAATAAAAGCTCCTTTGGGCTTTCCATAATTCTGTGACTCAGTGAAGTAATTGCATAACTATTCACAGAGACAATTTGAGACTCTATCTAGGAAAAGGATATCTAAATGTGTAAACAGCATCAAAGGCCAAAAACTAGACTCTTCCTTCATTGGTTGGAAGACTGGACCAGAGTTGACTTGAGATTTTCACTAAATCTCGACGGTAGCCAAAGCTGTCTCCCTCTAGAGACCTGGAGTCTTAGCTGAAGGCAACTGCTATAAATTTAAAATTTCTTTGAGGTTTCCTTTATGAATCTTAAAATGCCTTGTAAACTTTGATATCTACTTCATAAAGTATAATATCTTTGTCATAGTATAAAAATGACACTTTATCACTTAACTTGCTTAAATTTTTTTTTCCCCCAATTAGGGATTTGGAACTGGGGGAGGTATGTTCCAGGAAGTGTACTTAGAACTTTACAAATGCTATTTTATGTAATTCTCACAACCCTAGAAGAAAGATATTCCTATATTTTAGTTGAGGAGACTAAGTTATACAGTGGTTAAAATGCTCATCCATCATTACAGCTAGTAAGAGAAGAATTCTAAATTCAGGTTATCTGACTCCAAAGTTGAAGCTCTGGAACAGAATGACCCCCTTTCTTACTTTGTAGGGTTGGCTGGGTATCCATGTATTTACATGTCCTTATTGAAAGAAATGATAAAGTCACACTGAGGATTGCACTTAGGAAAAAGATAGTGTGACAGCTCAGCCTGTCATCAGAACCCAGAGGCCCACAGAATCTAAAAGATGATTGCATCAGATAGGAGGAGGCCTCCCAAATTAGTCTCCAGAGATGCTCTATCAGGAGCCCCATGCACCTGGACTAACACCTCCTATGGAAATGCCTGTCTCCAGCTCCTCTGCAAACTGCCAACCCAATTTCCTGAGGCATTGTCGGGGCAATTAGCCTGGGCTGTGGTAGAGTGAAATGCACCTGATAAAATAAAAAGGCTTTGCACAAAAACATCCTAAATCTGATAATGTGGATCTCAGCAAGTTGTCTGAAATTCAAGTAGGAAAATAGTTCAAGCAATTTGGCTATACCTTGCAAAATGAAACGAGAAAGATCTCTTTCCTCATTTGCCTGATCCTACTTCTTTCTGGAGATTTAAGGATTACTTTCAAACTCATGGGAAAATTTTCAAAACTGAAAGATAATACAGTTTCAGAGAAGCAGACTCTGTGCTTTATTGGGGTTGAAGTCAACATTAGTACGTTGGGGAATCGCAATGAATTCCAGTCCTATAGCCTGCTGTACCCTTTCCTCACCATATAACATGAAAATCAGAATATTACTGTCAGACTTGGGCTCAAACTTCAGCCCTGACACTTTCATGCTATCTGATCTGAACAAATTACTAAACTTAATCACTCTTTGTTTCCTCCCCTTAAAACGGGAAGGGCACTACTTCTCTAGCAAGACAAGTGAGATAGTAATTCTCTTCCTTCTCTATCTACACATCCCATTTTCACACCTCCATAACTTTGTATAGGCTGTTTCTTTTGCCTGAAATGCCATTTCCCATTTTCTACCTAGAAAAATCTCCCTGATATTTGATGGCCCACCTCAAAAGTCATCTATTCAAGTAAGCCTCCTAGTATCTTCCTGTCACCCTCAGCCGCAGATATTATAGCTTCTCCTTTTATACTCAGTAGCCATTAGTCCACATCGGAGCAGTGATGATTTAGGAAATGATGCACACCAGGGCTAGCAGGTTCATCTGCTCATCAGCAACTATAGGGTACAATGACTAACAGGGAAAATGCAGTTCCTGTGCCATTAAACTGTGGATCCATCAGTGCCACAAATAGCGACTGGGTCCTTACTATGGGCCTGCCTCGTGAAATATGTAAAGATGAATCAGTGGAAAACTCTAATTCATTACCTAACAGAGGAAAATGTATGGACCGAGAGACTATAAAATTTAGATAGAAAGCCAGCCAAGTCCTAAGAGTGACTCAGATAAAGTACTATGGAAGCTGAAAAGGGAAGTGAAATAGACATGCACACAGCATGCAATTTGTGCCAGGCACTGTGCAAAGTACATTTACAAAGTCACCCCCCAACCAACCTCAGAGGAAAATGTTATCAGCCCTACTTTAATGATGATAAATCTGAGACTGAAAATGGGTTCAACAACATATTCAAAGTTATAAGGCTTTTAGGGAGTGGAATTAAGATGTGAGCTAGTGCTGACTCCATACTGTCTCTGTTCACTCTCCAAACTTCAATTTTCATGTAGTCATGATAACCTGAGCATGATCTTTGCAAATCCAAATGACACCATTTCATTTATATTTTAAAGTACAGCAATACTTTAATCCCCAGCATTTAGACAGAGCATACAAAGGCCTGTTATTAATATGCCGATGCCCTGCATTAGGGTCTCCAGGTCAATACTGGCTCATTTTGTCATAATAAATGCACGCTTGAATCAGTGTGGCCCAAACTCCATTGCCTGCCTCTTGATGCCTATATTAAGGCAGAACTGATCTCTTTCTCTAAGCTGAACACTACCCCCACCCCATGTATGTAATTGGAACATAGTTAATTGCCTTCTACTTCCAAAGAGCCAAGCATTCTGAGACCCATCTCCTTGCAACAGTTCTTTAGTATTTTATCTTTCTTGACAGCCAGCCAATCCATTCAGGGCCCTTTTATAATTTGTATTGATTTGCATTTATCCACAGTAGAGCCCATTTGCAAACCCTCACTGGAGTTCTCAGCCAGTTTTAATGACCAAGAAACCTGTCATTTGGAGTTGACACGACCTAAAACATCATGTGAAACTCAAGGGTGTTCATCCTGCTCACCTTGAGGGCTCCAAGATCAGCCCAGTGTCAGTGTCTTTGACCACAAAGGTAATTGGAACTTGTCTCTTACTCTGCAAATCTGAGTTACTTTATCCATGGCACCATATCCAGTGTAACTTTATGGAGATAAAAAGCAGTGGTCACCACAGCAGACTGGCTTCATCTTGCTCAAAGAGGGGATGTGGTTAGACCATATGATAGTTTTACTTAGAACTGGTTGGCAGCATTAAACATTTTGTGAGATGTCACACACAAATCAGATTTCAGCTTTCCATGGAACCTGAATGTCTGGCAGATCTGGACCCACATGCCCACCTGATGATTGTCAGCTGAGCTGTTTGGTAGCTTGTCTCCTAGACAGTTTCCCCACTTCAGATTGTATTTCACCCACATGTTTTAGTGCTTATGTAATCTACCCAGTCCCTTTGGATGTTTGAGTGTATGGCCCTCTAATTTAAATATAAAAGAGATTGATGTTCAAGTCTTGATTCCCTGGCAACCAGCCATACGGATTTGGGCAAGGCACTCATGCTCCAAGCTCTTGTTTCCTGATTCTTAAAGATGAAGAAGTGAATCTATTCTGTCTGGACTAGACACTCTGCTAGGTACACTAAAAATGCAAAAAGAAATTAGAGAGTACTTATTCTAGGATTATTATTGAGAACAATAGGTAAAAAGTGTTATTTTATGGACTTACTATATAGGATAACATGAAAAAATGTATACTGGAAGGGCATATGGGTGTGCACCATGGGAAAAAGATCCTCAAGGGTAGGGATGCATTTGGATAGTAAGAGACTTCAGAGATCCAGGTTACTGCAAGAAAACATTCTTACCTGTACCAGATGGTCAACACCCCCAGCCGACACTGAAATGGCAGCTGTCATTCACCTCAGAGAGGACCACAAACGGAATTCCTAGCATCACTCTGGGATTTTGTTTTACTTTTCAGAGGTGTAGGTGATACAGTGGTGAACAAGAAAAAAATAATGGGGCTTACATTACAAATACAAGGGAGCACTGAATGAGTAAACAAATCAAGAAAAACAAGTCATGCCAATGAAGCTAAACATGAAGAAAAGAAAATCGAATAATACAATGGAGGATGATCAAGGAAAGTATTTGATAGGGTGCTGAAGGAGAGTCGTTTTGAGGTAGGGCCGTAAGAGTTAAAACTAAAAAAAAAGGGGGGGGGGGTGGAATCAGTTTTGGAAAAGACCTAAGAGAAAGCACTGCAGATCTCATGATCTAACAGGACCTAGTACAAGAGCACTGAGCGGGATGACACTGAGCCCAGAACAGCAGAGCTGCTGTTTATGGTGCCATGACTTCCAGCAAGATAGGGTGCAGACCAGTGCCACTGGGAAGGCTCTCCTAGCCACGTGCCCAAGAACTGAAGAGAGAGAGAGCGAGAGAGAGCGCGCGCGCTTCTCTACTCATTTTCTAAGCTGTTAATGAAAACATCTATGTTCTATCTGAATTATGTAGGAATGCCAAGACAAAATATACTCAAGAAACACTTCTGTAAATTCCTCTCCCTGTCTTCCCATCTTCCCACTCCACTTTGTGTTCATACCATGGACATCAGATACAAAGTAGATAGATATTCTGGCAAAGCTCAGGTCACATCTTAGGATAAGGATAGGCCTGCCCTCGCTTAACAGATTGAGGACAAAACAGATAAGAAAGAGCCAAGATAGGAAATCAGTTTATGGCCATCAGATAAATGACTCACATGCATCAGCTTCATCTCCCTTGCACACGGCAGACATTATTAATAGATCATGATTCTCTTTCTTGCTGAGACCAACTGTGACTGTGGAATCCTTCCCAACTCACGGTTCTAAGCAGTCACAGTAAATCGACCCAGTCTGGAACAAGAGATGAAATGTATATGTTAACCCAGAACTTCAACCATTCATTGAGGCAAAGCAGAGATCCGGGTTACTGCAAGATAGGTGGAAATGGAAAAGCTGTCTAACCAAGTAACGTGTGCAGAGGTACCCTTGTTTCCCATCTTATCACACACACACACGGAGATACACACACACAGTGGGAAGCTCTCATCATTGATTTATTTATTAGCTTGAATAAAAAACAGCCGCATGTCAAAGTAGCTATATAGGGTAGTTACTTTTTTTGACCCAGCTAGGGAGGGATAGTCACTAAGCCCGTGAGTACCTATATCATTGAGTCTTGCCATGACTGGTGAGGAGGACACAAGTCAGTCAGTTAAAACTCTATAGAAAGGATCTAGTTATTAGTTCAGGCTCTGGAGCCAGATGCCCAGGTTTATACTGACTCTGCCATTTAACAGTTGTGTGGCTGTGTTACTCAACCTCACTGGGCCTCAGTTCTCTCATCTGTAAAATGGGTATAAGAAATATGCCTACTTTATAGGTCTGTTGAAAGGATTACACCAGTTAATACATGTAAAGTGCTTAAAATCAGGCCCAGTAAATAGCGCGAACTTAATAAACGTGAAGGTATGTAAACAGATTAAGACCAAGCCGAATTCAGACACAGCTGAGACTCAGAAAACCAGGCAGGAAGTTTATCTTCAAGCAATGAAAGGCCCTGGTGTCTGAAAGGACAACCAGGAAGGGGAAGGCAGGGCCCAGACACAGGAGGGACTGAGTTACCCCGGGGTCTGGAACAGACATGGGCTCAGGGCCAGGCAGGCTGGTTGTGATCTCAGCTCAGCAGCTTCTCAGCAAGTCACTTGCCCTTTAGGAGGCTTCGTTTCCTCATTTGCGGCACAGGTACAATATTAATACTTGACTCACGGCTTTGATGGAGGACCAGATATCAGCATTGAGTCTGGCTCCGAGGGCGTGGTCAGAAAATGTGAGTTATTGCCCAACAATGGAGGTTCTCGGGGCCAGGGATGAAGGAAAGGATGGAGTCGGGAAAAGTGAGAAGGAGAGGGGGGAAACAATTTGGTGCCCTGATGGGGCTGCAGGTGAGACTAGGAATCAGGAAGGTGGAGACTAGGAGTCAGTTGCTGGCAGAATCCCCGGCATCAAAGCCTGGAAAAGTCAGAGACGGGCCTGGAGCCTTGTGCTGCAAGTTGTGCGGCACCAAGTCAGATCCTTAACCTCTCACGGCCAAGGGCAGAGAGGGTCTTAGGAGTCGTGAAAGAGACTGCAGGTGCAGGATGTAGGTCATGGTAGGGGAAGAAAAGAGGGCCTGGGACCATCAGGGCCTGGCAGCACAGATCTGCTCAGCCACAAGAAAGAAGAGGTCCTAGAGTCCTCAAAGCTGTGATTTTTAACCCATATTCTCAGGATCTGAGGGGAAGGTCAAGAGAGCAGAACTCTGCATGTTAACCAGAGTTGCTTCAGTTTTACTTCTTTTATAAGTTGGGATTCCATGTAGTTTTGTTTAAAGGTAAAGTCATGCTGCTTTTTAAAAATAGTTTCAAAACCACTGCTTTGAAAACAGAAGTCTTGAGTTTTCGAATCGTAGTGGCTTAGAATTAAAAACCCCCCTAGGAGCCATTTTACCTATTTTCCCAAAGCAGGAAAATGTCCCCTGCCACCTGTGAGGGCAACATCCACTCTTTCTTGGTTATGTTTGTTGACAGGATGTCACTACTTTATAATGTCAGTGTGGAGCTCCTCTAATTGTTAGAAAATTCACCCTGTTATCTCGAGATGATATCAGATTTCCTCTGACTTCCATCCATTGCTCTCATTCTGCCCTCAGGAAATTTGCTCCCATTGGCCCCCACAGCAGGCTGTCTGTTACATTTTCTAAAGACATGTCCACTCGTATCACTCTCCTTCTAAATGTACTCACATTGCTCCAGTATGAGCTTACTGAGTATAGGGTCATACTGTAGCTACTCACCTCTGTATTCCCATTGTATGGTAGAAGGAAAGAGCTCAGTTTTTCATGAGTATGTGGATGAAAGGAAGGAAGGAAGGAGGGAGGGAGGGAAGGAAGGGAAGGGAAGGGAAGGGAAGGGAAGGAAGGAAGGAAGGAAGGAAGGAAGGAAGGAAGGAAGGAAGGAAGGAAGGAGCAAGCAAGCTAGCTCAGGCTCTTACAGAACATCAATTCAACATTATAATTTTATTAAAAGAACCATCTAAAGCTCAGAGAAATTATGTGAATTACCCAAGAATCCTTAGTGGCAGAGCCAGAATAAGCATCTATGTTTCCTGATTCCCATATGACGTGACCTCGGGACCTAGAAAGGCCCCTGGGAAATGTGATGTGCAAAGTCAGCTGGAAACTATGGTTTGCAAAAATCAGCTCCTGTAATCCAGAACCGAGCAGGGGAGGGGTGGGGAGGGGAGTGGTTCCGAAGGCACACAGGCAAGTGACTGTGCAGACATCAGAGCCAACTGTGTGCACTTCAGGTTTCCTAGTTCGTTCCGCAAACCTTCTTGAGCACACAGCGAGTCGGGCTCCAAGCCAGGGCCTGAGGAGGAACCCAAGGCAACCAAACCTCCATAAGGAACGTGTTCACGACTAGGTGTAAGCCAAGGCAAGCTGTGCTTTGTGGATTTCAGAAATGTCAGCTAAGTGCCATGAGAAAGCAGAGGAGGGAGTGATTCATTCCACCTGGGAATATCTGAGAACGTTTCATGGAAAAGTAGGCATTTGACTTACGCCATAGTGGTGCAAAAAAAAAACACAAGTGAGCAAAGACAAAAAGGAAATGAAGTAGAGGGGTGTGGTTTGGCTGGAGTCGTAGGGGGTAGGTAGTGAAATGGTGAAAAAAGTTACAAAGATAGGCTGGGGCCTCACAGAGGAAAAGAGGACTTAGCTTCTTTTCTATACCAGAAGGAATTACCGAAGGGTCTGTTCAGAGGAGCGATATGGTGAGACCTGTCTATGCTGTAGGAATACTGTGGGAGCCTGTCCTGGAAGCCTGCCCTAGGATATACCAGCCGTGCCTGGCTGCACAGACTCCTCCCACCGCTGCCAAGCCTGTGGCAGCCTTCCAGGCGGCCCCACCCTCCCAGCCTGCAGGGTTTTTCCTTTAGCAGTTTGAATGGAAAAGATGGACATGTATGGATTGAGATAACACAGTAGCAGAGAACTTGATTCCTCCTCCTCCTCCTCCTCTCTAAGGCTGGGAATGGGGTGTCTAACAGTAGCTCCTGGGAAGCTCTCATTCTGGGCTCCACCGGGCACCTTATCACTACTATGTACAGTAATGATGTGGCTCTACCTCCCCCACTAGCCGTGAGTTTCCCTAAGCAGAGGCATAGTAGAGTGTGGTAGAACCAACAATCTCAGTTCCTCCACTTTCCAGCAATGTGATCCTTAGGCAAACCCCTTGGATTATCTAAATTTAAATCCCCTTATCTTCAAAATTGGAACTATAATGCCTGTCTCAAGAGGATTATTGTAAGGATTAAATGTAAAACTCCTAGCCCTGTACCCAGCCCAAAGCAAGCAATCAATAGATGGGAAATCATCATATTCCTTCTCCTTAAGAGAGGAAGCAAGCCTTCACCAGACTTTGTTTCTCCAGTCCCTAGCCCTCGATAGGGGCTTAATAAATGATTGGTGAGTGAGTGGCTAAAGCTTGGCATCTTATTTGTGACCTTAGCATCAACTATGCAAAGCCCCTGGATTCACCTTTTGCCTTCCATGCACCTTCCAAAAAGGTGCATCTTTCCTTTTTGGAACATAAGATGCAATTTTGATAACTGATCTGTGACTCACCATGCTGAATGAATAGAATACTGTTCTGTTGCAGGCTGTTTTGAGTGGTTGCAGCTGTGAGGTATGGTGGAAGTACAGAGCTAAAAAAGAAACCACAGAGGTATCTTTTTATGGAGCTCTGTTTTCTCACGTTTAATTAATACAGAAGTCAAAGAGCTCTGGAACCATTTGTCATCACTGCATAAAGTGGTCTGGGAACTTTCACCAGAACTGACATAGCCTGGGGAAAATGAGTCAGAATGTCTGAATTAAGAGCTAGAAGGAAAGTTAGAGATTGTCATCATGACAGTGACTTGTATACTACCTAAGACATCACTTATTCACATACACAGGATATATTTGACCCCATCATGTTTCAAAAATAAATATTTAAACGTTGACATTTATTACAGAATTACATTATGTAAGATACTGTGACAAGTCATTTATGTGTAACTCCTTAAACTAGCCATATGAGGTAATTACTAGTTGATATTACCTATTGATACTAATATATCAATACTAATTATTCACATATTGATATCAATTATTAATATATAATAAATTGATATGACCTATTATATGAGCAATTTTGTCATAGATTTGCAATGCTCAAATGAAGGCTCAGAGTCACGATAATCCACTGTCAAAGAGTGTGGGCTCTGGACTCAGAAGAGCGGGGCTTGCTTTCCGGGTCTGCTACTCATTGCTCTTTTGACATTGAGCAATCCCCTGCACCTTTTAGAGCCTCCATTCTCTCATTTGCAAGATGGAGAAAATGATATCACCCTCCTCATCAGATTAGAAAGACTCACTGAGATAATCCAAATAAGAGTTTAGAATAAGGTCTGGCATGTGATATATACACAGTGAATCTTAACTCTTATTAATAAGTAAATTATCCATGACCACACAGCTAGTAACCAGTGAGAACTGAGTTCCAGCCTTCCAGAACATGAAGCTATTCCCTTCCTGCTAAGTTATTGCCTCTTCTTTTTCTCCCTATAGCCTCGTGTTATCTTTATCCTCCTAGTTACAAACTTGAGAGTCAGTGAGGTTTAAGAACCTGCTCAGAGCCACAGCGTGGGTATGTAATGGGATCCACAGAAGAACCTAGTTCTTTTGATTCAAATAGAATTTTCTGCTTTTCATGATACTACCCTGTCTCCTCAATCTCCCCACATTATATATTCAGAAAAACTAAGGATCATAAAGGTTAAGCAATATGCCTAGTGATACCCATTTTTTTAAGTGGCAGAACTAGGGCTTGAACCCAGATCCCAAGCTTCCTCATTTTCCCCCAAGTATTCTTTCCTATACAGTATGCTCCATTGCCTTTCAGAGAGATTGAATAGACAAAAGAGAACAGAGGAAAACAGACAGACAAAGATACAGACACAGAAATAGAGACAAATAAAGGAAAAAATATAGAGAAAGACTCCTATCAGCTAAGAACATTTAAAAATCTTTCTTTCAAGAGGTCTTTAAAATAATGAAAAGTTGGCAATTTTTAAGAAGAGAAGGGTAAAAATATATATAGTTCTTTGGCAAGTCTGAATAAATAAGGAACAACACTGAAATCATGGAATCATGACTCTAGCAAGTTTAAAATTGTTCAGTCAAATACTTACTCTCTCCACCCTGCCTCCTTCTCCTGATCTGTAGAAAAAGCTAATAAGCATTGTAATGAGGATTATCCAGGTGGCCTTGTGCAGTTGAAGATGTGAGAATCAACTAATTAAACACTCAGAAAGTGGAGACAAGCATTTTGCAAGTGCAGACTCCCATCACTTCTTGTAGAGTAATCTCACTCGTGCCTGTTGAACATCAAACGTATCCTAGACAGGCCAGCCAGGAAATTTCTAAGCTTCTACTTGCATTGATGCAGAGCCCACCAGACAGGAGAGTAGAAACAATGATCTGGGTAATCCAAGCCACCAAACCACGTCATGGGTAAATGAAACTTGAGGGCTTTGATTACACCTCACCTGAATTTGCTTGTGATCTGATACCCAAGGCAGTTACTGACCTTCAGTTTGTACTTACAAGATGCTAAGCAAAACTGCCCTTTTTCTATACAGCTGCACTTTCCTACTCTTTTGCCTATGTGTATGCTTGTTCCTCAGCCTAACATGTTCTTTCTGATCAGCCGCATCTCTGGTCTTGAATTCAATTATCAGGACTCAGTTAAGATATCTTTTCTCCACAAAAATTCTCTATTCCCTAGCTAGAATCAATCTCTTCTCTGAACATGCACGGTATCTTCAAGTTTCTTGTGGCTCTTGTAACTTTATTTTTCGTGGGACAGAAAAAGACAAAAAACATTTTTTGACAGCCCATACAAAAGAAAGAAAACATGCAGTTTATAATACACATAATTCAATTTGTGTGGGATTACCATGCCCAGAGGCTGCTTCTAGCTGATTCAGTCCTGCCTGCCACCCCCAATCCTAGCAGCAAACTCAACTGTTCTTTACAAGGGGTGACTACTGACTGGACCAGGGAAACTACCTAGCCCAGGATGACTTCTTTGTTGCTGTCTAGAGAGTCATTCATTAATTTAATAAATATTACTCAAGTAGTTATTATGTGCCAGGCATTGTTCTAGACACTGGAAAGATGAATGAAAACAAAAATGGTCCCTACCCTCTTAGAGTTTATAGTTCGGAGTAGATAGCAATAAATATTGTATGGAAGAGGTGACAACTGGTGCTCTTCTGTGGCCTGCAGCATTCCTCCCATGCTGCTCTGCCCGGTGGTGTAGTCTAGCTGCTGGGAGGCCAAGACCTTTTCCCCCTCCAGAGGGGGAGCCTGAAGTGGCCTGGGTGGGCACACATAGTGAGGCCTCTTAAAATGAGCTGGGGCTTTAAAAGAAAGGCAGGGAGAGCTAATAAGAGGAACTGGACTGAAGCTATGACTATTTTCCCTGCCATCACTCCTCTTTCTGATTGCCTAGGCTCCCTCCTCTGCAGCTTGCAGGGAAAATGGGCACAGAGTTGCCCTAGCAAAGGCCAGAACAGAGCAGAGGGGAAGGGAAACATAGACAGGGTGATTAAGTGACTCTGAACTAGGTCTTGGAGGGAAAGGATTATCTTTCCCACTCACGTTCTCCTACAAAATGTTGATACATTTTTAAGGTCAGGAAGAACTGGAATGTGGCATGGATGAGAGGAACCAGCATCTGTGACCCGACCTGATGCTAAAGATGCCTAAGGAGCATTTGAAACTCACATGTGGTTCCACTGCTTTATCAGCCGGAAGAATTTGGGCCCATACCTCCTGATTTCCCATCTTTAATTTTTCCACTATGTGACACTGCTTCAAATGGTTCTAACACCATTATTTTACAGAGGAGCTTCCATGAATGTATATGTTTGTCCAGGGTATGTCCCAAAGGTTTTTGTCCTGTCTACATGGTGATCCATACACAGAGGCTGCTCAGAACCTCCAACTGACCCCACTGACCAAGCTCACATAGTCACAGTACTGGATTCCTATTGACAGTGTGCCAGCCATCACCTGCTGTTCAAGGTAAATGCATCCAGCTCTCATAGCATGAGACCGGAGCCTGAACCACTCTCGTTCTTGTTCTTCTCAGCATTGCTACCTTACTCCTGAAGTGAGGAAGTTGCCTTTCCTGGTTACCAGTAGAACATGTGCCTTACCACAGTGTGGTAACTTGCAAAACCAGAACTCTTTTATTTTTACTGAAGTATATATTCTTTAGTGTCCAAGCTCTAAAACTTAGCCAAACGGGTTTTAGGAGGCAAGCCCTAATAGGACCCTTGTCATGTTGCTAGACCATGACCAAGCATCTGTCAGCTGTCCCAGATTTCACACACTCATAGGTCTGCACCTATCCTCTTCACTGCAGAAAAAAAAATTATATTTTAACTTGCAGCACTGACATGATTATGATGAAAGGAACTATCGCTTATGTAAATCAAACATACCCCAAATATCAAAGGATTAAGCCAAACTTTGCTTTTATCATCCCGGTCACACTAATTTTTGCCTCCTCTAAATTTTTAGTGGTCACCTCTAAGAGGTTACTTTCTGCCTCATGATGATGTGTCTATTTATTATGTATGTGCTAGCCATCTACACACCCTTGGGTTCCCATAGCACTTCATATATACCTCTGTGATTCCATTTATGACACTTTGTTTTATGTTCTATATGAGAGTCTGTCATTTCACAAAACAACCACCAACTCCTAGAGGATAGGGTGTGAACGCTCTCCTTAGCACCTCACACATAGTAGGTGCAATAAATATTTTTTGGCCAAATGGATTCATCAATTCAGTTCAGCAAACATTTATTGAACATGTACGATATGCTAATCACTCAATTGGATGCTGAGGATATAATTATTTTCCTACCTTTAAGTATCTCACATTCCAGTAAGAGAGACAAATATTTAATGAAGAAACACAGTATTGAGAATAAAAATAGAAGTGTATTAAGGTGCAGATTTAGCCCAAATAAAAAAGCTTCTGGGAAGAGGGGATATCTGAGCTGGGCTCTAGATGATAAATAGTTTTTCAACAGGTATACAGTGCATAGTGGTGGGTGAAAGGGAAAAAAGCATAATTAGACAAATTAATGATATTAACAACCAGTGAATGAATTACCCCAACTGCAGTGTGTGTATCTTAAGGTCCTAAATGTTTCTACAAAGCTGTGAGCATGGTGCCAAACACCCAGTACATTCTCAGGGACTGTTGGCTGATGACGGTAAAAATGACTTATATCTGCTTGGTGCAAGTCACGGTAGCAATGAAAACATGCCTTGGGAGCTGTCAATAGTAAAATGAGGGAGTTTTGGAAGATTGTGAATATGAGGACAATTGATATTCATCTTTTTTTCTACTTAATTTTTCTTTCTAAGCATGGTTAAATCTAATTTAAGATGTTAAGCAGTTTGTTCAAATGAGCCAGACTCCCTTCCAGTGCTGAGGGGAACTCCAGAGGCTACGTTACACAGGAAGGTAAGTGTAGAGCAATCCAGTTGATCAAAAATGAATTAGCCAGAGAGTGCCATGAGTTATGTGATCAGAAAAGATGCTTCACAGCAAGATAGAGTAATTAAGGATTTAGTCTCGGCAAAGGCAGCCAAGGACAATTCAAGCCAATGTCTCAGTCCCATCATTCAAACACAGAGGCATTCATGGGGGTCCACCTACTGTGTGCAAGTCCCCCCCCCGCCCCCCGTGAAGGGCTATTGAGATGAATGAGGTGAGGCCTGTTCCTTCTAAGTGCTCATGATTAAGAAAAACAAGTATGATTATTTAAAAAAAAAAAAAAGCAATTTTTTTTGAGGCACCCATTATATGATAGCCGCTGTGGTATGTCCAGATCCATCATCATAATTTACCTTTCATTTCACACTGTGACATAGGGTTAGCCCCATTTTACAGATAAACTGACAGATGGATATGAAAAAGTGCCAGGTGAGCATAGAGGTAGGAAGCACCAATTCCACAAGGGGCAATCTCAAAGGGTTCACAAAGGAAGGTTATATCTCATTCACTCAGTCATTCATTGAAATGACCTTTAATGAGCTACTATGTAGTACTGTGGTAGATGTTGGAAATACAGTCGTGAACAATGAAAGATATAGAGTCCTGAGCCCTGTTATCATGGCATCCAGAGTTACGACAGGAAGTGGATGTGATGCAGGACAGGCCAAATTTCTCCAAGTTGGGGAGAAGACAAAGCCCTGTACCAAGAAAAGAAGAGGGTCCTTTGGCAGAGAGTGAAGGTAGAATTCAACACACATGCCAAAGTTGGAGTCAAAAGGAAAGTTTATTAGAAAAGGAGTAACACTCCACAGAGTGTGGTCTCCTCTCAGAGGCAGAAAGCGAGAGGAACTATGAGAGAGAAAGACAGAGTAAAGGTATTGAGAGGGACCCTGAATGTTCAGGGAATTCAGTTTGTATGGCATCCTTTAGTTCCCACTTCCTTTGATATGGACATAAAGTGAGGAAGGGGAAGAGTATGTGGCATGAAGAGGTCAGAATATGTAGAGTGAAAGGCCTGCTGGCAGTTTCCAGCCTCTAATCACAGGTTCCCCATGGTTTTAGCCTTGGGGAATGACTTTTGGTGCCTGTTTCCCCTTCACAGGTGTGGAGAATGGGTGGTTAGAAATCCAGCGGAAATCTTCCTTTGTTCTGCAGGTGTCCTCCTGGCCTCGCTGCAGGCCTAATCAGAGTATTGTAGTCTCTGAATGTGGCTTGATTAACATTGTTAATACTCTTGCCTCCTGCCTATATTAGATGTAATCAAATAAATGCTTAAATGCAAATTAGGATAAGTGTCCTGAAGGAAAGAGACAGGTTTTCTGTAAGCATATGAGGAAGGACCTGTCACCTACGGAGGTGTTGTAGTAGGGGTGGGGGGAGTCAGCAAACACTTCTTGAAGAAGTGATGCTTGAGCTGTGGGATTGGAAAGATGAGCTTGTTAGGGCTGTGGCTAGCAACATTAAGAGCTGTAGTATGGTTCAAAAAAGTCCTGTAGATGGGAAGAACACAGCACAGTCAAAGAACTGAAAGTTGACCAGAGCCCAGAAAGCCAGGGTGAGAATGGTTTGGGGGTGGAGGGCAGATGCTTCAGGACACATAGCATGAGGAAGATTTTGATCTTGCTCTAAGAGAAATGGGTTATAATCAGATGGATGACATGTACCCATGGACATTTTGAAAAGATAATCCTGGGTACCATGCGTATAATGGACTGGAAGAGAGATAGTGAATACAGAATGTCCAATGTAGGAGTCTCTACTACAGTAGCCAGGCAAACTGGGATGGCAGTTTGGCTTAGGACAAGGGGGATGGATACAAGTGGAGTGACTGACTCCAGGAGCTGCCTAAGAGTGAATTTGACAGTGTTTGATGATGGATTAGAGGATATCGTGGCTGAGCAGGAAGGGGCATCATGGCAAATCAGGACAACTACAACAAGTGAGAACAAGGTTTCTGCCTAGTGTCTGGTTCTCTGTGATGGGGAATAGGGAAAGAATGCCACATCCTAGAAAATAGGTGGGAGGTTCAAGCAATGACATTGTACTTCACAATTACAAAGTGGAGCAGATTTCATTGAGGCCCCACCCCACAGGACCAACATTGCCCAGGCAGGAAGGCTGATGTTCCTCCACTTCAGGTGTTCCTTAACTGTAGAAAAAACGATTTCCCCTTTAATTGTAACATTTTTTTGGTGACTTTTGTTGCTAACTGACTTCCTGGAGAGTTGCTGCTTATGAAGATGAAGCTTTTGAAGCTTGTATTCTTTATCTTCCCCCAAGCACTTGCCATCTCCCTCTTCTCAGTACATAACTGGCCACATCGAAAAATGTACTTGTTCAAAGAAAAACGGGGGAGCTGTTTTCCAGAGAATGGTAATGTTTAAAGTTTTCCCAGAACTGCCCCACTCCCCTGCAAGCTGAGGCAAAGTTCCCAGTGACGATGCTGCATGTCCACACGAGTCTTCATCCAGAGTGAGGGGCTATTAAGACATTGCCTTCCCATACCAGTCCCTGCATGGGAAGTTCTAGATGGATTATTGCCTTCAGCACTGCTGCAAGGGCACTGCACCTGTCTGGGAGTCGGAAGCCCTCGGTTCCCAGCCACTAGCTCATTGTGAGTCCTCAAATTGGCCTCATGCTCCCCATCTGACAACGAAGTGGGAGGACTCATTCCTTCCAGAGTGAGGATTTCCCATCAGCTTTGTGTGACAGGAGGCACACATCATCACATGTGACAGAAACATAAGCTGCACGGAGGTTGCCCAAGTATATGTTTCTAATTCCTCTGCCTGCTATACCAAGATAATAAAGTACCTTCTTTGTAGAAGACAAGAAAAGAGACAGATGTCAGTACAGGAGAGTCTGAAGCAAAGAAAAGGCTCTGGAAAGATAGAACAAGTCTTCAAATTTGACCCCAGCAGAGGTCCTAGTGCAGTATTGTCACTAGAGTCAACGAGATCACAAAAGAAGTCAAGCTCCATGATGAGGCGTAGATGGGGTAGGAGAGACATGGGACAAGCAACATTGTTTTTTCCTGATTGTAAGAATAATTTAGGCTCTCTATGAATATTCTGTGAAGTTCAGAGAAATGTTTAAATGCAGTGTGAAACGGGTCCCTCATAATTCTGTTACTCATAGGGGACCACTCTTACTTACACTGCTGAGAACACACTGCATATACCCTTTGCATCCTGTTTTTGTCGCATAGCATTATAACTAGTGCCTTGGTGGAGCTGGCTTGCATTTGATCACAAGAGCCCACGCACATCTCTTTCCAACTCTGAAATTAGTGACTTCACACTGAGAGTTTGATATCAGCCATGGTGGGAATATTGTACACCACAGAAACTGGCAGACACAAAGCTGGGCTGTTTTATTTTGCATTTTCAGAGAACCTGTCATTAAACCTTTGCTAGCGTGTCACTGAGTGTATCATAAACATTCCTTGGCTCTTGACATTTTCTTTACCATTAAAATTTTAATAGCTTTTTAATAGTCTATGAAAAGTCCTAATTCCCAGACAGTATATCCAGTTTTTCATTATTATAAATAATACTGCAGTGAACATCTTAGTGCATAAATATTTTACATTTCTTATTATTTTCTTAACATAGATCTCTGAATGAGAAATTATTGGGTCAAAGGGTATGGACATATTTCAGGCCCTTATAAGCAATTAGCAAATTGCTTTTCTCAAAAAGTTTAGTTATATTCCCACAAAAAAAAAAAGTGTTACAATGCCTACTTAACACAGTAGCATTAAATGTGGTACTATCACACACACACACACACACACACACACACACACACACACACAAAGACAATTCAGTGGAACAGAATACCCAGCCAGACAATGTTAATATCAAAGAACTATATAAAATTGAAAAGTTTCCATAAGTGCTACAAATAAAATTGAGGCAACAAACAAATTAATTTAAAATATGATAAATTTGTTACATGGTAGTTTATTATCTTTAATGTAGAGTTTGTTCAAACCAATAGAACATAAATTATAATGAATGAAAAAGCTAAGAACTCAAGCACACTAACATTCTAATTCATCTTCACATTCCAGTTTGAGGACATCCAATTCAGAGAGCTGAATAAGTCTTGGGGTATCATGGCTCTCCTGGTCAAGTCTCTAACATAACTGGTTATTTGAGCAAGACCCATGAATGAGACTAATATTACTAGCATTCGTTATCATCTGAATAAAACCAAATCCTCTCTTCTACTGAAAAATCCATGCTTAAAACAACACATGGATCGTGATATAAATAGGTCATGTAGTTTGCCATTCAAAACCAAAGAAATTAGAAGGATGCAACCACAGTGTAAGAACAATTCCAGCAGAACAGATGGTTCTTCTCTGGTGAAACGGAAGCTTTGTTGATGCTGCCCACCTCTGAGGTTCCTGGAGAGGCGTTCACTATTCCTTGAAGATTTTAGCTGTTTCTACAAATTCCTGGCTCTGAGACTGTAGAAAACGAAAAGAAAGGGGATAAAAAAAAAAAAAAAAAAAAAAAAAAAAAAAAAAAAAAAAAAAAAAAAACACCCAAGGCATCTATTGTTCCTGGATGTCAAACTGCTGTCAGAGTATGAGCTATTAAAGTTTGAGAAAATTAGTCTTCCTGCCAGTAGAAATCAGTGCCAGAGAGAAACACGTTCTAGTTTTTGGTCCTTTTAATTATGTAAATTGCCTAGTACCATCTATGTAAGGTTGTAATCATTCACCAAGTATATGTGGAGCACCATTCAGCATCAGTCTAGGTGTATGGGGGAGCTATGGCCATAAGGTCATGACCCTTGTCCTCAAAAACCTCTGAATCTTTTGGAAGCAACTGTCTGGGTTTAGAACCAGAAGTAATGTCATGTGCTAACTCCTACAGAGCAAGCACAGCGCTGCTGGGGTTTGGAGACAGGAAGAAGAACAAGAGTGTGTTGTAGCAATTCCAGAAAGCTTCATGGGATAAGTGGAGGTGAACTGGGCTGTGAACTAAAGATAAGACAAGGCAGGCTACTATCTGCCAGTATTGTGTACAAGCACCATTGTTTCCCAGACCGCAAATAAATTAGACAATATTCCAAACATGATTAAGTTGTTTGGCAGAAATAAAAGGTTCCCAGTCACTGCATAGGCTGACCACACATGATCCCTCTATTGAAAACTTAAAAATGAAATAAATAAACAAACAAACAAACAAACAAAGGCATTGTTTTGGACCTAGCCTATCAAGCATTAATAAGGAATCAGCTTTTATTTCCCCCTATTTATTTATGTTTTATTATAGTAATATGTACATAACATAAAATTTGCCACCTTAACCATTTTTAAGTGGAAATTCATTTACATTGTTGTGTAACCATCACCATTACCCAACTGCAGAACTCCGTTATCATCCCAAATGGAAACTCTGTACCCAGTACACAGGAACTTCCCACTCCCCTAGCCCTGGTAACCACCTTTCTACCTTCTGTCTCTATAAATTTGGCTATTCTAGGTGCCTCATGTAAATGGAATCATTCCATTTTTTTCCCTAATGTTATGGTTACTATCATTAGGGTCCCAGCAAGAAACAGATGGCACAATCAAATTGGATAATTGAAGTGAACTTAAGAAAAAGAGTATTTGCTAAAATTTGGGCAGGATTTAAGGAAATGACAAAAGAGGATGTAAACCACGGGACTGGTAACAGCAGGGAGCTGTTACTACTCCTGGGCATAAAGGGACAGTTTACAGAACCAGAGAAAATGGCTGTGCAGAGATGACCTCTGACAGGAGCCGTGGCCTTTCCTAGAGTGCTGCAGCCAATGGGTGGGAGCTGGTGGACTAGGTACCCTGACTCCCACCCTTCCACCTCCTGGCAGTGCTTCCCATTGGCTAAACCTAGACACCAGAGGCCAAAGGTATTGATGCTTCCCCTAGAGGGTGGTCTCTGTGGGTACAGCAGCGTGAAGAAGAGTGGAAAGTGGACCTGGGGAGCAAATGAAATAGATCAGCATAGTGACCTCCTTTGATGTATACTGGGCATGTGATTAATGCGATTGAGCCAGAGGCTGAATATGCAGTAAATTAAGAGGAAGATTATGTGGGAAGAAGGAAGTAAAAGCTGTTTCAGAACTCATCAGAGAATGGAAAGAGCATATCATTATCTGTCAAAACAAAATACATACCCCAGATAGGTCAAATAAATGGGTCTAGTATTTGAGTGAGGAGTATAAAGCCCATGTAGCAATCATTGCACTAGCATAGACTGTCAGCGATGACATATCCCTAACCTTGTCCACTTTGATAATTTCCTATATGAGGACTCTGAGATGCAGAAGGAGGTGGTCTCTATATTCTGAACTTTTCCCCAAACTCCATCTACTTGGAGATGTTTAAATTGGTGGTTCTCCTGAACCTCCTGTTAGCCCTCAGTTCTCATAAGTGTGACTTTGAGCTCATCCATCACCTTGATCAGCATTACCTGCAAAACATGGAGGGGTCACTGAACTTCTCTGACCTTTGGTCTTCACGGGTGTGGCAGTATATTTTTCAATTATGAAGCGTCATGAATATAAAGAGATGTTAAAATTATTTTTCAATGTTAAGACAAAAATTGGGAAACCGAACAATGTAATAAGTCCGATTAGCTTTGAAAGGGTACTAGGGAAGGCAGAAAAGACCATTTTGCAAAGTCTATTTGAGTTTCTCTGTGCCAGGCACAGGACTAAGTGTTGCAGAGTGCAAGAAAATATAAGAGATAGCCTCTCCACAGGGCGGGAGCTTCCAGTTGGAGAAATAATCACAGTAGGATATTCACTTTGCAATAGTCAGGGAGTATGAGGGTCCTGTGAATGTCAGAGCCTGAGAGGCCATGGAAGAGAGAGTGCTTCCAAATTATGGGTGCCAGGTGATCACTGAAGGCATCCTGGAGGAAGAGGGAGTTGAACCAGGTTCTGAGGGGAGAATAGGATTTGGAGAAGACAAAGAGGGCTTTCCAGGTTGTCAGCAAGCATTAGAACCAAGCATTCACTTATGCCTTTATTCACAGAGTCAGTGGGTGCTGTCATTGTGTGCTGCACTGGGTCCTCAGTGCTTCTGTTCCAGAGTAGTTAGTTGGACTTTGGACTTCCCTTACCCTCATAAAGCATCAGGCTGAAATGGAAAAGCCACTGCATCACCCTAGCTACCTGCCCTTTACACAGAGGCTGGAACCAGAACTCAGGAGGCCTGGATCTTGTCCCAGTCCTATCCCTACATCCTTGGGCATTTCCAGAAAGCTTTACAGCAGCATGAAAGTGACTTTCCTTCTCTGGGCCTCAGTTTCCTCATTGGTAAAATAAACCATTTGAACTAGATGATCTCTAAATTTCCTTTCATCTCCATGATTTTGTGATTTTTGTTTCTGAAGATTAATTTGCCAATGCCTATTCCGTCATTCACTTTCTCATCATAACTACCTACTCCTATGTTTCTTCTTTGAAAGAATATTCTAACTTTATGTTCCTGCAGTTCTCAGCTTCATACAGATCTCCGAACATGCTGTGCTTCCTCTCAGGCTTTTACACAGTCTATTTCAAATGCCTCTCTCAATCTGGCTGGAAGGCCTTCTTTGACTTCCCAGGCAAACGTAGATGCTCCTCCCTCTGTATCCATTTTACTTTTTACATTTAGGCATTTTACTACACAATGTTGAGCTATTATTGTCCGCTTACACATTCTCTCCCCTACAGGACTGTGAGTGCCTAAAGATCAAGGGCCTTACCCCAATCATCCCTGTACCCCCAGCAATTATCCCAGGGCTTAATTTAGGCTTGTTCATTGAGCAAATGCATAAATAGGGCTTTGTGGTTAAAGGAACAGACATGCATGTAGCCTCTGTGGTCTCTCTAATCAGGAAGCCTCCTTCTTCCACTCATCTGTCCCATTCTCCCCTTCCCACGCACCCTACCCACATGTCTCTGTACCATGGCTTCTGCTTACTCAGTGTTTTGCTCCCACCTAACTTCAGCTACAGGTAGCCCATCAATACCCCACTGGTCTCTCCCTCCATCTGACCTTTCAACTTCAGCTCTGCCACCAATAGCCTCACTCCCTAGAGATTTCTGAATTTTCATTCCCAAACACTAAGTGTCATTGGTCCAGCTGATCTTTTTTTGTACCAGACCACATTATGGGCCACTGACAAGCCTGAATGTTGGCTACTCTTGATTATTTTAATCAGCACTGTCCAGAGGGCAGGAGGGTATATACAAATCAAGGCTGCAGAGAGTCAACACCTTCTGCTTGGGCTACAATCAGGGCAAGCTTGACATCTAGAAAAGATCCTCATTGACCCATCAGGGCCAACTTCCACCTCTGACTTTGGTCTAACTTCCTAAGAGTGCTGGATCACAATCCAACCTGCAAGTCCCAACTCATAAGTGATTACCAAAGGAGTGATGTTCCCAGATGTGGCTGGCTGGAGACATCATTTGATATTTGGAGGCATGAGACATGGAAATCAGTTTCCATAAAAACACCTTATTGGCCAGAAACTATTGCCCGGTACCATGATTATCACCCAGATGCCAGCTGTCGGGGCTACAGCCCTGGGACATGCCAGCAATTGCACCATTCTGTTTTACAGGGAATCGAATGTTTTAATCTCTGATTTCTTAAAATTGCTCCCAGAAATAAACACCAGGCATCTTCTTCCAGGCCTAGTAACACACGGGTAGAATGTGCCTGGAATGCAGGGGTAGCAGTAGCATGGACGAGACAATGCCCGCAAGCTGCTTCTGCTCCCAGACAGCCAGAGCGAACTCGCAGATTGATTTAGAGAGGGCCTTTTATAATAAATTGTTCCTTTCTTCACTCGCAGCAGGGGGCCAGCTGCTGCCAGCTCTCTCAGCATGGAGGGCACAACTGTGGATTTAGAGCAGATGGGCAGAACTTCTCAGTATCTTGAAGATGGCTGCCAATTTGGGCTTGTGCTGCCATTTCATCTATTTTTGCCTCCTGATGTTCATATTATGTAGTATGTGGAGCAGCATGGTGTCTGGAAGAGAGCACTGGACCAGGAGGGCCAGGGCAGGACCCAGAATATATTCCAGGTTGTTCTTTACAAAGATTTGAACTCCGTTTTTTAGTGTGTCTTCTGTTAACCTCAGTAGGCTCCAGCTCCTACCCTATTAAAACTCAGTCCAGTTGGGGACAGACTAGTAAACAGTCACTGTACAATGTTGCAAGTGTATGATCAGTACACAGGGCCAGGGAGACCTACCCCAGAGCAGGGAAGTGCTAGCCCTGGAAGGCTCCCAGGAAGAGGAGATGACTCAACAGAGGATTGAAAGGTAAATAAAAGGAGGACCTGTCAGTGGGAGAGAACAAAACAAGCAAAGGCCTAGCCTCACACACACACAAAATAATTATGTGACATTTCTTCAATCACTCAATGCAAGGGTAGAGCCACTGCTGTCCTGCTTTACTGAAGAGAAAAAAGCAAGAGCAAATCCTGGAGTGGTAGGCAGGGAGGGGCCAGGTCATGCAGGACTCTGAATGTTATCCTTAATTAAGAGTATATACTCTTAAGAGTTGGGGATCATCAGTTGGATCCTCAGGTAAGTAAGTCTCATGGACTGTCTATCTGAGATTCAGTCTCTTCCACTGTGTAATTGGGGATAATAAAAGGTCCCACATTCACTTTACTGGGCTGTTGATGGGATCATTCAATCCTCATCAATAAACATTTCTTGAATGCTTCGTATGTGCCAGACATTGTAGGAAGGCTGGGGATGGAGAGATGAATGAAACATTATTATTACCTTTTTTAAGTATCCACTGTCTAAGGTGAAGGTACCCACACGAAGAGCTAATTAAGTAATTATTGAAGTTAGGGCAGAGAGGGCCAAAAGAGGGAAATGAAGGCCAAGGAAACTAATATTTATTGCATGGGCAGGTGTTGTGCTAGATGCTTTGGGGGATGTTATGCTTTTTAGCCTTCCCCACATTCCTCTATGATAAAATGGAAGACACAGCTCTCTGGAATAGCCCATCTCAGTGGAGTCACAAATTTCACAAGAGATGGAAGCAATGGCCCAAGACTCTGGGTCAGGCGTACCTGCTTAGCCAGAGAAGGCTAGAAAACTCAGCCTTTACAAATATTCAACCTAACTCTTTTTTTCCAAGCATTTGCCTTTTCACCCTTTAAAAGAATATTCATTTGCTGTCTTAGCTCTATGACGAGAGCTTGATTTACAGGACTCATGAAGAACTACTTGAATTTGCTTTTGAGGCTGGGTATTTTGGGGTGGAGGCAGTCTCATGCTGAGATACCTGTTGGCAAAATAATTCATGTACAGAATGGAAACTAATATTTTTTTAATTAGGATTTCATTTCATGGAATATTCATCACATTTGAGGTTATGTTTTGCATTATATCCTTGTCTCACTGCAGTCTTATTGTTAGGCAAAATTGGGCTATTGGAACTTTAACAAGAGTTACCATTTTAAGCAATATTCATTAATTAGCATTCTCATTAATGATAATAACAACTGAAGTAGCCATTTTTATTTATCCATTTGGTGATTCATGCAATCACTCAGATGTTTACTGAGGACCTAGCATACATTAGGCACAACTCTCTGTTCCAGGCATATGGTATTAAGCAAGACAGACAGGGCCCCTGCTGCAGAAAGATCTTAGAGTCTACAGAAGGAAGACAGACAGTAAACCAATTTTAAAAAACATACATAATTATATGATTGCAATTGATATGCTACATATCATATGCAAATGCTATGTTATGTTTGATATGATATAGAAGTGCAGCGTACTTTGAGAACAAAACGTCGGGAGGTTTAACCTAATTAAACCATTCGGGGAAATTTTCCTTGAGAGATTGCCTTTAAGCTAAGCTCTGAAGGACAAAGAGGTACGAGTGAGATGAAGAAGGTGAAGTGTACTCCAGTAGAGAGAGCAGTGCATTAGAAAGTCCAAAGGCAGAAAGAAGCTTTTGTTGATTTGAAAGACAGCCAGTATGGCTGTTTGAGTAATTATGAAACTAAAAAAAAAAAAAAAAAAAAAAAAAGGAAGAGATACAGCATTTAGTGCCAAGTGAGCAAGGTGAGCAAGGAGAATGAAATGAGAAAGAATAAAATGGAAGTATTATAGAAAGCAACCAGATCTAATGCCTTATACTCAAATTCTACCTACCCTTCAAAGAACAGCTTCAATATCGTATCCATCTACTTTGAGAAATTATGCATTATACAGTCTCATCCTTAGAGACTCACAGTGCAGATTATGATATCAACTCTGAGAAATCCTGTAACTGAGATATATTTATCCTAGCATTTCCTAAACATATTAGAGCACAGAAATATATGAGCACTGGTGTTTCAAGGAATACATTTGGAGCTTTGCTCGTTTATGTCCAGACTTGGATTGAATTCTGACTGTGATTTTTAATAGCTGCTGTTATTTAATGTTGTTGGTGTTTAATAACTGGTGTTTAATAGCTGGGTGTCTATTTAACAGCGAGGACAAATTGTCCCACTGCTCTGAGTCACAGGGTCCTCACCTATAAGATAGCAATGCCAATAGCTATTTTGAAGGTTTACTATGAAGATAAAATAAATAGCACATGATAAAATCTCCATTTCACTGATTGAAACATAATAGCCATACAAGGTACATTAATTGACATCCATTCTTCTGTGTAGAATAAAAAAGATTATGTCAAACTTCAGGGAATCTTTCCACCATCAATCAATATTCAACAAAAAAATTTCTCAGAACTAAGGGATAAGTGTCTCCAATTCAAAGATTCCATCAAGTTCTGAGTACAATGCATGCAACAAAACAAAACAAAACAAAAGCCTACATTGAATCATATCATCATGAAATTTCTGAACTTGAAGAAGAGAGAGAATATCCCAAAGTTTCCAGAGAGCATGAAAGGTCACGTACAAAGAATTTGGAATCGAATTGGTCTCAGACTTCTCAATACTGAGACCAGAAGTGGGATGACAATGGAAAATTGCTTTAAATATTCAGGGTGGGGGGGGGGATCATTTTCAAACTAGAAATTTATACCTAGTGAAACTATCACATAAATTTAAGTGAATAATAAGATAATCCAAGACTCAAAAAATTTATAACTCATATGCCCTTTCTTTGCAAAGTAATTTGAAAAGTAAATCAAAACATAGGAAGCTATAGACAGCATAAAATGAGAAATCAACACAAGAGAGCCACAAAAGGACTTTCTAAGATTATAATCAAAAGAAGACCCTATATACCAGTTGTGCAGCTATCCTGGAAAAAAGCAATCACATAGGACTAGAACAGGAGGACAGGTATCTGCAGAAAGATAACTTCTACGCTAATAAAACAAAATCAAACAAAAAACCCCTGGAAATGATATGTTTGAGTTTATAGAAAAAATATGGAGAGGTGAGTGACAGATGTGGGAGCATGTGTGGAAAATCAGAGATACATTAGAGGAAAGTATGCAAATGAAAAAGCAAGGCAACAAAATAATACAAGAAGGAGATACAGCTTGACTCTGTACAATACCCATAAAGTCGTAATAGAAATCTTTATGACTTAGGGATTAAAGTATGCCATAACTATGCTGTTGGTATGAAACAAGTCTCATATACTGCTCAAGGAAGTCATATCTAAAACTGATAAATTAAGGAAAAGCAACATAAACACATCATTTACTAATGTGAAGATCAGTATCAGAAGCAGTAGTTAAAAGTGAACAAGTAAGACCAGGAATTGGTGTTTTCTAAGGCATATATTTTCCACTGTTTGGTTTTTAAAAAATATTTATGTATTACTTTGATAAAAATGAAACAAGCTGAAAAGAATACCAAACTATAGCTGTAAAATAATTAAAGTTTTAATTATGTGAAAATTGTGTATATACATGGGCAAGGCCTGGAAAAGAACATAGCAAATAAAAGCAGTTTGATTTGCCAGGATGATAATATCCAAAGAAATTGAGAGCCTAAGCATAGAAGTCAGACTAACCTGTTACAAGCTAGTGACTCATAATCTCTTTGAGCCTTACTTCCTTCTTCTGTAAGAAAAAAAATAAAGATAAACTAGAGCCCATTTCATAGGAGTGTTATAAGGAATACATCAGAAAATTCATATTAAGTCCTTGTTACAGGTTTTCAACTGTGATCGCTAATAGGTGATAGCTTTTATTAAAGAAGGTAGAAAGGTAGGAAGGGAGAAAGAGAGAGAGCGAGATTTTGTTCCACCTAAGTCGTGGGAGGGAATGCCATCTACACAGCCTCCCAAGCAGCAGCATGCCTGGGCAGGCTGTCCTCTTAGTGACCATCTACTTAAAGGGACTTTGTCAAGGTTGACAGGCTCAATTTACTACACATTAAAAAGAACTTAGCTTGTTTCCTCTGTTCCAAAAAGGCTGTCAGTGCCTTAGAGAGGGTCAGCTTCACTGCAAGGTTAAAAGACTTGCTCAAGGAAAATACTCCATGGTCCAGCACCTCCCTAATCATTCCATTTTGTTTTTACAGCATCCAAGTTCTCACTTGGAAAATGTTCTTTGCCATACATACACATCATTGAAAGCCCAGATCCCAACAGGTGAAATATACTTGCTGGGCATAATTAGACTCTTCCAGGCAGTGCTCAGGCTTCCCTCTCATGAGGTCCATGCTGTCAGGCTACCTCCTGTGAACTCAGAGTGGCTAACAGGGACCAGGTATTCAAGCCCCGAGAAGCAGTTCCCCGCTGTGAATTCTGTTGTATTTGCTTGTAGAAAACAGACCATAGGACAGACTGAGAAAGTCTGTACAGTAGCAAAACAGGGAGCATGGAAATTATATACATAGCTAATAAGTTTTGAAGTCAAGATTTGGGAATGGGTCTGACTGACTGTATGCCCTATGCTTGTCTCCAAATACTACTCCAGCTGGCCTCCACACAGGCCACCGAGCAGCCTGGGCAAGTGGGAAACATTCTAGGTTTCCTCCCAGCTTTTACACTTCCTACTTCTGTAACCTTGAACAAGATGCTTGATTCCCTGACTCTCAGTTTTTTATCATCTATAAAAATAGAGTAATCATGTAATTGGTCCTTCTCTTGATGACGTACTTATTTGTCAGACTCGCCAAAGCGGGTCTAAAATGCCCAGAAGCTAAGAGTAGGGAACAGTGGTACTGACCAAAGAGCACATAATAGCAAACTTCTTCCTGAGCCTTGACATTGCTCAGGCCTGCCCTACCTCATGTTAAGGAGAGCTGGGCACATCAGAACTAGTTACTGGCAGCAAGCCTGGGCTCACCTGGAACCACCCTCCTGCTGACTGGCTTTGACGTGACCTCATAGCTCATATCTCTTTGGCTCTTTTATTCCCTGTCTCCACACCCTGATTCCCTATGGCTGCTCCCTTCCTTGTTTATCAAGCCAGTTCAACTCATCATCTAATGCTCAGCTCCACACAGCCTCTGGATTTGGACCATACCCACTACTCAAAATTAAAGGCATTTTCAGGCCTCTTTGGTGAGTTACAATCCAGGCAGGCCAGATAATTGGAGCATGGACCTAGGCTCACGGTGTTGAGCCAAGGCCAAGGGCTCCTTCAGTCTTAGGCTGCTCATTGCTGCCCCTCAGAATTTTGTGGCTCACCCTTGGTGGCTCCTGCCAACTCTGCAGTGCACAATTATGTCGAAGGAAAGTTTTCTTTCCTAGGGCTCCTTTTATTTTCAGAGTGACAACTGTATGATCAGTTCTTGATCAAAACTAATGAGAATAGGGACAAGAATGAACCATGGAGGGTGGTGGGGGAAAGATGGAGATGAGAGAGAAGGGAAATGGAAAGAGGAGTATGAAAAGTGAAAGTGGAAGCAGAAGACGGGGGACAAGGAGGAAAGTGGAGCAGATGAGTGCGTTTGCCTTGCCTGGCAATCTCTGTGCCATAAATTCTGAAGTTCAGTGTGACACTAGGACATAATGCAACAATCCCTGGCTTTGGCTTATATCTGAGATCGATATAAGCCTCACTGCCCTCGTCTATACAACGAGAATAACAAAATCCACCATGCAGGATTGTTTTGAAGATTGAAAGTGTACAATATCCAGGACACATGAAGTACTCAGTAAACAGTCATCACTCTGAGGACAATAAGCTCCTAAGAACAGGGCCACTGCATCAATTACAGCACACTGTGGCTGCCATGGGCCCCACGATGCCGCCACTCGCCACTGCTGAAGAGCAGCACTGTTTCAATTAGTCCTGCACTTGGTTTCTCTTTGGTGAACAGATTCTGCCCTCCAGTCAGCTTTCCTCCTTGGCTTGAGTTCTTTTCATTAGTTTTGGTGCAGTTTCTCAGGGGCAGACATATATTTTTTAAATCACGCAGGCTTCTGAATTAGCACTTGAAAGCAGCTGTAAATTCATCAGCCAAACCATCAGAGAAAGTACCACCATCTCTGAGGACATGATCTTACAGCATTTGCATCTCATCAATCTGTACACACAAATGTGTGCTTGGAAGGGGCGTGGATGCCCTCAAGGCCACGTGCATACCCACAGGTAGAAGTGACATCAATAACTTCAACTTCACTTTGCTCACTCCCATCCTCCAAGGAACCTTTCAAATTCCTAGCTTCTATGTGCAATTAAATACATTAGATTGGCTGCTGTAATTGAGTTCAGTTCAATTTCTCACTTCAGACTTGGAAAATGATGTGTAAGGAAAGATTCGCATGCCTTTCTAATCAGCCAGAGTTGACAGGAAAAAGGAAAAAAAAAGGAAGAAAACTTCTGATCACTCAACTGTTAAACAAACGCTGGCGACAGTGCCAGTCTAATTACTAGGTTACTATGGGCTTCTGGTATTTTTAAAAAACAACCCCCTAAGTTGTTAAGCCTCCACACTCCAGAAATCAATGGCTTTTCCTTTTTACCCTCTTTGCTTCTGCACAGGCTGTAGGGGAGCCAGTCTCAAAAGAGATGGATCCTGAGTAGGCAGCGTGCTCTGACACGCAATGGCAACAGCTCTGACAGGGGTTTGCAAGCTCTCACCACAAGGCACCACGCTTTTTATTGCCACAAGTTCCTTTACTCTCTAGCTTCTTTTTTGGTGGCAGGCGTTTGAAATACAGAAGACGAGTTCATTGCAGCATTATTCACAATAGCCAAAAAAAGGTGGAAACATCCTAAGTGTCTAACAGGAGATGAATGGATAAACAAATTATTCGGCCATGAGAAGAAATGAAATTCTGATATGTGTTACAACATGGATGAACCTGGAAAACAGATGCTAAGTGAAATAAGCCAGACACAAAAGGAAAGAGATTATGATTCCACTTATATGAAATACCTAGAATAGGTAAATTCGTAGAGATAGAAGGTAGATTAGAAGTTACTAGGGGCTAGGGGGAAGGAAAATGGGAAGATAGTGCTTAATGAGTACAAAGTTTCTGTTTGGGGTGATGAAAATATGTTGGATCTAAATAGTGGTTGTACAACACTGTAAATGGAATTAATACCACTGAACTGTGTACTTAAAAATGGCTAAAATGGTACATCTTATATATATTTTATCATATTTTTTATAAAAGCAATAATAAAAAAAAACGAAGAAGAAGGAGAAGCTCGTTTAAACCACTGAGTCAATTAAGATTCTATTGGATGCAAAAGACAGAAAGCCCAGTCCAACGGACTTATGTCGAGGAAATTTGCTGGCTCACATAAAGTGAGCAATTGAGGTGTATGACTAGATTCAAGGCTGTGCTGGATCATTTCTCTTTGCCCTCCACACTCACTTGCCATGCTCCTTCTCCCGACCCTCTAACCCAGGATGTTATGCTGTCTGGGTCTCACCAACAGAGCTCCCATAGCCTCAGTCTTCCAGGGGGTTTGGGCATTGGGAAATACCAACAGAAGTTTGGAATGGGGAGAAAAGGAAGGTCAGGATATGTATTCCCTTGTCTCCCTCCCTGCAGAGTCACCCCAGGCTAGCTATGTCCCTTAATCCAAGGTCACTGCTACTCTCTATAGGACCCTCTCCTGTAGGTTGTCCCTCTCACATCCCTTTGAATCTAGAGGTGGTAGCGGCTGCTCTGTGACTGGTCCTGTGTCCTTGCAGTATTTTTGCACTAGGTAGTTTGGCACCCTAACTCTGCCCCAGTGAATGATCCCTCTTTTAAAACTTCCTCATATTATCTGATTCAAGTGAGCCATCTATTCGTGCTGGACCCTGACTCTAATGAGATCTCTAATGTATCTTTCCTGTTGGGATCTTGACTGTTCATCTCTCAGATATATCTTTTGCTGGACTGACTTCAGCCTTAAGTGCTCATGCTAGCAGTAACAGCATCAGCCCCTGCATTATCTTAGTTTCAGGGCCCAGAGGTAAAATGGAGGTTCTCATTCCCACAAACAAGTATTTCCAAAACTCCCATTTCTTCTCAGTGGCTCTCAGTGTGCCATGTGCTCCAGCCTGAGCCCAGTACAGTGGCCAAAGGAAGGCTCTGTGCTGACTGGCGACTGGCGTGAGTCAAATGCTCCACCCTGGATGAACACAGTAGGAGAGAGCCCTTCCTCAAGGTAAAGTCAGGGAACCATTACTGTGATATGGTGATTTACCATAATAAATATGTATTTGGTCTTTATTCCTGTTTCTGGCACAGAGTTTCTAAAACCTCTGTAATTTCCTAAGCGATGGGAACAACAAAGGTTCTTTTGTTATGTTAATGAGGTGGCTCTGAGGTGGGTGCCGGTTGCCCGAAGAACCAAGGCTGTGATTAGCGGTTGGAAATTGCAGTCCCACCCTGATCTCTGGGAGAGTGAGAGGGGCTGGAGGTAGAATCTGTCCCTGATGGTCAACGCTTTAATCTATCATGACTATGTAGTGAAGCCTCCATAAAAATTCAGAAGGACTAGGTTCTGAGAGCCGTGAAGGTTTGGGGGGCGTGGTATACTTGGGAAGGGTGTGAAAGCTCTGTGCCCTTTTCTGTACCATCTTTATCTGGCCTTTAAACATAGGACTCTTCTGGCTTGGTTTTTGATGGAGCCAAGAGCCTGCTGCCTTTAGGCCTACCTTACAGACCCAAGGGCCCAACAGAAGTTCAGAACACTTAGAATTTCAAGGGAAACGCAGCTCTTTAGTTCTCTTTACTTGCATCCCTCCCCCCTTTTCAAATTATAAAAGCATTGCATGATCACTATAAAAAATTAGAAAATTAAAACATATTTTATCCCATCCGAGAGTCAACTGCTGTTAACATGTTGTCATATTCCTTTCAGGATGTTTCTTAAGCATGTTTTATCTATACATCTTATTATTTATAATTTTTTCCTAAAATTTATTCTGCTTTATTTTGCTTAACATTACATCATAAACATTTAGCATGCTATAAAAATGCCTTTATAAACATCATTTTAAATTGCTGCAGAATGTTCTATATATGTAGATGACTCATAATTTACATAACCAATCCAAGATTAGACATTTAGATTATTTCTAATATTCATTATTATAATAAGCAACCCTGTGATAAACATGCATGTGCATAAAGCTCTCTTTGCATTTCTGATCAGGTCCTTAGGCCAGATTTGAGGAAGAGGGATTACTGGGTAAAATGACAGGAACAGTTTTCAAGCTCTTGCTCTGCAAGGCTGGGTTATTTTCCAAGTGATGTAGCCCCAATGTCAGTTCCACCAACGTAGCATGAGGGAACATCTCTCCGCTTTGGTCACATTGTCTTTATTCTCTCTCTCCCTCTCTTAACACCACACATTTACATTGATATCCCCTTCCCTTCATCCAAACCCAATTTCAAGGTCAGAGAGACCTGGAGAAGGCATGGAAGGGGGCTGGATTGATTGCATTTAGATCCTTCTCCTACCCAGCAGGGGAAGCAGAGCTACCTCAGGCCCTAGAATTTTAATTAACCTCATAGCTTCAGGAATCTGATCCCTGAAGTTAGTCATTACTCTAAGCTCATTGCCAGGCCCCTGGGAGGAAAAAAATGAGTCTGTACAGGTGATTTACAATAGCTGGATATGATGATCATGCATAAAAGAAATGGTCTGGGGCAATGAGGTGTAGTCTAAAGTTTCTGATGGGGAGGCCACGTGACTTCCATTCACTCAGGAGCAGGGGATGCAAGAACCCATTAGACATATAGAAACATATTTAACTGGCCTTCCAAGGGCCCATCTACATCAAGAGCAAATATCCTCCATGGCACATGGCAATTCAGGTACAGGCACAAGCCTGCATAGACAAGGACCAGGAGAGGCCAGCTTATATCTAGCTCAGACAGATGTCTTGAGCAAATGGACTTGAGCCTGGGAATCAACCAAGAGAAGCAGAGCTTAGGAGGACAGCAGGACGCTTCTGGGATCATAGACTATTAGAGAAGTCCCCGGGTTTACAAAAGGAACTGGGCTCTGGGAAGTAACATGTTATGTTTAATGACAGTGGCGAGATGGGCACTAAGCTCCCTGACTCCTATGCAGTGCTCTATCTGCTACAACATTCTGCCTGTATTTTGTTCAGAGAAAGTTGGTTGATTAGGTTCTTGTGGAAATGTAGCCATAACAAATGCCAAGTTGTCCGGACAGAACAGGTCCCAAGGGAAGCCACGTTCCCCAACAGACTGGATCCTCTCCTCCCACCGCCAAGCTACTGGGTCTGGAACATGTGTAAGGATTTTTGTACATATTGGTTTTTTTCTATTTCTGAAATGCAACGTGCATGGAACTCCACAGCATGATGACCCTTTTCTCCCTCCAGGGCCCCATCCCTAACTCACACACATGCTTCTGAAAGAAGAGCGCTCCCAGCCTACACCAGGCAAGATTGGCAGTGTGTTTTTATTCTCAAGAACTGTATAACAAAGTGGAATCTTCATAGGGAAGAGACCGCAAAGACTGGCAGAACCACAGAGGACTGGCAGAACTAAAAGAGCCCAGATTCTGCGTGTATTGCTATGAATTGCCCTCTTAGACTGCTTTCAGTGTGTCCCGGAGATTTGGGTCATTGTGTTTTCATTTGTCTCAAGGCATCTTTTGATTACTTCCTTGATCTTGTTGTTAACCTATTCATTGTTTGTAGCATCTTCTTTGGCATCCATTTGTTTATGTTGTTTGTTTTTCATGTTTGATTTCTAGTTTCATACCATTGTAATTGGAGAAGACTCTTGTGTGATTTCAGTCTTCTAAATTTACTGAGACTTTTTTTGTGGCCTAATGTGTAGTCTTTTCTGGAAAATGTTCCATGTGTGTTTGATAAGAATGTATATTCTGCTGCTTTGGGGTGAAATGCTCTAAAAATATCAATTAAGTCTATCTGGTCTAGTTTGTCATTGAATACTGCTGTTTTCTAGTTGCTTTTCTGTCTGGAAGATCAGTCCATTGATGTCAATAGAGTGTTAAAGTTCCCCCACGTGAGTGTATTATGGTCGCTCTCCCTGTATGTCGGTCAATAGTTGCTTATTAGGTCCTCCTATGTTGGGTGCATCAATGTTTACAAGGGTTATATCTTCTTGGAGTGATCCCTTTATCATTATCAATGTTTTTTTTTTTTTTGTCTCTTCTTGCCTTTGTGAATGTCTATTTTGTCTGATGTAAATATTGCTACCCCTGCTGTTTTGTTTCCATTTTCATGAAATATCTTTTCCCATCCCTTTACTTGCAGTCTGTACATGTCTTTCAATCTGATGTGAGTCTCTGGTAGGCAGCGCATGTGTTTCTTTTGCCAAGAATTATAACCCCTTGTTTCTTTTTCTCCCAATTTAATTATTTTTAAAAATGACAGTTGACATTAGTGTTCTTTTATATTAGTTTTAGATGTACAACATAGTAGTTAGACATTTATAAAATTTATGCAATCATCCCCATGATGAGTCTGGTACCCAGCTGGCACTGGCACTATACATAGTTGTTACAGTATTATTGACTGTATTCTCTAAGGTAGACTTTCATCTCCATGATTACTTTGGAATTACACTTTGTATTTCTTAATCCCTTCACCTTTTTCACCTGGACCCCCAACCCTCCCCCTCTTCTCTGGCAACCATCAGTTGGTTCTCTGTTATCTATGAGTCTGTTCTGTTTTGTTCATTTATTTTGTCTTTAGATTCAACATAGAATACGTGAGCTTATATGCAGCATTTGTCTTTCTCAGTCTGACTCATTTCATCTGGCATAATACTCTCCAGATCCACTCATGTTGTCACAAATGGTGAGATTTTGTTCTTTTTTATGGCCAATAATATTCCATTGTATATATGTTCCACGTCATCTTTATCCAGTTGTTTATCCATTTCCACTGAGTTGCTTTTATGTCTTGGCTATTATAGATAGTGCTGCTGAACATAAGGGGCATATATCTTTTTGCATTAGTGTTTTGGATGTCTTTGGATAAATACCTAGAAGTAGAATTGCCAGTCATAACATAGTTCTATTTTCAATTGTTTAAGGAACCTCCAACTATTTTCCATAGTGGCTGCAGCAATTTACATTTCCAGCACGGTGCATGAGGGTTCCCTTTTCTCTGCATCCTAGCCAACACTTGTTGTTTGTTGATTAGATGATAGCCATTCTGACAGGTGTGAGACAATATCTCATTGTGGTTTTAATTTGCATTTGTCTCATTGGTGACCTTGAGCATCTTTTCATATGGCTGTTGGCCATGTGTATGTCCTCTTTGGAGAAATGTCTGTTCAGGTCCTGCCCTTTTTAAACTTGTTGTTTCTCTGCTGTTATGGTATGTGTTCTTTATATATTTTGGGTGTTAACCCCTTATTAGATGTATAATTTGTGACCATCTTCTCTCACCTGGCAGGTTGTCTTTCATTTTGTTGATGGTTCTTCGCTGTGTAGAACTTTTTAGTTTGATGGAGTCCCATGTGTTTCTTTTGTTTCTTTTGTTGCCTTTGCCCAAAGAGACATATCCAGAAAGATGTTGCCAAGACTAATGCTAAAGAGTTTATAGGCTGTGTTTTATTTTTTTTATATATTTATGAGTTTATAGGAGTTTTGTGGTTTCGGGTCTTAAATTTAAGTCTTTAATCCACTTTAAATCTATTTTTGTATATTCTATAGGAAGTTGGTTTAATTTTTTTTTTTTGCATGTGTCTGTTCTGTTTTCCCAGCATCTCTTATCAAAGAGGCTGTCTTTACCGTCTCTTTACAATATACATTGTATATTCTTGTCTCCTTTGTCAGATTGATTGACCTTATAGGTGTGGGTTTATTTCTGGACTATTTTATTACAACATATTCTATAGCTACTCACTGTTTCCAGCTTCAGTTTTTTCATCTCTAAATTGGAGGGGATCCCACTTTTTAGTACGTTTTTTAGGAGTTATTGTTGAGATCAGCTGAGATAATGTGGGAAAGCTCTATAAACTCTAAAACTCCCCAAACATAAGGAGACATGTTTTCTGAGTAATTAGGGACCGGGTGGGGGCGGGAATAGCAGCATTCCCAGTAAACGGCAGCTGTCAGCTACCCTCTCTTCCTGCTCTGGAGATCGCAGATCTTCCTGAGCCATCTTGTGGCAGCTGATCCCTTAGAGCAGTGGTTTTAACATTTTTTAAGCATAGAATCTTTATTGTTATAGAAATATTTCACAGGACTTCCCCCCCCATCCCGAGTATGAAAATGATAATAGTAGCATTACTTTGGTTACACTGGGACTAGACAGTCAGGGAGGTGGAACAAAGTCATGTCTTTTTTTTTTTTTTTTTAACTTCCTAGGTACCAACTCACAAAAACTGAAATATTTGCCCATTAACACTCCTAAATACTTAGGTTCTGGCTGGCCTAAGTCAGCCTCTCACCCCAAGGGATCATGGAAGGGCCTCTACTGATGGGGCGCTTCTACTTAAGATAAAGTTAGACTCTCCGCAATTAGGGAGGTCTTCTTTTACACTTAAGACAATTAATGTTTTATCACACATTCATTCATTTATCATCTAATCATTCCAGAGCAAGAAATTAGAAGGACTCTTTTGGGGTATCCAAAGCTCCCAACAGTAGTACAACACAAGAAGAGATAAAAGAAACTTGGTGTTTGAAGTTAGACTGACCTGGTTCCAGACACCATTTAATTCTGTCTGGCTAATTCTGAGATAATCTTTTAAGAGTTCTGGTCTCAGTTTCCTCAGTTATGAACTGGAGCTAACCTGCCTCTCAGCACTGAACTTTCTAAAGACAATATTGTTCCCATATCACTCAGTCACATCTCAGGGAGCATTCTCAGAAAGCATCTCAGATAATTATGTTTATTTTGTGAATGTTTATCTCACCAGTTAAACTATAAACTGCATGAGGACAGAGACTGGACCGGTTTGTTCACGATTGTAACCCTAGAACCTAGCATAGCTGCAGCACACAATATGTTCCATATATACTGAAGGAATGAATGAAGGGCTTAGAGTAATCTGGGCACTATGCTAAGCACTTTGCCCGCATCAGATGAGTACATCCTCACATACCCTATATCATTATTACTGTTCTTCACAGATGAGGAAACCAAAACTCACAGAGGTTAAATAAATTGTCCTAGTTCAGATCGCTGTAACAGGCTGAACCTGGACTTAAGAACCCAGATTCATCTGCCACTGAGGTTCTGCTTTAGCCATTGCACATAACAGCCTCTGGAGAACTGGAGTGGCCTGTGTAAGTCCACTAGTGCTTAGACAGAACTTCTGTAGCATCTGGAGAAGGACAGAGAAAGCTCATCAGGTGTCTAGGTAGAACACCTGGATATTCAGAGACTATCATGTGCTCCAGGGTTCTGAGGACTATGGAGACTGAAAAAGGTTGGAATCAGTTTATAGACAGCTGCAATTTGGGGCTACTGCTTCAAGGCAAGGGGTAAAGAAAAAGAGAAATAGTCAGAGGGTTCTGGGCATCTGCAGAAATGGTGGTATCTTTAAGAAGGACATAGAATTAGACACTACCCAACCCTGCCTGAACCCTGAGCCAAACTCAGAATGGATCTCCCTTACCCTCTTACCCTGTGGCCATGTACTAGGTATTTTGAAACACCATTTAATTCTGTCTCACTCTAGACCAGAAATTACAGTTTGGATTTCTAAAATAACATTGAGAGAAATCAAGAAAACCCTTATATTATTTCTCTACTTCTATTTGTAATGATTATTAATCATAACTAATATTTGTATAGTACATTCCAGTTTACAGAACATTTTCATCTATATTGTTTCAGGGATAAAAGGAAAATTCATCAAACACAACTGGCTTATTGAATAGTCTGAATTCAACAGGGTGCAAATACAAATAGGTTTTATTTTTTCTGTAATCATCACCTTTAACCATATTGTCAAATCTCCCTTTCCCATCCCGGAATGACACCTTTGGCAGATTCTATACTTTTCTGGTTGTTTTTTGAGTCTAAAAAATGCCCCTACCTAGGTTGAAGCTTCAATCTCATGTCCTATTTAATGCCTCTCCCTCCACTCCAAGGTGAGACAGTCTTCATCCTTGGAGACTTGTCAGAGGTGAGGAGGAGGGAAGCATGCCCATAGCTGAGAAGCTGAGAAGATGAAACAAATTTCTCTTACTTATCAGGATTCCATTGTGATCATCTCTGTTTTGAGCTTCCTGGTCTAAGCACAATGTCTGCAGGGCCATGGGTATCCTAACACTAAACGTTGAACTCAGGTTTATCTGTTGCTTCTTTTTATATTTTATTTCTAATTCAAACAACAAAAGCTCCTGACTATATAATTAAAATGTATATGAATATGTTCATATGTATAGCCCATTAAATGATTACTGCCTCCTGTAATTTTTCTTTATGTATTTTTTTAATGTACTATATGCCAGGCACTCTATCATACATCATTTTATCCTTACAGTAGTCTTGGGTATCAGGAATTTGACCCCCAACTTAAAGATCAAGGATCTAGGAACCATAGCATATATGTGATATTTCCCAGGCCTCATTTTATTATATCATGAGATTGCTGTTCTAATGTACATGTGAATACAGCAGGCTCCTATGTAACAGCACTTCATAATTTGCACAGCACAATCACCCCACTCCCAGCTGAATGGCAGGGATAAACAGAGACCACAAGAAAAGGAAGGGCCAGAACATTTTTGATCTGTGAAATGAGATGGGGAGGCAAGACATTGCTATGGTTCGTTAGAGCACAGCAAAGGCGAAAGAAAGAAAGAAAGAAGAGAGAGAGAGGAGAGAGAGAGAGAGAGAGAGAGAGAGAGAGAGAGAGAGAGAGGAGAGAGAGAGAGGAGAGAAAGAAAGAGAAGAAAGAAAGAAGAAAGAAAGAGAAAGAAAGAAAGAAAGAAAGAAAGAAAAGAAAGAAAGAAAAGAAGAAAGAGAAAGAAGAGAGAGAGAGAGAGAGAGAGAGAGAGAGAAAGAAAGAAAGAAAGAAAGAAAGAAAGAAAGAAAGAAAGAAAGAAAGAAAGAAAGAAAGAAAGAAAGAAAAGGAACCAGGATCTCCAAGAAAGACATATTCTCAACTCATTATCAGATTCTACTCCTTCATCGGGAATGAGGAAAATTATCAATAAAACAATAACTCATTAACTGGACAGGACACTGCATTTTTCTCCTGTGTTTCCACATTCATGATACATTTGGGCTGCAGGTAAATCCAAGAAGAAAGCAAGGCAGGATTATTATGCCCATTTTACTAGTGTGTCTTGGAGACTTGAGATGAATTGCCCAAGTTCACACACCAAATAATAGAGCTGGAATGGCTATTGTGGCTGTCCTATTTGTCATTATTGTTTCTATTAAAAGCAAATCTGATCACATCATTCTCCAGCTGAAAACTTTCCTTATCTCAGAAAAACTTCTAAATCTTCTGTGATCCTTGTCAGCCTGTCACATTCTGCCACTCACCCCAACCTCTGCCTAACCCAAGTGCCAGAATTTGCTAATACTGCCTGCCTCCACATGCACATTACATGGTTTCACTCTACTGTGCCTTCAGATGATCTGTCATTCCTCTGCCTGAAATGACCCCCAGTACCACCAATGTCCCGGGATCTCTAGGAAACCCCTGTACTTTCAGCATCTAGCTCGTTCATCTCCTCTTCTGAGCATCCTTTCCCCTTCCCTTCAGTTGGACTCACTGCTAGAAAGTTTTTTGTTTCTTTTTCCATATTTGAACTAAAATGTGTCTATCTGTAGCTTTCACTCATTTGTCTCTTAGAGAACATATACAGTAAGTCTGTACCTCTTTTCTCAATACTGTTTAATACTCAAAGATCCCAATATTGTCTCCCCCAAATTTCTCCTCTTCAATTTAGATATTTGATCTCCTTTCAGCTGGACACAGGACATAGATACAAGCCCCTCATGACCCGGGTCACCCTTCAAAGCACATGCTAAACTCTTACTGATTTTTGTGGAGAAGGAAGTAGAATATTACAGGTGTCACTTGACCAGTCTACAATGTTGGAACCAATAGAAACCAATTTGTATTGAGCTGCACCTAGAATTCTGCCAGCTGCTTTATTAACATTGTCTCATTTTAATCTTCATCAAATAATTTAATGGTATTATTATCTCCTGTTTACCAATAAAGAAACTCAGAAAGATTAAGTGAATTGTTCAAGGATGCACACCTAGTGGGTAGAAAGGCAGAACTCCAAACAACACCAAACCCATACTGTTTACTGCATTATTGGGATCACTCCTCTTTATAAATTTCACTTCAGTTAATTCAGCTCCCCAGGGGAGCCAAATATTAAAGCCATGGCCTATTTTTTCTTGCTCTGCCAAGAATCCCATGATTATTTGAATTTTCTAGATTCCAGATAATTTTCTGATTTGTGAAGGTCAAAACTATGATCTCAGTTCCCCTCTCCAAGAAAATTAAAATAATCAGTGTTCTCCATCTCATCTGCTCTTCAGCACCTCTTTTATTGTGCCAGTTGCTGAACAGATATGCCAGCTCAAATAGTCACATCTTTAGCAGTCTCCATCTGCTTTATTGGTTTCTTTAAATAAAATATTACTGTGATGAATAATATCATCTAATTGTAAATGTGTACATTGCAGCTCACATACTGCTGCTTCTCGTGGCTTCCCAGAGTGACTGATGGGGACTGCAGACCTTAATGGCTCTCGAAAGTGCCCATGAAAAGTCATTTGGGGGATCACAGTCCACCTCTCAGCCACACCAAACAATGTAAATGTTCCCCACTCTCGGTTATAGCTGGTGCCATTCAAAATGCAGCTGATAGCATCTGGATGCGACTACGTCCAGGCATTTCCCACTGCACCACAGCCCCCCATTAGAGGTGAATCGATGGGTTAAGTAACTCATTAATTAGTGTAGATATGAAGGGGTGAAAACGTAGATGAGTGCCTGAATGGATGGACAGTCAGTGGTTGGATAGATAAATGAATAGATGAGTGGAAAGATAGGATGAGTAATAGTGGGAAAAAAGAAAGAGGGAAGGAGACAAGAAGGGAAAGACAAAGGGAGACTTAAACCAATGGCATGGCATCCATGAAAACTTACAATTTAAAATTTAAAAGGGCCACTTGGTAATAGCAATAATAACAGAAAACTTTAATTTAGTACTTACTATGCACTAGGTAATGTACTAAGCAGTTTACAAAATTCTCATTTACTCTTCACAAGCAGTATTATTACCCACGTATAAATATAGCAGTTAAAAGTATTTGACAGGGTCAAAATAAATGTCCCTTTCTGTATCCACCCTGATCTAGTTCTGTCATCTGGAAGAATACAGACTAGGTGTTCCCCTCTTCCCAACAATTCAAATTCAAATCAATAAATATTAATTAAAATCTCATACTATTCGAGGAATAATATTTGGTGCTAGAAATTTAGGGGTAAATAAAATCAAGTCTATCAAGGAACTCATGATGAGACAGGAGAGACAGATAAGTAAACAGATTTATAGATTACAATGTGATCTGTTAAACAGCAATACAAAATGTTTAAAGTTTCAAGAGAAAAGATGAGGGTTGACACTATGTGAGGCCATCATTACGTATACCCACTCCCAACACTCCCTTTTCCAGAAGGAACTTCCTCCTTATGTACTCTTCTCCAGACCCCTTACCAACCTGGCCACCATCTTCTGGGTGGCTCCGGTTTATCTACATGTTTCTCAGAATGTGATTCCTGGGAGAATCTGATTGAGGAGGAGAAAGGGTGGCATTGAGAAATATTTCCTGCCCCACCCTGTGTCCCCTTTGCTGGAATAAAATGGTTAAGCAAAGAAAACTGTGGGGATTAGAAATCCTGAACACCTTCTTGATCGTATGCTGGTTTGGGCTAAACATATGCCCTTGGCCTCAACAGCCAGCTGTCTCCACTCTGCATTGCTAGGAAATAGAACAAATAATAGCATGTAGCCTGTCTTTACTCATTCATTTTGTCTATTTCTATCTTAGATAAGATTTCCTTTTTTGATTTCTTACCCAAATATGACTTAACGAAATGTGTTACATTCAAATACATACCAAGTAACATCACTCTGCTCTGTAATGATAAATATCTAACAATCGTGCATTGTTATGAAATGGAAAGATTGACCATGCATTCCCAATTAGTTGATGATGTAAAGCTTATATCTGCACTTCTCTACATTAAGAATAGATGAAATTAAAGGCACATTGTCTCAAAGCATATACCATCATATGTCATATTTTTCCTAAACTCCAGGTCATGTACTCATAAAGGATATAGTGAGTCATCTCTTGAAATGTGAACATTGAGTAATATAATGATAACATTCCTCACTTGTCTGTTCCCTGGGGATCCTTCAAGGCCTGGCTCAATGTTTCTTTCTCTCCAAGGCTCCCTAGACAGTGGTTCTCAAAGTGTGATCCCTGGACCAGCAGCATCCACATCTCCTGGAAACTTGTTAGAAACACACATTTTGGAGCCTTACAAAATCAGAAACTTTGGGGTGGGACCCAATAATCTGTGTTTTAACAAACTTCCAGGTAATGCTGACGCTTGAGAACCAGTGCCTAGAGATGGTCCGTGAGTACTAATCAGTTCAGTTCAAACAACAAACACTCATAGACAAACTGCTATAAGGCAAGTCCTGAACCAGGCACTGGGGACATAGAGATCAATAAGACTCAGAACACATATTTAAAAAAAAAACTAACAGCGCAGTGGAAACTGCAAATTTGTCTAGGCAGAGGCAGGCTAGTGCTGTGCTGCTGCTTGACCAGACTGGGCAATAGATGCTCTGGAGCTTTAAAAAACTAAATGTGTATGTATTTGTGTTCATGTATTTGTATATAATTATATATAATATATATATTATATGTACTTAATATGTGTAACATATCCTGTATATCATATATCTAACATTCTTATACTGTGTGTGTGTGTGTGTGTGTGTGTGTGTGTGTGTGTGTGTGTGTAAAAATCTCCAGAGACTCAGGAACTCTAGCATGGATACTAGGAATCTCATGCTGCTTGAAAACACTATATTGTGATTAAGAGTACAGGTCTGGAGTCAGATTTTGGTGTAAACCTTGCCTCTGCCATTTGTTAACTGTGTATGTTGGGGCAGTGGCCATTCTCAGCAAAAAGAGTGATATAGTGATTACAGTCCTGCAGTCTGAAGTCCACTAGCCTGCCTGAACTTGAATCCCACCTCTACCACATACTAGTTGTATGACTAGTTGTGTGAGCAAGTTAGTTAAATTCTGTATGCTTCAGTTTTCCTACTGGAAGATGGAGCTACTTCATAGGGAGCATAAGGAGTAAGGAATAAGTCGATTCTACATATAAAGGACTTACAAGTTATTTAAGACATGAAGGATTTGTGGTGGTGATGATGGTGATGATGATGATGATGGTGAGCTCAAATGGAAAATAACAGCCCCTGTTTTACAGTGTTGATGGGGCAATATTAGTGAGAAATGCAAAAATAAGGAAAAATATTTGCTCCAGCTCCACCTTAGGGTTGACTCTACTCTGCTTTTTCTCCTTTGGGCATACATTTCTCTCTATAAATTTACTGTGAGGAGAAATGTCAGGTCAAGGAAGATTCAGATATGTCTCTTAGCCAACTGGCATAAAAATAACATCTTAGAATCACTCTAATTTTATTCCACATCTGCATGACTTTTGACTTTTAACTATGATATGTATACTGTTTCTTCTGAGACTTGGGAATTCAATGGCAGCACTAAACTTTTGAACATGTCTCTTTCTACCCTTAATTCTCAAACTTTATTGTGTATGCAAGTTACTTGGAGATCTTGTTAAAAAGTAGGTTCTGATTCACTAGGTCCAGGAGAGAGTCTGGGAGTCTGCATTTATAACAAGCTCCCAGACATTGTTGGTCCATGGCCCATACACCAAGTAGCAGAGCTGTAGGTAGTTCCTACCAAGACCTTCTAGACCAAGTCACTTCATGCTTTCAAAACTTCCACAAAGGAAATGTTGTTAGACCCTTCTTTGAAAGTTACTTTAGCTTCAGTTCCAATCTCTTGAGACCATAAATGGAGCCTTGGAAGAAGCACTGGACTAAGAGGCAGGAGGCCTAGCCTAATTTCTATTTCTGCCTCCCCTCCTCACAAGCCTGTGATCTTGAGAAAAAAACAACCTGTCCATTTGTTTCTGTGGTTCCCAAATATAAGCCCTTTATGTTTCTCACAAGGCATTGTGAAAGTTAAATGAGATATTATATGTGAAAGCACTTTGTAAAATAAAAAGTATAGCACACAAAAAAGAGATTATTGCCAAGCTTACAATTAGCTAAGGATTTGCATGTTCTGCTTCTTCATCAGCCCCTGAACTAGAAACCTAGGGCACAAACTTATTTTCCTCCTTTCTCACACTCCATCCACTCACAAACTCAGACATCTCAGGATTGGTCAGGGTTAAGTGGTAGAATGAAGAATTCACTCTAGCTAGTTTAAGCAGAAAGCCATGTGTTATACAGGGGTCGGCAAACTACAAGCCATGGGCCAAATCTGGCCCACTGCCTGCTTTTGCAAATAAAGTTTTATTGGAATGTGGTCCCACTCGTTTATGTATTGTCTAAGGCTGCTTTCCTCCTGCAATGGCAGAGTTGAATAGTTACAACAGAGACCATTGGCTCACAAAGCCTAAAATTCTTACTACCTGGTCCCTTACAGAAAAAGTTTGCTGATCTCTGGATTATAGGATTAATGAGAGCTGCAGAGACTGAGGCTAGGCTGAGCTTCCAGGACTAACCATCAAAGCCACACAGCAGAACCAAGCTTCCAAGAGAGCTGCTGCCCCGCTGTCATTAGGAAGCAGTGGAAATAGAAAGTTGCCTAACACAGTGGGAAACCACAACTGCACATGCTGGTTCTAGACCAGTGCCGCTTTGCTCTGACATAACTTCCGTTTCACTTGGACCTGCACTGTGGCCACACACAAAATCAGATGCCTCCATGACTGTCCTTGACAGCAAATACAGTAGGAGCCCAGCTGCACAACCTTCCACCTTGCATGGATGCATCTCAATGAAGGAACCTAAATCACATCTAGACTTCAACCGTAAAGCAGTCTGGGAAATAGTTTTTAGCTTTCCAGGCTCTACATTATAGGAAGACATGGTACAAAGAGATTGAAACAGATGTTGAGCAAACCAGTATCAACCACAATCCTCAATCAGAAGCAAGTTCTGTTTGGGCTTCATTCCATTCCAAAAAATAAAATAGTTTTCTACATTCCCAAATGGGGTCATGGCATAATGATTACAAAATTGTTTGGGGACCTTTTCCTAAAGCACCTGCAGGGGTCCTATAAAATCAAAACTTTATAAGTTCAAGGAATTGTTTATTGAGAACTGAACCCACACTATGGAAGTACCCAGAACTCACTGAGAGATCACTTAAGCACGAATATGTTGGTGCAATTATAAATAACTCAAGGACCAGCCCACCCACAGTGAGGAGCCCATGAACCCCTCAGGGAGAAGCCACACTCATACCCAGTGACTCCATCTCTAACCTGTTGAGCGACTTGGAAAAGCTGTTCCTTTTCCATTAGCCTTATCTCCCTGAACTGGATGTTTACTGAGGTCCTTTTTGACTGTAAAAGTCTGTGATTCTCAAAACATTTTAGTTCCCTAGAAATGACAATGGGATTAGAAAGCATGTTGAACTGAAGCAGGTATTGTAAAAGTCCAGGATTTCATTAGCCCAAGGCAGGGGAAGAGGAGGCCTGGAGTTGCAGCACCATGTGAGAGCCAGACTTTGTGTACCAGATTAGTAAACAGACCTGTCTCCTGGAGATTATCTGCTTAATTCCTGCGTCCAGAGCAGCCATTTCTGAGGAAGCGCTGACCTGTCACCCTCGCCTGAGGGTTTAGCCACCCCCTCCCAATGCTTCAGTCCCCCTCTGTCTTCCCTCAATTTCATTTTGACAACTGAAAAGATGACAGTGACAAGATGGGTACAGCCCAGGAAGATAAAAACAATGTGAAATGCAGAGATTGGGAGCTTATCAGCCAAATAGGACATGGGATATAAAAAGTAATCAACCTAAAGCTCTTATCAAAATCTCTCCCAGGGAAAGGTTTTAAAATCCTGTCATTGCTCAAGGAAAAATTATCGGATCATTATAATGGAATTTCATTCGCTGTGCATTCTGTTCTCAGAGAATGCACACATTCGCGCTAGAGGCTACAGGTAGTTCATGTCTTAAGAATGCCGTCTGGGAATTGTAGGCATTCTTTAAAAATAAGACATAAATGATATACATACATACAGATAAGCCTGTCAAGCCCACTATCATTACAATAATTATTATACTTCTATAGTGTTCCTAAACTTTATGCTAGATTGTCATATATGTTGTTTTGTTTATTCCCTCAATAATTCTATCTTGCTTCATATTACCATCTCCATTTTACAGATTAGGAAACTGAGACTCAGAGCAATTGTCCAAAATCACACAAAGAAAAGTATTAGAGCCAAGATTCACATCTCACTTAATGCTCCTCCAAAGCCTATTAGACACTTAGGTAAATCAAAACCTTTCAGAGGTTCCCTTCTAGCTTTGGAATAAAATTCAAGCTCTACCACCCCAATTGTTGCAAGGAAGTGTAGTATTAGGAAACTTCTGACTGAATATCAGTTCTATGAAAGGAAGAGGGAGAGGCCCAGGGTGAACCCTGAGAGCACAGAAGAGGAAAGGACCAGCCAGGATATCAGAAACAGCACCATCAGCTATAGACCCCTCCCCCCCACACACACCACCACCACCACCATTTGCTCTTCCTATCTTCCCCACCTTCAAAATATTGCTGAATAGTGGCGTGATTTGGAATATAGTATCTGCTTTATAAATTCAGCTGTTTGCCCCTGTAGGCCAGTCTGTCTCTTTTAATTTTTCAAAGCATACCTGATACAGTGTGTTCAAAATAATGTTGTATTTGAGGAAAGCCTGTTTAAAATTTTCCTAACTACCTGTCAGCAAACCTATCTGAGCACTTTACTAGAAAGAGCAGGGAATAGGGCAGCATCCTGGAGCCAGAAGATACTTGGGGGAGCATTTGGACTAGCCCACTCCATAAAAACAAAGACACTGAGGACTGGTGAATAGATGAGACCATATGCGTCTACCAGCAAGTCCATGGCAGGGGTGCCCGATGCCCATTCCAAGAACACCTTTTGCCTGGCCACTGCTTATAAATTGCTTATTGTCTAGAGAAAGCTTTACTCAGGCAACCTTGAGACCAAAAGAAGGAATAGGGAGATGGTAGTTGGGCACTGGTATGAAAAAATACTTGTAATGTTAAAGGACTAAAAGTAAATTTCAAATTGTACTAAAAAAACAAAAAAAACAAAACAAACAAAACAAAAAACAAAAACAAACAAACAAAAAAAACACCAACCCAGAGCTCAGTTATATTTTCTAAAAAATTTACCAAAACAACTTAAAAGACATTATGCCAACATGTTTATAGTAATTGTTTTAGAAAGGTAAAATCATGGATGAATTTTCCTGTTTAGTAACACTTCTCTATACTTTTCAGATATTCTGCAATTAATATATACTAATTTTATAACCAGAAAAAAATTAATGCTCCCCAAAATATAGTAATGGAGGCTATTGGAAAGGGTAATCTCTTGTGAGATCTGAGCCCTCCTCAGGTAAACTTATGAGTGCTCCAGAGAAGATAATCCCTGCCTTCTGTTCAGGAGGCAAAAAGTCTGAATTCTGTCCTGTCACAGTGTGAAGCTTAAGTAAGCCACCACCTTCTCCGGGCACTTTCTTCCAATCTGCAGAATGAAGAAGCTGAATCCTCTGAGCTCCAAGGCCCTTCCTCATTCTGTAATCCTGTGGGATCTTTCCACAGGATCTGTACAGTGCCCTAAAAAAGTGAGCTACGGTCAGTCTCCAGGCATTGAACCTTGGTGAGCACAGGAGCTTCTCAAATGTGTCCTTTGGTGTTTTGGATGCAGGCCAGTCAGCTAGGAAACATAACCGTGGAATGCAGCAGTTGAAGGGGTCATCATTCTGGGGGTAGATACGATTGTTTTAGCTCAGTGGACTGTAGAGTAAGAAAGCTCAAGAAGGGGCCTGGAACCCCACCCTCAGAGAGCAACAGTCCCAGGCTCCTTGCCTGGCTGAGCCCCACGTACAGTGGAGACCATTACCATACTCTTTTTACACATGGGGAGACTCTAGCCCTGCAGGCCCTAGACTTTATTCTGAGTCCTGGAAGACTATGATTTCATTTCAGAAAATACATGGAATTATCAAATAAAATGTTTCTCAATCCACTCATAGCTCAGGTATTGTCTTCCTCCAACAAAGCCTCCCCGTTCTTACCCAGCCACTCTAAGGTTACGCCGTGCAGCCTTCCACGGAACCCCTCAACGTCTTGAGTTTAACGTGGCTGTGAACAAACCATCCTGTGTAGAATTGTTTAATTGTGTGTCTCCGTCATCAGAGTGTGCAGTTCCTCAGGCAGGGTCAGACTTAACTCACTCACCATAGTACCTAATCAGTGTAGATCAGGGATCAGCAACGTATGGCTCACAGCCACATCTGGCCACTGCCTACTTTTTTTTTTTAATGTATTTATGTAAATTAGTTTCAAGTATATAGTACATTGGTTAGACATCTATATAGTTCATAAAACGATCACTGCAGTTGTTCCTTCCCTCCCCTGGCCTTCCACCTAGCCATCGTATTAATGTTAACTGCATTCCTTATGCCGTGCTCCCCATCCCTGTGACCATCTACCAATTATTAATCTGTCCTTCTTTAACCCTTCACCCCATTCTCTCATCCCCCCAACCCCCCTCCCCTCTGTCCATCACCAAATTGTCCACTATATTTATGAGACTGTTTTTGATTAGTTTGTTCTTTTTGGTCTTTAGATTCCACTACTGCCTGATTTTGTTAATAAAATTTTATTGGCACACAGCTATACCCACTGGTTTTCATAGTGTCTATGGCTGCTTTTGCTCCACAGCAACAGAGTTGTACATTTGCAACAGTGACCATTTTGCATGTAAAGTTCCCAAATAGTATTTACTATCTAACTCTTTTAGGAAAAATTTGCCAACCCCCGATATATTAGTTTGCTAGGGTTGCCATAACAAAGAACCACAGACTAGGTGGCTTAAACAACAGAAATTTATTTCCTGCTTGTTCTCGAGGCTGGAGGTCTGAGATGAAGGTGTTGGCAGGGCTGGTTTCTTCAGAAGCCCCTCTCCTTACTTGTAAATGGCCATCTTCTACCTGTGTCTTCCCATGGTCTTCCCTCTGTTGGTGACTATGAGCAACATCTTTTTATGAAGACATTATTCATATCATGTTAGGGCCACCCTAATAACCTCACTATGGCCTGATTGCCACCCCTATGCCCAAATGTAGTCATATTCTAAGGTACTGGAGGTTAGAACTTCAACATATAAATTTGGGAAAGACACAGTTCAGCCCACAACACCTTGGTATAGAGCCTCAATAAATGCTGCATGAGCTGAGCTTTCTTGTCTGCAGTGCTGGGCACATATTTTGTGCTCAATAAGTGTTTTTTTCTCCTCTTTGCCTCAACAGTAGTTCAAACAGCTTCCCTCAAGTTACAAAGGCTCATGAAGGCAATTTCTACAGAAATAAAAATTAAAGATCTGCTTATTTTAGCATCTTTCCAACATTCATTCACTGGTTTCTGGTAGAGTCTTTCACACCCTCAGTTGTGTTCTTTAATAGGTTGGGGAGTTTCTGTGCTGTACATTTGCCAATCAAAAAAGCTCTCCTTGCGTTTTGAGTACTGACAACAGCAGTGTGGAAGCTGAAAAGAAAAGGCATGAAGCCACAGTGGAAATGCTATTCCAAGGGAGCCATGCCCAAACAACAACACAAAGGGTGTGATGTGATTTTTACACGTCTTCATTGTGAAATGCCAAACCCTGCAAGGAAAGTCAGTTGTCACTCCCCTCCCTGACATGTTCAGAGCACAGTTGCAAAGCACACATTTCCAAAGCTTGGCCCAGAAATTAAGCAAATGGGTTAGGAGGACAAGATGCCACACTAAATCCCCAGCATAGGGTTGTTCATGCAGATGTGGCAAGCTCAGGCACCAGCAACAGCTCAGCAAGGGTTTTTTGACTCCATGATGTCTCCGACTTGCCTTGAGTAGAACTAACTCCTCTTGACTCGGTGCTTCCAAAGTCCCTATATCTCTAACGCCTAGAACATTATGGGTCAATATTTTTGGAATGAATGATGCCAGGGCATCTTGAGCAAATCTTTGTTTTATCTGGCAGTATTTTGCATGTCCTAGATGTCAGTCCTTCCTTTAGAATGCGACTTCAACAAGGAAGGATGCTGGGATTTTTCTGTCTCCAGGACCTGGCACTGGAAAGAAAATGACAAAATTTCTTTCCATTTCTAAACTTCTGTAATTTTATAATAGAATCAAAGAGGAGGTATTGGAGAAAGACATGGGGTACTACCAAGTACATAGCATGTTTTCTTTGAAAGGTATAGCTGGGCTTAAACATACTGATAATATATGCCATTTATTGAATACCTACCTATGCCAGACACAGTGCTTGGCACTTTTATAAATATGCTACTGTTTGATTTTCTTAGTTACCCATTGAGTTTGGGACCACGATCTTCTTATGGGAGGTCACATAGCTCAATACTTACGAACCTACATCTTGGAGTCAAATGGTTTGTGTTCAGTTTCTTAAATAGCTGAGTGGCTTTAGGTAACTCAGTTGGTCACCTTCTGCTTCAGTTTTCCCTCTGTTAAAATAAAAAGAATCAAATTTTCAGGATTATTGTAAGAAATGAATGAGATAATACGTGATGTAAAACAAATGAGATAATACGTATATAAAAAGCTTTGTACATAGAGCTCAGTAAAATAGCTGCTCTTATTATTATTAATAATTTTATAAATAATCAAGCTACATTTGGGCCCAGTCTTCCTGATCCCAGTGAGCTCATCCAATTATGCCTCAGTTGGCTTATTCGACTCTCAACCCTTTTAGAGAAGGAAATAAAAGATATAGGGAGTATTGCCAGCTCTCCTAAAAGAACATGGGAATACATGATTCCTCATTTATTCTTTTGGATGATGTGGATTTCTTTCCAATTATCAGTAAAGGAAGCTTTCTACAACACCAGATTATTTCTTCAAAAGTTACTCCACCTGAGAGAATTAAGATCTCAAGAAAAGATTTAGTATAGTTTTCTTTTGCAGACCAGTGCATACTCAAGAGACAAGGAGGCAATAGTGGTTTATAATCAGGGTGACCATGAGACCTTGTTTGCCCAGGATAGTCCCAGTTTACTCCAGTTGCCCCAGTATTAATAGCACTCTTATTTTCAAAATCATCCCAATTAGGGTGATAAATTATATATCCTCCCAATTATATTAGAATATGCAAAGGTTTTAAAATCATGGAGATCTGAATTCAAATCAAATCTTAATTCCACAACTTACTAGCTGCACTCTATGTTAATTTACTTGACCTCTCTGAGCTTCACATTCTCTTTCTGTAAAATGAGGACAACACTCAGGAAACAAGCTAAGTATGGAAAGCACCTGCATGTAGTAGATGTTTCATAAAGTGAATTCTCTTTCCCTTACTCTTCTTCCCCAGCACTGTATAAGTCAGAAGAATATGAATGATTATTTTGTAGTTCTCCAAGCAACTCATTTAGTTATATACTCATTTAATCAATCAACTCAGCATATACAAATGGAGAACATTTGATAAAGGTGGTACTAGCATTTCCACAAATAGCTCTAATACAAGGCAGCTTATAGTAAGCCCTAGAGAGAAAAAAACAAGATAATATGGGTTTTTGAGCAGGGATTGGTCACTCCAGTTGGGCATTCAGGCTTTCTCAAGAAAATATCATTCAAGAGAGAATCTCAAATGGTGGGTAGGATTTCAATAGACATAGTTAAGTAAGAACATTTCAAGCAAAGAAAAGTGCCTGAAGACAGTAAAGTATGGAGAGGCATTCAAGGAATGGTGTAGTAGTCCAATTTAAGTGAAGCTTTGGAAAAACTGGGAGCATACTGTGGAAGACCTTGAAAACTGAAATAAGCAATGGGGAGCCACTGAAGGTCTGTGATGGAGAGGGCAGTGTTACCACTGCTGAGCTTTAGGAATAGTTCTCTGGCTGCTGTTGAGTAGAGTTGATTGCAAATAATAGGGAGGCAGGATGTGGGGTCCTTTGTTAAGAGGCTCTTGTAAGAGCATTGTTTAGTCAACTTTATAATCAAGAATCCAGTTCTGCTGGCTCCCATTACCTCTTGACCCATAGATCAAAGAATTTGTCTCTGTAAACAGAATTATATATACCAATCTCTCCCTTTCCTAACCATCCATCTTAAGTAGAAATTAAATAGTGTTTAATTGTTCTATTTCTCTTCATAAAGTCAAGTTGATTGCTAGACAACTGGTCACAAGAGAAGCTTTGAAGAGCTCACTTGTCTCTTCATAATCAAGTATTTCATATGATAGATGACATTACCTCCCATTACTTTAAGGAAATTCCTCTCATTTTTCACATCTCTTTCTCTCTCTATCCTTCTAGTCCTTATAGTGACTTCATCTCTAAAAGGCTGATCCAAAAATGCTGACCTGCGGTGCTCTCAAACTTTTTCCCTGTGAGTAGTTCCATTTTATAGTAACTCTTTGCCTAATTTCCTCCCAAAGCCGAGCCTAAAATTGTGGTTTCTGTGTAGGTCGTATCTGGGAATGTGGTGTGAGGGAGCAAAGATGTAAAAGAAAGGATGTGATACTGAGTTAGTCACGACTAAAGCAACTGGTTCTCGGTCCTACCAGGACTTTCCCAGAAGCCTTATGAAATGTACCTCAGAATGAACTACCAAGGGATGAGAAAAAGAAACATTTATCGTTTGTGTCCTTTCCTCATTAATCGAGGATGGCCCCATAGCTGTTAACTCCCCTGAACTTCCTAATGGTATGTAAATATTAGTAGAGCAGGTTCTATAATGTATCTGAGATGCCCCAGGGAAGGAATGAAAGATCCATGATATAAGGCCTAAGGCAAGCTGCTGTTCAATCATATCTGCACAAAGCTATTGAAGTTATATGGAATTGATCATCAAGAGCAATAACTGGAATAAGAAGCTGGGCCTAGAGCAGGGGTCCCCAACCCCTGGGCCATGCCCGTACTGGTCTGTAGCCTGTTAGGAACCAGAATTCAAAGCAGGAGGTGAGTGTCTGGCGAGTGAGCGAAGCTTCACCTGCAGTTCCCCAGTACTAGCATCACCACCTCAGCTCCACCTTAGATGACACGCATTAGATTCTCATAGGAGCACCAGTCCCTGGTGCCAAAAAGTTGTGGACCACTGGCCTAGAGGATGTTGAAGTGAGGCAAAAGAGGCATCCAGCATGTACGTTTTGTTCAAGAATTAGCCACTTTACCCTGTGCTGAGTGCACTGTGCCCATATCGGCAGAAGTCCTCTTTGATAGACAGAAATCCTAAAAAGTGAAACTCTAGTTATATATCTGGGAAAAAATAAGGATGTGAATTTCTAATCGATAATATCATAAGCAAAGTATGTTGCTTCAAGTTTTAACCTTCTTTATACAACACCATTAATATCTTTCCTGCCTTAGTAAGCACAGTAACCATCATTGGATCTTTCCTATGTATATTCATGATAATGCTCATATGCTAGATACCAAAGATTACAGCTTTTTCTTCTCTTTCCATATCAATCACTCATTAATATCAACTAATCACGTCTTTCAGGTACCTTTTATTCTGTATGTGATTATAAAAATACAGGCCTTTATTAACTGCTCAGTGGAATCATAAAGAAATTCCTTAATTCTATTTTATGTTCCTTTTTAATTCAGTTCTCTTCATCTGTAAAATGGGAATAACAATAACTATTATTTTATGGGACTTACATGAGGCTAAAATGAGATCTATGAAATAACATCTAACTTGGTGCTTGGCATATTGGAGTATTTAAGATTGGATTTGAGCAAAAGTAACAGAAAAACTGAAAATTATGGTGATTTAAATGTGATATAATAGACATTTTTTATTTTCTTTCTTTTACACATAGTATAATCTAACTTCCAGCTATGATATAATTACTAGTACTAGGCTAGCCTTTTTATCATAAGCAACTAGAAAACTGAACAAACTATATGAAACGATTTTTTTTAGACATTAGACAAAAGGCAGTGCATGACTGTGATCCTTGAAATAAGGGAAACAAAGAAGGTAAAACTAATGTTTGCCCCATATTTCTACCTAGAAGCTTTCTCTGGGTAGTGGGTGGGGTGATCCAAGCAAAATAACAGTCTTACAAAACTAAAGTATTTAGGGAGACTGAGGTGGCTGAAATGCAGAGTACTATAGCACAGAGAAGGAGCTACAGATAAAAAGATTTAGAAAAAGTTAGTGATCCCCTTGAATTTTTGACTTAACCTTAAGCTATGCATATGTAGGATGAGACTCCATGAGGCCAGGTGAAGATTATCTAACAGAAAATAACTATGGGGAAGATGTAAGTTAACAACTCTCGGAGTTTGAATCTCATTGATCACTCAATAAATATTTAGTAGGGGCTTCAGAAAGATCATATCTTAGGAAGAGAGCTAAATAGTCCTTAAAGTAAAAGCTCTTGACCTACCCTAACAGAACTTTTGTAAAGCCTCAAAAAAAAAAAAAAAATCAAATTGTTCTTTATAAGTAAATTGACTGCTTTCCAAAGTCAAAATCAATACTCTTTGAAAGAAGACAATAAAATCTAGACATTCAAAAGCATAATATGCACAATATCCAGCATCCATAAAAATTACTGAACAGTGAGCAAGCAGGAAAATGAAACCCATAACCAGAGTAAAAATTAATTAATTGGAAGAGATACAGTTTACAAATATTTTGAAGTTAGTTGAGAAAGTCTTCTAAAAAGCTATTACAAATAATTGAGGATTTCAGAGAAAATATGAACATAATAAAGAAATGTAAACTATTAAATAGGACAAATAAAATTTCAAGAGTGAAAACTACAATATTTGAAATTAAAATTTACTAGATAGGCTTACTAACCAGTTAGAACCAGCAAAAAATAAAACAGTCAATGACTTCAAATAAGACATAGAAACTATCCAAACTGAATCACAGAGAGAACAAAAAGCTGGAAAATGATACAGAGCCTTAGTGATCCATAAGACAATATAAAACAATCTAATATTCATGTAATTAAAGTCCCAGAAACCAGGAATGGGGTGGGGGACAAAAAGAACTTTGAGGTCATAATGACTAATTTCACAAATTTTATACAACCCAAAAGTATAAACAGAAAGAAAAGCACATCAATGTGTATCATAATTAAATTGCTAAAAATCTGCAATAAAAAGGAAATCTTAAGGGAAGTAAAAGATAATGACACATTATATAGAGAGGAGCAAAGATGAAAATGAATACACACTTCTCATTGGATGCAATCCAGCCAGAAGGCGATGGAAAAGCATCTTCAGTGCTTCCTTCAGCAGCACATATACTTAAAAAAAAAAAAAAAAAAAAAAAAAAGCATCTTCCAGTGCTGAAATAGAAGAAGTCTGGAGGCAGCTCAGTCCAGAGATGATGCTCCATAGCACCAGGTACCTGGTCTCTTTATGTCTCATCGATTCACCATTCTCAGGGCAATAATTTCACCACGGTGCAAAATAGCTCTCAGGCTTCAGCCATTTCATCCACATGCCAGCCAGGAGAAAAGAGAAAGGGAAGAAGAATGACATATTCCCTTTCTTTAATGATATTTCCTCTAAGTATCATAAGCATTGAGTGGAACTTAATTACCTGATAACACCCCAAAGCAAGGGAGGCTGGGAAATATATTCTTAATTCTAGTAGCCATGAATAGGATAAAAATCTGGGGTTCCATAAATAAGGAAGACAGGGAAAATGGATATTAGGGACAATAGCAATCTTTATCATGGTAGTCAGAAATGTTAGTTTCTTTTACTGATTCTATTAACAATCTGTAATCAACAAATCTTCATAGGTAAAATAAAGGACTTAGATGATTTGTAAGAGTTCTTCCAGTTCTTACCATCTTTGTTTCAATCTTGTTGCTGCCATAAGCTGACACGTAGTAAGTGTTCTTTTATTAGAACAGGAGTCAGTAAATTATAGATTATAGGCCAAATTTAGCTCACCACCTGTTTTCAGAAATAAAGTTTTACTGAAATGCAGTGACACCAATTCAGTTGTGTATTGTCTATGGATCCTTTTATGTTGTAATGGCAAAGCTGAATAGTCATGAGAAATTGTATGTCCACAAGTTTAAAATATTTATTATATGGCCCTTTTACAAATAAAGTTTGCCAATTCCCTCTTTAAACAAATAAATAAATCCATGTGACCAAGCAGTTTAAGAAAACTGTTTTCAGTAAAATAATCTTTTCTTCTATTCACAACTTCTTTAGCTTATTTTCAATAATTTGAAAATGAATACAGTATGTCTTAATTTCTGAAGGATTTCAAGGGAAATGAATGTAGATACTGTGCCAAAAAAATAAGTAATGGAGTGTTTTCTTAATTCTTGAAAAAACTTTCCTCTGCCCTTGAAATCAGGTTTGAAACAGAGTAATCTTTCTCTGCAGAAATCATATTGCAAAAAAAAAAAAAAAAAAAAAAAAATTTGGAACATATCCCAAAAAAGTGAGGACACAGGGGAGAAAATCCTGGCAAAAAATGTTCAAAACAGTTCTGCATTTGTAGAATATGTTCTCACATCAAGGAAAAGGATCATAACCCAGGGGAGCTCAGAAAGAAGAGTAAGCCATGCAGGGTCTGTTACTCAGGCTAAAGAAAATCACAAGCTAAAGCAATAGCCCCTGAAGCATGTAACAAAATTTTAAATTATAAGGACTAAAAAACAATGTGGCAAAGCTGGTCTGATTCATGGCATTTGAGGTGCAGCTGCCAAAATGCTTATCAACAGTAATGCTCAAGGTTCAGAAAGTGACATTTGTCCATAATGTTCAGAGAGAACATACTTTAGTGATTTCTCAGGTAATGATAGACAGGGGCCATCTCCCTGGGAAAGAATCTGGAAAATACCAGTCAAGGTGTCCTTCTAACAAGTGGTCAAAGCATTAATCAAGAACCACAAAGGAGGTCCTATCTTTGAGTTGAGACCAAAAAGGCATACGTTTTGGGTGGGTTGCTTCTCAGTGACCACATAGGAGCCTAGATTTCCCATTCAGAAGTACCCATTTGTGGAAAGAACTCATTCTATGGGGTTATACAGACCTGGCTTCAAACATCTCATCGCTTCCAAAATGTGAGATCTAAGGCAGTGTATTTGTCATCTCTGAGCCTCAGTTTCCTCATTTACAGCTTGGGAATGTTAGCTGTCCAGCAAGGTTGTTAGAACTACTACAGAGTAAGTGTTTGATAAATATTAGGTACTGCTATTGTCACTGCTGTCACCAGTATCATCACCATCATCATCACCATCATCATCATCATCATCATCATCATCATCATCATCATCATCATCATCTGGCAATCAAGATGTGAGGCCTAGAGTGGATAGAAGTCCTGACTTCTGACCAGAACTTGCTTGAGGATTGGATTTGATAGGGCTCAGCAGGAAGGATGAAGACATCAGTGTCTATGGAGAAGTGGGACTGAAAAAAGACAGAATCTATGGAATAACTAGATTCTGTGGTTTCTGAGGTCTTTCAAAAGACTCTAGCCCTGCCCTTGTCAACAGTGTCCACAGAAATGAGTGGACAACAAAAGTGAAGGAGTGTGTGAGGAACTATATTCGGCAGTCCACCATCCCAAGTCATTTTCCACTGGCAAAGGGAGAGCATTCAATCACCTCTATTATTTTCAGTTTTTAGAAATATGTACATGGTGTCTAAGGCTCCATATTACCTCTCTAATCTCACCTCCCACTACTTTGCTCCTCACTCAGTCTGTTCCAGCCACCTCTATCCTCTGGCTCTTTCTTGAGTTCATCAGATTTGCCCCCATCTCGTGCCCTTTGCTGTTTCCTGAGATTGAATGACTATTTCCTCAAATGTCACTGTTTCTTGCTCCTTCACTTTATTCAAGTCTGTCTTAATTTCACTTTTTCATAGAGGCCATCTGTGACCTCAGATGAGATCTCGTTCCCTACCACTTACTCTCTGCTCATTTACCTTGCTTCGTTTTTCAACATAGTGCTCATCATTTCCTGACATATTACACATTTTGTTTTTTTCATTGACTGCCTCAACCTATTAAAATGTAAACTCCATGAGGCCAGAGACTTTGCTTTGTTATATCATATCTCTGTACCTAGAAATGTACTTGAAATATAATAGACATGCAATAGCTTTTTTAAAATTAAATATTTATTAAATGAATATACCCCATCTACCTCCAGGAAAGAAAAAGGTTTTTCTTTTCTTTTCTTTCTTTCTTTTCTTTTCTTTTCTTTTTCTTTCTTTTCTTTTCTTTTCTTTTCTTTTTTAAATGGAGTGGGTGGGGGGCAATCAATCTACAGATAATAGAAAAAACAAATATCCTTAACAGAAAGAATTTAAGTAGTGATAGAGAGAAAAGGGAAATGATTATCCTAGAAAACTTAGGCTTTAGGTACTATTGTATTTGAAAACATATCATAGTTCTAAGCATCTTGATAGCCATGGCATAAAGAGAAAAGGAAACCCAATGATAATCAAGTATATAGCTGCTTAAAAAATAATAATAATACATTTAAGTCATTGACTTTGCAAACTTTTTAATAGTGAAAAAGTTTTTCCCCAATGAAATCTTACCAAAAGCCTCAATTAGAAAAACAAGTCTGTTTAGCTTTAATTTACTTTTTAATTTTGAAATGAAACATTTCAAACTGAAAGTCAATGACAACAATGAAATTACAAAGTTACAACTTTCTATTGACCTTGGCATTCATTTTTTCTACATTGTATAGTTTTACTAGTCTCAAGAATACTCTTATTTGCCTTCATAAATAGCTGCAAAATGCACGTTTTTAATGACTTTCCTTGCAATCTCAGGAAGCTCCTCAAATCATCTGGTCCGAAAGCTTCAAAGAGGAACAAAAGGAAATTTTCAAAGTTAAATCACTAATGACCTTCAACAACTCCTTGTCTTTTTTTTTTTTAAATATAAGCATAAAATAGAAAAGAATACCCTAAAGTTATAATAAACAATAAAACTATTCCTGATTCAATATTACCACAAAACAAAACATTTGAAATGTGATTGCTAGTTTTTATTCAACTGTCCATTTTGTTATAATAGGGAGTGCTAAGGTGCCTCAGCCTTGTTGGGAGTAAATAGATCACATCCTTCTCTTCAGCACACCCCATGCTGTAGGGGTGAACAAATTCACATGAACAAACAACATGCATAAGCCTGTTTTTTTTTTTTTTCTGGCTTTATCGAAATAGACAATCAGTTGCTTGTATTTACATTGTACAATTCAATGAGGTTTTTCAATTATATTTGGCATACAATCATATATTAGTTTTAGTTGTACAGCATAGTGATTGGAGATCTATATAACTCACAAAGTAACCATTCCATCAAATATAGTACCCTCTTCCCTCTTACATATTTATTACAACATTGTTAATTATTTCCTTATGCTACACTTTATATCTCCATGTCTATTTTGTACCTATCTGTTTGTACTTCTTAATCCCTTTGCCTTTTTTCCCTGTCCCCCTGAAACTCCTCCCATCTAGTAACCATCAAAATAGTCTCTGTATCTATGAGTTTATTTCCATTTTTGTTGTCATTTATTTTGTTCTTTAGATTCCACATGTACATGAAATCATGCAATATTTGTCTTTATCTGATTTATTCAGTACAATACCCTCTAGGCCCATCAAGGCAATATCTTTTTACATCTCCTTCCTTTTAGTTTTTGTGTGTCTTGTAATCTGAAGTGAGTCTCTTATAAGGGTCTTATTTTCTAACCCATTCAGACACTATCTTTTCCCATTCAGACACTTAATTTTTTTCTATTTGAGGTACCTGTTGATCAAAATAGAATTATTACCATTTTCCATTCCTGTTTTGATACATGGTTTTTCTTCTTAAAGAAGTCCCCAACATTTCCTGTAATACTGGCTTGGTGTTGATACATTCCTTTAGCTTATTTTTGTCTGGAAGCTCTTTGTCTCTCCTTTAATCCTAAATGGTAGCTTTTCTTGATAAAGTGTTCTTGGTTGTAGAACCTAGGTTTTCATCACTTTGAATATTTTATGGCAAGCCCTTCTGCCCTGCATAGTTTCTTTTGAGAAATTAGCTGCCAGTCTTATGGGTGCTCCCTTGTAGCTAACTAACAGCTTTTCTCTTGCTGCTTTTAAGATTCTCTCTTTGTATTTAATCTTGGCATTTTAATAATAATGTGTCTTGGTGTGCGCCTCTTTGGGTTCATCTTTTTTGGAACTTTCTGAGCTTCTTTAAGTTGTATGACTATTTCTTCACCAGGTGAGGGAAGTTTTCCATCATTATTTCTTCAAATAATCTCTTCAGTGTCTTGCTTTCCTTCAGGTACCCTATGACATGGATATTTTTACATTTAATTTGTCACATAGGCTCCCTAAATTATTATTATAGTCTTTGCTTCTTTTTTCTTGCCATTCTGATTGAATATCCTTGGCTTCCCCTGCCTCTACATCAGTGGTTTGATCCTCTTCTTCCCCACTCTATTGATTCCCTCTAATATACTCTTTATCTCAGATAATGTGTTCTTCATTTCTGACTGGTTCCCTTTATAATTTTCATGTTCATTTTTATACCTTTTATCTCTTTGTTAAAGTTCTCTCTGAATTCATCTACACTTCTCACTAAATTCATTGAGCAACTTTATAACCAGTGTTTTGAATTCTGCTAGATTATTAGATTACTTGACTCCATTATATCTAGATCTCTGTTCTGTTCTCTCATATGGTTTCTGCTTCTTTGTTTTCCCATTTTGGCTGCCTTTCTGTGTCTGTTTCTATGTACTAAGCAAAGCTCCTAAGTCCCCGGTTTTGTTAGTGTGGCTTTGTGTAGTAGATGTCCAGTAGCACAATTCTGAGAGGGGTTCAGTTGCAGGCCAAGTTTAGCTCTACCCTGGCCACCTGTCAAGATTCAGCAAGCAATCCACAAATGCTGTGCTTAGTTACCTCAAGAGGCCACATCAGGAAACTGAGACCAGCTGCCACCAGTTTTGAGTCTTGGCGTTGGCTCAGCAAGGAGTACTGACTCACTGAGGACACATCTAGATGTGGCTTGGATGGTGCCACAAGTAGGGGAAGGTGAAGTTTCAGGGAATCCTTTGGCACAGTGACTTCTGTTCCAGTTCTATGGTGTCTCAGCTATGGCAACCCTGAGTCCACACACTGGGCCCGGGATGGCGGGCTCAACCAAGGAACAATGGATACCACTAGCACTTCTGCCCAGGAGAGAACCTTGCCTCCAGCCCTCCTTCCAACAACTCAGTGTCCCCTGTAAGTTCCTGGTGCCCCGCACTCCCAGCAGCCTATCCAGCACTGGTGCTCAGAGTGGGCAGGTCCATCACCGTGCAAGTCCACTTGCAGACACTCCCCCTTTAAGAGGCTCTGCAGCTGCTATCCGCAGCTGCCCCAGCCTCTGCCCCTCACCTGCCTGGGATCAGGCAGCCTCATCTCTTAACCCCCTCCTTGCAGGGTGATTTCTTATTTCTCTCCCTAGTTGTTGTGCTTCTGTTCATCTAGATCCCAGGTGACTTTGCTTGCTGTTTGCTTCGTGTTTTGGTAAGAACTTTGATTTGTTTGCAACTTTGATTTGGTTATGGGATGAACAAAGCCTCTATCATCTACGCCATTTTTCCCCCACCTCCAAGACTGGTTTTTAATAACCAAAAAAAATATAGAGCTGTAACTGCATTGATCAATGACACATATGCAAGAACTTCAAATTATACACTAAAAAAGTCTGTATAGACTAAGGAAATAAGCCTTTTATCTATCACATGTGCTGTACACATGCGTGTGTTTGTGTGTTTGTGTTTCCTCACACATATTTTTTAATATTTATTTTTAAGGTTTAAATCTTTGATTAACCTGGAATTTATTTTTATGTGAGGAATAAGGTAGGGGATCCAGCTTTTTTTTTTTTTTTCCTGGTACTACTGGTTAGCCATTTGTCCCAAAACATTTATTGAAGATTATTTAGGGAGGCAGGGGGGAATGCCACCTTTATTTTATGAAATTCCCATATGTTTAGGTTCTATTGCAAGATCTTTTTATTCTGCTTCATTAGATAAAAGTAAAACTTTTGAATTTCAAATTCAAATCAAGCATCTGTAGGACTCTGTAGCACTTCTGTGGAATTCTGAAGTTTTTACATTAGGTTTACATTTGTGCACTAAGCGAGCATCAGGCTGCTCTGTAACAGACACCTCTGTACTCAGTAGTTAAGTGTACCGTGGGGTTTGAGCTCCTTCTGGTACAAATCCTCACCCAATGCAGGATTCCCAGCCACAGCATTTTCAGAACAAGAAGCTCACAACCTAACAATGTCTCCTATTTCATTGTTGGATACTATCAATGGTTAGAGAATTCTTCCTGTTATCTGCTTCCTTGAATTTCTACTAATTGATCTAATTCCATTATCTCTAATCACATAGACATGCCTAATTCCTTTTTCCATGTGACCATCTGCTGGAAGACAGAGAGCATATCTCCCATAGGTCTTCTCTGATTCACGCTCTTAATCTCTACTTCCTCCAAGGATGCTGGGAAATCCCAAAAGGCCAGAGAGAACTTTTAAAATAATTTTTTTTTTTTGCACTGGAAAGAGTCCTAAACTTACAGTAGGAATAGTTTGCATTTGAGTCCCAGCTGTGCAACCTTGAACTAATCATTCAAACTCCCTGAACTTCAGTTTCCTTACCTATAAAGCGGGCATGATAATAATTATGATTACTAGAGATAAGAAGAGATTTGATACTGATAACTATGGCATCAACAGTATCACAAGACGAATTGTAAAGGGTGAAAATAGGTCTCTTTACGTCACCTCCCCCACCTCTGCCACCTCCAGATCCTTAGGTTGATTTCTTACTGCTCTGATATCATGCCCAAGTAATATGTTTTCACTTCATTATCTGAGAGGGGAAAACAGTGTATAGCCAGAGTTTCACCAGTGTTTCACCGTATGGGTTATTTTCCCGTCTGTGTAGGATGATGTTTGCAGTGTAATAGAAGTGCATTTTCCTTCTCAGGCCAAGTCGGTTACCCATCTCACATCCTAGAACTGATGCCAATGATGCCTAGAACTTGATCACAATGATCAAGACTGAAAAGGAGGCAGCCTTCCTCTTGCCAGAGTTGGGTGGTTTACCCCAGGGCAAGGGTAAGGCTGGAAGAACAAGTCAATGAAATGCGCATGTCTTTCTGTTCATTTCTTCAGAGAAAGCAGAATTTTACTCACGATGTGTGATAAAATAGACACGAGTTGCTTTGTTGGGTTTACTACCTTGTTAGCAAACAAGACGATTCATAAATGTAGTTAGCGCCATTAAAGTTTCAAAGGAAAAATCTGTACCATGAAGTTTCCTCGAGGTTCCTGAAAGTAATTCACATCATATTTTGAGAGACTCAGTCAGGCTTGAACGGTGCAGTAGGTGTTTCCTGGTACTCAGCGGCTTATGAATATTTAAGGGTAATAAATGTCAAATTAAGTGTTTAACGATCTTGTTTACATGTTAAAGTCCTTGAGAAGGGTCTGTTAAAAATGAAGCTGGTACTGATTTCAAAATATCTTTATTCTTTTTTCTTTGGGGTCAGGAAGATGTCCTTTAAATACAATAGAGATTTTGTGGCTGCTGAGTTCTACATTTTAGCAGTGTTATTAAGTGGATGTTTGATTTTGTTCGTTGGAGTTTTAGGGTTTTTCAAAAAAGCATTCTTTCCACTAATAAAAAGAAAAAAACTTCAGAAGGAAACTTCCCTCTGCTTTAACACTTGCCAATTTTCTGGAATTAATCTAGCTACAGAAAAGTCTAGCCAAGCCTGCTGAGTTGTGGCAAAGAAACCTCAGTCTGTGGCTATTAGCTGGGTAATCTTGAGGGTCCTTCAACCTCTCTGAGTCTCAGTTTTCCTTTATCTATAACCTGCCTCACTGGGGAGCTGTGAGACTCAAATGGTATAATTTTGGTAAGAGGTATAAAAGTAACAGACACACAGATACTCAATATATGCTTGTTATAAAATCATAATTACTAAATATTCACTGTGCAACCTACTGTGTAGATGAAGACTACAACTCCAGCATTCAATAAAATATGTTTTTTGTATGTATGTATGTATGTGTGTGTGTGTATATAATGTATATGTATGTGTGTTGTGTGTATGTATGTGTATATATATATATATAGCATGAGAATGCAGGTGAAAGTTGTCAAGTTCCATCAATTTAACTAGCTAGCCGGTTGCCATACAACAGAGCTCATGTTTACCCTAAAGAACTCACTGTTGTAGAGCAAAGAGCCCTTGACTTGGAACAACCTGATTTTAAGTTTTCTGCCATTATCTGGGTGAACTTAACCATGACATTGCTTCTCTCTGAGCTTCTGTTTCCCTCTCTGGGAATGATGATAACACTCAGTGTTGACACATGAATCAAATGGGAGGCCCGCGTAAACTATGAAGTATTACTACTTTAGTGTCTACTCCTGCACAAAAATGACCCTAAAACTTATTGGCTTGAAGCAACAAAGTTTATTCTTTCATGGTTTTTTTTGTGTGTGTGTCTTAGCTGGGTCCTCTGCCTCAAGGTCTCTCACAGGCTGCAATAAAGGGGCTAGGGTTACACAGGGGTGAAGACCAAGAGCTGAGGATCATTGAGAGCCATTTTAGAAGCTGTGTACCACAGTCACCCAGATCTGAGGGGTTAGCCATTTCATCACATTATGAGTATGCCTGTTTTCCTCCATGAAAACTTTGACCTTTTCTTTATCACTCTTGCCTCAGTTTCCCATTGGTCTGATAGGCTGAACCACCTAATTTAACTCCTTTTTTACTTCACCTTGGCCCACAAGAAGCCTATGATGTAAATACATATAGTACAATGAAAGTATAGTGTGTGATCAAATATAAAAGAACAAAATATATAAAGGTTAAAAGTCAAAAATTGGGGCTAGAGGAAGAATGCAAATATAATTTCTAAACAAGTCTAAAACTATTCCTCAAATCTGCTCTGACACCCAGTTAGTAATGCAGTTTTAATCACTGGAGGAAGAAAGAGTCATTTCTCAAGAGATAGAAAGAATTTAAGTATTTCCTAACAGTTAATACTTTTTTAAAAATCCCTTATAAGGTGTACCAAATGATGTAGTCAATAATGGCTTTAACAACTTCCCCACAGAAATGCAGAAAACAGTTTCATAGAGCAGTTTTTTATATCGTTTCTCAATAAAAGCTTAGGGCATAGCTGCCAAATGCAAAGAAATATGATACGAATGCAAAGCTGCCTAATGGCATGGCTTGATTCAGGAACAGGATCTGGAATGCTTCTGATGTCAGATAGGTTTATCTTGAATGCCAAGCCCAGATTATTGGTGGCGACTGTCCCACCAGTTATAGTGAGAAGAATTGGGATTCCTTGTCTGAATTCAACAGAAGAGAGGACAGTGATGAGTAGCGATGTCTGACATAGGCATGGACATGAGGTGGCACGCATAGACTCGCCGTAGGTGGGCCTTGGTCTGGGGCAGAAGTCCTCCAACTACTTTTGACCAGAGTCTACTGATGTGAATGAGTCAAAAGATACTGCAGCCCAACTAGTCACCTCCTCTATCTTCTTCACAGATGAGAAAGGATTAAGAGGGCCAAAATAACAACCAAAATAGAACAAAGTGCTACTTGGATAATAACAAAACAAGAAAGATCAGATTTACCAATGACTCCAGATACTGTATTTCATCAAATCTAAAATGCCAAAACAAAGATTCTCCTTTTTTCCATTAACAAAGGAAAAAAAAAAAAAACTCCACTAATTAAACTGTGGCACAATGCTTCTTTAATATCTATGTATCTTAGAAATAAGCATATTGTGATTAGTAAAGAAATTGAAAATTCTGTCTAACTCCAGATGACACGGATATGCTCTAGAGACACAAGAAACTTCCATGGATGGCCCTCTGTGTGTTTCCGCTGAGTTTGTCAGTGCTGCAGGGAAAGGAAGCAAGGTCCTGCCCATCAGTATTTCAATATCTTGTCTCAGTTTTTCTTCCATTTAACATTCGATTAATAGCTACTACGTACAATATCTGGTTCTAGTATAGGCTCAACATAGTGTCACAGGCATGGGAGCTGGAGACTGAATCCAGAAATTCTTCTTGAAGCCCTATACTTCAAGCTTTGTCTAAGAATTTCTTCTAAGATAAAAGTCTAAATTTGGTTAGGATTTTTTTTTTCTTTTCCTGACCATATTACATAAAACTTTCTAAGTAAGTGTTTCAAAGGCAAAGAATATGTGAATAACTGCCTCAAAAAAACATTTTTTTTTTAAATTAGAAATCGAGATAAAGGTTCACTGTAGATACTAGTGCACAGTAGGTACTAAGTAAGGGAAAGTGCTGCTTTTTCAGTCTCTGAAAGCTCTGTGAGTTGTGATTAATCAAAGTGTGTGCCGTCTACCGAGCAGTGTTAATTAGTTGGACACGTAAAGTGGAGACCTCCAGCGTGAGGGCTGCCTGCCCTGCCCCACTGTGCCTGACTCAGGCCCCCTGGGTCTGCAGGGAATGAGTTCTCTCCAGCTGAAGAATCCCCACTGATCCGAATGAGGTGCTCTGATCAAGCAGCGCTTCCCACAAAGGAACCCAGATTCTGGGGCTGCAAGGGCAGAGATACAAGGAGCCAGCAGTCCTAATCCTGGTTCTGTTTCCCTAAATGACTCCCCTGTCTAACTCCTCCCAGGTATGTATATTCTTTCTCCCATTATTTAAAAGTGCAAAGTAAGAAATTACATTATCTGCTGATGACTTCCTTACAGAATGACCACCTAGGAAAGCAATCCGCCTCCACCAGCTCCCTCCGGGCCCTTATACTGTGGGAGACACTATGGTGGGTCCTCAGAAGGACCCAGGGATGGTGCCACCAGCCCCTTTCTGAGGAAACACATGGTCTGGCAGAGGAGTCAGACAAGTGACCAAGAGGAGGGGAAAAATCACTGCAATTTACAGCACAAATTAATAGTAGCCACTTGAGCCCTCTAAGGGGTAGGGCCTAATTTAATTTATATCAGGATTATTTTATTCCTAACTGCTCCTTGGTCTTCATTGAGATAGGCAGGGGAGGCATGAACCCAAAGTCCTCGACAATTTTTTATTTCTGCTAAATGACAGGCCTGGAGTAACTGGCCCATTGGTTAGCAAGAGGATGTTATTCAATCTTTGCACATGGCAAGATGGGCTTTTCCTGGAAGTGGAGGAGGGGAAATGAGGAGAGCTGGAAAAGCAGAAGGCCTGAGGGGAAGGGGGTAGAGCAAGCGGCCAAATAAATTCTTCATCACCTCTTCATCACCTTCAAGTCTGCTATACCCACAAATGCCCATGAGCAATGGTTTAAGGGAAAATGTTTTGTTCCCCATCTGCAGTAACACAGAACCAAGACAGACCAAAAGAAGGTGAGTTGATCTATTAACTTAATTTATTAAACAGAAATAGAACCTTGGAAGCAAAAAGGACTAAGGAAACCACATGCTCTGTCTCTTCTGTCTTTCTCTGTGTCTGTCTCTCACATTCATATTCTCTCTCTCTCTGTCTCTCTGTCTCTTTCTCTCTCTCTCTCTCTGTCTCTCTCTCTCTCTCTCTCTGTCTCACACACACACCACACACACACACACACACACACAATTATCAGAGATGGAAAGAATTTGGAGCTCCCACTGCCCATGGATAGGCTCAAGCAAAATTAATTTGAATGTCAAAGGACAGAGAACTTCAACTAGCATCTAGGTTATCTAGAAAACCAACTAGAATTCTGTCCAGGGTACAAGATGTGCTAAAGGAGAAGGCAGACAACATATTTCAAAGCTGCTGAAATAAAATACTTTGAACTTAGAAGAAATGATGGAAGAAACTGTTCATCCTGAACAGTGGAATGTATGGACAGGGGTAGTTAATTGGGCCTTTTACCAAGAACCTCGTTGATCAGCTTTTGGAATTCTCTCTGGCAAAAAAAAAAAAAAAAAAAAAAAAAAAGGATTCATCAAGTGCAATGTTGTAGCGGTTAAGGTTAAGAATTCAGCCTTCAAAACTGAAGTCCCAAGTTCAAACCTGTGCCCTGGACAAAGTTACTTGGATTTTCTAAGCCCTAGTCTTCTCTCTGTAGAGAAGGGTAATTGTAGGTCTCAGCATTAAATGAAATAAGGCAATGTGCTTCACAAAGTATATGATACATGGTAAGTCATCCCTAAGGGTTGGTTCTTCTGCAGTATCAGCTGGCCTCCCCAGGGTTAAGCTAAAGAACCATTAACACACTGAAATAAGGAACTCCCAGCTGCTTCTCATCTGGAAGGCAGGTACATAGAGTTGCCCTTGTGAGAAATGGCTTCTTTATAAATCATAGCCCACAAGTCAAGTGTCTGCCCTTGGGCATTTCTATTTGGTCCTGATATTACAAACCACTGTTTATTTTCTCTGTCCAAGGTGCCTTGAGTATATGACATGCCTCTCCCAAGCAATAGTTACATAGGATTTTCCTGGAGGATGGCTGTCAATCTCTTTGAGGAGCCTGCAAAGGCAGTCAAGTTAAGTGCATGTCAAGCACATGGTCTTATATTTTAGACCAGACCACCCCAAACAAACTGTTCCAAACACATGCAGGTATTTTTTTTTAATTATGCAGTACAGTAACACTTCCACAGAAAGAAGCTCAATTCTATTTTTATACGTTATTACTAGCATTTTACTATTATCATCAACATCATCATCATCATCCAAAGTACATTAGTTTCCTAGGGCTCTCATAACAAAGTAGTACAAATCAGGTGGCTAAAAAACAACCAAAATTTTTTCTCTTACCATACTGGAAGTTAGAAGTTTGAAATCGAGTATTAGAAGGGTTGGTTCTTTGTTGGAGTCTCCAGGAGGAGGAGATGTTCCACGCTTCTCTTCTAGCTTCTGGTTGTTGCCAGCAGTTTTTGGCATGCCTTAGCTTGAGTGTACATCACTCTACTCTCTGCCTCCACCTTCACATGGTATTCTCTCCGTCTCTGTTATCTGAATTTCCTTATTCTTTCTAATCATTGGAGTAAGGCCCACCCTAATCCAGTATGACCTCATCTTTATAGACACCCTATTTCCAAATGAGGTCACATTCACAGGTTCTAGGTAGATGTGCGTGGGCTGGGGGTGGGGGTGGGGGGAGTTGTTCAACCCACAATACAAGGCAATGATTATTTTAGAAGTTCCAAATTCACAGCAAACATGAGAGATGGTAGTGGTGGAAAGCCCCAAGTTTATTTGAGATTACATGACTCAAGACAATTACCTCTCTTTGACAACTCTTTCAGTTTTACAGATGAAGAAGACTAAGGTCTCAAAGTCACACTGTGAATAAATAACATAACTGAGTCTAGGACCCAGGTCCTTAGTCTCTAGTCCAATGAATTTTTATGTACCTCTCCTGTATCTCATAGCATTAGAATATACATTATGTTTCAGTATGTGAATTCTGTCTTCTCAGTGAGGTTAGACAATTTTACTTATAAATAGGAATAAAAAAAATTCGTAACTCATAGGCTTGGCATGAAGAATAAATGAGAAACTATACTTAAAGTATAGCTGGAAACATAAATAAGTGTTCAGTTAATGTTAGCCAATGTGATAACTGTGCATTTTCCATCTCCAGTTTCCTTCAAAATTTATAGCACAGGGCAAAATGGATTATCAACAATCATTAAAACTGTATGATAACTTGAATTACATTACTGTTCTGCCTAACATGGCATTACCAGTGATGCCATCTAGTGCTATCATGATATTTGGAGTTGGACTCCATTCAATTTAGTAGCCATTTATTGAGCTGTTCCTATGCGTCAGACACTCGCCTCGGTATTGAAGACTGATATAAAGTGCTACAAAGTGGAAAAAGATATAGTCATTGCCATCAAAGAACTCAGAATCTTCTGGTATAGTAATAGTGAGCTGCCATTCAAATCACAGCATGATGGATGCTATGGAAAAAGAAAAAGTATAGTGCTTTGACAGAATAGACAATATGATGGATTCTATCTGAAGTACCCAGAAGAGTTTTTATAGAGATGCTCTTAGAATGGGGCCTCTAAGAGAAGTAGGAATTTTCTGAGTGGAAATAGCATGCCAGGCAGAAAAATAGCAAAGGCAAAGGCATACTGATATGAAAGTCCATGGTGAATTTGAGTTGCGGTAGGTACTCTAATAGAAATAGACAAACTGTATGTATTGGGAGGAGATGAGGAGAGCAGTGACAGATAGAACACCCAAGCTGAGATCATTTGTGAAGGCTCCTGCATGCTGGAGCAGGACGAGAGATGGACAGACCTTAAATATCTAACCCGACCTAGATTTCACTCCCAGTCCTACCACTTATCAGTAGGGTTCTTCCAGCAAGTTGCTTAACTTCTTTGAGTCTCAATTTCCTTATTTGTCAAGTGGGGATAATGTTTTCCACACAGGGTTGCTATGAAGATTAAATAAGACAATAAAAATAAAACTCTTTGGTCTATGGCCATGCTTCCCTGAACAAGCCGATCTCATTTGATCTCAGAAGCTAAGCAGGGTTGGGCCTGGTTAGTACTTGGATGAGAGAACACCTCGGAAGATCAGGTGCTGTAGGCCTAAAAAATAAAAAATAAGAGATTGTAAACTGACAAGGTCCTTGCAATCTGTGAGGTCAACCAAGGGTTTCCTCACCTAAAAAAATAATTGAATAAAAATTTAAAAATAAATAAATAAAGCTTTATACCCAATAAATAAAGAGTACTGACAAGTATTTTAAAATTTTGAACTTAAATTTTTTGAGTAAACATTGATTCTTTGCACAAATATTGATCAATAACTCAAAGTGCTGGTGTGTGTGTGTGTGTGTGTGTGTGTGTGTGTGTGTGTGTGTGGTGATTTTCACCAGGCAGTAGAAAGTCATTAGAGTTTTCATGCATAGGATTAACAAGTAGGACCTGGTAATAAGAACACTGCTAAAGGCAGCCAGAGACAGAGAGGAAAGGCAGATGATGTCAGACTAACCCAGGACACTGGCAAGGAAGGTGGGGAAGCTGGGTTGGATAGACTAGATAGCAACAAAATAGATCTGGCAGGGCTCTGTAATTGGTAAAAGATACTGACCTAGGATGGCCTCCAATTTCTGAATTGGGAGACAAAGGGTCATTAACAAGGGCACAAAACTCAAAAGGAAAAGAAGGCTCTGGAAGGGAAGGTGGTGAGTCATTTTCGAGCATCTTGATATGAAGCAGTCTGTGGATGAAGATGCCCAGCAGGACATTGGCTAGAGCTAGAGGCACTGAAGTCATCAGCACATGGCTGGTAGCTCATGCCTTGGCACAGAGGTACATCCCACCATCAGTAGGCAGAGAGAGACAGGCAGAAGATTCAACCTGGGGAGCCCCAATACTTAGGTTATGAGACAAAAGAGAACCAGCAGAGAGAAGTACAGTGGCAAAGTCACCTCTGACTCTTACCACTAGGAGTCTGCCTGCCCTTTATTGTATATTAGAGTGGACAGGACCCTCAAAGTCCCATAAGTCAACCTTCTGAACACATAAGAAAATGTAAAGGATACGTGGCTTTCCCAAGGTAACACAGGACAACGGATTTTGTGCCGCAACTAGAATAGAAGTCACCTGACTTCAATCCAGGGCTCACTCTACTGTCCTTGCTGCTGTGTTTGCCTAGAGGTGGCCAGCGTGCCGTTCTCTCCCTCTAGGTAGGTGCTTAGCAGATTGACATTCTTTCCTATCTGAAGCAGCCTTCTTTCTCTCAGTCTGGAATAATGACCGGGTGACATTTCCAGTCAGCTAATGAACCAGCAGCAGTTGTCTGCCACAACTTCTTCATTTCCCCCAAATGTGAGTTCTCAACACGTGGCCACAGCTTTAGGCAAAACACATTGCACTCCCAGCGAGACACTCAGAAACCTGGAGGAGACTGATGGGGGCTTCTGGTGTGCAATCTGTGACTCTGCACTTGAGTTGAGTCTGGAGGTTATGATTAGAAACCAGAATAAACAGGATAATCAGTATTTTCTTCTGACGTATGTATAGTCAAATTGTCAAAGAGCCCTGGCCCTCACAAGACTCCTGAAGGCTTGAGCAGCAGCAGGTGGCCAGTATATACCAAGGGAGAGTTCACAGGGATCTCTCTACTCTGGTCTGTGCATTCTCAATACCGAGACTGGCAGGCCAGGGGAAATGTATATTGAGCACTGAACTACCAATGCAAGGCATTGTTCCCTGCTAAATAAGCATTCAGGAATAAAAATGTGATTAGACAAAAGCTCTGTCCAAAGGCAGATTACAAGCGTGTGAAGAATTTGTGGATGAATCCAGCACCTCTAGCCCCAGTCTCTCTCACATCAGAAAGCAATATGAGATCCCCTGCAGTGTTTTATCTACTGCTTCCAAGTGCCTTGCTGGGCTGGTTTATTGGGGAAGGAGACTTTAAACCAACTTGACCTATGATTGCTCTTTGTTGGGAAACAGCTATTGCTAACAATAATATGACCAGAAGATAGACACTCATGTGTCAGTTTACAAGGACTGGGTTTTTGTTTTTGTTTTTTAACCATTACAGGAGTCATTGCCAAGGACAATTTACTTTCTATTAGCAAAATGAAACCAGAAATTATTCAAAACTGCTATTAATCATAGAATGAAGAGGTCCTCCTACTCCCCCTATCAGAGATGAGAGAAGACTGCTCCTCTGAAGTAATGATATGTACTTTCAGCTGCACCCTGGGCAAAAAGACAATAAGAAGAAATTAATGAAAATAATGAAATGCCTTGTCATTAATGGGACTGTTGCTATTTCTATGGGAAACATCTCCCCTTTTCTGAATATCCAAAGATTTATTTAGCAATAGCATTTATGCTAAAATCTTGAACAATGTGTTTTAGGCTTTTAATCATCAGATTCACAGTCATGCTCAGATTTACATAGTGGACTGCTTTTGTTTTCTTGTTTGTTTTGGCTAAAACAGGATAATACTGAAGTGTCTTTTTTTGTTGTTGTTAATAACTGCATGATATACCATTGCTTTCAGAAATACGTTATTCTTATATGGAATAGATCTTGCCCCATGCCCTCAATCTCATCTTTGCTACCAGATGAATTCGATTCATGATGTCTTAGTTTCAGAAATGTTGAGCTGAGAGAACCCTTGGAAACCAATTGAAACTCCCTAGTTACGAGGTGTAAAAACAGGGATTCTGAGGGATTAAGGGTTGACTTGGTTTCCTCTTTAGTCAGAGGCAGACTCCCCTCTCATCTGCCTTTTCGACTTCTCAGCAATGTGGCAAGCCTCCACCACACCGAAGGAATGGATAGATGCAGAAGGAAGCAATAATCATAAGCTCAAATCATCAACATTCACACACAAAATTACCTTCTCTTCATCACCCTGGCATTTCAAGGCACATAGGCTGAGATGAAAGCAAGAGGACAGAAAAACAGATGGACATTTCTCCCAAGAAGAGGCCATGATGAAATAGTGATACAATCAATTTTAAAAAATAACCTTGGAACAAGATCAAAAAAAAAAAAAAAACAAGATTAATAACAAAGATGATTACATAGTATTTCCTGTGTACCAGGTATGGTTCCAAGAACTCAAGAATTTTACCTATGTTAATAAGCTAAAAGCCCCTAAGGCAATTATTATCATTATCTCCATCTTACAGATGAAAAAGTTGAGGCTCAGAAGGTATACTTCTTCCCCAAAGACACTTAAGGGAGTCACAGGATGGGTTTTTGAACACACAGCTTTGTACTGGAGGTGACATTCTCAACCATGATCCTACCAGGATCTCTTGTTGGTCAGTTATAGTTTAGTCCATCCCATCCCTTAGGAGTAGCCACTGTCTCTAAGGGAATGAGCACACTCAGAGCTGGAGAAATGTTAAATGCCCCTCAACATCTTGTCTATAGTTTTATTCTCGACTTTTTCTGAACAGGACATTGCAACAGGCAGCTTCTTCAGGTGCCCTTGGGAGCCTCCGTGATGAATGTGGGGTGAGGTAAAGATATCTGGGGAAAGGGAGGAAATTGTTCTATGTTTACTGAACTTCTAGTATGCTCCAGGTGCCTTAAATATCCTCATGATACCTTCATCCAACAGATAAGGACCGCTGAGGCCTAGAGAAATGACCTGCCTCACCCAAGGTCACCCAGCTTTCAGGTGGCCAGCCATCATTTCTTTCTGCATCTGCCTGGTTCCACAGCCCTTGCTCTGAGCCGCCGTGTTATATTGCCTCTCAGGTCTTGTTTTTATGCTGAGTTAATTGTTAACTATGTGTTGAATGCATAGGGTACTGTGATGGCACAGGAATAGCTGCAGAAATGACTTAAAGAAGCCATCCTGGGCCAGATACAGGTCAGCAGGGACCCCGGAGAGAAACTTGATGGGCTTAGGCTGCCTATGAGGCCCACCAATTCCCAGGGTAATATCTACTGCATCAAGTTCCTCCGTGTACCTCTCTGCAAAGTTGTAATTGTCAAGTTAAGCCTTGTTTGAGGTCTATGCTCCTCACAGAGTAAACCATTCTTCTTACACAACTCTCCCCACTCCCCTGCCCCACCAGAGGGAAAATTACAATCATTAATCTCAATGAAGAGAAACATCAGACTTTGATTTCCTTACCATGGGTCCCCATTATTCATACTTTAAATATTTGGTGATGCTAAGATGACAAGTATAGAAATAAGTTTCCAGGAAAGGGAAGAACCAGGACCGATAGATACTGTTTTCTTCTGGCCAGGAGGCCATGCTTAAAATATTTAACCACCTGTTGCTTCTTAGATTCAAGATGCAACACAGACTTGTCTCTACCACTTTCAAAAAAGAGATCCGATTCCTTTTATAGACCTTTGTGTCAGGATGCCTTTGCCTGCACAGCCTTTCAACAAAACCAGGTTTCCTACTATTTCCTCCTGATAAACCACCCTGAGTTTTTAAAGGATCAACTCGAAGTCTACTTCCTGATACTTCCGGCCAGAGGAACAGGCCAAATGTACATCCTGGGGAATTAGATGTAATTTTTCTGGGTTCCTGGTTTGCATGTTAGTCACCCCAGATATCTGAGAACTTCTTAAAAGTAAGAAAAGGCTCTTTTCCTCTGTGCCAGAGAGCCCTGTCAGTGTTTAGTCCTGGATGGCATGCTCAGTACTCTTACAGCCAAAAGCATTTAAGGCACATAATAAAGAAACAGTAGGGCAACAAAATGAAATCAAAAGAGATTCCTCTTGATTGACATTAGGTTGAAGGCCCAACTCTACCCAGTTAGCCACAGACTCTTACATTCAAAAACCATGGTGCAACTGAATCACTGATAGTTATTGCTCAGACTCTGCACAGTGCAGGTGGAGTCCAAGTTGACTTGGAGTAGGTCTGGCAATAGCAGCCAGTTCCTAAGGGACCCAAGGCCTTTCAGAAGAGCCAGTGTAACTGCGCTTCTGAAATCAGGGGGCACTTAAGGGATATCAGATCGACTTTTCTCTGTGCCTCAGTGTCCTCCTTCATAAAATGGAAATGGAGGTGCCAAAGAGTAGTAATAATAGAAAAAAAAAATGAACACTGGGAAACACTTTTAAGTGTATATCACACATTTATAGCCAGTAGGTCATTTGACTCTCAAAGTAGGTAAAACAAGCAGTAACTTCATGCATGGTTTACACATGGGGAGACCAGTACTCTGAGGAATGAGGAAAGTAGAAAAGGAAATTGGCAATAATCGAGCAGCTACTAGGTAGCATAATTTGGCAGGCAGTGTCTAAGTGGCTACCTGAGCTAGGCATCGGAGATAAAAAGTTAACTAACCTGCCTTTCCTGCCTTAGAGGAACCTGTCCTATGTTTTTGTTACAGAAGCACAGACTGAAGGCCTACCATTTCAATAGAAAATAATGATAATAGTAAGTACTTTATCAAAGACACATAATGCATATCAGAGTAATCAAGGAGGATTTGCAGAGGAGGTAACAGACATCGTTGTATAGCCTAAGAGTTAACCAGGTGAAGAGGGAAGAGGAGTGAAGAGGCTTTTCAGACACAGGAAACAGCATAAAGAAAGCAGAAGAAGGCAGTTACCACATGTATTAAAGACAAACAAACAAACAAACAAACAAAAAACAGTTCTGGGTCCCTGGAGTATAGACTGAGTCAGGGCAAGGAGAGGTGAGCTGTGATGTAGAGAGATGGAGTGATTCAGATTCAAGTCACCGAAGACTCTGTGAGTTATACTGAAGAGGGCTGATGTTGATGATGGTGCGGGAGCACCGCTGGATTACTTAAGCAGAGCCATGCCACATCCCATCTGTGGTTTCAAAAGATCATTCTGACAGCTGTATGGAGGCTGGAAAAGGAACAAGGCAAGGCATTTAAGGCTGGAGGCAGAGCGGTCAGAGCAGAGGTTGTTGCAGTGATCCTGTGGGGAGCAGATAGAAGCCTGAACGAGGGCAGTGACAGCAGAGATGGAGAGAGAGGGAGGAAGTTGGGGAGGTAGGGTCAGCAGGACTTGTTGGTACCATGAGGAGGAGCGTAAGGCAGCTTCTTCACCTCAGACTTCCCACTGTGACGTCTTGACAATGTCACCTTGGAAAGAAGCAACTAGATGGAAGATTGAAAAGATGATGGGTGCATATTTCACACACCAAATCTCTAAGGACTCAGAGGGAGACAGAGGTGCAAAATGCTAAATGCTGCTTTTTTTTTTTTCTTCTTCAGATTTTGGTGTTGAAAAGGCTGGATTATTTAAAGCTCCATGTAAAAATATACACTTGGATAAAGATGTGCTGGCTCCATAAATTCGTAGTCAATGTCTTCAGACATGGGACACAATTTTTTAAAATATGGGAGGGAAAGCAGGTGAGAGGGAAACACATTTTATGCCAATCATTGTGTAAACAACCTGACTTTGCTGATGGGAAAATAGACCTTGAAAAAGTGCAATTCATCAATACAGCAGAGGTCAGACTCCAGTAAATAAAAGAAAATTGCTATAATTGCTGATAAAATGCAGCTTTTGTCATTTCATTTATGCATTTCAATTGCAATTAGATTAACAAGGATTTCAAGGGAGAAAAATTTCCATTGCAAACTACTTTTCAGATTGAACAAGCAAGGAGTTTCAGAAATAGCTCAGAATCTACAATTATGGGCCCAAAGGGATAGCCAGTGCCAGGTCTTCTCCCTCCATAATCCTTTAGTCTCATCTCTAGTAGAGTGGCTATATTTTTAGGCCTGATTCCAGGGGCATGCAGGGGAGAGGCCTAGGGAGTGCGGACAGTTCAGTGGTGTTATGAGCAATAAGGGGGTGCACCATCTGAAAAGAATTTTAAAACAGTGATAAAACCAAAAGTCTGCCTACTTTTTATTCTCCCAGTGTTCTGGCAATTCTAAACAATGTCAATGACAAGACATTATTTCCAGGGGCACCCTTCTCCCATCATATTCCTTGGTAAACCTAGTTTACCTAGTTTGCCTAAGTCCATGAATTTTTAGGCCAGCAATGGTGCTCCAGAATTTGATGATGAACACCATTCACTCATTTATTCACTCATGAATTCAGCAAGTATTTGTGCACTTCACTGAACCTTCATACTAGTCTATGAGGTAGATGTCACACCTCTATTTTACAATGAGAATCCTGAGGCTCAGAGAAGTGAAGAAACTTTCCCATAGAAATCCAAACCTTGGGTAAAAAAATCAGAATTTGAATTTAAGGCTATCTTAACTCGAAAAAGTCTACAGTTTTTTCCACCTTAGCAATGTTTTAATAAACAGCTATCCTGGGTACCACTGATCTTTTCCTGGAGACAGATCCCTGACCCCTTCAGGCTTCTTTCAAGGGAACTTAGCCTGGGGAAGGGTGGAGTGGGATGGGGTGAGGTGGGGTGAGGTGGGGTAGGGTAGGGAGTGGGAGGTAGGTGGAAGTGGGAAGAGGAGTATTTATGATCCCAAATATAAGTGATGTTTTTAGCCCAATAATTCCCTCAAATTAATATTTCTACATCCACACTTACTATAGGAACTAGATATTTCTATACCAATGGGAAGATAGAAGGACAAAGGAAGCAAAGATGATCGGAAAGTTATTTTCTAAATGTACTGAGATATGTACACCTGACTCATTAAAAAAAAAGAAAAGAAAAGAAAAGGCTAGATGTCAGACAAAGGTATGGGTCAGACGGAGCAGAACTGTTCATGGAGTATGAAAAATCAACTCCACAGTGTTCCCAGAGCATCCACCTGGTGCCCAGGATGCCTAAGTCATGGTTAAGTCAGGACCCTGCTTGCAGAGCTTGTGTTCCTGTGAAGGGCTTCTCCTGCCTCTGTCACCATAAGAGAGATGATGTACACATGGGTAAACATTTGTCTTTTCCAAAAGAACCGATCTTTTCCTAAAAACACCAAAAATGATGACACAGTTATTTTCAAAAATTAATTATAAAAATCATACCTCACAATCACTATGCTAACTTGTAATTGTTAAAAAAAAAAAAACACAAAAATACCAGTAAGAATCACTCTTTTTGGACTAGGGCATTTATGAGATAGGTTATGTGCAATTGCTGGCTCTCCTGATCAAGGAAGGCTATAGATGCAAGTGAGTGAGAATAGATGAGGAAGCACGAAGCTCTGGGCAAAGTGCTGTGGGAGCCCACGGTCAGAGGATTGCTTCCAGTTGGAAGGCTAGCACGGGCTTCCCAATACTGGTGACCTTTTATAAGAGTCCTGTTACAAGTTCGACCAATGTAGCTGGGACAAGAACAGGGTTTTAAGTAAAAGAAACAGCTTAATTAGAGGCACAGTGATGAGGAAACACAGACATGAAATCCAAAAACTAGACCAGAACCAGACAAATCTGTCACAGAATTAGGAAAGTGGTGGATAAAAGCCTGGGACCTCGAATGCCAACACATATGCAATGCCTCGGTTATGATAATCTCCATGAGACATAAGCTGTTTCCTCCTTAAGCCAGAGCAAACTGAAATTCCCCGTATGTTGAGACGGGACCATTGTGAGGATCTTTCTCATTGAAAGGAATTACTATTAAGTTCATACTGACGGTGTGAAAATGGGGCTTCAAAGCAGTCAAAATACAGTAACTAGTAAGCGACGATGCTTCAGATTAATTAGGTTAGCACCCAGGTCAATTAAATTTAGAAGCCTATGGTCCTTGCATTGCACAAGATTGCCTAAAATGCTCCCTGCATGTAGTCAGCTCCCAACAATCACCTTCCCTAGAAGTGGTGAGAATCTGGCATCCAAGTCTTAAACCCTCTCTGATAAGAATCTGAGGCACTTATGCAACTGAATATAAGATATCTATGGGTGACTTCCTCAAGCCCTAACTTCCCTGTTATCAAGGACAGCCTGCCATATGATTTGGACCTAAGGAACTTAAATATAAGTGATGATAGTAACGCCTAGCTTATAAGGTTGTTGCTAGGTTCAAATAACATAATATATGAATGCATTCACCATCATTGTATATAGTGGGCTCTGATAAATCGTTGTAATTATTCACTCTTTTAGTAAAGAAATCATCAAATATTCTACCCCAGGAGTGACATCAGCAAAAATAGTAAAGTAGGAAGTGCCAAAATCTCATCTATGTACAAAAGCGGTGAATAAATTAGCAAAAAGTATAAAAATGAATGTTATCAGAACTCAGAAAAGTAATCAAGAGTTTACAGCAACCAGGCAAATGCTTAATCAAGAAACAACAGCTAAACCTCAGTATTTAAGGCAATCTATGTTGAATCACTAGCTGCAATATATACATTTATCAGATCATCACATTGTACACTTTATACTTGCACAATGACATATGTCAATTACATTTCAATAAAGCTGGAGGAAAAAAATGCCCAACATTATTAGTCATTAGGAAAATGCAAATCAAATCACAGTGAGATACCACAGCACACCCACTAGAATGGTTATAATTTTTTTAATGGAAAATAACAAGTGTTGGGAGGATGTGATGAGATTAGAACTTCACACATTGCTGATGGGAATATAAAATGGTACTACTATGAAAAACTGGAAATTCCTTTAAAAGTTTGACATGTAAATAGCAAGTCCCAAGAGAACTGAAAACAGGTGTTCAAGGAAAAACATGCCCACAAATGTTCATAACAGCATTATTTATAATAGCCAAAAAGTGGAAACAAGCCAAACATAAAATCAATCAGTGAATGGATAAATAAAATGTGGTATATCCAGACAATGGAATAGTATTCACCTATAAAAAGAAATGAAGTACCAATACATGCTACAATCTAGATAGGCCTTGAAAACATTATGCTAAGCAAAAAAAGCTAAACACAAAAGACAACATATTGTGGGATTCCACTTATCTGAGATTTCTAGAATAGGCATATGCATAGAGAAAACAGATTAATGGTTGTCAGGGTGTGGGCATGGGAGAACCAGGACTAACTGTTCAATGAACATGGTTTTCTTTTTGCTGTTATGTAAATATTCTGTAATTTAATAGTAGTGATAGTTTGACAACATTGTGAATATATAAAATGTATAGTTTAAAATGGTGAGAAAAATGCATTGTATGGGGAATGCCACAGTCAAGGAAAAGCCAGAGTAGTTGGGAAGATGAGATATGTACATGAAAAAGAATAAAACATACCAAAAAATCAATTTAAATCAATGAGAGAAATGAGAAGAAAATAAAAGTTTAAAATATTACAAATTTATGAACATTTCAAAACATGAGGAAAGAAATTAAAAACCATACATAAACTAAGAGAATATTTGCAACAGACAGGATGGATGGTTGTATGTGTGCATGTTTGTGTGTGATATACTCATCGATAAGCAAAAAACAACCACAGAAAAGGTCTAAAAACATGAACAGAACAAGAGAAAAATGTTCACCCTCTCTGGTAATTAAAGAAAAGCAAATTAAAACAAAATGCCATCAAATTTCTATTTTAATAATAATAATAATATTCAATGTTGCAATAATGTAATAAGACAAGCATCATAATGCATTGCTTGTAAAACCATAAACCATTATAATCCAGAAATGAATTTAACCATGGGTATTAAAGAGCCTTCAAAATATTCAGAGTCTATCTAAGATTCCATGGCTTTTAAAAGATGAAATATATAGACATGGACTGAAATAACATTTGCATTGCCAGTGTTAGGATTTTTAAATAAGGTATTTATGCTCATTGAAAAACATCTCAAACAATAATAAGTACAAAAAGTCAAGCAAAATCTTACTGCCTTATAATAACCAACATTAAAATAAGGGACCACATTTCAGATACATTTCTGAACCTGCATACAGAAAGTCAGGTCGGTGAGGTTGCTTGGTAATAAGTGTTTGGATAGATGAAAATAATTTCATAAAATGGTCTCATGCTAGTATTAGGAGAACAAATCATTCCACTTATTTTACATAATTTACAGAAAAAAATAGTAATTGAAGTAAAATGGGGGATTCTTAAACTTTGGGCAAATGTTTCTTTATCACAAGGAAGTTCATTTATAGCACATTAAAAATATTGTATTGGTTTCCTAGGGCCACTCTAATAAAATACCGCATATTAGGTGCAACAGAAATTTATTTTCTCACAATTCTGGAGGTCAGAATTCCAAAATCAAAGTGGTGGCAGGGCTGTGCCACTGAAAGTCCTACTAAAGGATCTGTTTTAAGCCTCTCTCCTAGCTTCTGATAGCCTTAGGTGTTTGTGGACTTGTAGGTGGCCATCATCTCTGTGCATGTCTGTCTTGTGTCCAAATTTCCCCCTTTTCATAAAAGCATCAACCAGATTGGTTTAGGGCCCAACCTAATGACTTCATTTTAAATTTGATTACCTCTGTAAAGACCGTGTCTCAAAATAGAGTCATATTCTGAGGTCCTAGGCAGCAGAAAAGAGGAAAATCAACCATGAGGAAGCCATAGGTATGAGTCTACGTGAGCTGAGCAGGACTGTTGAGGACAGCACCTTGTGGACACCACTCGTTCACAGGGTCACCAGGAGTTGGAGCCCATTCAACCACATGTAACAGTAAGGGGTTAGAACTCCACTGTATCATTTAGGGGGATACAGTTCAACCCATATCAAATGTATAAATGAAATACGAAATTACCTTTAAGAAAAAAATATTATAAGAAAAATCATAAGTTTGAGTCATTATAATGTTTAATTATGATCTAATTTTAGATAATATTGATTGACCTTTTGCTATGAAAGATGAGAAAATTAGGACTTTTGTAAACCATCTCCCCTGTCTTATTTCCCAATTTTGGATGTATTAGTAATTTTACTTTGACAAAATTTATAATATTTAGCTTGTGTTATGTAACTATAATTCCTATAATTGTTGTCTTTATTTTATTTTTGCTCTATTTAAATTGATGTAATGCTAACTTATGGTTCTTTTACCAAGGCATATTCATTCTAGAGTTCTGTGTATGGGTTCATCTTATGGTGACTGATTATCATCAACCGGCTTTTTTTCTTTTTTAAACAGAAGACTCATATTTATAATCTATGAGTTTCTAAAAGTTTTAAAATAGAGTACTCCTCTGCTGCACTTATATATAACAGACAGTTTGGCTGAATATAACCATCATGGGTCACACTTTTCCCCCTGGGATCTTGTAGACGTCGCTTCATCATCTTTTGCCTTTGAGTGCAGCACTAGCTTTTCCGCTGTCTCTTCACTCATGCCATCGCTGGCTGGATCTTAACTGAGTTGTTTCTCGGGGCCCATGGATGTTGAGTCCCTATGTTCAATTTTGAATGTCTGCCTTTTATTTTTATACTCCCATGGTAATTTGGTCCAATACGATCATGTTTAGTCCCTTTGTCATTCCCTGAGAACTCTTCAGGCATTACTCTCTTACTTTCTGGCATTGAACATCTTGTGGAGAAATTTGAGGTCAGCTCGATCTCCTCCATTGAAGGTGATGTGTTTCTCTCTGTTTAGATGCCAGAAGAATTCTTTCTTCATTGCTCAAGTTTTGATAGTAACAAGATAGTATCTCTTGTTTATCATTCTGATTCTTTTTTAATATTGCACGTTCCTTAAATCCTTAGATAACAGAATGAAATGTATGTTCTGTTCTATTTGTTTGGTTCTCTTTAGTAGAGACCAATTATCCTTACTTTTTAATCAGTTTTGTTCTTCACATGTATTACCTGCTTTCTTCTGCCTCAATCTTTGTCCTTTTCCTCAGTTTTCATTATTATTACAGCAAACCTTTTCTCTATGTCAGAAATAAAATTTTTAATTGTCCAGTTAAATTTGTTTTGTTTATAATTCATGATTTCTATAATATTGTAGTCTGAGTTCTCAATTTTCTTAGTATTGTGAACTCTCTTTTAATGTCATTGTGCTGCATTGTCATCTGATTTCTCATTGTTGAGTCCCTATTGCATTGGACTCAGATTCTTAAGTTCTTCTGTGGTCTGAAATATACATTGGAAGTTTTCCTTTTCACTTGGGATATGTTTTTTCTCAGATTGGTTTTTCACTTGGTTTTTGCAAGCAATAGTCTTTTTTGATGTTTGCCTGCCTTCTTTTTTTCCTTTCTACCTTCCTTCCTTTCTCCTTCTCTCAGGGTAGGGTGGGGTGGGTCTATAATAGGTTTTCTTAGTTTCTACATGGTTTCTTCTTATGTTTCTCATGCTTAATTTGGACAGTTCTGACTAGACATTTTATTTCTTTGTAATTCTTATGAGGTGTGGTTCAATTTTTTTCAACTCCCTTCCCATTATATCTGATATCTGTTCCTTCTTTTCCAGCTCTACATGAATAGCTGTAGTTTTTCATTACTAGACACTTTTTGATGGTGTCAGGTGGTGCTTCCTAACCTGTTTCATGGCATGAACATAATATCCTAGAGAAATGGTGAGGTGGAGCAAATTGCCTTAATTGGATTCATCCTCAGATCCTGGTGATAATGAATAGGGAATATGAAGCTTTTCTCTGGACAATCTGCCTACATCCTTTCTCTGATTCTCTTCAGATGTAGGTGCTTAGTGAGAAGTCCAGTACTTTCTTCAGTCACCTCCTCTCCCCAGTCTGTCTTCTGACTTGGTGAGGTTGGGCCAGGAACCCTACTAGTGGGGTTGCAAGCCTTCCTTGAAGTGGCATGGAAATAGGAATGGAAACCTAGGTATTGAAGGAATAATGGCTATAAAGCAAGTGTCAGGATCACCCAAATTAGTCCCCTTCTTCAGGGATAAAAGAATGTCTGGGTGCTGTGGGACCCAAGGAAGGTGTCAATAACTGCAGATGTGTCAGGGACAGCTGACCTGGATATCTCAAGAGCATTGTCCAGCTAGAGACTAGGTGAGCAGGGGCCAGGAGCTGAGGTATATAGGCTATGGGTTCCTCAGACTGTGAGATAGCCCCAGAGAGGGAGGGGTGTTGCTATCACTGATGTGGTAGGGACAGGCCTGCTGACTCCCACGTGCAGAATATACAGTCAGCTCCATCTTCACGCCTCTCTCCCACACCACCCCTGGCCAAGAAACCACCCCAATAGGGAGAATAGCCATTGATACCTGCCCACACTCACATCCAGAAGCATCTCAAGCAGCAGCTGTGAGAGAAAACCTGTGAATACCAAGCATATGCTGACAGCACCCCCCCCCCAAATCACAAGGCCCCTCTGTGTGGGATTTCTTAGTGTTATTTGCCTCATCCATTTTTTTTCCTCTAGTTCTTTACAAATGAAGTGTGGGATCATAGCCACCAAACAGCCTCCTTATTAGCATCAGAACTATAGTCAAAACACATTATGCTTGGCTAATACATTTATTTTTTATGTAATGGAAATGCCATCAAAGCATAGTTAATCGGAATTGAATTAAATCATAATTGGAGCTCTTGTGCACAAGGAAGAGAAATTATTCTTTATTGTTGCAGATGGAAATGTAACAATTGTAATTTACCTTTTTAAGGTAAATGACCATTGTTGCTCAGAGGTATATGTCTGGCCCTGGCTCTCTAGGATAGTCAGGTCCAGAATACCTTACGTTCATGGGTCCTCATGTGAGGCAGTGATGGGAAAAACACACTGATCCGGAGTGAGACCCTGCCTTACTGGGCACCCTCTCTATGCCTTTTTTCTTTTCTATGAGGGGAATGGAGATACATGTCACAGAGAGGGACTCTGCCAAGCAGATGCAGTGTTACACAGCTGCCGATTTCCGGTTAGTCCTTGTTAGAGGGAGCTCAAACCCAGGCGTGATTCCTATGTCATGACCTGTTACCGGTACCAATAGCCAAACCTGGCTACACAGTATGAAAGCCTTTTTAAAATACCAGTAGATACCTGGTTCCCACCCACAATCTTCTTATCAAGCTCTTTAGAGGTGGGGCCTGGAACTCCATGGGACTTTTATATGCCCTCAGGTTCTGATGACAGCCAGGTTACAGAACCACTATACAAGACATCAGTGTGCCTCATGGTAACTAGAGCAACCACACCTGTGTGTGTCTCCAACAGCCTGGGTTAAAGCAGACCAAGCCTTCAGCTATTTGAGAGACCTAGAGAACTTTCACATAAATGGAATAACTCAAACCAACATCAAGCTCACATGCACACATACATCCAGAAAAGCTTCCATCACCAAACCACATGTTCTGCCCCACTGTCCTGCCTCAGTGTTTGCAGGAAGCTGTCAGCATCCACCTCTGTGAATTCCTCCCTCTCCCCATCACAGTTTGGGGATATTTTTTTCCTCCTCCTCTGTATTATGTACAAGACAAATAAGAATCATTGTCATCACCCTGCAATGATGGTAGGAATCCTTTACCAGGAGATGAGTCTGATGAACCCAGTGTTTCCACCTTTGGTAATGATTCATAACCCAGAATGGCCCAACATAGATGCTCACTCAGCCCTGCACTCCCAAAACATCCAGGCCCAAGGTCATATGCAAGAGGGGAAGGGGTAAGAGCTCAGGTTTCCTGGGGCTTTGGAGAAACTTTGAGCTCTCCATAGTGTCTCTTAGAGCAAAGCCATCCAGAAGTGACAAGGGATATGGTAGCTTAGAAATTTCACTTCCTGAGCACCTATGGGTCAGATAAATTCACGAACTGCAAGTGCAGACATTTTTACTTATACTTTAAAAGATGAGGAAATCAAGGTTCAGAGAAGCCAGGGAACTTGCCTTATCTCATGGCATGTAGACTCATAGCAGGAACTGAGCCAACATTTACACGCTCCTTCCATTCTGCCACTCATACTCCCCCAAAGTTTGTGCATCTCAATCAGAAGAGCAGGAAGCACAGCGGGGGGGGGGGGGGGGGGCGGAAGGGATCTCAGAAAGGGACTTCCTTTACTCACACTCTGAACCACAAACACCTGCCATGTGACTTTTCACAGACTGGACTAGTTGAATGACAGCTCCTTACTGGGGAAAAAGGATAGAGATTCAGGAAAGAACATAGATTTAGAGTCAGACAGCCCTGGGTTCATTCTCGTCTCAGTTCCAACATTTCCTAGCTGTGCGTCCTTGGGCAATTTAGTTATGCAAGGCTGATTAGCCATCTGTAAAAATGAGAATAATATTGACTCATGGGTTATGTAAGAGTTAGACAAGATGTATGTGACTACTTAGTGCCTAGCAAGTGGCTGGTGTTCAGGAAGCAACAGCTGACACTGGCAGTAGTCATAGTAGTAGCAATAAACACTTAAGGTTGTACCTGGCGCCTAATAAATGCTGAGTTAATGTTATTTCTCATGTGCCCCCTCCTAGGCTCAAACTCATGCTTTCTGCAACTGAAGAATCCGGAGGCCTGGGGTTCTGGTTCTAGCTATGCCTCTACAGGCTCTGTGACCATACCTCTCTGGACTCCAGTTTTCCCCTCTCTAGACCTAAGGGGTCGAGCTAAAAGGATAATGCTGAACTCACCTCAGCACACAATAGGGTGTCAGCCCACACAGGCTGAATAGAGGAAGATCTTTGTCCCATTTCATTGTCCCCAGAACCCAGACATTTAAGAAACATTTCCTGCAAATGGATGGGACCATAACAGAATTTATCAGGACTGCTCCTGTAGCAACTGTGTTAGGCCTCTAATTTTCTACCCTTGGTCTCTAACCACTGAGGAAGAGAAGACCTGGCAGTGACCCTGGTCAAAATAAATTATATACAGTTACCCATCCCCCAAAAAAGATTGAGGTGTTATAGTTGGAAGGCAGGCAGGAGACATTACATCCAAAAAAAAAGCAAAAGAGGGTGAGAGCTTATACACACACACACACACACACACACACACACACACACACACACACACACACACACACACACTTAAAGCTAGCAAATGGATTTTTTAAGTCCAAAGTGATGTCTAATGTTTGATGGTAGAGGCTTAATTTCCTAGGCTTTGTTTCCAGTGGCCTTGTTTTAAGCACAACTTTCCAATATTACATTTTTAAAAATCCAACATGCAGGGAGAAAGGCCTATTTTTCTCAACCCACTTAAAAATAGTAACGCCAGCTCCTCAGCCAGTCTCAGCTGCCAACACACCTGATCATCTTCTCTCCTGCATTAACCTATCTGTTTCCATAGTCAGCCCTCCCCTGCCAGAGACCCTCCCTTTCCTCTGCAAAACCCCTTGTGGGGAGCTCTCATTTGCACTGCCTCTGCCTGATTGCTCCACGCCACCTCTGATGTATCCAAAAGTTGAGACTGACATTAAAGTGGAGCTTTGAATGACTTTTTGCTTGATTGACACTACTAATTCCTTTCACTATGTGGTTTTGCCAGGATTATTTATCAGGGTAATATAGGACGAGGAGGCAGGAAAGAAGGTAGGAGGGTTCCAGAGGGGCATTTGGGTGAAGAATGATGGCTTTGCAATGTCTAGCGAGACAAGGGCGGAGGAAGGGAGAGGGAGAGGCACAGAGCGGAAAAAAAATCTGGCCCACTTATAAGTTTAACAAGGCTGGCCCCCCATGGGCATTATGTAATTCCTTGAACTGATTTATATGCTGCCTGATTCTAGAAAGGATTTGAGGAAAGTTACCAAAAACAGGCATTCAGAATAGATGTAAAAAATAATAAAATAAATAAAATAAAAAAAATAAAATAAAATAAAATAAATGAATAAAGGAAGAGAGAAAAAACAATTTGTTTAAATGAAATAGGAGGAAACAAATGGGAGCAAAACCTGGCACCAGGGTTTCTGGGCTGCTGAGGCGAAAGGAGTGGTTTGGTAGTTACACAGAGCTCCTACCACAGCAGGAGAGCAAATGACCCTTCCTTGGGATAAGACATACTTTTTCTACATAAAAAAAAGAGAAGTTCTGGGTATGGTACAGTTTCTATAAATTAGGAGTGATGTGTAAGAGCAAAAAGATAATGCACAAGGCTGCTTTCAGAGAGTTTGGTAAAAGCCAAAGCCTTACTCTTACAGAGCAGCCTGGGTGGGGATGAATTTTGGGTGTCAGGGCAGCCAGGCCAAGAGGGTTGCATCTGGTAGAATTTTGGTCATAACCAAGTGTTAAACTGTCTTTTCACTAGCAAATGTAAAAAGGTTCTATTTTCTGGTTTTTGTGAAGTTGGGGGAACCTTGAGATTGGGTAACATGGAAGGAAAGCATTTCCTGAGGTTACTTATGCATATACCACATCAAACTCGAATGTTTTATTTCTGTACATATACAGCAAAATATTTATTCTGTGTCTTTGTTCACTGCCTGGTATACCACTGAAAGTCCCTAGTGGTCTAAGAAGCACTGCATGAAGTTCTTAGTTGTCATCTCTAAGCCTCCTTCTATATCCCACATTTCGGGACTGAGGCTTTGGAAAATGACTCTGGAGCAGAGTTGGGTGTGAGCTACAGGCAAGTAAAATCCTCACAACAACCCAATCAAATTGACTCATTGTCTATCCTCGTTCTATAGATGATACAACTGAGGTTTGGTGAAAGTGAATCACTTGGGAGGCAAGACAGAGCCAGTAGCAAGGTTATTACCCAAAAGCTGGTCATGCCGTCCTGATCACAAGGCACAGTTTCTGTGAGCGTTTCAGCATCCTGGGTGCCAGAGTTTTGAAAAAAACAAAATGTTCAATCCACAAGCTGGCTCTAAAGTTGAAGACAAATAAATTCCTCCAAAATTACAAACCACAAAGGTCTCCCAAAGATCCTGCAATTATAATATACATGAAGGTGATTGGAAAACTATAAACACAATAAAAGTAATATTATTTTTATTATTTATTGAGCAAATAATGCTAGTGAATGAAACAGGTAAGCTCCCAAATATTCGTGACTTGACATGGCAAAGTTTATTTTCCACATAACAGTTCATTCTGAGTTGGCAAGGGAACTCAGCAGCCATTCAGCGAGTCAGGTTCCTTCCTTCTGTCTTGTAGCTCCACCCTCCTTTAAGTTTTCTAGCAGTAAAAGAGCAAGATTACAAATGAGAGGAGCCTAGGAGCCAAGCTTGCAATGACACATACCCCATTCACCTACATTCCATTGTCGTGATGAAATCACATGGACAAGGAAGCCTAGGAAATTGGTATAGCTATGACATGGGTGAGCACTAGCAATTCTGTGCCACAGGTTGCTCCTGGCTCCCAACTCTCTCTTTTCCCTCCCACAGTCCTATGAGTCTCTGTGGCCCTGATAGTCTTTCACCAGTTTCCCATTCAGCCTACTGTGCAGGTTTTTGAGAGGATCAGATGTGACAGTGGTGTGAAAACATTTATGCCAAGGCCCATTATAATGGAGGGTCCCAATGTCCTTCAGCTCCAGGTGGCCCTGTCGAATGGTTCTCAAGATTAATTGCACTTTATATTTCTCATGAATCTCAGTGCTGTGTGCTCAGATCCCTTTACCATCATTAATAATAGAAACACACCCCCAGGAGGCAGGCACATGTTAACGATGAGGAAATGGAGGTGCAGACAGAGGTTAAGTGTCCTCCCAAGACAGCCCTGTAAAATCCTGTAAACCAAGGAGTGACTTTTCTAACTTTAGAGCTATTAATTCTCATTCTTGCTGGAGGAGAAAGCTGACTAGAGCACTGAGGAAGGAAGCAAGATGGGAGGCTTCTCTAACAGGACCCTAACAGGGGTGGCAGCAATCCGTCCAATGTACACAACCTGCACGAATTCAAACCAAGGTCTCCTCTTCACTGGCTCTTCAACCTTATAGGCAGCTCGCTTAACCTCTGTGAGTTTTAGCATGCTCGGTTTTCTGATCTCTAGGTTGGGAAAATACCTATTTCATAGAGATTATTTGACATCCCAATTTATTGGAATGGTCTGTATCAAAAATTTTTATATCTGGAGTATATCAAGTGCCCCAAAGATGTTTGATGGCAGTGATGATGATGATGATGAAGAGGAGGAGGAGGAGGAGAGAAGAGGAAGAGGAAGAGGAAGAGGAGAGGAAGAGAAGAAGAGAAGAAGAAGAAGAAGAAGAAGAAGAAGAAGAAGAAGAAGAAAAGAAGAAAAGAAGAAGATGATGAATATTAGCATCTCTAAGTACCATGTCCAATTCTAGTGCTGCTGTCTCAATAAGTATTTGAGGGAATAAAAAGGAATTCTCTACTGCTCTATAACATTCACAATGCCTAACATAGTCTGAAACAATAGCAGAGATCCTATTAACACTTGTGATCCACTAAAGTTACACAGAAAATTTGGTGACGCCTAAAGTTGACACAGGAAATTCCTATAAACTGGATTATGAATCTGGCTTTAGTTTATTTTTCTCTGTTCTCTCTTCAAACACAAATCTCCTTTCAGCCACCCCAAACTCAGGACTGGCCAACTGTGTTTAGCTTGGCTATTCGACCTTGCAAAAATGACTTCTACCTCTGCATCTCAGTTTCCTCAACTACCAAAGTGGAGTGAGAATTGTTATTGCCTCATAGGATTGTTGTGAAGATTAAACAAAAGAATTCATGTGAAGTGCCTGGCACTGTCCAGGCACAACTAGAATGTCAGCTATTTATAGCAAGATTAATTGCAACTCTCCCTGTTGATGACAAGAAGGCTTCTGAATAACCAGCACCTGGGTGAAGCTAAGGGCATAGACTCAGGACATTCATGACTCTAACTGGGTTGCAAAGGCAGGGGGCTGGGTCCACATTCAAGGCGATTTCATATCCCTGGCAGCGTGCAGCACAGGGGCTTGCCATTTGTTCATGGAGAAGGAAAGCAGGTGAATGACATGACCTAGATGTGGTAACCAATTGATATAAATAAAACAATACCAAGCATTTAATGAAATTATGCTAAGATACCTTTATGTCTTGAATATACAAAGTGCCTAAATGATGTTGAATGACAATGATGAGATGATTAGCAGCTTTACACACATTGCAAATGCTTCTGTCTCAATATATCTTTAAGGAAAGATATACTATATCATGCTAAGCTCTCTACAAACAAATCTAATTTATTTTCACCCTCCTAATCCTTCAACAAAGTTATTACCTCCATTTTATAGACGAAACTAGAGTGCAGAGAACTTGAACAACTTGCCAAAGGTCACCCAACCGTAAGTCCTGGGGCCAGGAGCCAAACCCAGGTCCATACATCAGCAAACCTTCAACTCTTAACCGCCAAGCTGCACTGCCCTGCCAAGGCAAATTGGCTTCACTCCCTAGCCTGCTGCCCAAGGGACATAGGCCTTTGAGTCTGCGATTGTTCAAAATAACTAAAGACTGATGAATCGAATCCTGCTCTAAACCTTTCTTTCTCTACAGCTTCAGGCCAGTAGTTTAATCATCTTATGTTCCAGTTTTTTACCTATAAGCAAAACTTATATTACCCACATACGGTGGGACTGGGAAAATTAATCAGATGTTCCAAAAGTGCTTTTAAGATGAAAAATAGGATTATTTGCATTATAATTTTAATAGCCTTAGACTTTGTTGTCCCCAGTTTACACAGAGGTGGAAAGCTTGGAAGGGAGAGATTGGTGAGATGCATTGTTCCACCTGTGTCCTCTGAGCAAGGCAGGAAAAACTGGATACCTCTTAACCTGAGGTTTAGGGTGAATCGTCCCACGCCCAGCCTGGGTGTGCCATGGCCATGAGGGCTGATGACCACCCACAGCCATCTGAGAAGCAGACATCCAAAGAACAACAGAACAGCAGTCTGCTACCTGTCTCCATGAGTAGAATGTGAGAACACCAAGGATGGGGACCTTTTTCTATCTTTATAAATAAATGTGTTGAATGAATGAACGATTGGTGGAGTGAGTGAGTAAATGATGAATGAACAACAAAATAAACCAGGAAGTGCCCAAGTAGAGAACACACAAGGAGATTCTCTGCTAGAAAGGAGAAGCAGAGGAGTCTTCCAATGGCCCTTCATTTTATGATCACCTCCTATGTGCCAGGTACGAAGATAGAAACAATATCTGGCAGCCCCTACCCTCAAGGAGTTTAGTCTCAGAGAGAAGGCATCGAGTTCAGCAAGAGATATAGCACAGAGAGTATAGGCATTGCGTGGGCAATCAGTTTCGCCTGCAGTTCAGAGAAAACAAGAAATAGCATTTTAGCTGGACTTCATGGAAGAACAAAGTCTCCAAGGGTTGAAGTAAGGAAGTCTCCTGCCATAGAACAGAAGCTCCAAGAGGGCAGGATTTGCATGTGTATTGCTCATTAACTAATGTGTTCCCCAGCCCTACCATAGTGTCAGGTGAATAGTAAGACCGTGTGTGTGTGTGTGTGTGTGTGTGTGTGTGTGTGTGTGTGTGTGTGATACACATGTATTATGAACAGGCTGGCGAGCAGAAACAAAATTATGAACTTGCAAGGATGACAAAAGATTACTTTGTTCTACGATGAGGCAGAAAGGTGTTATTTGCTGAGGAAGGAGAAGTTAGCAACATGAGAAGCAGCTGGAAAACTGGACAAATTCGGAAAGGCCTTGAACACTCAGACTCAGGGATTTGGAATGTTTCCTGTACTTCATCCTTGCACATCTCAATTTAATCTTTCAAGCAACATTTTTTTTTTTTTTCTCCTAAGGCCTTCTCCTGCCAGGCCTGAAGGTATACTCACAAAATGGAAAATCTGTTTAAATAATTAAACCTGTGGCTAAGGGCAGTGGTCAGGGTAGAGGACCTGGGCCTGTGACATCGTAAATCATTGCTGTTCCTGGTAGTTGGCCCAGCCCAGGAGCCTCTGGGAAAGTGTGCAAACAGCCCGTGGCTGCCTGTGGCGGGAAACGCCAAGTCAGCGCTCTGCACTCGTCTGGGATGAATTGTGGAGAGGAGGCGGGAGCTTGTCCTGCTGTCCTCTGACAGGGAAATCGCCTTGCTGACAGAGCAAGGCTTTGACACCTTCTCTGCCCACTCCCCTCCTAAGCATCAAGTTGCCTTCCTCTTCCCCCAGCAGAGGGACTGGGAGTGGGGGCAGTGACTGAGAGGTGAGGGACCCCACTGATTCAGGCTGGGCCCAGGCAGTTGCTGTGCTGACCTTGAGGAGTGCGAAGAAACCCCAAAGGTCTGTGGCGGAAGGAATGCAGAGCCACAGCTCCACTGTAAGACCACCGGAGGGGGCGCCCTGTGCTCCTTGCTTTTCCCAGGTGCGCTCATCCACTTACAGGTTTGAAATTGAGCGCCAACGACATGCCAGTCTCTCTGCATACATTATTTCTAACAGTATGTAGGAGTAGAGGCCCTGGTTCTAGACAAACCAGATCCAAAAACTAACTCTACTCTCATTAGCTGGAAATTCAGGAGTTATTTAACCTCACTGTACTTCAGTTTTCTCATCTTTAAAATGAGATGGAAAATAGGGTCGTTGTGAGGATTACATACATGTTAATCACTAAGAGCCCTGCCTGGCTCATAGTGCTATGCAAATGTTAACTCCAAGGACCATCCAACTAGCAAATATTCACTGAATATCTGCCCTATGCTAAGCTGTGGGATACATGCTTTAGGTATAACCTCATTTATGCATTCATTTAAGGAGTATAATGAGCACCAAGAACATTCGAGGTACTATGTGAGGTATTTCCTCTGTGTTATCTCATGGATTCATTTTACAAGCATTTATTAAGCTTTTGCTTCATGCCAAGCCAGAGCCAGGGATTTATATGGTATATATACTATTATACTAACGCTTCCTGCGTTAGCTTCCTCAGACTGTCTAGCAAAACACCACAGGCTGGGTGGCTTAAACAATAGGAATTTATTGTCTCACAGTTCTGGAGGCTAGAAGTCCAAAATTAAGGTGTCTGCAGGGCTGGCTTCCTCTGAGGGCTCTGAGAGAGAATCTGTTCCATGCCCCCTCCTAGTCTCTGGAGGTTGGCTGGTGATCGTTAGCATTCCTCGGCTTATAGACGCAGCACTCTGATTTCTGCCTTTATTTTCATATGGTCTTCTCCCTGTGTGTGTGTCTATGTCCAAATGCTCCCATTTTATCAGGACACCAGTCTTTTGGGATTAGAGTTCACCATAATCCCTCATTTTAATTTGGTTACCTCTATAAAGGACTTATCTCCAGGTAAGGTCTGAGCTGCTAGAAGTTTGTACTTCAACATTTATTTTTTAACCCATAACACTTCCCAACAATAATCTCCTCTGCTAAGACTTCACAATGACTGTCTCATGCATTCAACAAACATTTCCTGTAGTATGAACCACACCACTGTTATCTCACCTTGAAAAATATGTTTTCCTTGAATGTTCCAGACCATTATAAGCACTTTGTAGACAGCAACATAGCCTCCAAATTATGACGCACATTTTACAGCCATGGTGCCTCTGTATTGGGACTTCAAATCTACCTCAAAGCCCACAGCCCTCCCAATGTGTCTGCTCCCTCAGGGGTCTTTGCTTCTCCTGTGGCCCAAGTCAAGGAACCACCACTTTCCCCTGTCCTAGGTGTCTGAGAAATGCAGTTAATATGCTACTAATATTCCAGAGCAGCTGAACAGACAATTAAAAAAAGAAAAGCACCACCCAAGAATGGAAGACAATTCCATTAGTTATTTGGCAGAGCTAAGAATAGCCTTGCACTGACTGAGGGGGCATTCAGTGCCACAGCCCTTGTCCAGTGCACAAAAGGAGTGGAGAATTGCTGGCTCTGGCAGAGGCTTAGTTAGGAGAAAGGGAGGGGAGGAAAGAATAGAAGAGTTCACCCTTAATGAGAAATGACCTTCGTAACTCTCTGGGTTTCTCTAGAGTTTCCTTTGTAGAATATTAAATTTTTCCATATCTAATTCCAATCCATCTGTCTTATCACTAGTGTGGAAATATTAATAAAGATAGTTTTGTTTAGGCCTTTTATTTATTTTAATATATATAAAATGATTTTCTGCTCTTCTTTCCCCTTACTTCATTCTTTTTGTAGGGTTCTTAATATTTACTTTAATTATATCTCATGGTGTAAGACTGACTCCCTTGGTCCTCTGCTACCCATAGATACCCTGGCAGGAGGCTGGGCATGTCTGTCTCTGGCCACCGGGACATGAAGCCACAGCTGGAACTGGCCAGTAAGTTCTCCACATCACTCATCTTGAGCTGTCCCAAAGCCTTGGTTCATAGCGCTGGTTCTCCAGGAGTGCCCCATAGTTCATTTCACCCTTCCATCTTTTTTCCACATTTTGGTGTACTTTGTTCCTGGCTAGTGGAATTATACGGACTGGGAATTCTCATGTGGTTTTACACTGCCTCTGTTTTGTCTCTGTAAGCTTAGCTTTGGTCTCAGCCTTGCCTCTGTGCATTTGTGAAGCCAGCACGGGCTTTTACACATTCTGGGATCAATCTGGGTCCTCCTCTCACTAGCTCTATGCCCTTGGGCAAGTGGGTTAGCCTCTCTGAGGTACAGTTTCCTCAACCATAAAATGAGACTTCTGTGCCCAAGCCATGTACCAGTGTTATAATAATGGGAGGATATAATCAAAAGTTCGGAAATGGTAGATTGGTTACTACCATGTGATGATAAAATTTCTATTATCTGGTTTGGACTCCACATTTTATTTTTTTGAAAAAAAATTCATACCCATACCTAATATAATACAACCTCAAAAGAGGGACAAGTGGCAAATATTGTAACCACCATTTCACAGAAAAGGAGACTGTGGCACCTCAGCATGAAGCCAGATTTGCAAGGGACCTGAGAAATCCTCTGGTTTCTTATACAGGTGAAAAAATGGTGGCCAAGATGGGAGGGAATTTCCCAAGGTCGGTGGCAACGCAGGCCCCTAACTCCCTGGCCTGGGCTTTCATCACTCCCCGAGACTACTAGGTGCTGGATAGATGCTTAGTATTTACACATATTTTAGTTCATAATCAGATTTCTTCTGACCATGCTAATGACTTTTGGAGATAACACTGTTGGGTAAGTCTTAAGCTCTCCTTAAGCTCTCCAAACTAACCATTCTTGAGCATCTCCTGCTGCTCTCACCTCACTCACCCTGCAGCAGCCACAGAAGCCTTCATCCCAATCTGGGCACACGCCACCTGCCAAAGGCCTTTGCCTCCCCTTGCTCAATCTGCCTGTAAGGCTCTCTGGACATCTCCTGGTTGGCTCCCTCACCTCCTGCAGACCTTTGCTCAAAGGTCACCATCTCTGGTTGGCCTTTTCCAACACCCTTTTTAAAATTGCAATTCTTTCCTACTTCCAGCCCTCACAATTCTATCCCTATTCACCTTCAAAAAATGCTAAACAAGTTTATTGCATTCTCTCTTTTCTCTCACTACAGTGTAAGTTTCCTAAGGGCCTGAACTTGTGTCTGTTTTATTCACCACTGTAGATCTAAAACAGTGCCCTGCACTTAATAGTTGCTCCATAAACATTGAGTGAATGGATGAAAGGATGAATGAATGAGGGAGAGAGTGAATGAATGAAGGAATCTATGATGTAAGACCATCCGCACAATTTTGTTTTCATAAAATACAAGGGAAGCTCACACAGCTAGAAAGGAAACGTCTGAGAAAACAGAGATACAACCTTATTTGAGCTCCTCTTCTGTCCCAGGTAGGCTGAGTAGAGAGATGGCTTTGCAGACAGAGGGAACGACACAAAGTCTTGGTGTCAAAAGAAAAAGGATGATATAATTTGGTAGCAGTGAATATTTCAAGTAGCCAGAGAAGCATTTCACAGTGTGTATTTTACAGAGCATCAACCCTGCAAAATTCCCCATGATAAAAGGATTTCTTGTTCTATTCAAAGCAAACAGGCTAGAGATCCATAATTTATGGAAAGACCTGGGTTCAGGTCCCACCTTAGGCGCCTCTTCATTGGTTGCGTGTTCTCTTCATTTCCATTTCCTTAACAATGAAGATGATATAACTGTGGGGTTAATGTGAGAATTAAATGCAGTAACTCATAAGGTGCTTATCACAATGCCAAGTACTTAAGGAGTTTTCAAAGTTCAGGTGTAGCCCAGTAGCTATGAATACTTTCAGAGGACCTCTGGGCTGGAATCTCAGCTCTGGTACTGACCAGCTGAATGCAAGCAAGTCATTTAATTTCTCTGTGCCTCAGTTTCCTCATTTATAAAATGAGGATAATGATAGCACCTGCCTCCCGGAGTTGTAGAGATTAAATGAGTTAATATAACTGACATATAAGGAACAGTCCCTGTAATAAAGCTATGTTTGTGTCAACTATTGTTAACACTGAGAGTTTATGCTATTTTTAAGCCAAATTTGCCAGTGATCAAATAGAGGATTTTTGTGTCATAAATTAGCACAATACTCTGGGAAATCCCACAACAAATAAGCTTGCTGAACCTCACTCATTATTTTTCTCACAGTAATTTTTCCACAGAAGGCACCCCAACCCCCAGCCCACCTGCTAATAATCCAAAGGCCTATTTTCTGGGGACACACCCTTGGGAATTGTGGAGCTGAACCACTGGGGTATTTGGGGGTGAGGAAGGGACTACTAGATGGGACTGAGGTAAGAGCTAAAACCTCCAGATGGTGATCTTTTGGGCCCTGGGAAGCTCACAGAGGGAAGAAGGCACATGACTCCATGAAATTCACATTTGAGGAGTCCCCTCCCACAAGTGGCCCCTGTAGGTTGGGTGTAGAGCCTAGGCTAGACCCGTGTCAGGGGACAATTTAGAAGACTGCAGCGATGTTCCAGTTGAAAGAAGCAGGTTTAAATTAGGGGTGATGGCAATGAGCAACAAAGGAAAGGGGACATATAAGAGATATTTAGAGGACACAGTGGTCAGGGACAGAGCAAGCTGGTGGATCTAAGATAAACCCTGGACACCAGACTACAGGAGGACTACCCAGACCCTGGTGGACCTAGCAATGACAGGAAGCCCCTGGGTCATAGCCCCTCATTATGCACTGAGCATGGGAAGGATGGGAGAATTATCTGTCCCATGTAGGGGGTGAGGGAAGGTAACTCAGAATGACTCTGGGGCTCCTTCTCTCAACCTTTGTCTCAGGACACCCTGGAAGACATTAGGGAGGAAAAGGGAGCTAGATCTTTGCTAACCTGAGCTCTGGGTTACAACTCCTACCAACCTTTCAAACACATCACACACACACACTGTCACACACTCTTTTCATCACCTCTTAACACCTGCTCCCTATGCTCAAATTCCCAAGGGACACAGCACTCAGGAATCTTCAGCCTGCGTAGAAGAAAGATCTTAAACCTGGGCAAAGCCTTGAGCTCTAGGCCCATTCCCTACCTTTCGCAGTCGTATGCCCTTTGGAATTTAATTTATCCCTCTGGAACTCAATTTTCTCATCTGAAAAATAGGGCTGATAATACCTTGCTGAGCTGTCTTGAGGATTAGCTAGGATGCTTGTCAAGTGCCAGCAGATGCCCTGGCAACAGAAGTAACACCACCAACAGCTAACACTTACTGAATACTTTCCATGTGCCTGGCACAACTCTAAGCACCTTCCATGCTTTCTCTCCTTTAGTTCTCCCTATGTGGTAGCTACCCACTTTACAGATGAGAAACTGGGACTCAAAAGGGTAGGTAATTTATCTAAGATCATGTACCAGAGAGAGGCTGGGGGACAAACTCAGGAATTCTTGTTGCACCCCCTCATCACTCTTCTGATTAAATGCTCTGAGGAAGCACTGGCAATAGTGGCTACAGTGAGAACTTACTGTAGAATGACCTTACAGAATTCATTGTATACTTCTGAGGCCGTTTCCTTACCTGCAAAATGGACAATATATGAAAGCTGAGTCCCCTTGTGCTAAGTACCACCAGCGAGTTAAATACCCAGTTTAAACACCCTGCCCAGGCACCGGTGACTGCCGTCCCTCCCTGTCCACTTTGGCTTCCAGCTACAGGTTGGCTGTCACCATCAGCAATGCCTGGATCAGACCGCTCACCATGGAGGTAGAGGGGCCACGAAGGGCTGGGGCATAAAGATGCAGGCAGGCTGCCTTCCCACTTGGCATTTTCTCCTGGCACCTCTGTGGCCAGGCACTAAAAATAGCCTTTGGTGGCTCTTCAGCCAGCCCAGCTCCCCACCGAGGAGTCTCGCCCTGTATGGGCAGTGATCATCTGCTCCTTCTGACTGCTGTTGGCAATGAAAGCACGAGATTATCTCAGCAGAGGTTGTTGCAGAACGTAAGCTGGGCCTGCGAGGCTGGAGGGCAGTCATTGATCTAGCCTCCCAGCTGAGTGATCTCCAAGCCGGCTGCACAGGCAGGGGTGGCCCGGATCCTGGGGTGGGGGTAGAGGTGCTGGAGGAGGAGGATGGGAAGTGGGGGAGTGGAATGGAGAAACCAGGGCACAAGGAGGACAGCCAGAGGCAGGAGAAAGAAATAAGAAGGGGCCTAGGTATTTTCTTCCAAACATAGAACAGTATTGAGCCAAAACAAAGGGGGCAAGTCAGAGGCAGAAGAATTAGCACAGTCAAAACAACCACCTGTTGTTGGCAGACTGCTGCATCTTACGGATGTGCTAGTTGCACACTGCACCAAGGCCCCCAGGCCAGGGTGTGGTACGTGAGGCTGAAACTCTTATGGGCTGTGTTGCCCGGAAGAAGGGGCACCTGTCTTTAAAGACTAATTCACAAAAGGCTCCATATGGGTTAGCCTTGGCCCTGATCATTGGGCATGTGTGTATGCCCAGCAGAACATTAAGCAGATTCTATTCTCTCATTTTAATCCTCACAGCCCTGCTAGCTAGGTCTTAGTTCCCCATTTTACTGAGAGCCAAAGAAGTTCAGTCACAGGCAGGTACACAGAGCTCATTTGTAATAGAAGTGGATCTCGAACCCTGATCCCACCAAACAGAAAGCTTATGCTGTTTACCTGTGCCACTGGAGTCAGTTATAACCACGACCATTGACAAATTGACTGTTATGCCAGGCACTGTGCTAAACATTTTACATATGTTCAGTCCTCAAAATAACCACACAGGTAGGAAAGGTCATCTTCAAGTTGTGGATGAGAAAGCTGAGGTGCAGGCAGGTGAAGTAAATTGTTCAAAGGTCATTCATTTAGTGACCTAAATTCCATTTAGCCAAACTGGAATTCAAACCTGGGTTTCCCTACCTGAGAGCCCTTGCTCCTGACAGCTGTAACCCGGAAGTATCCAAGAGTTACTAGTCTTATTAAAAATTACTTAAAAACAGATCTGTACACCCCTGATCTACACCTGAGCCCTCCAGACATCCATAGAATCCTGGAAACTTGTCTTCATGGCACAGCTGATTCTACTTCCTTCATTCCCAACAATGGCACTTACTTCCCTCAGCTGACCGTGGAAGGCCAGGGGGACTGACCATCATTTACTGGGAATGTGCTGGGGGCATTTCCTCCCCAAGGATGCTCCATTTCAACCCAGTCTGGAGCACAACCCTTCAGCTTTTATCTTCCCCTAGGTATACCACAGACTTACAGAGGTCTGGGAGATGGGAAGGGTCCATGAAACAGCAAAGAGAATGATGTCAATGGGAATATTTGCCTTCCTAGCCTTTGAAAGTCTGTAGCCACTTCACCCTCAGGACCTCCTCACTATCCACTCTTCCCCATGGGCACTGGTACTCCGCCAGCTCCTGAAGATCCTTCTTTCTCCTCCTCCTCCTCTCCCCAGTCCCACCCCCACAATTCCCTATTAAAATCTTATGCAAGACAATATAACTTGATGTCCTTTCAGATTGTTCCTCATCTTCTTCTGCACCCCCAAAGGAGGTGACCCCCCAATGTATTAAGCAAATTTAATTCTTCTCCAATAATCAACTCTAGTTCCTGCTGTTGAAATGTATATTTTCCTCTCCACTTCATCCCTTTGATGTACTGTCACAAATGGAAGAGGCTGCTTTGAGAGGCAGTACATTCCCTACCACAGGAGTGAAGCAGAGGCAGGGAGAGAAATGTCAAAAATGTCATTCAACAGCACAGACTCTCAAGTCAGGCTGCCTGGGTATAAATACTTACTGTGAACAAGTGGTGACCTAGTGCTAAGCCTCAGTATCCTCATCTGGAAAATAGGAAGAATAATAATGCCCAACTCATTTGTTAATAATACCTACCAATGACCGCCAGGTATTAAAAGGATTGAATAAAATGATGTCCTTAAAGTGCAGATTAGAGTACCTAGAACATAGTAAACTTACAATAAATATTAACTATTGTCTTAGCTCAGGTTGCTGCAGCAAAATACTATAGATTAAGTGGCTTATAAACAACAGAAACTTATTTCTTACAGTTCTGGAGGTTGAAGTTCAAGATTAAGGTACTGGCTTATTCGGTTTCTGGTGAAAGACTACTTCCTGGTCCATCTTCTTGTGTCTGCACATGGCTTAAGGGAGAAGGGAGCTCTCTGAAGTCTCCTTTATAAAGGGCATTAATTCCATTCATCAGGGCTCTACCCTCATGACCTAATCACCTCCCAAAGGCCCCACCTCCATATACCATCACATTAGAGGTTAGGATTTTAACTTATGAATTTGGGGCAGACATAAACATTCAGTACATTGCAACTCTCATTTTTTTTGTTGATATATTATTTTCTCCAACCCTAAGACTTTCTAAAACTCTAATTTTCATTTCTGCTATACTATCAGGGCCTATCTCAGGACATGACACGTAGTAGGCATTTAAAAAATATTTTTTGAATAAAAAAATGACTAGAAGGATAGACAAACATAGATTAAATAAATAATAAAAGGATTGACCTATACATCAGAAGAACATCACAAATCATTCTTAGTTCTCCATGGTTTAATTTCAAACCATATGTGTTTTCTTGTTTGCCTGGTTGCAGACAGAAGAAAGTATAGTTGATTCTGCTCTAATGCCACATATGTGTTCTAAAAATCACTCTGCTATACAAAATCATGCACTAAAAATCACGAGGCTGATGGGGGATGGGGGATGGGGGATGGTATTAAGGATATGACATTCAAAAACTACCAATGACACAGGTTTGTTTTATTTTTAAGATAGGAACCTAATAAAAATGGTAGCAGTTTTCAACATATTAAATGATGAAATGAATAAATACAACAATCATTATGTCACTTTACCTTGAAAAAGACCTGCAGTTTGCTTATGAAGTGGTCGGCAGAACTATGAGTTACTGTGAAATGGGGTACCTGAAATTGGACCAGCTGGAACCCAGGTGTGGATGGGTGTGGGTCATACCACAGGCCATGAACTAAGGTAGCTTGTGGGTGTTTGGTATGTATTCTTATGTAGCTCCATTCAGCTGGGGTTTGGGCATTTACTTACTGTTTTTCACTAGGGAAAAGCACATTATGCTCACATTGTTCCCTATAAGTTGCATTAGAACAAATTCCTATTTTCAAAACAAACATTTTAGCAGAACAGACCATAGGTTGTTTTAATGTGTGTGTTTTCTTGCTTATTAGCCCTCTTCGTGTTTCTGCTTCCTACCAAAAGTGCACTAAATAATTTTCACCCCTTTCCTCCAATCATCCATGCTCTCAACAGGTGCCTTTCAGTACCAACTACATGCAGGCATTGGAAACACAAGGATAAAAGCACAGATGGTCCCTGACTTCACAGAGCTTACAGTCTAAAGACAGAAACGAAAAATAACCGAAACATCTCTATAGTACCTCAGATGATAAGTTTTATCCCTCGGTATTTCTAAGCTTAGTAATACCAAGTCCTTTTCCACGCTGCACACCAGCCTTCACTGTAATAAATCACATCCAAGGTTACAGTGATGTTTACTGCCCATGGTTCACAATGGGGGTACCTGGCCCCTATTGACATGGAGTGCCACATGGGCAGAAAGAAAACCCCGTGCTTCCTAATGAAAACTGACATGGTCTAAGAACCTGGAAGAGCACAGGAGGACTAATTTGGACAATCGGCTGTCTTGACAGGGTGTAAGTTTTCCCCATGTCCTAAGGAAAGATTGTTTTCCTTCTGGGAACTTTACACAACACAATGGCAATTGATCACTCCCTTTTTAAAAATCTTTCATAAGCTTTCCATTTTTCTTATTCAGAAAAGTCTAGTATGATCTGACTCTGGCCTAGCTCTCCGACCTATTTCCAGCCACACTAACTCTCTTTGTTCCTTATTACATTGCCTCTTTTGGGCCTTTGCACCTGCTATTCCCTCTGCCTGGAATACTCTTCCTTAGGCTGATTCACTCTCATCCTCTCCTCAGAGTCCTTCCCAGTTGTGATCTCATCAAAATGTTTGTTGTATTCGTAGCTTTGATCATAATCTGTAATTACCTCATGTTTCTTATTGCTACTGTAACACATTACCACCATTTTTCATGGCTTTAAGCAACACAGAGGATTTCTCGCTTGGTCCTAGAAATTAGAAGTCTAAAATGTGTCTGCAGGACTATGTTCCTTCTAGAAGTTCTGAGGGAGAATCCTTCTCCTCGTCTCCCCCAGCTTCCGGAGGCTGCCCTCGTTCCTTGGCTTCTGGCTGCCTTCCATCTTTAATTACATCAGTCCAGCCTCTGCTTTTCTCATCATACCCTCTTCTCTGACTGTAACCTTACCACCTCTCCTTTCTAAGGACTCATGCTATTGCCCAGACCCACCCAGAGCATTCAAGTTAACACCCCATCTCAAAAATGTATAACCCCATTACATCTTTTATCATGTAAATGAAACTTCAGGTTTGGGGGATTAGTATGGACATACTAAGGTGGGGGGGCATTATTGCGCTACCATACTTTATTTATTTCATTACTTGTTTACTGTCTCGCTGCTTCACTCAGAGTCCCATGAGAGAAGGTACTTCTTTGTCTTTGTCACTGCCGTTTCCCCAGAACCCAGCATAATGCCCGGCACATAATAAGGGCTCAGTAAATATTTGTAGAGTAAAAGAGTTGATAGGTGAGAGTTTGAATAAAACTATAATCTTCTTTTTAAATTATATATATAAAATACTCTATATTCTAGTTACAGGGCGAGAGTACCAAATTTGCTCTAAGAAATTGCAACTAGCTAGCTGTTTGACTTTGGGCAAGTTGTATCACCTCTCTGAGTCTCCATGGCTGTATTTGTAAAATTGAATGCAGTAAAAAATACCTTCGAGATATTATAGGTATTAGATAATATTATGACTAGGAAAAGTACTTGGAAACTATAAAGCATTAGCAGTTATGATAATTACTGTTACAAAGATTATAGATGAGCAAGGCTGGGTCTAATGGGGAAATTACATACATAAATAACTAATGCAAGATATACGTATGCTTTATTAGGGTTAGTGTGTACTGAGAAAGGTTGTAGAATATAGCAGGAAAGGGGAGCTAGAGAAGATGTAGTTATGAATATTCTAAAGTGACCCAAATAGTGGCACAGAATGGCAGAGAATAGGAAGGAATAAGACTGTTGCCAGGAACCAAATTTAAATAAATCCCCGAGAGCAGCAGAGGCAGAAAAGGGAGATGCTAGAGGACCCATTTGCAATGACCATCTGGCTTGTTAAAATTGATTAAAGGTAAAAAGAGAAACAGAAATCTATGTTTGTGGCATTAAATTATTCCTCAGACGAGTGGGTCTGTGAATTGCAGACTTGCCTTGCTTCAATCTCTGAACTATCCAAAGACATGATTTCAATTTATAAAGAAAATTTATTTTAAAATTCCAGTAAAAGTAGGCTTCATTGAGAAATGTTCAACATTGCTCAATTTATTAAATCCCTTTTTTATGTGTTAGGAAGGACAATGTGGCCAAAATAAAACAGGCTTTGCTTCGCGTCCTAACTAGGGAATAGGGACAAGGGTGTGCATTGTATTCATCATAAACCCTTTTTAAATGTTAAGCATTTTGCAATAAATTCTGAAGGAAAAAAATAATTAGTCTTTAGAGTGAGAGGGATCTTAATGCAGGTGTCAGTTCCACTGCCTTGTGGCTGTGTGATCTTGAGCAAGTTATTTGCATTTAAGAGCTTCAGTATTATCTTCTGCAAAATGGCAATAACCATGAATACCTCACAGGTGATTGTGAGAATGAGATGTAGCACTGACAATATTCCCTCTTATTCCCATATCACAATATTCCCTCATATCACAGAACCTGCCACAGAGCAAGAAGTCAATAAATGTTGGTTCCTTACTGTACAAGAGAGAAGAGAATCACTCAGAGAAGTAAATCCTGGTGGAATTTCAGATGCTCTTGTGCCATAGCGATATAATGAAAATACTCCCTTCTCTAAGCCTATTTTTTCTTCTAGGAAACATGAGTTTTCATCTAAGACCCAGGAATAGCCAAAAATGCTCTCTTGTCTGCCAGCTTCAACCAACAGGTATAGCCACCTGGATACATCATTGTAAAGGATTCTGAAGCCATATCTGATTTACTGGGGAAGATTGATTAGCAGTGCCTGCCATGAGCAAGGCTGTGGTGGCACACACTTCATGTTTGCTGTCTGAGGTTTCTGATCGCTGAAAAACACAGACAGGTTTGCTTCATGATAGCCTCCTCTTCTAACAGTTATAACACACACACACACACACAACATCATCACCACCATCGTCACTACCAATTCTTCAGGCAAAATTAATACCTAGCTCTTCTGTATTTTCAGAGCTATGGGTAAATAGCTCCACTCTCTCACTGTTGCCTTGGTTTGATGTTGGTATTTGTGTATGTGCCTCTCTGTTCCATCAGGCCCTAGTTCCCTGAGGGCAGTGGCCAAGCCTTAATCATTTTTGTAAAACCAAAGAGACAGGGTATTGTAATAGCATAAGCATCTGCTTTGCTTCACCTTCTGGCTCCACCAGTCCAAGAGCCCTCAGGCCTCAGACAAGTCATTTTACTTTCTGGATCTCAGTTTTCTCGTCTGTAAAGTGCAATGATAGCTCCTTGTATAAGGTATGGGAGCCAAAGTGGGATTGGGATTGAGAGACCAAGTGGAAGGTTACTCCAGAATTCAGAGAGAGGAGAAAAAGGCCTAGAGAGGCACTAGAATGGACAGTGTATCAGATCAGACACAGAGCACCAGGTCAGATCTAGCCTGAGACCGGATAAGCTGGCACCACCCCTGGGGTGAGACCCAAGAAGTGAATGGAGTCAGATTCTTGGCTGAATGCACCTCCTGCCTTTTTCCTGTGCCTCCTTGTAAACTCCTCTTCAATGTTCAAGTGTTATGAATGATCAGGTCTGAGGATTGATGAGAATGTTGATTCAGGTCGGAACAGGGTCATGGGGCTGGTTTTGATAACAAGGCAACTGTCATGCAAAGCACAAGTGATGAGATGATTGCTGCTCCCAGGCGCTGCCCTTGCTCCTCCCAGAGGCATCGCTCTGGGTCTCAGCAGACTGCAAGGATGGAGGAATCTTCAGTAGAGAAGCCACTGTTCTCCAAATGGGCAGTTTATTGCTTCCAGGGTTATAGGACCTCCTGGAGTGTGAGTGAGTCAGGCCTGGCCAGAGCCTGCCACAAGGGGGAGCCTAAGAGACTGCGGCTGAGGGTGGTGATGGAAGCCAGGTGAAGGGATAGGAAGGAGCAAGGGATACCTGAGGAGGTATGCTGTGTCCTGGGGCACACTGGAGTACCCTCAGAGGAAATGCTCTGTTTCAGGGCTGGTGCTGGGCTTACATGGCAACAGGCAAATGCAGGAATGGGGCATGATGCAGGTAATGAGGACAGGTGTCCTGTAGGGCCAACTCTGCCTTTTCAGCTTCATTTGTAGGGGAGGGTCGCGGAGGGTTTAAGCAGCAGGGTAGGGCAGAAGCAGGGGGCTTGATAAAGGCCTCTTAAAATAGTAATATTATTTCCCACAAGTATACCTTAAATTCATGCACAAGGGAGAAACAAGATTCCATTCCACTTAGAGCTTGTTCTTCTTAATGTTGATGAGTTGTAAGATGAGCATTAGTGGGACATAAAAATTATGATCATGATAACAATAATAAAAAGCATTTAAATTTGTATAGCACTTCATACTTTACAGAATGCTTTCTCATTCATTAGCTCATGCGAGCCTCATAATTGCTCCCTGAGGAAGGCGAGATGACTGTCATTATCTCATTTTACGGGTAAGGAACTGTCTCAGGGAGGTAAAATGACTGGTCCAAGATCACATGGTTGATGGGGCCAGAGATCTTTTGCCCAAGTCCAGGGCTTTTCCAGTAGTCTTCAGGCAGAGGTCAGATTCTCCACAGATCTCTTCCTTGTTCACTATCCTGCAATTGTCCCTTTCAGGGACAGCCTGAAAGATGGCAGATATCCCAGTGAACCCTAGTAGATGGGCCAGCAACCCCACAGTGCAGCTTCCAGTGGACCTCTGCTAACAAGGGAAGATTTGTCCCATTAGATGTGAAACACACTGCTAGGCACATTCTCCACCAAGGTACTAAGAATGTAAGCAAGGCTAAGTGGGGACGTTTGAGGGTTCCGCCTCGCTCTGTAACCACCGGGGACCACACTGATGTCAGCTTTAAAGACAGCTGCATATTTTGCCATTCAGGAACAAAGTTTCTGAAAAGGACAGATATCAAAGCTAGGAGAAACCATGCAGGGGGAAAAATGGAGAGACTCAAATGGAGAGATAGAGAAGGGGTGGGTGAGAACAGAGAGGGTGGGATTTGGAGGAGAACAGGGAAGAGAGCAAACAACGGAGAGGAGGTGAGAGGAGGAGAGGAGAGAAAAAGCCGGTTCAAGAGCAAAAGAAGTAGAAGGGAGAGAGAGAAGGATGGAGGGAGCGAGAGAAAGAGAGAGTTTTAAAGTAGCAAATTCGAAAGCATTTATTTTTAAGAGAGTGGCTTAAATATCTTATTCTCCAGTCCCCAAAATGTAAATTTTCCTTTTCCTCAGGAGTTGATCAAGCTTTAACCAATTCTAAGAGCTGAAGGGCTTGGCTAAACTGCACAAAGAATGTGTCCAATGAAGCTGACCTCTGTCCAGCAGCTATATAACATCGGCAGAGGACAGGAGATTAACGAGGCTGTCCTCACTCAGGCAAGGAAGCCAGTCTTACACAAAAGCAGCTCGATCATGTGCTCCCTGGCAGGGCAGACAGCTGTGCCCAGACAAGGAAGAAGGGCCCACAACGTTCCAGCAGTTTGCGACTCGGGAGGCCAACAAACCACCTCTGGCACTTGCTCCATCTCTCCTGCTCCAGCAACCATACAGAGGATGTGGGAGGTTTACAGGCTGGATTCTCATTGGCTGAGAGGCTGGTGGGTGGGGCAAAGGCCCAAGGGGAAGAGTTATCCTGGTTGCTGGTGAGCATGGTATGGCCACTTGAGTGGACTTGCTCCTACGAGATGGTCATAGATTTGATAATTGCTCCAATAACAAATACTGTTACTTCCTTTTATCTGGTCTTTACTATGTCCTAACACTTCATTAGAATCTTGTTCCAACTATTGCCATGTAACAAATTACCCCCCAAAATTCACAGCTTAAAAGAACTCACAGTTTCTGTAGGTCGAGCAGGTATAGTTTGTCTCTACTTCACCATTACAATGTCTGGGGCCTCAGCTGGAAAGGCTCAAAGGCTGGAATCACCTGGGAGCATCTTCACTCTTCATTCATGTAGTTGATGCTGGCTGTTGCCTGGGGTCTTCACTGGGACTACTGGCAAGACACTTACATGAAACCCTTTCATGTGGCCTGTACTTCCTCACCCCATGGTGGACTTCTTACGTGAAAACACAGATTCAAGGAGATGGAAATTAGATTCTGGCTCTTGATGGGGGCAGGGTGGGGGTGGAGGGGGCAGGGAGAGGGGGTAGTAGTGGTAAGATTCTGGAAGATCATGTCAGATGAGAGATATTACTGTGGCTGTCTTTGGAGAATACAATCTGCCACAGCTTCTAACTTTTTTTTTTTTTTAAATCTTAAATCACGGCACTAATTCTATAAGGCAGCATTATCCCCCATTTTAGGGATGAGAAATCTGATCTTAGAAATACTAAGTAATTTTCCCAAAATACCTTAGCTAGCAATTAGTATAGCAGAGATTTGACCCAAAGCAGATTCTAAAGCTCTTGCTCCTTAAAACTACATTTTACTGCTTTTCTAAACCAAGAATAAAACTGACAGCTGACACACAGCCCGCGCAGCCCTTATTACATGCCAGACACGGTCTTAAGCAGTTTTTGCTCTTTACCTCATTGAAAAATAGAATTGCTGCTATTTGTTGAGATTACTATGTGCAAAGCATTGTGTTAAGTACTGCAGATCTAATATCTCCAATCCTCAGAAAAAGCGCCATAAGTGGCAAGTTATTATACCTATTTAATAAAAGAGGAAACTGAAGAGAGAGATGATGTAACATGTTCAAGGTCACAAAGCTAGGAAGTGCCATAGCTGAGAATCTACCCTGTATTATCTGAAACCAGAGCATGTTGGCAGGCAGTGCACCCTGAGTGGGCACCATTGTTTCTGCACCTGATTATGAGAGTGGAGAGATACAAAGGATTAGTTCCAAGTGGTGCAAACTTTGCTGTAGGAAGATGGCTAACAAGTTAGAGAAGTCTGTACAAAACTGGACACAGCCATCTTTTTCTGAATTCTAAGTAATTTCAGGGCTTTAAGATACCGGATGATAACCTTACCTTTTCTGAGCTAGCAAATCCATGGTGGTAAGAAAGTAAAAGTATCCCTGCCCTCAAGGGACTCCCAGTGCAGAGTAGAATATAAGAGATACAAAAATAATTAAATGTATGGAAGAGATTATGAGAAGTACTGGGCTCAAGTATGAGAAAATATTTATTGAAGCAAGAAAAGGGAACAATCTCTCTAACAAAAGAAATCAAGGAAGGCTCTCTGGAAGAAATGGCATTTGTGTGGGATCTTAAAAGATGAATAGTATTTCATAGCACAGATTAGAGAACAGAACATTACTTTTACCCACCTCCCACTTGATCCCTTAGCAGAGTCTTAGGTCAAAGAACTATCTAATTAGAGAGGGTTAAAATATACTAGTGTGTGAATGATTAATTGCCTCATGAGATATTTTTACATGGCAACTCAGAGGAAACAAAGAGTTTTCTTGGCATAAGGGTCATATGCCCTCCTGGGGAAAATGTTGAAGGAGACCTTGTAAGCTCTAACCAAGATCCCAAAATGCTGAATTTTAGATCCCATCCTATTTTTATACAATAAGGTAAGATTACATAACCTAGGCCCCTTACAGTTCAAGGATGGACATTTCCAAAGACACATAACCCACACTGGGAGAGCAATCAGTAGTCTAAAAGGAAAGCTATTCATCTCCATACTGGGCAGAGACCCTCAAAGGTCATCTAGTCCAATCTGGCAGTTCTAGCCAGCTTTTGATCTAGACAGCTTGCTATGTGACCTGAAACAAGTCATTTAATTTTGATAAATCTCAGTTTGCACAGCTGTAAAATAGGAAGATTTTGAATTAAAATTTAAGGTAGGATCCCAGTCTTCTACTAGCCAGGCATTACTTGAGAACTCCATCTAAGGCATCATATATGATTTATGCATACTTATAAAAATCCGTAAAAGACAAATATAAGCAATAACATGCCAACATCTGGCTCAATCCACCTTTTCTTAAGATAGTTTTACTATCATTTGAGTTTATAAGATGCCCTAGGGATTTTTAAAGTGTCATGAAAATGCAAATGCTAGAGGTTTATATTCTTTTTTTTTTTATTTACAAAGGAAAAAGGAATTTTCTCTAAATAGCCAAGAAAGTTGAGGCAAAATAAAACATAAGATGCAAAAAAAAAAAAAAAATACATGGATATCTTAAAAGCATGTCAAAAATTCGTTATGGAGGAAAATGATATAAAACATAAATTAAGAAACCATAAAATCAGCTGATGCCACAATTATACTCAGTAGCCCAGGAATGCCAATGACCTAATAACATTTATGAGACATGAGGCAGAGGATTAAAAGTTTGAGATACAAATATATCTTCAGCAACTTTCTGTTCATAGTCTTCAGAGAGCTGTGTAAGAAGTTCTTAAAACTGGGAAATGCGAGAGTCAGGCTGTGGAAGTTTCTGTTGATCTTTCCTGGTGTGGTATGCTGCTGTTGCTGTTGATGATTCTGGGGCAGGGAGAAGGTAGGGGGATGGCCATTGGATAATCCTCCTCATTTTTCAGAATGACTATTCCTTGCTCCATAGGAATGGAGCAAGGTTGCTATCAAAGTCAGGAAGCCAGTTTAGAATTTTCAGCCCTGCATTTACTCACTAAATGACCTAGGCAAGTCACAAAACCTCTGTGACCTTCAGTCTGGGCCTAAGTAAAATGAGAATGTTATGAGGGTTAAATGATGAAATCCTGTGAAAGCTCTTTGGTGTTTGGTCCTCAGTGTGCAAATTTAGACCCCTTCGAATTATTTTTATGGAGTAAGGAATGGTTTAATCAATCCATAAGTAAAAATATTTACAGTTATTTTAATTAGTCCAAGAGGGGACAGGAGGTTAGACTGCTCATCAAGGAGGATTGGGAAAGTACCCGGAAGCTGGGCATGGGCCAAGAGATGATCCTCCTCCAGGAGGTTATGAAATCTATTTTGCCTGGAGATTTTGGAAAAATGGTTATTACTCTCCCAGCATGGCAGGCTACAGCAAGAAGGGGGTGGGACCCTGGTGGCTACTAGGATTATATAAATCTCTAGGCTTTCCTTCCTCCTTTCCCTCCTTTGTATGCAATGGAAGAGCTGCTTCAGTGCACTGGCCACCATACCCCAGCTCCCCAGTCTCCCCAGATTCCTCTACACACCACACCCCATCCCCAGTCTGACACTAGGGCTCTCGACCAATCAGAAGTAATGGTTAAAATTCCAACATTCAGGACCAATGTCTGCTAATAGACAATTAGAGTGGATGCCTGCTTTCTGGACAATAAGCCCCCTCTAGCTTCCATAGCAATATAGAATTTGTGTGGGATAAAAAGGGACAGGATAATAGCCCTCAGGAATAGCATCAATGTGTACGTAGAAGTTAGATTGGTCACAAACGATTTCAGAAAGTCTGTGGTAACCTCTTAAAATCATGTTATATCACATTAAAATAGCCAAATCTTGGGTTTTGAGGGATAAATGAGAAGATTTGACAACTCTTTGCATTTGTCCCACCTATCCACCCCAACTGGATGAGCAGAAGCTGACAAGCAGCCATTCCATTTATGTGGGATAAGAGGTGTACGATTCACCACAGTCATACCTGCCCACCTTTGCATCATCTAAATCAGCGGTCCCCAACCTTTTTGTCATCAGAGATTGGTGCTCCTGTGAGAATCTAATGCCTGTTGATCTGAGGTGGAGCTGAGGTGGTGATGCTAGCTCTGGGGAGTAGCTGCAAATGCAGATGAAGCTTTGCTCCCTTGTAGGCCACTCACCTCCTGCTGTGTGGCCCATTTCCTAACAGGCCACAGACTGGCAGTGGTCCATGGCCTGGGGATTGGGAACCCCTGATCTAAATGACATGTCTGGCATCTGCGTACAGGTAGTTTGAAATCCTGGAGACTAAGGTTATAAGTCCTAAATTAATAGATCTAGGTTTTAATCTTCTCTACCATGTATTGACCTTGACTAGGCTTTGAGCAAATTTCTTTTATTTTTTTCATCTTTCCCTGAAAGAGGCCTGTTGAGCAAACTTTTTAACCTCTCTTAGCTAAAGCTTCCTCATCTTAAAAATAGTCATAAATTAGTTTCTAACCTATGGGTCGTCGTGAGGACTAAGTGAGACAATGCATTTAGTGTGAGCACAGGACATAGCAGTCACTCACTAAACTTTAACTATCATCATTACAGCCACTATCCTAATGCTATTACTCCTCACTCACTAGGGATTTTCCATGCATGTCATTGAGAAAGATTGAGAACATCTGGACCAGTGTTCATCCACAATTGACCTGTACACCAGGCATGGTTCCCCCATCACTCCAAGTAAAAAGATACAAACCCTACCCATACTGGGCAAGAAGATTGTGGGGAGGCTTCTGCATTGGGTTGAAAGACAGATTATAGTTTCCTTTTATCAAGAAGATTCAGTGGAATAGCTGGCACTTTTTATATCTCATTTCATTAAATCTTCACATCAACTTATGAAATAGTTATTATTGTCTCCACCGCACAAATGAGGAAACTGAGACTCAGAAAGTTCATGTAACTTGCCAAAGGTCCCAGAGTGGTGGGTCAGAACTAGAAGCCAAGACTTCTTTCTGTCACTTCTCAGGAGAGATGTTTCTTATTTGATTGCGGAAACTTCTAGAGTTTCCCAAAGTGGCATTAAAGCATGGCTATACGTAGTTAAGGTCAATTGTTAAACAAGCAAAATGCATGCTTCCTGGATGGATATAATAGTCCTGTTCTTGAGCACAAGGGCATGGTCCTAAGGGCCAGGCTGAACTGAACTGAACTAGACTGGACTGGAGTGGACTAGATTATTTCCTGGAGCCCACAGGATTAGTCTGTATATCCTTTGTGTATCTAAGTACTTAACACAGTACTTCTCTGAGCCTTAGTTCCCTCATCTGTAGAAGGGAATGATAATTGTACCTGCCTCCTACCGATATTATGAGACTAAATAAGTTTCTATATACAAAGCTCTTAGAACAGTCCCTGCCACATAGTAAGTTCTATAAATATGTTGGCTGTTACTATTATCATTGATGTGAAGTCCACACCCTTTTCACTATTTTATCCTGCCTTCTATACTAGAAGGTTGATTGTTTAATATAAAAATCTAATTCAAATGTAAAAGAAGGATGGGGAAGAGAAAGGAAAAAAGGGCAAAATCTGACTCCAAGATGGAAGATAGGATTACAGTCAGGTTACCATGTAGATAGTATTGCTATAGGGCAGTCCAAGCAGACAACATGAGAGGGGATGGAGTAGAGAAGTAGAGTATTAAAATCCACTAGGAAAAAACTTCATTTCCCTACATGCCTAACCTCATCACCCCTCCTGGTTATCTCACTGGTTCTCACCTTTGATGCCCCTTCAGATGAAGCAAAAGGCGGAGAGACCAAAGACCAAACACAAAGAGCAGAGGAATTAATAAGGTATAGACACAGCAAGGAAGAAAACCAAGAAAACCCAAATTACTTCTGGGGATCCTGAGGGAGTACCTGGAGGGGACAGTATGGAGCCCCACGAGAACTTGGAGATAAAGGAAGGCTCCTTTCTGAGACTCAGAATGCAGTCATAACACTCATTGTCTAAGCAGAATACCTGTAGATAATCCATAGACAACTTCTTTTGACCTGCTCTATGAGGCTAAAGCTACCCTCTCCCCTCATTTAAAATCTAAGATCACTGGGGTATAAAAAAGCTTCCAGTCACTCTGCCGCCTCCTCCCCCACGAGGCTCAATTCAGTAATTAATATAAGGAGCCCATGTAGTGGGCATAATATCCAAGTTCATTTAAAGTGGGAGCTTCTTGGGCCTGCTTGGGCCTGCTTCAGGGTGAACCCTATAGTGGGAACATGCTGTCAGCTTTGGAGTAGGGAAGGGAGGAGAATGAAAGGGCCAGCAGTTCTTGCCTGTTTCCCTTGCAGGCTGTGAAGGTGCATCCTGGCTTGGCCGGCCTTCTCTCACAGGCCACATTCTTGACTGCTTCTGAGACCTCAGTACTGGAGAAGGTCACATGCAATTTTCCTAACCCAGGCAAAGACTTCTCTGACTGGTCACTATGACCCTTTTCCCAGTCCCTGTGTGCCACCTTCGGCTTCATTCTGCCTGCCCCTGACCCCTAGAGCTGCTCCTCATTGTTAGCATGTGGACCCACCGTGGGCCTGGTCTTTATCAGGTGGCTCACACCTGGTGCTCAGAAATTCTGGGAAGGCAGCATCCTCAGTCCAGGTCCCTTTCTTTGCTACCCCACCTTTGCAGTAGCCAGCCATGATCTCCTGCCCTTTAGACTTACTGGATGCAAGTTGGGTATCAGGGCAAAGTGTCCCCCAAATTTTACGAAGACATACGGAGTTCTCTGAGTGGTTGCATGGAAGCCCTCTCCCTAAGCACCTGGAGAAATGGACGAGGCTGTACCTCAGAGCTCACTGAAGGCTCCCTCCAAAAATCCGTTCCAAATTTCCCTAAGTCACTATGATTCTTTAAACGCTGGGATCTGTGGACACCATACCTAACCAGTCTCACCTTCACTTTGGAACTGACAGAATTGGACACCATTTCTCACAGAATTTTAGTAGAAACAAAGACGGGAAGAGTCCTCTTTTAACCTCTGTGACACAATTCAAATCTGAGCAGGGTAGGGTCAACATGACCCGTGGGTCAGCAAGACTTGCACACAGTCACACAAGAAGTATTTCATTTTCTAAAGAAAGAATGTGTCCAGAAAACGTAACATTAACAATAGCAATGGTGAGTGGTACCTTAATGCATGCTTGTTATATTATTCTCTGCAGTTTTGAAATTTCCTGAAAGAAAGAAAAAGAAGTTTATGTCAGACAGAAGAGGAAAAATATTGAAGAAAAAGAAGCACTGAGGAGACTTCACTGGAAGTTTCTGTTCTGTTCATTTATTCATTGATTCATTAACGCAACAAACATTTATTAAGCACATAAATACTGAGTTGGGTGCTGAGACCATACTCTCAAGGAGCACATGGCTCTTACATGGCACATACTTTTAATGCTCCAGCATCCCAGTGTGCATGCATTTAACTTAAGCAGTGTGGTAGGCAAAAAAAAGGGTTCCCCAAAATATCCATGTCTTAATACCCCGACCTATAAATACGTTACCTTACGTAGCAAATAGAGACTGCAGATGTCATTAAGTTAAAGACCTTGGAATGGAAACATTATCCTGAATGGTTCAGGTGGGCCTGATGTAAGCACAGGTGGAAGGATTCAGGAGACTCAGGGGAAGAGCTAGGAGGTGGGAGCCCAGGTCTGGGTCATGTGACTACTGGCCTTGAAGATGGAAGGGGCCAGGAGACAAGAAACGTGGGCAGCTTCTAGAAGCTGAAGAAACACAGGGACTTGATTCCCCCACTGGAGCTTTCAGATGTAACACAGCTCTGCCAGCACCTTGATTTTAACCCAGTGAGACACATTCTGGATTTCTGATCTCTAATACTGTAAGATAAATTTGTGTTCTTTTAAGCCATTAAGTTTGTGGTGATTTGTTACAGCAGCCATAGGAAACTAATATGAGCAATTTCAACTAAATCATTCAATAAGAAAAGGTAGAGGAAAAAAGAGATTAAAAATAATATAATATGAAGATTTTAAATAGGGTAGCAATTCTGCCCATCCTTCTGCTAACAAGGTATGCCCAGAGCAGACCTGAGTGTGTGTTCTATATTAGGTCTCAGTTGTAGTGTGAGCACTTGCCACACTTATAGCTTTTGGGGACTTTCAGGGACACTGCTAACTCTGTGGAGCTTTCCACATATTTCTTGATTTTCGAACATAAGATCTATACAAGCAACATTATTCTGTTGGAACTGAAAGGCAGTTGAATCTAGTGGTTAAAGACTTGGACTGTGGAGTTAGACAGACTTGAGTTGAGCCCTCCTCTGACCCTTACTGACTGTGTAACTTCAAACTATGGAACCTCCCCAAGCCTCAGTTTCCTCACCTGTAAAATGGAGAACTAATGGTGCCTTCCTCATACTTTGTGGTAAGGGTTTAATCAAATAACGTGTACAAAGTACCTAGCGTATATTAAGCTTCTGATAAATAATTGCAGTTAGTAAAATTGAAATTATCATTGGGATTATCCAATCGTTGGGACAGAATTGCCCTCCAAAGGCTAATTTGCCTCCCAGATAATTTGCCTGCCTCTAGTACCCTTCGCATAAGCTCATTATTAACAAGTTTCCCAATCTTGTTTGTTTAGTAGGCAAAGTCTTACAAGAAACAGGATCCTATGGGGGAAATAATGAAAAGTCCTTGGTAGTGAAAAGAATGCATCTAAAGGACCTCGTTATTTTATAAATACAATTCATCTGACATACAAAAAGGGAAACTCAGGCTCAAAGACAGCACCACAGGAGGGCAGACATAGGACTAGAACTTTCTGGCTTCCCAGCCCCCTTCCAGCCTTTCTTTCCAGCATGACACATACATACAGACCACGTCTAATTACAAAGATGCTTCAAAACTACAAAATCAGACTATTCAGATCGCTGGTTACCCTGTCTCAAACCAGGATGAACACGAGTATTTATTACTCTGTCCCTTAGTGATTTGTACATCTCCATTTTCCCAAATCTGATTTCTGAAATGCAAATTTAAAGTTTCAGATACCAAAAGGAGTGTCTTTTCTGTGTGTCCAATATATTCCAACATCCTCCGGTCCTGGCTAACCTAGTAACCCTAAACTTCAACTTTTGCCTGAAAATCCTACTCATGTTTTAGTATCAGTACATAGAATACTTTTTAAGTGAGAAATTTTACACTGGAAAAACTCAAGTCATGCCTGGTTGATTCAAAATGCCAGTGACATTCAGTCAACACCATACTTTCTCCTTTCTGATGTCATTGCCAAAAATTGCCAGAAAAGTTTTAATCCCAGACTGCCTCCCTTGAATGCTGGGAGGATGAAATACATAATGGTCATGAAATGCTTTAAAACCTGTAAAGTGCTGAGGAAGAATAATTTCAGCAGCAATACTTGTGAGGCACTTTAGAATTCATGCAAGGTTATAAGCTCCTTTACTTCATAGAGTAAGCTGGGCTAGAAAATGTCATTCCATTTTGCAAGTGCAAAAAAGGAGGGGTGACCAAGGGGTTTTACCCATGACGCATACTTGACGGGTGGCTTATAAATTCATAATTGGATAATTCTAGTTGTTACCATCTCCTTAATTTAATCAGATAGAATATTTTAAAGCCTGCAGCTCATCATCTCAAGCATGGCAGCTGTGCAATGAATGTTCCTTGAAACTGATTTCCACTAGTAGTGGAATTCCAACCTCTCTCCAAGTGATGGGTAACTTTCTAGGAACACCATGGAATATAGAGGAATAGAGGAGGAAAGGTGTGTGACCTCCTTCCAATAAACCAGGGATTGTCCACTATTCACATCAGTATGTCATGATTGGTAGTGAAGTGTGTATACTTTTTCATGTGATAGCTTGTAACACCATCTGATTGATGTTTGCTGATGATTTCCTCTTTAGAGTAGATTTAGGTTTACTCCTATAATAAATGTCACTCACTCTCTAGAGTTCAAATATGCTTTTCTGGAGGAGGGCAAAGGGTGAAGAAGGTATGACTAGGCTGTATCTTTGTTTGCCCCCTTAGGCTCATCTTCAGGTCCTGGTTTTGGAGCTACCGATATTAAAAGGCACTGGAGTTCTATATAATGAAACTCATGTACGAAAACATCCTGGGTAGGCTATTTCCTACACACCCACCTACTGGCACCGTGTGTCACGGGGTGAAGGAAGAGGCCTGGACAATGCAGAATTAGGGCTGGTGAGACTTTTCTGTAGAGGATAATCCTGAGGAGCAAAGAGAGCGCAGTCCAGCAACCACTGACCAAATGGTGTCTAACAATATCATAGTTCCCTGGCAAGTAGGTGAATGAGCCTATGGAAACTCTAGCCCCTAAGAGCAACATCACAGTCCCCAGTGAGACTCTCAGGTATGGCTGGGAGCCCAGGAAGCATCCTCCAGCCCCTCCCCACCACCGATTCAGTCAGGCTTTCTCCATCTAATGTCACCTGCTTTTCAGCTGCTTAAATGCTATTTTTTATCTCCTCTCCCACTCTGCCTGTTTTCAAGATTATGCCTTATTAAAAACTTCTCCTTGTAGCTTTAGTGTACTGTCCAAGGGAATAAAACCAGACACATGTGCTTAATCCACTACTTTTGCCTAGAACATTTGCCTTCACACATGAAATGCGAGCCCTTGGGAGACCTCTGGGGGAGCCAACACTCAAACATCACAGTGGGACACTGGGTCTCTGGACTCTTCCCACTAATAAATCAGAGTCTGCCATCTAAGGCCTTCCTCCCGATTTACATCACATTGTCTCCAGATGGAATCATGGGTGTGCCCCAGGATGATTGCAATAGTAATGAAAATACTGAAGTACTTTCCTGTTCATCCTGAGCAGCCAAAATTCCTAATCCCCACAACTCCCCTCCCCCAAACACCCTGGCCCCTACAGATGTCCCCTGGCTGTACTAGTTTGCTAGGGCCACTGTAACAGATGCCACAGACTGAATGATTTAAGCAACAGAAGATTATTTTCTCACAGTTCTAGAGGTTAAAAGTATAAGATCAAGGCATCAACAAGGTTGGATTCTTCTGAGGTCTCTCTCCTTGTTGCAGGTGGCCATCCTCTTCCCGTCTCTTCACAGGGTCTTCTCTCTGAGTACACCCCGGCGTCTCCTTATGTATTCTAATATCTTCTTCTTAGAAGGATACCAGTCAGATTGGATCAGGATGCATTTACCTAAATTACCTCCTAAAGGCCTTATCTCCAAATTCAGTCACATTTCTGAAGTACTGGGGGTTAGGAGTCCAGCATATGGATTGGGAGCAAGGTGGGGCATCAAGGGGTGGAGAGGAACTACACAGTCAACCCTCCACGGGGCCTCCCCTGATTCTGGCCCAGAATTCCGACTGCTCTGTTCCCCTGCCATACCTGTGGTCACATATCTGGAATAGCAGCTCTGAACTTGCCACATTCTTCATTTCCCCTGCAAGCCAGGACTATAAAACTAGTCCTGCCTGGCAGGGGATGGGGTGGAGGTGGGAGGCCCACCCTTTCTGCATAATTGGGTACCACAAAGCCCTTTGTGTTTAGTGTCATATCTGTATGTGCCCCCTGCTAAAAATATTTTACCATAAAAATGAAAACAGTATATACTGTATACATGTATTGTGTATGACTCTACAATAAAAATTCTCATTTATTTTCTTGAAGATTTGGCCTACCTTGTTCGCATTTCTAGATTCAGTTAGAAAAGGTAGTAAGAAATCTTCAGACAATGGCCATTTATACCCCAATTAGAGGGACCTTAACAAAATGCCCAGAGGGTAGCAACCTTCATGGGAGAGCACAGTGGATAAAAGTAGAGGTTTTGGAATCAAATCAAATAGACCTTCATTTAAATTCTGCATCTATGATTTACTAATTGTGTGACCTTGAGCAAACTGCTGAACCTCTTGGTTTCCTTGTTTATAATAATACGTGGCTCATGAGACCACTGTGAAAAACAAGGGAAATAGGGCACACACAGCATCTGCACTAGGTCTACACAGGTCAGTGGTTGCTGGAGAAATGTAGGCTCCCTCCCACCCCGTGGGACCACAGACCTACAGAGGCTACACTAGCACCCCAAGAATCGCACTGCTCCCCAGCTCTATTCTTAATAAAATCCTCCATCCTCTTTCACCCAAAGAAGAGGGTTTGTGCAAATCCTATGTTAATAGATTCCTTTGGCCAATTCATTAGGCAGGTTTTACATTTGAAAGAATATTTGAGAGTTTTAGTCAGCCTTTCTCAGGGGCCCTAGGGAAGGTCTAGAAAACCTCTCAGGATTAACTTCTCTGGCTTTCTCAGCTCCTGAGACCAGCTCTTCAGCTTCTCCCACTTTTCCTTCTCCCCTTCCCCAGAATAAACTTGGCTGATAAAGTTTGAAAAAGAAATATAGAGGGGAAGGTAAAAGAAAATGAATATTTACTGAATACATTTTTTAAAAAATCTGTGAGGCACTTGACATCAGTAACCTCATTTGGTATTTTACAGGTGAGAAACAGATTCGGAGAGGTTAATTAACTAGGGCAAGGGTACACTAAGTGGCAGAGCAAGATTCAAGGCCAAGTCAGTGAAACCGAATCTAAGTCCAGTGTTCTTTCCAATGCTCCCAGCTGCCCCTCACCCCAGATCTCCCTAAAATTTTTTCTTGACATTTCTCAGTCCCTCTCTTTTAGCATCTATCCATTTCTTCTTTGTTTTATGGTTCCTTGCAGCCCTGTCTTCTCTCCTTGATTCTCTGAAGGCAAGAGGAGTGCCTGATTCATTCTTTTTCTCTCACGACCCCCAAAATGCCAAGCATGTAGTAGACACTTAGGGTATATGCTCCATGGTTGGAGAGTTAAGTAAGAGTGCATAAATAAATGAACAGAAAAGTTAATATCTCTGAATAAGTGAATATGGAAAAGAAATTAAATGAATGAATGGAAGGATGAATAAATGAATTTGGAAAAGATTGGATGGATGGATGGATGAATGGATGGATGGAGCCATGTAAGAAAAGGTCAATGCTGCACATATGCAAAAACGAATTTATGTACATTTATCAAGTGCATGATTACATGAATGTATTAATAAGTGAATGAATGAATATGTCAATGAATGTGTGAACTGAGTCAATAAATGTATGATGAATGACTATTGGATACACACATGTACATATGAGAGTGAATGAATAAACTAATATATAAATGAATTATTACAAGGAGGCATGAATGAATGAATACATGCATGGAGGAATGAATGCATGCATGGAGGAATGAATGAGTGAATGAGCAACAAATAGGTAAAGGAATGCCTTTTCTATTTCCCCCAGGAACGTGCCCCTGATCAGAAAGGATAAGATTCAGAGGACCAGCTAGATTCCAGGAGGCAGCATTTAATTGAGGCTAAAGATCCAAGGGTGGAATTAAGGCTAGAGCCCAACTATGCATAGAGAATACCTTTGCTGAGAGTCCCTTATAGCATCTGCCAAACCTCCTAAGAATCAGACACCAAGGTGGTCATCGGGAGCCCACTGGCTTCAGCAAGTCTGAACAGTGGGTCACTTGTCCAGGGAGCTTTAAGTCATGGCCAGTCTCCTTCTGTCGGGTGTTCCCTTTGCCTTACACCCCATACTCCCACCCAGGACCCATTCCACCACTAGCCCAGAGAACAAGCAGGCAACCACAGACAAGGAAATTAATTCTTAGCATCTGAGAACAGCCTCCTTTAATGAAGAGGCTGCTGCAATACTTTGCAACAAGCAGCAACTCACATGTTCGATTACAACAGGTTGAGCCATTCCACACTCCCCAGTGCCAGGGCTCAGGGAAAGAGGGAGGGGGAAAAAAAGACACTTAAACACAGAGCAAAAATACTCGTTTCCTGACACAAGCAGCCAAAGGTCCTGCCTCTGTCAAGGCCGAAAGAGCCTTAGTGTAGAATTTCTTTCAGAAGAGCCCGGGCTCTTAACTCCTCCATGTGCACATCTCTGGGCTACGCTTTTCTTTGCTTCCTTTTTTTCTGCTTCAGAATCAGAGCCTCAGAGGGCTTTGAGTGATTGACATCTTCTCCCTTCTCAACCCTGGGAGCTGATTTGTTCAGGATTGTGACAAACCGGTATTTCAGGTCCCCTTGGCAACCCCCAGTGCCTTATCTCCAGAGAATTTGCGCTTCTGAAGGACCGTGAGGCGACTGGATTTCTGGGTGAGAATTAACACCTTCCTCTTTGTTTCTTTGCTGCTACATTCAGGCTGGGTCACTGTTTCAAAAAGAGGAGAGCTTGGTTGGGAGGAAAGACTGTTCTAGAAGTTGGAATGGCATACAAAGTGGAACCCCCAGTGTTCCAGAGCCAGAAGGAGAGGACACAACCTAAGGATTTCTTCCCACTTTGAGTATTCGCTCTTGTCACTGCTTGTCTTGTGATGCAGCCTTAGAGTAACACCTGCCACTGGAGGTCAGGGTGCCCATTTGGCCCCAACATTTGTCAGTCACTGAGCACTCTTCTCAGCACTGGCACAGACAGGGGGAGGAGATGTCTTAGCTCGCAACCTGAGCTGAGAAGCTGCGGATGGGACCCGTAGAGTCTACATAGTCTCAAGGTTTGAGGAGGCAATGCTGTAGTGCTTAGTATGACACCTCAGCCTCCGGTTTCCCTTTTGCATGAAAGATTGCGTGAAAATTATATGTTTTCCATAAGGGTCTTTGAACAGATCCTGAGAGGTCTACATAGCTATGTCCTACTATCCTTCCTCATTCAACTTTGTGGCTTGTTTAGGGACAGGGTGGAACAGGGTGGAGGCAACAGGAGAAAGACCTTAGCCATGGTGACTGGCACTGAGGAAGACAGAGATATGCAAATTACTGATTTCTATTGGACACTTTGGAGAATATAGTTGTTTGTCAGGAAATGAAAGAGAATGTTTGTGCTTATAAAATTATATAGAAAATCAATGCAGCGTTAACTACATTTTTCAGGTATTTGAGTCAAGGAACATTCTCCAGCCAATTCCTGCAAGCTCTAAGGGAGACAGAACTATCCCTAAGTACAGCCAAGGGCTGAGCAGAAAGGTCAGGCTGCATCTCTTGCTACATTTTTTCACTTGGAGTAATGTCTGAGTGGCATGAAGTGACGTGAGCAATGCAAAGCTCCAAATGTGGTTGTGAGACTTCAATTATTAACAGCTCAGGCCTGTGCTAGGCAGAGCACTCTGAAGTCTAGACCTATTTCTAGTTTTTCTTTTTTGTGCTCCCCCAGAGATTCTGAGCACCGAGTCCATGTCACAGATGAATGACCACCAGGGGAATTCGAAGGTCATAAAAGCATGTTGCAGGAGAGGAGATAGCAGCTGTCCAAAATGTGAGAGAACGTGGGAGTTCCACCTTGTCTCATTGGCTCTGCCACTCCTCTGCTGTGTGACTCAAGACCAGTTACTGACCTCTGTGGGCTTCTTTCTGTTCCTTTGTCTGTATACGTTGTTATAAGGGGCTCCTTAAGATGTCTTCCTGCTCTAAAGTCTGTGATTCTGTGACAAAAAGGTCTTACTGATTTGTAGAAATGACAGTTCAGTGAATGAACTTGGGGCCTGTACTAATGGGGATGCAAATTTTAGTTATGTCACTTATTAGCTGTGTCGCTTAACCTTCCTGTGTTTAAGTTTTCTGGTTTAAAAATTGATTTTGTTAGTTTGGTTGTTTTTTTTCCCCCTCAGTAGAGTTGGGTAAGGATTAAGTGCAGTAATACATGGCAAACATTGAACAAAGTGCATACATGTTAGCTATTATCATTCTAAAAGTAAATAAAGAAAATAACACTTTTAACAAAGTTTCCTACTACTCAAAACAATTGCAAAAATAAATAATCTCAACTAATTATTATTGAAGACCAAAATGATCCCTTTTGATCATTTTAACCTCATGATAAATATAATTGAAGGACTGCATTAAGATGTCCATTACCCAAAAAAAAAAAAAAAAACAAAACAATGTTCTATTCAAATTCCATCTTTTCTACAATGCATTACTTTTACCATCTGTGAAATGGGGTAACAGCCAAGGGCTATTAGAGAATTAATTGTAATATCTTTCACATAGTGTTTGAGGTGCTTGATAAACAGAACCAGTTATTACATTAAGATTTATTATTTGAAATCCATAATTTTAAAAGATCAAAGAACAAAGGTCAAAACCCAAATCTGTTTTTAATATAACTTCTCTGACACTTGGTCCCTGTTTTCTCCACAAGAAACTTCTTGGGGCTCATCTCGTGTTATTTATTCACTCATTGTTTTCTAAAGTGATGGGTGAAGTTAACTCAATATATTATCTGAATTTTACTCAAGTATTATAAATTTCTCAAGACTTTAACTGTGTTGCAAACACCATCTTCAATTGCTTATTTCAGTAACAGAATCTCCTTGCCAAACAACAGTGAAATTTGGGGGTGAAATGTCTTTGGCTGACATGACTGGGCTAGCTGTGATTGTGACATATGGCAGCTATAGACCCAGGGAAGTCTTACAAAGTACTTGATGGTATGAACCAGAACCATATCCCTGAAAAATGAAAGACCATGATTGGCCTTGTTCTTATTTTTATTGATGTAGAAATGGATACAGTAAAATGCCTTCAGAACCTCAAACTGCTAGTTAGATTCCTTGCCTCCTTTTAGACCCAAGGATATGGATTCATGAACATACTAAAACTGAAGACTTAGTTTCAAAAAAGGGAGTGGGAAACGTTCCAAAGTCTTTTAAAATATGCTCATCAATAACTGTGAGTTGGGTTCTGTTTTGTTTCCTTGCTTATTTGGTTCCTTAGATTTTACATATAAAGGAAATCATATGGTATTTTTTCCCCTGTTATTTCACTTAGCGCAATACCCTCTTGGTCCATCCATGTTGTTGCAAGATTGGCAAGATTTTATTCCTTTTTTATGACTAATATTCTACTGTATATATGTACCACTTCTTCTTTATCAATTTATCTATCGACGGACACTTAGGTTGCTTCCATATCTTGGCTATTGTAAATAATGATACAGTGAATGTGAGTGTGAATATCTTTCCAAATTAGTGTTTTCATTTTCTTTGGCTAGATACCCAGAAGTGGAATTCCTGGGTCATAAGGCAGTTCTGTTTTTAATTTTTTTGAGGGACCTCCATACTGTTTTCCATAGTGGCTGCACCTATTTGCAATCCTACCAGTGTAAGAGGTTTCCCTTTTCTTCACATCCTCGCCAGTACTTGTTATTTGTTGATTTATTGATGATAGACATTCGGACAGGTGCAAGGTGAAACTTCATTGTGGTTTTAATTTTCATTTCTCTGCTGATTAGTGATATTGAGCATCTTTTCATGTGTCTGTTGGTCATCTCTATGTCTTCTTTGGAAAAATGTCCGTTCAGTCCCTCTGCCCATTTTTCAATCAGGGTTGTTTGTTTGTTTGTTTGTTTGTTTGATATTGAGTTCTATGAGTTCTTTACATATTTTGGATAATAATCTCATATAAGATATGTCATTGCAGATACATTCTCCTGTTCATTGACTTGTCTTTTCATTTTATTGATAGTTTCCTTTGTTGTGCAAAAATGTTTTAGTTTGATGTAATCTCTCCTTTTGCTGCCCTTACCTGGGGAGACATATCCAAAAAAATATTTCTAAGACTGATGTCACAGAGTTTACTGCCTATGTTTTCTTCTAGGAGTTTAAATGGTTTCTGGTCTTACATTTAAGTCTTTAGTTCATTTGAGTTTATGTTTGTATGTGTATAAGAAAGTGACCAGTTTCAGTTTTTTGCGCATAGCTGCACAGTTTTCCCAATACCACAAGAGAGAAAACTGATGGTTGCCAATGGGGAAGGGTGAAAAAGTGGAAATTTCCAGTTATAAAATAAATAAGTCATGGGATGTAAAGTACAACATAGAGAATATAGTCAATATCCTAATAACTGTACCATGACAGGTATTACTAGACTTATCATGATGATCACTTCATTGGGCATATAAATGTGGAATAACTATGTGGTATACTGAAATCGATATAATATAATATTAGATATTAATCTTTTAATAAAAATAAATTAATGTAAAGTATACACACACACACACATACTGATCAAATATAGGGAATGAAAATACCTATTATGTACTTTCAGACGTACCTGCAATAGCGTTTGCTCATCAGTTTTGTCCTGTGGGTTCCTCTGTGCCCCTCTGAGTGTGGTTGTAGCATCTCTTCTCCCCTCTCTCAAGCACAAGCTCAGTGAATGACAATTCCCTTCAATTGGCCTTGCTCTTATTTTTATTGACGTAGAAATGGATATGGTAAAAAGCTTTCAGAACCTCAAACTGCTGGTTAGATTCCTTGCCTCATTTCGGGCCTGAGTATATGAATTCATGAACATACTGCACCCGAAGCCTCAATTTCCGAAAGGGGAATAGGAAAAGCGCAAGACCAATGCAAAAGAGAAAGGGGAAGCCAGGTAATGTAAAAGCCATGTGTTTAGGAAACAAAATACACTGTGATCACAGCTATGAGGAGAAAAAGAAGTATAACAATAAGTAAAAATAAAAATACTATTCTTAAGGATAGAAACAACATTTGAATTGTGATCATCTTCACGTGGTAGAACTATAATTTTCTTTTTTCCTCTCTATTTTTCTGTGTTGTCTAAATTTCCCATAATGTGAGTTTATTACTTTTAAGTAAAATGTTTTAATATTTTTTAAAAGAATTTTATATCAGCTAACGGTTCTTTTTTAGTACAGTATGTTTCTGCTCATAAAGTCAAATTAGTAACTAACATGTAACCTTTGTGGCAGCAAAGGTCTCGCAGGTGTTATACCCTATTTTTAAGGAGGTATAAACATGTATTTTGCACATTGCTTCTTCATGGTGCAATGACAATAAGGAGGCATGCTCTGACTGGCTTGCTCTGACTTCAGCTCTGGGGAAAGACCTGGCTCTAGGAGGTTCATACCCCTGCCCCCTACTATCCTCAGCTGACTCAGCAGCTGTGCTATGTGAAGAGGTCCACGTAACACTCTTGGGGGCTGAGCTCTGTGTTTAGACTTTCTTGATGGGGACTCCAACACAGGCTGCCTATAGGTTTTCCTGTCGAATTTGCTAATAATGTTTTTTGGAGGTTTTCTTTTCTGATTATAAAAGCAATACATATTCCTCCTAGAAAACATCACAGTTAAAGACAAAGAAAAAAATAAAATACCGACAATACCATATTTCCTCCACCCACCAAGACTTGTGAATTTCCTTCATCTTTATTTGTGCATATAAGATACATTTTTAAGTGGTTAAGATCATATTGTGTATTTGTGCATATATGTGCATATGTATCTATACATATGCATATACGTACATATAAATGTCATGAACATTTTCTGTCATTACAACTGTTCATTTACAACCATTTTTGTGCCCATAGTAATACATCAACCATAATTTATTTAACCAGTCTTCTTTCCTGGGCAGTTAAGTCTTCCTCCTCCCCAATTTTTATTAATGTAGATAATTCTGTGATAAACAAACATAATTCATACTGCCATCTTTTATTATTTCCTTGCTGTTGTTTTCTAGAATTTGAATTAGTGGGTCAAAGAACATTGACATTTGAGAAACTTTTTATAGTCAAAAAATGCAAAGTAGAACAATAATGAGAAGCAAGTATGCATGTATCAAAAGTAAAAAGTAAGAGCATTTCCCACATGCTTACAAACATTGAGAATTATTTTTCTTTTTCACCTTTGACATATTGATATACAAATGCTAGTCCTTTAATATTGTTTTAATTTACATTTCTTTGATTATTATTGAGATGAAACTTTTTCATGTTTATTAGCCATTTGTCTTTACTCTGCTATGAATTATCCACTCATGCCCCTTGTCCATTTTTCTACTGATTTTTTCTCATCTTCATAAAAGATGCATCTCTATTAAAGATATCAGGCCTTTGTCACTTCTATTAAAAATATTTCCTCAGTGTTATTTGCCTTTTATTTTTTAATGAATTTTTTGACAGGCAAAAATTTAAGTCTTATGTAGTCAGTCTACTGATATCTTTCATTGTGATTTCCTCCCTTTATTATCTTTAGAAGTACTTTCTCATTCAGAGATCAGATACTCACTTTCAGCATTTTCGAGTTTGTTTGTTTTTAATATAGAGTGTGAGCTGTGGCAAAGGACAAGTCCCGTGAATTTTAGCAGGTAGCTAGGGCTTCAAGAGGCTCTTTTTACCACTTGCATCATTAGAACAGATTGAACATTTGCTTTTGAGATGTGCCCAGTGGTTCTAGAAACACAGGCATAGGGCAGAATAGCAAGCAGCGGTCTGTGAAAAATTTAAGAACAGGAATTCTGAGTTAGTAGGGATGGGCATTTCTACTCTCGTGCACCAAGTATGATTTTTAAATGTTAGTAACTGGGACGTCATTCAGCAGCGGAGCCTTCTAAATGCTTCTCCTAAAAAGTGAATCTCAGAGAGTATGTCTGTACATGTGGAGAAGTGTATCTATCGAGCCCCATCCGCTAGAGGGACATGGCTGTGGTCTCAGGTGGCAGATATGAAACTAAATGATTCTGAATTAGATCTTTGCTCTGGGTCACATCTGACCAACTCAATTTCCCTCTGTCATTTTGAGGCAGTAGTTTTTAGCTTAGAGCTCTGGACCCAATGAATTCTGCATAGAGAAAGCAATCAGGCACCCTGAACAGCAGCTCAGTGGTGGTAGAAAGAACATAGGTTTTAGAGCACAACAGACCATACATAATCTGACTCTGCTCAGCCAGTTCCTAGCCATGCGGTTTGGACCTTTTCATCCTTGCCTATAAAATAGGGATAAGGGTCAGCTTGCGTGGTTATTGTGAATAGCACAATACTTCATTGCATGCGAGTTTTGGAAATGAATTGATTTGCAGTACGTCTTTTGGGTCCCACAGAGGATTGTGTGTGTGCCATTCTACCCAAAGGTGTCTCATATGCCACCAATCCACAGAAATCTATTTTTCTAAGCCAAAATCAGGAGAAAGAATTTGTTTTCTTCAAATTGATGAACATATACATGAAATATCAGACCAAGATATAAAGGTAGACTCGCATCCCATTGTATATTTAATGATTTGATTTTACTGAAAAAAGGAAAATTACAGAAGATCAGAAGTGTCCTGGAAAATCAGACATGACTTGATACACGGTGGTGCCCTTCACACTAAAATCTCTTCAAATCTTCCTAGAAAGTCTCCCTGTTTTTAACTGATCTGCATTAATTATTATCTGAGTATAGCTTGCATGTGTTATAATACTGATTCAATGTTAACATAAAGAGCTACTTTATTATGGAAAGCATTAATTCTTAATGCTTCTTTAAATTAACGTTTACCTTGTGGCTTTATGTATTAGGTAGAATTAAATAGCAACATCATAATAGCAAAATGAAATTGTAGCTCTTTATTGAGTAGTTACTAGGCACTAAGCAGTAGACTAGTCCCCAAGGCAGAAAAAGGGGAGGGTATGGGGAAGCAAGCAGGGAGGGACTATAATTATGCTGGATACATCAACTGGCCATTAAAGAGTTAAGTAGTACTGGGAATAAGCTATAAAAGAGAACAGTTCATTGCCAGTGTCAGACTTAGGTAAAAATTTAATCTCCTGCCCCCTTCTGGAGTGCTTTTAAAAATAGTGTTATAATCCTTAAGTATTTATGAACTCGATTTATATGACATACTTGAAAAGTGGTAAATAAAATTTTAAAATAAAAATGAAAGACCTTTTGTAACACTGCCCAGAGGTATAAAGACTCAAAAGTACAGGACCTGCAGGGAAGAAGGGGTAGACATTACAGAAGGCACCCAGGTCAGCCCCCTTGCTCTAGAAATGCGGGAGCTGGGGTTTCCGGGGCACCTCTGACCTCCTCAGACCCCACAGCCAGTTCAGAGCAAACCTCTCTGTCCCTTGACCTCTGTCTGGTCCAGTGGTCCTTCCTCCAAACCCTAGAAAGAGCTTCCTGGATATCCATCCTCCTCCAGTGAAGGGGTGAAGAGTTTGAGTCCGTTGAAGGATCAGACAGAACTGACTTCAAATCACTGCCTGTTTGTGTAACCTAAGAAAAGTTACCAAGTCTCTCTATTCCTCAGTTTTCTCATCTGTAATCAGAGATAATAACCCTGGATGGCATACATCCCAGGGAAGCTCTGAGGAACACGTGAGAGGATGTCTGTGGGGCTCTTTGAAAACCAGGGAGAAAGCCACAAAGTTGGTTTACTTTTAAGGCACTGTTAAAATGACAAAGCAGGGGAAATGGAGTCAAATCCTCTGGTTAAGAATAATCCATAAATCCTTTTAAGTTGGGCAAACAATACTTATGGTTTCTTTACATCTACATATGTTTTTAGACAGCAAATTAGGTAAAGAAGTGCCTATGCAGTCGAGAGGCATTTGCTTGATGCATTAGACCAGTGCCATAAAAATGTTCAATACAAAGGGAAACATTTTTTGAGGGAGAAAAAATGGATATTTCTTAAAACATTAAAAATACGTGTTTTGTAAAACAGGGATAATAACATATTGTCATGCCTTTTGCAGCTTTAGAAGCCTTTTGTTAGTTTGAGAATAGAATAATGCATTATGTATAGGTTTACTCCTAAAATTATCATGTTGGACATTCTAAGGTTAAAGGTACCATCTATTCAGACAGTACTTATACACTTAGTAATTTAATTCACTTAAAAAAACAAAACAAAACTGTAGAGTGGTCATAAGTGGAGCTGCTAAACTTGAAGAAAGCTCTCAGCTCCTTTGTTGTGCCCTGTTAAGAAGCAGCTGGCAGAAACCTGAACTGGCCAGAGAATATCAGTGTTTGTATAAGAAATAAGCCTAGAATTTCTGGATTTTGTGTCCTCACAAATGTTAAGCAGATTCAGAAAGCACTTATTTTCACAAATAGTGAAGTGGGTGGTGGGGTGGAATAAAGTTGAGGGGAAAGTTCTTTTCTGGAGACAGCTTCTGCCATGTGGAACATGGTCCAATCAGCCTCACTCAAAAATCAGTATTTCTTCTGACACATAGTTGCAAATTATGCTTCCACCATCCCACTCCACCCTCATCAGAAAATTTAGCGGTGTAGAAACTTCCATATGCTAGAAGCTGGTTTCTCCATTTTTGCTGAGGGGGAATAAAAAAAAATGTATCGAAGTAGCCAGCTTGCATGTACAAAGAAACTGTTTGCTATAGCACGTGTAGATTAATAGCAGCCCTCACAGTTAACCATAAATAACTTTTCAAGCCTACAGACCTCAACTCACTGATTATTGAGGACTTGACAGAATGACCTGTTAGCAGAATTTAATCATAATTTACATAGATAATAGAAATAACCTAAAACAGTACAAATATGGCTCAGGAATTCTGAATTTAAAAATATTTAAACCGGGAATCGACATGGTAGAACTTAACATCAGAAGCCTGAAATCTAGTCTCAGCTCTGTCACTAATTACCTGGGTGATCTTGGATGGGGCACCTCTCCGAGGGCTCAATTTCATCAATGAAATACAGAGACAAGAATAACAAAAATACCTGCATCACAGAATTGTTGTATAGTAATTATAACCGAGTAAGCAAAATTGCTTTGTCTGCTATGCTGTATTACCCAGACATCTGTGTTGCTGCCGTTGGTACAAAATTGGGGGGGGGGGGTCACAGATACAGTGCAAGGAGCATTGGCTTTAGGGCCAGACCATGTGAGTATAACTTTAAACACCACCTCCTTGCACTGAACTCAGATTTCCTGGCTTTTGGCTTCAATTTCTTTATCTGTAATATGGAGTCATCAGCAGTGCCTATTTCACATCACTCTGGCAATATATGTGGAAAACTGTATATAACTGGTAAACTGTAAACCACTCCAAAGGGACCTTGTCTGCATTTGCTCTCCATGGTGTCCTCAGTGCTTAGCACAGGGGCTGGAACATTGTAAACACATAATAAATATTTGTAGAATAAAAAAAAAAAAAGATTCTCATGTTTCATATTGTCTCAGAGCTCAGGGCAGGGCCAGGTAACATGCTGTTTCCAGCCATAAACCTCTTTCCAATTCCAGAGTTAGGCAAGTCACAACTTGTTTTATTTTACCTCTGAAGGGACGGGTGGCTATTTCTGCCATTTCTGTTCCACGCTCAGATTTGGAAATGTAATCAGAGAGGGGAGGGAGTACTGTTCCAAGCCAACCTCTTCATTTGCCCAGACACACAGCTACTAAGTAGTGGGACCAGAAGTAGAACCCAGGTCAAGCTGACTCAAAACTCTCTCTTCTCCCTACTTGGATGTATTTAACAAACTAAAGATCACTGTTATCCAGAGAGAAAACCTAGGGTAGGTGCTGGAAATTTCTGCCTTCATTTATGAAGAGTGCCCACTGGAGGCAGAAATAAACACTGCCGTCGATCTCAACACTCCACTGCTTACACTACACATGTCAGAATCATAATAATGCATTTTTATGCATGGTTGTAGGTAAAAAGCTGTCAGTGGCCCAATCTTGGGAAAGTATTATAGGGGAAAGTCAAATACCCTGACATAAACATCTGGATCATTCTTGTACAATAATTTCCTAATCAGAAAATTTTATTGGTGGAAAATGAATTAGCAGGAGAGTCACAGATTCATAGAGATGTTAGAAAAACAGAATCAATGCAAAGATTTTTAACTTACCTAACCCTGTGCCTTGTCCCTGTGCTTTCAATATCTGTAAGACAGATACTGTTCTCAATTCGATACTTGGAAAGATACCTTAAAAGGAAATCATGAAATCGCCAAAGCTCCCAGAGCCCTACTCTAAAGTCCTTAGTAAACGGATCCCATGTTTTCCCTCTTATCCCCAGCCTTAGACATCATTGCTGATCTGACTAGCAAAGTCAAAACATGTCTTCTCCTCAGACAGTCCTGCCAGCTTCACTAAGAAAGCCTGATTGGGAGGTTCTATATTGCCCATTGGCATGGTTTTCTTCTATGAGAGGAAAAGAGAAAGTCATGTTTTGTCACACATGGGTTTGCACTTAAAAATGTGCTGCATGCAACTGCAACATTATTTCATTTAATCTAATTAATGGCTATCATGGATAAAGTACAGCATTATGCTTAGAGTTCTGTGCACAAGTAATTGCTCCAGATATATGCACAGAATGTTACTGATACATATAGTAAGGGGGGTTTTGACAAAACTGTGCTATTAAAGCCTTTTATAGAATACTGTGCCGTGTCTTAAATAAAAGCAGTGAGAAATGAGAATTTTAAGATGCTAATATAGGTATAAAATAAAGCTAAGCATTAACCCTTGTCCATAGTGAATATAGTATTAGCTTAATCCTCATCCTACTGTTCGACCTTGACTAGATTTTGTTCATTTGTCTCCAAATATAGTTATTAAGCATATGCTTGGCATTAGACATACAACAAGACAGTCACCTGCCCTCCTTAAGTTTTCAGAATAGCAATAAAGACTAATATTGAGTAAGCAACTACTGGTAATGCTAAGTGTTGTTTGAGAAAAGAAAGCGTCAAGTATAACACTCAGGTTTGAATATTCTCTTTTTGGGATCTGTTACAAATATGATCCTCTAAGCATGCACTTCTTCTCTGCCTAGAATGTCCTGGCCAGCTTCCCTGTGAAGGAACTCTTTCAGACAAATATCATGTGGTCTCATGTCTTCCCTGAGCCCAAAGGCAGCATCAGGGGCTTTTCTGTACTGTGTTCCTAGAACATGGTCCACATCCTTTTATTAAGAGGCTTTTTAGTACCTTTCAAGAGGTTTCACCCTGAAGTCAGGCTCTTCAGGTTTGAATCTGAAAGGATTGTCTAACGCTTACTGGCTATGTGGTTTTAAAGAATTAAGAATTATGTGGCCACTGGCCTCAGTTTCTCCATCTGTGAAATGGAAATTTATAATGTCATGTAACTTTGGATCATTGAGAAGATTAAATATTTATTTTATGAAAAACATTGAAAACAATGCCTGGCATGGAGTAAGTGTTTATTAAGTGTTGGCTCTTGCTATAATGGTATTAATTAATACTATTAATACTTTATATTAGCATTATGTGTTTAACATATCTGTCTTCCTCACTGGATCATAAATTCAGATTTCAGAGCCCTTGATTTACTCATTCCTGTCTTTCTAGCACTTAGCACATAGTTTGGCACACAGTAGGGACATAAGCAGTGTCTGCTAAATGAAGGGAAGAACGATAAGTCCCCACAAATGTGACATAGAAGGCCCAGATCAAGAAAATTTAGGCCAAAGTCATTCTAGGAACGTGGCTTATGCCCCCATGTCCTGACGAAGAATCACTAAGGGGAAAAACGTAAGTGTATCTTTTGGACAATCCCTTGATGTACAACTTGGCTCATTTATTTAAATGCATGCTCTTCTTGAGTTCTTTGGACACCATAAAAAATAATTGACATTTTTTTTAGATCCAGCCTTCACATTCTTTGAATGAGAAGACAATATCATGTCTCCCTTTTTTAATTATTCCAAACCACATGCATGAAAGTCATCCAATACAATGCAGTTCTATTTTGTCAAGTGCCTTTCATTGCAAGCTTCATCCCTGACATTCGAGTTATAATAAATAATATAGCACAAGGTGTTTCAGGGTAAAGAGGAGGGGAATTAAAGGACCAAAATAAAGGGGGAAGGCTATGAGAACAGAGAACCTATAATCAGATTTTAAGGACCTCCAACTCTTCGTCCAGCTGTGATTATTCAGTAACGTTTCAGACAGAATAACTGGAATGGGGATGTAGTTTAGCAAATGCCTTAAACAATGGCTTTGATTTCATGGTGATGACACAGTTGCACTGTATTTGTCGTGCTGCTTTGGAGCTCTTTATTTACCATGCAGGGCTTTCAATCGGGGAAGACGTGTCTCCGCAGACAAAATGTTGTCCTCCTCTGTGTTGTCAGAAGAGAATCAAAGCAGCCATGGGGATTTCTGACAGGCACTGTGGAGTCCACCCATGTCCCCGAGTCAGAGACTGAGAGGCCTAAATTTGCAATATTGATAAGTACATTTCTTTATACTCACTGTCTGCCAGGCATTATTGTAAGGGCTTCACATTCCCTTTGTCAGGGGTCGGCACTCTACAGCTCACTGGCCCTATCCAAATTTGTACAGCCCAAGAGCTAAGAAGTTTCACATTTTTAAAAGACTGTTTAAAAAAAAAAAAAAAAGGAACAATGAACAGTGAGTATAAGGAAAATATGCAAGAGATCTTATGTAGTCTGAAAACTTTAAAATATTACTCTCTGATCTTTTATAGAAAAGTCTGTTGATTCCCGCTCTGTTTCTTTAATACAGTCAATACAATAATGTGAGTGTATTGTCTTCAATCCATAATTAGGACACTGTATTGTAGAAAGGATAAGAACTAACTCTATATTGCCCCGCAGGTTAGTGTAACGACTACCCAGGAATCACAGACTCAACTACTGACAGAACTTGGGCAGACAATTTAGATAAGTTATATGGGTCTGGTAGGGGCTTCAACAATGCAGAGGGCACATCTCCCTTTAAAAGGACAGCCACAATGAAATTCAGGCCGACAGTGGAAACCATATTTTTATGTAAAATCTCCTAATTTTTAAAGGCTGACGACTGATTCAAAGTTTTTAAAAGTCTGTACAGCTTAAGGAAAACATGCCTGTTGGCCGAATGCAGCCCAAGAGCCAGGAGTTTGAAATCTCTGCATGTTATTATGAGGTCATTTGGTCCTACCCCTTCACTTTCAGTGAGCAAACTCAGGTTTAGAGAGGAAGAGTATGAATGGCAAAGCGCACAGAGGTAGTAAGGGGCAAAACCCAAGTCATTTGATTTTACATTTTAAGCTCTCTCTACCAAGTATTGCTCTGATTTTTAATTGGTAGAACACCTGATTGGTAAATAGGAATCATTTCTTATAGACTTATCTGCTAAGTGCTATATGTAGGTGACAGAAGATAAAACAAAATTGAAAGATACAGCTTTGAGATCATCTAGAGACTCTCCTCCATCTCCCTTATTTTATAGTTGTGGAAACAGAGTTGCTAAAAAGCCCAAGGTCACATAGCTAAGTAGGGACAGAGGTCACTCTCCAACCTCAGACCCCAGACTTATTCCAGTGCTTTTCCTTGGCACCATGACATACTTGAATCTTTGAGATGCCTCTCCAGTGAATCCTTTGCTATGCCTTGTGTCATACACAGAGCATAGTTCTAGAGATTCGAGACTCTCTAGCTGAGGTTCATACATAGCTTGGTATTTCTGGCAAGTTAACAGACCATCACCCTTCCACCAAGTTGGAAGCTGGCCTGAGTTGACTTGCTTTCAGGGCGGTGAATTCCAGGATTGCTGGCAGCAGGAGACTAATGAGGGAGAAAGGAATACAGGAAGGACAAAAGTGGTATTTCCCTAGGTCAGTAAGCCTGCAGGCAGAAGCTGCCAGAGCTGTTTCCTCAAAGGCCCTGTGAGATTCAGTGCTGCTGCTGGGACCCAGGTGACTTTGGGAGAGGGGCTTCTCCCTGTTTCTGCAAGAAACATGGCACAATTCTTCTGAGAGGTAGCAGGTAGGAAATCGATGCCTTTCCACACTTTCAGGGTCCTGTGTTTTTGAGCACCTAGGGTTAGAACTCCAGGTGTGGCATGCTCAGAGAAAACACTAGAAGCAGTGGTGACTAAAAGGCTACTCTGGATGACTTCAGAGGTGATGGAAAGAAGTGAGCATCTTGCAGCCAAAGCAGTAGAGAGGATAGTGAGTGAGCACATATGAGACACATGGGGACTCCCTAAAGAAGGTGTATGGTTAGAGAAGTGAGTATCTGGTGGTCCTGCCCATGCACATGAGAGAGGAAGACAGTGAAATGGGTACCATTATTGTTTCCATGGCCTCTTTTGTACTCTGGGAAATTAGGGTCTATATGATGCAGCTGCAAAGAAAGACCACAGTCTGGAACCTCACTACTCAAAGTACAGTCCCTAGACCAGCAGCATCAGGGTTACCTGGGAGCTTTGTAGAAAAGCACAACCTCAGCCCTATGCCAAGTCTTGTGAACTCAAGTCTACAATCTAACATGATCTTCAGGTGATCTGTAAGCACATTAAAGTTTGAGATGCTTTGGCCCTGGTATTGCGAGATTCTAATCTGAGACCTGACCCATCTTTGTTGTGATATTGACCAAGTGATTTAATATCTCCATACCTCTATTTACTCATGTCTTAAATGAAGAGAATTAAAAGTACCTATTTATAGGGCTACTGTGATGTTTAATTGAGAAAACATGTAAATCAAATACATTGAAATTGGTACATATACATTCTTAGTAAATATTAGTTATCATCATTACTATTATTACTTTTTCATAATTCAGAATTTGTCACGAAAGCATGTAAAAGAGGCTTCTCTAGTTCCTTATGCGTTACTTTCTCCCTTGTAACCCAATGAGCTTTCTTCTCACCCCCAACACAGCCACAGTAATCATAATATTAAAAAATATAGCTGGTATTTATTGATATCCTACTAAGGACTAGGAACTAAATATGCAGACCAGATAGCATCCCAGTTATCCTCATTACAGCCAACAACGCAGGTGCTATATCTGCTCTTGAAAGGTAAGGAAACCCAGACTCCTCAATTCACCAATAGCCCTGGGTATAGTAAACAATAGAGCCGCAGTGTTTTTCTGATAAGGACCTTAAGACTGTGGAAGTTGTTATATCACCTAATGTGCTAGCCTTGAAGAAGGGTTTGGACTTCTGTTGCACATACACTTCGAATAAAAGGAATAAAACCACAAGGAAAAAAAATAATTGGAGAAGAGACAATAGAATTTTGGATCTATGAAGCACTTGGACAAGAAATAATTGACTTCAACATACTTGAGACCATAAAACCTAAGCTATCGTCGTGAAAGCCCAGAAGTTATCTCATTTTCATTGCAGAGCCCCAGGAAAGCTCAGAAATGAGAAGCTCAGGCACTTCCGAAAGCGAGGGGTCGGGATAGGGTTGAAAACGTGAAGATTGATTGAATGTCCTGAGATTCCCTCCTCTGCCCTGCTCTCCCGGGTGCCTACCCTCTCCTCCAGCAAGGAGATGACCAAGATCTACTGCCTAGAGTGATGAGCCAGAGAAACATTGTGTGTATGGACAACAGCACAGTTAAGGGTACATATACTGTGCTAAAAACAGGAACAAGAGGACTAAATGAAATCTATATAGAAATTGTGAGACTACCTCCCAATTCCTTTCTCCATTAGGCCATTAGAAAATCTTAGCCAGTCTTGTCCTCCCCAGGAAGAGACTGGAAAAGTCCTTCCTGGTGAAACTGAATGGCCCCTGAGAAAAAACTTATAGGCACTGTTAAGGAATCACCAGTGAAATGACCTCGCCAGATCATCCTACAGAGAAGTCTACCAGGCAACAAGTCTTGTTCATATACCCTGAAATTTCAAATTCATTTTTAGTTGAATGGGCATGGGTAGACATAGTTCACCAATATTTGAGCAAAGCCCTTACAGTAAAAAACAAACACAAAAACAAGATAACAATTTTTTAAAAATCTCAGCACATAGATACAATGTGGGAAACAATAGAAAATGTAATAAAATATATACATTAATATCTTTAGAGAGATAAAGATATTATGTAGATGAAACAAGAACCAGAGGCTGTTTAAAGAGATACATTTAAACAACTAAAACAGAACCCTGAAAATTAAAAATCTGACAGCAGAAATAAAAATGTCAACAGATGTGCTGGTGAACAAAGCTTAAGAAAATCTCCTAAAAAGTAGAACAAAAAGAGAAAAATATGAAAAATAGGAAAGAAAACATTAACAAATTAGAAACAGTTTAAGAGGTCTAATATCTAAATAAAAGGAGTCTTGGAAAAAAAAAAGGAAATCAGGAATTAAATAGTTTAAACGAATCTCTCAGTTTTCAGAGTAAAAGAACCCAGAAACAGTTCAGAACATTTGGGAGAAAGAAGACTCATGACAATTATCATGCAGTTTTTAAATACTGAGGAAAAGAGAAGATTCTAAAAATTTTCAGAGTGGGATATAAAAAGGTCACATAAACAAGAAAAAGAGGCAAAATGGTTTCAGACATTTTAATAGCAACACCAAAAACAAAAAGACCTTGTAACAACCAGTATACTTAAAATTATAGAGAACTTATTTCCTACCTAGAATTCCATCCAGCCATACAGGTCTCAGAATTTACCTTCTATGTAGTTGTTCTCAGTGTGAAGAGGAAACAAAGAAGGAAGAAGTCCTGGGGTCCTACAAATAAAAAATAAAAATACAGAAGTGAGATCCAATAAGCTTTTCAGGAATATGGTGGAGGAACAAGACCTGTGCAGCAAGCTGGAAAGTAACCAGTCCGTTTTGGAACATTTAGAACATTTAGAGATTTTAAATTTGTATGAGAAAGGAAAGGAAAACAAATACAAGGAAAGAAAATAAATTGAAAGATTATTTGATAAATTGGAATGTATTGACAGCAGATTTATAATTTGACACAGAGTTTGGGGATGAAATAGTGATAGGTACCTAAAACACTAAGGAAATTTGAAATAAAATAGCCAGTTATTAACTCAAGAGGAAACAAAGATTAATACAAGAAAGTACATCATGGCTCAGGTGACAGTAATTTTTATACAATCGTAATGGAATCGTTAGTGTTTAACCAAAAGTTATGATGTAAGTATATTGAGAGAATAGGGGAAAGGGAGAATCTGTGTAAGGGGAAAAAGGCAATTAAATTATCATCTTTAATAACAGAAAGTACATTGACAATATCTAACAAAAAAAAAATCTAGAAGTTGCAGGAGAAACTATTTAGTAATATAGAAATGAAAATCAGAAGAAACAGCTCAAATAGTTGAAAGTGGTTGCCTCTAGGGATAAGGAATATTAGGTGGAGTAGGGTGGTGAATTGTAGGGAGCAGACTGGTGTTTTGCATTAAAATCCTTGTAGAGTATTTGACTTTTAAAATTATGGTAATGAATCACTTTGATACAAATAAAAATTAAATTGAAAAATAAGTATTAGCATTTTTATGGGCCTCCAAGTCTCATGCTAAAGAAAGAGTGTTCTAAGGATAACTAACACTAAGCAGCAAGCAGGAAACTGCAGGGTCTTCTTTTTCTTACTGTAAAATGATAGCATAGTAACAATCAGCTAGAGACAAGTATTGTGCAGGGGGAGAGAACACTGATCATGAAGTCAGAAGCCCTGAGCTCTAGCCTTAATTCCATCCTATGTGATCCCTTTAAACCTCAATGTTCTTATCTTACAAGACGATATTCCTATCTTGTCTACTACTTCACAGTGCTGCTGTGACAATCATGAAAGATAATGGATGTAAAATGCTTTGTAAATTGTAAAGCACTCCGCTGAGGTAATAGAATATCATTATTCTACCCACGTATAAGATTGGCAGACAGTTTACTATATTATAATTTATACCATCTGGTTTTTTTTGCTTTTTAACAAATTTTTTCTCATAGCAAAAATAAAATGGGTTTATTATGGAAATTTTGTAAACATTAAAAAGGCAAGAAAAAAGGAAACTGAAGGAAACTAAAAATCACCATTAATTTTATCAAGAAATAATCACTGCTAACTTGCATATCTTTTATATATATGACATTTATATGATTTACATATACATATGATTATTTCTCACTAAAATAGGTATTATGCTGTTTTCTCAAATCATTAAACATTTTTCTATAGCATCATTCCTTATTTCTAACACAAGAAGGGAGATACAGATAGAAGACTGCGGAAGTTAAGCAAAAACTGAATTAGAAGTATTGCCATAGACTCATAGGGAATTTTACTTAAAAAAAAAAAAAAATTACATATCCCCTAAACCTGCCCATTAAAAAAAGCTAGACACAATCCTAACCCAGTAGCAATGAGTAACTCCTAGTAGCAAGATTGTGGTTTCTAAATACCATTTCCCACTAAAAAGAACTAGGGATCCTCCAAAAAAACGGATGATTTCAGGTTTGGCTTAGGACAAGGTGGACCCGGAACATCTTATTATTCCAGAAAACAATGAGGCTATCAAAGACCTCTGGAGGATGCTAGGGAATCAACTTGCTTTTGGAAAACTGATAAATAAAAGGAAAGGATCGAACATTTATTTGATAAGCAAATAGTTCATAAGAGGGAATTTCTCTTTATAGAATTATTCCACTTAAAAAAATAGAATATGACCAGTTTACAACCTCTAGTGAAAGATGAATCTAGTCAATGAATGTCAAAGACTGCTAACATCACAGAGACAGATGGAAACACAAATGCCATCTAGAAAGCAGTCTTGCCCCAAAGAATTAACTCTGAATTGGGTTAAGCTTCTAGAACTATCAGTTTACAGGAAATATAAGATGTAGAAGACCATGTTAAATCAGCAGGGTACAATCAATAAACTCAGATTATCAGAAACTCTACAGAACAAACAGCCCAGTCTGTTTCACAAGTGTGTATGGAGAAGAAGCAGGGGGGAATAGAAGGAGGAAAACCTATAAGTAGAAAGAGACTGAAGAGATTTATCAACCAATTGCAATGTGTGGAGTTTGTTTGGATCTCGATGCAAACAAACTAAAAAAAAAAAAAAAAACACAAGGATTTATGAAACAATCAGGCAATTTAAACAGTAACTGGACAGATTAGAATCTCACAATACCATAATATATTAATCATTTACTAATTGGTTGACACTTAGATTGATTCCAATTTGTCTCTATTCCTACTAACACTCTTTCACATAATTCTTTGATTCTATGATTATTTTCTTTTAATTAATTCCAAAATGCAGACATAGAGTTCTGGTTTGAAATCTCCATACAATGGAAAGTTTTTCTCTTTTAGAAAGGTTGTGACAATTGGTAGCGTAGAGAGAGCAACTATTTTCTAGGTATATCATTTTTCTTGATACTTTTCTCATTTGATAAGCAAACAGAAAAACAAAACAAAACAAAACAAAACCAGTGTTACCGTGTCTTGCATTTCTTGGAGTTATGAATGTATTACATATATATCGTATGTTTAGCTTTGTACTTTTTGGTAAATTAGCTTTTATGTCCTTTGCCTACTTTTCAATTGAGATGCCTTTTTCTTATATATTTACAAACCTCTTTATATATTAAGGATAATAGCACTTTGTATGTTTTAAATATTTCCCCAACATTTAGTTGTTCTTTTGATTTTTGTCTTGGTTTTATAAAGATACAAACATTCCAAAATTTTTATATAGTTAATTTTTTGACATTTTCCTTTAAGATTTTTTTCCCTTTTCATGTCACATTTAAAAGGCTTCTTTATTTACCTCCAAAATTGTGTACATTTTCACCTTTCTTCTAGAATTTCATAGTTTCTCTTTATGTGTTCAGTGTGAAATTTTTAAGGAAATCTATGAGGGACAGGGGTCTAACTACCGCCCTTCCCGATGTGGCTTTGCAGTTACCATGGCACTGTTAATTGGAATATTCATCTTTCCCAGCGGATGTGAAACTGCAACCTCCTCTGACTGGGTTTCTTTTTAAGAGTCAATAGATAATATAATTTAATTCACTTATTTAACTGTTTTGAGCAGCTACTGTGTGCCTGATCTTGTGAGTTACTTGAGATTTATTTAAGTGAATATGGTATAATCACTCTGATTTTTATAACTAGATTTAAATGGTGCATCCATGTAAAGAAACAGTATGCAACTGTAAAAAGGAATAAGGCAACACTTAATTCCAAGTTATATTGTTAAATGGAAAAAGTAGTATGCAGAACAGGATAGTATACACTTATTTGGAGGTGAACATTAATCTTACTCCTTTTGCCCCACAGGCTGATAAAGCCTACAAATCTTGTATTACAATATGATATGGTAGTAGTAATAGAATTTTTTAAAAATATGGCTGTTAGAGGGATTAAATGTATGAATACATGTAAAACATTAGGTCAGTGTCTGGCATGACAATCAGAATCACCCTACAGAGAGGCTTTGGTAATTTAGTGGAGGAGTTTGGGGTAGATTTTTTTGTTTGCTTTGTTGTTACATTCTTGATTACCTCTGGACCAATGGTCTTGGCCCTTTGGACCAATATGCAGTTCTAAGAAAGGCTGCAGACTTCTAGGACTTGGAAGTGAATTTGATTTAGGTTTGTAGAAGACCAGCCTCTGCCATCTGATGTACCCCGCATGAAAAAGGCAAATCTACACTAGTGGCAATGAAGCATATTAGACAAATGATAAGAAAAGACATAGGACAAAAATTGGCAAGAAAGGAGGCTTTGGTTGAGATTCATCCTTTTGGAAAACTATCATATGGTATTAAGCATGCAGGAGAAAAGCTTTGAGAGAGTTTCTTTTGAGGAGACTATTGCCAGCAGCCCTTGGAAAGAAAAAGTTATGCAAGCAATGTTAGCTCATAGAGCACCTATCTGCTGTGAAAGTGGGGGCTGACCTACCCGAGAGGAGACTTTTACTGTGGAATTTTGCCAGCTTGTCACCTTTGACCACAGCAGATGCTATTTTCTGATCAGTGTTTTCCCTTTTAATCCAGGAGCAAATGTCAGTGGAGGAGCAATTGGAACCATTACATACTCATCTGAATCTCAGCCCCACTGCCCGAACCACATGCCCTCAAAGGCAGAGAGTATAGTATGCCAAGGGATGGAGTAACTTCATGTAAAGTACCCACCTTTTTAGAAGTGCATGTGTATATGCACTTAAGACGGATGGGAACCCACATTCATTCATTCATTCATTTCACAAATATTTATTGAACATCTACTTTGTGCCAGGCACTGTGCTAAGTGCTGTGGATCACAGCATTGACCAAGACACTCATGGAACTTATATTGAAAGTTGGGTAAATTTTTTTTTTTTTTTTTTTTTAAAGTAAGACAAAGGCATGCACCAATAATTTCAGTTGTTTAGTGAATTATGGTGATGAAGGTATAAAACAGCGCGCAATCATGGAGAGTAATAGGATGGCCTACTCTAAAACAAGATTAACCATACCAAAACAATTGTACTGCGTGTTCATGGAAGAGCTCAACTTCACTGCCCAATATCATTAATTCTGTCCATCTACCCACCCAATACAGTATGTTGACCGAGTCAGAAAAAGTTGGAATCTGGCTTTGCTGTTTATTAGTTGTGTGATCTTGGATAAATTGTTTAACTTCTTTGTCTCAGTTTTCTCACCTATGGAATAGAGGTAATAATCATATCTATCACATAGTGTTGCTCAAAATTTAAATGAGTCAGTGCTCTTTGATCAGTCCTGGGCACAATGCTCAATCCATGCTAGTTATTTTGTTAGTAGCATTTGTTTCTTCACTCAGTGAAGGAATATTTGCTAAGAACCTCTGAGTGCCAAATATTGGGCTGAACATTGGAGTGGGAGCTGGGAGAGACAAGATCCAGCCATTTCTCTAAAAAGAGAAAACTTACATGAATCCAATCAGAAGCTTTCCCTTTCTTCTTTAGCAGACACATTCTAAAGTCATCGTTCACCCCAAAACCAGCTTTGAATCCCCACAAGACAGAAAGAGAGCTCACAGGTTAAACTGACTAACCGGCCAGAGAATAATACCTAGCCTCATCTCTTGGCTTTAAAAAGTGGGGCTGTGTATGCTGGGAAAGGCACTGGACTGGGAATTCTGGAGAACTGGGTTCCTATTCTGATTTTTTTGAGCCAGAATTATACAAGGCTCGGTTTACTTACCCTCCCTCCCAAGCCATCTTGCGGATTTGATGAGATAACATACATGAAAGCTCCACGGCCACACAGAAGCCTTTCCAAGAATTTCTACTGATCTTTCTTTAGTTCTAGCCACTGCTCTGCTCTCTCCCTGGGTCCCTATTTCTCTCATGCAAATGGGAAATTAACAGGATCCCAGCCAGCATGGGTCCAAGGCTTGGATAAATCAATAGATGTGGTGGAGTTTGAAAAGGTGAAAGGGCTATACTTTTGTTAGATGTTATTATTTTTAGGTTGGACTATCCACATAGTAAACATTTCTGTGAGATGAAAACTCACAGATGCTGAGAGAATCTTACCAGAGAGCCATTTATAGCAACCTCTCCAAGGAATAAGAACATCCCTTGGCCCACACTTATGCCCTCCCCCACCCCAATTGTGAACATTTGATGGAGCTTATCAGTGGGTGTCCAAACCCTATGTAACCAGCTTTCGTATTTATGTAGTATCAGACAAGAGGTGTGAAGCATTGTCCCTTGCCCCTCTATATGTCTCCTAAAATATCAGCTTTCTGAAATAATTTTACAGTAACTGCTAGACGCAAGTGGTTTTGCAAATAAACACATTTCCTAATTAAAACTTACCCTTTAAAGGCTCACATTTTCTTGGTCCCACTATAGGTTTTCTTTTTCTTGTAACATATTACAGACTCAATAAGGGCAATGCAAACCTCTTTAATATATACAGTTTTAACAGCTCTAATAACATATCTGCCTTCGTAAGAACACCTTCTCCCCCTCTCCAGCCCAGCTGATAATTTCCCCTGATTTGTTAAATGCCTTCTTTTGTCACTCTCAAAGACAAGCTTAAAAGTGGTTAGTCTGAAGGGGGACTAGGAAAGGTGGATTGAAAGGGGATAAAGTGGAAGAAGGAGGGGGTCCCAGCAATTTTTTTTTCTTTAAATAACAGCTTTTTATTTTTTTATGAAAGTAATGAATGCTCATTGTGGAAAATTAGGAAGTATGAAAAAAGCGTGAAGAAGAAAACATATATTACACATAATTCTATTATCCGGAGCCAACCATTGTTAATATTTGGCTTTTTTTTTTTTTCAGATTTTTCTCCATTAGGATTTTTACATAGTTAACAATTTTGAAGTTGGCTTTTGAAATTTTTTGTGATAACATTGGAAATTTTCCATGTACTGAAAAACCACGAAAAAGAAAAACTTTAGAGTGGCTGCATAATACTCCAGCAAGGCTGTCCCAATTTACTTATCCTCCTTGACCCTTTAGGCTATTTCAATTTTTTCTCATTATTACAAATAATGTAGTGCTACCATACCCAATGGACTGTTTTTGTTGTTGGTTGGTTGGTTTTTTTAGGTAACACATAGGGCTGGCTGTTTAAAGGGTCTTGGGCTGAATTTTACAGCAGCGTTTCCTATGGCAAAGAGCAGTCAAACAGGAGACTCCCAAGCCTGCTATAGAGTTAGATTACAACATGATAACTACTGACTTTACTTTCCCCTCTAAAATCTCTACTTCCTCCTGAATCCTTTTGACTTAGAAGTGAATAGTGCCACCCTCTACCCAGATACCCAAGCTTGAGAATTAGGAGTCACTTTGGACTTCTCCTTGCCTAACCTCCTCCAACCAGTGACCAAAATCTGTTCATTTTACATCCTCACTCTCTCTCAAGTCTCTTCTCTGTTGTTCTCACTGAAATTGCCTTAGTTTACCTAAATGACATAACTGAACATCTCTGGTCTTCCCAAGCCACTGCCTTTAATCCATTTGTCCATACTTATGTCACATCATTTTTTTTTTCAAATACCTTTAAGATCACATGACTCCTCTACTTAAAGCCTTTAATAAGTCTCTGCTTCCTACCACTATCCAGTACCTGAGCTTTCATGATGTTTGAGATTCTTAGCTTCCTTCAGGCCCCTTCAAGATCTAAACCTACCTACTGTGCTAGACTACCCAGATACTTCCTTCACGTGCCAAGTCTGCGGACATGAGTGCTTCATCTTGGTCCTTGTGCTTATACTATTACATCTCCTTAAAAAGCAACTCCCCCCCTTCATGTGAGAGAAGGTCTCACTAACTTCCTTGCCTTTAAAACTCAGCATGAACGCTACCTCCCATGGGAACTCTTTCCCTCAAGGGTCTGACTGGGTACCCTTCTGCACTCATATTCTGCTTGTTCCTAAGGCAGAAACCCACTCCACTGTGCCTTGAAGGTGGGGATTGGGCTTTGTTCATCTTTTTTAACCTCTAAATACTTTAGTTGTTATTTCCTGAAAACAAGAATAGTCTCCTACATCACCACAGTAATTACCAAAGTCAGGAAATTAACGCTGATGCATAGTATTATCTAACATACAGACCTTATTTTAATTTTACCAATTGTCCCAGCAATGTTCCCATCCAGGACCACATGTTACATTTATTGTCATGTCGTTATCATGTCGTCAAACTATTTCTTTAATTTGGAACTGTTCTGAGTCTTAGTTTTTCATGACTTTGTGATTTATTTTTATTTATTTATTTATTTATTTATTTATTTATTTATTTATTTATTTATTTATTTATTTGCTTTGGGATTTTTCGAAGAGTCCATGACGGTTATCTCATTGAATGATCCTCAGATTGGGTTTGTCTGATGTTTCTTTATAATTAGATAATTAGATTCAGGCTATCCATTTTGGGTGGTAATACCACAGAAGAGATGTTACATCCTTCTCAGTGCATCATATCAGGAGTTACATGATGTTTATTTGTCCTATTCCTGGTGATGCTGTCACTTGATTAAGGTGGCTTTGGCCAGGTTTTGCAACTGGACAGTTATTATTTTTCCCTTTGAAATTACAAAGATACTTTGAGACTTTGCAAAACACCTTGTTTCCCATTATACTTTGATCCACTACATTTAGCATTTGGGCTTCTGTTTTCTCATTGGTCAAATGAGCTACATAGATGAAATGTGGATTCCAGAATTTTCACTCTCAAGGATTCCTTTATTATCAGTCCCATTGCCATGAACCTCATATTTTGAAAGATTCTGTCCACCAAACAGATATATGAGTCTGTCCACCAAACAGATATATGAGTCTCAAGGTATATGAGACTCATTTTCCTATTATACATTGCTCAGACATGTCTACTGCATTGTATGCTCACAAAGGCAGAGCCTGTTGGCCTTTCCACTAGATACCCAGAGCCAATCATAGTGCCAACCACAGAGTAGGTATTCAACAAATATTTGTTGAAGGACTGAGTCTGACTGTCAATCACAGCTTATGCCCAGCATTCGAGGTATGCAGTGGGAACACTAAACTGATAAATGCTTTCCAAAGGAAGCAGGAAGCAACTCGATATTTTAGTTAGCCTCCAGAGGCTTTGCCACTGGTCAGTGTTCAGCTATCACAAAGATTTTAAAATAGATTGGATAGAGCACATGGAAACCTCCCGCCCACTCCTACCCATCCTGCCTTTCTGTAGTGCCTCAGATGTTAAAGGGGCATATTAGCACGCCAAGTTTATCATCTTTGGGTTGCCTCTGAAGCACGCTGAGGGCAGATGGCAACTAGCCAGTCTCCTGACTGTATAATAGAGCTTTTTTAAGTACCCTAGACCTTGTTTCATATGTACATGATATTAGTATTGTCACATTTCCTCCTTCATTGAGCACTTGAGATCATGGAAATATAATGTAGCAGAAGATCATGAAGGTTTTTTTTTTTTTTTTAAAGGATTGCAGAGAAGGAAACTAACATTAGTTGAGCATCTCCTATATGCCTAGTGCTTTCTTTCCTTTATTTTCTCTTTTTATCTGTATCATAACTGGTGAGGTGTGAGGTAGATATAATTATTCATTTTACAGATTAGAAAACAGGCTGGGTGATGGGATAATAGTTTGCATTGCACTACAACTAGCTTGCAGCATGCAGCAGGGCAGGGGTGGGAATTTCTGCAGTCTCTTTCCAAAGCTCTTGTCAGTTGCCACAGCACCAGGTTGCTTCTCCCATCATATAAAAATGTCCTTCTCTTGGAAATGTGCTGGTGATCACAATCCAGACATGCAAAGGACAGATATCTCTTGGACCATATTCTCTACAGTTATTTTTAAAATAATTGTTATCACAGTAGCTGTTACCATGATTCGGGGGAAGTTGCCAGAGGAAGCAGAGCCCTTCTTTGGGCATCTTGAGTGCCTGAAGAAGGAACTCAGGTTCTCAGCTCTTAATTAACTTTGGCTGTGTTGCAACAGCAACGCAAGAGAGACCGTCTCTGGAAAAGTGGCGGGGGTGTGAAATAACTTCAGGTAGGCAGGGAGGGAGGCCACGGACCCCAGAGAGGCCCCGGAACAGGTGAGGGAAGGGTGGGGGAGAAGATCAGACAACACTGCAGAGAGACGGGAGAGAAAGCCAAAGACGCAGAAAAGAGAACAAAAGGCAAGAGGAGTAGAGAAAACTCGGGACAAGGAAGGGAAAAGTTTGAGAAAGGGGGCGAGAAAGCAAGCAAGGACGGTAAGAGGAAACCAATAAAAATAGTGAATTGAGAGAACTCGGAGAATTCGAGACAGAAAAGGGGAAAAGAGGGGAGACGATGGAGAAAGAAGCGGAGAGGAAGGGGAAAGGGGAAGACATTGGAGAGAACAGAGTCGCGGGTGAACCGAGAGGTTGGTGAGTGGCCCCAGAAGGACGCTCATCACCTGCGTGGCGCCCCCCCGCGCCGTGGTGCGGCCCTGCTCGCAGCGCCCGTGCGCCGCCGCTCGCCCGGCCGCGTAGGATTGGCTCCCGCCTCCCATTCATGTAACCTGCGTTGTGCGTGTGAGTGTGTGTGTGAGTGTGTGTGTGTCTCTCTCGCCCTCTCTGTGTGTAAGAGAGCGAGGGTGGGGGACGGAGGCAGGCAGGCGAACAGGCAGGGAGGGGAAGAAAAAAAGGAGGGAAGCTATTAAACACACTCACACACACGCGCGCGTACACACCCGCCCCAACCCCCCAGAAGCCTCGGGATTGCAGCTGTTTCATGTGGGGCAGCAGTGCTGGCAGGGACGCCGGCCGGGAGCGGCCGAGAGCGGCTGAGAGCGGGAGCCCGGCGTGCGCGCGCGGCTGGAGGCTCGCTGGCGCTCCGCTCCCCACGGGAGCTATTGTTGGTCTCGCTGGAGCTGAGTGCAGAGCCGGGACCTGCTCCTTCCAGGGCGTCCACGGGTTCGCAGAGCAGAGGAACCGTGCCGCCGAGTGCAAGAGGAGCCACTGGCACGGCGCCTTGCCTCCCTGGTGCCCTCCTCCTCGCTTCCCCGGCGGTGGCAGTCTGCAGCCACGGTAAGGCGGCGTGATCCGCTCTAAGGAAAAGCGCCTTGGGGACCGAGGCGGCGCCTCTCGCTTCTCTGCGCTCACTAGCTGTGGCAGGGTCCCGGCAGCTCCCGCGGATTCCGGGGGCTCCAGGGGACGCTCTCCTGTTTCCCCGGCCAGCACTGGGGATGGAAGAGAGGGAGGCTGGGGCGCGGGTTGCCGGCGAAGCGAGCCAGTATGAAGCCGGGAGCCTCTGCCGCTGCAGCCCCTGGAGCCCTCCGCGGACTGGAGCCTGGGAGCGAGGGTGAGGGGAGGGCAGGGAGGTTGGCGCGGGCCCGGGACTCGGGACGGCGGATGGGAGGGAGGCAGCGCGCCCCGGGTTCGTCTGTCTCGCCGGGATCCCCTTCCCTCCCCGGCACTAGTGCCCGCAGCCCCTCTGCAGACCCGCCGGCCCCAGGGCCTCGGAGGGCGCTGGAGGAGCCCGCGAGGCGGCGCCGAGCTCCGGCGGCTGCAGCCTGCCCTGCGGGGCGAGCGCTGGCTGCAGTGGCCCCTTCCGCGCAGCAATTGGAGCGAAGAACCAAGAGACAAGACTCAAGCCCCGCACCCTCTGCAGCGGGCGCGGCGTTCGCCTCTCCTCGCCCGCCGCCTTGCAGCGGTGTTTACGTTCCCCTCAGAGTGAGTTGAGTCGGCAGCCGCCGGGTGGATGCTCGGAGCGCCCCGGATTTGAGTGTGAGTGAGTGTGTGAGAGAGTGTGTGGGACTACTTGCACCCCAGGCTTCGGGAAATGTGCTCTGGGTTGAAATGTGATCACCTAGCTCCTTAGTCATTTTCCTTGAGATTTAAAATGCAGTCTATTGGAGGAGCAGACAGAAAGGTGGTGTCGCGGGTGTGTGTGTGTGTGTGTGTGTGTGTGTGTGTGTGTGTGTGTGTACACGCAACCGGGGAATACACAGCTAACTACTGGGGGCAAAGGGAGGTTCAACTGGTGAGTCCTCATTGGTAGGCGGTAGGGTGGGCTTCGCTGGCCTCTGCCCGCTGCTTCTCTGCCCTGCCCCCGCCTAGGCTAGGTTGGAAAGTACTGGAAATTCAACTGCGTGGTCTCTAACTTTGGGAATTGGCTTCCTTTTCAGGGCGAGACGTTAAGGCGATTTGTGCACCGTGGTCCATGTGGACGAGGGTGTTATTACTCGGTTGGGTGTGGGTACCTCTTTAGAACCGCGCCAATCCCCCGCCTGGTCCCCAATCCCCCTCTAACTCCCCAGCCCTGGAGAGAAGGTTGGTAGAGATGCAGTTATCCATCAGCCACCCATGCCGCGAAAGGGGCGCAGAGAGGCAGCCTGGGGTTTGCCAGATTCTGCATGCACTCTTGGTGTTTTACTAGCCCATGGAATTGCCCTGCCGCTTTGTGGAAGGCCGTGGCGGGTCACGCTTGGGATCCGAGTGCCGGGCCGAGGGGTTGCCCATGTGCTGAGCTGTGCAGCCGCGCACACAGGGCGATCTGCCAACCAGCATCGCGGGCAGTTATGTAAACTGCCTCAGTGATTACCCAGAAGCGCGATGTGAGCACCCTGTTCGCAAAAGACAGGACTGAAAGTTTGCCTGCTTTGGGAACGTAAGTACCGGGGCGCTCCGCACCCCTGGAACCGGAGAGCAGGGAGACGCCTCGCACCACGGAGGCGCCCACTTCTGCCATGGGCTTTGGGTGCTGATACTGCTGTCCCCAAAGAACCGGTTATCGAGGGAGAGACTGAGGGGAGGATTCGTGGTTGATCAGAGGGAAAAAGCTGGTCAGAATTCAGGGTCCCTTGAGTCCTCAGAGCCCGAAGGGATATTGGGAGGCCTTCCAGGGAATGCTGTTTTAGGAAACTGACTTTGTGAACTGGGAAACCCTAAAGCCCCTCTTCTCTGCCTCTCAGGGCGCGCTCCTCCCCATCTTTCACACCCTGTGCTCTTCACGTGTTTGAAACCTGCCCGCGATGCCTGGTCCCCTTGGAGATGCCAGGCATCCCGGCCCACTCAGGCAGGGGGTGAGGAGGGCGCGTGCTGACCTCTGCCAGGGTCGGCCACCTTTACGTACCTATTCCTGGGTTCCTAGGCTAAGCCCGCGCTCATGGGGATGGGGGGGATGGGTGCGGACTATGGCTTCCTCCACGCTTCCTTCCTAGCGGAAGGCAGTTGCTTCTGTGCGTTTATTCTCTCCCCATCTTGCTGCTTCCTTCGCCGCCGTAGCATGTAGCGCGCTGATGGTCTTTGATAGAGAAACCACAGAAGTAGAGTGTTTTTAAATCTTGTTTTTCGCCTGTAGAGGGATAAGCCACCCCAGATCTGACAGAGCTGTGCGGAACGCTAAAGTCTGGGGCACAGTGGCCCTGAACTCCCTTCCCCCCGCAGCCGGGGAGTGGTGGTGTGCTTGGGTGGGGAGTGTTTTGTTTTTGCCACATTCCAGCGTCCCGAAACCCTGCATCCCCTCCCCCTGAAATCCTGGGTCTGTCTGAGTGTGTTCCGCGCTGTAAAAAAATCCTCCCTCTCGCAGACCTGTGGGGCCGTTCAGATTTCCTGCCGCTGCCATGATCCTTTAACAATGCGATTGCAAAGCTCGTGCTCGGCTGAGAAAAATCCCCAGGTGGCGGCCGGCCGCGCTTTGACCTTGCTGCAGGCGCCTTTAACCCGGCTACCTGGAGGGCTCGGGCTCGGGCTCTGCCACTGGGGTCCGGGAAGGAGGAGAGCGCACAGGAGGGGCTGGGTTAGCTCCCTGGCTAGGGCGTGTATCAAGTCGCGGCCGGGTGGCCACCGGGAAGGATCGGGGCTCAGCGGCAACCTGTTTCCCCGCGCGCAGAGGCTCTACATTCCCGCACCTCCTCCTCTGCTAAGGCCTCTGGCCACCTCCCCATTCCGCTGTCGACTGCGTGGGCGAAGTTCCTTCGAGCTCTCTGCCGCGTCCGCAGTGTACAGCTCCGGCCTTTGGGCTCCTTCGCGGGCAGAGCCGTAGTCCCGGCGATCTGGGCTGCTGGGTGGGCGGGGCCTGGGAGGGAAACCCAAGCCGAGACCGCCTTGTTCGAGGCCAAGTTCCTGTCCAGAGCGCCACGCCGCGCGGGGTCCCGGCTGCTCCTTCCTCCGCACTCCCCTCCTCGTGGGTTCTCGGGACCCCTGGCGCTCCCCCGGCGCCCTGCGGCTCAGCTTTGCCCGGTAGCTCTCCTCACCAAAGTTAGGAGTGATGTTTTCACAGGTGGTGGCAGTGGAAGCTCTGTGTGTGTCCTGGGGAGGGAGTGTGCGGCGAGGCCAGACGTCGAGCAAAAAAAAAAAAAAAAAAAAAAAAAAACAAAACGGATTCCTCTCTTTGTAGGCGTTATAAGGTAATGATGAGAAAGAATCTGTTTTCTCTGGTAAGGATGATGACGGGAAGTCCTTCCACTTCGTGGAGTTGGACCAGGCGGATCTGATTTCCTGGGGTGAAAGACTGTCTCTTCTTGGCGGTGCCTTTTGTGCAGTAGGTCTTTGTGACTGGAGAATCGAATGCCCCCAGTGTGCTTCAGGCAAGACTAAGGACAGAAATGTTCTTATACTTTTAGGGAGCTAATTCCGGGAAGGTTTTATTACTGTGTCTTTAAACGAGCAGGGACAGGGTGCGAATTAACCTGTGGATTCCTCATCCTCTGGGGTGGGGACATTTTCAGGAACGGAGAGTTCGATTTTGGAGAGCGATGTCTCAGATTCATGCGCCAGCATCCTATTCTTATCAAGGCTTCTCTTTGGGCATGGGGGTAGAATGGGTGCAGTTAGCCAATAAACCATCCTATGGACTGTGGGGGAAGAAGAAACAGTGTTGCTAACTGCGGGCTCAGGGGCGGAGGTGGGATGGGGACAGAATCAGTGCTTGGCCTGAAGAAAAATCATCAGAGGACAGTTCCACAGCGAATGGAATGATCTGGAATATGAGATAGCACGCCACAGTGTTACAGTAGAAGATTGGGTACTGGTAGTGGGCAACTTGGATCTCCAAAGGCTCTCTTCCAGTAGATCTCTTTGAGGTATAATCTCCATAATCTCCTCACCCATGCTGTTTTATGGGAATAAGTTGATGGAATGTGAGTTTAACCTCTTACCTTATTGGGTGGAATTATGGTTGTGTGGCCTTGGGCAGGTTATTTTTGAACTTCCAGTTCTCTCCTGTGTAAAAGGAGAAGATATTGTCTAGTTTACAACACAGTAAACCTCTGACACATTGTAGGCCATTAACAAATGATGATTCCCTTCCACCTCCTTCATCCCTTTCCAACAATGTGCATTTGTTGGGTGGGGGTTGGGCAGGGAAATCAACAGCCTCAAAAGAACCAGCAACATTACATCGACAGTCTATTTAAAACCAGCTCAAATGCTTGAAGCAAAAATATCTTCTCTTTTCTTAGAAAAGTCATTTCCAGTTTTGTTAGAATTTCTCCCTCATTGAGTCCTTTTTTGTTTTTCTGACAGAATTACATCCTTGCCCTGATTGGTGTGTTATATAACCTGATTATTTCCAGATCAAAAGTTACAAATATGTGAAAGAAGGCGATTAGAAATTTATGATAAAAATTGTTGGGCAAAACAAGCAAGAGACTCAAGATACCCACTCATTCTCTTTAACTGTCCTAGATGTTGAAGGAAGATGAGGTCAAATAAGCACACGGTGCAAATCCTCACTTGGGTCCTGTCTGGTTCTAATGAACGGCTACTACTGTACCTGGATCCCAAGCCTTCTCCTGTTCCTGTCTCAGTACATTTTCCTACATGTAGGAATCTAAAAAGTGAAACAAAGGAACAAAAGGGGATTTAAATTGCTTCCTTGCAAATTTGATTCCAAGAGTCTAGCAGAGTAAATCAACCTCAATCCCAGATCTAAGTGGCTGATTTTTACCTGCCTTCTTACATGGTCTGGCTAATTGTAACTGAAAGCTGAATCACTTTATCTTTGCTTTGCATAGACAGATTGCTGTGGGGGGCACTTTGAAAGTACTACATGCCCCTGTTGGAAGGGAACCAAGCACACATGGATCTCTGAACTTATAGTTTTCCTTAAGGAAAGCTTCTAATGAAACATTATAAATGTAGATGCTTAGTTCTCTGTGGGCTATATATTTATTACTTTGTCACAGTTTTTTTTCAACTTTTGTCTTTATTATATCTAATTACTACATTATATAATTAGAAATAATACCAATTATATTTAGTTTCCAAGGTAATATATGTTCACTGTAGCAAAGTTAAACAATGTAGAGAAAAGAAAAAAAAAAGTGTCAGTACATCTTGGGTTTTACGTTGTGACTTTTCTTTATGAATATAGAAAAATAAGATTATAGTGACAATATTTTGAAAGCTTATTATTAAAGATAGACTTTCCATGTTACAACTTTTCCTGGTATGGAAAGATTTTTAATGGCTACATAAACCCTAATGTTTACTATGAGATAATTTATTTCATTGGTACCTAAAATTAGACTTTTGTTTATTTTGGGTCTTTTTTCTTATTATAACAAAGTTGCAGTAACTATTCTTGTACATACTGTGAATTTTCATATTCCCTTAAGATAAATTCCTAGAAAATAGGATTGTAGGGTCAAAGGCAGATGCCATGCTAAGACTTCTGTCACACATGAAAAGCGGGAAGGTACACTGTGATTTCTACTTCATCTTTTAAACCAGAAATGGCTGTTTATGTTGCAATCCCTTACAGGCTTGGAGCCTAAGTAGGAGAGGGAGGCAGGGGTGACAATCAAACCTCAAGCAGGGGATTTGCATAACTTTGAGCTGTTATGCTAAACTGATAGGCAAATCCTTTTTCCAAGAACATTTTTCTTCCCTGGCTGTCTCGGAATCATCACTCTGTAGAGCTTCAGCCAGCAATGGAGTTGAAATATGTAAATATGTTCCTCTGTATTGTAGGTGGGGCTGGCTCCATGGTGAATGACAAATAGTTCCTCAGAGAAGTGTGTATGTCCTTAGCATTTGCTGAGGTGGTGGATTCTTCCCTTACAGTTCTTTCCCTTTTCCTGTGGTTCAGAGGCCTTAGAATGGCCATCTAGCACATCTTACAAAGGAAACAGTTGAGACTAGTCTACGCAAGCTCATCTCCACCTATTGCACTGGCATTTGGTTTGGGAAGTCAGCCCAACTGTCTTTCTCTATGGTCCTTGGGCATAATAATAATAATAATAATAATAATAATAATAATAATAATAATAACTGGGCATAATAATAATAATAATTATTATTATTGTTATTATTATTACTAACATGCCTACATACTGTTTCCAAAGTCGAAGGAGTTAGGCATTGCATCCCATCTTTGCACTGACCTGTTCAGTCAGACGGTGTATTTGTCAGTCTAGCTCTTTCACGTGTCAGATTTCTGTGACCCAGAAAAGATGTGTTCCCCATGGTTAGATAACTCTTCAAAGAATTCAGTGGAGCCAGTGGAGGAAGTCTAGTCTTCCCATTTCCAAGGGGTCCCCATGCTTAGCAGGCGGCATCAGGAGTTCCTTTAGATCAGACCGTGAGGTCACCTCAGGGTCATTGATGGTGTGGTCACCAGAGAGGACACCTGCTCTGCTGGTGGCCAACTTTGAATTCCCAGAGTGTTTGGATGCTGCCTTTGATACTGATACCACTCCGGTTTCACTAGGGAAGATGAGGGAATGCTTTTGTCCTTTGTCATGTTCTGAACATCAAATCAGGTCTTTTTCTTCATTTGGAAAACAAAAAGGAAACAGGATGTAAATGTTGCAGGATCTCAAGAGTAGCTGAGGAGTGCCCCCTGCCCCTTTTCCCCTAGAGTCCTGCATTTGCTTTGCAGATGGTAGCCCTGTAGCCTGGGCCAACAGTGGAAAAGGGTATCAGATGCAATTGTTTAATCATTGTAATCCTTAAGAACAGTAGGTTTTAATAATGTTTTTCTCTTATAGAGTTGGTTTTCTTGCTGTGGAATGATAGTTGATTTCTAAAAGTCAGGTCTTTGAACCCCTTGGAAGTCAAGCAAAAGGATTACAGCTAATACATTATGGCTTTGGGTAAAATAATTGCCCATTCTTGGGATGTTTCCCTCTATAAAATGAGGCTGCGAGAGGAGAGTAGATTTGCTGTTTTGAAAGGCAGTGTTTCTCAAACCTTAATACACACACGTCACACAAGAATCCTGTTAAATTGTAGGTTCCGATTCAGTAGGTCTGGAGGGGGCCCAAGAATCTGCATTTCTGACAGGCTCTTAGGTGGCGCCATGCTGATGGTCCCTGGCCCACACTTGCACTAACAGAGTTTCAAGCTACCTACTCTGACATTATTTTAGAAAATAATAGTAATGACTACCAGATGTCAGGAGGAGCTGTCTTATATGAGTAGATTGTCACTGTAAAGGGAGATGTCCATTCTTTCCTTTTGGATTTCTAGAATTAGCATCTTCATTTCGAAAGATAGTGGGGAGGGACATAGTCCGTTTTTTCATCTGGTGGTTGTTGAGGGAGGAGGTGGAAGAACAGGGCAAGAGCAAAACAAACATGTTCTGAGTGCCTTCTGTGTCTCAGGTAGCTGCTGTTATGCCCGTGTCCTAGATGAGGAAACTGAGGCTCAGTAAGGCAAGCCATCTGCCCAGGGTCAGACACCTAGGACTCGCATTTGATCATAGGCCTCTCTGGCTTCTAAATCCTTGCTTTTTCTAGAATGGCAACTTTGTAACTTTCTAGAATGCCATATAATAAAATCTAGTGTTTAGTGAAGTGTTTCCCTTTAGAGGTCCTTTTACGGGGCCTATTTTGAGAGTGGATCAAGTCATTTAAAAATTTGCATCATTATCATGCAAGCAATTAAAGTGCTTAAGAGCTTAAAAGCAATTTGTTCAAGTTGGTTAAATATCCGCCCTCCTCAATCTTGTTTGTATTATTAATTTACTCATCACACTGACATCAAAACCATGGCAAGGTAAATGTCAGTATCTTCTGATTGGTGAAACCTTTCAAATGAAAAGAGTTTGCATTGATGAGGTTCACAGTGGAAGGATCCAGTTCAGGGTGAATCAGAGAAACCAACTTTTACTAAATAAACCCAGCCCTGCTTTGGCCTCTGGATGAGAATTGGTCTTTTAAACGTTTTATTAAAGCGCAGTTATTCTGAGAACCAGTCATCAGTGAAGCTCTTTGCAAACATTAATTAGCTGATCTTCACATCACCCCCATATGGCGGATAAATAACATTAAGCCTGCCTTCAAGAGAACAAGTAGACACGTGGCGGTGAAGGTGGAAGGCAAACTCTTGCCTTTCAGGAAGTATGGTAGAGGTAGGTGGAATGAGGAGGTTATATGAGTTTGTCACTTAATAAATATTTATTGGGTGATACGCTAGATATTCTCGCTGTGCTGTGCAATGGGGTATCACTAGTCACAATTTAAAATAAATTTAATTAAAATTAAGAATTCGTTTTCTCAGTTGCACTAGCAGGTTTCAGGTGCTCAATAGAGGATATGGCTACCATGTCAGAGAGTGCAGATATGTAACATTTCTATCGTGGCAGAAAGTTCTGCTAGAAAGCATTGGTCTAGAAGCTTAGGATAATCAAAGACTAATGCAAAGATCCCTGCCCTGGTGGAAGTCTCATGTAAAATTTCCTAAAACAATAACTGAGATGTGACAGCCATTACATAAACCAAACGGCAGCTAAGTAGTTTGAGACAGTGGTTAAGGGGCCTAGCTCCTGGAGCCAAATAACTTGAGTTCAAATCCCGGTTCAGCCACATGCTGGTTGTATGATTAGAGGTAGGTTATTCATACACTCTGTGCCTCTGCAGAGTCATGCTATTTTTCACTGTCCTTATTAGCCAATATTTTTGAAACAGTGTTGGATTCTGGAGAGGGTGCTGGGAGATAGTTCTTTCCTTTGTTGCTGGTGGAAAACAAATTAATACACCCTTTTAGGAAAGCGGTATGGCAATAGCTGTCAGTAGTCTAGAAACACTTATTTCCTTTAGTCCATTATTCCAGTTCTAGGAACCTAGCCAAAGAAAATAATCAGAGATAGGCAGGAAAGATTTGTAAGAATAAAAATGTTCATTGTAGTGTTATTTATAATAGTGAAAAAAAGGATAAACAATTGGATTGGACAAGAAAGGTATCTCAGAGCCAAACAGTGGAATATTAGAAAAGATTAAATGTTGCTTTTGAAAATGTGTTTTTGTGACATGGGAAAATGCCACTATAAAACTTATATTTTTAAAAATATTAAATACTATACTATTAAATTCTAAATATATTTTTCAAAGCAAGCATTGTTGAAGCAGGACTAAAGTTTGGATGTTATGAAGTACACTCTGGCCTTGAAGGGAGATAAACACTGTGCTCTCTCTGCCATGTTGTATATGCAGAGCCTCCCAGCTGCTCCTAATCTGCCCTTTTCAGCAATTTTGAAATTTCTGGCTTATCCAATTTAGTGATTGTCTACCTTCAAGGCCAGGATGTACTTCTTAATGTCCAACATGATTTCCTCTTTATGGCCATTTAAGGCAGGTTCTGTGTGCACTCTGAGGTGATTCAGACTGAGCAGCTGGAGTCCAGGGAAGAACATCAGCTTTGGAGCCTGAAAGAATTGGGTTCAGACCTTGACCCTCACCTCCTTCCTGTGGAACCTTGGGCAACCTTTCTGTGTCTCAACATCCTCATTTGTAGACTCAGGAAGCAAGAGATCCCATCTCACACACAAGGATTAAGTGTTCCCTTCAGTAGAACATCTGGCACGTACAGGTAAATGAAAACACAAATGACTTCTTAGGCCATGTAAGACAGTGGAAAATACCAGCAGATTTTGGGTTGACTTCTCAGCTTCATTGTCTGGTAGCTACATAAATTCAAGCAAGTTACTTAGATTTTCTGAGCTTCTGTTATTACTTTTTTCATTTATAAAATACCAAATAGAAGTATCTATCTCAAAGGGTCATGTGGTATTTATGAAGTAACTTGCACATTGCCTAACAGGCAGTGTCTTCTATGTGGATCATAGTTCTTGGCATTGCTATTTTTCCTCTTACATCCTTAACCACTCAGCTCCTGGTCCTCTGATTTTTGCTTCCAGAGTTTGGATTAAACCATCGACAAAGTTCAGTGGTAGACATAAGTGTGTGTTGGTTGGGGGAAACCTGGGAGGGTCTAAAGGAGCCTCTTCCAGATCTGAGAGGACCTCTGATGTCCCCTGATGCCTTCTGAAAATGGTGGTACCTACAGAAGTGGAAAAACACAGGGCTCTAGATTTAGACCAGCAGATCCTGGTTCTGATTCCATCTCTGTCCCTTTGCCACTGCACCAGCTGGGCCATGATATTCTCTGCCTGCTTCTCCGAGCTGCTATCAGACACTAGATTTTGAGTTCCAGCACGGTGCCCAACACAGTGGATCCCCACCCTGGCTATCCATCAGAATCACCTGGGAACTTGTATTTACCAAAGACCAGAACAGAACCTGGCATCACAACTCTGTAAAGCTCTCCAGGTGATGCTAGAGTACAGCTGGGACTGAGAAATAAATGGTGCATAGAGTAGAGCCTCATTAAATATTCATTCCATCCCTTCTTCAAAGAAGCATCAAGGGATCCCATATTGAGTAACTTTTGTTTGAGGTGGGTGACCTGATTTATTTGAGCAATACGACTACGAATATAGTAGCCAAGGCTTCTTCCCCTCCTCCCCCTGCCTTCAGGCAAACTGGGGTATTTGGTTCTGGAAAGTGGCTTTCAGCTCAGCCTGTCCCCTCCTCATTCCAACACATTGTATTCTGAGTGCTGGAAAAGGCCTGTCTCCCGCCCGGAGATGTGATATTCTTTGGATCTGGTTTTGCTTTTCGTGTTCATTTCTGGGCAGAATGCTGTTAACCATTCATGCACGACCCTCTACCCACCCAGCAAGGCCTCAGGATTCCTGGGAATGCCTGATCTCTGTCCACCTCCTAGAAAGGGTAGTAGTTCTCCAGGGCTGGTGCCAAAGACTTGACATTGCCCAAGCGCCTGGAGGCTCTGCACTTCTGGATAGTTCAGGTAATTTTACATCTTTTAGATAATTAATATTTTCTTGAGAAAACCTTCTACTCAGTTGGCTTCCCTTACCCCTGAGTTCACCTCAAGTTTATCTTAAAGTGGGGAAAAGGGTTATGTTCTAGACAGAGCTTTTAAAACTTAATGTCCCTAGGTACTGCCTGGGGACTTGTTAAAATGCAGGTTCTGTTTCAGTGGGTGGTAGGGTGGGCCTAGGATCTGCATTTCTAACAAGTTACCGGGAGATACTTATGCTACTGATTTTAAGCCTCACAGGTTCTAAAACCTTAATCTTCTTCCTGCTTCTGCTTTCTTCCTCTCATCTCCCCAAGTTCAGGAGTAAGAGATGTGGAATGTCATAGAGCAAAAAGAATTGGTCAGTTTTGTGCACTTCTTTGTCAGTATTGTGTGGCAGCTGCAGTGTGACCGCAGGCATAGTACGTAGGAGCCGTTATCATAGTGTCACAGAAAAATTCCAGATTCAGGTATTACGATGTACCCTTCAGGCTTCTTCTCTATCCTCAAACTAATTGAGCCTCATGGAACATTCTGGAATAGGTAGCAATTATCATTACTAGGATAAGGTTAGTTTGAAAATTTATAACATTTATCGTTTTTATTTAATGTAGGTTTTTTTTCTGATTACATCAATAATACATGAAATAATAGAAAAATTTAGAAAACCTAAGGTAACCTAGACAACAAATGAAAATAACTCTTAATCCTGCCACATAGTTGTCCTCTTAACATTTTTGTTTTCTTTCCAGTATTATTTCTACATACAATTCCATTCCCTCCCCTCCTTACCATTTGGAGGGAATTATACACATCATTTGTAACCTTAATACGTCATGATCATTTCCAAATACTATTAATTACATTTTCTCTCCAAAATGACTTTTAGTAGCTATGTAGTATTCCATCATAAGGATATATCATTATATATTTAACTGATTTCCTATTGTTTTCAGTTTTTCACCACTGCAAATAATGCTGAGATCAGTGGTTTTATGTCCTTGTCTATTTATTTCCTTCAGCCTGATTTTTTTTTTTTTACTTGAAATTGGTAAGTCAACGATTATGCATCTCTTTAGAGCTTTTGATATGTGTAGAAGGATGGAGCCAAGTTCCCTCCAGTCTGGTAGGAGTTAGATCAGGGCAGATCATCATTCCTATTTCATGTGAGGACTTGTACTTACCAGGAGTACCAGAGTATCACTGGAGAAGCTTAGAGTAGACATCCCCACTGGTGCCACTGCTCATGGCCAGTGTCTGTTGACTTGTGTCACACTGGATGAGACGTCATTGGGTCATTAAGGCTGACCTAGGCAACATTTTGCTCCCTGGATCTGTGAAGGTATCTATACTTTGAAAGAAAGAGGGAAAGGGAGAAGAAATGTACTCACATAGTGTCTCCCAAACTTTAGACTGAGAATCAAAATATATCCAGAACCTGAGTACTTCTCACCATTGGCACATCTACCATCCTGGCTGAAGCCCCGTTCTCTCTTACCTGGATGATTGCAGTATCTTTTCTCACTGAACTCCCTGCTCTGCCCTTGTCCCCTTGCAGTTTATTCTCAACACAGCAGCCAGAATGATCCTGTTAAGACATAAATCTGAACATGTCAGTCCTGCGTTCAAAACTCTATACAGCTCCCTGTTTGTCTCAGAGTAAAGGTCATAGCCCTTACACAACCTAAAAAGCCCTCCCCCAGTACAGGATCTCCGCTATATCTCTGACCTCACCTCCTGCCCTCTCTCCCCCACCTCCCCTGCTTTGTTGGAACATGTCAGGCCTACTCCTACTCCTGCTTCTCTACCTGGAATGTTCTTCCTCTGGATATCTACGTGGCTAGCTGCCCACCTCCAAGTCTGTGCTCCAATATCACCTTCTCAACAACGCCTACCCCAGCAATCCTACTGCACTGCTAACCCTCCTCCTTGGCCCTCAGTGTTCCAGACCTGTCTTCCCCTACTATACTTTCTTTTTTCCATGGTGTTAAATACTATGTTTTATGATTTTAACAAGATCACACTGTCTCCTATATATTAAGAATAATCTGCGTTTGGGGGGATGGGAGCAGCTCAAGGGCAGAACATCCTATATAATTTACTTCTTTATTATGTTTATTGACTGTGGGAATAAAAATTTAAAAAAAGACCTCCCAAATGAGAACAGGCAAAGGCGGTTTATTTAGAGCTTGCCGTAACAAGGGAGTCAGCCACTATCACTTGCCTTTGGTGAGACTCCAAGGGAGGGAGGGAAGTGGGAAAGCTTCAAAGTGAAGAAAGGGAAGGCTTTAGGGCTTCTTTAATTGGAAGCCACTGGCTCAAGGGACCTGGAGGCAGGCTAACTAGAGGTAGCTTCTTACATGGTTGGTTTGGGAAGCATATCTGGCTTTCATTGGCCTGAGCTGGAAGTGGGGGCAAAAATTAGGAAAGCTGGTAGGTTACTGGCCATTTGTACAGGTTGGTCAGAGTTCTATTTTCATACATGGTCTGGCTATTGTCCATTTGTCTATTTAGCCTCTCCTAACTATTGTAAATCTCCACCACACAGTGAACTTTATCCTTTGTTGACTGAAGTAACCCCAGTGCCTAGAGGGATGTCTGCCAGTAAAAGGCACTCAATCTTTGTTGAATTATGTGTTGCATTTGGCCTACATTACCTTGTTTAGTCCTCATGACAAGCTAATGTCTTGTTTTCCCCATTTTCTAGAGGACAAATGGGGCTCAGAGAGACTAGACATCTTGCTCAAATTCACTCCACCAGTGGGTGGAAGCCAGCGTTCCTGTATAGATCCACCTGACCATAAAGCAAGTATCCCTCCCCAGGAGCTGTTTATTAGTTAGTTCATGGGAAACAGAGGGGTGGGGGAACTTGCCCAGTTCTACTTTGTGGCCGGAGTAGGATGTGCACCATATTCAGATGTCTCTGAAATTTCAGCCAAAACTTTTAATAGAAGATGTTTAGCCTCTTCTAACACCAGTCTGCACTGATAAATGACAGCTGGTAGTAGCAAGAATTTGGGTTCCTAGAAGGAGAATTTCTCTTCAATACCTACCCTTGACTGTGGGAAATCGAGTGAGGAATTTATTCTACATCAGAGTTTGGGTGATGATCTCAGGCACCAAAGCTGATTTCTAAGGCCCCTGGTTCAGGCAGCTCTGTATGCGTGTGTGCACATGCTCTTGTGCCCTAAATTTGCATCACATTCTTAGAACTTTTCAAATTAAAGTGTTGCTATGGTAACTCTCACGGTTGTCATTTCTTGATTTGTTGTTGTCAGCCATTTCAGTTTCCCATCCCCTTGATAATTATGGAATCAAATTCACTTTTTCAGAAGTAGACCCCAGTGACAGCCGGGCAAAGGCCGAAGGAGGATGTGATGTGGTAAAGGGAAGTAGATTGTCAGAGAACTCTCACCAGAGTTGGGAAGCCATGTTCATGTGAACAGACTCTGCCAGCTAAGATAGTTAGACCATTTCATCCCTACTATGTGCTGAGCTGCCTGCTGTGTGCTGAACGTAGCCACTCTGCCAGGCAAACTTGAGATGCTCCACCACCAACTATGTTAACAATAGATCCAGGATTTGATCTGGATCTTTCTGGGTCTAGGTCTGTGTTCTTCTACTTCGCCATTCCAGGAGTCAAGACCAGAACTTTGGGACCGCCCTTTTAGGAGCTCGCAAGCACTTTTTCCACAAGGGTTCCGAAGGCTGCGGTAGGCTGTGGCTAGGTGGAGGGCTGGCTTTAATTCAGCGTCGGAGAGGACATCCTACCAAACAGTGGATGACTGCTCACCATCATGGGAAGAGTATAAGCAGCAAGAGCTGTTTGAGTATTGAGGAGAAGCTTCCTTCAGAGGGTGGGCAGGTGGACTCACTGCCCTCTTTCAAGATTCAGTTACAGAATGGCTGGCTCCCTTTGGTGGGGCTGCTCATTTTGATATTCAGCACCATTAAGTATACTGATTAATCAATCAGTGAATGAGCTGTGCCCAGGACTAGGTGTCATTTGGGACAGAAGGCAGGGGAGTCCACCCAACTTCAAGGTACTTATGAGAGAATTAAGAGTATTACCAGACATCATGAATTTAAGAGCAGACTGACCTCAGTTTAAATCCTTTCTGAGCCATTTCTAGCCCACACATTCTCAGTTTTGGCACCAGTGGCTAGATAATACTTTGCTGTTCCTGGTTGAGATCTACTGTGTTAGCTCGTATGACCTTTGGCAGATTAAACAGCCTCTATGTCTTAGTTCTTTGCTATTTAATATGAAATAACACCTGCTTTCAGTTTGAAATAGAATAACATTAAGCAAGTTTCTAGCATAGAGCCTGGCATATAGTAGACACATCAGAAAAAGAACTCTCATGCCCAAGGTGATGGGGGAAGGTAAGGACAGCTTTGAAAGGAAGTGTTTGGGGTCAGACTTAAAGGATGAAAATGTTCTTGGAAAGAACAAGAAATATTGTGATCGTTATTATTCCTACTTCTACGCTTTCTTTCCTTTGCTGATCACTCCCTCTTCTCCCCCATAAAATCAGCCAAAGAGATTCTCTGAGACTCTCGGACCCTGAGAGCAGTAGGTTTGGCTCCCTTGTAACAGTCCCTGTGCCTACCGCTTTGGGCAGGTGCTTAAACTTGCTCCCATACCTGGAGTAAGCCAACAGCAGGCCCTGTTTCCCTGTCTTGTTAAGTATGAGTTGAAAATTTGTCTCCATGCAGCTTCTTTGCGAGAAAATGCACTGAGTAAGCATTCAGATCTGGCTTGGACATGATAGGAGCTACAAATGCAGCTGAATATTTCATGAAGACCTTTCCATACCACATGCTCTGCTCTTAGGGAGGGAACAAGGGAAAGAGCACAGGCTGGCAAGTTAGACTAGTTTGGTCTGAGCCCTGACTCTTTTGTGGAACTTTAGGGGAAAGTCCCTTAACTACCTGAGCCTCAGTTTCCTCATCTGTGAAATGCAGAGATGTGCAAGTAATTTGGAATTTCTTGTGAGGACTATAGGAGGTAACATAGGCAACGTACTTGTCAGGATGCTTGGAACATAGTAGTAGCTTAGTAAATGTTCTCCAGTTGGAGCCTTCCTGTTCTCTTCTGTGAACTTGTGCTTTTAGGGACAACATTATCCTTCTGAGTGACACAAGTCAGTTGGGCTCAGGGTAGCCTACCAGCCTACTCCTTTGAACCTAAGCTTTGGAATCAGGCCCAGCGGCTGCAGAGAGTTCACCAGTTGGTCCCCTTCTGAAGACTGGATGTAGAAATTCTCTCCGCCCCTGTAGCGCACTGGCATTTAGAAAATAAGCAACCTATCCGAAGGCTGGTTTAAAATACAGAGGTGACGAGCAGATAGATGCCTGTCTTGCCTTTGTACAAAGATGAGTAATTAGAAGCCAAAATAGCAGCCCGATGAGGCTCCCTTGCCCCAGGCCCTGCCCCAGCCCCAGGCCAGCCCTCACTTCTGTTCCTACCAGGGAACCAGGGTTGCTGTAATGAAAACAAGATGAGTGTGGTGTTTTGTAACTATTTTTATACCTACATCAGACTTGATGTTAGTACTGCTGAATTATTTAACATTTTTCTTTCTCAGCTGGCCTCTCCAGCAAGTTTTTCTCTCCGGGCGGAGGGAGTTGTTCTTTGGGAAACAATGGAGGCAGACACACAGTGGCCGCAGGCCTTCTGCTTTCCTGTTGGGAGAATGACATTGTTAGGTGTCCTGCTAGGAACCAGGGGCCTCATATTAAAATTAGGTGGCAGGTGTTTTTGTCTCTATTTTACAGATAGAAATGAAGGCTCTGAGAGGTTAAGTAACTCGCCTAAGACTACACAGAAGAAAGTGAGGGAGTCAGGATTCAAATTCAGGTCTTTCTGACTCCAGAGCTGGTGCTGATTCTGAGATGGGCTCTTTCCTTTGCCGTGTGTGTGTGTGTGTGTGTGTGTGTGTGTGTGTGTGTGTGTGTGTGTGTGTGTAGGCGTAGGCTAACACCACCAGTTAGTTGATGGTGCACCATGTCAAATCACCCCTAAACAGTGTGGGAAAAGGACCTCGAGGCTGAGAAATCAGAAGCAGGGATGAGGGAGTCTCTTGGTTCAAATACTGCATAGTTGGATAATGGGAAAACTGTTGCTGCTTTTAGTATTAGGACCCTTCAGTGCACTTGGAAGGCCCTGCTTCTGCCAGCACCACTTGCGGGTTAAGAGCCCCTCCCTCACAGTCCAGCCATCATCTTTAAAGTGGTATCAGCACCTTGGGCCTCTTTGAAGGGGGTGATGATTGGCAGCTCTAAACCACCCTGGACAACGGGAGGGAGTGAACTAGACCCTTATTATCTGCCTCTCATAATTAAAGTCCATCATAGACTGTTAATGGGTATTTTGAAATAGACATCCAGACTTGAAAGGAATCCTGCTATAGATTGAGATCAAGTCTCCTTGCAGAGGTACTTTCTTACTGATAATCTGTTTTTATTTCAGAGCCAGGGAATATTACACATTTTTCTACACATTACACATTCTGCCCCTTTAGCTCCTATTTAATTACGGATGACCTCAAGGCGACTCTCTTTCAAGCATTTTAAACTCCTCATTCTACCTTGGTGAAAACTCTGGTGGAATGATCATTTGGACTCTCTGTGGAAGATAGGCCTCTGAAAATTAGCCAGGGACACTTACTCAAAAGTACCAATTGTTAAATGCACTGGGACAAAACAGTTGTTAGCAATATTAGTAACAGCTGTATTTTGATAGAATGTACCTTATGACCATTTCAAGTGATATCACTTTCCATTAAATACAGTAATATCTGACATGGGTAAATTCCTTGATATTAAATTCCATATAGCTATATGAAATACTAGGTCTCCTTCACATATATGTGTATTAAAACAACCCTAACATTTTTTTTTTCTGGATGCCTCTGTTTATGAAAACATGCAGACTAGGTAGTGGAATGACATTTTAAGATGGCTTCTTATGTGAAATAATTTGCTTTAAAGTTTTACGAGCATTTTAAAAAATGACCAGTGCATTTTCAGATGTCTCCATTTGTGATTTTGCAGGGAGAGGAGGGAGAGTCACATTTTAAAAATACCTACCATGTGCCAGATGCTTTTATGCATGCCTCATCTCACCTACCACACACACAAACACTGTAGGAATAGACATTATCAGCCCGGTTTTCACTTATAGCAAAGCTGAGGCTCTGGAAGGTTAAGTAACATTCCTAGGCTACTGTTTGTAGAATTAGAATCGAACCTAGGTTTGTCTAGCTCTGGAGTGCATGCTGTTACCTCTGTTCATACTGGCTCCTGGAACTGGGTTTTAAACATTTTTTCCATATTGCATGTGTATGTGTGGGTATGTGGGTGTGTGGAGAAGGTACGTTGAGAGTAGCTTTTTTTCCCATGAGGGAGAAGAATACACACAGATAAACTGGTGTGCGTACAAGTAAGTCTGAGAGATGCCAAAGTGGGCAGATTAAACGTGTTCTTGCATTACAGGAATTCTCTAAGCCTTTACTATGCCAGTGTGAATCTCCAAGAGACATAAAAAGCACACAGCTCCAATGTTAGAGTTTGTTGTTGCTGTTGTTGTTTTAATGTTTGTAGAATATCTCCTAAGAGAAGGGTTCCTTCAAAAACTCTGGGAACTCAATTCACAGAATAATGAATGAATAGGATTATGATCACTGTCCCCATCTTCGAGAGATGGTCAGAACAGAAGGCAGGTCTGTACAGACTGATTGCTGACCTTCTCAGGAGGCTGCAAGCCTGCCTTCTCTTTGTGAGGCATTAGTCACTCAGATAAATGGAGTAGTTTTCTGTTCCAATTCTCTCTAACCTATTATATCGGAAACATCAAAGAATTTATATACAAAGAATAAAGATTTACATTTTTTTTTGTATGTAAAGTCTTCAGGAGGGAGAAAAACCTTTACCTTGTATTGTGAGAAGGATTTACAATTGTTGAAAGAGCTAAAAGACAAAGATAAGCTTTTAAAATAATATATGGAACGAAGAGAACATGGTGGGTTGGAATCAAAATATTTAAATCTGTCTTATTCCATTAAGGGAGCAAAAAAACGGTTTCTCATATTTTCTTTCTCATTGGTACACACACACACACACACACACACAGTATCACACATGAAGTCTCATACCTTAAACCTTCACACCTTGGTTCTAGAAGGAAACTGAGGAATAATTTGGCTCACCTGTGTTGCTGGAGCAACTGAGGACTCAGAAAAGGAAGGGCCTTGCCTGAACCCACATCAGACCAAGGGGTGGAGGCAGGGATGGTGGCTAACATATTTTAAACTCTTAACTATGTGCCAGAGCCTAATCGATTTATCTCCTTACTATCAGACTAGGAGGTGGTTATTATTTTCACCTCAAACTGAGGAAATGAGGCTGGGAAATGAATATTTAGTGACATGGCCTTTGACTGGTAACTGGCCGTATAAGTGGGTGTTGAACCCAATGTGAGGTCCATACATATCATATGTCAAGTCCAGAATGCAAGTTTCTTGACTACCAATCTGATTTTACCATGTCATTCACTCCTGCACCCCTGCCCGTAACTCAAAGGAGAGATTTAGGGATTGACCTGGTTGCCTTCTAATGAGGCAGGAAGGATCACATCCATCCCTGTGCTGTGGTTGCTGTGGGTGCCGTTTCAAACATGGAGGAAGGAAGCTGAGCGTGTACCTGTGGGTGTGAGCTGCTTGGCTTCCTTATTCCCAATTGCTTAGGTGGTTTATAAGCAATGGGGTGAGTCACAAGCAGACAAAGGCCTCTGACTCAGCACACAGAGGGAGGTACCCCTGTGTTCTTAATTCCATGGCTTGCCGGGGGTGGTTTTCAGTTCTTTAAAAAGCCAGGTAGTTTTTTATCTTTCACTGCTTTAGAAGTGAATTTGTCCTGAAGGTAGGAGAATGGTTCAGCTGCCATCCATGGTCTTCTTTCTACTCTATGCTTCAAATATTTATAAGTTAAGCGTATTATAAACATGGAATGTAAGCAATCCAATGAATTTGGCTTCCTTTAGAGTCAGCACCTGGGGAGGCCACACATTTATTCAAGTGATACTGTCAATTCTAGACACAAGGTTGGACTCCTTTTTGAGAATTTGGGTATTCAGTCATTCATTCACAAAGTCTTTCAATTCATGTTTGTCAAGAGTGTAGAACTTGCCAGTCTTGATGGCGGGCCAAGTCAGAAAAGATAACCTCTGCTTTCAGGGAGGGCACAGTATACTGGAGACATAGCCACGTGACAGAGCGATTAAAGAGGGGGAGCATACAAGAGGGTCAGCTACCTCTGCATGGAAGCAATCAGGGAAGGTGTCACAGAGGATGTGAAGCTCGAACTGTGTTGAAGGGTAATCAGAGTGAGGCAGGGGAACAGTTGAGGACATTCCAGGTAGAGGGAACAGCACATACAGGTACATAGGAAAATGAGAAATGAAGTTATTTCAGTTGCACTCAAGCAGAGGATGTTGTACTGGGTAATGGAGTGGTGGTACAAGGGACGAAAGATGGGAGATGTTTAAGAGCCAACATTGACCTTCAGAGCTAGCTTATACGCCCATGGTTTGCTCTGATTCATCAGATAGAAGTGGCATCAACCAATAGTATCGGAAATTCTGATGTTCTCCATATGCAGTCCCAGTATCTTTTGGATATTAAAAAAAAATCAGTTGTACCTTAAAGAAGCAGGTTTACCACCATTGAAAAGACCTCCCCAAAGAGATATTCTAGACCTGTACTTTTAAGTAGAAGTCCTTACAATAATGGAGAGTCAAGAGTATCATCCAGGATGGCATGAGACATGAATACTGTTCTTCAAAGGGCTGTATAATTCTGTAAACACCGAACTTAAACACTACATTTCAAAGTAAAGTTTTAAAATCAAAATGCAAAATTGAAATTTCTTCTACTTAGTGCTCTCCTTGATATATATTGTCACATTTACTACCACTTTCGTGTTTGATGTTTCCTGCAAATCTTTAAGTTCAGACAACAACATCCAGGCACTAGAAGGCATATTAGGAAGCAGCCCCACATGAGCCACTGATGACCCAGAGAAAGAAACTAAAGTCCAAAGAAGCTGGCTGGCCTGCTCATAGCTGCTTAGCTTTCCCTTACATCACAGAACCTTGGCGCTACAATTAATCTATGGGCTAAAGAAAACTCTAGACATAGTTCCAAAACTTGCATAAGAGTCAACGGCTTGAAATACATCTGTCTTTAAAGAGCAAAAATAAAGTTCCTTTAAGTGATCCCTTCAGCACAGCACAAATGCGCTAAACATCGACATTCTTATGCCAGTCTTCAGATGAGGCTCTCGGTTAACTACTTTTCAGATATCTGTTTTGCCTTTAATGTTATACAGTATTGATGTATTGATCAGGGCACAACCCACAGTGTACCTTGGCTAACCTGTCCTATGTTCCTACCAGATAGGGAATAACCGTGTGAGTGGTGAGAGAGCACCGAGGTTACATTTGTCTGCGGCATCTGTCTTTTTCTTTGCAGTTGTCTGATGATGCTCTAAAGTCCTGCTTGTACCCAAGACATAGTACATGAGTCTTGCCCGAGAGCGGTATTGATGGCAGGCACACCCTCTAGGATGTAGAGCGGAGGCCTGGAATGGAACCTGCCACTGACCAGCTCTGACGTGGGGCAAATTATCCAGACTTTGCTGAGCTCAGTTTCCCCATTTGTAAAACTGGGTCTTAATACCATCTTCATTCGGTTATTATGAGGGTGAAATGAGATATATGTAAAACTCTCAGCAGCATATCGCTTCACAAAGTAAGATAACATTTTAATAAATGGTAAGTAGCAGTGTTATTTTTGTCAAATTTTCATGTCATAGCTAAATATATATATTTTTAATAAGCACATGAAATGATGCCCAGCATCATTAGTCATTAGGGAAGTATAAATTGAAACCACAGTGAGATATGACTTCAAACTTGCTCGAGTGCCTACAAGGAAAATAACGGGTCATACTGAATGTTGGCAAGAAGATGGAGCAAAAGAAATGTAAAATGGTACTACCATGGAGAACAGTTTGGCAGCTTCTTAAAAAGTTCAGTATAACAATGGACTATTATTACTCAGCCAACCATAAAAAAGTGAAATCCTATTATTTGCAACAACATGGATGTACCCAGAGGTTATTATGCTTAGTGAGATAAGTCGCACAGAGAAAAATAAATACCGTATGATTTCACTTCTATGAAGAAATCTAAGGAGCAAAAAGAACAAACTAAATGAAGACAGATTCACAGATACAGAGGACAATCTGGTGACTGCCAGAGGGGAGGGAGGTTGAGGGGCTGAGAGAAAAAAGGTGAAGGGATGAAGAAGTACAAATTAGTAGTTACAAAATAGTCACAGGGATGCAGAGTACAGCATAGGGAATATAGTCAATAGTAATGTGATGGCTATGTGTAGAGCCAGATGGGTGATAGAATAATTGGAGGGATCACTTCATAAACTATATAAATGTCTAACCAATGTACTATATATTGAAACTAAAAAATAAAAATAAAAAAAAAATTGAAAGTTTAACATATACCTATCTTATGACCCCAGCCATTCCTCTCCTAGGTACTTACCCAAGAGAAATGAAAGCATATTTACATACAAAAATATGTACTGGAATGTTTATAGCAACTTTTTAGTAATAGCAAAAAAGTATAAATAACCCAAATTTTCATCAACTGGTGAATGGGTAAACAAATGGTGGTAAATCCATGCAATGAAATACTACTCAGCAATAAAAATGAGTGCATTCATGATAAACCCAACAACATAAATCTATCTCAAAATAATTATGCTGAGTCAAAAAAAAAGACAAAAAAGAGTATGTGCTGTCTGATTTCATTTATATAAAAATTCTACAAAATACAAAGTCATGTATTATGATATAAAGCAAATAAATGTTTGCCTGGAGAAAGGAGAGGAGAGAGCTTATGGGGAAGCCTTTGGGGGTGACTGATATGTTCACTCTCTTGATTGTAGTGATATTTTCACAGTTGTATACTGATAGCAAGACTCATGAAGTTCAACAATGTAAACATGTACGGTATTGCTCAATAATCGCTTAACTATCACTCAATAAAGTTTTTTTTTTTTTTTTTTTTTTTTAGTTAACATCCACTACAAGGAAAGACAAATAGCATTCTCAAAAGCAAATATTTGTTTATAAGATGATGGGCTAGCTTCAGATGCTACCGCAGTGAGTGGGGTTGCACTCCCAGTTCTACCACTTGGCGTGTCCCTTAGGGCAAGTTACTGAAACCTCTCTGAGCTGTAGTTTTCTATATGGAAGTGGATAGGATGAACCATTGCATCCATCACACCATCCCTATGGTATATAAAGCCCTTAGCAGAGTCTAGAATATAGTAGATGCCCCAAATTGCTCTCTGTAATGATAGTATGATTTTATCGGTTTCACATTTGTAGAGTACCTAGATACCCAAACCAGCTCAAATGGATGAAAATTCTAATGAGTCAGCCTGAGTGAAAACTGAAATACTCTGTACTTCCTTGGGGCATGGACAGGAGTGCTTCCAATGTGTTCTACAACAGATTTTTCCTTAATTGATTAAGTTTGCTTTAATTTCACAGACACCAGTTCCATTCAGCAGAATTCTTCAAGGGTTTGAGAGGACCTCCCACAAAAAGTGACTAATCATAGCATCTTAAAATCAAATGAGACGGGAACAGTCTCTCATCTGACATTGTCCTTTGACAGGGACAACAACTGAGGCCAGGGAAGGAAGGTGCCTTGTCCATGGTTACAAAGTTGTGAGGTCAGGAGTGAACCAGGTCTCCTGGCCACCCAACTAGCATGCTTGCCTTTGTACCACGTGACCCCTCCCTTTAAGCCAGACTGCATTTCACAGATAGAACAGTGGCAAGGTCAGCTGAGGCCAAGTCACATCATCAGAATTAAAGGATTCTGAATGAATGAGGTGTTCTGCCCAAATTTAGATCCAAGGGGCTCAGGAGGCAGCAGGCCAAGGTGTTAGCATTCTTCTTGAATGACTCGAGCAGTACTCTTTGGTTGGGTTCCATCTTTCTACTCAGCCTCTTTGTCTCTGCTACGTGTTTCAGAACTGTTTATATAAGATTGTTTGGGAATGCCTGCTTAAAAAAATAATTCAAAAGCCAGTTGCATTTTTATCACTTTGGCCATAACATGTAGGGCTAAAAGAGTTACATCTGTTTCCAGTAGCAAGCAGCTCAGAAAAGTATATTATAAGAGGCCCAATTCCAGAAGATTGACACAGGAACCTTTAGGTAAGCGTGGATACCTGCCTATGCATTCAGTTCTTAGCATCTTACTAGTGAACATAAGTAGTAATAAGAAATGTTCAGGTGGTGTCTTTAGCCTTTCCTCCAGGTCCTTGGACTAACCCCATGGGATTGGTTGACAGTATTATTATATTCCTGGGTGACTGAGGAAAGTGAGACTCAGGATTTCAGTGGCTCCTCAAGACTACCAGATCCTGTGCAGCAGGCCTTGAACCCAAGTCTTCCAGTGCAGAATCCCAGCCCTTTACTGTTCCAGGCCAGCTATTCTGGGATTTCTCTTACGGTTTTAGACTCAAAAGGAGTGCCTTGCAGTGCATGTGCACTTGTGTGTGTGAACGTCCGTGCTGCGTGTGTGTGCCTGTGTGCATGGGTGGGGTGCAGGGCAGGGCCAACGCTGTTCTTTTTTTCCCATCAGGGCAAAGTTCAGCTGCTTTTTGAAATATGGAGATGAATTATATGTAGCTCACATTTGTGTGTCTCCTTTTTTTTCAGTCCTCAATATATGGTGCATAAATAAGGTCTATTTAGAGCCAAAAGAAATTGCTTTTTTGTTTTTCTTAAAATATTTGTCATATATACTTTATCTGTGTGTGTATTCATATGTGTAGATATATATTTTTCTCTAATTTGCAGACATGATTTTTTTTCACAGATACTAGTGTGCCTCTTCTAAAAATAAGAATATTCTACATAACCACAATATAATGTTTATAGCTAAGAAAAGTAATAATAATTTACAATTGTTATCGGACATCTGGTGCATACTCACATTGCCCCAGTTGTCCAAAAAATGTCTTCATGGCTTTTTTTGTTTCTCCTCAACTAGGCTCCAAACAGAATTTATGCATTACATTTTGTTGGTATGTTGAACCAACATTCTTAATAAGCAGTCTTTAGAGTGAAAAAGGCCTTGCCAGCTGAGGCAGCTGTTTGGGGTTGGCCTCCAAGGTCTCATGGGAACATTTGTGCCTTCCCTCTGATGTCTGCTAACCAATCAATGGGAGGAGCTGGGATTACTGTGTCAGGATGGAGAGTCTCAGTGAGGCGGGGAAAGGCAGAGTAATCTAGCTTCTTGCCAGAAAGGCTTTAGATTCCAAGACAGCTGAAACCAGAGTGACCTGAATCCATGGATGTTACAGGAAGCAGAAAGTTGTCAGAAGAGTTGTAAACAGCCTGGAGTATGAGCCCATGGCAGGCAGCCTTGAGAATAAGGGACAATTGCCAGGAGGTTTAGGAACCCTCTATAAAATAGGAGGAAATTTAAAACACAAGGGGACCGAAATGTGTGTTTTTACTCCGATTTCTTTTTCTGCTTCTCATTTCCGTTTTGTACTTTTTTTGGTTATATCTCTTTGAGAATGAACACGTCCTGTGCACATCTAGAGATTTTTAAAAATTTGTTGTAGACGAATTAGATGTCTCTTAATTATCGCAACATCACTAAGATACAGTATATCTGATATCCACTAAGGTGCTCACCACTGATTCCTCTAGCACATCGCCTGTGCCTTTGCTATGTAATGACCTGTACCCATGACCCCCTCTCATCTGGACTTAGTGCTATCTGGAGTTGCATCCTTAGTGCTGATATAGTGCCTATCTGTGGTAGAGAGAAATAGTCATGGAATAGAAAAGGTAATCTATAGTTATAAGTGCTTTGATCAGGCAGAACATATGGAAGCACATAGAAGAAGAATAAATGGATTAAGAGGTGCATGCATGAAAACATAATAATTAGGTGTTTTCCAAGAGGTTGGTACTAGGAATCCTTGGGAGATGTTATGACTTTATTTATTCAATAGGTACTTATAAAGTTCTTTATAAATAGCTCATTTTATTTTCTTACAACTCTGTGAGATAAAGACTCTTATTTTTCCTATGTTATGTTTGAGAAAACTAAAGTGCAGTAAGGTTAGATGACTTGACCTAGGTCATGTCGGTAGTACACAGAAGAGCCAGGACTTGATGCCAGGTAATCTGGCTTCAGAGTCTGCCCTCAGCTACTTCACTGTGTGTTGAGTGGGGTCGGGTATTCCAAGATCAGGGAAATCACTCTGGTAACCCAAAGGTGCTTACCAGGGATGACATTATGGATGTCCTGGGTGACCAGACAGCAGAAGGCCTGTCATCCAGTTTGGCCATCTTGAAGGAGCCATTCTTGGGGCCTTACGCTCACACTCTGTTGGGCACCTTTGTGGGCCAGGCTTTCAGTGAATGGGATGCTTCTTGAGAATGCTCTTGGACTTTACTGACTGGCTAAGTTGCTAGTAGAATTGGAAAGGCTGTGTCCTCTCAGGGGGTTCAGGAGGGCTCCAGGGTTGTCATGGTGGCCATGTTGGTCCAGCTGTTCCTCTTTATAACCCACCTGGGCACAGGACCTCATCACAAGGAGGCTGAGCTGGTGGAACTCTGTTGTATCATGATGGAGCCAAATAGGATTGCTGCTCCCCTGGGCTCCCCTGCAAATCTGTAGTCATTGGCTCCTACTATTATGGAATTTCCTCTTGAAGATCAGCATTTGTTGAGATTTAAAGATGCTGTTCAGTGGTTCAAAATGCTTCAAATGCTTGTCTTTACATGTTGATGGAGCTGAAATAGGACCCCCAGAGGAGCAGGCATCCAGAGTTAGAAGGGAGCTAAAAATCTTCTAAACAACACCTGTTGAGGCTTTGATCACTTCAGTTGAACAGATCTTTCCTAAGCTTATAACAGTGGCTGGAGATAAGATGAAGAAAACTTCAGGGAACTTGTGATGTAAATGGATGCTCTTATTTCCTGTCTATTGTGCAAAGGGAACTGAAAGGGAAAGGGATGCTACAGAAAGGCACTGGGAAAGAAACAAAAAGAACAAGGGAGAAGAGAGAGGATAGCTATGAGAAGCAGACACAGGAAGGATGGTATCTTCTAAGGATGGCTTAGGCTCTTGATCAAATATACCTAGATTTGATTCTTGGTTCTACTACTATTCACTGTGTGATGGAGAGCAAATTATTTAACCTGAATCTCAGTTTCCTCAGTTGTAAAATGGGCTAATAATACCTATCACACAGGTTTGTCTAGGACAGTGCCCAGGGTATCACATCAATTTTCATTAAATAAAAGCAAGAGGAGGGCCATTTATCCCAGGGGTACAGGGACATATATTGCTGCAAATCTCAATGGGCTCTTAGGGTATTACTCAGTCAGCCACATGGTCTCTGGAGCCTAATGAAGGGGCTCTGACCTGGAGAGGAGAGAGGGCTTAGGAGTCAGGCAGGCTCTGCATCCTACTACTGGTAAGGCTTCAAGCAATCACCTACTCTCTCTGAGCCTTACTTTCCCTATCTGTAAAATGACCAGGTGGCCTATATGAAAGGGTCAGGATCTGTCTAGAAGTGCTTGCTACATGGGGGGTAGGAAGTAGAAGACAATACAGAATATGCTGTGACCCTGTCCAGTATTGTGTTTGTGTGCCCATGCGTACACATGTGCAAAGGAGCAGGGTGATTAGCAAGGGGGTAGGGGAGAGAGGCAGGTCAGATGTGGCGAGACATACTCAAAGAATCCCCTCTCTCTATAGAGTGTAGGGCATATTATGGTGGTTGAGAGAGAAGGTAAGAGGAAGAAATAGAAAAAAAGGAACTTATACTTACTAAATGCATGCCGTGTACTTGGTACTTTACATCTCTAAGCCAATAGACTTTGCCGTAAACCCATTTGGCAGGCAATACTATTTTGAGGTGGTTTCTAGAAGGATCAGAGAAGGAAAACAATTTGCCCAAAGCCACACAGCACTCTGAATTCCAGAACCCTTTCCATTAAAACCTTCTGCAGGTTCAGAGATGTATGTTAGAACAGGACTATATTTTGGGAAAGAAAGGAGTTGATGTCAGGAGGTGAGTGGATAATCCATCCAGCAACTTGCCTCCTCATTGGTTGTGGATTGCTTCTACGTGTTTCCACCCTTCCTCATGCATGAGTTCTCAGTGCCGGAATGTCCCAGCAAAGAAAAGCAAGTGCCTGACTTGAGTGTGAAATCTTTACTACAGTGTGGAGACCGTCCGTGGAGGCTGCAGGCAGGTCTAGGGGATCCGTGGGATCTGCTACAGATGGTGTTGTCAGAGACACAACGCTTGAACTAGGACCTGAATGAAAGAGACGGCTTTGAAGGAGCCAGGGGCCGTTAAAGCCAGAGTGATTTTATGGGAGCCATCCTTCTACCTTTCTTTGTGGAATCTGATTCTCCAAGAGTGAACGCTTAGCAGCCAAGGTCCCAGAGGTGCAAATTGCTAGCCAAGGGGTGTCTCTGCCATCCTCCATCCCTCTTCAGTTCCTCTTTGCCAGGTCACACTAATATGCTTCACTCTTTTTTAGCCAAGGAAATTACAGATGGTTTTAGAAATCCATCCCTCATGAGATGATTCAGGTCCTGCTCTGTCACATGAAGATCCACCTTTAAATGTTTCAAATACTCCCAAACAGTGGGGAAATATTCCCCACCGCTCTACCATACAGCTATATTCAGCCCCAAGGCCAATTTCCAGCCCTGAACATATTCTGCTTTTTCTAGAAGAGACACTCATAACAAGATTTGTCTTTGCAGCTTATTTTAAAAGCAACAACAAAAAATAACACACAAATACATACATGAAATATCCCCCACAGACAACACTTTATCAACCAGGTAGAGGAAGATAAAAAGAGCTACTTAATACTTCTCATTTATTTCATTCAACAGCAATGTGCTTTACAAAGCCTATGCAATTATATTGTAATTTTATAATTAGACTGGATACCTTTAAGAACCTCTGGTTTTGCCTACAAGCCATCCATGAATTCTTTGAGTGACGTGATGCTATTACCGCCATGTACACTTCCAGGAGTGGCCTTCCTTACCCCACCAGCATTTCACTTTGATGGGTTTCCCACCACATAGATCTTCCTTTTTTATCAGCCACCAGCTTCTAACATCTTTATGCATGGAAGAGACCAGCATGATTATTTGGGATGAAATATCTCTATTCCTCACCCTGAAGTTTTGTTCCTTTTGCGTTCCAACAGGGCATCCAGTGGAAAAGTGAGTGTGAATTCTCTCTGGAGAATCATTTATTAATGGTATTAATAGGACCAATTTAGTGAATAACGACTATGTGACAGGTACTTGGCAGTTTATACACTTAATTTCATTTAATGTAATCCTTATAATAACCTTATCCAGTAGTGATATTCTCTCTTCTAGATGAGGAGCTTAGCCTCTGTCTTGCCCAAGGTTACACATAAAGCAAATGGCAAAATCAAGATGCTGACTCAAGTCTAAGTCTAAAGTCCATGATCCCCAAACCAGGTGGTTCTCAAAGTGTGGGCTCCAGACCACAGCATCGGCATCACCTGAGGCCTTGTGAGATATGCACACCCTCAGGCTGCCCCAAGTCCCACTGAATGGGGAGCTTGCGGTGGGGTTTTGACAGCTGGCCAGGTGATTCTAGTACATTGCAAGGTTTGGGAAATACCATCATCACCCATTTGTTAACTAGTAAACAGTTAAACTAGAGGTTAAACTTTGCAGGAGCTTTCAAATTTCCTTTCCTCTTTGTAATTATAATTAAAGTGAAGGAAATCCCAACAAACATTTATTTTTCCTCAAGTATGTCTTTCAAATCTAGAAAGTTCTAAACTTTCAGTCTGCTATCTATATTTTTATCTAGGTCTTACTTCTTATAAGCAGTGTGATCATGGGAAAGTTTTTTAACTTCTGTCTCAGTTTCCAAATCTGTATATTAAAGATAATAATAACCTTTTATAGGATTCTTGTTAAGATTAAATGAGCCAGTGTCTGCAAAAGTTTTGAGCATAATGCCAATTTTATTATAAGGCCTAATAAATATTAGCTAATTGTTAATAATTATATGATTTAGCTTTTTAATATTAGCTATTATTAGTAGTAGTATCTAAACTGCATAATGCTTTTAAAATTGTATCCTTTATTAAGAAGTTTAGCATAAATTTTATAAAAGTTTTCTGTAACTAATTTGAGAGATATTTTTAAACCCTGACATTCTTACATTTGAATCTTAGCAATAAGTACAGTTATCAGAGTAATTGTCTAGAAGAGACCATCCATGCTCCCATAAAAATGTGATTTATGAAAATCTGACACATAGTAGGCACTTATACATGTTTGTGAAGTAATGAATTGAATGAATGACCCCACCACAGATGCCACTTCTAGTCCCAGTATTGCCCAAACACAGAGTGGTGGACGGGGGCCTGACACTGCCTCTTGTTCTATGTTATAGGCCCAACACTCATCATAGAGTCTGGCACAGAAGTCAATGCTCAATAGTTACTTGTTGATTGAATTTTTTAAAAGAAATCTTTAATCTCTTCTATCATAACATGCTTTGAGATCTTATAAGCAAAGATCAAAGTAAAAGTATATTTTTCTCTCTGTGTACTCCACTGCCCAATATTTTTTTTTTAAATGAAATTTTCACAGAATGACAAAATAAGACTCAGAAGCCAGGAGATCTAGATTCTTGATTCTGCTTTGCTGCCAGGCTTGGATGTGACAAAGGCCTGTCACTTAATTCTCAGCCTCTTTTATCTGTGTGTGTAAATGGAGAAGGTTGGACTAAATTAGTGTTTTCCACCAGGGGACTGGTACCAAATGGTCGTAGGTGTGTTACCTAAGCAGAGTGTTAAATAACATTGAATCATGTGGGCAGAAAAGTGCTGTTTCAATTTCTTTTCAATCTTTGTGATTTAATGGAGAAGAGAACCTGATTATGGTGCTAGAAGGTATTTAATACCTCGGTGTCACTTGCTGATCTTCTATTTTAACAAAGGCCTGAGTCTGGATGAGGAGGCAGCAGTATTTACTGTGTTTTATCTTCATAGTAGTTATTTTTTAAGCTTTTTCTTCTACCCATGAACAGATGGTGTTTTTTTAACTCACCATTGAAAGATATGTTTTTTTCTTTTTTGAATAAATGATTCAAGAAACAAAAGTAAGTTGAGTTTTAAAAATTAGATTAAGAATGGTGCAGGTAACCTAGAGGTGTGGCAGAAATCTGAAGATGGAGCAGGAAGTTTGAAAGCTAGATGAATTTCAGCAGGCTACAGGCTCTGCTAGCCAGGAGTTAATGTAGTGAGGAGGGGAACCTTTTTTTTTTGGTCAAGACTGCATGTCTGTGCAGTCAGGCCTACAGTGGGGTGGGGAGCATCACTCCTCGCTCAGTGGTTAAGAGCAGAACCACGATAGTGAGCCCTAGATCTCCAGCCCTGGAGATCTTGGTTCTAACTCTGAGGTGGAGCCAGGGGGGTGAACTTGTAGAAACCGCCACAGATGGTGCTCTTGCCAACCCAGCGTTCCAGATAGAGACATGAGGTCCAATGAGTCCAAACATCCTTAGGAAAGAACCGACATGCAGAGAAAGCTGGTGGACAGAAATGTTCACCACAGAATTATTTATATGCACACATGATGGGAAATCGCTTTCGTGCTCAACGTTGAAAGTTATGACATCTCTTTGACAGAATATACATATGTGTTTGTGAGTGTGTGTATACACACATACATATATTCAGAATTATATATGTAGAGACTTGTAGAAATGTGGAAAAATGTTTATGGTACAATGTTGGGGGGAAACGGTATATGCAATTGCTTCTCTAGCTTTATTTTAACTATGTAAAATACATACAAATAATGAGAAGTAAATATGTTAGGTTGTTGTTATTTCTGGCTAATGTGATTATGTGTCTTTAAAAAGGCTTGCCTGTATTTTAAGACTTTTTCCACAATTGGAAACCCTGAATATACTCTCCAGCCCTCACTCAAATCACAGGCATCAGTCACGTGTACCAAATTAAAATTCTGACTCTGTCATTATTAATGTGTGACGCTGGACAAATACTTAATCTTGTGAGCTTCAGTTTCCTCACCTGAAAAATGGAGAGATTTCCTTTCTCTTAGGTTGTTGTGAGCATGAAATGAGATGATCCAAATGAGAAATTTAGTGAGGTGCCTGGTTCATAGCAGTCTCTCTATCAAGAGTACCTCTCTTTATTTAGTAATAACCATGTCATAATAACGCTATTGTTGTCATGCTGTTCTTATCATTGTTATTACTGCTAGTGAATTTGGAAGGTGTAACATTTTATAAAACCAAAGAATCAAGCTGTAGAAATGTAATTCTGAAGGCTGTGTGCTCTGCTCATTCTATAAACACAAACAACACACATACTTGGTAAGTGAACAAATGCATATGCGCACATGCCAACTCTGGTGCCGGGCACTCACTGTGTGAAAAGTCTCCACATCTACAGAGAACTAGCGTCAGCTCACACACACCGAGGCATCGTTTATCTGACAGACTTGGCTCAGCGCATGCTGCTTTCCTCCACCCATCTCTGTTAAAATTGAAGTAAAATTCACAGAACGTGAAGTTCACCATTAATGATTCTGAAGTGTAATTTAGTGGCGTTTAGTGCATTCACAATGTTGTGCAGCCATCACGTCTCTCGAATTCTGAAGTGTTTTCATCACCCCAAAAGGAAACCGCATACATTAAGCAGTCACCCTCCATTGTCCCCTTCCCCAGCCCCTGGCAGCCACTAAGTTCCTGTCTCTGCAGCTTCGCCTTTCACTTTCACTGGAGCTGTATGTCAGACTTGAACTTCGCGTTCTCTTAGTTGGTGTCCCTTGGTCTTTCCCCTTTGCCTGTTGATTAAAGATCCTCTGGGAAATGAGTAGACTCAACCTACACTTCATTGAAGCCAGAATATCCCAGCAAATTCATTTAAAACACAGATTTTTTTTCTTTCTCACAGAGGACTTTTGGCTTTTTTAGGCTTAATCAAAATGTCTGGTAATTTAGTGCACATAATAAGGGCGCTTTGCAGAGGCATTGCCATCAGGGTGGTCACTTCCTCTGAGGTCAGGTCCCTGTGGGCCTTGTTAGTGTTGAGCCGGGAACTGGAAATGGAGCACACCTGGCTCTCCAGCTGCTCTGCTGTCCAGGAACGAACCTGAGTTCAAAGTCTGACTCTGCATCCCTCTAGGCATGTGACCTTGGTCAAAATCATGCAGCCATGGAGCTTCATCTCTGCGTCTCTCAGGGAGTGACCATTATGAATGTTTTGTAGAGGATTACATGAGATAAGAGCTGTGGGAGGCTCCCAGGAATCTATTACGACACACCTTTACTTTGCTTCCTTGGAAGCAGAGGAGCATGTTACCCGAGGATCTAAAATCAAATGACCTGGGTTTACATTTTAGTCTTTCTACTTACCAATTGTGGGCCTGTGGGAAGCAGTGGAAGCGAAGGTTAAGTGGGAAGTGGGGGGAGGCAGACTCTCTTCAAACCAGGTTCTTCCACTTCAAGCCCTGGGAGGTGGGCAAGTCATGCAACCTCTCCCAACCTCACCTACGAGATGGAAATAGCAGCGCCCCCTTTGCAAGGCTATTGCAGGGATAAAATGAGATCATGCATATGAAGCGCTACATGTAATTTCTGGTACATGTTGTCCTGAACGCGTGTTCATTACCTTTCCCCATTGTTCACGGACTCGCATGTCTTCATAGGCCAACCTGATTAGTGCTGGCCAGGAGTGGCTAGAGCTAGTGGATGGTGGTGAGGGAAATGGGGAGGTGCGTGGAGGCTGTCTTGAGCACCAGCAACTATAAAACACCTGAACAGCATTGCAATTCAGTTTTATTTTTTCATTTGTAACCCAGATGATAACAACAATGGAGGAGGGGCTCAAATTTACTCGTGAGTTGTTCCGCTTTTGACCTTCTTTAGGTTAAGCCTCAGTTTCTTCATCTGCAAAATGGAGCTATCAGTACCTTCTCTGACCACCTCACAGAGTAGCTGTGAAGAATAAATGAGATTTTAAAAATGTACATGAAAGCATTTTGTAAACTATAAAGTATTATATAAATGTAACTGATTATTATTTCATTTAAAAGATATTGTTGTGTTGGTATCTTATCAAATAATGCTAGTCGTCCCATTTAGTCAAAGTGATGATAGCTTTTTTGTGTCATGAGTGCACATGGGGGAATTGCAGCTTAGTGGGTCTTTTGCTTTTTCCAAGTAGTCTCTGAGCTGGAAAAGCTGGAGAATTCCTTCACTAAAGGGCCATATCTTTTGAGTCTATTGACAGCATGTCATGTGGAACTCAAAATTGCCTTCACAAATGCAGATAGATTGCATCTATTAGTTCTTTCTTGTCATCATGACCTGTCAAAAGGGAAAATTAAATGTGCCTACAAATATTTCAATATTTATGTTGTGTGCAAAGTTTAATATTCATCTGGAGCACTGAGTAGAGAGAAAAAAAAATCCATGTTTTTACTTTGTCTAAAAAATTGCTCATATTAGCAAAAGTTCTTTTAGCACCTGCTATAATCTGGCAAGTGCACAATGTGCTAGGATCTATGGGAAAAAAGACACCAAATTCTAATACTGACAAATGCACATTTACATATTTCTTCAGAAGCCATGGAGAATTCCATGTCATTCCTATGGGGATGATGAAATCTACCCAGAGGCTGAGAAGAGGAAAGGAGGTGAAGTGGATGGCAGGCCAGAGCAGAGGTGTTTGCAGTGAAGCTGGGGAGAGAGAAAGTGAGAGAGGTGGTCCATCAGTTGTCAGAAACCCACTCCTGCTTGTTGGGATACGGGTGTGTGCTTACATGTGGGACCAAGAGATAGAAATTAGTAGCACAGGCTCATAAAAATCAAAAGGCATTTAACAATTGCATAGGGAAACATACAGAAGAAAATGACTCTTAGCAAGTGTATTTTTTTCCAGCAACGCAAATATGGATTATTTACAAAATATTGTTAATAGCTGTAAAGGGAGGAAGTCTACTAAAGGGTTGGATGGTAAATGAACATAATTGTAAAGTGTATGTTGTTAATTTAAGAGTATGTTGATAATTTGTGTCACTTATATTTGATGTTTTGATATTCTGTCATTGTCGTTTTTTTTTTTTTGTCAATGTAAAATTATGATGATTTCATAAGTTCACTCGTGACTTCATTCCCCTAACCCTATTTTTTCCCCAGTAAGGTCCTAAATTCCTCAAGCCTGACTTCTCCTGCCCCAGGGGTTTTCAGAAACCCAACCCCCATGGTTGGCGAGGGACTGCTGTGTGTGAAATGGTAACTGCCCTCAAGGAGCTTACAATCTAGCTGGGGGTAAACAACTTGCACATGAACGCAACTAGACTGTGAGCTTCTAGAGGGCAGGGACCTTACCCTAGTCATCTCTCTTCTCACCCTGCACACCCTCCCTGAGTGATCTCATCCATCCCATGGCGTCAACCACCACCTGTGTGCTGAGGAGCCACTAGGCCTGGACCCTCCTGAGTGCCACACCCTGCTCTCCAACCATCCACAGTTGTGGGATATGGGATGCTCTTCACGTACTGCTGACTCGACCTGTACACCAAACCCAGCTTGTCATCTTTCCTCTGGTCCAGCCCTGGCTCCTGGGCTTTGGGGCTCTGTACCCCAAATCAAATAAATATCCAAGGGTCATTCTTATGGACTGAGCTTGGTGGAAAAATGCTTATGTCTCAATGTGAAGTAAAAATGAGAGCCTATCAAACTGTGTAGATATAATGAGCTCATTTGTGTTAAATACATAAATTAAAAGATAGAGGAATACTCCAGAATGTGTCAGTGGTTGCTTCTAGTGGTAAGAAATGGTTAATGATTTCTTTTTCTGGCACTGTTCTGCTTTCTAAACCTCCTGCAATAAATATGTATTACTTTTATAACCCACAAAAATATCTAATAAAAATAGTTAAAGGGTCTTGATTTGAGTTTCACCTTCTCTAGGAAATACCCTATTCCTTTTGTCCCACCTGGAGTCTGAGACTATCTTCAGCAGCCTCAGCACCTGGACTTACCCTGTTGGGGGACTTGCCCCGCTGTGTTCTCATAATAAGCCTGCCTCCCCTAGACTGTGAGCTCCTTGAGGGCAGAAACTAGGACTTATTTGTCTTGTATTCCCACTGCCTAGCACAAGGCTGACACTGGTAACCACTCAATACATGTTCATTTTTTAAAAGGGAGGAAGAGAAGGAAGAAAGGAGAAAGAATGAAAAGAAGAAGGACCTTGGGATTCTCAATTTTTTTTTTAATCTCCGTGGATCCCTTTTGTTTTTTCTTCTCCAAAACACTTAATTATGTTTGTTAAGTCAGTGATTCAAATTTGTCTCATTTTTATTGATCAAAGACCATATAAATGTCCTTCAGAGCTCCTCTAGGCTGGAGTCTGGAAGACGTTGGCTGTTGTCTCTGCTGACTTGGACAGAGCGCCCCCTGCCTGACACCCAGGGCAGGACACTCAGCACTGTCAAGTCCTGGAGCTGAATGTTTTGGAGCATCTCTTTAAGTGAGACAATGGCAAACAGGAGGGGGAGGGCAAGGGAACAGATATAATAAGAGAAATAACAACTGTCCACTTCTGTGTGTTTACTCTGTGCCGGGCTCTGTGCTAAGCATCAACATGTATTGTCTCCTTCAACCCTCAAAACAGCTCTATGAGGTATATATTATTATTATCCCCATTTTGTAGATGAGTAAACTGAGGCTTAATGATGAACTATCTGGGGAAACTGAAATTTGAACTGTGGTCTGCTGATTGAAGAGCTTGAGTCTAATGCTGCTTTTCTCATCTGAAATTATGGGTAGAGAGAACTGGGAGGAGAGGAGGAGAGGTGTGCTTGGCACGCGTCTGCACTTGCACATGCTTGTTTGTTGAGGTTGCAGAGTAGCAGTGCTTAGCCTGGAATACACAAACCCTTCATGAGGTCTAAGACATCCCTGAATTGGCTCCATGTGTGTGCAGTTTTCTGGGAAGTTCTTCAAAAGAGCCTAGGTGGTTTAAAAAACTCAGTTAAGAAAGCAAACTATGGGCTGGGGAAGAGCTGTAGTGACTAGAGTATGGCCCAATGCTGGCAGAGATTCAACCATTAAGTACCACCCAGTGGAGAGGGATGTTGTCTTAGTGTCTTATTGTCTTATTGTCTCATTGGGGCTGGGGGGAGAGGAGAGAGAGAGAGAGAGAGAGAGGAGAGAGAGAGAGAGAGAGAGAGAGATTGATTGTGTGTGTGTGTGTGTGTGTGTGTGTGTGTGTGTGTGTGTGTGTCCATCCCTGGGTATTCTGGGCATTTAGAACAAACTGATTACCAACCAAATCAATCAACAAATATTTATTCAAGTAGAGACCTGATAACTCTCTAGTTTGTCAGGGTTGTTTAAAGAAGGATTTCTGCTTTGGGTGGGAGCTCGGGCTAATGAGATAATAATAATTACCATTTATTGAGCGCTGGCTGTGTGTCAGGCAACTCTGCTGGGCACTGTATATATATTCGTCCATTTAATCCTTACAACAACCGAAGCAAGGATGGTTTTATAACCCATTTTCTCCAGAGAAGGAAGCTCAGAGATTTTGAATGTCTTGCCTAAAGTCATAGTAACTTAATCTATGTAAGTAGAGGAGCCAAATTTGACTGTTTCCAAAATTCCACATTTTCTCCTCTGTTTTCTTCTTTTTCTTAATGTGAAATGTATGTGTTTCCACAGAAGTAAAATCCATCAAATTATCAGATTAATAAACAAGTTATTCAAGTAAAGACTTGGTACTTACTGGTCAGGTAGGCTGTTTTATCAGGGAGCCTTGCACTGGGTAGCATGTTGTACTAGATTGCCTCCAAGATCTCTTCTAGTTTTAAGTTCTCTCAGGTTTCAAAGAATCAGAGTCTTTGATTGTTCTGACAAAGCAGAAGACATGCCCTCCCATCCATTGAGTCCCTCCTCCTTGGCCATGGTGGCAGAGATCACAGTTTTTCTCTGTTTGCCTGACAGATGAATTCTTGTCTGTAAGTCATTTCCAGCCATAAGAAAGTAACCATGTAAATATGGGAAACAACTACTCATTTCAACCAATTCTCCTTCCCCAGTGAAGAATATAGGACCAATAGATTTCTGCTCGCTAAAAGGTTGGAACTCAGGTGCCCAGTGGCTTGACTTCAGGAAACTGCTAGCAAATCAGAATAAGAAATGGCAAAAGAAATGCTGGCAGTTCTTTGGGTTGGTGACATTTGGGAGTGTCTTCATGTGTCTGGCTGTGAAAAGTCATGCAAGGCAGTTGTAGTGACATCCCACTGATGAATACATCCTGTCCATACACCCTTCTTGAAGAAGGGTGGAGATGAAGCTTGCTGGGCCCACATGACACCTGTGAGGCTCACTCCTCACTGAATTTCTACACTTTCTTCTACATGCCATCCTGCAAAGACTATGACTTTGCCATGCTCTTCGCTCTGCTTGGAATGACTTCTTTGTGTCCCCATGGCCAAATCATACTTATTTCTCAAGACTCAGTTCCAATATCCCCTCGTCAGCCCCTTTTCTACTTATCGTAGGTCGACTGTCTCTTGTGGATCTAACACACTGTGGCCCTTATTTTTTTCAGTGTCTGTCTCTTTTGTCTTTCATCGCAGAGCCAGGCACTCAAATATGTTTATTGAATATCACTGAATACATTCTGTAATTAGCCCTGAGCATGTTCTACTTAAGATTAGATCATATTGAGTCTATATTATTGAGTGCCATTACCTGAGTAGGAATGAAAGCAAGCCCTCACATCTGTACAGCAGTTTATGTCTTACAAAGTTTGTATACATCCTTCTCTTCACTTACTCCCCTTAACACAGAGGGGTAGGCAGGGTGAACATTGCTGACTTCCAAAAACACTTGACCTGATTCTTAACCTGATGCGATACCCCACCACCTACTGCTTCTGAAAAATTAAACCCTTACATATTTAATCCTATTTTGACCCCATGGGACAGGGGGTGAGATTAAAGGACACATGTAGGAGGGTGATGAAAGGCATGAAAAAGAGAAAAACACAGAACTTGGCAGCCACCTTGGGCCATATTTCAGAATTTATACCTCTGTCTGCATGTGACTCCTTGCACAAGTTGGGGTAAATGTAAATAAACGCACATATAAAAACTCATTAATTTTAAAAAAAAACTTTCTCTGAGCTGTAATTTTTCTTCAATAGGAATGGTAACAATAATACCTTCTGCAGAAGACTGTGATGCAGACTTAATGATAAACCACATATGAAAGGGTCTTATGTGGTGGCATAGATTGGCATTTTTAACTGCTAGACAGTTTTCCAACTCTCTACCAGGCAGCCTCTGTTAGACAGTATCTGTAGATTGATTTGATGGTCTCTTGCAAGCCCCAGAGGAAGGGAGAAAAGAAAATTATATCTTCTCCCTACCCCATATTGGCTCATTCAGGTGCCATTCTGAAACAAGAGGACCACCCTCAGTAGAAGTCCTGTGACCCCCAAAACTCAATGGCCTCATCACCTCTGCCTTTCTGGCTCCCAAAGCAGCCCAGCTGTCTGCACTTTCCACTTAATCTTACACTGCATCTACTTACCAGGATATCCTTCCTTGTTGGTCATGAGGGACAGCTGCCTCTGGCCTGGAAAGGAATTATCCAGATGCCGAATATTTGAGAATAGTGATGAGCTCCAGAAACAGCGTCTAGAGAAGAAGCAGGGTTGGAACATCTGTGCTAGCATGAAGCAGCTATGTAGCACATGGAAGAGAGGGCAGAGAGGGCAAGTGTTGGGGTCACTCAGACCTGGATTAGAATCCTGATTCTGCCCCTGACTGGCTTCCAGTTTGTCCAGGTTACTCAGCTCCTTGACTTCATGTCTTCTTTTGTAAAATGATGATGTTAATAACAAGAATACCTATACCCTGGGGCTATTTTGAGATGAAATAAAATCATGTATACAAGTCACATGGTAAGCAACCATGAATCTTATGTCCCCAGCCTTGGCGAGCTGGATGGCCTATGACTTCTTAGTTTCTGCTTTTCTGATCACAGTTCTTGGAGAATCCTTCCCTAACTCCTTAAGTCAAATTCGGTGGCTTCCTTCTCAGTGCTTCACAGATCTGCCATCTGAATATAAAATCCCTGCTGAAACTTTTGTGTCCATGAACTGGCCATGATGACCCTTGGTGCAGCGCTCAGGAAAAGTTCATGCAAAAGGGGATGGGAGGCAAAGTCCCCTCTGTCAGTGATTCAGTGATGATGGTCCAGTCTCCCTCAGTCATTGAGTGTCTTTCTGGGCTTTGGTGATTCACAGTTACTCAAGCTGTTCAAAGTTCTCTGCCTCTTAGAAATTAGATGGTCATGGAGTATGAAATGGGGGTGGGGGAGGGGTAGGGAGTTAGGGGGAGTGTTGCGAGATCCAGCAGTCACCATGCCTGAAAGTCAGAGAGAACTCTGCATTTAGTGAGCTGGGAACACACGGAAGGAGAAGAGGCAGATGCTTCAGCTCGCCCACACAGGCTGTTGTGTCCCAAGCCTTCCTCTGCCAGCCTCCCAATTAAGGCTGCAATTTGGCAGCTATTTCCTTGCCCCTGGGCAGAAGGGCCCCTGCAAGAACATGAACAGCTGGGCTGCTTTGGGAGCCAGAAAGGCAGAAGTGACGAGACCATTCAGGTCTGGGGATCACAAGGCTGCCATTGAGGGGGGTTTCCTTGTCTCAACTTTTGGGTAGGACTGGCCCCTGAGTGGCCCAATACTTGGGGGATTTGCATGGCTTTTTTTCCTCCCTTTTTCTGGGCTGTGCAATGATGAAGCATCAGCAAACCCATCTACAGATACTCCTCGAACAAGCACTGAAGAGAAAGCATGATACACGGAGTTACGGGAGGCAAGGAACAGGATGGGATTAAGACACATGAAAGAAAAGATGCCGAATCGGACCATACCTCTGGGAAGGTTACTGAGAAATTGAGACTCATGCAGTTACAGAGGTCAAAATTCTGAAGAATGGTTAGACTGGTCAAGAAAAACTTATAGAATGACCAGGATTTCATCTAACGCCTAAAATGTATTGGCCATGGATAAGTACAGATGAAAGCAGAGGACAGGCAGGGGAAGGTCTGAGTTGGCACAGTCAGGAAAATAAATGCATGAGGATCTGCTGTTTATCACACACCTCTGAGCACTCCACACTTGCTATACATTTAATCTCACGTTAACATTGAAGTAGGACTAATATTATGCCTCCTTTTGCAGATAAGCAAACTGAGGCCAAGGAGCTCTAACTAGCTCTTTAGCTGCTTGAGAGTTGGGAGAAACATGTCTCATTAGTTTCTGTATCCTGAGTACAGAGCCAACGAACAGGCCTCTGATAAATATTCAGTGATATTAAAAGGCATACAGCATACTCAGAGATTAAAAGGCACATGGTAGAGCCAGGATTCTAACTCAGTTTCCCCGAAGCTTGTATTGCCTGTCTGTTTGCTGGAGTGGGTATAAAGTGTTTATGAAAGAGGGTTTGGGATAAGTGTCCAGAGAAGGATGGGGGAATTCTCAATAAAACCTAACGGAATGGGACCTGATGCTATAGCTCATGGGAGTCCTTGGAAGTTCCTGAGATGAGGCGTGATCTGATGCCTGTGGCCTTTTAGAACTTGTGGTATGAGTCTGTCCTCACGGAGCTGCTGACAAACCTAGAGGGTCATGTTTTATCCTCTTGCTACATTTCCTCAGAGCATCTTGCCACTTCCTTAACCTGTTTGCCACTCACAGTTTCTTGTTCAAAGTGTCCTCCCTCTACACTGTAGACTGGTGTCTGTGTGGTTCACCCTGTGCCCTCAATGCCTGGCCCTGGAGTAAAGCCAGGGCTCAACGTCTTTGTGATGGATCAGCTTTAGAAAATGGTAGTTTGTACCAGTTAGGCTTATTTCCAAAAGATCTTCCTGACAAGTCAGAACTGATTGAGCCCAGGATTGGAAGACAATTGGCTGGTGTGAAAGAAACAGAACAGAGACAAACTTTCGAGGAGGAATTAAATGCTTCTTTTTCTATGTTGCAACACTTTGTTTTTCTGTTAGGGCACTTTCTACACGGTGATATGGTTGGTGGTATAGTTTCCTGGAGATGCCATAAAAAGTACCACAGACTGAGTGGCATAAAACAACAAAATGTATTCTTTCACAATTCTGGGGGCTAGAAGTCCCAAATCGAGGTTTTGGTAGGGCCGACTCATTCTCTCCTAGTTTCTCACCTTGGGTTGCAGCTGGTACTCCAGTCTTTGCCTCCATCTTCACGTGGCCGTCTTCCCTCTGTGTATCTCCATGTCTTCAAATGGTGGTCTTCTCTTTCTATGTGCCTCTTCTCCTCCTCTTATAAAGATGCCAGTAATATTGAATTAGAGCTCATTGTAGTCAAGTTTGACGTCATCCTAATTTACATCTTAATGACATCTGCAGAGGCCTACTTCCAAATAAGGTCACAGACCCAGGACCCAGGGGTTACGACTTCAACATTTCTTTTTGGGAGACACGATTCAATCCCCAAATCACATATTAATGGTAAACAGAATAATACATGTATCCATATGGTATTTTATAGTTCACAAAACGGTGATTACTGCATTAAATTCTCACAAAAACCCCAAGGGTAGGTGACATAATCTGCCCTATTAGAGATGCTATTTCAGGTTCAAAAACCGATTTGCTCAAATACAGCTAGGAAGTGGTGCAAGGAGAAGGACCTGAAGCTGGGACATCGGACTCAAACCTGGCTTGTTCCCACTGTGCGTCTGGCCTTTGGGAGCTGTTGGCATGAGGGAATGGGTATGTCGTCCCTCTTCAGGCACCCAGAGGGCTAGTGAGATGCTCAGAGAGAGCCAGGCACACTGTAAGTGCTTGTTGGCTCCCATGCATTTGGGAGATAGCTTTGGCTCTGGAGAGAAGCTTCAAGGGTAGCGAGCATTGTTGTTACTGAACATGTCAGAAAGCATAAAGCAGATTTGGGGGGAAGCAGGATTTAGTGAGTCTCTGGATGCTCCTGTGGGTGAGGTGCTAATTGACTTCAGGTTGATAGGATCCAGGGTTGCAGTTCTCATTTTCTTCCTTTCAGATAATAGGACAGAGACCGTTGCCAAAGTTCAGACCTCAGAAGCTCTTTTTTTGCGCAGGCCCTCTCCCTCCTTCAGGCTCACTCCCCCCTTCGGACCCATACTTACCCTGGTTCCTTCTCCACCTGGTGTCTGCCGTGGGTAAAGTCAGACTCCCCTGGCTCCACTACCTTCTAGAACATTCCTTTCTCCTTCTGTTCAGCAGTTAGACTCAGCTCCCCTCTTTGGACAAGCTCTCCCCAGATCCCATTTCCTCGGCGGCCTTTCTTTCACTTGCATCTCATGTGCCATTGTTAAAAAGGAGGCGCTGCCCAGAGGACTGGTGGGCCATGTCAAGTGGCAATTCCACACAAGGGAGGAGAAGCTGTGCTTTCACCCCATCTCGCGGTATATATGACACTCTGACAGCCATTGACGACTGAGGAGTGGCTTTATTGACCTCCATCTTTTGCCTTTAAAAGCATCCTGTGAAGAAGGCAGTATTAACTTAGTGTGCAGATGAGGAAACGGAGGCCCGGAGATGCTTAGGAACTTGGTAGGGACCTGTGTTTGAGTACCACCTCTACCAGTTATGTCACTCTGAGCAAGTTTTTAATCTCTGAGCTCAACCTTCCCTTCTCTAAAAGGGATGCTTTTGTATTTCACAGGCTGTTTAGAAGACTAAACAAAGTAATCTCTGTGAATGTACTTAGTTGGCCCATAGTAGGCACTCAGCTGATCGTAGCTGGATTTCAGAGTGGAAGGATGGGAGGAACCATGAGAAAAAAAAATGGCTATGAAGAAAAGAGGCCAGGATGCTGGGGGACAAAGGAGAGGAAGGACAGGGGAGTTGTCAGGGTACTAGAGTAGAGGGACTGCCGATGGTGTCGGCGTTCCACACTGAACAAACGGGGGAAGAATCATAAACCAAAATGGACTTCTCGCTAAGTTTTTAGTTGTCCCTTCATTCCCTAACTGTATACGTGTCACTGACTCTTCTCAATGTTAAAATGCTGGGAATTCCATATTTCATTTTGGATGAGAGGGAAAAAAGGGAGTAAGAAAGGCCAGGGCAAGTGGTTGAAGCAGCCCACGAATCAAAACCTGTTTGGTTAGGAAGGTGCTTAAAGATCTAGGCCTCATACTTCACGAGTCCGGAAGGAGGGCTCTGTGGCTTGCCCGGAGTCTCAGCATGGACCCATGTTTCCCAGTTGCCAGCTTAGCATCCTTTATCCCTTTAGCCACAGGGATAAAGGGAGGGAGAAATGTGCCCAGGAGGACTGCTTTGGGAAACAGGGGCCCTGCAGGCTGATTGTGCATTTCCTGCTTTCCTTATCCCAAACCTTTGTGATCCAGGACCCCAGAAATATCATATTGGGTGTGTTTCCTTCCTGACACTATCCCTTACAAAGGGAGCTTTCACTAGCAAGCAACCCAGCCGAGAGCCTACTAATTTAGCCTGTCACTCCAGTGCCCCAAGGCTATTAGCAATTTACAAAGTGGGTATCTCCCAATTAGTCTATGAAGTAATTATTCCATTTGCCTCACTCCTTCTGCCTCCAAGTTCACAATATGCCTCTCTCCTGCTCCCTTTCAGTATATGCCTTTTTAAAGGCTGCCCAGGATTTTCCAGTAAGCAAACATCATAGGGAAGTTTCATCTTGGGTTGCAAGACAAAGGATTAAGGCTTCAGCTCTCAGAGACCTTGCTCCATCTCCACATCCATCCTGCAGTGTTCCTGGGGCTCAGCCAGGTGTAGGTTACCCTTGACCTCAGACCTGGATTTTTTTTTTTTTTCATCTGAGAACAGTCTGATGGGGTCTGTGCTGGTTATAAGGTAAATGTCTTTTGAAATACCAACTGCATAAAAAAAGAAAAGCCGATTTATCTTGGATCTCTCGTGAAAACATCCGCTATTGATTTTTTTTTTTTTTTTTTTAAAAGAGAAAGACATTTGATTATGGCAAACACCAATTTTCTGTACCTTTTGGTTGATGTGAATGATGGGAGTGATCACAGCTGTTCCCTGAAAATAATAAATGCATGTCCACAGTCCATCCTCCAAAGCCCTTGGGGTCAGATGTATCTGGAAACTGGGTGTGTTTTTAGATTTTTAGAAAGAAACTAGGGTACATATACTGTATGTTCTGTAATACCCCTAGTGGGATCTGGTACAGGGCCCTGTAATCAAACCCATTAATTTTTCTGTAGCAAACTTTTCACACTGAGTGGGAAAAATAAAGGCAATAAATAGCTTCACGTCACTTTCGATCAGGTTTTGTCACCAAATGAGTTATTAAAGAAAAAGAAAAATCTTTTGGTTTTAGAATTTTTCAAGCCCCAGGATTGATAAGAGCCTGTGGCTTTATGTGATAAATATTTACTACTTCACTATATAAATCCAGGCAGAGATGAGGATCGCCTGTGTGGGGCTGTATAAATCAATGTTCAGTAGTTCACAAAGATGTGAGGACCTCAGGTATGCTGGAGGAGCCTCATTCTCCTTGGCATCCCAAAGGCTAGCACAGGCCAGGCACTGAGGCAGGACCTGGAAAATGCTGTGTGAATAACCACAGGCTCACTGTTGGTACAAAATCTGCTGGATCCCAGTAACTGGCCTGTGTTAAAATTACCGTGGAAAATAAAAAGAACTATAAAGCAATAACAATAACTCACACTTATAGAACACTTCCTATTGCCAGGCACTGTTTCAAATGCCCTACATATTTTAACTCACCGAATTCTCACAACAACACTATCAGGAAACAACTATTCTTGTAAGTGACTCACCCAAGATCACACAGCTGGTAAATGACAGAGCTGGGCTTCAGACTCCAGAATGTTGGTTCCTGAGTTCACACTTTTTAACTACGCTGCCTCTCTGCACATGTTCACTCCAGCCAGACTCAAGCAAATAGGAATTAAGACTACCGAGAGGGAACCACCCTAATGAGATTGAGAACTCACTGTGTGCTAGGCACTGGACTAAGCACTTTATACTATTTAAGCTTCTCAACAACAGTATATTGTAGATTCTCAAGCCCCACTTCCCACGTGAAAGAACCAAGAAACTGGTGAGGACACAGCAGGGGTGGGATTTGAACCCAGGGCCAATCAGCACGGGAACCAAGGAACTTAGGGAGTGAGATCACAGGTACTGGTTTCCAGGAGCTTACGAGGCAGTTCAGGGACATATGTGACAGAGACAAGGAGGATGTTATGAGAACAGTTATGAGCCAGACATGTAGCTTTGGTTACATATCAGCATATGGAGGGGAAATACCAATCCCCCATGTCGGTGAAGGTGCAGCTCCTCTCTGGGCCGCAGCTTCCTGTCTTTAAAGTAGGGACAGTAACACCCGCCCTGCCTGCCATACTGGGTAGTCCTTGTGGTTCAGGGAGCCAAAGGATATACAGCACACGTTAATTCTTTGTGTTTTTCTTGTTTATACACAGGTGTACCAAGGAGGGGACTATCTTCAAGGGCTGCAGAGAGCAAATAGGCTCTTTGGAGAAGGCAAAGGGGTTCTAGTTGTCTCCCCTAAATGTGCTGGTACAAGCCTCAGGGCTCCCTTCCCTCACCAAGATAGGAAAATGGTGGTTCTGATGGCTCTGCATGGTTTTTAGTAGTCCTTAGACCTCCCTCATGACATTACCCAACATGCACATCAGCCACCAAGCCTATGCAGGTGATCTCCTCCTCTAACGTCCAGATCCAGGCCTGCCCACCCCAGATCCTTTCACTGCTGTGGGACTCATGTTTTCCTTAGCCCAGACTAAATAAACCAACGCCACTTTTTCTGGCCTCCCTCTCTCTAGTCTCTTCTTATCAAGTATGCCCCCACACAGCTGTCAGAACCCTTGTTTTAACATAAACCCACCATGTTATTCTTCTGCTCAAAATTGTCTCATCTCTATCCATAAATTATAGCAGGGTTGAGCAAACGTTTTCTGAAAAAAAAAGGTAAACATTTTAGGTTTTACAGTTTAAGAGGCATAATTGAGGATATTATTTGAGTACTCATATAATAGAGAGAAAACAAATTTTCACAAAGTTTTTCTTAATGAAATTTGTAATTTAATATTAAGTTTGTTTTTTTTTTTTAAATAAAACAGGACTATTGATGAGAAGAATAGAATTTTATTTTGGAGGGGAATAACATTTTGCTTAATTGGCATTTAAATTGGGGTTTGCTTAATTGGAGTCAGCGTTTTCTACCATGAACTCAGATGCAAATGTTTATCTATAAAAACTATTCTTACTTCTCAAGCCCTAAAGAGATAGATTTAGCCCCACGCCTGTAGTTTGCAGACCCCTGAACTATGGCAGTGCTTCTCAACACTGGCTGCATGCTAGAATAGCCCCTGGGGTGCTTCTAAGGAACACTGATGATAGCACCCAAACATAGGCCCATTAAGCAAGTATCTCTGGGCATGAGATCTGACATCAATGTGATTTGAAAGATGCTCAGTGATTCTGATGTGCAGCCACAGCTGAGATCCTCTGGCTTACAGGACAGAGTCCATGGAAGGCCCACCTTGATCTATGCTGCCAACCTCTCCAGCCTCTTTCCTTCTTGTCTCCACTCTCAGTTCCAGCAATACCAACAGCAATTTTTTTTAATTCCAGGTTTTGCTCACACTGTCTTCTCTATTTGGGAGTGTCCACATCAAACTCTTCATTCTTTAAGCTTTAGCTCAGGTGCTCCCTTCTTTAGGAAGGTGTCCTCTCTTCTCTGGTCGCTGAGTCCTTTGTATTTTCTGCATTTTAGCATTTAACCCCCTGCATTGTGATTGCACATTTACCTCTTGAAATCTTCCATGGATGTAAGCTCCCTGAGGGCAGTATTCAGACTTATGTTTCTCTAAATACCCTGTATCCAGCCAAAACAAGGCTAGCCCCCCATCCATTCATGCTCAATAAATGTTTGCTGGACAAATGAAAGAATTAAGGAACAAAGTCAGTGGCCTGGGTGGGGTCATGCTGACAACTATTTGAGAAGATTAGTCTTCCCCTGTTCCCACAAAATGAGCTGGGTCTGGAGGCAGTGGGGATGAAGGTACAGCTGTGGTTGGTTTCCAATTCTGTATTAACACAAGTTTATTTTCTGGGAATCTCATGTTTTCTGTAACTTGCACTTTCTCACATTGTGACTTGGCACTCGTTTTAAGGAAACAGAGTGGTTTTTTTCTTGACTCTTTCTCTGTGTGAAGAATTCTGCTGCTGGAAAACTCAGCCCATTTGTGGTTAAAAGAAAAGAAAGTGTAGCTGCTCTATTGGCAGGCAGTGTCCTACCGCATTCTCTCTGTCATCTTAGTGCAGTCCCCGCTGTCACTGTTGGTGGGTTAACCCTGAGCTGGGATGGATCCTTGTGTTCAAACCCCAGCCCTGTTGCTGTGAGGCATGTCTGGGTGGAGGTGGGGATTGTTTCATCCATAAACTCTCCAAACATTTCAAGACTATCTGTGAAAACCCGTGCACCATGCTTAACAGTCAAAACATCTCTTGTTTTGGTTTTTGTATGTGTTTTTGAAATGTGCCAAAAGGAGAGAGATGGTTCTTTTAGGTCCCGGATTGTAAGAGGCTATTGTAGAATTGCAACAGGGAAGGCAGGGCAAGCCTAGTTATGGAGTGCATACTCAGTGTGCCAGGTGCTACATATGCACGTATACCTTTTTTTTTTTTTTTTTTTTCTCCTAGCAACAACCCTGCAAGGTAAGTGGTATTAGAATTCCAACTTTTTACAGAAGAGGAAAGAATACCAGATAGATTAAGTAACTTGCCAAAGGTCACACATTGTTAAAAGGTGGGACAGCCAAATGTGTGTGTGTGTGTGTGCATGTGTGTGTGTGTGTGTGTGTGTGTGTGTGTAAACTTTTTATCGACATATAATATAAATAAAAGTGCATCACTATGAATCTATTGCTCAATGAATTTTTCACAGTAAACACATCCAGGTAACCAGCTCGTTCATCATGAAACAGAACATCACCATCTCCTGAGGTCTCTCTGGTACCCTCTTATCTCTGTTTTCCCCTCAGTTCCTGCAAGGATAACTGCTCTCCTGACTTGTAAGGCTATAGGTTATTTGCCTGTTTTCTAATTTAGTATAAATGGATCCATAGAGCACATACGCTTTTGCATTTTTTTTTTTTTACTCAGCATTATGTTAGTGAGATTTATCCATGTTACTCCATGTGTTTGTATTTCATTCATTTCCATTGCTCTGTAAGTACTGCCTAGTGTGAGTATAGATAATTTATTTATCAACTCTGCTGTTGGTGGACATTTGATTACTTTCCAGTTTGGGGCTACCATAAATGATGCTTAAAAGAATATTTTTATATATATCTTTTGGCACTACTTTTGTCCTAGGATTGGAGTAGGGGTTATAGGAAATATGTACATTCTATTTAGTAGGTACTGCCATACAGTTTTCCAGACTGATTGTACCAACTTATATCCCACTAGAAGGGTATGAGTGCCCTGATTGCACTGCGTGTTCCTTGTCTTTTGCATGGTCGCCATTCTGATGGTTGTATAGTTGTATCTCATTGTGGTTTAATATGTACTTCCCTAGTATCTAATAAAGTAGAGCACCTTTTAATATATTTATTGGAACATTTGGATATCGTTTTTTTGTAAAGTGCCTTTTTAAGGCTTTTTAAAAATGAGATTGCTTTTCTTCTTTTTGTAGGAATTCTTTATATATTCTGGCATAAGTTCTTTGTTAGATATTGTCAATATTTTCTCCCATTCTGTGGCTTATATTTTACTCTCTTAATGGTATCATTTGATAAAAAGACGTTTCAAATTTTGATGATTTTCAGTTTATCAATTTTTGTTCCTTTATGGTTAGTACATTTTATGTTTTGTTTAAGAGAGCTTTGCTTACTCCAAGTTCACGAAGATGCTCTCTCCTGTTTTCTTGTAAAAGTTTTATTGTTTTACCTTTTCCATTTAGATCGACAGTCCATCTGGAATTGATTTCTCTGTATAGTGTAAAATAGAGGCCGAGGTTCATTTTTTAAATATGGATAACCTATTGACTTGGTAACATTTATGGAAAAAAACTACCTTTTCCCCACTGCACTTTAGAGTCAGTATCAGGTGACTGCATATTTGCCGGTCTGCTTCAAGACGTAGAGTCAAATTTTAGGCCAGAGGTATCTGATTGCAAAGTGGTCTTCTTTTCATTATTCTATAATGAAAAGAATTTGAGTAAGTGATTTTGAAACGAGCTCAGGATGAATGAAAGGACATAATATGTTATTTTTGAGTGGGAGTGTTCTGTGCTATCTAATAGAGACACATTAGGTCCTTAAAGTCTCAAATGGCAAATGGGGGTCGGCTGGGCGAGGGTGTGGGACAACCTAGAGGGAGGAGGGACAAGTAGAGGCTGTGTTTACACATGAAGAAGGAGATGTTAGGGAAAGTGCTGGCAACAGGCTGGAACCCATGAACCAGGACCTTTGAAAAGTTCTAGGGGAGTAATCCCAAAGGTAGGGAGAAAAAGTACATTTTTCTATAGTTATAAAATAAAGCAAATTCTTAGACAAGGGATTATTTGTTGAATAAGTGGAGTTTGTAACAGTTAGATTTTAATGAGAGTACATAATTTGTGCTTAGGGATTATTAGCTCTTCAAAATCTTGTTCTAACTGGGTTATTAACTACATTTTTTTGATTATAGAAGTTAATCCATATATGCTCTGTTTAATAGGGGATTATAGTTTCATATGAGGCACAAGTAAATAGAGAGTGTTTAATAATCTGGCTTGTTTTAGGTTTCTGTGATTAAGAATCCCTTACCTTCTGAATCTAAAATGTGTGTTCTAAATGGAATTATTGACTATCTTGTATAAATTAGCCAAAATGTAGACAGTGAATATTTATCGGTGGTTTTCAATCTTGGCTGTACAACTGAAACATAAAGGGAGCTTTGAAAATATACTGATGCCTGGGTAGCAGGCCCAGAAATTCTGATTTGATTGATTTGGGGAGGAGCTTGAGCATCAGGATTTCTAAAAACTCTTCAGGTGATTACTATAATGTACAAGCCAGGTGAAACCCACTGACCTAAGTTGAGTTAATTCACCCCCTTAGGACTTGCCTGCCATTCACTCCAATATCACTTTGGACCGTAAACCTACCTGTGTCTTCAGGCAGCTTTCTCTTACTGTTCTTTATCATTTCCCAGTGACAATGAGTTTCTGGATGTGCAGTGATTTTTCACAACGGGCTTTTTCCTGACCACCCACTCAGCCCCCTCACTGAGCGGCAGAAAATCCGAGGATCAGAAAGAGGGAGTGGTTTGTGCACATTCATACATCAGGTAAGTGAGTGCTGGGCTGAGGCTAAAATCCAGGCCTCCTGAATCACAGACCAGGGAGGGCCTCACAATCTGGCAATGTCAGTAGAGGCGTGCAGATGAGGAGCAGGACAGGGGAGGGAGTGCCCCTGACTGCACAGAAAGACACTAAAGGGGGAAGTTCTGCAGCCCAAAGACCAGATGCTCCATGACCAAAGATGAAAAAATCCACGAGGAATGCCTTCAGAGCCTCATGCTATTGTTATTATGTTATTCCTCTTTTCACCAGAGAAACACTGACTATGTCCTTGTGAAGAAAGTGAGGAATTGTGTGCCCTGTGGCCTCTATATGTGCACATACTATTTGTCACTCAGCAGAGTCTAGAGGCAATGCTATGGACTGGTATTGCTGTGGCACTGGGTGAGAATTCCCAGCCATCTGGCTGAAGCGTGTGTGTGTGTGTGTCTGTGTGTGTCCTGACAGTTGAAACTAGTAAGGAGGGAAGGACAAGGGTAGATCATCTTTATTCTATTCTGGAAGATTTCCTTGGCCACTCAATAGGATTATGAGTTTCTATAGTCTGGCAGTACTCAAGGACAGGGACCATGCTGTGTGTAGCTGTTCCTTTCTGTACCACAGCTTCCTGTAAAGGGCTTGACACACAGAAGGGTCTCAGGGCAGAGACCCTCATGAATGAATGATGAGTTGAAAAATAAATCTGTTATTTTTTATAATATTTTGTTTACCACGGACGTGGGTAATGTGTTCTGTTTTAGACTAGGGTAAAAGATAGAATCATACATGCACACACATACACGCGCACACACACACAAACACAAAAGGAGGAGGGAGAAGAAGGGAGCGAAACAGGAACAGGTGCTCTTCCCTGGCTGTGGGACCCCCCCTCGCTCAGCCCCCCTGTATCTCTGGAGCCCACACATGGCGCAATGCCAAAACACAACAGTGAGGTGGTGATTGAGCAAGTTTGTTCCTTACCTAGTTTGTGGCATGCACCTTAAATATTACATTTCTCTTCCTGATTTGCTTATAGTCAGATTCTCATCAGAAAATAGAATGCATCCCAGATGGTTCAAATAGAGACTTTAATGCAGGCTCTATTTAGCGTAAGTGGGGCAGGCAGGGTTGAGGGAATCAGAGATGTTGAGGACACCTAGGAGGGAGGAGACAAGCCACCCCAGCTCTGAAGGGGCATGGAGAGACAGTGGTATTTTTGGAGCCCGAGGAGAGTGGGGACCCTGTCAAAGAGGCTGGGAAGGAGCTGTGGTTGTATAGGGTGTAGCACCAATGCAAGGAAGGAACAGGAAAGAAATCCTTAGCCTCTTCTTCTGCCCTTCCATTTTTTGCTAGTACCTTCCATTGGCCAGGGCCAACAAAGTGCTGATGCTGGCCTGCAAGGGGCCCCACTGGTCCATCCCCTGGGTCATCCTCCCTGGTTCAGGGCAGGGCAGAGAGTGGAGAGTGGCTAGAGGGCAGGGGTAGCAGCTGAGAAGCAGTATATCACTGTGAAGGGAAGAGTCTGTAGGGGCCTGAGAGGACCCAGGAGATGAAGAAGCAGATCCTCATGCAGAGTGCCTGCCCCTAGTCCCCAGGGAATATGAGCTGCAGGGAAGTAATTAGACCATATCCAGGAATCTCATCTTGGACCCATAATTACACGTACAGGAATTTTTTAAAGAGTTGACGGCAATGGTTTTAATGTCTCATAAATATTTCTCTAAGGATTCTCCCCACAAGAAAGGGGTGGTTTTGTTTCTCAGGACTGGAGCCAGCCCTGAGCCTTTGGAGATGAGCCTCCTAGGCTTTTCTGGGGAGGAAATGTCAGGGTAGCAGCCTCCCCCCCCCCCTTCCCCGCTCCCTACCCACAGTTCCACATAGGGCTCTGGCCCTAGGAACCCCTTGGATTCTGCCTAGAGGGAGCTTCCATCAGGAAGTCTCCCCAGGGAGCTGGCTGTGGAGTTACTGACACTGATCTCAGGATGTGGGGGGATGGGGGTGCTTGTAAAGATTTCTTTGGGAACTCCACATTTGCTCTTTTTGAAAAAATTCTGGACTGAGAGTGGCATATATGTAAGTAGGAGTATTTTATTCCATCAAGAGCAAAGTCTGCACAAAGCAGAAGAAACATGAGCGTATGTTTGAAGCATCCAGGTTAGGGAAAGTTGTTCACCGAGACTGTCTCATCTATCTTCAGAGAACCCCCAGCACAGGCCCTGTTTGCTCATCTGAATCTGCTCAGGAGTTGCCTGCTGAAGGGCGCACAGGGTGATGACTTCAATTTGAATCTTGGCCTTGTCCTACTGAGTTGTGTAGCCTTTGGCTGCTCCCTATACCTCTCTGATTCTCTATTTTCTCCTTTGTAAAATGGCATCATAATTGTGTCTGAGTTGAGATAATTTATGCAGAAATCTAACTATTGCCTGGTACATGCCAAATGCTCTCTAAATGTGAGCTGATTTTGAAGTTTGGAATGAACCAAAGCCTCATCCTTCCTATTCTCATACACCTTTGTTCCTGCTCTAGCCCAGTGTTACCAACCACTAGTTTACCTTTCCCACGAGACTGGCATGTCCTTTGTACCCTAATGCCTGGCCCCATGTTCTACCCAAAGAGAGGATCAGTTATTATGTATTGAATAAATGAGTTATCGACAAATAGTGGGAATCGTTGAAATATGGGGCTAGGTCTTGCATATTTGAGCCCCTGCAGAAGCCATGGCTGCAGCAGACAGGGAGCCCTGGAGCATTCCAGAAACTTGATGTATTTAGAAAGCTGTGCACACTGACTCTTTCCTCCTGGAGTTTTTTCAGGCCTTTTAAGCTGTGGGGCATGATTGCATCGTCAGCTACAATTACCGCCTGCCCAAGGGGAGCTTGTTTTGAAGTCCAGTTTGGACTTCGCTGCCCCCTGACTGACCACTTGAGAAGCCTGATAATGGCAGGGAATTGGGCCACCTGAGGAAGACTGTTGCCGAGGGAAGGTGGAGCTGGTGTAGCAGGGAAGTCGGCAGGGCCCTCTGACTCACAGATCACGTGCTAAAGAGTCAGGACTGCAAGGAGCCTGCCAGAGATCTCAGAGCATCTAGAGAAGCCTACTGTATGCTTGTCTCCTGCAGCTAGGCCTTAGCATAAGCTATCTGCTTTAATTTTTGCAGAACTCTGTGTTATTGTCATTCTCAATAGACAGTTGAGAAACCAAGATTCGGGATGGTCGTTAGCCTGCTCATGGTCACGCAGTATGTATTCGACCCTGAGCCTTACCACACAACCTCTGATATTTAACACTCCCTGCAAGATTTCCAATCATTCACACAAAACCTTCAACACCCAATTCTGAGTAATGGGTCTCTTTCCTTTCCCTTCAGAATGAAAAGGATTAGGCAAATATTATCCTCAATCTCTTCCCTGGAACACTGAGAGATGCTTGGCTATAAAAGTGTTCTGTGATCAAGAATGTTGAGATATTATCTTCCTTGTTCTTGGAGAGTTATGATGCACGTTCCCAGGGTCAAGCTTCTGAAGTCCTGCATTAAAGAAGCTGTGTTAGGCCAGTGTTTCTCAGATCCATGAGACCAAGAACCTTGGTTTTGTTAGCATTTATTAGCATCCTACAGAGACAAGTAAACACTGAATTCCATGAATCAGTCTTGTTTCCAAGACCTGACTCAGCAAGTGGGACACCAAATAGGGGATCCTCCCCTGACACTGTCCCCATTCCTGAGGTAGCTTTGGACTCCTGCCTCCATGATTCAGAAACAGAACAGCCTGGTATTGTTACTCGTTCTTTTTTTTTTTTTTCCACACTGTCTTAATTAGGAAGATGCCTGTGCATGCCTCTCCCAAGAACTCCTAATAACTTACGAGAAAACTTAAAACTCGTTTGGATAATCTTGATTTGCTTTTCTTATTAAATATTTACAGCCTTTCCAAACATGTCTGCCATCCTACCTCTTTTTTTAAAAGGACATTGGGAGGCTCACACTGGTTTATGTTGAAGGAGATTTGTGTTGATAGGTTAAAATTGTTCTGGTTCTCTTTGCCCCGCCAGCCCCATCCACACATCTCCCTCTTCCACTTTTCAGGGGACAGAAAAGGGGTGAGAAGCAAACGAAGGTGGCTGGACCTCAACATGTCCAAAACAGAGCTTTTGAACCCAGAGATCCTCCTGTCCCAGCCCCCCATACCCTGCCTCCCACAGCCAGTCTTTTCCTCAACTTATGCCCACCTGTAAACAGCACCATCATTAACCCAGTTGCTCAAGCCTACACTCTGGAAGCCACCTCTATTTTCCTTCCCATCACCATCCTCAGCCCATGTGCTGTCAAGGCCTATTGGAGTAAGAGCAGTTTGATGTGTGGGCTCTGGAACCAAATAGCCTTAGTTCATATCCTGCTTCTGCCACTTTCTCTTTGTGGTCTTGGGGGAAGTTACCTAAGCTCTCTGGCTTTCAGTGTTCTCACCTGGAGATGCTAAGGGTACTGACTTCAGAGGGCTACCAGGATGATCAAATGAGACAGGGAAGGCTTAGTGCTTTACCAGTGCTGGATGTGCTCAAAGTAAATGTCAGATATTATCAGTACCCCTTGAACCCGTCAGTCTCTCTGCATCTTGATGGTGCCACTCTGGTCCAGTCCACTGCCATCTCTCCCTGAACCACCGCAATAGTGTCCAAACGGGGTCCCATTTCCACTCTGTTCTAGTACAGTCTCCACATAGCAGCCAGAGTGACCTTTTAACAACACAAATATGACAACCTTACTCCACTACATAAAAGGACTTTAAGGTAGGGTTTTTGTTTGTTTGTTTGTTTGTTTGTTTTATCACAACGAAAAAGAGATTTAAACAACAGACATGACATGGCCTGTGAACCAGCTCTTTGACCTTCCTGGCGCCATTCTTACCCTCCTTGTGTTGTTCTAGACGCTCGACATCCGCTCTGTTCCTTGAAGCCCTCCTACACCTTTACCATAACACAGAATTTACATATGCTGCTGACTCACTCTTCTCTAATGTACTTGTTCAACACCCTCTCATATGAAGGCCTTCCCCTTGACTTTCTCATCAAGATGTGCATTTCCTCCCAGGTGTAATTATCTCTTTCTCAGGCACCCTTACTAGTCTTGTGCCTCCGTGAGGATCAGGACTTTGGTTTACCATTGTGCTCCAAGAATGAAAGCAGAAGGCAGGATAAAGAAGGAATCAGTTATAGCCTGGCTGAGCCATACTTTCCCCATCTTCCTTTTATTATCCCCACTTCATAGATGGGAAGGTTGAGATTCTTTCCCAAGGTCTCCCAGTTCATCAGTGGTGGGACTAGGTTGAAAGCCAGGCACCCACTATTTAACCAAACTCGTCTGCTTCCTTTGGTGATGGGAACCAAATCCAAACTTAAGGTGAAGTGAGGAAGTGGTTCTCAGCAAGGTAGGCTCTAAGGTCAGAGTCTGGACTGGAAAGCCAGAAGAAAGAACTGGATTCTTTTTTCCCTCTGGGCATCACTTAACTGAGCAGCTATAGAAAATGCCTTCTCTGCTGTTTTACTTGTTCTCATTCATCTACTTTTGTACTGTAGGAGGGCTTGATCCCACATCCAGACCATGAGGTCCTGGCCAGGGACCAGGAGAAGGAACCAGATAGAACCTCCTGCCCCAAAACTTCGCCTCCAGCCTGCATTTGCCCCGAAGGCACAGGACAGATTGGGGGCTTTGATAGGTTTTCTTTGTGGTTCAGGACATGGGTGAGAATTCCTACAAGAGAGCAAATTATTAATACTTAGGGAGAAAAAGTCATTCTTTTAGCCTGTAAACTTGTAGAGATATCAGCAGCTTTCTCTTTTTACTTCTTTTAATTTTATTTTTTAGACGAGTGGGTCTAGAAATGTTTATTCTCGAGGAGGGCACAGAGAGTAGAGATGGCAAAATGAAAAGATGTTCAACTGGGTTTAGTGTTTGAGTCTGACCTCTATGTTATGGGAAAGATACACTTAAACTGGAAAAATATTCAGGGCAGATTACAAAAGGTTAACACTGGGAAGTAAAGAATTCTCCAGTAGTCCCAGTAGGCCCCCTTCTCTGTAGGGTATACATTCCAAGACCCACCCCCAGTGGATGCTCGAAGCCACAGATAGTACCAAACCCTCTATACACTCTGATTTTTCCTACGCAAGCATACCCTTTCACTTGAAGCACTTTACAGCTTCTCTTTGGCATATCCAAATTGTCAGCATCACTACTTTTGCACTTTGGGGCCATTATTAAGTAAAATAAGGGTTATGTGAACACAGGCACTGTGATACCACAACCGTGGATCTGATCATAGAGACGACTACTAAGTGACTAACAGGCGAGTAGTGCATACAGCGTGGATATGCTGGACAAAGGGATGATTCACGTCCTAGGTGGGACAGGGCAGGTGGTACGAGATTTCCTAATGCCACTCAGAATGGCATGCAATTTAAAACTTACGAATTTTTTATTTCTCTAGTTTTTCGTTTAATATTTTTGGACGCAGTTGATCTCTGGTAACTGAAACAGTGGAAAGTGAAACCGTGGATATCAGGGGGAGACTACTATATATTTTGTAATACATACACATATATTTTTGACTTGTGTTTCTTTCTAAGACATTGTACCTTTTCAGTAAATCCTGTTCTGTCACCCCATTTTCTAGGAAGCTCAAAGCAATTCTCTTTTCGGGGTATTTTTAACCTTTCCAACTTCCCTCTTGGAAATGCTGTTCAGTACCTCTTTCTCCAGTGAAGGTCTAGCTCAGTGTCTGGCATAAGTCAGTGCCTGACCAGTGCTGGCTATTATTTTCGGAACAGAAGAACTGCTCATGCTTGGTGTTGTGCTAGAGCTTGTCCATACATGTCCCACTCAATCCCCTAGCAACTCTGCCCACCAGTAACTGTTACGCTCCCATCTTACAGACTAGGAAACTGAAGTCTTGCCCAGGGTTGGTTGTGAGTCAAGATGAAGCCAGGGTGAGAATCCTAGTTCCAAAAGAGACATGGTGAATGAGTTTCAGAGCTGGGATGACATGTCAGGTGTCCTGACTCCTAGAACCATCACTATTCAGATGTATTAGTTTCCTGTGGTAGCTCTAACAGATTACAACAAACTTGGTAGCTTAAAGCAACAGCAATTTACTACGTCTCAGTTCTAGAAGCCAGAAGTCTGAAATCACTACCACTGGGCTGAAATCAAGGTTTAATAGGGCTGTGCTCCTTCGGATGCTTTAGGGCAGAATCCGTTCCTTGTCTCCTCCAGTTTCTGGTGGCTGCAGGCATTCCTTGGCTTATGGTCACATTGGTCCAAGCTTTGCCTCCATCTTTATATCACCTTCTCCTCATGTGTATGTCAACTCTCTTGCCTCTCTCTTATAAGGACATTTGTGATGGCATTTAGTGTGCATCCAGATAATCCAAATAATCTCCCCATTTGAAGATTTTTAGTCACATCTGCAAAGATTCTATTTTCTAAATAGAGTAACGTTTAGAGGTTCCAGGATTTAGGACCTAATGTCTTTAAAGACCATTAGCTTACCACACCGACTCCAGGGGCTCCACAGAGGATATGCATGGATCCTCTTCCGACAGGTGATATGGATAGCAGGAGGCAGGGCTGGATGTGAGCCACTCAGAAGGGACACACTGCCCTAGCAGAGGCAGGACCAGAAGTTAGCAGAGCATCATTTTCGTCCTTGGGGAGGGAGGTGCACTTTGGCCAGCTTCTCATGAACATTAAATTTGAGATGTTGGGACGCAGTCCATTCACTCATTCCCTCGTCCATCTATCCATCAAATAGTTACTGAGCAGACTCCTGCCCTCTGGGGTTCACACTTTAGAAAATGAAACAGGTCAAGACACAATTATATGCACTGTAGCAAGTGCAGAATAGAGTGATGTATTGATAAGGGTATTTCAGCCCTGCCTGAGAAGGATTTCAGAAGGAGGCAACACCTGAACTGAGGCAGCAAGGTAAGTAGGAGTTAACGAGGTGGACCCAGTTCAGGGAAAGGGCTTCAGCATAGCACCATTTAAAAAGCTGTGTGATCAAGACTGAACCTTCCTTTGACCTACCTTAGTTGCCCAGTGGTCACATTAGGACTGAGCTAAATCTTGGTGGAGGACGCCTGGAGCCAGGATTTCATCGTTATTTTGTTCTAAGTATACCTTGTTGTGACGCGTGCCCGGTATCTTTCCCCCTCAAAGCCCTCCTTACGAGTAAACCCCACCCAAGGAGCAAGGACAGGTTCTGTGAATCTTTCAGGGTGACAGGGCTTGTTTCCTGTTGGACGCTTGCCCTGCTCCCTTGTACAGGTGGCCTACAGTGGCAGATGGACAGACTGGCCAGCTGTGAAATCTGAATGCAAACTGGCTGCTAATTAGAGGCTTGTCAGGTCTAAGGAATCCAGTCCCTCTGGTGTTCTCAGTGTTAACATACCTTTTCTTTAAAATGTAAAAGCACATCCTGTGCTCCTCACAGTGGGAAGGTTTTTCAATGGTCTTAGTATAGAGCCACCAGCAGTGCGGCTTGCCTCCCCTCCCACCCTGCTCTCAGGATACAGAATGTCTTTCAGCCAGTCCACCGGCTCTTTTCTGCCTCAGTCTTTCCAGGCCTTTTCCCTCAACTGGGTCTTCACCCCATTCTGATTCTGCCGTCCCCTACCAGCCTTCTTGTCTCAGCTTAAAGGGCACTTCTCTTATTGCATTTACACAGCTTTGATTACGTGTGTGTGTTAATTGCTTAATACTTTTCTCCCCCAGGACAGGGGTCTAAGGTTGTTTTATTGACCCAGTCCATACCACATAGTAAGCATACACTAAATATATGTTGAGTAAATAAAAGGATAATAATAAAAAAAAAATCAGAGAGAATGTCAGAAGTATTTAATGAAGAGAATGATTTAATATTCATGATACATCGGTCCTAAGTAAAACTCTCTAGCCTTAAATACATTTTGGAAGAATTTTTTTTATTAGAGAATTTATAATGTTGAATGGAAGAAACTAGATAAAAATCTATATACAGTCTGAGTTTTTTAAAGTTCATCTATACTTTCTTGAAAATATATCAAAATATTGGCTATGGATTCTTAAGTTATAGGTAATTGTTGTTTTTGTTTTATTTTATTTTTTCAAGTTTTTTTCAATGAGAACATACAATTTTTGTAAAAAAAAAAAAAGTTGAAATATTGCCAAGTTTCCTTTGAGCCATCTGCTATCTTGGCCCTTTCTTATATGCAGTCCTAATCTTTTACTTACCCATTACAGGCTTACTGGGAATGAATTGGAGGTCCCCACTAGAATGATTAAACCAATTAACTTACTCATTAACTGCCACGGCATCTTATATGTGCTGGACAAAAGATTTAGAATAATCCTTATTATGGCCTAGACAAAGGAATATTTGAAATCCCCTCTCTCATTCCTTTCCAGCCTTTCCCATGGAATTCCCACAGGGACTAATGCCCAGAGAAAAGGGGCAAAGTGGCATTAGAGTCTTTGAAAGGAGAATGAGTTTAAGGAGTGCCCATTGTAGCAGCCAGAGCAGAATTTCCAGGAAGCGTGCATGTGTTTACTAATTATCCCAGACTTTCAACTGCATTTACCTTCTTTGTAATGCATTCTTAGAGTTTGTAAAACTTTATCATAGAATTATGTCTTTCTATATACTACAGCTATTTTTTTTAGAAATTAACATGTCCTCATTTTCCCTATTAAACTACCAAAAGAAAATTTTAGTAATAATTTCTATTAGTGAGTCTATGACAAAACTAGCATCCTCATGTAGAATAAATCATCCCAACCCTTTTGGAAAACTTGTTGACAAAGTTTATGCCCCTGACTCAATGGTGCCATTTTTGAACTGTTACTTTAAGGGTATGATATAAGATAAGAAAAAAACTGGTTCAAAGATAAAGGTAAGATCACACTGTCAACTGTAGAAGAGAAAAGTTGGAAACAAGGTGAAATATATCTCCAACAGTAAGGGAGCCACTATAGTCGGCTCTCCTTATATGTGGGTTCCACATCCACAATTCAACCAATCCCAGATTGAAATATATTTTTTTCCAATGGTATGTTGTGCCGTTATGATCAATTAACCTATGACAAAGGAGGCAAGAATATACAATGGGGAAAAGACAGTCTCTTCAATAAATGGTGTTCAGAAAACTGAACAGATAGATGCAAAAGAATGAAACTAGACCACTTTCTTAAACCATACAAGCATAAACTCAAAATAAAGACTTAAATGTAAAATCTGAAACCACAAAACTTCTAGAAGAAAACATAGGCAGTAAACTCTCTGACATTGCTTTTAGTAACATTGTTTGGATATATCTCCTCAGGCAAGGAAAACAAAAAAAATAAATAAATGGGACTACATCAAACTAAAAAAGTTTTTGCACGGCAAAAGAAACCATCAACAAAATGAAGAGATACCCTACTGAATAAGAGAAGATATGCACCAATAATATATCCAATAAGGGATCACTATCCAAAATATAAAAAGAACTAAAATTAACCAAAAACAAATCCAATTTAAAAAATGGGCAGAGGACCTGAATAGGCATTTTTTCCAAAGAGGACATACAGATGACCAATAGATAGAAGAAAAGATGTTCAATGTCACTAATCATCAGAGAAATGCAAATTAAAACCACAATGAGATGTCACCTCATACCTGTCAGCATGGGTATCATCAGTAAATCAAAAAGTCAACAACAACAAATTTTGGCAAGGATGTGGAGAAAGGGAACCCTGTGTACCATTTGTGGAATTGCAAATTGGTGCAGTCACTATGGGAAACAGTATGGAGTTTCCTAAAAACAATAAAACTATAATTATTTTATGAAACTCCACTACTGGGTATGTATCCTAAGAAATCCAAAACACTAACTGGAAAAGATATATGCATCTCTGTGTTCATTACAGCATTATTTACAATAGCCAAGATATGGAAGCAATCTAAGTGTGTATCAATAACAAATGGATAAAGGATATGTGGTGCATATATAAAATGGAATATTACTTGACCATAAAAATAGTGAAATCCTACCATTTGCGACAACACAAATGGACCTAGAAGGTATTATGTTAAGTGAAATAGACAGAAAGACAGATACTATATGATTTCACTTACATGTAGAATCTAAAAACCAAATTAACGAACAAACAAAACAAAAAAACAGAAAGAACAAACTGACGGTTGCCAGATGGAAGGAGGTTTGTGGAGCTGGGGGTAAAATGTGAAGGGATTAAGAAGAAGAAATTGGCAGTTACAAAATAGTCATGAGGATATACAATACAGTGCAGAAAATATAGTTAATAGTATTGTAATAACTCTGTATGGTGCCAGGTGGGTACTAGACTTATTGGGAGGATCACTTCGTAAGTTATATAAATGTCTAACCACTATGCTGTACACCTGAAACTAATATAATATTGTATGTCAACTGTAATTGAAAAATTGAAAAACATTATGTTGTGGCTAATGTGTACTATATAGTTAGGCCTATGATTATTGCATTGAACTGAATGCATCGAACTGAAAAAGACTTCTTTTTCCTGTCATTATTTTCTAAATAATACAGTACAACTATTAGTAACATTTACATTATATTAAGTATTATAAGTAATCTAGAGATAATTTAAAGTATACAGAAGGATATGCTTAGGTCATATGCAAATACTGTTTTATGTAAGGGACTTGAGAATCCTTGAATTTTGGTATCCATGGGGGAGGGGTGTCCTGGAACCTATTCCCAGTGAACAGAGAAGGCCAACTATAATTTTGTTCGCCCGAGGGGCTAAATGATGGTTTTAAATAACAGAGAACAGAATGTAAAATGTTTATCACTGAGATTCATTCTGTTGGTATTATTCTTAATTATGTATTAATAACCTCATGTTTTGGAAGTGATTTGGAGGGTTCAGTGTGCCACAGAGCAGAAAGACTAATCTTTGAAGATTTCAGTCCTCAAGGAGTGCCCATAATTTCCCTGAATTTTATCTTGGTAAATCTTTAGATGACTCTTGGCTCTGGCTTGAATTCATGGAAATTGCTCTCTCTCTTTCACATGTTGGTGGAGGCATTGATTATTCCTGGTCTGCCAGCCCTGGCTTGCCTATTTGTCCCATCTCTTCCTCCTGCCCTCATGCTCCAGCCTTGGATAGTCCTGGAATACTAGCTATCCTCTGCCTTGAAATTCATGGAATTAAAAGTAATTGCTAGCAATCAAGTTCTTGAGTTTTGCAATCAACATCTTTGCCTTTAACTTACTGGTTTCTTGAAGATAACATTAATCTCCATGCTGTGTTGGGTCTATATACAAAACAACTACTTTAGGAATCATCCACCTCAGAAAATTTTACATTTTAGATTATTAAAATTGTTTTTGTTTAGTAAAATGATCATATTGCTGGAGAAAGTACAGGACTTTGGCGATCACATATTCTCCACCTCTTTGTTTTTTCCTTCACTGTGTCGACCTGCTGATTTCCTTCTTATTTCCTCTCTGGAATGCTCCATGACCCACCCATCACCTATCCATTTGCACATCCATCACTTCGTCTGTCCATCCATCCATTTGTATATCCATCTATTTATCTGGCCTGTAGCTATTTATTGAGCATCTACTATAAAAATCAGATATGTTCTAACCACTACAGATAGATACAGTAGTGAATAAAAAGACAAAAATATCTTTCTTTATATATATTTAATCTCTTTTATATGTAAGTTTTTCATAATTTTTAAAAAACTGCCCGAATTAAAAAAAAAAAAAAAGAGCAAAATGTCCTGTACTAAGCATTCAGTCATCTCTCCTCTGTGCTTTGAAAATGCCTCAAGAAATGTACTTCATTGTCTCATGGCTAATTCCCCACCAGGCTATGGAAGCAAGATTCCTGCCTAAGTTAGCTTGTATCCACACTGCTCAGGCTTACCATCCATCTTCCTCATGTATAACAGTAAGTTAATGTGTCAAAAGGAAAGGAGTAATGTGGAACTTGATGTTTATTGAGAACCTACTGCATGCCCAGTCCCATATATGCCTGCCAAACAAGCATATTTTCTCATTTTACAACAGAAGAAACAGGCTTAGAAAAGTCAAATGACCTGTCCAAATTCTCAAATCAGATTCACCCAGTTCCACCTGATTTTATTTTACAGTTTTCTCTGCTTCTTTTATTGGCTCTGAGAAAAAGATTGCTTTCAGATTTCACACATGAGTAATTAGCAGTGGAGGAATTGATAAAATCTCCCTACTCCACACCTTTGCTGATTTTCTGGATCCGGAGAGGCCTGGCTCTACCAAAGGAGTGGGAACTTTTATGCCCCTGACACAGCAAAGCTATCTCCTACCCTCAACATATAATTTGAACCTCCCTTACTTTGCAGATTTTCTTATTACATTTTACTGCAAAAGAAAATAGACCTGCCATTCAAATCCCATCAATATGGGTCCTAACTTTATTACAAACCCTGGGATGTCCATCTATTAAGTATTGGATTGACCTTTTGAGACTGAGATTGGAAAAAATAAAAATAAGATCACCACTCAAAATATATTTCATAAGCTGGGATAATGATACAAAAGTCAGTCTGTCCATGCCAAACCTTTTATGAGCCTTGTGAACGTGCAGGAAGTTCATCTGTGCACAAGGGGGTAGAGACAGAGCAGGAGCCCTGTTGATCTGCTCTTAAAGGATTCATTGCCATTTCTAATTCAAGTGCTAGCCCTGACATCTTGGAGCTCTCCCTCTGTCAATGGAAGCTGCCCTTAACAGCCACCTTTCGTCCCCGCACACTTTCTTAATGCTGCCTGGGACCATTTGCCCCAATCATCAGGACAAAAGTGCAGTTCTGAGCATGGGAGGTAAAATGAAGTCTCTTTTCTTCAGAATTACAGGGGGCTGGGGACGTGGGTGATCACAATGTGCTATATGCATTCCTCAGAGGTTTCTGCCTTCACTAGTAATAACCGTCATCATGTTAACATCTCAAATTTCCTTTGTGCCTTTTCTTAAGGAATGCAACAAACTTGGGGACCACAGTTCCCTAGCTTGTCTGAAAGGACACCTCAGGGAAGGGTGCTACTAGGAGAGGAGCAGAGATCTAGGCTGTTGTGAAGGATAGACACTTCATGCAGATTTTCTCCTAGAACAGATGTAAGAAAGCCCATGGGAGGCCGTGAGTGAGTCTTAGCAGAACCCTGAAGCTAACTGTGGATGCCGTGTTTAAGGGCATTATGCTCTTGTCTTGGTAGTGAGTCTGGTGCTAAGCTAGTAAAGGTGATATTTTCTACATGTCAGAGCCCTAGCACTGAGACATGGGGGCTTCCAACCATGTGACCAAGAACAAGCTTGGCTCTTCTCTGGCCCCAGTTTCTTGGAATTATTCAATGAACTTGTAACATTGAAAGCACCTTAAAACTATACAGTGACCATGCAACATGATTATCATTAACATACTTGTGCTTAGTGCCAGGGAGTCAGCAAGCCACCCTTGTTTTGTTGATCAAGTAAGGCAGTGTGATCTGATAGGTACAGGCACTGGAGCAGAGGTCCTAGGACTGGGATTTGAGGTCTGTCTCTGGTGCTTAGTTGCTGGGTAACCTGGGACAGGTCATGTCCCTTTTCTGAGCTCTATTTCTGCATCTATAAAATGGAGACTACTTTTGAGTCTTGAGGTTTTTCTTTGGATTATATTAGCAGATGGGAATGAAAATGCTTTGCAAACTATGGAGCTTTATCTGTACATTATTTTTTGGGGAGGGGGTAGGTAGAAGAGTTTTTTACATCTTTTATATATATGTATATATCTATATAAATATTTTTATTAGTTTCAAGTATACAATACATTGGTTAGAATTTATATAGTTTATAAAATGATCCCTCTAATTGCTCTTTCTCTCTTCTGGTTTTCTACCTAGCCAATACATTAATGTTAACTGCATTCCCTATGCTGTGCTCCCCACCCTGTGACCATTTATCAACTACTAATTTGTACTTCTTTAGCCCTTCACCCATTCTCCTAGTCCCCAAGCTCCCATCCCCTCTGTTCATCACCAAATTGTCCTCTATATTTGAGTCAGTTTTTGATTAGTTTGTTCTTTTTGTTCCTTAGATTCTGCATATAAATGAAATCAATCATATGGTATTTATCTTTCTCTGACTTATTTCACTCAGCATAATAACCTCTTGGTCCATCCATGTTGTTGCAAGTGGTAGGATTTCATTTTTTTTAATGGCTGAGTAATATTCCATTGTATATATGAACCATAACTTCTTTATCCAGTTGTCTGATGATGGGTATTTAGGTTGCTTTCATATCTTGATATTATAAATTGTGCTGCCATGAATATTGGGGTTGTAGATATTTATGAATTATTATTTTGATTTTCTTTGGATAAATACCCAGACGTGTAATTGCTGGGTCAAAAGTTATATTCAAATCTGCTCATTCTTAACATGAGTGAAAATAATACTAAGAGAGGTATTTTGACTGTTCTCTACAAGACTTACTATTAAATTAAATAAATTAATGATTGGGAAATCTAGTCCCATGCACCTCTTCATCTCTACCTGCCTTACCCTTGTCTTTAATTAGTCAGGCTTCAGTCCTAACTTTTAAATAGTACTCATCCACAACCATCCTTTTGTTCTCTATACTTATTTTATTTTTCTCCATAGCAGTCACAACTCCCTGACATCATATTTTAATCTATTCATTGTTTGTCTGTGAGCTGTCTTTCCAGAATAGAATGCAAGCTCTGTGAGAGTAAGGGTGACGTTTCATTTGTTTATCTCTACATGCCCAGGCCTGGAGCTGCATCTACTAGTATACAGTAGGTGCTTATTTGTGGAATGAAAGATGTTTGTATTGCTGTTCTGCCCTCCCTAAGGAGCCTCTCTTTGAGAGGAAAATAATCCACTAGTAAAGAAGGTAGAGCCAACATATAGAGGCTTAATCTGGAAATTTACTGACCTTGAGAGCCACAGACACATGTGATGCAGGCTGGAGTGCGCGGCCCTGGGAAAGCTTTCCTCACCCTCATCCTCATTCTTGAATGAACTTGACTAGAATGGTAAATCGACTGTAAAGTCTGTATAAGTTTACAAGTTCATTACTCTAAGCCTGTGTTTCCTTATCTACAGAGAGGGGATGAGAGTATCAACTTTACCATGTCTTTGTATCACTTAGATCGATGACTGCCCTAAAAGAGAGCAGTGATGTGGTTAGTATGGGTTCTAGATCTTTCTCAAGAGGAGGGTTTGCTAGGGATAGGGGATGGGGAGGAAATCATGGTGACAGTAGGCACCTCAGAGGTGACAGAAGGGAAACTACTATTTTCTGAGTTCTTACTATGGACTGGGATTGGCCCATGGTTCAGGTGCTCCATATGTATCCAATTAAAATCTTATAGTCACTCAAAGAGGCGTGGGATCAGTACCCCATCTCACAAGGAGGAAACTGAGATTCAGAGAAGGTTTAGTAGCTTGGCAGAGTTCCACAGCTCCCATATGATAAAGGAGGATTTGACACCAGGTCTGTCTGGTTTCCAGGCCCAGCACATTCCCCTCAGTCCCAGAAGCTCCCTTGGAACATGCCGTGGTGACTGTAGGCTTCTGGGAGCCAGGCTGTGCTCCTGTCTCAGTATAAGTCTCTGCCTCTGGTGAGTGAAAAGGACAGAGCAAGAGCTACCATCAAAGAAGCAAGTCATTGCTGTGGCTGTTTTTAGACTTCAGGTGCCAAAGTCTTATTGGGGAATGAAATTAATTTCCTCTCCCATATGTTTGAAGTCAAGTCTTTTGTTTATGTGTGTTCTTTTAAACCAAGTATTGTTTTGTGTTCAAATATTTTTAATTTACGTTGATGATACTGTGCTCTAGACCTCATTCTCTTGCCTATTTTTTTGTTTTTTTTTCTTTTAGTACATCTGTGTTGCTTTGTATACAGTTTAGCCACTTGTTTCTAACTTCTGCAAAATACTCCCTGTGTGTATTCCCTATATTTTACATACACACTCCCCCAGGGAGGGACATGAGATGGTTTCCAGCTCCCTGCCATTGTAAACAGTACTGTAGTGGACATCCTCCTACGTGCTCTGAACAGACCTGAATGAGAATTGTTCAGCTGTTCCATGCTGTATACCTGGCGGAGAGAGCACATGTGCATTTACCTTAGTTCCAGGTTGCTCTCCTCAAGGCTCTCCCAATCTACACTCACCCTGATAGGAAGCTTCCTAATTACTGTATCTCCTCATAGCCTTTGACACTTAGGACAGAACTTTTTTTTTTTTTTTTTTTTTGCCAGACTGATGGGTACTGTCATAGCTAATTGTTTTTATTAGTTTTTATTTAGTTGACTCTAAATAAGTTTAAGTGTCTAGATAACATGTTGGCCTTTTGGGTTCCCCTTCATTGGATTATTTCTCCATATCCTTTGTCCATTTGTCACTTAGGGTTCCTGAAATTTTCTTGTTCATTGGAAGGGGTTCCTAGTATACCCTAAATATTAATCCTTGGTCACTTTCAGACAAGTATCTTCTCCCAAACTATATTTATCTATTAATTTTGTTAAGTAAACACTTTAATTCTAGGATTTTCAGATTCATCACTTTTTCACCTTAGAATTTGTATGTTTGGAGGTTCGAGAAGTCCTTTCCCATCAGCAGGTCATAAAGATCTTCTTCTATATTTTCTTCCAATAACCCATGGAAGCAGAGGGAGCATCAGCTTTGTGTTCTTGCTAGCAGAAGGCTCAAGTTAATGAAGCCCAGGCTGACATGGAGGGTAAAGAGCTTTGTGGGTTTTTTTGTTTTTGTTTTTGTTTTTTTTCTTTTGAAGGACCCCATAAGCCAACAGGAAGGCAATCATGCAGAGAGGCTTTAATTAAATTTTTGATTTTTTAATTTTTATGAACTTCAGGGGTGCTCATACCTTGTATCACAGAGGCAGTAGTTAATGAGCAGAGCTGTCTCTTGGGAGCTCTGCTGTTGTAACATCTTGAGATTAGGAGGCCTGTGACCTCCATTTCTACTCAAGTCTGATAATCCCTGGTGTTGGGCACAGAGGTGCCTGTGAAATTCAAAGTCAGTGGGAAAAAGGGAGAAAACAGGCCTGTGCCATCTTGATAACGGTTTGGTGGGCCCAGGCCGCCATCTCAGTGGGCCTGTCTCTGGATGAAAGGGCCACAGTGGAATGAGAGGAGGAGCCTGGCTCAGCAAATCATGGGGCCTCTGTCATTTGCTGGGCTTCACTCCCAGGTTGCATTCCTCACACACACTGGTTCTACATGATGACAAATCCTAGGAAATCAAAGCAGGACAGGGAGAGTTTGAATGTCTGGCCTCCTTTCCTTCATGATGAGGAAATATATCCAGAGTGAGGAAGTAGTAGCTTATAGAACATCACATTGCTTATAGGTTGGAGACAAAGGGCTAGAACCCAGGCTTTCTAACCCCAAGCCAGAGCTCTGAACACTCTACTTGGAAAGATCCCAGGCTTTGGAGACAGACAGCTCTGGATTTGAACCTAGCTCTAACACTTTTTAACTTAATAATTACATGAATCAATGTTGTATTTGCCACTGTTGTCAGTGCTTTAAAGGAGATATATTTGGAGCTTTGAGATCTTGGAGGAATTTGACCTAGTCTCAGATTAGAAAAGGCTCTAAAGGAAATGGGCTGAAGTTTACAGATGAGTCCAACTTAAGTTGGTAGAGAACGGGGAGCATGTTAAATGGATGAATGGATGGATGATGGATGGATGGATGGATGGATGATGGATGGATGACTAAGAGCCTGGGTTTAAGAGGCTGGTTGTTTTACCACGCCGTTCTTTCTCACTCTCACCCAGGAAGGCCTGCTGATAAACTAAATTTTGCAGAGCATGAGGAAAGGAATATCTCTTTCCATGACTATCAATCCTTTGAGTGTTTCACTTAAAGCTGAGTACCTGTTCTATTGAAGTACCCACCTCTGTTCTTATTCAGTTGTTTGAATCCTACTACTGGTCCTTGGAAGAAAAAATATAAAGGATAAAAAAAAGTGAAAGCAGTATTAATCACACTGCAATGTAATGCTCCTCTCTGAACCTCGGAAGATGAGAAATTATATATGCTGATTTCATCCAGTGCTTAATGCAAGGGGTGACGGGCTGCAATTGAAGAGGCTTTGCTGGGTTAAGTGCTGTAAACCTTTGCCCAGGTTCTTAAGTCTCCCTGGGAAACCTCTAAGGCCAACTGGTAATTTGGTAGTGTCAGTTGAGTGACTCCTGGCCCTACCAGCCATGGGACAATTCTCAGTCAGAAAAAGATGTCATTCCCAGCTAAGATGTGGCCTGTTCTTTTGTTGTCAGGGGACTTGAGACTGTTAACAGAAAAGAGGTTTGGGAAGAGATTCTGCCAAGAAATAAAAGCAGGCAAGAATGGCCTCAGATGGATTACAAATACTATAGCTCCTCAACAAAGCTTGTTACTGGACTTTGGGGAAAAAAGGACAAAAACTAACATTTACTTGGCATTTACTGTGTACTTGGTACCTGCTGTCCCTAAATTTATTGACTGCTCGCATCTATGTGAGACAGATGTCATTCCCATTTTGCAGGTGGGGAAATTAGGCTAATTAACTGTCCTAATACAATGATGATGATGATAAATAGCAATTAATATTAATGTGCCAAACATTATTCTAAGCTCTTGCCTGTGTTAACTGATTTAATCCTTGCAATAACCCTGTATGGTAAGTGCTGTTATGGTCTACATTTTTCAGCTGTGGAAAGTAAGGCATAGAAAGGTTAAACATCTTGCCCTTAGCTACTAAATGGCAGAACTGAGATTAAAACACAGGCAGACGGGCTCCAAAGTCCATGCTTTTAACAACACTAGAATGGAGGTTGGAAAGCAGGTGTAACATACTCGAATCCTTGTCCTTTCAACCAAATCCTGCTGCCCTTCTCCTTGATAAGGATATTACTGTTACAGATAATATTACAGGCAATCATTGAAGGGCCGGCTGAGAGCTGGCACATTACTTGTTGCTTCACGTCGCTGTGTATTTAAGTCTCACTATCTACTGATGAGGTAGGTGGCGACTGAAGCTCAGAGAAGTCAAGTGATCTGCCCAAGGTCACACTGCTACTTGTGTCTCTGGGCCACTTTCTAGATGGTTTCATTTGCTGGCTCATTTCATTACATTTATAAAATCATTCCTGGAGGCTTGATCTGTTGGACAAACAGTGGTTCAACAAGCAGTGAGTGGCTTCTCTTGGCTGCTCTGGATGAGGCTTGTGCTGCAGAGACAGACATGAGACCTACCCAGGAGTCCTGCCCTAGACGAGCAGCTAGCTAGTCTTGCAGGGAAAGGGTGCTCTCTGGTGTTGGTACCAACTCCTCCCTCCCCCCACAGGACACAGTAAGCTAGAAATGATAGAACTTTGTCTCTCTCAACACCATGCTTGCTCTCTTTTTACTAAAGAAACAGCAGCTTCTACCTGCTTTAGTCAGATCTAGTTATAGCCAGAGATGATCTCTATTATTATTGCTATTAATCTGACACAAAGAATGTTTGAAACTCTTGATCTGGAGAAATGAAAGACCCCCCAAAAGAAAAGAAAGATCAATAACCATCCAAATTGTCGCTTTCTGCAGGCTTCAAGGAAGAAGTTGTTGGGTTCCTTTTTTTTTGGTTAAAGCAGGCCATTTGAATGTCACATTTTCAGTCTCCTTGTTCTTTTCTTCTAATAATTTGGATCAAAATGAGGATGAAATTACTCCATTTTTAGATGATTTCAGCAGGCCGTTGACACATTGGATTAGCATAAATAGGTTATTTCCAAAGCCTCAATTCATATAGACAATAAAATTATAAGCAAATAAATAATTATATATATTTTTTCACAAGTAGTTATTGACATAATGATGGCAATTCTTCCATTGCACATAATCAATAACAGATGTGCCTCAGGGAAGGTGTGATATCTATTAATTCCTTGCAGGAGGAATAGATGTTTAAAGGAACCATTTTTGTAGATATTCCCAGAGAGAGAGGGGGGGGAAGGCAGGGAGAGAGGGAGAACAAAAATAATCTTGCACCATACTGTGCAAATGTCCTCTTTCTGGCAGACTCATGGGAAGGGACTGCTTGTTGAGAAACTCTCCAATGAGGGTATCAGAGCCTCTAGCAGACGTGCATATATTAAGGTCAGAAGAAAAGAAAGAAAAAACAACATTTATTGAGCAGGAATTCTTTTGCAGATGTTCATACATACATTTGCTCATTTTGTCTTCCCAATTTTGCCAAGCTAGTTAGGCCACAATTCACTCATTTCCCAGAAAAGGAAACGAAGACCTGAGGCCCAAGGAAAGGCTTGTCTAAGGTTATCCAACCAATTTGCCCCCAAATCAGGATATAATTCCAAAGCGTCATTTCTAATTTTTGTAGCACTTTTTTTCCCTGAGCTATATATATGCGCCTACCTTATTATTATTTTGATCCTGGAGAGAAGAAAATATTGGTAAGTGTCCGATGAGAGCTGTGAGTGGGTGACTAGTCATTGACTGATGTATAGCCCTGTGCCTTCTGACAGAGCTATGGAATGAATGATAGGGCTTTTCTGTAACAATTTGTATCATTCATTCATTCATCAACCATTTACCATGTTGTGATATCTCCTTGGTTTAAGATGTATTTCAGCTGCTCGCTACTCTTACTGGGCTGAGAGATACCAGGGGAATAGAACACATCTTTTATCCTCAAGGAACTTACAGTGATTGAGGCAGCGCGAGCAGGGAAGTTGACCACCAGGCATAATACAGTGGAGTAGTGGGGGTGGGATTAGTATCTAATGTCAGGTCCAGAGGTGAAAATTGTCTATATGTTACATTGCCCTGGAAGCAGAGAGATGATCAAAACATGAGAGGCTTGTGGGAGCAGTAGATTTATATTTCCTATATATCATCTCAAAGCACCCTCCTCAATCTGGGGCATGTGCATAGGCTCCAGGGTCTGCTAGGTTTCTATACTATCTCAGTCTCTCTCATACTTTTCTAGTTCCTAGAAACTAAATAGTTGAAGCTGCATAAGCAACATGCTCCCAGGATGCATTTCCCCTGTGCAGGGTGGCAAATGCCATGGTCAAGTTGCTCTTGAGTGGCTACGGGAGCCCTGACCAGCCTGGTTTTCATACAGAAGCTGACTTGGAAAGGGCAGTTCCTGAGGAGAGTTTTGGAGGTGATGGGATACCTCTGTACCTCCGCAAATGCTGCCCTGGGTCATCAGTGGAGATCCTTCCACGGTGTCAGAATACAGGGTACAGCAGTTGTTGGGAGGTCCAGTGGGAAGAGCAAGGGCTTTAAAGTATGCACATGAGTGCCTGTTGTGCAGGTTGTTTTAAGGATTAAACAAGTTAGTAATGTAGAGGGTCTAGGCCTGTGCTGTCTAATGTGACAACCACCAGCTCTCTGTGGCTCTTGAGCACTTGAAGTATGGCCATTCCAAACTGAGGTGTCCTGTAAGTGTAAAATACACATCAGGTTTCAAACACTTAGTACCAATTTAAAAAATGTATAATATTTTCCAATAATCATTTTATATTGATTATAAATTGAAGCAATAAAATTTTAGATATACTGGGTTAAACAAAATCTCTTCTTAAATTAATTTCAACTGTCTCTTTTTACTCTTTTTTAAATGTGGCTACTAGATGATTTTAAAATTCTGATGTGGCTGACATTATATCTCTCTTGAATTGTGCTGGCCTAGACCAGGATCTGCAAATTGTAGCTCGAGGGACAAATCTGGCCCACCACCTGTTTTTATATGATCTGCATGCTAAGGATAGTTTTTACATTTTAAAGCTTGGAAAAGAACCAAAAGAAGAAGAATGCTAGTGACATGTGAAAATTATATGAAATTTAAATTTTAGCACCCATAAATAAAGTTCTGTTGGAGCACAGCTATGCTCATTTGTTTACATATCGTCGATGGCTGTTTCCATGCTTCAGTGAAGAGTTGAGTAGTTGTGATAGAGTCTGTATGCTGCAGCTACGGAGAACTCACTTGTGTGCCCTGGGAGTCCTGTTCTCCCCACCTTCTTTGTTCACAGTATTGCCTCTACCTGCAGTGTCCACATGTCCCAGTTCTCATCCTTCCAAGCAGAGCTTGATGCCTCCTTCCTCTGTGAAGGGTGCCTTCCTCCTCTCTACTCCCAACACTAATAGGTGCGTGGAGAAAGTTACTCGATCTTTTTAAGCCTCATCTTTCTCTTCTGTAGAACAAGAATGATCACGCCTACTGCAATGAGTACTAATATGAATGAAATAATGTATAGTGCCTATCACAGGGAGCAGTCAGCAGGTGAGATAGCTGCAGCTGTTGCTGTAATTATTATTGCCTGAATGTATCTTATGGAATGTAACACACTCTGAAAGTTGCACATCCTACTATGAACTAGAATAATTTTAATGTCGTCTTGTTCTTTATGAGGACAAGCAGAGCATCCTTTCCCTTCTGGATCTTCAGCCTGGACCTGGGAGGGGCTTAGGAAATATTTGCAACACATATGAGTCAATTTCTCCCTTTCATTAAACATGAAATGACAATCATACACACCCCTCTTTTTCTTCATCGCCACTGCCATCACTTTTGTCCAGGACACTCTCCTCTCCTGCCTAGAATACTGTTATTATCTGGTCTTCTTACACCATACTCGTCTTCACCAACCTTTTGTACACTGGAAAATATTTAGCAACTGGCTCTCTGAACTGGAGGTGGGGGTGGGATCCATGATTTGTAGTGTTTGCCAATTTCTGTGGTGTAAGCATTCCCACTGTGGCTGATTTCATGCTACCAACATGATGTTACTGAACACAGAGTTGGAAGAGGCGCACATAATGGTTCTCTCAAGCTGTGCAATCAGACTTCTGTATGGCACTGTCTCCAACTCACTGCCCATTCATGGTGATGAGAAACTTTCACAACTGACTCCCCTGCTTAGAGCCCATTAGTGGCTTTCCATTGACCTCAAAATAAAGTTCACAGTCCTAAACACATTTCATACCTGCATGATCTACCCTCTGCTGCCTCACCAGCCTTATCTCACACTGAACATTCTCATGTCCCTCAAACGTGCCATGCTTCTCCAATGTCACTTCCTACACGTGCTTTCTTAGCTCCTCCTCAATCTTTCTGTACTTGTCACTGTTGTGGTAGACCACTAACCTTGTAGTAACTCGTTAATATTTGTCTCCCTACTGTAGCATAAACTCAAGGACAGTAGCCATGGCTGTCGTATTCATTATTGTGTCCTCGGCACCTAGCACAGAGCTTGGCAAAAATGTTTCTGGAACAGATGATGGAATTTAGAGAACCCTGGTTAGAAGGCAGCAAAAGTCAACCTAACATGGGTATTTGACTTCAGTCTCAGAAAAGATTTTTTTTTTAATTACTCAGAATATATTTTACTAGGAGAGCCCTTGAGGTTGAATTTTGAACCGGTCATAGGAAAGAAGTAATAAAGTCACAACTCTCAACCACTCCTTCTGAACATAATCTTCTTTAAGACAGAGAACATGTCTTGAAGCACATTCGATACATGGTTATTACACATCCTTTAAATAGACAATTATAACATTTTAACTACTTTATTGAGATATGATTGACATTCAAAAAGATGTAGATATTTAATGTGTTTGGAGATAAGTATATACCCATGAAAACATCATCTCTATCAATGTTGTAAACGTATCCATCACCTCCAGAAGTTTCCTCCCTTCTGGCAGGATTTAAACATCCAAGGTCTTGTTTGCTTTAAAATCTCATGATTTCAATATCCTCCCATAAAAAAGACCTGGAATCGTTCACAATATAATTGCTGCTGGGAGCTCTGAGGCTAGCTAACTCATTAGGGGCTATGATGGGCCAAAGAAGGAGAGAGGGTCAATGGACTGACTTTTTACTTCATCAAAGACCATACAGACACCTTATCCCAAGATGAGAAGAAAGTTGGCACAGCAGAAAGGCACTTATCTAAAGAATAATGAGTATTTGGGGGCAGATATAGTGCTTAGCATCCCAGTCCAAAGTCTCTTGATGCTGCAGTTTTCAGTGCCAGGAATTGAAAAACAATTTGTTATTCATACTTTGCTAAACCTTTGTAATTACATATATTTCCCCAAAAGCCTGAGTGGCAATCCCATATTTATCCTGAAATCAAAGCCATTGTGGATTATCAGCTAAACACCTCATTAGAAAGATTTTGAAACATGTCTCCCAAAGGTTTTGTTTTCCTCTTAAAAACAACTAAATTTTAAAGAAAAGCAACATATATGTTGTACTGTAAATGTCTCTAGCTGAGTAACTTTGAGTATCCCTGTAAAATCCACTTGAGAAAAGAGATTTACAGGGTGGTAAATTACAGAGACTGATTTTTAAGGCAAGTATAGGACAGCTAGTATAGTAATAGGACCGTTGGCATGACAGTCAAACTGCCCCGGAGTTAAACTCCTCACTCTGGCATTTACAGCTGTGTGACTTTGGGTCTCCATGGGATCTGAGCCTTTGTTCCCTTATCTAATAAAACTGGGATTGTAATGTTTACCTCAGAGGAGTTGTTGCTGGATTAAATGAGATAGTGCAGTGCCTGCTAAGTGCCACATGTTTAATAAGTGCTCATTGTTTTTGTTGTTATCATATAGTAATTCATTGCCCACCAGTGAATTTACCTCATTCATATTTTTGCTATATCTTTTCAACAAGTGTGAGGACTTAAGTTTTATATGAACCTTGGCCTCACTTTTGATGGAGACAACTACAAATAAAAGAGATTTAGATTTGAGCAGGGAAAATAGGGGTAAGACTAATGAGGGAGAGAGTGGAGCAAAGTGGAGAGGGAACATTCCTTCACACCCTCAAGGCCTTATCATTTATGGCAGTCCATGGGACAGATAGAGGGTACTCAATATAAGGACAGTGACCAGATTGTGCTGTGCTTGGGAAAGTGTGTGTGGTTCATGGGCACCACATCTCTGTCCCCTTTACTGCTTTATCCTCAGTGTCCAGCAAGGGCACAGTCCGACATTTGTAGACATGGAACGTGCGTGTGTATTTAACGAGTAGAGTTTCTATGGCCAAAGTTAAGATTACACGACCTCCTGTTGCATGGGTGGTGTTTGAAAAATACCTTCTCGTCAATGTAGCTTAGGTAAAATGAGGGTCCCCAAAGTATTTTTAAATCTCTATCAGCAAAGTAACCTCTCATCTTGGGGGAACAGTGGAATTTCGAAGGTAGGAGCCAATGACTCCAGGTAAAAACATCAAAATCATTGAGATGAAGGCTCAGACCCAGAAAAAATTCCTTTGACTTATCTATTCCTTGCAACTAAGCAAGTAAACTCACAAAAATCTTATTAAAATCCTAAGGGTAGAAGACCCTAGAGTGTTTCTAGATAGCAAAGACTAGTATGTTATTTTTGCAAGTTATGCAGAAATTATACATATAACATAACTTTTTAAAGTAAGTGTGTGCCATCTATTATTTCTAGTTTAATTTAGTGAAACAATATGAAGAGTTTTCATAAGGTTATTCATTGCCTTGGTCCCCAGCTTTATTTTTTCCAAAATAATTATTACAATATTATATCTTACTGAGAGTCAGCTATGTGCCAAACACTGTCCTAGACACTTTATACCCACTGTCTTATCTGATCCTCATACCAGCCCTGGAAGATAAGTATTCGATCTCCATTTTTCAGATAAATAAATGTGAATTTCAGGGACAATTTCAGAGACAACTGAGTTTCAGGGACAAACTGTACCAAGGCCACACAGCTAAGAAGTGTCAAAGCCATAAGTCAAACTCAGATCAGATTCCAAAATTCATATTCATTACATCATAAATTGCCTTCTGATAATGTTTACATTTCCAATCCACATTTTTCTACTTACAAGGTTGGGAGAGAAATGTTCAGATCAGGATTTGTGTCTCAAACTCAAATGCCTGTAGGGATCAGGCAGGGAGAGAGAGTCGTCTGAGTGGGAACTATGGCAACATAATCCGTCCATGGTGGCCCTTCTAAAAAGGACAGCTGTCATTCAACTCCAGCTCATTGTGACCAGAAGAGAGTGCAAGTAGTTTATCACTACACATTATTGTCCAAAAGAAACTAGAATCCAGATTTTTCTGTGAAATGCGATGATTCTAATTTATTGTCGATTAACTTCATTTAAAGAAAAAACACTACAAAGCCAACAAAACCTGCGAGGGCTGCATTCTGAGAGGACATGTGATTGTTCCAGCAGTGTTGCCATTGATGACATTTTAGAATTCTCTCCTGAGAATGTTTGGGACAAGACAATGGGCCACACAAGGAAATCAGTCTAATCCTAATGGTTAAAGGTCATTGACTGCTAAGTACATACTGGCACTTTACTATTTATTTCATTTAGTGTCCCAGCACCCCTATGGGATGATATTATGCTCCTCTTACTGGTGAGAGAACAGATTTGGAGAGGTTAAGAGCCTAACCCAGAGTTACAGAGTTATGAATGAGCAGAGGAGGATTTGAACCCAGGTCTTCTGGGCTTCTAAATTTGTGCATTCATCCTCTGCAGTATACTGCCTCCCGCAGATTCTATAAATATTGGAGAGCTGTCCCAGGCATCTCTTTGTTCGGTGCCCATTGTTTCCCTAAGATTGGATGTCAGAGAGTGTGGGAACTTGTTCTGGAAATGAACACCTTGTGTGGAAAAGCGTCAGTCTTCTAAGTAAAGTCCTTTGTGCATTATAAAACCTTCAATTTTGCTGTTATATTTTGGGCCCATGAGGGATAGATTGCAGTTCATATCTTTCCCCTGATTAGAGCATCCTACTTACATGTATATACAGTACCTATTAGATGGTGCACTTTGCCAAATTAGCTCCCTGGTGAACAGGTATTATTTTCCCCTCTGCTGACATGCAGCAACTGTCTGCACTCATCGTGTTCAGGTCTCTACACCTGAAACTGGGATGCCAGGGAAAATGGTGCAAAACTCAGCAGTCCTTGTCTTGCCTTCAGCTACCAGGTCTTACTGACTGTGCCCCTTTTGCTACTTATGAGGTGAATCTAGACAAACCATTTCATCATTCTGGGAATCAGTTTCTTCATCTGTAAATGGGAAGGATCCTTTTCTCTAACTGAATGCAGAGATCTCAACATATCTCTTGAGACACATCTGTTTTTGCTCCAGATTCTGTGATTCTTCGATTCTCTGAATATGTGCTAAGTATTGAAGAACTCAAGACCTAGTTTTAGATTTACCTTGTAAGTAAGCATAGGTCCAGTGCATACGGTACAGAGCTTATTTTACTACATGGCAAGCCGGTTGTCTTGATACCATTTCTTGAATAGTCTATTCTTTTCCCCTATTGATTTGAATTGCCACGTCTAGCATATATCAAATCCCACATATGCAAGGCCTGTCACCCTCTCCTGTTGATATATTTGTTTACCTACCCATCTAGAACACACTGTTTAAGTAACATAGCTTGATATCTGGAAGAAAAACTGTCCCTTCTTCATTCTTCTTTTCCAAAGTAGTCGCTTTGTGCCAGTCAGGGTCTTGGCAGGAAATAGATGGCACATTCAAATGGGATGACTGAAGAGGGCTTTATGAATGGACTCCTTACAGAGGTGTGGGCAAGTACAGGGCCCATCAGGCAATGGGAAACAATAGGGAGCTAGTACCAATCTAAGCCTAGAGGTTGAGGGGACGACACAAATACTGAAGCCTAGAGAAAGTAGCTCAATGGATGGGGAAACATTGAAGGGTCTGAAGCTGACAATGTCATAGTTTGGTTCGTACTTAAAAGATATCACTCTGTTATGGTGGTGGGGATGGGAATGAGTTCAGCAGAGGACTGGCTTTGAGACTTGATGAAAATGAGCACTCGAAGCTCATAAATCTGATAAAAGTTACATTTTACTGCAATAAACATAAAGGACTCATTTTCAGCTATAGATACCAGATGAGTCTGGGGAGTGACCATTGAGTTCAGCTTCTTAAGCTTCCCCAAATTCTTCACAGTGCTGGTACTGATGATATGCCTCTCAAGCTTTATACCTCTACCATATACCTCTACCATAATTGCCTTAAACATCATCTGGACTTAACATCTGGATTCTGGGTTCCATATCACCAGTGCCATCTTGCCACATTGTCATAGGTAGCTTGACAATCAGTAGGCATCGTATACACACAGTCACTTGCAGCTCTGTAATGTGTCCAGGCTGTGGCATGTATAGTAGTTTGGTCTGCTGCAATACAAGGCCTAGGGAATGTTAAGCAGAGCAGGTCTGGTGAGGCTGCCACCCAATAGAGGTGGTTGCCACTCTTCGGCAAGGCTTACAGGAGGAAGAGATCACTCGGGGGCAGGTTTTAGTTCATTTGAGACAGGATGGGTATGAGATTCCTACAATGCAGTCTGTAACGTAGGCATGAGAAGGTTAAATTTAAGAAATTACCTTCTTCACTGTAAGATATCTAATACATAATGAAAAGGTCTCATTTAAAGACTATTCGTAAAAGTTGCCCTTAAAAAAGTCTCAAAAGCGTTAGGCCTTCAGATGGCTAAAAATCTAAGAGTCCATCTAGCCGCTCACATTCAAGGCAGAGGCATTCAACTTGACTATTGTAACTGGGATTTGTGTCTGCACTTGCATGTCAACTTTTAGCCTTGCTTTATTTCCTTGATTCTGGGGGGGGTGTGTGGTGCAGCACACTTCTGTATGCTCGTTGGTAATTCTGTTGTCTACAAACTTGGCCAAAGCCAACTTCCTACTCCAGCTGAGAAGGGATACGTCCTTTGTGTGGTCAGAAACAACATGATGATCGGAAGTAGAAAGAAATGTAAGTCTGCTTTCACATTTCATTTACATATTCCTCTTTTTTTTTTTTTCCAAACCTATGACGTGTTATTAAATTTTTACGAAAAACATTTTAAAACTTAAGAATTGCATCAGGATTTTTTTCAAAATCAGTTTAACAAAGCATTCACTGTATGTCCAGCCTAGTGTGAGGAATTCAGACTGAGGAATGGGAAGATGTCATTTCTGCCCTCCTCGAGTTAACAGAAGAGCCAGACGTATCAATGAACTATAATGTGGCGGAATAAGTACTATCATCCAACAGCAGAAAGTATAGTGGGGACCCACTGAAGAAGAGGCTATCATTCTGTATGAAGAACTAGAACAAAGGAGGGCTTTGTGTGTGCGTTTGAAGACACTTTGATGATGATGACAATTTTTATATAAATGAGGAAGTAAAGGGACATTAAAAAAAAAATTAAATCCAATCTGCAGTCTTTTCTCCCTTCTGTTTAGGTACCTACCCTGCTTTTGTTCACCTCTGTCCCCACCCCCAAGACCTCAGCATTTCCCAGCAGACTTGTACTATTTATTTTTATGTGATGTTCTTGGTTTGGTTTTGCTTTGCATTTATTCTGAAAGGTTTTGAACTTATGTAAAACTAGAAGCTAGTATAACTACGCCCAGGTACTCACCACCTAGCTTCAACAAATGTCAATACCCAGGTACTGAATTACTTTGAGTCAAAATCCCAGACATCATATTATTTCATCTTTAAATATTTCAGGGCATATCTCTAGACAATTAATATTTTCCCACCTTAAAAACAAAACAAAAAAAACCGTGATCATGTGTAACTCGTTGCCAATAAGTCTTAAATAGCATCAGCTATCCAGTCAGCATGCCTATGTCCCTGATTGTCTTACAGAATTTCACAACCAGCTATTTTTAAAAATATACTTATTTTTATGCCCCAAAAGAAAAATATGACTTTTTGTTATTTAAATAAAGATAGCTTGAGAAAATACATCAAAGTACAGTGAAGGGGAAAGGGTTTTTTGTTTTGCTTTGTTGTTTTTGGTACATTATCGTCAGTATCTAGCACAGTGCTTTTCCCACAGTAGATGTTCACTTAGTATTTATTAAATGAAGGGAGGGAGGGAGAGAGAGAGGAAGTTAGGAAGTTAGGATGAAAACTAGGGAGGAAGGAAGGAAGGAAGGAAGGAAGGAAGGAAGGAAGGAAGGAAGAAGGGAGGGGGGAGGGAAAGAAAGAGGGAGGGAGGGAGGGAGGGAGGGAGGAAAGGAGGAAAGAAGAAGGGAGGCAAGGAAGACATGAACCCCTTGCCTCACCACCCACATCGATTTTTTTGAATACAGCAAATGCATAATTTAATACTCCTTGTGATCATAATGTGTATACAATTATTTATCCTGCTTTTCATGGTGATGTAAGCATTTTTCATTGGGTCCATGGGTGATTGACAGCAACCCATCAGTAACCTGACAGAACTTTCTGTTTCTGCTTCTATCCTGACCATAGCCTCTTCCCCATCTGGCCAGAGCTCCCTAGAGAGAGACCTTCACCTCACAGGCTGCCCCATAATCATAGTTTTCCAGGCCTCTGAGCAACACGATGTAAAACTGGCATTTACACAGCTGGCACTGTGCTAAAGGTCATTTTTAAAATATTTATCATTTAATTTCCTGAAAGTGTCAACCCCATGTTGGAGGGGGGCAGTTTGCTAAGTGGATGAAGAGCTAATGATTCTCAGGCATTTTGGAGGATTCTTCATCTAGCAGGACTGCTGCGATTATAACCCTGATTTTACTGGAGCCCAAAATCCTTTAGAGTGGGAGTGCTGTGAAGAGGTGATATTTCTGAGGGGAGCCCCAGATCATGGTAAATCAGATTCTGGGTATGGTAATTACTGTGCTAACATTTCGCAGTGGAAACACTTCCATTCCATTTAGTCTATTTCTATCTTCAGTTAACCTAATGCATGATGATACAGGAGCTATTTTGATGTTCCAGGAATTGAATATTCTTGTGGTATATTTTACAGAGCTTATTTACCAAAAATACACACCACACTTGGACACATTAAACTTTGGTAGTTGTTGGTAGAAGTGGGCAAGGTAACTTAAGGGTTACCAACTCAGGGCATAAATTTGACCAGAACAAAAGTCATCAGTTATACTTATTTTCCCCCTTTTTCTTTTGGAAGATTGGGAGAACTTGCTGTAAAGTAATTGTTTCTGGAATGATTTAGTACCTGCTGTACCACAGACAGCACTTTGATTATGTGGTATTAATAGTCACTTGGCTGTTTAAAATTTCCTCCTCAAACATGCTTCACAAACTTCCAAAGCAGTTATCTGTGTCAAGCTTGATAAGGTCAAGGTGGTCAAAAGCAAGAAGGGTCAACTCAATTCTTGATAGAGGTGCGAAACCTTGGGTCCTCATAGCTGAATTGAGCCTGGATGCTTGGTGAGAGTGAGGACATCTCCAGGTGATATTTAGAATGGCCTCAAGTTATTTACTGGGACCTGGTTTGGGATTGCTCATTCCACCCCCACCCCATCCCCCACCAGGCTTGTGTGCCTCTTCTGTGTATCTTTATCAACAGAGCCATCTCTAAAGTCAGGCTGATGTCAAAGCTGGTGATGAAAGTGGACTCAGAGCAGAAGGAGAAATATCCTGAACCAAATTTGCAACATGTGCATCTTTGGGAACACTCAAAAGAGCATGTAGCATTTGAGAGCATGCCATTTCTTTGGAAACTTCTAGGTAAGAGATTGTAGTCCTCAGCTAAAGCATGTGTTAGTTACTGCCTTGTTTAGTGGGACATTTTAAAGGGGATGCCCACCACCATGTAGAACCAGTACTTCATCTGCTCTGTCTTCTGGCTTGTAGGGCCAGAGGAGAGGAGGGAAGGAAGGTCGTTTGGGAAGATCGGAGAGTAGCTTTTTTTTTCTTTCTCTCTGTGAAATGAGGATAATACCTGCCCCCAGGAGTGTTCTGATGTCATAGGAGTGCTCTAATGTCGTAGAAAAAGTCTCTTCCTGAGATACAGTAAGCATCAAAAAAAGGTGATAGCTCTCATTATAATATATCTGTTTTCTATATATAGTGTTAAAAGCTCTAGATCATGAAACAAAGGACATATACACACACAGAGCGAAAAAGCATTATTCTATTAGATATAAAAATAAATAAGAATAGTTCTGTAGATTATTTTCTTACCCAATACAAAAACACTTCCATCATTCAAGACTGGCAATAGTGGTGATGGTAATGACCTTGATTCATTTGTGAACACCAATTTACTGTTTAAAAAGCCCTTTTATACCTATCATCCTACTTGATCCTTCTAATGACCCCACTAAATAGATATTATAGGGATTGGTATTTCCATTTGACAGGGGAGAAAAATAAAGCTCAGAGGGCTTATGTGGCTTAACTTGGGTCCAATAGTGAGTGGAGTCAGTCTGGGAGCCCGGGCAGCCCCAGAAGGAGTCTTTCTCTTATATGTTTATTAATATAGTCCTGTGTTGTGGTGGTGATGGTGATGGTCGTGGTAGTCGTGATAATCACCACATATTGCTACTGACTCTGCACCTGGCACTTGGACAACATTTTCCATGATTTGCTTGTGTGGTCCAGATAGTGATCAAAGAGGCAGGGACATTTTTCATCCCTCTATAGTAGATGAAGAACTTGAGGGTAAAGAAGGTTGTCACTTGCCTAAGGTTACCCAACTAGTTAGGGGGTTGTGAGTTCAGAACTCCAGAGCCCCCTTATAACCACTGCACAACACTCTTGCAGAAAAAAATTAAATACAGAAGGGAAAATTCTCTTTCCTCTCCTGGATCTATGTCTAGATGTCAGGTAGGGACCAGCTGATTGACACCCACACCTTGCACTTGTCTTGCCCAGATGGCACTGACCACCAATGAGACCCAACACCTAGGTGGCTCACACTGCCCCAGCCTGGTTCCAAAGCTGTGGATCTAAAGAATGTTAAAGAGATTCTGCCAGACTTGGGCCCCTCAGAACCCCTAGAATAGAAAATGCTTTTTTATTTTTGCCCTGCAAGTTTCTGACTCTGGCTGTTAAAAGGATCAGAGCAATTTTCATTTCTCAACTTGGCAAACACTCAATTGTGTAAACTTGTTCTGCTGAGGCCCTGTGATTCATCATTCTTGTCTCAGATAACTAGGTTTGAGCAGAAGCTCAAAATAGCCAGCTAGTCATATGACTTTGGCAAAAGCCCTTAAGTCTGTATTTTCCTCCTCTGTAAAATGGGAGGATATGACATGCGTCTCACTGTTTTTGTGTTAATTTTTTTTTACACTTTTGTGAAATTTTTTTGACTCTTCTGCATGCTTTCTATATTTTTTCATTTTAAATATTTATATTATATGTTTGCATCATAAATTATTTTAACAGCTTTATTGAGATATTGGCATAAAAATTGTCTTTATTTAAGGTATACAACTTCATGTTTTTATATACCTATACCTTGTGAAATGATCACCACAGTCAAGCTAACACATTCATCACCTCAGTGTAGTTACCATTTTGTGGGAGGAGATTTCTTTGAAGATCTATCCTCTTTACAAATTACAAGTGTAATATCGTATTGTTAGCTATCACAACTTCATGTGATTTTTGTGAAATTAAATACAATCATATATATGGGAATTCTTTGTAATTCATCAGTACTCTGCACACATAGCATATTATTTCCTTCATGTCAGTTTATCTTTAGGACAAACTTAAACCTTTTGGACTCTTGATTTTGTTTTGTTTTGTTTTTTGCACATTTCACATTGGGAATTATACTTGAAATATTAATTTTTCAGCAGCATGCAATCAGAAAACAGACAAATCAATGGTCTTGGTTTTGTCCTCCAATGCTACTGTAAATTAGGGCCCTTTTGTACATAGAAACACTTAAGTATTTGGAGGCAGGCTGCCATGTTACCACTAATTATTTTTCTAAGTTGTCTCTCTTTATGTGCAGTTTCACTTTCAGTGGTTTTGGTTACCCACAGTCAACCACGTTCCGAAAATATTAGATGGCAAATTCCAGAAATAAATAATTCATAAGTTGTTCTTAGTGGCATGATTAAATCTTGTGCCATCTGCTCCACCCCTCCCAGGAGTCTTCACGCTGCAGACGCTCCCCGAGTGCCTCTTAGTCACGTAGGAGCCGCCATCTTGGTTATCAGATCGACTGTTGAGATATCAGGGTGCTCGTGTTCAAGGCCATTATTTCATAATGGCCCCAAAGCCCAAGAAAAATGATTCTGGCAATTCGAATATGCCAAAGAGAAGCCGTAAAGTGAAAAGGTGAAAGTTCTCAACTTAGTAAGGCATTGTAACATCTTATGTCAACGTAAAAGGGTGAGTACAGAATAATAAGGCATTTCGAGAGAGAAGAGAGAGAGACCGCATTCATATAACTTTTACTGAAGTATATTATTACAATCGTTATATTTTATTATGAGTTGTTAATCTCTTACTGTGCCTAACTTATAAATTAAACTTTATTATAATATATATATAGGAAAAAATGGTACAGCAGGTCCTCAAATAGTGTCGTTTCCTTCAATATTTTTTCATTCAGAATCATTATAACATTGATGAGGTGCTACAGGAACTTAACTATCTTTTTTTGCCTTTTAAATAATTATTTATTCATTCATTTATTTTTAATTACCTATAACATACAATATTATATTTCTTTCTGGTGTGCAACATAGCAGTAGTTAGACATTTATGAAGCGATCACTATAGGTCTAGTACCTGTTTGACACCACACATAGTTATTACAATATTTTGACTATATTCCTTATGCTGTATTTTACATCCTTACAACCATTTTTATAACTACCAACTTGTATTTCTTAATCCCTTCACCCTTTTCACCCATCTCATCAACTCCCCTCCCATCTGGCAGCCATAAATTTGTTCTCTGTATCTATGAGTCTGTTGTTTCTATCAATTAGCCTATTGGTAAAATTGGTTTCCTTATAATCTCTTTTAGCTTGGATTTGCAGAACCCATTTCATGTGAAGGCTTACCGTATGTGTAGAGTTCAGTACTATCTGTGGTTTTAGGCATCCAGTGAAGGTCATAGAATATATCCCCCACAGATAAGGAGGTGCTACTATGACATACCACCAGCTCCATCAACCACACAAAACAATGGACTTAAGCTTTGAAGCTGACACAGCTGGGCTTTCATTCCTTAGCTTTGTATAACTTTGTGTGACTTCACTAAGTCTCAGCATCCTCCCTTGTCAAATGGCATCAAGTTCGTATGAGAATCAGAGTTGAAGTTTCATGAACTTACTAGAGAATGCCACTCACTAAAAATGTTCATTCCTCTCATCTATCCTCAAGATTCTCTGGAATTCATTTATTAGGACACTGGGTGCAGTTTGTTAACCAGCTCTGTTTTCCTTGATTATCTCTATCTCCTGGATACAGCATCTGCTAAAATAATGTTGATAACACAAAGATGCTATTCAATGTGAGCTTCCTTTGTGCCAGACAAGGTGTAAAGTACTTTTATGTAACTTTTTTTTCTACTTAATTCTCAGTTTGGGAAATAGTTAATATAAACCCATTTTATGAGTGGAAAAACCAAGGTCACACAAAAAACAAACAGGTGTTGAAGTTAGCCTCTGCAAACAAAAAACGGTGAGTCTACATTGTGTTTCAGAAGTAGGCAAACTTTTTCTGTGAAGGCCCAAGATGATAAATATTTTAGGTTTTACAGGTCACACAGTTTCTACCACAACCGTTCAATTCTGCCTTGTAGAGGAAAGCGGCTCTAAATGAAGTGTAAACAAATGGGTGTGACTGTGTGTCAATAAAACTTTATTCACACAAACTGGCTAGCTCATCTGGATCTACCAGAGATTGCCAACCTCTGCTATAGACCACTGCACTCCACTGTCTTCTCCTTTTTTCCTCTTTTTTGTCTTGTAACCTATAAGCTGTTTGTACAGTGTTTTGGGTTTACCTGATTGATTATAAGTATTTTTCATATACCAGGCAGCATGTCAGGCTCATTTATAAACCATAATACATTAGAGATCATCACAGCTCAGGTTGGCATGTTTGTGAAGTGACAGATGAGGCTTAGGAAGTCTAAGCAATTCATAGAGTCTGGTGTGTCAGGTTCAAGGCAAAGACTACTTTCCTCCCAATAACCACATTAAAAGTTAGTCCAGAACAAGATTGCTTAGGTCAGAAAACCTTCCCGGACTTGACCATAAAAATGAAGACAATCCCTCTTACAAATCATCAACTGGAAGCCCTCTTTGTACAGTCTTGTTTATTAGATAGACTTGAAGAGAAGGGAAAACCCCCAAAGAAAACAAATTTAAAGGAAACTAAACTAAACCAAAATAGAAGGTCATAGAATATCAGAGAAGATCTGGTCCAGGGAGGGAGATGTGTGATGTTCACGCAGTTTTCTCCCATACACAGCGGGCATTGCTCCTTCATGCCTCCATACTAGCTCATGTTTGCTTTCCATTTCCATAAAGTGGAAGTATTTAGAACCCAAATTGTTCCATGGTCTTTAGCCTTCACTAACCCCCTAACTCAGAGACAGGTTTATCCAGATATTTAGAAGCTGATCTTGTTCAGACATTGCCAACCTGGCCAGAAGGGTACCCATGTTCCTGGACTATTCCTGCCTCTGTCTGGTCTACCTCTCATTCCCTCACATTGTCTTTTCCTTTTCTGTTTCTTTAGAGAGAACTTGAGCCTGGTACATGGCAAATGCTCAGAAACCTTAATTCGTGTGTCTATTTCTATGTCTCTATCTCCTGTTGTCTGCCTAATTCTCACTCCCTCCCTTCATTCTTTCTCTCCCATTCTTCCCCTAGGAATAAACTCACAGAGGCCAGACTGAAGCTACCATGGGATTATCCAGATGGCCGGCAGAGAGAGCAAGGGCAGATTTTTCCCTGTCTGCCTCTCTGACTTGTCCAGGCTTCTCTGCCTAGAACACCACACTCCTAATCTTCATGAGGGCTGTGCACATCCTTCTGTCAGCAACTTGCACAAATCAATTAGCTGCAAGCGGTCACGCTTGGTGGCTCTCTCTGTTCCCACAGATGTCACCCAGGCAGCAGTATGAGGAGCCCATTTGGAGAAAGAAGGCTGATTGGGTGGGGGCTGGGCATGTTTTGGGCAGAGTAGACAGGAGGGAGGAGGGCGCTTTTGGTTCTGTGGGAGCCTGCTCTCTGGCCCTAGAGAGTTGTGGTATTACCTCTTGTGCACATGACTGGTGATGGTGTTTATGCTGGGCATTCAGCTAAAACCAAATGTGTGCTGGCAATCAGGGTTACCCTTACCACATGCCTTTCTTTTCTACCTTTCAGTACTCTCTGCCCCTTCAAGCGCTGCTCTCTCTAGCTAGCATCCTACTTTATCCCGACAGCAGCAGGGCTGGAAAAGAGGGTGAGAAATTGACATATCTGAGAGATATTCAGGAGCCAGTCTCTGGAATTCATCAACAGCTTAATTATTTTTTATTAGGCATGTGCTACATGGCACATATTTTTCCTGGAACTTTTATACATGTAATTTTTTGAAATAGGAATTATCATCTTGATTTTACATATTGGAAAACTAAATGAAGGTTTAGTTTGGACTTGAGGACAAAAGAGGAACTGAAAGTGACTCCCAGGTTTCATTTTGTTCCCATGATGTCAGCACAGAGTTGTCACCAACTTGGCTCCAATCAAGGCTTGTGGAAGCAGGAGAAGCAGGTTTGGGGTGGTAAGGGAGGTGATTTGTCTAGATGTTTATTCAACAGATATTTAATGAGCACTTTCTATATGCCTGTCACTGTCCCAGCTATTGAGATATAAACAAATCAAATGAAAATCCCTGTCCTCAAGGAGCTTGCATTCTAGTAAGGGAAGACAGATAAACAAAATAAATGAATAAATCATGTCATCCATGAGGAGGTGATAAATTATAGGGAGAAAAAGCAGGAAATATGGAGTGTTGTGATGGGGATGAGTTAGAAGCTGCAAAATAAAATAGAGTGAGATTTGAACCCAGACTTAAAGGAGGGCAGAAAGCAAGTTTTGTGAATCCCTTTAGAAAGAACTTTCCAGGCAGAGAGAATAACACGTGTCAGGGCCCTGAGGCGGGCCCATTCCTGGTGCATGGGAGGAAAAATGAGTTCAGTGTGACTAATAAAAGGAAGCAAGATGGTGAATAGTAACAAAGAAATAGGATCCTAGATGTAAGATGGGGCAAATCATGTAAAGTCTTGTAGGCCAATGTAAAGATTTAGCTTTTCTACTCAGAATGATTTGGGGACAGTTGAAGGGTTCTTAGCAGAGGAATTCCATGATTGATAAAGATTTTAAGAGGATCACTCTGGCTACTGGGTTGAAAATGTACCAAAGGGGTGTGATGGCCCAGGGCAAGAGCAGAAACAGAAGTTAGAATGTTGTTACAGTATATCAAGGCATGGAGTAGTGTGTTAATAGTGGGCGTGCCTAGGAGATAAAGACATGCACAGGTCATTCCTAGCAGTTGTCAATCTGAAGTCAGCATCTAATTCATGATTGTTGATTAAAGAGAAGAAAATCAGAGACTGGAGAGCATCTTCTTAGTGGGTGCTGGAGAGGCAGCCTCATTCAGGAGGGCTTGGGGGTAGATATGTGCTTTGCAATGTGAGCACAGTTATATGGGAACTTGTATTATACTCTTCACTGGCCTGGAAGCACCCTGAGGACAGGGACTACATCTGTTTTATCTCTTTAGCCCCAGTACCAAGCCCAGGGCCCAGCACACAGTAATGGTGGCCAGTGTCATTGGATGGTACACAGGAGCTTAATCTCTATGCAAACTGAGTTTACCTTGTCCCTTGGTCTGGCTTCCTGGATCCAGATGTGAGACTTGGCATTTGTCACAGGTTGGGATGAACAGAATATGAATGACCTCCTGGCCCACCATCTATGTGTCGTGTGAATCTGGCCATGTTTCCACATCTATAAAATGGGCTTCAGTCGTTCCTTCAACGATATAAATATCTCAGAGAAAGCTGGGCACTTAAACAATTCCCCCAACTCTCTCTCCTCTTCTCTAGCTTTATTTGTTTCATACTACTTGCCAGTATCTGAAAACATGTTATTATTTACTTATATATTACCTTTTCCCCAACTAGAGCATAAACCCCATGAAGGCAGAGTTTTGGTGTGTCTTTTCGCTGCTAAAACTCTTATACCTGGAATACTCTCTGGTACATGGAAGATACTGAATTCTGTATTTGTGAATAAATGAATAGTTGCGGATACTCGGTTCAACAGTTTTATGAAAACATGCTTTGCAAACCATAAAGGACAAAGCCACTAAAGGTGTTCAGTTATTATAATAAATGTGCTTCACACTCTAGCACAGCTTTGACTCCTTCCACAGCATTTTTCAAGGCAAATATGGGTGAGAATTTTTTCTTCTATTTGGATTTTCTTCAAAGAAAAGAATGCCAAAAGCCTAATTTAAAAGAATTTCCAGGTGCAGAATTCAGTGATGGACCCTCATCTCCTAGCAACCTTGCATAGAAGCCACTCACCACGTGAGGGAGGTGACAATTTCATGTGGGTGTGCTATGTTAGGATGAGCAAAATGCTGAGATGGGTGCTGAGGAGGGAGGACTAGACTTGCTCTGGTGATGGAGGGAAAAAAATCTGGTACAGGAGTAAGAGACTCCAGTGTAGATTCTCCCTCACTACGTGATCCTGAGCAAGCCATTCCCCTCTGCACCTCATCTCCACACAAGAAAGGGCTGACAAGATCCCTTCCAGTTCTATCATCCTGTGACTTACATTTCCAATTGGGCACATTGAGGAAAATAACTACCCCAGGAAAACAGCAAGTCCCTGGGCTAAATATTTCATATGATTATTTCATTTATCTTCAATTCAACTCTGTAAGATAGGGTTGTAATTGTCCCCATTTTTCAAGTGAGGAAACTGAGGCATATAGAAGATAAGTAACTAGGGTACTGTATTAGCTTGAGCTACCATAATAAAATACCACGTGGATGGCTTAAACAACAGAAATGAATTTCTCACAGTTCTGGAGGCTGGGAAGTTCAAGATCAAGGTGCCAGCCAACATGATTTCTTGCGAGGACTCTCTTCCTGGCTTACAGATGGCCACCTCATCGCTCTGTCCTCATATGACATTTCCTCTATGCATGTGGATAGAGAAAGATATCTCTTTCTGTTCCTCTTCTTATAAGACCTCTAATCCCATCTTGAGAGCCTCACCCTCATTACCTAATCTAAGCCTAATGACCTCCCAAAGACTTCATCTTCAAATATGGACCTGTGCAGTACTGGAGACATCTACAAAGGCAGGTGGTTTGGTGGGAAAGGTAGAAAAAGAGAAGGATGAGAGAAAACAGATGAGAACAACCATGAAATCAGGGTTTAGGGCCTTAGAAAAAGCGGGGATCACAGGGATCTTTTACTGTTGTTCAGTTGGCATTGTATGGCCATATGGTTGCAGAACTCTTTCAGGTGCTTTGTTTTATGAGCTCTTCACTCCAGCCGTGAGGAAATCAGAAGAAAATAGTATTATGTCCATTTCATAGATGAGAAAAATATTATTGTTAGTGGTTAAGTGGCTTTCCTAAGAAAGTTACTAAGAGACCAGAAGAGAAGCTGAATTTTTCTTTAATCCCAACTCCAGTTCTACTTTGCTTCCCCCTAATGATAGGAGGTAACTGACTCTAAGAATTTGGCTTTTGGACTAGATAGAGATTGGTAGCTGCTTTTGCAGAGGTGGCAATAATGGTCAGCAGCAGCTCCAACCTCCACCTCCCACTCCACATACACACACTATTACTATCACTGAGGCTGCTGCTGCCACAGCTATGATCGAGTGCCTACAGTATGCCAAACACCACACTAAGCACTCGCCATCTGCCTGCATTCATTTGTGAACAACCACAGAGGTAGGTATGGCCATCCTCCTTTTATAAGTGAGGTATCCTAGATGGAAAGGCGAAGAGACTTAGAGTTTGAGAGCAATGCTTGACATACATCAAAGCGGCATGTCTCAGACCCTTACCTACCTGAATCAACAAATGGTGTTTGTTTTCATCATGCTTAATAATCATCACTATTGGGAGGAAGGTAAAATGCTCTATGGGGGGTTTCGGATACTTACATAATGGAATTAGCCAGAAAGGCTTGTGGTGTTTTTATTTGGGAATGTATCCTCTTAGCTTCTCTTATGTCCTTCTGATTGAAACTAGGTAGTCAGTACAGTTTGGAGAAGACTCTCTTTTCCTGTCAACTCTATGGAGTTGTTATAATTAAACTTTTTATTCCCCCACCCTGGGGAAGGACCTGAGTTTATATTTCAATAAGTTCCCAGGTATTCTGATGTTGCTGGTTTGTGAATAACTTGAATAGTAAGGGTTCCATCTCTATGGTCCTTCCAGCTCAACAAGTCCATTTGGAAGTCCTACATTGATCTCATTAAAATTCAGTCATACCTCTATGCATGGTATGGTCCAAAGATCTGGCTGCATGATTGGAATTATTGATGAGGTATAATAACAGACATAATGTTTTAAGCATCTACTATGTGCAAGCAACTTACCAACAACATATGATTACTTTTGTGTTAGATTTGTCATTTTACAGATGAGGAAACTAAAGCTCAGAGAGATAAGTGCATCTTCACTCATATTATTAATAAGTGAAGAAACTAGAATTTGAAGCCTAGTCTTCTCTACTCTGAAGTATGTGCTCTTTCCATAGATCCAAATTACGAATATAAAGCTACCCAACAATTTAGAGATCAAGACTTATTACATTGGGCCATTATTTCACTTGTTATTATAGAGACACATAGGAGAAATGTGTCTTGCAAATTGTCAGGACCTTTGTTGATGTTAATTCTTGTCATTAATAATCAAATAACAGTTACGTGAAATATAATGATACTAATAACAAAAAAAAGAAATGATAGTGGGTAAGCATGCAAATCAGTTTTTAAGCCGAGCATGACATTTATAATAATGCTGTGTAAATACAGGAGTAGGAAAACCCAAGAACAATGAATATCCATTGAGAAAAAAGCCCATGGCATTAGAGAAGAATGAAACTGAGAAAAAAACACCCATGTTACTTGGCTTTGTTCCCTCCCCTTTGGGTTCAGAAAATAGAATTGAGACAACACCAAAGGGGGTGGGTAAAGAGTTTGAACAATGAATACACATTACCAGCATCAGCTGGGTATCTTGTTAACATTAACCTGATGCATTGCAAGTGAGCTGCAGTTAGAACAGTAATTACAGTAAATAGAATCCATTTGGAATCCTCAAGCAAATATGAGCAGGGAAGAAAGATGGGTTGAAAAAAATCCATTACCCTTTGGAAGTTATGGAAGCTTTGGATGGCAGTGATTTCAACTGTGAATTGCATCCGACTAAGAAGCGGCAAGTTGAACGAATCTATCTCAGCTCTCAAGTGTGTTTAGATGGTAAATAAAATGAATTACCCAACCATTCCAGCCAAATGCAGTTTCCTGAAATATTTGTCTCGGTAATTTAGGTAGAAAATTTAGGTAGAATTGGGAAGTTGGCCTGTCTCCTCTGCTTCCTGTCTTGGGCTGATGGTCTTTGTCAGAAAAACAAAATATTGCTATTCTGGAAGGGTCAAAAGGCAGGGCCAAGGTGGAATGGGAGAAGGTGGAGAAGGATGCTGAGACTCTCTAAGCGGTCTGTACTTTTGAATGTTGGTCGAAGAGAAATCCCACTTTCAAAGGCTTCAGTGCCATTCCATTGTGGCCAGGCACTTGCAGGCCCCTTCTGTGGGTGTCTCATGCACTCTGTTCCAGATAGCTCCCTAGTTCCAGACAGCTCAGTTAGGGCAGCAGCATGGTTCTGAGGCCTTCCCAGAAATCTCTGTCCTTTTCATTCTCTGGGTCTACTCCAAGCCCCTCCCCTTCTGCCAGGTACAAACCCAGGTCAGAATCTCTTACCTGGGTTCCTGACCTCACCTCCCCTGGCCCTTGGGAAAGGGACATTTCTAACTGGGATTCAGGTTCATGCTCTGAGCAACTCCCATTGCCAGCCACGTGAGTAATGACTGAAAAACTCAAGGGCACTAAGTCTGTAAATTGGGATACTTAGGTTGTACAAGTAAGTTCAAACATATTCATTCATTCAACAGATGTTTACTGTGTCAAGCGCTTAGGTCCGAGAACATTTGTAACACATTTCCTCATTGTGGGATCTGGGATGCCCTACCGATGGGAGACAGGCTTAAAATAGGAAGAAAACATCCAGTATCAGTAAAGGTAAACAGTAATAGCAGCATCTCTGTGTATGCACTGGGCAGTACCTGGGATGCCCGAGACTTCACATGTATGGTCTGTGCCACCTGAGGGGAGGTAGGACCTAGCTGATGCCTGGGAAGAAAGCACTGATTCTGACTTTACGCCCAAGGATCCCAGATAGCTAACCTTAGACATCTTCTTGTTGATTGGGTACCAAGACAAGAACTAATTAGCTTTGGTGACAAGCTCATTAGTTTTTCAGAGAACATGGAGAAAGAAGAGTCAAAGTGGAGATGGGTAAAAGGAATACTCTGGTCTTGATCCATTTTTTTTTCTTCCAAACTTGGCCACACTATCTCTTCCAACCATCCACACATTAGCATGGAGTCCTTTTTAAAACGGCGAACCAGAGCCATTTTTATCAAGCATCTGTTGCTACTTTATACATAAGTTAACATGCTACTTTTTTTAATGCTCACAATAACCGTGTGAAGGAGGAAATATTGCTATCCCCATTTTACAGCTGGGAAATTGAGACCCATGAGTGTTAAGCTCAGGTTCTGGGGAAAGCTTGCCTGAGATCACACCTAGCTCTAACGTTTTCCATTTGTGAAACCTCAGGCTAAGTTACTTCACCTCTCTGAGCCCCTCTGTTCTCATTTGTAGAATTGGATAATTTCAAATATCTGCTTAATAAGGTATAATAAGGATTAACTAACTGGAATGCATATAAAGCACCTACTGCAATGCTGGGCACAAAGTAAGTGCTAAGTAAATGCTATTCTGTCTTTCCCCAGGGGCCAATATGAAGAAGTTCCCCATTCCTATCCTGGTCCCAGGCTACTTATGTTAAGGGTCAGCCATAGAGAGGCCTTAGTGATGTGGGAGGAGAGCTGGGGGTGGTGAGGCCTCAGGAGCCCACACCTCCCCAGTCTCCATCAGATGCTGGGGCATCTCAGAACAGGGCCACTAAGCCATTGAGACTCAGTGTAACTGTCATAAGGTATGAGGCCATTGGAACCTTATCTGCAAACAACTACGCAAATGCCCTCCAAAGACTCCGTTCAGGCCTAGGACAGGAAATGAAGTGTCCTGTTCAGGCAAAACTGTTAGGCTGGAGGGCATGGCAGAGGAAAGAGAAGCATATGAACAACACTGAGAATGGCTCGAGGTAATTAGACAAATTGGAATCCAGATCGCAGAGTGGCATCCTGGCCTTGGGTCCAAGGCCTTGAGCGAGCTTCTCAGCCTTGCCCTTATTTTGGAATCACCTGGGTGCTTTGACAAATACTGATACCTGGGTCCAGCCCTGCAGACTTTGAGCTGATTGCACGGAGCACTGCCTGGGCACTGGAATTTGAAAACTCCGCAGGTGACTCTTCTGTGCAGCCAGAGCTAGGAACCACTAAGACTTTTAGCTCCTAGTTATACAAGAGACTGTTAGAGACCCTGGAAGCTCCTTATTTCCATGTGCCTCTATTGTTCTCCCAGGTACCCACCCTGCCCCCTCTCTTCCCACTTGGTTACTCAAATCCAGTTCTCAGGACTCACAGGACCCTGTAGTTTTTGCCACAAACCCCTGCTCTCACATTTTCAGTGCCTCCCTTCATGCCTGGGACCTTCTCTACTCTGTGCTTTTGATAAGCTGGTGGCACTCCTACAAACCCTCATCTCTCCATGGTCTAGAAAAGTTACACCTGATGTGATCCTACCTGGTCCATCTACAGTCAAAGGCTGATTTCTCTGCAAAACTGTCCCATCATCCCAACCCAAGATGACCTTCATCACATCTGCCTTCTGGTGGCACCTAGCTCGGACACCACCCATGGTATTTAGGTTGGACAGCTTGATACATTACAAAGGGGTATATCAGCCTCTGGGATTTTGGCCTCTTCATCTGTGATTGGGAAGTAAGACCACCTGCCCAGTGTGCTGCACAACTTAGTCATCAGGCTTGGGGCAAGAGCAGTGCTCATTTGCACCCAGTACTTTTATATGTATATCCTCATTTATGCTCACCAGTGTCTCTCTTGGGAATGATATTGTGTTCGTGTTATAAGTGAAGAAATCGAGGTTTAGGGAATGCACTAGTTTGTGGAAATTCATCTGGAGGTTTCTTGGCTCTTAAGTCCTGGATTCCCTCCACTTTACCACGCCACCCAAAAGGAAAGCTCATAGAAAGTGTATAATAAAGTGCTTTTTAACTAAAACTGTCTTGATTAGAAGTTTTAGTTTCTGAGCGCAGACTATATCCTTCTTCTATATCCTTCACGCAACAGGGTTCACTGAACAAAAAACAGCTCTTGGATAGGATTAGGAAGCCCCGATTCAGATGCTTACTCATTTGCAGTTGTTGGAGCCTCTCTTAAACCAGGCCTGGATAGGCACTGGGGACCCAGAGTTAATTCAACATCTACCCTATAAATCTAATTTCTGATTGAAGAGACCAACACTTAAATATTCGATTACCATACAGGGTGTCCTGGATTCAAATTCCAACTGTCATGTATTACCTGTGTGATTTTCTTTCAGCGAGTTGCTTAATTTCTCTGGGTTTTGCTTTCCTCATCTGTAAAATGTGGATAAGAGTACCTTCCAGCAGAGGAGTGATAGATCGAGTGACTTATACATGTGTAGCACTTAGAATTGGCCTGGCACATGGAAAACACTCAAATGTTATCTGTAAAGAGCTACGGTGTGAACACGGAGTTCTGGCGGAGCCTCGGCAAGGGATAGTGAACCCTGCTCAGATGTATTTGCTTCCTACCACTGGTTTAAAGCAACACGAATGTATCCTCTTACAGTCTGGTGGTCAGGAATCCAAAATTAGTCTCACTGGACTATCAAGGTGTTGGCAGGGCTGGGTCCTTCTGGAGGCTCTGAAAAGAGAAATTGTTTCCTCATCTTTGTCATCTTCTAGAGGCTGCCTGCTTTCCTTGGTCTCTGGCCTCTTCCTTATATTGCTGCAGCCTCTTATTTCACATCTACCACTAACTCTGATCTTCCTGCCTCCCTGTTTTAAGAACCCTGTGATTACATTGTACCCTCCTGGGTAACCCAGGATAAAATCCCTATCTCAAGATTCTTAACTTATTCACATCTGCAAAGTTCCTTTTTGCCATGTAAGATAACATAGTCATAGGTTCTGGAGATTAGGACATGGACATTTTAGGGGGGCCATTATTTAGGCTACCATGCCAAAGGTTGGAGGCTGACCCCTGCCAGGGGAGGGAGGTTGGGGATGACTTCCTAAGAAGTCATTTCACCTAGCTCTGGAAGAATGAGTTGGAGTTTTTCAGACTGACATGCAGGAAAGGACATTCCAATTAGAGGAAAGTGCTTCAACAAAGGCATCAGGTGTGGCAGGAAAGCCTGCCATGTTTAGGGAGAAGGTGAGAAGCTCATGGTTGATGGAGACACGGGTGTGATGGAAGGAACAATGGGTGGGCAGGCCTTTTACATTGCGACCCTAGAGGCAAACATCTGTGGTATGGCAGCTGCTGCTGGTGTCCTCTATAATGTGACTTCCTGTCCAGGAAATCCTGACATTCCACTCTGGCCCAGTCTAGCCAGCCTCAAGGGTATCATATTCCAGCAGACTGGTGTGAGTGTCTGGCCATCAGGAACTAGTGGTCCCTGGGGCTGTGTCATTTGTCTCCTTTTCATTGCCTCCCCCAAATTCTAACAGAACAGATCCCCAAACTCTCCCTGAACCCTCCTCCCCAGCTCCAGAGCCACAAAGCAGAGGATCAACTCCAGTGATGGAGGACGAGGCCCAGAGCCCCTTTATTAGAAGCCATTCTCTTTCTCAATATCCTAGAGAGGTGGACCGGCAAAGTGACATTCCCACAGAAATAATTTTTCAGTTTCTTATAATAGGACATAAAAGTCGGCCCAGGGAAATTGATTCCATTCGAAGTTACCTTTGTAAGACACTTCATCTTCCATTGAGGCCTCTGTATTTCAGCAATTTCTAAAGCCTGAGGAAATCTCCTTTAATGTTTTTTTGCCGCCCTGGCAGAAGGCTTTTGTAGCTCATCTGAAGGGTTCTGCTGACCTGTCCCTTCCTCAGGTCTGGGGTGGTCATTGGGGGGTGCCTTGAATCCCACACCCAACTATAGGGAGCAGCTTACCAGCTTCCCCTTGGTATCACTCTGGCCTTGAATGTGAAGGGCGATGTATTCTTGTTCTTTGCTCTTTCTTCCTCATACCTCTTTCTTCTCCCCCACCCGCCTTCCTTTTCTCCTCTATCTTTTTTGATATTGGCTTTTGTCCTTTTTGTTTTTTTCTTGCTTTCATTTCTCTTCTCCCTACCTTCCTGTCCCAAACTCTGTCCCCAGGAGTATGTCATCACTCAACAACCACATGACCCAGGAGGTTACTCAGTCTCCCTGAATCTCAGCTTTTTCATCTGTAAAATGGAAATAATAACATGCATTTCATGGGGTTGTGAACAGGATTCCATAGTTCTGTGTTTAATAGACCCCAGGGACAGAGGCTATGCAGAGCAGAACAGAGCAAAGAGCGAGACTTGCAGCTTTGCGCAGGAGACTCTGAACTCATTGCCAGGTGAGGAGGGTGCAGAGCTGCTTCTGAACTTTGTGATAGGATGATACTTTCCAAAGAAATAACACTTTTCAATTGACCAAGACTTTTCTGACCTATGCCATATTTAATCTCCATGGCAATGCTTCGATGGAGATAGAGCAGGTGCCCTAACTTGGTCTATAGATAAGGAATCCTAAGGTCAGAGAATGTGAGTGATTTATCCCGTGTTATCCAACTGATGAGTGGGCACTTAACATCATATGACCACTGAGCCTAGGTGCTTTTCTCTGCTAGATCATGGAATGAGATGGCAAGGATGGCCCCATCTAACTTTTTCTTGCTCAGCCTTCTGCCTCTCTCATGATCGTGGAGTTGGAGTCTGGGGAAAACCAGGCTATCCTGGATTTTCCCAGTACTTTGAGCCCCAGTTGTGCTACTGTGCTGTGTGTGAGATTATTTGAGAAGGGTTGTAAGCCAGGGTCCATCATCTCCCACTTCAAGGCTCAGCCTGGGCCTGTGACCCCAAAGTAAACTGAGTACATCAGCTGAGTAAACCTGACTTTCCTGTCAGTCTAGAATCAATAGCCCATTTGAATGCTCTGAGCTGTCAGATGTTACTCTCAGTTGGGTGGTATTATTCTTCTCCTAGATTTGAGGAAACTGTGGCTCAGCTAAAGCTACTTGTTCATGATTCAGCTGGGATGAGAACCCAGGACTGACCAAAAATTTTAGACCTGGTTTCAGGGATGTCAAATCACTGGCTCAGGTCACCTAGCAAATTTGGAATTCATATTCCCCTAGTCCCACAGAACATTTTTCATTCCATACGCCACTTAAATGGTTGTTTAGACTGCTTGTACAAGACCCTGAGGCCTGGAGCCAGAACCCAGGGGAAAGAAGTTACAGTTAAAGCCATCTTACCTGCCACGGTGGCCCAATGGTACAAGGGACAACCTCAGCTCTTTCCTCCCTGACAGCAATTTAGGCAGAGGCAGAGGTCACTTATTGGAGATGCTGTGGCAGGAATTTCTGCATCTGCTTCTGGGTAATCAGGGGCCAGCCCATTCCAAGGATTCAATGGTCCTCTGCTGCCTTTTACTCCCAACGCTGACCGGGAGTTGAACCCAAGCTTATGGCAGCTGCTTTTCACAAACAATTCCCAAGGGAGAAGAAAGTAAAAATTTTCTCCAGAAGAATTTGGAATCCCAAATGAAGCAGCACTTATTGCTGTCTGTGGGTAAGGATACACAAACCTCTCTAGTTCTCATTGTGGCCGGAAAGTCCTGGGACTGATTAATTGATTCAGTCATTCATTTGACAATTTAGAGCATCTATTATGCAGCAAGCCCTCTTCTGGCTGTGGGGAAACAGTAATAAATAGATAACACTGTCCCCACCCTCCCAGCACTCACATTCTAGTGGTAGAGACTGATGATAAACAGCTCATCACAATATTTGTTTAGTACCATCTCTTCTTTCCTCTGAGACCCAGTGAATAGTGACACAGCTTCCTGCAGCCTGAAAAGCAGTGAGGTCGAGCAGAGAGAGAATCAGGCTCGTGTCCTGAGAATCTGGCTGGTCTTAAATCAGGACAGACCCTGATAGAGCTATAAGAAGCCAGCCAGTGTCACTACTTCTCTGTTCTTGGTTGTTCGGAGTAAGGATAACGGTACCTACTTTGTACTGTCCTGATCAAAGTCCTTGATTGTGAGAATGACCCTAAAAAGCATGACTTGTTATAAAGTAGCAGGGATCTTTTGGAGAGTCCAAAGGCAGGAACCTCAATGCAGCAAGGCCTCACAGAAACAAAAAATGGTAAGTTGCCAGGTGCTAAGGTGTCCTTGTGATCTCTCTCTTAGTGGTCCTATTTTTCTCTGAATTTCTCTCTTTTCCCCTCTGGTCACGTTTTTTGTTTTTGTTTTTATATGTGTGTCTGTGTTTGTGTTTGTTTTTGTTTTTGTTTTTGTTTTGCTTTTTCATAGCTTGTAATCCTAATAAGCTTTGACTTGTCAAGGCCCATACAGGCCATCTCACCTTCTCAATAATCTGACAATTCTTAGTAACTCCTTTTGGTTTTTCACCTTTGCTACCTACCCAGTCTCTGTTCCCCAAATCCAATTCCCAGTCGTCAAAGGAGGAGTCGAAGTGAGACAAACTGTGGGTTACTGGACAGCCAACAGTCAGATCCCCCATGGAACTGGTGCCCACCCTGATCCAGTCAGCTGTGACTGTAATGGGACATGATCATATGATATAAAACATGTCTACTGCAGGTCACATGGTATATAAAGCATGGCTGGCTGTAGATGGTGGTAGTGGTGTGCAGTCAACATAAAACATCTGGTACACATCTGTGCCTCTCAGGCTGCCTTGACCAATTAAATGAGATTTTTAGAGAAAATGCCCAGCATGTTGATACCCTGTACACAGCAGGGATTTACTGAATGAATACTGTTTGCAGAGGCCTTTGGTAAATTGTAAGGTGCTGTACAGATGTGAAGTGTGAGAATCGCCATCGACTACTGACAGAACTTAAACTTTGCAAAGGCTATCTTGACTGGCTTTAGGCCAGTTACTTTAATCGGAGAATGATTAGCTGGTAACCTCCTTGTTTCTTTAGCTATTGCATTTCCCTGGGGCCTGGGGAGACTGTGTCTTGAATGTGGATTTTCCAAAATGGCTTCATGCTGTGTCCTTGAGTGGGGCTAGGGCTCAGTCTTAGAAATTACAGTTTGTCTCATCCTGCTGGGCACAATTGAGTAAGTGCCACCATGCATACTGGCCAATCCCAGCAGCTGGGGGCCTCCTGGGCATCTGGCCAGCAGGAGTGACAGGCAGCTGGCAGGCTGCTTCTGCCTCCCAGTGATTCTAGAGAAAAGGCAGAAGGGTGGAGAGAAACTCAAATATGTTGCATCTCTCTTGGGCCTGGATCTTTACATAGCTTAACTTATTTCATCTTCATAGCAATATTATCAAGAGGGCATTATAATTCCCATTTTAACAGATGGAAGTAATGAGGCTTAGAGATTAAGTAATTTGCTCAAAGTGGTAGAAACCAAATGGGAACCCAGTCCTGGCTCACTGGGTTCTGCAGTGCATTGCAGTAATAGTTTACAAGCATTCAACTAGCCAATTCTTTCTGACACATACTGTGTACTGAGTATTGCATAGTTTATTATGCTTTTTAAGTTCTTTTCCCACTTATTATCCAATACCTATGGAATTAAGTATATGGGATGGCTCTTGTTATCCGTACTTGACAATTCAGAAGGTAGGGGCTCAGGGGAATATAGAGATTTGCTTGAAACAACATAGCTAGTTAGGCAGAGCAGGATCTGGAACTCGATCCCATGACTACATTGTGGGGCTCTATGGACCAAACCATGCTTTCCTCCCATCCCTCAAGACACTCTTCCATATAGGAGAGAGAAATCTCCAAAGATTAAAAATTGCATTTGTTTGTTTCTTATGTAGTTCGGATATTACTAGTATCATTGCACATATATTAGTCAGACTTTGATTCAAGTCTTGGCCTGCCAATTACTTTTAGTTGTGATCACTCTTAAATTACAAGGTTTCTCATCCCTACACTGGTGATACCATAATGGAACCTAGCACACCACTCTGGGAGTTTTGACAGGGAATTAGTAGAGGGCTTCTTGGAGGAGGTGTCTCCTAAGACAGCCTCCTCGAAAGAGAGCCAGCAGTCTTCTTCCTGAGAGACTTCATCCCATAATAGCCTAGTGATTCCTACTTACTTTTTGAAAGCTCTGAGACACCTATCTCAATTGTCCAGGTAGAATGTTTTACTCCAATGCCTGTATTTCTATTAGTGAGAGTCAGGGGAGGAGGCAGCAGGCACCCAGAGCTTCCTTCTCTCTGGATGTAGATCTTTCCTAGACTTTGTCCCCTCCAGGCTCCTCCCAGGCCAATATGCACAAAGGCCTAAAGTGAAAGTCTAAGGTGGAATTAGGTGTGCCACTTCATGGCCTCAGTGCTTACAGAGTTGCTGCTATACTTCAGAAGTACTTCTCAGGGTCTTTTGAGAAGTATTCCCAGGTCTTTAATTCTTCAGACTTTGTCTTTTCACCTAAGCTGAATAAGAAATTGATGCAAATGTGCTGATGGCTGGTTTGGTCAGGGTGAGAAAATGCAGCTATTTCTTAGTTTGTGTCTTCTCTGCAATGCTAATCAACCTGGCTTATAGCAAACTAGCTGTTTCCTAGCAACACCAGTGATGTAGCAGGATAGCATCTATTTTGTGTCTTCCCGAAGTGACCTGTTGACTTTGAGAGTGGCAGCCATTGCCTTGAAATCATGTCACCTTGCCAAGGGAAGGAGGCTTCCCCTAATCATGGCAGCAGGGCTCCTAGCAGGGTTCTGCAGCTGGGCCAGGCTGAACCACACCCCTATCATGACTATAGACTCATTCGCTTTCTCAGTTGTTTATGGACTCATATCCCATCACACAATGACTGTGGATCACTGTTCAGGAACTATGCCAGGCATTGGTTTTTGTAGAGAAAAATCAGGCCTGGTTCCTGTCCTTGGGGAGGGATAGGCATGTGACGAGTCCTACAATAAGTGCTATCATCAAGACAAGAACAAAATCAAGCCTTAAGTTTACAGGGATATTTTTCAGAGGAGTTGTAAATTGAACCAGGCTTTGAAGTATGAATAAGAGCTTTGTAGGTGGTAAAAGAAGAATAAGGTATTTGTTGGAGGGTACATCATAGTACAGTACCCTAAAGGTGTAAAAGACACAGTGGAAAGTTAGTGACATCACCAACTAGTCAAAAATATCTTTCCCTTGGGACTTTAATGGGCGTTTTTCAGATAAGGAGTTCTGTCACCAAATAAGAAATTCAAGAAATAAAGTTAAATACATCTTTCTATAACAGTACATGTTAGCTATATGCAACATATTAGTGTTTATTGTGATTTTTCAATATAATAAAATTGTTTGCATTTCCTAGCATTTCAAGCATTTCCTAGATTTACTGACTTCTTGGGACACTTAGATCATCTTTTAAAGAGTAGTGTTTTTGGACCCTACCTTAGAAAATGCTAAACTACAGTGTAGAGTTCTTTTCTGGGGATGGTTGGAGACATGCAAAGCTGATTCCTCAGGGGCCTCTGATCAGCAAAGAATGAACAAAGAATTTTACTCTGAAAGTGATGAGTAGCCAGGGAAAGATTTTCAGCAGGGCCCTGTGTTAGAAAGTACTCAGGGCGCAGAGGGAAGGTGGGCCAGAAAGGGGAGCCTGGAGGCTGGGATTCCAAGTTGGAGGCTATTGTGATGGTTACTCTTCAGTATCTCTCACCTTGGACATGTGGTTATCCTGTGGCACCTGGCTTAGGTAAGGGGACTAAGCCCCAATCCAGGATAATCATTTAAATACATTGTTAATGACTTTTGTATAGGACCACATTGAGGTACAGCTGAATTCTATTAGACTGTAGATGACACTGTAAGGCATTCTCCTGTTAACAGCAGTTCATTACTTAAAAGGGAGCTAGGATCTGCTCGTTGGTTCCTGTGCTGGTTTTTGTTAGGGCTGTCATTCTGTTTACTTTCTACCACAAGCCCAGTTAGATAATAATGGCACTTGCTGCGGTCATTGTTGCTGTGCTTGAAACTATAGCTGACTTAGATCATTTTTTTTTTGTGCTAAGGAAGGTGGATATTGGATCAAAGAGTCCAATGCAATATTTCTTTTAAAGGAGAGGGATTTTAATAGGTATGACCGTGACACCCACTGGAGCCAGATAGCCGTGGGATCAAATCCCAGCTCCATGACCTACTGGCTGGATAATCATAAACAAGTCACTTAACCTCTCTGAGCCTCACTTTTCTTAATGGGAAATAGAAATTGTAACATGAATTTTAAAATGTTTGAAGATGTTTAGCACATAAAATTGGCTCAATAGATGTTAGGTGTAATTTCAATTTTCTTAGGTCTTTAAACTCAATATCCCAAGACCAGACATGGTTTAGTAACAGCAGCTGTGAAAACAATTTTCACGGTTTTAGTGAAACTTTGCTTTTGGGAAGTCTGCCAGAAATGCTGATATGAGCATAGGCTCATATCAAGAAAAGGAAAGCACACAAGTCAGGGAGGGGACATATCAAGCTACATGCCTGTCTAGATTCTGTTCAAATATTGCCTTCCATTTTGGGCAATAACAGTAATGGGATGTTGACACATGTTTATACCAACAAGTCAGGGAAAGAGCAGGTCCTGGAAACTGACCACACAGTCAAAATGGCAGAATAGGTAAATGCTGTGCTTGCCTCCCTCTCATGACCGGATCAAAATTACAACTAAATTATAGAACAACATCATTGAGAATCATCTGAGGTCTAGCTTAAACTAGAAGTCTTAAACTAAGGATACACAGAAGAAGCCACATTGAGATTGATAGGAGGGGCTGAGATGCAGAAGGGGCTGATTCCCATACACAGGAGTGGGAGTTAGAAATAGAGAGAGATGTCTTGGCTGCAGAGATCTCCCTGATGAGTAAGGAGTCCCAGCCCCACACCAGGCTCCCCAGCTCAGGGTTCCTGTGCCAGAGAGAAAAGTCCCCATAACCCCTGGCTGAGAAAGCCAGCAAAGGTTGTGGCTGAGTGAGATGGTGGGTGACTAGAGTACTAGGCATTCTTCTTAAAGGGCGCACACAGATTTACTCACTGACTTACTTGCTTTGAGCTCTAGCAATGAGGCAACAGCTCAAAAGGCACCAGGGACATATGAGGAGGAACAGAATTGTCTGGCTTTAGAGCAAGGGCTGGAGGAGAAGCTTTCTCTCAGACAGAAATCCTGACAGAAGTCATTGTTTCTTTGTTGAGCCCTCCCATCACCCAGTGTTGAGATGCAGGCAGGCACCATATCTGAGTATCCATCAAACTGGCTAATACATTTTCCCAGCCTTGATGATTCCCTGAGACCCTGCCCCATCCAACTTTTGGGTGCACCCAAACAACTTCCAGGAGCTTTTCCATACAAATGGCCTACCTTGGCTCATGCTGTAGACTCTCCCAAAATCTCTCAAAGGTTCACAAGCAGCATCTGGCCTCTACATGTCCCATACCTTTTGCGAGCAGCCCCAAGCCCAGCAGTAGTGGCAGCTGGCCTCAGTTTGCAGTTTAGCCTCTTAGCAGGTAGAAGACATCTGTGGATCACTTTGTAGCTTATGCCAGGTGACTTCATGCAGGGCACAGGCAGAGGCTGAACTTGGCTTGTGTAGGGCCTCTCCAAGGAGGCCCTGGAGTCTGCTGCATGACCATGCTGAAGCACCACCTAGCTGCCTCCACAGATGACACACCCAAAGGCAGACTAGGTAGGAACCAGAGCCCTGCTAAAGTGAACCCCTGCACAACAGCTCCTCTACTATAGTTATGGCCAGTCCTCACAACCAATCAGCCTGAGAGTCAATCCATCTCATTGATGTGTAAACAGCAGCTGAGACTCAACTACAATAGAAGGGCACACACAACCCACAGAAAGGACTTACCTGCGGCACCAGGCTCAGTTGACCAGGGAGACTGCACCACTGGGCCCCATAGGATACTTACTACATAAAACCACTCTACTAAGACTGGGAGACATGGCAGCTCTATCTAATACATAGCAACAAACACAGGGAGGCAGCTAAAATGGGGAGACAAAGAAATATGTCCCAAATGAAAGAACATAGCTCCAGAAAAAGAACTAAACAAAATGGAGACAAGCAATCTACCAGATGCAGAATTCAAAACACAGATTCTCAACGATCTCAGTGAGACTGTTAACAAAGAGATAAGGAATATAAAAATGGAGGTAGAAAACATAAAAAAGAACCAGTCAGAAATAAAGAATACATTTGAAGGAATCAACAAATTAGATGCAGTAGTGGTTCAAATCAGTGATTTAGAAGAGGAGGTTGCAGAAAACATCCAATCAAAACAGCAAAAAGACAAAAGAACCCAAAAAAATAAATAAATAATTAAGATGGTTTAAGGGGCCTCTGGGACATCAGGTATACCAAAATTCATATCATTTGGGGTTCCAGAAGGAGAGGAGAGAGAGCAAGGAATGGAAAACCTAGTTGAGGAAATAATGATGGAGAGCTTCCTTCACCTGGCAAAAGAAATAGGCATATAAACCCAGGAAATGCAGAGTTCCAAACAAGATGAACCCAAACAGGCCCACACCAAGACACATCATAATTAAAATGCCAAAGGTTAAAGACAAACACAATAAAAACAGTAAGAGAAAAGCAGTTAGTTATCTACACAACTCCTGTAAGACTGTCAGCTGGTTTCTCAACAGAAACTGTGCAGGCTAAAAGGGATTGTCAGAGAATACTCAGAGTGATAAAAAGCAAGGACACACAACCAAGATTATTCTACCCAGCAAAGCTATTATTTAGAATCAAAGGACAGAAAAGGTGCTTCTCATACAAGAAAAAGCTAAAGGACTTCATCACCACCAAACCAGTATTATAAGAGATTAAAACCATATTAAAGGGACTTCTTTAAGAAGTAGTAAAAGATCAAAAATGTGAATAATAAAATGGCAAAAATTATGTATCTATCAACAATTGCTTTAAGTGTAAATGGATTAAAAGCTTCATCAAAGACAGGGTTGCTGAATGGATAAGAAAGCAAGACCTTCACATATGCTTTGTACAAGAAACTCACTTCAGATCAAAAGACACAAGAGACTGAAAGTAAAAGGGTAGAAAAAGATATTTCATGAAAATGGAAATGATAAAAAAAATCTGGGGTAGCAATACTTATACTAGATAAAATAGACTTTAAAACAAAGTCTATAGCAAGAAGCAAAGAAAGACCCAGTAATCCCACCTCTAGGTATTTATTTAAAAAAACCCAAAACACTACTTCTAAGGGACATGTGCATCCCTATGTTCATTGCAGCATTATTTATAATAGCCAAGATATGGAGGCAATCTGGGTGTCCATCAATGGATGAATAGATAAGGAAGAGGTGATACATATATACAATGGAATATTACTCAACCATAAAAAATAATGAAATCTTGCCACCTGCAACAACATGGGTGGCTCTAGAGGGTGTTGTGTTGAGTAGAGTAAGTCAGACAGAGAAAGACAAATGCCATACGATTTCACTTGTATGTGGAATCTAAGGAACAAAATAAATGAACAAACTAAACAGAAATGGACTCATAGATACAGAGAACAAACTGATGGTCACCAGATGAGAAGTGGGTAGGGAGGATGGGTGAAAAAGGTGAAGGGATTAAGAAGTACAAATTGGGAATGTGAAGAATAGCATAAATTATTGCAAAGAAATGCAATAACTATGCATGACATTAGATAGGTACTAGATTTATCAGGGTTATTTGTAAGTTGTATAAATATCAAATCATTATGTTGTACAATGAAACTAATATTGTATATCAACTGTAATTGAAAAATAAAAAAAATGTAAAACCTCTAAAAAAGAGTATCCATAGAACATTAAACCAACACCCTGAAAATTTATATAATCTATTATAAATAAAATAGGTAAATTAGAGGAAAAAAATCAGATGAAAGAGCTCAGGCATCTTAGCCTGAAAAAGATGATGATGGGAAGTGATAAGGTAGAGTGGAAAGTTGTGTCCTTCTGTATCCAGAGCAGTGCCTAATACATAGTAAGTTTTCAAAAAATTTGTTAGTTGGATGTATGGGTGGATAGATGGATATATTGATGGATGATGGATGGATGAATAGATGGAAAGGTGGCCATAGAATTAGGCAGACCTCAATTTTGAGTTCCCTCCATATCATATTCCAACTGTGATCTTGGAGATAGTATTCAGCTTCTTTGCACCTTAATAATACATGGTAATAGTGAATCCTACTGCACTGTTTTCTTCTAAGGATTCCATAGAAACATGTATGTTAAGTACTGAACACTGACCTTACTACCCTGGAAGTATTCAGTAAAAATGTTGCTTTATTCCTCTGTCATATTCACTGTAGGTGGTTGTCAAAGCCTGTCACGTGGAAGGGGAATGGATGTATCTCCAGAGTTCCAGAGTGAGCAAGTCGAAGGTCAGGTGACTTTCTCAAGATTAGAACTGTTGTTTAAAGTGATTCAGGCTGCTGTGATAGGAGTGAGCTCCCTGGCCCTGGAGGATGTGTGCAAGCTAAGGTTGCAGGATGCTTACCTGAAACGACATAGAGGAGCAGACTGTATCTTCAATAGTCAATAATTTCTAAGCTTTTAGTCTCAATTTATCCATCTGTGAAACGGGGGAACAACAGCATTGGATATCTAAGCAAAATGAGGCAATGTGTATGAAGAGTGCTTATGAAGTGACAACAGGGGTTGCAAACTGCTACCCCATGGCCATAGTTGGCCCCTAGATGAATTTTGGTGGGCCTGCACAACGTCGGCCTATTGTTTTTTGTTTGTTTGTTTTAGAAGTTTCACATGAAAGTTCAGGTTGTTCAACTTATTTGGAAAAAAAGAATATACGATGACTAAGTTTGCCTTTTCACCTGGCCGCATGGAGCTTAGATGCAACATGTCTCTACAGTGTGCCGTATTCTTCTACCACTTCTAGCTGTCTCTTTGAAACTGAGGCCAGACCAGCTTTCTGACTTCAGCAGACATTTGATTTGTGCCCTCAGACCTTTATATTAAATTCTAGGCTTCTAACCTTGCAATCCATCCTGTTATCTGCGATTAAACCACTCATGTCATACCATAGGAGCTGAAATGGCAGCCTGGAATGGTGGCTGGGGTTTGGCTTCTGGTGTTGGGTTGCCTTGGGTCACATCCCAGCCCTGCTACATATTTGCTGTGCTGATCCTGGTGAGTTGCTTATCCTCTCTGATAGCCGTTTTTTTCAGCTATACAATAGGGATAATAAACCTAGTTTACAGGTTGTGTGAGGATCAAATTTGGGCCTGACACTGAATAAGCACTTAGCAAATAGCATCTATTATTATTAAAGGAAAGCATCCTGTTATAGTGTAATCCTCCCCTCACACTGATTGGATTTTACTGTGGTGCAAATGAACCCCCAAACCTGACAAATTTCTGTACAGCAGACAACAATGATTTCAGAACAAGTGTCCTTTCTGTATGAATAGCAGAGGTTGCTTGAACTGGAACCATTGTGTGGCAGAGTGAGGATTCTGCCTGCAGTTCCCACCTGCAGCTGGTTGGTTGAACAGGGGAGGGCTGGCTGCGAGTCTCCAATGCCCAGTGGCAGGAAGCTCTGTGATTTACCAGGGCCATTATCTTCCTTTGGCATCCACAATTTATATCCTTCCCTGGTGAGAGGGAACTAATGTGTCACTTACATTTGTATAACACTTAGATGTGAGTTGATGGGATTTTTTTTCTTCCGCTCAGACTACTTACACTGTGTAGAGTAGACAATGATAGCATGGGAATGCCTCTCCATGTGGTTTGCACCCCAGCTCTCCTCCTGTCCCATCCTGTGAGCCCCTTCTGTCCTCAGTACAGCCCCCTGTGGTGAGAATACTGGTGTGCCCCTATTTTATAGGTGAGAATGTAGAGGTACAAGGACCTTACATGAGCTACTGTTCACTATCAGTGAGTACCAAGAGTGGAGTCTTGCTGCTCAGGACACTGATCCAAAGGCCTGGGGTCATTAATCTCTGTCAGCCTGGGAAAAAAATATTGGCCATGCAAAGGGGGGAAAAATCCACTTATCAGTCAGAGACAGGTCAGTCCGTCTCCACCAAGGGAACACACTCGCCATTGTGCTGAGCACAATTAGGGCTTTTTCCAACAGAGTAGCCATACCCCAGTCTCTACTCTTTTTCTCACTCTGAATCATTCTTCCCAACACTGCAAGCAAATGCTCTTTTGCTCCAAGTGGGCCTTTCGTTACCTCTTTCTTGGTCATAGAGAAGGATCTGGTTCCCAACTTTTGGCGGAGTTTTACTTTATTCAAGTTTTACCGGCAGAACATGGCAAAGCAGGAGTGCCTGAAGTGTCCTCACACCCAGTGTGGCCTCTGCTTCTCTTGGTGAGAAATAGGAAGCTGACCACTCCTGGGCTTGGGCAGCCCCAGCAGCTGAAACTGTCAGTCTGACTGCCTGTCTATTTGAACCCAGGCTGTACCACATATTAGCTGAGTGGGTTTGGGCACATGGCTTAATGGCTCTAAACGTCATTTCTTCATCTGTCAAATGAAGTAATAAAACGTCACAAGGTTCATGTGAGGATCATGATGTAATGCCTATGGGACCCTTAGCTCTAGACTCTGGTAGCTGTGATATTACTTCCCATTTGATTCTCACAGTTACCCATGGAGGTGTTAATATTACCATTCTGTTTTGCAGATGAGGAAGTTGAGGTCACTCATTCCTGCATTTGTCCTTTATTAAGTTCTACCTGTACACCAGGCTGAGTGCTGGGTGCTGAGGAAACAGGGAGGACTAGGCCTGGGATCAGCTCTAAGGGAGTCAAAAGCCTGATGGGTGTCTTCTTTCCCCATAGCCTCCTACCTTTCAGGAAAAGGAGGTCTGGGAATGGAGAAAGGCCAGTGATTCAGGAAGTTCATTTTCCATTCTTCTGGTCATTTGAGTCCAAATCCTAGCAGTTGCTCTCCGTTCCTCCATTTCTCTCAGCCTATGCCAGTTCACTAGGAAGTCCTGTCAAGTCTGAATCTAGTGGTGTGCAGGAGTTGGCTCCCCTCATTTTACGAAGTTGACTATTCACAGTTCTTCCCAGTTCTGCATTTACTGATATTATGTTGTAATCAGCCAGGGTGGGAGTATTTACACCACGGAAACTGGAAAAAAAAGGGCTTTTTCACCCTCGGAGAGCCGCTCATTAAACATTTATCAACACACCATTACCCAAATCTAGCTACTTTCCTTTATTTCCATTTCTAACATTTTAGCCTAAGCCACATTCATCTCTTACTCAGCAGGTTCTACTCAGCCTTTCTGCTCACCCTTCTGTTACCCATTCTCTACAAGGCAGCTGGAGAGATTTTTTAAAAATGTAAATCAGCTCCTGTCGCTTCTTTCTGTAAAACCTTCCTTTGGCTTCCCAGAACATTCAGAGTAAAAACCAAACCCCTTGCTGTGGCCCACACAGACTACTCTACCTGCCCTGCCAACTTCTGATCTTATCTCTCTTCTCCTCTGCTAACCCTACCTCTGACACACTGGCCTTCTTACAGTAACTGGAAAAAGCCAACATCTCCCTGCCTTAAGGCTTTGCTCTTCTCCTACTGCAGGGAGTTGTCTGCCTCCAGATCTTCACATGGCTGGTATCTTCTAGTTATCCAGGTCTTCATTAAAGTGTCACCTCCTCTAAGAAGTCTTCCTTGACCACTCCCCCTCAAACATAGAAAAATCATCCGGTCTGTCTACCCCTGACCCTGCCCAAAGATGCTTTTCGGTGGTAGCTCCCCAGGTCTTCTGTTTACTACTTAATTTACTGTCTCTCCACCAAAATAAAAGCTTTACATTGCCTGTTCCTGAGGTTGAGATATCAGAGGTGCTTAGCAAATATTTGATGAATGAATGAAAGTCTCCACACAGAATCTCTCCTATCACTGGGAAGCGAGGGACACTGCAAGACAAGTTCTAGCTGTATGTTGGGCTGGGTCTCAAAGAGAAATGTTTTAGTTTCCAGAAAACAAGGAGAAGAGAGGTCGTGCTAAGGAAGCTTTTCAAATAATCTCCTCATGCTTATGTACCCTCGGGTCCCTCAGAGTGACAGAGAGGACTTGATCAGGTCATGGGACTGTCATTAAGTGCACTGAAGCATTCACTTCCTAAATTGTGCCCTGGAAGCATTCCCTTCACAGTTCATGGGCAGAGCCTGAAAACCTTTAGCTCTTAGGTACTTTCCTATTTTAGTGGCATTTAAAAGACAGAATTATCTTTTTGGAGATATACAGATACCTGGATACAGACAACTAGGCTTAGGTTATTTTCCCAAGCTAGCATTTACTACCCTTCTTCCAGTGGTTCCTTTTAAGCAGGTCTGGTTTTGTGCAAAGGCCATAGGGGGGCCATAAAAGATATTTCATTTCAAATTCTGACTCTGTCCTCACTAGGTATATGAGTATCTGGGTAAGACACACAAATTCACTATGACTTAGTTTTCTCAGCTGTAAAATGGAATGATAATGACACTAAATTCACTGGTTGCTTTACTCACGGTGAACTTTAAATTGAGTTCGACTTAAACTCAGTGAGCTAATTTATATGAAAGTGTTTTCTATAGGATGGTTGTTGTGCTGGTGGTGATAACACGAATTAACAAATTGTAAAATGTGGCTTTCCAAGGTACGTTAGCTATTAGCTCTAAACTTTCATTTACTGCATGAGGATGAAATCAACGGTAATTGAATTTTGACCTTTCCCATTGATGCAGATTAAACTTCACTATCATCCAGTGGGGAAACACTTGGCCTCCGTCTCAGTCATAGTGTTTTATTTCTGTCGAAATACTGTATCTATTAAAATATCTATTTCTGTGGCACTTAAGGTCGTCAGCATAGTCTTTTTACTTCACCTCCTGGCTCGCTTTGCTAAGGTTGTAGGGGGAAATGTCTGAGTGCTTGTGAAGAGTAATGTTCTGTTTTAAGTATCAAGACCTGAATGTAGCTATGTACCAGGCAACCCATATCTTTTACTGAGCATCTGCTGCTGCCAGAACACTAAAGGGAAGGAATGAAATTAAAACGGGGTCCCTTTTCTTAAGGAGCTTATGATCCTTTTTTTTTTTTTACTAATGTATTATTTTTTTCTTAATTTCTTCCATGGTTAATAGATGTTTCCCAATATCTACTATATATCTAGCATTGGATCGTAGGGGCAAATATTAATAAGATCTGACTTCCCAAAAGGAGATGTCTCCTCAGCTAAGGAGATAGCCAAGAACATGAAAAAGTTCCAGGGATTTTGAGAAAGAGAGTGAGAAGCTGAGGGAGCTGAGTATGGAATGGCAAGCCTCTGGGCTCTCATTCAGAATGCTGGGATCCTGATGTGAGAAGGTTGCTTATAAATCCCATGCCGAGTGTATGGTTGCTATTGGAAAATCAGACCTGAATCTGCTGCGAATCTAGCAGCAAGCAGGACAGAAAGAAGAAATGGGATACATACAAGGAAGTGACAGTTTGTCATATAATACAATAAGTGACAAATGAGCCAAAATCTATGGGACTTCGGGTGAGTGGGGGTTACTGTGAACTGGGCCCTCCAGAGTAGCTTGGCAGGAAAAGAAGCTTTTGAGGAGGGCCGTGAGGACTGGAAAGACACTGATAGGCCAGGGTGCAGAGAGAGAAGGCATTCAGGCAAAGGCAGAATGTAGGAAAGGTCGTTGGGTTCACCTTGGGTGGTCCGGATGGTCTGAGTTATGTATGACAGGAGAGGTGGGAACCCAAGTGGAAAGGAGATTGGTGGTCTTAGCTATAAATGGTTTTCATATCTGTCTAGGAGCTTGTACCACATTCTTCAGGGTATGGGGAGCCCAAGATGTATTTTGTACCAGATTCTACTTCAGAGAGGTGGGACTTTAAAAAAACTGGTTGATTCCACTATATTAGGAAGTCTCTTCCCCCCGACAATGTGTTCTTGGGATGAGGCGCACGTTTCCTCTCTGAGGGTGGTGGTTAATAATAGGCACACGACCCAAAGCTGGAACAGGAGAAGCACGCAGAGATGCAAGCAGGCACATGCTTAATGAGTTCACAAAGTGATTTGGTTTCTTAATTTTCACACCCAACCCCCCACCTCCATACCCGCCCCCCACACCCACCCTGGTACAAAAATTCCCTGATGGAGCTGGTGTCTCATGCTCCTTTGAGGATGGTGGGAGCTGCTGGGAATGTTATGGTCTTATGGAGCCCATTGGGTATGTTCTCACAGAGACATGAGAGTGACTTACTGAACTGTCCATAACTTCAACCCAGTGAATTATAAGGTAAAGACAATAATCTCTGTTCATTGAGTGCCTACCAAGTACTAGGCAGCATGATTTCAATTAATACAATGTCTTGAAAGGCAGACATCCGACAGAGGCTACTGGTATTCAGAGATTGTGTGTTACTTGTCCATGCTCTCACAGCTAGTAAATGGTAGAGACAGAATTACACCAACCAGGCATTCTACTCAGAACATAGCATCAGCAAACAAAGGACAAAGCAGAGGGAGATTTTCATGGTCTTTCAATTCAGCTGTGAGTTCCAATCCCATCTTGGCCACTTTGCTTCTATGATTTTCCTTGTCTGTGAAACGGGCATGGTCACTCCTTCATAAGTGTCCCTGACAAGGTTAAATCAGCCCTTGTCTGGACAACACCAGGCATCCATAGATGTTAGCTGCTCTTGGGGAGTTATTATACACTGGGGGGCTGGGCCCCCTACTTCTCCTGCATAGGGCAGCACCCACTTCTCAGGAGCAGGCCAGAGCCAGCTTAAAGCCATCACCACCCACCTTTCTCTGTAACATACACCCTCTCTTCCTCCCTCACATGCCAGCTTTTTATTGTCTCATTTATTCAGACATTAATCAATATAAGATGGGTACCAGAGCAAATCAGTGTTCTCCCCCTCAGAAAACCTGTCACTGGTTATGTGGCAGTTTGCATTTTCCAGGACCTTTCCTGAGAACAGCTGAAGGCACAGAGAAGCAGAGCCTGAGAGTGGCCTCTCTGACTTCCGTTTCACCTAACCCCTATGACCCAACAGCTGATTCATCCCTCCTATTATAGTTCTGTAAGCTCCCTTTCTCTTGCTGTTTCCCTTCTGCAAAACCCTGATGGAGGTGACCTAGGGGAAAGTGGCAGTTTCACCTACTTAGAATAATCAAGAGTCCTTTGTTCCTGCATGGTGTTCTCCACAGGAATAGAACAAATAGGATGTAGATATCTATATCTATACACACATCTGTGTATCTATATCTATATACACATCCATAAATACATTATATATATGCATATATTTATATATATATATCTATATACACATCTTTAAATACATTATATATATGTGTGTGTGTGTGTATATATATATATATACACACACATACACACACACTACATATATACATATACACACATTCACACAGAGATGGAGGGAGGGGGAGGAGGGATGGAGAAAAGGGGAAAGAGAGAGAGAGGAGAGAGAGAGAGAGAGAGAGAGAGAGAGAGAGAGAGAGAGAGAGAGATTTCTTTTAAGGAATTGGCTAATACAATTGTGGGTCTGACAAGTCTGAAATCTGTAGGCCAGGCCAACAGGCTAGAAATTAAGGTAAGAGTTGAAAGTTGCAGTCCTGAGTCCAAAATCTTCAGGGAAGGTTTGAAACTCAGGCAGAATTTCTATGTTGAATCTTGAGACAGAATTGTTTCTTCCTTGAGAAACCTGTCTTTGCCCTTAAGGCCTTCAGTTGATTAGATGAGACTCACACACATTATGGAAGGTAACCTGCTATACTTAAAGTCAACTTCTGATTGTAAATGTTAATCATATCTTAAAAAATACCTTCACAGAAACTTGTGTTTGACCAAACAATTAGGTACCATAGCCTAGTCATGTTGAGACATAAAATTAACTATTACCGTCCCTGAGAAGGTGAGACACCTTTCTTAGGAAGCTTACGGGCCTGATGAAGGGCTCACTTTCCTGCTGAAGCCCCAGACCCAGGGAGTAATCACCAGATATATGACCAGAGAGTGGGTCAGTGTTCCTTAGCAAGAGTTCATTGCTGTAGTGGAAAGAGCTCTAGATGGATTGTTAGGAGTTCAGTTCACTTACTCACTAATTCATTCATCCAGCCATCCAGTTGTGAATCCAGCTACTCATCCAGTTTGTACTAGATCCTAATTATATATTGAGCCTTGGGTTAGGCCCTTTGGGACCATAGATAAGAGGGAAAAGGCCACTGCCTTAAAGAGATGGGCTCTATATACAAATTATTTCATTATAGTAAGTTCTCAGTTTCAAATTGCTCAGACTTGCACAGACTGTGCTTTATGGAAATTCCTTCAGCCTGGATTGAGGGTCATTCGGAGAAAGCTACACTTCGAGGTGCCCATGATTGTAGCCCACTGAATCTTAATCCTCTGTGAGTCATGGGCCCATTTGAAAGTCCAGCACAAACTATGGAACTTTTTCCCTAAAACAGTGCTCGTCTCAAATATTGTCACTTTCAGGAAGTGCAGATACTAGACTTTTTAGTCCCTCTAGTATACAAGGTCATTTTTATGAGGATTCTCAGAGAAATTTCATCTTTTTTCAATGTTAAGAATAAATACTTTTATCTCATAAACACAGAAATGTGTGAACAATAATGTCTCATTTTCCCTATAGACTACTGAGGGGATAGGGCCAAATCTGAGGCGAGCCTGTTAAGAGAATTATCCTTTTTGCTGACTCAATTTAGTTACCTGCCTTTCTTGGTTTCTTTTTTTTTTCCCCTCATCTACTACCAGTTTATGCCAAATTGCTATTCGTTGTGGTTGTGTTGAGTTTATTTATTATTTTTTGTATCCCTTTTAACTGTTGAAATACTCTATTTGAGGCACTAAGACAGGTGGAAAGAAACAAACAACTAAGAATAATGATGGATCCTACCACCAAGGAGGGACCAAGGTGTTGTGAGAGCACAGAGGGGAGCCCACCTAACTCAGGCTCCAAAGGTGGAAGCAGGTCCAGCCTCATAATTTGAGGGACTCGGTGCAAATGAAAAATTAGAGCTCCTTTTTCACAAATGATTGACAGTTTAAAGATAGTGACAGAAACATTAAACCAAGCATAGGGCTTTTCTAAGCATGGCCCTGTGCTGCTGCACAACTTTCAAGCCCATAAATCGAGCCTTAGTTAGGGGCAGAAGACTGCCCAATCAGGTGACACTTGAAAAAGCCAGAGAGAAGGGTAGATCTTGCCAGCAGAGCACAGGAAGAGGGACTATCCCTAGGATGTAACAGCTGGTGCTGAGACAGAACTGTGGGAGTTAAGTCGTGAGAGGGGATGTAGCAGGAGGGGATGTAGGGAAGGTAAAAATAGGCAAGGCCAGCAGGATTTTTAAATCATCAAGAGCCATGCCTGTTACCTATAATTTCTATCAATCCCAACCCCAGAAGGTCTACATGAAACAGATTTTCCATTATTTACAGGTTCTACATAGTCACATTTTAGCAAAGACCCATGACATCCTTAACTGCCCTTTGCCCTTCCCTCCCAAGCAGCCTGATATTCCCACAATGCACCAGGACAAGCTAAATGGTTGTTGTTAATGTGAAATCCATACACAAGTCTCTTAATACTTTAAGCTCTTGGCAGCCCCAAACTAACTGCTAAGATGGAGAAAATTCTGAGACACATTCTGCACTCAATGTCCCACCCAGTCTTTGTTTGACTTTGAGATATCAACAGGCCCTGTGAATTTCTGTTGGCTCATTCGGCATCTCCCAAATTGTCCATTTTGTGCCATTGCCTGCTTATACAGTCACCAAAGGTGGCCCCACGATGAGTTGTTTGAGCTCAGACAGATTGCCTGCTCCTTCCTAGAGGTGTATGCCTCTTCCTTCCCAGCAAGAACCAAACAGTTAACAACCTTCCTCCTCCCTGTGGTTTCTTGCTGCTCTTTTACATCACCTTCCCCGATAAATCATTTGGGATACTCACTATCAACAGCATTGCTGTAAACCCTTTCTACAGATCCATAAATGAGATCACGCTCTGAGGAGAAGCATTAAGTAGTGATTTGGGAAGTGTTTGAGGCTGTTTATTTGCCTGAAAATGTAACAACCAGGCAGTAGGGAGGGACATATATTGAGTCTGAAAGTAGAACTTTTCATCTCATCTTAGTTGAAAGAACATCTTACACAGGTCATTCTAGCACCTGGAGTGCAGTGGGAGGGCTGGTGATCCAAGTTGCGGGGATCAAAAGGGAACTCTGCTTAAAGTCCTTGACTGTTCTCATGGTAAACTAAGGCCAAGTGATTTGTATAAGGATTTATAGTTAGTAAGTGCCAAGCTGATTTCCACACCAGGTCTCCTTCTCCTCCTGAGATGTAATCATTGCTAGGATAAATTCTTTCAACCTCTTAGCTGTGTGTCTCTGAGCAAATCTCTTAACCTCTGAGCCTCACTTTCCTTATCTGTGAATTGGGGGTGCCACCATCTTTTTTTTTTTTTCATGATTGACAAGAGAATGCTGAAGGAAGCATTTATGCAGAGACACCTAGCTCAGTCTTTAGCTGTATGACCTTGGGCAGGTCATATAACTCTCTGAACCTCAGTTCCCTTGTTTCTAAAATGAAGGCTGTAGGGAGGATTTAAATACCTGAATTTCACCAGTGCCTGGAGCATTGTAAGCACTATGTAAATGTTAGCCATTTTCATTATTATCATTATACTCATTATCAATATGCAGTAAGCAAGCCCTTAGCAATCATTTTTTCCCCTTTTGTGCAGTGTGCTTGGAATAAGGCTCTAGACATAAACATGAGCTTAAAGTCCGGTTCTGCTGCTTACTGGCAGTGTGACACTGGAAACGCTTCTCTACTTTTCTGAGTCTTAGCTTTCTCATCCAAGAAGTGGGATAGCAATAGTCACCTTGAAGAGCTGCTCATGAGGACTGGAAATACCTTGTCACCACATTGGTTGTACTAAAAATTTATAGTGATTATTATTTCTTTCTCGACTGTAATTTTAATTGATTTCAGGGTAAAATTCCTCCAGGCCAAGAGCCAGGCAGCCCTTCCCACATTCTGGTTTGCTGCTGCAGGAGCTGTTGCCCGCAATTTAGGTAGTTTGCATCATGCAGCTGTACCTCAGGATTCTATGCAATGGAGGCATGATGAAAAAGCAATTAAGACACACAGCCCACGGATCTTGGCGAAGCAGGTGACCAAAACACAAAGCTGGTAAACACTGAGTGCAAACTCTTGCGTTTAGTTGCAATCCTGGGATTTTATCAGAGGTAGGAGACTGCAGAGAAGAGCGGAAAGGAGCCAGTGGGCTGTGCCTCTCCCAGTGGGCTCTGAGCCCTGCCTGCTTCACCAAAGGTGAGCTACATCCTCCTGCCCTTCTGCGATGCTCCTTCGCAGTGGACGGTAGGTGGACAACACCTAGAGGGAGTAAGCTAAAGTTCAGGCCTATTTATAATTAAGGGAGGCTCCTTTACCCAGTAAGAACATCTTTTCAGCCAATTGCAAGCCCCGTTGGGTTCTCATCTAGTGTGGGCTCAGGGACTAGGGACAAAGTGCAGGATGGGACAGGTCAGAAGACTGTTGGCCTCATGTAGGACAGTCTGCTATTTTACAGAACGATAGAGAATGTGCTGGTCGATACTGGGCAAGATATCTGTACGTACCTGTATTTTTATGATACATGAATATGGGGTCCTGCTTTTATTAGGTATCTAGTTTGATCGTATCGCTCTCCTTTCACTATCCGTTGGTTAAAGAAAAAAGTTTGTCAGTTGCAGCACAGAGATGCAAGATTTCATATCAGGCCATAGGCTGCTACCAGTCCCCTTAAGTATGTCTAAAATGGTCCATTCGATAGAAAAATTAAGTTGTAGATATTCGACTCTTTTTTTTTTTTTTTTTACTTACAAAGATGATGATTTTCTATGGATCTACTTAATTTCAGATTTAAGTTGTTTGTTTATTACTACAGGAAAAAAGAAGGTGCTATTCATTTACACACTTCTTTTGTGTGTTCTTGGTTCAGTGCAGGTCTCTGGATTCTGAAGTGAACGACCCTTCTGAGATCTGTAACTGGGAACGACAGCCCATCTTCTCTTTTCTCATACTTCACATTTTACCTGGAGGGGTAATGGAGATTCATGAGCCAGTGATATAGTGCATTTATCACAATATCAGTGTAATGTCCTGGTTTAAGAAAAAGAGTTTTGGAGTCAAACATTTCAACACTGCTACTTAATATGTCTAAGCCTCAGTTGCCTCACCTCTAAAATGGGGATGATATCAGTCCCAATCTACCTTATGAGATTTTAATTAAAATATATGAGACAATACCTGCAAAGCTCTCAGCACTGTTACTGGCACATGATCCGTACTGAATATGCCACCGACAATGACTCTATGAGTTGGATGGGCTTAAAGACTTAGGTAATCGTATCCATGACAAAACGTTACCCAGACTCTGGTTTCTCACCTTCCCCGTACTATGGTAAAGGTCCTGTGGAGTTCTGGAGCCCCTTGTACTGGCTCACAAGAACTAATTGTTAATTTTTTAGAGATTTTTGTGAGCCAGATAATAAGTATGCTATTAAAAATTATTTAAACTTCCATTAAAATAGTATTAAAGGAAAAGGGAAAAACTACTTGACACTCACTACCTCTTGATTATTTTACTGTGTTATATTTTGTTGCCGAGATCACTTACATCTATTTTATCTGAATGGTGGAAATATGCTGTGATGGTGATGCTGCTCATTTCCTCCCAAATCCACTTTCAACTACTCCACTTTGAGAGCTTGAAATCAGCCATGGGAGGAGAATTTACAACATAGAAATCAGCAGATGCTACAAATCAGGGCTTTTTGTTTTGCTTTGTTTTCTTGGAGAGCCAGTTGTTAAATATTTATCAGCAAACCTTTGAGTAAAACTTATTAATAAGATTGGCTGTTGTATTGCTGGACAAATGCTGATGGTCAGAAAATTCTTTATCATATTGAAAATGTGTTTATTCTAACTTAAATTCTATTTGGATTTTTTTTTTTATTTTTATTTTTAAATAAAACTGGTAAAAAAAAAATACCCTGGTCAAAGAAGATGTCTTGGTGCTTTGTTGTATCTTCACCCCAATCCCGCAGAATGGGTGAAACCTTGTAAGCCCTGGAGAAATTATTGTTGTGTTAAATCGACTATCTTTGTATTCAGATCAGGACTTTTTAAACTGTTGTTTCTCAGAAGGGGCTTTTTCTCCTCTAAGCATTAAATAGTTTCAGAAACACTTAAATTGTGATATTGAGGAAATCCAGCCTCAATGCTGAAATGTACTTAAATTTCCCCACTTTAAGTGTATGCTGTTTGACTCTTTAAAAATTGTTGACAGAAGGGAAGCAGCTTTCATTTTGGGCCATTGTGAAAAGCTGGTCTCCTTCCAGAGATCCCTCTCTGTGAGTGACCAGCCATCCACAGAGGATAATTCCTTTAGTACCAGACAGAACCTGGGGGAAATGTCAGCTGCTCAGATGCAAAACCCAGAGAGATGAAAGCAGCAAGTTGGGAAAATAACCAGAAGCCTGTGGGAAAGAAGGTTATTGTGAAACATCAAGGATTTTGAAACTGAGGCAGAAAGGCAGCTGAACAAGTTGACATTTGGTCAAATTGGTCGGAATCAGACTTGCTGGAGTTCAGTTCTAGTACTGTTGCTCTGATGATCTATGTGACCTTGGCAGGTCACTAACCTTCTCGAGCTTACATTTTATCATCTCTGAAAATAGGCATTGTAATATTCATCCCATTGTTTGTTAAGTGGATTAAATAAAATAAAGATATGAAGGCCCAGAAACATAGTAGGTACCAGTAAGTATTAGCTGCTCCACTTCCCATATCAAGGGTCATGCCAACTTAGAGTTTAAGGAACTTAAAATGACTCTAAAAAATTAGGTACCTGGTATGCATCAAAAACATTTTTTTTTCTCCCTAGGTTGTAGTTATGTAATACTTTGTCATTTACTTATTCAAAAAATAAACTAAAACTGTTGAAGTCGACCTTATCATAGCTTATTGCAGAAGAGGTGGCCATCCTGATTCTACCACTTGGCAGAACAGACACAAGCTTGGGTACTTGTTGTTGCGTCTTCCTTAAAGCTGAAACCCTGTGTAGGTATTAACAAACATTCTATCCCACACCATGACCTTTATGCAGAATCTCCCAAAGTGGGGTTATTGAGCTCAGTGTTTTATAAACTCCACTAGCCTGGGAGAAAATGATTTTAAAAGTCTTTTTTTTTTTTTTTTTTGTCATCTTCCATTAGATACCAATTTTCTAGGCAAAATTGAATGTAGGACACTATGGAATAAATGAATTAACAGGCGTGTGGTTAATAACTCTGATTGCCGAGTTCAGAAAGGAGGAAAAATCATGATGTCATATTTTAGTCTTGATGTTTTGTTCTATGTCACTCCTCTAAGCAAACAACATGTCTGTGTATTTTAAAGAAGTGTTCATTATTTTCTTTCCAAAGTTCTCTAGAGTTGTTTCTTGAAGTGATTTGGTTGATGGTGAGCAGTGGGAAACCTAAGGAGCCCAGCCTTGGTGAGCAACCATTGACTGTAAGTCATGGGCACTCCACTCTCTTTGTCCTCACTGGCTTCCCTGGAGGTGGTAGTAAAAACCATTATAAAGGTGAGGAAGTTCTCAGATACAAAAAATCAACTGCACACATTGAGAAATATAAACTCACTGTAGTGTTTGTTCTGAGGGTGGTGTAAAACTTTACACAATTTCATTGAAATTAAAAAACCAACAACACTTCAAAGGAAGTCTACAGGTAGTAACACTCAAAACTGTCTGTCTGTCTGTCTATATGTCTACCTACCTACCTACCTACCTACCTATCTATCTAGTTACCTTCTTCACTGACCTCTCAGCATATACTTCTTCAGCAGGCCCAGTCTCAGTCTTTCATTCTCTTTTTCTGTCAATCTATAACCCTCTTTTCTCCCACTGTCTGTTTCCTCACCTGTCTCAGAATCCTGGAAGATTGGATAAGATTCATCCACGTCCCAGTATTAGAAGAAACAAGCAGTGGCTTTCAGACTTTGTTTAAAATATAACTCATAGGAATAAGTACTTCTTAGATCCTGCTCAATATACCCACATATGTAATAACAAACTTGCTCTTGGGTGTTGTGAACTCTGGCATTTTTTATTCTTTACTGTTCCATTCCATTCTTTTCTTTTAAAATGCTGTTTCAGTGAGGTAACTTAATTTCTTAACCCACGAATGGTATGTAACCTACAGCTTGAAAACACTGACCTAGAACAGTGTACCTCAGTGTGCACACAAATCACCTGGGGACCAGATAAGTGGCAGATTCTGAATCTCTAGATCTGTGGTGGGACCCACAATTCTGTATTTCTGACCAGCTCCCAGGTGACACTAATGCTACTTTTCTATAGATTACATGTTGAACAGCCAGGAACTGTTCAGCACCATGGACAGGAGGCCACCCCCAACCAACCAACAAACCTTTGTGTCACCCCAAGTGTTTGGGCTCTCTGCAAAGCAAATGGTGCCATTGAGGAGAACTTTCCAGAAAGTGCCTGACCATGCCGAATGCTCTAGTTTGCTCTCTCTCTCCCTCTCTCTCTCTGCCCCCCCCCCTCTAATTGGTAGAACCCTTGGAGCAGTCAGGACTGGGGCATGAAGTAGAGGGCGGGGGTCCCGAGGAGCTCTGCTCATAGGAATGGTCCAGCTCCTCTCACATTTCCCCTGACTCCCCTGGTTTGCCTGGTGACTCACTGTGGCTCTGCCTTTATCTGGGGTCTTGCAGAAAAGACTCAGAATGCACTTCCCTCACAAGTTCCTTCTGGTGAATGCCTACTCCCACACTATTACTCAGCTTAAATGATGAGGCAGCATTTTTGTCTTTGTGTGTATTCCTCTCACCCTTTGTTGGAGCTCTAAGCATGTATCATTAGAAACATCTCTGTGTTCATATCATCCTCAAAGTAGGCCAAATTTTCTTGGCCCTGGTCACATTAGAGTCACCTGCAAAATACTGATGCCCAGGCCTCATCTTAGACCAATTAAATCAGTATCTCTGGGTGAGAGCCTGGACAGCAGTACATTTTAAAGTTCCCAAAGTGACTGCAATGTGTAGTTAGGGCTGAGAATTACTGCATTAGTCTGTCAGTTCCATGAGGATACAGATCATGTCTTATTCATCTTTTCTATCCCTCTCTCCCCCTTTGTTGTCCTCTTCTTTTTCCTCCTCTTTCTCTTTCTTCTTCTTACCTCTTCCAGCATGTAGCACAGTGTGCTAGACTTCTATTAGCTGTCTAATGAATAACTGTTACTAGCTTAAATTTCTTTAGCACCTATTATGTGCCAGGAACTAAATGCTAGCATTTTCCCTGCATTGTCTCACTAATAAAACAGGCCTATGAGGTAGATCTGATTTATACCAGTTTTCAGAGGAAGGAACTGAGGTTTAGAAAGGTTTAATCACTTAGCCAAGGTCACACAGCAAGAGGCAGAGCCGCATCTGAGCTTGATCCAGGGGTGTGCCAGGCAGCTTGGAAAGGCAACACCAGGCTGTTACAGCTCAAGCTCTAGCACCTTCTGTCAAGGGAGACCTAAAGCTACAGGTAAACTGTATTTGTTTCTAGCTACCATCAATTTTTCTAGAGTTTTAAGGAAAATATAGAATTCTTATTAATGTTATTTTTTTTTTTTAAATAGGACCCTTAATTAAGTGTGTTCTGTTTGTCAGGCACTAAACTTAGTGATTAATATCCATCACCTTCATTATCCACTTGAGCTCCATGGTGACACTGTGAGGTAGGCATCAGTATTTCTACTTTACAGATGGAAATGCTGAGGCTTAGAGAGGGTATGTGGCTCTCAGACTGAAAGCAGAGAGTTGGGTTTGAACTCAGCTTTTCCTGCCTGCAAAGCCAGTATCCCTTAATGGCTCTGCCCATTCTGTATTTGCAAAACAATCTCAGCATGATTATCTCATTAGATTCTCAGAACTCAACAGGAAGATGGATGATATGATTGGAAGAAAGGCTTAGGCTACAGAGTCTTTTTCCAATGGAGGATGGAGGATCACAGGGATTGGCCACCTGGGAGAAGAGAACATAAGTGGGGTCTCCACAGACCAGAAGGGCTTCACATAGAAAGTGAAAGTGGCTCAGCCTTTGCTCGCCTCCCCAGAGCTCCCGGCATTCTTGATATCCCTCCCAAGAGGCGGGGCAGGCGAGTCCAAGGCAGGGCCATCACTCTGCCTGCTTGCAGAGGGAAACAGAGGGGCCTCTGTTGTTGCTACCGGAGCTCCGCAATGATAGATGGAGGGTCATTTGTTGAGCCTGAAGCCATCATTCATAGAGGACAATGGCCTACTGGGACCCAACACATTTGGAGAAGAGTATGAGACATACAGAAGCAGGATTATGTGAAACAAAGCCAAAGGAAATTTGTTAGGAGTCTGATTTCCAGAGCCTTGACATTGTCAGGAACGAAGCTCTTTCTGTGCAAGAGTTATTAGCAAATGTATTTAGAGCTGAGGCAAGTTCACTGGCTTCCTGGTGTCTGTTACCAGCAAACATTGGAAATGATTGTGTAGGATTTAGCAGAGGATTATCCTTTCAGAAAGCATTACATGGGGGTATATTTTGTTAGGGAGGGTCTGGTGCATGTAATTTACTGTGCTTTGTGGTGAAGAACTGATGTGGAGAGACGTGGACCCGTAGCTTCAGAACCATCAACTGGATTTTCTTTGTCTGGAGTCCTTGTCCCTTTGCACAAGGTCTGGGAATAAATAAACCAAAGGGCTAACTTAATTTGGCTTTGGAATCCTATCCTAATATACTAGGAAACCCCACTCCCCATTTTTTAATCTGTTAACATTGCATGTATGAATAGGGCTTACAGTTACAAAAACAACTGAAGTCAGGAAAGAATGACGTAGGGTCTACTTCCTCATCTTCTAGTTTCAGGTCAGGGAGCATCGTCGGCTACACAAACAGATTATTTCTGACAGTGCCTAAGTATGGGATTTTCTGGAAGACAAATCTAGTGTGAAGAGAAGCTTAATGAATGTATAAATAGGTGGGTAGCCAGTCCCAATGGTAACACCATACACAGCCTCTAAGACCAGACTTGCTGCTTAGAATGAGTTTACTTGTCTTGGCAGAGAAGGCTGTGTAGGGTGGGGGCTGGTGCATCTGAGTAAAAGAAGAACAACCCACTTCAGAATGTGCTTGTGGCAGGCTTGGCAAGGACGGTATCCACTCTGCCATGTGCTCTTCCCGTCTTGTGTCTCACCATGCCTAGTGGCGGCTTTCCAACAAAAGAGTGTTGGGAGCATTTGCTTACTGAGCCCTTGCTGACTGCCTGGTTCTTTACTTGGCACTGGGGATGTAAAGATAAATGAATTCATAGGTGGTATTGCTCAGTGGTTAAGATCATGTTTGTTGGAGCCCCATGGCCTAAATTCAAGCAGGAGCTCTGTCTCTTGCTTATCTAGACATACTACCTGACCTCTCTGTGACTCCAGTTCTTCACTTGAAAAATAAGAATACTTACAGGACAAACCTCATAGAGAGGCTGTGAGCATTAAGTAAGTTAATATGTGTAAAGCATTAAATAAGTTAATGTATGTAAAGCCTTAAATTTACAAGAATGTATAGCCCATAGTGTTATATCGTGTTTTTGTTGTTATTATTATCATTATTTGACATATATATATATATATATATATAATATATATATATATATATATATATATATTATATATACTGAAATATACTCTTTGCCAAGCCCTGTTCTATGTGCCAGGGAGACGGCAGTGACTAGGACATGGCATCTGCCTTCATGGATTCTTAATGTTGAGAAGTCAACCACATAAATGATTCTGTGGCAGGAAGTGATATGTCCTCTGAATAAGATTCAGATGGAGAACAGTGGAGAGTTGTAGGTGGGAGAAATCAAGATCAGCCTGATGCACCAAGGAATGCTTCCTGGAAGAGGGAGCACTTATCGTGGGCTTTGAAGTGTTGGGAGGAATTTCTCACGTGGAGACAGCAGAGTGGGGGTCAGTGCTGACCCTCACCTTGGAGGAGCTCTCCTTGTGAGAACATGAGGTGACTTTGAAAGCTTCAGAGACTCACTCAGGGCACTGCAGCCAGTGGAACATTCACAGAGAAGAAGGGAAGGAGAAAATACAAACAGGCCACTACCCTGAGCATCTTGGGATTCTGAGGAGGGAGAGGCAGCAGGGGCTTGAATTGCAGGAAAACACTTCTCACAAGCGTCGGGGAGCAGACAGCGAATTGGTTTGTATCTTTCCAGAAGGGGAACCGCATGAGCAAAAGTTCAGAGGCAAGAATGGGCAGAAAACATCTAGAGAACGGCGAGCAGACTTGAATGGAGGCCACCAAGAGCATGCTGGGAGGGGAGGTTGGGCAGTTTAATTACGGATTGCCCAGGAGGGTAAGCTTCAGTGCTGAGCTTTAGTCTTCAAGCCAAAGAGTGGCAGGTGAATATGATTTCACTTGGAAGATTTTTATGGGCTCATGAAAAACACTGTATATTGCAGGCTTGTAAAATATTAGCCCAATCAACAAAGTAGGATTAACAAGGTCCAACAGAGGCCAAGCCCGAGGTAATAAATAACACATCCATTGTGCTATTGGTCCCCCTCTGTGCCTCAGCTGCCTCCAGCGCTCAGCCCCCAACAGCTCTCAAGTAAGAATGACAGGGAATGGAGAGACCAGCATGTAATGTGCCAGACATGGTGCTGGCCACTTGCCCCGTGTCTCTGCACTTAATCATCATCACAGAAGCCCTGTGAGGTTTGGGCATAGAAACAGAGAGAGAGAGGTTATGTGAGCTTGGGAATTCAGTCTCCCTGACTCCAAGCCACGGCCTCATCCATTTATGATGCAAGGGAATTCAATATGCTCATGATTGTCAGATGGAGGATCTTATCCAGTTAGAAGCTAGAAATGCCCAGTGTACACACTGAGCAATCTGAATGGTTTTCATTGTATTCGCTGTGCCATTCACAAACTCCCTTCCATGTCCCATGTCACTGTAACTTGAGTCATTACTAGTAGGCCAGTGAAGTAATTCATGAACCTGAGGACATCTATCTCCAAGTAGGCACTCTCTAAAGCAAAGTTTTCTATGGGTAACATGTAAATATAAATATTTGAAAAATGAAATCTAAAGAAAGCAAAACAGAACCTACTCACTCCATGGCCATGACTGGGGAGGTTGGGGGAGGCCTTTGAGCTTCCTTTTTGTCATACTCATTTTCCCTTTTCCCAGAGAGACCCCACAATGACCCCCTCCTCCCAAGCCCCCAGACCTGTGGCATTGGCAGTTCTGATATCTCAGGGCTGGGTGTGGGAGTGGGGAAATAATTGATTCAAAGCCTTATCCCCTGCCACGCCATGTCTGGGGTAAGCACTGGTTGGTACAGGCAGGTTGAGGAGTTTCATTGTTAGTTACAGTGGGGACATTGATCCAATGGAAGGAACTCTGGAGATGGTTTCAGTCCTACCTTCCTACCACGGATGGGCCTTACCTTCCTCATTCCACACCTGGAAACTAAGTGAATTTACAGCTGGAAATTAAGTGAAGTGGTGTGTAAAAGTATCCGGTGTGAAGCCTGGCACAGGTGGATCCTCAGGAACTGCTGTGATTGATCCGACTTTTGTTCACGAAAGAGATGATCAAAGAAACAATGTACTGTCTTTAACTGTGTTTTGGCGGCCTTTGATGTTATAGACTAAAGTCTCTATTTTATCCTAGACTTAGGACCATGTGGCATGTTAACTTGATAACAAGATGGTATTTGGTGAACTCTCCAAAAATACTCTTTATTTGCCACCTCCTTATGCCACTCATGACATATTTGCATTATGTATTGTTCACTACCTCATTTAGCAGAGATTTGCAGAATATCTCCCATGCCCTAGGCCTTGTGCTGGGCTATGAGTAGACAGAGCTGAATGAGGCAGAGCCCTGCCCACAGGAACTCCCCGCTGGCTGGAGGGACACATATATATACTAGCAGTTACAGTCCTGTGTGGAATGTGGTCTGGTTGATGGAGGTGGAGGAAGGAAACAGGGCAAACTTGAACTGATCTTGAAGGTCAAGCTGAAGATGACCAGATGAAAAAGGGAACAGCGTGGGAGGCAGCATTGGGCTATAGAGATGATGACAGGAAAAAAATGAAAGACTCCGTTGGTTTTCAGATGAGGAAACCAATGCTGTGAAATACCAAAAATATTCATGTAACGGATGCCACCCTTGGCAAGTCTTTTCCCTTTTTCGAGCCTGTTTTCCCATCCTTTGAACAAAGGTTCCTTCCAGCCCAAATATCTAAGATTCTCCAAGTCTGTGGCTCAGAGCCTGCAAATTAGTGTGAAGCAGACTTGGCTCTCTGTCTATTTATCTTATCGTCCTATTTATATTTGGAAGCCTGATTCTTCATCTGTTAGAATTGCTGCATTACCCACCCTGGAAGCATCTCTGTTTACCTTGATGTGCTGTGAGCACGATTCAGGGTTATTAATAAAACAAGGCAGCCTCACAGCAGCAAGAGGTGGGGAGCACAATTTTATGACCAGCTGTCTCTGCTGGGGGAACCTTGGTTTCCCTAGTGAGAATGCTCATCCTGCACAGGCACCATCTGACCTCCAGGGTCATCAGCCCTGGGTTGATGGGGTGAGGACACTCTTGGCCCATATGAGAAATACTGACCTGTTTCCTCTCCTCCCCTACCTGAACACCCCAGGGCTACAAACTGACAACCTGTGGATATGTTTTGGGGTTAGATCTTATTTTAATATCAGTACATTTAATATAAAAATTAGGACACTTAGCAAAAAATATGGATTTCCACCATCTCTTAGAAAGTTTTGGCAATACTAGGCTCTGCTCTGCCTACTTTGCAGAGGCGCTTCTCAAGTGCATGATTTTCCAATACAGGACCATCATTTCACTTCCCTGAACCTTGGATTCACACCTTCCTGTGTAGCGTCCTTCACTGGTACTGAATGCTGCTGCCCTTTTAAGAAGGGCATGAGTTCTAAAGTTTGCTACCGTCCCCACCCATCCTTATTGTCTTACCTCTATAGGCATTTGTATTTGCCACCCTGGATCTCCTCCTTCATTGAAACCCAAAGTTCATATTTTGGATTTCCCATGAGGCAGTATATAATAATTAATCAGAAGCTATTGAGCTATGCAAGGGCAGAGCACCATGCAGGTAACAAAGCCCTTTCCTGTTCATTTCTCATCCTGTCCTCAGAGCAGCCTGCAGAGGTGGGTGTGATTATTCCCATTTTACAGATGAAGAAACCAAGACTCAGGGGAGTGCAATAATAGTCCCATGTGTTGAGTTTGGAGAATCATGCACCTGGGACATGGCTCTGCAAAGTGGGCAGAGCATGGCTGGAAGGCCACAGGAGGCCTGTACTAGAATCTGGCTTTAACTCTCACTTTCAGGGTAGCTCTGTACAAGTCTCTGCCCCTTCAGGGGCTTCAGTTTCCTCCTCTGTAAAGTTAGGTCACTGCCCTAAATCAGAAGTTCTTAATGTGAGCATGTGGCTGGGAAATACGTTAGCGTCTTCTTCCATTGTGAATATAGGCAGGAAGCCACAATAGCATCAGAAGTCTCTGGGAATTTTTTACCAGGAGGAATTCCTTTATAGTTGTTTGAGATACCTCAAAAATAGCATTTACACTCATTTCTACTTAAGGGTTATGAAAATTATTAGACCTGCCTCTGGATCCTGTTATAAATCTTGACATAAAAGAAATAAGAATATTATTATATCACAAATTTATCATTTTAACATTTTGATAACCATTTCAATACAATTTGTTCTGCTATAATCCTATGGATTTTATTTTATGCATTTAGAAACATTTTTTATGAGAAAGAACCTATAAGTTTCAATAACCTGCCAAAGGGGTCCATGAGACAAGAAGGCTAAGGTCTTGCCCCAGATGCTCTCGGGGTTACTTGAATGCCTGGGGCTTCAGGCCCTGTGAGTATCAGGCCCAGAGCCCCTCATTCAGCAGCCCAGCCTGTGCTGTATCCACACCCGTCGCAGCTTCAGAGGCAATTCCCTGGACACTCTTCTGCCTAGTTGGTGTTCAGTTACATCAGGCCAGCCTCTCCCAGTTTGTTGGTGGCCGAAGATGTCAGAGAAGGCTGGGACAGGGCCAGAGCAACAGGGATGGAACTGTTCCCATCTGACCCCTCTAACAGGCCTTGGCACCCCCTGAGGCCTCCCGCGCTGGAGAGTGCTGGGTGCTTGGCTCGGTCTCCATCTTCTCACCTGCACCTTCCGTGCAGATCCTTGTGTGGGAATCCCACACCTGGGAGGCCTGGGTACTTCCTGTCCATTTTGCAGGGAAGTTAGCCAAGCTGCAGAGAGGGAACATGCCTGGTGGACAATCACACAGCTTGTCAGGGTCAGAGGAGGAACCAGAGTCCATCTTGGCTGATGCCTTTTTCCTGGAACATGTGACCTAGTTCTCGACTTACCCAGGGGCTGCCATTGCCTGTGGATATGGATACACAGGCAGAGCAGACCTCTGCCATAATACCTCAGGAGGGGCCTGGGGGCCTTCTACATGCCACACCTTATACTCTGGATTTTGGGGAGGGCTGCAGGGTCACAGGGAGGAGCTAAGGTTGTAGTGGGAGGCATCCAGTGACTCAGGCAATGGCTACATAGCAACGGGTGTGGAAGTGTTTCCATATTTTAACCACAGGCACAACTGTCTGATGTGCACCTGCTGATCTAGACTGTGAGTCTAGACAGAGAGGCTTCCCAAAGGAAGTGACATTTGAGCTGAGATATGAAGGAAGGGCCTGCAAAGCTGCAGGGAGTGGTAGAAGAAATAGCCTGTTGTAAATGTTCTAAAACAGTACTGATGGTGAGAAGTTTAAGGAAATGAAAGGGGTGGAGCATATGGGAGTGGAGGCAGAAGTACCAGCAGGAGGTAGGCTCTCTGGGCCCTGGAGCCAGGGGAAGGGTCATATTTCTGAGAGCAGAGAATGCAAGGAGATTAGTTGAGAGGTCACTGCAGAATCCCAGGTGAGAGATGACTGTGGCTTAGACTAAGGTAGTGCAAGCAGAGATGGTGAAAAGTGGACAGGATTGAGAGAGTTAAAACCAGAAGGATTTTGATGATGGGCATTTATGGGTATAGTGAAAAGGGAGGGTATCAGAGAGTAGCCGAGGTTTCTAGTTTGTGCTGCTAGTGGAAAGTGGCATCGCTCACTGAGATGGAGACCAGCAGAAGAGGACCCTTTGGAGGTAAAGATTGAGCAGCTGACATGTTGAGTTTGAGATTGACAGGGCATCCAAGTGCCATGAAATATTCTTCTAGTTCCCGCTCTGTGTAATTAAGGCCAAAAAAAAAAAAAAAAAGCCTCCTTGTCCTCAACTATAAAATTGAGGAAGTAAAACCTGTTTATAGAGTCATTGTAAAGGTTATTATGAACAGGGAATGGAAGCACCTCACACATCGTAAGCAGGCAGCGACCATAGGCAGTCACTGGCAGCAGCTAATTTTAATTAAACAAATATGCTCAGGAATCTTACAAGATCCTGTTATAATGAGGCACATCTGGTACATTTTTTCCTTTATGAAATAAAGTTTCGAGTCCATGACAATGGTGGTGGTGGTGGTAGTGGTGGCGTGGTGGTGGTGGTGGTGGTGGTGGTGGTGGTGGTGGTGGTGGTGATGATGATGATGATGATGATGATGATGATGATGAACATAGTGGTGATGATGATTCTGTTTCCTCGGCTGTTTGAAGCATATTAAGCATCTGCCTCCATCATTTAGGGAGTTGGTGTTGTATAGGGGAAGGATCATTAGGCTCAGATTCAGATATTTGTGCTCTATTCCTGCCTCTGAAGCCTTGGGCAGGTCATATAATCTCACTGAGACTTAGTTTCTTCAGTTGTAAAATGGGGATGGTGATAATATATACCTCCCAGGATAGTTATAAAATTCAAACTACATGGCTTTGCGTGAAGTTAATGTAATGCCCATTGCCAGATGCATAGTGGTGCTTAATAAGAGTTACTGCTTGCTCTTTCTTACTTGACCATAGTTCCTGTGCCTTAGTGATATTAGTCTCCTCCAGGGGGACCTCAGCCCCACTTCTCCCTTAGCCTGCTATCACCTCCTCTTCATCCCCTGTAGTCTAGCCATGGAAGGCAACACCACTTTCTCTACACATGCCCTCCATGAGCCTGAAATTCCCTTCTTCCACCTTTTGGTGGTCAAATATTTTTAGTCTCCAGGACCTTGTGCCACCTCTTTCATGAAGCTTTTCTGATGCTGCCAAGGAGAATCCAAAACCTTGTCTCTTCTGTCACTGTAGCACTGTGACTTGGCCTCCCTTGAACACATCCAGCACTCAGCTTTGGATTACAGCGTAGATCTGTATCCTTGACTATAAACTCTTGAGCCCATGGCCTTGTCTATTATAATCTTACAACCCTGAAAACTGAGCCCAGGTCCACACGCAAAAGTAATTTAACTGAATGGAATTAAATTAATTTGACTGATTGAGGCTGGGCAGCATCTCAGCCACCCGATCAGTGGCTCCAGGCAAGGGCTGTGAGACAGCAGGGGGAGTGAAAGGCCTATAGCAAAGGATGATCTAGCCCAGTGGAGTCAGAAAGAACCAGGTTTTTGGGTGATTTTGCAGTTGATGCCTGAAAGGACCCTTGTCAGGGCAGCTCAATAGCAGCCATGCCACAACCTCTGGTAACTGGACCACTGCAGTCAAGCTGTACGAAGAGCCGGGCCTCAGCAGAGAATGCTGTGAATTAAATGTAATTACTATATAGTTTGACTTGAAATTAAGTCAATTTAAGAGACATTTATTGAATATGGGCAAAAACGAGGTGGAGAGTAGGGGCGGGGCTACAGAAAAGCACAAGACATCAGCCTTGCCTTTCGGGTGTTTCCACTCTGGTGAACTTATAGTCACCAAAGCCAAGGCTTCCAAGTTTTTGCCGTGGAAAGATAGGTGACATTACTTCATGGTTTGGCTTAATTGAACCAGAGACTGTGCCCTTCAAAGCAGGCCTGTTTTTTTGTTTTGTTTGTTTGTTTGTTGTTGTTGTTGTTGTTGTTGTTTACTTCAACTGCTGTCTGTATAATGACCCATATTAGTTTATTCAGAAAACCTAAAGTTGATTGTTGGTCCTTGAAATAGATAGGTTATTTAATTTTTTTCTTTAATTTAGGAGAAAAATTCAGTAAGTATTTGTTGAGTGCCTACTATGTGCTATGCTGAGTTCTGAGTAGACAGTGCTGAACAGAGAGTTCCAGTCCCTGCCCTCATGGTGCTTTTCATTAAACAAACTATGCCAAATAGTACTTTAATTGCAGTTGTGAGATGTGCCACAAAGGAAAGCTCTAGTAAATAGCCAGAGGAGCTCAGTTAGTCTGGGGGTTCAGGGCTTCTCTGAGGAGATGGCATTTAAGCTGAGAGGACTGAAGGATGAATCTGGGTTAGCTAGCAAAGAGGAGAGCAAACAATTTTTCATGCAGAGGACACAGTATACCCAGCACCTTGAATTGGGAAGAAGAATGACCCAACTGAGGACCTGAATTGAACCCAATGTGGCTAAGTGCAGAGATGGAAGAAAAGATGGATATGTTTAGAGACTCAAGAAGGGCAAAAACTAGGTCCTAGATGCAGCCTTTTAAGGCACAGGGGCACATTATGGACTTTGGACTTGATCTTCCATGGAAAAGGAAGATGTTCAAGAGTTTTAGGCTGGGGAGATAATCTAATTTGCATTTTTAAGAAGTCCCTCTAGCTTCTGGATGGTGAGAGAATTGGAGTAGAGGATGTGGGGAGACCAGTTAGAATGTGCAGCAGTCTAGGTGAGAGATGATGGTAGTTGTTGCACTAGAGAAAGAGAAAAATGAACCAAATTAAGGTCAGGTCTACTTAGGAAATAAGACATATAGGCCTTTGTGACTGGTTGGCTGAGGGTAGTGATGCACAGGTAAATGGCAAGGCAGGTTTTTGGTGGGGCAACTACTAGATAGTGGTGCCGTTCAATGTGAGTGAGCACACTGGAGGAAAGCTAAAAAATAATTAAGGCAAAAGACAAATGGTAAACTCTCATGTACCAAACAAGAAAGAGACTAACACTCAACCAAGAAATGGGGAAAGGATAGTGAAACTTGCAGTTCCCAAAAGCAGAAGTACAAATAGCCAAAAAAATATCGAAGTAGATGGTTAACTGATATTCAAAAGATAAAGATTAAAAAATTAGGCTCCATTTAGCTATCACAATGGCAAAGATTAAAGAATAGCAGTTTAGTGCTTAATGTTGATGACAGCATGAGGAATTGGTACTGCTGGTGGAAATTTAAAATGATAGCCTTTTCTGGGGGACAGTTATAAATTTTTTAAAAATATTAAGCAATATCATCTAACTACATAAGCAAACAATCAGTTAAGATATATGCACAAAAATATTAAAGTCTCCATTCCAGTGAAAAATTGAAAACAACCTATATGTCCATCAGTAGATCGATTGTGCATCTACGTAACCTTTTAAAAATAGCTTAAAAATTAATGTGTATAGTATGATCCCATTTTGTAAACTATCTGGATGTATATATTTGTGAATATTTGTGAAATGGGTATTATGTAAGAAAGTTTCGAAGAAAATCTATCTAAACTCACATTGCTAGTGGTAGGAGAGTTTTTATTGCATTTAATGTATTTGGGTAAATAAAAACATAGTATTTTAAAAGAAGAGAACACAATAACTACAATATAATAGAAACTATAATTGTTACCGTAAGGGAACCCAAAGGAGGGATTGACAAATGCTGACTCGGTTGGTGGAGAAGGCTTCATGGAAGAGGTGTCATTGGATAGAGTATGAATAATCAAGTCTATGTTTGTTTTTCTGTTTCTGTGTGGCTTTGTACCTCATATTCAATGAGACATAAGGAACTCTACAGAAAGAAAGCCTGAGCTAATTCTGCCCTTTGGTGTGTTTGCTCTCTGGTCTTAAAAAAAATTCATGCCAATTAATTTTAAACCAGATGACAGGAAATGGAAACTTAGAGCTCTAGAAAGACACCCAACAACATCTTCGATCAGTATCTAGTACAGTCACTTTGCCACTTTCTCCCACTTCCCCTATTCAGTTGGGATTTTATACTTGTTTGCAGTGACAATGGCATTCCTGGATTTTGTTATCAGTCCTTTCTATTTCCTTGGTTACTATCTTGGATCTTTGAATAAAGAATCATTTTTACTTCACTCGATTTTTAGCAATTATGCAGCTCCTTACCAAAGTGCCCTTTTGGGAACTTAAATATGCATTGATACAATCTAGTCACTTTATGGAAAAGCTAGTGGCCTAACAGAACAGAATGACCCTGCCTTGATTGGGAAACAGAACTTAATTGGTGGCCTGATGCCATGAAATTGCAACTTTGGGGTCTGACGAGGGCCAGAGGGGAAACTGAATATACTCACAGAGGACAGGGTCAGAAGTAGGCAAATGGAGCCCAAGATGGCCATTCAGTTCCTTCAGTTATTAGCTGTGTGACCTCAGGCAATGATCTTGGCATACAATAAGTGTTAGGTAATTTTGCTATATCAGCTTTGAAATATGACAAACTTAGGTTCTAAGATCTGGCAGTGAGGGAATTTAGACCACTCTTTCCAGGAGAAAATAGGGGTACCACTGGGAGCAGAGTAGTACAGGGGATGAGCATTTTAAATTTCAAAAGTTATTTAATGAGTGTGTGTGTGTGTGTGTGTGTGTGTGTGTGTAAACAGCACCTCAAACCTATGAGTTCATAGATAGTTTTATATAGAATAGGCATGATTAAAAATTTCTTTAAATTGTTAGCAAATATTTTGCAATTATAGAATCCATCTTGGTTGAAAGATTGCCTTTCGTTGGACCATAGAGAGAAGGGGCAGAAATAAAAAGCTGCAGAAACTTTTTAAAAAATTCATTAAAAATAAAATTAAGCAAAAAAACCATGAATTGATTTGGGGGGGAAACATTAATGATCACAGAGGTAAGACATCAGTATGACAAAAATTTTGGAAGTGGAACCAAAATGACTGCAGCGGGCCTTGGGTGGATCACTGAACTCGCCGAGTTGCATTTGTCTCGCCTCTAAAATCGCCCAGGATGGTTATGAGGATCATGAAAAATATCTGTAGGTATTATCAGCTCAATAGCTGTCACATAGTAGGGACTCAAATATATGAATTTCCTTTTCTTTATCTTAGCCTTACCTTTTTAAATTAAAAGTGATCTTTCAGATTGGCCATTCTGGTTCCCTTATTTTCCAGATAAGGTAACTGAACCCTGACTGTGGAAAAACTAGTCAAGGGCTCCTGAAGTCACATGCTTCTCACTCTACTGGGCTCAGGTGTGCACAGTGTGTTATAGACACCTGATCACAGGCCCGAAAAGTCTTAGGGGAACTGACAAAGGCATGGAAATAAAAATGAACTAGTAACATAGGTAACACTGGGGTCAGGGAGGGGGAATCATGATCTGCATGGTACTTTTCAGTATAGTGCATCTTCATAGTCCCTGCTCTGCAAAATGGCAAACTCTATGTACAGAAGAAAACAATTTTTGAAAAATATTGGAAGTGAGTATATTGATGTAGTGGCATTTTTCTTCGCTCAATTTCTCCTAATATTTAATGGTCTTTTGCATTTTGACATCTATGAAAAATAAGTGTAAAAATGATCGGTAGGTTGAATTTTCTTTACCCAGAGCTGGGCACCATCAGCACCATGCATATCACATAACTATTAATTATCACACTTTATTTTTGAAATAATTGCCTTCCAGCCCCAGTTACATGGGATCATAAGTAGTTGGTAACTAATATTAGCTATAAAACCTGTGATGCATTTTAGTCCTGTGGTCTCAAGGGATTAACTGAGATTGTCTTCTTGTTTTGCAGATGGAAAAACTGAGAATCAGAGAGGGGTGGTGATCTCTCGGCACTTGGTCAGTAGGTAAGTGGTAATGGTCAAAGCGAGCCTGAAACAAGATACATATCGTGTGTCCACATCTCTGCAGACCCATTGTCCCAATCTGTGGCTTATACAGTTCAAGCCAGAAAATAGATGGGTTAGTTTGAGGCATTTGGGCATTATTTGTATTTGTGGTTTCTCTTTGTTCCCACTGTCGAGTAGGAATGTTTAACACGTAAGTTTGTGAAGGCCTCTTAGGCGTTGCCTGGCTCATATTGGACCTTTCCATGGAAATAGTAGAGCTCATTCAAATCGAGCCCACGCTGTGGCTAATGTGACATTACTGAACTTTTAACAGACCTAAGTGTTTGGTGTGTAGAACAGAGAGCCTTGGACTCAGGCGTCAGGGGATCTGGGTTCCAGCCCCACCACAAGCGGCTCCAGGACCTTGAACAAGCCATTTAACTCATGGAGTCACTAATTTTTCATTCATTCTTTCAAACTGTTTCAAAATATTTGGGACCGGCCTCAGTGCTAGGCATAGGGGATAACGAGATCAAGACAACACAGGCTTTGCCCTTGAGGTACTCATAGCCCAATTGATGAGCTCCTCTGTTTCCTCATTAGTCTCATCATGAGAATTTCTAACATCAGCTTTGGAGTTTGCATCCTGTAGGGCATTTTGTGATTTTCCCTGAAAAGAAGTTATTACCATTTTGCAGAGGAGAGAACTATGGCTCGGAGAGTTAGCGGAGGCCACATAGTGAGTAAGAGCTAGAACTGACCTTGAAACCCAGATTTACTGACTCCGAAGCATTTGTTTCTTATAATAGCAAACTGTTCCGCCTGATAGTTTCAGCATTTGAGCGGGTGTTTTTGTAGGCTGCCCCTTAGAAGTTAGTAAATGAGATTAACACCAGGATTGTCTCCATGCTGGTGGGGAAATAGTTTTCGGGTGGATTATCCCAGAAACCATTGCCTTCTCTGCCTGAGAGTGAAAGCAGCCTCGGGCTCTGGGTAAGCCGATAACAAGGAAAACATGCTCAGGACCAGGCCCAGGGACACCTTCTCCAGGCCTGGGATTCAGCATATCAGAAAAACCTGCCAAGGGCCTGGATGCACAGCCCCCTTCTGCAGTGACCCTACTGAACTGTTGCTTTTCACCAAAGCTTAATGATCCTAGCAGCTTCTGCTGGTCAGAGTTGCCTGGCCTCAGGCAAGATGTGAAGAATGATGTGGATTAGAAGCTGTGCTGTTTGTGGAGGTGATAACTGCTTGAACAGGAAGCTCTTGGGTTCCCTTAAAGTCTGGAACTTCAAAGGGCACTAAACAACTACAGGGACTGGGCTTGGTTTTTCTCTTTTACAGTATTCAGTGGATTGTGGCCATGATGAAGATGTACCTCTGTGTGTGATGTATAGGATGTGTGGGATTTGTAGGGACTATGTGTGTTCATGCATGGGATGTGGGGTTTGTGAGGAGTGTGCGTGTGCATGTGTATGTGTGTATACACTTAATCTCTAGGAAGCAATTCTTATGAAAAAAAGAAAACATTGACGGGCGTAATTTTTCAAGAGGACCCAGAAATGGGCTTTTAATCAGCATCATTAAACTCTTTGATTACAAGGAGAGGCCAGCCATTCTTTCATCCTGGCTTGAATCACACAGCCCCCTCCCTTGCCCTGTTCTTTGGGGTCAGATTAAAAACTACTATTCATATTGGTCTCTCCAAAGCCCTTTCTCCCCCTTCCTGCTCTCCCCAGCCCCTGCCCCTACCAGGTGCTTGTCTGATCTTTCTGTTTAGACCTCAACACAGACAGGACTGGTGTCAGAACTGACAGATGATAGCTGTAGGTGTGTCTGGAATCTGAGTGCCCTGTGTCTCGTGTTGTCCCGGCAGGAAACTTTAGTGTCTTTGTTTAGGAGGTACTCCGGGCTGAGAGATCCTGGGCTCCTTCCTTTCCCTGAGGGTCACTTAGAGCCACGGACATCCAGCAAGTGTGTGTGTGTGTGCAAGCCCTCTCCTTTATGGATTGAGTTTCCCCTTGCCTGACATGGGAGGAGGAGAAGCTCTGTTGTTGAAAGGTAGGTTTCGCTCAAGACTGAAAGCATTCTTCCAGGTCTCCTAAGGAACCTGGTTCCCAGAGCGATTATCTTTCCTGAGCTGAGAGCGAGGCGCTCTGTGACAGGAAGCTGGGCAGGCTTAGCAACAGGCTTATCAGGCCACGCTATGAGAATGTTCATTCATTTAAACAGGTCTGAGTTTGTGCAGTTTTGTTCTTCTCTGTCCACTGGCTCATTTCTGGGGCTGGTGTGTTCTGATTGGCATGGCTCCTTCTCAGAGGTGATACATTTGGTGAGGTGTGGAGTTCTGCCTGCATCGCCCTGTTCACTCCAGAATAAGGGTACCAAGCATGGGGCTGAATGTGCAGGAGTGGGCAGCCAGTGTTTTGTGGTCTACATAGAAGCCACCGGTTCCAGGAAGTAGATTGCCCCAGGTGTGGGCTCCTGCCTTGTGTAATATAACAGCCTGCATTTAAGTCCTAGCTTGGCCTCTTACTTCACCAACCTACTCAATTTCTCTGTGCCTTGGTCCTGGAAGGCCTGCCCTATCTGGAACATTCTGCCTAGTTCTTGCCAGCAACTCTAGTGGAGTAGACAGCCTCTGGTCCCTGTGTCTCAGAACTGGCTACAAACCAGATATGCTACTAATCACAGTCTTGCCACACATCCCAGGTGGACGTGCTGGCTTGACCTTGAGACCCACTCAGACAGACTGTCCAGGACTGGAGATAATAGCCATCAGCATTAGTTTTCCAAACACCCTTAGTCACTGCTTTAAACAATATTTATTAACACCTATTATGTGCAACCACTGAGGTAACATCTCAGGTATATATTTTTCCTAATTTTTATATCTGTTTTCTGGATGAGACAACTAAGTTACATAGAAATTATCATCCCAGAAAACAAATATTCAGTGAAAATGCCTGGATTTGAACCCAGGTGTTTGGACTAGAAAGCTTATCCTCTTGACCTCTATAAAGCATGTAGCACACAATGGCAAGGGGGTGGGGAAGGGTTGTCACCTATTAGCAATAGTTCCTTTAAAAGTAATCGTTAATAAAGCACACACCACATGGCATCTTAATTGTTAGTTATTCAGCGTTCCTCTTTCACTGGATGGTGAGGTTCTTGAGGGCAGAAACTGGAAGCCCCAACCCCTTGTAAGGTACAGGATTTATAGCAACTGATCCTTAAATGTTTGAATGATTGACAGTATTAATAATGGCTAACTTTATCACTGACTATGTGCTAGGCGAAGCACTAAGTGCTTTATATGTATTGTTTAATTCTTCAAATAACCTTATAAGATAGATACTATTATGACCACTTTACACTAAAAAAAATAAAAGTGGAGGCCTGAAGAGTTCCTATGTTACCCAGCTGGTAAGTGGTTAGAGCTGGGAATGAGGCCTTGGCTGATGGACATGAGAGCTTGGTACTCAACTGCAATGCCTTGCCTCACCCAGAAGCACTAGCCTCTCCCAATGTTCCTGCATATGGCATGGCACAGCAGATGCTCATGGCTTCTGCAGTGAATTCCTGTGAAGCTGTCACCCTAATCCAGTGCCTGCTTATCCAGGGCTGTGGGAGGCCATAGTCATGTATGAAAGACAGCATGAAGAGACACTGATAGAATTAACAAGAAAAAGGTATCCTTCCTGGAGAGTAGATCTGATTTATAGGATACAAGTAAGGGCAAAATCAACATCGAGAGATGCAGTCTTTCGAGCTCCATGGATAGTAGAGGGCAAGTATTTCAGCAGTATTTTCTAGGGGAGTTTCCTGGGCTTGGCAAGTATGCTACCACAAACTCGTTTGGTGGGTGACGCCAGGAAGGGGAAAGGTCTTAGTGCCTTGTTCTCAAGGGAGGACCTTTCCTTCAAGTACCTTCCCTCAAGACCTCATGGACCAATGACTTGTTTCATCATGTGGAGCTTCATCTTATGCAAGACAAAGAAATGGTACTCCACTTTCATCGCCACAAAATAATTGACCCCTTGTGACTTTTTCCAAAGCGTAGCAGGAACATGTACTTTTACTGAAAGTTAAGCAACAGGGAGGCATATTTGAACTGGAAAAGAAAAGGGGCTTGGGGTGACTCTGGGGGCTTCCTGAGCAGGACTGGGATTCCAACCACTGACTCCTGATGGGGATGGGGCTCACTTCATGAATCCAGGCTGGGTTTCTGAGTCCCAGAGACTCCCATGAAGAGCACTGTTGCCCTCATCTAAATGCTAAAACAGAAGCAACTGTTTAAGAAACCACAAATGAACACCCTTGGCTAAGAGAAAAATAAACAGAATGGCAGCATGATGACATATCAGTTAGAACCTTTATGTGCATGTCTTGGGTGAACTTGAGGCTTAGCTCTTCTGGAGGCTGGCCCTGTGTACCGTGAAGGGAGTGGTGGTCCTGGACCTTGCAGGCACTTACACTTTCCCGCACAGCAATGGTTTTTAATCTATGCTCTGCGGAGCCCTGGATATTTAGCAGAATCTTCTCTGGGACTTCTTTGAGAGATAGAAAGACAATTCTCTATTGAATCCTGGGCCCCCACCTTGCTGATCCTTTCTCTTTGCACGTTGGTCTTGCTAAGACTGATGTTTGGTTGGGACATATTCCCATGGTCTTTCTGTTTGTTTAAAGCCAACGTCTGTTCTCATTAGCCATTGTGTCTGTTCTGATTGGATGCTGTCTGTGCCATATCAAATGTTAAATATTTTGAATTTCACTCCTGCTTGCACGGCTTCCATCATGCAGAGCCAGAAGGCACTGCCCCATACCACCTGCATCCAAACACAGGCATATCACCTAGAGACCAGCCTGTAAACCACTGCTGCACAGAACTGAAATAGTTCTGCTGTTTTTGAAGAGTGCTTCTGTGCTTCTTTATTTGTCCTAGGGCTATAGAGTCACCCAAATGTCACCAGCACACATGGCCAGATGTAGCTTAGTGATTTGTCTATCCTTTCCACTGCCACCAGAACAGAAGCCCCGGTTTTGCTGTGCTGGCAAACCGGAGAGCAGAGCTGGTGCTTTCTATCATATCCCCTGGCATGTCTCTTTAGCAGGCAGGTAACATGTTTTATTGCCTGCCCATAGACGTGACTCCGAGATTCACTCAGCTGTGCCTTTATGAACAAACTGCTCTCTCAAATGAGCAGGATGTGCCAGCTTTTCTGGCAGAATTCTTTATGAGCATTTGTTTTTTATTTCTTCTCCCTTTCTTTCTAAAAAAAAAAAAAAAAGAAAAGAAAAGAAAAGAAATTAAAAAAAAAGCACAAGCAATATCAGAAGTAGTGTTATATAAAGGAAATTGCCTACACTTGGGACTCAGGCAGACCAGGATTTATATCCAGGCTCTGCTTCTCATTAGCTGTTTCACCTTGGGGAAATGGCTCAATCTTTCTGGCCTCAATTTCCTTGTCTGTAAAATGGACAAGTAATATCTACCATGTGTCTGCCAGAATTTTAAGCATTTACATGACAACCCCCCAAGGTAGGTAATGTTATCCTCTCCTCATCTGTAAGAGACCCAGAATGATAGAATGACTTTTCCAAAGTCTCACAGCTAAATGGCAGAACCTGGACTCAAACACAGGTGGTCTGGCTGCAGAGCCCACACTCTAAGCCTCAGTACTTCTCTAGCTCCGTCTTGAGGCTGTGTCAGGACTAATTTCCAAGTAATGTGTCTGGAGCTGAGGGTGCTCGTTCTACAAGCACTGTCTTCTCCACCTAATTCTCTTTCTTCTTGCTCTGTGTCTAACAGAAATAGAAAAATTCCCTCCATTCACTGAGTACTTCTGAGCGCTGGCACTACACTATGATTTGCTTTCATTATCTCATTTGAATGTCGCCACTTTCCCTTTTTAATACTGTTCCAATTATATAAATGTGGGGACAACAGAAAGAACAGCCTTTGTGAGGTCATGAACTCCCAATCAGGGGAATGGACCCAAAAAGAACAAGGTGGCCGCTTGTCAGGGCTGTAGGAGTGATTCTGGCACTGGCTCTTTAGAGCATCTCCTAGATTCCATAATGTTCTTCAGTGCTTGGTCTGGCTGTGAACAGCTCCCGGATTTTGCCAAAGTTGAACAGGGGAAGGGGAGGGAGCCTCTTGAGCTAATTCCAGAGTTTCGTTTTCTTTAGAAATCATACATTGACCCCGAGTGAGCCGCAGAGAGCAGCTAAGTGGTTTCTGACTGTGGCTGGAACCTATGTGATTGACAGTCAGGGTTATATGTGGTTCACATCTTCCCAGGTTCTAGTCTAGATTTTGCAGTTAGTTGGGAAATCCTTTAGCCTCTGTGTACCTTTTGTTCAAAAGAAATAATAACTTAAAGAGTTGTTGTGTCTCTAAAATTATACATTTAAGTTGAAAGCATCATGCCAATGAGAACTGTTAACATATATTGTACCTCCTCCTGACGACAACTTCAATCTATAATTTGAGTCAGGGACAAACGCTTTCTCTTTTAGGGTTAGAGGACAGGAGTAGCAGTGCCTGAAAATGAGAGGAATAAAGCCAACCCATCATTTTTAGATTAGAGAGCCTCCAAGCCTAAAGCAGATTTACCTCTACTGGGCAAGAAGAGAAAGAATGGAGAACTCACCTTTGTTCCCTTGCAAATAAGGGGAAAAGGGAAAGCTGATGGATCACACATTGCTTACTGGCTAATGTCAAATCATCGTTGAGGAGTAAGGAAACGCAGATGACAAGCTATTTGCTAGGCATAGAGAGGTACAGCTTGTACAGAACTGGCAAATACATGATATAGTAGGTTGGATTCCTGGGATCAGACTCCAGGGCAGAGATCTGAATGTAGAAAGTTTATTGGGCTTGCCTCAGGATCAACACCTGTAAAAGAGTAAGAGAAGTGAGATTAAATCAGGGGAGGAGTTGAACTGCAATGCAGTCATAACAGAGGCATCAACTGATCCCAAAGGGAGCTCTGGAGGTAGGATAGCCCTTCAGATAACCTTCCTTGAGTCAAAGGAAGCTGGCCTTACTGCCCTCTACAGAATCAACTGTGGACTGCCCCTGGGTAAGGCAGCTCTCTTGGGCTGGGGCCATTCCTGGAGAAGGACTCAACAGAGAACTGTCAGCAGCCAACATCAACAGTCCCTGCAGCTGGAAAAATGAGTGCCTGGGTCCCAGAGGGCTTATCTGGGCAGCACATTCCAGCATCCACTACACATGGAAAGCAGACTGCCATTCTTAACTTATATCCCACCGCAAAATCACTAATCGAAATAGCTCTCTTTAGCACTGTGTTCAGATGAAGTCTCAGAATTTTGTCAAATGCCGTGCTCTGTCTATATATAATCATTACCAATCAGTTGGGATTGGTGCATGAGAAGGAACCCATTTGCTTCCTTTGACCTCTACATCTGCAGGAGACATTTTTGATGGTGTAAGAATAAGTCTCCAGTGTTATGCTTTCTCTTTCAGGATCGAACAATTGACAGACTTTTCTTGACATGCCTAGTGGAAAATGTGATTTTCTTATATTTTTCCTTATTATCCCTTCCGATCACATCCCATTTAGGCTCTGAATTGTTTTCTCTTTACCCTACTAAGTGCAGTTTCCCCATGATTTATTTCCTTTTTTTGTTTTGTAACCACGTTCTCTCTCATTATCTCATCAGTTCTTATCGTTTCAACTATCAGCCCACCTCAGACATCCCTTCTTCACCCAGTTTAATATTACCCATCACCTGCCAAAGTTGATCATCTGATTAGCCCCTCTGGCCTTTATAACAATAATAACAACATCCATGTTTAGCCAAAGAATAAATGGAAGCTTAGTGAAATACAGTGGTCTTTGAAAATGAAACATCTGGCAAAAGACAAGCTGGCCTTTATCTTGATTCATTAGCTCTCAAAGTCTGTGTTCTTTCTTCTGTATTTTGAGATATTTGTTGGGATGATCTCTTGATGACTGCATGTTCTCCTTATTGTGTCTTGCCTGGCTGAGAACTCTACAAACTTCAGTTGTTAATCCCGTAGGTCAGGGAACCCCAACCCCCGGGCCATGGACTAGTATCAGTGCATGGCCTGTTAGGAACCAGCAGGAGGTGAACAGCTGGCAAGCGAGTGAAGCTTCATTTGTATTTGCGGCTGTTCCCCAGCTCTAGCATCACCGCCTCAGCTCTATCTCAGGTCATCAGGCATTAGATTCTCATAGGAGCACTGGTTCCTGGTGTCAACGGGTTGGAGATCGCTGCTGTAGGTCATTATGAATCACTGCAGAGCTCTGGGAGCTGCCTGACCCCACTAGGCAGATTGGAAAACCTTCTGCTTTCCCTGAACAGGGTAATTACAGATTGCTGGGTGCAGCCCATCCCTTGGGCCTACCAGCTATCCATTCATTTGATTCTGGAGATGCTCCAATGGTGAGGAGCTTTTGAGATCACAAACTCACTGTCAGGGTTGATGGGATGGGACTGACACTGGAGCCAACTAATGGACTTATTATGGTTCATGATGAATAAGACTTTGGTCAGTCCAGCTGGCTAGTCACCAAAAGTCTAGCAGCATCATTGAGGACCCACCTGAGCCTCTGTTTTGAATGTTTGTGCTTTGATCTGTCATCCTTTTTCTTCAAGGAAAATGCATTTGGTAAGGAAGTTCTGCTTTTAGCTGAGAACCAGAAAATAAAAACAAAGAGTCAATCAGGCTGTTGTTAAAGACACTTGTTGAGGCTCCTATTCTGTGCCAGACATGGAGCTAAGCCCTTGGGGATGGAACCAGTGTCCCACCCCCTTACCTATGAGATGGAGGCTGGTGATTTTTTAGTGTTAGTGGAAGATGTGAACCCCACAGGCTCCTGATACTGTGAGGCTTTTGAGGTCTTGCAGTTGGTTGATTCTGTCCTCTCTCTTGAGACCAAGACTTTTTCCCCAAAGAGGTATATAATCATCATGATGAGTAGAAAGAGAGGCTAATTTGAGCTCTCACTCCTCTCTAATACAGATTTTCTGTGTGACTTAGTCAGGGCACTTGACTTCTCTGGTCCTCAGTGTTATCTCAGTGTCAATGTAGAAAGTAATCACTATAATGCCTCAAGTGCCTACTGTTGGGGAAGCACTTTGTATAATGCCCTATGCACAGTAGGCACTCTATAAATGATACCACATTTTCCTTCCCCACCGCCAATCATTACTTAGTGAGATCAGTGTAAAAGTATTTACTAGGCATTGATGACCTACACAATCATGAATATTTCCTCAAGGAATTCATTAAATCTATTGTGGAATGATTGAGAGCTGAACAAGTTCTAGGGTATCCATCTGACATGATTTCTCACTGGACCCTAAGAGAAGACAAATTATATACCCAGGACCTCCTACCAGCTCTGACTTGGATAAAACCTTTGCTTATTTTCCAATTCTTTACCTTTCCCCCAAATTTCTTTCCTAGTGTGATGTAGCCAAGATTGCTCTGAAGAACAGGTAGCTGTGGCAAATTGATAAAGAGCCTGTCCATGAGCTGGCCTTATGAAAACAGAATACTCGCTTGACCCTCCAAGACTGAGTCTTCTCACTTATACAGTGGAAGAATACTTTCCTTGCTAATACTGTCTGAGGATTGCATGTGATTATACATGTGAGAGAATGCTATAAAACAAACATGTGATTTGTGGTGATAAATTTTTCTTCTGTGAGTTTTCGTTTATTGGTCTGGCCCCTTCACCAATAGCTCCTAACACAGATTCCCAAATGTTCATGCAGATAGCTTGTCCAATAAGCTGTTTGTGGATATATTTTCTGTGACCCTTCCCAATAGACTTGTTTTAGTAATTTATGTGTGTGTCTTCTTCACTAAAGTCCAAGATACTTGAGAACAAGGTCCAATTTTAATTCCTCTATATCCCCAGTATCTATCATGTTTGAATGAATAAAGGAAGGCAAAAAGAAATGAGCACTATGGATATCTGCTGCTGCTTATCTGCTCTGGGTACGTGAAACCTCATGTAATCTTCACTACAGCCCTATTACATTGATATTATCCCCACTCCCAAGAAAAGTAAATTGAGGCCCAGAGAGATGAAGCTACCTACTCAAGAGCACGCAGTCAGTAACTAGCAGAGTAATATATGACCACCACCGAGCCCTGAACTCCAAAGCTAGTGCTCATCTTCTATACACTCTCCCTCTCTTCTTTTCACATTTTATTGCACAAACAACATTAAAACAATAACAGGAAAAAAATCATTTGCCATCTTACCACTTCTAGCAAGTCAGCTGTTACCATTTTTCCAAACCCCCTACAGTCTCTTTCTTGCACATTTTAATAGCATTATTGACATATATAGTTCACATGCCATAAAATTCATTCTTAAAAATTGTACAATTCAGTGGTTTATAGTATATTCACAGAGTTGTGCAACTATCACTACTACCTAATTTTATTTTATTTTTTACCACTGTCTAGTTTTAGAACCTTTCATTACTCTAGGAAGAAAACCCACACTCATTAGAAGTCACTCTCCATTCCCCCATTTCCCACTCTCAGCCCCTGGCAGCCACTAATCTACTTTCTCTCTCTATGAATTTGCCTATTCTGGACATTTTTATGTAAATGGAATCATATGTTGTCTTTGTGTTTGATATCTTGCACATAGCACAATGTTGTCAAGATTCATCCATGTTTGTCACATGTATCAGTACTTCATTTCCTTTTGTGGCTGAATAGCACACACACAGATACATACACACTGCATTTTGTTCATCCATTTATCATCTGATGGATATTTGGGTTGTTTCTACTTTTAAGTTATTATGAATAATGTTGCTGTGAACATTCATGTACAAGTTTTTGTGTGAATATATATTTTTTAGTTTTTTTTGTGTGTATCTAGGAGTGATATTGCTAGGTCATATCATTTATGATTAACTTTTTCAGGAACTCCCAGTCTGTTTTCAAAAATAGCTGCGCGATTTTACCATCCCGCCAGCAATGTATGTATGAAGTTTCAATATTTTTCATATCTTTTCCAAAACTTTTATTGTCTCTTTTGTTTTAACCATCCTTGTAGGTTTAAAGTGGTATCTTATTGTGGCTTTGATGAGGATTTCCCTAATGACTAATGATGTTCAGCATTTTTACATGTGCTTATTGGCCATTTTTGTATCTTCTTTGGAGAAATGTCTAGTCAAATCCTTTGCCCATTTCTTAATTGGGTTATTTTTCTTTTATTGTTGAGTTATATATACTGGACTGTGTGTGTGTGTGTGTGTGTGTACACACACACACACACACACACACACATATAGTCCAGTATATATATAGTCCAGTATATATATAGTCCAGTAGATATATAGATATCTATATATAGATATATATAGATATCTATATATAGATATATATAGATATCTATATATAGATATATATAGATATCTATATATCTACTCGATACAAGTCATTTATTTGTTGTATGACTTACAAATATTTTCTCCCATTCTTTGAGTTGTCTTTCACTTTCTTGATAATGTTCTTCAAAAAACAAAAGCTTTTATTTCTGATGAATTCCATATTGCCTATTTTCTTTTCTTTTGTCACTTGTGCTTTGGGTATCACATCTAAGTAACCATTACTTAATCCAAAGTCATGAATACTTATTCCTATGTTTTCTTCTAAGAGTTTTATAGTTTCAGTCCTTACATGCAAGTTTATGATTCACTGTGAGTTAATCTTTGTATCTTGTGTAAAGTATGGGACCAACATCATTCTTTTGCATGTGTATACCCAGTGTCCTAGCACCCTATGTTGAAAAAGCTATTTTCCCCTCATTATAATGTCTTGGTACTCTTTTCAAAAATCAGTTGATCATAAATATGAAGGTTTATTTATGGACTCTCATTTCTATTCCATTGGTCATTATGTCTGTCCTGATGCCAGTATCACACTGTTTTGATTTCTGTAGCTTCGTAGTAAGTTTTGAAATTGGGTAGTGTGGGTCTTCCAACTTTGTTCTTATTTTTTCAAGATTGTTTTGAGTATTCTGTGTCTCTCGTATTTGTATATGAATTTTAGGATCCACTTATCAACTTCTAAAAAAAATCAAGGTGGGATTTTGATAGCAAATACATTGAATCTGTAAATCAATATCTAATATTAAGTCTTCCAATCTATAAACATGGGATGTTTTTCCCTTTCTATGTGCTTTATAATATTCAGTATAATACATATACTATATAAAGTCTTGCACTTATAAAGAAGTTTTGTACTTCTTTTTAAAATTTATCCCTAAACATTTTATTCTTTTTGATGCTCTTGTAAATAAAATTATTTTCTTGATTTCATTTTTGGATTGCTCATTACTGGTATATAGAAAACAAGTAATTTTTGTACATTGATCTTGTATCCTGCAACCTTGCTTAACTTGTTTATTAGTTTTAATAGTGTTTTGTGGTTTCATTAGGATTTCCTACATACAAGATCTTGTCATTTATTAGTAGAGATAGTTTTATTTCTTCCTTTCTCTAGCTGGATACTATTTTTTTTTCCTTTTTCTTATCTAATTTCTCTGGTTACAGCCTCTAGTACAATGTTGAATAGAAATGGTAAGAGCAGACACTTTGTCTTGCTTCGAATGTTAAGGGAAAATCTTTCAGTCTTTCACCATTAACTACCATGTTAGCTAGCGGTTTTCAAAGATGGCCTTTATCAAGTTGAGGATTTCTTGTATTCATAGTTTGTCAAGTACTTTTGTCATGAAAGGTGTTGGATTTTGTCAAATGTTTTTCTGGGTCTATTGACAGGATCATGAGGTTTTCTCCATTCTCTTAATGTGATGATTATACTGATTGATATGTGTATGTTAAACTAATCTTGCATTCCTGGGGAAAGTTCTGCTTTATCATGGTGTATAATCCTTTTTATATACATTGGATTAAGTTCAATAGTATTTTGTTGAGAATTTTTCTGTTTAAATTCATAGGGGTTATTGATCTGTGCTTTTGTGGGAGGCGGTTGTTATCATTTGTTTGTTTGTTTGTTTTTCTGGTAGTATCTTTGACTATTTTTGGTGTTAGGGTAATGCTGGACTCATAAAATGAGTTGGAAAGGGTTCCCTCCACTTTTATGTTTTGCAAGAGTTTGTGAAGGATTTATTGTTAATCTTGCCTCTTTTTGGAAAAACTTAAACATGTTGTGATGGGGTCAAAGCTTACGACAGCTCACAGTTATACTTTATCATGTGCTCGTGTTGGATAAATTTGTGAACACAAAAAATTGACATTGGATTGAAGCCTGAAATTTTCCCTACAAGTAGGACAGTGAATCTCCTTCCATTATTCCAGGCAACACACTTAATACTGGGAATCTGGGGTAGACAGAGAGACATGGTTCCTGACCTTTTTTAAAGTTTTAAACAGTTCAGTACAAATGTCTGAATGAACATGTCATTGAAGCAAAACTTTTCTTCTCTAAAACAGATAATAGATTGCTCTCTTGACCACATGCTGGAAAAGACCAGTTCTTACACTATATCACCTTCCATAAACCCTCCCTTGTCCTCGTAGAAAAGCAAATAATTTACAAGTATTAATAGCTCAGCATCTAGGTTAACAAAATAGTTGAGTGTTAGTTTTTGTTCCTTTTTAATGTGTAGAATGAAGAAAGATTATTTCTGACTGAAATTGCTTAGAACAAAAGACAAGAGTCTGAGATGGCAACTTGAAATGTAGCACTTTCACTACACTGCAATATAGATAAAGATGATGTTCAACCCCTGAACTTTCTTAAAAGAGGGAGCACCCAGTCCAGTGGCGGATATCAAGCGCTAAGCAGTTACTAACAAGCGTGATCATGGTCATAACATGGGCATAAAAGGCCACAGAAATGTGAAGGGAGAGATTTCAGGGACAAACAGTATCGGAAGAAATATAGTCCTTATGGAAGCTTGAAAGATGCATAGGAATTTGCCTAGTGGGCCTGTGGGACAGAGCCATTCAGGCCCGAGCAGAACCAGGAGGTCAGTGAGAGCAGTCTAGTGGCACATTCAGAGTCATTCACAAGGGCTCAAAGGAACGGTGCTGAAAGATGATTTAGAGAGATCCCAGGCTGATCTTAAAGGGCTTATGTGCTTTTCGAAGGAGTCTGACTTTATCCTGGAACAATAAAAATTTTCATTTTTAGGGCATTTTTCCTAAACAGTAGTCCAATGCTATTAGAGAGGCAGAACTGAAACAAGATTTAGTAACAAAGTTCAGGTCTAGACCTTGAAAAATTATCCCCAAATGGTCTGTTGGGGTCTTGTCATTGAGTATTCCCCAACCCTTGGATCCTGTCTACCCTTCCATGGCCCTAGAAGGGCCCTCCCAGCTCACTAGAAGGTCAAACTCAAAAATGATGAACTCTGGTCCTGACTCTCATTTCTAAGCTACAGTGGATAATACTGAATTTCCGTTGCTCATTGGTGAAATAGGAACATCAATGTCTATTTCCTAGGGTTGTGACAGTGAAATGAAGTGAAATTTTTGAAGGTTTTCCAAAAATCTTCAAAAATGTTCACTGAAAATTTCCAGTCCATTATGGAAATAAGACCTTCAGCGTTGGGAGTGACATAGACCTGAGTTTGAATCCCACCCCCCTCTCCCCGCTCCCTCACACACACCCTATGTCTGCTTTACCCTGGTCAATTATTTAATCCTCAGAGCCTCAGATTTTTCATCTGTGAAATAAAAATGATCATAATACCTCTTTTGAGGTTTTTGTGAGAAAGAAGTGTAATGATCCCTGTGACATCCCCAGGTATATTCAAGGTATTGAAAATTGCCTTTTGAATCTGAAAGTGAATGAGGAAGCTCTACTTTTCCACTAACATAGGAGCTTCTAGAAGGCAGGGCATACAACCCCCTCATCTCTCTGTGTGTGGAGGATGTAAGGATACTCAAATGTTTCTGCACTTGAATTTACTTCTACCTCTCAATCCTTTACTCATTCTAGGTTTTTGTCCAATTAAAAAAAAAGGAATGTTACAAATATAAACAAATCAATAAAGAAAAAAAGATTTTAAATCATCTAATTTTATATGTTTATCTTGCTGAGTGTGCCAAGCAGGTATTAATTTGGGGCTTCTCCAAGGGAGCGCACAAGGCCCACAGCTCCTGCTTCCAGTGACCCAGCATGGCTGCCCCAGTTTCTCCAGCTGAAAGACAGAGCAGTATCTCTTGTGCATTGGGGACTTAGAAAGTTTAAACTGGGAGAGATGTGCCCTTAATGATGTTATACACCCGGGGGCCTTTTGAGAAGAGAGTTTCAGGAAGGTTAAGTGGTACAGGAGGCACGGGAGCCACATGCCAGGGGTCAAGGGCGTGGAGAGATGGGAATTATACTTTCAAATGTGTCTGAGGGAGGGCACATGTGATTGTAGCGACCCTACAAGCAGGTTTAGTATGGTCTGTACCCCAGACTCACTTCCATCTCTAGTCCAGGTCCCATACTTGGGATCTACCGCTTCTTCTGTTCCTACACAAGTGGGGAAGGGGTAAGCTAAGGAACGCAATAAAGCCTAGAACCAAGCCCTAGAGCAGTGGTATCCACCTTGCTGAGTATCCTACCAGTGTCACTTACTTAATGCCAGGCTCTAGGAATGAGACAGAGCTCTCCGCTAGAGCTGCTCACCCTGGGGAGACAGCCACGGAGGGATGAAGGAAAGTCTTCAGGGACCCTTTGGGTGCTGCCGTGACTCTGACAGGGGAGTGGGAAGGTTAGCAAAAGCTGCAGGAAAGGAAGGGATATTTGATGCACATCTTGAAGATTGAGAAAGAGTTCACCAGATAGAAGGAAGCAAAGGGTATTTCTTACAGAGGGAAAAATTTGCTCAAAGGTTCCAAGACCTGGAAGCTCCTGAGTCCTGGAAAAATGGGGAGAAATTCAATGGAGCAGGAACAATGAGTGAGAGACAGGCATGGGAGAGGTAGGAGAGATGTCAGGTGGGAAGACAGGTTCCAGTCTGGTTAGGAAGGGCCCTTAAGGCCAGGCTATAAGGAACGTGGACTTGATACCTTTAGTGATGGTGGTGGTGGGGGGACGGGGGCAAGATAGAGACCAAGTAAGGTTTGCCTGAAATAGGGTTAAATTAATTTACCAAGTAATCATCTATGGAGCACTTCTAAGTACTCCCAGCCAGCTGAGCTCTGGGGAATCAATAGTACAGAAGCAGATTTGACCCTCAGGAAGCTTACACTCCAAGGTCCCCTGCCTGCATTTTGTCCTTAGCACCATCTCATCTGCTGTCCTTCTGAGATGTTACACTCTCTAAGGTCTTCTACCTGGAGCACTCATTCTAAGATCTTCTGGGAAGAAGGCGGTTAGGAAACAGCTGTGAAAATGAACCTATTGGCTTTTGGGGGGATTCTCTGAGATAGTCAGAATAGAAATCCTCCAGAAGTGGCACCTAGAAAGGGAGTCCCTAATATGGGAGACTTTCCGCTTGGAGGGACCATCCTCCCTGGCCCTTATGCCAAAGTCTGAGGGCACTTAAAGGGCTGAACCACAGATGTGTGCCTGTGTGTCTGGGAACTCCAAGGGTGTAGACACGTATGAACATGTGCACTCTGCAGGCATGTGCATCTGGGCCCTATATGCGCATGTTAGATGCATCCATGCCCCTGCACCCCACGTGCTTGCTGGGTCTATTTGTTTCTATATGAATGCAGAACCCCTGTCTCACCTTGAAAACAATCCTTTTGTTTGTGATTTCCTGATGGTGACAGTGTTAGTGAGCCCGCCTGTCACTTGTACACAGACACACATACCTGACACCATTCAGGAGCCGCCGACTCTGAGAATTCCTGAGAGACTGCCATGGGCCAATTGAGTGGTTTACTAATGGGCTCACTTCCTTCCTTGGAGAAATGGTTCAGGAAACATTTCTGGAAATGAAATTTCAGTATCTGTTTAACTTTGATAAAATACAACAAAGATAGGGTGGCAAGGATTTGGGGACTTCCTCTGACTTTGTTCAGGGGGAAAGCTCCTCCAGTGTCTGGAGTCTGGAACAGAACCTTTCCATTAGGTTCTTGAGAGCTTTCAAACAAGCCACTGTCTTCGGTCCTAAGCCTTTAATCAAAATGCTGACAATAAGGCCAACTGCCCTGAAGGGTGCATCTCTGCAGGTGGCAGAGAATAATGTAGTGGACAGTCCTGAGTCAATTTTTCCAGCGAGTCTCCTTTTCCAGGTGGAGACAAGCACTTATAACGTCGTGTTTCTAGTCTCAATCATCTGTCTTCACCAACTCCACTTTCTCTGTGAATGGGTTGCTGTCCTCTTAGACACCACTAGATCCTAAATCCTCCAGCCTCAAATCCTCATTGGAACAAAATGGGAACGTGAATAGTCAAATGACATCAATATCTACTGCTTTCCATCTATCACACAGTCACTCACACTGCCTCTCAAATCTGCTTTCTTTTCTCTGAATGCATTTGAGAAACCAAGAGGATCTTATTTGTATTACGCTGTTTCAGGCAGAATTCGTTTTTCCCTTTTACTTTGTGGAGAGGAGCTGCAAGACAATGAGCTGGAATCTCAGCTGGAAGGCAGCCTTGGGGGTCCTCTTGTCAGTAACGCATTCAGTTTGCCCTGTGCCTTCACCTTAGGCCTCGACATGCTCTTTTCAGGTTGCATTTCTGGACTGGCATGGCAAGAACTGGAGCCCACCCAAGAAATGCAACGCAGACTCCAAGAGCCAAAGCTAAAGGTGCCTTTGGAGTTTCTTCATCTGCACCCCAATTTTCCAGATGAGAAAACCAAGGCTCAGAGAGGCTTCCTCCGTTACTCCAAGTTGGCTTCCCAGGGGCAAGCCCAGAGTTCAAGTCCTCTGACTCTAATTCAACACTTTGCTTCTCTGACCCTAACTAAGGACCGTACAGAAGGAGCATACCCACACCATTTTCAAAAGAGTTTCTCTCAGTGTTGAAACAAATAGATCTGACAGCATGATAAAAAGCCAAAGCTTTGGAGTCACCAAGATCTGGGTCCAAACCTCATCTTTACATTGACTAGCTGTTTGTCAAAGGGCTAGTTCTCTTCCCTTCTTTGTGCCTTGGTACCCTCATCTGTAAAACAGAGATCACCATCCTACCCCTCTCATAGGGCTATTGTAAAGATTCGTTGGAATCACCTATTTAAAATCCATAGTAGTGTCCCTGGCCCACAGTATTATCAACAAATGTTAGTGCCCCCTGCATCAGGAAGCTGACAAATTCAATTAACCAGAACTGCTGCCCCCTCCCCCCATTTCCTAAGCTTCCCCATTCACAGAATCATAAATCTTGGGTAGGAAAGGGCATCCATTAATCATCTGGCGCAGCCCCTGGTTAGCAGAGCTCTCACTGTATTTGGCTCAGTGTTGTCCCCAGCCTTTGCTGGCTCAGCCTGCCTTACTGTAAGCAGAAGAATTCCTACCAGCACAGCCAAAAAAAGGGGGGGGGGGGAGAGGGGAACGATGCTGTCGGTGGATTCCACAGAAAAGCTAATATTAGCTGGGCAGGAGGATGGGGGAATGTAGCTATATTTAGAATCTATGTCTTCAGCCCTTTCCTGAAGAAGCAGAAGTTGGGGGAATGGAGCAGAGACATGTTTGCAGCCAGCTGACCCTGCAAGGCAGACAGAGCAGCTGGGCTGGTTCTCCTTTCCTCACATTGGTTGGCTTCCTCTCTCCTCAGGCATTGAGGGAGCAGGAAAGAAGACCTGTGGGGAGGGAGGAAGACCCCACAGCTACAAGGGGTTTGAGAGGCCTGCAAGGATTCCTATCACACCAGAGTGAATGGAACAGGGCCATTGGGCAAGCCAGAGGGACAGAATCTGTAACCTACTCTAAGATGGTGTCAACATAGGGATTTTTCTGGCCTGATCCTCCTAGAGATGCCTAAGATTGAAGCTTAGGAGTCACAGGGCACTGGGCCTATGCCAGAAGAGAGATACGTAAACCTTGTCTCTGATCCATCCCTAGCAGTGACCTTTTGCACATCCTCCTTCTCACAGAGTATCTGCTCTCCCTTCTTCTACTTGATAAATTCACATAGGGGCCTTTCACCAGTCTTTCTCTGTGAACACTTCCTGCTTCTCAGAAGACGTGCTAATCCTTGCAGCACTTCTGTGAGAATTAGGAAAAGACGCCTCTCCTCCAGGCAGACACAGCCCTGCACAGGGTGCACAGCTGGGCCAGCAGAGTGTGAGCCAGGTTTCAGGTCTTATTCACTCCATGGTGGGTCCCCTTGTGCGGGATTCAATCTGACAACCACACCTGGCTGCCCTGATACTCTTCCTACACATAGGTACTGTGTCTCCACACATCCTCACCCCAATGTTCTGTGTGTCCAAATGAAGGCCACAGCAGGAAACTCAAGCCTTGGAAGCTAAATGCAATTGCCCATGGCTTGAGGCTCAAACTAAATTCTTGTATAGCAGAATGATTCCCAGCAAGGAGCTTTTCCAAACTGGGCCTTAGCTTTCCCATTCTTAAAAATGAGGCAGGTGATCCAGATGATCTCTAGGGCCTCTTTCAGGTTTACAGTCTATTTATTTGCTTATTTTTAGGTGGCATAGTGAAGATATAGTCAGAAAAGCATGTGTGCTCTATGCTTCTCCCAGATTAAACCCACATGATCCAAAGAGAAATAGAAGTTATTTTTTATTTATTTATGGCCTGCCTTTCTTCACATTTGTTCCCCTCTGCTGGAGTGTGAGGCTAGACCAGAAGGCCTGTCTGTGCAGGATACTAAGGATTACCAGTCACCCAGAGAGAACCAGCATTGAATCTTATTTGCCCTTGGGCTGAGTCAGCAGCTATGGCCTCAGATGGGGCTCAAAGTTTCACCCAATGAGCCTTCGGAAACTTTACAAGTATACAGTCTGTTTGATGCAGATTTTCTAGCATCATATCACCGTCTTGAAATGGTTACCAGGCTGCATTTTCTATCTTCCTTTTTCCATTTTGGAGAGACGGGCAAGAATAAGGGAAGACTTAGTGGTTGGAGTCAGGGGCAGAGGAAAATTGGAAAACCCAGGTTGTGTGTACCTGCCTGGCAGAGCTGTGTTTCTCTCAATTGGTTTGCATGTTTGCTAGCCGTGGGACATCAGTGTCTTCCCCACCTGCAGAGTGCAAAGCCCATTGCGGGTGCTGGGCACAGATGCATGCTTGCCCCACTTTGCCTGCAGGCACTTTGTGCTCATAAATAACTTGAGAGCATCAGAAATTTCCAGGTGAAATGTTTGCATGTGAAGCAGAGGCATAAAGAAATGTTGAAGGATTAAAACACACACACACACACACACACACACACACACACACACCACTCACATAAACTTAGCACCTTGAGACTTCTTTCAGTATTATTTGTTCTTGCACATAGATTATAACTTGGCAATTTTTAGAATCAGAGAACATCAGGGCTGGAAAGAATGTATGAGATTTCACTCTTTTATTGGCCACAAAAGCTTGTCTTCAAAGGAACTTTTATAGGGACCCAAAATGTCTAAAGTAGAGGAAAGCAGGACAGTTCTGGATAAAGTGGAGAAGAATGGGAGGGGAGAACTTAGGATTCCCTCAAATACAGTTTCAAAGCCACTGAGCTCTTCTTCCAGCTCCCTCAAGGGAGCTGAGGCCCAGAGAAAAGTATCCTGGCCACGGTCAAATAGCAAGGATGTGCCTGGACCTAGAGGGGAACTCAAGCCAAATGATGGCAGAGGTCTTTTCACAGCTGAACGGAGTTGATGACACTGCTTTCCTCAGTGATCCAAAGCCAGCCGTCTTTCTACTACATCAGGCTACCACTATTAATGGTCTTTCTTTCTTTCCTTTTTTCTTTTTTCTTTTTCTTTTCTCTTCTTTTTCTTTTCTTTCTTTCTTTCTTTCTTTCTTTCTTTCTTTCTTTTTTCTTTCTTTCTTTCTTTCTTTTTTTTTCTTTCTTCTTTCTTCTTCTTTTTTCTTCTTTCTTCCTTCCCTTCCCTTCCCTTCCCTTCCCTTCCTTCCCTTCCCTTCCCTTCCCTTCCCTTCCCTTCCCTTCCTTTTCATAGCAGAATCATCACATGCCAGAGCTGGCAGTGCCAGCTCAGTGGTTTTCAATCTCTCTTCTGCCCGGTTTCAGTGGAGAATGGGTGGGAAGGAGCCTGGGATGATGGGTGACCTGGTGAGCCCTGTCCTCCCCTTTACTAGACTAGCTCCCCTCTTATCTGTTTTCCAAAGATTTCAGGTGCAAAAATATAAAGAGATGGGAAGAGCTACTTTAAACAAGGAAACATCCTGAGAAACTCATTAAGTACAGACTTCCTCAGATGAGGAAATCAGTGACCTGATTTAGCTGACTCCATGGAAAGATGCTGAACTTTCTAAGGAAACAGAATAAAGGAGCAAATCTGAGTATCTTAAATCTGCATTTTTCTTCTCAGCCTCAGCTAACCTGACAGAGCAAAATTCCTGATACCTCCAGTAAAAGACCCTCACATGGATTTGGGAGCAAATCCGATACATTGCTAATGGGAGACCTTCTACCTTTTTGCCCTTTGTCCTTAGACCTCATCACTAAGCTAAGTGTTTATATTAGACCAATAAGTTTCAGGCACTTATGACCTCAGGTGGCTATTCTACAGTTAGAGCCTCCCTTCTAGCAACACCACCCCCATTTACCACCCCATGGCCACTTCAGTCTCTCAGACCCTTCAGCATTTCTCTCCTCACAATTGGGTGCTCTTGAAGAATGTTGAAGATTGCTGATGCTGTGGAGGGAGGGAGCCAGGGAGCTTTCTTCCCTTCAATTGGAGCAAGCAGAGCTGTGTAAACCCCTGGCTCTGTTAGCCTGCTGCCCCTGGAGAGCAAAGCTCTGCTCAGTCTTCAGATCTTCGCAGGGGTCTCTTTAACCTATTGTTTGCAAGGTTTGTTCCAGGCATTAAATCTAATAAGCTCATGCCTGACGGTTTGATCCTGAGGTTCTTTGAGGAGTTTAGGGCCTTTACTGTGCATTAACAAGATGCTACTGACAAGGCTTTGGGAACTTTCATCGGCCTCAGGAGCCCAGGCTTTCAGAAACGGCTTGGCTTGCTGGAGACAGCAGTGGCTTTGCATGACACATGCTCACGGTCCAGTCCCAGCTTTGCCCTTTGCTAGCTGGGTGACTTGACCTCCCCAAGCTGCCATTTCTTCTTCTTAAAAATGAAGAGTATACCAAATAGGATTGTTTTGAGAAGTAATTAAAATAATGTTAGGAAAGTGGCTGACCCATAATGAGAAACCAATAAATAGTCTTTCCTCATATCCAAGGGAAGCCCAAGGCTCAAACCCATGTATTCAACACAAACCAGAGCTCAGCATCTTCTACCTAAGAGTCCTGATAGGTTACTCTCCAGGGGGCAGGGGGAGAGCATTTACCATATGTGTTCATTTAAAGACACACATAATTCAGCATTTTAACATCTCTGAAACTGGGCTGCATTTCTCATGTCATAGGTGGGAGTTTTCCCCTTTTTTTCAGTGGCTCATAAAATAATGACGTATCTTACAAATGATGCAGTTGAAACTGAAGGCATTTTCAATTTGATGAAATTTGCTGCTAAGCACTCATATGTGTCAGGTACTGTTCTAGACCCCTTCACATCGGTTGTTCAATCTATGCAGCAATTATGCAAGGTGGGAATTGATAGCTCCGTTTTACAGATGGGGAACTGATGCCCTGAGAAGTCAAAGGGAGCTGGCTAGGACACAAATTTATTAAATGGTATAAGCAGTATGTTGAAGTGAGGTCTGCCTGACTCCAAGGTCTGTACTCTTTGGGGCGGGTATGTGGAGAGGGAAAGCTCATTTCCTTTTGCTTCTTAGGACCATCCTTGAGTGGATCCATGTCCAGAGCCTGCAGGTGCATCATTTTAGCAAACAAAATCACATGCATTTACAGGGCATCTGTTATGTACTAGGTGTATCCTGGGCATTGGAGGTTCAATGATAAACAAGACTTATGTAGAGCTTGAAGTGCAAGGAACCCAAGCAGCTACAACCCGTTTAATATGGTTTTAATAGGACCCTATGGAATGCCGTGGGGACATGTAGGAGGAGCCCTTTCCCTAGGCTAAAGGGGCCAGGGAAAATTCGCAAGAAAAAGTGACTTGATTTGAAAGTTAGCCCAGCAAAGTGGTTTAGGGGTGGTGGAGGTCATGCTCCAGACAGGGAAGGTTATGTAAGAAGAAGCTAGAGAGTCTGTGGACAGCTGGAGGAAATGAAAGATCTAAATCTGCTCTATCCGCTATGGTAGCCAATAGGCCACATAGAGCTATTGAGCACTTGAAATGTAGCTAATCCAATTTGCTATGTATTGTAAGTGTAAAATATACACTGGATCTCAGAGACTTAGTATGAAAAAAGAATGTAAAATATCCCATTAATAACTTTCCTATATTGATTCAGGTGTTAAAATTATAATGTTTTAGATAAATAAAATATAAATAAAATAAGTACAATATATTGTTAAAATGAATGTCACTCATTTATTTTTTTTTTTTTAAGTGTGGCTACTAAAAAGTTTAAAATCACATATGTGGCCTGCATTTGTGGCTCAAATTATATCCGCACACAACACACCAGGAAATGGGAAGCTACTGAAGAGTTGTGACCTGGGCAAAATAAAGCTAGGAGATCAATAAGGAAGTTGCAGAATTTTAGTACATTTGCTATATTAACTCATTTAATCCTCAGAACAACTGGTGGCGGGGGGCAGGGTTAATCCAGGTGTACTGCCAAAGAGACTGAATGACTTAATCAGGGATACCCCACATGGCCCTACCCTGTACAGGGCCCTCTATAAGCAGTTCAGAGCCCACAGCCCAACATTGCCAGGGGCATAGCAAGTACCCATGTCTTCTCAGTCCAGCTTGACACCCTTTCCCCTTTCCGTTCTCTATATCGCTTCTCTGGCTGTCAGCCTGAGGATGACCATGCAGCTCAGAACACAGATCTGCGTCCCTAAGATTAAGTTTCCTTTACAGATGCTTCCCCATGTCCTTTAATCCAAGCAGTTAGTCAAGATGTGATACCTGGCAATTACTCCCCCTATAAATGAGCTTTAATACCTGGCTATGTCCCCAGCTTCATTATTGGTTGTTTAGGTCATAACTTTTTTTCAGAAAAAGTACTTTTTGGAAGAATATGGAACACTCCTGAACATCCATCACCACTTCTAGAAAAATTGTCCTGTACCCACTGCCCACCCCCTTAGCATGAAAACCCATTCTCCTTTAGCACCACAACCTGTTCACCAAAAGCCACAGGATTGAGAGGTAGCTAAACAGAAACATAAGAGTGGTTCCTAACTCCCCAAAGGACAATAGTGAAAAAGCAAAGCCCTTCCCAAATTCATCCCCGTCCCCTGAGGCAACCACATTTAATACTTTTGTTTTTAGTTCTTCTGGTGGTTGCTTCCATGTCATTAAATATTATTTGCTTAAAATGCTCCAAAGTGATGTGTCAGCTTTACATAGTGTCTATTGCCTTCCTACTGGGTTAGGTGAAAGCTTGGTTCACTGACACTCTGCCTCTCACACCTCTTCCCCAGGTGCATTTGCAATTAGAAGTCAATATAGATCACATTTTCAGTTCTTCCTTTGCTTACTTTTATAACTCTAAATAATACTCTTAATGAGAATAGTGTTGCAGGGTCAGTTCTTCTCTTGGATGCATCTCTCCAAATCTTCTCTTCTAGCTTTCTGAAGAAAGGCTCCTATATAGAAAGAATTGTTATATAGTACCTGAGAGGTGCTTGTTGCTGTCGTTAATTCTTCATCATACTTTATATTGTAGGTAGTGACGTGGGAATCAAAAATCGCATTTCTAGCTTTCTGGAAGAGCCTTACTCCCAAAGCTATCAGGATAGTAGTAGCTGAAGGGTTGTTGGATAGCACTGGATCATGTCTTGCCAAGTTTGGGGTTTTGATTACAAAACCTTACTCATCTCCTTTACTAAAAAAAAAAAAAAAAATTCTTCCCCAGAACCTTAGAGGTCTTCTGGCTTAATTCACGACTCATCAGACCTTTAACTGGAACCTGAGAGTACTTATCTTTCGAAGAACCAAGGTATAGGTGTATTAATTAAATATAATCAAGTTAATAGGCTACTTAGAGAAAGAGCAAAGCCTAGAAACCCAGATCTTCCAAATGTGGTACAGGATATATCACCTTTCCCTCATTATACTGCTTGTAAACCTGGGACTCCAGAGCTATCTATGTGTCACAGAAGGGGCTAAGGGTGAAACTCAGAGTTGGTTGAAGTTAACTTTCTACCTAGGCCTGGAGTTAACAAGGGTTATAATAATCAAGTTGAAATAGCAAGGAAATGTTAGTAATAATGGCATTCATTGTTTTGTATTTTGTGTATATGTATGTGTGGGAGAGGGGTGTAAAATCATTACACATTAAGCCAGGCTTAATGCTAAGCTTAGTGTAAATGAAATATTTGTCTTAATTTTTTTAGAAAATAAAAAAAAATTCCTTCATTAGCTACCTACAGTTTATAGGACACTCTGCTGAACACTGAGGATATAGGAACATTCAAAATATTCACATATTTAATAAAATTTTAATAATGCCAAGTGCAATGTAGGGCTCGAAAATACAGTGATAACTCTATTCCTGCCTTCAAGGAGTGCACCATCTCTTCCGAGCTGGGCAGACATGGACATTAGGAGACAAAAACTATACCAGGTACACTAAGCTAAGAATGAACTTGAGAGTCAGGCAAAGTCATCTTAAGCTGGGTGACTTTGTGCAAGTCATGACCTTTTATGTAACTCATGTTCTCTTTTGTGTTATGGTAATACCTGCTTGATATAGTAAGTAATATAAGGACAAAGTGAGAGTAAAAGATATAATTATGTAAAAACCCCAGCTCAATGCCTTGTAAATACTGGACTGTTCATAAGTTAGGCCCTCTTTTTCTTCCCAGCCCCTAGATCCAAGACCTGCTAGAGGAGTTTAGAGGAAGAGGTGCATTTGTCCATGCTAGAAGGTGGAAGCATCCAGAGGGGCTGTCATTGAGCTGAACCTTGCAGAGTGAGAAAGAGGAGGAAGAATCCAGGGAATGGGGCAGGGCTGGGCCAACATGTGGCAAAACAATGCCTATGACATGCTGAGAGGAAAAAGTAGCTCTTCTTAGGACCAAAATCAGAGGCAAACTTAAAAATGTCTCATATTAATTACATTTGTTTTTGTAATGAGTACTAAGAGAAAGACATTGGGGTACTATTGGGACCAAAACACTACCTGATCCCAAGAACCCTTTCTTGAACCTGTGGTATAATGTAATAGTTGTGTCTGGCAAAGGCTTTGCCTTCAGGCTGACCTAACCATGCCTTTGTCTTCACAGCAGGGCGATCGTGGACAGATGACAAAATCACCTTGAGTCTCAAATCCCTCCATCTATATAATATGGAGAATAAAGCAATAGAATATACTCACACTGTTGTTGTGAGTATTAAGTATAACACCTGTGGAACATGTCTAGCATACAATAAGCACTCAATAGATACTAGTTTCTTTATGAAAATCTTTCCCTTGCCTTCCTCCCCAGCGTGTATCACTTCCTGCTGAAATTAAGGCTTCCACCTATCTCCTGAGTAGCCTGTGATTTGGGAAGACAAGACTGTGCCTTAATTATCTCTGTCCCCATGAGTGGGGCAAGGAGGTGGTCACATATAGTTGACTATTGAGTGGAACAGAATGTGCATGCTGGACCTTGTTATAATGCTGTAAAGTGGAATCAGGATAGGTAAAGTCAGTTCACTAGGCCAGGGAACATAGATGCAGGAAAACAACTGGGCTTTGGAGTCTTCAGTCTAAGAATCCCTATTTTGCCATTTACTCTTTGCCTTGATTTTTTCATCTGGAAAATGGGGACAGAAATCATTATCTCCTAGGGTTTACGGGAACCAAGCGAGATAACCTGTGATATCATATTACTTAACTATGAGTTCTCTGTGTGTGCTTGAAGGATGAGTAGATATTTGTCAGGGAGGGAGGTGAGAGAGAAGGTCTCTGGTACATAGTGCACAATAAATATATGTTTGCTTCCCCTTCTGCCTTTCTTGGTCTTGGAGAATTTAGCTACCTAAAGAACTAGAATGACTCATCACAAGTTAATGTCCCCCATGAGGCAATGCCAGGTCACATACCTCCACTCTCTCTGCTCCCAGCCCAGGTAGGAAGGAGCATGGGCAGCATGGATGCCAAGGAGCCTATGCTGGTGCCACTCCAGCATGTTCAGGGCTTGCAGGTGAGCAGCAGACATCTGAAGACTTGGGTTGCACCCAGCTCCATGATTAGACAGCTGGGTGCCTTCGGCAGGGTCCATCGCAGGCTGGACCTGGGTTTCCCCTTTGTAGGATGAGGACATGTGCTCGGCAAACATAGGTTGTCTACCCACTATGTCCCTGGATGTGAATGAACATGTCACTCCATCTCTCCCATAGAGAGGTCATGGTCTCTTATGGATAATATACCAGTAAACAACATTCTGGAATGGTGTGAAATGTGCAAATAAATGCATAGGCATAAGAACCCAGAGGAGCAATTGACTTTACTATCTCTAAAGTCCTTTAGAAAGACAAGAGAAAGCCTTTTTAAGTATAATTCTGTCTTCCTAGTAAACATCCTGAGGCCTCTACCAAAGCGAGTCTCCTCTTGGGAAGGAGCTTTTTCAGCTGGCTGTTTCAGTCTGACCATTCCCCTTCCAGCTTTCTCTCCCTCCAGATCTCAAGATCCTCATTGACCAGAAGGGTGAATAATTTCCTGCAGGTTTTTTATCCTCAAACTGACCTAACTCCATCACAAAGGAGTCTCAGGGCCTCAGTTTCGCCATCATACAAACTCAATACATAGAATAACATTTCCAAACTTACTGTGACAATGAAAATTGTCTTCAAATTCTCTCATTAAATCCTAATAAGTAAAAGAGGCAAAGCAACTTCTGGTTGAAAGGAAGGGAGCTGTTCTCCCTCCTGACTGGCTGGTTCTGAAAACCTGCTCTCTGCTGGGCACTGAATATAGCCTGCTTCCTGCCTGGCTGTCTAGCAGGGTAACTGTCCAGCAAATTATACAGATCATATAAGGGATGCAGAGAGACAGCCTGAGGCTGTAAGGAATTATGGTGGGCTTTCTGGAGGAAGTGATACCTAAAAAGAACCTTGAAGGATGCGTAGGTATTTGTCAGGGAATGAGGTGAGAGGGAAGGTGCTCTAGATAAAGAGAATATGAAAAGCAGGCACACCTGGAATCCAAGTGAAGCGGGTGTTGGGGTCGGGGTGGGAACTGTGGTCAGTGGGAAGAGGTCAATTGGGGAGATAGAAGGGCCTAGAACTTGAGGAGTTTGCCCTTGATCTTATGCACATGATACCAAATCATTTAAGAGTTCTGAGTATGGAAATATGGTAAATAGATTTTCAAAATATATATAGCATATTTATTTGGATATAATTCACATGCCATACAATTTGGTAATTAGATTGTGAGACTAGAAACTAAATCATTTTGGCTGTAAAATGACAAAGGGAATAAAGTCACTAAGGATCATTTTGCATGGCACATTCTGTGTTGTTCACACCCCCAGGCCCTAAACACCAGTTATACTCCCTGGCTCCTTGCTATCAACAGAAATCTGTCCTATGTGCTTCCAAAAGCCTTGGAGGGGTAGGAATCTTCTGGGTCATGAACAGTTGAGGCAAGCAACATTAGAGGCTCTTTTATGTGGCAAAGCAAGAGGAATGCGGGCCTGAGGATGGCAGTGCTGGGTGCTGGGGAGAGGGGGCTATGGGGACAAACTCAGGAACCCCTGGAGAGTCATGGGTGGCAGGGCTGTGTGCAGGCTTTTGTGTCTCTCTGAGGCACGAGAAGGTCTGGAATGGAACCTGCTGTGGGGAATGAAGGAAGGGAAGTGAGAGAGGACACCCACAGAGCCACAGGGAGAAGAGAAAGCCCAGAAGCAGTTAAGCCTGCTGGTTGAACTGTTTTTATAAACGACACTCTAAAATCAAATAGATGCAATAAAAACACTGGCCTTTTCATTAAACATGCCACAGAGGCCCCTTGTTCAGCAGCCATTGTCAATCAGATCTGGGCCATTGTCTCTTTTCCCAACACCCCAGAATTGGCATCTGTCTGGGAGAAAACAAATACCAGGCTGGCATTTTAACTAGGGCAGCAAGAAGTGGGTGCACAGCTTTTCAGAGTCAGCTGGGCTATCAAGACAAGTGAGGGCCAGTCCTCTCCAGGAGGGGTTCAGCTGCAAGGCGCTATCAGTTGCCGCAATCTGCTCCCCTCCTGGAAGGAGGCTGCTCTCATCTTTGCTCAAAATCACTGCTCCATAGAGCACTTATTTCTGCTTTCTGTCTGTAGAAGCCCCTGGGACACAGTCAGTAGGAAGGCTTTATTTTTGGTATTTTGCCCTCAGGAATTCAAGGGAAAAAAATGTGCACACAGTCTCTGGCCTGACTTTGGATACAGCCACTTAAGAGCATCAATTCAGCATTCTTGTTGAATAATACAAATAGAATTAAACTCACATGGTTAATTAGTAATAGTATTGTTGTAGAATGAGGAGATGAAACTATTGTGAGTAACTAGTAATAATAACGTAGTTACAGCATTATTATTGAGAGTTTTACAATAGCATTACTGTTAGCAATGACTTTGGTAACATGTTCCTATACAGGTAATTCTCATTATTTCTTGTAGTTATGTTGTATAAGTAGCTGCAAACACTGAATTAGTGAATACTGAACCATTGCTCCTAGAAAAATGCAAATTAGGTTCCTGCGAGCCTCTGTCACAACATTTCATCAGCTGATCAATACATAACCTTTTTTTATGTGTATTTCTGTTTAAAAGCACCTTTTTAAATATAAATTGTTGATTCATTAACATTGAATTCACAGCTAACAGTGCTATAATTCCTGCCTGAACGAAGCTTATCTAATTAATACACATATTTTTGTAAGGCATATCACAGCCTTCTTTCTCAGGAACACTTCAGCACTATGCTTGGGGCTATTTTAAATAGCAAAATTACCAACAAAAATGCAAAATGTGACACTAAATAGATCGTAAAAAGGATAGTATTTACAGTAAGAGAGCAGAAACAAGAACACAAGAGCATCGCCTTGTTCTACCTCATCTGGGAACGTGCGTCAGGAAACTCAAATTTTCCCATTCTGTGCTTGTCCACGAGTGACTGCAGGGTGCAATGAGTATTGATTTTGAGGTTACAAATAAATTTTAGTGAGTAGGCAAATTCATAAATACATATTCCACAAATGACGCTTGACTATATTTTCACTTAGTTCTAACTCAAGCCAGGAGTTCTCATCTTTTGGTATGGAAAACTATGTTTCAAAGAGTTGAAGGGACTTGGTCAAAGTTAGACAGCTGGAATGTGGTTCATTGTATGACACCTGGGGTCAGTATCTGTAACCCGCGGGCCACCTGCCTGTTTTTGTTTTGTTAAAACACAATCGTTCGTATTTGTTTACATATTGGCTATGTAGCTGCTTTTGTGTTGCGATGGCAGCATTGGGTAGATGCAGCAGAGATTGTACAGCCCACAAAGCCTCAGACATTTATAACCCAGCCCCTTAGAGAAAACTTTGCTGACCCCTGTATTATCCCTCCTTCCCGCTTTGAGTTCAGAAAGTTCTCTCTGGTCTCTACCAGAATGGTTTGCACTTTTCCCAAACTTTTTATTCTCTCTTGAACACTGGGAAATATATAACTGATTATGTTTCCATCTTTATATTAATGTTTAGAAGGTCAAAGCCTAAAAATGCTGGAGATTTCTGACACTCAAATGATAAGAACAGAAAGGATCTTCCATCTTACTTACACTAGAAACAGTTAGATTATCTCAGCACAGTCAAAAACATGGTCACTTTAGGGAAGGTTATACAGGCATTTGGAACTTTTCAGGGATGAAGTGTTTCATCTGGAGCAGGACCAGGATTCTGAATGAATGGTAGTTTTCCCTAAGGAGACAAAGACCTACTATCTGCAAATAATCTTCAGGTAACTACCATTCGTTGAGAACTTATTATATTCTAGATACTAGGCTGAGTGCTCTACATAGCTTATGTTATATATTATTTAAGGTATATAGTACATAGACCAAGAGAGTTTATACCATGGATTTAAGTATGGTTATCTCTTTTTAAAGATGAGGACACTAAGAACCAAACATGTTAACTAATTTGTCCTTGCTCACCAAGCAAGGAGGTGACAGGTTTGAGATTTGAAGCCAGGTGTGTCTGACTCCAAAACTTACTCCCTCTACTGTACTCCATCATTCTAGATAGATTACCCAGTATCAACTTTTCTCCTTCTAACTCTCAAAATTAGGAGTGTGGGTTGTACAGTGAGGCATCTCTGACATTCTTCTCTTGTTAGAACATTCATCTTGGATTTGAACAGGATAGGTGGCCTCTGCACAAAATTAGGGTGAGGTTGGGGTGGGGACCATGTCAAGAGCAGGCACACAGAGATCAGCAAGGTTTTACAGTAGCCCAGGTGTGTGGTGGTGGTGGGCTAGATACTGGTGCTGCCAGTGTAGATGGAGAAAAACGTGTAGAAGTAGAACTGACAAGATTCGATGACTATGTGTGTATGATAAGGCAATGGATGTCTCCTAGTTTTTGGATGGGGTGGCCAGGCAGATAGTGGGGTCATTCTCAGAAACTGAAAAGAAACCAGGAGCTGGTCCTGCATGGGCTGAGCTTGGCATTCCTGCGAGGTAGTCAAAGGAAGTGCCCTCTTGGAGGTGATGGTGGCCTTTGTCCCATCCTGGTTTGTATCTCAGTACATGTCTCTCCCACAAAATTCAGTGATGCTGAAGGGCCAAGAGCCTTTGTTTAATGAATTCAGTGGCTGCATTTTTTTATGGTTACTCTTTCTGGACAATTCTGATAGTCTTACCAGTCCCCTTGGTCACTTCTGCTGTGCCTGTAAGAAAAGCAAAAGCTGTGCTTTGATCAATTCAGAGTCTCTTCTGTCTCTATCAGAACCAATAAATAGCTGCTGTCACACTGTTATTGCACCTCCTAAACTCTTTAGTACACAGTATAAGCGGAGGGTTGTAAAGACTCTGTTAAGGAATTCTCTGGTGAGACCAGTAGCAAATATAAGGGCCTAAGCCTTTCAGAAGGATGGGCCCTGTGGCACAGGTGCTTATCTCCCTTCCTTCCCCTTTCCCTATCATTTCTCTTCTCCAGAGTCAACATTTATGATTATTTATTGAACATTTGGGAATCAGGATGGTACAAGATACTTTCCAGCACTAGCAAGGAAGCCCATGAGAATAGACATTTTTGTTTGCTTTGCTCACTGCTGTATTTCCTGTGCCTATACTGTGCTTAGTATGCTTGATAATAGTAGGTGTTCAGTAAATATTTATTGAGGGGATGAAGGAATGAATAGATACTTCCCTTTGGTGAAGAGGATTCATCCATTCATCCAACATTTACTGAGCGCATGTCAGGTCCTGAGTCAGGCCTTGGGAACACAGAAAAGAGTAGACCAGCCCTGTGCTCAAGAAGTCTTATAAAGGAGACCAACTAGTCAAAAGACCTCAGACATTCCCTGGAGAAGTGTTCCAATAGCAGTATGAGCTGAGCATTGGGAGAGTCCAGCTGGGAGATCACGGAGGGCTTCACCGAGGAGGGAGCATTTGACCTGGGACTTGAAGGATGAGTAAGAGTTCTCTGAGTGGGAAACAAGAAGGACACCAGACAGAGAAAATCTTTGTGGGATAGAACTGAGACAGTTGCTTTGGTCATTCTCAAGGAAACACCTGGGCAGAGGGTGGGAGATGAGAACAGATAGTATAACTTTTAAGCCCTAGAGAAAAACTAGTTTGTTTGTTTGTTTACTCTCAGCCCCTATTCCCTCACCATCTCTCATATTTTCATTCTACTAGAAGATGAGGAGAGGAGGAGAGAAGAGAGGAGGATATTTATTAGTAGGAATAAAATGTTGAAAAAAATCACAAGGAAGGTATAGATATATACGTTTTTTAAAAAGCGTAATGGCTCAGGGCTCAAGGCAGCACTTTCCAATAGAAATATAAGATTTAAAATTTTCTAGTAGTCACATTAAAAAATAAAATGAAACGTGAAATTAATTTTAATATATTTTATTTAACATAATATTCAAAATATAATTTCAACATGTAATATAAAATGTATTATTAAAAAATTTAAATTCTTGTTTCCATGCTCATTATTTAAAATGTGTTGCATATTTTACTCTTATAGCACCTATCAATTTGGACTAGCTATATTTCAAGGGCTCAGTAGCCACATGTGGTCAATGGCTACTGTATTGGACAGTGCTGACTAGACTCCTAAACTCTTTAGTATACAATGGGAAACTGAAGAATCAAGAAATTGTCCAGGGTCAGCCAATTCCCCATTCATAGTCATTTGTTCACCCATTCATTCATCTACACAGTGTTTATTGGATGCCTACTCTGTGCCTGAGGCTTCTGATGTGAAGTCAAACAAGAAATGGCATGTGTCACCAGCAACTGTATAGTTGCATGCATTACAGGCCAGTGAACTAGCCATCTACAGGGGACTGTGATCTGTATAGTTATCAGGGGCCTCAAACTGGGGCTTGTAAGCTATGTGGGGCTGGCAGATACTTTGGATTTGGTAGTTTGAATTTTCCTGTACAGTATCTTAAAAACTATATAAACTGGCAGATTAGTTATGCTAGTCTCAAGACAATTTAGCCTCTTTTGCACCATACCTGGCCCACTGCAGACATTTGTGTTTGAGACCACTAGGTCAGAAATCTCTAAGAAAGCCCATATACTAATAACCAAAGGTAGACTAGGCCTAGAAAGCAATCAGATCATGGCAGCCAATCCCCACTTGTGTCTAGAATCACCTGGAGCACTTTTTAAATATACCATTTCCTGGGTCCCACCCTCAGATTCTGATTCAGTTGGTCTGACATGGAGTTGGAGACCGGTATTTTTTGAAAGCTCTTCTGCTGATTTAATTCCTTTTCTAACAACCTACTACTAGGAAACTGCAGCTCAGAGAGGCTTTTTTGGCCAGCCACAAAATATGCCAGGCTCCTAACTCCCTACACACTGCGGCTTCCCCAAACGGTCTGAGGGCAGTGGGGCCCTCAGAAACTTCCAGCATATTCAGGAGGCATCATGCATGTCAGGAGCTTGGAGCAAGGGACAAGAATCTGTAAGCACTATGTTGCCTCTTCAAGAACAAAGCCGTTGTCAGTTTACCACTCTGGGAAGATTGCCAGGCTCAAGTATTAATAATAATCTCTTTGTTTTTTAAATGCCTTATAATTGCATAAATAAAGCTTTCTTTCTTCTTTAATGGTCATGAGGCCCATTTGACTGATTGGTTGATTAATAATACCCTAATTCCTTTACGGACAAAACAGGAAAGGCCAAAAGATAGATACTGGGCGCCAGCAGCTTGGGATGGGAAGTAGCCATTCTAGCCATTGTTTAGCTGCTGCCGGGTGTCTCAAGGAGAAAAGGGATAATATGGTTTCTCTACAGTCAGACACTGGTAAGAAAGGCAAAAGTCAATTGGAGGAAGCTGGCGCTGCATTTTCCAGCTTGAAATATTCCTGAACACCTTTTTCCATCCTATGAGGACCTGTAGGAGATGTTTCTCTCTGGATTCAGTCGTACCCGAATGGTTGCACTTGTCCTAGTTAGTACTTTGCATATACCTGTAGATACTGGGAATGGTGAAATTGATCATGTTTGCTGCTTCCCATTGGCTACTGGGAGACTCAGAACCAAACATGTGTCCTACCAACACTAAGCATAAAGTTCTCAGCATACGATTGGTGTAGTAACAACAGGTCACATTCGTTGAGCATTTACCAGCTGCATGAACTCCTTGTACCTTACTTTCTGCAAATTCATGTTCCTGAAAAGCTAGACTGCAGATCTCGCTTTTCTAAATCAAGTAATGTTTTTAATGCCCCTGGGCAGTAAGGAAAGTCATTTTAAGTTGGAGATCCCTGTGCTGTGAATAATGACCTCCTCACTCCACCTTGTTTTCATTGTCATCTGTTGGTTACCAAACTCTCTCTTGACCTACAGAGGAGGCCATCTGGACCCAGCTTCTGCCTCTGGTTGGCTGTGAACTTCAGCTCTCTTTTCCTGATCCCAGAACAACTCCCGCTCCAGCTACAAATCACAAGGCCGGAGCTGAGCCCTGATAGGGGCCCACAGTTGTGACGACTTTGTACTGTCACATACTGGCTCAGAGACAAAGGGAAATGGAGGACTTTTATTGGTCACCTGCCTCCTTGCAATGGGCTCCTGATAGATAGCAGATGGAGAGACGTGGGAGTTAATGAGGTTGGTGTTCTGGCCAAATGCTTTCCATCTTCCTCTCATCACTGAGCCCATTGGAAAAGAATGTTATGTGGGGCCAGCAGGTCAGGGGGAGCTGGAAAAGCTGAGCTTTCACCAAAGGTGTCAGGGGTAGTAGTGAGGAATAGTGTGCACTGATTGACTCCACCTCAATTCAGCATGTGTTTAGCACCTTTTATATTAGTTGCTTTATATATCACCCCATATTTTCTTTAAAAATACCGTTTTATGTCATTATCATTATCCCTATTTTGTAGCCAAGGTACAAAAGACTCAGAGATGTTATATAACTTGGCTGAGATCACACAGCCAGCCTAAGATTTAGCTGGGATTTGAATCTAAGTCTCTCTTTAAACCCAATATACCCAGCTGCTTCCCCAAGCACTTCTACCACTCGCTGTGTTGCACATTCCTTTTTAAATTATTTTCAGAGTTACATCTTGAGGTCTCATTTCCAAAGCATCTCTTTTTGCTGTAGTGAGGAAATGGGGGTGGGAAAGAGACCAATCTTCAAAGTGTTGGGGGAAATGAATGGAATGAGCAGTTTACACTTACAAAATTTGTTTTCAGTTCTAGCCACGGGTAGTAGTAATTTAATCGTCAGGGCTGGCGTCCACTTCCTTGGGGGCTCCCTGCTCTGAGCCAGATGTTTTTTGTTGAATCTGGTAATTTTCAAAGAAAGGTCCAGATTGGAGTGTCAGATTAACGGCTGCCTCCCTTAATAGAGCCCATGGAAGAACACAGGAAACCACCAATAAACCGTGCTACACAGCACTTTCCAACTCCACAGCCTCTTCATGCTCTCTCTCAGCAGTGCTGTGAAGCAGGTGCCATTATTGGCCCCATTTCATGGATAAGAAGACTGAGCTACCAAGACTTTCCCTAGCCCAGGGCAGAGCTGGGGCCCATTGTGTCTACAAGGATGCAAGTCTGGTGCCAGCCACATGTGGACAGTCACAAACGGTGTAATTTCAGGTTCCAAGCTCTTCTATCACACTGTCTCTGCCTTGAGAAAAAATAATCTGTCCTGAAGGCAATTTTTTCTCAAAATATAAGGAAATTCTTGCTAGGCTGTGATCTGATATTCCCCCACAGGCCTCCACATGAGTCCCCATGGACCAAGCACATAACTTGCTTCTGTCCATCCAGAGGTTATAAGAAACCAAATGTTGGCAGCATAACATTTTTTTCTCTGGAGAAGCTCAGAGGCCTGCCCCAGTATTTGTCTCTGGGGTTGGGGAGGAAATCTGAGAGGCTGTGGAGGAAGAAGGTGCTGGCTTTGTTTTGTCAAGATCTGTGCCTTTTAAACAGTTAAATTCCCAAATCCATAGCATCCTCCCTCCTTAAAGGAAAAAAATTAAAATAAAAACAAATGTGTAAGCCACTATTTCCCACAGCGCCCACAGCTCTCCATCTCTGCATTTCCAATCTGGCACCCAAACCCAATGGAGAATTGGAAGAGCTGTTTCCAGGGGTCTCTGGTATGGGGTTCAGGTGGAGCTAAGGATGAGCTAGGGGCCCAGATCCAAGCCAAGCCAAGAGAGAAGGCAAGTTGGAATCTGGAGGGACCATCAGATGGTTGACAGTATATGCATTCCTATAGATAATGGGACCCATCAAAGTAAAGAGCAGGGGTGAGGAGCTGGGTGGAAGAAAGGAATATAGGGCACCAGTGGTTGTTGAGTGCCCATTATGTGCCAGGTAATCTCCATACGTGTTCTCCATTTATTTCTTCAATGACCCTGTGAAGTTGCAAGGTGAAGAAGTTGAGGCTCAGAGTCCAATAACTTTGTCTCAGGTCCGTAGTTCATCAGAGGCTGAACTAAGAGCAGAGCCCAGGACTCCAGTGCCAGAGCTGGAGAAGGAGTCGGGGAAAGGATCCAGGCTGGCTGGCATAGCTGCAAGCAGTCCTTATATGTGCAGCCTAGTACATGGTATGGGGCCAGAGGCATGTGATCTTGAAGTAAGGTTGGAGCTATTCAGACACATCGTATGTACTGTAGGTCTAAACATGTGCTGCTCAATGCAGTAACAACTAGCCATACAGACTATTTAAATTTAAATTAGTTAAAATAAAATAAAAACTTCATGTGAGGCACATTTCGAGTTATTTAATTCTACACATGACTAGCACTGTATTGGACAACACAGATCATTTCGTCACTGCAAAAGTTCTACTGGACAGTGCTGGTCCAGTGAATTTCAGATCCAGCCAGATAAGAAGGTGTGGTTTGAGTCACCTCTGTGTCTGAACCCCAGCCAAGACTTGGCCCAGAGGGGATGTGAACAATTCTGGCCCCTCTTCCAGGTGCTGTTGGTAACTCTGGAACTCAAACTCCTGTGACATTTGCCATATGTCTACCACTTTCAGTCTCCCCTATCTGGGCTTATCAGTATCAGCTGTGTGTCCTTCCCAATGACATGAATCCTAGATTTCCTAAGTCAGCTCCAAAGTCATATTTCATTCTACTGTGCCCTTTAGAACATTTAATCCCAATTATTTTATCATAAATATGTCCAGAATGGAGCCTAGCACGAAAATGGTAGATATTGATGAAATCATAGCTCTTTGAGAAGACAGACAAGTAAACAATCTTACAGCCTTCTGGTAAGGATTTATTAAAGGCATGGATTCACTCACTCATTAATGGTTTAGTACCTACTATGAGCCACATACTGTGGATATAAAAAATGATATTAAGGAAGTGTCCATTTCCTGGGTTGGCAGAGTGAAAGTGGAGTTGGAGTTGAGCATGAACAAGGTCCCTGGGGAGCAGAGCCATACTCTGTGTGGTCCGGGGCCACCTTATATTCTGAGAATCGTGAAGGTCACAGGTACATCCAGCATTTAAGGCCAGAGTGCAGCCCTGAGACATTGAGCTAAGTGGTGGACCGGCCTTAAGTTGAGAATCTTATGGTTTTAGGGCAAAAGGCAGCTTAAAGGTCACCTCTCCAATACTTTCATTTTATGGATAGTAAACCTGAGGCCCAAAGAGAAGCAAGGAATACTGTTACTTAGTGGCTATCCAGAACCTAGGCCACCAGCTCCTGGCCAGGGCCCTCCCTTCCCCTGTGCGTTATTCTTAGTCCACATTCCTTCTTACTCTGGCCACCTTCTTCATTCAGCTACTCACCACAAGGGTAACTCCAACCCTGGGAGCCTTACAGAATTTAGGTCTCAGAGAAGGAGGGCACAGAGCAGAGTTAGTGGTAGTGAGACAGGATCCAAGGAAACCCATTTGCCACATATTGTAGAGATTGTGAGTGTTAATTCAAGCCAGAAAACTGGGGCTGAGATCCCAACTCTGCAACTTACTGTATGACCTTGGATGAGTTAACTTAATTTCTCTGATCTTCAAGTCTAAATGGGATAATAGTATCTACCTCATAGGGTTAGGAGTAAATAAGTTATTATATCTGAAGCCTTTAGAAGAGTACTTGGCATATCGTAAGCACTATAACTGTGTTAGGGTTAGATTATTTTGTTTTGCCTCCCGTTCCAGAGCTGGACGTGTGTTCTCATGGGGAAGCTGGGGTAGATTTGCAATCACAGAGCAACTCAGAAAACCTTGGATCTGTGATCTACATAAGTGGGTTCTGACAACCTCCTGTGCTACTGCTTAAATCTCTCATAGAGCACTTACCTTGTTCCATCTTACATTTTAAATAATATGAGTTATTTGGCTAATCTTCCCTATTAGAAAATAAACTTGAGAGCAGAAACTGCGTTTTATTTAGTAACAGACTCAGACCTTGAGTTAGAAAATATGAATTCAAATAATTTTCTCTTAATGATATTATCTTTTCTCCCCTTCCTCCCCGCCCTTCCCCTCCCCTTCCCTTCTTTCCCTTCTCTACCCCTCCTTTTCCCCCGTTCTCATTGGAATATAGTTTACAAAGCACATACCATGTACAGTTCAATGGCTTTCAGTGGGCTCACAGCGTTGTGAAACCATCACCACAATCAATTTTAGGCAAATTACATCATTCCAAGAAGAAATGCAGACCCATTCCCCTAGCACTTCATGGGATCATGGTGAGCATTAAATGAAGGAATACATGGGAATGGGCTTACTTAGCACAAGGCTGGAACACAGTGGTACCTAATTAATGTCTGTTCCACAGACCCTGACACAGGGTTTGGTGCAGGTTTGTGGGGTGAAATTCTAAAGCTTTCCCCACCCTGGAAATATGAAAGCATCTCTTTTAGGTCACTTGACAGAAGCCCAAGGAAGCTCAACTCCCTTGCCAGGTATGACATTAAGCTCAGACTCAAGGTGGGAAGGTGTTGGGCATAGGGTTCCAGCAAAGAGAGAGGCATTACCCAGGGAATTTCCCATACACAGATCGAGTCTGCATGGCTCATGTCAGAAATCACCTACCAGATAGACACCCTCTCCACACCTGTCTGGTCAAGGCAAATAGGAACATAGGCCCCTGTACACCAGGGCAAATTGTCACTCAATTTTGGCCACCTTAGAGCCCAGGTGATAACAGACTAACTTAGCTGCTCTCTAAAAATGGCTTCATTTTCTCCCTAAAGTAGGAATGCCAGGCTCAAAAAAAAAAAAAAAAAAAAAAAAAAAAAACCACACAAAAAACAAAAAACCCACATCATTTTCATAGCCCAGTTGTCTCTTTGATCAAGAGCATTTGGGGAAAAGAGTAAAATGTCTCAAGGGAAGACTGGGCATTATCTAGGTTTGGGTCCCAAGAAGAGCCTCAGGCCCCTCTGTGTCTGGAGCAGGGGACCCAGAGAGGAAGTGAGGGACCCCCTGGTGATAATGAGGGCAGCCTTGGAGAGCCTTGAGCCAGCACCAGGAGGTGAGCTATCTGGGAAGTGGGGGTGAATTAAGCAAATAATGATTTCCTGATTCCACAATCATGTGTTTGCTACAGGAGGTGCTCAATTGCATACTGCATCACAAGGAGGTCAAGTCATGTGTCCCACCTTGAGGGTATCTCTGGTCAGAAAACAGTCAGCTCTGGATTTGATGGATATACTAATTCTAGGACCTTAAATAAATCATATACTTTCTATGCCCTCAGTTTATTTTCCTGTAAAATGGGGCTACTCATATCTATTTTATAAGGTTATTACAAAAGCTAAGTAAGATAATTGCCAGATATGTAAACGCTAAGCACATTGCCAGGTACTGAGAGTATGTTCATTAAAGGTCTGCTCTTATTATACCTCCTGTGACGTTGAGATGTAAGTGAGGCGCCAGGAGTAAAATTTAAGGAGGTAGTCACTATCAGGGTTGTGCAAGTGTAGAGGTGGCACTTGAGGCGAGTGCCTCCTTAAATTTGTGTCATTGATGCCTCACCTTACCCTCATCTAACCCTGATATTATATAATGATTGAAAGTCACTATCAGTTCAGTGATGCCTTTAATGAAATTGTATTTTATTTGTCACAATATCTATTCTTACTTCAGAAACAGTTGTATAACGATGTGTGAAGCACAAAATTTGTTCAGTCTACAGAAAATTCCCAACCCTTCAAATAAAGCCAATGCTTTCCAGTCACCTACAACCTTTCAATTAATAGTGCTCAGTCTGTCTCACTAGTCTGATTCTTAACCATTCCCTGTATCACAGAGGTGTTTAACTGTTGGATCTAAGAAGTGGCCATAAAAGCACAGAGCCAGGGATCTTGCCTGGTTACTACAGTGAATGAGAATTAAGGACTGTTCTTGTTTGTTTTCTCTTTTAATTTTATCCTAGTGCCTAGTGCAATGGCTAATACATAATAGGTGTTTGATGGATATTTGGTGATTGAATTAATGATATAGAGTTCGATAATGGATTGGATGGCTGAATGGATGGAGGCCTGAATAGATGGAGGCATGGGCGGATGGATGGGTGGGATAGGTGGATGGGTAAATAGGTGGATTTCATGAGAATGTCAGTTTTAGGAAGACAGAGATTTTCATCTGTTCACTGGTGTATGTCCAATGCCTATTGCTTAGTTTATTGAGTAATAGATACTCAATAAAACTTTGTTGTCAAAAAGGGTGAATAGATAAATGGTTGAAAGAGAATATAAATGGGTAGATAAGTGGATAGATAAATGAATACTAGTTTACCTTTGAATAGTACTCTACAGTTTATAGCCTGATTTTATTCAATCTTCGGCCAACCTGTGCAATGTTGTCTGGGCAGATGCATAACTGACCAAACCCTACACTGGGCCAAGTGGTCTCCTAAGAATTGCATACTTACTTATGTCCTAGGAATACTCCCCAACTCTGTTTAGAACTGTGAACTCACTCAGGCCAGGGAATAAATCCTGCTCATGTCACCAGTTCTAAGCACAAGACATAGCACACTGTAGGTAGTCTGTATTTGTAGACCAAATAAGTATGATAACCACCATTTTGGAATTGACCAGAGAAGTAATGAAACTATCCCTGGCCACACAGCTAGTGAGTGATGGAACTAGGACTGAAATTTGGCTTCAGACTGCTCATCTTGGGCAAGTTTCAAGTCAAATGAGCATGAAGATTATTTGGCTACCTAGAGAAGTAGGCAGCTCACATGAATAAGTGACAGACCCATCATTCTAGGAACTGGGGAACCCGTGGGGGGCATGTGCTTAAAATGACAGGCAGCTTTTCCTGAGTCTGTCTCTCTGAAATAATTGCATCTGCCTAAGTCCCTGGCTCCATTAGCAGACAAGAATTATGTGACGTGCTCGGAAGCCCGGCCATCTATTGGTATGTAATGGAGTCGCTGCCAGTAAAAATTCCTTGATGCAGGAGGCTGATAGGATTTAGATACAGGCAGGAAACTTCTCACATTTGGAGACTTGTGTTAGACAAGCCAAGGCCATTTTTGCTTACTGCAAACTTGACCCTTGCTAAATAAAGCCCTGTCCTGGTCCTTGCTGGCATAGAATGAGAGGTTGCCTGAGGGTTATTAAAAGGGTTACCCTGTGGCTTCACAATGACTTGGATTCAGATGTCAGCCCTGCTTCCGGCTAGCCTAGGGAGGCAGGACAGGGGAAGGAAGTAAATGCTTTCTGAACACCCAGTTTATACCAGGTCACTTATACTGGTGTCAAGGTGCATTAAGTCATTTCATCCTTCCCCTAGCCCTGCAGGATTTATAGTTGTCTGCACTTGATGCATGACCAAACTAAGGCTTAGAAAGGTCATGTATCATAAACAAGGTCTCAACCTGATAACTGATAGAAAGGCCTGTTTCTCTGACTCCAAAATCCTTTCTACCTTGGCACATAAGCCACCAAACTTCTCTCTTCCTCCTTATTAATGCAAGGCGGATAGCACCAAATTTTCTATTTACTCAGTCTATACCATGATTCAATGACCCCTTACCTCTTCGGTATTTGTGGGAAGAAGTCGAGCTCTTCCACCTGAGCAGGCTCTCATTATGCAGGCTGTTTGCACCCACGATGCTGGCGGAGTCTCAGATGGCAAGCCTTTTGAACATTTGCCAATATCTCAACCCTTCTAATTAAAAATACATTATCTGTGATGATTCTTAATGATAGCATTTTTGGCGTCGGGATACTCTCTGGTCTCAAGTTTAGTTTGAAGTTATCCCTCCTGAATAGCGCATGCAGGGCCTTGATAATTGCCAGGTGGAGGTTCTGCATGACCTACTCCAGTAGTCTGTGTATACTCATTTATTCTAGAAGCCTCTACTTGAGTAGGCTCAGCCTTCCTGGCAGACGGTCTGGCAGCCCATTTGCCAAAGCCACATATCACCTCTTCCTCATGTGTTACTTTTATTTATTAGCTAAGTTCCCCTTGCCCACTACCCTTCTAAGGTGCAGGTAAACAGAAGCAGCTGGATTAGTATATTTTTGCCATGGCTGCTCTCCAGCTTCAGGAGGCACCCTGGTTGGTGTTTTGCTGGCTGGCCCTTGACCCCTCCCACTATCCTCTTTTTCCAACTGAGGATCTTTGTACCTCAGGCTTGGTGAGCTCAGGCCAGAGGTCCAATCCTGACCTGAAATTGGAGTTTAAAGAACAGCATCCTGAGTGATAGGTTTATAGAGATTCATTGAACTATTCTCTTTACCTCTGAATAGATTTGAAAACATTTTAAATAAGTTATTTAAAATGGTACAATGACCTTTTGAAACACAGTATCCAGTTCTTGAGGCTTCTAGGTTGGCCTAGACCCTAGGCCCTAACTCGTAACTTAGGTCCAGTTCCATAGGTCCACCATGACTGGTCCTTGTGTGCCTTTGTAGTCCACCTCCTACCACCTGGATGTATCCTGTGCTCAGAAATACTGAACTTCTGGCATTCCATGCACATCAACCCTTGCTTAGACTACCTCCTTTGCCTGGATTGTCTCTGCCTCCCTCACTGCCGTATTCCCATACCCCATCACACTAACTCCTGCTCATCCTTTAACATGAAACTCAGGGTTGCTTTCTCCAGGAAGATGTTACCACTGATCTCAGCTAGGTGAGGTGACCTCTGCTGTGTTCATACTATACCTTGTACAGGTCTCTTTCCACAGTGTCTAATAATTGCCTGTTCGCATGTGGATGTCCTGCTATATCTTGCTCCTCTTAGCAACCATACAGAGCCTGAAACAGAACAGTGCCTTGGTAATTGTGGAGTGACCACATGGATAGATTAATGAAGACAGGGTTGATTAGTTACCTAACTGAGCTTCCTTCTCACTCCCAAGCCCCATCCCCAGAAAGTCCGATAGCCCAGTGGAAGTCATGAAACCTGAAGGTGGCCAAAATGAGGCTCAGAGTCCAGGTGTAAGACCTTTAGGCATTAGACCTAAGAAGTAACAGGTAAGAGGCAGAATTCCCACCAGATCCAGACACACCTATCATGGACAGTTTTAAAGACCCAACCTTCTAATTCTTTCAACTTTAAGTTAAAACTTTCAAATTGTTCTTTTGCAGTTGGCACTATTTTCCATATTCTCACTAATTAGTTTCTCAGCAATATAATTAAGTTGTCAGATCTCTAAGCTTTAGGGTTGGACAGTCTTGGCTTGGCATTCTGGTTCTGCCAATTGCTAGATTTGTGACTGTAGGCAAATCAGTAATCCTGTTTGAGCCTCTCTACTCCTCAGGGAATAAGAACACTACATGGGACAATAAGTGGTAAGGGCAGGGAACTCATGGCACACACAAATGGAGTAATTGAGGAAAGTTTAATGAAGGTCAGGGTTTCAGGAAACCAATAAAGGATGGTGCACACCCTTAGATTAGCAACAGCAAGGGCTTAAAAGGGAAAGAGGGGAGAGTGACTGAGAAAGAACTATAACTGTAGGAAAGGGTGCTGGGCAGGAGCCATAGCTTTAGGAAGGAAGGCATCACCACCAACTCACAGCCTAGCAGGAGGAGTGGGGGAATAGATACCCCAGCCTTCCTTTCTTCCTGCCCTCTGAGGCTGCACCTCGTTGACTGAGCCCTACCAGAAGTCAGAAAGAAAGGAATACCAATGATAATACCCCCAAAAGGTCAGCCTCCTTGGTGCACAGAACAGTGTAGAAAAGGACAGAGAAAGGAACTTGAGGGGTAAACGGAGATTATCCTGCCAGCCCTGTCCTGACACAGTAGGTTCTCAGTAAAGGCCACTTCTTTCCCTTACCTTATTAACACCTTAAGCTCTATAGAAAAAGGACAGAAGAGGAGATGAAACAAATCTGAGCATTCCTTATAGTCCTCACAAGAGTGTGCTAGGGACAAAGTTGAAATGAAGAGAAAGAATAAAGGATTTTTAATTTTGATTTTCTGTGGATTTCTTTTATCCATGTTATCTCTTTCCACCAGTAGCTGGGATAATTGAAACCTCATTGCCTTCCCTAACTGCAGCTGTTCAAGGTGCTGAATGCACATCAAAGTTGTTTTGTAAGGAGCTGTGTGCTGTAGTTTTTAATTAATTTTAATTTTATTTTTACATTTGATATAATAGAGTCAAATGAATCTTGGTTGCTCAGATATCGCCTAACTGGTGAAATAGGTCAGGCTTTCCAGGAGGACTTCTTTGAACTTCTTTGCATACATAAATAACTGCTGCCGGCAGTCCCTCTGGCTCTAAAGAATACCTGGCTACAATCTTGCAGGGATCCAATCTGCATGAGATGCTAACAAGGTGTCAGGAGAATGAGAGGGCAGACTGAGCAGATGGTGTCAGCATTCCATTTGTTCCAGAAACAGGTCCTATTGTGTGTTGGGCAATGTGCCGGGCTCAGAGTGGTAATGGAGACAGAGGAGTTGCCTGTGCTTCTCAGTTTAGAGTCTGGTGGGAAAATAAACTTAGACACTTGAGATAGAAAAATTGTAGTCACGTTTGACTTTTTTCCTCAACCTGCCTAACTGCAAGAGGATTCACCCCATGCCTGCCCCTCCTCAGTGCCTTCCAGAGCTCTCCTCTCTCCCATGGGGCTGCTGTTTATGATTCTCAACCCAGGGATCCCCTCTCATGGGCTCTTCCCACATCTCTCCTGGCATCCCTGCCTCTCTCCGCCTGTGGCCTTCCAGTCTTGTGAGACTTTGCTTCTGTCCCCTTCACAGTTTTCAAGACTGCATGTAAAAACATCTGACATCCGCTGTCTCCTTCCATGTCCCAAGCCCCAGTTTCTTTTCTGATTGTCCCCATGGGAGAACAACTCCTGCTTTCCAAAGAAAGCCACGCAGAGAATTCCATCTCCTGTTCCATTCTGTCTGCCATGTTCCTTTCCATCCGTGCAGCGGCTTTCCCTCTTGTGAGTAACTCTCCCAGCCTCAGCTGCTTCACTCTCACTCACTTGCCTGGCACGCGAATAGATTAGAATTAACGCATAATATGATTATAACATTATTAAGATTTTTAGTGTGTGCAAGGATAAGGAAAACAAAAGTGGCCTTTGATCTCACTACCCAGATAACTTCTGTTAACTTAAAAAAAAAAAAATAGATGTGCACAGTCAAAAATGCACAGTACAAGAAGATAAAACAAAACACATGACTTATCTTAGGTTCCTAGCTGCCTTTCTCCAAAGGTGACCACTGTAAAAGAGTTTCTTATTCTTCCAGGAAAAAAAAAAATGTACACACGTTTTATTTACACTAAAGAGGTCATTTTATCCACTGCCTGAACCTTGTGTTTTTCCCTTGACAACACATCTAGGAAATGTTTCATTCTCAGCCCCTGCAGAACTCTTATTAGGGAATGCATACTCTTCCATTGTTTGACTGTACCACAGATTGTTCACCTCATCCTATCTCCATAGATACTTACATATTTCTAGGTTTTTTTGTTTTGTTTTGTTTTGTTTTGTTTTGCTATTAGTGAATTTCTTATAGGCCTTTTTAGTTTATTTTGGGGATAACTAGAGAGTAAATTCCTAAAAATAAAACTGATACCAAAATATATGTATAGTTAAGTTTTGGTGGATATTGTCAGTTTGTCTTGCAAAATATTACACCAGTCTTTGCTCCCATCAACAATGTATGATGTACCCCTTCGTAGTGGCAGACACTGGAAATTATCAAGCGTTTCCATTTTTGTCAGCCCTATTCTTGAAAGCTTTGAGTTTCCTACAATGCCTCACTGTTGTTTTCATTTACATTTCTTTAATTATCAGTACAGACACTTTTTCATATGTTTATCATCTATTTGTATTTGTTCTTCCCTAAATAGACTCTTCATATCATTTGTTCATATTTTCTACTGGGCTAGCAATACGTTTTAAAATGCTTGTGAAATCAGAAGCAGGGTATTTTAATTTTATCATCAATTTTATTTTTGTTTATTTTGAGATGGTAAACACAGGGAGGGATGAGGATCTAAACATCTTTATCTTCTGCAACTTGGACAGGGAACCCTCTGTAACCTCTCAGGAGGGGCTGCCCATTCCCACCCCAAGTAGAACAAGGCAATTAATTATTTAGCATCCCAGTGGTTTGGAGGGGTAGCTACACCAGTCAAATCTGCAGCTGCTAAGTACCTTGCTCTAAGACACAGATCAGCTGTAGAAATCCACGTCATCCATTTAGATGAGGCCTTCACTGGCTGCCTATTGTGAACCTCTGGAGGTCACATCCTTGACACCATCTGCACGACCATGAAGATCATCAGCATGCCAAGGAACCTACAGACTGTGATTATTTTCCACTCCAGTGCAGTTTTTCCCCTCCTGGCATGAAGGGGATTCATTTTCTGGGCAAGCTCTTTGTGCAGCAGACATCTCATAAAAGGAAAATGATCCTCTTTGGGTTCATTGATGAGTTTGTCCTGACCTTAATGTGGTCAGGCTCTGAGTGTGAGTTTGGGTTAGTGAAATTGATGTTTTTGGCCCCACTAAATGGGATGTTATTCATCTGTCTATTCATCCATCCATTCACCCAACAAAAATTCATTGAACGCAGATTGGTGTAGAAGTTGTAATTGTAGGCTTTACAGAAAGAATAAGCCTCAGTTCTTGAAGCTACCCTTGTGTGGCACTGGGCAAATTGCATTACTTTTTTATTCTTGAAGGCTTTGAGTTTCCTACAATGCCTATATCAAAGTTGTGAAGTCTGTTGAGATAATATGTGTATAAGGCAACTGTTGCCATAATCATACTGCATTAACAAGCCACTCAAAAAATCACTTAAAACAATAATTTATTTTGGCTCATCTGGGCATCAGCTTGGTATCAGCTGATCTAAACTGGACTCAGCTGCATTTGCCTCCACTCTACAGGTTGGATCCATGACTCTCTCATTCCTTTTGGATCAGTAGGTAGCTGGCATTGTCTTAATTCTGTCTTTAGTAGGAAGTACTGAAAAATTCGAGACAAAGGACAGAAGGTGAGGGATGAAGAAGTAGGACCAATAATGCAGAATTTCATTCTGTATAGTTTATGGTGCATAGTAGTTGCCCTAATTTTGGGGCTGACACACTGGCATGCTGTAGAGTAGAACTGATTGACAGAGAACCATTTTCACCATGTCTGATGGCCACATCTTGGCCTCTTTCAGTCCATGGACTCTTCTCATTTCTTAATTCTTCAATTTCCCAAAGACTGATCTCCTCAAGAAAACTAATGAAAGCAAGACTTAGAGCTTTTACAATTATTTTCTTTGATTTCACTATTCCATAGATTCGTGTCAGTCATCAATTTTAGAATAGTCTCAGCTATTATTATTTTCAAATATTTCCCCATTGTCTCCTTTTGAAGTTTCTGTTAGATGTTTGTTGGATCTTCTAATTCAGTCCTTTTTATTTGAACAGATCTGTCATATTTTTCATTTATCATCCTGTGCTCTATTATGTGAAATTTCTTCAAATCTATCAGAGTTCACTATATCTCTCTTCAGCTATACTTAATCAGCTGTTTCACTCAGCTTCAAATTTTAATTTTATTAACTTTGTTTTTTTCATTTCTCAGGTGTTATCTGATTCCCTTTCAAACCTGCTTTTATGTTTTTTATAGTGCCTTGTTCTTATATGATTTTTATCTCTTCACTTATATTTTTAGTCATTTAAAGATTTTTATAATCTATCAAATTATTTTAATATTTCAAGGGTGGTAAGCCTCCTTGTTGTGTCTGCTGGTGAAGTGTTTCCTTGGTGATTTGTAAATTCCTTCTTGTAAGGTCATTTATAGATAATGCGGTTTTTGTTGTTAGTTTTATTTTTTTCCAGTGGGATCTTCCTGTATTCAAAGTTATAGACATGCCCTTACGGCACAGAGTTATTTTGTGCCTGATTTGGCTAAGCAATACATGGTTTCATGGGCCCTGGACAGTTTTTACATTGATTTCTTGGTTTAGGATTCCTGAAACACAAAGGTGTTGTAAATTTGGTTTTCATACTTGCATATGGCACAAGCTTGATATTTTCAATATCATGGAGTAGTTTTGTTTTTTTTTTCTATGCGAAACCCTAAACAACCATAAACTTCTTGGCCTCCTCTAAGCTCGATGGGCAGAGATCTCATTAGTATAGGGAAGAGACCCTTCTGAGGTCCTGACTTTATGCAGAGGTTTCAGGGGCTTCTCTCTAACTCTCTGACTCACATGCACTACATCTTTTTCCCGCACATGGATATTAAAGCCCCAGCCCTTAGTTGTTAAAGTTTATGTTTGTGTTTCATATATAACTTCAACTATTTGGTTCAATGCTCTAATTAAATATTTCTTATTTAATATTTTTTTCATTTTATTTTGTCCCACATATCTCTGTGCTGTTTGTAAGAAGAAAGAACCCTTAAATTCAGCCTACCATATTGTCAGAACCAGTAGTCCAATACTTACAGCATCTTAAATAAAAACCTCACTAATGGGTCCTTTTATTTTAAACCTCTTCCCAGGATATCGCCCAAAGAAATGCATGTTCATTAAATAATTGAATAACTAGACACCTACTGGATTTAAAAAGTGATTGAGAATTAAAACTTTCACCTAGCAAGTTACTGTCTAGAGTCGCCTGCTATTGACTCCTGTAATAATTAGAATTTCAATTATTCATTTTCAATTAGAAGCATAGCATAATGATCACAAATGTCATTAAGAAATTGAATTGTGTCTAATGTTGGATTGATAGAGGGCAATATTTCCTGGGACCACTCCTTTCTTTAATGCCCAGAAACCAGACAGCCTCAATTAGAAGAACATTAGTTATGGAAGAACTTTTGAAAGATGCAAAAATGTGTGTAAGGCAGCAGGGTTGGCAATCAGTGACTTAGGAATGTGTGCCTCTATCCCTCATTTGGAACAAATGTCTCTGATATAATTATTCACAGGTGCAGATTGGAAGTCACCAGATGTGTATTCAAATTCTAGCTCTGTCACTTCATACCTTGTATTCTTGGCAAGTCACCCCAACCTCAACAAATGCAATGGCCCATAGCCAGAGAAGAGACTTCAAGGGGCAGGACCAACATCATTTGTGTGGCTGTCCTATGCTTGGCACCCTGCAAATCCCTGTCCTTGGACTATCTCATTAGTCTCAGAACTGACTTCCCAGTCATTTTCTTAGACAGAAATTAGTGCGAGCTCACATAGGCAATGTGCTGAGACTCATGGATACATAGTTAAGTGTTTATGTAATGAACGAATAATGCCACAACCACCGCTAATAATAACTAGATATTCAGCTCCTACTAGGTATCAGTTACTGAAATAGTCATCTTACATACATTTTCTGGTTTAATCTTCAAAACCAACTTCTGAAATTACTACTACTTTAAATATGGGAAACCATCTTGGAAAGTCAAGTAAACCACCCAGTGTCCCACAGCTAGGAAGTGACAGATCTGAAATTCAAACCCTGATCTCTAATTTTAGATGACCAGCTTATTAACATTGTGTATAAAGTAAAGTAGTTGAGGGAGTATTTTTCAAATAAATAAAATGTGTGAATATTATATGTTTGGGTAGCCTATAGGCTTTTTTTGGCATAATTTTTATTTCTAAGAAGAGTTTTAGATAGCTGAGTTTGCTGGGTAGATGAATTTGAAATTGGACCAAACATTGTGCCTTACATATAGTAGGGGCTTAATAAATATTTAATGATCCAATCAATTCATTAATGATTTAGTTACTGGCTGAGGGTTATAGTGTCATTTCTTTCATAAAGTACACTCGAAGCATAGTAGAAAATGCATGTACCAGGTTCGAAATTGGAGGGAATCATGTTCAAATGTTGGCTAACATGCTTATTAGCTGTATGCCTGTGGCAGATGGATTAATCTCTCTGTGCCTCTGTTTCCTCATCTGTAAAATGGGGATAATCAATATCTACATTGTTCCTATGAGGATTAAATAAGTTAACATACATAGTTCATTTAGACTACTCCCTGCAGATGGTAAATACTAGATAATAACTGTTGTTTTCAGTGTATAGTGCTCAAGCAAGTGGGAATTATTATTAACAATTGTTACTGCATGCTATGAGGGTTGTTAATGATGCTGAATAAAATTTGTAAAGAGCAAATTATTGCTGAACAACATGTAGGAACACCTGGATCCCACAGGTAGCATCACACCAGAAAGTTGGAATTCAAAGGACGTTCTTTCTCTTTCTCAGACCTAGAAACCCAGTAACAAGCTCATACCATCATAGAGCCATGGCCAAGGGAAATAACACTTCAAAAGGAATGAGGAGGGGAGGGGAACCTTGTCTTCTCACAAAAGGAACAGAAACAGCCAATTATTCAAAGTCTCTGTTAAAAAGGAAAAAAAAAAATTTCTCTACAGAAAAAGTTGACCATGTTCTGTGGAAGATGCTGTAGTTTCCATGGCAATTAATGGTGTTAAGTGCACTTCATAACTCAAAGGTCTCAGTGAAGATGGAGAAAGAAAAGGGAGAAAGGTGTGTGTGGTTTTTAAAAATAGTATTTGAAGATTTTTTTTTTCCGTTGAAAATCTTTTTACTGCCTCTGTCAGGCAATAGTTTTTTTCTGAATCCTTAGAAAGATGTGCAAAATAACTTCAGGGATGGAATTAAGGACACAATTGAGACACCCAAAATAGGCTCTCTCCCCAGTGTGGCTGACACTTCTAAAAGAATCTCCATACGTTTACTTCCCGCAGCCAAGAAGAGGCCCTTCTCCGGCCCTGGAGGGAATTCTCTAACAGTCTGGTCCCTGGCCATGAGGGGCGGGTTCGCTGTTCTAATTCCCAGAACTGTGCGAACTTGCAGGAAGAAGAGGTTTACAGGACCTCTGCTTCTAACTCCTCAGTCTTACAGGCCCTTCGGTAGAAACTCAGTCAACAAGTATTTATTAAATGCCTATTGTATGCCAGGTACCTTGTTGGGAGCTTTGTGTAGATATCTTACCTAATTCTGAGTTAGAGTGATAGCATCTTGCTTTAGAGTACTGGGCCTCAAAGAAGCTCAGTGAAAGTCCCACAAGGTCACCACAGAGCTCCAGAAGAGCCATGTTATATTGAGCTCTTTTATTTCAACAAGGTAGAAGGTTGGGTTCTTTGCCTTTAAAATGGGCCACAGTATGAGTCATCAGGGTGCACAGCGCTTCTGTGCCCTCTTGTGAAGGCCCAGCCAAAGGTGCAGAGCACTGCAGCTCACTGGCCTTTTCCTTGGTTTTCTTACCTAATAAAAAAGGAGAAGAAGGAATATGAAACCTAAGAACCCTTCAATGTTCAAATGCCTTAAGAGTCTAGAAAATTCCCTCATTTTCATTCAGGCTTTTGGTTTAAAATCAACTGTTTCTAGAAAACAAGATTCTGGTGGAGACCACGTAGGATAATGGAAATTGCACCAGGATTGGTTCTCTCTTTCTGGCTGGGAGACATGAAAACTTTTACATATTCACGTAGCCGTAGAATAAAATATTGATGGCTACATTGAGAGCTGTTGTAAGGATAAGTGACAATGAACATGAACACCCAGCCCAGGATCTGGATCCGTTTTGTCCTCAGTAGGCAGTACCTACTGTCAATGACACTCTCTGCTGTGGAATAGGAGGACTTGAGCCTCTGGGTCACTGCTCAAGGCCTGGAGTTGGCGCATTATTCTGCTGAATTCTGCTGAATTCCATTCTGTTTTGCCCTTAAATATTTTACCTTTAGACTGGGGATGATATTCTGGAGTCCTACTGTAAGATAAGCCTCTTTGTTTGGAATTTTTTCATATTTTCTTATGTAATATAGTAATCATACTAAAAAGTGTACCACACATATATACCATCAACAAGCAATCACAAAGTGAACATTCGTGTCACCACCACCCAGAGAAAAAATAGAGGACTAATAGTGCTCCCAGAGCCCCCTCAGGCCCCGCCCCAAACATAGCCCTCTCACCCTCCCCTCCACCTCTGCCACGGAGTGACCACCACCCGGTTTCCGTGAGAATCTCAGGCTTCTTTTTCTTTATTGTTTTGACATCTAAGTGTATCTACCCAAACACTATCACGTAGTTTTGCCTGTTTTTGTTTTTCATATGAATGTAACACGTAATGTGTTCTTTTGTATACAGTCTTCTTTACTCAACACTGTTTTTAAGATTCATTCAAATTGTGTGTAGTTCGAGTTTGTTAATTTTTGTTGGTGTATGATGTTCCTTTGTATAAGTAAGCAGGAATTATCTGTTCTATTGTCGAGGGGAATTTGGGTTGTTTCCAGTGTTTAACTGTCTGAAACAGTGCTGGTAGGGACATTTTTGTATGCATCTTTTGGGTGTGCCTATGTTGGGTATGGAATTGCCAGATCATAAAGTGTTTTCAACTTTACTAGATAATGCCAAATTATTTTCCAATGTTTTCTCATTTATGTTTTTATTAACTTAAGCTATAGGGAGATAGCTCTGCCAGTCCCATGTAGAGAGGGCCCAGTTACTTCATATGTAAAATCTGATTTAAAAAAAATCATTTCACAAAGTGGTTATAAGATGGAATGAACTAACATGTATGTGCTTAGCAATGTCTTCGTTATAGCTAACATTTATTGAACACTCTGAAAATGTAGTACATTTACCTGGCCCTGTCACTTACCCTTTCCATGTATTTATCTACGGATTTCAGTCTGAAATTATATAAAAACTTAACCTCTTAACTGCTCTCTCTCTTTCTCTCGGATTTCTGGTCTCCTTTTCTACTAACTTGGTTATTTTTCTTCCTTCCTTCCTTCCTTCCTTCCTTCCTTCCTTCCTTCCTTCCTTCCTTCCTTCCTTCCTTCCTTCCTTCCTTCTTCCTTTCCTTCCTTCCTCCCTCCTTCCTTCCTTCCTTCCTAACTGTGGTATGTGCTTTTCATGTGTTATCAGATAACCTTCTCAACCATGCCATGTTGTCAGTTGTATAATTATCTCTGGTTTCCACATGAAGAAACTGGGTCACAGAGATGTGAAGTGACTTGCTCAAGGTCCTCAGTCAAAAAGTGGTGAAGCTGGGCTTCATATGCTAGCCTTCTGCCTCCTCCAGAAGGAAACCCAGCCAGGACTCAGCATGAAGGAGTATATTTGTGCCAGTTAAAGCCCAAATGACGTTTACTCACTGACCTGCTTCCTAGTTTGGGTTTTATTAGTTCAACCTGGGTTCTTACAACATATGTCATTTCCTTTTCATTGTGTGATGACAGATATGGAGACTGAGAAACTTCATAGAGTCAGTCAGGCAAATGTGCAGTGGTTGCAGGACTACAGACTCAGGGTGGATCTACTGGGGATGAGATGTACCTGTGTTCAGTGCCACAGGAGAGTGGTCATGGCCATAAACAGCTGACGTGTAAGACAATGGCTTTCTGTGCTTAGAAGTGAAGAAAAAGGGCCGTGTGGTTGAGAATACTTCTGCCTGGAGAAATTAAAGAAGGCTTTCTGGAGGAGGTGACCTCCAAGGGCTTGCTTTTTCAAGCTGTCTTCTGCTATTAGCCAGTTGTACCACTATTAAAGAAACCGTTTTTCCCAGGCATCCTCTCTGGACTCTGCCTTTCTTCAGCCTAGAAAATTTTCTGGTTATTTAAGAAGGCCCCTGGGCAAAGATTTCATTCTTTGCTCTGAGTCTCCTTCTCTGTCCTCCCTTTCCCTCACCCACTGCTAGGCTGCTGCTGATACAGGCTTGTGAAAGAGAAGACTGTTTTATAACAGGAGCTTAACATGATTCACTTCAGATTCCCCAAGGACTTTCCTAAAGTTTGGACTGAGTCATAATATATATTTTTTTATTAAACTCCAAGACCCAACAAGCAGGAAGCTCTGTTCAACAACATAATATAACTGATGTACTGCAAGCAGGCTTTTTTTTTTTTTTTTTTTTATGGGTGAATCCTCAAGCTGCTCCAGAAACCCTCTGGCCTTTCTTATCACTGCCTTATTCTGAAGGAAAATTACAAGGGCTTTGGAAACTTGTCATACCACTCCAACACACACACACACACACACACCCACCCCACCCCACCCCAATACTACAGCTGAGGGCCTTGGGACAATAGCAGCACCTGTTTGCAATCCCACCTCCAGACTCTCCCAAGAACAAGGGTCTACCGTGTTCTCCAGAACATAGAAAGGCCCCCAAAGCAGCATGTGAACAGGCTGAAAACTACTCCCCACCCATCCCAAGGGATTTATAGCGTAGGGCAGTATCCTTAGAGAGTGGTGTCCAGACCATCAGCAGCAGCAGCATCACCCTGAACTTTTATAAAATGCAAATTCTCAGACCCTATCCCTTACTCACTGAGTCACAAACTCTAGAGGTGGGGCCCAGCAATTTGTTTTAAGGGGGCGCTCCAGGTGTTCCGATGCTTGTTAAAGTGTGAGAACTACAGTGATAGGGCCATGTTAGTCCAAATGTGGTTTCCAGACCAGCAGCCTCCTCAGCACTTAGGAGCCTGTTGAAGATGCAGACTCTCAGGCCCCACCACAGACCTGTTGAATCAGAATATGCATTTTAACAAGACCTTCAGTTGAACCTCATCCACGTTAAAGTTTGAGAAACACTTCTGTAGGACACCGCTGGATCCAGCCCAGGCTGGTTCTGAGTCAAATTCTCATTCTGCCTCTTACTAGCTGTGTGATCATAGCTGGGCGCGTGACCGCTCCAAGCCTTTGGTGCTCCTGGTTGTCACACGTCGATGAGAATACGTCTCCATCCCCAGCTCCCCGGGAGGTGCTCAGAACTGTTCTTCCTGCCTCTCCCTGTGAGCACATCGCCTCTTGCCCTGACACTCGCCCTCCCTGGATGCCAGCAACTCTGTGCTTGCAGCCCTCCCTCCTCTTGTGTTTCTGTTCTTCTCATGATTAAATATCTCCCACAGCGTTTGGTTAGAGCTCTCAGATTCTGCTTGTGGAAAGGCTCACATGATTCCCTTGAAGTGCTTTGTTTTTTCTTTAAATTCAGCACTGCCATCTGATCGGGGCATGTCCAGTGACCTCTAAAGTGCAAATCAGAAGGAGTTTCTCCAGTGCGATCCAAAACAGACTCCAAAATCCACTGTGTGAGTACGCATTTGAACACAGCAATTAGACCTGTGCAGCAAGCCTTCTCATGCATATGTAGTACTTTAAAAAAGAAGAAACCAGGGTACCCTGAGTCTGATAAATTGCAGGAAAGTGCTAAAAATGACCTCAGAATCACAGATACCTCCCCCATCCCTGCCTCCTACTGTGTCACAGACCCTTGATGGGAACAAGAAGCACACAGAGCCCCCTCAATGCCCGATAAAAGGAGATGAAACCAGACACAGAGGAGGGGGACAAGCGGGGGAATGGCAGTCCATCAACCCTTCCTGGGGCCATCACAAGGAGACAGAGGAATCAAAGCCCTCCCGAGGCCCCAGGCCTCAGGCAAGTGGCGATTTCTCTTCCCAGGGTGTTGGGCTTAAAAAATCACCAGACAGGGCTGCCTGTATGCAATGAGGGGTCCTCACACACTAACTGAGGGGCGGATATTGGGACTGCTGGTCAGAAAAGTAGTTTGGCAATAAGATTCAAGAACCTCAAAAAAATTCTATGTCTTTTGACCCAGTAGTGCTACTTCTGGGACTCTGTCCTAAGAAAACAGTCTGAAATACAGACAAAAATTTATACACATGGATGTTCCCTGCCACTTTATTTATAAGAGTTAAACATTGAAACCACTAAATGTTCCACTTTAGGGAATTGGTTAGGTAAATTATGGATCGTTCAAGGAATGGAATATTTTGTAGCTGTTAAAAATAATGTTTACTGAGCTTTTAACGACGTGCAGAAATGCTTATGGCGTACTGTTAAGTACAAAAGGCAGGATATAAAATCATATACACAGTGTGATCTCGGCCATGTTAAAACAATTAGAGAAAACTTACAGAGAAAAAAAGCACACATGAAAAAAAAACTTAACAGTGGTTGTCTCTGAGCAGTGGGATCATGGATGATTTTTCTCCTCTTCTTTCTACCTTTCTGGTTTTTTTTTCTACATTTAAAAATGATTGCATTTCAGCTTTGGGAAATGTGTTTATTTAAGCCTCACAGCTGATGAAAGAAAAAATCACCATTAGTTTGAGGTCTGGTGAGGGCTATGACAGCCGTTCTTCCCTCCTGCACATATATTGTTTTTGGAATCAGAGAAAAAATTAAATAAACATTATTTACCAAATTAAAATCAAATCCAAATAAAAAATAAAGCATCCGAGGCTCTATTGAGGAAGGCTCCTGCTCCCCCAAAGAAGTGATTGCCAGTTTCCAGCTTATCATTTTTCGGGGATCTTATAAAACCAACCACTGTGAAATTGACTTCTAACTGATCTTAATTGAGATGGGGCCCAAATGCAAGGATCAGAAATGAAATTTGGAAGGGCTAGGCAGTTGATGGGGCCCTGCAAACCCCAGGTCACAGATGAGCCAGCTGGGGATTTTTTCACAGTTCCAGGTTCTACCTGCTGCCTTTCACAAATGACTCCAGGGTCCCGCCACCCATTAGCTGTTTTTCTCACTAGTTAAGGACTGAGTGGGGGTTGATTTTAGACACCCTGGGCCTACAAGGATTCTTAGAAGGCTTTGGTTGAACATTTCATCCTTAAGCCTACCAGCATTCCCCTGCCCAACTACACACACTCACTCACACACATAGGTATCATCCGTGGGTCTGCATCTCTGTGTAACTCTGTATAGCACTGAGTGATGGTCTGCAGTGAGCAGGCAGCGTGCTATGCCTCCAACGAGCATCACCTTGTGTTATCCCCACAATGACCCTGTGAATTTTTATTAAGCCACATTTTAGAGTGTAAAAAACTCAATTAAATACTCCCTTCTGCTTGCTCGTGAAGATCATATGATTCCAGAGCCTAGTCTCCTCACTGGGATCTCCTCCAATTTTGAATGAGCAATTTTCTTCATGTTAAAAGCAAATAGTCCAGGCCACAGCCCACAGGCTACAGAATGTCGAGGGCCCTCCCTAGTTTCCTTGGCCAACCTTCCCCTGTTGCCACCTCGGTACCTGTCATCCCCCTTTGGGTCCCCACAGAACCTTTCTTCTAGCAGTCTGCTGTCAGATTCATTCACTACTTTCTTACATAGAACAATGTAAATCTTCTTTGTCTAAACCCAGGAGGCCTTCCCTTTCAGATCCAGACAGGACCATTATGGCATTTTTCCTCACCAAAAGAGTTCTTTCTCAGAGATACATCCTGACTTATTTTCAAGACAAGCAGTTTCCACTGTGGCCAAAATTTTAGAATAAGTGTGTGTGTGCGTGTGTGCATGTGCGTGTGCATGCACTTCTTATTGCACTGTATGCTGAAAAATAGATATAACACTGAATAACGCCTACAATTAAAATGAGAAGTAATATATAAGAAAGAAAATAAAGCAATTGGAGGGATTTAAAATGATAATAATAAAACACACTATTGTACTCTAGCAAGTTTGGAAATTTCCATAAGATAGGCTCTTTTCTGAGAAAATTACTCATACTGACTCAAAAATAAAGGAGAAAAACTTAAAAATGTCATATGCAAAGAGAACATTGAGAAAGGTTTTAACAGAATGATTTATTTTGTAAAGACTGTAGGTTTAGGTGATTTATTGCTGAAGCTTTCCAAGTATCAATGGATGATGATTCCCATGTTTGTGTAGTAGATAAGCTTTGGAATCAAATGGCCTGTGTTTAAATCCTGGTTTATCATTACTAGTCACATGACGATCAATGAATTACTTCATCTCTCTGAATCTCAGTTTCCGTAGGAATTTAGCAGAGGATGTGGTCGTGGTAAGACAGAGTCATCCAGGTGGTCTTTCTGGAGGAGCGGGCTGGTGATAGATCTGATTTACCAGTGGTGGTTACCAGTAGCCTGTCACATGCTTGCTCAGACCCCTTACAAATAAGGGATGGACTTGTAACTTGCCTGGAAAAAAAAGTTATGACAAAGTTTGTGTCATGGAAAGTGCTAAATTATCAACAATAATAATTCTACTATTATTGTGGATAATTCTACTTCTTGGATATCTAAAGCAGTACTTTCAGCACTGCTAATGATGACTCAGATGAAGCATTTCATGTGCCAAATGGACGTGATGATAACTTCTATACACAGTAGCCCCTTTAATCGAAAAATAACCTTATAAGGCAGATGCTATTATCGGCTTCGTGTTAAACCTGAGGAAATCAAGACCAAGATAGTCACAGAAAATGCCTTACCCAAGGTCACACTACTAAATAACAGAGCCAGGATTGGAACTCAGGCAGTCTGACTCCAGAAGACTTAACCTCCATCGTTTTCTGCTTCTCTTAGTGCCTTGCCTTGTAGAGCCTTTGATAGTTGATGGTATGAGGTCATAAACCTCTGCTCATTTGATCAGTGCAACAGTCAAATGTCCTTACCTTTACAAAGAAGGAAACAGGCCTGCAGAGCTCTGAAGTGACTTACCCAGAGCTATTCTGCTAAAAAAGTAATACATCTAGGACCTAAATCTAAGGCATCCCTGTGGCTTTTGGAGTTCCTCTCACTATGGGGGATACAGATGCATGGTCAGATATCCTTGTCTCAAAGTAACTGACAGTCTACTTATGGAGCACAGCATATGAGCACAGCTCATATGATGATTTCACCACTACTTGCCCCTGTAAAAACTGGCCAGGCCTCATTTCTGTACCCATCAAGTCTGCCATCTTCCAAAAGCACAGCATCCCATTTGAATTTCTCACCTCTCTGATGTCCTGTAGCCCCAACTCTCTTTAACACCTCTTTGGTATTACCATTTGCACGTCAAGCCCTAAACTGCTTTGCAGTCACTCAGGTCTAGTGTTGCCACTTTCTAGCAAAGAGATTAAGTGTCATCCTGAATTGGGGATGACAACACCACCATCCTTAAACAGTCGTCATGGTATCAAATATGTGGGACAGTATCTTACCTCTGGGCTTGGCCCTTCCTGTCTTTATACCTGAGCACCTGTGCCTCACTGTCCTCATCCCTGGGACATGGAGAATGATGCCTAGTCCACAGGGCTAGGGTGAGGATGAAATATGCAAGGCACTCAGCAGAATACGCTGCATGTAGTAAATGCTGAATGAATGTCAGTGATTAGTGTGATTACTATGATTATTAAATGACTCCTACTCCCTTTGCCCTTGTTGAGCACAGAGACATGTCTTATTTTGCTCTGCGATGCCCAGTCCTTATCAGTAAATGAGTTAGTAAACGCCATGTGTACTGGACAGAGCAGGAGCCCTAGATTCAATGTATCCAGATCTCTGCAACCTCCTAAGTTGATTGACCTCCTTGAACATCAGTTTTCTCATCTATAAAATAAGGATGATAACATCTGCTTCACAGGGTACTTGGGACGGTTAATGAACCGGTGTATTTTGAAAATGCCTGACATCATATACAGAGGCAAATGTAACTTCCTTCCCCTTCATTGATTATATTTTTCATGGAACAGAGCCATGTTTTTTTGAGGAAAAGCAGACATATTGTAGAGTTTATGTTGTGTTTCTTTCTTTCTTTTTTTTATAGAGCATTTCAAACCTGGCCTGATGAGGACGTGTTAACTGAGCACCTACTATAAGCACAGTGCTTTGTGGGGATACAAAGGAAATAAATAATATACCCCCCACCTAGATGGTCCTGCGATGTTTAACATGGCTTAATGAGATCAGATTCTGGTGTGACCAGAGCTGTCTCTGCAGAGAGCACATAATTTTGGGATCACATTCCTTTGAGTCCCTACTTCAAGGACAACTTTCAAGGAAATGTTTATTTCTGAGCAGATAGAGGAATACAAACCAGACAACACTCCCAAACTGTTAGCTGCATATTAATCTGCAGGGACTAATATCATAACATAATTAGTATAGCAGTGCTCCCAGCTTAATTGAAAATGCTGCATATGAGGGGCAGTTAATGAGAAATGCAAGGGTTGATGATTCAGAACTGCTGAGATTTAGCAGTTTAGTGGGCGTAGCGAGGAAATGTTGGATTTATTTCCCTTTGCTATTCTCTTTGTACATCTGGACAGGAAGGGGTCTGAAAGGAGTTCCTAACAGTATGTATGGTTAGAGAACTTTGATTATCTGGAAATCCCTCAGCTATTTGGAACACAGCAGAGAGCCAGCGGGCAGGAAACGAAAAAAAAGCCTCCGTGGTGACAAAACACATTTCAATTTGTCTGTGCACCACAGTCTTTTCACTTTTCTGATAAGAAATCCTCTCAACCCACACCACCACCTATTTGTTTATTCATACTTCACACAAGATCTTAATAAGCTAGATGATCTGATTTCCCAAGCATTAGCAAAATAACAGCAATGCATCCTAGGAGTGGTGGGCGGGGCCACTGGAGGTGCCTGTGTGGCTACCCTCCTTATCTTGGTCATGCAGTCAGTGAAGTCTTAAAGACACAGTATGATTTGGGCCAAGGGGAGATGAAGACAGATGAGAATCCCTGCTTTTAAGGAGCTTACAGCTTTTGGGTGGACAGATGTTGTCTTAGCCAAGCTTCTCCGTTTCATACAATGGAATCGATTCTGCCTAGCTTAAACAGAAAATGATTTAGTATGAGATATTAGGTGGTTTGCGAACTTTCCAAGAATGCCAGCGACCCAAGCTGAGATGGCATAGAACCAGAGAGGTACCCTCTACTGCACAGGTTTGCTGTAATGGAATCCCCTTTAACTCTTACACCTTGACACTCAAAACGCTAGGAGTAGATCATGGAACCTGCACTGCAGCTGTCCAGAGCAGCAAACGCCTTGGCCACTGCGCATGTGAGAATCTCCGATTCACCGAGCACAGCCCTCACTGACCGTGCCAGCTTTGCCCTTTGTTATCCTGTGGGTGCCTTTGCTCAGTAGAACCTGGGTCTAGCCACAGGGAGTCAGTGAGTTGCGTATAGCCATCCAGCCTCTGAGAACCGAAAGGCACACTGGAAGGGAGTGACGTGGGTGTGGAGAGCCGGGCTTGTGGTGTCTGCTAGAGATGGGGCCAGATAATTACAGGGCAGCGAGCCAAGTTTTGTTGTAGAATTGTGTTCCGAGGACTAACTCACTGTCTGGCAAGATGAATGACGAGCATGACAAGGTGAACACAAAATGACATGTGAGTGCTGACAGTCAGGGAGGACACTGCAGCATGAGAAAGAATAAGCACAGAAACTTTAAAGGCACAAAATGCCAGGGCCATTTTATTTAGAGCAAATACCCCTACAGAATTAGTAGTCACGAAGGGCATCAGCATAATAGGGCTGAGTAGAAAAACAGCTGTGCATAACCCTAGCCATTAAGGGAAGTTTGGATTGTATTAAAGAAACTTTGATTAGAGGACAGGAATGTCTCTAAAAGGCTTCTGAAAGATTTCCACAAATAAAGATGTGTCCCCCTTACTATTTGTGCTACAGGAATGAGTTGTAGAGATCTGGAGCCCCGTGGATCATTATTACTCATCATATAAATTGTTTCATAATGGTATCGAGTAACACAGATTCTGTGGTAAGCATCAGAGCCTTGACTTACACCCCAAGAATGAGTACTATCTGGGGCAGGACCATGAACCCCAAGTGTCCTTACAGGAGGCAAGTTGCCCCAAAACAGAAGTGCAGACATTGTTAGAACACTAGTCATGGCTAACAAGGTGAGAGCAGCTTCCTCCTATGTCTTGTATGAAATAGGGAAGAATTTTAACCTCAAGCATGAGGGTTCAAAGGATTTGATCTCAACAGGCAAACAACTTCAACTTAAAAACAAAAATTTTCATTCTTATTCAGAAGCTGCAAATATGTATCTGAAAGCTAAAAGGGTGGAAAGGGGGCCCAGAGGGAAGAGTGTTAGTAAGAGGAGAAAGAATATAGGCATACCTCGTTTTATCGTGCCTCGCTTTATTGCGTCTTGCAGGTGTTGCATTTTTTACAAATTGAAGAGAAACCCTCAGCAAAAAGATTATGATTCACTTTATTGTGATATTCTTTGTTGCGGTGGTCTGGACCCAAGCCCACAATATCACCAAGGTGGGCCTGTAGTTTCCACAGCACCACGGGCCAGTGATCAATTTTTGAACTTGACGAGCTTGATATATATTTGTGCACTTATATATTTATTTGTATTGATATATTTATGTATTTGTATGTATATAGAGGCTGATACTAAGACCTGCTTTCTCCATCCCCTCATCCAATTTTCTGTTCCAGCTCTGAGTTCCGTTTGGCCTTTCATTAACAAGATTATTACCAATAATGCTAACTCTTATCATTCTGTTATTATTAAGATCCTCACTTCCTTACCTTGAGTGGCAACTATGTGTCAGGCCCCACGCTAGGGAGGAGAGCAGGGGCCCTGTCTAAGATCTCAACCCACACCTCTCACTTCTTCTACAGAGGGGGCCACCCTGCCTTTTAGAATTTAATTAGAATGCTTGTCATAAACTTCTGCTAGGTTCTTTAGTCTTCTCTTCTTAGTATCATAAGCCCCTGTGGCTTCCTTGAATCCAGTGCCAGATAGCTGGTTCTGGAAATCCAAATGCTTCTGCATATATTTCTGTCTTACCTTGCCATTCCTCCTGGGCCAGGTGCCCTGCATCCAGGGGAGAAGCCCACAGGGAGGGAGCTCCATCGACAAGGATACAGGAAAGGTTTCATGTGTGCACTGTTTCTTTTCCTAAGGGAAGCACCAGCACTGGGAAATAAAGCTGCCTCCATTCCCACGTAGCAATTATGTGCACAATTACATTTCCAGCAGGTGTCACTTAAGAGGGTGAAACCCATTAAGCGTTCAAATGAGAAAACAGAGAGGAGCCTGTGAGAACGTCCCAGGAAAGCCGCTCTCTGCCAAGGTTAAAGAGGCAAACTCAGGACATTTCCTGAGCCTTTGCCACTTGCTTTCCCATAAGCGATCTCATCTCAGCCTGAGGACAACCCTGGGTGCAGAGGTTAACAGGCCCTACTTGAGCCAATGAAAAAACTGAGCTGGGAGCCCTGCAGTGAACTGCCTGAGGTTACTTAGCCAGGAAGGATGAACGGACTGACACAAGGTGTGCACACCTCTACAGAGAATGGCATGTTCATGGCATTTGGTGCTTTGCAGAAGACCATAGGGGACTAAGCCCTCTCTTATTAGATTTCTCTAGCTTTCACGGTGCCCAGCACAAAGGACGTACTCAGTGGGTACTTGGTGGTCTTCTTTATGGCAATTTTCTCCCTGTTGCTCAAAGGATGAATGAGGTATCCAGAGGGAAAGAAGATCAAAGTGAAGAAAGTGCCAGGTATGTGAAAGCTTCTCTAAATTGACATTTACGATCAAAAGTGGGAATTTATTTCCTATTTTAGATAAGGAAATGAGATTTAGAGAAGTGAAGGGACTTGCATAAGGCTGCTTGGCTCATAAGTAGCAGGCCTGGGATTCAAACCCAGGCTGCCTGCCTCCAAAGTATGGCCTCTCTGCACACTGAGGGGCTTCCCTTGGGATCTATCACATTGCAAAGAACTTCATGTTCCCCTTGAGCAATGCCGTGTAGTACGTGAGTGCAGGGCTGTCAGACTCTTCAGTGCAGCTCTACTGAAAGAGACCCAACCTTCTAACTCATTGGAAGGCCCCTAGACCTGTGCCGAATCAGAAGGGCCTTCTGCTTGCTCGAATCATATATCTTGTGTTTGGGCCATCTTAACCAATGCCTGCACAGCAGAGGTTCATGAAGGGCTACGTAGAAGCAGGTAAATAAGTAGAGGCATACCGTGAAGATATTGCAGGTTTAGTTCCAGGCCACAATGAACAGGTTAGTATCATAATAAAGTTGTAATCTTTTTGCTGATGGGGGATTTTGCCTTCAATTTGTAAAAACCCAACACCTGTAAAGCCCAATAAAGTGAAGCCCAATAAAATGAGGTATCCCTATACTGGAGCTCTGCCTGCCACAGCCCTGCTTCCTCACTGATAAAACCAGACTCACCATATATTTTACCCACTCGCAATATGAAGATATACCTGCATCCCAATCTTGCCTAAATGCATCACACTCTGCTCCATTTGGAAACTGGAGGTCAGCCTTCCTGTGCCATCTCTTAACCTCTCCTCTCCATGAGCTTACCAAGTTCTAGCAAGTCCATCTACCAAATAGCTTGAATTCTCAGCATCTTTCCCATTTCCCTGTTTCTGGCATAATCTAGACTATTGCACCAGCCTCTCCATTGATCTTCAGATCTTTCTTTCCACCTCACCTTCCCATACAGTTACAGATAAGCTTGTAAGACATTTATTTTACCCATCCAACCTTCTATCTATCTATCTATCTCATAAATATCTGTGGGACATTTGAGTATTTTTCCATGCCTCAGGCTTCATGCTAGACATGTGATGCAGAATTAAATAGGAAACAGTCCAGTCTCTACTGGTAGAGATAAATAAATAAATTACTGTGCAGGTGAAGGAAAACTAAAGGAATGGTGTCTGACTCAGTTGGCAGCCTCAGCAAAGGCTTTTGGAGGAGCTGATACAGGCTCCGAATTTTTCAGGTGAGGGTAGTGGAAGGAGATAATCCAGACAGAGTGACTGTGTACATACAAAGGCTTGATACTGCATTACACATTTGGGGAACTACAAGCACCTGGCAAGGGTAGAGAGAAGAGTGGTTGCTGGGAAGGCAGCAACCTTCCCTTCTTGAAATGCCTTGTTCTGTGAGCTGTAATTTCAGCCTGTTGATAGTGCAACACTGTAGACAGTTTTAAATAAGGAAACAACATGGGCAGAGAGCTCTTAACACTCTGTCCTCTACACCTCACTGGGCCTTCTGGGGAGCTTTTGTCCAGATTCAGACCTCCAACCAGATCACTGATTAGTCTCGTTTTCTGGCTTATTGAGGTTCTGCCTGAGCAACAATTTTATTCTCCCAGACCCTGCTCTGCCATAAGAGTTCTGAATCACACTCCAAGAAATTCCTTTTTATTCTGGCTCTGTTCTGGATACAATGTGTCTTGAATGTTGGAGCGATTCACTGAGCTTGTGGCTGTCAAGTGTGTGGAGAGTGAATTGTTTGGGGATGCACTCAGCAACTTCTGCCTCACTATATCTGCCCATCACTCTGAAGTGCTTGGTAGGAGCAGATAATAAACAGGTCAGCTGCCACCTCCTGCTTTTCTTATTGTCTGTCAAAGAAATGGAAAACCCAGTCTCTATCATTGCCGAATGAAGATGGGGTCAGCATTTGGTTTAGGAGCAAGTAAGAGAGAGGGATCAGGGTGTGGACCAGCCTGCACACAACTTCTGTGCTTGAAGAATCTTCCCAGCTTGCAGTCCTGGCCCTACGCAGCTTTCTCTTTTACCTTCCACCAGCATTTGTAGCACCTGAAGCGTTCCCCCTCACCAGCCTCACTTCAGGGCCGTTTCCATGTTCTTGCCTAAGCAGAAAGCATGATCTAGATCTCTGAAGAACTGGGTTAGAGTCCTTGGCTCTGTGACCTGGGGCAAGTGACTTTACCTCTCTGAGTTTTGGTTTCCACACTTAAAGCTAAAGTCTAATGCTCCCTGCCTTGCTTAAGTCTCGGAGCTGGGTGAATCAAGTGCTAATTTAGGTGAGGAAACTTTGTAATTGTCACAACAAAGCTCAAAGATGTTAAATAACTTTCCCAAGGTCACACAGCGAAAATGGATTCGCTGAAATAAGGTTGTTGCAGCTAGGGATCACGTCCATTGTGTTCATCCAGTCTACTTGACATTGTAGCTGGTAGGTGGTAGGTGCGAACTAAGTATTTACTTATAAGTGGCTGGCTGCAAAGCATTGTGGGAAAAAAGGTTACTAATTTAGGTATAACTATATTTTATTTTTTGTCCTGATAAACTGAACATTTTTTGCATGTGTGTATTCACTTAATATACTTCTTGTATAACATGCCCGTGTCTGTTCCCGATTTATTTAGCGGTGTCCTAAAATTTTCCCCACATCAATTTGCACCAGATCTTTCTTGACTAGAAAGATCTTAACCCTTTTCTGTCTTCCATGCACTTTTATTTTATTTCTTTCTTGTGCACAATTGGGAATTAAAACTAATTTCCATTCGTGTTAAGTTGTATAATAAGCATGTTAAAAGCCCAGCCCAGGTTTGGAAGCCAGTTTCTCCAGGCAACACATACCTCTTTCCAACCCCAGTGAGCCCCTGTGGGTTGAAACAGGCATCAAAGGCAGATTGGAAGGTAAAAGCTGTTGCAGAAGAAGTACAGCCCTAAACCCAAGGGCCTTTGGTAGGCAGCCAGAGGGCAAATCTTTTGTACTATAAACATGATTGGTTTATGTGTGCGTGTTACTGTAAATACTTGGTTTTGATCATAGTCCAAAAGCCCAGCGAGTTTTTTAAAGTTTCATAGCTGGTAGCATCCATCCGCCTTCCTACTGCCTGTCCTTGTTATGGTGAGCTAGTGTCTCCTGCAGCAGTGTCATAAGGCTCAGAAGCCTGGGTCACTTATTGGTGATGACAACAAAAGTGCTTTAAATTGGGCTTTACAGATTACACAGTGCTTTTCCTTCCATTTCAATTGGTCCCCACAACAACTCTCTAGTAGTGGCGTAGGTAGTAATATTTCCACTATCTGCTGAGGGAGCTAAGGCTCAGAGAGGTTGTCCATGTCTCCAGGCTAGCCACTGGCCGAGGTTGGAGCCCTCTCCTAGCATGTCAGAGCTGCTGTTGTTTCTACCTTGTCAAGTTAATTCCTGGAGATGGTCCTGACTTCCCAGGAATAGACCAGAAGTGGTGTTCAGTGTCAGAAATCCAGCTCTAAAACGAGAAGACCCCACCCGGCCTAGAAGCTCTTTGATCTAAACTTCTAGAGAGGATCTTGCATAATAGCTTGTCTGTCCCTTTCAGCCACATGGCAATGCTGCTATGGAGAGAGTGGGTAATGTCTTGAAGGAACAATGGCTAATGATTTCCTTGGTTTTTTCATCTCTGGAAAGAACTCCCTTTCTCAATTCAGTTTCCCTCCATAAATGTTTAAGCTTCACCAAAGTAAAAATAAGCATGTGTGTCTGTGTGAGGTCAGAAAAGTGGGGGTGGGATGCTGAGGTTGAGATTGTGTCTGTGCTGAAGCCCCTTTACTGGATTCCTCTCTGGGTCCTAGAGGATTCTAGGGAGGTAAGGCATATGGCAGTTTATTAACAGCCCTGCTGTTCCACACCTGGTGATCCTTTTAGTTCCTGTGGGAGCCATTGTTCTGGGACACTTGGATCTGTCAATAAACGGCTACCTGTGACAGGGTCCTGAGCAGAAGCAGAAAACAAATGCATCATGGATCCCAGAGTCCCCTGTACTGACTGTGGGAGGCTGACCTCTGCTAGGAAACTTGTCTACCACACAGGGCTGGCTCACATGGAGAGCTTGCAAGCCATTATCTCTCAATTCTGGTGAGCTCTTTTCTCCTTTGTTTCTTTCTTGTTTCCAGCCAGTGCCTCTCTGTTTATACATACTTTTTTCCACATCCAAATTCTTCCCTAGTAACCAAGGGTGCTCTGTCTCTCAGCAGTTCTCCTATTTTATCCCTGCCCATCCTCTCTCAATAAAGGATGTCTTCTTCCACCGCTCTGAGTTTCGAAGGATTGATGCTAACCTTTTACAGTTGGAGGTATCCACACAGATGTGATCCAAACAAGCCACATCACATTAAGACTTAAATGTCTCACTAAATCTACTGAGAGATGTCTTCCTTTGATGGTCTCAGTCTCATTAAACTCCTGGCTTCCCTACAGAGATTCAAGACATTCTAACCTGCCAAAAGATTTTGAAGTCTCACAACGGAGCTCCTTGGCATCCACTGTGTTAGTGATTGGACTTTCCCACATTAGTTTACCAACCAACACAAGAATACACGTTCAAGCTGGTAGACTCATGAAAAAAAGCAAAGACTTGACTCTGTGTTCCTACTCTCTTCCTCCAGGGCTGCCTCCCCAACCGTACTTGTGCCTCACAGGTGCCCTTCCTATCACTTATTCCTTCTTGGGCTTGACTGCAGTGGTCCATTCTGCAATGGTTCTTTAGCTCAGCTCAAGCACTGCAAGTTTTTGTGCATCCATTACACCAGAGGTCGCAGAGTGGCACCTCTACCTGCAGATTCTTTCTCAGCTCCTCTATCAAGTCAGAGTCTATGCAGGAAAGCAGAAATTACACTAGGTCTTTCAACAATGGGAACTTAAGGTAGAGAATTGGTCATACCGTTGAGAAAACAGCTCAGAAGCTACGCAGTGCATGTTTAGGCAGCCCAGATATCAGCAACAACAGGGAAGCACTATCACTAGACTGGAAGGATAATGAGAGAAGGTGATATTTTTAGACCACAGAAGGTGAGACAATCCAGCAGAAGCTAGAACCATTATGTAGGGTGCCTGTCAGTACCTAAAGCAACGGAGCTTATGTTGAAGCTAAGAGTAGCAAGAGAGGGAGAGATACCCTAGCTTCTCTCCTTACCTCCAATCTTCTGTCATGCCTTCCATTTGCCAAACCTACCTGTCCAGAAGCTGGTAAGCAAGGAAACCTGAGCATCATGGTTCCTGTGAGACAAAGAAGAGTAACAAGCATGGGGATTGGGCATCCACTCGGCCCTTTCATCCCTGCCACCCTTTTTGTTCAAAGTTGAGTTGGCCCCTACCCATTCCAGGAAACTCTCTTTTCCAACGTCTCTGATCAAGACAGCTGGCAGCTTGATATAGGTATCATATTTTTAATATCATCTCCTTGATAGAACAAATGAGGGGAAATCAGGATCCTTCTGTAATGAGGGAGAGGCAGTGAACCCTATAATATATCATCAAATCCCTATTTCTTTGGAAGAGAGCAGTGTCCCTATTCTATTGTAGGATCTTCAAGGTGGAATGGTTCTGCTCATTCTTAGAATGTTGGCAGCCCCAGAGTCTCAACTATACCTTGAACAACTATCTCTTATTTAACAAGACTAACTAAACCCATAACCCACACCCTGCTATCCCGCTGCATTCTGCCCATGAGGGCCTGTGTTCAGTGGTTATTCTATAGGGCTGGTGAGCTGCTTCAGAAGTCCTCCAGCCCTTGTCTAAGATGTTTAATCCTTTCCAGCCTGCCTTCCCTCAGATTACCTCTCTCCTCCTCTACCAGCTTGTTTTTGGCGTGGGAGCTCAGACAGAGGGGAATGTGGACAGGAAGAGTCCAAGGGCAGAGCAGAAGAAACAAAGGCCCCTAAGTTTGTGCAGCCAAGAAAATAACATGAAACGAGATGAGGGATTTGGACTGGACTTGTTTTGTTTTGGAGCATTTCAAGGAGCCAGGCATGCAGTTGTGTTTGGATTGGGAAGAAAGGCATAACTGAGCAGGAGAAAATCCTCTTCAGATTTTATTCAGGCTGTTACGGGATTAAAGAAAACACCAAAAGGATTAAACTGCATGAATGTATGAAGCCTATTACACTCAGAAAGAAGGGGACCCTGACTCTCCCTGGGACATATTTGGACAGCATATGGAAGTAGTGGGCTTGCTTGTCCTTCAGTCACCAACCTTATAAATTCAGCATCAGTTGGAGCCACTTACATTGCTTTCCTTTTCTCAGCCTTAGTGATAATTATTAAATATTAATAGTGTTAGGACTGTTGGTTCAAAGTGATAGAAAACTCAGAATTAACTTACTAAAGCAGGATTTTTACTACTGCCTCACAGAATCCAAGGAGCGGAACCTTCTAGCCAGAGAAAATGCGGAGATACAATGAACTTGGGATCAGGGTTTTAATTCTGTACTGTTTAAGTTTGTTCTGTCTCTTTTTGCTGTGGTCTGCTTCCCTTATACTTGTAGATTCTTTTCTCTCTCACTGAAAACCAGCTTTCCCCTACTTTATTAGTTTGCTAGGGTATCTGTAAAAAAGTACCACAAACTGAGAGGCTTAAACAACAGAAATTTATTGTCTCAGAGTTCTGGAAGCTAACGGTCTAGGATCAAGGTGTCAGCAGGGCCATGCTTCTCTCTAAAGAGAAGAAGCTATTTCAAACTTCTCTCCTAGCTTCTGGTAATTCCTTGGCCCAGCTCCGATCTTCACATGGCATTCTCCCTTATGTATGTCTGTTTTTGTGTCTAACTTTTCCACTCTTTATGAGGACACCAGTCATATTGAATTAGGCTTACCCCAATGACCTCATTTTAACTTGATTACTTCTATAAAGACCCTATCTCCAAATAAGTCCCCATTCTGAATACAGGGGTTAGTACTCCAACTTATCACTCTTGGAGGACACAGTTCGGCACAACCACATGGCCACTAATAGCTCTCAACTATTTACATTTTACAATCTTCATTACTAGAGACTTCATTCTATTTACTTCCTGTTTTGAAAAATCCCAGGAGAATTCTAACCGGTCCATGTTTAGTCAGGTTCTCCTCTCCACAATGGCAGCCAGGGGGCCCAGAACTGTGATTGACCTGTCTCTGTTAGGGTGCCCAGCCCAGAACCAAGCAATGATGACCAGAGAGGCAAGGTCCTTCCTTTAAGGATAAGACAATTCTCATAGGATCCACATATTGTCAGATCAGCTAATTAATGTTAGATACAAATCACCCCAAATGGTAGTGGCAGCAACAAAGGGTTTGTTCTCGCTCATATTTCATGTCCACTGTGGGTAGTGGGATTTGTTGGTGGGGGGGGGGTATTTCTCATAGTCTCCCAGGCTGACACATCTTTCTAACTATGCCAATTATTGTGCCAAAGCAGTGAAAGAGTACTCTAGAGGGGCCTGCATCAGCAATTACATCTTCTAACAGGAAGTGCTACACTTCTGCTCACAACCCCCATGCCACGATTAGTGATATGACCCTTCCAGGGTATGCCATCCCACCTGTTCCCAGAAGGCAGAGAGCCAGAAACAGTTGCCAAGTAGCACCAATGACTCTCACATGTCACATGACAGGAGCAATGGAAAAGAAGTTCCCAGAATCAAGAAGGTGCTTCCCCAGAATAAAATAGGGTGCTGCATAGTAAACTTTTGGGTGAGGACTCCAGTGGCCTCCCAGGCCAAAGGAAAGAGCAGCAGGAAGACAGGTGTTCAAACACCTGGGTCTGAGGGGAGAGTGGTTGGGGACTGAGCTGGAGAAATGGCCAGTCACTCTTCGCTGGATGGCGAAGAAAACTGCTTACTCTAGGGAGGGCTTTGGATTTTGTCTCAGGGACAGTGGGGACCAACAAGGGTTTCAAGCCTGAAATGGCAGAGTCAGGCTTGCATTTTAAGAACAGCAGTGACAGTGTCATAATTTAAAGGAAGGAATTGAAGTGCAAAGCTCAGGTTACCCCCAGGGGTTAGTGGTAGAATCAACTAGACATGGTGACTCTGGCATGGAGGTGCAGTTAGCTGCTATCAGCACAGCAGAGATGGCTTCATGGAAATGCTGACATCTGCACTGGCTCCTGAAAGAAAAGGAGGAGCCGGTGGGCATGGAAGTATGCGGAGGCTTTGCAGCTGATGATGAAGCTGAGTAAAGACCTGGAGAACAAGAGTTTGTGTCTGTCCTACACATTCAAAGTCCAGAATGTTTAGTGGTGTACTCGAAAGGCTTAAAGGTGAACATTGGTTAAGTAAAAACAAGTTTCAGAAAAAATTTTGAAAACTCCCCACTGATACCACAGACCTCATCATGTTGCTTTTTAGCACTCGTGGCTATTTGAGAACTATTTACTTCCCTGTCCATGCTTCCATATATGGACCTGAAAAAAACCCAAAAACCAAAAAACCTCTTTTAGGCCTTCATGAATGAGAAGTCCCATTTAAAAGTTCATAGGAAGACTACATAAAACCACCTGCTGCCTTTATTTCCCCCTGTGTGCATTAAAAATGTGCAGCTGCTCAACAGGAAATGTCCCATTACACCATTTGACTCATGGGCTGGTCTTGGACTTTGGGGGCAGTGAGGAGGTGAGGTGGGAGGAGAAGTGGGCTAAGCACACCCATGGATTTCCCCCTGGATCTTTCCAAATTTTGCCACCCTGTTCTTCTGTGTATGTCGTTGATTCTGTAGTTGAGTGTGTATGTGTGTGTGTGTGTGTGTGTGTGTGGTTTTTTTCTTTTTAATATGAAAAATTGGTCTTTGAGTCCACAAGCAGCAGCTGCAGCTGCCATAATTAAAATGAAATAACTGGCTTCCTTCAGTCCTTAGGGAGAAAAGCTTTAAAAAAAAAATCCATATTCTAAATGGACTCAGGAATGTGGTGAATCTTCTCTCCTGTTTTACTTGCAACAAGTTTCATGCCTTTGCTTTTCTCTGGAGTCAGGGGAAGAGAAAGGAATTAACCTTCACTGAGCACTTATCCCAGCCCCAGGTACTATGCAAGTTTTCACCACTGCACAAGCCAGGGTTTGAATCCAGTTTTGGTGCTTCATTTATTTCCCCTCTGCCATGTGCCCTTCCAGGATCCTGTTAGACCCCAGATCTCTCAGTGTGGTCCAGTTCTGTCCAGAAACCTGGAAGGTTTGGCATTATTAAGATGTTATTGAATATATTGGCACATATAATTGGCTTGGATTAGAAACCAAAGCTTTTAACAGAGTTACAAGGTGAAGTATTCCGTCCTAATGATTACTTGATAATGAGATGGTTTTCAAAGGATTGGATGCATTCTTGAAGGTGTTGCTTAAAAGTCACTCTTTAAACCAAGCTGAGAAACTAAAATTCCAGAACTACAGACTCTGTGGTTGTGTCTGGATCTCAGAATAAAGGTACGGAGATAGAAAGGGACAACGGTGTACTGGTGTGCTGGAATTGAAGATACAGTGGTCACCATCTCAAGGAGCTCCTAGTCTGGTGTAAGAAAAGGACGTGTCAACAAATAATTACTAGACAATGGTAATAAGTGCTAGGTCAAGGGTATGAACAACTTGCTACAATTTCAATATTTTTTCTCCCAAAATCTACTTCTTCAGTTGGTAACTTTGTGAGGAGGAAGCCATCCTCACTGTGAGAGCAATGCCCAGAATGCTGAACATAAAAAGGCAAGGAGAAATTATTATACATTCTTTTGTGTATATCAAGCATCTGGCATTTAGTCTCTCTAATCATTTATTATAATTCCCACTTAATGATGAAAAAATTTAAGAAGCGATGTGGTTTGTCAAAGGCCATACAGCTGGTCACTGGACAAAGTGTAATTCAGACCCATTGTATCTTCATTTAAAGACCTGGCTCTTGTCAGGACACCTCTAAGAAACTCTGCACCCTGTTGTTAGGTGTACAGCACAGCTATCACCATGTCTTGTATTTAGAGTGAGAAAATATTTTTCCCCTTGAAAAAAATTTTAAAGCAGGCATTTTGATGGGAGTCATTTATGATTATCATCTTTGATCTGCAGGTGTGACTATGCAGTTCAAGTGCATTGAGCCCTCCAGGCAACCCTCCAAAGAATGAAGTCAGACCAGGGCATAGAAACACTAGAAGGTCAATGAGGAAACAGATTCCCTGCATCCAAAAGAAGTTCCCCTGGATTCCTGAGTCCAGTGATTCTGTTATCAAGACTCAGTCGAGAAGGGAAAGTCAGAAGCAAGCACTCACAGAAAAGGAGAGTGGTCTCTTCCTGCCTTTAAAATTCTCTGCAAGAGACCAAAGTCCAGGTTGCTTGGGACCCCACTCGAGGAATTGTATTGTCTACTCGATTTATGGTCACTTCGGGGAAAACTAATAGAGGCAAAGGCACTCTGTATCTAATTCTGCCTGGACCTCTCAAAATGCAGCTCAGAAAATCACCACATTTCCACCCACCTAGGCGGAGAGGTACTCTGGGAGTAGAGGATTTACTGAACGTGTAAGGTATACAGGTGTCATGTGCAGTGCCACAGCATGCTTTATGGCTCACCTGGAAAGGGAAAGAATAGGGTTCAGATCTTTTCTCCATCATTTCCTAGCTGGGGGACCACAGACAAGCAGCTTAAATTCCCCAAATCCCCCTTTCCTCATCTGCAAGCCTTTTGCCTCCTGCAGTTGCCTAGAAGACAAAATGAGGTCAAATATGTACCAACACCTGACATTCTTCCCAATGCCTGACACACAAGCAGGCGCTTCCTGCCCTAGGCTCCTCCTCTTCCAATTCATATTGTGCACGGCTTGCTAAATTCATCTTTCTATAGCAGATATCTAAATATGTCACATCTCTACTCAAAACCTCTCAGTAGCTCCCCAGTAGTGACTGAATAATGGCCATCTTCTCAAGAGTGTCATGTAGGTCCCGGCTTGTTGGGGGCTCACATCACCTGCCAGGTGTGATGTCCTCCACTTCCCTCTACACAGTCCAGTCCACACGCTGGAAAGCTGCGCTATGCACCCATTCTTTGGCATGCTTTCCCCTCCATGCCTTCACTGCTTCATACAGAGCCCCCGGTCCTGTCCATGTGCCACCCACCTAATGCTACCTCTGGTGCAAGACTGAGCTTGAGCTATATGTTGTCCAATAAGTGTTCCCTGATTTGTCATTCACGATGACTTCTCCATTCCTCTGACCCTTCGCTGGGTTTTATCTGTATCTCTTTTACAAAACTGTTCAGCATTGCGATGACTTGTAGCCATGTCTTATTTTCCTTGCCAGCCTGCAAGCTTCCTGAGGACAAGGTTTGCTTCCAAGTTCTCAGCGAATCCTGTACGGCACCTTACACTCAAGATATGAATGAATGAGTGAGTGAGCAAGTGCATAAATGAATACCACACTTCTTTCCTCACTGGATTTCCCCTTCCTAGAAATGCTAGTACATAAATATTTCTAAAACCTTTGGTCAACTATGAGTATTTTGGTTTCATTAGCAGTCATTGTGACATTCACCGGAAGTCTTCTAAAAAAAAAAAAAAAGAGGGCATTGAAGGGTACGAGTGGAAAAGAAAATAATGAAAGGAAAGGCATCGAAGCTTTCCCTGAAGCCTTGGTGAAGGTGAGGGCGGAAGAGGAGTACAGCTGCAGTTCTCCAGCTTCTTCAAGAGGGGAGGGGTCGGAGGCACAGGCGAGGCTATACAGCACACGCTCCGGAGGCAGAGTGGAATCTGATGACCTGGACAAAGGAAGGAGGTCTGTGGAGGACCCTTAGTGTTTTATACAAGTCTGTGGGTGTGACTAGGCCCCCAGCAGGACCTCTGGGGGCAAAGCCAACAGCTGCGTGTCCTAACGTCCACCAGGCACTGGGCGCCTGAAGAAAGTGTCTCTTGCCTTGCCCATTGTTACAGCAAGCTGCCTGCTGCTCTCTGAAACTTGTAATGAACTAGGCAGGGCAAACAGAAGTTAGAAGCACAATAGCCATTAAGCACATTCAAGATGCATAAAATGGTAGGCCAGGTCCTATGCAACATACTGCCTATTTTTTATTTTAGCGTATACGGTACGATTGATAAGGACTTTTCTAGGTTTACCTCCAAACTTGCCCTGTTAATTCTGTTTTGGATATCTGGTTTTCTACCCTTTGTGCTGGAGCCTGCCCCCAACACCCCTCCCAGGGTAGATAAAGCATACTCTGCTTAAGCAGAGCCTGGTGACCTTTCCTATGTAATACAGCTAATCTTTGTTGAGAATAATGAGAATTTACAATAAAGAAATATGTGAAATGCACATGAAGCTAGAAAAATTTCACACTTCGGAGAAATTCATGTTTAATCAAATTACTAGTAATTCCTCACCTTATAATAGACAATAATGTCTCTTAGGATCGTCGGTAAATTTGGCAAATACGTATTCAGAGAATTTCTCAAATGATGTCTTTTTACCTGACTCCTGAATGTATCCTTTCGTGCTTTGTTCATTAGCCTAGTGGGTATTTTATATAAAAAGACATTTTGTGGTGCTTTCAGTGGGTGCATGATAGTTGGTGCAGAGGAAAGTACCCAGATCTTGAGTCTGTGAGGACCTCTGTTCAGGTCCCAGTTCCTCCTCTTGTAATGAATGAAGCACATATCTTAAATAAAACCTTTGCGCTTCCCCTCGCCCTTCTTTCAGTGGGATTGGATTTCTTATATTCATTTCACGAATCTCTATCATGCACAGACGGCTTCTTGGGTGTTAGAGGTCAGAGATGAATCAAATTCGACGTCATAGAATTCTGGGGGCAGAAAAGACCACCCATGTCGCCTGGTTCAGAGTTTTCCTCTTTCAGATGGGGAAGCAGGCTGAAAGAAACTGATTTGCTAGAGGTTGCAGTGTGATAAGAAAGTGGGCCAGAACCAGGACTCTCTTGTGTAAGGAACTCTGCCCAGGTAACTGCCAATGCTCCCACATGGTATATCACAGAGGAGATCAGCCCACTTTATAGGGCAGGACACTAAGGTTCAAAGAGATTCAATCATGTTTATTTGCCTGGAGAATGAATGACAGAACTATTGCAGGGGCAGCGCTTCCACCATAAGCTCCATCCCCTCACCCTCTTCCCTGCGCCCATCACAGCACAAAGTAGATTGTTCTTCATAGACCACTCAGTTTCTACTCTGCTCTCAGCCTTTGCTTGTAAAGAGGACTCATTGCAGCTCCTGCCCTTGAAGGCTTTGTTCAGCTTGAGGAAACACATGTAAACAATGATTGTGAGACAAGATCCTTACTCCCACCATACAATATGAGATGGGAGAACAGAATAAGACTCACCAGAGCCTCCCAGGAAAGGTGGAAGTTTGTGTGGGATTCACAGGGTGTTTGGGACCCTCCCCTCCCCTCCGCCTTGCTTCTCCGTGTAGCCGAGGGGCCAGGAACAAGCCCCATCTCCCCAGTGGTGGGTGTTTGCAATGACTGCTGGGGAGAGATCTGTGAGAAAGGGTCTGGGGCATCTGGCCACCTCACTCAGTTGGGTCTGTGTTCTCTGCTTCAACAGAAAGTATCCTGCCCTGTGCTCCAGGATCCAATGGCCCTGGAAAGAGGGCTGCAGGGCCCACGGACTCTTCAAAGCGTGCTGACATGGAGCCAGGTCAGTCCCGTTGTCTGCTCTGATTTCTCTTTGTCATCAGCTGTAAACCTGTGGTCTTGATGAGAAATGCCATCTTGGAATCTGAAACTGCGAGTACTTTTTGGTCGAAGGCTTTTGCCACTAAGCAGCATGGGACGTGGAAGGGGTCAGGTCCGAGTCGGAGTGGCCTTCCTGAGAGCAAATGCAGTAGGAGAACTGGTTGGTGCTGGAAGCCAAGACAGCAGCCAGCATGGTGCAAGGACAGGGCAGGCAAGGGCCAGCCATTGAGCGAGATGTGATGGAGGAGGTGGCAGCCAGGAGCATCTCGCAGGCCCTGGATCACAGAGGCGGCAGTGGCAATATGGGTCATTCTAGGGTCCAGACGACCGGGGGCTGGGTCCAGAGTTCATTGGTTACATTTTAAGATGAGCCGAAGTGGGATCAGAGGCATAGTTGAGATAGAACATGAGGAAGTAAGTGGGTAGCCGGTCTGAGGGCCAGGTCTAGCTGGCCAGAATGGCTCTTGGGAGGCTATTCCTTTATTTCTGTACAGAAGCCAGTGACAAAAAGAGTAGGAAACACCTGGGTTGGGCGAAAAAATTAGAAGGCTGTTTCAAGCTAGAGAAGGACAATGGCACAGAGGGAAGTGGAATCATAAATAGAGGCTGGGCCGTGGTGAAGAAGGCTGAAGAAGAAGCAAGGGAGCCAGGACCCAAGGAGCAGACCCTTTATTGTAAACCTGCTATGAACCAAGCAATTTTTCTTATCCTCCAAGCAATCTTGCAAGGTAGAAGTCTGAGTCTTGTTAGGCTCAGTTACACTACAGTAATAAATTCACTCCAGAATCTCAGTGGCTTAATAAAGCAAAGGTTTATTTCTTGCTCTTGCTGAGTGTCTAACTGAAGTGAGTGGAGGGCTCTGCTCTACCTAGTGACTTAGGGACCAGGCTGATGAAAGACCAGCTATATATTAGGGATACCTCCTGGAACATGTGGCTACCTAGGTCTCTTCAGCAGGGGAGAGATCATTTGGAAAGGCTGAACACTGGCTCTTAAATGTGTAGTCCAGAAGTGACACATAGGCCGTCAATCAGAACTAGTCACATGTTCCTGCCCGATGAAGACATTGCAGAAATACAGACCTCTGGGAAATGTGGGAAAGACATGGCTATTTGACGAGCAGTAACTGCCTCTGCCATATTATTATTTCCACTTTACAGGGAAGAAAACTGAGGCTCAGAGAAATGAACTATCTTATCTGAGGTCTCCCAGCTAAAAAGTGCTAGAATCTAGACCTGACATAACATCCGATTCTATCATTTATTTAGTTTTTCAACAAAGATATATTGAATACTAGTGCTAGGTCCAATGCCATACTAGGCTCTGGGGACATTACAAGGAACAAAAACAAAGCTAGCTTTTGCTCTCAGCCTGAAAATGTATAACTACAAACTGGGACAGATGCTCAGCATTAGAGACATATGGTTCTCTGAAAAGATCTATTAAGATTTTTAGCTTTTCATATAGAGAGACAGGTAAATGGGGTTCCATTTATTGAGGCATTGTGCCAAGAACTTATTTATCACTTCCACAACCCATGAGGTAGTTCTTACAATTCCATTTTTTAAGATAAGAAAACCGAGTTTCATTCAATGAGGACAGATAACTAAGCTGAAGTGGATTCTTTAACCCCATTTATGCTCACTTGTGATGACGCGAAAGTTAGGATAAAAAATCGAATCTCGTCCCTTGTTCCATCTAAACCTAAGAAATATGGTCTCCTCTTCCTGCTCTCAATCCCCCCATCCAGGGCCTTTCTCCTCCTGGTCCCCCTAACATTCTACAGGTGTCACAACACATGAACACAGCTTTCACCAGTGGTGGGAGCTTCTTGGGGCTCAGACGTGGGGTCCTTCCTTCCCATATCGATGCTTTCCATACAGCTGGGCCCAGAGCAAAGCTTGTTGAACTCAAGGAAGGAGGGAAGGTATTGCATAAATATAAGTAACAGGATCTGAGTCTGACAAAATAAGGTTGAATCTGAGCCTTGGCAAAGGCAGATTCTCTGTCAATAATGTGCTTCCTTTTCCCTCCCGCCTCATATCCTCCCATCCCTTCCCTTACACTTTGTGCTATATTTAACCTGACCCCATCACTTCTCTCCACTCCTCAGCATGTGTGATCAGCTCTTCTTTCTGCATACTGGTCCAAGCTACCATCTCGGACCTGAATTACAACAGTAGCATCCTCATGGGGCACTGCTGCTACCCTTCCCTCCTGGTATCTAACATGGAGTTATCTATTAAAATACTTGTTGGATTAGATCTGTCCCCTGCTCCAAATCCTCCTATGGCTCCCATCTCACACACAGGAAAAGCCAAGGGCCTCACAGGGACCCACCAAACACATTGGCCTCTCTGCTGTTCCTGAACCATGAATGCACTCCTGCCTCAGGGCATAAGCATCGAGGTCTTTTTTCCAGTCTTGGGGAAAGCTCTTCAGGCAGAGGGAACAGCAATGAACAAACTGCTAAGTCACCATCTGAGTCAGCAGAGCACACGTGGGGCTGAAAAGTCCTGAACACAAGCGTCTTTTTGCTCAAGGAGTGGCAGGAGGCAAAGTGGACGTAGCAGAGGTGAGAGCAGGATGCCTGCCCTGATCATGCTGTAACAAGGAGCAATATTCCCAGTCCAGTTCTCCCTGTGTCCTCTTCTATCTGATCTTTTCCACATAACATTCACCCAATGCATTGCATATTACTTGGTAAGTTTTGTTTCTTTTTCTGTCTTCTCCCATTGGAACATATGCTCCGCGAGTTTAGACACCTACTTTGTGTTGTTCCCTGCAGTATTCTTATGCTGGGACCACTGGCACTCATTACATATACATTGAATGAAGAATACATAAACAAATAATTACACAATACATTCTTTATCATTACTTGGTTACAATTTTTGTTCAGACCATCCTGCCTTTACATATGCCGTTCCCTCTTCCAGAAATATCCTCCCTGTCTTGCTCTCTCCCACTAACTTCCTCACTCTTTCTCATTCACTCTGCCTGCCCAGGAGGGCGATGTCCTTGCATCACATGGCACAGGCATTATCCATCTATCCCTGTGAGGCTGGGCTTGCAAGAGCAAGCACAGTTCTTCTCTGAGCCCACGGCCTGATGCACAGCTTGGGTCCGGTTCCTGTTGTTGGCCTGAGCCTAGTGGACCAGAGCGCCATCTGCGAGTGCAATCCATGGACCCCTTACCCTCCTTCAGGAAGCAGGAGCCCTTGTTGCCAACTCAGTCTCCTCCTGTTAACAGCCACCTCAGAGATCGGGGAGATGATCAGAAAGATGAGGCAAATGGGACACTAATGAAATTCAGAGAGAAAACTAAATTGGGAGGTGTTGCAAACACCATGGAGGAGGAGCATGTGATTCGAAAGGATCTTTCCACGGTGGGAGGTGGAGTGGGGGAGTGCAGAGAGTGCTGGATGTGGCATTACATGGGCCTTCTCTGATACCCACATGTGGGGTGGCCCATGTGATCACTTGAGGGGCTTTTCTAACTTTAAGTCAGGGGACTTTTAATTGGTTGACTCATTCATTCATTCATGCTTTCCCACCAACTTGCCAAAAAAGATTTGAGTGCGTTAACGATTTTAAATGGATTAATTAAGACCGAGAATATTTAATGCAAAATTAAGGTACAAAGTAAGGGAGGAAAAAGGGAAGGGGAGAAGAAGAAGATTATCAGGGCCACCCAGAAAAGGGATTCCTGAGAAACAGCACAGGGCTCTTGTGACAAGCAGATGGGACTGAGAATGCTAAAGACGGTTAGGGATGGAAAAGCTCTGGTCAACAGCAGTAATGATGACCAGCGCACATTCAAATCCATTTTCGTTTCTTCATATAAACTTTGACTGTGTACTGCGTGCTGCTCCCCCTGCCCCCCCCGCCTACCGTGGGGTACTTTTTTTTTTAACTGTCTTATTGAATGCTCACAGCATCTGCAATGTGGTCTTTTAAAGCTCATTTTGGAGATGAGATGACTGAGGTTCAGAGATACTGAGTTATCTCTTCAGCAAATGGTGCCAGGGCTACTGGATATCTATATGCAGAAACATAAAGTTGGACCCCTTCCTCACACCAAATACAAATATTAACTTAAAATACATCATTGACCTAAATTTAAGAGGTAAAACTCTAAACCCTTAGAAGAAAACATAGGAATAAATGTTCCTGATCTCAGGTTAGGCACTGGTTTGGGACTTACAAAATAGAGGAAGGATAAAATACATAAATAGGACATCATCAAAATTAAAAATTTAGTGCTTCAAAGAACATCGTAAAAAAAGTGAAAAGACAACCATAGAATTAGAGAAAATATTTGCAGTCATAGATCTGATAAGGAACCTGTATCCAGAATATATAAAAAATTCTTATAATTCATCAAATGTAAGAACAAAAAGACTAAGTGAAAAATAGGCAAAGTGTTTGAATAAATATTTCTCCCAAGAAAATATAGAAAAGGTGAATAAGCACATAAAAAGACATCCAACATTTTTAGCCATCAGAGGAATGTAAATCAGAGACACTGAGTTCTTTCTGATACTAAAGCTTCCTAACCATATACCTCCCTGAGCCTGGGGAAGAGGTCACAGTTAGGAGAGAAAGGGGAACTGGCTTGCCACTGAACGTTTTCACAGGAAGGGAAAGGAGAGGGAGAGACAGGGAATGGTGGGCAAGACAGAAACATCCAGCTAGGGACGGACCGCCCATGGGTTTTTCTGAGCAATAGGCAGAAACTGCCGTCTGAGAAGGCTTCCTAGGGCCAGTTGTACACTCTGCCTTCTACTACCCTCTTACAGATGTCCTAAAGCAATAGTTGTAACTCTCTGGTTTCAGTAAAACCCTGTTTACCCTTCGAAATTTTTGAGATTCCCAAAGAGTTTTTGTTTATCTGATTGTATCTATAGAAATTTGTCATACTAGTAATTAGCACTGGGAAACACACACACACACACACACCAAATTGTTATTTATAGCTTATCTAAAATAACAATAATAAACTGTTACATTATCATAAATAACACATTTTTATGAAATAATGACTTTTCTAAAACAAACAAATGTATGAGATGACATCATTTTATACTATGGCAAATCTCTTTTTAATGTTTGGCTTAACAGGTATATCTGCTTCTGCATTCAATCTGGAAAACTGCATTGTGTACTCATAAGAGGATGAGGATGAAAAAGGTAGATAAGGGCATAGCATTACTGTAAGGAGTTTTGACCTCAAATATCTTGAAAGGGTCTCAGGGATCTGCAGGGAACCCTGGACTACACTTTGAAAACTGTGGATGTATGAGGTAAGATCTTCACTGCAGAATTCAGCAGGGAGTGGAAAAGAAGTCAACTGTGAATCTAAGAAAGACAGGAAGAGAAATGAGGACAGTCTTAGAGGAGAGGGGGTGGGAATTCTCCTGAATAAAGCCAGGCTACTCTGGGGATACTGCATATGATATTCACTTGGCCCAGAATGCTTTCTCTTATCTTGCTTGGCTGCTTGTCAAAATCCTCTTGATGCTTTAAGGTTCATTTAGGTGTAGCTGCCTCTGGAAAGCCCTTCTCACCATCCTTAACTCAAGGCTGGGTGAAGCCCTCCTCCACATCACCCTCATGGGTACCACTAAGGTGAACACTGCATTAGAAGCATGGATGGGAGGTTGAGGCCTACTTGTGGAAAGCTCGGGATGCCAGAAAGAGGCTGTTATTCTTGTTTAAGAAGTGAGAAGAAAGGGATTGAAGGATTTTGCATAAGCATCAACTTGATGATATACAAATTTATATTTACCGAGGAAGACTGTGGTCACCAACAGGCAGATTAAAGTCATCCATTACTAATTCTAATTCACTAGCAAATAAAGAATTATCAATTATCTAGAAAAGAAGGGGAAATGAGGAAAGGAGGAAAGAAACGAACAGCTTACTCGCTAAGCGCCAGGCATTCACCAGGTTATTGAATCATCACAGCAGTTAGTATTTTCCCTCTAAGGGAAATTTTACAGATGAAATAAACTGAGGCATCCGCCCCACCAAGGTTATCTTTCTAGGAAGTGTCAGAGCTGAGATTCAAGAGCAAGCCACTTCTAAAGCCCATGATTGTTTTTCCCATGACTCCAAATGAGCTTGGAATTATTTATTTGACCTGGAGTGTTTACTGCTATATACTGCTCTTTTAAAAATGTGTTTCTATTGTATCTTTCCAAATATACTTTTTTTTTTTTTTTAACAGGAATACTAATTATGCGTCCCTGTTCTACCCTTTTGGAGCCTACCATGCCAGCTTTTCTGCACACAACAGGCAATCAATAGTCCCCACCTTTGAACTGCCTACTTTTCATAGCAGACATGGCCATAATCAAGACATTAACCTGTTGCTGTTAGCTAGAGTTATTATCGACTCAGAGATTATTAAGTGCTCAGGTCCTGACTGAACTGTTCATCCTGGTTGGTGATGGGAACCTGGGAAGACAAAGGGCTTGGGACAGATATATTGTTTTTCTCAAGATCAGGTTGGAGAAATAATCTTAAATGGAACACCCTAGTTCTTATGTAAATACTGAGTAAGGCAAAGAAGGCTTCGAGGCTTCTTTGTGACTGTATTGTCACATATGGTACCAATTATGTAAGAATAAATTAAGCAAGGATAAATGAACATTTATTGAACTCTTACTATGGGTTAGTATCATGTTTTACCGTCATTATGAAGATGTTTTTGGCTCTATAAGATAGGAAGAGCCCCATTTCCAGTGATCAAACTGAGACACAGAGAAATGTCTTGCTTGGAAGCATGGATATTCTAGTAGACGGAGCTGGAGTTAGAGCCAGGTCTCTTTGGGACACCATGCTGTCTTTCACCCAGGGAGAGAATGCTGTTTGTCCAGTCAGGGTGCCGTGCTCTCACTGATGAGGTGCCGCAGTCCTAGCAGTGCTGCCCTGGCCACTGACATCCTCGTGCTGGTTTCAGACTCGTTTCTTCCCAGACCATTTGTCTATCTTCTTCCTGAGTTTGTACCTTCAGTCTTCACTCAGAGCACCTGGAATGCCCACCACCCCACCATGCCACCATTATCTTCCAGGACCCAGTATCTGCTTAATCAATGTTTTGGGGCTGAGTGAGCACGATGGATTTAGGAAAAAGAAAAAGCAGATGACTTCAGATGAAATCCAAAAGATGCCAAAGATTATGCTTGAAACACAGGAGTCCCTATTTGCTCAAAAAAGGAAACCCTGTAAAGGAACCACCTCTGGCCTCAGCCTCCTTTGCCTTGGGCAAAGCAGGCATGGAATTCTGCCCTTCCCTGAGGCCTGTGCCGTTGAGGTCGGCAGTCATGTGGCCACTGCTGTGGATGTCACTGCCTTTCTGTAACCCCCTTTAGTATGATCCTGATTTACCTCTCCCCCATCCTTAGGGTGGTGCTGCTGTACAGTCCTGGGTAGGCAAAATGATCACAGAGCTGCTTAGGAGCCGAATGCTGGGTTAATTTCTAAATGGGAAGGTCAGTGTCATTACCGTTGGTGGATTCATAATGGTAGTGCTTGCTTCCTGTTGCTAATTTCATCTTCAGCTATACATCTTGGTGGCCAGTTTAGCCAAAGCAGCCAAGGTCATGGTTGGAAGGCTTTTTTCCAAAGCCGTGGATCTCTATCACTGTATTGCCTTGACTTACCTGTTGTGAAATGGATGCATTTAGAAATCTTCCACGCATACTGCTTTTATGTAAGCTCCCTTGGTGGAAGAAAAAACAGTGAGTCAACATTGATAAGTCCAGAATCCTGTGCTTCTTTGGATTCTAACCATGGTGGAAAAGTTGAGTGTGCAGAAAACACCCCAGGGGTGAGAACAGACATTTGTTGAGTACCTATTATATGTCAGCCACTGAGCGAGGCATTTCACAGTCCATTTAACCCTCACAGTTACCAGTGAGGTAAGCATTGTTATTTCTGATTCACAGATGGGGCTGTGGAGTCTCAGAGAGGGTCAGTGACTTTAAGTCACACAGCTGAGAAGTGGGGGATCCTGGAATTGAGTCAAGGTCATCTGCTGCAAAGCCCACCTTCTTCCCACTGAGTTGAAAATAATAACAATAAACAGCAGGAAGAACCATGATTTATGGCATGCTACTCCACACCCTGACATATTTAAGCTCATTTAATCTTGACAACAACCCAGTGATGTTAGGTGCTGTTACCATCCCCATTTACACATGAGGAAACCAAGGCACAGAGAAATGCTCTCAACGTGAAAAATTTTCCAAAAATGGGTGTTCAGAATGTAAGCCCCAGCAATCTGCCATGTGTGCTGCTCTGTCATAAGCAGCTCTTGTCAAAAATAAGCACAGGCCTTGCTCATAGGATGTGCTTAATAATATTTGGTCATTGATAATTAATGTCATGGTGCTCTTACTACCCCTCTGGAATGGGTAGTTTGGCCATGATGAACAGCCTATACTAGCCATTGAGCTACCCTCACTGTGGGAGACTTCTGACAGGCCAGAGACGCCTGGACTGGAATGCCAAGCATGTTAGATGGATGTATAGTGCAGTAGAAGAGAACAGGATCTGGAATCAGATCAGTGGAGTCCAAGCCTGACTTACTAGCCCTGGACTTTGGGCAAGTTACTTAAACTCTCTGTGCTTCAGTTTCCTGCTATGTAAAATGGATATCTTAAGAGCCCATACCTCAATGGGCTATTGCAAATATTTTTTTAAAAAATCATGTGAAATACTTATAATCAGGGATAGCACAAAAAAAAAAAAACAGGTGCCCAATATATGCCATCTATCATATAATAGAATATTAGTTTATAGAGCTGGACTTATGAGGTGATCAAGTTATACCCTCTCATTTACAGATGAGAAAACTGAGGTCCAGAGACAGGCAGTAATTGGTACAGGTCTCACAGCATTTCAGTTCTCTGATTCCAATGCCAGTGTTCATTCTGATACTGCCAGCCATATTTAGGACAACGACTTCGAGAAGCCAACCCATCAGTCTCATATCTAGAGATTTTAGTTGGTTATCTTTAAATCCGCTTAATTTTTTTTTGATGGTCTGTTCTTTTATACTTTCACCACCCATTTATGTATATTTGTTTACTTATTTAATATTGTGCACACTTATTTCATTTTTCTGAATCTGATCATTTCAATATCTATAGTATTCATAGGTATGATTCATTTGTTCATTGTACCTATTGTCTCTTGCTCATGGTGGCTTATTTCCTCTCAAGTTCCATGATTTTTTAAGTTGTGGGTTCATGATTGTCAAGACTTTATGGGACTTCTTTGAAGGCTGAATTGAAAATGCATTGCTATAAGAAAGGATCTGCATTTACTTTTGCCTCGTGGCTGGAGGATCATCAACTTGAGGTCACTTTTAAATGCTCAGCTTAGACTTGTGATTTTTTTCTGGCCACAAGGTAATACCTATTTAAGTTCCAAACCCAAGTAAGGGCCATTTTGTGATTGGAAATTCCCCTTTGCTCAGCTTAAGTCATTTCCTTACTATCTCCTTCTGTGGGGTAGGATTTTTTTTTCCTTATTCTCCCTTTCAGGGTATAAATGTACCCTCTCAGAGTCCTAGACTTAAGATCTCAGTTTGACTTCCAACTTTTAAAGGACTTTGCTTCTTTTGTTGGCCTTCAATACTCAAAACCCCAGACCACCAACAACCGGCTGATACCTGTAAAACTGTCACCTGCTCAGTGCTTGGGAACGTCTATGGATTCACGCTATCTATGGCTAGTGTGACCTCTGAGGATTTCCTTCTTTTTCTTGACAGTTCATCTCTGTATTAAAAATAAGTTTGTTTCTTTAACATGATATTTTTCCATGTCCTGCATTAGGAGAATTTCTTAGGGTGAGCAGGTAACCATAATCCTGTAAATAGAAGTCTGAAGTGGTCCCTCTGTGCTTCATTGGTATGAACATGGGACTCTATTAGCTAGGGTTTTCCTGGTTATTACTCTTTAGAAGTTTATCCTATTTTTGCTTTGAGGTCAACTCAGAATGCCAGGATCACTGAGGGGAAGTTTCTATGGCATAGGCCAAGTCCCTGTCCCTCAGTGTTGCCACCATCACTATTCTGAATTCTCAGCTTGTTTTTATCAGCTTTACCAGGACCTTGACCAAGTATGTTACCTATAGATGTTGCCAAATGAAAACTGGTTTTGCAAAACCTGCCAGAAGGTACCACATTCTGAAGGCATGCCTCCATGCTAGTGCTATGATCCAGCCATCCCAGACATGGTCCTTAAGTTCAATTGCCCATTGGTTCATTCATTCCACAAATATTTACTGAGTACCTAACACATGCTGTGCCATGTTAGGCTTGGGGATGCAGAGATGGATAAGCCATAGCCCTTCCCCTTGTGTACAAGGACATTTACATGGACAGTGACCACAGAGTCTGATCATTGCTTTGGCAGAACAAAACTGAAAGAAGGGGCTAACCCAGCCTCACATGGGGGTGTCTAGGCAGGCTTCCCATATAAAGTAGCAAGTGAATATAAGGTATGAGAAACAGATAGCAAATCTAAACACAGAAATGATCACGAAGCATCAGGCCCTCAAAAGAAAACAGGAATGCTCCACTTGAGAAGAAGTTGTCCAGCTGATTTTTCTTTCCTAGTCTTGGTCTATGGGTAAGAATTATTCTCCTTTACTCTGGGGACAACACTTTGAGAACCACTGGTATAATGTACACATTTTCAACACAGGCATATCATATTCAGGGGGCAAATTTAATTCTTCAGTAGTTGCAGGTAAAAAAAAAAAATCTGTTATTGCAATGGTTTGCGGTCCTCCAAAGGGCCATAGTAAATAAACAGATACATAGTATATTTGCGGGATTACAATTTCATAGGAAGGGGGTAGATTTGGAGGGGAAAAAAGTCTATAAAGGCTCTTTGACTGGAGGGGGTTGGCGGGTGGGGTTATAATGAAAACAAAAGCTAAGAACCACTTATGTAACTGAATGAGTGGTAGCATAGGAGCCAGTTAGACCTAAGTTCAAATTGCCTCATTCATTTAATCTTGGACAAATTAATTCATCTTCCTGTGCTTCAGTAAGTATCCTTATCTGTAAAATAGAATAATAATAATAATACCTCCCCTCACAAGATTATTTTGAGGATTAAATAAAATAACAACATGCAAATCTTCTGGCACTTAGTAGTACTCAATAAATGTGTTAGGTGTGAGCTCCCGGCCCCATCCAGCCCAACACACATGTATTCACATATTCAGGAGAGGGCCAGAAGCTGATGACACTGAGGGAGTCGTTTTCAGGCAGTTATTGCCGTGAATAGCTTGTGTAGGAGAATTCTTTTCTCTGGGACCCTGTGAATATGCAACGTCCCAGGAGCTCTTGAATTCTTTCAGAGAGGGATCGAGGGATCAATCCACTTGAGTTATCAAAGACCACATTTTGTGGTCCTTCCCCTCAGAGACAAAATTGATATTCAACCTGTTTGGAGCAATTCATGTCAGGGAAGCTGAGACGTCCTGGTGGAGTTAAATCTTAATAGTGGTCGTCTTTTAAAGGGAGAGTTGGGGATTTTCTTAAGGTTGCAAGTTAATTTGGGGGCTTCAGCTTGAGTTCCTAGTCTCTGAGGCCTCTGCACCACCATTGAGGGAAGAAACCGTTGGCCCAGGACCATGCAGGTGTGATGTGAGTGTAAGGGAGTTAGTTATCTGTGAAAGGAGAAGGTGGAGAATAGCAAGGAGAGTCCGGAAAGGAGTTCCTGGCTGTTCTTTGTTATCCCAAAATGCCATGCTTCCCTCTTCATTGTCTTCACTTGTGCCTCTTAAGGGCCTACATAGATTAGAATTACCTGAATAGTGCCTGGTGCATGACCGACCTTCATATATGTGGAATGATTAATTCCTTTCTCAATATTTATAACTAACATCATTATTAAATAATGTGTTAAATGTTTTACTGCATTATCTTACTTAACCCTCACAACAACTCAACTATTATTTTCATCATCGTCATCATCCCATTTTATAAATTAGGAAACTGAGGCTGAGAGAAGTCAGGATGTTGCCCCGGATAACTGAAGTGCAGAGCCAGGGCAAGCAACAGCTAACCTGGCTTGACTTCCAGCCCGGGGCTCATATTACGGAGTGGCCTACCATAACTGGATCTTTCTGAGGGCAAGGCTGGAGGCTCATTAGGTTCTGAATTCCAGTGTCTGGCACAAGGAAGAGATGGAAGAGCCCTCCTTCCTGGCAGCACACGTGGCTGTCTCCCTCCTCTTCCCATTCTCCCAGCACTGCTGCTGCCCCAGCTCGTGTCTGGGCCTGTTCAAGTCAGTTGTGACTGGTGAGTGGCCACCTCCGCCTTACGCAGGGATGGCAGTGCCCAAGCCTGGGAACCAGGGAGTGCTGCTGTGCTCCACAGAGACTAGCAGAAAGGTCTTTTTTCTGATACTGGCTGTTTCCCCATGAAACTTGTCTCATGAAGCAAGGAACAGTGTCTGACTAGGCTCATTATCTGTGCTCAGAACACGTCAGGGCATAGGCCTAGCAAGTCCAAGCGTGGTCTGGAGGAATGCTGTACTGCTCCACTCACCTCCCGCAGCCTCAGACGCCCCCTGCTACCAAAGGAGAAGCACACAGCCAGACAGACAGGGAGTCAGGAGGCACTGGAGATAAAACATGTTGTAAAATAAGATAATCTCTCGCTTTGTAAAGTATGTTGCACTTGGCCAGTATTTTTCTGTGTATTCTCTCATTATTCTTCACAACAGCCCATTGCAGGGATGGAGGTGGTTATTGCTGCTCAGCTGGGGAGATGAGGTTGTGCTGAGCCCTGGGTGCTGTGGGTTCTCCAACACAGGGCTCCCCAACCCCAACTCCCAGTACCGGTTCATGGCCTGTTAGCTCCAGGATGCACAGCAGGAGTTGAGTGGTGGCCCAGCAAGAGAACCTTCTTCTTTATTTACAGCTGCTCCACAGCGCTAGCATCACCACCTCAGCTCTGCCTCAGATCATCAGGCATTAGCTTCTCATAGGAGCACTGATCCCTGGTGCCAAAAAGTTTGGGAACCACTGCTCCAGGAGAGGTCTCAGGGCTGGAAGGAACTGTGATATCTTCCCCTCTAATCTCCTCCTAACCTAAGCCCAAAGAGGGACAGAGTTTTCTGCAGCTCATACAAGTGGCAGGTGACAAAGCCAGGGCTTAAACCTGAAACCCACTGACTGCGAAGGCCATGTTCTTCCCTGCTGTTGAATGGGGATGTCTGAGAGAGGAGAGAGAACACCTGGATAGCCACTGGTCCCAGAGCAGTGGGTTGAATCTGGGAGTCTCAAGGAGGACAGCATGCAGGTTCGGAGAAATATTGGCCATCAGGCTTCCTTGCACTTGTGTTTTTTCATGAAGGTCGTGAGGTGAGTTCTGATCCAGCCATGCCCAACAGAGGGTTGGGGTGGGTAGATGGAGCAGAAGTGGATAATGTGTTTAGTGAGTCTGGAACACTCTAAAGAGAGGATGTTTTTTGTGCTGGTTTAGAAACCTCACCAGATGTCTGCAATTATGGAAAGGGATAATGCCTAATTCCCCAAAACAAGCTCACCAGAATGTTAGCATACAAAATAAGGAAGAGGCTCAGCAGGAAAGCAATAAAACCAAGGAGCTGGACCTTCAGAGATATTGAGGGTGGGGTTCGGCTCAGCCTCCTGGATAGTTTCCTTAAAAACAAAGGTCTGCTTGCAACCCGCTCTACTTAGTGATTTTTTTATGGCTTCTCTTTGCCCTCCAGAAGTTGAAACTTATCATTGTATCATAGATGGTCCTGTATTATCTCTTTCTCAGAAGAATTTGTCATTAACAGCAAAGAGCTTGGGCTCTGGGTTCAAATCCTGCCTCTCTTCATTTCTGAGGAATGTCACCTGTGGCAAGTTTCTTAACCACCCTGTGCCTCTGAAACTTCATGTGTAATTTGGGCATGACAATTTATTGTTAGCATCAAGTGAGCGAGTACACATAAAACTCCTGGCACAGTGCCTAGCCCATAGTTAGTGTTCCAGTCAGTTATATTATCATTAGCAGCAACAATGGTAGTAGCTGTAATCATAGTACTTCTGGGCTCCTGGGCCCTTACAGATGCTCTTCCCTCAGGGCAAGAGCCCTTTGGATACTTCAAACCTGTCAAAATCCTTCCTATTCACCCAGGTCCACCTGGAAGATCAGCTCCGCAACTGCCTGCTCTGACGCAGGTGGTGGCCTTGCTGCTGCCTCTCTCCCACAGTGGGGATCCACAGAGCCCCTGCTGGCTTCTCAGCACTCATTGCACTTTCCTGAGCACATGGAGGCATTTCTGTGCGTCCCAGCTGGGGCCTCTTGGGGGAAGGTGTGTCTGAGTGACAGGCAGCCCCCAGTGAATGTCTGTAGCATGAATCTGTCGCTGCCTGATGCTCTGCCCAGAACTAGGAAATTCGCAAATGCTGTTTGCAGGGGTTGAGGCAAAGAAAGTAGAGCTGCATGGGCAAGGATGTAGGAGGCACACTGGAAGCCAGGGCAACACCTGTCTGCCCTGCACCTGGCAGCGACAGATTGTATCAGGGCCTCATTATCCACCCCCTGAAAACAAAATTCCCACTCAGCTTTAACCTCAAATACGAAGAAAGTTGCCAGTTTTTTTCAGTTGCCTTCAGCTGCCACTCTCTATTCCAGCATGGTTCAGGCAGCCACTTTGCTGCAACTCTGAATTTCCTCAAGGGCCTTGCATGAGGAGATGCCATATTTCATCCTGTCTACCTTGAGCGCTGCCCCATTTTCTTCTGCCTTCTTAGTAATTTGTACATTTGGGGGCAACCCACCCACACACCCAGACTGGGGAAAGAGCTCTGCGACCAGAGTGGGGATTCCCCCTAAACACTTGCCCCAGAGACAGAAGAACTTAGATAGGCTTCCTTGCGCCCATGTCAGGCTTAGGGCCTCCAAGCGAGTAGGTGCCCAAGTCCCACTTCCTAAGTACCAGAGCGGTCAGGGGCCCAGAGCCTTGGCTTCAGTTGTCCCCTGAGCTCTGCACTCTGGACTGCCCCCTTAAGCACAGTGACTGCACAAGGCCAGACAGACCAGCCAGCAGTAGTGGTACCTCTTTCTTCTTTCCTTTCTTTATGTCAATTATGAAATATTTTTTGCATCAAAAAGGATAAATAATACATTGACTGTCCAAATACCCACCACCAATTAAAGAATTAAAATATTGCAAGTATTGTAATAACCCAAAACTGGAATAAGTCCAGATGTCCTTCAAAAAGTAAATGGTGAAACAAACCGTAGTATATTTGTATCACAGAATACTACTCAGCCATGAAAAGGAGTGAACTACTGATGCCTGCAACAACTTAGATGAATACCCAGGGAATTATGCTATAAAAATAAAAGCCAATCCCCAAAGATTATATACTGTATGATTCCACTGATATAACATTTTTTAAACGACAGAATTTAAAATGGCAGAATTTAGTATTTGAGAATGTTTAGGAACAGGGCAAGGGGTAGGAGAGGGGGTAGGGTTATAAGAGGGCAGCACAAGGAATCCTTGAACTGTTCAGCATCTTGACTGTGATGGTGGAAACACAGGCAATAAAACCAGAACTTAACACATGTGCACATGAATACAAGCAAAACTAAGGAAACCTGAATAGGGGCGGTAGATTGTATCAATACCAGTGTCCTGGTTGTGGTAATATATTATGCCTTTGCAAGATGGTACCTTTGTCAAACACTGGCTGAAGTGCGTAAGAGGCCTCTCTGTATTATTTCTCACAAATTTATGTGAATCTTCAATTGTCTCAATAAAAATTTCAATTAAAAAATAAAAGATATTGTAAGTAACTTTTTAAAAGAAACATTATAGATACAATTGAAGACTCAGTCCCCCCACCCCCACCCCAACTTATATCTCTCCTTCCTAAGAAGCAGCCAGTGTCTGGCATTTGGTATTGATCATTCCCATACATGTTTTTATATTTTTATTACATATGCATAAGTAATGTACAATATTCGGTATGTTTTTAAATGATTTATTCATTCTATTTTGTTGGAATTTAAGCACTGTGTATAATCTAGGGCATAGAGTTTATTTAGTCTTTCTCTTACTGATAGACTTGGTTATTTCCAGTCTTCTGGTATGAACTGTGTTGTCATGGACATTTCTGCTCATGTCTCCTTGTACCATGAGCAAGAGTTCATCCAGATTATACCCTAGGGGCACATAGAATGGCTGGGTCATAGTGTATTTTCACTTCTAAGCACTGCCAAACTTCTGTCCAAATTATACCTACCTATTTATTCTCCTTCAAGCAGTGTATCAGAATATCTGGGTCTGTACATCTTTGTCAATGTGATAATATTAAACTTTTTAATTTTTGCCGACCCAGTGGTGTGAAGTACTATCCTCCTGTTTAAATTCCCTTTGCTTTCTTACCCATGAATCATAATTATCTGTGCTTACCACAGGACAGCAGTCTGCCCTAGCTGTGTCAGCTGAAATTGTATGGCTGTGGCCACTAAAAGAAAAGGGGAGAAGAGAGGGAGAGGTCAGTGTCCTCTTGCATCTCAGTGCCTCTTGTTCTGAAGGACTGTTAAAGGTCATCTTGTCCTTTCTAATCTGTCTATTCCTGAGTCCCCTCTACCCCACTGTTTCTCAGACCTCACTGTGCAGCAGAATCACCTGGAGAGCTTGTAAAACACAGGGCGCAGTTTCTCATTCAGTACCTCTGGGGTAAAACACCAGAATTTGCTTTTCCAACAAGATCCCTGGCAATGCTAATGCTGCTGCTCCAGCATCATAGTGAGAACCACTGCTCTGCAGCGTGGTACCCAGCAGCCACCCTACCTCTGCTCTCCTGTGTCCTAGGATGGGGACTCCCCCTCCCGAGGTAGTGCTTCCACCCTTGGGCAGATCTTCCTCAGATGGAGTTTGAAACCTGTCACCCTGTGGCTTCCTCCCACTCTCCATATTTCTTCCTTTTAGATTCCATGGCACATACAAATACTTGAAGGTGAGAATAATAACAGCTACCTCCTCTTGCCAGGCACTGGGCTGAGCACTTTACAGATAACGTCTCATTGATTTCCTCAACCATATCGGAATTAAAATATTCTTTCTACCTCACTAGACCACTTTCGTAAAAATCAAAAGAATCAAAAAATTAGAAATTACTTTTTAACCATATAAACCATTAGGGTTTTGTTTTTGTTTTAAAGCTCTGTATGAATTTGCTTGGGCTGCTATAAAATACCACAGACATGATGGGTTAAACAACAGAAATTTATTTTTCCATAATTCTAGATGCTAGAAGTCCAGGATCAGGGTGCCAATTGGCTGTGTTTCTTTTGAGGCCCCTCTCAGTTAGGCTTACAGATGGCCACCTTCTCACTATGTCCTCATTTGGTCATCCCTATGTTTGTGTTGTCCTAATCTCTCCTTATAAGGATACCAGTCATATTATATTAGGGCCCACCCACACGACCTCATTTTAACTTAGTACCTCTTTAAAGGCTCTACCTCCAAATAAAGTCACTTTTTTGAGGTATTGGGGGTATAGCATCAACATATGAATTGGAAGGGATGGCAAATATCCAACCCATAACAAACTTCTAATTGAAGGTTGATTGATGACTAGTTATGTGACTATGGAGAAGTCATCTAACCTTTCTGAGCCTTGTTTTCTTCAACAGAGCCCAGCTTGTAATACTTCTAGGAACAGTAAAAGGATCGAAATGGAGGGGGAAAAGATGTTTCAACTTCCTAGGGAACTGGATTTGGAAAATAAGGTGATCAGGATGGAATCTGACTGAGAATCAGAGAAGGGCGGCCCTTGTCTAGGCACCCCTTTAGGCTAGAGGCACGGGGCCCTGACTCACCAGAAGAGGGATTCTGCAGAGGAATCTTGGCATTGTTGTATGGTTCCAGAGCTCACTGAGGCTTTGTGGATGAGGCAAGAGACAGGATTCCTTGGGCCATCACATGAGAGAGGCTTGCCAGCTTGCACCCTCCACTCTCCATTGAGCAGTTGAACTACTAATCTGCAGGATCTCCAACTAGGATGCTGCCATTAGAGCCCTCTCTGTGAATTCCAGAACTTTCCAGAGAAGGGTGGTGGGAAAACATGAGTGTTAGAAACAAGCTAAATATCCATCAATAAGGGAATCATTAACTCAATTATAGTTTAATAGAGTTTGTTATTTTTAATAAGCAGTTATTTTAAAAAGCACCACACTTTATAACAATCCTGAGATGGGTACTATTATTGACCCCATTTCATAAATGTGAAAGCTGAGCTTAAAGAGTTTAAGTGGCTGCCCATGGCCACGAAATCGATGTGACAGAGCCAGAACTTGAACTGAGATCTTTCTGAAGCAAAGCTTATGTGTTTAACCTCTATACTATACTCACATTACAACATCATGCTGTAGAAGAATACTAAATGACACAGGAAGATACCTTCGATATGATATTCATTTTAAAAAGAAAAAAAGATATAAAGAGAGGGGAGGAGAGACTACTTTGGATGTTTTTCATAATACCTAGAATAAATATATGTTACTTTAGAAATCAATGAAAAATGTATTTAAAAGTGGAAATAGAGCAAAGGGTTTGGAAGGAGACAAATCTGAGTGAGAATGCCCAGCTGTGGCACTCCCCAGCATCCTGAGCCACTGCCCTATCTCTGGATCCTTCTAAAGGATTCTGGGACCGGTGGGGAGAGACAAGGAGTGAGAAAACCTACCTGATTGGGGTTCTATTTTTGAAAGATGTCTGACTGCATCCCCAGAGACAGAGCTCAGTGTATTTCCCTGAATAACCACTGCTATTTTTAGAGGGTGCCAATGAACTGTACCCGAGAGAGTGAGAGAGAGGAACGACTGGGCGCTCTGGAGACCCTGTAGGTCCTGGGCTGGATCTCAGTCTTTTTCTCTAAAGATGTCTCCCTAGGAAGTTTCTCATCAACCTTGCTGTGTTCTTGGTTGGCACGGTGAAGCTGCTAGTGTCCCTTATGCTCTGAGGGCAGAGAAGGCGGAGGCACCACCCTGAAGTGACCACTCTGCTCACTCTGGAATGATATGCTCTTTACAAGTGTTGTCAGCTCCTGGGGCACAGGAGGTGTCTAGACTTGATGTCTTTGCCATGGCAGGAAAGCAGTCAGGAGAGGAACACTGTGTGGGGGCAAAGCTTTCAGGATGTATTTGTGAAAAATTTTTAGAGATGAGCAGAAATCACTAGAGATTAGAGACAGGTAGAATCATGGATTCTTAGAGTACAAGGTCACCATATCCAGCTGCCCTGCTCAAGTGCCCTGTACTTGAACACCTCCATCAAAGAGGCACTTACCCTGAGAGAGTCCTTCCCACTTCTGGGTTGTTGGTGGTTTGCAGATTTGTTCCAAGAAGTGCCATATCCTGCCCAGCATTCATAATAATTAAAGATCAATAATGGTGATGGTGAGCTTGTATTGCCTGCTTACTACATTATCAGATAGTATTGTGGGTATTCCATCTATATTTCCTCATTTAATCTTCACAATAGCATTCTGAGTTAGCTACATTATTATTCCTGTTTTTCAGATGAGGCTGAACCAATGCCTAATGCACGATAACAATGACAACAAAACGTTTATGTAGTACTCAGTGTGTTCCAGGCACTCCTCTAAGTAGTTTATATGAATTAACTAATTAAATGTCATCTTCACAAAAACTCAGAGGTACATAGTATTATCATCTTCTCCAGTCTGGAGGCAGGGACGCTAAAGCACAGAGAGATTAGGGATGTGCCCTAAAATCACAGAGCTCGTAAGTGGCTGAGGCAGGATGTAAACACTGGCATCCAGTGGCCATGCTTTTAACTGCCAAGACCACATTATTCTGCCTGTCCATGATTTGTGTCATGAGTGTCTGACCCCTGCCTACTTCTCTACTCTCATCCTGACCCATTACTCTCCTTTTTTCTTTGTTCCACACACACTGGCTGTCGTTCAGTTCTTTCCATTGCCAAGCCCTATCTGGTGTCAGAAACTCTTCCAGACTCTGTCCCCTCTTCTCCTGGCTACGACCTCCTAGCCATTCCTGCTTCAGGCTTCAGTTTCCTTGTCACTTCCTTAAAATGGTGCTCCGGTTTCCCCAGACCAGGTCAATCTCTTGTTACCTTTCCTCCCAGTATTCTTCAAGGTCCTACGCCTCACCCGCTCCACTCAGAATGGCAGTTCCCTGAAGGCAGGACAGTACCACCCGCAGCCCACTGCTTCCCCAGCATTCTGCTCTGTGCCTGACACAGTAGGTGCTCAGTAAGTACTTGCCCATCAAGTTCATGGAAGCAGGGCTAGAAACAGGGCTGACACCAGCCTCTCATCGACTCAGCCCACTTTACTGAGAGCACATTGAGTCACTCTGAACAGTCAGGTGATTGCCTCCTCACGTAACAGCACCCAGTTGAGAGGGGAGGAAACCAAGATTGTGGGAAGGGAAGAGTTAAGGGAAGAATGAAGCAGAGGTTCCCAGCCCTAGCCGCTTACTTGAATCATCTGGGAGCCTTAGCAAACATCTCAGCCTGGCCCAACCGAGGCTGTTGGAACCAGAACTACTGATGGTGGAGCCTCAGCGCTTTTTACATGTTCTGTTTCCTGAGGCTGTTCCTCCTAGAGTGTGTTTTGGAGGCCAAGCCATCCAGAGAGTAGAGTTTTTAGACGACCTAGTTCAGTCTCATTGTGCAGTGAATGGTTCCTCTACATGTTGCAGCCTACGTGAAGGGTCTGGCCTTGCAGAAGCCAAAGATTAGGGCAGTAGTTGAATAATAATCATCTTCAGCGTTTAATAACAACAGCTGTTTTTTTTTCGTTTTGTTTGTTTGTTTGTTTTTTAAGTAAGCAGCGTGCCAGGCCTTTTGCGTCATTCTCTTACTTAATCCCCGAGAATGCCTGCAAATTGGGGAGGTTGTGGGGTGGTGCCATTTTCAAAAAAAGGATATTCAGGCTCAGTGTCTAGCCAAGGTCACACAGCAGGGTCACGGCAGAGCCCAAGCCTGTGCTCCTGGTGACCTGCAGTCTGCAGCATCTCGTCTTCTGTCCCGCTGCAAGGTGCACGGTGGAAATGGAAGGGCTCACCTAAAGACTGATAGGACTCTGGTAAAAAGAAAAAAATCCTGACAGGGAGCCTGCTACATTCTGTGCTAAGATTTAGAAGAAAAGAAAGGCGGAGTTTCCCCCACAGGGTCCCCCAGCAAAACAATGCATTTTAAATGGCTCCCAAATTGCTAAGCAATTTCACTGCTTCAAAGGAGAAATAGCTTGGGGGAAGCTATTGGCCCTTTATGCCCTGAACATCAAAAAAAAAAAAAAAAAAAAAAAAAGCCAAATGGGAAAACAATCACAGGAGATTGTGGGAAGTGGCAGGGATTCCTTGGGAAGAGTTTGCTGTGAAGGCCGAGGGAGAGTGCCGAACCCGAATTCTGGATGGGTCCCTGGGAGGCTAGCGGGTAGGTGTGGTGGTTTTGAACCTGAGTTCTGGGGTCAGACGAGCCTGGTTCAAACCTCAGCCCAGGACTAATGCTTCCATGACGATACATCTGTGAGGATTCAGTGTAAGTAAAAGGCACTTCTTAGGCAGCGAGGGTTCTGTGAGGCATTTCGAAAAATGCTCGTGCTGGGGGTATGCCCAGGCGTGGGGGGCAAGGGGGAGGGTTGTTACAGCTCCCCAGGTGAGTCTAATGAACAGGCGGGGCTGAGACCCTGCCTTAAGTCCTCCTTTCCCCTCCCTGTATCACACTCCTTTCAGAGGTTTCCTCCTCTCTCAAAGGGGTGTGATGCTTTGTGAGGAAACAGTCCATCTCCAGACCATTTGGTGTGACACTAACCAGCTTTCAGTAGACTGTGGTGAGCGCTGGGAACAGACCCAGTCCATTTTTAGTCGCACCTTTGCCTCTGAGAGGGACCCGCCAGCCTCATTATCTCGTTGCCACAGGAGGAAAGTGCTGCGAAAAGGGCCTGTGTTTGGCACGGAGCGTTGAGGACGCGGGGCCTTTTTGCTTTTTGCTGAAAACCCATCACCTTGTGCATGGCATCTGTTGAACATGGCCCATAGACTCATTCCTGGGACTGAGGCTCATATGCTATTTCCATAAGGCTGGTTGGAAGGTTCTAGAAGTGGGAGTAAGATAGGCTGTGTGTCAAGCCTGTCACAGCAGAGAGGGGAATGCCCAGGTTCTGAGGAGAAGAGAGAAGCAAGCCTTCCAGCCTCTAGAGCTGTTTGCTGAGCAGCATGGTGGGGCCAGAAGCCTGAGAACAGGTGACCAAGGCCCTATTAGGAAGAGAACACATCTACCTGGAAGCAGCCCTCAGGAAATAGGGAGAACAATTCCCAACCTGTACTCAGACCTTTGCAGTATGTGTTCATGATGGAGAGCAATGGCTAGGCTGTCGTTAACTGAGCACAGCCAGAGACTGACTCCTCAGACATTGTCACCCCCACCAACCCTGGCAGGCAGGGATGAAGATCCAGATTTCACAGAAACTGAAACTCCAGAGGCCACAGAACTAATAAGTGGCGAGGCTCAAGCTTTTGAGAATTTTAAGCAGCAGCTTTCAGTCCTGTTTTCTCATTTGATCTTTTCAAGAGGACCATGAGATGGGCCGAGGAGTGGTTGTTATCCCTATTTTAAATATGAGGAAAAGTGAGGCTCGGAGACATGCCATGATTCACCAAGCATCACACAGCTAAGGAGCAACAGGGCCTAGACTCCAGGCCAGACCTGGGCTCTTCCCTCAAGCTGAACACTCCTTTCCTTCATACCTCTCCTAAAGCCCACCCCAGTTGCCATTTTCTAGTGCATGGCCCTGATGGGCTGACTACCCTGACCAATGTGAGCTTTCATTTTCCTTCCAAGTAGGAGAGGAGAAACTCTCTGCTGGGCTACTGTGAGAACAAATGAGGTAATGGTCCCTGACATTGTGCCTTGTACAGGGCCCCATCCTGGGTGCTGATGGCACTCACTGGATCCGATTATATGTGGAGAATTTCACACAGAAGTCACCCAGCCCGACCTTTCACTCACAGAGGAGGAAACCGAGGATGAAAGTGACTTGACCAGCCTCACACAGCAAGACGGGGTGGGGCCAGTCAGTTCTCGGTCCAAAGCTCCATGCACCACACCAGAGAGCACCCTAGGACCTAGAAGAGAGAAAAACACAAGGACCTAAATCCAGAAAAGATGTGGCTACCTTAAATCCCTAAAATCTAAGCTATCCGGAGGGGCAGCAGCCTTTCATAGGGAGGGAGCCTCTGTTTCTTGCCAGAGACCTAAGCCCCACTTAACAGGGCATTAGCCCTCTGAGGGCCAGGTTTTGAGACTATAAAATGAGGGCTGGGGGGCTCCTCAGGAAATGGTATCCATCATTCTGAGGTCTTTTTCTCACTCTTCACATCCCAAGAGGAAATGGTGGTACTGGTGTTTGTGGTGGGGAGGCAGTTAGGGAGGGAATCTTGCTGTCCCTCTCACTGCTCAGCAAGGTCCTGAGGAGGTGTCCCTCAGGCAAGGTCCTGAGGAGGTGTTTGTGGTGGGGAGGCAGTTAGGGAGGGAATCTTGCTGTCCCTCTCACTGCTCAGGCAAGGTCCTCAGGAGGTGTGAGGACAGTGAGCAGATCTGAGGCAGGTGTGTGGCTCCTGGCACCTTCTGCAAATCCCCAATCTCTGACCTTGCTAGGAAAGAGTCACAAGCAAGGAACTTGGGGTTGATAGTTGAAATAGATTTTCACCACTCTATCCCTATAAAAGAAAATAACCATCTCCTCTGGATTATTCTCTAAAACTTTTTCTTTTATGCCTGAGACACGCTGATGCAGACTCTGTACTGAAATCTTTTTTTAAACTGTAATTATAATTAAACCTGCTTTGCAGCATGAAAAAAAAATGCTCCTAGAATTGCACCACCTGTTTAGATTATTTACATTTTTATGTGATTCCTTTCACATTTATTCTACCACAGACTATATTTCTTTTTGGAGGGGCAGCCTGAATTAGGGTCTTCAGGATGGTTGGTGGGAAGGATTAGGAGGTAGCGTTGTATGTAGCATTGTATAAAGCCTGACATGCATGCATGCATGCATGCATTCATTCATTCATTCACTTTAAAAATAAATACCAAGCAGCTTACCCTTTCCCAGGCTCTGTATAAGATCTTTGAGTGTCAAGTAAGACTTTGCTCTGCCTTCCAGAGAGGGCAAGAACAAGAAAAAGAGGGTTTTCATTTATGAGGCACCTACTATGTACAAGGCCTTGTGAAAAACACTTTACACATTATATCCCACATCATCCTAACTGATAGCTAGCAAGAAACAGAAATGGGAGTTTGTGCCTAATAGGAAAACATGATCATCTTTTTAAATACCCTAGTGGTATCTACCAAGAAAGACTGATATGCAAACAGTGAACTATCCTGTAATGGGGATAAAGCTACAGGATTTTTCCTCTTAAGCTACAGTAGGAGCATAAGAAGAGTGAGAGCAATCTTGCCTGGACTGAAGGCCCTAGGTGGCTGTCGAGAGGGGCGTGCCATTTCAGTAGACTGAGAGACCTCTAAAAGCCCTACCAGGTGTAGGGAAGTTGTGTTCTATTATAGTAAGTGACCAACTGCCTTCTGTAGCATTTACTCTGACCACCAGTGGCCTGGAGATGCCACAGTGGTCTGTGATCTGGCACCAGAAACCAGCCCATCAACTGAGTCTGCCTAGACGAGTCTGGACTTGGCAAAGCTAGTAGGACTGAGCAATTTCTGATGTTAGGCTATCAGGCTTCTCTTTTCTATTATTCATGCCAACTACAAAATCCAGTCGATATTAGCTTTGGTTCTGTTTCAAATCAAAGTAAAACCCATTTTGCAAATATTTATTGAGGCCCAACACTTCCTATACAGGCACTACTTACCCAGAATATAAAAAGATGGGTAAGATCTAACTTCAGACTTCAAGGGCTCTCATTCTAGGATAGAGAAGAGAGCTAATTAATATTGCAAGAGCTGTCAAAGGCATCACAGTAGTGTTTGAGAAAGAAATGTCTGACCGATTCATTTGCCGCTGTTTAATAAGCACCTACTCAATTTCCAACATGGTGCTAAGGCCCAGTAGTCAGAAAGGAACAGGATGTAGTCCCTACTCTTAGGAAGAACACGCCCAATTCTGAATAATCGGAAATTAGATGAGAAAACATTTGTAAGATGATAGAGAAGGGGAGATGTGTGAGAACTCAGAAGAAGGCAAACTGCTGATAGGAGAAGGGAGGGAACCTAGTATTTTTCAAGCACTTACTAAATGCTAGGGTTTAATGTGTGTTATATCACTTCTTGGTTATCCTTAATGGATTCTTTTTACAGACTAGGAGTTGAGATTAATAGAGTTTAAGTAACTTGCCCAAGATAACAAATTATGAATATGTAAAATTTTGCTTTCTATTCCATAATATATCCATACTTATATTCATATAAAACAATGTTTTAAATGACTTGCTAACAAGTAAAATTTACACTCCACTGAGATTCATTATACGTATCCGCTGCTCGCTCTTCCATCCCCTTGTAAGTACCCAGTTTGAAAAAGAAGCAAGACTCAAGGGAACAAGATCAGAGAGAAATACACAAAAGCCCTTACATGTAGGTTTGCATTCCCTAAAATTTAATAAGAAAGAAATCACTCCTAAAGAACTACACCTATTACATCTATTTTAATACCTGTGGATTTCATATTAATAATTTCCATGAACACTAGGAATTCTTTCGGATATTCCCTCCTTCATAGTTTTAATGAGGTATTTAAATACTTGTTTTGTATGCTTACAGGTCATACATGTGCTAAAATTTCCCCACACTGGGCCTCCAAGTACTGACTACCTTTCTGAGGTTAGGACTTAGATTTGCCAGCTGCCATATCATCCAACTTAAGCCTGGCCTGGGCTAGCCATAAGCAGAACCCATACCTCATGCCTTCTTCCTCTTCCCTTTCTCATGCTCCTCATTCCCTCCTCTCCTTTTCTGTCCTCCTCTCCTCGCTCCCCTTTTTCTCTTTTTTATCCTCACTCCCTTTCTATTCTCTTTCCCTCTTCTCCTTTACTTCCCCATTCCTTCTTTCCCTCCCTTCTCCTCATTCTTCTATTCTCCTTTCTTTCTTCCTCTGCACCTCTCTCTCTCCCATTCTTTTCTCCTCCTCCCTCCTCTCTTCTTTTCTCCTTCTTCCCCTCCTCCCTTCTCCTCCTTTCTCCCCCCTTCTCCCTCCTTTCTCCTCCATTATCTTATCTCTACCAGGACTTTACTGAAACCTTCTACTGTAGGAATTTATAAGCTGGGGCCCATGATTCCCTACAGAGTCTGTGTGTGAGTTTCAAAGTGTTGATTAGCCCTGGAAAAAAGAATTCAGCATTCTGGGTTTGTGAGCAGAGATGTCTTTTCCTGGGGAGAGGTTTCACGGCTTGACCGGATTCTCAGATTCCTGGACTTGGGCTCACTGGAACTCTTTTCAATTCTTAGTCTTCAGTTCATTGTTTCCCTAACTTCCCACAACAAGTGAGATTCACAGTTTACTTATAATTGATTCAAAAATATGCAACTATTGAAAAGCGAGTGCACAGAAACCTTTTGTAAGGAGAGCTCACTGTTAGGGAAGTATGTGTCCTCAGCAGTTGTGTGGTTTAAATGAGATCTCATGGGTAAGTGTTTGGCATGTAGGCAATGCTAAATAAGTTAGTTTCCATCCCTCCCAGTCTATATTGAAACACTGTTCTTTGCAGAAGAATAAAATTATTTATAGTTTGCTAGAGCTGCCATAATGAAGCATCACAGTCCAAGTGGCTTAAACAGCAGAATATAATTTTCTTCCAATTCTGGAGGCTGGCAGTCTGAGATCAAGGTGTCATCAGGGTTGGTGTCTTCTGAGGGCCTCTCTCCTTGGCTTGTAGATGGCCATCTTCTTCCAGTGTCTTCCTTGCATGTGTAGGTGTCTCTGTCACATTCTCTTCTGCTTAAAAGGATACCAGTTATCATACTAGAGCCCACTCATATAACCTTATTTTATCTTATTACCTCTGTAAAGACCGTATTTTCAAATAAAGTCACATTCTGAGGTACTGAGAAGTAGGAAGCCAACATATGAATCTTCAGATGGCACAATTCTGCTCATAAGAAATTGGGTAGAATTGCCCCCTCTTATCGTCTCCCCAGGGCCCTGCCTAAGGAGGCAGGTGCAGGGAGGGGGGAAAATCCTCAGAGCCAATCAATTGAAAACTACTGCATTTAGAAGTTGGTCTTAATTCAAACCACTATTGACAGAAGGTTGTTTAGAAAGCACTTTCTGGCTGAGCAGGCCCAACATTAATTATTAAGGATCCGTTCCCAGGCCAGGCCACATGAGCGGGCCCACATGGTCCCCTCATCTTCCTGACATGTAGGAAGAAGCTGTTTTATTTACGTGCATAGCTATTCTTAGTCTTATAATGTTCCCTTTATCCCCAGTGGACGGGATTATTGTAACTACTCTATGTTGAACCCCTATAATAATCAATTTAATAGGTGGGGTTCAGGTCATTGCCCTGGAGTTCAAGAGCCAAGGTATAGTAACTGGAACACATCAACAGGTCATTAGAGCTGTGTGCATAAAAGTTTAATATACAGAACCAACAGAGGGAAGGAGGCAAAGGGGTAGGACAATGGAGCTAAGAAACATGTTTAAAGATTTTCTATAAATATGCCACTCTTCTGTAGGAGTTTGGTTAACAAAACCCTTTCTATAACATCACCTGCAATGTAAATACATGGTCAAGAGAATCTTTCACCAAAGCCAATGGCTTGAGAATCAGGCTCTGAGGGGCTGTTTCAGATGCAATAAATTAGAGCTGTTTGCTTAATAACATACATTGGATACGGGTGAATCAATAATATCAGTGCATTCAAGTATAGATTCAAAGTAGTTTATTCCAGGAACAATAACCCATGCTATTGCATAGTTCTACGACCTTAGGCATTTTTTTCTTTTTTTTAGAAAATTTGAGATGGTGAGGACCTCTCAACCCTCATTGTCCCACCTCACACTCCAGTATTTTATTTCCAGATTGCCTGCCTCATGGATAGTAAGCCATTTATAATCTCACCACCCTCTGCTTCTCCATTATGTAGAATGGCTCTGGGTTCCTGCCATGAGGTACCACAGTATGAAGAGGAAGTGCACCACTGACTAGCTGTTTTGCGTTAGCATGACATTACCTTACTGAGCCTCATTGTAAAATGAGGATAATATACCTGCTTTAAGAAATTGCTGTAAGGATGAGAGACAAAGCATGTGAATCCTCCTCTATAGTGGCTGATATACTATTTGCTTGAAAAATAGATGCATTTGTTATTATGAGTTTCCACTGATGTCTTTGAGGGATGGAAAGGATGCTCAAGGCAAGCAAAGCCCTGGATTCCTGTCTCCTTTTGTAACCCAAGGCAACACCACTCTGAGCCACAACTGCCAGCCTAGAAACCAAGACTACCACTTGCTTAGCCAACTACCAGTATGAGGCTTGACAAGATGATAGTACTCACTCAAGACATAGAAATATTAGTAAAGAGAATGTAGTATAGAAGAAAGAATATAGTATCACAGGAGGGATTTTGAAAAAGGAAAGTTTCTCCAATGTTAATGTTCTGTTCTGTTTTTTTTGTTTTCCCCTAAGCCAATTCACTTTTATCTAAGAACTGCTAAGATTTATTATTCCATCAGAATAAAGAATTTGGTGATGGGCATGAACAATTGCACCTTAAACCTTCGGCAATTACATATTATCCTCTACTTTCATGGTCCAAACATGTGAAAATCAAATGGTATGTGCCAGTACTCATGGTGAATAGGCTTTCTGTGGAAAATTCTACATCAGGTGTCTTCTTCTGGCATCAAGAGTCAAATGGCACTGAGCCAATTGCTGGGGATGCATTATGAAAATTAGCTGCCATTTAACTAGACTCAGTCAACATATTGGGCACTGCCTCAGATATGAGACCTTTAACTTCTATTCTGTCACTTTTAAGTCATGGGCTAAGGGCTCTATATAATATTTTTTCATGTTTTTTAAAAGTTTGTTTGTTATTTCAATAAAATTTATAGATTGGCTTGACCAAAATATAAGATAAGCTGTTTGTATCATTTGTACTGTAGAAGGGAACATTAGAGGTCTTATCTATTTTTAAAATTTTTTAAATTGTGGTAAAATATACATAAGATAAAATTCACCAGTTTAACCGTTTTTAAGTATACAGTGCAGTGGTGTTAAGTACATTACATTGTTGTGCAGCCATAAAACACCATTCATCGACAGAACTCTTCATCTTCCAAACCGAAACTCTATACTCAGTAAACAATAACTCCACTTCCTCCTCTCCCCCCAGCCCCTGGCAACCACTATTCTACTTTCCGTCTGTATTAATTTGACTAGTGTAGGTACCTCATATAAGTGGAATCATATGATATTTGTCCTTTAGTGACTAACGTAAATCACTTAGCATAATGTCTTCCCTATTGTAGCATGTGTCAGATTGCCTTCTTTTTAAAGGCTAAATAATAATTTCAGTGTGTGTGTGTGTGTGTGTGTGTGTGTGTATAACATTTTGTTTCCCCATTTATCTGTTGACAGACACTTGGGTTGGTTCCACATTTTGGCTTAGGGAATAGTGCTGCTATGAACATGGGTGTACAAGTATCTGTTCAAGTATCTGCTTTCAATTCTTTGAAGTATATACCCCAAAGTAGAATTGCTGATTCATATAATAATTATATATTTTTTGAAGAATCGCCCCACTGTTTTCCACAGAAACTTCATCATTTTACATTCCCACCAGCAATGCACAAGGGCTTCCAATTGCTCCACATTCTTGCCAACATTCGTTATTTTCTGTTTTAACAATAGCCATCTGAAGGAATGTGAAGTGTAAAGTCTTTCTTTCTTCCTTCATTTATTTCTTTCTTCCTTTCTTTCTTTATTTTCTCCTTTCTTGAATGAATAAATTTTATTTTTTAGAGCCATTTTAAGTTCATAGCAAAATTGAGGGGCAAGTATAGAGAGTTCTCGTGTACAACCTGCCCCTACACATGCATGAACTCCCCCACTATCAAAATCCCACACCAAAGTGGTACTTTTGCTATAATCCATGAAACTACATGGCATCATTATCCCCAAAGTACATAGTTTACATTAGGGTTCACTCTTAGTGCTATATATTCTGTGGGCTTAGACAAATGTATAGGCATGTATCCACTCTTATAGTATCATATAGAATAGTTTCGCTGTCCTAAAAATTCTGTGTTCTCTGTGTATTCATCCCTCCCTTCCCCCTAACGACCACTGATGTTTGTACTCTCTCCATAGTTTTGTGTTTTCTAGGCATCATACAGTATGTAACCTTTTCAAAATGGCTTCTTTCATTTAGTAATATGCATTTAACTTTCCTTCATGTCTTTACATGGCTTGATAGCTCATTTCTTTTTAGTGCTGAATAATATTTCATCCTCTGGAGGTACCACAGTTTATTTATTCATTCACCTAGTAAAGGATATCTTGGTTACTTCCAGGTTTTGGCAATATAAATAAAGCTACTATAAACATCCCTGTGTTGGCTTTTGTGTGGACATAAGTTTTCACATCATTTGGGTAAATAACAAGGAGCACAGGTACTGGATTATATGGTAAGAGTACGTTTACTTTTGTAAGAAACTGCCAGTTTTACAAAGTGTCTGTTCTTTGCATTCCCATCAGCAATGTTTGAGAGTTTCTATTATTCCACATCCTTGACAGCACTTGTTGTTCTCAGTGTTCTCAGTATTAGCTATTCTAATAGCTATGTAGTAGGATCTTGTTGTTTTAATTTCCAATTTCCTGATGACACAATGTTAAACATCTTTTTATATGTTAACTTGCCATCTGTATATCTTCTTTGGTGAGGTGTCTGTTCAGGTCTTTTACCCATTTTTTTTTTAATTGGGTTGCTTATTTTCTTATTGTTCAATCTTAAGAATTCTTTGTGTCTTTTGAATGACAGCCCTTTATCAGATATATCTTTTGCAAATATTTTTTCCCATTGTGTGTCTTATCTTTCTCATTCTTTTGACATTGTATTTCATAGTGCAGAGTTTTTAATTTTAATGAAGTCCAACTTACCCATTATTTTTTTCATGGGGCCTGCCTTTGGTCTTATATCTAAAAAGCCCTCACCGTACCCAAGGTCACATAGGCTTCCTCCTATGTTGTCATCTATGAATTTTTTAGTTTTCCATTTTACATTTTGGTCTATTATCCATTTTGAGTGAATTTTTATGAAAGGTATAAATTCTATGACTCAATTTTTTTTTTGCATGTGGATGTTCAGTTGTTTCATCACTGTTTGCAAAAAGACTATCTTTGCTCCATTGTATTGCCTATGGCCTTTTCTCCTTTATCAGAGATCAAGAGCCTGTTTCTGGGGTCTCCATTCTGTTCTATTGCTCTTTTTGTTTATTCTTCCACCAGTACAACACTGTGTTGATTACTGTAGCTTTACAGTAATCCTTGAAGTCAGTATCTGTCCTCTGACCTTGTTCTTTTTCAGTGTTGAGTTCTTCTTTTTCAACATTCTGCATCTTTTCCTCTTCATATAAACTTTGGAATTAGTTTGTCAGTATCCACAAAATAACTTGCTGGTATTTTGACTGGGGCTGGGTTAACCCTATAGATTAAGTTCAGAGTACTGGAATCTTGACAATAGTTAGTCTTCCTATCCATGAATATGGAATATCTTTCCATTTATTTAGTTCTTTGATATCTTTCATCAGAGTTTTATAGTTTTCTTCATATAGATTTTGTACATATTTTGTTAATTTTTTCTAATTACTTCACTTTTAAGGTACAGGTATAAATGGTAATGTGTGTTTAATTTAAAATTCCTTTCTCTGTTGCTGGTATATAGGAACATGGTTGACTTTTGTATATTCACCGTGTATCCTGAAACCTCGTCATATCGCTTATTAGTTCCATCTTTTGTGTGTGTGTCAATTCTTTCAGATTTTCTACGTAGGCATCAAATCATCCATAAGCAAAGATAATTTTATTTATTCCTTTCCAATCTGTATACTTTTTATATCCTTTTCTTGTCTTACTGCATCAGCTAAGATTTTCAATATGATACTAAAAAGCAGTGTGTAGGGATATCCTTGCCTTGCTCCTGGTCTCAACAGGAAAGCTCTAAATTTCTCACCATTAAGTATAATGTTGGCTGCAGGGTTTTTAGAGATGTTCTTTATCAAGTTTAGGAAGTTCGCTCTATCCTGATTTGCTGAGAGTTTTTATGATGAATGGGTGTTATATTTTATCAAATGCTTTTCTGCATCTATTGATATGATCATGTGATTTTTCTTCTTTAGCCTGTTGATGTGATGGATTTATTTAATTTATCTTTGAATGTTTAACCAACCTCGCATACCTGGAATAAATCACATTTGTTTGTGGTGTATAATTATTTTTATACATTGTTAGATTTGATTTGCTAATGTTTTGTTGAGGATTTTTACATCTATGTATGTTCATGTTCATGAGAGATAATGAACTGTAATTTTCTTTTTCTAATGTCTTTGTATGGTTTTGGTATTCTTGCCTCAGAGCAAAATGAATTAGAAAGTGTTCCTTATTTTTCTAACTTCCGGCAGAAATTATAGAGAATTAATTTAATTTCTTCAAATGTTTGGTAGATTTTACCAGTGAACCCATCTGGGCCTGGTGCTTTTTGTTTTGCAAAGTTATTAATTATTGATTCAATTTCTTTAATAGATGTAGGCCTATTCAGATTGCCTAATAGTCTTATTTCTTTTTAACTGATTGTTACAGATATGTCAAGATAACACAAATCACTAAAAACAAAAACAAAATGAAGCATAGCCATGAATAACCATCACAACTACTTTTTATTAAGTGCTCCTACAGGCCTGCAAACTTGTGAAGCATGTAATATTATTCTCACTTGACAAATAAGAAATCTAATGCTTAGAGAAGTTTAAGGACCTGACCAAGGCAACACTGCTGGTTCATAATCTCATCCTGCCTGATGGCTCAGCTAGTGTTCAAGGCACTGCGTCCTTATGCTCCTTCAATCTTTAGACTACTGTCTATGTGCCATGAGGTTTCTCTGAGGAAACCCAGGCCTGATTTCAGGTTTTGTCTCTCTCATGGCCACATTCCTAATATGGTAGCTACAGAAGGTCCACACCCAGACATGCATGAGTGTAGGGTACAGTCAGGAATATAGGGGAAGTTCTAGTGACCGCCCCCAGATTTTTGTTTTTTGCCAAGATTCATTTGTAGAACCATGGTAATGAAGCTTGAAAAGTGAAGTCAGTACTTTCCCTGTCCATGTTTTCTTGGTTAATGATAAGACTGTACTCAAACATATTTATACAAGATGGCACCGCAGAACCTGCATGGCCATTCACAAACTCAGACCATAGCCTTTAAAGTTAGAGAGTTCCTACTTCAGCTCCTACCATTTGCTCACTGTGTGCTCATAGGGGAGACGCTTAATCTCTGTAAGCCTCAATTTCTTTTGTAGAAGGGGACAGGATTATAATACTGAACTCTTTGGAGAGTTATTTGAATTAAATAAGATTTTGCATATAAAGCCCTTAGCAGTCCTCTTGAAACAGATAACATTCAATTCATTGTAACCCATGTTATTTCAAACCATTTAGAGCACCTACTATTGTCAGTCCCTTTATTGCATCACCTGCTTGGTTTTCAAACTTTTTTTATCATCTGTCCCTAACAGTAAATGGTTTTTGAATACACATTCTCAGCATTTTCACCTTTATTTATAAATTATATCCATGATTTGCTCTCAATCTATGTACTAAACATTAGGAATATTTAATGCTCCCTTTCTTAAGATGAAAGATTGATTCAGATATTTTGTCCCCAAATTCCAATGCGTTGTCCTGAGCATCCTGTTTTGGAGGCCTCTGGTTTTGCCAGATTTTTTTCTGTAAAGGCCTAGGTATAAAGAATTTTTACTTTGCCCAGTCTCTGTTACAATTACTCAACTCTGCTATGTAGCACAAAAGCAGCCAGAAACAATATGCAAATAGATGGAAATATGCCAATAAAACTTTATAAAAACTGGTGTTTGCCACAGATGCAGACCTCTGATCTGAGATAACTCGATCTGCTGTTTAAATACAAGTTTTCCTTAAAGGACTAAGGCCAGCAACACTTGTGAATGTTTTGAGGTGGCTGGCAAAGAGGAAAAGTGAGGTGGTACACATGAAGGCTCCTTCTAAAATGTGCAGAGTACATTATATCATCATCATCATTTTTATTAGTATTAGAACATGTCCCTAGACGTAGGTGAGCAAAGACATTAACTTCCTTATACCAGACTTCCTCTGCAGAAATGATGTGGTGTGTTGTATAAACAAAGGCTGCCCCAGCTGAACCTTCAGAAACAAAATAAAATGTTTCTTTGATATCCTCTCCTACCTTCTCCTAACCCCTTCACCTCATCCAGATACATACATGTCTTTTCTATAAAGTGTTGGAGCCCAGGAACAGAAACACATAAAAGATTAGTGTCTACACGGGGGAAATGGCTCATCCCTCAACCAATCTTTCTCATTGCCTGCTGTGTGCTAGACATTGAGGGTGGCAAGGGGGGATTACAGAAATGAATTAGAGGCGGTCTTGCATTTGAAGAACTCTATTGAGACTCCCCTCTGTCTACCTTTCCAACATTGCTCTTGTCAGGCTCCCCAATGATCTCCATGTTGCTAAATCCAGTGGTCATTGTTCAGTCCTCACATGACTCAACCATTTTACATGGTTGATTACATGCTCCTTCTTGAGCACTTCCTTCACAGGTGCTCAGGGACTCCATGCTATCTTGGTTTGCCTTACCTCATGACCTACTGCTTCTGTCTCTTCTATTGCTTCTCCTCCACTTCCCAAACACTAGGGTGCCCCAAGGTTCAGTCCATGGACCTTCTTTCTGTTTTATAATCCCTTGGAGATCTCATCTAGTCTCATGGTTCAAATTCATTCATATGTAGATGACTCCCAGATTTATATCTCCAGCTCAAATCTCTGTCCTGAATTCCAAACTCATGTATCCACCCAAATAGGCAATTGCACTTCTCAAACCTAACATGCCCAAACTTATTTTCTGACTTCCAGAGGAGAGCAGAGGAGAGCAGAGAAGAGCAGAGGAGAGGAGAAGCAGTCTGGTAGATGAGCTCAGCACTAAAGTAATTATGTGTAGGATGATGGGTGTACTAGATCTGGAAGCTGTGGAAGCCCAAGTGGGCTGCAACCCCCTCACCCTGGCTTTAATTATAGTATTTTTTCTTTTATCTGTTTATATACTGAGTGTATAAGTATAATGTGTGTGTATGTATATGTATAGTTAAGCAGTTAATTAAGAACAACTGTTCTAGGCCATGGATAGCCATCTGAGTGTTTGGAGCAGATGGGGGTGGCTTGATTATGTCTGCATATTATGACAATGAGTCTGGCAGAGGTATGGGTGTTAGTGAAAAGGAGTGAGAACCAGAGGATCTAGTGGCAAAGACCATAGCAGGGTCAAGGCTAAAGGTGGTGATAGTGGGAACCTCTCAAGCAGGAAACTGAAGGAAACTCACTCGGTAAATTCCCACTTCTTCTCCATTCTAGTAGACTGATGCTAGCAGCATACTTCAGCCCATGCTTTCCCAGCCCAGGTGTGGCTAAAGACTATGAATGTAACTGTATTTGGATGTACAAAATACTATATTATACATATATACATATATGTATAATATAGTATCTATAGATTCATGCATACATAGGAACTGGTCTTCACATATCCATGAATATGCATGCAGCTTCATGTTGGCTGATTAGTTTTTCTGAGTCTTTCAGAGAAGGAGGCAGAGTAAAAATGAAGGAGTAAATCCTTAGATGTCAAATAATTAAAAGTACTATTGAGAAAGAATGCTTTTAAATTTTTTCTAATTGGGGTTTTAATATGACTGGGAAAGTTTCTCTCAAAAGATGGTGCTGATTGACAGGCTGCATAGTTATTAGTAACATGTCGTCAGTCTGGTAGGAATATATTAAGTGCTCAGGAGGAAGAACATCTGAAAATGGCTGCCAAGGGTTCGGGCAACATCTTTCTTCTTGATGGAGTCAGTGGCCGTTGTGCAGAGATGGAGTTAATGGTTTAGAGAACAAGATCCTCTGAGGGCCTAAGGGTCTGCATGTCACTTTGAAATGTCAACGATTTTGAATGACACCAGAAGTCATCAGTTAAATGATTGGTCCTATGGGCAGTGCATTCGGAAAACAGTTGGTACTAAGAGCCTCCTAACCAAAATCTTAGGAATATCTCCTGAATACCAACCACATCTCTAAAACTGGGCTGGGTGACTTAAAAATATATATGTCTTGTCATATTTCTCATTTAAAAAGTATGCTTATTAATTCTGGAAAATTTAGAAACTATAGATAAACAAATGGAAGAAAATCAAAAGGATCTATTACCCTGCCATATTGAAGTAATGCTATTGCTGTCTTTCATCTGTAAACATACACACACACACACACACACATCTTTTTTAATTTCTAAAAATAGGACCATACTCCATATTGAATTTTGTGATGTACCTTTTTTTGTTTAATAATGCTATATAGTATTTCATTGTACAAAATGCCAGAGTTTGTTTACATTTCTCCTACTGTTAACTATTTAGGTTATTTTTCACTCTTCTACTTAATACTGTAATAAGTACCCAGCACTGATATTCAGCCAGTTGGTACTGATGAAGCCTGCCTGTTGCAACTAGTCGGTGTTTATACCAGTCATTAAGTATATTTAGTATCACCTTCGGAACATCTTTATATGAATCCATGAATTCCTTGGGATACTTTTTGGAACTGTTAGAATTTCTGGGTTATTAGAATTCAACATTTTTACAGATTTTTGATATATTTTGACAAACAGAACTCCAGAAAATATGTACCAGGTAACACTAAGATTGTCCAGGAACCTTTCTAAACTCAAACCTGGGGCATTGTTCAAAAAGTTTCATGAGGAAAGGAGGAGAGAAATAGAGCTCAGTTTGGAGTCAAATAAAGATAGACCTAGATATTGACATAGAGATACAGTGTATTAATTAGAATACGGCAAGAAACAATGGAGTTTCAGATGGGGAAATTAAGGAGACTGTGGTAAAGGACTATTCTTAAAGTGTGGTGGAATTAAGGGCAACCACAGAGGTTGGTGAAGTACCCTGGGGCTAGCAACAGCTGAGAGCTTTTACTACCCATAGGCTGGATGGGGCAGAGGGAGAGGGCAGGTACCTCTAGAGAGCTTTAGCTATCCTGTAGCTCTAGCAAAGGCTGCCTGAAAAGAGTTGTGCCCTGCCACACAGGAACACAGCCACTACCAGCCCACAGCCAAGCAGGGAGGTTGTCAGGAAAATAAACACCTCAACCTCGTTTTCCTCCCAACCTTGACCTCCTGCCAGGACTCCCATTGGCTGAACACAGCAGGCAAACAGAGGCATTGGTCCAGGTTAAAGAGTGGCCTCCCAAGGGCAAGGAACAGACTGAAGAAGGGCAGGAAGGCTCTAGACAGGCACATCAAGGCATTCAGCTGGCACAGTCCTAGACATAAGCATGGATATCAATCTTTTCTTTTCAAATCAGGGTCTGAAAACTGAGGGAAAGATGTATGACAGAAAAATAATTAAAGATAGTGAGGAAATGATATTAAAATTCCAACCTGGTCTTTTGCCTGCTGTAGGAGTATCTAAGACATAGGGAGGTATGAGTCAGTAAATCTCTCCCAAGAGAGCATCATGAACTAGATTTCACCTTGCCACCTCTTGCAAGCCGCTCCAGCAGAGTTTTGAAGGTTTTCAGTAGCACATAGACAAAGAACAGACAAAGGGAGGATGAGGTGGAAATCGGAGAGGAACCAAGATAACCTTGTATAACTTAACCTTCTTGTGAAAACTCGTTTTCTTTTAAGAGGTGCTATTTATCATTTCTCCAGGAGTTAAAAAGCGTAAAATATTTTTTTTGGTTTGTTTGTTTATTTATTTGTTTTTGATGAGATATCAAAAATTAGAAAAATCTCTTAGCTCCTGGAATAAATTATGTTTTTGTTTTGGCATTCCATTTTTCAAAAAGGCTGTTTTCATAAACATAAATGAGAATCTCTAGCCACCATTTCCCTTATAACCCTCTCTCTGTCTCTTTACACAAATGACAGTATTCTTTGTGATTCATTCCTGAAGACATTCTTCTGGGCTAAATGCTGATGCTAAATTTGTACTTCAGTTTTCGCTGTGAGTCCCACATGATCCTTGCTCAGCCAGCAACTATACTGTGACAGCTTTCATTTCTCGAGTCCCAGATTGTTACACTCTTAGGTTGCCAGTGGCTCCAAACCAGGCTTTATGCATCCGGTTTATCCTATTTTTCAAGAGACGTTTGAGGTCTTTGAGAGAACTCAATAAATAGCACCCCAGTTTCCACTGAGTTCTAAGTAAATTGAGAAATACAGGGTGACAGATGGAAGCCAAAATTTCATGTTTATTACTGATAATGAATAACTCGGCTGGGCAATGAGTTATTGGATCCAGTGTGAGGCAGACTGACCCGCTTGGTCATGGGCAGTGCTGGACTGGGGCAGAAGAGCCAGCTCCTAGAGAAAGTAGCAAAAAAACATTGCCAGCTGCCAAAAGGAAGAATGGGGCTCAATTGAGCATGCCCAGTTAATTCTTTCCCAGTTTACTTCCCATGTAACTCACTTTACTACCTTTGAGTAGAGGGGCAGAGAGAGGCCAGGAAGGACACTAACGGGACTCCCTTCTCACAGAAATAAATATCAATAATTAAGATGACTCCCAACAGTGACATGGGTCACACAGAAGCTAGAAGATGTGCCGCGCATGAGTCTTTTCCATAAAATATACTCAGCAAACACTCGTTGACTCTGTGTGTTCATTCTTCTAACAAATATTTATTCAACAAAGACATAGTGCCAGGATAAGGAGTTTAGCTTTTTTAGTCTCAGTATAGGAGAAAGCTGCTAGAAGATTCTGAGCAAGGGAGAAACGTTATCTCATTTACATTTTTGAAAAATTACTCTGGTTGCTTTTGGATAATGGATTATAAAAAGGACAAGTGTGGAAGTGGGGAGATGGATTAGAAGGATGTTGCTGCTGTTCAGGTGAGATGTGATAATGCCTAAGACAAGGGTGAAATCAGAGAAGGACACAAATAGACAAGTGGGGATATAACATGCAGGTAGAGTTAGCAGGATTTGCTGATGGATTGGAGTTGGGGAGGTGTGTCAGTGAGCAAAAGAGAAGAATTGAGAGTGAACGATGTTTTTATTTGAACAAATGAATGGATAGAGATAAAGTAGACAGGGATGGGCAAGTTTTGAGTAAATGAATGAATGATGATGTCCCTGGGTTACCCAGTCTTTTGGGCTGATCATACATCCCTGTTCACCTGGAACAGTACTGTCTGACACCTGCTGACCCAGCATAATTATTAAGAATGCTTCCTTTCACCCTCAAAGAGACTGGCTTTAGATGATAAAGTACCTGATCACCCTAGCTTAGAGAGAATTTTTAGCTGGTACAGAATTGTTGGAAATGTTCTTTGACATGTGAAAACACTATATAAATATAAAACATCAAGCAGGATTAGTTATGTTAATGGAGATTTGTCCAAAATCCGAAAATTCTTTGCTCATTTACTTACATAATTGTTTTAGGTTATATTCCTCTGCTGGTTTGCCTTACATGCCATGTGGCTCCCAAACCCGGAATGGAATTCTGTTTCTATATCCTCCTTCTCCTCCTCTCTTCAGCCTTTCCCCAATTTAAGAATGATTTCTAAAACACCACACTTTATTGCCCTTTGGGGACTCTCTATTTAAAGGAACTCAGTGGTTAATGTGTTTACAGAGCAGAGGATTTGTTAGGTGTGGAGCAGCGGCTCCCTGCTTTTCAACTTGGTCTTGGCTGGATTTGTCTTAAGAAAGACTCAGACTTGAAAAACAATCCTTACCCTGAAAATATCCACTTTCCAGTGCCTTCCCTTCCTGAGAATGTCTAAATATACAGTTGTGTCCATGGAGGCTCTTTTATTTCACTCAAGTGCCACAGCTCCGTGTTTTCCTTGGTGAAGTATGTTGAGATGTGGAGAAAGACATTTCTCGATGCCCAGGTTCTGGTCTCAGCTCCACCCTTTGTGGGACACCAACAAAAATACTTCCCCTCCCAGGTCTTCATCTCCTCACCTGAGGAAGGAGTCTTTCTGACCTTTGTTAACTGCTGCTAACTCAAAGTTCATTTCCATTATATAAGAAGAAAAAATGCTGCATGAATCATGATGCTTGTGGAGCCAGAGAAAATTATATAATTGTCTGTACTTCTCAAGTCAAATTTAAACTGACTTGAGATTCCGTGTACAGATTGATGTAACTCAGATTGTTCTCTTTTGGTTCTCCCTCCTGCTCCTCCTTCCCCAACGTACCCTAGAACCAAGGACATTTATACATTCCATTTGGTCAAGAAAATAAAAGGTCTCTCAGACTCCTCCTCTTGTATTAGTTTGCTAGGGCTGCTGTAACAAAGTACCACAAATTTGTAGCTTAAATTACGGAAATTAATGTCTGGAGTCTAGAAGTCCAAGACCAAAGTGTTAACAGGGTTTATTCCTTCTGAGGGCTGTGAGGAAGAGTCCGTTCCATGCCTCTCCCCTAGCTTCCAGTGGTTGGCTGGTAGTCTTTAGCATTCCTTGCATGTAGAAGCATCACTCTAGTTTCTACTTTCATGTTCACATAGTGTTCTTCCTGTGTGCTTGTCCATCTCTAATTTTTCTCATTTTATAAGGACACCAGTAATGTCAGATTAGTGGCCCACCCTCCCCCAGTATGACTTCATCTTAACTGATTACATTTGCAATGATTCTGTTTCCAAACGAGGTCACATTTCAAAGTACAGGGGATTACAACTTAAAAAAAAAATATTTGGGGGACAAAATTCAAGCCCACAGTACCTCCCAAGTGTGAAAAATTCTGTTTCCTTCAACCCACTGCTATCAATACCACCATTTTGATCATGGACAACCACTGGCCCACGGTCCGCTGCCCAGCGCTGTTTCTCAATGCAGCAGTCTTACTTGCCCACTTTCTACCCAAGCCTACATGACCCTTGGAAGAAGAGTCTTCTTGGTGCTAATTTTTTTCCTTGATGTTCTCCACGAGACTCCTGAGACCACTAAGCAACTTAGCCCCATTCTCCTCCCAAAACTACCAAGGTCCCACCATCTCAGAGGTGATGTTCAAAACAGCTAGACAGGAAGAGCTCACAGGAATACAAAAACAAAAAAAACAAAACAAAAAAAAACCAAAAAAACAACAAACAGCCAGCTCTCTTTAGGGACAAAGATGAAATCCTGTTTCATTCTTCCCTGGGATACAGGGGAAAACTTACATTTCTTACAAATTAATGTCAGGGTTCCCTTCCCTTCTCAAGATGGCTTTCTTGCTCTACCAGCAAAAAAAGGAATATGAGTTAAGTTCCCCATGAGACATCCTGCTACACTGTATGCAATCAGTGAAAGTCTATTAAACAGCTACAATGCACTGTGTTAAGTACTGGATTCAAAGCGGGCATCCCATGTTTCTATCCTCAGGCAATTTATGCTCCATTTTAAATAATTAATTGACTCCTCCCCCTCCTCCCCCCCCAATCTGCCAGAGAATGTCAGTGACTTGCCTAAGGTCATGTAGCTGGTAAGTGTCAGAATTAGAACTAAGATTGAGGTCTTTTAACTCTTTGTTCATGCTGAAAGTCTGTGTGGCTTTCAACCTGTGTATCTGAAAGTTCTGAACACAGCTTTTGCTACTGACAAGTGCTGCCTTTGCCTGGTCTCTCACCATGGTGGGGTTGACTGTGGCTTGTGGTTAAGTGTTGGTCTCATCATCCTTCAGCTAGGAGAGCATATCACACAGTCTGACACTGGATCTTGTAAAGAAAACCATTTCAGAGAGCCAGAGCATGACCAGAGATTTGTTAAATTAACAGTCTCCAGGGGAGCTTCAGTTACTGTAGCACAAATGTGCTGATTGAAGAAGCAGCTTGGTGGAAGGGCTGAGAAGCCTGCGTCTGCATTCTATTGCCGGTACACCCTGGCCCTGTGATCCTGAGCAGGTTACTTAACCTTTCTGAACTTCAGCATCCTCCCTCTCATGACCCACTCAATGCCATGGTCAAGGAGAAGAACTTAGTTGGTTCCCAACTGCTACTGAGGCCAAGAGCCTAGACTTCAATTCCAAACTTACCAGTGTATCTGTTATCTATTGCTGTGTAACAAACTACTCAAAACTTGGCACTTTAAAACAATAACTATTTATTTGTGCTCCCTAGTCTGTGGGTCAACTGGGCAGTTCTGCTGATTTGCATGAAACCTAACTGGGCTCATTCATACGTCTGAGGTCAGCTTAGGGTGACCAGCTATCCCCATTTGCCTGGGACTGAAAGAATTCCTAGGGTGTGGGGTGTTTGGTTTTAAAACCAGGAAAGTCCCAGGCTAAAGGGGATGAGTTGGTCACTTTAGGTCAGCTGCTGAATGGGCTGAGGGCTGAATGTCACATGAGGCAATGGAGGTAAGGGAAGGGTGACTAGGTTGTAAGTGCCTTTGTCATCCAGTAGAATAGCCTGGGCTTGATCACCTAGCAACTGAGCAAAACTCAAAGAACAAGAAGACATGAGCAAAACCTCTTTAGTTCTAAGCTTGGAACCTGTACATCATCATTTTGCCTCATTCTACTGGTTAAAGCAAGTCACAAGGTCAACCCAGATTTATCAGATGGGAAAATGGTCTTCACCACTTGATGTTAGGAGCTGTAGTCACATTCAAAGAAATGTGGATCTAAGGAGGGGAAGAATTGTGTCAATTCTATAATCAATACTGCAAGGACTAAGAGCTCTGCTTTCTGCAACAGTCAGATACCATGTCTACCAGTAACCAAGATACCAGGGGCTGCGAGTGTGATGATGAAAAAGACTCTCCTCTTTTTACCTTGTTTTCTCCCTGCTCCCCTTCTCCCATGTGGTTTCCACTAAATGGAATGAATACCCTTCCTTCCTCTTCGCCTGGACAACTCTTCTCTTTTGGAACGCAAATTGATTATCTTTTCCTCCAGAAAGCCCACCCGAAACTCCCACGCTGGTTTAGCATCGCTTCCCTCCCCTGGACCACCACCCTCTGTGCTTCCCTGAATTATAGCACTGGTCATTGGCACCAGCATTATGGGGACTGGAAGCTCCTCGATGTTAGGGGTGGTTGGATTCATCTCTGCATCCCAGCACCCCACTGAGGGCATCGGAACATAGTAGGTGCTCAGGAAATGTTTGCTGAAGTAGAGTAGCTTGAAGGCATTGCTGATTACAGGCCCAGATAGAATGGAAGCCCTGTTCTTTATGCCCTCTCCAGTCAGGCCTCTGTTACTAGCAGATGTAAGCATTACCTGGTTCCCGTCTACCCGTCATAAGACAATGATCTAACCATGGCCCCAGCTCTGCAAACCAGTTCATGCTTTTGGGGGGCTTGTCATAACCTAGGGTGAAAGTCTACACATGAAAGACAATAATTAGTGTGAGTGTCAGTGTGGAAGTCAGACTTGCAATCAGGCACTGCCCACACAGTGGCATGACTCTTTTTTCAGAATCTTGTAGTTGCCCAGCATTGGTATGCTGGCCACGGTCCTGCAGGTCTGTAGACATGTGAGCCTGGTTTAGAGAAGGAGAAAGTCAGGTAATCCTAGGTTCTCCTCCACACACCCCTCACCCTGGACCTCACCAAGCCTCAGTGTCCTTACCACCTCTCCTCCTCTGTGTTCTTCTTACACTGTGGCCACCACCCTGACACGGGCCTCAATCCCCTTCATCTGGAGAGTTCAAACAGCCTCTGAACTAGACTCCCTGCCTCCATGCTCCACACATCCAGTTTGCAGTCAGAGTGCTCTTTCTAAGATGAGGCAGAATGTGCTGACTCAGGAGCCAGCCTGCCCAGTTTCTGCCACTCTTGGCTCACTGCCTTGAAGCCAGGAGGGAGACTTCCCCGGCTTGGTACCCAGAGCCCAGAAGCCCTACAACCAGACCAGATGGGTAACTGAGCAGCCAAGGCAGGTGGAGGTGAAGGACTCAAGGGTGACAGTGGGCTCACCATTTCATCTTTCTGAGATTTCTTTCCCTGTCTGTAGAACAAGACTAATGAATAGATTAATTGAAAGAAGTATTGAAGTTCCAGGGGGCCAGAATGATACTCTTATCCTGGCCTAAATTCAATATTGATTGATACATAGAAAAGTCAGATAATAATAACAGCAACGACATCTCAGTAAGTCCTCACTTAATGTCATTGATAGATTTTGCTACCATAAGCAAAATGACATATACTGAACCTAATTTTACCATAGACTAATTGATATAAACAAGAGTTAATTTTTTTCTTGCATCTCATCAATGTAATAACAAAACAATGTTGAAAGAAACAACATTGCTCAAGGACCTGCTAGCACTTACTTAACACTTAATTTTTGTCAACCTCCATTTGGACCACTTTGCAACATAACTCATCCTCACAGCAATTTTATAGGATAGGTGCTATTCTATCTCCATTTTACAGGTGAAGTCTTCAAGGCACTGAAAGTTTAATATGCCCCAAATCACACAAGTAGTCCTCGGCAGATCAGGGTTCAATGCTGGGTGGCATGGCTTCCGAAGCCATGATCTTTACCACTACACTGCACCCATTACAGCGGAAAGCATGCAGTGTAGTTTTAGATGTGTTGCCAAAGGAGCTTGCTAACATGTCACCCTAGAATTAACCTTATCCATTCCATGGGAGAGAAGAGAGGTTAGTTTTCTGTAGGCCATCTGGGGGCACCGGGGTTATGGGAATGGTGAGGCAGGACCAGTTCCGTCTTCCAAACCCACCGGCCCAATCATTGTCACTCCTTGCAGAGCACATGTTAGTTTCCTATGTCTGACGCAACAAATAGCCATGAAGTCGGTGACTTAAAACAGCAGAAATTTATTTTTCCCACAGTTCCAGAGATTAAAGGTACCAAATCTAAGTGTCAGCAGGGATAGTTTCTTCTGGAGGCACTCAAGGAGCATTCGTTCCATGCCTCTCCTCACTTTCTTGGTGTTCCTTGGCTTGTGTATGCATCATTCCAATCTCAGCTCCCATCTTCACATAGTATTCTCCTCTGTGTCTTAGTTTGTTCTGTTCTGTCTTTCATTATCGTAGTCTCATTGGATTTCGGGTCTAACCTAATCCCGTATGATCTCATCTAGATCTTTACCTTAATTACATCTGCAAAGACTCCAATTCCAAATGAAGCCACATTCTGAGGGTCCCAGCAGACATGAATTTTGAGGGGACACTATTAAACCATGACAGAGAAGATTAGTGAGGGAGCAAGAGAAGCCAAGAGTGTTCCTCTAAAGGAGGTTTCCCCATAAGGAAACATGATGCAGAAGATTCCTCCGGTATTAGTAGATACAGGCTTGGCAGCTTTAACAGAGATCAAAACTACAGTGATGACAGCATAGCAGATGCTCGTTTCTCTTGCGCATAAAATCTCAGCTGGGTATAGAGAAATTCTGCATCAGAGGTTCTGCAGGGACCTGAGCTTCATCTGTATTGTTGCTCTGCTATGCCCTCAACCGTAAAGACAGAGATGCTTCACTAGAGAGGGTCATGCTTTAGTCAGCAGGTGGTGAAGTCAAGATGGAGGGTATCCAGCTTCTTTCTAAGGGCACGACCAAGAAGTTTCATGTAACACCTCTGCTCACACCCATTGGCTAGAACTTACCAGTCACACCTTGCTGCAAGGGAATCTGGGAAGCCTTGCCTGTCCCTGAGAGGTCATGTGACCACCTAAAACTCAGGAGATTCTATTTCTTAAAAAAAAAAAAGATTTGGGAGATTGATCATTGAGAGACAGCTATCATAAAGTATGGGAAGTGCCTGGCACATGGTAGGTAAATAAATTATGATTTTCATCTCCTACCATGACATTGCTAACTTATTCCCACTGGCCTTGTGCCAATAAACCTCTACATTTTCCATTGACCCTGTCACCTGTCATTGCAGTTACCCAAGCCCAGATGGATCATTACTCTATAATCCTCAGACAGGCCACTCTTTTTCACAGTTTGTAACTTGGCTCAAAAAGTCTACTGCTCTCCAGACCTGCCTCCCTCTCCAGTTCATCCCTGGACCCCAGGTTACACAGCCCTGCAGTAGGGAGGCTCTCTAAGTCCCCTGCAGCTCTGACTGTCAGGAGTCTGCGAGTGTCCCAGACTTTAGACCCCCAGGCACTACATGCCCTGCTTAGCCTGACTGGTTGCCTCATTGCATGCTGGAGGAGTTTGTGGAAAGAATTTTCTGGCATTAGAGGGTGAAAGTCAAAACAGTAATTACAAAAACATCTGTTCCTGAGTGGAAAGCATATCCTCCGCACACCAGGACACATGCCTGCACAGTTCAGCAAGTTGGAAGTTAAAATGAAAGAGAATGTTCTGGGATTGAGGACTAATGGACCTAACCATGATACAGGCTCTGCTTCCTGGTAGGATGCTGTGCTGGGGAACAGGGAGAAGCAAGTGAGAGTGAGGGAGTGCATGGAGAAAGGAGTGAATGGACAAGGAGTGAATGAAGGAAAGAATGAGTGAAGGTGAATGAAAGAGTGAGTTAATTAAATGAAATAAACAAGTAAGTAAATGAATCAGTGAAGGAGTGAGTAAATAAAGAAGTTAATGAGTAAATGAATGAGTGAATGAATAAGTGTGTGATTTGAGTAAATGAATAAATGAAAATTTGAGGAAATAAATACAAATGAATAAGTGAATAATTATAAATGAGTAAAGAGATGAATAATAGAATAAGTGATAGAGTCAATGCATGAGCAAGCCAGCAGTTAAATTACATACTTATTGGAATGACTATTTAGAGCTGAGTCTAGCTGGAGGCCCAAGGTCAGGGTCATCCATGTTAATTCTTAGAATCCATATTCTGGGAGTGCAGAGTCTGGTAGTGCAGAGCTCTAAAGTCATTTCCCTAAGCTGTCAGTCAAGTGCAACCAGCGCTCAAGCCCAGGCCCCATCCCCCTGGAGCCTGTGCACTGAACACCACCTACTCTCTCTTCTGGGCAAGTAAGTGTCATCTTACCTGTTTGTGCCATCATAACCATTTACACTTTTCACGTAACTGAAGCTCACCTCTTGCAGAGAAGAATGTAAAAAATTTAAACATTTTTGAAGTTAAATTAGTCCTCTGGCAGGCAAAATTTTAGAAGGATAGGTTGGCTGAGAGGTATGAGGAGGTGGCAGATAAAAAGGAGAATGGGAATTAGGGAACTAAGTCAGGAGGCAAGTTCAGAAACCCTGACGTGCCTCTCAGGTGTGTATCTGTAAGATTATATCCCAGATATCAAGGAGAAAATTAAGACCAAGATAATCTTAGCATAGGAGGGAGGAGGAAGAGAAGGGGAGGGAGGGAGGCAAGCTAGCAAACTCTACTTGGAAACAAGCATCAACTATTATTTAAAGATCATACATTATTAAAAGAAAAAACGGTGGGTTTCTGGAGCACTCAGGAGTCTATCTGGAGAGGTTGCTGTTGCTCTGGGGTTAATATGTGGAAATAGGATTCTTAAGCACCCATATTAATCTGTTGTTCTGTGACAGCTGCATTTTACATCTTAATGGCTAATCTTTATTTTAGGGGGGAAAAGGGCATTTTTGAGCCTGTAAAGCATGTATTTAATGCCAGAAGCTTTGCCCCCCCCAAAAAAAACAGGTTTTGAGTCAGAAGCTCCAAGTGGGTTTCAAGCAGGCTTCCCAGAGAACCTCCACTGCATGCCCCCTCCATTTACCCAGATTCTTCAGCTCAATCCTCTTTTCTAGTCCCCCTCTGGTTTGCCTCTCTAGACCTTTCTCTAGGCTGTTGTGGTCTCTCAGAAGAGACGATTTACTCTCTTGAATAACTGTTCAGCCCCAGTAACAAATAATGCATGGGAGAGCTTAAGTGCAGGGAAAAGGCAGTGAGAACTAGGAGACCAGAGGAGGAAGAGGACCAAGCTGGACCAGCTTCAGAAAAGAAGAGGGACGGTAACTGGGTCAGGGAGGAGAATGAGGAGTGATCTTAATAAGAAGAATAGCTACACTTATTTAGTACCAACCACCTGTCTGGCCTTGTTCCAAGAACTTTAAATATATTATTCAATCCTCACAACAACTCAAGGAGATAGGCACAATTTTTATCCCTTTTTGAATAAATGAAGAAACTAAGACACAGATGTAAAGTCATTTACTGAGGGTAATACAGCTCTGAGTAGGGCAGACAGGCTCAGACTGGGTATTCTGGCTCCAGAGTCTATGATTTCAGGCTCCAGAGTCCAGGATTGTAACTCTCTGCTACATATCCCCTCTAGCAAACCTTTATAGGTATGTATCCAACAGGTATTTATTGACCTCTTACTGTGTGCCATGCACTGCTCTAGATGCTGGGGATACATCTGTGAACAAAGCAGACTCAGATCAAGTGACCATTATGTACCTAGCCCCCAAAGACATCTCCTGAAGACATCCTGGTTGAACCAGACAAAGCAGTCCCTGCCCCATTCTAGTTGGGGAGATAGATATTAATCAAATTGTCATTCTAGTTAGTATGTAATTACAAGTGCCCTGGAGAATGTGTAGTAGGAGAAGCTGCCATGGGCCGAGGACACGAGAAAGGTCTTCCCAGAAGAAAGTCCAAGTCTAAGCTGAGACCTAAATCAGGAAGAGGCAACTCAAGGAAGAGGAAACAGCCTTTGCTCCCTGAGCATAACAGCCCAAAAGATAACTGCTTTGCATGGAGCTCAGGAATACAGAGGATGGACAAGAGGGTATGGTCTGTGAGGTGGGCCAGGCACAAAACAGAAAATTGATGTTCAGTGAAGGGCCATAAGAAGTTCTTGAGGAGCTTAAATAAAGTGATGTATCTTTCAGTGTTTGGCACAGTTCTCAAAGTTTTTCACACCCACCCTTTTTTGTCTGAAAGCAATCTGGCAAGGCAGGTAAGTTTGCAGTTTTTGTCCCAACCTAACCGATCAGAGACTGAAGTTTCTCCAAAATGATCACTAAGAGTTGAAAGTGTGAGAGTGAGTGAGTGTCCAGGTCTTCCTGCTGCATACCTAGTTAGGCTTCTCAGGCCTGTGCACATTGTAAGCAATGGCACGATGTGACAATATGACAGGGTAACCTCACAGATTTTGGAGAGGAAGTCTCATGTGAAAGGGCCCATCGCTGTGCTTGACACATGGTAGATGCTCAGTAAATGCCCACTCTCCTTCTTCAACTAGAAGAAGCATCACTTTGGTTTTGCACACCACCTGGCCACCTTCTCCACCTTCCATGTGGGTGTTCTGGAGATGTTTCGCTGGTTTGGGTTCAATGCATGAGAGAGGAGGCAAGTTGTCCATGTTCCTTTCCCAAGTCAAGATTCCTGCTTCTTGGCTTCAGAGTGCTCTGTGGAGAGATCTTACAAAGGTAAGATCCTCTGCCTGGACTCTGCAGAGCGTAACTGCAGAGACAGCTTTCCAGATTTTCTCCTGCCCCACTACTGGCTCCCTACTATAATATCCTATAGTGCTGTCTTCAGAAAGATTCCTCATCAGAAAGAGCTGCTTTGGAAATTTAGTCACTCAAGAAGAATCACTAGCATTCACTAACAAAACCCCTTGCCTAGATTTTTCTCATGTAATTCCTCATTTAATCTTATGAGGTACTTAATTATCAACACTTTATAAAAGAGAATTAAAATGGTTATTCATAGCACACATAACATAGAACCCAAACAGAGCTCCTCTCTGACCCCAGTCCAGTCTTTGTTTATCTGCATCCTTTGATACTGCCTGTTCAGAGGCATTACAAGAAACTTTTCTCTGCCTTTGAGGTTTCCTGCTCATTAGAAGGGTGATTTCAGATGTGTTCCTGGTCACTGAAAGAATGAGCATGGACCCTTTTGGAGGGCTATATCCCAGAATTCATACTTCCTAGGAAGCCCAGAGCTCAGAGGCACAGTTCCTTCTTTGTGGCACATCCACTAGACATCAGCAAATGGATGCCAGCCAGCATTAAAATTGTGACACTAGAAGGGGCCAGAGGAATGTGGCTGGCTCCCAGCCTCTTATTTTCCCATTCTATTGAAGGGTCGTGTTCATTTGAGCTTTTAAACCAAAAATAAATTATTATAATCCATTTGCTATTATACCATGCTGAAGTTCTAGACACTGTAAATTGCAGCCGTGATATATCTAGATGAAGTTTCTAGGAGTTTATTTTTAGCCATTCAGAGAGCACTCAGTTTCCTAGAGGCTTCATTTGCAAGTCTAGGAGGGGACAGGGAAAACGCATCTGCACAGCCATTGCCAGGTGACTGGGATGGAGTCGTTTAACCTCTCCAGCCTTCATCTGTAAACACAGGCAGTTGTATTGGCTGATCTTGAAGTTCTGTCTGTCTTCAAAGCTCTAAATCTCATTTCTTGACCATGAAAACCAAAATGTGTCCAAACACGGCATTTCTCTGCTGAGTACACCTGGAGAGTGTCAGGAGCCACCACCCCAGCATGTATGTGAACCACGGAACATAGGCCTTCAGTGGATTCATGGTTCTTCTTTCCTGATTCTTACTTTTTGAGGGGTAGAGAGAGGTAGAAGAATTTTAGAGTTATTGAGAATCTGTGATATGCATAACACACTGCTAGGTGCTTGTATTTGAGTGATTTTTATACAGCTTTCCCCATTCAAAGGCAGTACCATCCAGTTTCAGTAGATCAGTCTTCATGGGCATCTGTGTGCCAGGCACTCAAGTTGGTTCTGAAAACATGAAGGTGAAGTGGATGCAACTTTTAGTCCAAGGAGGCCAGAAGGGAGGTAAAGCATGAAATGAATATGTTCAAGTGTTTTTTGAAATGTGGTATTATCCATGGATGATAAAAATGCTGAGTGCCATCAGAAACATCATAGACACATAACGGTTGGGGTCTAGGTTCATTTATGCCTGTTGGGGGAGGAAAATCAGGTAATACTTCAAGGATTTGAGCCAGCTTGATATATAACGGTATTTAGAAATGTAGGAATTGGTTAAGGGAAATCTGACAGACTTGCTTTTGTAAACTTGGAAACCTTTCTAGCCAAATCACAAGGATGCCTGTCCCTGGCCAGTCAGTATTTGCAAATGCCTAGTGGAGTACATTCCTTCCCCACACACCATGACCTCCTACAAATTTTCTTCAATTTTGACAAAAGTATAATATATTTTTCCAAAGGGAGAGCATAACAAAATCTTTGGACCAATTCCTTTGTGTGGATACTTTTAGTATCTAGACTTTTGAATAAACAGTCTTTTACTGTATTTATGTAATTCTTGGGTGGATAGATGGTTGCATGGTTAGAAGGATAAATGAATCGTATGATAGAGCTACAAGGAATGGGGCCTTGTAGAGATGCAAAGAGTTGGGAGCAACTAAACTAGCTGGAGTTGCAAGTAGCTTTATGGGAAGAGGGACATTGGAGCATGCCTTGAACAATGAATAGAATTTTCTCAGATCACAGTGTGGATAAAGACCTTTCATTCAGAGGAAATAGAATGGAAGGATGAAATCCATGACATTGCGGGAGAATAGTGAGTCACAGAGGTCAGGGTATAGGAGGGTAAGACGAGTAAACGAAGTGGCTGAGAGTTCAGGCTTTGAATTGGACAGATTGTGGTTTGAATCCCAGCTCTGGCACATAATGCCTGAGTGATCTTGGGCAAATCACATTTCTTTTCTTAGCTTCTCCTTTCTCATCTGAAAAAAATGGGAATATTAATAACACCGACTTCAAGTGGTTGTTGTGAAAGTTAAGTGAAATAAAGTAATGTTTAGCACAGTGATTGGCATGCACTTAATATACACTTAATAAATGGTAGTTCATGATTCTTATTTTATTAGAACAATTCTAATTAATTATGAAAATGTCAGTTTAAATCATAATTTAAAGAGGGAGAGAAGGGGCTCTTAATCTTTCATGTCAAAAATGAGGCAGGAAAAAAAAGGAACCAGCAAAAGAAACAGAGAAAGTCCTTGGAGGAAAAGAAGTCAAATCAGGAGAGACTGGTGTGGGAGATGCTGAGGCAGAAGAGTTTCGAGAAGAGGCAGTGATCCTGCTGGTAAATGACCCAGAGAGGCCACAGCGGATTAAGAAGTCTCTGGAATTTGCAGTGACAGTATCGTTATGATTTTTAAAAGAACATTCTGGGAGCCACCCTGCAGTGATTCGTGGAGGGCTTGGGAGTGGAGGTTTAGTTGGTGGTTTAGTTGACTCAGAAACTTTTTCTGAGGAGAAAAAGAACTTGGGGTGCTATGAGGACAAGATCATTGGAAGAGCTTTGTTAGATGAAGACTATTTGAATTCAATTATCACAGTGTTTCTCTACCTTTCTAAACCTATGCCTCCGTTTGATAAACATAAATATACCCCTCCTTCAAGATTCTGATATTCTGGCACCCACGACCAAACACTTATCTTCAGCCCAGTATTGGGACTCATGGCTGCCAAGGAGCCCTTGTCTGCATTTACTCCTTGTAGCTGTATTTTTTTTTTAAGTAGGAATTTAATAATCTCCTGGAAGAAAGCAGGTAAAAAACAATGTAGTGTGATTAAGGGTGATAATGAAGATAGATCTGAAAGACAGTATAGGTAGGCCGGACTGAGCAGATGTGAGGAGTGAGGGGTTCTGGCTGGGGGACTGAGTGAATAAGCACACAACTGGTGCACATTCCTTCCCCATGTGGGTCATCACCTCTTCCCTCCCTGGTAACACCTCACAGGTTTGTTGAGAGACCCAAACGGCACATGTGGTCATCATTTGGAAACTTTCAAGCGCTTTATAAATCTAGGGTATTTTTATTAATATTGCTATAAGCAAGAAATGGTACACTTCACTCTCTTTCGCATGCACCTGTTTCTGTCTGCATAGCCTCTATGTCAGTAATTGTCATTCTAAATGGCATGAGGGTATGTGTTGTTCACCTGTTACAGAAAAGGAAGAGGAGGTACAGAGAAGAAAGAATAGTCCAAAGCTACTAGAGAATGCAAGTTCTTTCCAAGCACAATGAAACATTCACAACAATTGACTACATCCTCCACTATAAAATATGTCTTAATACATTTCAAGAGATTGGTCTCCTACAGACCACATTCTCACACCACAGTACATTTAAGGTAAAAATCAATGAGAGAAAGATGGGTTGTTTAAAAAAAAAATATATATAGAGAGAGAGATAGAGAGATTTACAAAAACACTTCTAAATAACTTATGGGTCAAAAACTGATAATAGAAATTATAAAACACTGATAACTAAATGATAAAAATAATAAATATTAAAGTTGTGGAATATAGCCAAGACAGCACTTAAAGGAACTCTGTGAAGAAGAAGGGCTGAAAATTAATGAATGGGCTAAATATCCAAATGTAGAACAATAATAAACAAATAAATAAGTTCACCCAGGGTTGTAGAGTTATAAGTGGTAGAGCCAGGATTTGAACACAGATATGATGGCTCTGAAGTCCTCACTCCAGTACACCATGAACCTTTCTCTGTGCTATTTTCCATAGTACACCCAGTGACTGGAAATTCTGTTTCTCTGGAAGAGTCAAAGAGACGAGCCTATAAGGATAACTCCCTGCATCAAAGGTTGATGAGAAATCTCATTTATTCATCTCTCCTTTTTTATTCATTCATGAAATAGTTATTGAGCATTTGCTATGTGCCAGCCACTGTGATTGCTGCCTAAGTTGCCTTTTCTCTGAGGGTTCCAAATTCAGTCTTTAGCCTCAGACCAAAGCCACTACTGCTACTGCCCACCCCACTTTACCCACTCAAACTGCCTTAATCTTCTCTTTTGCTTGTCAGAACAGCATCATCAAAAATGACTGATTTCTCTCTTGTCTCTTTCAACAGGTAGACTGAAATTACCATGTGTCCAAATTAAAATTGCATACTTCAAGGATTATTTGAAGGACTATTCTTAGACCCTTTTAAGAAGATTTAAAGAAAAGTGAGTTGATTTTTTTTTTTTTTTTACACTTCAGAAAGTATTCATGATTTAAGTTAATGTTATGGGCGCTTTTTTCTCTGCCTCTTAAATATGAGTTAATAGGGAGACTTTGTCTCCACTTATTTTATATATATATATTATATATAATTTTTTTATTTTACTAAGAACAATGAGCAAGGAGTACAAGATTACTGCTTGCCTTCCCTTCAAGATTTTAATACATTTCAAAGCTTGTACAATCTTAGAATCTTTCAGGGTTTTTCAGGGTTTTAGAGGCGCGGACCATTAGATGATAGATAGATATAGATTAGATAGATAGATAGATAGATAGATAGATAGATAGATAGATAGATAGATAGATGATTGAGAGAGAGATTGAGAGAGAGAGAGAGAGAAAGAGAAATGTAGGTATATAGATATTTGGCCTGTGCTTAGAAACACCCAGGGACAGATGAGAAACTTGATATCTCTCCACATAATCTGGATCTGAAATCCACTCATCCTCACATCTTGCCAAGCCTGCTGCTTCTTTACCAGATAGTCCTAAGAATGGCTGAAGACAAAGATCATGTCCCTCCATGAGATCTTTTCTTAGTCTTTGTTCCTCCAATAACTTTTCACAATTTGGTTTCAAGAGCAGTTCCTACCCTAGTCAACTTCTTCCACTATTGTAAATGTTTCCTTAAAAAGAGACATAGCCTGGAACACAGTCAGAGCCCTACCAGTGTCCTTTGTCCCAGGAGATCCATGAGAATCAGAAGAGAAATCCAAGATCCACCCCTGGGTTCCACTCCTAGTTTTGCTCTTGCTATGCTCTCAGGAAAGTCCCTTTATTTCTCTGATTTCAGAGAAAACAAGGATGGTAGGACAAGATGGTCCATAAGATGCTACACACCTCCATATAGACAGTTTGCTGACTCAGAGTAAAGAAGTTGCTGCTTCTCATTGTCCCACGTGCTAGAGGGAGCCTGAACTTAGGGGTCCATGGGACCTGGGTTTAGTCCCAGTCCTGTCACTTGCTGAATATGTGGCCATAGGGATGTCACCTCTCTGAGAAACTATTTCCTCATTTGTGAAATAAGGATATTAGTACACATGACAAAGGATTTGTGTAAGATGTGCTGGGATAATGTACACAAAGCACTTGGTGCCAGCATTTAGGAAGTGTTCAGTGAGTGCTAGTTTCTAGTAGTGATACAGTGCCTTACCTTTAGCTATAGGAGAAGGCCAGAGATGGTAAAGACTCTAATAAGAAGAGAAAAGATGTGAGTATGCTTATTAGGGAAAGGGAAGAAGTATCTACTTCCCATAAACTCTCATGCAAACACAAGCCCAACTCTGGAAAGGTCATGAAATGAAAACTCTATTCATAATCAGACAAGGAAGGATGGATTGCGATGGAATATACAATGAAAAGGAAAACATTTAGGATAGGTCTGAGGACCTGCACAAATTCTGCCAACCTCTCTGACTTGCCACAGCCCCAGTCCTGGTTAGCAATGATTGGTGTCCCCAGAAAGAGGTTCTTAGATCCCCATTAGACCTTGGGAACCTTGAGATTTATTAAATATTTATATATGTTCAGAAGGCTGGTTTTGAGGATCAGATGAGAGATTGAGTGTAAAAGGGATCTATAAACTGTAAAGTTCCCTGCACATAAATGTATATTTGTATTATCCATGTATTGTGGGCTATTGTAATACTTTGGAAATCAGGAGAAAGGGTAAAACTGAGATGAGCTGAGTATGTAATGAACCAGTAGAGTCCAGCCCACTTTCTGAGTAAAGCAGCATGTGTATGTTCATGCATGTACACATCTGTGTATGCACACGTATGCCTATTTGTGTCTACTCATGTATGTGGGTTTGTGTGTGCACATGTGTGTGGTCATCTGTGAGAGAGAAATGGGAAGAGGAAGAGGAGGAGAGAGAATCTTTGGGTCCTTTGGATCTCGTCACCACTCTCTACACAGTGACTAGCTTCCCGGATGGAGTATAACACAGGAATGAAAACACAGGCTGTGCGGTCAGTTGTCCTCACTCTACAACTGACCCGCTTTATAATGTGGGCCAGATTTTTAACAAGAGTTCTGTAGTCCCTGTCTTCATGGAACTTAAAGTCTGTGGATAGGGTCACTCTAGGGAGTTGGGAGGGTGCTGCATGGAATGTACTGTCACACGAAGAAAGAACCTGGGATGTGTGAGTGCCCTTCTCCCAAGGGTAATGGGGTTCCTCAGTGTTTAGGGACAGTCATCTTGACCTGTTGGATCAAAGGAACCTCCTGAGGTATTTTAGATGCCACAGAACCATTCCCCTGAGGGCCCATGCACTTCAGGGGATGGACAGCAGGCACAGGTGAACACACCCTCTAGCCCTGCTGAAAGGGCTAATTCCAAAGGAGTTACCACACCTCACCCATCCTTTCAAGTCCCACTTTCAGTCGGGGCTATAGCTGGCAAATCTTAAGTTCAGAAGAACTAGGAACTGCGTTGTTATTTAAGATGTAGAACAAGGATTTTTTTTTAATGTGGAAATTAAATATAGATAATATAGTGGCCTTTGTTTTCCAGACAGCTTCTGACTATACATATATTCAGGGGTGTTGCTCCAGGCTAATGCTTCCCTGGATGCCAGTGGCCAGAGGTACCCCTTCATGGGTATCCAGATCCTAGGAAGACTGCATAATCATGTATTGCAGAGTTTTTCAAACTCCATGTTGTGACCCATTAGTGGGTCATGAAATTAATTTGGTGATTCAAGATCACATATATTAAAATGAAACAGAGTAAGCCAGTAACCCACAGAGTGGGTGATATTTATACTTTATATATACATATATGTGCATATATATGCATATATTCCACAAAGTTCTCACGTCATATATATACACATATGTGTGTATATGTAAAAAAGAGGAAACTTCTGAAAATCAGTAAGGAAAAGACAAACAACCTAATAGAAAAATGGGCAAAAGGCTCAGATACTTCATCAACGAGAATATACAAATAGCCAACAAACATATCAAAACATTAATTATCAGAGAATTGCAAATTGAACACACAGTGAAATGCCACTATACACCCATGAGAATGGCTAAAATGAAAAAGATAGACAGTACCTAGCGTTGGATAGTTTGTTATCACTCCTTTGGAAAACTGTCTGGCAGAATTAGCTGAAGCTCAGCATATGAATACCAGAAATTCCATTGCTAAATACACACCCATAAGACAGATTCAGAGTGTCCACCAAAAACACATGGCCATCAGCAGCGGAATGGATAAATTGTGATGTCTCCACACAATGGAATATTGCATACCTCGATATCAACGATCCTCACAAACATAATGCTGAAAGAAAAGCGAGGTACAAAGAAACTTTATGACTACATTGATGTAAAGTACAAAAACAGACAAAATTAATCTATGTAGTTAGAAGTCAGGAAAGGGGTTACCCTTGAGGAGGAGTTAGCACAGGGGAAAGAAGAGGTGGGGACTTTTAAGGTACGGGTAACACACCATCTTTTGATCAGAGAGTACATGGTGTTTTTACATTGTGAGAATTTATCAAACTTGTCATTTATGACATGTACACTCCACTGTACTTACATCATGCTTCAATAAAATGAATAAAAAATAGCAAATACAGCGAAGAGTAAGGGTAAATGTTGTTACGTGAGACTAAGTTACACCTGTGCACTATATGTGAGTGTCTAAAATTGAGCCTCTGATTTAATCTAAACCTCTCATGTTAGGATGAGGAATCTGAGACCAGAGAAGTGGGGAATTAAGAGCAGAGCTAGGAGGAAAGCACATCTGGGAAGAAGACACTAGGTCTCCTGCTGATTCTTTGTCTCCCATTCCTGCCGCCAATGGGTGGAGTGGTGCATTCGGTTGAGTAGGCTCCATCTGGTGCCTTAATCTCTAGGAGTCAGCCCTGCGCTTTGGGTCCAAGGGGAGAGATTGTTTTTCCACCCACAGACGGGTACAGTCGGAGGCCCAGACACCTCTGCAGGGGCCTGGCTCCAGCTCCGCAAATCTCCTCCCTCCTCCTCCCTGCCTCTTCTGCCTGATCTGCTTCCTTCCCTCAGAGTTCTGGAAGCACCATTGCACTCAATCGTGTTTTCATCTTTGTGAAATGATTGTCATACTAAAGCCATTTTATTTTATGGTTGTAGAAGTTGGAAAACAGTGAAGAAAAAACATTGGGAGAATAAGATCCAACAAAGCATGCTTCGGTTCTAGCTTTGTGCTTTTTTTTTGTTTGTTACGAAATTATGATTCCAAGCAGCAGTGGGAGTCGGGGAGCTACCAGCCTCTGCAGGTACAAGAGGAGCAGGAGGCAGCCCTGTCCCTGCCAGGCAGAGCTTCACAGAGGAGGGCACTATTGTGTGGATTTTAAAAGGCTCAGGATGAACCTTGCACAGGGTCTGGAACTATCTTAAAGAGATGGGTGACACAACATCGATGGCTTTCCAGCTCTCTTGACTATGCCCCAAAATACATGGGGCATCTTCACTCAGGACACACCCTTGCCCACACAAGGGGACAGGTATGGTTTAAGATGTAATAGCCCAGGCCACTCAGGAGAGGCATGTAGCCCAACTTTGGGGATGCGAATCCAGGGGGCCTCATCGAAGGTTTCATAGAAGCTAAGAGGTTCTAGCTAAGGATTAAAGAAAGGGAAACTTCACAGGCAAGATTGCCGAGGACTCAGCAGGTGGGACCATCATTCGAAAGAAGCCACATTGCATTCTGTAAGCTTCCCATGGTTTCCTTGAGTTAAAGTTAAGGGGATGTGTAGGGAGTGTAGGAGGGGATCCGAGGAGGTGGTCAGAGGCAGGTGGTGACGGGTCTCTGCATCCTGACAAGTTGTGTCAAAGGTGAAGAGAAAATCTCACCTGAGATTCATATAGGCAAGAAATACCTGTAGCCTTGGAGACAGAATAAGACATGCAGGCAGACACAGCTACAAATGTTGGTGCAGTGGTACATTCCCAGAATCTTGTTTCACACCACTACTTGTGCCATCTTCAAAGAAAACTTTTAGAGAACTACTCTCTCTAGGCCTGGCTGAAAGCAGAAGTTGTAGTGATGAGTAAGGCAGAGTTCCCAGCCTCGTAGTCCTGCCAGGAGATTGATGGGTCAAAACTGAACACAAATTTGACATAGTAGTTGATTTCTAGGGTAGAACTTTCTAAATCTTGTTCTAGCATATATGAGGCTACAAAATGTTTTTTGGTGTGTGTGTGTGTGTGTGTGTGTGTGTGTGTGTGTGTGTGTGTGTTTGTCTGTGGTTTGTGTTTTAAGTAGCGGGGTTTCCTTTTAAGTAATCTGAGAACTACCATACACTGAATCTCTCCTGGTAGATATCACCGCCACTAGCGCTATAAAGGCTCTGAGAAGTCCTGCGGTGAGCCTGCTAACCTAATGTTTTCCAAACTGATTTGCTTGTCTATTCAATCTCTCTGTATTTTAGAACTTATTTTGGAAAATTCCATTCTAGAGAATGGCCTGAAGGCTGGTTGAGAGCTCTGAGGGAGCATGAATGGGCTCTGCCTGAAAGAGGACAGGAAGGTTTCCCAGAGGAGGGAGATTTTGTGCACATTATGTAAGGCTCAGTCTGAAGCTAGCACAGGCTCTGACCCCCAACAAGTGCTCAGCAGGTAGTTAATAATGGAGAAATGGCTACTGTGCTCGCTTGGTGAGAAGAGTCCGGAGTTCTCACCAGAGGCTGGAGACAGCACGCGCGTGTGGCGATGGTGCTGTGCAGGTATGCCTTTGGCAGGCAAATGCAGGGTCTCTTTTCTCCTACTTGCCCCACTCCCATGACTGTTTTGGAAAATGCAACTGGAGGCAGCAACAGCAAAGTGATTTAGGCCACACACTGAAACCAGACTGTGTGGGTTTGAATCGCAGCTCCATCACGTCCTAGCTGGTTCCTTAGACAAGCTGTCTTAACTTCTCTGTGTCTCGGCAACTTCAACTGTAAAACAGCCCTAAAAATAGTGCAGAGCTTAGTAGCACCAAGATAAGTATTAATATAGGCATGGTCCTTAGGGGTCTAGAGGTGGTAAGTACCATATGAACTAGCATTTGTTGGCATATTCGAGTGGTTACCTCCCAGGGCCTTGGTCCACGTTCCCTTTCCCTGTGTTTCCCAGTAGACTGTAATCCTCATATTCCTGGGCAAGGCAACCTGCACATTTGCTTTTCCCCACCAGTGTTGGGGGTGGGCCGAGATGATGCTTCTTCATTTTTAATAGTCAGGGCCGTTTGAGGTAAGGCTTAGGTTCCATTCCCAGTTAGTTATTGAAGCTCCACCACTCTGGCTGGGTAAATATTTTTGAGGGAGTCCAGCACATCTATTATTAATTTACTGCAAGCAGCTGCTATACTTTTCAGAATTGCTTTTGCCTACAGATGTTTTTGTAGGCCATATAGAGTTCTCGTGACCTTAATGCTTTTCACAAGGCATGGTGGCAATCAGTCCCTCCTGCCTTTGTCTCCCTGGGGAAGAATGGACAGTTGTGTGAACAGTGGGTATGAAGTGCACGTTGGATCCTGTGGGATTCTGATAATGGAGCTGGTGGAATTTTTTTTCTTTACACCTGCTACTTTCAGCTTCAAACCTGGCTCATAGGCCAGAAGCCTGGGTGTCATCTTTGAGGACACCCTCTCTGTCATGACCCCATGTCTAATCAGTCACCGAGTCCTAGTAATGCCACCTTCAAAACCCCATAAATCCAATCCCTTCTCTCTTGTACTGCCACCGATCAGTTAGTCCAATAGCCGTCTTCTCTCATCTTCCAGGTCCCAACTTTCCTGATCACTAAACTAAATCAGAACCCCTGCTTTGTGTTCCATAGAGGCCCCTCCTTTTTAAATCACCTTTTAATTTTTAAATTACCTGTTCCCGGTCTAACTTCTCTGCTGCACTGTATGCCCATGAGGTAGGAACCAAGTTCATCTTGGTAATGGTGCTCAACAAATAAAACTCTCCTTTCGGTTAGACAGACAAAAGTATCCTTTTCTTTCCTTCCCCCCCCCTTCTTCCTTCTCTCCTTTCTTTTTCTTGATTACAGTTGAAAGGGGACTGGTGATTACATAGGTAATTTGTGTTGTCTAGAGGAACTGCAAGGCCACTGTGGGAGGAAAGGAAACACAATAGACAGGATCCTGAGCCCCCAACCCCTCACCAACCCAGAGGCAACTCTGATCTCCCTTAGACGTTAGAATTGTACTTTAGAAAAAATTTTCTTTAGGAAAAATAAAAAGTGGTTATTCTACAATGAAAGGTTTGGGAAAGACTGATCTTATATTCTCATTTTCAGAGCAAAACTATGTGAAGTATTTTGCATATGTTCACTCATAAACAAGTAAGGTATTATATTCATTTTATAGATTCAGAAATCGGTGCCCAGAATAATTAGGAAACTTGTCTGTGGTCACACAGCCAGTGTGTCCAGAATTCCTCTCCAAGACTATCCGACTCCAAACTCTTGGCACTGCCACCTGCTGTCTCCCAAAGACATGTCCTCCAACAAACAGTGCCTTCCTGAGCCAACCTCTCAGTCTGGACCAGCATCTAGTAGCCAGAGACAGATCACTGGGATTTAATTGGGTACCACTCTTCCTCAGAGGGACAAGGCTTTCATTCCTAGGGTTTCCTGGCTGTGAGATGCTAATTAGAGAGAAATGAAGTCCATTTAAGCCAGGAAGAGCTGGCTGAGCTGCTCCACCACTGGTCCTTTATGCCTAAAATAATGCTACCTAGGCTGGGAACTCTAAGTCTCCAGTACCTTCAGCACAACCTGGGTTTCCCTCCCCATGTGTCAGGAATTTTTCCCAGGGGAATCCTAGACAAAGTAACCCAGGAAAAGGAAACTGCTCTGGGTTGTATAATATGACAGTGTTTATTCTACTTTGAGCTTTTGAGCTTTTGAGTATCCCTTGCCTTTCCTTTGTTCCCAAGCCCAGATTATTTTGACTTTAACTTTGGGGTGAAGTCAGTCTTCTTTAAATAGTACTGAAACTAGAATGGAAGACAGGAAAGCTGAGTTCTTACCCCAGCTCCCTCAAGAACTTACCATGTCACTTTGGACATGTCACATGGCCTCACTATGTCTCAGTCTCCTCACCTTTGAAATGAAGGTTGGGACAAGATGATCCTATTCACCGAGACAGGATAATTAAATCACTGACTGTGGAACTGTACTTTCTGAGTAAATCCCAGCTTCACCTCTACTGCTGTGTGACCTTGGGCAAATTATGGAAGCTCTTCATGGTCAGTTTTATCATCTGCAAAATGGGAGAATAGTAACATCTCTCTGAAGTATGTTGGGATTAATAAATAAAGCACTCAGAATAATACCCAATGCATAGAAAGTCAGCTACTGTGGTTGTGTTTGTGGTTGTTTTCATCTCCTTGCATAAAACTACACGTGATGATTCTATACTTCTATTTGTCTAGAGCATGTCCAAATCTCCCAGTGATTAGTATTTATACTTTCAGCTTTCATTGGCTGAGACCATATAAGACAGAAAGCTGCTGTGGATTCATGCTGTTTAAACTCGCCATGTAGTAATCATAAAATCCCCTATATTTGTTGTGTAAGACATTGATTCAGTTATAGACAATGCTTGGTGAACTAACGTACAGGTCCCAGATTCTTCCAGTAACAATATGCTCCCCAGTTAGAAATCTCTGATCTAAAATATTGCTGTTTCCTCCAGCATATTCATGGCCCATGGTAGGCACTAAGTTAATGTTTGAATAAACAAATGACTGGATGGATGCATGGATGAATGGTTGAATGAATAGATGGATGCATCTGTTTTGCATTTGCCTCTTGATTTAGTTTGAACAGAATAATGAGTGTGTATATGTATTAATGTGTGTGTGTCTGTGAACATTTGCAGAGAAAGCCTGAGCTCCTTCTGTCCCAGAGAACAAGATGGTCATAGTTACATTGTTTGTGTATTCTCCCATCTTTTAGTTTATAAGGTCATTTTCACTGGAGACTTTTCAGCTATCTGGAGTTGACAGAAGATAAGCACTCCCTCTGCCTCTCTCAGGCCTTCCCCCTCCAACAATGAGGGCTTTGTGTTGGAAAGATTGCCTGTGGATGCTTCATTCCCAAGGCTCCACAGCCTTGTCTGGCTTCTATCAAGAGTGCTTATGGGGGAGGGGACACAGACAATTGAATTCGGGGAGCAGCGCCTGTGGCCTGGTGCCAGCGCAACAAGTCAGGCTGTGGTAGATAATTTAATATCTGTTCTGGGATATAGGCAGCCTGGTTACCTGAGGTGGTTATCCAGCCACCTGAAGCCAGTGCCATGAAAGTCATCAAGCTCTGATATCCAGACCCTTTTGCTCAGGGCCCAGGAGATGATGCTGGAGAGGATGGGTGGGAAATGGCAGAGGGACAGGTGGCCAGTCTCATGGTGTGAAGAATTTCACCCTATAAGGACAAAGGCTGCTGTGGCTACTGCATTTTAGGGCTTCAATTCACTAATGAGATTAAAATGCCAGTGGCCTGCCTGTACACATACTTAAGAACACATGGCTTGAGCTGCTTAATAAGTGTTAGGAACCTAAGAAAGCCCTGGGCAGTGCCCTGGCTGATGCCTTGTTGATTAGAATACTAAGTGTGTCACCCCTTAAAAGCCAGCAATTGCCAGAGAGCAAATCAGGGTTAAGACTCCCTGATAACTCTTACATTCCCACTGTTCCCACATGTTTACAAGTCAGTAAGCTGATCTGGGTAAGGAATGGTTCTGAGGATAATTTTAATAAAGATAAGCATGATGACTATCATAATAATAAACAATAGTTACCAAACCTGACTGCCCACCTGAAACTACCCAGGGTTTCTTTGTGTTTTTGTTGTGTTTTGTTTTGAAAATGCAGACTCTTGCACCCTATCTCTAGTGATTCTGTTTCTCTAGAATTGGGAGCCAGGAATTTATACCTTAACAAGTACACTGGATTATTCTGTTTCCCGATGAGCCCAGGCTTTGAGAACTACTACTCTGTAGAATGAGAGCATGTTGGACCCACATTGGCATCTGATTGTCACTTCCTAAACTATATGACCTCATGCCAATTACTTAGCTTTTCATCCTTAGATATATCATCTCTAAAAATGAATTAAAGGGTCAAATGCGTAGTGACAGAAAGAAATCTAACTATGGACAGTGAACATACAATACAATATATATGACTTACTGTTAAATTGTATACCTGACACTTACTGGATTTGTTAACAATGTCACCATAATAAAATATATATATTAAAAATATATTATATATAAAAATATATTAAAATATATTTAATATATATTTTTAAAAGAATCAATAAAAAATTTATAAAAAGAAAGAAAAAATTAGGTAAAATAGTCGGCTTCTATGGAAAACAGTACAATGATTCCTCAAAAAATTTAAAATAGATTAACCATGTAATCCAGCAATTCCATTTCTGAGTATATACCTCCAAAATTGAAAGCATTGACTTGAAGAGATATTTGTACACCCACATCATGGCAGAACTATTTATAGTAGCCAAGAAGTAGAAGAAACCCAAGAGTCCACCAACTAATGAATAAACAAAATGTGATATATACATACAGTGGAATACGAGCCTTAAAAAAGGAAGAGAATTCTGACACATGCTACATGGATGAACCTTGATGCATTATGCTAAGTGAAATAAGGTAGTCACAAAAGGATAAATACTGCATGATTCCACTTATACGAGGCACGTAGAGTAACCAAATTCACAGAGAAAGAAAGCAGAATGGTGGTTGCTAGGGGCTGAGAGGAGGAGGAGATGAGGAGTTGTTATTTAATGAGTATAGGGTTTCAGTTTTGCATGATGGAAAGAGTTCTAGAGAGCAGTGGTCCCCAATCCTTGGGCCACAGACCAGTTCCAGTCTGTGGCCTAATAGGAGCCAAGCTGTACAGCAAGAGGCAAGCAAGCAAAGCTTCATCTGTATTTGCAGTCACTCCCCAACTAGCATCACCGCCTTGGGTACACCTTAGGTCATCAGTCATTAAATTCTCATAGAAGCACTGGTCCCTGGTGACAAAAAGGTTGGGGACAGCTTCTGTAGAGGGATGGTAATGATGATTGCACAGCAATGTGAATACTTAATGTCACTGAAATGGTTAAGAATGATAAATTTTATGTTGTGTATTTCGCATATTTTTTAATAAAAGGATTATGTAATACCTTCCCTCCAGAGTCATTCCAAAAATGATATAGCATCTATAAAGGGCCCAGCATAATACCTAACATGTAGTACATGTACCAAAAATGTTCCTATTCCCTTTGTCATTTGTCATCTCCTTTCATAACTTGTTTCTTCTAGAGCTTTTTCTCTATGTTCCTTGCAAAGATATGTCTGAAGGGAAAAGGGGAAAGTAACTGATGTTTCTCGATAGCTAATTATGAATGATTCCATTTGACCATTACTTACCTTTGGGAGGTGGGTAGACCCATTTTATAGAAGAAGTAACTGAGACTTAGAAAGGTCAAATGATTTACCTCAGGCCAAAAAAAAAAAAAAAAACCTAAGTAAGGCAGAATTGCCTTACAACATCCTTTTGAATGGCTTTTGACGTACAGATGGGAAGAGAAGGTGACCACTGCACTCCAGGGAAAAAGTGCAAAAAGCTACACTTAGTGACTTTAACATCATTTGAGGCAGTGGAAAATTTGGTTGAGCATATTCTTCAGAATCCTTAGAGGAAGCATAGCCTTAACTAAGTTGAGGAAGGCTGTGTTTGATCCCCACCTGATGCTCAGAGACAAGCACCTAACAGCCTTTCCCCCGCAAGTTACTATCGGCAAAGCCCAGTCATATTCATAGCATCTAAATGACAGCCTCTCCTAGAGACTAGGGTTCTTTGGCATCACATGAACTCTAAATCAGCCTTGAAACTACCCACTTGTCCACTTAACCTAAGCAGGAAAGATTTGTGCCCCCTCAGGTCCAAAGGAATGCTGATTCCCCTCACAGCACAGCTAGCATATGCCTGGCTCTGAGATGAAGAGAGAGCTAATGAAGGAGAAAACCATGTGAGCACAGTGTGGTCAGGACAGAAGGAGTGTGGTTACTGCCAAAGTCAACATTGGGGTTAGGGTTCTCTTACAAATGAGTGAGTTGAATTTGACAGCAAATTAAATAGCTGCATTATCAATATTACCATCGTGGCAAAATAAATAGCTCGATTGTATAGCCAAATAAAATGATGATGATGATGGCGATGATGACAACAAGACCGTGAAAGTGGTAGTAATGATAATGACAGAGGTAACCTAAGCAGCTAAACTGGATAATAAATTGGATCACCTGAAAAATAAAAATTGTACTTTTCATGTGTGGATCCGTGCTAAGCATTTTACACAAATTTTCTCTATTTCCCCCCAAAAAAAGTCTTGTGAGGTACATATCATCATCTCTGTTTTACAGATAAGGAAAACTGAGGCCAGGTGACCCACATGTCCAAGGCAACATGCTGATGTTGATCTGGAATCTGAGGTCTACCTGGCCCCAGACAATATATTTTCAACTCCAGCAGATTTACTATGTAGTAGGTAAATCACATTTTGAGGGGAAAAAAAATGTTTACTTACTTTACAGAAGGAGTCCTTTGAAAAGCAACTCACACATAGTGCATTTAACATAAAACCCTGGTTATAATAATTTGGTTGGGGGAGAGCATTTTTAAGAATAATCCTTTCCACCTGTGTGGCTATAATACTATATCTGAGCACTGTCACATGTATTGTGTTAAACATCATCTTGACATAGACAAAAACTTAATACACTCTTTTCTCTGTAGCAATGCCATCTAGTCTATATCTGTCAGTGGTTAAACAGACAAGCTTTGATGCTGAATTTGAATCTCAGCTCTACCACTTACTAGCTGTGTGGGCTAGGGCAAGCGACTTAGCCTCTCTGAGTCTCAGTTTTTTCATCTGTGCAGTAGGCATAGTAATTGGTGATTTATATATAATGAATGTTAAGCTCTTGTCCTCTCTATCCCTCTGTGTCTCAGTTTCCTCACCTTGCTTGCGAGATTCTTGTGTCCTGAGCAAGCACCTTGGAATGCCCAAATAGGAACAGCATCTGAGGCCAGCTGAAAAGTTGGCTAGCTTCACCTTCCTTCAGATGCTAGGAATCCTCAGGAACAAAGGTGGTTGGATATTCAGATTGGGAGCTCAAGAAAAAGGTCAGAGCTGGAGAATGGCCCAACCTCAGGGCTGAAGACCCAAAGTAGCAGCAGTAATTGAGGAGAGGGTGTAGCATGAGAAAGAAAGACCAGATCAAGTTTATTGCAATGATTTAGAGGAAATGACCTGAGATAGTCCATCATAGTGGGAACAGAAGAGAAATTACTAAGTTATAGTCAGTAGGATGTTGTTTCTGCTCATTTGAGGGTTGGGGAAAAGAAATGAAGAAAGTTTCAAAGTTGACTGAATTCCAGTCTCTTCCGACCCCTTCCCAAAAACAGGCTGGGACGTTTGCTCCTCAGTTATGCTTCTACTGAGTCCTCCAAACCCCGCAGTGTATTGTAATTGTCTGTGTATGTGTTTACATTTTCCACATTTCCATCATCCAAGCACTTATTCACCTTTCAGGTCCTAAAGCAAATAGTGTGGCCCCCTCCTCCTACCTTCTCTGCCTCCCTTGTTCTGATTTAGTTTTGTTCATAGCACAACCTAATATAAATAATTGCTAGTTTGTTTTCTGTCTTCCCTGACTAGCACTAATGCTCAATAGAGGAGGAACTTGGCCTGCTGTGTTCATTGCTGTGTTCCTAGAGCCTAGAAGAATGCTCAAGGTACTCAATAAACATTTGCTCAGTATCTCCTGGCTCTCCACATACTACCCAGGCCAAACAAAATTAAAATATGGGGATGCTTGTTGAAAACTTATTAAGAATTTCAAGATAGCCATAGCAAAGCATTTAACCAAGCATGGACCCTCTGAGTGCAGGCCCTTGTGTTACTACACAGGCCACACATCCATAAAGCTGGCCCTTTGATAAGGACTAGATCATAGAAGGTTGCAAATATCAGGCTTCAGGTTTCTGTTTTGTCTTGTAAAAAGAATAAGGAATTACAAAAGGATTTTGAACAGAGGTGACATTTAAAATTCATTTCTTTTTTTTTATTTAAAGATATACAGTGTGAAAATTTGCACAAGTAAGAAAGGTATAAAGCCTTGTTAATCTTTTCCTCCTTTCCCTGCCCCCTGTCCTATAGGTACCAAATCAAAAAGTACCTGTGAACATTTAGTTAATTTCCTTCTCTGTTTCCGCATTTATTATTTTTTTTCCATGTAACATATTTAGGGTGATACTTCAACTATAGCTTATGTTCTGCTGTATTCACCTGATGCTGAAAGGGGAGGGGGGACTTCTTAAATGCGTACTTACAGAGATTGGCCTAGAGTCCACTTTGGAGTGGACAGAGGGTGTAGGACTGGCAGCGAGGATCAAGATGGAGGTAGAGTTAGGGTCCTGGATGAGAGAACTGAGGAGCGCTGGACTAAAAGCAAAGAGTAGAGGGATAATTAGAGAGCTCAAGCCACTCTGATTAGAGGTGGCCACAACCCGCATCCCTCCGAAATTCCCTTGACTGTGGGCAAGAACATCAAGGTCTAGCCATGTCTTTTGGGGATTCTGCAGATTACAGCAAGCACTGGGGTCATTTCTCAAACACAGCTCTTTGGCTCTTCCTCACTAAGGGTACACCAGTCCCTTCCCCACTCCCCTGGGGCTCAGACTCTGAAAGCTGCCCCCGCCCCCGGGTAGCCTTTGGCAGTAACAAATAGGAATCCAGGGAGAGAGTAGGCATGGTGGGCACAGGGTTCCCAATGTCAGTGGCAGACACTCCGAGTTTATATTTGCCCATTTTGTTGGTGATCTTCAGTGCCTAGGCTGGCAAAGGGAGAGTTAACATTGTCATTGGATCCTTAATTATGCATCTCATGAATTTTCATGTTTCCGCTTGCAAGCTTAATGTTGCTTTTTCGGTGAGTTTTTTTGTACTTGAGCATAAGAGCCTTGTAATTACAGAGTGTTGTGGATTGCAGAGGGTGATTAAAATGTATTTCATGAAATATGAAGCTCCCCCCCACACACCACCAGTCCTAGGCGGGGGTGGGGGGTGGGGTGGGCAGCAGTAACAGACAGAGTCCCATGAAAAAATTCAGAGAATCCAGGTATGAAGGACATGAGTTTTCTTTCCATGCTTTTCCTCTCTGGGTCTTGGATTAATCCTCTCCCTTTTCTTCCTCCTCCTTCCCCCTTCTCCTCCTCCTCCCTTTCCTGAGTGAAATCTAGTTATATCCCTGACCCCTAGCCAACTCTGACCCCTAGGGCTGGCTGCTTTGTTACCCACAGAGACACTAAAACAAAGAGTAGGTTTTCATCTTTGCTTTTGTACAGCCATTAAGTGTGTTTCATTTTTCCTTCACAGTCAGCCTATGCTCCCATCTGAAAGGGTCAGTCAGTTTGAAAAGAGGCCTGAAAATTGCTGAATCCCATGATAGTGTAAGAATTACCATTTCCGGAGGCTCTGCCTCCTAAGACAAGTTGGTGCTTGATGGAAGTAAGATTTGATCTTTTAACTTACTCTGCATCAGGGAGGACTGGTTGGTGTTCATAGGACATTTGAACAATAAGTGACTTGGGAGTGGAGAGAGGGCAGGGGGAAGGGGTTGGCTGGAAGGTTTCCTAAAGGATGTGAGGCTCTGCCTGAAAGGAAGAGGACGACTCTGGTGAGATCCCTAGAAAAGGAAAGCAGAGTAGTGGTGATATAGCCTGGCTAAACTGGAAGATCTTGCCTAGAAATGATCCTACTTGACCAATGAGGAAACCCAGTGAACTTACTAACGTGTGCGTGTGCATAGCATTAGTGCTGGAAGGAACCTGGGGAGCTCTTCCACTGAAAAGAAGCTTTACGTACCACAGCCAGCCTGACCCAGCGGAGCCCAGGCAGCCCCTTTGTGTGAATTAGGAAACGGCGCCCCTTTCGACTCCAGGTGAACACATGTGATTCCACTTCTGAAACACCTTCATCAGCTGTATGTCCTTGAGCAGTGGACTACCTGCCCAAACATACGCAGCATCCCTAGCACAGAGACCAAAACCAGCTCTTTTTCTCAGTTCACAACTGTCCCTATGCCCTCTACGTACCATAATCCCCAACATAGTGAAATCTACCTGAGTTTCTAAGAATTGTCTTATATCTCACAACCTAGAACTTGATTGGTCATATTATTTATACAAAAATATACAAATTAGCAGACGCAAGTATACTCACACGTACGTGTGCATCCTCTTTAAAATCACAAATGGTACTGCCGATGGCAGCTCACATTCATGCTTGGGCAGAAGACATCACTTCCTGGGCACCCCACATAAGGGATGAGACAAGTGAAGTTTACTTCTGCAGCCTCATCATCCACCCTACCTTCTTCTGCTCACAAACTGCCCTCCCAGTGTGAACTTAAGAGTTCCCCAGACAGACAATATTTTCATAACTCCAAATCTTCCAGGGCTGATCCCTCTGCCTGGAGTGCTTTCTTCCACAGATTCCATCTAGCAATTCCTTCAAAGCCATGCTTGGCCACATCTCTCGCAGGTCTTTTTCGATCCTCACCCCCACCCCACCCCACCCCTTCTTTCTCTATGTGACCCGTTGTTCCCATGCCCCACCCCTTCTTTCTCTATGGCACCATATTATATTTGGGTGTCCATGGCAGTTTTCCTATTACAGACTGGGCTCCTGGGGGCAGGATTATGGCCTTACTCATTTCTGTGCCCAGCACAGGTGCTGGCACATTGAAGAGGTACTAAGAATGATGTTGTTGAATGGAGCTGATACTATTTTGGTGAATGAGTTGGCCATGGAAAAAGGAAGGGAGATTTTCATAGCATGGGCCCAGGAAAGCAGAGTCACGTGTTTTATTGACAGAGGGCCTACTCCTCAGCTACCTGGTCCCAGATTCCAGTGTCACCCTTCCAAAATAGATACATCCCTTCCATCCTTCCCAGATGGGGAGTCTGTGGAGCAGGATGACTTCTTTCTGGCCGGAACTTTGGAACTCACCTGAAATCCACATCTCCATGGACTTGGCTGGGTATATGGTCTCTGCTTCAACTTGTGGACTCAAACGCCCAAACAGATAGTCCTGTCCATTCCTGGGCCAGCGCTGTGAGGTGGTCCTGCTCAAATTATTGACAACTGCTAGGAAAAGCCCAAGATTCCTTTCTCTCACCAGCACACATTCAGTCCCCTGGCACACCGTGAATACTGCGCATGGACTCTAGGCACCAGGCCAGAGCTACCCACACAGGGTGCCCATGTGCTGCAAATGAGATATAGTGCAGCAAAGCCATCAATCCCCTTTACTCCAGGGTAGCTAGGGAGGGGGCTGCAGTGCCAGACCAATATTCCTGTCTTCTCTGTGTGCTGCGAGTTGATAAGGGCGGGCGGCTGTGTAGCAGGTTTGCAGCAAACTCCTAAAGGAGATACAGGAGAGAAGGTTTCTTATAAAATAGGGTAGGTAGTGATCATGATGGAGTGTACAAGTTGTCTCAACCGCAGAGAGGGGGATGCTAATATTTATACTAAAGGGATCAGGAAAGACTTTACAGAAGCGGTGATATTTAAATTAGGCCTCAAAGGATGAGTAGGAATTCACCAGCAGGAAATGTCGTTTGGTCCAGACTAATGGAAGGAGGTTGGCAGAAAGTAAGAGAAGAAATAACAACAATAATAATAGCAGCTATATTACACACCCACCGAATGCCAGGTATGGATTATTTTATTTAATCCTTGCTGCAACCCTGTGGGTGGTGTCTTCATTTATAGCTGAAAGAACTGAGACACAGAGACCTTCAATAATTGCCCAGAGCCACGTAACTCGTAAGCAGCAGAGCTAGGATTCGAAGCCAAGCTTTGTTCCATAGGGCACCCTCTTATAAACATTAAACTTCAGGTAGCTGAGTACCTATTTATTTGGAAGGCACTGGGCAGCACTTTGTAAATATGGACTTTATTAAACCCTCTCAGTGAGTCTTTAAACTCTTTCTGCCCATTTTACCTGTGGAGAATTAGAGGCTTAGAGGGGTTGCCCAGCTTGTCCAGCTCACTTGACTGGGTGGGGCTTTGATCTTCAGCCTGCCTGCCTGGCTCCAAAGCTCCCTCCACTGCATGGCAGAGCTGACCTCTCAAGTTCTGTCAGTCTTGCACATCCCTTGCTTCCTAGCTAGAAGGCCTCTTAGGCTCATCTCCCATGTACCTCAAAATGAGAACCTCTGGCTCAAAAGCCTGTAAAATATGGCTAGTTTACATTCAGGTAGGAGGAAACTCTCTTCACGTGGCTGCCTCTGCCCTCACAGCAATTAGGCCATCACACCAAGCCTGCCAAGCCTGCTTTCATAAATATGTGCGTTTGGCCAAATTTATTGGCGAGCTCTAGTAATCACATTTTTAAAATGAAAAGTGAAATAAATAATAAGTGGCAATATTCTGCTTCCATGAAAACCACCTGCAGCTCAGAAAGGTAGCTGGCACCTTGCTTTCTTGAACTGTCATGCATCTTTGCTTGCTGCTATAAATGTTAACATCCCTCCTTAGATAGATAACCAGCTCTGACAGGAATACACAGATGTATGCAGAGTGACTCACTGTTATACTGGCATCATCAAATTGAGACGATGGAATTATCTTGGGCCTGCTGGGTGGCAGAAAGGAAATTTCCAACTATGGGTGTTTGCAAGTCTGTGTGCTATTGTGGAAGGAAGGGGAAGTGGGGAGCGGGGCGCAGAGAGAAGGAGAGGGCAGACAGCGGGCAGATTCTCATCTGAATACATTCACCAAACAGGAATCCATTTCTGGGTCAGGTGCATGATAGTTACCAGGTCCAGTGGCCAGTGTCATTGCTGGCCTGAGAGCACCTAAGGAAAGAAGAGAGATCTTTTCTTAATTTTTCAATTGACATTTTATTTTTTTTTCCATTTACAAAATTAATACTACTGAAATGATTTTGTGTACTTCTGAGGGTATAATATTCGAGGGCCTTTTGCCCCTTAATGGTGGTGTTAACTTTGATTGCTTGGTTAAAATGGTGTACAAGTCAGAGTTCTCCAGAGAAGCAGAGCAGTAGAGTATGAAAAAAAAAAAACATACGTAAGTAGGTAGGTAGGTAGCTAGATACGGATTTATTTGAAAGAATTTGCTCACACAGTTGTGGAGCTGGGCAATCTGAAATCCGCTAGGCAGGTTAGAAGGCTGGAAACTCAGAAGTCGATGCTTCAGTCTTTAGGTAGAATTCCTTCCTCTGGGAAATCTCCATTTTTGCTTTTAAGATCTTTCATCTGATTGGATGGGCCCACCCATTACCGAGGATAATCTTTACTTAAAGTCGACTGATTATAGAAATTAACCACATCTACCAAACACTTTCACAGAACCCCTGTCGGAAAGTCTTATTCAGTAAGTAGGCAGGTAGTGTCGTCTAGTCAGTTCACACAAAACTAACATCACAGATGGTTTCCAGTTCCTCCCATTGCCATTTTCCCCTTTGTAATAAGTATTTTATAGGGAGATACCTCAGGACTATGTAAATATCCTGTTTCTCATCAAATCTTTCTCCCCTTGATTTAGCATCTATTACTGATTCTTGTGGGAATCAGTTTTTATTATGACAGTTACATAAAGAGCTTTCTCTGGGAGAGAGGATTTGGGAACCTGGTTTCAAGCCCTGCTCTGCTGCTTAGTGGGTTGTGTGGCCTTGTACAAGTTACCTGACTTTCCTGAGCCAGGGTCCTCCCTGCTCAAATAGGGTGACAGTGCTTTCCCCAAAGGCTTGGGGTGCTTAGTAAGTGCAGTAACAGGTACCAACAGGTACCGTAAATGTCTGTGGGCTTGAGAGCATTAAGTAGACACAGCCACACCTCAGTGGAGTAATGACTGATCTTATTCCTGGGCACTCTGGAATAGCAGAGTGACTGAGACCACTGAGAAAGTTTCTTCAGCAAGATCATCATCTTGTTTATCATCTTCATCACAGAATGCAGTGTCAAACCCTACCATTAACACTGACTGAGTGTGAGAGGAGACATCATCTAAAACACGTGCTCAGAGCTGGCGACACTCAAGCTGAGTCCTGAAGTGCAAGACTTGAAGTCAGACAAGAGAGGAATCATATTTCAGATGGAGGGAATGGCACGGGCAATGAAGGCGGAGTGGAGAGAGGGGAAAGTAGAATGGCTATTTTGGATACTTGAGTAGGTACTATTAAGTTTTCCAAAAGAATCACAGAGGGAACTGTCTTTTTGTATTGTTTTTATTTTCTTGTTATTACTATCATGATTATGATTGTCATTACTATTCTCAAGTCATTTATAGGTATACTTTTGTATACATAATAGAAAGCAATTCATTATTCCAAGTGAGAAGTGGCAAGGCGTACTGATGACGATATGTATGGACTCTGGAACCTGACTGCTTGGGTTCAAATCGAGCTCTGCCAATTTACATCTTGTAGAACCCTGAGCAAGTTTATTAACCAATCAGCACCTCAGCGTCTTCATCTATAGAATGGGATGATAGCAATAGTGACTTCCTCACGGGATTGTAGTGATGATGAATTGAGTTCATGTTTCTTTAGGCCTTAGTTATTACCTGGCAGCACAGAGTAAATGATGTATACTTGTTTGATAAATAAGAAAGTACATTTTAGACATTTACTCTTTGGTTAAAAAGTTTTCCTTTAGCTACTCAACAACATATCATTAATGCTCTCACTAATCTCCATTCTATTTACATTACGGTTTATTTGGTTACCAAGATAGTCACTAACTGCTGTTACAGAAAAGCAGAATATGAGGGCTCAGGAGATATGAGTTCTGGTCCCATTTCTGCCATTACCCTGCACTGTGACCTTGGACAAGTCACCATCTCTGTCTGAACCGTGATTTTCCCACCTGTAAAGTGGGAGAGTTGAGTAAGATGATATCAAAGAACACTTCCATCCCTAAGCCCTGAGGGTTGGTGACCTGCACAGTGGCTTTCATTCAGGGACAGGCAGGGGACTGGTGTCCATCAAGCACCTACTGTATTAACCAGCACTGCCTGGCCCTCTCTGCACATGCTATTACAGCCAGGCCTCACAGCAACCCCTTTGGAAAGGTAATATATGTGAAGGCTCTGAGAGGTTAGGTGGCCAGCTGGTCACTCAGGTGATAAGGGTCCAGCCTGGACTCCAGCCTGGGACTGCCTATCCTCAAGAACCTTCTTTCCATTAGGCTGGGCTTCCTCCCCAGTAGGTTTTCAGTAGAGATTTCATGAAGGAGTGAAGGAGTGAGTGACTGAATGAGTGAGTAAGTGAGTGAGTGAGTGTGTGCATGAACAAAGGCATCCTTTCTTAGTTATGCTTGGGGCAATTTCTCCTTCTCCTCCAGGTAGCTACACTTTGGAACTAGACAGATTTGGTGAAAATCCTGCTTTCCCCTTAACTAGCTATGTGACTTGGGGCAAATTATTTAACCTCTCTGAGCCTCAGTTTCCTGGTCTATAAAAGAGGGATAATTCCTACTCCATACATTTATCTTGAAGCTTGAAGAAAGAGCACATGTGAAACATTAGCACAGTGACTAGAATCTAGGTAATTAAAAATAATAATATAACTTCTTATTGGTTGTGTAAATCAGTGGTTTTCAGATTTTGAAATTTCGTGGAAAAGGAAAATTTCAAAATAAAAGTTGTCAACTTTGTATTTTTCTATTACAGTACACAATTAATGTCTCCTGGAACCTTTCATTCATAATAGTAACTAGAATCTACCCAGCCCTGAGCTCATTCTCTCCACTACCAGCTATACCGTTAAATCACTTATTATGCAGACTGCTGCTCAGAGTCAGCCGTTTACCTATCCGATTTAGATCAATACTTGCCAAAGTGAAGTCTGAGGACTCCTTTAGATCAGCACCATGGGGCTAAAACTAGCTTGAGGAAGAGGGGGGAGATTAGGCACTGACCACCCTGACCCTCTTGTCAGGCCCTTCAGCTTTCCCCTAATATAATGGGAAAGTCTCTGAACTAGGAGTCAGAAGATAAAGCCTTGGCCTCAACTCTACCTCCTATTTGCTGTGTAACCTTGGACAAGTCACTTCCCTGCCCTGAGCCTCAATTGGCTCATCTTTTAAATAAGCTCAATAACCCTGCCCAGCACCTCCTAAGGCTGTTGTGAGGATCAAGTGTGGTAAAAATTGGATGCGTATGACAGTCTGTGATGGGCTGTTTACATATGAAGGATAAGCACTATTCTGATATCTGACTGCAGTGAAAGCAGTTGAGACCAGAGCTGAGCGGGGCAGAGGGAATCGGATTTTGATGGTGTGAATTCTAAAGGATGGGGAAGTCCATGTTTTCACATATTTCTTCCCAGGTTTCCAAACTGGAGGATTTTGCCCAATGTCAGACTGGATTTGTTTTGGGACACAGGTGACATGATTGCCAGGAAGCAATGACAGAAATGAGAATTCTAAATGAAGCCAAATTATAGTGATTGGTTTTACACTACATATTAAACAGTTGAGAGGGAAAAAAATAGTGATTTCATCCTTTTGAATTGAAATTGAAGTGGATTGGTGGCTCATACGCATGCTGTATTAAGTTGTGGGTTTAGTCAGGTAAATTACAGAATTTAATGATAAATTGCACCTTACTGGCATGTGAATGTGTATATCTATATATTTCAAGATACATTTCAAAGATTCAACCTTCCAAGGTAGTTCATTTTTTAAAAATAATGTCTTCCACAAGACTGTACCACTAAGCACGTTATGGCTTAGCCACTAGCTGCAGCCAGCTATTCAGGTAGGACTTAGAACCTGCACAGGGGTAAATGCCCCCTGCGGGGCTGGTTAAATCAATTAGGGTTACTCACACAAGGACATAGTGCGCCCCTTTAAAAACAGGTCTGTATATGAATGTGAAAGATCTTTATGATATAGTAACTTGAGGGAGTACATATTTAAAGCAATATAAATTGGTTTCATCTTTTTTTTTTTTTTTTTAGTGGCTGTGAGTACACACATGTAAAAAATGTCTGGAAGGATAGCTATGCAGTAAGATGTTAATTGTGATTCTCTGAGTAGTGAGGACACAAGGAGTCTGATTATTTTCTTATGCTTTTCTGTATTTTTAGTTATTCACAGAAATTTCTTGAGTACCTACTAGATAAATCCTTGCTTTTGAGAAGCTTATAATCTTTTGGGGAAGAGACAGAGAATAAACAAAAACACAATTAATTCCAAATGCCAATAAGTGCCAGGATGAAAATGAGATCGCTAATTTGAGAGAAAACTGGGGGAGGGTGAGACCAACTTCAGCTAGGATGGCAAGGGAAGGTAACTCCACAGTCAGGCCATTTAAATGAGGCCTGAAAATAAGAGAGAGGTGTCTAGTTGAAATCTATGATAGGAGTGTTCTAGGAAGAAGGAACAGCTAATGCAAAGGCCCTGAGATGAAAAAGAATTTTGTCAATAAGATGTTGTTATTTCTATAATCAGAAAAAACATATTTAAATAGCCATCTTGATCCATTCGAAGAGCAGTTGGAATAAGATAGATGAGAATAAGACTGAGGAGCTGAGGAAGGTGCCTTTCGTGAGCCACCACTGAATGATTCTCTAGAGAAGCATCTCCCAAGAGGCAGCTCATGGTCTGTCTTGCTTTCTTTTAAGCAATTTTTCCCTTTACATTTTGACATTTCTGAAAGCAGAAAGTGTCTTATAATCAATGTGTCACTTCCACATTGTGCTGTTTGTTTTCTTCTCTCCAAAAGGCTATTACTGAGTCAGTGATGCATCTTACAATCACTGGCATCTTCGGACTGATGAAATATAATGTATATGCGAGTGATCCTGAGATCCAGCCTTGGGAAGTGGAAGGGCCTTGATGGAAGTCAGTGCTTTCTCCTGAAGTGAAAGCGTTGTGGGGCCACAAAGATGGACTGTGTCTTTGAGATCTCTGTGCATCCCTGATTACCAGCCATAGCCAAGCCCAGTGCAGGACATTGAGGTACCAAAATGCCTAAAACATGGTCCTGGTCAGCCCTCAGGGAGCAACTAGAAAGGGAGACAGGCCTGTAATCACTCAAGCACAACCCTGCCAGATAAATGCCAGGGCAAGGAGACGACCTGGAGCTGGGGAGCCGGAGGTGGTACCCTTACCCCTGCTAGGATGAGAGGAAGCCTGAGAACACTTCCTAAAGAGATTACTAGGCAAACAAGGAGAAAAGGGCATTTGAAGCAGAGAGATAGATAGATGCACAAGCCAGTGTACACAGGTTAAAGGTGTGGAACGTTGGCTGCATGGCAGGGTGTGCACAGAGAGCCATGCACACCTGGGGATTGTGCTGGGCCTTGGATGTATGCTGAAAGGATTGGGAACCTGGAAAGATGTTAAGCCAAGTGATGACATGGCTACTTACTGTGTTGTCCAATGTGGTGGTCCCTAGTCACAGGCAGCTATTTAAATTAATTAAAATTTAATAACTTTTTTAAAAGTCATAAGAACACCTGAAAAAAAGTTTTAAAAATCTGTTTCCTTTGAGTCACACTAGTCACATTTCCAGGGCTCAATAGCCGCATGTGGCCCGTTGGACATATGGACAGTGCAGATATAGAATGTGTGTATTATGACAAATTTCTTTTGGTAGTACTGCTTTATAATGGTCACTTGAAGGTGGATGGACAAACAGAAGAATAGCAATGGCCATAGTGCTTACTGTGCATGAGGCACCATCTAAGTGCTTCACATGTGCTGTTCCTGGACCCCTCATGACCCTGCACAGATTCATGTACAGGTCCACAGGGGGATGGGGCTGGGGCCATTTGTCAGCATTTTCCTAGCCTTTATCTAACTCAGCTTCTGGCTTCTCCTGAACCCAGGGTTCTATTGCTAGGTATTTTGAAAAGGAAGGTCTGGGACATGTTAGAGCCTCAGCCTTGCTGAAAAGGCCAAGAAGGCACTAATGTGAATCCTCTAAATTCCATGAACACTGTGTAGCCTTGCCAGGAAGTCCTTCCAAGTGGCTCACCCAGCTTTCCAATTGATGACTGAAATTGTTGCCTCCCTCAGAAAGTGGAGACTCCAACATACTAATTATACTAATACAAGGCTTATTCCGTACTAGGTACTTTCCAAGCACTTTACGCACTAACTCAGTTAATCCTTGTAAGAGCGCTATGATGTAGCTATTATTTTCCCATTTTCCCCATGAGGTTCTCCAAGTCTTGGAAAGGTGAATCAGCTTGTACCAAGGTCATAACTTATATAAGCTGGTAGGTGGTGGTACTGGGATTTGAACACACACTGTTTAGCTCTGAAGTCCGGTTCATAGCCATGGCACTATACAGCCTCTCACCATAAATCTTCTAGAACAAGAAGACAGCTGCTAAGTGTACTTTCCACCTGTTTTGGCTGGAGTGGTATGAGAACTTGATTCTGTTCCAGAAAACCTTGGCCGAGAGTTATGCCCAGTCATACAAATGCCTCACATTTGGGGGACACTTTACATCATTTAAGAGTACTTTTCTGCCAGGAGCAGTTATGGTAATAGTCATCCTACAGTTACACCATGTTTTCTGTTTTACGAAGCACCTTCATTTGCATGTTCTCATTTAATCCTCACACCAGCCCTGAGAGGAAGATGAGGCAAAGAACATAGTTTATCCACGTAACACAAGAAGCCCAGAGAAATAAAGACACCTGTTCAGGATTACTCAGACCCTCTGGGATGCAGCTGTTTCTCGAATTCTATTTCCATTGATCAAGAGCCTCTCAGCCTTGTCAAGCCAACGTAGGGGTTGGAAAGCCGTGACCGTGTGTTCTAGTCCTGGAGCATGCTAAGGCCAAGACACAGTAGGCCAATAGAAGACATCATTTCAGAATAACTGGAGACTTCCACTTACATTTCTCATATGTTGCAAGAGACATCAAATCCACAGCAAAACTTCTTGAAATCTGCATTTTCTGTATTTCATCTACAGCAAGAATCCCCAACCCCAGGCTATGGACCAGTACCAGTCCACAGCCTATTAGGAACCAGGCCACACAGCAGGAGGGGAGCGGCAAGCAAGCAAACAAAGCTTCATCTGTATTTGCAGCTGCTCCCCAGCGCTAGCATCACTGCCTCAGCTCCATGGCAGATCATCAGGCATTAGATTATCATAGGAGCACTGGTCCCTGGTCTACAGCACTTACAGAATCAGCTTCTCCTATGTCTCTCTTAAAATATGTATTATAAAATTTTTCATAATATTATTTAATAGTGAAGAGTATTTGTAACAAATGTATGTGGTTTAAAGAGTAATATCCCTGCCAGCTAGCTTGAGAGATAGAACATGATACTTCCTTTGAAGCCCTGTGGGGCCCTCATCCTCACCTCTCATCCCAGGTAACTGTTCTCTTGCAGTTATTCTCTTGCTTTATTTTATAGCCTGACTTATTTAGAACACCATAGACCGAGTGGCTTATAAACAAGATAAATTAATTTCTCACAGTTTTGGAGGCTGGAAGTTTAAGATAAGATGCTGGCAGATGCTGTGTCTGGCAAGGGCCTGCTTCCTGGTTCGTAGGTGGCCTCCTTTTCACTATAATCTCATGCAGCAGAAGAGGCGAGGGGGTCTCTTTTATGAGGGCATAAGCACCATTCATCAGGGTTCCATCTTCATGACCTAGGAATTTCCCAAAGGCCCTACGTCCTGACACCACCACATTGAGGGCTAGGTTGCAACATATGAATACTGGGGGACGTTAACATTCAGTGTATAATGTAATCCTGGACCACTTTTCAGTCCTCCCTCAGCAAAACATTCCCCCCAGTACAGCCCACACGCTCCTTGTGCTTCACTCCGTGCTCTTCCCCACACTGGTCTAGTGTAACCTTTTCTGAGGAGTGAGAAAGGGCCTGGAAAAGAGCCTGAGGACCCAGGCAGAATCCTTTTCCAGTTAAAGGAAGTGGAAGGTCAGGAACACTCACGCATACACATTGGGAGGAAATGAGGAGGGAGCCTTTTAAATCCACTTCTAGAGCAGTGTTGTCACTCACCTGAAGCAAGCCCTTTCACCACGTGTACTTCTAGACTTGCATAGACTGTGGTTTCTTAAAATTGTCATTTATTCTGAGGCATTTATTGAACACATACTATGTTCCAAGCAGTGGCATAGGTACAGGGAATGTTGTAGTAAATTTTCCAACCTCAAGGAATTTACTGTCTGGAAGAGGTCTTGTCCCCTGTTCTACTGCTAGCTTTGATCCTTTCTTCGTCACTATTACTAACCTACTCACCTTTAAAAGTTAGATGGTAATATGGAAGTGTTTGAAACACTGAGGCCAAGCCTGGCTGACATTGCTTGCACTTCCATCCCTGAAATGAGGTCCACTAGGCACATAGAAGAGTCTGGAGCTTTGGGTACTCACACCTGTAATTACCTGGGCCTGTCACTAGATGTCAGTAGTGTGCAGGAGGGGCAGGATGCTAAGGATGTGAGCTTTTTGACAAAGTTGTGAAAAGTGCAACATAACTGCTAACTGTGCGCTATATGTCTTCTAAGCATATTTGTTATGTAATTTGATGCACACAGAAACCCTATGATTTAAGTATCACTTATAAAAACTCTCATCCCCATTTTACAGATAAAGAAACTGGGGCTCAGCAAGGCAGGAATCTAAGTGGTATTCGCCCCTGCTCCATCTGAGAGACCAGGCAAATATTACTAAAGAGATTAAAACAGGTCTGGTATGAAAGAGTATTCAACCAGACAGCTCTTTATTGCTACTAGACGTCTGTGAACAGCGTCTCCCCATTTGAGGCAGCAAATGGCTGCACAAATGCCTGGAAACCAGAAAGCTCTGCAGTCATTAAAACCCCATGGATGCCCATGAGTGTGCAGGACAGGTGTTCATTAGGCGGATACAAGAGTTCAGATTGGCAAGAGCCAAATGGCAGTAGCAGGGCTGTCTGTGCTCTCTGTCAGGTATGTTGGGAGCAACAATGGCTATTGCCAACTTGGGCTTGATGTGAAGATAACGAAAAGGTCTCCCAAAGACCCAGCCCCAGCTTTAACGAGGATGTAGCTACACAGGATGTCAGCTATGAAGGGCTCTATTCCAGGTCCATTCTAAATAATCCCTGAAAACTCTGCTGAAAAGTTAAAGGGGAACGTAGGGGAGGATTCAAGGTCAAATTCAGTTGGTAAAAATCTGCATGTAATAAGTTCCAATGTATAGGTCCAATAACGATATCATTCACACCCTGTTTTACTCCTGGGAGAGCACATGCCCATGGGAGAGGAAATGACTGGTTCAGAGTCACACAGGCAAAGAGGACACCAGGTCTCTAACCTAAGTGTTCACAGGCCTTGAATTTATGCCATGGGGCATGACAGGGCCAAAACTGACCTGTGGGATGAGACACTTGATAAAAGACTGCAGGGAGGCCTTGCAAAGGAACGAAGGGCTGGTGCAAATGCACTGGATCTAGATCTTCGCTAAAGAAAATCTGAGCATCACTCCTTCAGATGCAGGAGGGCAACCCAAGAGGGCAAACCAGGTGATGCTAGAAGCAAACTAGAGACCCCTATCCCTAATCCCAGAATGACTGAGGGACTGGGCTGCTCAGAGAGAGGGAAGGAAGGCTCACGGGTCCTAATGGAAAGATTGGAACGTCTCTATGATATCTCAGACACCTGCATCCGCAGGGTGAGTTACCAGGAGGCAGGTTTTAACTTAGCAAGGTAAATGCTTACACTCTACCAATAAGCACTTTCTAAAGCCACTTTTATATGTATCATCTCATTTAATCCAGACAGTCATCTTTTGAGGGAGTTTTTATCCCCATGTTATGGATGAGGAAAATGAAGATCAGGGAATTTTATTCATTTTCTACATTCGAGCTACACTATCACGTTCTTTTCACACTGAAATTGTCCAGAGATGATGAGGATGATATTCATGATGTTGTCGATGGCTGTGAGGTAGAACTTGTGACCTATGTCTGGCAAATGGAGTGTCTGAGTCCTAGAGAGGGCCCATCACTTGCCCAGCATGGACCTGGGAGAGATGGACATGAATGCAGACTGCAGTCTGCAAGCCTAGTCCTCCTCTTTACAAGGGCGACTGAGCATCTTGTTCCTAGAGTGTTGGGAGCAAGTTCTGGATGACCTTCCAACAACTTACCTTTAGGGGATTGGTTGGGAGTAGATAGTAGCTAAGGCCCGGGCTTCCTACCTGGAGGTTCTCTGGCTATGCTGAGTAAAGGGCAGCACACAGCCAGGTGCCTCTCTTGAATCAAATTCCTGGAGAGTGATGAGCAGAGTTGGGAGAGGAGGCTTCCAGGAGCCAGGAAGAAGGATCCTGGCTGCAGAGCTAGGTGTTTGGCTCTGAGGAAAAGGAAGCCAGGAGAGAAAAGCAGAGAGGGTGCGATGTGATCAAACAGTGTTTGTAAAAGATGATTCTCACGGAGCAGGGAGATGAGGCGGGGGGAGACACAGGAGACCTGCATGGAGGCTTCTGAAGATATAGATACAGGGGTCTGGGCAGCCCTGACCAGGACAGCAGACAATCCTGGGGACAGGCAATTTCATGAACTGAATATCCTTGCATCTTGACAATTACGCTTAGCTCTTTGCAGCCTTCACCAGTTACAGCAGCGGTCCCCAACCTTTTTGGCACCAGGAACCAGGGCTCCAATGAGAACCTAAGGCCTGGTGATGAAGGTGGCGCTGAGGTGGTGAGCGGGGGAGCGGCTGCAAATACGATGAAGCTTTGCTTGTTTGCTTGCTCACCTGCTGCTCACCACCTGCTGTGCAGCCAGGTTCCTAACAGGCCACAGACCAACCCAATACTGGTCCATGGCCTGGGGGTTGGGGATTCCTGAGTTACAGGATAAACACTTCTCTTCGGGTTCAACCTTTATGCAACCAATTTAGTTTATCTTGGGCCACTGTCTTCTTTGTTTCCCTAAATGGCCTGCATATTTTAATGTTTTATTTGCTTGTGGTGGTTTCTTAACTCATAATTCCAATCCAGGTGGTGTTCATTTATCAAGGCCTCTTAGCTGTTTCATATTCTAGTTTTAAAGGAAAAGAAACATGTGAATGTAAACCCAATGAGGAGTTTTGGGGCAAGAAATATCATATACTATATCGCCAAGGCTGCCAAAGAGTGTTGAGACAGATCTGCATGTTCACTCTCCTATAACGTTTGGGAAATGCCACCCTGAGTGTTAATTTTTCTATTCTCAGCTTACAGGGAAAAACGATGTTCACTTTTTCTGTTTATTTTTGGAGAAAGTTCAGGGGGAAGAAGAAATTCCTTTGGCATATTTTGAAGAGGACAAAAATACAACCTGGCTTTTGTGTGATGAAGATGTGGGAAATTTCAGTTTCCACATATCTGTGCTGAAAGAAGCAAGCTGAACTTTGCAGCTTGGTTCCTGGGCCCTGGGCCCAGAGGAGGGGACGCCTGGCAGAGAGCTGCCCTGGAAAGTCAGTGTGTGAGTCACGTTAGAAAGTGCAGGAGCACTTCGCATCCCTCCCTGAGCCTCCAGGGTCAGGGACTCCAGCAGTGGAAAAGAACCTGTTTGTCAGCTTTGCAAACCCAAATGAAAGAAAACACACCCAAGGATAGAAACCCATTCCGGCCTGTGTAGTCCTTTAGCACAGCTGGAGGAGCTGGCACAGAGATGAGAGTGGGCTCCCAGGGACCAAGCCTTCAGGTCTACACTGCTGACTAGCACCCTGACCTTCGCCAGTCAGCCCACCTGTTTCCTCATCTGTAAAATGGGGACAATTGAGCCCCTATCTCAAGGGCCGTTGTGAGAAATATCTAAATGAAATTATTTATATGAAAGCTACTTCTCACGTAGCACGTACTAAACAAATATTAGTTATTGCTATTATTAGATTTGTCACTGAAATTTATTTAATCATACATAGTAACAAATTTAAAATGTGTGTGTGTGCTCACATGGACCCATGTGAGAATTGGTCTTCCAAGAAAAGAGATTTAAATGTGTGAGAAAGGAGCAAATTACGCCCTTAGAGAATGGGATATCCTGGGAAATTTTTTGTAAGTTGCTGAGACTGTCTTCTTACTGCCAGAATTATCTGAGGAACAAGGGGAAAAGTCAGCCAGTGGTCTAGCTGTTGACTTTACTAGGCTGCCAGTCCATATGTTTGGCTGTATTTGTCCTTCTGGCATCCCAGCCTTGGAATGACTGCCCTGGGTACCTTCCAGACAGCTGCTTTACTGTCTTGAAGAAACAGCACAGGGGAGGTCTGAGGCACTCTAGGGGAAGGGGAGAATTGGTGCTTTCCTGGTTTGGGTGGGCCTGATAGGCAAGGGAAACCAAAACTTCAGTGGTGGGAGGGAGCCCCAAGGGGTCTGAGCTATTGGACAGATTGTCCATGTTGACGAGCTCCATCTGGAAATCTACTTCCTATAATAGCACCAGCAGATTTACCCAACACTTTGGCAAGTCATCATCTCAATCCATCTCCTTTTGGAGCAGCCTTCTCTCCATTGACTGTGGAATCAGTTCAGCCCCATGTTGCACACCAAGGGAACAGGACAGTCATGACAGGAATATTTGTTGATTGTCGTAAGCCAGTGTGGTGTTTGGTGCTTCTCAGAAAGAAAACTTATCACAATAGGACTCTGAGGTAGGTAGGAAGTATCCCATTTTACAGAATAGGGAACAGACCCAGAAAGGGTAAGTTTTGTAGAAAGTCACACAGCTGATAAGAAGCAGCATTGGGACCAAGACCCAGTCTCTGACTCTCTAAAACTCATACTTATAACGTCTATCGTATGCACTATTGCCTGTAGTGAGTCATTGTCTGGACGAGAAACAGAAAACGATCATACCAGACATCATAGACCCTCACTGGGTTAACCCAGGCTGAGCTATTATTAGAGGCTAGATGCTGCAATGGTTGCATAGAGGAGTTAGACACAACTACTGAAATTGTGGTAATGAGGTGTCCTAATAATTTCTAGGAGAGTATCTTTAAATGGCAACTAGTGCTATGACTGCTGATAACTGGGGAAGTTATGGCTTCAGTGAACAGTAGGGGGTTTGCCCCTCTCCAGTTAGGAAGAGCAGGCCAGACATTGTAGGGGCCTAAGTTAGAAGAGACTTTAAGAGGTTACCAGACCCATGGCTCTCTCAGCAGGCTGTAGGCCCAGATGTTGGCCCTGACAAGAAGCGCATCTTGGTTTGTAAACTTCACAGAGTTGAGTAACACAGTCTCATCTCGTCACTCATTTAACTTATAGAAGAGCTCAGAAAAGTGTAAATGAATGTCTACTTGCTATTAAAGATATGATTTTTCTTTGTTAGTCAAGAAAACTTGCTGAGCATGGGGTTTTACACAAGGAAGCAGAGTACCGGAAGCAGTTTTGTTGTCACACCTGGGTTTGAATCCTGTCCTGCTGCTCACCCCCTGGTCACATCATTTGCCCTCTCTGAGCTTCTACTTCCTCCAATGAAAAGGGAGCTGGTTCTAGCTCCCTGGAAGGGTTGCCGTGAGGACCGAAGAGTGACTATAGGGCTGCTTCTGCAGACAGAGCTTTCTGACCACAGACTGGGCGCCATTTCCAAGAGTGGCCTGGCCCTGCTTCTTCACCCCCTCATCCCATCACCTCTCAGGCAGGGCCCAAAATGCCCAGGCTGATCCAAGAGCTTAAAGATAGACACATCTACTGCCAGGCACAGCTGACTTCAAGCTGTCTTACAGGGAAGAAACAGATCTGGCCCCAGGCCTGGTCTGACCTCAGATCCTTTGACCCATCCCTAAACTAATGTACAGCTTAGAGCTGGTGCAGGCGCTGATCTGGGACAGCCTGGAGCCACTGGCGGCCTCATAAATCAGACCCTAGCCTTTGAAGCTTTTGCAGCTCCCTGGGAGAGCCTGAGCAGCTTGATCTTCTTGCAGCAGGAACTCCTCCCCCTGGTCCTGCAGCAGGAACTCCTCCCCCTGGTCCGGAGTCTCCAGAGGTGACTGGAGCCTGATTTACAGAGGTGTCTGGCAGCAACAGCCCAGCCAGGGTGGGGAGGCCCAGGGAAGAATGAGTATGCCCTATGACCTGGCCTCCCAGGCTGGGGAGACAGAGCTACCCTAGAGAGAGGGCCACCTCCCTCTGGGCCTAGGCAGTCAACACCCCCTACCCCTACTGAAATTTGGAACTCTTTGCTGAAAAGATTCATCTCTTCCCTTCAGAGTCCTTTAGAAAAGAGTCAGGAGGAAGTGCCTCCAAACCTGGCACTCTGGAGTAGAGAGGCACTGTACATGGATCTGGGTTTGGAGTCAGATCTTGGTCCATATTTCACCTCCACCATTTTCTAGATGTGTGGCTTGGGACAAGTCTTTCCTTCATCTGTCATATGGATTAATAAATGTCACTGGTATACAGTTGGTGCGAGAGATAAATTTGCCAGCAGATGGAAGGCACACTGCACAGTGACTGGCACATCATAGGCAATCAGAAAATGTTCTCTCTCTGCCTTTTCTCTCCCTTAATCCAGACAGCCCAGTCTTCCAGCACAGTACCATGCTTAGATCACTGTGCGTGCCCGGGCTCTCCAGGCAGGGATCTATGAATTATTCTCTGATCATCCCAAACTTCTGAGCCAGTAACATTCAATAGAATTTTCTGCCATGATGAAAATGTTCTATTTCTGTACTGCCCAGGACAGTAGCCACTATCCACATGTGGCTTTTATACTTCTTAAATGTGGCTAGTGTGACTGAGGAACTGAATTTTATTTATTTTAATTAGAAATTTAAATTGGGCAACGTGTAGCTAGTGGCTACCATATTGGACAGCAGAGGCCTGACTTGGCTTGGCATTGACTCAAATAAGTGACCTTGGGCAAGTAACGTCACCTCTGCACTTTCAGTTTCTTCATCTGTAAAATATGAGCTGTTGGTAGAACTAAATGAGGCAAGAAGTGTACCTCATTCAGTAGACACACACATATTCATTGTTATTATTTAGTGCTTATTGAGTTGAGAGCAATGGAGTTGAGAGTAATCTTCTCTGAGAAGCTTAGCCCCTGCCTTTGAGACAGTTGTGTAGGTGAGATTTGCACCTATGAAACAGAGACAAAGGGTTACATTTCCAACCCCTCCCCTAGCTGCTTCTGACCTCTAAGTTTTCCAAATTGTTTCTTTACTCCAAAGACTTTCTACCTCGGACCATAGTGTTTTCAGAAACAGCCTCTCCCCTACTTTTCCATCTTAGCAGCTTAAACCTCAGCGTTTATTATGAGACAGCCTCCGTTAGAAACTGATAGCCACTGTGCAGGAGAAAGAGGATGAGGTCTTGCGTAGGTAGGGAGACTCAGGAATTAGGGAAGTGGGAAAGGAAAATGGATCCACATCACCATCCTTATATGGTGGTTTTTAGTCTTATTTATCACTTCGTGGTCCCAAGATGGCCACCAGAGCTCATATGCTACCGCCAAATTTAAGAGGAGAATAATGGGAGGATGAGTAATTTTACCTACAGTCCTCCCAAAAGCTCCTTCTGCAGTGGACTTCTTATTTCATCTTATTGGCCAGACTGGGTTGCACGGTCACCGTTAGCCCCAAGGGAGGCTGGGAAATGGAGTATCTGGCAAAGAAAAAACAGGCATTGTCTGATTACCTTAACCAAATCATGAACTGTTTCCAGAGGCTGAGCATGTTGATTTTCCAAACAAAATTGGGCTTTCGTTAGCCTGGAAAAAGGGGCAGAATATGTCTCTGGGGTTGACCACTAACAGTGCCTATCTCTGAAACCATTGCACAATTAGTACAGTGCTTTACAATTTACCAGGCACTATTGATCTGTGATTGCTTGAGCCTTTCAAGTTTGTGAGACAGTGTAAGAATTATAATTCCCATATTACAGATGAGGAAAATGAAGCTCTAAGAAGTAGTGACTTAGTTGGCCAGTAAGCAATAGATCCCAGTTGTTTGGACTCTCAAGCTGCCTCCTGTGAGTTGAGAAAATGACCTCATTTGAGGGTGGGAACCAGAAGTCATTTATCTTTGTATCCCAAATATAGTCCTCCTGAAGTAGATGGTCAGTAAATGTTTCATGGACATAATAATTAATGTATTTAAATTAATTAGGCCTCATGTCTGTCACTGAGAACTTTAATTAATTTGCTAACTTGACCCCTGGTGCACAGAATGGGAGTAATTTGAATTGGCCACCTACTATTTACTCTTCCTACAAAATGAGGAAGCACCCTTCTCTCCAGCTCTGGATGGCCATAAGCATGTCATTTCCTAGAACTCATGCTAGCGATGTGAGAAGGCAGAGCCCAAGCAAAGAGGGGCCCCTCTGGCCAGGAAATAGTGGAACTGGGTTCACACATGACTCAGCCTGCTGCAACTTAGTCTAGAAGCCAGCAGGACTCCCCCAGGGGGCAATGAAAAGGTCTCTTGGGAAAGAGAGATAAGGAGGGGGACCATCTTCTCAAAGAGCAAAGCCACCTGGTTCCAATGGCCTCAAAAATGGTTCAGCTCCCTAAGTATCCCATTTTTTTTTTGCTGCCAACCTGTGTTTAGAGCAAGTATTTGCACTCATTACCTTGAAAGCCAGCCTATCCCACCAGACAGGGTGCTTCTCAAGTCAGATTCTGAATCCTGTCTACATTCCCAGTAACTGACAGCACAGGGGTTAGGGTGGATGGATGGATGTAAAGAGAGAAAAGACTTGTCCCTTGCCTCCAGGACTCATGATTTTTTGAAGGAGATGGATACCCACCTATGTGACAGACACAAATTCCAGAGCATTGAGCTCTCTAGCAGATATGCAGACAGTGGGCTGGCTGGAGAAGTGATGGGATGATGGGACAATGGAGTCAGGTGACAGGTAGAAGAGAGAAGGAATTTGAGGAAGTTCCTGGAGGACTGAGTCTGACTTCCAAGAAGGGAAATAATTGCAGCTGGCAGCCAGGAATGAAAAATATCTAGGTCAAGGGTCCCATGTGTACAAAGACTTGGGGGCAGGAGAGGACAGAGGGGCAAGACAGGCTCTCATTGAGTATAATGTGATTGAGAAAAAAAGGTAGAGATGACAGGATAGGTAACAAGAGGTATCGGGATGTGAAGGGCCATGTTGATATCCTATAGTCCTGTGCTTCTCAGATCCCAATGTCATAGGAATCAACTGGGAATCTAATGCTAGATTCTGAATGAGGAGGTTTGAGCTAGAGCCTGAGATTCAGATTTCTAAGAAGCTCCAGATAATGTCGATGGCACTAGTCTGTGGCTCAAAGCCACGCTTTGAGTAGCAAGGCTTTAGTCAATAAAGGGCCATTGAAATGTTGGGAGCAGGGACATGATTATGGTCTGATTTGCTTCTTAGAAAAATCACCCCAAAGGCTGTGAAGATACTTCAGCAGGGTAGAATAATGCAGACAGGGTGAGAGATTTATTTTTTCTATACCCCTAACACCTAGGAGGTGTCTGGCTCATAACAGATAATCAATAGATATATGTATAGGAATAAATTAGCCATTTATGATAAACTTCTTAAATAAGAAAACAGGAAAAATGGATGAATTGAGTTACCCCAGGCTAAGGTAATATGACATAAAATACTCCTGCAGGCCAACAAATACAGAATATGTCTTTAGGCAGTGGTTTTCTAACTTTTGGGCCAAGGATATGATTGCTTAAATGAAATCATAAATGGAAAGACCCGTATATGATTTATATAACAAACAGTTCAGAGCCTGGTTGGCAGAGATGGGGGACCTGGAACCTGACACCTATTCCTTTCCCTTTCTCCCCTCTCTGATAAGTGGCAGATTCCCACTGCTTCTTTCAGACTCTCAAAAGCATCAGGTGTCCCAAAAATCCAGCCTGACATCTCCTCTGCCACCAGGCTGGGTAAAGTGGCCCTTCTTCCAGATCTCAGATGGAGCTTATCTGTTTCTTGCTCAATTTTCCCTGTGAGAGTACAGTCCTTCAGGTCCATGAAAGAAGACCATCTCAGAATCTTCATGCTTAGCTAAGGAACCTGGTCAAATGAGGGCCTTGGAAAATGATAATGGGCAGAGGTGGACAAGTGAGCCAACAAATCCCAGGAGAAGGACTTGAATTCCCAGAATCCCAGATACTTGATCCTATCCCTCACAAGCAGCAAATATAACTGGGCAGCAGAGATATGTATGAGATGTAGTTGAGATTTTACAGTAAAACAGTTCTGTGTTCAAATCCCAGTTTAGGTACTTATTGACTGTGCCAACTTGGATAAGACTTGAGCTTCTGTGGGCCTTGCCTTCTCCTCAATAAAATAAGAATACCAAGTCCTCCCTTCAGAGCAATGCAGAATGAGTGACTTACTGGATGTAAGTGTTGCTTTCTAACCCATGCAGCCCTCTTCACACACTGCTGTTGCCAGCGCACAGCCCACCTTCCTTCTGCATGAGTGCCTGTACATTGCATTTAAGCAGGAAGCATCAGTCACACTGACAAATCTCTGTGCCCCCAGGCAGTGTTCCTAACCAGTTAGAGGTTTGGCATTTATTCTCAACTGCTTGTTGTTATATTTTTCAAATAGTCAAGTATTTAAATATCATCAGCCTGAGTGCTCCTGCAGATTTGTAGCCCTCGTCCTGCACAGTCAAGTGTTCAGACGGCATTTGTGGCATAGTAGAAGGGACATTAGGCATCAGAACATTGGGATCAAGTTCCACCCAGCTCTGCTTTCGCAGGCTGGGTGACCTTGGAGCCTTAATTTCCTCAGCAAGAATAAGAAATGTTTGCAGAGTGCTTCACAGCTTCAAAGCCACATCCACCTGTGCCTGTGACACTACAACCTCTGAATAAAATTGATCTTTATTACCTCCATTTTATAGCTCGAGAAATTGAGAATCTCCATGGGAGGCTAAGAATCCTAGTTCCCTTAAAAAAAAAAAAAAAACTGTATGACTTAGAACAAATCTTTGCCCTCTCTGGGCCTCAGTTTATATAAAATGCAACAATTTGGCCAAAAAAAAAAAAAAAGAGTATCATCGGGCACATACCTGGTGCCCAAAAATGAGAGTCACTGTTTGTATCTGTCATTTGTATATTATTGTCACTTGTCTGGTATCACAAAGTCAGGTCTCAAAGTCAGCTCTCCTAAGCCAGAACCTCACACTCCTGCCTTCCTGCCTGCCATACCTACCTGAAGTAATGAAGATGTAAAACCTGCTTCTCAGGGCAGGAAAGGGTTAGCATGATTAGTAGTGCTGTGTACTGTAAAGTACCAGGTCCAAGAAAGGCCCTGGCACTGTTTTCTCAGTGCAGCCCCAGGGCCTCTCCCTCTGGGAAGGTAAATTCAGTGGCTCGTCATAGACTATGAATTTTAAGCCTGGACTTTTTCTAGATTGTACTAAAAAATTATTCTGCAGCCTCTTTCCATTTGCTTCCTAGCTCAAGGCTCTGATTTAAACATACCTCTCTTGCATTCATGAGATGGGAAAAGAAGGAAAAGGTAGTAGGCTCCTCCTCCAGCCCCTAATCAGGCTAAAGCGCACAGAACTCAGGAAGGTCAGGTAGATGGGGGGTTTCCAGCCTTCTGGCTTATCTATGGGGCCTAGCCCTCCTGGGGGCTAATCCCTGCTTTGTGATGCTCCCTTGAAGCAGGCACAGAGCCTAAGCCAATTAAAACCTTCTCTTTGAAGAGGTTCAGGTTTCCCAGAAAGCACTAGGCTTGCACAGTGACTGACCATTGCATAGTTCATCAATTCAGGGACTGCTCTGCTCTCCTCCACTGCTGGCCAGAACTGGAGGAGGGTCAGGGCTCTGGTCCAAGAAGCCTCAGTCACATGTTCCCTTTCCAGGCCCCCAGATAACCATGTGGGTCCCCAGGACAGGCAGGATGGCAGGGATAGAAATAACTTCACATTTTACAGATGGGGAAAGTGAGGCCCAGAATGCCTTGTCCATGGCTCATACATAGTAAATGCAGGGCTGAGATTCAAAATAGAACAAATCTATTCAAAACTAAAGTCTTTTCTTATTTTTCTGGGTAAGAACAAAACCTTTGTCACCTTGTGTCCCAGCACAATCTGGGCACATAGTAGTGTTCTAGTAAATATTTGCTCAGTAACTCAATGAATGAATAAATAATGCTAAACAGGGACATTCATGTCTAATGCTGTGGAGTGAGGTGTAGAAATCCAGAACTGCATCTGGGCCAGAATAAACTACAGCAGCAGCAGCAGCATTGCCAAGTACTATGCCTGTTCTGACTATTTTACACGTGTTAATTCATTCAATCCTCTCAATAAACCTGTTAGGTGCAATTATTATGTCCACTTTTGGCAGGAGCTTTGGAGAGGTTAAATAACATGCCCGAGGCACACAGCTAGGCAGTGACAGAGCTGGGATTTGAACCCTAGCTGTCTGGCTGCAGAGTTAGCTGCCGTGCACCTACTTCCTCTACTGGGGGCTGTCCTCATTTGTAAATTGGAGTTGATGATAATCTGCGGTCTGCCTATCTCACAGCATTATGGTGTCTCGTGGCTTTGGAAATGTGAAGGGACTTTGCCTTAGAAATTCTATACTTGATGAATCTGCATTGTTGCTGGCTGCAGAGGCCAGGCTGGGCCCTGGATACTGTAACTCATCTGGGGTCCAGCCCTGGAAAGGAGCAAGCAGCCCGACTCCACTTCCTCTCCTGGCTAGAGTAGCCTCAAAGACTAGTACAGTTAACAAAGCGGTTAACAACCAAAAAAAAAAATAGAATTAATGGAGTGACAGGTGGAGTTTCTTAATGAAAACAGATTTAGGACTACAATCAAAAGAACAAAGTGAGAGTCTGGCCTGGGAAGTCAGACTGCACTGACCCAGGTGTAACATTAGCCAGCACAGGGCCAAGGGCGTAAGCTTCCCCACACAGAGGACGGGCCCAGGGCCCCTCTAGAAGGCTGAGAGGGAGCTGTGGTCATCGAGCCTCTCCTATGAGCCCAGCCCGGTGCTTGGGCAGCCTGGCAGTTGTAGGGGAGCATGGCATTTGTCCTATTCCTGGTGGCTGCTGGGAGGGCAAACAGACCCTTCTTATTTGGAGGCTGGGGTTCTGGCCAGAGTGGTTAAGGGCATTCTGAGAATGTCACCTCTGTGTAGCAAGCAGCAGAGAAAGACCAGGTGGAGGAAGGGGGCACCTAGAACAGGAGAATGCAGAACTTGGCACTAACATCTGCTGGTCAGGAGGCCTGGCCCAGGGTCGAGGGCAGGGCTGTTCAGTGTTATGGTGTTTGCTTGGTGGTTTTGATTGGGGGTGCCCCATGGGGATTTGGAGCTGGATAGTACAAGTCCACATGGAATTTGTGTTAACAGACCTCTCTGATCCCAGGCACTGAGGTTCATACTGCAGCACATTTCTGCTCCAGCTGGGAGCTTGGTTTGATTGGAATCCTCTTAGCATGGGGATTGGCATTCCTTAAACATGTGGAATTCATCCAGCAACATTCCCTCCTAACTGTGGGGTAGTTGTTCATTTCCTTGTCTGTGTCCCCTCGGGATGCACAGAGAATTTAAGGCAGACCTTTGCACGTAGAGTCAAAGACCTGGGCTGCATCTACACCCTGCCTCTTGCTGTGTGACTTTGAAACAAGGTAGTTTACCTCTCTGAACATCAGCCTCTGATATAGGATCATGACATAGCTACTCAGAGGTGTTTGTTCATTTATTCAGTTAGTCAGTCTTTATTTATTAACTGCCTACTGTTTGCAAGGTTTGAATTTTGAGATTCAAAGCAAAACAAGGTGAAAATGACGTCCATTTCCACAGAGCTTAGAGCATATAATTAAGGAACTGCTTAAATAGAAATATAATATAAATATAATTTTGTTAAGTTCCCCAAAAGAGAAGTACAGGGTGGTGGATTAAATTGCACAGTAATGCAGAAGATATTAATAAGCTCCGAAGTACTATTTAAATGTTAGATATTACCCTTATTGTCCTCATAACACTTCCCCTTATTTTTTTAAGGTACTTTAACAATCTGAACCTCGGTTTCCTCATCTATGACATGGAAATCATAATAATACCTGTATCAATCTTTCTATGTAAGATATTGCAGTAAAACATAGTAGCTTAAAATGATCATTTATGAGTTTCTGTTTTTGAGGGTCAGTATTTTGGGCTAGGTGGAGCCAGGTTGTTCAGTTAGTGTCCTCTGGACTCACTCATGTTACTACAGTCTGTTGGGGGCTGATTGGTTCAGCCTGTGTAGGCAGCAACAATCTGACCAGGCTGGTCCTCTTTACATGATGGATGTTTTCCAAAAGTACCAAGAGAAGCCAAGCCCAGTAATGTGTTTTTCATGCATCTGATTCATGTTTTCTAATGTTTCCTTTTCCCCTTGGCCAATGCAAGGCATGTGGAAAGCCTGGAGTCAGTGTGGGGGACTACACAACAGTGTAGATACAGAGAGGTGTCGTTACTACAGCAATCTACTGTTATCCCTAACTTTCAGAGTTGTAGAGGGTTCGTAATAGTTACATGATACTCCACTGGTGTTTGTATTAATACTAGTTCCTGCACATAGTAGATGATTAAGAATTGGTAAGTGAATATGAATCTCAAAGCTTGATACCTTATTGGGGAAATAAAAACATTACACAAGAAGTAAGTAGCAAGTGATTGACGAAAACAGCATGTAAAGTGTGGCATTATAGTTAGAAATCATAAGACACCAGAGCAGTTTTTAATAATGAGACTGCCATCAGACTTTAGTTTTCAATCCTCATGTTTTAGAGGGTGACATTGACCAAAAGGAACTTTTTCAGAGAAGGATGACTGGATGGAGGCTGGGTAGGTGGGAACTGAATCAGGGGAAGGCACAGAGATATTTCTCCTGGATCATAATATAACATTTACCTTGTTGTATCTTAAGTTCTTATTTATGTTCCAAGGATAGAGTTAAGCATTTCCATTAATGGCCTTATTTAAGCCTCAAGACAACCCCAAAAGATGGGATAAATATCCCCATTTTACAGATGAGGAAACTGAGTTTATTTGTCCAAAGTTGCGCAGGAAGTACATAGCAGATTCAAAGTTCAAACCCAACTCTGCCTGACTCAGAAAACCTATTTTTTAATTGAAACCTTTATTGAGATTATTATATTTCACATGCAGTTGGAAAAAATAATGCAAAGTTATCCTGGGTACCTTTACCTACTTTTTTCCCATTAGTAACATTTAGCAAGACTCTAGTAAAAGAACAGATTACAACGAGGATATGAACACTGATAAACCCCAATCATTTTTACTCAGATTTCCCTAGTTTTACGAGTACGTATCTGAGTGTGTGTCTGTGTGTTTACTTCTATACTATTTTATCACCTGTAGCTTAGTGTGTTCAAAGCAGTGGCCATTTTCTTCACAAGTACCCCCCACACTACCCTTTTATAGTCACGTCCACCACCCCCAACCTCTGTGCCATTCCTAACCCCTAGCTAATCTGTTCTCCATTTCTAAAATTTTGTCATTTCAAAAATGTTATATTACTGGAATCATCTAGTATGTAACATTTTGCAATTGGCTTTTTTCCACTCAGCTTAATTCCCTGGAGCTTCATTAGTATTATTAATTTATTTCATTTTATCACTGAGTAATATTTGTTGGTATTCTACCATTTATTTAACCATTCACCTGTCAAAGGACATTTGGACTGTTTCCAATTTTTTAGTTATTATGAATGAGGCTTCTATGAACATTGTACAGGTTTTTGTGTGAACATAAATTTTCTTTTCTGAGGGATAAATGCCAAGAGTGCAATTGCTAGGTTGTACAGTAATTGCATGTTTAATTTTATGAGAAACTGCCAAACTGTTTTCCAGAGGGGCTGTACTATTTTTTATTCCTACCAGAAATGTATGAGTGATCCAGTTTCTCTGCATCCTTGCTAGCATTTAGAGTTATCACTATTTTTTTTTTATTTTAGCCATTGTGATAGGTGTGTGGTGATACTGTGGTTTTCATTTGCTTTTCCCTGATGATTGATGATGCTTTTCATGTGCTTATTTGCCATCTGTGTATCCTCTGCAATAAAATCTCTGTTTATATCTTTTGGCCATTTTCTAATTGGATTGTTTAGGCTTTTTTTACCGTTGAGTTTTGGGAGTTCTCCATATACTCTAGACACAAGATCTTTGTTGGATATGGGTTTGCACATATTTTCTCTCACTCTATACCTTGTCTTTATATCCTCTTCACAGATTCTTTCACAGAGCACGAGTTTGAATTTTGGCGAGGTCCAATATTGATTTTTTTTCCATTTTGGGTTGTGCTTTTGATGTAAAGCTTGTGGTTTTTGCCACTGTGTTCCATTGTTTCCTGGTGCCAGGAGGAGAGATCTTGTTCTGGGAAGGAGGCATGAGGTGTGTTTGTGAGTTTCTAAGGCAGAGTTAGTGCTAGTGAGAAGGCTCTTGAAGGAAGCAAATTCAAACTCAGAATGAACTGTCTGAGACCAAGCTTAGAGGACGAAATGTGTTGGGAGTAAGCTCATGGTCGCTGGAGAGCTGACAAAGGCTGGCGGGTATTCATGCAGATTTGTAGAAGAAATACAAGTGTCATTTGAGGCTCAAGCAACTATATCTTTGTGTTCTGTTCTAACTCTAAGAATCTAGGAGAGTGGTATTTGAATTACCCCGTCTGAATTGGTGTGTCTAACGAAGGGCATTGAGGTTGAGAAATTTAGAAGGACTTTAGGTGGCCATCCAGACTCTTTCCAGTTTGGGCCACACTGAAATCAGATTCAACAGGAGGTGGCCAGTGAAGCCACAAGGACTGCAGCCGTCCTTTTAGAGGTACAGAGCACAGGGGCCAGAGGTTGGAGAGGGCCCAGTCCCAGGGGCTGGGGCCAGCTCCTTGCTCTCTGTATCCCCATCTTGGGGCAAACTGCATGGCTCCCTGCCCCACCTCCACCCCAGCAGCCTCTTCTTTACTCAGACTGCCAAGGAGAATTGCTTTCTTTACGGCACTTATGAGACTTAATTACTGATGGCGAAGTCCTTTGAGGCCTCGGATGAAAGAGATGGGAGCAGTGCAAGGCTTGATTAGGCGTGTAGAACCCTGGGCACAATTAGTTCCATGAGAGACTGCCCCTGCCTTTATCTGTCTCCAGTTCTGTGTGACTTACAGCAGCTAATTATTGAAATAAAAATCGCCTGACCACCCAGCTGCTGGAAAGAGGGCCCTAATATCTATTAAGTTTGCCTTTAATTATTGGAAATGGCGGCAGCTTCAGGCAGTTAGGGTTTTCCCATCGTTATGAGCCTTTTTCTCCACCTCTTTGAGGCTTGAGTGCGCAGAGATGTAAGTGAAAGTTATATCTAAGCCACTGTTCTCTCGCTTTTCTCCTGGACATCCTTTTCTGGGATGCCTTCACTAACAAGCTTTGTCTGCCGAAAGGACCCCTCTTGGCACCTCCCCAAGGGGCTTCACAATCATTGCACCTTACAGAACTCCTGGCCCTTGATAGAGCTGCTTTGGATTCGTGTGTGAGTGTGTGTGTGTGTGTGTGTGTGTGTGCGCGCGCGCGTGCGTGCCTGCCAGGGCCTATGCAGTTGTTACCTTCACAAATCTGGAGGAGACATGTGAGATCAAGGGAGTTAGTATTAAAACAAAGAGTTTCACCATTTTTAGAAACCTGAAACTAATGCCTGCTCCCTGTTTCACTGGTTTTCCCTCTGGCTCACCCTTCTCACCCTTCACCCATCATAGACTGGAGGCCTAATGCAGGAGCCCCAGGTAATTACAGGTTAAGCCTTAGACACAGCATGAGATATGCAATTAATCAACCCAACTATCTCTCCCCTCCCTCTGATTATCTCATAATGTGTTCCCAGAATAAGCCCATAGAAAATCAGAAATCTGCATGGGGCCCTTGCACACTTTTTGCAGAGAATTGGCATTCTAATAGCCTGGATTTCAGGCTTGACCTTTCCATGGGTTTTCTAGGGAGAAGGAAGGAGGTCCCTTTCAGCAGGGGCTGAACTACAGAGGAGACTATGTCCCAAGTTGTTCATGAAGAAATTCAGTCCCAGCAGACAGCCAGCTCAAAAGAGGCCCTGGTGAGTGTGCTTCTGAGAAAGCCACATGAAGTTGAGCTGCCTGGTGGGAATACTATGTAGTGTACAGGAGAGAGAGGGTCATGGAGGATATTTTGATTGCATCAAGAAGTTTCCAGTGATTCCAGCCAAGCCCACATGAGAAGCATGTGGACAAATGTGAGTACTCTCCTCTCCCTGTCCCCTGGTTAACTCCGCTCAGCTTTTCGATCTTAGCTCAGGTGTCACTCCAGGCAGCCTCTGCTGTGCACCCCACCTGAGCTGGTGTCCCCTCTCCACCCCCAGACTATCTATGTCAGTTGCTTTTTAGTGTTCACTGTGCTGGAATCACTTGTAGATATGTCTGTCCCACCGACTGCATCTGGTATAACTCCTTGTCCCCAAATCTTGCCCTGAATCTTACAAAGCCTTATTAGATGGGAAAAGGAGAGCAAGGATGAACGAACCCATGGAAGGGTCACTGGGAAAGTGAGGACTTGAAAATTGTAGCAGTGATGTTCAGTCTAAGGAGAAGCCTCAAAGACACAGACTGACCCATCTTTAGTCTACAAGGGCTATTGTCAAGGCACAGGTATTGTACTTATTTCCTGAGATGCCTAAGGAGTAGAGCTGAAGCCTATGGAAGGAAGATAAAAGGAGGCAGGTTTGGGCTCTATGTCAGGATGCACAATCAGACCTATCCTTGGAGGTAGTAAAGTCCCCAGCTTTAGAGGTAGTGTGACCAATAGGTGGAGATAGGAACAAAGAGACTCAGCATCCAATTGGGCATGAACCAGGTGACCTTTGATGGTACTTTCAATCCTAAGATAATAAATACCACATTTTCTGATTCTAAGATGCCACCATTTGTAAAGGGGGATCATTGGCGGGTAAGTAGCCTTGGAAAGGGAAGAAGGTATGGGGAGGAATCTGGAAAACACTGCCTTCATACTACCTTCTGTCAGTTGAGGTGCCCAGCCCTGTGTATGAAGGATCTGGGCAGCTCTGGAGGGAGCTCTTCCCGCTCAGGAGCAGGAGGGGAGCCCACACAGCACCTGCTGCCCTTCAATACCTGCCCTGTGACAAGCTCTCCAACAGAAGAGCAAGATGGCTCCTGTGGACAGCAGCACCATCTGTCACCGCCTGCCAGCCACTGAGTAGGGAAGTCCCCACAGCCAGGCTGGGCACATGGCCACACTCTACCACATTCCCAAGAAAGTCCTTCCCCTGACCCACAGTGCTGTCTTTCTGTGCAGGGCACACTTTGAGAAGCAGCTGTAAAAGCATTCCTCCCAGAAGCCCAGGTCAGGTGCTAACTCAGTTCATCAAAGGAATTAATACTGCTAAAAAAAAAACCAAAGTGAAAGAACACATAGAACATTTAAGCAAATTAGAATAAGAGATGACCTGGGTGGGAAGCAGTATAGGCTTTGATTAAAAGCTTGAGTCTTAGGGTGATACAGACCCAGGCTCTACCACTTATTTCCTGTGGCCCTCTGAGAAAGGTACTTAACCTCTCTAAATCCTGGGCTTTTTCATCTGTAAAATGAGAATGGTTAGGGGTGTGGTGAAAATTAAATGAAGTATGCATGTAAAGACCTTGCCATTAGCCACCATTATTATTATCACTGTCCCGCTTTTAAACAGCAAGGAATTCTCTAAAGTAACAAGGCCCAAGAAATGTGGTCTGGGTGCTACAACAGGAAGTACAGACTTGGGAGTCAGGTCTCCCAGATTCCAGTTTGAGCATATTGTGTAAACTCAGTCATCACTTCACTACTGTGAGCCTCAATGTCAAGTCAGTAAAGTGGGTATAATGACGCCTCCTTCTCTGGTTTGCACACAGCCCCACAAAGGACCTGGCACAGAACAGGTACCCTCCCCACTCCAGGCATTCACCTTCATATCACACTGGAGTTTAAAACAAAGGGCTTGCAGGACCAACTTTGAAGGAGTAAGGAAACTAAAATTGTATGATGATTTTATACAGAGAGAAAGGGATAGAGGGAAAGAAGGGGAGGGGGAAAAAGAGGGAGGGGGAGAGAAAGGAAAGAGAGGGAGGGAGAAGAAGAGAGGAGAGAGAGAGAGAGAGAGAGAGAGAGAGAGAGAGAGAGAGAGAGAGAGAGAGAGAGGCTGCTGCTGCCAGGGCTTATATTTTATAGAATACATTTTAGCTCTGAAATATTTATGGCCCCTTTCTGACACACAAAGAAACTAAAAATATCACCATGTGTTTATGTTAAGGAAAACATAAAACCTTAGTCCGGTAGGAATTCAGTCAATTTCCTGGCTCGTCCCTAGCTGTTTCTGAGTTTGCAAGGGAACCCAGGGTGGTTACCAGCCCCTTTTTCCCGCAGGGCTTTGGCAGCAGAGGTGCCTCAGCAATCTACACCTCTAAAAGTCTCCCTGTGAAGGCTCCAGGCCCTACCCCTTATCAATATTGCTGGAGTTCAAGAGAAGGGCCCGAGTTTGCGGCTTGGGTTTCTCCCCACATCAAAAGCTGTGTTTCTCCATCTCCCCACCTCTCCTCCGGTCTCACACCCATGCCATTCTTCCAAGCTAGCTCCTGATCCCCACGCATTAGGGCCTCTGAAAACCAGGTGGAGGACACACTGCCCTTAGGATCTCCAGAGCCAGGCTTTCTGCCACATGCCTGTTTGCATGTTATTGTCCACTTACATTATAATGGTTCATGGAAATTCTTTTTTTTTTTTTTTCCTGCCAGGCTGCTCATTTCTCACCTCTCAAGCTTTTGTTGAACCTCTTTCCCTCCCTGAAGTCTGAACTCCAGGAATAACAGTGCTTCTGTCTGTTCCTGGGTTCTCTCAGCGCCCAACTTTCCTCTATGCTGTGACCTAGAGAAGTGTGTTCGAACTGTGGTTGGCAACCCATCCATAATTCTATTTTAGTAGAATAGAATAAAATAGAAAATATCAGATTTCACTCTTGAGGAAGGTTAAGCATAGTTTTTGAAATTTTTGTTTTAGTTAGAAATTGTAGATTTATGTGTGTACTGGATTGTGAAATAAAAGTATTTTTACTGTAGGTCAGAGAAATTGGAAAGCCACAGACCTAGACTTCTTTTGTCTCCTTACCTCAAAACTGCCTGGCCTGGCTCTCTGACTTGACATTCTTTGGTCTTAGTTTGGACGTCACTTTCTCTAGGCAGCCATCCCTGATTATCTCTCCACCTTTGGTCCGCTGGACCAGCGGTGACCTTCGACTGCGTCTCTCCTTATTGGACTCACTATCTTTGAAGCCCCAAGAGTAGCAAGGTTATTGGTTTTGTCCACTGAGGCCTCACCCAAGGCTTGGAACAGCAGGATAGGACACAGTGTTGTGGTGAGGACGGGAGGCTGGAGAAGGGAAGGAGGGTGAAACAATGGAGCCTCAGTAGGTTACCTCCGTGCATCATTCACAGCACTCAGGACAGAAAAGGTGCTTAGTAATTATTTACCAAATGAATTAACCTATAGTATAAGGTGTGCAATACCTTTCTTCAGGTTTAAGTATTTTCTTCTGATTCAAATCCAGACCCTGACATGTGCTCTAGAGAGCAAGTTACTGCATCTCTTTGAGCTTGTTATCTCATTTATAAAATAAGAGAAAATATATAAAATAAGAGGATAATATCTAACTGCGTAATTGTTGTAGGGATTAGAAATAATGTGTCCAGCGTCCCTGGCACATGAGTAGGTATCCGATGAACAATAGTTGCTTTACTGTTATTGCCTCTTTTCTTATCTGAAATGATACCCTGATCGCTGTCACCACCATGTGTCTTCCAGGCCTCCCCACATTCACACACCCTCCAGATCCATTTGAGCCCAGCTCCATGAAAAAGAAATTTAAAAAACACCAAAATGTGGGTTTTAGAGTCATTGGGTTCAGGTCCCAGTGCTGTCACTTACTGGCTACATGAACTCAATCAACTGGGTGATTTAGCCTGCTTTTTAAAAATGAAAAATAACTAGGGGGTTGTCTGAAAAGCACTGAGCACAGTGTGCAATGCATACATGTTTCTTTTCTTGTCCAGGCCCATTCTCCTTCCCTGTAGACAGACCAAAAATGCCCCCCATGTCAGCATAAGGAGAAACGCGCAAAACTGCAGTTCATTCTTTATCAAAGCGCTCATCACTGCTCCCTGTGGCTGACAAAGAGGCGGTGGGCTGTCCCGAAGGACTCATGTCCTGCTCATCTCTGGGGCCAGGGCTCAGACAGAAGTGGTCTGTAACAGTTGTGGAAATGAACTCCTCTGTGAGGGTGCCTTCGTGGGTGCTCGTGGTGCTTTACCTGGAGAAGAGTTTCAGCAAGCCATGGGTTGAGAGCGGGTCCGGATCTCAGATATTTCACATGTGTGGTATGTGCCAGAAACCCTTTTTCTTGGTTGTAAACCTCAGTTGGAGCCACAGTTAGACTCTTCATCCTTATCAAGGCCGGAATGACCTCTTCTTCAGGTATGTGTTTGCTACTCAGCTTCCCAGACTACACTAAACTGCTTGATTTAGTATGTTTAGTAACTGCTATATTTAAAGCAGTTACAAGATTTGTAATAACAACAAAGCAAAAATGATGATGACAAAGATTGATGGTAATAATTATCCAATCCCTATGACTATAGGTATAAGGTACATTACAGCTTACAAAGCATCTAACAAACCCAGCCTCCTGGGTAAGGGACTTGCCCAGGGCCACATATCCAGGAGATGGCTGGGGCAGGACCAACTACTGACCTGGAGCTCGTTCTATCACTGTGTGGCAGAGCAATGTGGGAAGGAAGATTTGGAGATGGATGGGTCGGTCAGCTCTTGATTCGCTTCCCGGACTGTGTGGTTTTAAGCCAGTTATTTAACTTCTCTAAGCTTTAGGTTCTTCATCAATAAAACAGAACCAATACACAGACTAGAAATGGTGAGGACTAAATAAGGTCATCTAATTTAAGCACTTCACCCAGCATCTGGCCTATAGTAAATCCTGAACAAGTGATAGCTTTTAGTGTTATTAGTTTGATGATGATGATAATAACAATGATTACTGAAAGCAAATCAGAGAGTTAGGGGTGAAGCTATATCATAGGTCAGGATCCTTACAGGAAACAGAATTCACCCCAGGTGATTTAAATGCAGAGACTTTAATGAAGAGATACAGTGTGGGCAGGTAAAAGGAGCCAACCAGGATGGTGGGACACCCAGGGTCTATCAGCTGCAGGAAACTGGAATACACCTGGGCCTGGACAGGTGAGGGCAGGGAAGATGTTCACAGAGCCCAATAAAAAGCTGGAGGCCTAGAAGAGGGGCCACCTGGTGGGAGATAGAGTCGACGAAGGACTACAAAGCAGGGAGAAAGTAGGGATGCAGCCCTCCGACCTCTCTCCAACACCCTCCTGCCCACATCTCCTTCAGGTGCCTCCTTTAGGTGAACCCAGCAAGCAATAAATGTAGAGACTCAGTGATACTGCAGGTGTGAGGATGTCTGAGAAATGGCAGGCAGCTCTGTGGGACAAAATAGAGGTTTGGGGAGGCGGAGGTGGCAGGTTGTTCTGTAGGCAGAGAGGAAGTGGAGGGAGAATTAGGAATGGCCAGGCTAATGGATTTAGAGGCAGTGGGGAACCACTGGACCAGTGGTCCCCAGCCTTTTTGGATCAGGGAATGGTGCTCCCATGAGAATCTAATGCCTGATGATCTGAGGTGGAGCTGAGGCAGTGATGCTAGTGCTGGGGAGCGGCTGCAAATACAGATGAAGATTTGCTCACTTGCCCTGCTGCTCACCTCCTGCTGTGCATCTCAGTTCCTACCAAGCCACAGACAGTTACCTGTCCAGGACTGGTGGGGATCCCTGCACTGGACAGCAGGGTAAGGAGGTATTGACATGTTTAAACATAAACATGTGCTGGTGCTTCAGTCCCCCAGCCCATGGATGGAGTCATAGGTCAGAGGTCAGCATCTTTCCCCAGCATTTCTCCCATCCTTCTGCCAGGGTCTCAACATCGCTGTGCTACAGACCTTTGCTTCAAGGGGACCTTTTCTCCCTGTTACTTCTTTGTCCCAACCCCTTCTTTCTCTCTCTATTAAAAGCCAAGTTGAGTGTGAACCATGACTGATCTCCCATCTGTTCAAATAAATATTTACTGAATTACTATATTAAGCCTAAAATGGGGGGGGGGGAAGGAATGGGAGCAAGCAAGTGTTTTCCCTGCCTCAGCTTTGTGACAGGGAAGCTCTGAGTTTTGTGTCTGCGTAAGAAGACCGTCACCCACCAATTCAAAGCCTAAAATATGCCTCAGCCTTATGAGCATATGTTTCGGAAGGGATGTTCCTTCTCTAGTTGTAACTGACACCTAGCTGGAGACTTCTAAAGTGGCATTTTAAAAATAATTTTTTTTTCTGATGATGATGATAATGGCTAACTATATTCAGTACCCATTATGAATCAGAGACCTTATGTACCAGGGACATGTATTAAATTCATTTAATCCTCAGAACAGCCTCAAGAGGTTGGTACTATTTGGGGATGAGGAAACTGAAGCACAGAGTGGTTCAATAACTTGTCTTAGGTCACACAGATGCTAAGTTGTGAACTCAGGCTGCCTTTAAAATTTAAAAAGAATGCATCTAAGCAATGCCTTTAATTCAATCTTGGATATACTTAGTGCATATGTACTTAAATTGAACTACCAGTATTTGATACTACTTAAGATTGGTAAGAAGAAATGAATTGTTTTCATTCATTCAACCCAGCAGATATTTCATGAATTCTGTAGGTGCCACACCTACCCTCAAGGAACTGCAGCCAAGGGGCAACGCACATAGGAAAGTGGATCATCTAGTTAGGTGGATGTTCTATGATGGAATAACATGCAAAAAAATGAAGAGGCCACAGAATTACTGCCCAGGAAAGTGGCTTAGTGAGGTAGAGGTGAGACAGGCCAGATGGAACAGCTTTTTGACCAAGAATCTGGAATTCATCCTGAAGGCTCTGCAGGGCTGCTAGAAGGGCATAAGCAGGGCCATGGCATGACCTGGGCTTAGGAAATTCATCTGTCACATCCTGTAAATGTAGTACCATCTAGTGGTTATATCCATGTGCTGAGTTCAACTGCCTGGGTCAGAACTGTGGCTCCACCACTCACGACTGTGCAACCTTGGGCAGGATACTTTACCTTACAATTTCTCAGCTGTAATTTGCAGACAATCATAGTACCTATATCACTGGATTGAAGTGAGGATTAAAATGTTACCATATTTAGTAAAAATACTCAATAAATATTAGCTACTGCTAATAACAGTATATTGGCTTAATACCATAATAATATGAATTATTTAGTAACTGGCATTAATAGTGGCTAATATTACTTGTGTCCTTACTCTTACTATCACCATTATTATTGTCACTCAGGGAAATGGGTCGGAGGTGAAGGGCCAGAGGTCACAGAAGCTAGGCAGCAGTCACCATAAGTCCTCATCCAAATTAAACCAGAACTGCACTTTGGATCAAAAGCCAGTTTGGGGTCATAATATCAATTTTTGGAGTTATAATCAGCCTTTTTTTTTTAAGTGAAAGAATTAAATAGGAAATAGAGTACATTTCTCATAGTATAGTAACTTCAGTGTTGTGAATCTTGTTTCCATTTTTATATATAAACACACACTCACATACATAAATGTGCACATATCGGGTCACAATGTGAGATATTTTTCAAATTATGGACTGAAGTCAAAAAGATTCACAGACCCTAGAGCAGAAGATAACATCACTCGTCTTCTCTATGGCCCTCCCTGCAAGCATTCAGAGGACTGTCGTCTTGTCAAGCTATGTCAAGATGCCAGAGTTAAGAGCCCTGGGTTTGGGCCCCAGTAAGATGATTCGATTTATATATATCCAAGGTCATACCCCTGTCCTAACACTAATTTCCAGGGGTATTTTGAGAATTGGGTCCCAAAAGTGTGACCTGCTCATCTCAATTGGCTCTAGTTACAACCCTAAGGCCCTGTCATTTGTGTAATAATGCTGACTTTGCTACCAACTCATCATGTGTCCTTGGGCAGGAGGCTGTATGGCTCCCAGTCACTGTTGACCCATGTGTACAATGGAGGTGAAAATTGTTTTATCATATGCTTCGTGATTATTATGAGGCGCCAATAAAATCACAAATGTTTATACTCTTTGAAAATCAAGAACGTGTAGAGGAAATCTACAGTAGACATGTGGCACCCATGACAAATCCCAAGACTCTGAGTGATAACCTCAGACATCCCTTGCTGAGCAAAGTAGTGCAGCTTTCCAGGTGGGGACATGTGCACTCTTTTGAGTGGGTCTAGAGAGCTCTTTAAAGATACAGAGACAGTGTTTCCATATAGTAGTGGTTAGCACGTCTGCTTTACATGCAGAAGGTCCTAGGTTCGAGCCCTAGTGGAGCCACGGTCCATACCCCAGGCATGTGTCAGGCCCCCGGGTGCATCAGGCCCTGGGTGCGCCAGAAGAGCATGGGAGGAGACGCTCTGCCTTCAGAGATCCAGTTCTTAAGGGGAGATGGTAACATCCGTAGGTCAGGAGTGGAAGTGGCAGGTCAGGGAATTAGCAGGGGGCGGGGGGTTGGGGGAAGGGAGGATAAAAAAGAGAGAGAGACAGAGAGAGTTTGTACTGGAGCCAAGCTAAGACCTACCCTGTAGAAGGCCTTTGGGGTCTTGGGATGGAAGAGAGCATCTTCAGGTGGGGAGGTAGGCCTATCAGAGGCCTCGACGCCAGCACTGAGACCACATGACATGGATCACAGCTCTCTCTCTCTGTTGTTTTGCTAATAGCACAGTTATATAGCAGAATGTTTTGTATACCCATATTGCTCTGAAAAATGGAACATTGAAAGAAAGAACTGGGAAGGTTGTATGTGTCAAGAAATATAAGAGCTCTCATCAAACTTTGCACGGGGTATTCTGCTTTCCTCCTGTGCTCACCCCCTGGCCCTTTAGAGGGTGCCGTTTGCTACTCCAGAGCCAAAGGAGGACATTTAGAAGGAGAAAGAGGGTGCCATGACAGCTTTAAAAATTCCTGGGATGTCAGTCTAGGGTAGAAGGGTCAAGACGGGGAAAAGACCAAAAAGGGAGATTAGGAGCATCCCACTAATCAGACATCCTGGCAACATCCAGATGTATGGGGCAGGCACTGTGGCTTCACCACATGCTAATGGTGTCACTGATGAGATAGTGAGAATGGAAGTGAGAGAACCCTCTAATCAGCATGGCAGTCAGGGTCAGCCTAGCTGAAAGGACACTTCTGTGCAGTGATGGGAGGGAGGGGACTCAAGGGGACATAGAAGAACAGGAAAAATCTGGCAGTAGAGCCAAACAGACCCGGGTTCAGACTCTGGTTTTGTTACTTATCACCTAAGTGACCTTGAAGAAAGTTCTAAACATCAGTAATCTCAACTATCAAATGGTGATTGACCGGCCAGTTAATTAAACAAGCATGTATTAGGTATGCCAGGATTCACTCTAGGTGCTGTGGATCAGGAGTGAGCAAAACAGGTAAAGCCCCTGCTCTCATGGAGTTAAATATTAGTGGAAGAAAACAATAAGCAAGTAATTATTTAATTATCTGGTGGTGATAAGTATGGATTGGTTGTTGATACCTTGGCTCATTTTCCAAAAAAAAAAAACGTTTGAAGACAGTAATAACATCTTGATACTTGTGATGATTTAATGAGATAATATATGCAAAGTGCTTACTCCAGTGTCTGCGTCTAGTCAGTCATTTCACAAATTCTTAAAGAGCCCGTGTTCTGTGTCAGGCCCTGTCCCAACAGGGGACATGATGGGAACAAATATGTGATTCCTATCTAGGGGGATTAGGGAAAACCAGTGTCCTCCCGCCTTTGTGAGGCGAGGAGCAGAAAGAGACAAGATTGATCATTAGAGGCTCTGGGTGCAAGTCCCCCTGTACTACTTATGGCTGTGTGGCCTTGGTGTGGTGCCCTCGCCTCTCAGAGCCAGAAGCCCTTCTCCACAGAATTGCAGGATGAATTGAGGTCTGGGGTGGACCTGAGTATTGTCTTTGCCTCCTGGGGCTGGAGTTCAGGCCCTTTCTTTGGTTTCTTTGGCTCCAGGCCACTCGGCCCTGAGTGCAGCAAGGACCCTGTTTGTGGATGTGGAGGAGTGCCAGCCGGAGGCCATGGACGTGAAGGAGAGGAAGCCATACCGCTCGCTGACCCGGCGTCGCGATGCGGAGCGCCGCTACACCAGCTCGTCGCGGACAGCGAGGAGGGCAAGGCCCCGCAGAAGTCCTACAGCTCCAGCGAGACCCTGAAGGCCTATGACCAGGACGCCCGCCTTGCTTACAGCGGCCGCGTCAAGGATATGGTGCCGCAGGAGGCTGAGGAGTTCTGCCGAACAGGTGAGGGCAGAACCGGCCAGGGGCAGGGTGTGCCGCAGGTTTGCGTGCTCCAGGGAGTGGGCGCAGGGGAGCAGGAAGGCAAGCGAGGGCAACAGTCAACACCAAACCTCTGCTTTTTTGACTCGGGGGATCTGGTCAAAGCCTGTCCTGTAGCTCATTTTCTAGTTCATTCATTGTTATGCTCAGGCGCTTCCTTGGCATAATGAGGGTTTAAGCCACTGGGCTCCGTGTCAGACTGCCTAGATTTGAGTTCAGAGCCTTAGGCTCTCCTCTAAGCCTCAGTCCTCAGCTGTTAAATGGGTGAGTGGTTTCTCTACTGTGCTGATTTGTTATGAGGACTAATTAGGTGGCATGTTTAAGTGGTGAGTTTGATATAACAAGTAAGTCTAAGATAGACCTAAAGCTTCATAATTTGGCACCTGACTCCTACTTCTTCATTTCCTGCACACAGTAGTCACCAAAGCCTACCCATCCTACTCCAGAATACCTTTCAAATGTGTCTCTCTTCTCCATCCCCTCTACCACTGTCCCAGTTCATGCCACTATTCTCTCTCTCTCTCTCTATATATATATATGTATGTGTGTATATATACACACACATACGTACATAACACAATATACACATATATGTACACACACATATGTATATATACATATCTCTGAGGGTTGACCACAACCTCTCTTCTCCCAGTGCTGCTCCCTATGGGCCATTCTCTGCACTGCAGATGGAGTGAAGTTGGACATAATTTTCCGTTGCACTTAAACTGCACTCCGTAACCTGGCTTAGTAGGGCTTTCCTCATATTCATTTATCTTTCTGGACTATTTATCCCCTGCCTCTACAAACCCCACCACCTGTGCTCCAGCCCCACTGAACTGCTTATTATTCCCACACCCAGCATGATATATGTTCGCTACCCTGGTACCTCTGTGATTCCTGTTTATCTGCCGGCAGCGCCTTCGAGCCCTCTGATGCCTGGTGGGCCCCTACCGATCCCTGACAGTTCGTGCAGCCCCCCTGATTCTGCTCTACCCGCTCCCCTTGCACGGGCAGAGTTAGCCAGGCACTGTGCTATATAATTTATACACATTTTGACATTGTTGTTTAATCCTTACAACAACCCACACCAAAGCATTTGCCCAAGATCACAGACGTAAGAGCTGGTCACACACACACACACACACACACACACACACACACACACACACACACACACACACACACACACCCGTATAGCCTATTGGCCTCCCCCACAGGTCTATGTCCACATGAAAGCTGTCTTGTTAGTAAGGCTGCCTCTCTGGCTAGAAAGATTAGGGGTCTTCTGCTCTTTCCCAGCTTGTGTGTAGGAGCTCAAACTCTGGCATCAGACAGATCTGGATTTGAATTCTGGTTCTGCCATTATTACTATCCTCAACTTCTTTCCCTGGGCAATGGGATAACTGTGACACCTCCTAATAAGAAGGTAATCAGAATTAATGAGGACTATAAATAAGGCAGTTGACACAGTATTTGGCACAGAGCAGATGCTTCATAAATGCTGCCTACTACTAATTGGCATCTTTGGGTCTCAGTGAAGGGAAGGGACAAAATAGTATCAAAGCTTTCCTCCAGCTGGGTCACACCCACACTTGATAGAGCTCAGTGAGCCCTGCCAGGCCCAGGTTGGCCTAGACACCACCCTAGCACGTGAGGCTGCAGAAGGAGCCCCTTCTGGTCTTCGTAAATAACAAAATAGAAGTTTTCTCATCTCATAGGCAGGTGTGAGCTTTGCAATTTACGAAGTACTCTCACTCCATTACTTCTCTAGATCCTCAAAAATCCTGTAAGGGTAGCAGGTCATAGATTATCATTCTATTTTAAAGATAAGAACACAGGTCCAAGGGATGTCACCAGCCCAAGATTGTATGGCTAGATGTCGAATGAGGTGGAATGTCAGCCTGTATCCTGGGCTCCTCAAGAAAGAGACCAAAAGGACTTAAAGCAAACAGAAGGACTTCTCATATTTGGTGAAATAAATCTTCTAAACTCACACATCAGAGGGGCAGGGCTGGCTCAATGGGATCACTGAGCCCTTAGAGTTAGCCTTCACCTTGCATTTCTCCAGTCCTGGGATGTCTCAGCTCACTCACACTGACACTGAGTCTGGCTGCTTAAAAGGGTATGCAGGGCAAGCCATATGGAAATCAATGCAGCCAGAGCTTGTTTATTGCAAATAAATTTGATTTTTCACTTAACATAGCAGTCATTCTTCATAATGTGTGACTAGCCTCCCTGGAGAAGGCTCGCCCAGTAGAACAGGAATGGGATTGTGGTGTGGTGGGGCGGGGGGTGGTGAAGATGGAGGGTGGACAAGATAGGGATGGGGAAAGGAGATTAGAGGGAGGCAAAAGAAGCATGCACAAAGTGTGGTGTGCAGAGAGAGTGAGGAGCAGACTGAGGGGATTTAGGTTCCAATTTGGAGTTTTCCTTTACTTAGAAGGAACCAAAACAGGAGGGCAAACTGGACTATGGCACAGAGGGGCGGTGCTCGATATTTAACATCTGGTCAGGCCCACACTGTGACAAGTCGGAATAACTGCCTGACCACTGAACAGAGCCCAGAAGCCCCTGCTGACATTAATCAAGTAGAAACTGCAGCATAGGGAGGCTGAGGGGTGAGGGGTGCTATAGGGAAGGGGCTGGAGCGGGCAGAGCAGAGGCTGGGGACACTGAGTGTGAGGAGGCTTGGGCATCGGTTATTTACCAAGAGGCACAGAACCATTCCATGACTTTAACCTTCTTGCTGGTAAGCTTCCCAACCCCAGAACTGGAAGAGGAGAATCAAGGCCCTCCATTCAATTTTGCAGACATTCATTGGGCTCCTACTGAGTATCAGATTTTGTTTTAGGCACAGGGATTTAGGAACGAGCAAGATGTGGTCTCTGCCCCTGTTAAGTCATCTCCAGTGGAGGAGTCAGGCCTTTAACTCTGTGTGGAATGACTGGGCTCAAGGATGCTCAGGAAGCTTGGAGAAAGAAGCAGTGAATTCTGCCCAGGGTGTAAGATTAGGGGGACTTCGCGGAGGTGCCATCCGAGTTGGCCCTTCCTTAAAGGATATGGAGGATTTGGGCTGCTTGGGAAGGGCCAGAAGGAGCCGTCCTGGCAGGGAGAAGGCATGGACTGGAACACCACAATGAACCCAAAGGACAGCAGTGAGTTGTGGGGCAAAGGTACAGGCTTCTGGTGATCAGACCCATCCTCAGCACCCTAACCAGACTCACCTGTGTTTTCTTCCAGGCACCAACTTCACCCTACGTGAGCTGGGGCTAGGGGAGGTGACACCGCCTCATGGGACCATGTACCGCACAGACATCGGCCTCCCTCACTGCGGCTACTCCATGGGGGCCAGCTCAGATGCTGACATGGAGGCTGACACTGTGCTGTCCCCTGAGCACCCTGTGCGACTGTGGGGCCGGAGCACACGGTCAGGCCGCAGCTCTTGCCTGTCCAGCCGGGCCAACTCCAACCTCACACTCACTGACACGGAGCACGAGAACACTGAGACTGGTGAGTGGCCTGCTTGGCCTGTGCCGGGTACCTGGGTTGCGGGACCTGGGTTTTAATTACAGTATTGATTTTCTGTTCCATCGCTCGGGGCTCTGGTGAAGTCGCTGAAAAATTGCTTTGCTCTCGGTGGACAAAAGTCAGAGCCTCTTGCACAGTTACGTGAAATACCCACCAATTGGTGTCATGACAGAATGGGTCTCTGCTCTTTTTTTTTTCCAGATTAGGAAGGGGTTAAAGGGTGGGGCTATTGCTTACAGATATCTGTGTGTGAGGCAGCAGAGGGTCCAGGGAATGCTGGTGACCCACCTCCCACAGTTTGTCTGCTATCGCATGTCGATCAGAGGATGCCTTCTAAACAAAAACTGTCATGTTGGGTAACTTAAAACTTGACTTTTAAGTTACCATATCTCATCTGCATATTTGATTTGGGGAATGTTGGCTGCTCCAGACTCCTTATTCTACTTTCATCTCTGCAGCTCCTTCTTCCAAGGCCCAAAAGATGCTGTGAGAGAAAAAAAAAAAAAGATGATATTTAGTTCACACAACTCCTTTCCATGGTGGAGGAAAGGGAGCCTGGTTTCAGAATTACTTCTTAGTCTCAGACTCGAAGAGCTTTGAGTTAGATGCAGCCCTGCCATGAGAATCTCCCTTTCTGTGGTGTTTTGTATCCCACCAGTCCCTGGGCAGCTTTGCAGACCCAGGTCTGCACTGAGGAAGGTCCTACTGGAGTCTAGCAGTGAAGATTTAGGGAGGGTGGCAGAGATCAGGGATGGCCCCTCTGTCTTGCGGGGGCAGGGGCAGGGCAGGGGATTTGTTTCTCAGAAGTCCAATGAGGGGGTCCTCTGAAGCTTCCACACTAGATGTGGAAGGAGGATCTGGGGCAGACAGTCTGAATGAGAACTGGAAGAGCCAAGCCAAGTACCAGTGTCCCCTACTGGTTTCCAGTCCTAGCTTCAGAGGTGAAGTCTTAGGTGGATTATGCTCTGAAAAGGATGCTCCAGCTGGGTTACACAGGACACAATCGCGGATTAGGGATTGGACAGAAGACTAGGTAAGGTCAGGATCAGGTGGGAAATTTATCTTATTAAAGAGTCAGGTGCAGCAAAGTTCCAAATGTTCATTTTGCCTCAATTCACTCCTCCCAGAGAACTCAGAGTTTTCCTAGGGAGCATGTGCACCTGTCTGAGAGGTTGGTGGAGCAGCAGGTCCTGGATACTGGCTTGGCAGTATTACCCTTCCCTTATCCCCAACTAGCCCTCTGAGAGAGCCAGTGACCTCAGCACTTGAAGGATCTCCTCCTCTCTGCAGTGGAGAAACGTCCACAATCCCTCATCTACTTTCCCACTAAGGCCCAAGCTAAACTAGCATTTCTTCCTCTTCCTAAATCAGAGGCCTGTACAGAGAAAATGGTGTCTGGTTAGGAGACAGGAAGCTTCTTTTGTTATCACTGACCAGAGGTGTGGCACTGGACAAGTTCCATCCTTTCTCTGGAACGACCTCAGTTTCATCTATAAACTAAGTGGTTTAAATGAAATCAGCATTTACTGTATTCTGAGAATATTAATAGTTCTTAGATGGGAGGGTGGGGAGGGTAAGTACGCCAAGGTCAAATAATGTTGGAAACATTGGGTTAAAGGGATTAAAACCAGTTTCTTTACTGTAGGACTTTTTTTCAGTGCCTTTAAAATATGGTAATATTCATGCTAATGGATAAATTACCAAGGAGGGATAAATGCAACATTCCCCAAATTGATCTGAACATAGAAACCTTTATTCTCAGAGCTTCTGCTGGGTTCAGGATTCTAACACACACCTTTTGGGGAATAACTGAGCTGAAAGACCTGCAAGCCCTTCCAGATGTAGGATTCTGTGATTCTACGTGCTCACATTAAGATGAAAGTGCACAAAAGGAAAATTATCATCATAATAGTTCATAGCTCCTGCTGATTATCAGACCCCAAGCACAGTGCTAAGTGCTTTAGTTACATAATCTCATTTACTGCCCCTACAGTCCTTCGAGGTAGGTGTTGTCATCCCTCTTGCACAAAATCAAGAAACTACAGCACCGAGAATTTAAGCAACCTGCATAGGTCACACAGCTAGCAAGACAGAATTTGAACTCATACCTATATGACTCGAAAATCCTTACTCTTGCAGCTTTAGTTGTAGTGAATTTCCTCTGCCACAAAACTCTTGGGTTGTTTGTTCTTTTGAAGGTTTCTTGTCAGGGTGATAAATGATCACTTTTCCATAAAGTCATGGCAGAGAGAGGTGCACGCCGCCCACATTATTGTGCATTCCCTGAGAGCTGAATTACAGCTGAATTAAGCCTCTGTTGGGTGATAATGACATAGTTAACGAGGCTGAAGAGCTTCAGCCTTTGATAACAGGGATGGGGAGATGGCTGCCTGCTTCTCCTGGCCGTGCCACCCTCTCCTCCTGACAATTCATTTCTGCATTGGCCACTGTACTTTAAGCCTTGCTGTACTTGGGGAAGATGGGACAGGCAGAGGTGGTGGGCAGGTAAATATAACATGGAGCCCCTGGCCTCTGCATCCCTTCCAGGCCTGGACTCCCCAAACCCAGACACCCACGGGTACCCATGTACTTATCCACTTTATCCCCATTGGGAAGTTACACTTACCGTTTTGTTATATTCAGGTCTAAATAATGACAATGACTCATACCAACAGTAAATGAGCCATAAGGAATGGCTCCCTTTTACCCATTGATGAGATTGACATTCTCTTGTTCACACGGCTCTCTCCTCAACAGCTGATGGCAGGAGCTCAGAGAGGTGAAGGGCACATGGGCCTCATCTAGTTGAGCTTGTGCCAGGTTCTACAGAAGCCTTCATTCTTTTCTGGCTCTCCCTCTCTCCTCCCTGTCCCCCTACTCTTCAGTATTCCACCCCTGCCCACCTCACTTTCTTTCACATTCATTCCCCTGGCCCAGTTCCTGTTTTCCTGTGACGAGAATCCAGATCTTACTATTAGAACAGGGTTTAGTTCCACAGGATATGTAAACCAAGCCATCACGGCGTGGCCGCTTTTCAGGAATAGGGGGAAGCTACACTGAGGGCTTACTGGGTGTCAACCCACTGTACGTATGCAATTGCTTCGAACCCTCATAGCAACTCCAGGCATTGTCGTTTCCCAGGTGGGAGAACTGAGGCTCCAAAAAAGTCAACTGTCCTGCCAGAGCTTGCACAGCCAGTGAGCCAGCAGGTCAGCAGAGCCTGGTTTTGAACTCAGATCTCTTTGATCCTATAGTCCGAGCCCTTTGTTTACCTCCATTTGAGTCAGCTAGTGTTGGACTTTCAACTGAGGCCACCAAAAAATGTATGGCAGAGTTCTCAGAGATCCTTACCAGATGTGAAATGCAAATGTAATCCCCAGCAACTTCCAGCCCCAGGAACCTGACTCTGTCTCTACCCACGCCTGGCCTTGCATTAGTCAATAGTAATTGTCAACAGTATTGATAGCGGTAGAGGCTTTTACTGAGGTCACAGTGATGCTGCATGCAGCTGCCATCAATAATAACTTTTATGGGGTCCATTAAAGCCAATTTCTGCCCCTGAAGGTTAATGTCAGCAGCTTTTATGTCACTGCTTAATATACAAAATAAATACAGAATTGACTGGATAATGTAAACACAAATCTTCCTTCTCAGGGCCACCAGGAAGAGCCAGCCCTCAGGCCTCTCCTGCTGAGTGATGCCAACAGGCTGGGGGGCAGTGAGTAGGAGCTGCCATCTTGTCAGGCACACAGTTGGCATTCAAAAATGTTTTCTAGAAAACAGAGGTTGCGATGTGAGCTCAATTTCCACCTATTAGGTCAGGTTGACATAGTGTCTCTTTTGTAGATTCAGTCTGTAATTTGTTCTATCAATACACCAAGCTCCTTCAGTGTGCCAGACATTATTCTAGAATTGAGGATCTAGATAAATAGCTGGGGAATTGGAGATATGACAATGGAGGTATGTACAGCAGGTAGTGTCACAGAGTAGGAAGAAATAGTAGCTCCTGGCCTTAAATCCTGACCATGTGACATCTCAGCCCTGAAACCTTGGGCAAGTCACCTCACCTACCAGAACCAGTTTCCTCATTTCTAAAATAACATGCTAATAGTTACCAAGGGCTGGGAGAGGAAGGAATGGAAAGTTAGTGTTTAATGGGTGCAGAGTTCCAGTTTGGGATGATGAAAAGGTTCTGGAGGTGGGATAGTAGTGATGGTGGCTTAACAGTGTGAATGTACTTAATGCCACCAAATTATGTACTTAAACGTGGTTAAAAGGGTCATGTATGTTTTACCACAATAACAACAACAATGAAAACAGCATGTCATCTTCCCTCCTTGAAGGGTTGCTCTGAGCCCATACTACAACCTTTGTAAAATATCTGGTCTGTGTTGGTCCTTAACTCATACTGGCTATTAATATTAATTTTTTAAAGAGATGTGAGATAATAGTAAAAGGAGCCATTTGTTGCCTTGAGGGTGCAAAGGCTCGTTCCCACATTCCACTCACGGTATGCACCTGGGCTTGAAGGCCAAGCAGGATTTTACAGAGCATAAGAGATCTGAGAGAGGCGTTCCCAGTAGTGGCAATTGCTCAAGCCAGTGCTTAGAGACATTAAGAGGTATGGTGGGTCTAGGGAATAGTGAGCATTTTCTTCTTTCTTTAATCCCAGAGGCAAATTGAGAAATTCACTTAGAAAAAGAAACAAAACAGAATCACAGTTACCCCAAAATTATCAAGCAGCCTGAGTGTCAAAAGGGAAATTATTGGTTAACCTAATTAGGCAGCCAAATTGCTTATTCAGAATCAGAAGATTAGGTGAGCATCTCCAAAGCACAGAGAGAAAGAAGCTCATTACCAAGTTAACTCAATTTATCCTCTGCCCTCCCTGGCTCCATGCTCATGAGACTTGGTTTTAAAAATCTATAAGAATATCTATCATTAATTCCCTAAGTTTCCAGAGTACTACAGCTGCCCAGCCATTGTATGTGAGACTCCATCTTCTAGGATAGGAAGCAGGCTCCCTCAGCTGGGGTAGGGATTGGAACCCCACATTTATCTACTCTTCTGCCTTGTGAGCTGGCCCACACTCCCAAGAATGCAGAGGTGCTTGACATTTTCAGGGAATTAGTGTCTCCAATTGGACAGTGTTATAAGGCCCTGAGTTCCAAAATGAATTGCAAAGGGCCTGGTAGAGTCAGAGCACCTGTGATGTGGGAGCTAGAAGGGACCTTAGAGACAGTAAGCCCGTTGACTCTTAACCTTTCCCATTTCCTAGCCAAGGAAACTGAGATTCAGAAAGAATAGGTGACTTGCTAAAGGTTGCACAGCTAGTAAATGGCAGATAGGATTTGAGTCAAGATATGTCCCACTCCAGAGCCCATTATCTTGATCGACTGCTGAACTTCACAGTCTGTTCTGTTTTACAGAAACTTGTTTGTATTAGCTCAGTGCATACAGTCTATACAATCTGCGAGATGGTTCTAGATGTTTCCCTAACAAACTTTGTCAGCCTCAGAAACTTCCAGGAAAGAAATTGAATTCATGGCCTATGAGAGCCGACGAGTAGCTAGAGATCATACCCAGCCACTCTCAAATTGTGACATGCCAGAGAAAAGACATGTAAAGTAGGGATGTAGAGATTCAAAAGAAAAATGCCAGCCAGAAGTTATCTGAGAAGGTTTTATGGAAGAAGTGCAGGCAGGGCTGGGAAGGACTATAACAGGTAAAGAGCGGGGAGAAAGGGAATTCTGGGTGGACACAGGCATGGAGGTAGACAAACACAAGTTGTTCTCATGGGTCTAGGACATAGGTATGTGACTTGGACTCTGGGGGCAGAGTGTGCTGGGAGGGAAGGTTGGAGAGTTAGATGGGTCATCTGTCATTTAACAACTATTTTTTGAGTGCCTACCATGTACCATGTAGTGTTTTAGGTATTGTTTAATTCCAGCAAGATCAACACAGACAAAACTGCCCACCCATCAGTGGGGAGACTGGTGATAAAAAGTTTAACAACTGAATTATATAAGATGTTGCAAGATGATTAGGTGTTATGGAAAAGGGGTAAAAAAGGGGTTGCAGTTCTAAATATGGTGGCCGGATAAGATGACATTTGAGGTAGTCAAGGAAGCAAGTGGTGAGAATGGCTGGAGGAAAAGATCCTGGCAGAAAGAAGGACAGCTTCAAAAGCCTTGAGGCAGGAGTATGTCTGGCTTGTTCAAAAAGCAGCAAGGAGGCCAGTGTGGCTGTAGTAGGGGAGGAGGTCAAAGAGATATGGGGTAGAGGTGCATGCCAAGTCATTGCACAGGAAGCCATGGTAGGGCTATGGGCTGAGGAGTGAAAGGTCTGACTAATACTTGGACATTCTGTAAGCTGTGTCTGACTAATGACTTGTCAAAGTAGGGAGGCACTACATTTCCTGAGATGGAGGGGGCTCAGGCCAGGTGGAGGCATGGAGCACTGAGGATGGGATCTGTACTGGAGACGGAAATGAGCTGCCTCTTCCCTGCTCCACTGCAGAGCCTCATTAGTAGTGAGGAAGACCTCAGTACTCAGGTTCTGTGACTAAAATGGGCTCTCAGGTACTATTAGGAGAGGGGGCACAGCAGATCCTTTTTCTTGCCTCACAGCTCCTTCAGCCCAGTTGCAGAGTCTTTAGCAATGGCCTGTCCCATGCCACATCCCACGCTTTCTCTCATAGTTGATGGCCTTGATCAAGAACCCTCCACCCCCTTGCTCATTCTTCATACCATGCTCCATCGTGCTGTTGATCATCTCAGTTTCTGTCCTTGCTGCCTGACTCCCACTCCAGCCTTGTATTACCTCCCACACGAGACTCTTGTCACCATCTTTTCTTGTTATCATCTTGGCTTCCTTTTGGCCATAATTCCAGCCCTTCCTTTTACCCAGCTACCTCAAACTGCCGTGGTGATGTTTGACCTGGAGCCTCCTCTTCATAGCCCTACCTCTCCTCAAATTGCTGGTCGTCTGGGAGTGGGTATCAAACAGCCACTAGATTGTTCTTGTGAGTTCCTCTTAGGAGTACTTTAAGCAGTCCTGGCCTTGCTTAAATGCATCCCAAATCTACTCCCCACTAGCATGCTCTGTTGCTTTCCCTGGTGAGCAATGTGTACAAATACAAGAGCATCCTGTTTCTGAACTGCAAGGAGGAAAAGAGAGGCAGGAAGATTCAAAGCTACACTAAATTGGGATAGACCGCATTCCTGAAACTAGGTTAGGACCCACTGTGTGTGCACAGAGGTGCAGCAAATTCGACTTTTGCTTTTAATTTGAACCAACGTGACTTTCAGTCGATGGAAGCAACGATGTATACCACATCAAACTTCCTACCAGAAGGTGTTTGCAAGGCATTTTTTCCCATCAGTAAGCTTGGCTTTGTCCAGGGAAAGTGGCTTTTGGGCCTGTTTCAACTTTATCTAACTCAGGATGACTTAGGGGAAGAGAGGGAACAACTAATGGTGGGAAATGAGCTTCCTTCCCACAAGAGCCTAATTCCAGAGCTGGGTGTCTGGAGTCCAGGGATGAATCTGGTTTCAATTTTAGGCTGTTCTCAGTCCCAGTGTGACCTGGAGCAAGCCACTGCTCTGCTCTGAGCATTAGGTTTCCCGTCAGCCAAATCAGGTCACTGGAATATCAACAAGATAACTCAGAAGGAGTTAGGACTTTGGAGTCAAACTCAGAATTCCAGCTCAGCCCCTCAGTGATTGGGTGTTTTGTGCAAATTATTGAATCTTGCTGAGACTTGCTTTCTTCATCTGCAACATTGGAATGAATACACACCCACATCTAATGTTGTCATGAGCATGAAAGGCAATTGTGCACATGAAAGATGCAGGATTATATTTTCCAAACTGTGGATAGTAAGCGATCCTGATATCAATGCCGTGTCTCAGCCCCATCATTTAAAACAATAACAATAATACCTAAAATAGAGATGAGCAGAATAGAGTGCATAGCACATAGTAAAGTACTATTTTATGAATTTTTATTTTAGGTATACTTTACGCACAACACCTATACTGGGTCACCACATACAATTTATTTCTTACTGTGGGTTTAAAAGATAGTACCTGGTTCGTAGCAGGACCTTGTGAATGTTAATTTCTTTCCTGCAAGGACCCCACAGCTTGAAGAATCCATGAATTATAGACGTCATAGTCTTGTCCAAAAACTATTGATTAGTATTTCTAGGGCCCCTTTACTGAGAATGAGTGTATATCTGGGCAGGGCCTCAAGGTTCAATTAAAAGAAACTGGGCTCTGTGATAAGATGGACTTGCCCAAGGTCACAACGTTTATATAATGACAGAGCTGAAATTCTTGGTTTGTAAACCTAGCCATGTCTCCTTCTCCCCTTTCCTAGTTCCTCCTCTGTATGAGGCCATTTGTGTGACTCATAAGCCCTAGAGGAACTATGAGCTGTGAGGACAGTAGGAGAAGCACCCCCAAACAGGAGGAGCTGATTTAGGAGGATAGAGGTGGCTGCCAGAGTCATAATCTGGGTTCGTGTAAACAGCTGAATCTCTCCACACAGTGTGAAGGCAAATATACCTGAGTACCATATGCAACTAGCATGTTCCCCAACCCATGGATCCTTACCACAAATTTAATTTCACATTCATCAACCCAGGCAGATTGACTACAATATAGAAATGACTCTTTCCTTTGCCTTGGGCTGGAGAAAAGCATGCATCGCAAGGTGTGAGGAAGGGCTCCCTGGAGTTCATGTGGATTTGGTACCTGAAGCATAGTGCAGGGAGGGTGACAGTGATTACCCACCCTTAGGATGCCTAGAACCAGGCTCTGTGCAAATCCCACAAAATACCTCTTTAGGGAAGAGATCTCAGCGAAGACTAGGTCCTTCCCTAAACTCTTACCAAAGTGACAGCCCTGACTTCCTCTGATGGTGGGGACCAGCAAAGGCGAAGAAAAGAAACATCAAACTATCAGTCAGAAGCCTCAGATCTGACTCCCAGCTGTGTGGAGTGTTTAGCAAATAGCCAGAGTTTTGTTATAGCTGAGCCTATGCGGATAAAGAGGGAATGAGACCAGGAAGGAAAGCTGGGCTCTGTCATGGCAGAGAATGGTTCTGAACTGCTGTTTCAAGAGTTCAGACTTTCTCCAGAAGGTCATAAGGAACTACAGAAAAGATTTAAGCAGGGAGAAATCAAAGATGGCAAATACCTTCCCTGATTTAGGTTAGGACATCAGTCTGTAAGACGGAATTTGTTTTTCCCATTTTATGGATGATGAAAGTATAGCCTCCCCGCCCCCACCTCCCCACCATGGATGGAATTGTGTCCCTCCCTAAATTTATATGTTGAAACTCTAACCCCGAATGTGATGGATAGTATTTGGAAATGGGACCTTTGGAAGGTAATTAGATTTAGATGAGGTCATGAGAGTGAGGCCCTCGTGATGGGATTATTGCCTCACATTAAGGAAAACCCATGTGAGCGTACAGCAAGAAGAAGCCAGGAAAGGAGTTCTCACCAGAACTTGACCATGTGGGCACCCTCAAGAAGTGTAAGGAAATGTATTTCTGCTGTTTAAGTCACCCAGTCTGCAATATTTCGTTATAGCAGTCCAAGCTGACCAAGACAGGCCCCAAAAGCTTGCCAGCCAGGAAGTCACAAAGCTATCGTTATCTGAGGCTCTTACCCCTGGCCATATTGCCTCATGAAGATATGAGTGCAAAACTGTTTAAGAATGCCAGTGCTTTTGTGGGTTAAAAGGTGCCAATATGCCAGACTGTCTCTTTCAAAAAATAACTTAGTAACTCACACTTATAAGCACAGACTCTGGAGCCAGTCTGCCTGGGTTTGAACCTCAGCTCTTCTACTTATTAGCTGTGTTACCTTGTGTTACACAGGCAATTCTTAATCTGTCTATGCCTCAGTTTCCTTACCTAAGATGGAGCTAATTCTACTCTCTACCTCATAGTGTGGTTATAAGAGTTAAACGAGTTCAGAGAGTTAGTGCCTGGCACATAGGAAGTACTACATAAGCTATTATTATTAATTATATAGTGCTTTTTGATTTACAAAGTGTTTTCACAATTTTGTTTAACAATTGCAATGACCTTTGAGGTAGATATCAGTCTCATCATTGTTTGGAAGTGCTCTGAGGTCACACAGCTGGAAAATGGTAGAGATAGGATTCAATCCCATGTCCTCTGAGCCCACACCACGCACAGCTGCCCACACAACTCCATCTGGCAGCTGGTCAGCCTGGCTCTTTCTGCCAAAGATGACTCCCCAGCTACCAGGGCCAAGTGTGAAAAGACCTCCACAGGCCTAATATTCCTCAGGCCAGTTTTTCCCAGTCTGCTCTATGAGAAAAATCTCAGCCCAAGCTATCTGTTCAGGAAGAAACTTGTCATCAAATAAAGAGCCAAACTCTTTATGTTCCAAACACTTAAGAGGACTTTTCTCTCCACTACTGCTCAGCAGCCTGACTCCTAAATGAGTTTGTTGCACTCGGCCTTGTAGGACCTTAACTGCAAAACAAATTGCTTTCCTGAATGTGCCTCCAAGAAGGAAATAATCAGATGGAGCAAACCAAGTTCAAGGTGTGGTATAAACAAAGGGAAATTGTTTGCCAATCCGACTGCTTATAAGGACAGAAGAGGGAGGAGAGAGGGGCCATCGTGGGCGTGAAGTGGGCTGTGAAAATGCAGAGGAAGGCTCTTCAAATAGGAACCAAATGGGTTAAGTCAGAAGTTAGACAGCAACACACTGAAAATGAGGAACCTCGGGCATCTCTCCCGCTCTGTAGACTCACTCAGCAGCGAAAAGGGAGAAGCTGCTTAAGCCCAAAGGATTTACCCTTCTTTCTACCTGCATCCAAAGCTTTCAATAATTTATTACCTCAGCATTAGAGTTAGTAGTGCATTTTATTTGGAGAAAATATTTTTGTCATTTTTTTTTCCACACCTAGATTTAAAAACTCTTCAAGAGTTACTCTAAGCTATTATTATCCACATTCAGGGAGTGTGTAATAGCTCACGATGTTCTTTAATACCCCCCCCCAAATTTCATAAATTATCACATCATCTCCTCAGTTCAGAGCACCTGAGCCCACACCCTGACTTTGAACCCTGACAGTGTATCTTCAAACTCAAAGTCTTTGTCAGGGACTGTTTAAGGCTCATTGAGTCACTAGTAGGACCCGCAGGGAACAGCATATAGTGGAATTCATAGCTAAGACTTATTACAGCAAAAAGATGTAAAGCAAACCAGCAAAGGGGAAAGGAGCAGAGGGCGGAGTCTAAAGGAAACCCTGCACAAGCTTCCAAGAGTCCTCTCCTAACAGAGTCACACAGGACGCGCCTAATTCCTCCAACAGAGCTGCGATGTCACAGGCAAAGTGCTTCCTACTGAGGAGGTTCAAAAGAGCCCCCGTGCCCAAAGGTGTGTTACTGTGGTGGCCTGTCAGAGAGCTAGCTACTCTCCCTAACATGGGCTAAAATTCCAGACTCTCAGAAGGAAAGCAGGTATTTAGCATAAACCTTATTATTCATATGTACAGTCTAGGCACAGTAAGCCACACTTCCTGTTAGGGAAGATTTTATGTCAGGTAAGGAACCATTTCCCAGCCAAGTTCCCAGATGCCAGCCGGGAGCCAACCTTGCAAACAGGCCTGTCTGAGGTGGCAGTCTCAGGCCTGCTATGTTGACCCTTTTCTGCACAAGCCCCTTGTACTCCCCCTCCTGTTTAGTGAGTAACCCCAGCTCTGTAGTCCTTTCTCCATAACTCATCTTCCATGTGGTAATTTTTATAAAGTGATTATAAACTTTATAAGAAATTACTTCCTAAAGTAAGCTCACTAAAACTGCTGGTAATGAATGGGAAAAGAAAATGAAATGCTGGCTCTTACTCAGGATAAAGAAAAACACGTTTGAATTATCTCACAGTGGGCAATGCCATTGGTCTATAGTGATATTAATGAATCGAGGGTTGGGGAGGGAGATTGTGAAGCTAAATGAATGAGCAGGTACTGTGTCCATGCATGTATATTTTCAGCTACATATGCCAGGCGGGTGGTAGTCCTGCATGAATTCTGAGGTGAGGTAGGCATGGTCTCTTGCCCCAAGGGCTCACGGTATAAAGCAGACAGACATATACCTAGACAAAGTATTATGTGAGTGCTGTGAATGACCCCAGGTGGACAACAGTCAGAGAACCAGCAGAAGTCTGGCCTTCCTTAGGCAATCCCTCGCAGTTCTGAGCACCCATGCAGGGAGAGCTGGGGCAGGACCCAGGGAGAAGTATGTCCACCTCAGTGGTCTCTCACCTCTACCAGTCCTGGAACACAGTTTGCGGGAGTCCCAAAGGCAGAAGAAGAGGTGCGAGTTCAGCATGCCTATTTGATACAGAACATAGGCTAGGGAGAAAGCTTTACGTGGTTGACGGGTATGGGAAAGTCTCAGGTGCTCTGTGTCCTAAATAAGCCTCTCTGCTAGGGCAGAATAACATCAATACCTCTTTAATGGCTTCCAGGCAAAGACTAGCAGGAACTTACCTGTAGTTGAACAAAGATGAGTTTATTGACTCTTTATAGTGAGGTTCAAGAATGCACATACCATGGGCATCATTGTGTGTCTCAGTAAAGGGTCTTAGGATAGTCAGGATTTGTTCTTGTGTTAGGTAATTTAGGATGGGTTCAAGGAAGTGGATCTTTACTCTAGGTTGATCACTGTCAGGAAGCAGTGGTTACTCTGTATCTAGGTATCTTAATAAATTTTACATAGAAAGCAGAAATAATGAAGTAAAGTTAAATTCATAATTGAAAAAGAAACAGTGATCACTCATATTGGCCACGATAGAGAGATATTTAGTACTTTTGTGGATTGGATGTGTTCTTGTTTTTTCTGAGTTCAGACATGATTGCAGGGTTGCCTTGCCTTTGTCTTGATTCGTTACAGTCACAGAGTTGCCTGGCTGTCTCATGTTGGTGTGTGAAATTGCTTATATTCAGCAGGAGAAAGCCACCACCTAGCTGTGAGTGCCAGGCCAGTTCCTGGCTGTCAGGAGCTGCTTTGCTTTTTTTCTTCTCAAACCAAAAGACAACAGAACAGACCCACTATGCCAGGATGACAGAGGATTTCAAGGGCCTCAATGACCTGTGCCCATGATAAATCTTAATGTCATGGGAAAATAACAATGAAAATGACTTATTTAATAATAATTGCTATTACATTAATTACTTAAATACTATGAAAGAATTACTTATTTAATAATCTATACTCAAATAAGAAAAGTTATTTGTTGAATATTTATTATAGGTCAGGTACTATATGAGCCTCATTTCATCTTCTTAATAGTTCCACAAGATTAGTTTTTTTCATTCATTTGTTTTGGGTTTTTTGTTTGTTTGTTTTGTTTTGGCAGATAAGGAAATAGAGACTCAGATAGGTTAAGTGATTTCCTAGGGCCACATATCTAATAAGTGGTAGAGGTCAAATTCAGACGTGGTCTGTCTGACTCCAAAACCCGTGCTTTTCCCACTGCCAGGGCATTATAGGTACACATGGTCACTGAAAGAGATGGCTTGCCAACCTGTGGTTGAAACTGGTCTTAATCCAAGGAACATGATAGCTCTGAGACAAATCCAAAGTGTGTTCACAGACAGTTTCTGTGGTCCCCAGAGTTTTGGAGACCACAAAAATGTCATGGGCCCCAGAAGCCCGGGTCCTGCTGGAGTGGTGGCTCCTGTGAACTATTTCCCAGCTCCAGCAATGTGACCCATCCTGGCATCCCCAGAGAGGGAGGGTGAGCTGGATCAATTTTTTTCCCCTGTATAGTTGACTAATTAATATGAAAAAGAGCTGCCCATTATTGATTAACTTTGTATTCCACCACAATGATGTCTTAATGAAACTCAATATCTATAACTCAAAAGCCAGGGTAAATCTTTTAAGTAGCAGAGATGGTTACTCTTGCCATCTCCTTCTGAGATTCAGCATGTTTAAAGCGTTGGGTTGGGAGAAAGATTTGAAGACCTGTTTAAGTTGGTCCTTTGGCTGGAGGCATTATTTTTCTTTTCATGGCCCATTTTGTATTTACCTAGAAATGTTTTCACAGATCTATGTAGCTCTAGGCAAGACTATGGTTTATTTGTCTATCTCAATATAATCAAGACCTGGCACATGAAATTCTGTAAGTATGTACTGCTTCAAATGAGTGTTGACTACATCCTGAATGAACATGCCATGTTTAGAGCACTAGACTGAGGCCCAAAAAGAGAAAGCAGGAGAATGGAACTAATACTAATTGGATGCTGTATTGGTTTCCAAGGCTGCTGTAATGAAGTACCATAAACTGAGTGCCTTAAAAAAAACACAATGTGTTGCTTTGCAGTTCTAGGAGCCCAAAATAAAGGTATTGATGGGGCCATGTTCCCTCTGAAACCTCTAAGGGACTCCTTCCTGCCTCTTCCTAGCTTCTGATGGGTTTCTGGCAATCATTGGCATTCATTGGCTTCTAGCTGCATCACTCTGTCTTCTTCGTCACATGGCATTGTCCCTGTATGTCTCTGTCTTCACATGTCTATCTTATAAGGAAACTAGTCATATTGAATTAGAGGAACATCGTACTCCAGTTTGACCTAATTGTAACTAATGACATCTTTAATGACCCTTATTTCCAATTAAGGTCACATTCTAAGATGCTCTGGGCTAGGACTTTATCTTAATCTCTTCAGGCTGCTGTAACAAAAATACTATAGACTGGGTTTCTTAAACAACAAATATTTATTTCTCACAGTTCTAGAAGCTGGAAGTTTAAGATCAAGGTGCGGTAGATTTGGTGTCTGGTGAGGGCCTGATCACTGTTTCTTCTCACTTTGTCCTCACATGGTAGAAGGGGTGAAGGAACTTTCCATGATCTCGTCCATAAGGGCACTAATCTCATTCACAAAGGCTCCACTCTCAGGGCCTAATCACCTCCCAGTGGCCCCACCTCCTAACACCATTACAATGTCAACATCTGAATTTGGGGGAAATACAAATGTTCATTGTATAGCAGACTTCACATGTATTTTTTAGGGGAAAGACATTTAGTTTAGAACAGATGCCTGTTCAGTTCCAGGCACCATCCCAGGCATTTTGGCCTCACCACCACTCAGGAGCCTGGCTCTGAAGTGAATTTGTACATCTTAGTTCCCTAGTAATGACACAGCAGTAGTGACTCTCCACGCTGGACAACAGAGCCCCTGAGACGTGACGACAGCTCCCCTGTTCTCTCCCTGGCACATACTACCTCACAACTGACACACTAGGTCAGGGCATCAAATCTTAGGCCTCTTCTAAGTGAGTGAGTCCCTTACCGGAAATGTGGATGCCACAAAGATGATTCCTGTCTGAGACCATGTGGGTGACACTGGGGCCTTGCCTATAACAGCTGGAAATGTGAGTGTGTGAGAATATGTGTGTGGCTATGTGCAAGTACGTGGCTAAGTGTGCTGATCTGAGTGTGTGGGGTTTTGGGAATGCATGTGCATGTGTGATTCAAATGTAAAACATACTCAATAGTATATAAGTATGACTGTAAGACAATGTCAGTGTCATTTTGTTAGAGGAGAAATAAGTGTGTGACAGGGTATGGGGAACACATGAATAAGAGTGTATGGATTGGACTTTATATGAGGATGTGTTTGTGCGTGTCTGTGCATGAGTGAGAGTGGGTGGCCATTTCTGCCAAATACCTATTGTATTTTAGACTCAGGCAGCAGGTAAAGGTAAAGTCTTTCCTTATGTTAAGATGGGGAAGAAAGACTTTGGGGGCCTTTTTTTTTTTTTTTTTTTTTTACTTTAAAAAAAAAAAAAAAAGCATCCAGTTAGTGGTTGTTAATTAGGAACAGGTCCCAGGGAAGCTGCTTCTGTGGCAGCACCAATAAATCACTCATTAACTGTCCATGGCTGCCTGCCTTCAAGTCAGGCTTCTCTGCAGCTGGAGCTCCAGCAGCAGCCAGGCCAGCCTACCCACTGTAGATTTATCTGTAGATACCTCCCAGTTCTCCTCCTTCTAAGAGCATCCCCAGGATGCAGTAGGCAAAAGAGACAGCTGAGCCGCCATTCACTGATTCATGGGCTAAAATCCAAGCTTCTTTGCCTCAAGACCACACTCCCATTGCACCCCTTCTGACCTCGTCGGTCTCATCTCTCACTGCTCTGCCTTGATTCTGGTTTCAAACTCCAGTGTCCCTGATCGTAGCCTCTTTCACAGCCTTGCACCTGCCTGATAGACCTGTTACTAAGCATCTACTCGTGGTCCCACACGAAGTTTAGTGTGCAGCGGGTATGCAGAAAACAAATTCCACTTAACCAGCCCCTGTCGACTTAAAGCAATATCCACCAACAATGTTTTAAAGTATTGACTTTAGATAAAATCATCATAGATTTTCCCATAGGAGGTAGGAAAGGAAATGACTGCTTAATTAATGTTTTTTTTTTTTTTGGAGGGAAGTGATAAAAATGTTATAGATAGATATTAGCAGTTGTTGGCAACATTGAAAATTTACAAAATGCCACTGAATTATACACTTTAAAAGGGTTACATGGTAAATTTCATGTGTATTTTTCTATAATAAAAAAATACTTAGAAATATAAAAACCAACTTAGAGTACCTTATTCCTCCATTTCTTCAGCACACAATTACGGAGTGCATCTCTAGGATCAGGCTTCAGGGATTCAGAAGTGTCTGCATTAGGGGATGCAGGCAGACACCACAGATAGATGTTTCCTGTTTTAACATAGCGATCTGTGTAATCCTCAAAACACTGGTAGGTTCTATTTTTGCCCTATTTTATACATGGGCAAACTAAAGATCACAAAGAGACTTGTCCAAACTCACAGAGCTCGTAAGTGGAAGACTAGGATGTGCATCTGAGTCTATCTCCAGCAAGCCCATTTTATTCCAGTACCTTGTGCTTCCTCCAAGTTTCAGGCCTGGCACTCACCAGCTGATTTAAGAATAATACAGATAGAAACGGAAGAACCATTTGAATGTCAAACAAGACATTGCTAACAACAATTCCTTTACCACCTCCTTTGATTCAGGGCCCTATCATCTCTCCTCAGGCTCCAGACAGCCAGGGCCCCCACCCAACTCCATTCTCAGCATTACCAGCATGCTGATCTTTCTAATCTGATTAGCTAGATGCTCCCTGCTAGTTGTTTGTATTAGTGCCCTGATCCTGCTAAGCAATAATTTCAGGAACCTGTGACTTTGGAATGACATTCTTTGTGTTTATTTTTGAAAGTATATAAAATGAATCCAAACCTCACAGTCTCTGCTTTTGTGCATAACTCAAATGTGTTAAAAGACTTAAGGATAATTACTGAATATTTTCCCCACATGTAAAAAGATACTTGGTCTAATGAAGCCATTCTTTAAACTGGTGGGGAGAAGTATTAGAATTAGAGGCCTTTGGTTCAGCAGACTCAGGAATCCCCACTTTGGGGCCAAGTCCGTATGTAATCTTGGAAGCATGAAGTTCAAAAACAGTGGATTATGGGTTGGTGGAAACCTGTTGTTTGTTTTTGTTTTTGTTTTTTGAAAAAAGTGCCTTCCTCCAGACACTGAGGCATAAGCCACAATCTGCATGTAGTTTTGGTTGGTATCAGTACAGAGATACTTCAGAAAGAAATCAAAATGTTAAATCCTGCCTCTGGAGCCAAATGGAGATATGAAGAGCACTCCACTAGTATGGGGGTTAGAGGGATATGGGGGTGCTTATTATAGGCTATTTTCTTTGGGCTCCAGATCTCATGTTATTCTTCCTAAGGTTCTTTATTCATACATTCATTCTTGCACTCATTCACTTATACATTCATTCCTCAATGTTTATGGAGAATCTGATAATTCTAGGTCCAGTTTTAGTGATTATAGACAGAAATAAGATTTCCGTAGTAATCACTATAGGTTAATTTATGTTCCAGTAACAAACAACCCTAACATCTCAGTGGCCTAACAGAGTTTATTGTTAGGCCACTGAGATGTTAGGGTTGTTTGTTACTGGAACATAAATTAACATGCTTCGGGTATTTGTGCATAGGGGGTTCTCCACAGTCGCTTGATGACCCAGGCTGATAGAAGCTCCATCATCCTGTAGGTGCACTATTTGGAGTAAATGATTCTCACAGCCCATAGACCTGACTTAGTCATATGACCCTACCTAACTGCAAGGGAGCAGAGAAGTGTGCTCCTCCCATGTACCCAGAAACAACAGAGAAACCAAACTGATAAGCACCAAAAGCCTCTACACAAGTTAGCATAAAAAGGGTTGGGGTATGAACACAATTAAATACCTGCCCTTGAGATGTTTCCACCCAATAGAAGAAACAAGTAAACAGATCTAACAGCTGGGAGAAGTCAAGAGTATATTGGGACAAGGTAGGGGTTATGATGTGAGATCTGAGAGAAGATGCCATTCACTGGATTCTTTTGGGGTAGAGATGGGGGGCGTTGGCATTCCAGCCAGAAAATGCCATGGCATGCTCATATGTGCGTGTACAGTTTGACTGCTGAAGAGTATGGGAACAGTGGCTTATGTGGCAAGAGGTGAGTCTAGATAATTAGGGCTTTGGGCAGCATCTGTGGATGTTTAAACCTTATTCTGTAGGGAGGAAAAGCCATTAAAGGGCTTTAAGTAGAAAAGGACATGATCCACCCTCTGTGTGTTTTGGTAAGATTACCCTGGGTCCCACCTAAAGGAGGAGAGTGAGAGACAGATGTGGCACCCAAAATCAGAGTAGTGGTCATGGGGTCAGATTTGAGAGGTGCTTACATGAAAGAACTGATAAAATTTGCTGACTAAATACATGTGGGCCATGGCAAGGACATGCATACAGGTTGCTGACTCCATTTTTGATTGGGTAACTGTGTGCACAGTGAAGAAATGCTGGAGCACATTTGTGGACAAAAATAATAAGCCAAGTGTTAGAAATTGTTGAGTCTTAAGCGCCTGTGGAACTCCAAATCAAGATTTCATGAAATTCTTGGATATTGGCCTCAAGCTTAAGAGAGAGTCTAAATACTCTTAGAACTTAGTACTTGGGTACTCTTAGTAACACTCCAGAGCATCTTAAAAACCGTAGGTGTGGGGTAACCTTTGCCAAGAATAGCTCTTTCCTCAAGGTCTCAAATTGCACATCTATTGGTACCAGACTTGCTTTTTAAATTGTGTTTCAATCTGGGTGCTTTCAAAAATGGAATCATTTCCTGCAGATCGGCTTCCCAAAAACCAGCTGTCCTGGGCTAAGGGAAGGTCTGCTCTCTGGCCACCCACATTCCTGATTGTGGTCCCTACCAAAGTTGCTATCATTGTTCAGGCCCTGAGTCCCTGGAGGGCTGGCACTTGTTCACTTGGCCAGGTACCCAGGTGCTCAATAAATGTTCTCAAACAAATGAATAAATTAACTACAAACATTCAAAATTGTTGGGTCCCTTATGAGAATATAAATAGTACTTCCATTTTCCAAAAGCCTTTAATAAATTATAACTCACCAAATTAAAATAAACATTTGTTTTAACTTCCACCAGCCAAGTCTCTGGAGGATTTGACACCTTTTAATCTTCAAAGTGCTTTCAAAACAAAAACTGGCTTCCCCCAAAGGCCCCTCTTTGGAAGTTGTAGACGTAAACAGATATAAAAATGTATTAACATTCAGAAATAAAGATGCCTCAAGCCAGTTTTGAAGAGAACCTTCTCCAGTAAAGAAAAGCAAATTTTTTCTTTAGTTTTTTGAATGCCTTCAATGTGCCGAGTTGTGTTAAGAGCTTTCAATATCTGTTACTTTTTTCTCTCAATGGTCCTATGAGGTAAGTACTCCTATTTTTACTTTAGCGATAAGAAAACTGAGGCCAGAGAGATCAAGTGATTTGTGCAAGGACACAGATCTGGTAAGAGGGAGAACCAATAACCAATCTTAAGTTGTAACCAGAATCCTTGGCTTTTCCTTTGCATCATTGTTTCTCAACTTTCGCTTGTGTATTTCTTGCCTTAGGTACACACAAGGTATAAATTCTGGGGCTCCACCCTTGATGTAGTAATTGAAACTCTGCAGAGAGATGCTTGGAAATCTGCATTTTATGTAAACTTCCCAAGTGTTTCTTATGCACACTGAGATTTAATAACATACACTTTATATCCATAGTGGATTTCTAAAACTTACAGAGGTTTTTGTCTAAAGGGATGAGAGAAAAGAACAAAGGGGAATAACTAGGCCCTGAACACTGTGCTCTCCACTGACGTGGCCAATTTGGCCTTTTGTGAACTAAGCGCAGCAGCATCTTTCCTTGTCCTTGCCTCTCAATGACGGAAAGCTTCCCCTGTCCCCTTGCTTTTCATGGCAAGCTTGGGTTGATGTTTTCTCTTCACTCCATATGGACTTTACAATTATCTCACAAGAAAAGTAAATCACAGGGTGCCTGGAATAATAAGCACAGAGAACACCAGGCCTCTCAGCCAAGACTGGGACTGGCTCCAGCATGTGACTAAGGTTGCTGGGACAGGGCAGGAAGGAGGCAGGCGGCTAGTGGCTGGCAGCTCCTGGAGGCTGGACAAAGACAAGAGATGAAGAAGGAGGAGAGGGGCTACCGGTTGAGACTGAGCACCCTTTGTAGTGGTTTACAATTTTTATCTCACCAATTCCAGACAACTCTTTTCCAACATTATTTTTCCCATTTTACAGGAAAGACATTGAGGCTCAGAAAGTCGGAGTTGCTTTCCTGCTTCTCCAGGAAGCCTTAATTCCTTCTCATTTACTGTAATCTTTCCTTTCTCTGAGCATCTAGAGTGAGAAGAGCTTCTTACAAGCAGGCAACTGAAGGATAGTTGGGGTAAAATGGGAGCTGATCTTGAAAAACCTGGCTCTTCATCTGTGAAATGGATGGCGACTATACCTAAAAGTCAGGGTTGTTGTGAGTACTGAATCTAAGCTCTTATGTGGGAAACATTAGACACTGCCTGGCGCATAGTAAGCACATTATTCCCTTTTTACTTCCATTACTCACCTAAACCATTCATCATAGTATGACTGACACTTCTTTCAAAGGTAAAACACCACTGTTACACTAGGAAAAGAGATGTATTCAAGCTAGCTCAAGGAATGGAGTTTATAGACGGGTTATCCGTGAAATGACAGAGCAGCTGGCATAGAAATCAAGAGCAGGTGCCAAACCAACCTGGTTTGGACTGATCTGGAGCTGCCTGCAGGTTCCGGATTCAAGGCTGGAGGTAATAAGTCTTTATGTGACCGTCTTGCCCTCTAAGGGTGCTCTGTGTGTTTTGGCTTTTGGTTGCTTCTTAGTGGGACATTTCCTACTCCCAGTTTCAATTTTTGAGAGAAAGAATCTGATTGGCTAAGACCCTCTTTACCTGTCAAGCCATAAGTCAAAGATAACCGGGTGGAGTCAGGCAGAGTCATGTGACATACAGCTTGGCTGCCTAGGCTCCCCGTCAGTAGAAGTTGTGACACACTTCTGAAGAGACCATGGGTTGACAGGTACAAAAGATGTCTTTGCCTTAAATGCCCCTTTCTAGACTTTTCACTCCAGAAGAAGAACGATATTTTTCTTCTCCATCTTTCGGTCCTCTCACAGTGGGCCTCCTTCAGTCCTCAGGAAAGGCTTACAGGGTTAGGAGGGAGAACCAAGGGAATAAAGATGAATAGAGGTTCTGTTTGCCCTATCTGGTTATAGATTCTTTATAGAAATGGCTTAACCAACAGTATGGATGCCTGTGTTCATGCTGAGGGAACCCTGCCTACCTGCTAGTAAATAGATTTTTTTTTTCTTTTGTGAAGGAACTCTGCCAGGGACCTGACACACTCATTCCCTGTGACATCCATATCCAAATTTGTTCAGTTTACAAGTCAAAAGATGTTTTCTCTTCTTGCCTCCAGAGCCTAAAAATCAAGCTGGCTTCTTTTTGCTTCTCACAGCTTCCTGAACAAAAAAGATTCTGAACCTGAACCAGGCTGACAGTTCTGTCGATGTATGGGAAATGTAGGGCTGGGTTTTCTTCTCTGTTAGGCGGCATTCACTCTGCCATCATTGCAGCTCCAAAGTCCTTTCGGGGCCGTAAGGCAAGTGGGCATGACTCAGCACAGCACGAAGAACAGACATGGGGAATCTGAAGGACACTTTGCTCTTAATGGGGTTTGATAGTTGTTTCTATGCCTAGCTAAAAAATAGAGCAAAGAGAGCCTGACTTAAAAAGAAGGTACGACTTTTTAAGCTAGACTCAAGAAGGGTAGGGGTACCCATTTCCTCTAGAACTGCTCTCTCAGAGAGAGATGTCTGCAATGATGGAAATATTCTGTATCTGCACTGGCCTATACAGTAACCATTAGCTACGTGTGGTTGTTCAGCACTTGCAATGTAGTTAGTACATCTGAGGAAATGAAGTTTTAATTTTATTTAATTGATTTAATTTTAAATCTAAATTTAAATGATCATATGTGGTTAGTGGCTATCATGTTGGATAGCACTGCTCTAGAATCAAGAGTCTTTTCTCAACTCTGTGAGGCAAGGAACATATCTTGTGCCCATATCCCCAGCGCCTAGCACAGTGACTGCCACTGGGCTCAATAACATTCACACGAATGAATGGGGTAGACACTGGTAGTGATGAAATGGACACAGTGTAAGTAGAAGTTAAGAGCACAGTATTCAGAGTTGGTCATCTCTGAATTCAAATTCTGGCTCTGACCTTTACTTACCTCTGGGACTCTGGGAATGTTACTGACACTTTTAAGCCTTTCTCATCCGTGAAATGGTTACAGTGCTCTCTCTCTCTCTCTCTCTCTCTCTTTCATAAAGGTATGAAGAATAAATGTGTTGACATATACAGAGTGACTAGTGTAGTGCCTGACTTTAAATAAGCCCCTGACATAAAATAAGTAGTAGCTTCGCAGAACAGACAGAGAAAGTGAAAATTAGCCTTGCTGACAACCAGACTGTGCTGTTCCCAACAGTGCTCTATTGGGAAACAATGCTGCACAAGACATAGGCAGATCTTCTCTGTGACCGTGTTCAGGGCATAAACATGGCTAATATGTGACCATAAAAGTGACCCAAAAGTGACGAGCATCCACCTCTTTCAACTGCTGTTGCCTTTCTCACAGTGAGTGATGCTTATTTACCGATGCCAACCCTAACCCTGCTTTAACCCTCTCACCTCTAAATAAAAATGCTCATTCATTTCAGACCCTGCTTCCCTGATTCCTCTTTAAAGTCATCCAACATGAGCCTGTAAGAGGCCCCACTCAAACCTGAGGTAACCCCAGGGTGCATTCTCTCTTGTTTCAGCAAGCTAAATACACCTGTTTTATGACTAGGGCTGTCATCTTGGTGGACTTCAGGAGATTTTCAAATCTTCCTTTTCTGTTATGGTGATGCCTGAAAGCAGAATAATTACAAAATAGCTTTTTCCCTTTCCTGATTCTTTCTCTTAGTGTAGGCTAGGCATCCTACAACCTGACTGCTAAGTTAGAACTCCTTCGTAAGCCAGGATTTGAACTTATGACATCTGTAGTTAGGGGCCAGAGCTCTTGGCCATCTCTACCTCCCCTAAATACAGTTCTGTTTTATTGCAGCTTAGAGAAGCAGCAGAGGGAAAATAAGATAAATGTAAGAGTTTTCCTTTTCTCAGCTAAGAGAACATTCAGCTGCCTTTGTGTTTGGCTCAGTCTCCTCTTCTTGGTTTACAGAAAGCCTTAGACCTCAGACTCTACTCAACGTTTAAGAAAGACCAGTGAGGAAAGGCAGGCGAGGAGTGCCCAGGGAAAGCATCGGAGAGGAATAACATTTTCACTGGGAGTTTTGTACATGTAGAAGGTGAGAAAGAACAGAGAACAGTTTAGGCGGTCAGAAATTACGTCAGAATTCCAAGGCCCCAAAGAAGCAGTATGCAGGGATGAGGTGGTGCTTGCTGAGTTAGAATTTGAGATATAATGAATTTGAAGCCCCTGGGAGACAGCTAAGTAGACATAATTACTAAATACCTGGAGCCGAATAAGGGGCCTTGGACATATTGATTTAGAAGTGATCATAGTGATCATTCATTCTCTCTTCCACATATCCATTCATTCACTCATTCAAGGGAAATGTATGTAGTACTTACTCTAGGAAGGCCCTATGCTAGATTAGGAGTACAGTGATGAGCAAAACAGAGGTCCCAGATGATGGTGGTCCATGACTTCCTTTGCCCAGCTCTGGGCTTTGCAGGACCTGTGGTTGGAATAGTCCAGCCATATGTTGCTATTTTGTTTTCCTTGGAGATGCCCCTCCAAGGAAGTCACCTTAGAGTTGTGACTGATGTCAAACATCATAAGCAAACACAAACCCTTCTGCTTTGTCCCACTGCAGGAGTCATTTTCCAGTACCGTTTATCTGATGTGATTATGAATGAACTAAATCCTGTGATTCTCATGCAGGTCAGATTCATGAATGTATATTAGAAATGTATATATTTAGTTCCCTTGCCACTTCCATTCTTTGATTTGAATATCCTGAAGGATTTGAATGAAAACTGTGCAAATAAGTTTCCACTGGCTTTCTTGGGCAGGTTTCAGTTATTTGTGGGAAAATGATAGGTATATATATTTGCACATATTATATACAAATCATGGAGAAAAGTCACATCGGCAAAGAAAATTTGAGACTTGGTGGCCTATTAAGAAAGGGTTTCTCTGAGAGGGTTTGGACTAAGATATCTTTGTAACCAACAGCTTTAAAATGAAGCAGGTGTAGAAACTGTAAGGAACATGTCTTCCAGGTTCTTGGTGTAATGTCACTAACCAAGCAGAAACCTCAATTCTTTGTTTTTAAGAGAACCCTGGCTGAAGGGTAATTCTCATTCGACCTCCCAGACTGATGGGAAGCCTAACCATCTGATTACTTCTTAAGGCAATGCCTTTCCCCTATAGCCCAGTGCTGGAGTCACTATGAGTTGGCAGTGTTGTTGAGGGCTCCCTTGTATGTGCAGCAGCTGATGGCAGGAGAGCCTCCTAAAGAGCCACGCCTGAGGCTGGAGTAACAGGTAAAGAGAGAGCAGGAACAGCGGGCTTTTACTAACTCTCCCATCTCAGTTCTTCAGCCTCCACCCATCACTTCTTCTCAGCTGCTGAAAAGCACTAGACCGCTTCAACTAAATTTAGGTTTCTAAATCTCACTCTCTCTCTCTCTTTGGGGTTCTTTTCCTCACTAGGAATAAGACCTCCTCTCCTGCTCCCCTTGGATTCCTTTTGGTCAAGCATTCATGCCACGCCTTTAGGGAGTTTAGCACTATACGTAATATGTCTTCGTCTCTTCTGGACATTTTTTTACTTGCAGAAAAGGTCTGAACACTTAGTAGCCATTTATTGTGGGACCTAGATCCCCAGCAATTCCATACCACCAGTTACCCCAAATCTTGAGGGAGGCTTGAGCATTAGGTCTAATTCTGGACGGTCAAAGAAAGCTAGTGATACAGGGTTATGGGATACATGGGAGAAAATGGCCATGCGAGTTATACGAGCCAAGGAGAAGAATGTGTCTCTTGGGCAGATATGTGTCTTAGAGCTTTGCTCCTCAGAGTGGACCTGCAGTATGCACTGATTAGAAATACAGAATCTCAGCCCCACTCCAGACCTACTTAATCAGAATCTACTTTTTAACAAAATGCCCAGGTGGTTCATACACACACTTAAGTTGAGAAGTACTGCCCTAGAGTTTTATGAGTGTTGATTTCAAAAACTTCAGAGCTAATACAAGATTCAGAAGTGTTCAGAAATAAATAGTAGGGATACAACCTACTATTGTTATTATGTTTTTAAATATCAACATAGTATGGAAATAAATAGGAAAATGCCTGTAAATACAACATTTAAGAGTGGTTTCCTCAGGACACGAGTGGGATGGGGTGGGCAGGAGTGAAAGAAGACTTACATTGATGTTCAGCCTGCTCTTGTATTGCTTGAATTCAATTACGTGAATACATGTTAGTATTATTTGGGAGATAAAAAGTATGGAAATTAATTCATACAACTAAAGGAAGAAGGATGTGTGATTTTGGTAAATGTAAGTTTGACAACACAGCAGAGAATAACCCCAGGGAGATGCACAGGCATTTCTCAGATGAGCTTAAATTGAAAAGGAACACATTAACAGCATAGTTCCAAGTAGTGGACTTGTGGGTGATTTTTTGTTTTTCTTCTGTTTGTTTGTTTTTTTCTTGTCTGAACTTCTTATATCTTATGCATTGAATGTTTATCACTATGTAATAAGAAAAATCGCCAAAATTGTTTTAAGGAAGAATTATAAAAGCAAGATAGAGAGACACAAGGCATGGGCCTAGTAAAGTGACACAGAGCTGTGAGATGCAAATGGCTATAAATAATGTTGAGCTGAGAATTTTTAATGTCAAAGATAAAAGTAACGGAATGTTTTAGATGTCCTGAGTGTTGTTTCTTGAGCCTGTGCCATGTGCCAGCTATGTGCCAGCATGCAGTCTGTAAGATGAGCACCACTGCCATAGTCCAAATGAGGAGACAGGCTGGGGCAGGTCAAGTACCTCGTGTAAGGTAAAGACAGGCCCAAACTGGCATTCAGACCCCATCTCATCACTCTGTCTTCTGGGCCTCTTGGTTCAAAGCAGTCAAGACAATGTCAATTCTGAAGATTAACATCTAAGGTGCAGGCCATCTAAAGGGCCTCATGTCTTCATCATTTCTGGAGCAGTGATGTTCCAAGCTTTCAGAGAGCTTCTCGGCAAGGAACAAGAGGACCATCTTAGTAAGTTGGGCTGTTATAACAAAATAGCACAGGTTGGGCGGCTTATAAACAACAGAAAGTATTGCTTATAGTTCTGGAGCCTGAGAGTCTAAGATCAAGGTGCTGGCATGGTCGAGTTTGGGCAAGAACCCTCTTTCTGGTTCACAGCCAGCACCTTCTCCTTGTGCCCTCACATGGTAGAAGGGTCAGGGAGCTCTGCGGGGTCTCTTAAATGAGAACACTAATCCCATTCATCAGGGCTCCACCCTTATGACCTAAGCACCTCCCAAAGGCCCACCTCCCCTGGATTACCATCACATTGGGCATTAGGATTTCCACATATGAATTTGGAGGCATACAAACATTCAGAACATAGCAGGAGCTTTCACTCCAGCCCTCTGAAGCTCCCGAGACTTCCTCCAGGAGGCTTTGGGATTCTGCTGAGCGCAGTGCGAGAACCAGGTTTCAAGCAGAGGTTCTTAAAGTTTGTTCTGTGAACAGCTATCACATAGATTCCCTGAGGAATAAGGTTTCCAGATAAATTGGGGGACCTCCGCTTTCTGGGTCTTCTCTTAGAGCTGTGCTATGCATGCCAACACGGCTCATGCCAGACACTCCCCACAGTCATGTGTTAACTTTGTCACCCAGGCCTGCTTTATCACGGACAACTTTTGTATGGAATGCCCACTAATATCTCACAGAAAAGGTATTCCGAAAAACCATTTCTGAGATGTACTTGTTTTTAATTTTTAACAATTAAACTTCCCTAGTATCTTCTACATGGTGGTTTAGGATTTCCTGAGAACATTTGTTCTTTGAAGAAATTTCTAGAGGGCTAAAAAATGTCTCTAATTATACCTGCAATGAGAGTGGCATCTCCGGTGCGTGGCTCTGAGGACTGGAGGTTACCAAGGATTACGCCTCCGTGAGGCACAAGAGCAGCATCTGGGGCTCCGCTAAGTCCACTACAAATAACAAAGTCTCTCAGGCCTGATGGGGAATGTGAAGGAAAGGCCCTGGTCCCCCAAACCGACATTCCTAAGTAGTTCTACCATTGTACTCTATTCAGGGTGGTGGTTTTTTTGGTTTTTTTTAACCTCTCAATGTATATCATTAAAGCTTCTTTGAAATCAAGTGCTCACAAGAAAGCATAAAATGCCAAAATTTCCTCAACAACTACAATAGCTAATGACTCTATGTTGCTTTGCAGTTTTAAAAACTGCTTTCAAGTCCATGTCCTCAAAAAGGCCTGGTAGAGCTGGGTGTTATTACCTCGTTTTACATATAAGAAAACTGAAAATTTGCTAGTAAGTGGCAATGTGTGACCCTACCCTGCTCTTCTCACTTTCCATTTGATGTTGTTTCCATTACACTCATTACCTCCTATTGTTAATGGTTATAGCAAAACCCTAGATTGCCTGGGGTAACCTGATTTCAGGGAATTTAAAAACTAAAGCCAATTCATTAAGTGCTTAGCAGAAAGTAGTTTATTTTTACCTTTGTAGGACTTTTCAAATAAAGAGCTTCATAAATCTTGTGTCCACAAATCAAATCAGTTTATTTATTTATTTACTTGTGTATTTAGACTTAGGAATAAGCTTCTATTGCTCTGATAGCAAAAACAGCTGCTTTTATTAAATGTCTGTGTTAGATATGAAAACATCATGAGCTGAAGCTCTAACGTGACACTTTCCTGCCAATCTAGTTTCCTGGTATCATGAGGGTTTTATTGAAACACAGAAAATACATTTTTTTATGTAGCAAGAGACAGCCTGGTGGACCAGGAAAGCTTGTGCTTTGGCACCATGTCATCTGTCTCAGAGTATTCATTTCCTTATCAGTGAACTAGGGACAATAATACCTCGCTTACAGGCTTGTCAGGAGGACTAAACCTGTGGTCACAAGTGCCTTGTGTATAGCAGAGGATTAAGAAATTGTAACATCCTTTCTTCTTTAAAAGACTCTGAAAATCAAAACACTAGTTAGTCCTTCATCCCCAAAGCACAAACATACTCCATTCCTCCTCGGATGTGTACCTTCTCCTTGGGGTACCACTTCTCCCTGTTTTACTTCAACAGATGTTTATTGAGCACCTGCTATATGCCTACTCCTGTGCCAGGCCCCTGGGACAGATCTCACAGTCTAGTGCAATAGATAGACAAGTTCCTAACATACTAGTGTTCTGAGATGTAAAGGTCAAGAGGTCATCAAGTGCTGAAGATTTAGTTCTTTCTTGAGGAGGGAGTTTAGAAATACTTTAGAGGGTGGGTGATACAGGAACAGTCTTCATAGGTGAGTAGGTGGATGGAGGGTGGAGGGAATACAGAGGGAATTTTTTCTGCTCTGTGACTTGTTAAATTACCCCACCTCTCTGGCTGAACTTGTGCTCTTTAATTTTCACTCCAAATGAGCTAGTCACAGGCATGATTTTCCTGGACAAATGAATAGCAGCTTTTTGTCATTACATAAGTCTTGAGGGCCTGTAGTGTGGGGAAGAATTATTTTTGGTGCTAATCTTTTTATTTCCTAATACCACCTTTTCTTGAGACAATAGGGTGGAAATATCCTAATTATTTATAAAGTCATCTTTCTCTTTGGGGACATCTTAAGGACATCTTCAAGCAATTCCCTTTCCAGGCTCCCACCAGAACCTTCTCTTAGGCTCTCACTCCCTTAGCCTCAAGTGAGCTGCACCTGATTACCTGATCATTTGAAAGGCTCTCAAAACATCATTTACATGTATCACATACGTCTCAGTGTTGCAGGAGACTGCTTTTGGAAACTTAGGTCACAGAGACTCTTTCTAATAGAAAGAGCACTAGGCTGGCCATCTAGAGATCTGGGTTCCAGGCCTGGTTCCAGCACTTACTTGCCGTGTGACCCTGGACAAATTTCCCTCTCGGGACTTCAGTGTCCTCATTTGTAAAAGGAAGCAGTGAGAGTAGTTGCTCCTATGACCCCTTCCTGTTCTAAGGTCCGAATTAATAAATTTCAAAAAGAGAAAGGGAAGTTACCAGCATAGAGCTTTCCTGTGGATGCAGCGGTGGTAACCGGCATAATCTTCAAGCCCTGAGCTGAGTATTCACATTGGTCTTCTCTGAGTCCCAAACCGCTGTCATCTGTTTAAAGGGAAAAAATTCAAGATGACAGGTGTCTGTGTTTGCATGTCAGGGCTCAGTAAGTCTTTATTGATAGTAGTGATACTAATTACGGTGACCAAACTCCCTCAAAATGAAACCGTGGATTCGGGATCAGAGGTGGGAGCAGTGGCCTTCCTGTGGAGCGACAGAACAGGGCTTCTCACCCCTCACATTTGGGCAAGGTAATTCTTCATTGAGGGATCTGTTCTTTACGTTGGAGGGTATCTACCAGAATCCCGGTTTTACGCGCGTATGTAGGAATATGTCCTCTGTGTCAGGCACTGCAGGGTGCTGAGGATACAAGAGTGACAAAAGCAGACATGATTTCTCCGATATGGTGAGAGGGACCAGCTTTCATCACATAAGCAATCACCCGCATAACTATTCTTTATCCACTTCCATGTCTCCTTTCTCTGTCTTCTCACTTCCTCCCCACTGTTACCACTGTTTCCTGAGTCTTTCTGGCTTTCTCTGTCCTTCCTCTCCATCCCAGTCCAGCAGTGTCTTTGGCTGAGGCCAGACAAGAGGCTTCTCGGGGGTACTGGATCTGGTTTAGATCCCTGCCACCTGGGCTTCTTTTTGGTGGGAGAATTACTGTCATTTGAGGGGGCTGCTGAGGCTAGTTGGCAGGAATCAGCCAGGCCAGGCTCTAAGTAAGAAGAATCACCACTTCCTGGGGATGGTAGAGGGATAACAAGCTGTAAATCATCCTCTGGGAGTGGGCCCAAGCAGCACATGATCCTACTCTGGTCAATGCACCACTGGGGGAAGATCCTAGACGTGGAGAGGGATTGAGGGCCAGCATCCTAAGAAAGATAGGCTGCCAGCACTCACTGTGGGATCCTCTCCCCTCCTTGCCTAAAGAAGAATAGTTGTCAAGCTTTGCTTGGTGGCATGTCCAGCTAAAATGGCTCTTCAGCTTTTTCAAGGCACAGCCTTCCCAACCATAGACCAAAGTGACTCTAAACCCAACAACTCAGCCAAGATGATAAAGGTTTTTGGAGACTACCTGATTTAGAGTAGCTTAGGAACTCGACCTGGCCTCCACATATTTATAAGGTAAGCCTGCACAGATCCCTTCACTTCTTTGAGGCTTATGTAAAATCTGAGTAATGTTAGATGCCACATCACCCAATAATAGGAATCTATTGAATAATGCTTGTAAATGGCTTAGTACGTGGCTGGCGTGTGAAGTGCTCCGTGAATGCCAGTTCTGGCTCCCACGTTGCTCTCTGGGCTTCCCAGTGTCTTCCTCTGATTACATGCCTGACTGATGAATGCAGAGGAGGCAGGAATCTCGCTCTGAACCCTGAGTGCATTCTGATTGCCTCCCATTAAAGGAGGTGGGGCTCTGCCTATTTCCTCTCCCTACATTCTCTCAAGGCTCTAAACCTCCCTTTCTCTTGCTAGAGTAATGCAGCTGTTTAACAGCTGTTAACCTTACTTTGTTCAGAAGATCAAGTTCATTGTCGGTGATATGAGTTCTCCCCATAAAGGACTTGGAGATTTTTCAAAATGAAAGCTGTTACCAAAGAGAATAGTGTTATTAATAGGGCTTCCTGGAAAAGAGCCCACCTAGATGGAGAAAGCTGCTCACCACAAATACCAAATCACTCTTGGCCCATTTTATTCCCTCCTCCTCTTTCCTTTGCCCTCCGACTTGGGAAGCACTTTTTGAATTAAGATTCCAACCACGAAGGCCCCTCTGGGATGGGACTGAGAAATGTGGAGGCCTGGTTTTGAGGAGTTCTAAATCATTTCGTTCTTTGGGGCCTCCTGCTCCCACAGGGGCTCTTGGATTTCCAAGACATCCAAACATCTAAGATGAAATAGATTGCCGTATTTGGATGAGAACAATTTAATGATCCAAAAAGTAGAGAACATGGACAGAGGAGAAAGTAAACCAGCTATACACTGCCCTCAGAGAGGAAGAAATTGATTGAGGGTGCAGGGGGAGATAACAGTCCCAGGCAAAACAAGTTTGCGAACTCTGTAAGAGCATTGGTTATCAGCTCCCAGAAAACAAATTTGAAAGCCAGGGAATCTAGCAAGCAGAGGAGGCCAGGGGAAAGATTGCAGCTCTGGAAGATGTCCTTTGTGCTACCTCTCTGCCAGACTCTGAGCTCCTTGAGGTAAGAGGCTGGATTTTCAGATATTTGTATCCCCATCAGGTAGTGAAGATACAAAGATTGGCAGCCGGGCTTTTCAAACTGGGTTGCAGGTATTCTTGGGCCTGTGCAGAGGTCATCAAGAAAGATAATGATGACCTGTATTTCTGAAGATACAGGGAAAAATTCTTTTTTATTAAAACAGACATGAAAATATCATGAAAATGGATACAATATTGGAGTAAATTCTTAAGATGAAATATGAGAATTGAATAAAATATCAAACAGGCAGCTGATATTTCAGGCCAATCTCTCAAGACTCTTTAGGGTATTGGTTCTCAAACTAGGGTGCACACCTACCACCTGGGGTACTTTTTAAACTCATGGGACCCTGGGCCCCCTACCTAGAGATTATTATTGATGCTAGTTCTAAGATGGGACTCAGAAAGCTGTGCATTAGCTAGTACCCAGGTGATATCAGTGCAACTACACCAACAGAAACTCTGCCTTGAGAAGGGGTTTCTTACCCTTCTGCTATTTGAGGTTGTAGTGAATGCTCTGGTGCCTCACCCAGATGCCAGGCATTCATTTTCCAAGATGCCAGGCAATGTCGGCTGCTGTCCATTCACAGCTGCTGCTTTCTCAGGGAGTTGTCTTACTCAGAAGAAGCTGCCTTACCCAACCCAGGTTAACCTTGGAGGCATCCTGTATCTAATGACTCTTCTATGGGGAAGAGGATTAGGAGTAAGGATTGTAGAGAGACCCAAACTCCTTGGTCCAATCTGAGACAACGCTGAAAAGCCAGCTCCGCTCCAGAGTTCTTTAATGAGATTAGCTGAGGCTGGCATTGCAACAGCATTGATGTTCCAGTTCTCCCTCTGCCCAGTTCTGCTTCCTTCCTTCCCTTAGAGGAGATGTGCTTGAGAGCAAGAAACCTCCCACCAGCACATCCCAATTTGAGTCTGTTTCCCAGGGAACCTGATCTAAGACAGGTATGCTTCAGACAAATTTGAGAAACATGAGATAGTAGAAAGTGCATAGCCCTGAGGATTAAATAGCCCAGCAGCAGCAGCAGCAGCAGCAGCAACAACACCAACAACAACTAGTATTTATCGGATTCTTACTATGTTTGAGTACTTTGTTTTCCCCCTAAATCTTTACAACAACCCTATTACTATCCCCATTTCACATGTGAAGAAACTAAGATACAGAACAATTAGGCAACTTGCTCAGAGTCACATAGCTACTAAATAGCAGAGCTGGGGTTCAAATCCACATGATCTGGTTCTAACAGACTCTTATTAAACTCTATGCTTTACCACTCCCAAGAGTCCAATCAAGGCTTTTCCATGTGCTAGCCATAGGACCTTCGTGCAAGTGAACCCAGTTGAGCTTCAGTTTCCGAATCTGTAGTACCCTCATTGTAGGACCATGATGAGGCCGAACTGACGCTCAGTGCCCAATACCTGCCTGGGCACCAGCAGGTACCAGGTGAACAGCTAGGTCTAATGTAGTCTTGACAGGCACTCATTAAATACTTTTCTTTAGATGCATGAAGGAAGTTTGCTCTCCTGCAGGAAGCCCTAAAATGGGCAAGATTCAAAAATGTCAGAAAAGAAATAGTAAAGGAAATGGGAGACATGGTTTAAGAGGCGATGAATATGTGGAATAAGAGTGAGGAAAGGAATAAATAAGCTGTACCAATGCACAAATCTGTAACTGTCAAGAAGGCAGGAACATCAACACAGGAGGCTAAAGAGGCAGCTGAGGATTCTGGTTTCTAGGTCCTTATAGGAACAGTGACGTGGAAGATACACAGTGTTCTAGTGGTACCCAGGCACTGTGGCCATACAACCCAAGAAATTCATAACCAACAACTACTAGACTTTGACTTGAAGAGTCTCTTATCCCTGTTCTGTCACAACATGGCTGTGTAATCCAGGGAAAGTCAACATTCCTTGATCTCGGCCTCATTTGGAAATGAAAGTGGATATAAGGACCCATGGTCTCCAAGACACTAGCTTAGAAACTTGGTGAGACTGCATAAATCTCTGGGCCTTACCTTAATTTGGGGAGAATTGCTAGTCTTCTATTGCTTGCAGAAGAAAACCTACTATTAGAAGCATTTTATGCTCTCACCACTTTCCCTGAATTGCCCAAGATTTCCTTTTAGAATTTTTATGTATGGATAATTCAAGTTCAAGTCTCTTATTTAGGCCACATTTACCCATTCTCTGTCTGCCTCCTCACTCAGCACTTATCCTCTCGTATTACACATGGAATGTTTATCTTTGAGCATCTTTGAGAACAAAGGCTGATTCCTGTCTTAATTCTTCTTCCAGTTTGTTTCCATTAAAAAAAAAGGTAGTAGAGAGGAGACCTCAGAATGAAATGTACCCAGTTATGAAGTTATGATTTATAGACTTCACTGCCACTCTCAGCCTTTCTCTATTCTCTCTCTTCCCTTCTCTTCTCTTCTCTCTCTTCTCTTCTCTTCTCTCTTCTCTTCTCTTCTCTTCTCTTCTCTCTCTCTCTCTCTCTCTCTGTCTGTCTCTCTGTCTCTCTGTTTTTCTGTCTCTCTGTCTCTGTTTTTCTGTCTCTCTGTCTCTCTCTGTCTCTCCCCCCCCCCCCACCCTTCTCTTTCTCTCTCACACACACACCCATGCACACACACCTACCCAGAAAGATATCAGAATCTGTACAGAGTGGCCAACTCTACACAAGGTTGTTTGGATGGAAGGCTCACAAGAAATTCCATCTGCATTGCTTTTTTTCCAGGTCTAAGAAACTCTGTTCCTTCTCCTACACAATCATCTTGATTAATCTGTTTTGTCAAGTCTACAACCACTCTGTAGGGCTTGGGGATCAGACTGCCAAGCTTTAGTCAACCTAACAACAAAGCATTAAATTCCCATCTCTGTAAAGCTAAAATAATAATATTCACCTTTTGGGGGTTGTTATGAGAGTTAAATGAGATGATTCATGGAAAGTACCCAACAAACAGTACCTGACACAAAGAAGACATTCTAAAAAGCACTGAAGTATACTTCTAATACTATTGTTGAGGTTCCAGAAAGCATGAACTATGTTTAATCTTGGAGAGATGGGAGATGTCCTAACTGCTTAAATCCTTTCTCTACCAGATTCCTTTGGCACCGGACAGTCCTGTGCAGTGTATCCATGTGCTCTTTATAAACCCTCCTTCTATTCACTTCCTTGGGTGATGATCATGAGATCCTTATTGCCTTATTACTGTCAGAAAGGGCTCTCCCTTAAAAACTACTGCAAACATTTGCTCATGTTCCTTCCCTGAGGTAACAATGCCTGGGTAGTGGAGCAGCCTCTTTAAGTTGGTTTTACTATAGTTAATATTATATTTTTGCTGTCTCTGACATCACACCCAGGGTCATGCAGAGCTGGTGGAGTAGTACCCTTAATGAATATTAAACAAAGTAAAAATTAAGAGAGTAGATTGCAGGTGCCATCATTACCAAAATAAAAAAATGATGATGATGATGATGATGATGATGATAATCATAATAGACCATGAGAAAATGTTAACTAACTTGACTATAATAATCATTTCCCTACATGTTTATCAAATTTATCAGGTTATGCACCTTAGATGTACACATTTTCACTTAAAAATGTAAAATAAATACACTACGTGTAATTGCTCTCAGCTCTAGTATGCTTGTCCCCTCCAGTTCCCACCTGGCCAGGCTCTGCCCTGAATGTGTTCATTCATACACGCTGTGATCGCTAACACCATTACCGTGTGCTGTTGTCACACAGGGAATGGAAGGCTTGGAGCATCCAGGAGTTTTAAGAAAGAGATCTGAATGTGTCCACTATATTTCTGCCTTAGAAAAGGCAAGTGTACACACACACACACACACACACACACACTGTCCCACCCACATGCATTCATAAGCAATGTGCATTTGGCCCAGAGCTAGCCATGAAGCTCACATTCTGTGTAATTGAGGAGATACAGTTTATTTTCTTGCTGTTCCTGTAAAATTTTCATTTAGCCTTTAATTCAGCTGAGAGGGCTGTGGGCCTAACAATGTCTCATTAGGGCTCCCAACTCTAAGCTTTGAGAACGTTGATCCAGGTAGATTGGCCTTAAATAGAAAATGCTCAGGCTTGGGAGTCAGATCATATGACTTTAAACAAAATTATTGTCTATGTGACCTTAGGCAGGTTACCTTATGGGGCCTCAGTTTTCTCATATGAAGAATAGGGATACTAATAATACCTAACAGAGAGAGTTGTTGCCAAGAATTAAATGAACTATTACCAGGAAAGGGTTGACAGCAGCAGAGTAAATGGCAGCTACTTATACTGTCTCTGTGAACTTGGACAAATCTCTTAAGTTGGAATGATGATCCTTGTTTTGCAGAAGTGTTTACAGAGCTTCATAGAGCTAGAGAGACACTGATTGTTATTACCCATTGAAAAGCACAGACCTTTTTTAGGGACTGTGAGACTACCCCTGCTATTTGAAAGCATCTAGATGGCCCCACTGTAGGTACTAAATCACTCATTCATCTATCCATTCATTTATTCATTCATTCATTCATTATGCCAGATGTTTCTGGGTATTGGTGGTGGGAATAGACATGAATATGACCTAGACCCTGGCCCAAGGAGCTCTCAGAGAGGCACTTAAATAACCAAGCTCTGAGACAAGGAGCGACAATCCTTTTAACTGGAGAAAGTATAAGGAATCTACCAGTCACTTTGTCTTACTCTGTTGTCTTCTTAGGGTTCCCAGAGGATGTGTAACAATTCTACAAATACTGCCTTTTGTTTCCAAGGGGTGCTCTGTTCTTCAAGAGAGGCAGCTCGTAACATCCTCATCCCTCTCCTTAGGGAGAAATTGCTCCCCATGTTGAGGACCAGTGATAAGAGCCTGGGCCTGAGAATCAAGAGGCCTGGGGCCAACCCTAGCTTTATTGCTGCTTCCTGGTTGTGCAGTTCTTAGCCAAACTGTATAAATTCTCTGAGTCCCAGTTCTATCTGTAGAAAATGGGGATGGTATTCAAAGTGTTATTTAAGGTGACCTCTGTGGTAATACATAAATGTACGTAATGTGTGTTGAAACATTATTTTTTGTAATAATTCATCAACATTTATCAATCCCTCTTCATGCCCAGGGCCATGCTAACATCTATGTTGGCTACGAAAGAAGCAGATGACACAATCCCTGCCCTCAAGCTGCTGCTTTCTTATTAGGGAGAAAAATGAATGTGGATGAGCTAGGCAGGAAATGAAAGGATAGAAAGGTATAGCTCTTGGCTTTACAGTATAAACTAGTTTTCTAGATAGTGAATTTGACTTTTCCATCTGGTTACCTGTTTAATGTAGGGACATGTTGTCTTGGATGTGAATGACTTTGTAGTATCCTAAGTCTTTCTGTTTAGGCTTCACAGACCACCCCCCCCCGCCCCCGCTCATGCCTCTCTCTCTTCCGAGATTGTTCTTATGATCAGATGAGTTAAGGAATAAGTGAGCAATCTGTAAACTAGAGTTGTAGGAGTCTGGGGAGGCTGGAAGGGTCTCAAGAAATATCACAGACCAACCACTTCTCTTTATAGGTGAAGCTCCTATGGCACAGTGAGCAGAGGTGCGCAGGAAGGTTTACAGTCTAAGTCAGTGATAGAATGGGGCCTAGAAGCCAGTTGACCTGGCTGCCAGATCTTGGCCTACTTCAAGTCCTTCATAATTTTTGTCCTTTCCACTACAGGAGGTGCACGAGTATCTCTGTTTAGGACAACTCTTAAGTAACTTACAAACCTCATAGACAGATACATAAAGTTAGTAAGTGTCCCCACTTACTAACCAAATGACCTAGAGAAGTCCTTTAACTTCACTGAACTACAAAATTTTTATAATGCTTAATGCTTCTTTCATGGTGCCATGGCACAGATTACGTACCTGGCACTGTCACTAGTAGATGTCGGCAGTGGGATTCCCCATTGCCCATCAAGCCACGCAGGGTATAGTGCTGCAGTAAGTGCTGCCCAGATCTTAAGCAATGTTTATCCTCCAAATGTTGACCCAGCACTATGAACCTTTAAGAGCTCTTCCTGGTAACCACACATCTGGTCCACTGGGCCCTCTGCCTAGAACACAGGCTTTAATGAACTATAAGACGACCCCTAGCCTTATCAACCAATTACTGAGCCACTTTTTGCTGCCACATTAATTAACAGTGAAGCAGATCATTGACATTAGCTTTTAGGAGCTCAAAAATCATTAATAGTGTTTTTTTTTTCATGCTAGTTTTTGGAGCATTCATTGTGACAAATCTTGATTTGAATATAATTCACCCTCATCTTCATTTATCTCTAATGCGAGGACAGAAGCATTTTCTTGACAGATCGGGATCTAAGAGAGTCTGGCGGCTGCCCCAGGTACACCTGCAACCAAATAAACATTTCGAATAGATGAATACATTGTTTGAAACAGTTAAATGAATGGAGGAATATATAAATGAAGCAGATCGGTTAGCAGTGACAGGCACAGGATTTGGAGTTATATTCAAGCATAACTCTCTATCAATATCTTTCCATGCCTCGTATTCTGACCCAGCAGCTTGCTTCTATGAGCTTCAGTTTCTCATGTGTTAAATGGGGACTCATTGTGTTTATTGGCAGTAATGTATATAATGTGCCCAACAAAGTAACTGACCCACATAGGCACTCAGGAAATGGTAGTTGCTGCTGTCATCATCATCGTCATCACCACCACCATTATCTTCATTATAATCACCATCTCAATATATTCATCATCATTATCACCATCATCTTCATCCATCACCATTATTACCATCCTCTTCATTATCTTCATCATTTCATCATCTTTTACAAAGCTTTATAGACTTTCATCAAAGTTAAACTTTACCCTTATTGGGAATATCAGTTTCAGAAAAATGAAATGCTGTCTTTTAGAAATCTTTTATTCTGAAATAATTGCATTTCTAGACAGGACCCTTTATTCTTCAGTCTGCAGAGTAATTGCTGCAGCCACTACTGCATTGAAAGGTTTCCAGGGCCGTGTGAATGGAGGAATGCGTGAGAGTGAGGACAGTTCTTTCCCTGGTCCTGGGACTGATTATCTTATTTGACTTTAATCACAAATCAGCACAAAGCTCCTTTGCTGGGTCTGTTTACTGCATAGCTGAGCCCAGTGGCACCTCCTTTGAATGTCTCTGGGTGAACAGCTGAAGAGAAGAACATCATAGGGTCACAGAATGAGAAACAGACTCACATTCCCACCTTGCTTTGCATTTGTTGTTGGGCCCTTCTGAGCCTCAGTTTATTCATCTGCAAATGGCATTTTTATAACATCTTCCAGGGTTGTTGTGAAGATTAAATGACATAAATAAATATGTGTGTGAAGACTGCAACACTGTGCCTGACACAAAATAGGTGGTTGGTAAAATGTCAAATGATTTGGTGGAGACCAAAGAGGTGACTGGATCCCTCTAACATTTCCTTTAGGACTCTAGCCTGGCATCTCTCTAGCGTTGTGGGTTATCATTATCTCACCGTCAGTGCCCTTTGGTTTCTCTAAAGCTCTACCTTCATATAAAAATGACTAAACCAAACCAATTAGGTATCCCCCAATATCCTCCTGTCACACATGTACCTCTTTTACTTGCTCAATCCAAAGACAAAAAGGTTTTCTCAACAATGAAGATTGTTTGTATTTTAAAAGTCAATGGACACATGGAGTCATGACATTCTAGAATAATCAGATGCCCTCTAATCCTAATCTCCAGATATAAGATGAATATCTAAATCACACACTTCCGCTTTGGATGCTTTGGGGTTCCATGTCATCATATGATCATAATTCCTCATCTGCAGCTGCATCAGTGGGTACCCCATTTATACCCTCTGTCCTTTGCATTACATGCAGCCTAATTTCCAACCATACTTTTAAAAATTTTTCCCTGAGGATTTTCCTAGCTTGTGAAGCCATCTTTGCTTACACGTGACAAGGAATTAACACCTAGTATGAGCAGCAAACCAATGATTGATGGGCACTGCTGTATAAACACTCCAGTTCCCTCCGTTCTCGAGTGGGGTCATTCAGAGAACGCACCCATTATTGGCTGCCTTCCTTTCCCTATCTCACCTCTTCATTCCTTCACCAGATACTACTTGTACTAGATCCTTTTTTCAGGGTTTGCTCTTGAGGGAACTTGCACTAGGAAAATAGTCTTAGATACAAGAAGAAACACTAGAGGAGGCATGGCCATTCACTCAACAAAAGTTTCTGGAAGATCCATGAGTGTATCTCAGAGTGGCCCTTGCTTTCAGAGGAGATTTGAAAACAGTCAAGTTCAGTGTGATGAGGGCTGTGTAGAAGAAAGGACTATGTTCTGGATTACTGGGGTGTCAGTTATGGATATAAAATTCCAAGTGATTCATTAAAATTCAACAAGCCTTTGAGTATCTGTTGTGTGCTAGGCTCTGGGCTGTCCTGGCAGGGCTACAAAGATGAATAAGACACATCCTCTATTCCTGAGGGGATGGACGCAGGAAAGGTCACTTCAGCACTACGATCTGTAATCGGTGAAAATGTTAAGCTGCAGGGGGTATCATGGGAGCTCAGAAGACCAAGGCCTATGCTCAGCAATATTGTTTTTCTTTCCCTGTGGAATTATCTTTATGGTCTTAGGTCTAGCTCAGTCAATGTTGCTTGAATTGGACTGATCAGTTCAGTATGAGGGGAAGAGGCTCTGACCACATGATTCCTTTGCCCAACTGAGAAACACCTTTCTCCTTAGATCATTGATCTTGAGGCCCAGTGGTTGGAACATTGTCAGTCATAGTAGACAACTAGGTCAAAAATACAAGTTTTTTGTCTTCTTTATGCCAGGAAAATTTCACATTTATATTTGAGGTTTAAAAGCATTTAGAAAGTGGGGTGGGGAGGAGGAATCAGAGCTGCAAGCTATTGTTCATGCTTGGTTGATATTTAATCAGTTGGTTCGGTTGTAATTGAGAATACAGTTCCAATGACACATAAATTCCACCATCAAGCCAAAGCCAGTGAGTCTTCCTCATTATTTATCTTACAGTAGAAATAACCTTTTCATTATTGAAATATAATTGCCAAATGCGATAGTCAATATTAAAACAGAATTAGCAACATGAGCTCAGCATTTGGAAAATTTCTAATAGCTCTTTTTATTCCCACAAAATTAGTGTTCAGTGTCGACCTTACTATTACATTAATTGATGGCTGAGGCTCTGTGAGGGACCAGTCCCAGCTGCCCTACTCTCTATAAGTCATTCTCCTTGAATTTTCTGGATCAATGGGTAATCTGATGTCTGTGCCTGGAAGACAGAAGCTTTGTTGTACCACTGTTGATCTATTCTATTTAACAAAGACAGGAGGAATTCAGAGAAAAAGGATAAGGGGATATTGGGGTGTGAACAGATGAGTGAGTCATGAAGATCTCACAAAGCTAAAGGTTGGCATGGTGGTAGGATATTGAGATAAGAAGTAGTTGTGGTAGAATACTAGATGCTCACCTTTGTTCCTCACCTCTGAGCCACATCGGTTTCACCTTTCAAGATACAGTTCAAATCTCACTTCTTGGAATTTTCTTTTGAGCCTTGAGGCTGGTTTGAGTCACCATCCAGGATTGCTTCTAATCCCACATTTTAATGATGTGCTATTTACATTTTCGCCTCCCTCAGTCTCTCTTTCTCAAGACAATGAACTTGAGTATAGTGACAGTATCTTATTGGTCTTGAATTCTGGGTTCCTAGCACAGACCTGTACATAGTACATAACAGTACATAGATGGTGACTAATAAACATTAATTGAAATCATAAAGAAATGAGATTGAAGAAGTGCTTTATAAACAAAGAGAGACTTCCTCTTTGAGGGCTTTCTAGAAGATGTGACATTGGAACAGGACTTGACATATAGAGAAGTTGATTCTGCCTTTTCCAGCAGAATCAGCTATTATGATTAGTTGAAGGGAAAGGACAGTCTGGGTGATTTTAGAAACACAAAAGTTAGGCTTGGACTCGGTGGGCTGTTCTCTATGACCTCCACCGATAGCCCTTTTTCCCCCATCCCTAAAGAAGTGAGAGAATGAAAGTACAGGATGATGTTCAGGACAGTGTGCCAGACTCCTGCACTAGCTTCCATCTGTTCTTTCTGCCTGTCTGCCTTTCTTTCCTGGGCTCTGGTCCAGGCTCTGGGTCTTAGCCAAGGGTCTAGACCTTGGAGGTGTTTTCTTTGTTCAGCACAAACTGGCAATAGCGTTTCAGGTGCAGGCAGTAGCTTTCACAGAGAGATGGAAGTATGCAGAGAAAGTAGGTGGTCCAGAAAATGCCTCTGATATTTTGTGGCATTTGCTTTGTTTCCCCATGAGTTACCTCCAAACTCCTGCTGCTGAATAGGGAGTCCCCCAGAAGAAATCTAAGTGGCACGGGGAGTGGGAGTCAGAGTCCAGGCAGTAAGACCTTGGGCAAGCCTCTCCCTTCTCTGGGCCTCAGCTTCCCACTCTGTGACAGGAGGAGGCTGTACTACCCTCTAGTCTCTCAAATCCAGCCCTGTCATCCTAAGACTGCTGACTTGAAAGTTTGGCTAGAGAAAGTCAACAAAGAACATGTGGATTAGCTTGGTTGGAGTGAATCACCTTCATTCCTCACGCCCTGCCCTGCTCAAAACATATTTCACATATTAAACCCATTCTGAAAATAAGGGGAGGGGAAGGACTCCGGGAAGCAAGGAAACATATTCTGAGTAATCTCTCTCTGGCCACTCTTTCCTCTGGAGACAGAGATAAGCACATTGTTTCAATCAGGCCTGCCTTCCATTTCCTTATCTTAAAACTATCTTCTGCCACATTATAAATAATCAGCTTACTGGTGAGCTAGGCCAGGCCTGTGTGTGTGTGTATGTGTGTGTGTGTGTGTGTGTGTGCGCGCGCGAAGTGTGCACGTGTGTGCATGTATGTGTGTGCGCACACTTGTGCTTGGTGTGTCTGAGGGTAGTGGATGGGGTTTAGGCAGCAGACTTGATCTTTAAGCACCCCAAGCGAATGAGGTGTCTCCTGGCCTTAGGTTCGAGTGGCCTTACGATGTGTTGTCCAAACTGGGAGACATCTCAGTGTGAATGGGATTACTGTTAATAATTATACTGAAACAACGGGCACAAACCAGAACCATCCCAGGCAAACTGGAACATGCAATCAGCTATAGAGCTCTGCTATAAAAAAAATGCCTAACGCTAGGAGGCTCCAGCTTTCAGCCAGGCAATAAGATTTCATTTCAAGTTCACCCAGACCATGTTCCCCTGCACTTGAAGCTGTCACACAGAAGTCAGCCAAGCAGTTTCCTAGCCCCATCACACAGCCCCCCGAAGATGAGGATTACTGTTCCCCACCCAGCAGGATCTGCTATATAATTTGTGGAACCCAGCACAAAGAGAAAGTACAGAGCTCCATGTACAAAGATTATTAAGAATTTTAAGACAGCAACAATAGAGCACTTAATCAAGGGTAAGACCTCCTGAGCCCCTATAGGCCCCAAACTCATGAAGCCCATCCTGCTCCCCAGGCAACCTGTGCCATCCATGTTTGAGGAGCTCTGACTCGGCACACTTTCCTTCCTGCCTGCTTGCTTGCTTCAATTATATTTCTAATTTTGTTTTTTGAATATGAAATATATTCACATGGTTCAAAACTCAAAGATAAAATGGTATATTATAAATTATAAAAAGTTTTACTTTCACCTTTTTTTTCCCTTCCTTCTCACCCAATTCCCAACACTCCTATCCCCTTCCATAGGTAACTAGTTTTTAATTTCTGTGTATCCTTCAAGGATTTCTTCTGTGCAAATATAAGTATATATTCTTACCTTTCTACCTTTTTAAATCTAACATTGCATATTAAATAGATCTGTGCCTTTTATTAGAACTTTCTTCCTGGTATCCAGTAGTATTTGTCTGACTGATTCTTTGCCTTGGGAACCACACAATACAAGGACAATTCTTTGTCCTTAGAGATTAAAATGGAAACCCATTCCTCACCCATTCCACCTCCTCCAGCTTCAAATCCGTTTATTCAAACTATTCCCTCAGCTTTTCCTCACAGAGCATGGAGTCTGAAACACTCGTATTTGCCTGTGACTTTCTGAGTGTGGGAGCCCCAGAGTGGGCCAATTGATCTTCTAGGGGTTGTCTTCCCTGCTCAGGGCAGAGAGAAATGGACCTCCTCTATCATTCTAGTCACCCAATCTCTGTGGATCCAGACTAATGGTAGTAATTGCTTCCATGGGCATTTGCTCTGTGCCAGGAACCATGTATGCACTTGCAAATATCAATTTTACCCTTGTGATAACTCTGCGAGGTAGGTTTTGTAATCACTTCTTTACACATGAGGCATATGAAGCTCCAGGAGGTAACCCAACAAGTAAACAGAAAAAGAAGGATCCAACTCAGGGCTGTCCATCTCCAAACCATGCTCTTGACCATGCTGTTGACCACCTCCCATCTTAATCATCTTGGAGTCTTTTGGTGACCTTAATAGGGAGCTGGCAGCTGAATGCTTCCATTAAACATTCCCTCATATCCATAATATTAAGTATGAGGTTTCATTCAACTACTTTTTCCTGGGCTTGGTGAGCACTGTCTATTTTATTACTTGTCTTGTAATTTAATAGTCCCTACCTTGACTCTCAAAGTGATCTCATCTATTTCTATTTTATAAATACCAACCAGATTTTACTTTCAGCACAGACTTTTCCCTCAAACTCCAAACTTCTATCTGTTGACTTCTCTAGTTGGGTATGTAATGAGCCTCTCAAACTTAACTAAAACAGAACTCATAATCTCATGTATCTCCAAAGTCTTCCCCATATCAGTAAACGAAACTACCTACTTTCTTAAATTAGACACCCATGCTATTTTTTATTTCTACCTTTCTTTCAGCTTCCATGTCTAAATCACTAACAATTCCTACGGGTTCCCCATCCAAAAATATATCTGAAACCCGTCTTTCTCTCTGTATCTACTCATAACCTTAATTTCAAGTCCCCATGGTCTCTCACCTGAACTACTGGGATATCCTGCTTACTCTTCTCCTTGTTTTCCCTCTTGTCTTCCACATAGTACATCTTTGAAAGAAATACTCTGGAGCATCGTTATGTCCCTGATTAAAACCCTTCTATGGCTTCCCTTCATTCCTTAGATAAAATCCAGAGCATCAACCACAGCCTACAAGGCTCTCCAATGTCTATAGTTTAGTCTGGCTCACTTCCTACCATTCTACTCATCCCACCCGACCACACTTGCAGTTCTGTGGACAAATCAAGCTCATCTTCCCCTTTAGCTTTTACACATGCTGTTCTACTTCTTGAAATGTTCTTGCCGCTACTTTTGGCATTCTTTAGGTCTCAACCTATTGTCGCCTTCTCAGAGAAATCTTTTCTGACAAGCTGATGTGAATTAATGCCTTGGTATACATCTCTCAAGTTATCCTGGTCATAGCACTATGCCCATTTATTTTGGTTGGTGGTTGTGTTTCTGTATATTGTACATCTCCTCACCAGATTGTACGCTCCAGGAGGAAAGAACTCTGTCTCTCTTGTTCTCTGTACTATCCCCAGCAGTGAGCACAATGCTGGACACACAGCAGACTTTCCAATACTGCTGTGGAATTCTTTCCCCTCTTTTCTTGGTTCTTTTCCATAATAGACATTACTAGAAAGCTTCACTATCATTTTTATTGCCTGTTGTTTTAATTGAATATGTTTTTGCACTGTGGGATACTTGAACAATAAAGATGTCTCTAAAAATACATACACATACTAAATGGCTTTCTTCTTATCGATTCAGCAGTGTAGCTTTTCCCCATACGTGGCGGTCCACATATGAAATGGAAAGAGGTGGCCACTAGCATTCCTCACACCTATAGAGGCAGTGGAACATAATTTGATTACCATGATTCTTGGCACCAAAAACGCAGCAAAAGTCGTTGCAATTGTAGTGGCCACAATTAGACCACAGACTCAGGAACCAGACTGCCTGAGTTCACATCCCAGCTCTGCCTCAATTCTTCATCTGTACAATAAGGTGATAAAAACAGCACCTACCTCCCATGGTAATTGTGAGGATTCCACGCGTCAATATGTGTAAAGTACTTAGTGCCTGGCAGGCAGTAGTACTTAGTAAGTGTTAGGGATCATTAGCATCATTACCATGTGCTGAGCTTCATACATATATTTTCTCCCAACAGTCTAATGAGGTATTTTTATTTCAGTTTAGTTCAATGCACATCTCCTGTCACCCTCTGCCAGGGCCTGGAGATACATGGATCATTCTATTTAAAGAGTCTCCTAACTTTTGGGGAATGCCACACAACTATTGTAGAGTGAAGCAATGAAATGAGTGCAGTGTCAGAGGATGGCTAAGTCAGAGCATGTGCCAGTGTGTCAGTACGGCTGAGTGTGTCAGAGTGTGTGTGAGTATACCAGAAGGGTTATATGTCAGAGTATATCAGTATATATGTCACAGCATATGCGAGTGTGTCAGTGTGTTTATAGATCAGAGTATGCCTGAGTGTATCAGAGTATGGTTCAAGCCCACTGAGGGGCTGTCTACCCCATGAAGAGCTATTTGCAAATCCACTGTCATTACCTTCCCAGGTAAGGCTAAGTTGTGGCACTTGGCCAAGGCTGCATTAAGGCTCTGCCGCCCATCTTTGCCCAACTTCTTGTCTCCCAGAGACCACTTTCTCTGTGATTATAACTCAATTTACAAACGACAAGCAATTCTCCCTCCTGAGAAGAGTCCTGCTTACTCATCATTGGGACCCTGGAAAGGTTTCTACTCTCTAAGAAGAGCCCTGGTGGTCACTGTGTGATTAGACAGTTTGGGGCCTAATGAAGTGAAAAGTTATTTTCCTGCCTGGGACCCGGGAGTGCAACAGTTACTGGCTGCTGAAGGCAGACATTAGAACCATTTTAATTGATTAGAATGCACATTATGCTGTATTGGTTTAGTTCGAGGGCATTTTGGAACAAATAGTGCTGTCACTGTAGGCCTTAATTAGATAATAAATTAATAGATAAATGGATTCTAAAGTCCCGATGGCCTCCCCCACCCCCTTGCTAGCACCATCCCATAGAGAGGGGCTTTCTCTTACTTTGCTGTAAGCTGTAGGGAAGAAAGAACAGAGCGGCAGAGCGATGGCTCACAAGGTTCTCTTGGCTTGAGCAACCAACCTCTAGTTACCACTTAACTTAGATGCTGAAGCAAGAGCAGCTTTACATTGTAGTGAAAATGGCACACAGCATAAGTCCTAGGCTCATTTCTTTGCCATCAATTTTTTCAACAAGTATTTGTGGACTGTCTACTGTGTGCCAGGGACTGTGCCGGACACTAGGAATACAAACAGCAAAACCCCTGCCCTTGTGGACAGATAAATGAATAAGATGGTCATAGAGTATGTAGGTAAAAAAGACTATAGTGGAAAATAAAGCCTAAAAGGAGGAAACTGGGAATATAAGGTAAGGAGGTCAGTGGGGAGGGAGGTCATTATTTTAAATACAGTGGCTACAAAAGTAACAGAGATGGCGACATTTGAGCAAACAATTAAAGGTGGTGAGGGAGTGAGCCAAATGGGAGAAGAATTTACCCAGCAGGGAACATGCCAGTACAGAGGCAGGAAGGTGCCCTGTGAGCTTGAGTGAGTGCACGGAAGCCCGGTGGTCTTAGTAGCTGGGGTGGAGCAGAGGTGAGGAGGCCAGAGGGCCTGCTGGATCACGTGGGGCTTTAAGACCACTGTCAGGGCTTCAGCTCTGACTGAGATTGAGGCAAGGGGCCTTTGGAACAGTTCTTTATCTTTAGTATTTAATCAAGGTACATTTAATCTGAAATGGCAGACACATGGCATGCATGAAGCACCTTCCTCCTCCTGCACCATTGGCAGGCAACACTAATTGATCGCAGCCTCTTTCCCAGCGGAGCTTGATTTGGCCTTGGAATCTTGCTCATCCAGCCTTCTAAGGGCTCCATCAATCCCTCCAAGCTGGTACTCCAGAGGAAGTACAACATTCCAATCACTTTCCCACCATATCTGCACCAGGCCTGCACTGACAGGGTGAGTAGACAGGTGTTGGGCCTGGCACCTGTCCCAGAGAGCTCAGGAGGAAGTCATTAAAAAAAAAAAATAACAACAGGACAAGTCTAATAAACACTATGGAGACATGGAGTGACGAATTCTGTGTGGGGAGAGGTTCTCTTAGAGGTGGTGTTTGAGGATATCTTAAAGAATAGGTAGGATATTATCAATTGAAAGTCCATAGTAGCCTGAAGAGATGTCATAAGGAATGCAGGAGACCAGAAAGGGGCAGGGGACAGTTAGGTGTGGCTGCTTTTAGTGAAGGATATAAGAGAAGGAATTTGGGAAGCACTTATTCATAGTTCTGCATCCCTTGGATATTTGCCACGTCCTGAATGTTCACTTTGGAAGACATGAAAAAGATGAACCACATCAAGTATATTTGTTAGGATAATGTCAGTTATGGTAGGAAACCCCACAATTTCAGAGGCTTAGGTAAATTGTCTTGTCGCAAGTATTCAGTCTGATGCACTGTTCCTAATTGACAGGCAATATTTCTTTATGCCAGAAATGATTCAGTGACCCAGGCTCCTTCTACCTTGTGGCTTTTCCACTCCCTGGAGTTTGAGGCAAAAAGAGAAAAAAGGGTGCAGAAAGCAGGCCTATTTTCAACCATCTAGGCTGAGAAGATATTCAATTCCGTGAGTGATATCCAGTTCCATGGTCCCACCTAGATGCAGGGGAAACTGAGAAATGTAGTCCTCGGCTGAGCAGGCACTTTCAGCCCCAATTCTGTACTTTGGATGGGAGAGTGCACACATGCTGGATAGTTAGCATCTCTCCTTTTTGATATGCCAAAAAAATCAGTAAACACCATCTTGAACCTATCTCATTCAGCACAACAAACTACATTTATAATAAGAGTTAGAAGTCTTCATATTTTCAGGAAACTATCATTTCTCAAGAACTTGGAGATGAGTTCAGGTTGATGAGCATGTATTTTATGTTTGACAGTGGAAAAATTCCTCAATTTCCTCCTCTGGAAATAAAGATACAGTCTCTCCTCGAGTCAGGGGTGTTATAAGGATTAAATGGGGAATTACCTGGCACATAATAGGTACACAGTAAGCAACAGCACTTAATCCCCTTCTTTCCAGTTTTTCCAGGAGGGATCCTGAGGATAGGTGTGATGGTCAGTCCAGCAACCATCTCTCTTCTTTAGGGCCCTGGCTTAAAAACTTCATCCTACCAGAGGGGAAAGAGTCTACTTACAGGGATGAGTCCATCAGAGGAAAGCTGAATGCATAAGGGTTAAAGATAGAGGTGACCCTCACAGTGACTTCCCCGAGTCAAAGATCTAGAAATTGTGCTGGTAGTATTCAACTTCATGTTTCCTGGGACAGAGAAGTTGATCCCATTTTGCTGAATTCGCATGTTGTGGGCCTTTGTCTCTCCATGCTCCTTTGGGGACTGGTGGCTTGGATTCCTGATTGTCATTAGGGCTTTGGCAAGCCACATGGCTACTGCCTGCCAACTTTTATGCAAAGGTGGATGGAGATGGGAAATTGGCTGGGAGGGGGGTCCCTCTCAAGAAGAAATGGGTTTCATCTCAAGGAAGATAACTGAGGGATAGACTTTGATCAGAGTTTGGTTTTGTGGATCAAATGAATGATCCACAAAAGTCATTGCATTTTTGAAAGGCAATAAAAGGAAAAGGTTGGGGTACCTTTCCTAGGGAATTGTCTCCTCTACTTCATGCTTAGAAACTGTGTTGGTAATTTCGGTTGTGATAGTCCTCTAAATTACATTAATTTCTGGCCACAAGTTTCTCCCAACTGTCAGGGCAGTGGAGAAGGTTTGGCATCAGGCACATGGCCAAATTCCTGAGACTGGACAGGGTAAGGGGGATGCAGACCCCAGTCAGGGTTCTGGTCAGCAGTTGACCCCTGGGGAAGGAGGAGGGGTGCAGGCAGAGGATCTGGCCCCAGATTCCATAGAGGACAAGGACCTTAGGGAGGTCAGTCTTGGAAGAAGGTCTCAGAGAAACAAGGCGGGACTGGCCTACGGGAACCTTGGACAGGTGACCATAACAGGCACCCAGGAACAGGACTGTATTAATCAGGTTCTTCAGAGAAACAGAACCAATAGGAAATATATACAAAAAGACTTATTATAAGGAATTGAGTCATGCAATCATGGAAGCTAAGAAGTCCTACAATTTGTTGTCTACAAACCTGAGACTCAGAAAAGCCGGTTGTAGTTCCAGTCAGAATCCTAAGGTCTGAGAACGAGGAGCCCCAGTGGTATAATTCCCAGTTGAAGGGCAGTAGAAGGCCAATGTCCCAGCTCAAGCAGTCAGGCAAAGGATTGAATTCTCCCTTTCTTTACCTTCTTGTTCTTTTCATGCCTTCTATGGACTGAACGATGCATGCCCACCTATATTGGGGAGAATCTTCTTTACTCAGTTTATGAATTCAAATGTGTTCTTAACCAGAAATACCCTTATTTATAGTCACACCCAGAAATAATGTTTAACTAAATATCTGGGCACCCCATGTCAATCAATCAAGTTGACACATAAAATTAACCATCACCATACTAAGGTCAAAACAGGTTTGGGAACTGAAGTGAGAAACTCCCATGTAAAAGCTTTATTAGCAGAAGAAAGGCACTTAGAAGAACACAGTTGGAACTGTGATTCTGATTCAGGGAATAACTCAAGGGTCCAGGGATCAGACCAGTGGGAGCTAGAATCAGAACAGTGCTCAGCCAGAAGCGAGCAGGCAGGAGACAGAGGAAGCTCCCTCTAAGTAGCAGGGCAGGTAGGAGCCTATAGGTGGGTCCATCTGTGGTGAATTTTCCTGACTAGAGGCCAGAAGATGAGATCTTAGCTGACATTAGTCTGTTCCAGAGTCAGGGAAGATTTTAAAAAGAGAAGACTATAATTGAGCTTAATAAGGGTAGGGCACATTCTTAATAGGATGAGCTTAATAAAGAAGGGAACACACCTATTGTGTGCCAAACATTCTACCATGTACTTTATCTCTCACAGACAACTCTGTGTCCTGTTGTAGAGATGAGGAAAATAAGACAGAGAGGTGAAGTAAATTGTCCAAGGTTCCACAACTAGTCAGAGCAGAAGCTAACTCTAAAGCTTGTATTCTCTTTTTTCAAACCACTATGGGAAGATACCAAAGTGAAGCTTTCTTCTGGGATCTTTGCTTGGCCTTCCTGTGCTTTGCTGTCACTTGGCAGACAGGAAACTATCCAGGACACGAGAGACAAATGAAGATTTCTACCCTGATTTCCCCAACCTGCCTCTGAGCCCCAGTGGCCCAAATTGCTTACTCTAAGTTCCTCTGATAACTTACACATCCCTACCTGCTGATGGGAGTTCCTTTGGGACAGGAACTATATTTTTAATTCCATGTCCTGGTTCCTGTCACGTAAAAGGTATCATGTAAAGGTGGACAGGTGGATGAGATAGGCAGGAAAGAATGGTATATAAAGAAATGAGGATGAGGTGCTCAAGAAAAAGCTTATACTACAAAGCAGAAGACTAATTCCAGACCAGCCCTGCCACTACCTTGCCCCAAGGCCTTGGCCAAGTCTCTGGGCCTCAATTTTTTTTGTCTGTAAAATAGGGATGTTCAACTAAATTATTGATAAGTTCACCTCAACAAGATCATGTGATCCTGTAGCCTAAGGGTCAGGATTCCTGGATTCAAGGACTGACCATATGCTCTACAAAATTTAAGAATGAGTCTGAGGTACTGAGCCAGACCCCTAAAAGGGGCATTTATTATCCCTCATCTTGGATGCCAATCATGGGTGCCCTTGTTTTATTTTGAAGTTGGCCACAAACTCATTAAGGAGCTGTATCTTACTCATCTGCACCTCCCCAAGATATGGATACACAGGGTCAGGCTTGTGGGAATAATCCAATACATGTTTGGGAGCCTGTAGCCAAATTGGGGCCAAGCCTAGGCACTCCACACACCTAACCAAAGCTTACACACCAAACCAGTACTAAAAGCTGGGGTCTGGAATGTCCTTGGGGTGATTATTGTATAACTAAATATGAATAACTAGAAACCCATCTATGTTGTGCTTTTGGTTTTACTTGAAAAGTTTGCCAGGAATAACAAATTGGTAAAAAAATAATATTAATATTTTATAACAAATATGTCAGATAAACTTTTCTATAGTAAACAGGAAGACACTAAGGCTCAATAGAACAAAAGAAATACAGACAGATGATACACAAATGAGCAAAATGTTCAACCTTGCAGTTATTCCAAAAATGCAAATTAAAATACAATGAAATGAAAAAATACAGGGGGTGGCAGACCTGTGAAAAACTAAAGATCTCAGTGTTGGAAAGAGTATAATAATAGAGACATTTCCATGTAAGATCTATGGAAGTGTAAATTGATAACACCTTTGTGGAAAGCAAGTTGGCCATGTGTATCAGGACACTTTAAAATGTGACATCCCTTAATCCAGTAATTCTAATTCTAGAAATCTATTCCAAAGAATTCATCTGAAATATAAGCAAAGCTTTATGTTCCCAGATCTCTATGGTGTCATTATTTATAACGAAAAAATCAGAAACCACTTTCATATCCAACAATATGGAAAATAGTACTACCACTTTATGGTATATCTAATAGAATGTTGTTAAGTTATTTAGATGACGTTTACAAAGCAATTTTTATGACTTCAAAACATGTCTCATAAAATGTTTAAACAAAAGTTACAAAACTTTATTACAGCTATGTCCAAATTCTGTCAAAAATTATGTGTATATTTAACAAAATGTTAACAATAGTATTGAGTGGGTGATGTCATTACAGCCTGTTATCATTATTTCAAACTTTTTATTATTTTATTTTTAAATGTATGTTTTAAGAAATGGAAAGGAAGAAAAGTTTGCTGGCAGCCAGAATGGGCAGGACCCATTTATCTTTGCAATCACCAGGGACCGCCTGCTAAGGAAGCCCGTTAAACCCAGGGTGGCAGAGCCCCTGTGCTTAAATCGCTCTGTCTCTGGAGCATTTTTTTTTTTTTTTTTTTTTTTTTTTTACTGAGGAAATTGCTTTCCATAAAACCAGCTCTCTGACACCTCTGAGTACCAGGGAACCATGCAAGCCCGCTTTCCTGGGGACATTTTCTAATGGGGAACTCCATCACGTTCCAGCTTGGCGCTTCCAACAAATCCCAGCCAGCCATAAAAATTGTTAGCACCCTGTATGCAAGACTGATTGCAGCGGCCTCATAAAAACCCCATTCACCGAACAAGAGCTGCAGGTCTAAAACTCTCTAGTCCCCTGCTGTTTTAAACCCAGTGGCGTGGCGCATTGCTAAGCGATGCCTGGTAGAACTCCACACAGCAAGTCAGGACTGGGGCCGGGGAAGAACTAATAAAAAACGGGTGAAAAAATAGACCTGTGCAGAGTGCGCAGTATACAGTAACAACAAAAAGCCACCCCTTCACTGCTCTTTTGGGCAGGGTAAGTAGACTTGGCTGAGCAAGGAAGTTAAACTTTAGGGGTGATGGCCATTTTTTATGTGGGTGGAAGAGTGAACTGAGGAGGTACCCTGCCCCCACACACTTCAGCTCCCTTGGGGACACCTTTTTCCTGCCTGCCCCTAGATGAGAGTGGAGACATACAGGCTACTCAGCACCCGTCTGCCCTCTGGAACCCTCTCTTACTCTCCACCATGGGGGTAGATTATAGCACCCCTCCAGAGTGGCCACATGATCTAAATTCGGGTCAAGAGCCCTGCCTATACATAGCTGGCATTTCTTCAGTGATTGGGCCCTGATGTCCAATTTAGATGCTTCTTTGCATATTTACGGGGACCAACAGGCCTGGGTTCTAGATCTTGCTTTGTACCCAGTTTTCTTTGTCATGCTGAGCATGTTGCTTACATGTTCCTTCTCTCAGCTCTGGTTTTCTCATTAGTAGAATGAGGGTAATAAATTCCTCTCTTTCACCCTGCCACTTCCCACACACATTCTTCCTACCCATTATGTGTTAAAACGTTATCATAAAATATTTCAATGCTCCAGTCAAGTAAAATCTTTCAAATATCACTTAGGAGCTCATTGTTAAGTTTCTTTAAAAAATTCCAATGCTCCATATACTTCTTTGTATTAGTATTCTGCAACTCAATTCTCTGTAACAAAAGATAGTAACATTTCTCCCTAATGTAGGACCGAATGCCTGTGCCATGTCTAAATTTGGTTAATACTTGTTTCACTCTTTACACATTCTGTGTGGCTTTGGGTAACTTACGTAACCTCTTTGGGCCTCAGTTCTCTAATCTATAAAATGAGACTCATACCTACCTCATAGAGTTTTGATAAAGATGCAAGGGAATTATATATTAAAATACCTTGTATAATACCTGACCCAGGTTAGGAATTCAGCAAATGACCCAGCCCTGCACGTCCCTGAGTGTGAATTAGACTTCTGAGCATTACTCAGAGCACTTTTAGATCTGTGTCTTTTATAGCTGTCCTATATGCATCTAGGGTGATGTGAACAAATACTCCATATTTATGGTTTCTCACACTGAACGTCAGCCTACTTATAGGTCTCCCAGTAAGTATAGTGCCACCCATTTTCTTGGGGTTGCAACTTCTAATAGAATAAAGAAGTATTGATTAGAGAAGAGAAAAGAGAATCAATGAGAACAACATTTAGACTTCCTCACAAAGTATTCCTTTCCCAGGAGAGGGATAGCTACCCCATGGTTACTGCAGGCTATGCTTTGCTAAACCAAGAAAAGGATGAAGAGGCCTCATATTTCTTTTTGTTATTGATTTCGAACATGCGGTAAAAAGACACATCTCATATGATTTCAATCCTTTTATATTTATTGATATTTGTCTTATGGCCTAGCATATGGTCTACCTGGACAATTTTTCATGTTCACTTGAAAAGACTGTGTTCTGAAGTTCTTGAATCGAGTGTTCTATAGATGTCTGTTAGATCAAGTGGGTTTATTGTGTTGCTCAAGTCTTCTATATTATTGCAGATTTTCCGTCTTTTTTCTATCAATTATTGAGAACGTGGTATTGAAATCTCCAATTATTAATGTTGAATTATCTATTTTTTCTTTCAGTTCTGTCAGTTTTTGATTCATGAATTTTGAGGCTTTGTTGTTAGGCATATACTCATTTATAATTGTCTAATTTTCCTAATACTTCACTCTTTTATTATAAAACATTCCTCTTTGTTTCTACAAATATTTCTTGTCATAGATCTATTTTTTCTGATGTTACAGTATCAAACCCAGCTCTTTTATGGTTTCTGTTTTTATGATATATCTTTCTTATTCTTTTGCTTTCAACCTGTTTGTACCTTTCAATCTAAGGTATGCCTCTATAGATAGTATCTAATTGTTTATCTAGTCTAATGATCTGCCTTTTTGTTGGGTCATTTAGACCATTCACATTTAATATCACTATTGATATTGTTATATGTGTACTTTCTCCTTTGCTATTTGTCTTCTATAAGTCCCTGGTTGTTGTTGTTGTTTTCCCCCTATGTTCCAACTCTACTACCCATCTTTGGTGTTAAATAAAGATTTTAGTGTAGCATTTTAATTCCTTTGTTGATTTTTGAACCATATTTAAGAGTATTTTTAGTGGCAGCTCTGGGGATTATGATATGCATTTTAAATTTATCATAATCCACTTTAGATTAATATTAACTTAATTCTAGTAAAACCTAGAAACTGCTTCAAAACGACTATTTTTTTCTCCCTCCTTTCTGCTATTTTATATGTGTGTGTGAAAATTTGGTGTTATAACTGTCACTGTATACAATCTTACATTTGTAAATGATGTTAAGAGAAGAAATGAGAAAATATGGATTTATTGTTTTGCTTTTTTTATAATAACTCAGATTTTACATTTCTGATGTCTCTATTTCTTTCTGTGGATTTCAGTACATTCTGATATCATTTCCTTTCAGTTTGAAAGACTTCATAAGGCAGGTCACCTAACAACAAATTCTCTTCATATCTGGTAATGTCTATATTTTGCCTTCACTTTTAAGGAAAGTTTTGCTGCATGTGAAATTCTTGGTTGACATTTTTCTTTCAGCTTTTCTGACCTCTGTTATTTAGATGAGAAGTCATCCATTAATTATATTGATGCTTTTTTGTAAATAGTGAGTCATTTTCCTTTTATTGTTGATAAGATTTTTTCTTTGCCTTTGTTTTTAACAGTTTGACTTAAAGTTTCTGTGTATGGATCTCTTCGCATTTATCTAACGAGAGGTTCATTGAGTTTCTTAGATGTATAGATTAATGTTTTTCATCCAATTTGAGTAAGCTTTAGTTCTTATTTCTCCAAATACATTTCCTGACATTTCTGCCTCACCACTCTATCTAGGGCCCTTATATGTTTGTTGGTATGCTTAAAGTTATCCCACAGATCTCTGAGACACTGTTCATTTTTCTTTAAACTTTTATCTCCCCATTCTTCATATTGGGTATTTCTCTTGATCTATCTTCAAGTTTACTGAGGTTTTTTGTTTTATTTTGTTTTATTTTGGCCATCTTCAGTCAGCTATTAAGCTCCTTAGTAATTTTTGTTTCAGGTATTGTACTTCAACTCTAGAATATACTTTTTTATTTCTTGTCTTCTTATTGAGATTCTATACTGATATATTAATTTTTGCCATTTTGTCCTTTAATTCCTTATACATGATTTCCTGATCATTATTTTAGTACTTGCTTTTCAATATCTGCTAATTAAAACATTTAGGACACTCTCAGTTTCTATTTACTGCTTTTTCTTTTTATGTCTTATAATTTCATCATTGTTAGAAAACTTTACATTTTAGTTATTATATTGTAGTAACTCTGGGTTCTGATTTTCCCTCATGAAAATTGTTTTACTGCTCTTTTTATCTTTTTTTTTTTCAATTTGTATAGAATATGCTGGATTAAATCTGTGAATATTTCTTTCTCACAATGTGACTTATGGTATCTCTGTTTAGCTATTTTTATTTCTTGCTTTTAGTCTTCTGTCTGCATATGTCTAGAGGCCAACCAATGATTGGACCGAAATTATGCTCAAACACATCAAGTTAGGTATTCTGCCAATGGAGATGTGTGTGGGCAGGGGACCACATTCAAAGTTCAGGTCATTTTTAACTTTGTTGTGGCTTTTGCTTTCTACTGGTTCTTTTTGCATCGCTACTCCTGATCACACCTTCAGGATTGACCATGAGTATGTTGATAGTTTGGACCCTCTCTGATCTTCACTATTCATTCACACTTCAACCAAGAATATGTTTTCCCTAAGCATGATGTACTAGCTGGAGGCAGTGGGCCTCCCTACTTGCCTTCTGTCAAAGAATCATCAACTTTCCCTTGTCAATTGCCACTAGCCATGGGCATAACCAACTGCTCTCAATCAGCTGAACCCCTTCAACCTCAGCAGTCAAGCTGCTAACCCTCATGGGCGCTCCTTACCCCTGGGCCAGAACGTCTGTGCTGACTGAGCTGGGGAAGGATGGAAAGGTCCCACTGTTCTTATCTAAAGTTCCACCAGGTTTTTAAGTATAAATACTTCAAGATAGTTGTATGCCTTTGTCAGTTTTGAAGAGTGCTTGAAATTATTGTTTCTCAATTTTTGTACAACTTTAAATAGTTTCCTTTTTGCGGGGAAAGGATTTGTTCCCCCATCACTTAGCCAGAGCCAAGAAAAAATCGTCTAATAGTTTTCTAAAAGTCCTTTTTACACCCATGGTCTCACAGCTTCTAAGTGAGACAGGCAAAGAACAAGTTTGTTCTTCTCCCATTTCAAAAGTAAAGAAGAATGAAAGCTCCAAGAAGTGAAATTATTTGTCCAGTGTCATTCAGCTTGAAATTGGGCTGAAGCCGGAATTCCAGCTTGGTTTTTCCATCTTTCAATGCCTTTCAGTGCCTTTTCCATGGCACCTGGAAAGGGCTTCATTGAGCAATGAGCAAGGGAGCTGTCTAAGTTAGCTCTGGTGGCTATAGCAACATGACATAGACTGGGCAGCTTAAACATTAGACATCTATTTTTCACAGTTCTAGAGGCTAGAAGTCCAAGATCAGCAGATTCGGTTCTTGGTAAAGTCCTTCTTTCTGCTTGTAGATAGTCACCTTCTTACCGGTGTTCAAACGGCCTTTCCTTAGTGCACATTCATGGAGTGAGAAAAATATCTTTCTCTCTTCCAGTTCTTAGAAGGGTATTAATCTCATCATGAGGGTTCCAACCTCATGACCAATCTAAATCTAATTATCACCCAAAGGCTCCACCTCCAAATACTATCACATTGGAGGTTAGGACTTCATTGTAGAAATATAGAAATTGGGGTGGGGACACAAACATTCAGCCCATACAGAAGCTAGCCCAGAACTTTCTCTAGCTGCCTAAGTTTTACTGTCCTCATATTCATCAAAAGCCAAACTTCAAAAGGAATGAAACAGAGGATAAACTGGGGCCTTTCTCTTCTCCCTATTAAGATAAGGGTTGATAGTGAACTTCCTTTCTCCTGTGGCTGCCCTACTGAGAGACACTGTGCTCCACTGTGGATAGCCCCTAGGTTATAACTATGGCATATATTTTGATCAATATCAAAGTTTTAATAGTCATTTTATTTTTTCAGCTTCCTCTGTTAAACTGTCCTGTAGAGAAGGATAACATTTGCTTTAGATCCAGGGATTCATGACTCCTAAATCAGAGTATTATCTTTTGTGCCAAAGCAAGGACTTACATAGACAAACTTTGGAGCCTGACAGGATTTGCTCGAGTCTCCAGAGATTAGTCTGAGCTCCACATTCTTGGGGTGGCTGCTGGTGCCTCTGAAATAACCCAGAGCCGTCACAGGGAGCAGGATGTCATGGGGAGAAAGTGCTAGACTACTCTGTTGTGTGACCCTGGATATTAGGGCCATTCCCCAATGATACAGGCTCTTACATATTGAGCACTTATCATGCACCAAACATTATGTAAGGAGCTTTACACAAAACCTGGATGCCCCCAGACCTCATCAGCCTATGACCTCATTGATGGTAATGATCCATATTTCATGGATTTCTCCCTCAGTGACTTGTGAGAGACCCCCAACTCACTCAAAGTCTCACTAGGGCTTTCTGGAAGACTCCAGGGGCCTCGCATATATTTAAAAAGTTTGCTTTGGTTTCTTCACATACACTCCTTTTAATAATCTCTATCCTAGAAGTCATTGGGAAAGTGGCACCATGCCTCCGACCTTATATCTGGAGTTCATAAGACCACTGTCCTTCTGCCCAAGGGGCTAGCCCTAAGTACTCTCAAAGCTGCAAATTCTCGAACTGTCACACTGTCTATACTGCACCATAAACATTCTGTTCCCTGTGAAAGAGGGGGAAGGACTCTCACTCCCGCTCTGCTAAAACTTGGCCCCTACATCTCAAAGCAGCACTGCTTAGGTCTAGAGTCTAAGAGTTCCTTCAGCTTCCCAGTAGGCTCAGACCTGACCCTGGGCTCTGACAGGGGAGCTAACCACCCTGTCCCTCACAGGTGTCCTTTGCTGTATAACAAACTACCCCAAACTCGATGGCTTAAAATAACAACCATGTGTTACTTTTCACAGTTCTGAGGTTGACCAGGCATTTCTGAGAATCCTGATCAAGGTCCTCATGAGGCTGCAGTCATGTGGTGGCTAGGACTAGAATGTTTAAGACAGCTTTACTCGTGTGATCAGTGCCTTGACTTGACGGCATGAGCTGGAAGTCTGGCACCCCTGTCTCTCTAGGTAGTCGTTCCACTTGGCTAGCCTGGACTTCTTTTCATAATAGCTTGATGGTTAATTCAAGTAGTTACAGGGCCAGGCAACATTCAAGGGGAGAGAAAATAATATCTACTTTCTGATGAGATTAGTGATAAAGAATTTGTAGCTATTTTTAATACACTGTCATCTCAACGGTTCTTGAGGCTGCCCCCAAGGAAACTTCTTGTGAGCTCTTTTCTCTCCGTATAAATCAGCTGAACAGATGAATGTCTGAGGATTTGATGACCCTACATAAGCAAGCTTAGTTTAGGCTCAGTGGGAACCACTTCACCGATCTTACATGTCTTACTTCAATCCAGCAAAGTAGGTGTTGTAATTCCTATATTTTAGATAAAGGAACTAAAACTCAGAGAGCTTGAGTGACTTGTCCAAAGTCACAGCTAGTAATGGCCAAGCCAGGATTCGAACTCAGGTCAGCCTAACTTCAAAACCCAGAGCAATTTTTGCTGTTCCCATTTTGCTTCTCATCCCTGTGGGTCTCAGTAGCCTCCAATATCATTATAAAATTAAGTGAAGGACAGAATGATTTTCAAGAACCATTATAACTCCAAAATTTTATAATTCTTCTTCACCTACCACCTAGCTAAAGAAACAGATCTTCTCTTGCTGCTTTTCTGTATCTCTGTTGACAATATTTTTAACACCATAGGATTTGTTTGTAAGTGTCTAGTACTATTTTTTGAAAATCCAATGACTCTTGTGAAAAGGTCCTTCAAATTCCTTGTGGAAGATGGTTAACTTCTAATAGACCCTCCCTCCACCCAGTCACATAAATCCCCCTAGAATGTTCAGTACTTTTCTGCCAGCTCGGAGATGTCCAAGATAGTAGTTTTTGGTGTTTCACTCCCATGCTTAAAAACTGTCCATGACTTCCCCATCGCCATCAGGATAAAATCTAAACTCTTAACATAGCACACAAGGCCCCTCAAGGTCTGATCTGCTTCTCCAGTCTCATCTCATATTGCTATACTGAGATACTTAGTTTCCTGTAGATACCTGTGTCTCTGTGCCTTTGTTACCATTGTCTGGAAGGCCTCCCTTCACCTCGTCTACTCCTAGTTAATTCTTACTCATTCTTCAACACACACTGCATATATCATAAGGGAAGCTAGGCCTAAAAATCTGCCTTCTTCTCCCATAGTGCCCTAAGTATAACATTGTCATCTCACTTGCTATTTTATGTTGAAAGTAACTCTTTATTTATCTCTCTCCTCCTCAAATACTAAGAATTCCCTGAAGACAGAAATTGTGTTTTATTCTTCTTTGTAATATCAACTTTCTATAACAGCATAGTGTCTTGCACAAAGCAGGCATCCAGAGAATGGTCAAGTGAACACAGATCAGAACAAGATGTAAACTCCATTAAGGCAAGTCTCCATTTGTCTTATTCATCACAAAATCCCTAGTGCATAACACACAGCAGGGGCTCAATAAATATTTACTACTCATGCCGTTTCTTCTGCCTGAAATAAGCTTCCTTATTCATTGCCTTATGTCCAAATCCTACCTATTCCTGAAGAAATTATTCCAAGTCTCCATTTTTCACACTTCCACTTTTGCCTATGATTGGGTAACTGAAACTGGACTAACCATCCTACCATATACAATTATAAACATGAACAAAATATGTGAAATTACTGTTTTTAGATAATGAACAAAAGGCATCACTAAACTGTGGTCTCCAAGAGACACAAACAAACAATATGAATTAGCAGTTGCCCCAGCTCTTAGCTTAGAGGAATTGTATAAAACTTCAGAGAAGGAGAAGTCAGAGCACAGCTTTCTTACTGAGCTGACAAATCTGGAGTTGCCAAGGCAGCGTAGTAATGAGGAAGTGTACAGAAATCTATGTGGAGATTCTCTTAAGTCTCTGAACAAATACCAAGTTTCACATGTGCAGGAAAATACCCCCAGGAGGTGGACGAAGAACATCTACTAGGGAAAGAACAGCTACCAGGGAGTAAAACAACTACTTAGCAGCTGTCTGCCAAAATTCACGCAAGGCTGAGAGGTGTTTAAGTTTCAACCACCCAGCACAGAGAGACCTTGTTGAATGCCCCAAGCTCTCAGTAGAGACCCCAAAGATGCTATGCTTTGGAAAAAGAGTTTATCTAACAATAGAGTGAAGGATATTTTAGGCCCATTCTAATGAAGCCAAAAGAAGCCTTGAAAGGACCCAGCTACCCAGCAAGTAATTTAACCGCCTACCTAAACGAAAGCTCAACACTTTAAAGTAAGACAACAGAAATCCAGACTGTGACCATCCTAGCATTTGTAATGTGCAGAGTACAATCAAAATTTCCTATATATGCAAAGAAGGTGCTCTGGGACCTATTACTATGAGAAAAAAAAAGTCAATAAAATAGAAATTATAGAGATGATGGAACTAGCAGACAAGAACTTTAAAATGGCTACTATAAATATATTCAAGGAGTAAAAGAAAAATATGAACTTAAGGCATAAGTAAATAGAGAATTTCAATATAGAAATGGAACCAGATAGAAATTCTTGAAATGAAAAAGTCAATATCTATAAGGAAAATCTCACTGATGGGTTCAATAGCCGATTAGGTGCTGCAGAGGAAAAGATCCATGAACTTGAATATATAGCAATAAAACTTTCCAAACTGAAGCTGAGGAAGACAAGGAAAAAGGGTGAAAAAAAAAATGAACAGAACTTCAGTGATCTGTTTGAATAATATCAAATGATTCACCATGTAATTAAACTCCATTTGACATGTAATTAGAAGTTTTTAGGATCAATGAAGGAGAGATAAGGGAGAGATGAGAATAGTAAAAATATTTGATAAAATAATGATTAATTTTTTTTCAAATTTGATATAAACTATAAACCCATGGATCCAAGAAGTTCAATAAACCAAAGAATGAACACAAACAAAACCATAAAACCATAATAAAATTTCTAGAAATTAATTAAAAACATAAAAAGAAACTAGAGAAAGATAAAAGTTCTCCCTTTTCCATGATTTGATTTCTCCACCTATAATGAATGCTCCCTCTTCCTCCAGGCTCCCTAGCACCTTATCTTCAGCTCTCCTCTAACTCTGCCTTAACCATAACTTTACATCTGTGCCTCATCTGTTCTAGAAGATTTTGAGCTTTACGATGGCTAGGAACCTATCTTATTCTGAGGCTATCACAGCATATGCACCATCTTGCTAATAGTAGTTGTTCAATGAATATTTGTAGAAAGAATATATGAAGTACATAAATGAATAAAGATAAGAATAATACAGGTTGGTTATTAAATCCTGCACTTCCAACCAAATAATTTCTAAGAAGCAGTAGGGTCCAAGTCATCCCGGAAGAGAATTACACCTCCACTTCCAGAACATACTTTAAACTACAATTTTATTAAGCATTCACTAAATGTGTTATTCCTTCTATCTATAATGTTCTTTCTCATCCACCTGGTAAAGTTTAGTTTCTTGTTAAGGTCACATCAGACACTGACTTTGGCAGGGAAAATGAGTTTATATACCATCATAAATCCACGAGGAAGAGCCCTCACTCAGTGCCCACGCTGTCCTAAAGAAACACACAGTCCAATCAGAAAAAGAATCCTGGACAAGTGAGATCAGTACTAGAGAGAAGGAAAGTCCAGGGACTTAGAGGGCCCTAAACCGGCCTAGAATAGTCAGAGAAGGCTTCCTGGAAGAGGTACCACCTGAGATGAGTCTCAAAGCTATCAAGACTGGCCAAAGTATAAAATACTGTGGTGAGAAAAATTTATTTTGCCTGCATTTGAGGACACAAATGGCAGAGAAGCCAGAGTCATTGATGTGGTGAAAAGAAATTCTCTTAGAAGCTGTTTGTTCTCCTGAGTCTCTTTCCAATAGGTTTTTTGCATTTTTTTTCCCTGTTCTTTTCCTAAGAGAAGTCTGCAGTAACTCACTTCTGCTTACCATACAACATAGGGAATTAAATTCCTTTGAACAAATCTACTTTAAAAGTGAGAACTTAATGGCTCACAATTTTTCAAATTTAGGGAAAACCTATAGTTGTCCCAGCTTTATAGCTTGGTATTATTGGGTAATCAAACATAACTATTTTCTCAAAAAAGAAGGGGATTTCCTCTGCCCCCTTTCCATTCCCAGCTGCTTCCACAGGCAATGGCAGAGGTAGGGGAAGACGGTGTTTTGCCTGGGTCCAGGCCCACATTGCTCTTTTCATTCTAGACTGTATAATTAGGCCTTGCAGACAGAGATTAATTTCCCATCGTGAATTCCCTACCAAAGTAGCATGAGTCCTGGGGGAAACCAGAGGAGAAATTGCTTCCAGGTGCCACCTGGTCTCCTCCCGTGGCTATGAGGGAGGCCACATTAGGAAGTGCAAGGAGCAAGGGCTTTGGAGACATACAGACCAAAGTCTGAGCTGAGCCATTTATTAGCCAAGTGCCCTAGAGCTGGTAGTCTAATATTGAGGCTTTAGTTTCCTCATCTGTAAAATAGGAATACACCACCCTCTTAACCATGGTAAGAGATATAATGGTCTAGTACAGTGCTTATATGAAGAAGGACTCAGCGAACGCTCTTGCCTCTTGGTTCCTGGGTACAATCCTGCCACCGTCTGTATCCTTCATCCTCTGGGAACACACTCTTTCTGAGATACGCAGATGACCTACCTTTCTAGATATTTCCTTTCTGTCAACAAGAGGTGGTAATGTAAAGGAGATGTGAAATTTAAATGAGAGAATAGATAGAGACATTTAAAAACCCTGTTCGTAAATGTTCCACCAGTGTTTCTTACCAAAGCTCCACTGGCATTTCGCATGGACACTGTTTGCATCCCTAGCTCCAGGGCATTGGGTACCAGTAGCAGCCTCCTTAGTTATCATAACAACCAAAACCACCCCCACACAACTCCAGCCACACCCCCCCAACACACACACACCCCGAACCCTACCTGACAAACCACTGCCATATGACAACCTGATCTCACCTGTTCAGAGTGTGTATCTCTATTCGTTATGTCTTAAAAGCATTCCTATAGAACCATTATCCAGATGTGGAACATTATTTTTAATATGTATTTATTTTAATGTCCTTTTTCTAATTACACAAGTAACATATGATGCTTGAAGAAATTAGAGAAGTGTGACAAGTAAAAAAAAATTAAAGTCCTCAGCATTAACATTTTAAACATTTATATTTTTATTATAAAATGATAAAACTACATGCTTAAAAAATAGAACAGTGCTGAAGTGTATACAATGAAAAGTAAAAGTCTTTCCTATCAACCTCATTTTGTCATTAACAATTTTATATGTAGCCTCCTAGAAATTTCTATACAGAATCCTGTGTGTATATACCCTTTTCAAACACAAATAGAATATTTACTCTGTTCTTCTGCAAGTTGTTGTTCATTTGTTTTTTCACTAAATAATATATCTTGTAGATCACCCCGTCTCCCAGCAACACATTTAGATCTTCCTCATTCTTTTTAACTACTTAAGAATATTCCATGGAATATAAGGCCCCGGTTATTTCTGTGTCTTTACTATTACAAACAGTGCTACAGTAGAGATTATTTTTAGTACAATATGTAGTTTCCCTTTATCCACAAGAGATACGTTCCAAGACCCCCAGTGGATGCCTAAAACTGAAGATAGTAATGAACCCTATACATATTGTGTTTTTTTCCTATACATAAATACCTATAATAAAGTTTAATGTATAAATTAGGCTCAGTAAGAAATTAATAACCATACCTAATAATAAAATATAACAACTGTAATAATATACTGTAAGAAAAGTTATGTGAAGGTGGTGTCTCTCTCTCTCTCCTCCCCATCCTCCTTCCCCCCTTGCTCCCTCCCTCTCTTAGAGTATCTTAATGTGCTGTACTCACCCTTCTTGTGATGATGTGAGATGATACAATGCCCACATGATGAGACAAAGTGAGACTTATGACACAGGCTTTGCGACAGCATAGCATTAGGCTACTTAAGAGTTACTTGAATACAAGTCTCTGATAACCTAGACGTCTTCTAAGTGACTAACGGGCAGGTAGCATATACAGTGGATACACTTAACAAAGGGATGATTTACATCCTAGGTAGGATAGAGCTGAATAGTATAAGTCTTCATCACTATACTCAGAATGGCACCCAATTTAAAACATGAGTTGTTTTTTTGTTTTTCCTGGGATTTTCTACTTAATGTTTTCAGGATGCAGTTAACCAAGGGTTACTGAAACTACAGAAAGCAAAAACATGGATAATGGGACTACTGTACGAGCTGCGAGGTCCTATTGTTGTCAGTAGGAATATAAAGATGGAGATTCAGCAGAGTTGAGAGGATGCACCAGAGTGACCCCAAATTGAGCAGAAGACTGGAAAGTCACATGAGTCTGGGTTCCAGACTCAGCTCAGCCACTCTGTCACTCTGTGACCTTGAGCAGACCTCTTTGGACCATATTTCCTCAGCTATAAAATTAGAGAGCAGGACAACATAACTGTTATACCTCTAAGATATCTGTGAGTCTAAAGCTGTAAAATTAGTTCTGAAATGATTCTATAATCAAATAAACATGGTGAAGAGGCAAAACCATCATTTTTATATTCTAGGCCACAGCTACATTCATTAAGCACTGCAGCATAGAAGAGAAGGGGCATTCGGGAGGTTCCTACATGGGGCAGAAGGACTGGAAAAACCCCTGTGAGGTTAGTGCAGAGGAACTGGAGCCATTTAACCTACAGATGAGAAGACTGAGCTATAATTTAATTACTCTCTGTGAACATACAGAAGGGCTTCTCTAAAGAGACTTAACACTTGTTCTTCATGTTCTCAGAAGATGAAGCAAAAAAGGAGCTGAAATGAAAGCAGTAGAAATTTGTGTGGGTTGGAAAGAGACTTATTTGATGATTAGGATTAAACAAGAAGTACAAAGCAGAAGTTGCTACCAAAGGATATTGTGTGAATTTCTAACTCTGGATATATTCTAACATAGTTAAAACATGTGACGAGACAGACGGACTGAGCCAGAAGTATTTCTAGGTGTTTTCCCACATCCTGTGATTCTTCCACAGTCTTTAATGCTAAATTCTGATCAAAATGTAACCTCCAGTTAATGTTAACAGAATCAAGCAAATCTTGACATTAATGATTAACATTCTAATGAAGAGAGTTGCTATTAAACACAGATGAATTATTGATATGCTCTGGGGTTCAATAGGGCTAATTTATTAATAAGTTGCGGATTTTTATCCTTTTTAAGATTTAACATTATTCGGGTCTCGAGGATTAAGATTAAGAGCATACAACTAAAGTATGCAATGACAGAGCTCTGGTCTTAGCTGTATGCGTATAGCACAAAAACAAAAAGTTAAAAGGAATCGTGAAGGCCAAGGGACAACTAAAGACCAGGCGATATGCTGAGAAATAGCCACCTGAATCTTAGGCTTCAAGAAGGTCAGAGGTTATTGGCTTTGTGATTCCTTTAAGATTCAAACTCACCTACAAGGGCCACTCACCATTTAATCCAAATGGCCTTTCTCTTACATATTAGTTTTCAATTGCTGGGTAACAAATTGCCCCCGAAATTTAGCCACTTAAAAGAACAACAACATTATTTCACACAGTTTCTGTGAGTTAGGAATTCGCTAGCGGCTTCCCTGGGTGGTCTGACCTGGTGCCTCAGCCAGGGTGAGAGTCATCTGAAGACTTGATTGGACCTGGAAGGTCTGCTTCCAGATGGTAAACTAATGCTGGCCATTGGCAGGAGACCTCGGTTTCTCATCACAGGGACATCTCTACTGCTGCCTGAGTGGCCTTACACATGGCACCTGATTTTCCCCTAGAGCAAGTAGTTTAAGCAAACACAAGGAGAAAGCCACAATATCTTTTAAGACCTAGCCTTGAAAATCTCAGTCTATATTTCCACGTAGTCTACCGGTATCCCAGGTCAGCTTTACTGTGTGGGAGAGAATCACACATACACAAGGCATGAATACCAGAAGTGAGGATCATCAGGGGCCATCTTGGAGGCTGGCTACCACCTCTTACATGGGGTCCCTTGTGTTGTCGGGGGTAATAGCGCAGCCCTGAGTCCTGGCCCTATGTGGGCAAGTGTCCTGAGGCAAAGAATATGACCTGTCTTACCATCAGTTTCCTCATCTATCAAATAGATAATAATACCTACTTCTAAGAGTATCGTGAGGATTAGATGAGATAAAGTATATGAAGTACTTTATATAGTACCTACACTAAAGAAGTTGGCCTGTGATCCTAATATTTTTATTATTTAGAGAACTTTCACATTTATCATATTTTCAGATATGCATTTTTATTTGCCCCTCAAGAAATTGTTTGAGGAATAGCATCTGTATATTAAAGTATTTAAGTACACTTAAGTGACATATTACAATGTAGCCACCTCTGTAGCCATAACCCAGATCAAGATATAAAATATTTTCAGCAAACCCTCATACACCCACCCACCCTGAGAAAAATCACTGATGCAGCATCTATAAATATTGCTTAGTTTTGCCTGCTTTTGAATTTTATAGAAACAATTATACAATATATACTATTTTTAATATTTTTTATCTTTCAATTACAATATTGACATACAATATTATCTTAATTTCAGGTATACAATACAGTGATTAGACTTTATATAACTTACAATGTGATCACCCCAATAAGAACAGTACCCATCTGACACCATACATTAGTATTACAATATTACGGACCATATTTCCTATCTCATACTTTGCATCCCCATGACTATTTTTATAATTGGCAATTTGTACTTCTTAATCTCATTGCCTTTTTCACCTAGTCCCCCAAACTTCTTCCATCTGGCAACTATCAATTTGTTTTCTGTAACCAAGAGTCTCTTTCTGTTTCAATTGTTTGTTTATTTTGTTTTTTAGATTCCACAAATAGGCAAATGGCAATATTTCATTCTTTTTATGACCGAGTAATATTCTATTGTACATATATATCACATCTTCTTTAGTCATTTGTCTATTGATGGACATTTAGGTTGCTTCCATATCTTAGCTATTATAAATAATGCTGCAGTGAACATAAGGGTATATATCTCTTTCAAATTGGTGTTTTGAGTTTCTTTGGATAAATACCCAGAAGTATAGCTCTATTTTTGGAGGAACCTCCCTCCTGTTTTCCATAGCAACTGCACTAGTTTACAATCCCATTAACAGTGCATAAGGTTTCCCTTCTCATCCTTGCAACACTTATTTGTCAATTTATTGATGATAGCCATTCTGACAGTTGTGAGGTGATATATCGTGGTTTTGATTTTCATTCGCCTGGTGATTATTAGTGATATTGAGCATTTTCTCTGTGTTCATTTGGCCATCTGTATATACTCTTCAGAGAAATATCTGTTCATGTCCTCTTCCAACTTTTTAATTAAATTGTGTGTGTTTGTTTGTTTTTTGATATTGAACAATTTAAGTTCTTTATTTTGGGTATCAATCCCGTATCAGATATATAATTTGCAAACATCTCCTCCCATTCAGTAGGTTGTCTTTTTGTTTTATTGATGGTTTCCTTTTCAGTGCAGAAGCTTTTTAGTTTGATGTAGTCCCATTTGCTTTTTTTTGCTTTTGTTGTGTTTGCCTAGAAGACATAGCCAAAAAACTTTGCTAAGACCAATGTCAAACATTGCCTGTATTTTCTTCTAGGAGTTTTACGGTTTTAGGTCTTACATTTAAGTCTCTAATCCATTTTGAGTTTATTTTTGTATATGGTGTAAGAAGTTCTCTAATTTCATTTTTTGCATATATCTGTCCAGTTTCCCCAACACCATTTATTGAAGACTGTTTTACCACATTTGATATTCTTGCCTCCTTTGTCATTGAGTAATGGAATTAATGGACCATTAGGTGTGATTTTATTTCTGGGCTCTCAATTCTGTTTCATTAATCTATGTGCCTGATTTTAAGTGAATACTGTGCTGTTTTGATTACTTTAGCTTTCTAGTATAGTTTGATATCAGGTAGCATGATATCTCCAATTTGGTTCTTCTTTCTCAAGGTTGCTTTAGCTGTTCAGGTTCTTTTTTGTTTCCATATAAACTTTAGGATTATTTGTTCTAGTTCTGTGAAAAATGCCATTAACATTTTGGTAGGGATTACATCGAATCTGGAGATTGCTTTGAGTGATATAGACATTTTAATGATGTTAATTTTTCCAGTCCAGAGTACGGTTTGTCCTTTCATTTATTTGTATCTTCTTCTATTTCTTTCTTCAATGTCTTATAGTTTTCTGAGTATAGGTATTTTACTACCTTGGTTAAATTTATTACTAGATATTTTATTCTTTTTGATGCAATTGTAAATGGGATTGCTTTATTAATTTCTCTTTCTGATACTTTATTGGTGCATAGAATGCAACTGATTAACAAATACTAATTTTGTATCCTGCTACTCTACGAAATTCATTAATTAGTTCTAATAGTTTTTTGATGGAATCTTTAGGGTTTTCTCAATATGGTATGGTGTCATCTGCAAAATAACAATTTTACTTCTTCCTTTCCAATTAAGATACTTTTTATCTTTTTCTTGTCTGATTGCTGTGGCTAGGACCTCTAATACTGTGTCAAGTAAAAGTAGTGAGAGTAAACATCCTTGTCCTGTTCCTGATCTTAAAGAAAATGCTTTCAGCATTTTACCTTTAAATATGTTAGCTGTTGTTTTTTTTGTTTTGTTTTTGTTTTGTTTTGTTTTGTTTTCAATTTTTCTCCCCACTTTGCAGTTTTTATCATAAATGGTTGTTGGATTTTGTCAAATGTTTTTTCTATATCTATCAATATGATCATATGATTTTTATCCCTCAGTTTATTTATATGGTGTATCACTTGAATTGATTTCCAGATGTTGAACCAACCATCCCAGAAATAAATCCCATGATTATGATATATGATCTTTTAACATATTCCTGAATTCAGTTTGCCAATAATTTGTATCTATGTTTATCAGAGACATTGGCCTATACATTTCTTTTACTTTTGTAATGTTTGTGTCTGGTTTTGGTATCAGAGTAATGCCTAATAAAATGAGTTTGGGAGACTTCCTTCCTCTGCAACTTTTAGATTAAGGCAGGTATTAATTTTTCTTTGAATGTTTGGTGAAATTCACCAAAATGTAATCTGGTCCAAGACTTTTGTTTGTTGGAGGTTTTTGATTACTGATTTGATTTCATTAGTAGTTATCAGTCTGTTCAGATTTTCTGTTTCTTCCTGATTAAGTCTTGGAAGAGTGTATGTTTCTAGGAAATTATCCATTTCTTCCAAGTTGTCCAATTTGTTGGCATATAATTGTCCATAGTATTTTCTTGTAATCTTTTGTATATTTCTGCGGTGTTAGTTGTCACTTCTTCTCTTCCAAGTCTGATTTTATTTGGGTGTGCACGCTCGCGCGCGCTCTCTCTCTCTCTCTCTCTCTCTCTCTCTCTCTCTCTCTCTCTCTTTCTCTTTCTCTCTCCCTCTCTCCCTCTGAGTCTACCTAAAGGTTTATCAATTTTGTTTATCTTTTCAAAGAACCAGCTCGTAGTTTAATTGATCTTTTCCATTTTTTTTTAAATCTCTAGTTCATTTATTTCCACTCTGATCTTTATTATTTCCTTCTCTCTACTTTATTCTTCTTTGTCTAGTTCCTTTAGGTGTAAGGTTATATTGTTTATTTGAGATTTTTCTTGTTTCTTTAAATAGGCCTAAATTGCTATAAATTTCCCCCTTAGTACTGCTTTGGCTATATCGCTTAGATTTTAGGAGTTGTTATGTTTTTATTTTCTTTTGTCTTAAGGTATCTCTTGATTTTTTCAATCTCATTGTTAACCCATTTATTGTTTAGTGGCATGTAATTATCTTCCATATGTTTGTGTATTTTTCAGTCTTCTGCTTGTAATTGATTTCTAGTTTTCATATCATTGTCATTGGAGAAAATGCTTGATATAATTTCCATCTTCTTAAAATTATTGAGACTTGTTTTGTGACCTAGCATGTGGTTTATCCAGGGAAATATTCCATGTATACTTGAATGTATATTCTACTGCTTTTGGGTGAAATGTCCTAAATATATCTCATAGTTCTTCTGATATGATGTGCCATTTAAGACTACTGTTACCTCACTGATTTTCTGTCTGAATGATCTATCCATTTTTGTCAATAGAATGTAAAGTCCCCTACTATTACTGTGTTACTATCGATCTCTCCCTTTATGCATGTCAATATTTGTTTTATATATTTAGGTACATTGGGTGCATAGATATTTACAAGACTTATATCCTCTTGTTGGATTGATCCCTTTATCACTGTAAAATGCCCTTCTTTGTCACTTGTTATAGACTTTGATTTAAAGTCTATTTTGTCTGATACAAGTATTGCTACTCCAGCTTTTATTTTCATTTACATTTGCATGAAATATCTTTTTCCATCCCTTTACTGTCAGTCTTTGTGTCTTTTCTTCTGAAGTGAGTTTCTTGTGTGCAGCATATTTATGGTTCTTGTTTTTGTTTTTGTTTTTTATTCCATTTTAAAACCACCCTTGGTTTTTGATTGGAACATTTAGTCCATTTATATTTAAAGTAACTATTGATAGGTATGCAGTTATTGCCATTTTATTCATTGTTTTCACATGGTTTTTGTACGTGTTCTCTGTTCCTTTCTTATACTCTAAAATAAGTGAGGATTAAAAAGTTCCAACCTTTAAAAAGGTTATGTATTTTGACCACTGTGCTAGTCTGCCCTCATTACTGTCTTTATTATTGATGTTAATGGCACCAAAAAATCTGTCACTACCTTATTATAGGACCTTGGGCTCATTCCTATCACCTCTACAGGCCTCAATTTCCTCATGTGTAAACCTACAGGTAGGCTTAGAGGAGCTTTGCTCCTTTTAAGCTTCACCGAGAAGTGGTTAGGGGCTCAAGCTGTAGCCAGAAGAAGCTACCTAGGGCCACCTCCTGGCTCTCCCATTCTCAGTGAGCTACATCAGTGGTCCCCAACCTTTTTGGCACCAGGGACCAGTGCTCCTATGAGAATCTAATGCCTGATGATCTGAGGTGGAGCTGAGGCAGTAATTCTAGCACTAGGGAGAGACTGCAAATACAGATGAAGCTTTAATCACTCTCTAACCACTCACCTCCTGCTGTATGGCCCAGTTCCTAACAGGCCACAGACTGCTACCAGTCTGAAGCCTCAGAGTTGGGGACCCTGAGCTATATTAACTTGGACAAGTTGATTGACTAGTGTAAGTTTGTGTGCCCTCATCTCTAATATGGGTAACAATAATCATAAAAGACTGTTGTGAGTATTAAAATGGGCACATGTCTATATACAGCTTGATGCAATATCTTGCAAAAAGAAAATTTCCCATCAATGGTAGCTATCATAATCATTGTTGTTATTAACAAGTCATATGTTTTCTTTCCTACATGAAAGTCCTCTTAGAGTGAGAGACTCAGTTATTCAGGCAGAAAGCCTGAGGGCAAGAAAATCATAGACTTACAGAATGTACTCACTTAACCTTCTTTGAACTCATAAAGTTAATATGAAGATTAAGTGAAATAGCATAAATCAGTCTTGCCAGTTTTCCTATTGGAGCTCTAAGATAGTTTAGAAAGCAACTTGTGTAACCATGCTAATTTTCAGCTAAAGAGGCCCAGAGAGTTTCAGTGACTTAATTCAGGTGGCAGAGCCTAGTTACTACCTGATGCTGGGGCTCAGAGCCCAGGAAAGAGGGGCAGGTCTGGATTCTACCAGAGACCTTTCTAGGATCTGAGCCCTGCCTCTCTCCTACTCATCTCCTTACCACTTCCCCACTTCTACTCCAGACATACTCAGCTGTTCACTCATAGCTTCCTACCTGGGGCTTCCTCACATGCAGTTCTCATTACCTGGGACACTGAAACCAGCCCACCCCTTTGCACACACCACACACATGCATACATTACACACATGCACACACCACTCACATACACAGACTCCTTTATCTGGCCAACTACTAACTTGCCCTCAGGCTTCTACCGAAACATCACTTCCTACAGGAAGATGCCACCGTGTCCAAGCCTTCATTGATCCAGGGCTTGCCCTTTCTGCTTCCCACTCTCATAGCACTGTCAGGTTTGCTTGGCCACTAAACTGGGAATGGGAACTTCTCAAAAGCAGGCAGCACCTAATCTGATTCCCTTCTGTATCTCACTAGGGTGCTGGTTGGAGTCCCCTGTGGGATCCCTGATAACTGAGTGGGCAGAATCTGATTGACAGGACATTCCAAAGGGTGCTTGGCCTTCTTCCCCAAGAGGGTGGCACTCCCCTCCTCTGGCTAGCCCAGGGACTTGTGACAAATTACACAGAGCTACCCACCCCTCTCAGGCTCACAGACCACTGGACTCTGAACACAGCACATAGGAACATCCCAAACGTGTTGCCTACCCTGCAGACACCTCTCTCTTCCCTCATTTCCCCAAACATGTGACATCAGAGGCAAATGAAGTCCATGTGTGCCAGCACTGAAGTCACGGAATGCTGCTTCTCCAGCTCTACCTAATCAATGCCTGAGGAGCTTTATACTCTAGCTTCACCCAGTGCCCTCCCCTCCAGAAAGCAGGAAATCGCATTCTCTAGCAGGGCTCAGGCTCTGCTAGCCAAGGCATAGGGCTAAATCTGATTTCCCTGGATTGGGATGGCTTTAGACTCCAAAATATAAACTCTTCTCTCTCCAAATGAGATGTCTTATTCATTGATTGTGTTCTGTGATTTTTCTATATTTCCTGGAGTGAGAGTACAGGAATTTCTGGAAAGCTCAGCCCTTAATACTTTTGTGCTTCCCTCCCCGCCCCCCCCCCCAAAAAAAGAAACAAAAACAGCCATCACTTTTATTTTCCAGTCCAGTGCCTTCAGTCAGAGTGGCCAGCCTTGGTGATAGGGCCTTTTTATTAGCTACCTGTGTTGATTTCTGGCTCCATTTCAGGTGTGCGTTGATGTCATTGATGTGGGTGTAGCTGCAGAACCAGCATAGGTACAGAGTCTACCCACTTTGGTTCAATTCTGCTGCTCCTCTTGAGAACTGAGTGACCTCAGTCTTTCTTCTAGGGCTCATTTTTTTATCATTAAAATGGGAACGCTCATAGAGGTGTCATAAGGAGATAAATATGATGATGCATACAAAATTTTCTTTTATATAAATGACCACCAGGTGCAGAAACTCCATGCTGGCAAAACAGGGTGGTATGGTAAACAGAATATGGGCTTGGTGTCAGGCTTGTTTGTGCAATTCACTACCTGTAGAGCTAGAAAAAATCACTTGGCCTCTCTGCCTCAAGTTATTCATCTATAAAAGGGGACTTCTATAGTGTAAATTCCATAGGACGGTGTTATGGGTTGAATAGTGTCCCCCCTCCAAAAATAAACAAACAAACAAATAAATAAATAAATAAATAAAAGATGTTCAAGTCCTAACCCCCAGCACCTCACACTGTGACCTCATTTGGAAATAGAGTCACTGCAAAAGTAATAGTCAGGATAAGGTCATACTGGAGTAGAGCCGGCATCCTAGTAAGAGGCAGCCATGGAAAGACAGACACTCATGCAGGGAGAGGGTCATATGACAATGAAGCAGAGATTGGAGTTAAGCAGCTGCAAGCCAAGGGACACCAAATTTGCCAGCAGACCCCTAGAAGCTGGGAAGAGACAAAGCAAGGAATGATGCCTCAAGTTTCAGAGAGAGCATGGCCCTGCCAATGCCTTGATTTTGGACTTCTAGTCTCTAGAACTAAGAGACAGTAAATTTCTGTTGTTTTAAGATATTGCATTTGTACTATTTGGTTACAGCAGCCCCAGGACACTAAACTAATACAGACAGGAACTTTACATGATTCTGCCTCCCATTGTGTCCCCAGCACCTAACAGAGAGGCTGACACATGGTAACCCCTCAATATTTGTTGAGTGAGTGAAGGATACTTGCTGTGAAGGTCATGTTGGAAAGCGTGAGTAAAGTGATGAGCACAATGCATGACACACGTAAGATATTTGGTACATGCTTATTCCTTTCCCTTATTATTTCAAAGGCTCCTTTCTGTACACAATGTGGTTCGGGATGAAAACAAGCCAGTTTTTCTTCTAATTTTTGCCTAAAACCTCCTAAATGGCCCCTGCCTTAAAGACCCTCCCTCTGGGGAAGTTTAAAGTCTGAGGGAGACCCTGTCATGTGGGGCAGATTTGAGCAGCCATTTCTCCACTTATGTACTCTCCCCCTGTGCCTCGATTTTTCAAGATTGTGTTCCTTGATTTTTTCATATTTCCTGGAATGAAAGTAAAGGAATTTCTGGAAAGCTTTTGTGCTTTCCCCACCCCCCCCAAAAAAAAAATTCAAAAAGCTTTGTAGAAATCTAATGGCAGCAGAGGATTTGGAACAGTGAGCAAGTCCAGGGAAAGCTGTCTAGAAGCAGGGTGTTCATGAGGGAAAACCGTGTAAGGAAAAGGCCTCACTATGCGCTCACGTTCACACCACAGTGCTTCCTTTTCATTGTCGTTGCAATGTAACAGATAGACAGAAAACCCCACAAATGATAAGTACTCAACTCTGGTATTTTTTCTTTTTTTTTTCCTGGTTGATTTTTTTCCTAGTTTATTGATTATACTCATCCTCAATTTCCCCTTTAAGACTCTATGAAAGACAGAGTGAGTTTCTAGAAAGAACTCTCACTGCAGGCTCAATGGCCTGGGTTAGAATTCCAGCTCCACACTCAGTAGCTCTGTGGCTTTCAGCAAGTTGTTCAATTTTTTGAACATTATTGTCCCCCTCCCATGGTTGATGAGAGATGAGTAAACCCTTGAATTTACAAATGCACATTCTTGTGTTTATTGCTATTATTAATTCAGATCATTTAAGTGGGATGAGGGTAGGCTTAGGGTCCAACAAAACAAGGCCCAGAACCCACTAGCTGGGTGACATTGAGCAGGCTCTCTGTGAGCCTCAAATTCTTCATCTGTCAGTTGAAAAAGATCTTAATGCCTTTGCAGGGGTATGAGGCTTGATCGACATGATGTATATAAGGGCCTTCCACACTGCATACACATAGTGAGTGCACAATTACTATCAGTTCCTTTTCCTCATTCTAGCAACTTGACCCATTTTTCTCCATAGCTCCCTATGTCTTGCCTCTTTCCTCTGTACTTAATTCTTCATTATCCCTCCAGTGTTGGAATAGAAATGGGACTTGGCGATCAGGTTATGCTCTTCCTTTGTCTTAAGGCCTGGAATTTACAGCTTGTAAAATGAGTAGGAGGGGGGAGATATATATATCTATATATATATCAGGAAGTAATAAATGACTGAAAACAGCTCTTTGGGAGCACTTTTCTAATCAAATCTCAGTGCGAAAGTACATAGCTTTAGCCTTCCTACTGAACAGACCACATATTGTTTAAGGCCTACCATAAATTTCAGTGGCTCTTTGGTCACAGTGCCAGAAGATTTTGACAGGCAGAGATAATCCAGCTTGCCTTGTTTGTGCCTTCCTTCTCCCCCATATTCCATATAAAGTGGCCTCTCTGTCTGGCCTTATTAGAGCCTCCAGTGGCCCAAATGGACCGTCTTAAACCCCCTTGGAGGAGCTCCTGGCAAAGGTTAAAAGAACCTGGGGTTGCAACTGACAACTGGAACTCCATAGGTTTCTCATTTCCTCTGCCCTCATCCTCTAACATAGTGGTCCCCAAACTTTTTGGCACCAGGGACCAGTGCTCCTATGAGAATCTGATACCTGGTGATCTGAGTTGGAGCTGAGGTGGTGATGCTAGCGCTGGGAACAGCTGCAAATACAGATGAAGCTTCATTCACTCGCCCGCTACTCACCTCCTGCTGTGCAGCCTGGTTCCTAATAGGCCATGGACCAGTACTGGTCTGCTGCCTGGGTTTTGGGGGCCTTTGCCCTAACACCTCCCTCACCACTCATCCTACAACATCCCTGCCTTTCTCGCATTGCATAATGTGTTTTTTAGTTCTGGGTCTCCGATACCCAGGCAGAGCCTCACATGGAGTGCTGTCTTGGCAATCAGTGATGCTTAGAACAGAGCCTGGGACAGGTAGGCACAAAATAAATAATTGATGAAAGAACCAATGCTTACCACTCAATAATAAAAAGACAAATAACAATTTTAAAATGAGGATCTAAAATAGACATTTTTCAAAGAAGATATGCAAATGGCAATGAGCACATTGAAGATGCTGAACATCATTAGCCATCAGGAAGTACGCATCAAAACTACAATGACATACCACTTTACCCCACTAGAATGGCTATAATCAAAAGTCAGATAATAAAGTGTTGGCAAAGATGTGAAAAAATTGAAACTCTCTAACACTGCTGGTAGGAATGAAAAATGGTATAGCCGCTGGCAAACGTTCTAGCTATTCCTCAAAAGGTTGAACAGAATTATCATATGGTCCAGCAATTCCCCTCCTAGGCATCTAACTAAGAGAAATAAAAACATACATCTATACAGAAACTTGTATTCAAATGCTTGTGGCAACTTATTTGGAATAGCCAAAAAGTAAAACAACTCAAGTTTTTATCAACTGGTGAATGGATAAACAGAATGTGGTATATCCATATGATGCAATGTTTTTTGGCAATAAAATGAAATGAAGTCCTGATCCATGTTACAACATGGATGAACCTTGGAAACATTATATTAAGTAAAAGAAGCCAGTCACAAAGAGCATATAGTATATGTTTCCATTTATATGAAATGTTCAGAGTAGGTATATTCATAGAGACAGAAAGTAGATTAGTGATAGTACAGAGTTACGTGGAATTAGAGGGAAATGGGAATGGGTTTTGGTGGGGAAGGTGATGAAAATATTCTAAAATTGTTTATGGTGATTGTTGTACTCCTGCAAATATACTAAAAATCATTGAATGATACACTTTAAATGGGCAACTCGTACGGTATGTGAATTATATCTTAATAAAGCTGTTATTACCAAAATAAAATCAATTTAATATCCCTATCTTAAACAGCAGACTGGTTGACAGGCTGTCCCTGTGTGAAGACCAGAGACCCAAGGTACTGTCTTCTCTGTGTTGAGGTAGAAGGGACACCAGAAACTGTATTTCCCAGGAGAAAGCAGGTGAAGGCAGAGCTCCTTTCCTGGTGAATGCTTACAAAAACAAAAACGGCCCCGAGAAACCTGTGAGGTGGAGAGCTAGAGATCAAATGAGCTGAGCCTGAGAAATTTATAGCATCCTGTTTTCCAAAGACCATTTTCCCAACATAAGTCACAGAGACAGATGGCTCCAGACCTGCTTCTGAAAATAACCACTGTTGAGGAGAGAAGAGTTGTCTTAGTGGGAGCTGCCCAGCCTAAAGAGTAACACCCACAAGAATTAATAGGCTGGAAAAGAGGCCAGCTTGGACCCAGGAGGCTTCAGTTCTGCCAAGCTCAGCCCATTAGGGATCCAAAGCAGACACTGTTGTCTTGCAGCTTTTCTGTGTGTGTTTCTTCTTAAAATAACTTTTATTGTTTTTCTTTTAATCATATTATCAAATTTGTTCCTTAAAAACATAGAATTTATAGGAAAATATAAAGAAAAAATAAAATTTATTCATAGTTCTATTGCCCTAAGGGAACATGTATTAACATTTTTATATAGATTGTGCGTGCTTGCACACATACACATGCATTTAAACAAGCATCAGAATTACTTTTTATACAGTTTTGCCTCATGCTTTTTTATATCCTATTTCCCATATCCCTAAGCATTCTTTACAAACATGGCCTATAATGTTTGCATATTAACATTACTGTACTGATGTGCCTTAATTTACATAATTAGGCACTTTTTAACATAAGGGATGTTTTTTTCTTTTTAACATTTTAAAACATATTTTACTTTTTACTATTACAAATGATGTTGTAATGAATATCCTTACAAGTAAATCTTTTGAGAAGTCATGATTATGTTCTTGGGTAAATTCCTAAGTAGAATTGCTTAGTTAAAAGGTTTTCACACTTTAAAAATCAGTTTATACCAAATTATAATATCAATATCAGTGCATAAAACCTTGTTTGTATTAAAATCAACATCTATTTTAGTACCTACTAGATGCCAGATAGTTTCACATTTATTGTTTCATTTTCCTCTGAAGTTTAAAAAAAATAATTTTTAAAAATATTAAAAGAACTGTATGTGTTCATTATAGAAAAATTTGAAAATATAAAAGGATATTTTAAAAATTAAAAATTGTCCATATCAGTGATAACCATTGTTAAAGACTTTTTTCAGCTCAACTTTTTTCCTATATATTTATACAAATGTATTCATTTTTTAAATGTTTTATGAACGTTTACTGTGCTGAAAGAGCCTGACTTTCCATTGTAACTGAAATCATTTTTATCCTTCATTTTTTTAATAGTTTCCTTTAATCCTTAGAAAAGCCCCTTGAGGTATGAACTACTATTACCCCCATCTCAGAAAAAGTTGGACCACAAAAGAACCTTAGAAAGTTCTAGTCCAACTCCCTGATGGGGAAATCGAGGCACAGAGAGGGCAGAGGTCTTGGCCATGGACTGACTTGCACACACATTTCCTGACCCTTAGTCTATTGCACCAAACTGCAGCCTGTAATGTGGAGCTGAATCTATTCTGCCCTAAACTGGGATGGCTATAGAATAATTGTCCAAATCAGGACATTTTAGAATAAAAGTAGGGCACCATTACTAATTAATGCTGGATAACAGATGTAAATTGGGGCTGTCATTGACAAACCAGAATGCAAGGTCCCTCTAGCTCTCTAGCTTCAGATTCTTGTCACTTGGAAATGCTTTGAAGCAATGAATTTTAATCCATTTCAAATACCTGTGGGAAGCAATTCTGTAAACCTTTTTGAGCTGAAACTCTGAGCCAGGCCAGGACACAGAGATGAGCAGTCTGTGGTCCCTGTCGGGCGGGCGGACAAAGCCATTTAAGCAATAGGTGTGAACATCACTCACTGGAGTCAAAAGTACCACTGCAATGGTCTTTCAGCAGCTCCAAACCTTCATATTATAAGAAAGTCTCATTTTCCTCATGCCCATTTTTCACTCAAGACTAAGATTTTACTTATTTGATGAAGTAATGGGCTATACTGTAAAAAGGAAATAGATATGAGGTTGGTGCAGGAAGAAGAGAAGGAATGCATTTGGTTTTAAGTGGAGGGACTATAGTAGTTTTAGAAGGAAGGCTGTGGAGATGAAACACAACAAGCCTTCACAGGAGGGTGAATCCATCAGCTCAGGGTTCCGTGGAGATGAGGCACCTCTGTGGGTCTAAGGATTTTGTTCCATGTTTTCCTAGGTGTCACTTATTCAGTAATTATTGTGTACTGGGTACTGTGTTAAGCATTTTACATACAGGTTTCTAATGTGCAAGGCTGCCAGGTGAAAGTTTATTAGGACTTTCTTCCAATAATCCAAGGAGTTGCCTGGGAAGAAGGTGCCTTCCCTGAGGCACACAGCTAGTGCTCTGGTTTTGAAGATAAGACTCATCCTTCCCCACAATGTAAGCAGGCTGGGATTGTCCCTACTGTATAGCCTAGATGGGATTTACTATAGATGAATAAGCTTACATTTGGATGTTTAGATGGATCTCTCAGGACTGCTGAGAAAAGTATTAAAAGGTACATTTTTAACGGTCTTTCTTTCTTTGACAGAGTAATAAACTTGTTCATCAGCTAGCCCTTCACACTTCAGTCTCATGGCATTTTCCAAAGACATACCCAGATCCAGAATGCTGGAAGGCTCTTCTTGAGAACTAGCTTGCCCTAGTTATAGGTTACATTTCAAATGCCAAGGAAAGCTACCATCGATTCACACAAAGGTGTGAGTAACTGAAATTGTTCTTTCTGCAAGTCTCAGAATTCCCTTGTCATATGTTGTTTTCATATATCACAGCTGCCTCCCTAACACTTTTCCTCTTTTTTATAACCTAAGCAAGTAATACATATTAATAAAGGTATCTCTGGCAATCTTAAAAAAGGTGAGATAAAAATAAAAACTAGTAAAATTTTCTTGCACCCGAGGGGTCATGGTGCTGTGCACCTTACCTTAGGACCACTTAAATTAAAAAGCTGCTGATGAATGAGCAGGAGGGAATTAACATGTTTTTAATAACATCTGTATTTCACAGAAACCTCACAAGTTATTGTGTACCTACCTCCTAAGTGCCTGGCAGCTTGTTAGGTGCTTTGCATGTAAGGTTAGGAATATTCAGAGCAATCTGGAGGCCTCAGGTGATTTGGGAGTAATGGTTTAGATGATTTTGAGGTGATTGGAAGGAAGGGAGAAGAAACAGGCATGAGATCTTGGAAGGCACTGTGCTGTTCCCAGCCCAGGGTCCCTGAAGTTTGTAATGGAACAATTTACTTAGTTCTGGAACTATTTATTTCATAAAGTTCAACAGATTTACTCAGGAAGAGGCTGTAACAAATACCCTGGAACCAACATATCATGTTTCTTAACTTTTGTCTGAAATTCTAACAGCTCAGCATGATATGGTGCTGGTTATCTCGAGCTCATCAGAAGCTCTGATTAGAGATTATAAGATGTCTTTGGTTAATAAAAGATGAGGAAATGAAAGTATATTTACTTAATAAATACAGCCTTGTCGACAAAATCTTTCTAAAACCGGGACCATAGGGGAAGGGGAATCATGAATGGGGTTCCTTATGGGGTGGTTTCATTCAATTTAATAAACATTTGGTGAGCACTGACCCTGGGCCCTTGCTTGCCCATGCATACTGTGTGTTCAGATTTAGTAACTTTAGTCTTCACAACATGTGTATAAAAGAATACCCAACTTAAAACTGAGGAACTGGAAGTCCCTTCCCCAAGATCTTACAGCTAATAGGAAGCTAGTCCAATGCCGTTGAACTCCAAAGCCCACTTCAAGAATGTACTCCTACCCCAGGAATGTGCCATACACTTTTATGTGTAAGACAGCTACAGATAACTGTAAATATAGCAGGGCAAATGTGATATCAAAACTAAAGTTTAGTTCAGAGAAAGAAGTGATCACCCCTACAGTGCTGTGTGGTAAGTGGTGTCAGTGAAGACTCTCTCAAGGTGAATTGGGAACACTGGTTTGGATGATTTTGAGGTGAATCATGGCCTGAATTTTTAAGTTAAAAGAAAAAAAAAAACAGAGGAGGAAGTCACCCAGACTTTGTGCCATGGTCACTGATCCCTTCTGCCTCAGTTGCTTTTACTGAAGTTCTAAGGTGAATTAGCCAAAAGGCAAACAACAACTCTATCCAATGTCATACGTGGTTATGCTCAGGGGTTGACACAAAAGTCCTGGAACCTGCAAAATCCTGCAGGATTTGGTGACTGTGACTGAGTGAGCTTCTCTTGGTGGATAGAGTGCAAAAAGTTGTGGGTTTTGTTTTGTGTTGTCTTTAATTTTAACAATCAGCAATTCTCTGTGCCACCTCCGCCTTAGAGCCCTGTCAAGTCATATGATGGCATGTCTGGGCTCCAATATGTTTCTTAAGAGTCAGACTCTCAAAAGGCTCAGTGGATCTGATTATGTGTATGACCTTCTATCAGTCACGGTGGGAGAAAAGAAGCAACCCTTGCTGTCGCGCAGATGCAGTGTCTTGTACTGTAAACTTTTATGTGTCTGTGCTTATGTCCCCTCCTTTGTAGACGATGTACTGCACAAGTCTAAAGGACTGCAGATTGTCTGATGCCGAAGGTCTGGTTTCAGGCCATCGCATTCTCCTTCTGAAGAGTTTGGAGTGGTGCTCACAGAACTAGAGAAAGCCGAGATTTTAGAAAACGCTCAAGGAGTTTTCAGAGAATCCCTGGATTTAGGAATCTTAAAATGTTAGATTCTTAGAAAAGTAAAATATTAAGAGTACTGAAATCCTAGGAAGCCAGCGATGGAAGGGGGCCCTGGATCATTCTCTCCAACTCTCTCTACCTTTTATGAGGCCCAGAACCTGTTCTAGGCATATCCAATTAAAATTTCACTAATAAGAATATCATTTCACTTCCCTGACATTATAGAATGGCCAGCTTGCAGGGGCTCAGCGATCACCCAATGCGAGCCACTCATTTTACCAGTGAGGCCACCGAGGCTGAGTTGGGGCCGCTGTTTGATAGATAGCAAGGCCCATCAGGACTAGACCCCAGCTTTTCAGGCCTCTGAGAGAACAGGCCAAGCGGGAAGGGCTTCCCGGGTGTTTCCCAGGAGTGCCCTCTTTCCAAACCTTGCAGACTTCTCTATATCGAGGGCCCTGCTCTTCAGAAGGAGTTTGCACCAACTTCCCCTCCCAGCAGCATCAGCCTTGCCCCCCGGGCCACGTGTGCAGTAGATCGCCCAGTGTTGGGAGCCCCCCCTCCCGCCGCCCTTCTTGATGCGTGTTTTATTTTGCTCCCTCCCCCTCCCTGTGTGCCTCAAAACCAATTTTCATTATTTTTTTCTGTCTGTGTTTGTCTTTGTGGTTCGCAGGTGCTCCCTTGCATTGTTCATCCGCTTCATCAACCCCTATTGAGCAGTCCCCCTCCCGCCCCCCTCCCCTCCGGCCAATGAGAGCCAGAGGCGGTTGCTAGGCAACGGTGTGGCCCCGCCAACCCCGGACTCAGACTCTGAGGAAGAGTTTGTCCCTAATTCATTCTTAGTTAAAAGTGGCTCCGCCAGCCTGGGGGTCGCAGCGAACGGTAAGTCCCTCTTTTTTCTTAACTTTTTCGTGTACTTTTGTTCCCCTCGCCCTTTGTTGGCGATGCTGATTGATCTGCCTACTTGGGCCTACTCTGCTGGCTTCTCGCACCTGGCGCATGGGGAGTTCGGGGTTTTCGGGGACCTGGAGCAGCTTCGTGGCTCAGGCAGCCCCACTCCCTTCTGGCTGTGCAACTGGATGGGGTGCAGAGCGGAAGTTGGGGGGCTGCTGTACCCATCTCTATGACATGTCGGGTAGATAGAGCTGCAGGAACAGAGATGCACAGACACAATGAGACAGAAGTATCAGGTAGAGAGGGAGGCAGGTAAAAATAATAGAGACAAAGATGCGCACAGAAAAAGGGGGGGACAGGGCTACTGCCTACTACATGCCAGGGACTCTGCCAGCACTGCCACTTGTTGCTGCTTTGGATCCTCATCACAACCCTGCCTAAGAAGCCCATGTCGCGATGTCCCGGTTAACCATGAGAAAGCTGAGGGAAGGGATACTGCCTGAAGCCTAATGCTGGCTTTGGAAGTTCTTGACTTTCTCTGTGTCTGGAGGCAGAGAGCCCTGCAGTCCCAAGCAGCTGCTGGGCTGAAGGCTGGCTGCAGAGACAGCTACTGGGTTTAAGCCATCAGCCCATAATAAGCACTCTTTTAAGCACTGCTCTGACTTTCTTAAGGAGAAGCAGTGAGCGAGGTAAGGTGGAAGAGCTCCCGGTTGACGAAGAGCCAGCAAACCCTGATAGGGTGCTGTGTGACCTGGGCCAAGGTGCTTGCCCTCTCTGTGTCCAGCAGAGGCCAGTCCACTTCTTTACAAGAATACTCTGGAGGGGATTCAAGCCTCTGCTCTCTTTTAAAGTCGAAGCGTCTTTGGCCTTGATGCTTCTCATCTGACAGGCTCTTAGACCCTGCACTCTCTGACCACACCATCCTCCAGGGCCTTCCCCTCTGTGCTCCCTGGGGGTGTTATCCTTTTGGTGGTTGGATGTCACTACTCCTCTCTACCTTTTATCTGCTCATGTTTCAAATTATGCACAGAAACAGGAACCTTGACCTGAGAGGAAGGAGATTTGTGTTCTAGTTCCAGCTCTGTGGCTTACTGGCTATTTGGCAAATCATTGTCCCTCCCTAGGCCTCAGTTTCCCCATCTTGCCAATAATGGAGGAACCTTTAAGGTACTCTGATTTTATGAGTGTCACGTGGTGCTAACTGAGGTGTCCCTGCCTGCCAGTAGTAGTAATTTTCTTAAGCTTACTTAGGGAGGGTGGGTGGGGGGTGAGGGAGGGGGACATTTTATAATGATAGTCTTCATTCTTGCTGACTTAAAAAGTCTTGCAAGTAGAAGAGAAAGCAAGAGATTAAACCTCTGCCTTTGCTAATTACTGAACAAAAGCAATCATTTTGTTGTAAGTTCTGCAGCAAATTGATGACATTATGTCATTACTGGTATTCACAGAAAATGGGAGTAGGGGGGACTTTGGCCTAAAGCTGCCTGCTTGGTGGTTATGTTCCTCTGTGCTCCTGCTCCCCAGAAGAACTAGTGACACTTTAGATTCCTTCTCTGAGTGTGTTGCCCTAAAGGTTGGTAACAAATGTGTCCCACACCTGAAGGGAGATTCTGGGTCCTTAGTGGTCTGCCGCTCTGGGGTTGGCAGGCCGTGAGAGCGCCGGTGAGTCTTACCCCACATCTGGACCCTGCCTACCACCTTCCTCACCCCTGGACCCAAAGGGTCTTGTATAAGCCAAAGGACCAGCTGAGACTGGCATGGACCCAGCACTAGCAAGTGAAGGTGAGTGGGTCCAATAAATGTTGGTATGGCTTTGTTTGATTTTTTTTTCATGAAAAAAAAAGTGAAATTGTTTTAATGGAAGTGTCTTTGTTTTTAAGTTCTCCTATAATCCTGCCTCCCAGAGATAACTACTTTTAACAGTTTGGTGCATGGCCTTACAGATGCTTTTTATGTAGTGTTAATGTAATGAGTGAATGAATGAATGAGCAAGTAATATGAATTACAGGAGGACTACAATGGATCCAAGAGAGCAAGGGCCATAGCGTCAATATTTCTGAAATTGGGTCCCAGATGTGCAACCCTGGGCAAAGTAACCTCTCAGATCAACAGTTGCTCCGTATGCGAAATGGAGAAAACCTTCCTAGGTTGCTGTGGAGTTTTAAAATACTGAAGATGATGAACTTACTCATCTCCCTTCCCTATGTTTATACCCCCATCCTCATCCAGCAACTTAAGGCTGTAGATACCCACGTAAACGGATCATTTGCTTCATTTATTTGAGAGGCCTGCTCCCCCTGAAACTTAATTCAGAATGTACTGTCAATGACAAAGGCGGCCCCTTGGGCTCCCAAAAGGTGAAAATGATGAGGTTTCAGTTTGGTGGGAACAGACTCAGCACCCAGCACACAGGGCCCACCCTCTGGGAAACAGATTTCCTAGAGCTCAGGCTGTGCTCTCCAGTGGTTCCTGAGAGGCCCTCTGCCTACAGCTGTGTCAACTCCCGCCCAAGGCTGATATCCTAGATCTGCGATGCCTCAGAACCACCCTGCTGAAATCCCCATGTAAAGTGCAAGGAGCACACCGGGGCATTACAGAACAGCTCATTGTCCCCGAGGAAAAGAAAACAGGGAAGTAGCGGCTTTCTGTCATCAAAATCCTAATCCACCTTCAAAGATAACCATCTAGAAGTCGCTGATATATACAAAGAAAGATTTTGCTAAAATATCAGCTAGTCACAGTTGAAAAGCTAAGGAAGTGGTTAGGATTAAATATGTTATATATTTGTCCCTACCACATAGAAACTTTTCAGATTAAATATTAAATGTTCCATGAATTGTTCTGATATAAATTCTCAAGTAAACGGGCCTTAAAAACTTGGAGGGTTAATATTAAAGAGGGTCAGGGAATAAATAGCTCAGAGAAGTCAGTTTCTCAGAGCCTAGATGAGGTAAAGGTGGTCAGGAGAACTTACCTATAATGAGCACCCTCTGTGGGTAAGTCTTTTCTTTATATGCATTATCTTATTTGAGCTCGTATTTATCTCCACTCCTCTGTTCAGGAAACCCAGGGCCAGTGATACCCAGAACTCCACTGCTTCTAAGGGACATGGCAAAGATTCAAACCCAATTGACTCCAGACCCCCCTATTCTCTCTCTCTCTCTCTCTCTCTCTCTCTCTCTCTCTCTCTCTCTCTCTCTCTCTTTCCTTTCTTGATTAGTTTCATTTCCATTACCAGACCCTGCTATGTCTATGTCCCCTTCCTTAGTAGGAGGCTAGAAAAGATAAGAACTCTACTAAAAAAAAGAAAGAAAGAAAGAAAGAAAGAAAGAGAAGAAGAAAGAAAGAAAGAAAGAAAGAAAGAAAGAAAGAAAATAAACTGATTTTAAGAGAATTGCAAGTTGTTGGATTCCTATCTCCCACCTCACAAACCTTTATGAAGCACTTGTCTAAGAGGCGTTTTAGCTCATTGAATCATTGAACCTCAGGAAATTTCATATTTACCTTGTGACAGCCATTTTTAGTTTCACTGAGGCAATAGAGGGTCAGAGAGGTTAAGTAACTTCCCCTAAATCACACAGCTTCTAAATGATAGAACCAGATTTGAACTCCACATCTGTCTGATAGCATAGAGAGGAATCTTTCTATTTTGTTTTTGTGAATACTGTAGGCGTTTCAAAGATGAATCAGAGCAGATGACTTAGACACTAAATTTTTGTACCACTTCATGAGAGCCAAGCTCCTGATGCTGGGCCTTCCATGGCTTTTTTCCCCTGCGAAGCACTGGGCCCTTTCTGCCTTGAGTTACAGATTTCTCAGGCTGGTCACACTGGCCGGCATCACTGTTGTTTGGCAGTTTCATTGACTTTCTGGGATCTTAAGCTGCTGGGCTTATTTTGTTTTGACTTCCAATCTAGTGGAGGAGTGTTTATTTTTCTTTCTAAATGAGAAACACTGCTATGCATGTGAGCTGCTTCCAAAACTGTTCTCTTAAAACAAAACAAAACAAAAAATTCAACTTAATTTGGAACCTATCCAGATTCCCCTGGGGGAGCCTGCCAGAGTCATTTCAAACCAGTTTGTGAAATTGGAAGGCAAATTTGTGCCTCTTTCCTACTGCTGAGGTCCAGCGAGGTCTCCTTTCCTGTGAATTTTGTGGAACCCCTTCCTGTTACTGCATGCCAGCCGCAGGGGGGTCTGTATGTTTCCCGGGTTCCAAAGTTAAAGGACAATGGGGCATGTGAAGTTTTCAGGACATTTTGTTCATGTCCTGTCACAACCCCCTTGCATCAAAAAGATTCCTGTTGGTCAATAAATGCTGATACCAGCTATGTAGGGAAGTACCTAACGCCTGGCAGGAAAAAAAAAATCAATTTTTTATTTATTCATTCATGATGACATTTGAAATGCTTGTAAATGTTTTCCAGACAAATGAAAGGTGAAGGGCATTCTAAGCATAGGGACTCTATAAAATAGATACCTAATATATGGGGTCAAAATCCCTTAAATGAAACTTAGAGACAGATGCATTTCTGAATTTGGAAATGTTCAGATTTAAGAAAGAAAATAGAGCACATGTACTGTATTCTTCCTAACGTTCCTAGAGTACTGGGGTGGTCCATAGTAATCACACATGTCGATGTTTCTGCTTGTGAAACATACGAATGGTGAAAAGATCCTGAGCCTCATGTCAGTTCAGGTAAGGTTTTACCACCGAAGGAGTTTTGCTTAAACTTTCAGTCTTAGAGTTTCAGGTTTTCAGAATGGTGGCTAATAGATGGTGATCCTGGATTGTGCTTTTTAAAAACGGAAGATGGGCTCTGAACGGTTTAGTAATTTGCTCATGGTTAGAGAGAGGTAACTTAGTAATAGAAGGCACGATACAGGTTCAAATCGCTAGCCGGCAAGCTGTAGAGAGCACTTGTTGTTTATCTATTAAGAGTGTTTGGAAAGGCCAAGTGCCTTCTGCTGTAGGCATGGAGCTCAGGAGGCCAGCGCCAGCAAGCTAGCTGGCTCACAGACCTAGGAGTCCAGGAAAGGAAAGCTGAATTCTCAAAGTCTAGAACTCAGCAACTCTGAGTTCTTAAGGAACATTTCCCGACAACTCCTTTCTTTGATACCCAGCTGTTTTCTGTACGGACTACCCCCTAACAGTCTGGAGATGTGATTATTCCCATGTCTGGTTTCCTTGTTCAACTCAAGTTCCTTGAGGTAGGCCTTGTCCACAGGTGCTGAGCACCTGTAGGTGCTAAAATCAAAACTGAAAAAAAAGTTCATTTGTTTCTTCTTCCTTTCCAACAGCCCCGCTCCCACACACAAAACTATCTCCCTAGGAACAGTGCAATGAGCAACATGGTATAACTGTGGAAACTCACAGAGATGAAGCAATGTGCCAAAGTTCAGTCGAGATTCAAAGCACAGCCCCAGACTCCAGTGCCCTTCCACCTTTCCAGGTACCTGCCTCAACTAGACAATCCCTCACCTGTGGCCTCTCACCAGGGCAGGAGATTATGTTCCCTAATTGGGGGTAATGGGGACAACCACACAGGGGTCACTTTTGTTTTTGCACAGTTTACAAAGCCCTTTTTCATACATTACCTCAGGCAAATTCTGGTGACTCTAATTTAACTGCCACATTGACTTTCTAGTAGGTAAGGCTTCTTCCTGACCTGGCAAAATAAACAGGTCACATTTTGAATTAATGTTATCGAATGGCCTGGGAGAACCAGGACCCTCTACTTAGTCACCATGTGACACGATTGTAGACTTTTGCAACTCCTTTTCCACTAATTTCCCCAAATACCATTGCATTAAAAGGTACAGAAATAACATTTTGGTATGTGGCTTGATTGGATCTAGGAATTCCTAGACCACCCCCCAAGGAAAGCACATTAGCCATGTTTGGGCTTTTCCCATCAGGAAACTAAGCCTGGTTTGTGTCCTCACTGAAATGTTAGTGACCTGCTCTATGGTGCCCTTGTGGACACCAGACCACATCTTAAAGCATCTCCTGACACATCAGGGCCCAGACTATTGAAGAGGCACCTGGAAGGAGGCCAAGGAGAGTTCGGGAGATTAGTATAGCTAACATTTGTGTAGCCCTCGTGTTCTCAGAGCACGTTCACATCCGTCATCTTGTTGGATCCACAGCTCTATGCCATGAGGCTGGCCGAATGTGGAGTATTCTGAGTACAGTTCTATGTTGGAGGAAGCATGCTGAGAGGGAGGCAGCTTGGCACGGAGCTGCTCCTTTGGCTGCACAGCTTAGGACCTCATCAGCCCAACCTGCAAGGCCCCCTATCATCCATATAAGCTCAGTGTTCCAGTTATAAACCTCACCTGGCAAAGCCTCACCCTGATTCAGCCCGAGTTATCGTGGAAACCTGCTTGTGGAGAGGCATACATGCCTTGAGCAACAGGCTTCAGGACCCAGTTCTGCCTCTAATCAGCAGTGTGACCTTGCAAGAGCCTTGTTCTTCGGTTCCTCAGCTTTCTCATCCGGACAGAGAACTGGATTAGATCAACATTTCGCAAGGCTTATTCCTTTGTGTGTCCCTGTCAGTCTGCACCATGGCAGCGTACCCACATACACTGCTATTCACTTTCCTCTCGAACTTTTTTTTTACTTAAATGAATTTATTTTCAAAGGAAATTGTATATTACTGCTGCAATTCACTTGCCATAAATAGAAGATAGCTGTAAAAATAAATACAATGAAAGCAGGTTATCACATTCTGGTGAGATAATGCCTGCTCAAGGACACTGAGCAGGGACTTGCTACTCTTTGTTAAACAGGGACATTGGCACGTATTAGGTGTTAAAAACACACTTGTACCAAACTGAGACTTCCTCCTCCAGATTATCAAAAGGATGAAAACAAAATGAAAGATATCTTGCATGCGATTCAGTGTGATTTGATGTCTGTTTGCAGTGAATGCCACCCAAAATCGTGTCCACAGGATACTTACAGCTCTGTGGCTTTTGCTAGTACTCTGTCTAGGCTTTTCATGTCCTGCTCCCAGGCCTGCTCACCTTGAGAACAAACATCCCTTGCTGCTTCTAGAGGCTACCCTTCTCTCCTTTCCTTTGTGTAGTCTTTTCTGAGCATCTGTTCCCACCCTCCCTTTCATAGCCTGCTGCCCTCTGCCCATGTCATCAGCTCTGAGCTGGGTGCTTTGAGCTCAGCTGGATCCCCCATTACTGGTTAATGACTCCCAGTTTGGACCAGGAAACCATGTGGCTTTTCTTCTGCCCCCCACCCCCACCCCTTCCTCTCCTATTTCCCCCTCCCTCTCCCTCTGAACTGCAATTATTTATATAGGTGTTTGAAACTAAACAAAGAATAAATATTCCCTCTCTTTTGAAAGGCCAAAAGGACTGAAGTCAGAAGAAAAGCAGAAACGGCGCAATGCGGAACCATGGAAGGGAAAGATAGGTTACGGAGGCCTGTAGATCCTTGCGGGGCGGTGTGGCCAGGAGCACGTTGCTTCACCTCTCTAGGTCTCAGTTTCCTCCTCTGTAAAATGGATATCGGTTTTAATAGGGCTTGACAAACGTGTTGTGAAAATGAGAAATTAGGGGTAAGGCTCGTAGCAGGTTGATTGCAGCATAATAGTTGCCCGATGAATGTTAGTTTCTTATTTCCCGTCTGGAACCCGGAAGGTTTGTGACATATCTGTGGAAGAAAGGCAGAGAGAGTCCTACACTCCCACCCCTCCAGGCTTGGAGGAAGTACAGCAATTAACAGCTCTGCCTGGGAGTCCAGAGCTGTATTCTTCCTCCTTCTCCTGAGTGATTTCCAGAGATTTAGGATGGGGAGATGAGCCCGAGGCAGCAGCTAAACAAACACAGCAGGGGGTCTTGGAAACCTGGCCTCAGCCTTTCTTGCTGGCGCTCCCTGCATTGCTACCATTCCCCATAGTTCCCAGAGATGAAACACGGTGATGCCTTTTTCTCCTGGTCAGCCCGCCTTCCCCCCAGCGTTGAAAGGAGAGGAAAATGACTGGTAATTCATTTATGCCTCACTCCCTCTCTCCTAAATGGATCATATTTCTATAAATAACGCTCAGAAGCTACTGTGTGGGCTAACAACAATAACACATATATTTGCACTTCCAGAGACATCTCTTCCGCTGCTTTTGAGGCTCTGGGGGAATATACCCCTGATGTGAACCGAGTCCTCCTCCCCTGTAGCTGGGCGACTGCACCTCCTCTCACCCCTCTCGCCCAGTCACCCACTTACAAAATGGGGGTTGTTTCAAAGGCGAGACGGGATAACATCGAAGATATTGAGAGTACCACCAGTGCCCAGTGTTTCCTGGTCTCCCCTTTTAATTTTTGGCAAGGAATGGGGTATGTTTTTAGTTGGCAAGGGGGTTGTCTGATCATAATTTAATTTGTGGTCACTTGTTTGCTGTCATCCTGAGAGCAAGCAAAATGGAAGTTGAGTCGATACTTACCTATTGGCTAGTTTTGTAAAAATCTGCTCCCCTTAACCAATACATTTCCTACTATTTCTTCTCTCCCCTGGGCCACTCCAGTAGTGTCCTCACTAGCCAGCCTACCTGCCTCCCGTAATCCTTTCTCATACTGTCTCAGGTGATCATTCTAGAACCCACATCCCTATCATAGAGCCTCTGCAGGTCCCAGTGCTGAGGCTCAGGGCTTAAGTCCTCAGCATGGCTGGCCAAAGCCCTTCTCACTCCTCTAGTGCTTGCTTTTGTACTCTTAGGGAGCTATGGCCCCAACAAACTCACACAGTTCTTGAAGGGACAGAGGACATTCTCGGTGCCCTATCTCTATCTGGAGCTATTAAAAGCAAAGGCTGCTGAACACAAATTCTTATTAATTTAGAGTCAGAAGAGGGGAAGAACTTTCTGATTTGGAGTGATATGGGAAGAAATGGAGCTTTATTACCCTTCAGAACCAATTTAATTCAGCCCATTATTATTAAAGACCTACTGAGTGCCAGGGCCCGTGAAGAGTAGAAGGCAGTCTGACCACCCATAAACTGTTGGGGAGACAGACACGTACCTCAACAGCTCTGCCCCAAAGCAGGAGCCCATGAGGGGAACAAGGTAGGCGAATGTGCCAGGATGTGTGAGGCTGCAGAGGTTTAATGCAGAATGGGAGGTTGTGGAGGACACCCCTCTGGAGAGAGAGGAAAACTGCCAAGGAGTGCAGGTAAGTTTACGCAGTTAGGCTCTGCCCGGAAGTGAGCTGCAGTTTTATGGATCTGTAGGACTGCTATAGGCTGACTTGTGTCCTAAAAGTTGTTTGTGGAGGCCTAACCCCACATGTGGCTTCATAGGAGCTAGATCCTTTAAAGGGGTGATTAAGGTTGTATGAAGTCCTAAGGGTAGAGGTGTGCTTATAAAAGGACTTGCTCACTGGCTCTCTGCCATGTGATACAGCAAAAGAACTGGGTAGAGCCAGAAAGCCAGGCCAGGAAGAGCACTCTCACCAGAAACCAAACCCTACTGGAACCTTGAACTTGATCTCCCAGACTCTAGAATGATGAGGAATAATTGTCTGTTGTCTGTTGCCTAAGCCACCCAGTCTATGGTCCTTTGTTACAGCAGCCCAAACAAATGAAGACAAATGAAGCCTAGATGTTCACACTTCGCATGTCAGTTATTGGATTGTAACCAAGCATTTCCAGCCTAATTGTGGGGTCTTGAAGCGTTTATTTCCTCAAACATTCATTCATTCATTCAGCAAACTTTTTAAAGTGTGTGCCATATGTGGCCGTGCTGTAGAGTCTTGACGAGCAGCCAGTCATCTGTGTCCTCCATGTGTAGCCATGTGCCTAGGGGAACAGTGAAGGGAGCATCAGGGGCTGCTCGGGGCAGTTTTAGAAGGCAAGGATGTCCTCTCCGTAAAGAATGAGCTAGTATGGCAGGTGCCCATCTCCACCCTACCACCTTCCCATCTCAGGGAGCAACCGTTAAGAAGACTCAATTTTTAGGGTTTGAGGTGGATGAGAGCAGGTTTGCTGCTCTGTGTTCCAGTCATTCAGAGCCATTGGGTGGGGGTTGGGGGGATACAGGGGGATGGGAGTAGGGGTGGGTGAGGGGGCAGGGCAAAGGTGGATGGGACAGCCTCAGGAACCAAAAGGGGGATGGCACACCTTTGGATTATGCAACAGAAGACCAAATTCCATTACTAAGCACCTACAGGGTGCCAGGTCATAAGGGTAGAGCCTTTGCTAGGTGCTGCACCTTTCCCACTGAATCTGTGTGGCTGGTGGGCTCTAGAGCAAAAGAATTAAGAGTGAGGGTTTGAATTTTGGCTCTGCCACTACTAGCTGAGATCTTTAGCAAATGATTTAACTTCTGAGTTTCCATTTTTCCTCAAGTGTAAAATAGAGATAATAATAATACCTCCATGTGAAATAATGTATGAGAAGTACTTAGCGAAGGATCTGGGGGTTATGATAAAGTTTTAAATGGAAATGGCTGTTATTATCACTGTTGTTCTGGGTATCATTTTACTAAATGAGCCTCAGAAAGGTGCAATAACTTGGTCAAGATCACACAGATATAAGTGGCATTTTGCATCTCAGGTGTGACCTGACCCCTCAACCCAACCTCTTCTCATCCCACCAGGTTTCCTTCCTGCCTCTAACAGCCATTGCCCTCTTTCCTGACAACGTTCAGAAAGTCAAAGGTATTGGGGAGCCTCCCTACCAGAACAGAGATTTCTCTCTGCCCCACCTCACCCTCCTGCATAGAGGAGGAGGCCATATGCACATGGACAACAGTTCTCAACCCCTGGCCAGAATCCCCTTGAAAAGAAACCGCTGAGTTGCACTCTGGCTCTTAGCTCTTTTTAGATGCCCCTGATGGGTCCCTGTGTAGGTGACAAGATGATGCATGAGATCTGGCTAAGCAGCTTATTTGTCTGAGCTGGTGATGGCCTTTATCCTGAGGTGGGTTAATGGTAAGGGGCATTGGCCCTTTAAAGCACAGACAATGGACAGGCTTCTCAGGTCACCAAATCACTCAGCAAATGGCCAGAACCCCTCAGAGAACGGGAGGCCCTTGCCCCTTCCACTCAGTGCTAACTCTGCTCTTCATCTAGTGATGGGTTGCTTAGAGCCTAGCAAGAAGAAACACTTGGAATAATGGGGAGAAAGACTCAAAGGGGATTATAATGACAAAGGACTTCGGAGGAGGAAACTAAGACAGAGGGACAAGGGCTAATTCCTGACTTCCCACCTCAGCTTTGTGCCTGACTGCGCTGTGCCTTCTTCCTGGCTTCGCTTTCTTCCCTCCCCAAATGCATCGGGGCCACAGTGACCAGACTGATTTTCCCAGCGGCACCTTTCACTACTGAAACCTAACACTGTAGATCACGGTTTAAACTTCTTAGGCTAGCAATCAGGACCCACTAGAACTTAGCACTTTCCCGCCTTAAATCTCTCTGGCCTTCCCCACGCCCCCACCCTAGTGAGGCACTCATGTGGCCTTCGCTGGCTGCTTCAACCAAAGCAGCTTCCTTTTGTCAGCTCCCTCCATTTGCTTCTGAGTAGGAGCCTATATAAAGAACACTTTGAATATGAAACATTTTTTTCAACGTATGGAAACCACTGATTTAAATCAACCCTTTCCTTGTATGAAGAGTGGCAGAGCCAGGTTTGAAGCCAGACCTTCTGATCCCCAATTCCAACTTTCTTTTAATGCACATATTCATTCATTCGGCTTATAAGGATTTCTTTAAGCACCTACTGTGTGCCAAATACTGAGGTAGGCCCTGGAGTACTGACATGAGTAAGACTAAGATTGTGCCCTCAAAAAGGGCGTAAGCGTTAACATGCAGCCCTGCTGAGGGCTCAGTAATGTAAATGTGAAAAGCGCCCACTGATTTTGGCATCTAGATGGCCGCTGGTGAACTTGGCAAGGATATTTTCAGGGTATGGAGGCTAAAACCAGAGGACGATGGTTGGAAGATGAGAGGATAGCAACAGTTGGAGTTGGGAGAGCTGATTCTAAGAGATTGGACTTTACGGCACAGATTACTTACTAACTACAATGGGAAAAGTTCCCTTTACGGTGGGGAGATCGGGACTCGATTGTCACCTAACAAGTGACCAAACTTAGCAGTCTCTAATATGAAGCAGTGAGAAGTACATTCCATCACACGTGAGATGTGCTTGCCAAAAATGTTTAACCTGAGTCTAATCAAGAGAAAATAATCGGACACATCCCAAATATAGGAAAATCTATGAGGCAACTGGCCTGGACTTTTCAAAAAGGTCAGTATCATGGAAAAAAGAAATTGGGAGTATTGTTGGTGGGTGGGAGTCTCCTTTAGATTAAAAGAGACTACAAATAATAATAATGATGATGATGATATAACAATAACAGCCAAATGCAACACTTGAATCTTGATTGGAGCCTAAGGGTTTTTTTCCCCTTTTTTTAAAAAAAAGATTTTATATGTCGCAAAGAGTTGAGATTTTTAAACATGGTGTGTATATATGCTAGGTAATACTGTGGAATAATTTCATTTTCTTAGTTGTGACCATGATATTGTGGTTATACGGGAGTGTCATTAGGAGATGCATAGTGATATAAAGTGTCTTATGTCTGCAATTTTCTTTCAAATGATCAGAAAAAAACATTTCCTATAGAGAGATAGGGATAAAGCAGTGTGGCAACATGTTAACAATTGACAGTTTTAAGTGAAGAGTGTATGGGTGTTTTTGTACCATTCTTTCAACTTTTCTGTGGGGTTGAAAGTTTTCAAACTATAAAGGGGAATATTTTAGTTGCATTGGAGAGAGATTGGACAATAGCAACTTAGTTTTTGGAAAGGTTTCTTGGCAACGGGTAAGATGTGGTCACTTTTTTTAGTAGGATCTCCCCCACCCCCACCCCATTTTGGGAACCGGGACTACAGAAACCCTCTGAACCTTCACAGAGTATTGACAGTTCAGCAGTTGTGATAAAACAGGCCCTTCCTGGGCGTGGAGGAGGCTTCAGTGAGGCGCTGGAGCCGGGAATGGGAACCATATTGGCAGGAGTGTGCGGACCCCCACCCCAGAAACAGCCCTCTGTGCTGAGACAGGACAACTGGAACGAATTATGTACACTCATACTTGTTAAACTGACTTGGCACCAGAAGTGATCCTCGTAACCTGAGCTTTACAGCGGCACAGCATAGTTAGCATTGGGCCAGCCTTGCCCCCGGACCTTCTCTGTCAGAGGTTTATGGCTAAAGCATAAAACAATTCAGCATGAGCTGAAACATGAAAAACTCCTTCAGATTGTAAAGGCAAACTTTTCTGTTTAAAGTTTTCTAGGGAGGCAGCACTTGGGAATAAAACCTTTTCAGTCTCCTTTTGCTCTTCCAGCCCTTGGCCAGGCTCCCAAATGCTCCGCTCCCACCCACCCCACCCCAATCCCCACCTCGAACCCAGACCACAATCCAATCAAACACAGAAGCTGCTGCATTGTGGCTGGGGAGTGCTGGTTTATGAGTCTGAACCCTGAAGCTATGTGGCTTTTGGCAAGTTGCTTCCCCTATCTGGGCTTCAGCCTCTTGGTTATTTATAGACCGTATTCATTCCAGGGGTGGCTAGCCCACAGGGGTATGTGCTCACTGAATGCGTGCGCCCGTACACACAGCGGGCACTCTGTAAATATTGTCTTGTTGGTTATATCTGAGTGTGTCAAGTACAAAGAGATCTGTAGAAAAATAGATATTTTTATCATGAAGGAAAGTTTTCAAAAATTACTCTTGTTTTTATCTAAAAAGGTAGTGAATCTACTTACTGCTCTTAATGGAAGAGAAATTATGAAGAAACAATTTGATTTTACAAAAACAGAATTTGATTTTATTCTCTTGTTATGAGTTTTTGGCATAAGGGGGGATAGAACTTAAAGTGAGATAGGCCTAGGTTCAAATCCCAGCTCTGCCACTTACTGGTACTTACTGGTAGAGTGACTCAGGCAGGGTAGTCATCCATTCTGAACCTCAGTTGCCTTATCTGTATTATAGGATATAATAATACCAACCTAACAGGGCGAGTACAGAATCAACACACTTTATGAATGGCTCTTAGCCTAGCACCTAGCAAATTAAGCATTCAATAAATAGAGCTGCAATTAGCACTAAATCTGAGAATGAGAGGGCTCCCGATATCCAAGCCACTCAAGTGTTGTTCTCGGACACCAGGGATGACGGACCAAGGGCAGCTCGCCGACATCAAAAGTCCTGCCTGCAAACCTTCTCATGGATGATGAAGATGCACTGTGATTTCTTGCCCTTTTGAAGCTGTCTCTCAGTCTAGCCCTTCAAGCTATGAAGGGTTTTATGGGCTGGGAGCACACTGAAGAGAGAAGAAATTTGAATTTGTTAATTTTAAGCAAGTTAGCTCCTTTCGATAAGGAAAGCTGGTTTGTTTTGAGTCTGGGTACCCAGACATGTGTCAGGCAAAGGAGACAAACACTGCTGGCCTGTTTCTTCTGTCAAAAATGGCTAAAGTGTAGGCCAAAGTGAGGTTCCTTGTTTTCTTCTGCCTGAGTCAGGATTAACAACTCCAAATGGCTTCATCAAAGGTTCAGCATTTTAATGTGAGTCACCACAGTGTCACCAGTTCATCTTAGGCAGATTTTCACTGCCAATCCCAGCTCTCCCTCACTAACCATGTGATGCTGGAAAGTCGCTCTACTTCCTTGGCCCTCTCTTTCTTAATCTCTGAAGGAAGAATAGGACGGCTCTGCTGGCCTCTCAGCCTGTCGCATGGCTTCTCGGGGAAGACAAACGAAAGTATGAGTGCTGCACAAAGGGAGGGGTAGGAAGGCCTTCCCAGGGGCATGTTCTCCAGCAGGGCAAACATTATACACACCTAGGTGCACTAGATGTTTTCCCAAAACGCTGTATGCAAACAGAGGGTGTTATTACTAAAATACTTGGTAAATAGAGTTTTTAGTAAATGGAAACATTGTACAGGATAGGAGACAGAAAAGACAGAATTTTCTTACCCTCTATTACCCTCAATTTATTCTGGTTTTGGCATCTAGACCCTTGACCGTGTATTTTTGCACATTAATGTAGCACACCTGGATTGTCAAGACTTTCAAACAGGTCATCAGGGTCAACTCCCCCATGACTGTTCGCAGGCCTTGCACTCCTGAGCGCATAAGGATCTGAGTAGTGGGAGGTGGATCAGCCTTTGCGCTAGAGGGGTGCCAGCCTCTTCTCCCTGGCTCTCTACAATGGCACTCCCGGGCTGTCCTCTGTGTGGCTAACACCATGCTTCATGTTTAAAAGACCCCGTCTCACCTCTGCTCAGGGACGAGAATAACCCCTCCGCAGGATTGTCATGGGGATCTGATGAGATCGTGTGCACAGAAGTGTCGAGCACAGTGCCTGGCACATAGTAGGTGCTCAGAAAATGTTGACTCTTACCAAGAAATCTGGCTAGAGACAGGCCAAGAATGTAGCATGTGTTCTGTCAGAGTCAGCTCCCTGCCCGCTTCAGGGACAGCTTTGTGAGGTGAGAATGAGTCAGGGCAGCCCCGGGCTGCAGGGAGAGCCTGCTCTGGATTGTACAACACATTGGGGTGGGCGCCAAGAGCCAAGTGGTCGCGTTCCCATGTCTGCCCTGCCCCAGCACCTGCTTCTAGCGGGATCCCATCTGGCACCTTGCCAGGCTTTGCCTTCCTGCCTCCCAGCCCTGAAGCCAGGCAGCTTCCAAGTCACATCCGAATTGGTATTGCCAAGACCTAAACAGAACAGCCTTTCCCTGTTGGGCTTCTGCCCCCACCCACCCCTGGCAGCCTGGCCAAGTGCTTTACGCAGGTCCCTAGGCCTTCGTATGTAGCCCCACCTGCCAGCAGTCAGTGCTCCGCTTTCTTTGTTCCTCACACATGCCTGACCCCTTACACAGCTCTGCACTTTGCTACGTGAGCACCTCTGCTAGGCACATGTAGGTCTAAGTGCTTTTGTGTCTCTTGTCTCATTATTATCACATTCACTTCTGAGACACCAGCGTTATCCCCTTTCCACAGTGAGGCAACTGAGACTCAGAGAAATCAAGCAAATTGCCTAAGGTCAGGCAGCTAGCAGGTGGCAAGCTTACAACAGTCTGGTGAGGGAGCTCATGTTCTCTGCACCCACCACACCGAGACTCCCAGGAAGAGCTTCATAGCTCACTGCCTTGAAGGGACACACCTGCCCAGGCACTCAAAGTGCAGGATGTTTGTTCACTCTTTCCATAGACAAAGTGAGACAATTTGTCAGGTTCTTTCAGTTATTCTTAGGCAATGGGGCTGAGGCAAAGATAGCTCTTGGCTTTGACGGAGAATGGCTTGAGGGTGCTATTTCTGATAGGCCCAGGACCAGAGAGAGAAGAGAAAGCAGCTGTAGAGATTGGGGTAAGTGTTTGGCTTGTCAGAAAGATAATCCCCCCACACCTGTGGCCTGGAAACATAATCCAGGGCTCTGAGATGCACTTTCATCTGTCACCAAAGCATCCCCAGGGTGACCTACCAAACCATATCCAAGCCAGTGGGGCTCAGGTTACAGGGTCCATTCTCAGGGCCCTTGAGTCCCAACAATGCCTGTTTGTCCTTTGGATCTGCCATCTCCCAGGAGGAATGTTAATGGGACCAAGAATGGGGGGGGGAGGAGGGAGAGACTGACTTCAGCCTGAGCCCACTCTCAGGTCACCCTCTTAAGTGAACCCATTCATGCATGTCTGCTGGTCCTTCCAAGAGACATTCAAACAGGCTCCTGGAAAGAGAGATTTGTCCTCTGCTTTTCCTAGACCACACCACCCACTCCTAAAGGGGGTGGGAGGTTTTCCTCTGCTTCACTGGGATGTGGTCCATCCCTTGGCAGAGCTTACAATTCAACTCAGAAACAATGTCAAAGCAAAAAAAAAAAAAAAAAAAAAAAGATGAAAATGACTTGGATGTCCAATAATAGAAAGTTGGCAAGAATAACCTCTCTGTCCATATGATGAAGTTTTAGATAGCCATTATAATCATGTTTTCAAATATTATTTAAAGATGAAAAACCTTTTACAGTATAATGTTAGGTGGGGAAAACAAGTTGGATGGAAGGCTGTGTGTACCGTATGAACCTAATTTGGTAAGTATGTGTTTACATGTGCATAAGACTAGAAGGAAATAGACTAGAGAGTTTTAACAGTGGTTATTACTGGGCGTCGTGGCTGTGATAGATTGATGTGTTTTTTTTTGTACTTTTCTTCTTTATACATTTTCTAGTGAAAATGTTACTATAGCATCAAAAGAAAGTTAATTTCTTAAAATTCAGTTTATTTCTCTCCTAATATATACCTGACATTATGCTAGGTGCTGGAGATAAGAGATAAGAGATTTAGAAGAACCTAAACCCTGCTCTCTCTGAGCTCATAGCCAAGCAAGGCATAAAAATACACAAGCAGATTTTTTTTCAAGTCATTTTTAACAATTGTAGCAGCAACAACAATTATGCTGACACATTTGTTAAGTGCTATCAAACGTTCTAAATGCTTTGTGTACATTTACATTTAAACCTTACAACTCCATGAGGTAGGTAGTTATTAAACCATTTCACTAATAGTTAATACAGACTGCTGTAGGAAAGAGAGAACAGAGAGAGTAATTCTACCTTGGGAGTCAGGGAGACTGCAGTCAAGAATTGGCACATATGCTGATTCTTCCAGTATAAATGAATTCTCCAAGCAGAAGGGTTTTTAGGCACAGAGAACACCATGAATAAAGATACCAAGGGATGAAGGAACAAGACATCATTATGAAATGCCTAATCCCACACTCCTTCCTCCCCAATGAGAAGCTAGAAAGGCCTTCAGGGCCACTTTGTGAAGGACATCGAAGATCAGGCTGAAAATTTTGAGTCTAATTTCATTAGGCAGTGGTGAGTCATTGAGGAGCCCTGACACGGTCAGTTCTGCATAGGAGAAAGATCTTTTGGCTTCTTAAACCCTATGAAAAGCTCAGCTGTATGTGGAGAGAGAAGTGTTCCTCTGGAGACTGAGTGTTGCAGGAAAATTCATCTCCGTTCCAGCTGAAGTAGCAGAGAAGTAAAAAGGAACCAGTGGGAGGCCATGAAAATGTGTGATTTCCTTTACCTTATCTGCTTGTGAAAGTCACTGCAGCCATGTGGAATCCAGCCTCAGGATGGGAGACGCATGTGCATAGAGAGGTGTTTACTACCTAGACTGGGAAAAGGTGTTACCGCCGGAAGAGAAACTTGGGAATATTCCAAAAGGACTTTTGGTTTTGTATGCAATTTATATGCTTAATTAGCTGAAAACACTTCTGTTTGTGACATAAAAACAAGGGAAAATCTTGTGTGGCAATGCTGTAAGTACTTATATTCCCAGCTTGGTTGGAGTGGCATTTATTATAGCCATCCCTAGGATTCTCACCATGGAGCTGACAAAATGCTAGAAAGGCAGCATCCCTCCTTGTTTCCCTTGGTCATATCTTTAACACAGTGGATACCATGTGATGGTTTGCTGTGCTTGTCCAAGGGTTCCGCTTGCAACAAAACAGACAGTCATAATGATGTAGGGTGTTCTTCATCAGGATTGTCCCTTATTCTAACATTGTCCTTCATATTGAAAACTCCCTTTTCAGTGAAGCAGTGATGAGTAAATTTTGTTAATTTTGTTTCTGACTTTTTTAAAATTAAGTTTGTTGGGGTAACATTGGTTAATACAATTATATAATTTTCAGGAGTATATTATAATTTGATATCTATTTATTCTATTGTGTGTTTACCACCCAAAGTCCAGTTTCCTTCAGCTACCATATATTTGATCCTCTTTACCCACTTTACCCTCCCCCTACCCACCTATATTTGACCCTCTTTACCCCTAGCCTCTAGTAACCACTAGACGTATACAATGGAATATTACTCAGCCGTAAGAAGAGATGAAATACTGCCATTTGTGACAACATGGATGGAACCTGAGATAATCATGCTAAGTGAAATAAGCCAGACAGAAAAAGTTGAAAATCACATATCACTTATATGTGGGATATAAACCTAAAAGCAACAAATGAACAGGACAAACAAACTGAGACTCATGGACATGACTTTTTTTTTTTAAGCCGTACTATAAAATGCAAAAATCTGAGAACCACCGAGTCTATGACTGGACTTAATGTCAGGTTCTGGGAAAGGTACAAAGATAAATCAGACTTGGCCCTTAAAGAGGGGATCGTGATTGGTAATCTAATGTCGGAAATGAGTATCATTTAGAAAAGGTTAGATGTTACCACTGGGAGATGCTGGGTGGAAATGTACCCAGGAACTTTGTACTGTTTTTGCAGCTTTTAGATGAATCTAAAATTATTTGAAAATAAAACATGAATGTCTGGAACCTAGGGTGAACGGTCAGGGGACAGAGGGTAGGTGATAAAAAGGAGAAGCCTGGGATTAAGTTTAAAGTTGTGTGAGGAGGAATCTTGAATGTCAAGCTAAAGAGTTCACACTTGGCTCTGTAGATAGTGTGGAGCCATGGAAGGTTTTTGATTAGGTAAAAAGCATGGTCAGATTTCCAACTAGAAAGATCACTTGATAATCAGGGGATGACTGATTGCAGAGAAGTGAGCCTGGAGGCAGTTGAAATAACCCAGGTGAAAGTGGAAGACCTTTAAAAGTATCCCAAAGAGAAGTAGCTCTGCAGGATGTTAATAGGTACTTGGAAGAGGGGTTCCATGGATAAATAAATTTGGGAAATGTTAAGGTTAAAGTGATGCAAGAGTTCTAAGAGGCATTAACTTGATAATGTACACTGTGATTGTCTAAAGGGAGGGGATGATATGCAGTGTTTCCCAAAGATTTTTGACCTTGGAACCCTCCTGTGACATTCTCACAGGACTTGTATTCAGGAAAAAAAAACCCAAAAAAAAAAAAAAACACTTCGGGGAATACTGGCTGGCATTGAAAATGGAGAGGATCAGGTATTCATAGCACAACTCTTACTTCTGTATTCTGCAAACTGAAACACATGGCCTAAACATACTCGATCCCTTTGCCTTGGGGCAGCAGGTCCCCACCCCTTCCATTCCTCATATGTCTGGAGGCACCACCCTCCCCAATGGCCAGGAGGCTCTTCTGTGGGCTCATAAACAGCAGGAGAACAATAACATCACAAATGCCTACGCACATTTTCAACCCAATTTTTAATATTGCAATAATGAGAAATAATTCAGTGTTTTTGTACAAAGGGAGGCCTTTTTTTTTTTTACTTAATTGTATAAAAAGTACAGATTTTTATTTTTGTAACAAAATGCAGAAATAGCATAGAATTTTGACGTCCATTCCCTTGCTTTGTGTCACAACTGACAGCATGGAGCTTTGGTAGCCTAAAGCAAAATAGCAATAGTGCTGTGGGTCATTTTTTTTTTAATTAAGTTTATTGGCATAACATTGGTTATATAATTATATAATTTTCAGGTGTACATTATAATTTGACATCTGTATATTCTATTGTGTGTTTACCACCCAAAGTCCAGTTTCCTTCAGCTACCATGTATTTGATCCCCTTTACCCACTTTACCCTCTCCCTGCCCCCCCATATTTGACTCCCTTTACCTCGTCTACCTCCCTGCTCCTCTCCCACTTCACGAGTAACCAACCACACTATAGTCCTCTGGTAACCACTAGTCTATAGTCCATGTCCATGAGTCTCTGTCCTGTACATTTGTTGCTTTTAGGTTTATATCTCACATATAAGTGAATCATGTGATTTTCAACTTTTTCTGTCTGGCTTATTTCGCTTAGCATGATTATCTCAAGCTCCATCCATGTTGTCACAAATGGCAGTATTTCATCTCTTCTTATGGCTGAGTAATATTCCATTGCATATATGTACCACAGCTTCTTTAGCCTGTCATCTATCCTGCGACACTCCGGTTGCTTCCATGTCCTGGCCACTGTGAATAATGCTGCTATGAACATCTGTGCAAATATCTTTTCAGATATGGGGGTTTCAAGTCTTTGGAGTAAATACCCAGTAGAGGGATTGCTGGATCATATGGTAGATCAATTCTTAGTTTTTGAGGAATCCATACTGTTTTCCATAGTGGCTGTACCAATTTGCAGTCCGACCAGCAGTGTATGAGGGTTTTTTCTCCGCATCCTCTCCAACATTTGTTATTACTTGTCCTGTTGATTATAGCTATTGTAACAGGTGTAAGATGGTATCTCATTGTGATTTTGATCCGTATTTCCCTAATAGCTAGCGATGTTGAGCATCTTTTCAAATATTTGTTGGCCATTTGTATGTCCTCTAGGGAGAAGTCTGTTCAGGTCTTCTGCCCATTTTTTGATTGGATCATTTGCTTTTTTGTTGTTATTGAGTTGTATGAGTTCTTTGTAAGAAGGGAGATATTTTTTGAAGGATTCTTTAAGTGTCATTTCTAATTAAGGAAGTTCCTTAATTAACTTTTTTTTTTTTGCATTTGAATGAACAAGTATGGTAGTTTATCACCTCTCTCCCCTTATAAATGAACTCCATCATGACTTTGACATGTGTGCTGTAAGTAGTTAAAATGACCTCTCCTCCTTCCCCACTTACCTTCTCACTCTACCTTAGTGGTTGGCTGGCAGCAGCACAGAGCGTCACTGAAATGCACAAGTTATTCAGCATTTTCACTGTAGTTCATTAAAACTTCTGATTTTTTCACACCTACTAGTCTCTACCAGTTGTTTGACCTTCAGCAAGTTAGTTAACCTCTCAGAACATCACTTTCTTACCTTCTATATTAGAAGAGCAACTCCTGCTTCCCATAGCTAGTATAGAAAAGTGCTGGGCACGTAGTATATTTAGGTACTTGATAAATATTCTCTCTGATGGTACCTTTCCAGTGATAATCAGTTCCTCGAAAATGTTTGTTGAGTGAACACAGGGACATGCTCATGGCTGCCACTAGCCAAATAAAGATATTAATCAAGGAGCTAATTGTACCTTTTAAGATCTTTGTCCTCTCTCTTGCCTTCCTTTTAATAAAAACACAACTTGGTGATAAAATAAGGTGAAAAACAACCTTGTGAGGTAAGCATTATTGTTCCCATTTTATAAACTTGGAAACAAAGCTCAGAATGAAGCTATTTAAAGTTCAAGTCATTCTGATTCCTAAGTCCACGTCCTTTAATATTGCACCAAGAGTGATAAGATCCATTCCTTCTTTCATTCTTGCAGTCAGCTCAACAGTTAGTTATTGACATGTGCTGGGTGCCAGACATAAGACACATTCCAGCCCTCCAAGAACTCACCTTTTTAGGTGAAGGAGATGAAACATGTGCATGAGACTTACAAGGCAGCCTGGTAACACCTCGTTTATCCCTCGCTGGGGAATGAGCTGTTGTAATAAGTGAATTTTACAGATGGAATCACAGAGCTTTAACTCAGAGGGCCACAGAGATCTCATTGTACAACCCCATTATTTTAAGGGAAAGAAATGCTCAAGGACACTGAGTGACTTGCTCGAGGTGGCTCTATTGAACTGTCATAGAACCAAGACTGGAACCTAGTTCTTTTGACTTCCGGCCTGGGACTTTAAAAATATGTTAACCATTTTTTAAAAAATAGAGTATGCCTTTCTTTGATTTGTGTCAAATGGATAATTTCCCTGTTACTCTCTTCTGTATATCCTGGGATCATCTTTATAATCAGCATTATAACACTATGCTAGAACGCAGCAATTCTTTTGAACCTTCAGATGTATGTATGGGCTACTTTGTTCCTTATGCTGTGGCCCCAGACAGTACCCTTTACCCAACCTCATTAGGTCATTTCCAGTCGTTAGAAGCATTATTCTGATTTTCTTTTTATACACATACACAGATAAAATTGAACAAACCGTGAGAACTTTATAGGTAAACAGACTTTTTATTTGGCTGGTAGTTTTAGTCCAGTTATTTTATCTCTTTGAGCCTATTTCCTTACCTGCAAAATGTGCACAGTCCAAGAACCTATCTTATAAGATTGCCATCTAAGGAATACAAGGTACCTGGAACTTAATAGGTGCTTAGCTCCCTTCTTCCCCCTTCCTTTTCTCCAAGTGTTCAAGAAACTCTTAAAAGTTGCATACTTCCTCGTTCACAAAGTGCACAGCAATAATGAAATAGAACCAAAATAAGTGTTAGCCATGAAACACAACACCCTCCTGAATAGTAAATCAAAAGTTCCTCCACTCCCAAAAAAACACATATAATATGTCTAGTTTCTTCCTCCCAGGACAATAAAGAAGGCTTTAACACAAAGCATAATTCATATCATCTCCAGATCTTGAGCCATAGCACCTCATGAAAACTATTAACACATCTCCCACCGCCTACTTTATGAACTCATATAAAAGCAGATCAGGTGAGCTGAGTGAGGCCTGGAGAAGGGCCGAACGTTCCCCAAAACAAGTCTGGAACAGATCCCAAGAGAACCCTCCACTCCTCACAGACAAGGGAAGGAGACAATAGTTCAGCTCTTTTTGTGGATTTTTGTGCCATTGTCTAAGGACTTTGTTTCTTTTTAAAATGAGCGTGTGAGACTCTAAGACGCTAAGATTCTATGAGTGTGTTGGAGATGAAAGAAATGAATGTGCAGATGGAGCCAGGATCAAGGCCCCTGTGTTGTGACGGTGACTGCATCTTTTGATTTGTCTTTTTACAGTCTTTCTCCCTTTTGCAGCATCTCCCCTGACCCCCTTTCTTGGCCTGCATTTGTACCAGATGGGCTTGTCCTGAGGAGCCACCCTTTTTCCATATCGAGGCTGCCTTCTGTAGTACACGGACTACTCTGAGTACTTGCTTAAGTGACGAGTAATTTTTAAATTCCCCAAAGTAACACACAGATAGGTCTCATTCCAAGTACATCCTTGCAGCAGACCAGTGAGCCAATCTTGTCCCCCCTTTCCCCAGGAAGGTGTTTTGAATTTGTGTCTGTTGTCAGTAAACAGAAATAGCCAAATTCAAGCCCCCAAGCTCTTTATAAAGCAGAGAAGACAGGGGAGCTCACGTTTATTGATCACCTGACAGGAGCTACATGTTATCTCGCTTCCAGAGGCAAGTATTCTTATGTTCATTGTACAGAAACTGAGATCTGGGTAGGCTGAGATCCTCAGCACACACGTGGCACTGTGGATTCTGGCTCAGGTCCGCCTGCCTTCCACACTACCTTGTACCACTACCCCAGAGTGAATTTATTTGGACTCTTAATTCTTCTGAGATTTAAACTTAACAAATCAGCAGCAGTGTTCTCTAGGTTTAAATGTTGCAAAACCTCGTTGGCATTTAATGTGGTTGGGTGTTTGAGTGTATTTTTATGTCTTGCCTGGGGCCTGAATAAAAGTTACAAGCAGCACTGAAGACCAAACCAAAAAGAAAATGTGGGAAACCAACCTTGTAACCTTAGCTGATCTTTAATTATGCTTTAATTGAGGACCTATGAAGGAGATATAGTAAGACTAATAATAATATGTTGAGTTTATGCAGCATTTTAATTTCCCAAACTCCTTCATATGTATTATAATAACTGCTGCTTTTTACTGAGCCCCAGCTGGGTGCCAGGTATTGTGTGAAGTTCATTATATGTGCTCTTTTATTTCTCTCCTCTGCCTTTAAAGGAAGTATTATCCCCTTCTGACAAATGAAGAAACCTAATCTCCCTTGTCCGGTGGAGCAGCGCTGGGCAGCCTTTTGCCCCAGACTGCAGTCGGGAGGCCAGGCAGGAGGCCTATTCCATGGTCAGTGATAGCTTCTAATTTATAGGTGCTGCTACCTGTGGCAAAGGCTAACGTTTAAGTACTTTCTGTGTGCCAAGGAACCTACTGAGTACTTTACAAGAATTATTCTACTAAATCCTCTTGTAACCCAATGAAGGTAGTACGACTATTGTCATTGCCATTTGTAAGTGAAAGTAAAGCTCGGAGTTTCTGTTAAACTTCCTGAGGTCACAAAGCTAGGCACAAGTGGAAGTCACATGCAGCCTAGACTGGAATCCTGATCTGATTCAGAACCCATACCCTTTACCTTTCCACATAGTGACCCTGGGCCAATCACTTAGTCAGATAGTCTATATGAAAACATTACACCTATGTCACTGGATGTATGTCAAGATTAAAGAAGACGACAGTTTGCCAAAAGCCAGTGGGTGCTGAGAAATGTCTTTTTCATTCATTTGTTCCTTCCTTTTTTATTTGATCAGTGCCCGGTAAATATTTACTGCCTTATCTTTTAGATGCTTTGATGCAAACATAATACCCGCTACCTGTTTTCTACTGCACGTCTTTTACATTTAGCAACTGAGAAAACCAGTGCTTTAGGCTGTGTATTTTAGAGTTAGACAACCTCCTGGCCCCAGCTAACACCCTTCTTACCAGGCCTGCTTTCAGAGCTGTGAATATTCTTTTTTTTAATTCTTCTTCTTCTTTTTTTAAATATGTATTGGGACCACTGTTAGGACATAGAGGTAGCATGCTTTGAAAAAAATACTGAATTCTGAATGGGGTGGAGGAGAGAGAAGAAGGAAGGAAGGAAGGAAGGAAGAAGGAAGGAAGGAAGGAAGGAAGGAAGGAAGGAAGGAAGGAAGGAAGGAAGAAAAGAGAGAGAGAGAAAGGAAAGAAAGTAAAGAGAAGGAGAAGAGAGAAAAGAAAGAAAAAACTTTGTAAGCCACATTGGGAAATTATGGGCAGGGTACTTCTCTACCACCTCTTTTGTAATTTTCTTCATGACTGGTGGACAGAGAGCATCCATGAACAGCTGGCACCTTTTGGGCTGTTCAAAAAAATGCCCTAACCTCCCTAAAAGGGAGAGTTAGCAGGCTGCAGGAGAGTTGCTGGCAGCCATCAAAATGATGAAGTGAAATTTCAAATTACATTAGATGTTTGCTTAAGGAACAACAGATGAGGCCCTGTGGATTCTCAAATCCTCTTGGCAACACTGCAAAATGAAAGCATAACCATTTGAAACCCTTCCCCTGGACCCTATGAAGTCTGGGCCGAAAAGATGACCTTTTAACGATAGCTTCCTGCCTCTGAAGGGTTAGAGTGTGTCGAATTTTTCTTTACTAAAGGCCTGGTTTTAATCATTGCCACAGCTAGAAGAAAGAGCTCTTTGCCACACTGTTCACTTTTTAAAATATCTGAGATGTTCTTCGAGTTTATAATCAAGATTTTTTTTGGATAAGATTCCTGTCCTTTCCCTGGTAATCTTTAGAATATGAACATTGTCACATTCAGCAAGAATTCACTGAGAACCTACTATGGCCCAGGTTACTTAGGTGGGTGAATTTAATCTTCCCAAAGAACCTGCCCCTGAGGCTTTGAGTTCGTTTGTTTTGTTTTGTTTTATAGATGAGTAAACTGAGATTCAGAGAGGTTGAGTCATTGTCAAGGTTATACACAGCTAATGGATGAGTAACAATTAGCTCTATGAAGGAAGAAAAGCTGTTTTAGGCAGGGAGATCTGTCTGTATGCCAAGACTAACTCTAAGCCCTGTGTTCTTACTATAGTAGAGTCAACTCTCTAATTGGAAGGAAATGGGACTGTATTCGGTGGACAATGGAGAACTACAGAAAGTTTCTGAGTAAGACTGGCAAAATCAGAGCTTTGGGAATATATTGATCTGTTAGCTTCTCTTTCTTCCTTTCTAAGTCAATCACGTTTAATAACGTCAATATTATTTCACCATATTAGAACCATGTAAGGTGCCCAAAGAATGGCTACACATTGTTCTGATATGGAAAATGAACCTTAGAAAAATCATATCAACTGTCCAAGGTCTCAAGCATTAAATGCTCACTGACAGTCCTTCTAGAACTATTTTCCCCTGGGGAACACCACCTCAGCAAACACGCCTCGTCTGCAGAAGCCCATACCCCTCTCTAAAGCTCTCTTGATAAAATTAAAATTAGTTCTGGACAGAGGCACAGAGCTGCCCTGGCCTAAGCCGTTCGTTCAGTCTTTATCTCCCCTACCCCACCTCCACCCCCCAACGGCAATGGATTCCCTTCGGTCCAGAATCTAAATTTAATTAGTTTTCAAAGAAACCTTTGCTGGTTAAATGGGCTCCCAGCAGAGCAGCCTTTGTTTTCAGTGTTCAGTGGCTAAAAAAAGGCACATTTCGCACCAAAATGACAGAGTCTGAGGGTGGTGAACTTTTGACACAAGGAGAATAATTCCTTCAAGGGAAAATCTACAGCCACCTGAAGCTTGGCTTGCCTGTGTTTATGCAAATCAGCCCCAGCCCCAGCAGGATATTACTGACTATTATTACAGGGTCCCCTCTCTACCTCCACCCCCAAGGGGCCCTGCTTCTCAACTTAAGTCTTACATTTCCATAACAAAGGCCACCATCTCCCATTTCATCACTTACTCTCCAAGAACCATTTAAAGAGCGAGGCAGCCCCATTGTGGGAGGATTTCACTGGATCCCCTTCCATGGCCCTCTCTTCTTCTGGTCTCTTCTGAATCTGCTGGTTTTCTCCCCCCCCCCCCCCAAGGGAGAGATTAAATCAGTTGCAAGGAGCTGTTTAATTAAACTTTCCCCCTCCCACCTCTAAAATTGCTGGAGACTTCTTTTGACTCCTCTTTGGCAATGCCTAATCACTGTAATTTAGCAGATTCCGTAATTACCTGCCGCACATGGAAGCAGTTTGATTGCTGTTTCTTTGTCCTGCCTATTTCAACCTCAACTGACAGCCGAGTTTACCCTCAGAGAACATCAGGAATATCCCGGCAGGGAGGCGGAGTGATCTTAATTTACAAGCAGCCTTTGAGGGGGCCAGATTGATGGGCAAATGGGCCAAAGGTGTGGGTAATGAGCATTCTAAGGGTGAGGGTCTTCTCTGTTTGGTGACCTTCCGGCTGCAGGTGTAGGCAGGCGCCTGCAGGTGCACCTACCAGGATGGGCCTTGTGCTCCAGACCTCAGCCATCAGCTTCACTGTCACTCTGCTCTCAGTCTACAGCCAGGTGAGTTTTTTATTCCTCAAGCTGCAAACATATATATGTAGAAAGTGTCTCATATCACCATACTGAGATCCTTACACTTATAAAAGTAGCCATTATTTCCTTTTTTTTTTTTTTTTTTAGGCGAGGAAACCCTTGGTTGACCTCACAGATTGCAAGGACCTCGTCAGTTTACAATCCCTTATTTTTTATTTTTTATGCCTACAGCACCTGGTCTTCCTAGGTGGTCTCTCATCCCAGTACTAAATAGGCCCAAACCTGCTTAGCTTCCAAGATCAGACAGGATCGGGCTTGTTCAGGGTGGCATGGCCGCAGACACCATTATTTCCGTTTTGCAGATGACGAAAGTAAGACTGAGACTTTCCAACTCCTAAGTGGTGGCACCTGGATTCAAATCCAGTTGACCTCACACCAAAGCCCATGCCACTGAGTCAGTGCTTTCTCCCGGGTGCCTGTCATTATGCCAAGTACCTTTCCGTCATTTTCTTATTTGACCCTTACAACAATAATTTATTATGTAATTATCAACTATGTTTAATTATTTCCATTAGTTATGAGGAAAAAAGGGATTCAAAAGGTTATGCAACATGTACAGTCACACAGCCAGCACGTGGCAGAAGTGGAATTTGAACCTGTGTGGATCTGATTCCAGAGCCCACGCTGTAACCCCCGCTCTTTACTCTCTCTCTTATTTTTAATGACTTGTCATGTATTCCGAGCTCCATTTCAAGGCTATGGAATCTATTCTGTCAAGCCCCTTGCAGATTTTTGAACTATTCACACACCATTTTAATTGTTTCAGCTTTCTCACACATTTACATATCCTAGTAGTTGAGAGAGCTGTTAAATTAGGAATTAGTGGCAGAGTAGATTTTTTTTCCTCCCAAGCTAGGAAAAAAAAAATCTTTTTTTTCTTCTGAAAGCATACTGTTGTCCTCCTGAAACTTTCTAGCCAGGTGGGATAGTCTCTGCAGCTGGCCTCATTTCTGCTCTGCCTCCCAATCTCCTTCCAGGAAACTGTCGCAAAGCACACAGTTTCAGCAGTTGGGAAGGCTCCAGCATGCCCAGGGGATGGTCTTTTTGGAGGGCTGCTGAGGAGGGAGATGGTCCCGGCCCCAGATCCTCTGCTTGCTGAGGCAGTGTGGGGTGGGCAGTGATAATGGTGATAGCTTCAGAGAAAGCAGTATTCCCAACACAGGACTCTGTTTTAGATGGCAGTAACCAGTGGGCAAAGAGATGTGGGCTTGGTGCTCTTCTGGGAGATGCTTCAGGGATCCCAGCAAGACAGAGCTAGAGAGGAGCACAACACAGCCTCTAGGTGTCAGGAAGTTGGAAATGAAAGCTCTGGCTATTACTGAGGGTTGCTCTGAATTAAGGGTGATGAAAACAGAGAGTGCAGAACTTTTTTCTTCCTTCTGGAATGGATGGGTGAAAGTGGGGCCTCATTGGGAACCAACTGTCTAACAGGTTCAGGGCTTTGACGCAGTTGCCAACTTGAAGGACATTGATAGCAGAAGTTGGCAAAAAAAAAAAAAAGTTTACATACATCTTCTAAGCCTTAAAAATAGAGAGCCCTTTGCCTCATCACTGGAGTGCATAAGTGTCTGTCTTGTGTATCTAGTCTAGTGAGCACTTGGGAGACACTGATACCTCCTATATTTTGGGTAAAAGCTTCTATAAGAAAAACCATTCTTAGTCACTGTTCAAATTCCATTCCTTCCCCCAAGATATCTCTCTCATTATTTTTGATCTGTATAATTTTTTTCTCCATTTACATCCTTTACCCTACAATAGTCTAATGTTTCTTTACACCTGCTTAATTTTCTTTAATAGAATACTAGAGGAAGTGGTGTAGATCCAGTACTTTCCTTACAAATTTTGTTTGCTTTTTTCTAATGTAAAAGTAATACATCATTGGTTCTTTGAGAATAAACTGGAATAAATTCCTATGCAATCCCTGTAGACAAAGTGAATATATCAGTAAAAAAATGGCCCACAGAAGCTAGCAAACTCCTTCGACTTTAAATCAATTCCTATGCTAGTAGCCACAATGCACACAAGCAAATAATTCATCAGAAACAAGCTCCAAGCATTCAGCAAAATAATCCATGTGAAAGAATTCAAACATCATGCTCACACATGGACTAAAAGCAAATGTTTCACTGAATATTAGTGCGTTATAACAAAAAAAAATTGAATGGTTTTTAAGAAAAACATTTTGGTGAATAGCAGTGCTTTATAACAAGCAGAAAAAAGTACAATATCATAAAGATTTTAATCCTTATCCTCCAAACCTAGAAAATCATCATTTGCAAAGCCAGGTAAATCAGCATTTCCAAAGCCTTCAAAAGCCCATGTCATTGATGGATTCCAGATGATTCTCCTAATCACTGGTGTTGACCACATTAGAAAGCAAGTTATCTTGATCTGTAAAATACCACCCTGAAGCTCTGTTTACTGTGCTCTTTCTCAAAGTGTAACATTAAAATCAAACCTAGCATTAAAGGTATGCCTCTATGACTTAAAAAAAAAAAAAAAGAAGAAGAAGAAGAAGAAAGAAAACGAAAACAAACGCCCCCCCCCCAAAAAAACCCTTTTATTCGTAATTATTCTTCGGTGAAAATAATACGTATCTTAAATTTTTAAAGTTAAATGTTAGTACAATGTTTTCAATAAAAAAAAACTGCCCGTTGCCCCAGCCCTCCACACACCCAGGTCCCACTCTCCCACAGACAAGTCTGATCTCTTCTTGGTGTTTCCATTGCTATTTAACTCCCACATTTCTAAATAGTGTGAGTATACTGTCATTGCTTCTTTTATCAATTTTAGACATTATCTTTTGACCTACTGCAGTGGAAGAATTCCCACTCTGCCTACACTGTTTCTTTCCCTCTCTCTACAACTCTAACATAATTGTTATAATTATTTTGGTTAAAAACATAGTCATGGTTATATAATTATGATTATATAAATATGGACTTTTTGGTTTGGTTTTTGGTTTTTTGTTCCTCAGCCAAGTACAACACTATAACTATCCTTCCTTTCTTAAACATGCCTTCATTTTTCTTGGAGTTGTTCATTGACTTTCTTTTATTTCCTTATTTAAAAAATTACAAATGATTCAGTGTGGCTAGGACAGGATCCTTAATATAAGGGGTATGGTGACTGATGAGTCTGTGAAAGAGGCTGGATCTTAAAGCAACTTGACTGACAAGCTAAGGACCATGGAATTTATCTTGAGGGTATCAAGGAGCCATGGAAGGCCTTGAGCAGGGAAATGACATTCTGGGGCATTCCTCTGATAGCTTATGTGAGAGAATGACATGGAAAAAGTTTTCAAACTGACATGAAGTGGGATTGAAAGTATCTGCATTCTCACCATCTTTCCAACATAACTGGTGCCATCTAGGCAATTCCCACACTTGGATAGGTGTTTTTCAAGCTGCTAACAGACTCCAGATCTACATTTTCCTACTCCACAAATATCAATACATTTTAAAGGCAGATAAAAAAAAAAATCATCTTTCTTGCTGCCCGCAATTGGAAATCCCAAGATTCACTTGGAACTGTGCAGTCACTAAGTGATCCAGGCTGTGGGTAACAAGAAAACTATTTGTCCCCACTTCCCCTGCCCTGGCACACTTTTTTTTTTTTTTTAAGTAAAAATAGCTAAAATGCCGTTGGATAAAAATTTGTGCACCACTCATCACCAATGAATTAGAATTTACACCCAAAATGTAGCATTTAAGCTGAAATAACACAGCTTGGTACTTTTTGCTTTTTGTTTGGTTTTGTTGGGAGAGTAAGAAAGAAAGGCTGGAAATTTTCTAAAGAACAAAGAATTCAGAGTAAGATTTGGAAGGTTACTCAAGTAAGAATAGGAACTAGGCATTGTATCAGTGGCTATGAGTATGGAATTATTTTTAATTTTGTGAAATCACAGCTTTGCCATCTTCACCTGTGTAGATGAACCATGTGATTAGCATTCGTAAAGAAGAACCCCGCTGTGCTGGGTAATCAGGGGATGTCCAGATTTCTGAGAGTAACTCACCTATTGCCTCTGTAATGTGCAAAGTGATGGAATTAGCTTGTCAAGTTATTTACGTTTTATTAGTATAGTTACAAATTGCTATTTATGCAAAAAGATTTTTTTTAAAAGGTTTCTGCTGCTTTTACTTACAATTGGGAAATTTAGCTCATAAGGAAGTCTTCACCGGGCTATGCAGTAGTATACAGTTATCTGTTAGGTCCAAACATTATCATCATCATAATACCTATCACTGATTGAGCTCCTGCTATGTACCAGGCACTGTCCAAGCATCTTCACTAGCATTTCCTCCTTTGATCTTCACTGCAGTCTTATAAAATATAATTACTTGTTCTCATTTTCCAGGATAGGAGAGAAAGTAGGACTTGCCTCAAGGCATACTGTTGGTAAATGGCAGCATCAGAATTTAAAACAAATTGGTCAATTTAATGTCAGTTAAGATGCTTTTGGCTATAATTAATAGAAAACATCAAGTATTGGGACATATATTGTATCATATCAAAAGAAAGCTCAGAGGTAGGGTGGGTTTCCAGGTTGGCTGCTCCAGTGACCAATGGTATCATCAAGGACCCAGGTTCCCTGCATGTTTCTGCTCTATCGTCCTTAGGCTGGTTCCCCCTTGTAGTTAGTTGTAGGTTGGCTGCTAGTAGCAATACAGTGTACATGCTACTTCTTGTTAATTTAATAGGCAAGAGAGACCGGCTTCCCATTGCACAGTATTAAAACAAAGAATTGTTTTTAGAAACTTCAGCAAACCTCCCCCTTCAGGTTCACTGGCCAGAATTTTGTCACATGCTCACTCCTGAATTGTTCATTGGCCTAGTACTGGGTTGGGCTCACCCCTAAGTCAGTCAGGTACTTGAAGTGGCGATCAACCCCACACTCCTGACCACACTGTTATTATTCAGTGGGGAGAGGGCAGATGGAGGTTGGATGGCAAAGCTCTTTCTGTATCCAGGACAGGCTACATAATTTGTAGCCTCCAGTACAAAAATTTTAAAGAATTTCAAGATAGCAACATCACATCAAACCAAGTGTGGACCCTCTGAGTGTGGGGCCCTGTGTGGCTACAGTGATCACACAGCTGTGAGGCCTGCCCTGACCACCTTATGCTACCTGCTGCCCATATTTTTAATTATTTACTGTTTCGCCTTCCATTTGACAGCAAAGACAAAACATTTCTTTCTTAGACATTTTTAAGCATATTTTTCCTCAACAATTCCTTTCTTAAACACTTTTTCCCTTTAGCATCTATTATATGCCAGGCATTTTAAGAAATTCTCAGCTGAGCTGATACCCCTGGTCTGAAGAAAGAGCGATAAGGATGGTGGCGATGCTGAGGATGCCTTGAGCACCGGCTCCATGCCAGGCGTTGTGCTGTGCTGTGCACTCCAATACCCCCTCCTCCCTCACTTCAATCTGACATCCATCCTGAGATTTTTCCGCCTCCCCACTGAACCTCCCTAGTGCTACTTGTTTGTATTTTGTTTAACTTACTCCCCGCCATCTAAAGTCCTGGCCTTTGGGGTTACGATAGCTGCTGAACTATAATCGTACATTTGACGCATTTGACCAGGATTTCAACATTCGAATTCATTCACTTCTCGTCTTTGTGTCACCACGCAAAGGATTTTCTGTTTGATGTTAAAACTTATCTTTGGATAGACTGTTCAGAAATGGTATTTGCTCTTGAGTCAGTCCAATCAGTGTTCTTTTATCATATAGGAATGTAGTCCTCATTTTGTTAGTAATAGTTGAATCAGCTTTTGTTCCAAGCAGAGCACTGTGTGGACTCCAGGTAGACAAAGAGATTTAAAGAAACATATAGACACATTGGCCTAGTTGGAGACACTGGGCAAAAACTCAGGAAGAGTTAAGTAATAAGAACTGTCATCATAAAGATAACATGGGGGCAGGACTTAATTAATTGCCTTTCAAATGGTACAGACCACACTCCCTTTATTTTCTTCCTGCATGCCTGCCTTTGCTCAAGCCGTCCCCATGTATTTTATCCATTCTCTCTATCATTTAATTTTACCCATCCTTTGAGGCCTCCAGAAATCACCTCTGAGACCAGGTATAGAAACGTTCTGCAGAGTCCCTGCTACTTGTTCTCATCTAGTAGGGATTTACTGCCTTCTCCTAGGCTCTCTCATTAGCTCTCTCTCCTCTCCTCTCCTCCCCTTTCTTCTTCTCTCTCTCTCTCTTTCTCTCTCTCAGTTTTATAAGAGAACATCCTATCAGCCCCGTATACCCCATATACACCCTGAATACCAACAGTTCCCATGCGGTATCCAGTTAGGATTCATTGTCACCAAGCCTAACTCCTCCAGTAGACTCATTGTCTTGATGGCAGGGATGATATTCATGCCTCCCCCTTTCTCACTCGTGCCTGTCACACAACTTTGTACACAGAATATACCAGTAAGAATTAGTTGACTTGACTCTGTACTCTGTGGGTTTGAGGGCCCTAAGAAAGTGTTCATGATCCTCAGAAAACATCTGAGATCACGAGTGAAGTAGGCAGTGTGTAATCTCAGTATACTGACAGGCGCAGAACTGTCAACCGGACACCAAGATCTCCAGGACAGACACCTCTCACTTTGCCTTGGCCCCATTGCTGTCACTTTTAGGTCTTCCCCATCAGTCCACTGAGAGAACAGAGTTTCCGCCTGGGAGTCTGCCAGCAATGCCTGACTGTGGTGCTTACAGCCCTGCCATGCTGTGCAGACCAGGCAGACATGAAGGATCAGAGAAGGAGCGTCTGTAATGATAGCTCTGACCTCCCTCCAATGGGTGTGAAGGGACAGTCAAAGTCTACCTTCATGGAGGCTTTCACATTTAGAAATATTCCTAAATGCTACATTTGAGTTCTAGAGAGGGGGAAACAGATGTATATCTGTAGTTTCTTTGGGCACAGTCCACTTGTCATTGGGCTAGGTCACTGTGACATGGTGATCCCTGTGTGGATCTCAGCTCTAGGGAGCCAAAACATCTGCCGAGTTGCAGTGTTTAAGGATATCCAGATTCCACAGGCTCAGGCATCTCCCCTCTTTCTCTCCAGGCCTAAGGAATGCCAGGCTATAGATGGGATCCAATATATTAAATACATGCCAGTATTCACAGGACTGGCTGTTCCCAGCTTTGCTGAATCCGTTTGCCATACAATGGAGAGAGGCAGAAAGAGCCTGTGCTTATAGAGTCAAGCTAGTCTTAAGTTTGAATCCACCACTTACTGGGTGACCTTAGGTGGATCCCTTCACTTCTCCAAGTCTCAGCTTCCTCATTTGTGAGGATGGTAGTGATAAAACTTCACATGCTGCACCACAGATTAGATAGCATATATTTAAAGAACCAGGCACGCAGTGCCTGGCACACAGGAGGCTCAGCGTATGCTAATGAGGAAAGACAGGCCATCACAAAGATGCCTCTCTGATTGACCCAGCACAAGAAGGTTCGAGCATGTTTGTCTCCATTTGGAATACTCTGCCTGATTTGCATGGGCAGTTAAGAGAATGGAAACATAAAAAGATTTTTTTGTAATATCTTGTTTGATGACTTCCTTTCTGGGGTGATGCCTAACATGTATCAGATGGCTGCTTTCACCTAATTTCAGTCATTAGATTAGGGAGGGATGAGGTAGTTGGTCCTTGGGGAGAAAAAAGAAATCAATGTGAGTAAGTGTGATTAGTAACAGTGTTCATGAGTAATGCAGCGGGAGGATGAGAATTTGAACAAGGCGCCAAATTGTGGAGCTGTGACCTGGGGGATGGCTCTTCCTTACCTCCAGGCACAGCGCTGCAGCTGCTCCCATTTCCACCCTGGTCATGGTTCGCCACCTGGAAGTGGACGTTTTCTTATTATCTGATATCCGCAGATCATTACAGGACATTTTGTTACGAGGTAGAAATGGTCATTATTTATAGTAGTGCTGCATTCTTTGTACTTAGAGAGGATGTTTGTGATCATTTGCTTGAACATTGGTGACATCAGAGCATGCACCTGCCATGTGGCAAGCATTGGACTGGGTGCAAAGGACATGGAGGTGAAGAAGTTACCCCGAGGGGCTCACAATCAGCAAGGGACATGTGCAGGCACACACATTAGTATAATGGGCGTGCAAGTACAGGAACCTTATGATGTCAGGTTCATGGGGCCAAAGGAGGGCATGGCCAGGTCTATATGAAGAGTATGAAAGGGCTCTGTTGTGTTACAATCTCTGAGTTGATTGGCAGGGATGGGGGGGAGGGCTACAAAAGGATTTCTAGGCTGAGTAAGCAGTGGGAGTGTGTTAGACAGGACTCCCAGCTGTAAAGGATGGAAACCCAACCCTAACTGTTTTTTCCTAGAAAAGAAAATGCGGGGAGTGATATAAATGAAAAGTCTAGGAGGTCCTTTTACTATTAATGCAATTAGATCCAGGCATTCAAATAATGTCTTCATGAATCCTTTTCTCTATCTCTTGCCCTTATTTATCTTTGTTGTATCATTCTCCCACAGGCGTTTCCATCTGGTGACAGAAGAACCCCTTCTTATATGTTTAGTGCTACTAGCTCAGTAAACCCAGGGAAAAGAGTGCCTCTTTCCCCACAGCACCAGAAAAACCCTGGGATTGGCTCTCACCAACTTTACGAGGGCCCCATGTCCCTGCCTGAATCAAACGCACTGGCTGGAAGAATGGGGTGTTCTTATTGTCTTCCCTGAAGCCAGTTCCATACAGTAGGGAGCCCCAAAACAAAGAGAATTTCTATTATCAGAAGAAATGCCAGGCGAACACAAGCCACAAAAGTACACTAAAGAGGAGGCAAAGGCATAGTGAAAGGAAACAGCTTTGAGCGAGATGACTCCTTCTTGTCTTCTAGAAATGGAGGCCGAATGGACAGACAGCATTTCCCTCCCATCACTAAGGTCCTTGTGGTACAGTCACCAGCAGAGCTAGTCTCTGATAGCACCTCTTATGCGATCCCTATTGTGGTTTCTGGGCCATTAAAGGTCATAGAAATATAGGTGTGCTGTGAGTAACTGCTGTTATTGTAAAAAGTCCAGCTGAAAAATGTGCCATTGTCCTGTAGTAAGGCTGTCCTCGCAGCCTTTGGGGCTTCCACTTACTAAGCATGGGAGCTGGCATGCCACATGCTGGGCACTTTGCATGATCTGCCCAGGAAGTAGAGTGGAAGGGTTAAGAAAACAGACTCTGAATCCAGACTGCCTAGGTTTGGATCCTGTCTCCATCATACAAGTCTGTCCTTGGGCAAGTCACATAATATATTTTTCATGTTTCCCCATCTGTAAAACAGGAATAAGAATAGTAACTACCTCATAAAGTTGTTATGATGATGGGTTAACATGTATGTTTAGACTGTGCCTGTAGTATACATTATATATGTGTTAGCTAGTATTATTTTACTTCTCATTACTGTTATTATCATTCAACTTTACAACAGCCCTGCAAGTTATGTCTAATTGTCTTCCTTTCATAGGTTGGAAAGTTGAGCCTTAGAGTTAAGTGACCCATCCAAAATCAAACAGCCAGTAAATAGTAGATCTAGAATTTAGATTTAGATCCAAGTCTTTCTGACTCCTTATTTTCCCACCATTTAGTGCCCTTCTGCTTAATATAAAGCATTCATCTATTTATTCATTCATTCACTCATGCATTTAGTAAACACAGGGCATACTTCATGTTGCAGTGGGCCAGGTGCTAGGGATCCATTCACTGAGTTCTTGGTCCTACCAGAAATTCTGATGGTCGGTTTTACATGTGTTTGATTAAAAACTGAGAAAACAGTTAATGATTAGTTCATGAACATAGCTCATGTGAGAAACAAAATATTTTTCAAACACAGAGTGATTAGGAGGAAATTATTAACAGGATTCTAGGAATGAAGAATTTAAACACAGTTGATAAATTGTGACTGAGCAAATGATTCAAGTCTAACACTCTCCATTTACACAGGAAGGGACTGAGAGCCACAGAGGTGGGGGTGACTGGACCATGTGCCAGTTAGATCATGGCAGGGCTGGAACTAGGACCCAGACTGCCACCCTGCCACCGTAGGGTCATGGGCAGGGCACAAGTAGCCAAATCAGACTCACTTGGGTACCTAGGTGCCTGGGTGGGTACCTGGTTCCTGGGTGGGCACCTTCCCTCTTCCCAAGTCATTCAGGAGAGTTTGATTTCTCACTTTGATTTCATCTAGATAGTCCAGAAATCTGGGAAGCCACAGTAAGTAACAAAGAGCCAGCCCATTGCAAATGTTCATCAGATGTTGGCTGGAAGTGGCGATAAAGTCCTTCTAAATATCCTGAAGTATTATCATGATTTCTGAGTTGCCCAAAGGAATCCCAAAACATGAGAGGTCAAAAGGAGAAAGAAAGGGGAAATAATCATCTTTGAGAATCTGCTGTCTGTCGTGGGTGAAGTGTGATGGGTTCTGCAGAAGGAACAGGCAGGACAGAGATCCCAGGTTGGAATCCTAGCTCTGTCTGTGATCTTGGTCTCCCGATGGCTACCCCACTTGCTAGTCATGTTATTCTGGACAAGTCTCCTAACTTCTCAGAGCCTCAGTTATCTCAAAGCAGGAAAGGGAATAATAATACATGCTTTACAGTATTGCTGTTAAGGTAAAATAAGACCATGTATGAAAAGAACGTAGTACAGTCCCTGACACATAGTAATCACTCAATAAACAGTAGACATGAGGATTGTACGTATAGTCAATAAACATTTGTATATAGACTTACAATTAAGTAGTACTTGTGCTAGGCACTGGGAATACGAAACTCACAGTCTAACAGGAAACTCACTGTTCTCTCATTTAATTTCAGTCTGTGAGTAGGTAACATTATTTCCATTTTATAGACATTCTCAGAAAGGTTAAGCAACCTGTCTGGGTCACACAGCTAGTGAGTGGCAGAGCCAGGATCTCATGGCAGCCGAACTCTGAAGCACTTGTCTTCTCCAGGACACTAAGGAAGTTTGGCCTTTCTACTTTATTTCTTCCAGAAAACAAAGGAAGCAGTCAGGCAGACATTTACTTCTTCCATTTTCTTATTTAAACAGAAAAAAAGAAAATGTAGTGTGGCATTCGGGTGTGGGTTGAATTCTCAGGGGACGTACCTCCAAATGCAGATTTGCTTCAGATTCATCAAGGAGCCAGGCCTGGAGATCCATACCCCTTCAGCAGTATCAGTGAGACTCTGTGTTGCATCCTGTATCATCAAGAGACATTTCCTTTAGGAGGCCCTGGGCTGTATAAATTAGGCACAACAGCGATCGCTATGCTTATGAATATAACTGATTAAGGTTCTATGCCGACTGCATTATTTGTTCCGCAAACCCACGCTGGGCTGATTGGATTTCTCTCTCTCTCTCTCTTTTTTTAACATAAGTAGATTCTGAAATTGGAAAAATAAAATATTCCACAGCTGAGAGAAAAGAATTAAGTTGGGGAATGAGCCCAGGTGGCACCCACACAGACAATACAATTTTTGCGTCAAAATAAAGTTAGTGCCTTCTGTGTTGTTGCTACAGGGACTTGCGCTGTAAGCGGCACATGATGCCACGGCAAGAAAAGGGACAGGAGCTGGGAGTCGTCATCTTGGGAGGGCATTGACCAGGATTATGGCAGTTAAGAAGGCATTGTCAAGTTCGATGATGATAATGATGCCACTTATAGAGCACCTACTATGTGCCGGGTGAATGGTAAGGTAAAGGGTGGAAAGTATATCATGGCTGTTAAGAGCATGGGAGTTGAAGTTAATTTGAATTCCAGTGTTGGCACTGAAATGAGCATGAGCAAATTCTCTGAGCCTCAGCTTTCTTGTCTACAAAATAGAGATAATAATAGCTAGCATTTCATGAGTATTTACTATGTGCTGTGCATGCTCTTAGCACTTTATATGAATCTTCCCAACCACTCCATGATGATTGTCTCTATATCTGAAGTCAGGAAAGTGAGGCACAAGAAGGGCTAAGTAATTTGTGCAAGGCCACCCAGCTAGGAAGTGATAGAGCCAAGATTCAAACCCAGCCTCTCTGGCTCTAGAGCCCACACTCCTAATATGCTGTGTTGTGTTCCTCTTACACCTGTCTCAGAGGACTCCTGGGAAGATGAGATGGGAAAAAAAGTGCTTAGATGCTTAGCAGAGTACTAGCAGCCCAGTAACCTTCAATACTTCAAGGCCATTATTAGTACTATTATTACATTTCTGTGGCCTGAGGGATTGAGCTGGACACTTTGCAGAGGACTTCAGGAGGACAAATGCCTTTTATCTGTTTCTAGTATGACTTGATTTATGGACATTGATGGCTGGAATACCTGCCTACGATCTCCTGAGCTTGTATCAAAAGGAAAACCCACATGGGGTTATGTCATAAATGATGAAAAGCATCTCTCTGATCTGTATAATAAGTTGGATGCTTTCTGTCTTTTCCCCTAAGTGGGGCCTTTTATGACCTAGGGAAAAAGGTAAGGATCAATTGAGCAGGGGCCTCCATGCTGCCTTGTGACTTGCTGGGGCTGGATGGATGCTCTTCAGTCAGGGAGACGGTATCTGCAATGCCTTCTGTAGATACTGGGGAGGGCACTGGGCTCCACTTATGGGCTCTTCTGCCTAGACAAGCCACTTAGCCTTACAGAGCCTCAGTTTACTCATGTGTAAAAGAAGGATAATAACACCTGCTTCTTAGGGTTGTTATGGGTGTGTTATCAGACATTAAAACTTTTTGTGGTCCCCAAAACTATTGATATGATTGTTGTTCTGTCATAAAAATACAGAGAGGTTTTTGCAATTAATGAAGTGCTGAATATACCTGCTTAGCTTAAGTACTTCAGAATTTTTTTTTTCTTCCTCTGCCTCTAGGAGGCATCAGGAGTAGAAAGAGCAGAGAGATCTGTGTTGGGGTCTTGGCTTTTATCATTTCCTAGTGGTGTGACCCTGAACAGGTTTCTTGTTTTATATTTTTGTTTTAGAATCGATTTTTTTAAATTGATAAATTCTTATATTTAATAAAGTTTTCCTAATTGCTAGGGCTTGACATAATTCCTTGTTGAAAAAAAATTGAAAAATTTCATTAAAAAAGACTCTATTAGGTTTATGAGGTTATTTTCTTTTCTGTCAAATGGGGCTATTAAGCTCTACCTTCCAGTGGTTTGCTCTGAAGATGAAATAAGGAGACCTTCATAAGAGCTCTGTTCATAGTCATGTATCAATAGATACTAATTCTCTTGTCCCTGACAAGCTCCTGGTTCCCACACCTAAAGATGCTGCATGGACAAGGGCTCAGTTTAGTTTCATTAGACAAGCATTTATGGAGAGCTTAATAGCCTTTATAGGGAAGACAGCTGAAGGTACAGGGAAGACCACACACTGGATGAAAAGACAGATATGATTTCTGCCCTCAAAGACCCTACAGCCTTAGGGGAATGCAATTGGTTCTAATTCTAAGGAGTTAGAGAGAAGGAATTAATAGTTAACTTCAACTGAATCCTATCTATTTGTCCAGTCTCTATGTTAAGGATTCTGCATGCACTGTCTTGCTGAATTCCCAAAACAACACCAAGAAGTAGATGGTGTCCTTTTCCCCACTTCACAGATGAAGAAATCAAGACTTTCAGAGTTAAACACTCATCTAAGGCCATAAAACTAGGGAGTGAGTGAGCCTGGTTTCAAATTCAGTTCTGACTGACTCAGCACTTGCCTTCCTGACCACTGTGCTGTTCGAATGAGGCTCACGCCATGAAACTGGAGTCACAAGATCGGTGGTATGGTCAGTGTGTAGTGTGGGAGGTGGGGTTTGAACCTAAGGCACCCTGAGCCTGAGCCATGGCACTTAACCACCGTGCATAATGCTCTGTGGGTTCTAGCCACCTGTCAATTTCATCCAAGGATGTCAGTGTCTCTTCAAAGGGAAAGAAATTTCTCCAACATTACTAATGAATATAAAATGGAGGGAGGAATATGTTGGGTAAAAATTCACCTCTCTGTTTGCTGGTATTTAGCCTCCTGCGGGGCCCGTGCAATGATGGAAAGATGGATAGAGTTAGGAAGATGATCTGATAAACTGTCTGACCTTCAGGGCTGGCATCTGTTTCAACAAAGGAGACTGTTCCCTGTGGGAGCCTTGAGATTCACTGTCTTGATTTCCTTCTCATGGCATCTTCAACTGTTGATAAAAAAAAAAGAAGAGAGAGAGAGAGAGTTTATGCTCAACTCAGTGAGCAGCTATCTAACCTGCACAGTTTGGAGAACGTTAGGTCAAGTTTAAAAAGAAAGTTCAGGATGCCCAGACTCTCCAAATTACTCCATGCCCCTCAAGAATCAGTGGCAGCACTTGGATGAAAGCCTGCCATGTAACCCAGAGAGCACAGTCATCCGCTTCTAGCCTCACCACCTATGATGTATAAAGATGTCTGTCCCTGCAGTGTACAGTCCGGTGGAAGAGACAAATATGCAAGCAAATGATAACTCAGAGTGAGACATGGGGGCCAGAAAACCCCAGAAGAGGGGACTCTAACCCAAATGAGGGGCGGTGGTTAGAGAAGGCTTCCTGGGGAAGGTAACTTCTAATCTGAGTTAACCAGGTAAAGGTGTAAACAAAGCCATCCATACAGAAGAAAACCAACATATGCAAAGCCGTGGTTATGAGACGAGCAATGAGTGGTTTCATAAGAGGTTTATAATTAGCCTGTTAACCTTGGCACCTTTTTACAGAGAGGAGTGGAGAGCTGTGGGTGCTGCCCTGAAGCCGTGGGGAGCCACTAAAGGCTTTATAGCAGGGGAGTGACATGATCGTTTTCTTTTAGGAAGCTCACTCCAGCCAGTGGATGGCAAATGAGGCGGGGGTGGGGGTGGGGGGGCGGGGTGACCCTGTGGGATGGAACACTAATGCGGGCTAGGACCCTGACCTAGGTGTCCATGGATGAGGGCCTGAGCTAAGGTAGTGAAAGTGGGTGTGGTAAGGATCCCACAGACATTTGGAAGGTGAAAGCTAGAGTGCTTGGTGTGATCATCAAGTTGTTGAACCTGAAAAAAAGGGAGGAGGCAATGGTGATTCCCAGAGGTCTGGTTTGATTGACTAGGTGTGTGGTTCTGGCAGCAGCTGGTGCTGTGATCAGGAGCACAGGAAAGGAGGAAGAACTGGGGGCTGGGGAGCAGGGAAGCTTTAAGGTTAGCTCTGTATATGTTTTGTTAGAGTGGCAGAAACTTACAGTTCAGGGAAGAGGTTGAGGCTAGCTACTTAAGCCTCTGCTTCACTGACAAGGAGCTCACTGTTTGGGAAAGCAGTCTGTGGTAGAGCTTGGCAGGAAGAAAAGTTCCTGAAATTGAACTTCGGGTTGCTCCAAGTAACTTCCTGGCCTTGGTCCTGATTCTTCCTTCTGAAGCCCCATGGGATAGATTCACCCCTTCTTTCACCGCTTAGCTGTGTGAAGGTAGCAGTAGTGTTCTCATCTTTCCAAGAAATTCCCCGAGAGGAACAAGGGAAGCCACAAGGAATCACACTGTCAATGTCTGGAAGGAACCTCAGGAGATCATCCATAAAAGGAAGGAACCTCATTTTTCAGATGGACAAATTGAAGCTCAGAGAGAGGAAGAGAACTCAGCAATGTCACAGAGTGAGTTAAGAGCAAAGCTAGGAGTAGTTCTTCAGTCCAGGTTTCTCTACTACACCACGTAATTGGCTGCTTAATTTCCTAGGTATGGATTGTGTGGCATAAGTGACAAGACGGGAGGGCTAGCTAATCCGAAAGCATTTGGTGTGTTTCAGCTGGGCTCCTAGACACCGCTCTCTCTTTTAAGCCCTTCCCTAACCCTTTTCCTTTTATATGCTAACGGCATCAATCTTTGCCTACTTCCATAGGAACACAGTTTCTAAACCCTTCACATTCCAAGGAAGCCAGGGGCAGCATTAACCAGCTTCAGAGATCTCAGCGGAAGATCAGCTTCTACTATACTGGGATGGCCCACAATCCAGGTGTCCCTCCTCTAGACCCGCTCCAGCTGATCAGTGCAACGTGACCATCGCCTCCTTTATTCTTAGTTCTTTACCTCCTAAATGTAGCCTACTGCATTTTCGTGAGCTTCTAATCTGCTCCAGCATGCCTGTTGAGCTGAACTCCCCCTGACACACCCACACACCACCCCCCTTATCTGTCAATTATGTTTCCTGTTGATCTGAGATGACCTGACAGTTTATGGGTCAGACCATTTTTGAAAAGGGTAAGGAGGTGACAGTGGAAGGAAGGAAAACTCACTTGACAATCAGAAAGCTTTTACAGGACAAGTTCTGCCCTGAGGTGGATGGAGCTTTAAGTCGGGGAAAGCCATGTGCCTGGAAAAGATCACCCCTGTGGCTGCATCCAGCCTTTTTCGAGCAATCTGTTCAGATTTTCTAAGCAGGGACTTTGTGTGGCCCGTCTCTGTGTCTCCAGTATCAAGCATGAGGCATAGAGAGAGTGACCTTTGTGAAAAGAATAAAAGCAGAAAGGCAGAGGAGAAAGGAGGAAAGAACCGCCACACTTCTCTTATTTATTTCATCTTTCTGCCTTTTTTGGTGCCCAGTTGCACAGCACAACCCAATACACAACTCACTATGCCCATCTTTTGCAAGCAGATGTTCATGAACAAATAGTAACGGTTCATCTGCAAAGAATGATATGGTCTTGATTTTTAATCTGGAGAAGACTCCCCCCACCTCATCCTCCTGTTTGTAAGTTGGGGACTCTGGTGCTCAGATAGGTTAAGTGCCTTGCTGGAAGTCACACAGCAATTAATGGCTGATAGGAAAAGGCACAAGAATGAAGTTTGAGTGAATATATGTTGGGAGATGGCTTTCTAAGTTCACATGGTGGCCTGGCCACATTGTTCATACTCTACGCTTGGTACGTTTTGATACTCTTGGATTAGTTTGTCTGTAAATTACCATGCTTCTGGGAATAGAGAGCAATGTTGATTACCCCTCTCTGTCGGAGACTCTGGCACTCTGCTCTTCCCTTCACTGCCTGGTCACAGGCAGCTGGGTGACCCTCACCGGCACTCCCACCCTAGGAGAGCATTCATTGCTGGATGAAGAATCCCATTTGCATTTTAATGAAGGCTGGCGATTCAGGTTCACTCTTGTGACTACTCTGGCACCTGGCTTTAAAAGACTGGAAGTTGGGGTAAGCCCTCTGAACACCATTAAAACTTCTCCTCTGGCTCCAGGCTCCCAGGCCTGTCTTCCAAGTTCTTCAAGCTAGGCTCCAGCCTTGTCGACCTCTGCTCCAGGTCAGCCGGTCTCCATACTATCCTACTACCTTAAGGGGCCCATATCTCTACCTGAGGACCTTTGTTCACGCCAGCCCCCTGCCTAGAATGCCTTCTCCCTCCCTCCACTTTATACACCTCCATCCTATTTCTACTTGCTTCCCCAGACCACTCTGTCTGTAAACTGGTGTAGCCTCAAGGGACTCAGCTACTGCCTGAAGCAGGGCTGCAGAGAACGGGGACAGGAGGTCATGCAACCTTTCTCTCCTCCACTCCCTTCCAGTGCCCCGCTATACTGTTTAGCCAAACCTATGGGGGCGGGAGGAAGCGAGGGAGCCTCCTGTGACAGAGAAGGGCAGGAAGTCTTCTGAAACTGGGGATGGGGTAGGGGAGGCAAACAGAATAAAATCTGCTAACAACTGGGTGCCCCTGAGAGTCACAGGGTCCCGTGCACTGCATGTGGCTGGCTTTCTGGGCCCCCTCCTGCCAAACACCAAATGTGCTTCCCAGTCACTGTGACAGAAACCAACCCCTTCCACTTTTCCAGATACCCCTATTTGAAAACCAATGCATCATACAATGAAGCTTTTGCATCAATTTAAGACATTGCCCCCTTATTACTTTTTCTTAAATGTAAGCATAAAACACTTTAATAGTCTGAGTATTCACCTAAATTTCTGCCCTGACTCAATGAATGAGGAAGCAAAAGCAACCATGTTGTGACTATAAGGTGCTTTTTTATTCCCTATCAAGACTGGAAGCGTAGTCTCGGGAAGCTCCACAGTCTGCTGTCCCTCCCACTCCATGAGTCCATCTGGGGCTTCAGGCCAAGTGCCATTTAGAATCCGTGCATACTGGCCTTGACGTAGAATGACTAGCACAGCAGTAAAAGCGAACAGAAAGCATTTGTTCAGGGAAGGAATCACTGGGCAGAGAAAACACCCCCAAAAATTTAGACACCAGCCTCATGCTCAGACCAGTTGTTTCATTTTGGACTTTACAGTTCTTATTCATTATGGATTGAAGCGATAATAATAATGGTGATAGTTATCTCTAACTCTAGAACAGGACTCGATAGTTTGCAAGGTGCTTTGATATACATTTGACAAAGGAAGAACTAAAACTCAGGTTGAATCAATTGTCCGAGATTATACGGCTTGAAGGAAGTAGAACTGAGACTGGAAGTCAGGCCATCAGATTCCAGCTGCCGACTGGTGACAAAGAGCTTCCTGGCCTCTCTAAATTGGTCATGTAGGCCAAGGTTCATTAGCTCAGCTCTGAGCACTGCTATATCACCATCCTGAGTCAGTGGTAGTCGATGGCATTTTAATGGAAGCCAAATAACTCTTTCTCTTGGCATTCTTAGGCAGCTGGAGTTTGGTGTTTTATGATAATTAAATACCATCATCTTTCATAACTGACAATCTTTAGGACCCGATTAATGACTGTAGTGCACTCTCGGGCTAGCGTTACCTCTGAAGCAAAGAGACCTTCAGGCACCTGGTGGCTATTTTGCAGGATTGGATAAGGGCACCCAGCCTGGCACCCTTTCTTGGAGCCAGTGCTGGCCTTACATTGCAAGGCTATTGACACATTCGAATTCTTTGACTGAGCCAAAGTTCTGGAAGTTTATGGCTTTTCCTCATGAATATGTCCTTATAGAAGAATGACAACATACTCCACTGGAGTATTTCTAGCAGTCGGCCATCTGCAGTCAGTCCTGTTTGTAGTCTGCACCACATGGTTCATCCTCCATATGGCCACCAGGAGTCTTCTGCAAACATTAGTGTGGTCATGTACTCCCTTGCTCAAAGCCCATCAAGGGCACCTTCTCACCCTCCCTGTAAAAGCCAAGTTCTTTTGTTTGGCACCCACCACCACCCAGGCCTTCCCTCTATATCTACCTCTCCTCCTGTCACTGCCCCCTCACAGCCATTGCCATCATGCTACTGAAATAAATGCCTCAGAGGGCCTTTTCTCTTTTCTCCCTCTCTTTCTCTCTCCCTCAGTCCCCATCCCCGCCTCCCCCCACTCTCCCAGTCTCAGAACCCTCGCCGCCTAAAATGCCCTTTAGACACAGGTCTCATGTCACATCTCATACAACCTTCCCCAAACCTGACAGTTAGTCTGGCAGCCTCCATTGGGGCTGTCTGTAAGGCTTAATGAGGATTATAGTAGCTGACACTTGTAGAGTGCTCACTGTGAGACAGGCATTAATGTAAGCTCTTTACCTGTGTTGACACACTTAATATATGTAAAGCAAAGTGGTTAACAGCATGGGCTCTGGAGCCAGACTGCCCGAGTTCAAATTCAGCCTCTATCACTTAATGGTTTGGTAATCTTGGGCGAAACACTCAGCCTTTCTGTGCCTTAGTTTCTCATCATCTACAAAATATGGATGATAATAGCAACTTCGTTATAGAGTTGTTATAAGGATTAAATAAGTAAAGGACTTAGAGCCAGTCACATAACAAGCACTCAATAAACGTTAGCTATTATTATTTTTTCATAATTACCATTTTACGTCGTATCTATTGGTATCTGTCTTATTTTTATAAGACTATGATCCACTCAAAGTCAGGGATCATATTTGTTTCATCTCTGGATCTCTATGTATTCAATCCATGGTAGCCCTTCTTCCTCCTCTTCATTTTATTATGTTACTGTTGTATACTCATTTTATAGGTGAGAAATTAGAGAAGTGAAATGAAGTGACTTTCCCCAACTTATGTAGCTTGTCAGACACAAAGCCAAGGCTGAACCTAGGTTTATGAGATTCCTGAGCTCTGCTCTTGTTCCTCCCTTTAACATCTGTCTCCCAAACACTGGTGAGTCGTCAAGGCTGGGGCTCATCCCCCTCTTAAAACTCAAGTACCTGCACATAAAAGGGGTCCGTTTAGTATTGCTGATTGAATGACCTCATGGACCCTCTTCGTAGGGTGCGCCTTGAACCCAGGACAGAGCGGCACCTAGTTTGCTTATCGAATGCAGAAAGAGCCCTCATCTTTGAGGATGTGGAGACCCCATGTGTTCAGTTTTGTTCTACATGTTGAGCCATAAGCACCCTCCCCAGACCAGGGCTCCCAGAAGCCAACGGGTTGTCCAGGGTGAGATTTGGCTGTAATAAAAGGGGTACCACAGTTCCGTTAGACATTTTCCTGTTCTTTCTCAAGGTCTTTTGCTTTGGAGCCCCTATTTTAAACGCTGTAGAATGATCATCTTAGTGAGGATTTAGCACTTTACAGTTTATTCATTCAGCATGGCTTTATCATGACTGGATATAGTAATTACCATTTTTTAAAATTTCCATATCCCAGGCACTGTGCCAAGCACCTTACATACATTATTGTGTTTACTTCTCATAAGAGTCCTGGGTGTGGGCAGCATCTCCATTTAGTGATAAGAAAACTGAAGTGCCAGAGAAGTCAAGTAACTTGATCCAGGTCACACAGCTTATAAGTGGCAAAGCTAAAACTTGAACTCAAGGCTGTCTGACACCAAAGCCTAGGCTCTTTCTATTGTCTATTGCTCTGCTCAGCGCTCTGAAGAATCATCACTGTGATGTCAGTTCAGGGAGATGCAGCCCAGAGGTTTTAGTGTTCAGGATTTCTGTGCATATAAGATGAAAAATGTATAAGGTATTAGCAGGAATCAGCAACTGCAAATATATCTGAAAACTTGTAGGAAGCAAAAAAAAAAAAAAAAAAAAAAAGTCCTGGAAAACCAGGCTTGCAAAACTCAGATAAGCAAGTAGCCTTTACTGACAAAGGTATGCAGTATAACGGTAAAATGACTCACATTTGAGCTTAATTCAGAGATACACTTAGTGGCAGTATCTGCGAGAAGAAGTGTAAATTGGAATTTACAGCACAGCTTTGCAAATGTGCCAGTGCTTACTCCCAGGTAGCAGGAGAGAAGCCATTGCTGTACAAGCAAGAAGTCCACCTACCTCATTGTCTGTCCTCTCCCCAACATTCCATAAATATTTACTGGGGTTATGGAGATGAATGGCATATGCACCCTTCCCCTCAGGGCACAGTAGGAGACTACCATATACATTTGAACAAAGGACATTGCTTTCATCCTTCAGAAAGCGGTGACATGGGAATGTGTACATCCTTTCACAGGTGCAGAGACCAACGACCAAGGACGTTAAGTGAGTTATTGGAGGCCACCCAGCCACAGAATAAGATACCAGAAGAGAGCTTCTCTCTTAGGCCATCTCTATCTCATTCATTGTTCTATGCCCAACAGTCGGTTTTTACTGTCTGGCACAGAACGGGCACATAGTGCATGCTGAATGAGTAAACTGGTTCTGAGGTTCCCTTTAAAGAAGGGAGTAGAAATGGAGAAGAAAGAAGGTGATAAAAGAAGGCCCCTGTGTCACCTCTCTCCTCTGCCTTCTCTCCTCCTGTCCATAGAAGCAGAAAGAAGACTCCATCAGACCAGGGGAAACAATTGCTCCTTGGGATGGTCATATCTCTTTTGGGGGTTGCTGAGTTGAGTCCCAAAACACAGAGCCTTTCCCTTGAGAACCTTGGGAAATCCAAGGTCCCCTTTTCAGTCATTCTCAGAATAGAAGGATAAGGGAAGGGAAACAAAGAACCCAGGTGAAGCATCTGGAACTCTAGTTCCAGGCAATAAGTAAAGGCCTACTTAGGTCCATGGCCCAGAGAGTCCAGGTTAGTCTGCTATCATTTTTTGCACACAAGTGTTCTCCACACCAGACTTACCCTCCTGGACAGACTGGCCTGGCCACACACATGAGCAAGGCACTCAGTATACCTATACTGAGTATCTGCTCAATTCTAGGATCTTTGATCACCAGCACAGAAGGATATGAATTTTTATACTTACCAGGGGAAGCAAGATGGGAGCTAAGTATGTATGCAAGCTCTGTGGGAAAAGGAAATGTGAGCAGTTCAGGTTACCTACTGTCTAGGTTATGAGCATTATTCAATGGAAGAAGAAAGAACTTTGGGGAGGGTAGATCAAGGAAGGCTTTCTGGAGGGGGCGGCAATTGAACTTCAAAAACTGGAGAGGCTTTAGAACCAGGCCATTTCCTTGTCCCCATAGAAGAATTTCCTTTTAGAAGTTAGATTTTTAGATCTGAAATCTCATCATTTCAGGACTCTTGGCAGTTCTTCTAAATAGTTAGCACCCAGAGCCTGGTGTCTCCACTTACTTACAAAGCAGACATCTAGGCTTGCAGGTCAGCCTGTCAAAACCCAGACCTCAGATGCTTGCTGTCTGCACTGAGGGTCTTTTTCCTGCCTTTGGTCATGAACTAAAACAGTGAAGCACGTGTCAGTGTTTTATGCTGAGGCACGATGGTTTAGTAGACAAAATTCAGACGTTGAATTAATACGGACCACTCATTAGTTTTGTAAACCTCAGCGCCCTCATCTGTAAAATGGGAATGATAATACTGCCCTCTAGGGGTTGTAGTGAGCATTAGAAAAGGTAAGGCCGTGAAAGTACATGTAGTAGGTGCTCAAATACATGGCAGCAGCTATTAATATCAGTTAGGTAAAATGTCACAAGGAAGTGGATTCCTAGTGCAGAGCCAGGAGCAAGGACTAGTTCACTCTTGTCTGCTGACCTCCTGATAACCATCGGACATTAGTGGTCCAGTTCTTCTCTCTGCTCTAGTGCCCTGGATATCAGCCAGTAAGCAGCCTGAAGGGCCAGGCGTAGGGGGGACACTCAATTATCCCAGGAGGCCACTTCTGCTTCTGGCTTCTGTCCCAGGCTCCAAATGTCTCCATTAAAGTGCTGCCCGAGGACAGCAGGACAAAACAAATGACCCTGCATATTCTTGCCTTCTGCCTGCTCCCAGGCTGTCTGTTCCCTGAGTGGGACCTTCTGCCTCTTCTGCTGGCTCCTAGTTCCTCTCCTCTCCTGTCAAAGGGCCAGCTCTCTTTTGGTCCAGGACCACCACATGGCACATCTTTAGAGGATGCCATCCACATTTTGTGGCCTTCCTGGGACCATCTTCATTGGAGTTGAGATTTCAGCCATGGAGCGGCCACAAATCTTTCTCCTCTGGAGGAAAGTGTGGCCAAAGTGGAGGGTACAAAGAGGGAGCTGATAAGAGATGACGCTGGAAAGTCAGATGTGGATCAAATTCTGAAGGGCTTTGTAGACCCCCTGTGGGCCTTATCCTAAAGGAGGTTATTGCTCTGATAGGTTTCTGGTTCTTTTATTTCTACTCCTAACCTCCCCCCGCACCACTCTCACCAGATTTGCTTTGTAATTCACTGGCATAAAAGATTGAGTTACCTAAAAACCAGAGAGTGATGCATCTTACACTAAAAATAGCCCTAAGAGTGATGGTGCCTCACATTTAACTGAGCTTGATGGTTTCCAGAAAGTAGCCTCCTGGGCCAAGGAAGAGCACGGGCTTTGGAACACCACAGCTGCCTTGATTTGGACCCTGTACTTGCTGACTCTGAGTCTCCTCTATGAAATATAGGATTCTCAGGGGGAACTAATAAAGTAGAATACTTTATAAACTGTAAACTTCAGAAATATATCCTTCCATCGATTGCCTGATTCGATATCACTGTAAATCTGTAAGTCCCTTAACAAATTCTTTCCCCATTTTACAGAGAGAAAACTGAGGCTCAAAGAGGTTAAGTGACACAAATTATCTTAGTCTCTGGTATTGAAACCAAGGCAGTGGCCCTGATATCTCTCAATCACCCTCAGGCTAGTCTTTCTTTTTCTTAAAGAACAGTGCAAATTTGCAGCCTAATAGCTTTCTCATCCTGTTCTGTACAGTCTAAGAAATCCAACAGCTGTCCTTCATTCCATCTTTGTGCCCTTCAGTTCAAACTGACAGTGTTTCTTCTAAGATGGCTGATTAGGTCCATGGTTGACAACCATATGAATCTCTTTATCAAGTGGTCAGTCAGCCACATCCTTGGAGTTCTCTTCCATACATGCTTTCTTATTTTTTTGCAATATGAATAGGCTTAGAATTTTTCGAATCTTTTAAGTTACGGTTTCTTTTTGCTTACCAATTCTTTCTTCAATCATTTCTCACTTCTTGTATTTTACTATAAGCAGCCAGGAGGAACCGAGCCACTCCTTTAACACTTGGCTTAGAAATCTCCTCAGAGAAATATCCAATTTCATTGCTCATAATTTCCACCTTCCACAAAACACTAGAACATAAATACAATTTAGCCAAGTTCTTTGCCACTTTATAACAAGGATCACCTTTTCTCCACTGTCCAATAATGTAATCCTCATTTCTTTCTGAGACTTCAACAGAATTATCTTTGATGTCATATTTCTACCAACATTTTGTACGTAATTATTTATGTATTCTCCAAGAAGATGGGTGCTTTCTCCCCAGCACTCTTCTATTTATGAGTTCTCACAGTCCCTTCATGGCAATTTAGACTTTTTCTAGCCTGTACCTCAGAACTCTTCCAGACTGTACCCATTAGCCAGTTCCAAAACCACATCCACATTTTTAGGTATTTGTTACGGTGTCACCCCACTTCTCAGTAACAATTTCTGTCTTAGCATGGGCTCTGACATAGTGCCTTAGACTGGGTGCTGCCTTAACACAACAACAAACTATTATTTTTCACAAGTTCTGGAGGCTAGGAAGTCCAAGATCAAGGTGATGATAGATTTGGCATCTGGTGGGGCCCTCTTCCTGTTCACAGACTGTCAGTTACCTTCTTACTGTATTCTCACATGGTGGGAAGAGACTGCCTCTCTGGTATCCTCTTATGAGGGCACTATTCCCATCGTGAGGACTCTACCCTCACGTCCTCATCTAAACCCAATTACTACCCAAACCCCACTGCCAAATACTATCCCATTGGGGGTTAGGGCTTCAACATACAAATATTGGAGGGACACAAACATGCAGTCCATAGCAATAGTCATGTGGTTAATGAGTGGCAGAATCTAGAATAAAATCAGTTTCTTGACTTCTTCACCCCATAATATCCTCAGTTTCCAAAGACTAGGCTTTCTGCGAGTATGGCTTAGGTGGATGGTAGTTAAGATTTACCTCTAGGACTTGCCCCATTTGTGGCATCACTAGAGCTTTATTTGATTTCTTTGTAAATAACATCCACTTAGCTATGTGCCCTTGGGCACTTTCTTACCTGCTCTTAGTCTAAGTTTGTCATCTATAAGTTTGGTGATAATATCTATTGCTTCGAGTAGTTGAAGGGAATAAATAAAATAGTTATCTTAATTCCCTCATCTGTAAAATAGGGATAAAAACAGTACCTGCTCTGTAGTGGGTTGTGAAGATTAGCTAATTTTAACATATAAAGGACTCTGAATAGTGCCTGACATATAGTAAGTGCTCAATAAATGTTAATGGTGTTTCTTAATAACCCCTGGGTGGCTTTCCATTACCCTCACTCCCTTTACCCAAAATTTACCTCTCCCTGAGTCCATCATAGGCCACCTAGCCGAAAATTTCACCACTTTGTAACATTTCACCACTACCCCCACATACACAGGCCTTAGGCCCCTTTCTGGTTTTATGTGTTCTCAGATCTATCACCATCTCAGTAAACTATATATTTTTCTTACCTTTTTTGTTTTATTCACTATGTACTGTTACATATGATTAGTGGTTTCCAGATTTTAGCGTCCAGCAGAATCACTGGGAGATTTTGTGAAATCAAATTGCTGGGCCCCACCCAAGAGTGGGCAGGGGCCCTGAGAAATTTTCATTTTGACAAATTCTTAGGTGAAGTTGAAGCTGTGGGTCTCAGACCACACTTGGAAAACCACCACCCCAAAAGTATCATACAGAATGTGAAGAAACAATGTGAAGTTGGTGCCATCCGAGTCTAGTCATTTTTAAAATCTTGTTTGTTGTCTCTTACCAGAATTTAAGCTCGATGGGGACGGGGTTTTGTCTGTTTTGTTCCTTGACGTATCCCCAGCATTTAGAACAGTAGGTGCCCAATAAATCCCTGTTGAGTCAATATCAACTGAATGCATTACTAATATGTATGATTTGCCAGTGCCCGTGGACCATCTCTCTCCTCTCGTTCGGCCCTCGTTCGGGCCTCAAGCCCCCGCAGTGCCAGGTGCTGTCCGCTGACCGTGCGTGTTTGTGCCCTAGATCACCCCGGCGGCCTGCAGAACCACTCGCGGCTCCGGACACCACCGCCGCCACTCTCGCACGCCCACACCCCCAACCAGCACCACGCGGCCTCCATTAACTCCCTGAACCGGGGCAACTTCACTCCCAGGAGCAACCCCAGCCCAGCCCCCACGGACCACTCGCTCTCTGGAGAGCCCCCTGCCGGCGGCGTGCAGGAGCCCGCCCACGCCCAGGACAACTGGCTGCTCAACAGCAACATCCCTCTGGAGACCAGGTGCGGGGCCGGCGGGCGGGCCGGGGCTGAGGCCACGAGGGGCGGCCGGAGGGCGGCCCAGTGGCTGGAGGGGTGGCCAGGCGAAGACCTCAGGGCTCTGGTGCGGCCCTTCTGTGAGTCCACCACCTACCCTGGCCTAGGAAGCTGGGATCAGGTACACAGCTTAGGGATGCGGCTCCCTGGCTGCCAGAGAGAAGGACCATGGGATGGAGGTAGGGCAGAAAGAATGTTGGCTTTCCATAGAACAGCCCCCAGGTCCAGGACTAGCCCGCCACATACCGAAAAAAAAGGTATGGCCTTGATCAAGCTGCTGAACCTCTCTGTGCCACGCTCTCCTTGTCTACACAATGGAGTGCCGCTGGCTGGAGAGGGCTGTCGTAAAAGTGTATGAGCGCCGATGTGTGCAAAGGTGGCTGCTGTAGGTATGTGGCAGAGAGCAGGTTCTCAGTCAGTGATTTGGGCCCACATCTCCCACTTTCTGTACTGTGATCCAGTCACTTCTATGTCTGGCACGGGGCCTGCCCGGTCTGTGGTGGATGCTCAGTGAATGCTCTTTTCCCTCCTCCACTCTCTCCTCACCACTCCCCTCTGCTGGCCTATCCCCTTTATACTCAAAGCCCTAATGATCCCTAACATTGGTACATAAGCTTTTGGTTATAGGGGCTTTCATACTTGTGATAAGATGTATCTCTCACAACTTAAGGAAGGGAGTATTATTACCATGATCCCATTTGGGAGTTATACGCTGAGAATCAGAGAGGGTCAGTGACTAGCTCAGGTCACTGAAGCAGGAAGCAGACAACATACAGCTCAGATCGGAACCTGGGTTGCCTGACTCAGTGTGCAGTGCTATTTCCCTACACCACCACCTTTTCCAGGTCTCTCCTAGCCTGGACCCCTCCGTCTCTTCTTGTAACCTTGTGGAATACTTCCTTTAGTCCAGGGACGTCAGTCAGTTTCGTTCTGCAGCTCTCTTCTTCCCTCTGATTCACCGCTATTTTTCCAAAATGGAAATTTTTTTGTGATTATAAAAATCACTGGAGAAAATGCAGAGAGATGTAAAGACGAAAATTTGATTTACCCATATGCCTACCCCTCTGAGGCCAGCATTGTTGACTTTGGGGGACCTGTTCTTTCTTTGCTTTCTCTGAACTGAAGATGAAGTATCCTAGCCTGGCACAGTTGGAACCTCTTAATCTTCTACCCTATTTCTCAAAGTAGTGGGAGGCAGACATATCTCAAACTCCTGCTCCTTGTCTCTAGGGAGGGCAAGAACCATACCATATTTAAGGAAGTGAAATTAATACATGGAAAGTATACCCGTCTGACTCTGCCTGGCACATGACTGTGGTATTTGCACATGGAGCCTGTGGGATCCAGTGAGAGAGAACATATTTTTCCACCAGTTTACTCCTGTAGAATCATTTTTCCAAAAGCAAATTTCTCATAGATACAGCCCAACCTGCCCTACCCCAGTCTCTTAATATTGTTTTTGTTGATATCCTTTAAAAATCATGTGTGACTTTTCCCTATTTGCCTCCTTTGCTGTCATCAGTGACTAAGTTGGATAATGATATGTCATCCCACCCAAAGTAGCTTAATCAGATCTCCATTATTTTCAATGTGCTTATTGAATGACTGTGCATAGCTGAAAGAAGCTAGCAAATAATCAATGGTTCTGATCTCTGCATGGAATATGGTAGCCACTCCCTTTGCTTGGATGTTCATTTTTTTCACTTGGGATCAAAGTAAGTGATTCTCCAGGCTTTTTGAGGGAACAGTAGATAGAGGACAAGCACAGGGACATTTTCCTGTTGGTTAGTTTGAGATGCAGAGTGGTCCCAGCTAACCTCTCTTGCCTCATCATCCAGTCCTCATCTGACCCTATATCCTCCCACACCCATTGCTAAAACCATATGGAACTTTGATTTCTTTTTCCTTATACTTTATTACTCAAATAATAAATATTTTTAGAACAGTTAGGAAGTGGAAATAAGCAAAAAAAGAAAATCACTCATATCTACCACCAAATGGTAATGATTATTAACGTGTGACATATATTCATACATACTATCTTACATACATATCCATACATATGCATAACATAATTACTTATAAGACATTCCACATATGTATGTAAGTGTACATATATATGTATTTATCATCCTTCCCCAAATTCTCATCCTCTTCATACCTCAGTGCCTTTGCACGTGCTCTTGCACAGCTCTCTGCCAGAGTTGCCTCCTCCTCACTTCTTAGTCTGGCAAAGTCTACTTATTCTTGAGACCCAGATGAAATGTTTGAAATAGACTTCCTCTGTGACCCTAGAGTTCTGTGTCTCTAAAGATGGCCTAAAACTGGGAAAGGTGCCTAATATAGAATTCTGGATCTTAATACTAAATTTCAGTGGTTGATGGAAAAAAGCAACAAGGTGCAGTTTAAGAGGGGTCAGTGCCAAGTTTGGCAGATAGAATCACAAGTAATTTTGACCAGTTTGGTGAGGTGGGAAGAATATGGGCTTTAGAGTCAGAGGGACTTGGATTCCTATCTTGGGTTTAACACTTACTAGCTGAGCAAGTTCCCTAACATCCCTGAACCTTGATTTCCCCATCTGAAAATGGGGACAAGAAAGAGAGGAAGGAAATGAAATATCATGTGAGAAGCACACAGCACAGTGCCTGACATTAAGGGCATACTATAAAAACTATTTCCCCTTTTTCCTCATATATATCTGCTCCCCATATCAATGCTATGAAGAAAAAAAAAGTCATTCGAAAGTATTTATTGAGCCCGTACTCACCAGAAGAGTTGAGACGAAGTAGTAGGTTATACCCCTTTTCTAGTTTGGGGAAGTAAGTTTGGCCCTGATGTTCTGAGGATATAAGTGATGATGCGTTCACTGTAGCAAGTTGTTTGAAGCTCAGGTTTTAGGGTCAGACGTGTCCTGTGCTCAAACTCCCACTCCAGTGCTCACTAGCTATAAACCTAGACCTGAAATTTCTTCATCTCTCAAATGGAGAAAATATTAGTAACTTCCTGTTCTGCTTATCTATATCTACATTTAAAAAACAAAAACAAAACAAAAACAAAAAACTACTCCAAAACTTAGTGGCTTAAAAAACTACAGTTGATTATACTTCACAGTGTGAGACAGGAGTTCAAGAAGCACTCAGCTGGGCTACTCCTCTGCTCCTGGTGGTATCATCTGAGGTCAACCAGTGGTATTTAGCTGTTGGCTGATCCAGTCTGAAGCATCCAAGATGGTTTTACTCACATGCCTGATACTTTGGGGGAAATGACTGGAAAGCTGGGCTCAATGAAGCCCCTCTCCCTCTAATGAGGTCTCAGACCTCTCCACATGGTCTTCCCAGCAGGAAATTGTACTTCATGCTCAGTGGCTTGGTATTCTATGGCAGAGACAGAAGCCATTGATCCTCAGCCTGAAACTGGCATAGTGTCACTTTCTCCATATTCTGTTGGGCAAAGCAGTCATAGGCCAGTTAGCTTCAAGGGGAGAGAGAGCAGACTTCACTTCTCAAAGAGAGAAGTGTCCAAGAATTTGTAACCACGTTTAACCCAGTCCACCATAAGTGCCTCATAAAGCTTGTGTAGCAATTACATAAAATAATGTATGAAAATGTCTTAGGACACAGTCATACTCAACTATTTATCATGTAGTGCTTTATTGTTCATTAAAAATTCACTGAATGCCTGCTGTGTGCCCAGCAGGTAAGGCATTTTCTATCATCTATCTATCTATCTATCTATCTATCTATCTATCTATCTATATCTATCTATCTATTTATTTTGGTAAGGCATTTTAGAGAACAGATTTGCAGTAGGATAGGTGCTATAGTAGAGGTATGCACAGGCAATGTTTTAATTACCTTAGGATCCCCAGTACACAATAGCATCCTGGTGGGTGCTTGATAAATATTAATACACTGATGAATTAATGAATAATGGAACAAGGAATGAGAGCTGAAAAGCAAGCAGTAGTTCCAGATAGAGATGGCGAAGCGCAGGGGAGAGACACAGTATGAACAGAGGCTGAGATGCCCAAGAGAGCAGGGCCTATTTGAGATAGTTGTCCTAAATAGCTTTGCCAAGCCCCACCAGCTTAGGGAGCCTCCTGATGCCAGAGAAACCGTCACAGGCCCTTCCCTAATTGTCAAACTGAGTATAGTTGAGGGACTAAAATAAATAGCTGAGCAAATACCATAACAGCTGGTAGAATGACCAGAAGGGATTTGGATTTCATGCTGGCAGGAAAAGAAAGGCTAGCAGAGGAATGAGGGGGAGAGAGGACTTGGTTAGTCCACTCCCTTCTCCATTTATTCTGTGACTGTGGTACTTCCCAAGGGTAACTGTGTCCTCAAGGGAGGAAACTAGGCCTCCTTGTGCTCCTAAAGCTGGGGTCACCTGCAGGTGCAAACTTGGTCCATTCTGGTGGAAGCTATGTGTTTGTTCAGGATCCCCTAAACCCTGACCCACTTCCTTCATACTCTGCAGCATCAGACACTTAATTGATTTCCCAGGGACTATCTGATTAATAACCCATCAGGCTCCTGTCTGTTGAAGGGGAAGCCAGAGCAGAAAGCTGCCAGACCTTGGCTCAAGCTCATCTTATCTCAGGCCTGGTTTGGGAGCCTGGGGCCCGTTTTAGGATCATGCTCAATTTGGGGAACAACCCTGCCCACCCTCAAGGATGGGAGGCCATCCTGGTGACCTCCAATCCAGCCCTCTTGTGGTTCCCAGAATGGTACACAGGATCTTCTGATGGACCAGGCCAACCCCTGAGCATTGCAAAGAGTTGGGATGGACAGTCATCCTTGTTATTTGTTGATTCATTCACAGACATGTATAAGATATATAAGCCATATAAGAAGCTTACAGTCCAGTGAAGGAGGCAGACCTATAAATGCATGAATGAAGACAGGGCAGTCTGGATAATGCTCTGACTGGGGGAGTACTTGGAGCAGAAAGGAGGCGTGACTCCCTCTGCTTGGGAGCATCAAGTAACAATCATTACAAACACTTCTGGGTGCTCTAATGAGCTTCCAACCAGGGAAGCTCATTAGAGACTGAGTGCCTAGGATTTTCGCTTGAGGCTGGTCACATAGGACCTTCTGCCTGGCAAGTACCCAAATTATAGATTCCCAGAAGGAAACCAGGTATTCAGCCTAAACCATATTGTTTGTACAAATAGTTTAGGCATGGTGAGTCAGCCATTCTTTCCAGTTAATGTCAGAAACCCTCCTGAAACCTCAGACACCAGCCAAAGGCCAACCTTATAAGCAGGCCTTTCAAAGGGTAGGAGTCAGGATTGCTGTCTTAATGTCTTTGTGCATAGGTAGAAAGTCTTATCATCATCCCCACTTTAGAGATGGAGAATTTAAAGCATGGCAAAGTTAAGTAACTTGCCTAAGGAACCACAGCCAATAAGTGGCAAGACCAGGATCTATACCCAGGCTGGCTGGCTCTAAAGCCTATGCACCTAACTAGTATCTGATGCCACCTTCCTGATTATTAAAGGTAGCTTCTTAGCCATGCATTCATAAGAGTTTACAGGGGAGAAAGGAATTCTGAAATGAGGGACAGTTGTGCAAAGGCAACCAAGCCAAGAGAGAGCTTAGTATTTTGGAGAGATGGCTAAGAGTTGGGTGAAGTGGGAACACAGAGGGCCTCATGGAGATGAAAGTAAATGGGGTTCAATAATGGAAAGCCTTGAGTTACATGAAAAAGTGGTTGTGCTTTTCCTGCGGACTTGGTGCCTGAGAGTGGTAGAAGTGGGGATGAATGATTACCAACATTTTTAAAATAGGAGCGACATCATGAGATTGGCATTTTAAAAGGATTACTGTGGCCTGGAAGACATGGTTCATTTTTCTGTTTCTTTGTTCATTCATTTCTTCAAATGCCAGTTTCATAACTAACTCTTCTGTGTGTCTTGGCCAAGTCTCTGACACCCTGCACTCCTTGGGGGTCTCAGGTACAGAATGTGGGCTGCAGTGCCTACCTGTCCTGCTCTACTAGGTGGTTGTCACAAGGCTTCGTAGATAGAACACAGCCCAGGACAGCAGGCACTGTGAGAAGATGGGCTGTTGAAGAGGGTGGTAGGGAAGAACTGGCCACTGCAGCTTCCCAGCTTCCTTCCCAGAAACCACTTGTTCTGCCTTTGGAGACAAGCTCAGTCAGCCTGCCCTGGTTAAAAGTGGCGAACTAGAATCCTGCTTCAGGCCATTCAGGGACTATCCCAAGACCTCCCCTCAGGCTTAAAAGTGAGCCAGGCCCCTCACCACTAAAAAAAGCCTTCAGAGCAGCATAGCACTTGGCTGTAGGTCCCTCTCCAAGTACTTAATCTCTCCTGAGAGGCATCTCGGGGCCTCAAGGTCAGAGAGATCTCTACATTTTCATTGCCGTATAATCTTGGGCAGTCACTTAACCTCTCTGGGACTCAGTTTTCACATCTATAAAATGAGATGACACCCATCAGTGTGAGGACCAAGTTAATCCCGTGTCCATATCTGACTTCCAGCAGCAGTGAGCTGGAGACCATGCAGGACTGTGATGCAGGAAAGGCTCAGCAGCTTAGGGTAGCCCTGAGGAAATGCTTGTGACTTTTGTTTTCCAGAACTAGAAACCCAGAGTGTTGGGGGCAGGAGGTAGACTGGAAATTTAGGGGGGAACCCTGAACCGGGAGTCGGGACACCTAGGTTTTAGTTTCAGCTGTGCCGCTGACGTGCTATGTGCATGGGAGCAGGATGCATGCCCTCTAGGCCTTGATTTCATTATCAAATAAGGCCTAATAATTTGACCCAGAACTAAGTTTTAAAAGTACAGAATAAAGTCATTTCAAGGTAGTAGTAGCATTCTGAACAGGCAGCATTGTCAGCTTGTGTCCCCCCAAATTCCCGAGTGATCTGAATGATTGATACCCGAGGTAGCGTGAGTGTAGAAGCTCTTTCAGGAAGCCTTATACTCCGTCACTCTAGAAACCCATTGTTCTGTTGCACTGCCTCTTCCCTTGTCCTAGTAGATCTGTACTTTTAAAATAATTGTTCTCTTTTTAAAAAATATATATATATTTAATTATAAAAGTAAAAGTAAAAAATCACTTCGTCGAGACACTGGAAAATTCCCACGGTTAACATTTTGATCTTTATCCTTTATGTCTTTTTTTTGTTTTCCTGAATATATTTGTTCATTTATGATGGGTTTTGAGGTATAGATTTGACTCACTGAGAGCATAGCCCTAGCCTCGTGATGCTAGGTGTTCTGGAGACATGCCATGCAGCCAGCCTTAGGCCCCAGGAAGGCAGCAGGAGCTCATCCCTGGGCCCTCTGGGCAAGGGTAGTTAGGGCCTGCTCAGGCTTAGCCATATGGACTGTAGAAAGACTGAAATTCCCTCCTGAAATGCAGGGAATGGAGGAAATAATAATACACCACCACCTGTGCTACCCTTAATTAAATACCAACTTCATGCCTGCAATATGGCAAGCACACTTCCCTTTGTATATCCTATTATTTGCTGTTTTCAGCAAATATTTATTGAGTGCTTACTAGCAGGTACCAGGCACTCTTCTAGATTCTGGGCACATGGGCAGAGAATAAGACAGATAAGATTCCTATCATCATGGAACTTAAATTGCATTAGGAAAAGATCATAATAAGCAGATACATATATATAGTGTGTGTGTGTAGGGGGGTCTGGTTGTGTGGGGAAAATTAAAGCAGTGCAAGGAGGTGATGGGTATAAGTAGGGTGGGGGCTATTATGGTTAAGATGAGAATGGAGGGAATGATCCATGCAGACATTTGGGAGAAGACGATTCAGGAAAAGAACAGAAAAAGCTCAGCTTATTGGAGAAATAGCGAGGAGGCTGATATATGCGCAGCACACAAAATGAGGCTGGAGAAGTAGTAGGGTATCAGATTGCAAGATCTTGTGGGCCTTAGTAAGGACAATGGTTTTATTCTTGTGAAGACATTAGAGGGAGGGTCAAGAGCAGAGAAGTGGCATGATCCAAATTATGCTTTAGCTTCTCTAAGGAGAGTAATTATTTCAGTTTATGAATACTTGGAGAGATCTGAGATCAACTCACTTGCCGTGAGGGCCAGTGAAGAATAAAGCTGAGACCTGTGTGACCCCAGGTCCTGTGTGTATCTCACTGCACCTCGAGATTGCCTCCCTAGAGGCAGAAATGAGGCCACTCTGAAGGACTTCCACACCTGTCAGTTCCTCCCAGATACTATGGGGGGGGGCACGGCCCCTGAACACCACCAGAATAGCCTGCTCCCCAGGCTGCTGGGCCCAGCCAAGTTCAGGACTCCCTGGAAGGGAAGATCCCCACCACCATGGCAGTACTCAGTGGCCCAAGCTTCAAAACAGTGTTGTCTTGTACTCACATTGTCCCTGGGAATATTAATGCAATAGCGCTTTGAGAAAGTATTTACAGCCCCTCCTCATTTTGGCCTTTGTGGCCAGCCAGGGGGCAAAGCCACAGGCCGGGCACTGACTCAGAATTATGAACAGAGAGGCCTAAGCTCAAGGATCAGATAAACCAAGGTTCCATTCTGTCTCTGCCACATGCTTACTCTGTGATAGGACCTTAGAAAAGTTACTTCTCTGAACTTTGCTTTGCGAGCCTACAGAACAAAGACAATAGTACTGAATTTATAGAGTTGTGAAGAAAATGATTTATGTTAGATCATAGCTACAGAGCTCTAGAACAGTAAATGGTATGGTAGAGAGAGGGTAGATAGCAGCTAGTATATTTAGCATTGGTAGTTCTATAATATTTGTTTAGCCCTTGAAAATCCTTCCAGCATTACTCAGATGACCCTATAGCTACTGTGTAAGCTTATTTTTCTTATCCCCATCTTACAGTTGAAGGAAGTATATAATTAGAAGTGGTTAAAGTTTTTAAGAAAGTCACACAGCAAGAAGGTTGCAGAAAAAGAACTTGAATTTGGGTTTCCTGGATCTCAAGACCTGCTCAAAGTCAGAAAGGAGGTCCCTAAGCAAGGCTGGACCCAAAAGCTAGCATTCTGTATCCAGTCCTTCCCTTATATGCACGCAACAGGCTGACACCACTACCCGCTTGTTCGAAGTGATTCACTACAGGGTTTTCAAGTGAGGTGGCAGCAGTCCTGAAAATATCAGTAAACAGGATCCAGGGCACTCAAGTGTGAATGATGCCACTTAGCAGGTGTGGTGGAGACCAAAAAGGGCTAGCGTGTCTATCTTCATTCTGGGTTAGAAACAGGTAAAGCCACAAAATGCTGTACTGCCCTCAGTGCACTTGGGGGGATAAGAGACCCCCTCTCTGTCCTCGGTGGGGTTTCATCTTCACCAGTCAGTAATTATCTAGGTCCCCAAACTGCTGAAGGACCATGATACTCCAAATATCATTAGCATCAACTTGAGGACTTGCAAAAATGCAGATTCTCAGGCCCCACACCCATCTCTGACTCTGAATCTCTGGGGGTGGGCCTCAGCAAAGCACAGCTCTCCAGATAGATGATTCTGGTGCTGCTCAAGTTTAAGAACCACTTCTTTAAAAGAAAATAGCCCAAAATGCCTGTCTTTCTTTTTTCTTAGGCAAAATGAGTGTCTCTAGCTATTAGTTTAAGCAGAATTATCCAATATCAAGTAAAGGAGAAAGCACAGGCTTTGGAGCCAGAGAAAGCTGACCTCAAATTCCTGCTTTGAACCTTGCTAGCTGGTAAGCTTGGCAAGTCCTGTTACCTCTTCACCTCTCAGTTTCCTCATCTAGAATGAGGATAATACTACCTCCTTATATAGCCTATTTTGAGGATTTGAGATAAAAGGATGTAACATATGTAGCTCAGTGCCTGAGACATAATCAGTCTTCCTCAGTAAAAGATGTGATTTGATGCACACAATTGCCAGACATTCAGGTTTGTATAGAGAATGCTTCCACTGGATGCTCTGTGCCAGGCAGACCCCTTGCACATGTGGCTTGCACACAAACCCATCGCCTGGAAACTGTCCCGCTGGCCTCATGCACAGCTGCACCAGACAGCCACTTTGTGTGTTTCTCTACTACCCCCTTCATCGATGCATGACTCATTGCTTCATTCATGTCTCCATGTGTGCGTAGAAACCTAGGCAAGCAGCCATTCCTAGGGACATTGCAGGACAACCTCATTGAGATGGACATTCTCAGCGCCTCCCGCCATGATGGGGCTTACAGTGACGGGTAGGTGACATCCCCATGCTCCTCCTCTCCGTGTGTGCTCTTCCCAAGGCTCCCATACTTGCATGAAGACCCTGAGACCTTTCCCTGGGATCTTCCAGGAGAAGGCGATGATGCCATGTTGCATGCCCATCCCCAAGTCCACGTTCAAATTGCAAGAGTTTATCCTTGGAATACTCTTTCCCCCAGCATATTAACAGCAATCTTGTTAATATGCAGCTCCTGGCATTTCATTGGCTGCCTCTGCCATTCTGAAAGCCATCTCACTTAGCAGTTTTTATGCAGCACAGGCCCCGTATGGTATGTACTCTGTCCCTGAATATGCGTTATGTGGCCTGAGACATCTTGTACCTCAGCAGGGTGCGAGGTTACCCTTAAGCTTTATCCTTTACCCTAAGACTTGGGAGGATGCAGTGCAACCAGTACACCCCATTTCCCAAGCTGTGTACAAATCTGCCCATGGCCATGGTTAAAGCCAAGCTGTGGAGGATTTCCTGATACCTAGTTTGGCCACAACCATGAGCTTTGACCATGCCACGCTGCCCTTGAGACTGCAGCTAGGCTGCAGGATGCAGTTGCCTGCCTGTCCTCCCACAAAGCTTTTACCAGGGGCTTGGAAGGCAGTAATATGGCTTCTGAGCAGAGTGCTTCAAAGGCATTTGTTGCCATTGGCTGTGGAATAGGCACTAGGGAACTCGACCATGGCAGAACAAAGTGGCGGTTTTTAGGTTCCCACACTCCCAAAACCCTCTTTAAAAAGAATGGTATTTCAGTCCTCCATCAAAGTGTACTGATAAAGTAGGTATTAGAGGGAGAAGAAAAATTTTAGGTTCCGTTATCTTCAGGGGACAGAACAGAATTTTAGACACTTTCCAAGGTACTGCAATAATTTTAGAGAACAGCTAGTTTATTCCCAAGAAACAGCCTCCCAGTCCCATCCCTTCCCAGGAAAAGAATCTCAACACCCAGACTTCTATTGAGTAGGTAACATCTTCTGCCTCAGCTTGGGTGGTTTTCCCCTTGGGCAGGGCTGTCCCATCTGTGTTCCGTGGAAACATGTTTTCGTATGCTCTGTTTTGTGGTCTGATACGTGATTCTCCTTTTTTCCTGCCCCTTTGTCTTCTCTGTGGTGATCCTCTCTCTCTTTCTCTTTCCAGGCTCCTCTGCATGCTTCTTCTACTGCTGCCTCTGTCCTCCTGGTCGATCTGAGTTCCTGGTAAACTGGCAGTCCCTGACACCCTCTGGCTTTTCTCCATCCACAGGCATTTCCTCTTCAAGCCCGGAGGCACCTCACCCCTCTTCTGCACCACATCACCCGGGTACCCTCTGACATCCAGCACAGTGTACTCACCTCCGCCCCGGCCCCTCCCCCGCAGCACCTTTGCCCGACCAGCCTTCAACCTCAAGAAGCCCTCCAAGTACTGTAACTGGAAGTGTGCGGCCCTGAGCGCCATCGTCATCTCAGCCACACTAGTCATCCTGTTGGCGTACTTTGTGGGTAAGCGTGAGCACCTCCCTCACCTTAGATTCTCTGACTCCCCATTGGCCTAGAGGGCAGTGACAAAGATACCTGTGGGCACCGAAGTCACCTTGCCAGCATGGCAGTCAAGGTGAGCCAAGCAGCCCTGGAGCTCTGGACTGGCCTGAACCCCCAAACTGTTAAGGTTCACTCCTTGGGGCCCCCTTCTCCTCCTCTCTGCACATATGTCAGGAAGTGAGCTTAGCATCTACTCTTTCATGTGTTGGGCACCCAGCCTTAGGCATAAGCATTTACTAAGACTGGTGTTTGAGGTGGTGATCTGTGACATGAGTGTCATAAATTGGAGTCACTACAAAGAAAACGATAGGTTGGAGAGGCTGGACAGCAGTCAGGTCTCTCCTGTTGGTGTAGTTACAGTGAGAAGCAGGAAGGAGGTGGAGTGCCCTGGGGTTGGAGGGAAAAGACTGGATTGTGCTGACTCAAGCCAGGAAAGTGTGCTTGAAGGAGAGTCTGACAAGGTAATCTGAAGGTACTGTGGGAGCCAAGATCCAGAGTTAAATCATGGTCAGGGACCCAGGGAAAAGAAATCCCAGGATACATGATTAACCATAGCAATTAGAGCTAGCTGAGGATGTGCAGAGACCGGAACAGCACCGACTGACATTCCTACCTGACCCCACAGCACCTCTGCCATGTAAGACACTGCTCCTGGCCCATAGCCTTGCTACACAGGGTGCCTCCCACTGCGTGCTCTTTTGATGTGTTTCCACCAGTTTGTTTTCCTGCTTTGGACCCCTCTTTGTGGTCCACTTTCAGGGAAGATATTAATCTGAAGAGACCCACAGGCATTGTGTAGAGTCTGCTGCCTCTGTGTAAATCAGCCTGTTAGTAAAGGCATCCAACAGGGTTGACTTAACCTTCTGTACTTTCCAATCTTTAAATGCTATAATTTTAAGATTTAAGGTAGGTCAGGCCAGCTTGAAAAGGACTTGAACCCATGTTTAGTAATTCTAAGATAATTCTTTAAGCAAAGGGATTTGTTTAGTAGAAGCCCAATAAGTAGAAATGAACTAACTGGCCAGAGGTAGATAGAGTGTCAAACAAAGGGATGTCTGGAGAGGTAGGAGGATTGTAATAGAGCATGGGACCCTGTTTGTTCAGATGTAGAGAAGGGATTTAAGTGTAGGTGAGGGTTTGGGTGATATAAGCTGTGAAGTTGCTTCGCTCTCAAGATTCTTGAATTTATTCTTGAATCAAAACAAGTAATCAGGGAGATGATAGGCCTGCAACCAAGGCAGTCTTCTTAAGGATTTCAGCGATAATAAGCCTCCCTTGGCATGCCATGCCAGGTCTCTTTCTCCCTCGTGAAGACTGACTTAGAGAATTTCATGGCTTCAAGGCCAGGTGGGCAGACATGCTTCATCTCTTCTTCTCTATGATGGATTAGTTGTTGCTGCCTAGAAAGTTGAGTTGAGACGGATCCTGAGGCTATATTCAGACTCAATGGAAAAGAGTCTGTGTGATTGATTAGTAATGTTTGTCATGGTCACAGGAGTGGAGAATATTGATGACATACCAGGTATTTGCCATCCCTGGGTCATTGGGTAAAAGGAACAGCCAACCTGGGCAAGGTCAGCACCTAACCAAGCTTTGTGAGATGTACATGATTGATGGACGCAGATCAGGTTGCAGGTGAGAGTTGTGGGTTCCAAGCACTATCACTCAAAATGAAAGTTTCTTCTTGGCTATCACCAAAGCAGTGTCCCTGCCAACCACAAGCACAGCTCTTGCTTTTGACCGACATTTTCTATTTCTTCAATGAGAGGCTTCTGAACAAGCAGTGTCACTGTTCGTCAAGAGGCAAGTAGTTTGCTGTGTATAGACGTTGTTTTGCATTGACGTCTTAAGGTTTATATTCTGTAGCCTAGTTCAGGGAGAAAGAATAAATCTTCATGTGATTAAATACACTGTCTTTCTATTTCCTTCCTATGGGCTTCTTCCTCTCTCATTTAATAAAAATATATAGTTAGTTGTCAGCCGTCTACAGGTGGGGGTTACTGTGGAAGCTTGTGAGCTCCCTCTCATAGGAAGGGTACAAACAGAACATGATTTTTTAAGAATGTACTGAGAATAAGTCCAAGCACTGACTGGGGGTTTTTACTGGGTGACCATCACTTTTCCATGCAACATCGATAGTCTTTGAATGCATGATTTTGTGAATTTTATTTTTCATTCAGGGTGCCTGCTTTGAGCCAGGCACAGTATAATTGCTAATGCTAAAGATGCTGTCCTTACACTTGAGGTGTCATAGCTTAGAACAGGAGACAGCTATGTTGGCAGTGTTGGAGGCAGCTCAGGAGCTATGGGAACCCATTGCCTGCCAAGAGGACTAGGGAAGGCTTTCTGGGAAAGGTGAGGTTTTAGCTGAATCTTCAAGTCAGAGTTAATGAGAAGTGGACACGCGGAGAAGGTATTTTAACATGAATGAAGTTTCAGACTTGAAAGAGGACAATGTGATAAAGACATTTTCTATATTTGAACCATTTGAAGGGTGTTGGAGCTAAGGCAGGAGAGTTTGGTCAGATTATGAGGATCACCTTGGAGGCCAGGTTAAGGACTTTATTGGATGTGCAGTGGGGAGCCATTGGAGGGTTTTAAGCAGTGGCAGGACACATTCCGATTTTATTTTGGAAAGATAAGGGTAGAGGAAGGAGGGATAGGCCCTACTGCAATAACTGAGTCAGAAGAAGCCAAGGGCTTCACCTAAAACAATGTAGGTAGGTGAAGAGGCAGGGTTGATATGAGGTCTATCTAGGAGAATTTTTATCTCAAGTTGTGAGAGATCAGTTCATTGATAACATAGCCTTGCCAAGAATAAATACATCCTTCTGATAAAAACCCTCTGCATGTAGAAACTAAAAGACTGGACTCTAGATTCTATGTCCGAGGACCAGGTGTGAAAGGCTGTTGTTATCTGGAGAGTCAGAGCTCACACTGGCCTCTGATAGCCTGGATTCCATTCCCAGATCTGCTAGCTGTCCACTGCTCACCCTTGGGCAACTCACTCCTCTTTCTGAGCCCGATTTCCTCATCTAGAAAATAGACCCGACCCATACCTCGTAAAGATGTTTGTGAGGCTAGAGTACGCTAATGCAGGTGAATGCATTGCAGGTGCGAGATCCATCCCTAGCTTTCCTCAAGGGCTGGGGGTGGCCACCTTAGTGCTTGGTCTCCTCCAGCAGCTGGGGGTTAGGGAAGCGCCTTGTTTCTCAGCCATAGTCAGAGGTTGTGATGACTAACTTGTAAGGAACTATCAATTATTAAAAATCAAATTAATTGTCTCAGCCGAGCATAAAATCCCTAACAAAGACTCTTTTTTTCAGTAGGCCAACCAATCTAATCAACAGGCAAAAGCACAGATATTTAATTAGATTTTTGATGAAAAATTGTGTTTAATTTCAAGTATAATCAATTATTAATTACTGTAATGAGTGAATCTGACTGGGTTTACTAATTAACTCATTTAAAAATTATGAATAACCTTTTCATTTGTAATTATTTTCTACATCCTATCAAGTTCTAGATAAGAATTGCATCACCTCACCAACAGAGGGGGAGGCAAAAACAGAGGGTGGGAAAGAATCGTTCTTTCTCTGGTGTCTGCTCAGAGCTGCCATATCTGGATGGAAACTTGACAGATCCATTTGACATTCAGTTTCTTCGTTGGAAAGTTTCTTGGGAAATGAGCAACCAGTGACCTTTTATTCACAGAGACATTTGCAATTGTTTTCCGAGGGAGATAGAGAAATTGGAGTCAGCACTTAGCACCCACAAAGGCTGCAAGGTCGGGGCCTCCCTGGACCAGCTTTTCATGTCCTCCTCCCTTTTTACTTGGCTGTTCTGGCCTGGGATGAGAATCTAGGAAAGATCTTCACGAAGCTTGGGAGGCCTCTTCAGAGAGAAGATACATATTTTTATCTCCAAAGGATGCCTATTCAGAGAAGCAGCCATTGAAGATGAGTGCCTTGCTTGCTCACCCATTCTCCCAATGAAGTTTTCATGTACTTGTTCTTCTCCATTTCAATACTCTGCTTTTCCTTTTCTGAAGAAAAGACATCTGCTGGCAGAACAAACTGAGAGAGAATGATATGTGGAGAGGATCAGTTATAAGTCAAACCATGAAGATTGTACAGCTATAGCAACAATGCTTTATGTTGCAGAATTGTTTTTAAAACATTTCACCACAAAAGGCAGTGTGGTATCAAGTAGTGAAAATAATAGGATCTCTTCATATCATTAATAAGAAGAACAGTTAGCTCTGAGTGTGTGCTGCCCATATGCCTCTCTCTGTTCTAAACCCTTTCCTTGTGTTTTCTCATTGAAATTTCCCAGCAACCCTATGCATTATTATTCCCAGTTTACAGATGAGGACACTGAGACCCATGAGCTTAAGTAACTCATCCACTGCCACATGGTAAATGGCAAGCTATGATCCAACAAACCCTAGTCACTTGGCTCTTAAGCCAATGCTTTCAAAATTTTTTCTCTTTTGAGCTCACAGTCTTAAGGTTTATGCTATACCTTTCTGATCTTAATTTAGTATTTTGAATTTTTACTACGTGCCTAGCTTTGGTCCAAAACCCATTGCGTGTATCATTTCTGTGAACACTCACAAAAATTCTGTGAGATAGATATTATTTTCTGTATTTTCTAGGAAATTAACAATTTGCCAGGATCACAATACCAGTTAAATGACATAGGATTTCAAAGGCCATAATTTCAGCCTCTATGCCATAAATGCTGGGCTTAAACCAAATGATGTAGAATCAAAAGAACCCACTTCAGGCCTGGCTCTATCACTTGCTGACGGTAAATTTGAGCAAGTTACTTAACTTCTCTGAACTTGAGTTTCCACTTTCCTTACGGTTCTTATAGTGGGTATGGCTTGAATGATCAGCCCCGTTTTACAGGAGAGGAAACTGAGGGACTGCATTCTGAAATTAGGCTCTGCTGCTGATAAGCTTTATGACTTAGGCAAGTCTACTTAACTGCTCTCAGCCTCAGTTTACATATCTATAAAATGAGGATAATGAAAGTGGCTACTTCACAGGGTCGTCAAGAAATTCCAGGAAGATAATTTGTATTAAGTACCCAGCATACTGCCTGGCACCGAATTAGTATTCAATGAAAGTTAGATACTATTATTATTATTATAATTATCAGTATTATTATTCGAGTATTAGTAAGTCTTGAGTGAAAACATGAACCAGCTTGTCTCCCTGCAGTACCTATGGGCTTCCCAGCCTATGTGAGTCACAAGGGCATCTGGCAGAACAACCAGGGGGACCTGTCAGAAAACATTTGTCGGAATGTCTTGCTGTTCCAGGGAAGCAGCCACAAGAAGAATCATTACCCAGAAAGCACCTCACATCATTTCTTTAACTAGGACAAAAGTTGATTTCTGCTTCACTGACAGTTACCTCTATTCAGCTAAGACTGACAGCTTCCCTTGCATTCTGAATCTCTATGTGAAAGGCAGACTCTGAGTGCAGCAGAAGAGCTGTGGATTAGTATCTTGAGAACTCTTTAGGCACCTGTCTTGCCAGATAGGCCTTCGGAATAGGAGACGAAAAGGCTTGTTAATAATACAAAAACCAGGAATAGCTTCACATTTAAACGGAGATTGCCCTAGAATGCTATTCCTTTCATCATAGGTCCAGGTCCACCCTGCAGCACAGAGTTGTCATTTACTATGATTTCTCTAAGGCAACGTAGTGTTCTGATCAGAAGAGAAGACAGGATTCAGTGTCTGACCAATTCACTGGAAATCTCACCTCTGCCATTCTCCCATTGTGTAACCCTTTTGAGCCTTGGATGCCTCATCTGCAAAGTGGGAAGAATAATAGTCCTTCTTTCATGAGGCTGTTGTGCCTCATGAAAAAATTAAATGACATGATGTTGAAAAAACACAGGTCACATGACAAAAAAGGTATCCCTTGATGGTGGCCTTGGGAGACTGTCACCCCTTCTTGGAACTCAGTTATCTCAACCCAGGATGTGGTGGGAGTAGACGACCCTGTTAAGTCCTTTCTGTCTACAGTTCTCTATAGGAAATGAACCAAGACAGTAGGGCGGAGTCACAAGCATGGGCCGCAGCCTCTGGTAACTGCAGGGGAAAATTCCAACATGCTCAATTGCAAGGGCGGATTCTTTTTTTTTTTTAAATCAGGTAACATTTCTCACCTTTACCAGCAGCTGATTGTGGACTGAAAAAAAAGTCAGAACCCTTGCTTGAGGTGGTGATAGTTTAATTTATAAATGAAAATGTTGTTCGGCTTAATGGCTGCTTTTCAAAAGACAGTTATTGGAGAACATCGCTTGTTGGAATGTGATTGCAGTTTCCGGACTGGATGGGCCTGGGTCATCCACTTTGGTTGAGGTGGAATTGGATAAGTTTGATTTGTGCAGGCTATCTCAAGATCTCTGACATTTCACCATGCAAACTGGGCTTAAGCATGGCAGCAACCCAGTTAAAAGGGATGTTAGCCTTCCCTTCTTTTAGGGGTGGTGTTGCTTATCATATCTCCTAATGTCTTATTCTCTGCTGCATATTCAGTTTCTTGCAAAAGCATGGTACACCAGCTGTGCTCAGCAAGACTTGGTTGAATAAAAGTCCTTGCAAGATGGTCAAACCTGCCAAGGCCTTTCTAGGCAGAAGAATTGTAAGGGCAGAAATGTGCATTTTATATCCCAGGGCTTAGGTACATGTGAAATGGACATGAGATGACTATAGAAAGGATTCGAAATAGAGGCCAGGGTGATTTTACCCTCCTTCTTCCCCTCCATTATCCCCATCTGGTTCAGCTCATGCAATATCAGGATCTCAGATGCCATTAGCTTCATAAGCACAGGGTTGTTGCACTTGGCCTGGGTGTTATTAGTGAGCAATAAGCTCATTTTCTCTTCTCCCTTTTCAACTTTGTATCATGCCTTTTGGATAGAAGCCATAGATTTAACTTTATAGCCCAAAGAATGGGAAACAGAGATGATTGAACTTGATCTTTTAGGAGGAAGAAAAAGTGATAAAGATACAGGATCCTGTATTAAGCCTTTCTGTCCAAGACGGATTCCTCCATGCTGCTCGATGGGAATCACTAATAGCAAAATATAAATAGATTGTTCTCTTTATAACATACCCCAGACAAATAGTTCACAACCCAAAAAGAAGGACTTGAGACCAGCATGGCTCTCTGCAGTTGTCTGAAATACCACTGAGCAGAGGAGGGGGCAGACTTGTTCTGTGGGGCCGTCCAGGACAGAACCAAGATCAAAATGACAGGAAGGCTGATTTGGGCTCCATAGGGGAAGGCTGCGCTAATAAGGGAGCTGCCTGTATGGAGTGGGCTTCAAGTGTCTGGAATGAGAGGAGGGAGGTTATGTGCCCAGATTCTATAGACCAGTGGATCATGCCTGTATTGTCCTTCTGCCATTACTAGCTATGCCACCTGGGCAAGGACTTAATCTCCTTAAGATCCCTTTCTCATCCGTAAAATATGAATAACAAACAAAAGAAAGACTAGCCAAAATGATTAAGCCATTCAGCAAGTTTCAGCTCAGCAGGAAAAAAATTTTTCCAGCCTACAGACCTCATTCTCTCCTCACCTCTAATCTCTTCCCATTGGTAGAACCCAACCAGAAGCCTGAGTCTAAGGGAGCCCATTGATCTAGATCCTGTGGGCCATCCACTCAGGGCCCAGAGCAGGGTGGAGAAGGATGGAGTGGGTCTGGAAGACAAGTGGGTAACATCGGTATATCCACTCATCAGAATTCCTTCCCCTAGCAATGTTAGGGCTCTGATTGTACTCCTAAGGACCCAAGAGTAGGATTGAGACCCAAACCATACCCAGGTATGTTTCCCTTACAGGTGCACTCACTCAGCCACCAGGCCCTGACTACTTGTGTTTAAAATCAGATTTATTAACATATTATTTTCATGCAGAAAATTAACACTTTTTTGGCATTTTATTGTGTGAATTCCGCCAGAGTTGCATGACCACCACCACAATCAAAACACAGAACATGTCCATCACCGCAAATAGCTCCCTTATGCTCCTTTGTAGTAAGTCCTCTCTCCTCATTCTTAGCCTCTGGCACTCACTCATCTATTCCCCGTCTCATTGGTTTTAGAGAGGTACCGTAAAGAAGCAATTTATTTACTGGACTCAAAATCAGGTATTACCTACAATAACCTTTAAGATATCAAAGTATCATTGAGGAAATTTTAAAACAAAATTCAGAATTCAAGATACTAGGAAAAGCCACTGAAACATTCTAGGGTTTTCTGTGTGTTACACTTGACCTTCTTGAAGGATAGTAGCCAAAAGCCTCCATGTGGTCAGCATGGATTCACAGGTTTATGTTCTTCTGCCTTTCTTATGGATCATTTTTTTCATACAAACAGTTTCAAGAATTGACACAATTCTCATTCTTGTCAAGATTAATATCTCTATTGTATTTGGGCCATTACATTTCATTGTATTCCTGCTGTTTTTAACTGTTTGCTGTTATAAATAGCATTTCTATGAACATTTTTGTGCTTCTTACCCTGTTTTTCTTTTCAATTATTTTGGGAAGTGTGTTCCCCAGAGCAGGATTCCTGGGTTGCAAGGTGTGGACAGGCTGAAGCTCTTGTAACTCACTGGTAGGGGCTCCTCAGAAAGACAGGACTGAATTCCAAGGCCCCCAGCCAAGTGTCCACTCTCCCACTGCCCCCTGGTGTGGGGCTTGGCGTCTCATCTTGAGTCAGCTGGTTTTATGGGTGGGGAGCTGAGAGGGTTACAGGTAGCCCTGAGACCCAGAGAAGCTAAAGAATCTTCACTCCTAGAGGGAGCCCCACCTGCCTTCTCCCAGTTTCTTTCAAGGGCTTAGTGTACATATTCTTCCTCAGTGAAACTCCTCTGACCCCTCACACTAAGCCAGGAACCCAATTATGTGCTCTTATAGTTCTCACAGTACTCACCACAGCAGCAACCAAATGATTATGCCACGGATTCATTCATATCTATCTCCACTGTTAGGTAGTAAGCTCCATGAGGGCAGAAACCGTTTCCATCTTACTCAGCATTATACCCACAGTTTCTTGTACCAGGGTCTGTCATGATATAGCATGTGCTCAGCAAAAATTCAGTGAAGGAGAGAAAGGAGGGGAGGATGCCAGGACTAGAACCTAACAGATATTGCAAGGCATGGAATGGAAGGAAAGGAAAAGGTAAGCATAGAGGTTCAAGTTATTACAGGGAACAGAGATCAAAAGTCTAGAAACAGCGATAATGCAAGAGTGAAAAGATTACTGGAAAGTAAGACGAGGGAAAACCAGAATTGGCTGCCAAAATATAGTCAGAGCGGAGCACAGACCAGGCATTGGACTCCTGTCTATTCTTCTTGACTGTGCCACTTTAAGCAAGAGCCTTGCTCTCTCTCTGAGCCTCAGTTTCCTTCTCTGTGAATGTAAACAATAGGCCGTTGTGGGGATGCAGTAACAATCAGGCACCTAGTTCTTACTAGTAGGAGCCACTAGTAAATGAAATCTGCCTTCTCTTTCCCCTGGCAAGCAAGCTGTGTTGAATTTTAGCGCCGAGCAGTTCTGAGCTTGGAAAGGTTTTTTAAAAGAACTGCATTTACTAGTATATTCATTTTTTTTTTTTTTTAAATAAGAATAGCAGTGGCTACACAGACAACACTCCCAGGCCTCGGAGCCCTTTCATTGTGGGCAATTTCAAGGCCCCTGAAGACACAGCATAGCCACAGTCAGTCAGGAAGTGGCCCCAACCGTGCGTGCAACGTGCTCCTTCCATGACTTCACCCCAGGAGTGTGTGATAAAGGAATTCAATTTTACAGATTTTTAGCATCCTTGGAAAGGATTTGTTGGTCCCTAAGTCCTTATTTTTATTCTAGGCTAATTACTGCAAAATAACATAATTTAATTGCACTCCGGTGCGGAGAAAAAGCAAGAATGTTCTCGCTGGTGGCTGCTCTTTGGCTGTGGCGAATACCTAGCCTGTGAAGAGGAGATAGGTACGGTCAGGGCTATGCTTAGGGCTACAGGCCTGGGACTGAGGTAAGGAAGCAAAGCAAGCTGCGCTTCATTGCAGGAGAAAAGGGGCAGGGGGGAGAAAGGACGCGTAGAAGGGGCAAGGGGGCTGTTAAAAACAGTATTTTTTCTCATTGCCTAACAGTTAAACAACAAAACCACAACTAACCAGCTTCCTCCTTTAAAGACGGCATTATAGTCTGGTAGCAAGCGCACCGACTTGGGGCAGAGTAAGACCTGCATTCCAGCCTCAGCTCACACGAGTTTTTTCATCTCTCTGAGTCTCAGTTTCCTCACTGGTAAAATGTCAATTAATACCAAAGAGGTGTTTTGAACATTAAGTGAGAGAAAGCCTGTCAAGAGTCCAGTCTGTGGGTGGCCCACTGTGGGTGTTCAGTAAATGCCGTTCTTACCCTGCGGGCAGCTGGATCACCCAGAGATTTTAAACCTTCTCAGATCCAGTGGCCAAGGGCCATCCCCAGATGCAGGGATTTCAGGTAATCTGGGATTAAGTAGAGGGAGCTTCCCCACGCTCAGATTTGAAACGGTGGGGAGCATTCACTGAGCCATCTGCCCTGTTGTGTCCCTGGCTGTGAGGGACAGACAAAACCCGATAAGCTAGCATCACTGCTCTGAGGCATCCGTGCTTTCATGGCAAGGCAGATGTGTAAGAAGCTGATGGCAATACTAGACAGTTGATAAAAACATGTTTCTGGAGTTTGAACTTTATCCCTGTGGGAGCTTGAAGGAGAGAGCAATTCATTCTAACCAGGAAGATCAGATAAAATTTCCCCAAGGCATTGAGCCTTGTAAATTAAGTAAGATATTGAAAGAGAAGCTAGGAATGACTTTTCTGGAAGATGGAACAGCCTGAAACAGAGGCAGAGGACAGTAGATAGGAACGTTGGCTATTTTGGGCACCTGTATCAGAAGACTATACATTAAAATGTTCATTTGTGCGTTTGACCTATCTGCGGGCCTCCATCTCTATTTTACTGAAAGCTCTTGAATATAAAAGTACAGAAACCAATGACTGCAGGAGGATATTGGCTGCCTTCCCCCTTAGAAGACAGGCTCCACCAGGCCAGTGCATAATAAATATTTTGCCGTTGGTGTGAGACCTTTCTAACCATAGATCCTCTTCAGCAGTCGGAATTATTAACTGCATTTCCTTGTCTGCAAGCCCCAGATGTGGGAACTGAGGCCCGCTGCAGTTAAATGACTTGTTCAGGCAGAATGAGTGGTAAGTAATAGAGCTGGACCTAGAAACAAGATCTTCTTGACTCCAAGTCCTGTGTTCCTTGTATCGGTCATGCAATCTCTCAGAGCCATCCCCTGATGTCTTTTGCTGCCGCTGTACTCCATACCTAAGGCTCAGAGCGAACAAGAGGATTGCCATCCTGTCTGAGTCTTTACTCCTGCTTTCAGCTCTTCTCCCACAACCTAACCTGATGTAACAGCGATGGCAGCTCCCATGTATCGAGAGCTTACCATGTACCTGGCATGTTCTGAGTGTTACATGTATTTTCTTATTTAATATTCTCAACAATCTTACTTACCTAACAATAATTTGTCAAGTACCAACCATATGCTAGGTACTAGCCTATTTTTATTTTCACCTTATAGATGAGAAACTGATGCCCAAGGAGGTTAAGTCATTTGCCCAAAGTTATACCAGTGAGTGGAAGAACCAGGATTTGTCCCCAGAGCTTGCTGTTTTCCCACTGAACTCTGTGATACCCGTAGCTGGGGTGGGGCTTGGTTCACCTGATCTAAACTGCTGAGAGGATGCAGGGAGCTCGTGACTAAAGAAAGAAACTAGTGGAGGTTTTTTTGTTTGTTTTTTTTGTTTATTTTTTAATGAAAGAAAAATTAACATCCAGCTGCCCTTGCTATGCATTGTGCCAGGATTGCTGTGTTCCTGTGGCATTGGATGGGGCCGTGGTCTACACCCAGAGTGCTTCAGGACTGGGGAGAAAAAGAGGCCCAAATGACACCAGGAACCTTGATGCACATCGCTTAATGAGCACCAGCACCTCGTGTTATCTGATTCAGCTGTTCTCCCGGCTTTATCTGGCATTAGTAGATTGTCACTGGTGTAACAGTCTGTTTTGGAGAAAGCCCTTCCTGCTGGTGTATGGCAGGCAGCCAGATTTATCCTGCCTTTGAGCCTGGAGTTAGATTTTGTTCACAGCCTCCAAAGGAGGAAGAAAGAAAAATGCCAGTATTATTAACTGTGCTGTGGCATCCATTTCATCACATTGTCCTAATTTTACCTCTCAGGCCCTCTGTAGAATTCTACAGCAAGACATACTCCTTGGTCTCCTTTGTGTTTTGACCTGTGTCTGTCTCTGTGCATGTGAGCACACATGATTCTACCCGACTGTGCATGCAAAAAGGGTATTTGAGAGGAGATGGCATGGAGGATAGCAAAGATTAAATGAAAATTTTAGGAGAAGCATTTTTTTCTTTACTTTGAAACTCTTCTTTTGCAACTTGTTGTTTTTATCTCCTATATTTTCTGTAGTGCATTAAGTACATTAAATAGTACTGTTCCTACACCTACTTGTGTAGGTCTGGGGCTGTGTTGGAAGTTTTATATATTTTGCATTAGTCTTTGTGTTAAACTTTGGCTGTCCTTTCATTCATTAACTTGTAGGTAATGTCATGAACATATAATGCCTTATATGTTTAATATACTTTGTAATCTGTAAGAACTTCAATTGAATTTAATTTTTACAAGACTCTGGGAATGGTTTTGTATTATACTTACATTTCTACACATGAAAAAAACTAAGGGTCAGATTGGTTAAGTGACTTATCTGCTCATGCACAGCTGGTAAGGGCCAGGTCTCCACATCTATTCCACTGGGTACAGAGATGGACGACAGAGCCAGCAAGGGACAGGAAGCACATGCCAGGGCAATGTGCATGGGAGAGGTGTTGCAATAACAGTAAGGGTCCAGGACTGGGGAGGGGACAGTAGAGGTCATTTTTGGCTGGGGGTAATGGTGGAAGTCCTCACAGAGGAGGTGAGATTTGAAGTAGTCCTTAAAGGATGGGAGAATGTGGGGTTTTTTGTTTAAACTAGGAAAGGAAGTGGCCATTTCACATTGAGGCATTGCACTAACAAAAGCCTGGAAGCTGGATGGACAGGGTATTCAAGGGACAGGAGAAATCCACACAGACTAAGACTCCTGAGCAGGGAGCAGTAATAAAGAATGTCAGATACTGTGTTCGACAGCGTTGAAAATGCTCTTTGAAAGTTGCTTCTGTTATGAAGCAATGTAACCTCAGGTTTTTATCCTTAAGAAAATATTGCCAATATACTTTGAGTGGTAAGGCAGGTCAATATATTAATTAAATTTGCATTTTTCCATCATTTTTGTTATATCCACAGTTTTACATCCAAGTAGAAAGTCAGTGTGTATACTGGTCAGGGACAGGTTTAGAGCAGTCTGGATTTGACTCGGATCTGAAGTTACTCTCTGCCTCATTAAATGTGTGATCTCAGGCAAGTTGTTGAACCTCTTTGGGTCTCAGTTTCCTCATCTTGCAAATGAGGGTGATAATATTACCTACCTCATAGCGCTTTGTGAGGATTAAATGGCAGTGTGTTTATAAAGCATGTAGCACAGTATTTGGCATAATATAGCTTTCAATTAATGACAGCAGCTTTTATTGACATGATCAACATCACCGTGGTGCCCAAAACTCTGTGCTGCTTTAAACTTCCTAATTCAAGGCCTGCACCAAGGCAGTGGCTTGTGTAGATCAGAGAAGGAGAACTCACAGTTATTGAGAGCCTTGCTCTGTGCACAGTCAAGGGCAAGCAGACAGGAAAATGTGGTGAGATCCCGAAGAGTTGGAAAACACACGTGGGGCAGGAGACTGGGAAGCTGTGACATCACACACTCTGTTCTGTGAGATTTTAAAATGCTCTTTCAAAATGCTTCTCATTATGAAGAAATATTATCCCAAGTTACAAATCCGGCTGGCAGGCTCCATGTTAAGCTGTCTGCCCTCATTCCTCTCACAAAATGAATATTCCAGAGGGAGAAGGCCTATTCTAATAATATATATATACAAATTAAAATTCCATTTAGAGGTACAGTAGAGACCACCTCCTAATTGACTTTGATCATTGAAAAAAATTAGTCATAGGGTTTGTATGTCAAAGGAAATCAAGAAATGGGAGGCTTGCTCCATAGAGCCCTGACACAGTGTGTTTTTTAGTAGCTATGGAAATGATACCTAGCAACATGCATTTCTCCTTCTATAGCTCCCAAGCGTTAACCAAACTCATTAGATTAGATTTTACTTCTGCCCCATTAGATGATTGGTACAAGGGAAGGAAGAGATAATGAAAGGCTGGTCCTTTGCTAAATCCAGACACCTTTATATAGAAATGCTTAAATAGCCTTGTAAATAGTGTTGACACTTGGATGCAAGTGCCACAAAGAAAGGAAACCAGAAATCATGTAGAGCTTTACGTACGCTAGCATTTCCCCCTCTACAAAACAGCAGGCGCTTAAGCGAGGCTGGGGTGGTTCTGCCAGGGACGTGCTGGCGGCTCACCGCAGCAGAGCAGTTTGAACAGGCTGACCACCCTCAGGTGTCTTTGACCCCTGGATCATCGATAAGGCCTTGAATATAAAGGGCAGACAGTGGGCCGTTTACTAGGTTTAAGCACTTCCTCTTTGTGGCGTCACTTCCTTGCATGTTTGCTCTGTTGGCAGTGATTTGATCAGAAAGTGCATGTTTATTCTGATCAGGACTAGATGGAGGCCTGCCCTGTGCTTCCTTGCAACAACCTGAGAAAGGCTTGGGATTTGAAGTGACTGAGAGAGACCTGGTTTGAGATCTTGGTGCTGCCATGATGAATGGTGCAATTATAGACAACTCGGGAGCCTTGGTTTTCTAAAGATGCAACATTAGATATAATAACTACTTTGTTGCTATGTTTTGAGATGCCTAATCTATAAATTGAGGTTACTAATAATATCTTCCTTAAAACATTGTGGGATTAATTGACATAATGAATGTGAATCCTCCAGCACTATGTCATACACATGGTACAATTTGAATAAATGAGAACTGTTATTGTTTTAATAATAATAACTCTAATTATGTCTGTCTCCTTCCTTTCCTCCTTTCTTCTTCACTCCTATAGACCAGGGGCTGGGGGTAGAAATGAAGGAATAATCCCTGCACTATAAAGAGGGCCTCATAGTGGCCTGACATGGCGGGTCTGTGGGTTCAATTCCTTTACGTTAGGCTCAAGGAGAGGATTCCTTTAATCTGGGAGTTCAGTGCCTGATGGAGAACAAGCATAAGGTTGGCTTTACTGCTTATACAAGATTTCCTGCTGTGGCTGAATAACAGGGTCATTTGTTAGAAAGAACTCTGAAGAGAGTCTGGAGATTGGGGCTCAGAGCGGTGTTAGCAGTGACACCAGTAGTCTGAGTCTCCTCCTCTGTGTGGGATGGGGGTGGGGTACATCCCATGACTAAGTTTAGTTGTAGCAACATCTCCCCTCAACACCAGAGCAAAACTTAGATTTGTCAACTCTCAAGAAATCTCCTTCCTTCATTTTCTCAGTGAAAACCTTCATACACAATAAAATGATGATGATGATATAATACCAACAAAGAAACCCCCACCTAGTCATATATTTGAGTAAATGCTAAGCCCATAAAATACATACTTTTCTTTAATCTTCACAACTCTTGGAGCTAAGTATTATTGGCACCATTTTCTAGATGAGGAAACTGAGGTTCAAAAGAGTTAACTATAACACGAGTCAAGGCACATACGTATAAACATGAGAACCGGAAGAGGAACACAGGGCTGTCTGGCTGCAAAAGCTGTGCTTGTCACCACTACGCTTCTGTGCCTCCCGTTTTCCTGCCTCTGGAACCAGGACAGTATTGGAGTAGGACAAGGAGAAGTCGGATAACCGTGCTGGGGTCACTCCAAGGGTTAGCGGAGGTGGCCAACCCTACATTAGTTATGTATAGAAGAGATCCTAGTAGAGCCTGACAAGTGAAAGTTGCCCAGAAATGTCAGCTTTCTTATTCTATTACTGTAATATCAGTTTATTCTGTACAAATTAGATTCCAACCCTTGTTCCCCTACAGCTTGCCATGTCACCAGTTTTCAGCGCTCTCCGTTAAATTGATATTTCTCCTCACACTGATGGTGGGTGTGCCTATTTCCCACTTCCATGGCTCACTGCACTTGAGCCTCTCACTTATCCCCAGCCCCACCTTGATTTATAAAAATATTGAACAGCTGCCAGCAAATCCTTGCTGAAAGGCCTCTGTTCCCCTCAGCAGTGCATGGTACAGAAAAATGATTAACTGTGCCAGAGTCCACTCTCCAGAAAACACTTAATTTGGGGGTGAGAGACAGTAACCCTGATTGTAGCAGTCAGGTTTATCCAGAGACAGGAAGAAAAGCAATATATTTACTTGATTTAAAATTAGCCCCACGTAGTCACCAGTGGGGTCCTGTCAGGCTGCTTTATAGCGACTCCACTTTGAAAAACTGTTTTATCCACTGGGCAAATATCTCTAGTTCCTAAGTCTGTCAACTAACAGGAGCAGGATAGGAGAGATCCCTCAGCTTAAAGAAATTTGCAGTATGAAGTAGTAGGGGAATATATAGGAAAAAAAACAAAAACCAAAAACATCTAGCCTTAACAGATCCTGCAGTAGATTCAGGAATTAGGAAAACCAGTGTGGCAAAATGACAAGGAAGATGACAGCTGCCATTTATTGAGCTTCTAATATGTGCCAGGCACAGTTCTTCGCAAATTACATACATTACTTCATTTAATTCTTTGAAATGGATAGAACTATCTTCATTCTGCAGATGAGGAAACAGACTCAGGAAGGCTAAGTACTTTGCCCAGTCTTGAAATAGTAAATGACCTTGCTCTGAGTGCCCTGGAGGGAGCCAAACTTGAGGATTGACTCTGCCAAAGGACAAGTCCTTTACTTATGTTCATATGGTTTTGAATGGGGAGGTCATTATTGTCTACGGGGAAGGTTGGGGACCCCATGCTTTGTCCTTGAGCTAAAAGCCTTTTCATAAACTGTCTCTAAAGAGCAAACCTAACAATGCAGTAAGCAAAGGCTTTGCCTTAACTTTTTTTTTTTTTTTAATCTTAATTTCAGGCATTATAACTCACCAGCGGTAGGAGAACTCAGATCTGAGTTCAAATGTGTCTTTATCCTTTTCATCTGGAAAGTGTCTCCGAGCAAGTTGTGCAGCCTCTCTGAGACTCCGGTTTGTTCACCTGTAAAATGAGCATGATAATTTTCTCAAGATTTAAGTAAGGATCGAATGAAATAGTTTATGCAGTTCGCATTGCTTAAGTGTCAGACACATGCGTGTGTTCAAAGTTAGAACTCCTTTCTCTGCTCTATCATCCTTTTCTACTTATTGTTCCAGAACTGTTGTAGAACCTTCTTTTAATGTAAAATAGCATCAGAGTGAGTTTGAAAAGTAGTAAAGAAAATGTATCCATAACTCTACCACTATAATTTAAAGCCTGATGTCATTTTTATCTAACCTTTCCATATTTTTTATATGAATATCTAGTTTTAAAGAGATATAGTCAGCAAAAACATGCAATTTTGTGTCCTGCCTTCTTTCCCCTTAACATTTATTATAAGCATTTGCCCTCATTGCTGGTTGTTATAATTATTTTTTTTAATAATGATTACCTTGTATTCTGTTCAGTACCTGTATCATATTTTAGCTAAGTCATTCCTACTTTTAGATATTTAGGTTGCTTCCAATTTTTTTTATTACTATTACACTGCCGTGTACATCCTGGTATATATAATTTTTTGGTTTGAAACTTTTGAATGTTGTGGCTTTGTATCAAAACCAGGAATAGAAGCTAGGGAATGAATCTCTGTTGTTTGTGTTGTTTTGTCTTTTTGGGTTTTCTTGTTTTTGTTTTTGTTTTCCCCATTAGAGAGCCATAAGTCAAAGAATCCAATGACTTATATTTTACAAAAACGATACTATTTAAAAAAAAAAACACACACACACACTAATATAAAACAGAAAAGTGGGTAGCCACTTAATGAAAGTTTGGTTCCCACTGTCTTTTGAAACCAAAAATGCCATTCAAATTTGTTGTGGTTATAACCATCTCTAGTCACAACCTAGAGCTGCTAATTTACAGATGGGTGGTGGGTTCATGCTTTTTGGGTTTTCAGAAGGGGAGCGTGCATTGTGACAGAGAAAGCTCCTATGCTTATTCTGGCAACTCCTGCATAATGCCTTTGTTAATTGCTCCCGCTGGCCAGGTGCTGGAGGGTGGGGGGGGTGGAGCTTCAATGTCTGAACATCAATTGAGCATTTTTCTTAAAAATGTCAACGTGGAGCTTGCACTTTCTGAGCCATCTCTCATGTCTTGCTGGGCAGGAAAAGGCGACGGGAAAATGTCAGCCCTGGGATCAGATTGACCAGAGCTGAGGGAATAGAGAACTTCCCCGCCCCAGCTCTTGGCTTTCAGAAATCATTAACATTTCAATGTGGGTGATCTTATGAACCCACTACCTTTCCACAGCCTTTCTCTGAACTCTTTAGCATCTTTTCACCTTTTCACTGAATTACAAACTAGTTTAAAGGGAAAACCAATATCAAGTTTCTTACTTATATCACTTTTAGTGTGCTCGAGGAGAGTTTTGCACAGTTATAAATATAAACCACAGGGTGTAATTTAGATTATACTATGAAATACATAGGTGCTGGGTGTTTACCATTAATTCCTCAGGAAACAGGGGCTGTGATGATTCTAATTTAATATTAAAAAAGCAGGCTGAAGAGGATCATTTATATTTCTTAGCTTTTTTGCATTCATGGCCCTTAGTTCCAAATCATGTGGAACACAGGCTCCTGACTCTGAACCTTGCCTCAAACTTATACCAGCTCCGTGGTGTTGGGTAACTTGCTTTACCTCTTTGAGTAAATCAGAGCTTTATTTCTATTCCAGTTCCATTATATACATTCTCCAATAATGTTTTTTTTTTTCAACCTATCTTTATGTGAGGATTAAATTGAATCATGTAAATAAAGCATTGGCACTTAGTATATACTCACATGACACCATGTTTTGTGCTGCTATTCTTTTGATTATTATCAAGGACAAAGAAGAGTAGCTGCTTGAGCTTATGTATTTCTTTGACAGTCTGTGTCTGAGATTATGTTGTCCTTTGGGAAGAAGAGAACAGAGCAAACTATTTCTCTTCTTTCTCTCTTCCCTTCCCTTATAACCCAAAACCATATAATTAACCACTTACCAAACAATTCGGTAAAGAATTGAGGGGCCCTAGCATGACTTATATTTAATACTCTGGATCACAGACAAAGGTCCATTTTATTTTGGCTCTAAGATAACAGTTGAGCTTCACATCTCTGACTTTACATCATCCTGCTCTAATTCTTACCTTCCAGCTAGATGTTTCTCAGTCCAGTCTTGGTAACCCTGCGCTTACTTCCCTGCCCACTAGCCTCCCAAATTATTTCTGGATGACTGATTCTTCTGAGAGGGTCCATGTTCGACTTGTATCAAGAGCTCTGCTTTCCCAGATGGTTTTCAGGATCACATGTTCCACAGGTCACAAAGACGGGCCAACCTCACAGCTGTGCGGGCCTGTTCGTGATTGCCAGGGGCAAAGTCAAGAGGATAAAGTGCCAGCCTGTACCTCTAACCTTTTGGTCAACAGCTTCCCCCACACTGTAGACTGTCCTGACATACTTACTTTCCCTGGAACACCAAGTGTTATGGTCATTTTCACCTATAACACCTTTCCACTGGCTGTTCTCCCTCAGCATATTTTTTAAGCAAGGACTTGCTTTTGCATCTTGTTAAAAACAAGAGAAAGCTTTGACAATAAAAATGTTTCTCCTTACAAAACTGTGAGAGTTCTGTTCCTTCTGGGATTAGTTAATTCTCATGAACTTTTAATGAGACAGCACTTTTGCATACTTAGGTGAGATCATTGATTCTAATGGGGAAAGGCTTTGCACATTTAACTGTGTATATCTGAATTGTCCATAGTTCAAACAATTTCTTCATTACCTTTGGAGTTGCCAGTATATAGATTAAAACAGTAATAAGGTAAGCAGAAATGTAAGCTAATTCAGGCTTGGAAATAGCAGAGTATTCACTTCTTCTAGGCAAGTTAACTTTTATTACTGACAAATACACAGAGATAGTCAAAAGCAGGGTAAAGCACCTCATTTAGTGCCTGGTACCTAAAAAGTGCTCAATAATGTTAGCTACTATTTTATTACTAGTATCAATGGTAAAATAGTATGGTCATAAAATATACTAATCACACATGTACAGTTTACAAAGTACTTTACCATATATTATCTCATAAGATATCACAATCTTTTGAAATATTGTTATCTCCATTTCTCAGATGAGAAAACTGTAGCTAGAAAGTGGCAGTTAGGATTCAAAACCAGCCTTCTTACCTTTGGTTCAGCACACTTTCCCCTGCACTGCAGTCACCAAGGAGAAAGCATAGGATCAGATTCTGGTTTTGTTATCAGAGTATGCCTCCTGGTTAAATCAAACTTGTGTGTGTTCCCCGGATGGCTTGCGTTTGGACTAGAAGTCAGGAGAATATGCTGTGTCCCAGTTTCCTTTACGAAGTTTTTGTGTGTTGAAGGAAGTCACACAGTCTCTTTGAGACCACCATTAGTGAACCTGTCTGCAACTCAGGACCAAGTGACACAACTGCCTGTCTGCCTCACAGGATCCTATGTTGCTACCTAAAAAGACACGTAAAAGCTTTGGAGGATGCTTGATGTATAAAAGGGGATGTCTTTATAATGCTCACTTGCCTTGCTAGACAGGGCTAGTGAGAGACAGCATGGCGAAGTGGGTCAAGCCTGGACCTTCGAACCAGAAAGAATCAGTGTATGATTTCAGGATCTGAAGTTTTGGATCCTAGTCTAGACTGCCACTTTAGGTTAGCTACTTAACCTTCCATATGTTAATTGATGTCATAGTGTCTTAGTATCTTCATCTGTAAAGTGGGGTTATTAATACTTCTAGGATTGTTGTGAGAATTAAAATGCTGCACTTATTGTTCTTAGCACAATGCCTGGCACATAGCAAAGCATTCAATAAATGATCGTTTTATAATTATCATAATTTTAATTAACCTTCTGAGCTCTTAATATATACATTTGTAAATTGGGTCTGGCAGGGTGGCCATGAGAACTAGATGAAATGTATACAAATTACCCAGCACACTGCCTGGTACACAGTGGGTACTCAGTACACATAATTACTATGGACCTTCATATCTCTGTAAATCCTTCCCTGTGTTTCTGTTGCCCTCCTAGTGGGTCAGTCACCACCACTCAGGTCCTTCTAGTCCTTCTGAATAGACTTTGTTGCTTGTCTGTCTTCCTCACTTGACTATGAGCTCTTTGAATCAGGAGCTGTCTGATTCATTTCTGGCTATCCAGAATCAGCCATAGATCCAAGCGTAGAGTAGGCTTTTAGAAAATGCTCATCAAGTGAACAAAGGTAAAATGCTACTATGGGATGCTGTGGGAGTCCAGGCACTGGAGTTTTAACTCTGTATGTGGGGAATCGGGATAGACATCCCAGAAGGCCCAAGTCCTGAATCCTGTGATGGGATTTAAGTTGACATTTGTACTAGATCACAAATCTCTTTGAGAACAGTCTTTCTGGGCTTCTCTAGCATTGTGTATCTCATGGGACAGTGTCCATTCTTTGGCATCTTATGGTCCCTTCTAGATTGTTGCACATGACTATTTAGCAGTTGCAACCTTGGAAAAATATTTGTAAAATGGAAATAGATACATATGATACATCAAAATGAATGTACAACAGATAGACAGTGAAAAGCAAATCTCTCTTTTTATCCTTAGCATCTCTTTTCTTCATAGCACACACCAACTATTACCAATGTCTCTCATGTCCCTCAGAAATATTGTATACATACACAGGAATTTTTTACCCAAAGGTAGTATATCAAATATGCTGTTCCACATGTTATAATTTTCCTTCCTGAAAAATACTTACAAAGAACTTTCTGACTCTTTTTATGGTCGCATAGTGTTTTTTATGACTATAACTTATCTAGCTCCTTAATGATGGACTTGGTTTGAACATTTTGCTATTACAAACAAATAACCTTTTTTGTTTGTAAATAAGGTTAATAATAAGTAAATAACCTTAATAATAAGTGTATGTACATTTAGTAGTAAATAACCTTAATAATAAGTGTATGTACATTTAGTATGTATGGGAGTGTCTGGATAGTATATCTGGTGGACAAATTTCTAGAATCGAAACCTCTTAAGTCCCAGGTAAAGGGTACATGTATTTTAAATTTGACAGCTTTTGTTAAATTGCCCCCTGTAGGGTTTGTACCAGCTTATGTTCACACAAGCCAAGTATGAGAGTGCTTATGTCCTATTCTCTGCCAAAATACTGTATATTTCAACCTTTTTATCTTTGCCAAACCATATGTCAAAAATAGTATTTCAAAGTTTAATTCACATTCTCCTACTATAAGTAATGTCAAGAGTCTTTTCATGCAATTGAGAGCCAATTGTATTTTTTATTCTGTAAATTGTTAATGTTCTATGCCTATTTTCCTACTGAGTTGCTGGACGTTGCCTGTCATTTGTAAGAGTTATTATCGTATTAAGGAAATTAACCCTTTGGGATACAAATTGTGATTTCCCCCCTAGATTAAAGCAAAAGTCCTAGACCTCATGAAACTCCCCATTCCCTGCCCCTTCCCAGGTTCACCAGAATATGAGCCCTTGAGGGCAGGATCTGTGCCTTGATCATCTCTGTGCCCCTAGCTTCCTACCTAGGGATTTGGACGTGCAGAGCTCTCTTCAAGAGCTAGTCATTGAACTGAACTGACCTGAATTCCTCTGTTCCCCATCCCATCTGTCCTCTCCTATAGTTTGGGAGTTCCGTTTCCACCTCTAGCAGAAAAAGATGACTTTTCTTATTGCTCACCACAGCCATGCACCTGTTTGGCCTAAACTGGCACCTGCAGCCGATGGAGGGGCAGATGTATGAGATCACGGAGGACACAGCCAGCAGTTGGCCTGTGCCAACGGACGTCTCCCTGTATCCCTCAGGGGGCACTGGGTTAGAGATCCCTGACAGGAAAGGCAAAGGAGCCACAGAAGGTAGGGTTGCTGTGTTGTCCGTGTCGTGAGTCCTCTGTGTCTGCCTTTGAACCAAGGAGACCTCCATTATGCACGTCATATGCCTGACTCACAGCTCCATGCTCTGGCGCTTCCTCCATCCCTCTGCACTTCACGCCAGCTGCCAGTCCACCTGTGTCTTCATTGCAATTTCTTGTCACTGCGAGCTTATAGCAGGGCTTGGGCAGGGCTTATGGTGCTCCGTGGTGTCCCATCTCATGCCTCGAGGGAAGCATTATGGGCTTTCACACTGCTGGGGTGGCATCTTTGATTGTATGGGATTGGGATGAGCTCTTCTGGGGCATTCTCATGGGATGAAAGGGCATACAGGAATGGGGTATGGTGAGGTGGGTGGATGGTGTGTTGTAATTTAAATATTCTTGGATCCTTGTGGTTTATTGGAAATGCCAATCAGGTGTTCTAGCATTTTCCAGCCGTGTGAACTTGAGCAAATCACCTGATTTTCCTGAGCCCCAGTTTTGTCCTACAATAACAGTAATCATTAGTTTGTCATATAGTGTGTTTGTTTCAAAGATTTTTGTCAAGAGCATTTCACATTTAATCCTCACAGAGATTCTGTGAGGTGGGAAGTATAATCATTTATACCTCTTTAGATGGAAAAACTAAGGATCACATGAATTAAGTGACTTGGCCAAAGTCACCTACCACTAAATAATGGAGTTTGGGATTTGAGCACAGGTATGTGTGATTACAGGTCTCTTGATGTCTCCACACGTTGACTTACCTGACTAACCCTATGATTTCAAGACCATAGATGATGTGTGGGTGAGCAATTCTGTTGTACAATGAAATACGAATTTATTTTTCTCTTAATGATGGACATGGTGGTGCTATTTGGAGTTTGGCATTTTTAAATGGGAAATCCATACACCCATGTTCTGAATTTCCTAGGGGCCTTTCTACAAGCTAGCTATACAAATTCTTTCACTGTTGGCCACAGACACACAAAAAATGGTAACAGGAAAGATGTCTGAGCTTCTATACCAGCCTGGTGGTCATTTGGGGCAGTTCCTTCTCCTACACCCACTGTGACTTGCTTTATCTTTCTAGAGTTACATCAGTCAGCAAAGCAGTCATAGCTGCCTCCAACCCTTATTGCTTACATCTTCTTTCCTCTCTTCTCAGTTAACTTCAAGAGGTCATGGCTTCTGAGCCTCCCTTCAAGGATTTGCCTTCCAGGCACCAGTTGGTTAATAGGGTTGCATATCCTTGTTAGAGTACCTATTCATGACCTCAAAAAGGATGATCTTGAAGGCCAAAATAAACCTTTACCTATGATCATCTTTAAGGGAAGTGAACTGGGGGCATTTCCACAGAGCCAGATCAGAACCCCTGCCTACTATTTGGGGGACAGAGCCTGTCTTCCCCTTTGTAAAGATTTTAAGACTTAAAACATTAAATAATTTAAATTTTCTTTGCCCCTTATTAGGATATGAGAGAGCATGCATAGGACCATGGGAAGAACTCTGGGTTAGGAGTCAAGAGCCCAGAATTCAAGTCCAGCTGCTGCCACTGACCTATGATGTCACTTTAAGCAAATCCCTTGAATAGACCTTCTGGGCTTCATTTTCTTCCTCTTTAAAAGATTATTGCGCCAGATGATCTCTAAGGTCCATTCTAATTTGCAAGTTCTACATGTGAAATTAGCAAAAGAATCATCATATGACTGACTAGATAGTTAGATGGCTCTTCAGAAGTGTTTTCAAGTTAGCCCTGTCCATGGTCCTGCCTGTTGGCTTGCGATACCCAAGCCAGTTTATAGTCAGACGCTGTAGGTGAATACCATAAAATGAAGACTGCATTTAGGTTAGCATGTACAAACACAGATTTAAGATATATTTAACCTTCAAGCTATTGATAGAGGGTCTCATTTAGCAAAATGTATTTTCTTCCCTTCATGATCTCTATCAAACATTCTTTAAACAGGGGTTAGATCTATCTGAAATCTCTCACTCTAATGAAATTAGTTTGTGGGTTGTTTAGGCTAGGAACAGGAGGTGCAGATAAGAGACAAAATAAAATTGTACCAACTTACTGGTTTACTTTAATTGGAGTGTTTTTGCTTAAAGGGATTATCTGTCATTACTAATGCAAATAGAAATCCTGTTTACCAACCCCTACAATGCAATGCAGTGCTGGAAAGTGCTCGGCATCAAAAGCAATTACCGTGATATACACACATTAAAAAATATATATAAGTCTGGAAAAACAAAGGACAAAGCTTTCTATAGTTTATGTGAGACCACATGGTTTTTAATTTCTTTTGCCCTGGTCAAACCAGTGTCTACTCAGTTTATGTTTTTAATTGTGATTTAAAAATCTAGTTCCTTAGACTCATGTCAAGGGGAAAAGTCTTTAACCCTGATAGTAGTACATATTTTCTGCCACAGAGACGAGCTGATTCCAGAATTAAGACTAGAGACCCTCTTCCACAAGGAAGGGGGAAGCATAGCTATGATAGAAAGGGATGAATGGGCCTTGGACCTAGACAGTCGGGTTTGAATCCTGACTCTGCCATTTATCACCTCTGTTAACTCATGCCAATTACTCCATCTCCTTTGGCCTTAGTTTCCTCCTCTTTGGAACAAGGATGATAACGCCTATCCATTCAAAAACCAGTGATAACGAGGCACTTAACAAATGTTAGTTCCTTTCTTCTTGTCCCCTCAAATCCCAAGCCATTCTATTTCAGATATTAGAATCTTAGAAATCTGGACTAGTTAACATTTTCCCCTCAAAGATCCTGCAAATGTTTGGGGATTTTTTAACATTTTAAAGGATATATATTATTTAATAATGCAAAAGAAACATATGATGAATCAGTATTCTATATGTTCTCCATGTCTTTGAGAATAACATCAAACTGCAATTATACTACATTCTCAAAGTGGCTATAACTATTTCAGGATTGTTATAGGACAGAAACCAAATACATCTTTTCGAAGTAAAGCCACAAGAACTTGTGTTATGCATTAATGGAGACAGGGGGAAAAGCATTGAATAAACAAGCATTTCTGATGGTTGAATTGGTGGGCTAGGGATAGCATTTTCTTCTTTCTACAATGAAATCAAAATTGCCCATCAGTTTGAACCATGCAAATTGCAGCACACAAGCTCAGCTGGGCTCTCAAAAATGAAACAGCCTATTTTAATAACCAAATAAATTTAAAACAGTTGCTAAGGAAACTAAAGGATTCTTTGTGAAAGTTATTGCATTAAAAAGAACCAAAAAGATGGGGAGGGGGAGAGTGTTAGTTGATTAGGAAATTAGAACCTATGTAGATAGATCGCAGTTCAGGAAAGTGATTAGGAAGTACAGGGGATTTCAGTTCCTCCAAATCTCTCATATTTGACTAAGCTATCCAGTCATCTCAGCAATTTGTTGGGAAATTTCTTTTATAGACATGATTGTGTTTTGTATAGCATTGCTATAGGAAGCCTGAATTTGTTATATTTACAAAGAAAAGGACCATCACCTGTAGAATCTGCCTTGTGAAACCTAGTCATGCTGTTGTTCCCTAATTCTGAGTTAAGCTCTTTGCTTGTTAAGCCTCTGGGAGCACCCACTGTTTGCGTAGTGTCCTTATGAATGTCTGGAGACATGTCAGCCTTTAACATTGAGTCCTGTTTGAGGGTTCCTACTTTATAAAAATTGTCAACTTCTTGTGCTGCAGGATGCCAGGAAGTCCTTCAGTGGGCCTCAGATCTACCTGTTCTAGCCTTGATTTTTAGCCTGCTGGGACCGTGAATTAAATTGGACTCTTGCTCTCAAAAGTGGCCTTTAGGATGGGCAGTGGCCCCTTCTCTAAGGATCTGGACTCTGGTACAAAGGTCACTTTTGAAGCAAAGCTCTAAAGTGGCCCTCATAATCTCAGCCAAAAGCATTAAAGTCCTAATGTGAGGTGTGCCCTAGACTCAAATTTTCTATTTTTATTTTATTTGTATACACACTAAAGACATTTTTTCCCTCCCATTTTGATCTATCTAGGTGAAATTACTAGAGTGCTAAAATAGAATATGCCCCTTCTGCCCCTCCTCTGGGTTAAGAGCCAGCATATTCATTCCTCTGGGGCCTGCAGACCTCTGGAGAGAGTCTCTGGGTTTGGCCCCTGACCTATAAGACTACAAAATGGAGCTAATACAATAGGTGTCTCCTGAAAACATGCTCACTGGAAAATGAACTGTGCATGATTTTCCAACAATGTACCAAAACGCAGGAGAAGTTTTTGTTACTTAGTCTCAGACATAGGAATTATTTGAAGGCAAAGCATTCTCAAATCTCACCAGCTCTGACTCCCACCTACTCACAAAGGAAATAAGTCCTTGGAATTAGCAGCCTTGAGTTTATTTCTATGCAGTTCCTAGGAGCAAAAGGCTCAAAACGCATCCTGCTTTCTCACTCCCTCAGAGTTCTGTTTCTCCAGCAGAATTAGAAGCTGAAGGGTATACTATTTTTTGCCTGGACTATAAAAGGATTGTGGTATTGGGGACCCAAAAATCAGATAAGGAAGAACGTGAAAGTAATTCTCTTCCATCTAATGCTTTGCGAATTTGGCTTCTGTCTTTGAACTTTGAACCGCAGCATAGTGGTTTGTATGTGTCTACATTTTCAAGGTAAAAGTCTGGGGCACATTCTTTCCACAAAGGAATTCAATGCAAGCTCTTTCCCATGCTAATGACAAAATACCAGTGGGGCTTTTATTGAGAGCATGCATTTTAACTTTTTTTCGTTGGCATATTTTTAATTAAAATAACATTTAACGATTTGAAGCTAAAAACCTGATGTTTCTGCCTAGGAGTTTATAAGAGAATGATAACATATGGAGAAGTTTAACATTTAAATTGAATTTTATTATTTTAAACAGTAAAATATTTTATGACTACAACAATGCCCTGCCAAGCTCCATTTCAGCATCAAATGTGCTTTGTAAGGAATCTTACAAAGCTAGGGGAAAAAGACATTTTAATTTCTTATTCCCCAAATGCTTTTTATAAAAGGTTCCCATAAACGTGTTTTCTTTACAAATGGATTCTTGTTCTCTCAAGTGTCTCTCCTAACATCTCTAACGCAGACTTGGAACTAGGATGCCCAGGGGGTGCTTTCTTATGACAAGAAAGATGTAGTCTGTTGACTTGATGGTGGCCTGTCAACACGCTAACAGTGGTCTTTAACATCCCTGGAGTCTCCTGCCCCCCCCCCAACTCCTCAGAAGGTCAATGTCTGGCAGGAAGTGAGGGCTTATATTGTTCACATGTGAGTATGTTTAATTACTAAATATAGGAAGTTTAATAAGCAACCTTCCTTTCTGGCACTTGGGATACCCCCAGAAAGTTCTCAGTGTCCTGATCAGTGACAGAAATGGTCAAGAGACCTTACCCCTGACCTCACTTTCCCCTCATCCCCCACCACCTGCAGGGTTGGGGCCCCGATCAAATTTCCAAACATGTCATCGGCTTTGTGTCTAAACTTGAGAAAGTCCCTCAACTTTACCTACTTTTAGCATAAAAATGATATTCAAAGACCTCCATCCTAGACAAAGAAGCATTTTTCCTCCCTTCAGAAGATCTTTTTGCATCATCTTTGTCAACCCTACCTCTGCTCTCAACACAAACCCCATCCACATATCTCAGTCTCCGAATTTAACTTCTAATTATACATAAACTAATAAACTTGTGAAATAACTTACTCCACTCAGGTCATGCTTTCCACCACCCTGGGGAAACCATTATGAGTTGGAACTTTAATAACAACACCTTGTTTCCTCTATCCTTTCTGTTTTAGCATGCACACTTTTACACACACATGCACAGATGCACGTGCTTCCACACACACACACACACACACACACTTATTCTCATGTGACCACACACACACACACACAGTTATTCTCACGTGACCACAAATGATTATTTTTAGAATCAAAATATGTCTTAACAAGCTGCGGAATTATGCAGTAAACAGATGGCCCTTGGGAGGACCCATACTGCTTTGGAAGAATGCATATTTTTAGCAGAACAATTTGAGTATCACTGGGGAAAAAAGGTCTGGACATTCTTACTCTTCAGCAGGGAAGTGGTGGGTGGAGGGCTGGCAGCAGACCATTCATTGGACAAAGAAGTGCAGTGAAGAGGGGAGAGCCCTGCTCTTTTGGATTCTCTGATCCCATGTTTCACTTGTGGCTAACCGTGACGTTGATGTCTTCCCTTCCCTGTGTCTTGGTAGGAAAGCCAAGTAGTTTCCTTCCCGAGGACAGTTTTATAGACTCTGGAGAAATCGACGTGGGGAGACGGGCTTCCCAGAAGATTCCTCCTGGCACTTTCTGGAGATCTCAAGTGTTCATAGACCACCCTGTGCATCTGAAATTCAATGTGTCTCTGGGAAAGGCAGCTCTGGTTGGCATTTATGGCAGAAAAGGCCTTCCTCCATCACATACACAGGTAACTAGAACCCCATGCCTGCTGATCTCCAGGGGTGTCTACGTAAAATCTTAACCCAAAGTCAAGAAGCCTAATGCTTACACCTGGATCCTTGAGCACAAGGGAATTTCCTATATTCTATAGCCCATTCATTCATTTGCCCTCTCTTCAGACCCTACCTTTCAGATGAGTAGGGTTATAGTCCTGGGACTTTTTAAGAGGAGGAAATTCTAGGAAATTTCTCAATGGCCTTTCTGCTGTTACCCAGTCTCCTAAGTTAAATCATTCAGTAAATGTAATCTAGAGGGGAAAAAAGCATGCACTTTGGAGTCACACGGATGTGAGTTTGAATCCTCTCGTTATCAGCTATGAAACCTTGGACCTGTTACTTTTCCTCTCAGGGCAAGTTTCTCAATCTACCAAAAGGTGATAAGGATACCCACTTTTCAGGGCTGCTGTGAAGAATAAAGAATAACATTTGTAAGGCAGCTAGTGCCGGACCTGGTTCAGAATAAGTGCTGCTTCCCTCGTCTCTTGCATTGTTTCTCTCCTTCAGAGTTTCACATTTACTCAGACTCAAGTGCACCAGAAACACTTTAAAAGAAAAGTATGTCAGAATGACTGACATGCTACGAATCATGGTAGGTAAAGAACAGACGAATGTAAGGTCATCCCAGCTCTGGGATTAAAGTAATATATATCATAGGCATCCAGCAGACATTCTCAGGCCACATGCAGTCTTCCTGCCCCACTAGTTATTTAAGAATTTTAGGTAAACACTAAATAGATATATTTGCTAAGGATGGCGTTGCAGAAAAATAAAGAGAACCTGGACCCCTGATTTCTTTATAGAATCACAATGTTAGTCCTAAGACTTCATTTTCACACAGGATAGAATAAATGTCTATCTTGGTTTTTTAAAAAGATGGACAGATTAAGGATGGATGGATGGATGGATGAATGAATGGATAGATAGAAAGAAATAGATAACTCAGTTTGCCTGCTAGTAGACCAATAGGGCTTAACCACCTACCTGTCATTAACGCTTCGTGACTGACTTCTCTCGAGTCTCACATAAGCATGCTCGATCAATTGGAAGTTGTGTTTGACACAGCATATAATTATTGATAGAGTTTTGAGCTGATCTAATTTAGTTCCCCGAAAACTGCTCCCTAAAACTGGAGTGCTTAGAAAGGATCATTGACAAAAGGAAGCTAGATATAAATCAACTTTTCATCTGCACTTAACTGATATTTAGGGCACACCCAGGGCACCATCCCATCCCTCGAACCCTGGGGTTCCTGCCTTACCTGCACTGAGTTGGAGTTTAGTCATTAAGTGGCCGGGTTTCTGGTTATGTCCCCACCATTGAAGATCCAAAAATAATCCACTAATTATGGTGTGCTCACAAGAGACTGTTTCTAAAAATGGAGTCTAGGGAGGAATTGGAGTTAGTCGATTCACCTTCATGTGGCGTTAGCCTCTTTTGCCAGTCTCAGATTGTGTTTCCTCAGGTCCTCCCCAGAAGAAAGAAGCTAGCATTGTGGTGAAGCAGGTCCACTGTGATTCTGCTTTCTTTGTGCTGCAGTTTGACTTTGTGGAGCTGCTGGATGGAAGAAGGCTCCTGACCCAGGAGGCACGGAGCCTGGAGGGCCCCCAGCGCCAGTCTCGGGGAGCCGTCCCCCCATCTAGCCACGAGACTGGCTTCATCCAGTACTTGGATTCAGGCATCTGGCACCTGGCTTTTTACAATGATGGGAAGGAGTCTGAAGTAGTTTCTTTTCTCACCACTACCATTGGTAAGAAACCTCCACCCTCCTCGGGTCTGTGGGATATTGTCTCTTTGCATGAAAAGATGCCTCAGGATGCTGGAGGCTAAAGCTGACACAGGAATGTGTTTAGCTCTGAAGTGTAGGTGCCGTTTGCAGTCTGGTCATCCTGACCAGGCTTGATGGCAAGAAATGGGAGTAAGATGTAGAGAAATGAGGGAAGAGAATGACAAGAGGGACTGGAAGGCCATTCTGGGCTGGAACCTGAGCCAAGGACTATTTGTTGCCCAGTCTTGTGTTGTCTATGCCATGACGTGTGGACCAGAAGTTACATCATTTAAAGACCAAAGAGTGAAACTGACAACAAGACATGAACCCTGGAAGACCAGCCACATGAAGGCAATGTCTTTTTTTATCACTTCTCCAACACCTTTATTTGTTTTTTGTAGTCTCGTTCAACTCACTGATTTGTTATTTGGGTTTTTATGTTTGGTTGTTTTTTGTCTGTTTGTCCTGTTTTCAGAGCTAGCAACCCGTGGCAGATGAGAAAACAAGATAAAGGCTTGGAAAGAGAGTGTGAAGGGCTAGATGAGCAATGTAATGAGTTAGTTTGGGGTTTTGTTGAGAATAGACCTGGCCTGACCTCTGACAGAGAGCAAGCCCCAGTGCCTAACCCTTTGCCACCCCTTACAGGGGATGAGGGCCACAGCTCTCAGTTCAGTGCAAGCCCCATGACCACCTCACAAGCCTGAGTGTGTCTGGGGAGCCTGGCATCCTGGTCTAAGGAATTTCTCTTTACCCAGACATTACGTAGAATTTGTCTCTCCTTGGATGGTCACAGTGTACTGTAGGATATCGTGTCAGTGGTTCAATTCAGAAAACATTTTTTTCTGAGTTAATATGAGAAGTACTCTGACAAAGGCTGGAGATGAGATCTCCTACAGGAAAAGAAAACTTATGGAAAGACTAAACATTGCTAACGAGAACACCTGGAAATGGGGTTTCCACTTAATGAAAAGTCGTATGTGCTTTAGGGTTCACCTCAAAACTGTCTCACTCCCTGGCTGGGAGTCTTTCTGACATGGAAAATGAAGTTGAATAAAAACTTCTGAATCTGGTCCTTGGTTCCTAAAACTCTTGCAAGACCCTGTTTTTGATATTGTTGTTTGTTTCTTGTTTCCTAAAAAGCAGTCATCATTTTTCAGCCATTTTCCTCTTGGTTGCACTCTTACCCTTAGTGTTGAGGCAGAGAAAACCTTCTCGTTAATTATGGGACGTGGTTGTAAGTTTCTGCTGCAACTAAAGTCTCAATATTCTACCTCTTGGCAAAGTGGTGGAGGTGGGGCCATCGGGCTGCATCAACCCTGACGTAGGAAATATTACTTCATGCCATTCATGTTTGAGAAGTGTCTGTCCCAGCTGCTGTTCTCTGAGTATCTGAAGGGCACTTTGAATTTTCTCTGCCTCCCAAACACGCAGCCAGTCCCCGATGTACGATGTTATTCAGTTAGCAAGGGAACTGAGCGTGAGCATGGCCTTTCCTCTGCTCAGCCCCCACTGGAAGGACTGTCAGCAGCCACAGGCCTGACCATTGCGGTGCTCTGCGTTTCTCCCCGAATGCTGTCTTTTGTGGTAGAGTGGAAAGTATGCTCAGTTCTGATTCTCTACCACTAACCTGTGATTTGACCGTGTACAAATTACCTAAGTTTTCCAGCTCTTGGTTTCCCAAGATTCTGGAATTTGAGCCTGCAGTTTGGTGGTGACTGAGACCTAGAGGCTACCAGTGCAGGCCCATTCCCCCACTGGAGAGCCAGTGCTGGTCCTCACCATCAGGCTGTCCCTTCATGGGGTTTGCCATACTCCAGACCCTGTTTCTTTTTCTGGACGTGGTAGTTTCAGTTTAGAAACATGATTATCAAATCATTAGTGGTGCCTGAGTTACAGCTTCGTGGTCTCAACTGCCAGATTTCTCTTAGGCACAGTTCACCAAGAAGCATAGGACATCCCACTTGCTCAGAACTAATCAGAATTCTTTATTTGTAATGACTAAGCATAAATATGAAAAGATATTAATACAAACTCCCACAGAAAGTGACTTTTTATTAGGATGTGTAACTTAGAGAAATAAAATGTGGGTACAGTTAGGTGCCTTTGCCAACTCTTGGCTTGTCAGAGCTTGCTAACTTGCTTTGCCATAATTAAGGAGATGGTCTTGCTTTTCCCTCTGGTTCTCCTGTTCTCACCTAAATTATGAGACCTGTTTTCACCTCCCTTAATGCTATAATATCTTTTAGAACAGGTGGGTCATACAGTGCTTCTTAGAGTTTTATGAACTACCTGGTATCATGTTAAAATGCAGATTCTGCTTCAGCAGGCCTGGGTGGGTCCTCAGATTCTGCATTTCCACCCAGCACCTGGTGGCACCAGTGCTGCTCGTCTGTGGACCACACTTTGAGTAGCAAGGGGTTATAGTATAAGTGGTCTCAAGTGTTGTACAAAGGAATCACTTGGGAAGCTAGTTTAACTTTCAGATTCTTGGGCCTTTCCCACAAAGAATCATGATGCAGTAGACCTGAGAGAGAGCCCAGGTGACCCAATGGCCTGTCAACTAAGCTTTGAAAATAAATGCCTTATGAGCACAGCTTTCTATTCCTTACTTCCCTTACTGTCCCATGTTAGTTCTGTGACCATAGTCATGCATGTCGCCTCGCTGAGCCTCATTTTTCCTCTCTAGAAATTCCTATTTGTGAAGCAGTCCCCATTTGTAAAGATGAGATAGAGCAAATAACAAGCGCCTGGCACAGGCTTTGGATGCTATAAACACTTCGATACACGAAAGTTGTTAATATTCTCTCCCATCTCTTTCTCTTTCCAGCTTTCTCTTGCTGCCTTTCTGATTTGTCTGTCTGCCTTCAAGCTACAATGATTGTTTAATGAATATCTTTTTTTCTTTAATACGAAAACAGACCAATTCTGATGTTGCTCTTAATTTGTCTCTCCCCAAGAGATTCTGGCATTGAGTCTCTGCTGTCTGTGCTTGTTACCTGTGAGCTATGAGTTGTAATTTGTCTTGGCAGGTTAATTAAAAGTTTAGGTCTTGTTATAGTGAAGTCATTATGGTCCCAATATACAATTGTAGCTCTCAAGTTTGCTTAACACAGAGACTGGAATATGACCCTCCCTTTGTTACATGTTGAAATACAGGCTAGAATTTAAGAAGATCCGGATGTCAGAATCTAGAGTATTTACATCTGTTTGTAATTAAGTTATAGGAGAAATAATTGTATTTAATTTAACAAATGACAAGATAGTGTGCCTTTTTGCTTTTCCCTCCATTTAATGCAATCCAGCTGATGATTTTAAATTAAATCAGTTTATCTTTTGCCTTGAAAAAAAAATCTAAAAGCACTTTACAAACTGTATACACAAATATATACACAGAGACCTGATACTGACAGAGCTCCCTCTGAACTAGGTGTATTTATACATACACACACATACACATACATCACTAACACCAAGCAAGATTTAGAATAAAACATGGCAGCTCTTTTCATAAAGAACAGTCTTTTCTCCAAATGTGAAGAACCAGAATTTGAAGATAATGTTGTTTCTGGTCTTGGCTCCACTGAGGCTTAGCAGCCTTGTTGACCCCAAGTAGTGATGAAGTAGAAGGATATATACCAGTAGCCAAAATATAATTTACCACTGCAGTATACAGAGGCCTTTAAATACATTCTTTAGGCCTTTCAGTAATTCTGTGGTGTGATTATTCTTATTTTTATTATCACCCCCTATTGCAGATGAGGAAATTGAGGTCCAGGATGATAAAAGAAAAGATAGGATTTGAATTTGTATCTGTACAACTCTAAAGCTTGCGATCTTCCTTCTTTTGCAGTCTGCCTCCTTCCCCAGAACGAGCCCCTTTTTTTCTGTGTTACACCTTCATCTGTTTTCTCCCTATTCATTTATTCAACAGACATTTAGAGCAGCCACTGTGTGTTGGGGACCAAACTCTGCTCTTTTCTGGATGTAATTTAATCCTCACAAGCACCTTAGACAATATGTATTTTGATCTCAACTTTATAGATGAAGAAATTGAGGCTCAGAGAGTTTAACCGACTTGCCCAAAGTCAGAGTGAGTAAGGGCAGAACTGAGATGGAAAGTTGGTCTTCAAATCCCAAGCTCTCCCCGCTATGTCACAGTGTCTTACTATTTTCTACAATACTAGTAAATATTTTATTTCCATTTCTAATATATGGGATATAATTTCCCCCTTACGTGCCTCCAACATGAGCATCTTACATCAATCCAGGAAGTTTTCTTGAGAACTCATTGAAAAGACCATGAAAAAAATTCAAAGAATCTAAAACTTTAAAAATATCATTATAGACATCGCTCACAACCTCACAACCTGACAAGTCAGCATTGCAGGGTTTTGGGTCTCCGGATAGCATCTTATCTTTTAATTTTGATTGATGCTAAAGCATAATGAGACAAATCAGCCTTACAGTGTGGCATTAAGCTAAGTTGGAAAATAACGAGGTACCCCACAGTGGATTTAGAAACCCAGAGAAAAGAAATAAGAATCATTGTTAGAAAACACAAATCCTGGTGATTTTTTGAGAAACATGCTCTGGTCTTTCTGGCCTGAGGACATTGATGCTAGTTAAAGAGAAGGGTCCTTTCCTTCATGCCCAGGCAGCCACTGTAAAACAACCCGTTCTGTGTCCAGAAACTAGAAGCAGATTTAGTCCTTCCCTTCCTCCTTCCTTCCTTTCTTTTTTTTTTTTATCCAACAAATATTGATTTCCCATTCTTTCCCAAGTTGGCAATACAGAGAAGTTATGACATAGTTTGGGGCAAAAGTAGCTTATGGTCTAGATTAAGGACAGGAAGCATTTATACAATAAGTGCCTCCAAGGAAAGGAGAAAGAAGGGTCATTCCTGCAGTCACTGGCCAATGTGCCATGAGGGTGGGAGGAAAGCAAGGGCATGTCCAGCTAGATGGAACAGGGAGGGCTTTCTGGATAAAGTGACATTTGATAAGACCCTAAAAGATGGGTAGAATCTTCACATTTAAAGAGGGAAGATGGGGGCAGGGAATGTTGTTGAGGAGTTCATTCCAGGTAGCAGGAACAGCATGAACAAAAGGCAGGTAGGCAGAAAATTAATTGCTGCCTGTAAGGAGCCAGCAATTCTGTTTGACTAGAGCACAGGATGCCCCAAAAGGGAGGGAGTGAGCCATCAGGGAGAGCCTTGTATGCCGCCCTAAGGAAACCGTTCATTCTGTAAACTTTGAGCAAGGGAGTAAATTGATTAGAGCTGGATGGTTTATCTTGTGGGGCCCAGAACAGGAGTCATTAATTTATGTAACCAGAGGAGGTTCCTGGGATTGAGCTTTGTGATTTCATGAGGGGGGAAAAAAAAAAAGGAGGGACAGGGGTAACCGGGAAGGACAGGAGGACTGGTTCAGTGGCACTAGTTAGTGGTGGTTTTATCTGCTGTCCCTGCATGTGAATAGATACTTCTCTTTCCTGCGTGTGAATAGATACTTTCATATAAGCTTCTGTCTTCTAAGGATCATAAAAATTGGGTCCTTTATGATTTTTCCAAAGACCACAGGACAGTGCTATTCCTGTACGTCCCTTGCTCCAGTTGGGTAAGACTGCTGTTCATTAGCCTCCGAGTACTTTTGCAAGGATCTGGAGAGGAAAATCCCTGATGTTGTATATCGTAATTTGTGTCAAAACCTGCACTACCTCAAAGAGGAAACTAAGAAAAGTGATTGAGGAATGATTTTCAGTTTTTAATAAGCTCTCCTTTCATCATTCCCTATATCCCCTTCCTCTGAATTATAAGATATGCAGCAGTGAAGAATCAAGGTCTCTTGGTAATCAATTAACCTTCATGTAAATGACATTGGCAGCACTTTGTGAAATTTCTACGGGAAACACTCCTTTGGAGAGTGCCCTGTGAAGTCACCTCTCCCTGAGAGCAGTGATTCATTCAAAAAAGTCTGGTATAAGTGGAATGAAATTATCAGCTGAGGGAGAGCTCGAGTCAGCACTTTGGAGACAGACCCTGGCAAAACTTCTTTCAGTGGAGTAGAGCTAGCAGTATCTGAGCACTACCTCTGCAGACGGAGTGCTAGCCCTGCCAGCAGCTGTCCCTGCCACTGCAAATGGCAGGGAGGGCAGGGTTCCCGCCAACCCCGCCCCAGCCCCTCCACTGCCCCGAGTTCCGTCTTGGACTGCCGAACCTTCCGAATTCCCTGAGACCTGGACCTCAAGGGCAACAAAGAAGAAAAGGTACCTCCCTCAAGAACACAGTAGGTACCAGGCATTAAAGCTTGTCTCTCTGTGGGAATAGGTAGAAATGCCTTTAGTGTACAAATAACAAGCACCCTGGCATTCGAGTGGGGTTGTCATGTTCTCGTGCACACTCTCGGTCTGCTGTGTCCCTCCGGGGCTGGCGCAGAAGTCCAGCAGTGGTATCAAGGACCAGGCTCATTCCACTCTGTGCTCTGCCATCCTCAGCTCTGGCTGTTATTGTCACACTTGGTCCCTGTTGGTCCTAAGATGGTTGCCACACCTTCAGAACGCATGTCTGCATATCAGGCGGGAGAAAGAGGAAAGGGGAAGGAAGCCAAATTCTTCCTGAAACACTGGGCTTACATTTCTTTGGCAGAACTGTGTCACTTGGACACTCAAAGGTATAAGAAAATTTGAGAAAGCAAATACTTTTAGCTTTCCCTGAACAAAATTAGAATTCTCTCAGGAAGAAGGGAAGTGAATACGGGGTCACCAGTGTCTGTCACAGGCTTCTCTGAATCTGTTGGGTTCCACAAATACCACAGAGAGCTTCTTAATGTGTACCAGCCCTGGCCTGGGCATTTAGGTGCAGACACTGTGCTTGCCCTTGAGGTTCTCATGGGCTAATAAGTGAGGCTGAGGAAAAGAAGAAGATGCCCAAATAACTGAGGAAGAAGGAAAAGGCTTGGTTGAGTCTCTTTTTGGCCCCCAAAGAACAAGGCCTTTTTAATTATACCTCAAAGCCCCTTGCATGATGCTTCAAGGGAGCAGACAGGAGGAACAGGTCCAGAGGGGTTGCAGGCAGATCCAGACACTATGTCTGTCCATTTTCTAATTCAGCCAGTTATTTACTAATTGCCTTTTACGCAGTGTCATAAAGCAGACATTAGTACCTAAGGTGTTTAAAATAGCCATGCTTCCTGCCCTCGAGAAGTTTGTAGACATACTTGAGATAGATTCTTAAGTTTAAATACAGTCATCAAAATATGTTTGTAAACTGTAATGGTAAATGGTAAATATTCATTGTAGTAAAAAGATAGTAGTCTAGAGAAACAAATAGGAGATCTAATTTAGATTGCTGAAGTAAGGTAGGAATAGGAGTGGTGTAGAGGAAGGTTTGGAGGAAGAATATACCAAGCAGAGGGACAAACATGCGCAAAGGCCCTGGGACAGGCAAAGGCCGGGAGTGTTTGAGGAACTTTAAAATGGTCACATTGTGGGGTGTGGGGATCAAAGGACCAAATGGTATCAGGTAAGGCCAGAGAGGTGCCAGGAGCCAGACTGTACAGGGCTTTCAGATGACATGTACTGAGTTTTTTCCTTTGTTTTTTAATTATCCTAAGGGTAATTGGAAGCTACTGTGCAACTTTGAGCTAGAGCACCTGACCTGATTTACTTATTTGAAAGTTTCTCCAACTGTAGGGACTGGGACAGCAGTTAAAGGCTGTGACAATAGTCTGTGCAGGGCCTGAGGCTGGCCTGAGCCAGGTCGAAGGCTTAGAAATGGAGATAAATGAACAGATTTGAGCGTTATACTGACCCTTGGAGATTATTGGCAAACCCCAGGTGTTAAGATGGTGTTTCCTAAGGGAAGAGATTAAAGCAGGGAGATAAAATGGTTGAGATGGTGAATTTTAGGGGTGAGTGAAGACGTGCAGCTGACAGAGAAGACTGTGAAGGTCAGAGAGCTGGGAAGAGGGAACTGAAAGAATGCTGGTGGAAATTCAGTAGAAAGAGTCCAGATATTTTAGGACTCCTCCATCCCAGCATTTCAGCCATCTTCCTCTCCCAATAGCGAGAGCTTCCATTTTACTATTGGTTTGTGATTTTGCCACTTTGGCATACATAATGACAGGAGCCTACACAAACCTTTTATTTATTTATATCGCTCTTTAATGATGAGAAAACCGAGCCTTAGAGAAGTCACATGAACTGTCCAGGGTCGCACAACCACCAAGTGGCAGAGCCAGGATCGTAATTACAGCAATTCGTTGACAGAGCACTGATTCTATGCCAGGCACTGCACTGGATGCATTATCACTTAGTTCTAAACAACCTGGAAGTTAGGTTATGTATGTGTCCACATTACGGATAAAGAAACTGAGGCTCAGAGCTCTTATGTTATTTGCCAAGATCTCATAAATAGGAAATAGCAGAGCTAGTTTCACAACCCACAGCCCATGCTCTTTCTCTTACATCTCAGTGACAAGCTTTCTAGTGTGCGATGCCATCCATGTGTGTCCTTACACACTCTCGTTGTCAGAGAATCGCCAATATAGAGATTACGACATTCACACTCCCTCGGCTCACGATGTGCAGCAGCGTGCCTGCCGGTAGCAGCTGCAGGGGACCCATCTGCCTTGTCCTAAAGAACCACCTGACCTATAGTGACTCCTGCTGAACGAACCCCTATTCCCATCCCCATCCAGGTGGAGTTTCCAATAGAAGATATTTTATCAGCGATGGTTTCATTTTTGCAGCCGATGATTAAATTTTTATTTTCCGATAGCTCTTTTCTCTCAGTTGATAAAGGCAGTTGCTCACTCCTGACTTGCCAGCTGGCAGATCAGCAACTTTAGGAGGATTCTCACATGGTGGTATCTTTTTTCTTTCCTTTACAATACCACCGATATGTGGGATGTGATTAAATATATGGCCTCCAGTTCTGTAACATCCTCTTAGGAATAACCCTAACTCAACTCTGCTGGCCTTGGCATTGGGAGAACATAGTTGAGGTGGCTGTGGCATTAGGGGCAGTGTGGTCCAGAGAAGGCAAAGGCTTTGGGGTCAAACAGACTCGGGTTTGAATTCTGGCTGCAGTATTTAAGAACTACGGGATTTAGATAAGTCTGAGCCTCACCTAAATCACCTGTTATTAGGAATAAAACCTACATTAGAGAGTTTGATGATGACACGAAAGTGATTCATGGTAGGTTCTCAGCATGTTTTTAATTATTCAGCATTTACTGAACATGTACTTTGCTAAGTGCTTGGGATTCATCAGTGAATAAAACAAAAGCCTTTCCCTCAAAGAGCCTACAGTTAACTGAGAAAACCGGCCTTTCCATAAATAACTCCTACATGAGGTGGTCGGTGCCAACAGAGAAGTCTGTGCAAGGCCCCAGAGGAGCAGAGAGGAGGGCAGCTGCCTCCGCCAGGGTGAGGGAGGGGGTTGTAAGGCACACGGACTTACTGTGAGCAGAGTGCTTTGTGAGCTGGAAAGCAGTGTACAGATGTTAATTATTACCCACTTGGGACCAGGCGGAAGTGAGAACCAGAAAGGAAATATAGAAAAAGAGGTGTGTGTGTGTTTTAAAAAAGGGAGAAATTGAGGTAAGATAGTAAGCATCTCTGTTTAACCACAGATGCCGCCGCTGCGGACTGGGGAGGAAGGAATCATTATTTGCATTTTAGAGATGAGGAAACAGAGTCTGTGAACAGTGGCTCACATGAAGACCCAAAGCTGGGTCTTCTGAATCCAATCCCAGCAAACCCACCTGGAGCCCAGTTGTCTGGCACAGGACTCTGAACATTGCAGACCCTCATCACAGGGTCAGTGAGAACCAAGTGAAAAGGTCAAAGATCACTTACGCTCTACACAGCCTAGAACCTTCTTCTGTGAACATGAACTTCTTGTGGGAAACTGAAGGGCAGAGGACCAACTGTCAGTTCAGGGCACTGCCAGGCACCTGGCTGGGAAATGTTCTTTCTGTCCCGGGAGTAGATGTGAGCTATATTCCAGGGCTGTGGGATTTAGGGGACAGAGCAACTCTGAAACAGGCTCAAGGCCTACAGTCTTTCTGCTGCAGCTCGAAAATAGAATTGTGGGTTCTAGAACATTCCAAGGCACTGTTATATATCCTTATAAATTTGATCTTCTTCCGATTCCATAGGAAGCTTCTCAAGTGTCCCATTCTGGTGTCAGGTCTTATCAATCTTTATAAACTCCTCCCTGCCTCTCTTAAACTACTTGGGGAAATTAATGATATTAGCTACTATTTATTCAATGCCTGCTATATCTAAGTATCATCCTAGATGTTTTACATAAACTGTTTCAGACCCTTACAACAGGCATATTAAGTAGGCATTTTTTCCCAAGAGAAAAGTGGAGCTCAGTGTATTTAAATAACAAGGCATACGTTTCACACCCAGCCAATAAAGAAGCTCGAATTTGAATCAAGGACTGTCCAGCTCCAATGCTCAACGCTTCTCATGTTCTTTCCTGCTTGTGCCTTTGTGTGAGAGTGCCTATTGTGTACACTGGGTGTGGGGCAGAGGGCATGAAGGGGGAATGGTGCCAGAGAAGAGTCAAAAATTGAGGTGAGGGCCAACCTGGGAGGTCTTTGTAGATGAGCTTAGAAGTCTGGTTTTTAAGGCAGTGGGGAGCACAGCATCTTTTTAAACCAAGTGTGTAACATCTTGGATAGATCTCTTTGGCAGTGGCAGATGGGTTGGTTTCTCAGACTAACACAGGGAAAACAATTGGAAGATTGTCCATAACCAGTAGGGTTAGATGAGAGAAGAGGGCCTGAAGCAGGGGCAAATGCCACTGCTTTTGAAGAAAGGAGGGACGCATCCCAGGATGTTATAGACCGATCTTCTTGACCACTTGTATTATAGCTGTAAGGGAGAGGCAGGAAGTTTCTACCTTGGAGAATGGATGCCTAGTGATATTGTTAATTAAAGTCAAAAAATAAGGAGAGGAAGTTTGTTTGTTGGGTGAAGGAAGTAGCAAGTGGTAAGTTCACATTAGATGCGAGCTACTAATAGACTTTCCAAGTGGATGTTATTTGTTGGCAGTTACCAGCGGGCTGGTGGATAGAGAGGTGTTGATTTGGGGAATAGCTCTGATCTGGAGACAGAAACCCAATGGGCATCAACAGTGTGGATGTGAGAGGGGGCAGATGGAAGGGTAGAGTACTAAGAAGCCAAGAGTCAAGGATGGAACCGACATTCATAGGGCGGACGGGAGAGAGATATGTAAAGATTGGCTTTAGAGAAAAGTCACGGGGCTGATGACAAAGAACCTGCTGGAATCGGTTGTTGGAAGGTCTTTGGCAACCTCAGTGGAAGCAGTTCCCACCCCAGTTGCAGGTGGAAACGGGGTCACCACGAGTTCAAGAGTGAGTGAGAGGTGTGGAGTAGAAACAATTCTTCCAGGCAGAGCAGAGAAGGAGACAGATCTTAGTAACCTGAGGAGGAGGCAGGTTCAGGAAAAGGTTTATATAAGGTGGGGAGAGCCTTGAACGTGTTGTCAGCTGTGGGAAAAGAGCCAAGGGAGAAGATTGGAGTCCAGGAGAGAGGGGAGGTGATTAATGAAAGAAGGTGGGAGACACAGAGGAGAGGGCAGATGTAGAAGGGCTAGACCTAGGGAAGAGAGACACCTCTTCCTGTGGGACAGGAGAGGGCGGCGAAGATTAGACAAGATGAAGTCAAATTTGAAGGTGGAGGAGAGTGGGATACAGGGCAGGGTCTGCACTGATCTCAGAGTCAGCAGTGCTTTCTAGAAATGGATTGCCTTACTGGGTAAGCCCTTTATGTCCTGGATTATGTATGTTCCCTTCCATGTAAAGGCAGCCTCAAGGCAGCATTTAATCAAATTAATTATATTGTGTGAATATAGCATTAGAGAGAAGAGTAACAGAGACTGGTCGTTAGAGACTGGGTCTGATGCCAGATGGCCTAGTTTGAACCCAGTCTCTGCCACTTAGCAGCAGTGACCTTGGGCAAGATAGGTAACTCATGATTGCTTCAGTTTCTTTATCTCAAAAATGGTGATCATGTTAGTACCTACTTCATGGTGAGTAATTATGAGGACAAAACAAATTAATATGTGTTAAATAATGAGAACAATGCCAGGCACATGATAGGTATTATATAAATGTTTGTAATTGTTATTAGCAATAAGAGTTGCTTACAGGGTCCCAGCAGTGTGCTAAGTGTTGTACACGCATTATCCAACTTAAATTTTTAACAGTCCCAGAGAAACAGAAGCAATTATTTCCTTTATATAGATGAAGGAACAAGGTTCAGGGAAATTAACAAACTTGCCCACAGTCACACAAGGAATAAGAGCAAAGCCAGATATTGAGTCTAGGACAGTCTGACTACAGAATCCATGCTCTTTCTGCACTGACTTTTGTGTGGTTCACGTGGGTCCCTCCCAAGTCAGTACCTGCTTCCCTGGCACCCCTCGTTTTACCTTTTCTTTGTTAGTTGATGAACATTTCAGCTCCTCTCTGAAGACACTGCAGGGTGTATACTTTGTTAGTCCTTGGCACTTTTCTGGGCCACAGATTTTGTTCCAAAGGAACTGTGCTTGTGAAAACGCTCCTTTTTCTTTATAATTAAGCAAAAGGTTAGTGATTGCAAATCTAACAGAGATTTGGGTGAGTTTCTTGCTGCTTGAACAGAGCAGAGGACCCTCTGTTGAAATGGCAGGGCTATGAGTGTTATATGATGGGTTATAAAAAAAATTGTAAGCCAGAAACCTCTGAACATCTGGTTTTAGTTTGAGTAGCTGCTTGTTCATGCCTTCATCTGAGCAGCGCTCATGTTCAGGGCTAATAGAGGCACAGTTTGTTTCATTCCTGGTTCATATTACATGTCAGCCTGATTTTTTTTATTTTCATTGTGTCATAGGCCAAAGAATCCATGCAAGAGTGCAAGGGATGGACTGTATATTTTAGAAAAGTGAGAAAGAGTCCTATGCATTAAAGCAGGAAGGCTGTGGTAGTGTTTTTCACAAATAAAGTTTGCATTTTCTCAAGCCTATAAAAGCAAACTATTCTTTGGAAAGTTTTTATTTGGGAAATTGTACCACCATTATCTCTTTTTCTTAAATAACAGAGGAGGAAAGTGAAATCTTTTAAACTTCTCCTGGATGCTAAGTAGTACACTAAGCACAATTTATTTATATTAACTCATTTTAATCCTCATAACTAACGTTTGCTCATCAAAGTTATTATCCCCATTTTCCAGACGAAGCAGGTACTATGTTCCAGGTCACACAGAATCAGAGCTAGAATTCAAACCCAGGTATATCTGGTTCACATTTATTTTGCAAGTTTCCAACACTTTCAGAATGCACTGTGCTGAGATTTGTCTTATGTGTTCAATAGGTGGTGAAAACACCTTCAATGACACTACTAGGTCATAGCAATATTGAATCCAAAAGATGAAAAAGATACTTAGCATAATAAAGAACATTGATTTTTAGTCAATACCCAGTGCTTCCTGGTTAAATGGTGACAAATTCTCTTTAAAATCACTAAGAAATATAGGTATATCTATCAGCATTGTTTTGGAAGTTTTAGCTAATCTAAGACATGAAACAGAAACAAGAAGCTGAGGCAAAGCTATCATTATTTGTGAAGGTGTGTTTGTATTCCTAGAGCACACACAAACAGTAATTGAAAAACTATTTTACTTGATAAGAATTCAGAACTTGTAACTGGGGTACAAGATAGCTTTACAGAAGTCGATAGATTTCCCATATTCTTCCAATAACCAGTTATAAAATATAATGAAAAATGTCCCAGTCAAATAAATCAATACAAATTAAAATATCATCTTAATGAGAACTATATGTGACCTGTGTGACAAAAACTGAAATTTTATTGAGAGCTATAAAACAGGACATGAATAATTAGGAAATATAACATGTTCCTAGATGAGAAGGTGAAATACTCTAAATATGTCAATTTATAGGTTAATGGAATGCCAAACAGAATCCTATAGGGAATTTAGGAGATTTGGTTGAATAGTTTAAGACCTCAGCTGGAATAATAAACAGATGAAATTATGGAAAAATAATAAAACGGTACTCATCTTAAAAGATATTAACATACCATAAATCTAGAATAAAAGAAAATAGGAGTCAAGCAGACTAATGAAATAAAATTGCCTAGAAATATTACCAATTAAATGTATAATTTTAATATTTGAAAAGGAAAAATTGCATATAATTGGAGAAGAAAGGGCTTAGTCAATAAACATTGTTGGGATAACTTAGAAAAGGATCAGCTTAACCCAAAGGATGCAAAGAGGCATTCAGAGGGATAGATGTGGTTGATAGATACAGAGAAGGATTTTTTTAGCCTGCAGTGTTGGCCAAATATTTAAAAATTGGATGATTTCCCGTAAAACGATAGGTTTATGGTTTACCTTTAAAAATTAGAAGACCAAAATTCCTGCAGAACAAGCATCTATCTGCACCTTTGAATACTCTGTAATTCACCACAGCCCCCACCTCATCCCTCTTTCTTACACCTGACCTTCCTCACACCTTTAACTGACTTGTCTGGCCCCTGGAGGAATTTGAGTTTTTACCCTCTGATTCAGGCTTCACCTCACACCATATGCCAAAATAAATTCCAGATGGATTAAAGAGGTAAATACTTAAAAGTCAAACTAAAAGAGGGTAAAACCCAATATTTGCATATCTGTGACTTAGAGAAGGACTTTTAAGCTTGAGTCATTGAAGAAACCACAAAGAAAAAGACTAACAAATGCCTCCATAAGAAATATAAAACTTCCATAAGTATTATGAGACTTAGCAAAATAAGAAAATTTAGTAGAATGGGAAAATACTTGCAGTAAATCTGAGAGACCAAAGAAGAGTTAATATCTATATTATATTAAAGTGTATATGCTGTGAAAAAACTATGATCTCATAGATAATGGCTAAAGCTCATGTGTAGAAAAGCTTCCAAAAAATGTAGTATGCTGTAAACATACCTAAAATATGTTTAACCTGATTAGTCATCTAGAAGAAGTGCAAGTTAAAATAATTTTTGGGTATCATTTTTTACCTAATAAATTAGAAACCCTCTCAGAGTTAATATCCAATCATGAAAGGGACCACAGTGCGGCCATACACATATATATTACCAGATACATTGTAAGTCAATGCAACCCTTTTGGAAAGCAAATTGGCATTTTTCTATCAAATCACAATAATGTTCATATTTTCAACTTCTGAGTCTTCCTTAAAGAAATAAACTAATACCTTGAAAAAGCTGCTTGCTTATCTTAGCATTGCTTACAGTTGTGAAAATTTGGAAGCAATACAATTTCTAATAATAAGAAAGTATATAAGCAAATTATGGAATATTCACTTAATGAATATTATACAGCCATTAAAAATTATCATTATGATGAGTATGAAACATGAGATAATGCTTATAATTTTCAGCCCCAGAGGAAGGACACAGAAGTTTATGTTTACAATATGAACACATCTTTCAATAACAATGCAATATGCCTAATTCAATAGTTTAGAGGCAGAATTTGAACTTGAATTCAAGTCTTTCAACTCTGAGACCAGTCCTATTTCCACTTGCCCAATTCTTGCCATTGAAACCAAACTGACATTTAGAGCGTGCTGTTCGGGGTGTTTGTCAGGCTGGACAGTGGAGCCTGGCTCTCTTCCAAGCGGAACCTAAAGCAGGGCTTCCAAGTGCTGACTGACAGGGGCTCCGAAGGACGCCTCTGTCCACCTTACAGCCTCTAAGAGCCAGGGTTTTCTAAATATTTCCTGCTCTCCCCAGTTGGCACAAGTGATAGAATCGGCAAATCTAGAGGACCAGGAAAGGATCTGAGTTGAACCAAAGTTGCTGCCAGGACAGTTTCTTAAGTGCTGCAGGGGCTACAGACATGTGTGTCTTCAGCTCTCTTTACACTCCTGTATGTATATAACTAGTTTCATTTTTTGTTGTTGTTGTTGTTTTTACTTTTTAAAGAATGCATTAAGTTAAAACTATTAATCATGAAGGCGCACCATCCTTTCTAAATCAGCTTTGCTTGAGGAGAAAAACAAGACCACAGGTGGTCCCTCCTTCCTAAATGTCTAGAGTCTGAGGATACCAGAGAAGACTTAGTGGCATTCATTTTAAGAAAGAGAGCATAGTTTAAAAAATCCTGAGAGTTGAAACCCGAACCTTCAGTTCTGTTTCCTGCATCCCCCGTACCCAAACAGACAAGAATTTTCTGTGCAGCAGAGTTTACGGTGACAGTAATGATTCCTTATGTTGTATAGGACTTTTAGCTTACTCAGCACGGTGGCATACAGCTTTTTTCATTTGAATTCAGTGAGGTAGGAGGTTCCTCAGATGATTGTTCTTACTAAGTAGAAGCAGCAGCTGAGTTTTGGGAGTTAAGGCTCTTTCCTAAAAGGCTCCTTTGCTGGTCCAAGATCCACAGCAAGTATATGGACAAGACTGGATTTGAATCCAGTTCTGTTTGTTTGATTGATCCGTTTATTCATTTATCCTTGTAAGCACACACTCATCCAGTGTGTGTTTCTTCCATACCTTCTGTATGCTTCTGATAGGACAGTGGTGATGGCTGTGAACAAGGCAGACAGGGACCTGCCCTGGTAGATCTCTCAGCCTACGGGGAGGACATTGATCAGTAACATGACTATGGTGGTTTTTGGAAGGAGAGGAGTGGTGTTTGGGGGAACACTGACCAAGGGGAGCTAACCTAATTAGGGTGGGGTCAAGGAAGGCTTATTCCAAGTATATGACGTCTAAGTTGAGACCTCAAAACATTGTGTAGGGAGAGCAAAGCAGGTGGCAAGCAGTGAGAAGGGAGGAGGATGTAAGACAGATGCCTGAGGACCACCAGCATTTAATGGGTAGAGAAGGCGCCAGAAAAGGAGGGTTAGGAAGAGTAGTTATAGGTTATAGTGGAAAAAATATCAGAAGGTATGCTGTTTTTAAAGCTGAAGGAAGAGGATGCTTCAGGAAAGGGAGTAGAAAATCATCTCAAATTCTATTGAGAAGAACTTGTGGTTAAATGTTATATTTCTCTCCCTCCTGGAGTCCCACCATAATGAGAGGAATGATTTAAAACAAACAAGGAAGAAACCCACAAAGACAAAAAGGAAAAGAAACAATAGCCATCAAGAGATGTCAAGAAAACCAAAAGTGGGTTGAGTTAGCAGTATGGAGAAAGCAGAATACTGAGCCCCTGCTGACGAGATGTCAGTGAGGAGCAGAGCCCCAGAAATCCTCTGGAACGAGGCGTTGCATACAGCAGAGGGCAAGGGTGGGGCATGGAGCTGACGAGAGGATGGATTCAGGTCTAAGTGGTATGTAAGCAGCAGCATTTAGACCCATAGGGTCCCCCCTTCCTCTCACACAGACAGTTGAATTATCAACTAAGTATAAGGGAAAATAAAGATATTTACAGCCATACCTCCCATTCACCTTTCTCAGGAAGCTTCTGGAAATGCATTCCATAAAAACCATAAAGTAAACCAAAAAGGGGGATCCAGAAAACAAGGAGTTCAATAAAGTGAGAGAGGCAAAGAGAAGTCCCAGAATGATGGGTGTGTAGCAGCCCTACAAAGCAGGCCAGACCGCAGCAGGGCAGAGCATGCAGAGCAGGCTTTCCACTAAGTGCACAGTAGATACTAATATTGTTGTTATGCCTAATTCCAATTTCATATTTATTTTCACACAGTTGTCCAAATTTAGGTTTGTTTTATCTTTATATACCCAACTCTGCTAATTCTCATAAAAAAAGCAAATTAATTTAAAAACATATGTATTGGTTGTACATGTATTTTATTTTTTAGTTTTTATTTTTGCAAAGCAACGTGCTCCTCCTTGGGGGGCACAATGCATGTAAGACTGGGGTCCTTGTCCTCCCAGAGCTTCTCAGAGCCAGAGAAGACAACAGTGACAGCATTGAAGACAACAGACACGGGGACTGTGTGTAGCGCTAAGTGAATTGTCAAGGGAATTGTGAGAAGGCCGGTAATGAGGGTCACCATAGGCTAGGGTGGACCCAGAAGGCCTAGGAGGATTTGGATAGGAAGAAAGGAAGGGAGGAGCTACAGAACAAAGATTCAGGATGAGAAGCTACTTGAAGCGTAGGAGAAGGCTGCCATGACTGAAAGGGAAGGAGAGAGCAGGGTTCTCATCCCAGTTCTGCAGCCACCCAGCGGTGAGACCTTGAGAAAGGCAATGAATTCTCCCTGAGTTACAGAAGGATTTAATGAGATAATGCACTGGCATCTGCCTGACACGCAGTGGGCTCTCATACTATTTTCTTTTATTTGTACTTGAGTCTGAATCCCAAAGCAGAGACTTGTTGACTGGCTGAGGGTCTGAATGAAGATGTTTTCTTGGGAAGATTCAGAGTTGTAGACCTGTAATTTAGCGAGTTTTGTTGTTGTGGGCCTCAAAATGTTGTCAGAGGCATGATATTTACAGCAGCGAGCACTCTGATTTGCTTAAAGCTCATTTGGCATCCAGCTTAGACTGTGGGAAGTCTTTTTTTCCCTCATTATTGGCATCCATTAGCTGACTGCCCTTCACAGCCTGAATTCTGCTGCTTGTTCTATATTCCAGCCCCGCCACTGTGCTTGATTCTGAGAACACCTGCCTTTGAACATATTCCACTTTTTCTAAACACTCCAGGAGCCCTTCTCCGCCTGGAGACTATCTCCCAAGCCCCAGTGCTGAGCTACGGCGCTTTCATGGAGGTCCCTGGAGTGTTGCTTCCTCCTCTGGGCTTTACCCATTTGTTCACGGCAGGCACCTACCACATTGTAAGCCATCTTGTCACCTGTATCAGACTGTGAGGTCAGAGGGCAAAGGCTGTGCCTTCATTATATCTCAGCTGACTGTTTTACCAAGCATTGCCTCCTGGGCCGCCCATGAACTGGTAGCTGGGGCTACAGAGGGGACAGAGGGGCTTAGACCCCACCTTGGCCCTCCAGAGCACTAACTGTTCTGGAGGAGGCAAGCATAGGGATCAATGCGCAATGCAGTTTCACCTGAGCTGTCAAGAAAGCTTGAGCAGTGTGGAAATGGGGGTTGGGCAGAGAAAGGAGTGACTAATTATCTAATCCCCTATACCTGGTACATAGTAGATTTTCAGTAACTAGTTTGGGAGACCTAACAGAGTTTGGCTGTGCAAGCTTGGGCGAGCCATTTCACTTCTCCAAGCCTCTGTTTCCTCATCTGAAAAATGGATGGCAGTGACAGCTATTATTATAGTATTACCTTATTGTCAGAATTTATTACTTTATTATTAAAAACTTGTATTTGCACTGGAAATCTAAGAAGCTTAGAGGGCAAAAGTGAGAGGTCAACTATTCTAGCACATCTTCAACTATCAGAAGATGTCTTCGAAAGTGTTCTCTGGCCAGTATCTTTCTCCTAATGTACTCTCCAGACAGCTCAGTGCACAGTTTGGGATTTCCCTAGGGCCTGGGAGGGAAGAGGGGTTACACACATCCATCATGAACTGAAGCGGCTCTCCCTAAACCTTCCAGACTATCAGACGACCGGAGCAGCGGGCCCCTCAGAACCAGCTGCTTTGGAGAGGACACGCACTTGTGTCCGCTGGAAGACTGGCCAGTTGCCAGGACTGGAAGCAGGGTGACAAGCCTCTGCAGCTGCTCAGGCTAAGGCAGGCAAAGATACTGTCTCTACAGGTGCAGGGCTCGGGATCAAGGAGCCTTGCACCCCAGCCCCAGGAGGCAGCAGTCTCAGCCGGGGGTCTGTTCCCTGAGAGGGTGATCTGTTTTTCCTGCTTTCTATGGCCTTCTTTAGAAACCTCAAGACCTAGCAAGCCATGGGATCAGCCTCATCACCCTCAGTTTAACTCTGAGCAGGTGGGCGTGTTCTCCCTTTGACTTCTGGGCCCAGCCCCAGCTGCAGCGATGGATCAGGTTCTGTCAGCAGAACCAGTATTGCAGTTCCCATGTTGTGGTGCAGGATGAATGGTAACAGAGGGAAGAAGCCAGGGGTTAACAGTGTGAAGGGTTCAAAGGGAATGTCCCTAGGGGTTCTGACGACTCAAAACAGAAGCTGTGTGTAGCATGTGTCCATCCATGCCTTGCCTTAGAGGTATGAGCTGAAAGGAAGAGAGAATTCAGCGTCCCCAGTACATTTGTGTGGGCACGTCCCAGGGTGTTGAAGTGTGTTTCTTATGGAAGAAACATAATCTTATATAGACTTAGTCATGTCTTAGTATCATAAGCTAATACTATGTGGAAATGATGCTGGAACATTAGTTGCTGCTTTCTGAAGCTGGGAGCTGGCTCCCTCTTTTCCTATCGTCATAAAGTGCACATACCCATGCACACAGCATGCCAGGAGCCCCTGATGATGGAGAAGTGAGCTGGAGTTAGCCAGGGGACAGCCGGTAATACTAACCCATCCAGAAAATGTCCATGGCCCTCTATCTGTAGCCACTCAGCTACGAATACCGCAACACCTATTGTGTGTCACACGCCATATAATCACTTCGATTTTACAGAGAAAGAAAGTGCGGCACAGAGGGGAAGTGACTTGCTTAAGGTCACACAGGAGATGACAGAGTGGGACGAGAACACCCAGGGTCTCTCAAGCCTGAGCTCTTTCTGTTATACCTCAAAGCCTCTGACCTGGCCTATGCAAAATAGGTTTGCTTTGTTTGTTTGTTTGTTTTTGACTTCATTTCATTTTTTCTACCACTGATGAGGCATTTACTGCGAGCTCCACTATGTACTTTACATGCATTATCTCATTTAACCCCCAGCCCTGCTATGAAATAGGTGAGTAAGGAAACCAGGGTTCAGAGACCCTAAATGATTTGCCCAGGGTTGTACTGCTAGTGAGAGTCAGAATTGGAAGTCAGACCCAGGTCTGCCTGATTGCATAGCTCATGCTTAGTCGTTGAGTCAGGGAGTTCCATCCAAGTGCAATCAAATTATGCCAGAGGCAGGATCCAGCCCTGAGGAATGGAGCACAAGGAAGCAGGGCCCAGATGACCATGCCTGGGTTGGTGCTCGCACTCCAGCCCAGAGGACAAGTAAATGGAACTGGGGACTGGGGAAGAGGCTGGCCAGCCGTGGGGACCATGGTTTAGTGCTCCAAGGGCCCCATGGCCTCTCATCATTCAGGCACGCAGGCAGCCAAAAGTTGTAACTATAGACTACTTTCAAACTTCCCACTAAATAGAGAGCAGACAGCCCTGGCACACGGACAGGCCAGCCTTTCATTGGTCAGGGAACTGGGGGAGGCTTCCCTTTAGGTCAGAGCCAGGCAGGAGCTCATAATTGTATTATAAGCTAGTATAATGATGTCTTAGAGTCCTGCTGCTGTCAGTCAGAGGTAGCCAGAAGTTTCCATAAACTTTTCACAACAGCAACTGTTCCCAATTCTTTGTGAGATATGTAGCTTTTGCTTTTGTCATTGTGCAGTTTCTGCCTAGAGGCTGAGGGAGTGATCTGTCTAGGTGGCTAGAGCAGCTATAAAATATTTAACTTGAACATATAATTACATTACCATGATCTCTAATAGGATTTGGTGTCCAGCAGAAGTCCAACCTGGCCTCTAGCCCAAAGATATAGACCCAACTTATTATGTTGAGTGTTACATATTAGATAAATAAGAAAGAAATACTGTTCAAATAATTGTGAGACAGACCAACACACATAATTATTATAAAGAAAAATCCAGCAGAGTCTGAGAATTTATCCATCTTGTTAGTCATTTTATTGTGTTTTGTCCTAGTAGAAGTAATTCAAGTATATAATTCACAGAAGCCATCTTGACAGCTCTTGCTAGAAAACAGATTTGGGACCCTGCAAAACTTTATTATTGCATGTTCCTTAAACACCTGGTTAGGGCTGTTTTGGGAGAAGAGGGCCCAATATAGTGTCTAGCTGAATGTAACAAGCCCAGAGGAAGAGAAATGAAAGCTGCAGGTCTGGAAAAAAAATTATAGAAATGAAATTTGAAGGAAAAAAAAAGAGAAGAAAGAAAGAAAAGAAATCAGCAAGAAAGTAAACAGTCTAGACCCCACAAAAAGAGCCCAGTCTCAGGATTTGAGGCTGAACACTCCAAAGGACATGAAATCAACCACAAGTTGCCCTTTGTCATTTGATATTTAACAAGTAGTGAGTGAGTAGTTACTCCAGACAAGGCCATGTGCCAGTCACTGGGGGAAAAGGACAAGATGAGGAATTAGAAATGGGCCCATACTCTCAAGGAATTTGCAGTCTACCAGGAAAAGGGGGCCATATTCATAAATACTAGTCTTCAAGGTAGAAAGCAGTAGGTTATAAGTGAAGGATAGAAGTAAAGTGCCATTAGGATTCACATGAGAGGCACTTCTCTTGCTAGGAGGAATCTGGGGAGGCTTCATGAAAGGGGTAACATTTAAATTGGGCCATGAGGATGCTTAGAACTTGGACGAGTGTAAGGGGCGAGGGGAGGGCTCTGCAGGTGAAGTCATCAGCGTTGGCACAGTCAGGGAGGCTGAAAAGGATGTATGGGTTGAGGAGGGGATGGGGGGCAATTTGGCAGCAGCACAAAGTAGACCTAAGGAAGACCCTTGTGGCAAAGAAATTCATTTGAAAAGGGAAGTTGAGGCCTTAAACTCCTGGTTCAGAAATTTGGGCTTTCTCCTTGCCAGAGTTCCCAAAAGTATGGTTCTTGAGATTATTTTAGACCATGTACAGACAGCTTCTATTTTAAAAATTATGAATTTATTTTTGTAATTGGGAATTGAATTTCTGTTTTTAAAATTTTTTAAGACAATAAATGGGTCAAAAAATACTGAGCGAATAATAGGACAGATGGTATGTGACTATGGCAACAGCACGAAGGCAATACCCGAGTCAGTGTCTTTCAGAAACTGCTCCAGTCCAGGGTCATATATTCATATTCCTCGGGGACCAAGCAAGTCACAGTAGTGCAAGAAGCTGCAGATAGGGACTGTGGATAACCACAGTGTCTGGGTCTCTCCTAAAGGAGAAAAGGCTGTTGCCATGTTGGATCTTCCAATTTTTCAAGAACAGCCAGTAAGATTTTTCTTTGAACTCTCCTTTAAAAAAAAAAAAAATCTGACAACTAATTCAATTTTTTAAAAACACTATGCAAACAGAAGTGTCCACAGGCTTCCAGTTTGTGATCTACTCTAGATGCTATCGAGCAGTCACCTGAAGAGGCTCAATTCCAGGATGACAGCTCTGGCCAACAGGGATAGGACAGACTGAAAGGAAAAGGCTGGAGCAGAAGTCTACTCAGAATAGGATGCAGTGGTTCAGGCCAGAGGTAACATAGACCAGACATTTCCATTTCCCAAGCAAAGCCCAGGCCAGCATGGGAGTTGTAACCCACAGGTATCTAGGTTATCTTTACATAGTTTTGTGTGTTTTCAGACCTGGTATGCTGACATAAAGGGGGAAGGGGGACTTGGTTTTCTACGTGGTTTGTAAGCAGCATTGAGCTTGGAGACAAGCATGGATAAATGGAGAATAATTAGCTGTTTCCCCCACCCCCACCTCCTCAGAGCCTGTTTCTGTTCCTCCATTGTCTGTCATCACAGAATAATTCAGCACAAAGTGATGCTCATTAGATGGAACTCTCTACCCAGCAGCTGAGTTGAGCTTTTAAAAAACTGATTTCTTAAGTAATTTGTTCTGAAGACAGACTTGACACGAAGTTGGCATGATGATCAGCAGGTCACTGCATGGGAGCAGCAAAGATGATTATTCTAGATCTGGCTTATTGGACCCCTGTCTTGCCCAGAACTGCTTTGCATTTCAAAAGTCTGCCTCTTCTTTAGGAGCTATTCAAATACTACCTCCCTGAGGACCAAGCTCTTCTTTTTGGAAGTAGTCCACCATTTTTTTGTGTGTGTGTTCTTGCATAGGTTAGATCTTTCTGTCCCCTCTGGCTTGTTTTGATAGACCTGTGTGTAAAATCTCAGCCTCTTTCCCAGACCAGTGGTTCTCAAAGCGGTACCCAGATCAAAGGCATCAACATCATCTAGGACGCTACCCTAGACCTATTAAATCAGAAATTCTGGGGATCGGGCCCAGCAATCCATGTTTTAACAAGCTCTTCAGGGGACTGACACAGGCTAAAATTTGATAATCGCTGAAACGATCCTGAAACTAAAATAAACTATAAATCAACATTTCCCAAGCACCTTCTGTGTACACACACATATGTATACACATATACTCATACATGTATAGTGATTTTATTTAATCTTCACAACAAGGGTAAGACAAGTGATTTTCTCATTTCATAGGTAAGTAAACTGAGACCTCAGATACAATGACTTACTCTAAGTCTCTCCCCTAGAAGTAAGAGATGAAATTTAGACCCAGATTTGCCCGACTCCAAAGCCTAAAGCCTCTTCCTGCTCCTTGAGGACAAGGATCACACTGTGGTCCCCCTGATGGCATCAGCACAGTCGAGTCAACAGAGACTTGTTTGAATGAATGAATGATGATGAGTAAATGGGTCACTTTCATTGTCCAAGTAGGATACAGTTCTGAATGGCTTATACTGCATTTTGAATTTGAATGCTAGTAGGTGTGTTTTAAAACCAGAATTTCAATTAGCAAAACCAAAATAGGTACTATTTGGGATTTCCTGATACTGGCAGCATCCTTTTTATGGTCCTCACTCTGACAGAGACTGAAAAATGGGACTGGCATGTGTTCTTATTGGACTGGTAGTAGTGGCATAGTGGGGGATCTCCTAGATTGGGGAGGAGTGCTCTCAGAAGGAGCTCTAGTGAAGGATTGATGGATCTGTAAGGGAGGAGAAAGCATCTCCAAACGTGTGCCTAGCACCTCTCCTTTGAAAACGCTTATGCTCTTGAACGGCGTAGCACCTGTCAGTCTCATCACCAATTGATGCGTGTGTCTCAGTGGCCTCTCCAGCACCTGCTCACAGGGTGTGAGAGGAGACGATGCATGTGCAGCTTCTCTGGGAAGGGCAGCAGAACCAGAGCCACCTGTGGGGACTCCAACATCTGTGAAAGCTGTTGCCAACCACCCCAGGAAAAGATATGAGAGCTCTTAGCCAGAAGCAGCCAGCGAGCCGCCTGCTCTCTAGTCCTGCCCTGTGTACTCAGCCTGGTGGCTTGCTGGAGACTCCTTTTACATGATAGATGATAATGTGATGCTAGCTATCTGAGGGCACAGCAGGGAGGTTTGAAAAGTTGGAATCTACCCTTAAACAACAAACTTCCTTTTCTCCCTCAGGCCTTAAACATGATGATGATCAAAGCCTTTTAATCTGTTTTGGAGTTGTCTAAGTACTGACAATTTGGTTTAATTCATTAGATTACTGGATGTTAGATCTGAAAGATCACGTAAGCGTTTGCTTCCCTGGAACAATTCCTGAGCCAGAGTAGATGCTCAGTAAATGCTTGCTGAATACAGGTAATGAATTTTGTAGATGAAAAGAAAGTCCCTGAAAGAGACCAGGCCAGGGTCACCTAACAAGCTGGTGGCAGGAGTAAGAGTAGAACCTGAGTCTCCGGATACAATCCAGGCATGTTCCCTTACACCGCGACTCATAGAATCGAAAGATTTCAGGCTTGGGAGATTCCACGCAGCTTATCTCCACTCCCGCAATATCCCTCTGGTCATTAATTGACCCTCTCCTTGAATACAGCCAGTGAGTGAAAATGTATGACCTTACAGTTACCTAGTTCATTCATTTAGTCATTTTTCCAACAAACGTTCGTTTAACACCTGCTTTGAGTCAAGAAAGATATTAGTTCCTAAAGATTCAGAGGTGAATAACACATTTCCTTCCGTCTAGAAGTTCACAATATTTGGGCACATACAGACACATCAACAGAATATAACCCAACATAGTAAGTGGTATTCAGCCCTGACTCTTACAACGTGCTCTTCGTTTGAACTAAGTCCCTTTTCCAAGGCTCTAGTCCTTACTTATTGGACCTAGGTCAACCAATGAGAGCCGTAAAACAAAAGTCTTATGCTTATTTCACGTATCAGCCCATCAGATATTTTAAAACAGAGGTCATACTCCCTTGATAAGCTAAATTCTCAATTCCTTCAAGAAGTCTTTATTTGAAATGTGGTTTCAATTATCTTATCCTTCTGGTTGCTCTTTGGTGAACAAGTTCCAGTTTATCTTATCAGGCTCTTCAATGTGGCTCCCAGATGCAACTACTAAACTCCAAATAGAGTCTGAGAGTACAATACAAAAACCTAACCCTTTATCACTGCCTTCATTCTTGGTATTATACATCTAAATATATAGGACAAGGAAACAATAGCCTTGTTGGCCACCAACTATTCTCGAGTCTGACAGTTGTGTCATGCCTACTGCCCTGACCTCTGTCTTCCATTCCATTTCCATCTTGTATTCCTGCTTAGTCTCTCAACAATAAATATTACTAAGAACTTGCTTTATATGTGTGGAGAACCAGACATGATGCCTGTCTTCAAGGAGCTCACCGTCTCATTGGTAAAATTTGGTTTGCCCCCAAATAAATTATTAACAAAGAACCAAGACTGAATGTAATCAAGGGAACAATCTTTTTCCTAGACCCCTCCTAAGAGCTGCTTTTAATAGTGGTTGGTAGACTTCTGGGTATGAGTGAAAACAGATCTCCCAGTTCAAATGCCAGTGCAGAATTAGCTTCTAGCCCAGGCTGTCAGGGGCTTTGTCAAATTTTTGTCATTGCATTGACCTATACTGTTGCAGACTGAAGGCCTTTGAATTCCATCATCTGCAGAGAAAGCTGGGGCACCTACAGGGACTGACACCTCACGGGCCATGGAACAGCTTTCTAGCACCTGGCACCTGCCCACTGCCAATCTAGAGTGCAGAGGGAAAAAAAGTTCTTTCAGATGTTGGCATGAATCCGCCTATGTTTGGGCTTTTGGGAGACAACAGGTTTAATTTGCTTTGACAGTGCTTTTCCCCAGGAGGGAGTTTACCCAAACACCCTGCCTTTTTTCACATTCAGCACAGGGCTTGTTTACTTTCCCATTTTAACTCTGAGGAATTCCTGTGTAGTGTGTGTGTGTGTGTGTGTGTGTGTGTGTGTGTGTGTGTGTGTGCGCGCGCGCGCGTGTGTGTGTGTTTTACCCCCAATGACCCACATTGCCTGGTTTGGATTCATTAGACCAAGTTAGTATATTGCTTTCGTTCAGAAATGGAAGGCATATGTGACCCTTTCCTAATATCAAAATACCAACTGTGCTAAGCCCTGGGCAAACCTCTTTACATGCGCAGTGCTATACAATTTACTCTTCTAATTAACTGTCTGAAGTAGGTGCTATTACTAACCCCATTTCACACATGAGGAAACTGATGTTTAGAAATGGCTTGTCCAATGGGCACAACCCAAGTAAGAGGCAGCCTGACTTCAGAGCCCAGACTTCAGTCCAGGCCATATACTGCAAACTTTGACTTCAAGTAGAACATGGTTCACCAAGTTTGCCCTTATGGCTATGACCTTGAGAAAGTGGCTTCAGCTCTCAGTCTTCACCTGAGACTGTAAAATGGTAGTAAAGATGCATATTTCTTGTAACTGTTATAAGGAAAGAATATTTGATATTTACACAGTTTCATCTAAGGGAATGAGAAGGTCTCTGTTAGAGTCTTCTCTCAGCCTTGAGTTGCTATACAGATGAAATCCCAACTATGCTATCAAGTTTGTCTCCCACCCCTCTTTTGGTTGCCAATAATAAACCAGTCCTTCTTCAGGATCAAAGAGAATATAATAGATGTAACCTAAAGTATAAATGTCACTAGCTGTAGTCAAGGTGATGCATCTAGTCATCTAGTTGGCTGTCCTAGAGTTCAAGTTCCCTCCTTTTTGCCTGAAGCATTAGCATCCATCCTACAGAGAAGCCAAAATGAGGCATCAGAGAGTGGATCTCTCTTGGGCAATTGGTAGACTTTGGTTCCTCAACCAAGTGCTCCCCAAAAGATGCCAGCATCCACTTTTACAACTTGAAAAGACAAAAAAATCAAAGGCAGAAGTTATAGGTAGTAAACACAAGCTTCTGTTAGCTGGGACACATCACAGGGGAAAACAAAACATAGAGGAGGAGCTGGGAGGGAGGGATGAGTGCTGGGTGAGCAGAAAAGAGAAGAGACCGAGGATGGCGAGTGAACTCCAACCTTACTCACAGCTGGTTCCCTCAGTCTTTGGTGCTAGAATCCAATATCAGGCCCCAGTGACAACAGAGACACAGCTGCTCAGACCAGGGCACAAGGCAGGTGTGCCCTTGTCATGGGAGCTCACGGAGAAGAGCCTCTTTTCATAACTGCCCCTGTGAAACAAGTCCAGTAGGCAATTAGGCTGTCTAGCCATCCTCATCCAGGCAGGATTTCCTCTGTGATCTCTCCTTGTTTCCTACAAAATGAGGCTTAGGGATTTCAAAACAGAGAAGCAAAAGGTGGCAAACGAAGGCAAGCTTTTCCTGGATTCAGGAGGACGTATTTATTAACTGTGATCCTTTCACCTTGACATGGTGATGCTAATGATTTGTTTCTAGAAAAATGATGGTGAGCAGAAAAATGAGGCACTGCAGTGGGTTTACCAAGACCTCTGTGGTTTCCTGTCTCCCCTGTCTCCTCCAGGGAGGAGCGTTGTCTTTTCTCCCTTCCGCAGGTGCCCCTTTGTAGTTCCAGCAATATTTTGTTCAACATCCAGAGAACTCGCCCGCTCACAACACATGTCCAGAGAAACATTTAAACTCTGCATTCCAATATGGATGGCAGGAAAGACAAGTTCCTGAAAATCAAATTTCCTGGAAGAAACCACTGCTGTAATAGAAACAATCTAGGAGAAAAGGCCCCTGTTTTCCAATATGACACACACCCAGTTATCAGTTTTTTATAGGCAGCTGAATTTTTAACTTAGATTTGAGCAGATCTACCTTCTGCAAAGTGAAGGCAGCTGCAGTTTGAACATAAGCAGAGCAGGAAGGCCCGAAAGCAGGAAGAAATTCACCAAACACTAATTGGAAACATAGCAACACATTTATTGAGTAAAGTTCACACTTCTCTTTATGCAATAGCATTTAGCATAGAGCTATCTGGTCAGTGGGGACTCGTTATTTGTGGGATCCCAGGAGGACCCCAAGTAGTTGAAATCTTTCCAAGTGGAAGGAAAACTATATACATAAACATTTCATCAAAGGAAATTTTTCCAAATGTTTCTCTTCTACTTCCTTGTTGCTATCATAAAATTATTCCATGTCTCCTAAAACTTCTGCCTCCCCTGACACCAACAGCCCGGGGTAAGTTTTATAACAAACAGCCTTCTCGACTATCAAATGTAGCAACCAACACTATACGCAGTCCCAGAAAAGACTTTCCTCACTTTTTCACTATAAAGGCTTTTGGGTAGAGGATTAACAGGTGTGTATCTTGCAGACTTAAATCAAAATCTAGAAAATGTGTAATACTTATCTGCAGTTGATCCTGTTAAAAATGCAACTGGTAATTATCGTAATTTTATTAGGAGATTAATTTTATACCACTGGTTTTGAGAAGGACTGAACCATAGAATTTTAGATCTGGGAGACATCTCTGAGGTCATCCAGTTGAATTTTTTCAATGACAGCCATAAATGTTTATTAAGACCTTCTAAGGACTAGATACCAGGGCAAATACATAAATGACTAAACTCGGTTTCTGCCCCAGCAAGTTCACAGTCAACAATGGAGACTATTTGGTGCTTTAATAGGAGTGAAGGAAAGAGTCCTGGAGTAACTTAGCCTGTTTAAGGAAGGCTTCTAGAAGAGGTGACATTAGAAGTAGATTTGAAAGAGGGAATGGAAGTTGCCAAGGAGGGAAGTATGGGGGAGCAAGTGCAAGGGTGAGGAAACTAGTACAGAAAGGTGAAGTGACATTGCCAACACCCTGTAGCCATTCAGTAGCAGAACAAGACCTGGAGGCCAGGCCTTCTGCCTTTCTGTCCTGTACTCCTGGAATACTGCAGGTGGAACCCACTCTCCATTTGTGCCATTAGCTACTGGCTGAAAGTTGAAAGTGAAAATAATCTTGCCTTAAATCTTACTCAATTTTTTTTTATTTTTAAAAGACTATTCAAGATAAAAGTTCCTAATCCATTCTTTACCAAAAAAAAAAAAAAAAAAAAAAAGTGTTTAGGAAGCCACTTCTAACTTAAAGGTATTAAGAACATGGACTCTTCACTTCACTCTGCCAAGACCTAGCCCACTTTGCCCTAAAATGAGAACACACGCTATAGTAGACCCTCTTGTCCTTAACTCTGTGATAGTGTAAAATGCTGTTCATGTTAGCAGAAGAACAACATAGAGCGAGTGGAATTTCCCACCCACTCACAAAAGGAACCACACATTTGAACCCTTTTCCAAAACTTTTTAAGTTGTTTCCAAGTTAATAATGGCAGACAATTGGGGGAAAAAAACCTGTCTGGGAAGTGCACCATGCTATGGATTTCTCACCATCTCCCCAACGTTTCCCTCATGTATCCATACCCAGGCCATTCTTCAAGCCCGCTTCCTCTGAGAAGCCTTTCCTCTGCTGGTTTTGCCCCCATATCAGCTGTCATTGCACTGGCTGCAGTTAAGTGCATTGCTGAATTTAAGGCTTAATGACCTTGTCTGGATGCCTTTTCCGTGTAGCTGCTTTCTTAATTATAACTCATAGAATTTTAGAATAGGAAAGCCGTCCTAGGGGTCATCTCTGTCATCACCTTCATTTAACTAGGTGGAAAGTGAGACCCAGAGATAGGATGAAGTTGCTTTAGATTATCCCGCATGGTATAGATTAATGGACCTCAAAACCAGTTCTCCTTAACTCCAAGCAGAGCTTTTCCATGCATTAGCTGCTGCCCAAGTGGCAATGTTGTCTTGTTCTCCCAGTTAGGCTGCAAATTTCTTGTGGGCAAAACTCATGTCTTATATAACAACGTCTCATTTAATAGAGTCCTTAGTCTTGGCTTCATGACTTATATAGTTGTGAGCTAAGACAACAGGTTAAATCCTTAACTCTTTCCTACCTTATTAACCTTTTTCTCTACTTTCAATTCTGACTCTGCTAACTCACCCTGAGACCTTGGGCGAGTCACTGCCCTTCCTTTGGGTCTCAGTTTCTTTCTCTATTCAATGAAAGCATTGGGCTAGATGGTCTCAGGTTTCCTTTAGACTCTGAAAGTTCTAGAATTTTCTGCCTTTTACCTGGCTCCTTTGCTGTCTTCGGACTGGCCTCGCCATCCCACAGATCTGTCGCCTCACTCATTCTTCTGGCATCTGCTGTGGATTAAGTTCCTTTAAGGTCCAGATGGCATAATATCATTGAAAAACACCAGGTTTGCCATCCAGGGGCTTGGGTTCAAATCCTGCCTCCACAACAGAGTATCTGTGTGGCCTCCAGCAAGTCACTTCATCTCTCAGCCACCTTTTGCGTGCATGTGTGCGTGCTTGCAAGAAATAGTCATAACAATATATTCATTAGATTCCATGACAGTGAAATGAGACAAACTTTGTGGAAATACATGGCACAAAGAAAGGCACTTACTCTGTCGTGGCTTCTTTCCTTTATTCCACATCCAGCATTATTGAGAAGTGGACTGTTTCAAACAAACAGATTTTCTGACTAGAAAATCAAGTTAGATTTTACTAACTAGAGTTATAAAACATTGATGAATTTTTAACTAAAATCTTTCTTAAATGAATTCTCTATTTCCTTGACATGTCACGTGGATAATACCAAAGTATTAGGAAAAGTTAGAGAAAAGAATATCCTTGCAAAGGTAAGCATGATCGCAGATGCTGATCGGGCAAATGGAATACGAAAGGAAATTCCTATGCCTTTTAAAAGAGCTTGGATCTTTTTTTCATTTTTGCAAATGGAGAGGCATTGAAGGGTTTTAAGTAAGGGAATGAATGACAGGATCAGATTTATTGCAGAGACATTTAGACTGCTGGGTGGCGAATGAATCCAGGTGGGGAGAGCAAGAGAAGAAGCTGAGAGGCCAGCCATGAGGCTGTTGTGTGAGCCTCATGAGAGATGATGAAGACCTGGCTGATAAATCAGAGGTGGAAGAAGACAGAGATACAGATGCTCAGTAGCTTTAAAAACCATTCGTAGAATATCAGCCCATTATGCGAAAAATATAAAATACACACAAAAATGTAAAACACAGGAAAGTGTAAAGAAGACCACAAGAATCACACCATAACCTAGCTTCCAAAGGTAACCACTGCTAACAGGTTATATACTATTTTTTCCCCAATGTTTTTAGCTAAAAAATGTATTTCAGGGTACAAACTTGATTTATAAAAAGTTGGTGTGGGCAGACATTTTCCAGAACACGTCTCTTAATATCAGTTAAGATGTCCCTCAGTAAGAGTAAAAATAACGTGTAATTTTTAACTCACTTCCTTTCAGTGATTGGGCCAGAAGAGCTAAAATATGTGGCTCCCAGTTAACCTGAGGCTTGATTCCTAGGCCCTCTGTCTGGATGAAAAAGTTTCCATTTTCAGCATTTCTTCTCTTTTCTCCCCCAGAATCAGTGGATAACTGTCCCAGCAACTGCTATGGCAACGGCGACTGCATCTCTGGGACCTGCCACTGCTTCCTGGGCTTCCTGGGCCCTGACTGTGGCAGAGGTGAGAGTTCCCTGTGCGAGCCCGTGATGTCCACACACCAGGTTCCTTGGGCAGCTCAGGTTGCACTTCTCAGAGCAAGCGCTGAACTCCAGGCCACCTCCTGACTCTTGAGAGAAGGGCGCCCAAGGGCATTCTTCAGAAGCCCTGAGAGAGAGGTCTGCAGGCAAAGCCATGGCCTTAGCCATTGTGACCTGCGTGTGCATGACTGGGGAGGTCAGGAAGGAAGGGCTTTCACAGGAGCAGCCACGGTGACCTTCATGCCACACTGCAGGGGCAGAGGGAGTGGCATGAGGGTTCTTTTAAAAGTTGATTTCCTCTTAAAAGAGTGATCACCCTTTGCCAAGCATCTTTGGCGTTCATCTTCAGCTAGATGGTTTCTCCCTGGCCCTGTGGTTTCTCCATTACTGCCTTCCACTAGTACAGGCAGAATCATGGCTGAGACCACCAAGGGGGAGGAGCTTAGGAGGTGAGACTGCTTCTCCCCACAGGACCCTAATGTTGCTTCAGACGTGAGCACCTACAGATAACCACAACTGCAAGAGTTTAGAGGCTGCCCATGATCGGCCCTGTCCATTTGACCTTCATTTCTGTCCTGGAAGAATTAACAAGGAAAATGCCAAAGGATATCTGTAGTCCTGAGAATGGGGCACTCCCTTTGGGAAAACTAAAATGGCCACTTCCTTTGTTTCTTCCACCTCTTTACTCGTGCAGCAGGCATTGGTTGTTAGTGCCCTGTAGTGCTTGGCCCGTGCTGGACACTGAAGTTACAACACTGAACCAGACCCAAGCCCAGGAACTTTCAATGTGGGAGACAAACAAAATAGATGATTACAAAGCAGTTACTAAGAAGTGAAACACTGCAGCAAGGTCACGTGCAGGAAGCACCTATCAGAGTGAAAGGGAGCAGCAGTCTTAGCTTGGACAGGATGAGGACCAGGAAAGGCTCCCAGATGAGACGACACTGGAACTGAGACCTGATACTTGAGTAATTGTTCATCAGTGGAAGGCAGAGTTGGCTTTCCGGGCTGAAGAAACAGCGCCCTACAAATACAGCGATCAGACACTGCTTTGAGAATCTTGTTTATTCCTTCTAACGTGAAACAGACTCAGTTTGAGGCAGCAGAGCCAGCAGCCCTGAGGAAGCACAGCGATTACCTGCTGAGTGCTTTCAAAAGAGAACATGCCAGGCGGGGGCCAGGAGAAGGTGGTACAGAGAGAAGAAATGAGTCATTCCCTCTAACAAGAATTACCGTCGCATCCCATATGCACTTAAAGTTAAGAGTCATGTATAAAACAGCCTTATTGAATCTCAGTAAGGCTAGTAGGTACTTACAGCACAATGCAGTATAATTTATTTTTATGTAGTGTCCTTCGTACAGATGATCACAAAACCCTTTATGCTAAGGGGCAGAATGGAAACATAATACTTTAAAGAGCTAAGTTGGGCTTAGCTATTCGCTTATGGGGGCCAGTGGTGTATGGGCCTTGAGCGGAGTCCTGAAAGGCAAGATATACTGAGATCCCCTGGGTTAAAGACAGTGGTAGGTGGTGCTGCAGATGAGGTATGGGGAAGCAAAATGGAGTATCATTAGGAGGAGAGCACTGGAGGAGGGATTCGGGGCAGGCAGGAGGCCCAGCTGCTGTGTTTTCCGGAGAGTCTAAGGAACAGATTGAAGCTACCTATCAAAGGGTCCTGGCCACCACCATGCCGCACCTGTAATGTGAGTGGGGATGGGGAAAAGCAGCATTCAGTGGGAACCAACTCCACCAGGCCCTGCACTGCACACTTTCACCTATAATTCCAGGTGTGTTTATACTGGAATGAAATAAACAAGAGAGACAGACAGACGTGCACACTTGGGGATTGTAGCAAAGCACTTGAGGCCCTTGGTCAAGCCAGCAGGCCAGGGGGAGAAAGGGACAAAGGCTGGTGGAGTAGGCTGTGTTCACTCATGCCAGGCTTCCCGTGCTGTCTCCCCAGCCTCCTGCCCTGTGCTCTGTAGTGGGAACGGCCAGTACATGAAGGGTAGGTGCCTGTGCCACAGCGGCTGGAAAGGCGCCGAGTGCGACGTGCCCACCAACCAGTGTATCGATGTGGCCTGCAGCAACCATGGCACCTGCATCATGGGCACCTGCATCTGCAACCCCGGCTACAAGGGCGAGAACTGTGAGGAAGGTAAGACGTGTGCACAGGCAGCCCCAGCAGCTTGTTTTTAGTTAGAGGCCAGCACACGGGGCCGAGAGAACATCCAGGGAGCAGGAAAGCCTCCTGGGATGTGCTGTGAACCCCCCACCCCGAGCCAGGAACCTATCTGCTATAGTAATTAACCTAAAGGAAGAGGACAGACAAGTTAGAGCCCTACTCAGTGAAGGGAAGTGTTGTATGGTGAGCATTTACTGTAGAAAAAGCTCTGTGCTAGAAGCCTTGTATCATTTAACTTCAAACCCCAGTAGGGAGGGATAATCATCTCATTTTATAATTGAGGAAACTTGAGACTTAGAGAGTCAAATGACTCACCCAGAGTCACACAGCTAATAAACGGCAGAGCTGGGTTTGAGCCCAGTCGTTCTGGCTCCTTAGCCCAAGCGTTTTCTACTCCCCATTAAGCCCATCTGCACCCCATTCTTGAAGTATGAGACTATTATCGTATGTGCATTCACGTTCGTGGCTCATAGATGCTCATAAGTGTGTCCCTCTCCTTCATAAAGTAAATATATGCCTGTGTTTATAGGGGCTGGCACGCCTCCTGTCTCAGACAGCCCAAAGTAATCCGCATCAACATTAATAGGTCTGAATCAGGACCTCCTGTCACACTTGGGGTTTACAGACAGCCAGCCTCAGAGGGGCGATGCTTTTTAGACACTAATCCCTTCCTCCCCCCACCCCCTTTTTTTTTTTTAAATGGGCCATTATATTCTCTCATTTTCAGAGAAAATGATGACTTGAGAGGGGACTATCTGTTAAATCCCAAATGGGTTTACAAGACTAGCTCCTCTTGGAGCCTCTTCCACCCACTGGAGAAAGTGCTAGAGCCCTAAACAGTAAACAGGCTAGAAAGCGAACTACTGATATAACAGTGACATCAGTCCTTTCCCAGGAAAACTATCCAAGCGAGATAAGTAAATCTTTTTATTTCACACATGAAGAGACTGAGGCCCGGGGAAGGGCAGTGGTATCCCCATGGTCACAGAGCTAACCGACGGCAGGGTTTGGATTCAACCGAGGTCTCCTTCCTTCAGACCCAGTACTCTTTCCTCTTGGCTGCATAGGATTTCCAGTTGAGAGGAGGATTCCTGTTTACAAGCAGCAGAGTAGCTTTTAAGAGCGCACACACTGGAATCAGACGTAGGTTTGAGTCCTGGCTCTGCCACTAACTAGCCTCAGTTCTCTCATCAATACAATGGGAATACCTTCCTCAGGGGGCCCTTGTGAGCAATAAATGTTTCATGTAAAGCACTTAACTCAGTGTCTGACACATAGTAAATAGCCGATAAATGTTAGCTCTTATACTTATTAGGATTCTTCTGGAGGCAACGGAAGCACATTTCCTGTTTAACTATTCATTTTATCCAAGGTCTTTTGAAATGGATGGCCTTTGCCTTTGAACCCGATGAATGATGCAAATGGTTGTTACTTCTCACTGTTTACTGTTTAGGGCCCTAGCACCTTCTCCAGTGGGTGGAAGAGGCTCCAAGAGAAGCTAGTCTTGTAAATCCATTTGGGATTTAACAGATAGTCCCCTCTCAAGTCATCATTTTCTCTGAAAATGAGAGAATATAATGGCTCATTTTAAAAGAATGGGGAACAGGAAGAGATTAGTGTCTAAAAAGCATCACCTCTCTGAGACAGGCTGTCTGTAAACCCCAAGTGTGACAGGAGGTCCTGATTCAGACCTATTAATGTTGATGCGGATTACTTTGGGCTGTCTGAGACAGGAGGCGTGCCAGCCCCTAGAACAAAGGAACTTGGCTTTCTCATCCTGACAGTGGTGACCTTTATCTGTTTTCCCTTTTCATTTTAGTCACTTGAGGTGAAGACCCTGAGAAGGAAAGAAAAACAAAGAGGAGATTCCTCTTGTCCCACCCCCACTCCCAACCCCACCATGTGGTGTGGGCCAAGGAGGCGGAGTTGACCAGATCCGCTGTATTGGACAGTGCCCCAGAGCACAAAGTGACATAGAGAGAGAGAGAAAAGAAGTTGTTTAGCTCTCTGACTTACATTATCTATTTGAAAAGAAATGTTTTCACTCCTGTTTTTTTTTTTTTTTTTTTTTTCCTGAAGAGGGCCATCTGGTACTGATTCCTTTTATTATTTCTATTTCTCTGGTGAAGCATTATTGCATAGTTTTTGTGTTTATAATGGGGGTTTCCTGGGGCCTTGGCTGCCCCCACTACCGTCTCCCTTCCTCCCTCAGCTCAGTTCTAACCCGTTTCACTGTGTTTATAAAACATCAGCTAACGAGCTTACTTTTTTTCCCTCTCTCCCTCTCCTTTCTTCTGAAGTTTACTGCCCTTTATTTTTTTAAAGCCTGAACCATGACTACAGGACACTTGGAGGGAGGTGGGATCGGAGGCAGAAGAGAACAAATAAGCTTTTGCATTAAGAGAGAGACACTGTGTTTCGGACCAAAAGAGTGTCTTAATAGATTGTGTGGTAACTGAAGCATGGAACATTTTGGGGAAAGGAGTTGTGTTTACAGCATGGCCATGCAGGCCTCATAATTTTATTAATGGGCTAAGCTTCTGCCAGAAACTTTGGCTTAAATGGCAAGCTCTTCAGAAGACAAAATATAACCGTTTGGCATCTCTTCTAACAAAAAAAAAAAACACTAAGATAAACTGCCTACACGAAGCTTAGCCCACCTCCCCGCCAAGATCTCCAGTACTCCTTCAATACAGAGCTTCCCGACCCTGAGCCAGCCGATTCTTCCCATATTACGCAGTTTCCTGAGAAATAAATATCATGTGGGAAACTATCCCAGTATGATGGAAAGACACCATGTTAATTCTGTTGTAGGGTTGCTGTGCCCCCAGAGGCCCCAGAAAGGGAGGGCAGATCCACATGAGATCTACATAAGATCTCTAGCAGTGTCACTGTGGCATAGATAATGGCCCTGAGTTTAGGATCAGCGGGGATAATGTTCTTCAGGCAGCTTAGGTTTCCTGAAGCCACCTTTCCTCGAGATATAGTCCTTTTAAAAACTCCCTCTGCTCACTTTACCAAATTGACCTTCGGAAGTGATGATCAATTGATGATGAATTGCCTGGAGGTAGCCTCTCGATCAGTTCCTTCTGACCTTTTCCTGCCTGAACCATCTTCTGAGAGCGTGGGATTTACTCTGCTAGATCCTGGGTCCCTGTCAGAATTATTGTGTTTGAGGAAGAACAGGACTGTGATGCCAAGGCCCCCTTGCTAAACTTCGCACCCTTTCAGCTTGCTCACTAATGGTGCGGATTTATAGATTCAACCTGGAGGCCACCTCAGAGACAGCTTCAACCCAGACCTGGGTCAGGCATTCACAGAACGGGAAATACCTTTATAGGCCTTGGGATAGAAATTGCTGACTCATTTCCTGTCAAATTGGAAAACTCTCTGAATCTAGGGAATTATCACAGTAACCTAATGGGCTGGAATAATCCTTCTGAGATCTGAGGTCAGTCATGAAAATTTATCACTATTATTATTTTTATTATTTTTAATTACTAGGCACTCCAACAGGTCATGCTTGAACCATTATTAAATGGTATCTGGAGACTGCAGGGGAGGAGATTCTTTGCTTTCATTTGGCTTTATTAACTCCACTTTGCCCTGTTTCTTTCCATGTTTTTCTTTTTCTTTTTTAACCATTTCCTGTGCTTATGTCTATATATATGTATGCCAATTTTTGAACCAGTAAGATTATAGAGGAAATAACAAGAGATCTATACCAGGAAAGAGTGATTCAAATTTGAATTACCGCTATCTGATCTTGGGCAAGTTATTTAACCTCCCTGTGCTTCAGTTTCCTCATCTGCGAAGTAATCTTTATCTACCTTAAGGGGCTGTGGTGAGGGTCAAATGAAACAATGTATGTAAAAGGTTTAATAGCAAAATATGGCACAGGACAGGGACTAAATTAATATTCATTATCACAGGTGCCATTCTGTTATCGTTATTACATTTTTAGCAAGCGGTTGCTCCTGACATCTGATCTTATTTATCATTTATGTCATTTTAAGTTGAATTTCTGTAAAAACCTAAATAGTCAAAGAGCTTTCTTAATAAGCAGGCCCTCAAAATAAACAGCCTGTTCCTAGATGCTGCCATTTGTAAAGTCTCTGCCCATTTGGGTCTGTAACCTAATATACCCAGGCTGGCTTCCCAGCCTTTTATGCAAAAGTCAAATATACTGGGATATAAAATTTAATGGATAAATAAAGTAAAAGCATGTTTGAATTATAAATGAGCTCTGACCATAATTTGCCCAAGTCATGCTACTGAATATCCTGATAAGATAGAAAAATAACTACTTTCCAACGATTTACAGTTTATGCAGCTCTTTTAAATGACCTCACGGTCATTTGGTCCTCATAGCAACCTGACAGGTAATTTCACCATACCTGTTTTGCAGATGAAAGCTCAGAGCAGGTACGTAATTTGACCATGGTCATAGAACCAATACATTCTGTCCTGTGACCCTTGAACCTAGGATCTCAGAGGTCAAATGCTAAACTCTTTCCTCTGCAACATAGGGCAGAAACTGACTATACTCATTGTAGCTCCATCAACACTGTTTCCCCAACAGATACATGCTGAGTCCCCTACCCCACCAGGACACCACTCTCCCCATACAACTGTAAGATGAATGGAATCCCCTATCTCCCTAAAGTGCAAGGCTGGTCCAACAACTTTTTGGTTGAGCAGAAAACAGGGATCAACCCCCGTGCCAATTCTGTCTTCTCTCTGCTGCCTTTTGCACTTTCCATGTGAACTGGAGCCATGTGATAAGTTCCACTTTTCCTGTGCCATGCTTTATGGAAGATTAGAGGTCTCTGTTAATTTCATGTAGTTCTGTAACTAAGGCTTTAATTAAAAAAAAAAAAAATCAGCCCAAGTAACAGAACTATCATTGGATTCAGAATTAGATAGTTCTACCTTCTGACAGGGGCTAGCTGTGTGATCTGACATAAATTATTTAGCTGTCTGAGCCTCAGTTCCCTCATCTTACCTCACTGGGTTACTGAGAAAACTGAATCTGATGAGGTATGTAAACCACTTCCTGTAGTGCAAGCAGAGAACAGGTAACCTACATGCTTATATAATTCTTTCCTTCTTTCTGAGTGGTCTCTTGAGATCACTTTGACCTTGTGCCCTAGAAGCCCTGCGGGGGTTGCTTGGCTATGTGGTTGGTTCACTTACCACATGAAGAGAAGCTATGCAAAGCCACCACATATAATTTTGAATAGTCATTGGAATGTTTGCCTAGAAAGTGAGGTTTGTAAGTTCATATCAATCACAAGAATTTTAGGAAATTGATAAAATCTATTAGGACTTAAATGCAAAAGAAATTCTCATTTAAATTAAGAAGTCCATTTTAGTCCCACGTTCACATAAATAAAACTACATTATTCAGTGGTAAACATTAACAGTTTTTTCTACAGTGATATTTTGAGTGCCTCCTATATGCTAGGCACTGTTACGAGGTAGAAATACAGAAGCGAACAAAACAAACTTTTGTCCTCTATTATTGCCGTTGTTACAGACATAATAGGCACTGGGTGCTATGTGAATGGTTGATACATATTTCTTACTTTGTCCACCCCTCAAACTAAGAGGTAGAAATTTGTATCCACATTTTATAGGCAAAGAAACCCAGATTGAGAGAGGTAAACAGTCAAGGATGGGGTAGAGTCAGAATGCCAGGGTTACCATTTGCTGGAGTTATTGCTCTTCAGGAGACCAAGTGGCCTCTCCACAGATCTGTGTCTTTCTACCAGAGTGTGGGAAGCCCCTCCGCTCCACTACAGGGTATCGTGGTTTGCTTAAAGTAGCCTCACCTTTGCTGGTCAGATCCTTACCTGTGCTCTCTTTCTTCCATGTCACAGTGGACTGCATGGACCCCACATGTTCTGGCCGGGGTGTCTGCGTAAGAGGCGAATGCCACTGCTCTGTGGGATGGGGAGGCACCAACTGCGAGTCACCCAGGGCCACATGCTTGGATCAGTGTTCGGGCCATGGAACCTTCCTCCCAGACACCGGACTTTGCAGCTGTGACCCAAGCTGGACTGGACACGACTGTTCTATTGGTAAATGTGGGGAGAAGAAGAGCACAGCATGGGTGGAGGGAGGAGGATTCCCTGTAACGTGTTCACCTGTCAGTCCTGATCAGTGCCTGGCCCAGTTCTCAGTCGTACATCAGTGGGTTCCCCATGTCTCTGAATGCTTTTTGTTCCCCTGAACTCCAGCCTTCAGTACCTCTACTTTTAGGTAGACACAGGATTCAAAAATCATATCTTCACACCATTCCTTTCATAGTGATGGCCCTGAAAGTCAAAACATTGCCTCTTAACCATGTTAATTATAGTAACAGTTTTATTTCACTGAAATCTCTCGCTCTCACTATGAGGGCCATCCCTAGAGGCAAGGCCTTGGGGAACAGTGTGTCCAAACCCAGTATGGTATTTAAGGTTGTCTGTGATCTCACCCCCACCTGCCTTTCTGGCCAGATCCTGTATGAGACTGTTCCATGAGGAAAGCAAGCATGTCTTATTTACCATTCCCTTACATGATCAGAATCGGCTTGGCCCACAGCAGCTTCTCAGTAAATACGGATGGATGGATGGATGGATGGATGGATGGATGGATGGATGGACGGACGGACGGACGAACACATGATTCAATGTGTTCTTGATTGCAGTATTTGGTTCACTACAGGGTTTATACATACAAAATTCAAAGGATAATTATAGTGGCACCTTCTGTTTATAAGTACTTTATGATTTATAGACCCTTTCAAGAGGAGGATTAAATGAGAACACATTTGAATCAGCTAACACAGTATTGGTATATAGTAGGTATGTTCACTTCTAATATCTCATTTAAACAGTGTCTACTATTTAAATCCACAACAACAACAACAAAAACCTACAATAAGGGCATTATCATTCCTCTTTTACTTTTCCCACGACATCACACTGCTTAACCAAAGTGAAGCTCAGATTAGCTGACTGTGTTGTGTATTAACAGTCCTGCTTGCCATCAGGAAACATGGTTGAGATCCTTGGCGAAAATGTGATCCATGCCATATTTGTGCCTTTGGAATACTTGAAATTACCCTTCCCTGTTGAATGGAGAATTGATGTTCGATCAATTGATGTTCAATCCACAATCTAAATTGGACTTTTATCCTTTTTTGCAACGCTCATGTAAAGACATGATTGCAAACACAGATACGCAGGGTCTTAGGAATAATTCTTTTTATATAACTCTGTTTAAGCAATATAATAAATGGACCTCTTAAAGCTACACTGGGTTATATTGTTCATTATATGGCCACAAAGCTAATTTAGGAGAGGTATATAACTGTCCATGCATTGTTAATCCTTGATGAGTCTGCACAGCCTCTGACAGAAGCAGGTGTAACTTAGGGTGAGATCACTAAGTATCCTTTAGTTGGTCCTGTAAGAGGAGACAACAGAACCTTTGGAAGGGACTTTGAATAGAATTGTGAGAGCTCATCTTCCTCAACTCTGTGCACACCACTCCCCATAACGGGTATCAATGTGTCTGTGGCCTCATGTGTGAGAGCAGCGAGCCTCCATGGGATGAAAGGAGCCCCTGAATCTGACAGACCTGGGTTCAAACATTGGCCCTGCTGCTTACTAGTTATAAATTTAGGCATTTCACTTCACCTCTCTATGCTGTAAAATTGAGATAATAATAGTACCTACCTTCTGGAGTTATTATTTGGAGAATTATTTATGATAATGCAAAAAAAGCATTCTACCTAGCCCATGATATGGGCTCAGCAAAAGTGAGCTATTGTTATGATTTTGACTTAAATACCTATTAGTGAGAGCCCTTCGTATTAACAAAGACATTTAATACAAGCAAGATGAGATATGCCCTTTTGAAAAAAATGTTGATTATAGTTTTTAAATCTCTAACCTATAACTGATTGAAACAAGGCCAGGAATTTAAAAGATGGCTTCAAAATCACTGCCTCCCCTTGCAATAGTAATGACAATTTGTGTTTGTCAGGTGCCTCACAGCATATAAACTGATTTTGCATACCACCTCCCCCACCCCCGCAACAACAGCCCCATGAGACAGTGTGACAGATATGGCACTGTCCTCGTTCACATTGAAGCTTGAGGAGTTGCATCAACTTGATTAAGTAATGCAGATGCTGGTGCATGATATCATGTGCCCCAGCTTAGCCTCTTTCCCAGCATTCCGTGCTGCCTCCCACCACTTCCACAGGCCAGTTTCTCCTCAGCTGTCACCTCCCCTCCAGAAGCCAGTCTGAAAGCTAGTGAAAGTACTTCGATAGTGGCTTTCTCTCCGCATTTCCTGCTGTGTAGGCAGTACTTGCCCGGGCTCTATCCTGGTTTTGCCACATGCTAACTGTGTGACCTTGGCACGGCACTTGACTTTTCTTGACTTCAGTTTCTTTATTGGAAAAATAGAGGTGATAATAGTGCCTATGTCAAAGGATCATGTGATCTTAAATTATATAATGATGTTCACATGTAAAACAGTGGCTACATAGAGTGAGCACTTCTTGTCTTTCCCCTACCTCTCTACTAAGGGCACTTTCACTCAGTGGAAGTAAAACTCACTGTTGAGTTTTTGCCATGAAGCTAAGCAAGAGATTCTTCATTGAGTGCATGCCACCATACCTGAGGGACTCATCATGGTCAGGGCATTAGCTGCAGCATAGTAGAAAAGACACTAGACTTTGTTTCAGAAGACCTCCCTGCTTCTTGAATGGCTTCGGCAAGTTGCTTAACTTCCCTGACCCTTGGTTTCCTTTTAGATAAAACTATCTATGGGACTTTTGTAAAGATTCACTGAGAAAATAAAGGCGAAGTGGCGAGCACAGTGTCTGGCACAACTCAGACACCCAGGAAATGAAAGCTTTAGTCATGGCATGGCAGGGCTGGCTTGGACACCTCCCAGAGCCTTCCCATCCGGAGCTGCAGGCCAGCAGACATATCCAAAGTGATTCTTGCACCATCAGGACTGACTGTGGGTTTTGGGGTTGGCAGAAATGGGTCCCCACAGTCTGGTCCTTCTAGGAAGAAAGACTAGTTCCTCCCTGAGATGAGTGTCTCGCTGTCTGGCATGGAGAACAGGACTTAATGAAAGCAGTTTAAATCAACATGCCCTGTACTCAACAACCAGTCTGTAATGAAATACGAGCTGACAAGTTCCCCAGCACTTTGGTTAGGTTTGTGGAAACAGTGAAGTCAGGTTTTATGCAAGTGTTTACTAAGGCCCCTGGGCTCCCAGCATCTTGGCTTGCAATATCATCTCAGAAATCCCTTCTTAAATAAATCCCTTCTTAAATCCAGCCTCAATAATGTGATCTTCCTTCCTGACAAACCACACAAGACAAACAAACAGATTCCTATGTCCCGGAAGAGCATGGTTCTGTGGCCCATCCCCTATCCCCAGCACACCTCAGTCCTCAACTCTGGGCCCCATGGGACCTCACTTTCTCAGTCTTTTGAGGGTAGTGGTGATGGTGGGGTGGGTTTGGTGGTGGTGGAGGTGGTGGTGGTGATCATGATGGTGGAGATGATGCTACTGCTGTAGTTTTACAGATGAGAAAGAGTTGGAGAGGAGGAAATGACTTCAGAGTAATAGCTAATCAGTGGCAGAGTTGGAATTAAATCCAGGCCCATTTTTTCTAAGTCCTCAGCTCTTGCCTGAAGCTCCTTTTCCATCTAAAGAGATTTCCTTGTCAGTAATCTTGTCTTTCTTTCTGACAAGCCACAGGATGGAGCATTAACTAGAGTCATCTATTTCTTAGTGCTTACCATGTACCAGGTACTGAACTAAGTGCTTTATAGCCATTATCTTAGTTAAGGCTCATAAGAGCCTGTGAAAGAATTATTGCTAGTTCCATTTTCCAGCTGAGGAAATTGAAGCTCAGAAAAGTTAAATTCCTTGCCGGCATCCCCCTTTAGTAAGAGGCAGATCTGGCTCTAAGGCCCTTCCTCGGCTCTGCGGTAAACTGAGTAATATATTGTAACTGTGCCTGTCTCTTGCCAAACTCTGAACTCCATGAGGTCAGGGTCTACTAATATCTTTCGGACAGGGCCTGACACACATTAGGTTCTCAGTGATTACCCAATGAATGACCTATCCAGTTAAGGTCAAATGGGAGGGAGGGGCAACACCTAAAGGCTCTGCCCAGGAAGATCCCAGCACACTACCAGACAGTCTAATCTTTGTTCTCCGTATTTCCCCACCCCATCCCCACCCTGCAGGGCTAAAACCAAATCCCTGGGCTCCTTCTCTGTCACTTTCCTAAACTAACTCATGTTAGTTTCATGCAGTGCCAGCCATGCCATCTAGAACCCCTCCTGGACAACAGCTGGCATCATTGCACCTCCTTCAAGCCATCTTCCCCAGAGAGCAGCCCTGCTGGGCTGGGCGCCTCATCAGCTTTTGCATAAAGTGGGCATGCTTGGCCGCACTGCTGAGCAGAATGGCTTCCCCTTATCCCCTTCTCAAGTGCTTCTTTGGCTCCTCATTCTCTTGGCATGGAGCTACCTCAGAAAAGAGAAGGAATTTAACCTCTTTGAGATGGTCTTTAAAATTGGGAAAGCCTACCTTTTTGTTAGAACCTAATGACATCTAAAGACGATTTTAGGCTCTATGGCATTTTCCAGGATACTATTTTAAACATGATCCTTTAGACTCATCATTTGCTCTCCATTAGCTTTTCCTCAGATCTTCCTTCTCCTCCATCCCAGCCCAGTAGCTTCTGTCCTCAGCCTCATAAATTCATTTCTCATTTCCACCACTCTGTGAGCTCTCTGCGATCTTGTCTTCCATAAATGACTTTTATTTGAAAGGGCCCTCTCACTACATTTTATTCCTTTGGGTCGCTGGCTCATAGAAGCAGTACCTGGCAGAGATTCTGCCTATAAAATGCTCATGCTGGTGGTTTATGATTCTTATCATTTTACCGCAATTGAGTTTCATGGAATAACAGGTGGAGATGTTATAGAGATTCAGTGGGACAGGATTGGAGGTAGCATGTGCACTCAGTGAGAATGCATTGGATTTGGAGTGGTACCAAGCCAGACCTTTTCAAGACTCAGCTTGTCTAGAGAATATGGCTAATGATACCTGCCTTACATTGTTGCTTTTCAAATTAGCTTTAATATGTATGTATAAAATGCCTAGCATGGTGGCTAGCATTCAGTAAGCACTCAATAATAAAATATTAGTGTATATTTTTAGAATGCGTAATTAAATCTTAATTAGTCAAATAATCCTTAGACTCTAACAAATTTTAAGTTCGAGGGCAGTTTACATAGTGAAGGTTTAGAGCCAGACCCAGATTTGAGTCTAAGTCACCTTAAACAACTCGCTTTTCTCTCAGAATCTTGGTTTCCTTGTGGTTTCTGAAACTCTGCCCCCCCCTTCCCCAGCCCCCAATACTGGTCATGACGTCTAGATGAAAGAGTCACTAATGTGCGGCACGTTTATGCCCAAACAACTGTGCAAGGGCCACATAGCATTAACACCGCCCTCCTCTTAGGATAATGAGCTTCCTGAGCTCCGTTCCAAAGCAGAGCACAGCCTACGCAGAGAGAGCACCCAGCACAGCTCCAGACCTGCACCCCCACCCCCTAAACCCCCACCTCGATATGCACGCCAACTACTTCATTTACTAATAAACCTTTCTGGCCTCCTGTGTGCTGGGAACTGTTCCAGGCACTGAGGACCAGAAAGCTACAGTCCATGCAGGAAGCAACATGTAGTTAGTTATGTGGCATGATAAGGGTTCTGACCGCTGTGCATTCAGTGGGGTTAGTAAGCACAAGGGCAGGAGCAGTGAGCTCAGCTAAGAGAAGGGTGTGACAGGAACCTGGGACAGTCTTCCCCAAGGAGGAGACTTGTGAGCCAGACCTTGATTGAGGACAGAAGGAGCCTCCCTGGTGGCAAAGGAGAGGAACAGTCCAGGCAGAAGGAACAGCATATGCGCAGGAGTGCAAAGCTGTGCAGGGGTGTCTTCTGTTGGTCAAATCCTACCCAATCTGACTGGAGAATAGGAGCCACGGGGATAGGTGGAGGAAGTAAGGCCAGAAAGGTGGGCAGGGTTCAGATCATAGAGTCTACTGAATGCCTCACTGGAAACCTTGGATTAAAAAAATTTTAATGCACAATGTAGATTACCCTTTCAGACTCCACACCAGGACCCTTTCTTTAGCTAACTCTGCTCAACCTGGCCTAGGTTCTATCTTCACTTAGGGAACCTTCTAGAATTCAAGCTCAGATTCTCTGAGCTTTCAACTTCTTCTCCTTTACTCTTCTCCCCTACCAAAAAGAAAAACAACTTGCAAAGCGTAATTAACAACAATAATGACAAAATGGATAGGGAGCAGAAAAGCTCTGTTATCTAATTAAGTCACAATTGACAGAAAAATAAGTCCAATGCCTTAAAAAGAATAAGCTGAAAGTAGCAACAGAGTTAAAAAAAATTAAAGCTCTAAACATAGCAGTTGTATTAGAGCTAAATTTTGAAAATGGTAATTCAATTTTATTTACAAGGCAAAATATAATTACATTTAAATTTGAGGGAACAGAATTTAATTCTTATTAATGACAGAAAGACTGAGTGAGATGCTTTAATGCCAGATAAATTGTCTTACGTTCATGGATGGGAGAGAAAATTAGATTCAGCGTTGAACATTCTCCCCTGTTACGAGTCTCATTGTTGTAGCCAGAATTGTTCCTTCTCTGAGAAGCATTAGCTTCTCAGCCCAGAAAACACAGCACTGACATCCAATTAAACATCAAAAGGAAATGATCAGACTGGGCTATTTCTGTGTAGGTATGTTGGGAAGGGAAACTTGAGGTTAGAATTTCACCCAAGGAATAATATCCGTTGAGACTTGACATTTCCTCTACCCCTTCCCAAAAGCAAGTGCTTGCCTTAAATCAAAGTTTAGAATAATAAATATCTGAGAGATTGACAGTGAGACAGAGAACACAAAGGAAGGAGGCAAAGAAGAGCCCACCACTTGTCTGGGAAGTAGTATGGAGGTTTAAACACAATGAAATGGTCAGTCCCTAACATTTAATCAAAGACAGAAATTAGGCATAGACAGGCATACTGCTAAACACTACCAGAGTTAAAGGTTGGTAAACCAGGAATTAGCAGCTTTGTAATTTAGTAGAATTTCTCCCTGACAGCCCTGGAATGTTTTCTGTGAGAATTGGAGTTCCTCAATATACAAATGGAAGCCCTTCTGAAACTGGGCTTCAGAACCAGGTTTCTGTTTGGATGCCCAAGCTGGTTTCTTACACAAAATCCCTGGTTGTATGCCTGAATCAAACTGCCGGTATGATAACTTGTCATTTTAAGATAATAACTATTCTTTGAATGGAAATTTTACAGAGCTCCTTCATGTATGTGCTTCATGATTTATTCAAACAACAAATACAGACGGCTCTGACATTACAAATTATGTTATTCCCAGGAAACTGAGGTTCAGGAAGTTTGAGTGACTTGCCCAAAAACACTCTGGGAAAACAAGGATTCAAATCCAGCCTCCTCTGGCTTCAGAGCCCATGTTCATCCCCTCTATAACTCTGTCATTAGCTATTACCAGGGTTTACACTAATACTGTCTGCATCAGTATCAAGTTTATAAAGTACCACTTCATTTGGTACCACTTCCAGGAACCGTGTAAATTAGATCATTTCCAATAGTGTACCCAGCAATACTACCGGCAGTCAAGGAATATAGAAATTGCCTTCTGGGGTGATCAGGGGGGCTTCTTGGAGGAAGTAGAATTTAAGGTGGGTGATAGAGATTCGATTTGATTGGGCAGATATAGAAAGAGGAGGCAGGCACCTTGCAGCAGCCCGTTGTAGAAGCCAAGGTTTGCAGCAAAGATGGGATGGACAGATCGTGCCATTTTCCAGGAAAGACCATTAGTTTCGAGTGGCTTAGCTTAGGATATTTGTAGTAGTAGTGAGAAGGGAGAAGCAGTGAGGAAAATTAGCATGCGTCATATCATGAATGGCCTTGAAGGAGATTAGCTGTCATCAGGAGCCAATAAAAGATTTTAAGCAGAAAGGTGACATGGTCAGGTTGGGTTTTAGAAAGCTTACTGTAATATTGGCATGCAGTTCGAGGTTCCTAGGGAACATCTAGGTGGAGATGTCCAAGAAAGGGTTAGATAGATGAGCACATGCCTGGAGAGGTGGGCCTTTCACAAGGGATATCGGGGCTGGAGGTCTTTGGGAAGAGCATTCAACATCAGCTGTCTTTTTGGTTCACCCAACTGGGCCTTTTCAGTGGAGTTCAGATAGTGTTCCAGCCCTGGCTAAAAACACGCATCCTAGTCACATGCTTTGGCTTCTCTGCTCACCAGCCCTTTCCTCGTTTGTTATACTTCAGCAAAGTCAGACTATTTGGAGGCCTCCTCCAAGCCAGGTGTGAACACCTCTAATCAGCAAGCCCAATACTCTCCAATTAAGGTAAATAGCAGCGGCCTACTACTTCTTGTGATAGGTGCTTCAAAAGGCTTGAAATTCTAGTCCTGGGGGAATAGGTGTGGCGACTGCTATGAACTGAGATACTGGAATCTACTTTTCTGCTTGGTTTGAAAGCTTTCAGAGCTCCTTGAGTGAGGTGAAAGGCCATATGGTTCCCAAGGCTCATTAGCTGGCTGCTGTTTCTTTCTGTAGGACAGAGCTGGGGTTTGGAGCAGCTCTGGCTTCTGGGTGATAGGGATGGAAGTGGAAAAGCACAAGAGAGTGGCTTGGGTTTGGCCTCAATGTCAAAAGGAGACAATTACTGTAAAGAAGTCAGAGGCTCCTTTCCTGTGCCTTCCTCCCCTTCTGGCTTCTTCCTGAAACCCGCACTGAGACTAAAACACCATCTGCCCAATTTAGTAAGAGAGGGAGGGAGAGTGGGTGCGATATCTGAAGCAATTTGTTCAAAATATAAGGATATCTGCCCTGTGGGAAAGAAAGTTAACTTGTAATTAGTTTACTATGTGCCAGGCATTGCAGGCCAGCTTTGTGCTCATTTACGCATAGGTAGACTTGAGTCGCTTGAGGATGGGAATCATTTGATATAATTTCTGAATCCCCAGTCTAGCGGGATCTGACACATAGTAGGCACAGAATTCATGTTTTAATCAATTTTAAAATTGTAGTAGGTATCATTATTGTCATTTTATAAATGACAAAGATAAGGGTCAGAGGTGAGAAATATTTGTTTCCCATAACTGGGAAGTAGTGGAGCAGGCTCTTATATCCAGCTTGCCTAAATCCAAACCTCTGTTCTGTGCAAAATTATAGAACCTTGAATAGTTATGTGGAGCGCCCTGCCTCGTACCACTGGAATCCGGCAGTGTGTAGATGCAGTCAAATGATCCATTTCCTGTGTAAGACTCATTTTGGAATTCAGAGATTAATCTGATGACGGCAGGGTTCTAAAGACAACACAGACTGATAGCCCTGATCAAGAGAGGTCCACATAAAGTGCTTTGGGAAGGCAGGAAGTGAACCCCCTTCCAGCAGGGGCACTAAAAGAAGGGTTCAAGGAGGAGGTGGCACTGGAGTTAGAACTCAAAGCACCTTTAGAGTGGAACGTGTGAAGATTGGGTTTAAAGAGAACTAGGCCATGGAAACAGCATGTGCAGAGGCACAGAGTAGGAACCATAATGTGGTAAGGCCCCATTTTTAGCCTGTTTTCTTCCTGGCTCCTTAATGACTATTTCCTACGGCAACCATCAAGTTCTTACTCAAGTACTGACACGTGTGTCACTGTGCAGCAAAGAATAAGACACTTCCTTTCTCTGGGCCCTCATTTTCCTGTCTACAGAATGGCTAGTGCATCTCTGAAGTGCCTTCTCATTCTCTGACCACAAAAACTGGTCCTCTTAAGTCTTCCTCCTCTTTTTCTATTTTTTATCACTAAACCTCTGGCCAGAACCAGGCCATTTCCTGCACAGCATCAGCTCTCTTCTGGCTTACGGTCCTTCTCCTTCATTTTCCCCTGTCCCCATAGTCCTTCACCTCTAGCTCTTTTCCTTCATTACTCACAGCTTCCTTATCTCTGCCTTTCTTCATATCCACCTTGCAAAACCCAGAATCATTGCAACCACTCACCATCTGTGATCTTACAGCTGAGCTTCTGAGCACCTTAAACCAAATCATATCATGCTCACGATCTTTGACTCTCCTAGGCCTTTTCAGCTTCAATTCTTCTTGCACTTTGTGAGTTTTTGCTCCCATTTCCCAAGGGCTCTTTCAACTTCCACATCTATTCATCAGCATCCTGCTCAGCAGAGAGTCTTACCTCACTGTGAACTGTGAGGCACTGGTTATGTGCTTTTCCATCATCCTGACCTGTCCCTTAACATAGGTCTCTGTCTGCATACTTCTCCACAGAAGACGAGGTGCCCGCAAAGCCTGTTCTTCCCATTATGCTCCAGATCCAGTCCTCTCCAGCCATTGAGAGACCCCTCAGTTACTCACATCATCCCCTTGCTCTCCTCAGTATCTTGAAACCTTCCCTTCTCCTGGATCTTTCCAGCACATAAACATAATATAGTCACCACATCGTGTGTGTTTACTCTATAAAAGAGTGCAAAATACTACACACATTACATGGTGTTCATTTAAGCCTCATGTGAACCTAGTTGTTGTGTATATACCCTATTTTGTAGAATAGAGACACAAAAAGATGAAATAACCTGTCCCAGTCACATGGATGGATGGATGGATGGATGGATGGATGGGTGGATGGATGGACGGACAGACGGATGGATGGGTGGGCTGGCAGTTAGATGGCCTAGTAAGGATGGGCTGGTAGTTAGATGACCTAGTGACTAGATAGCTGGTTAGTCATTAGATGGTTGGGCGGATGGACAGAAAGATGGACCAATAGATGGGTAAATGAATGGATGGAGATTAAAGAAACAGATAAACAGACAAACAAAATAAAAAGTTCTTAATATGATAAACATTGGATCCGAGTGAGAAAGGAGACCCAGTCTCTGATCTCAGAGATCCTATAGTTTAGCAGAAGTGGACTAATACATAATTAAAAGTCAGCGAAGTAGTCAGATTATATCTGAGATTTTGCCTAAACTCAGTCCCACAATTCACACACCAAAAGCCTGTGTAAATCATAGTCATCTTTCATTCTAGCTAAGTACCTTTGAGCAAGTCACTTAATCTCTTCAAGCTGTTTCCTCAACTATGATACTGGAGTGAAAATACCACTGCAGGACTTTGTGAGGATTTAATGAGATATTACTTGTGTGCCACCAACAATGGTTCTACATTTACTCCTTATTCTTGCCTCGAATGCTGTGTATTATGGTTTGGACTTAAAGTATACCAAGAATTCAGAGAAATTCCACAAGCTTTGCACTAACTCAGATGAACTAGTGATGAAACAGAAAATCCTAGCAGGAATCATTTAAAATTATATGAACCTCTATTGTTTCTTAAAGTCGCCCTCAGAACCTCAAGTCTAAAGCAAAATAGAACAGTTTTCCCTGTCATCACTTATAGTGCTAAATACAAACTTATCAAAGGACTTCCCAGGAAGCCACAGGAGCCAAGAATCTTTACATATCCTGGAATTTTAAAAATGGCTTCACTTGCCTCTGCCCCTTGCTCAACAGGAAAGCTCACAGATCCTTGGGTGGGGTCCCCTCTATCTTCCTCTCATATCAGTTTTGAGCATCTTTCCAAGTTGAAGAAATTTTATTGGAAAATTATATGTGAGTCTCTCCTTTTAGAGAAAAGACACAGCTTCCCCTACCGGCTATTTTAATGAACAGGATTGTAAAGTAAGTCAAGGCACATTAGCCATGATAGGTCTCAGGCTCCATCCAGGGTCATATGGCGATTAACATTTAATGAGAGGAGCCTGGGGCAGCTTTTCTCCATATACAGGTTAGGGCGATTAACCAATAGGCAAACCTTACATTTTTCCCTACCCTTTTCACCTCTTCCTCATGTGTCTGTCCACCTGATTTCATGTCACAGAAAGAGAATGGGTGTGATCTAGGCATTGGCATGAAGGAAGATATATGTGAGAATGTAAGTACTGAGACACTTAAGTTACAGTGTTCTCAGTTGGAGATTGGAGATGAGTTTCTAGGAGGTTAGGCACAAAGGAGACCGAGCCCCTGTGTGAATATATTTAACCAAATAAATTTTGCGCAATATGGCGCTGAGATAGAGTTGAGCCAACTGACTTAACACCTTTTCCATGAAGCATTTTTTTTTTAATTCATCTGTTCTTTCAACAAATATTTGTTGAAAGCTCATGCTATGCCAGCCCTGTCACCTGCTGCCTGGGAACCAAGATGAATAAAAGCTGGAGCCTGCCATCAGGGGGGCTTCCAGTCTAGAGAGCAGACATGCACAAGTGAGGCAGAGCAGAGGTGGGGTAGGAAAAGGGATGTGTTATGGGTGTGGCTTTCTCTAGGAGGAGAACTAATGTGTTCATGAGCCTAACCTAGTTAATTTCGAAGGACCTATAAAGTTCAGTGAAGAACTTTACAAGCTTGGAATGAGAATGTTAAGACGATTGGACATTATCACCTATTTTCAAAAGGACGCTTAGGCTACAAACACAAATGGCTTCTAACTGGGTTTTGAAAGTCTTGGCTGATGGTGCCATGCTAGGTGGGCAGAGAAAGGGCTTTATACTCACATTTTGAAGCTGTTACTAGAAAAGCAAATATTTTGCTCTTCAGGAAGATGCTTCTCTGCTAGATGACTAGGAGCTGTGCTGATAAAGGACATCTTAGAGCCTCATCAATCAGTCGTGTATATAGCATAGTTTATGTAGAGCTTTTCACATATACCCTTTCCTTCAGTTATCATTAGTCACCCTGTAGGGGACCATCATTATTCTCCCCCATTTTATGGGTGGAGAAGTATGGTTCAGAGAGATTAAGTAACTCTCCCAAGGATTCCACAAGGACCCAAGGAAATTGGGGAATCAGAATCTGACCCCTGTGGATTGTGTACTCCATAGTTCTGTAAAAGATTCCTCCCAGCCACCAGCATTTAGTCAGAAAGCTCTGATGTTAATCATGTGAAAGTCATCTAGCATTTATCAGATATGTACTTGTATTGGGTATCATGCATAAGTCAGAATCCGCAATCTGAATCTTCTGACTTCAGTCTGGTACACTTGCCACTACACTTTATTTCCTTTCTTATAGGAATATGTGGGCATAATTTATTACATCCTGACCATGTGCCAGGCACTATGCTAGAAGCTTTTCTTCCCTTCTTGTTAACTCATTTATTTGACTTAGGTTTTGTCTGCCTGCTATGCTAGATTGTAAACTCCTTGAGGACAGGAAAGAACCATGTCTGTCATAATCCCCATGGGATCCCCAGTACCCACGAAGACTGAACACTCATGAAATTAAATGAAAGAGAGTAATCCCTACAACAGCCCTCAACAGCAAATGGTGTCATCCCCAGTTTACAATTGAAGAAGCTGTGACCCAAATTTCACCAAGTGCTGCTTAAATTATGTAAAGGGTATATGAACTGTCAAAGCACATTCCTTAGCATTAGCCTATTTGGTTTTCACTCTGAGAAGTTATATCTGCTTTCATGCCAAAACAGAATCTTGAAGAAAAAAATAAAGCAGTTCCATTTTTTTTCAAGGAAAAAAAATATTGAGGCATATTTAAAAATCACAATAGGGCCTACAACTTGAGGCCAAGTGATGAAGTAGCATCTCGGGGTTCTGCTCCATCATGAGTGGACAGGTCTCTTTCCCTCAGGCAGAGAGACCATCTTCAGAGGAGAAGCTGAACACTGACAGGTTGTGTGACCATCATTTAGTACCCCATAAACATCAAGGTCACTCTGTTCAGGCCCCTTCCATTAAAATGTGTTCAAGCTCACAACCCAGCTTGTAAAGGGCTGATGGAGGGGTGTCCGGCCACCAGGCGAGTGTAGCTTCAGGCCGGGAGAGCACGTCTAGTGTAAACTGGGAAGGAAATGGAACATTTGGGTGGGTAGCTTTGTGGTCTCCAAATGAGAAAAGTGAAACCAAGTGTCTGGGGAACTCTGCGTAGAGGATCTCATTTCATTTCACAAATATCCAGAGTCTGACTTGGATGTAACACAGGATAAACCACAGGGCCAGAAAACAGGGGAGAATCTGCTTAAAGAACCAGGAGGTCTGGTCCCCTCAGAGAAGAGGCTGCCCTTTTATCTGTAAAATGCTGGTCTTACAGCTTTGCTCTGAGGATTATCCAAATGAGAAGCACCAGATGACCACAAGACCTGACAGAATTCCCTTATGCAGTCTGGGTCTCGGTAGCTTCTCCTCTAGGAAAGATAATAGCCAGGTGTTCTCACAGCATTATTGTAATAGTCAAATGAGAAATGGTACATGAAGAAAGCTTTGTAAACTGTAAAACCTGATATGTGTTTGTTAGTTATTAACCAAAAATGCTTTCCCACACAGGACCTCATTTGATCTAACACCAGCCTTGTGAGATTGGTGAAGTGAGAATTATTATATCCATTTTACAGAAATAGAAAGTGAGGTTCCAATGAATCTCATAACTTGCAACTTGCAGAATACCCAGCCAGTAAGTGACAAAGCCAAGGGTAGACCCCAAATCTTTCTGATCCCAAGATTCATGGTGTTTTTATTCAAGGAAAAAGGTACAGAGAAGTGAGTAACAGCCGTAGATTATTTGGATAATCTTTGGAATGCCAATATAAGTTTGTGCTTCATCTGGACAATGATCTCCTGGAGGGCAGAGATCGTATCTTACTGACCTCTGGATTCCTAGCACCAGGCACAGTCTCTGGCACATAGTGGGCACGTGTGGGATATTATTAGAAAAATAAATCACTGTGAATTTATCGATACCTACTGTTTATCAGGCACTAAATACCCCTGAAGTGGAAGCTATCTCCCTCCCCATTTTACAGAGGAAGAAAACAAAGCTCAGAGCAATTGAATAGGTTGCCTAAGGTCACATAACTGGCAGAAGTGATATTTGGATCCACATCTCATTTCAAGTCTTATGCTCTTTTATCTCCACTGCTTCCAGATTAATTAGTAAGGAATGAATGATCTGTTAGCTAAGACCTGAAGTCAGACAGTCAAGTGCTAGGAAAAGCCTGCCTCTTCTCCTCTCAACCCCCATGAACTCCGCATGTCCTGCTGCCCAAATCACCAAGGCTTTGGTCCTAGCAGCCTGTCCCTCTGTCCCTCTCCTGGCTCACACCTCAGTGAACAGAAGTGCTGTCTGCTATTTACTTTCACACCATAAACTGCCACCTGGAAATAGTGCTAAGTATACCCAAACAAATGCTAAGCTAATCTTCTCTCTCTGTCTCCCAGGGGAAAGTTCTAACCCCTGAGTGCAGCAGCCTCAGCCTCCAGAGTCACCAGCAGTCATTGCAGTGCTGTGTGGAGGGAAGGAAACTTAAGAAACAGGACTTGAGGAGGCCTGGGTCCTGGAGATTGCCATTGTTGTCTGTGCAAGAAGGAGGGAAGGAAGCTTGAAGAGCATCCTAAGTAGCCCCATTCCTGGAGGGCTGCTGGATGTAGTGACCCTGCTCTACAGCCCCACCCTCACTTGGGAAGTTGCCATAGGGGCAACTCACTAGAGATAAGCAGACAAATAGGCCTGAATTAATTTTCAGCCAGGCTGAGCAGGGTGTATGTGAATTGTTTTACATTGTCAGGCACCTATAGCACCAGACACATGCACATTGATTATTCAACAAACCTTGATTAAGAGTCTTCTGTGTCAAGATCTGGGCTGGGCATCAGGCATAGAACTGATCAGAAGAATTCAATCCCGCACATCTGACAGAAAGACAGAGAAACAGAAAATCACTCTATCATGTAATATGGGATGGCAAGGAGCAAGAGAATAACCATAGGGTGAATCTCAGGAGACTTCTCAGAGGAGGAGGGACACTTGAGCTGAGCCCGAGGGTAGATGATGCTCCCTGACATGGAGGGTACTTGTAGCATACACTCCCATAGCCTGAGGGCTGGAGGGACCTTTGATGCCATCATGTTTCCCCTGTAATAGAAAGGAAACTGACACCCAGAGAGAAGATCTTCCGAAGATAACAGCAGATTAGTGGCTGAGCAGGCATGACCTTGCAAACCTGGTCCTCGGACTCCTAGTCTAACGCTCACTGTCCTGAGAAACCTTTCCTGAATTAATGATCTTTACCATGGCCTTTCTGTCATCCACCAAAGCCCCAATGATCAGCACAGGTGCCGTGAGGCAGCAGCATGATGCCCACACTCAACACATTGGAGAAGTCAAGGAACCTGCCCAAGATCACACAGCTGAGAATTCCTGAGCCCAGGTGCCCTGACTCCAGGTCAGGGCTCTTTGAACATGTTTGACAGCAGCCTACCTCTCCTCTGGGCAGATGAGAAATCCAGTGTGTTACTGCGTGTAGCACCTCCCTCTGCAGGTAGTATGCTTTGGCAAGGTGCCTGGAGTGGAAAAACACCATAAATGGTAACTCACTGTTGTTTTTTAATTCTTGAACACTTTAGCCATTGCCTTGTAGACTGGTAAGGAAGGTCTGAGTCTCCAAGATCTAATTTTGTTTCCTTTTTTAAAAGCAGTTATACTATTAGTAGCTTCTAAACCAAGAGTACATCTTAAAAGGGAGTCACAGTCAAAAGTAATTTTTGCCTGTGGGTGCCAAATAATTTCGTGTGAGAGAAATTAAAGGTATTGAGATTTTCACTTGAAGACGGTTGGGCCATGAGGCACAGAATCGAGTCACCGTCTCCATCACAGCCCTGGCAGAGGTACTGGTGGCTGTGGTTGCTCTGCCCGTTCCCTGAAAAACAGTTGCGTTTGGGAGTCCGCACAACCTCTGCCTGCATAAGCATGAAGCTTCGCTGGCCCCAAGCCCAAGAGGCTGGTGAGTCAGGTCATGTGCCTGTTTGTGAAGGGTCAGGCAACTCCACCCTGGCTGTGTAGTCTACCACATCCCCCCCGCCCCCCGCCACTGCCCGCTCCCACTCCCCCACAACCTGTTTCCTCTGGATCAGAAAGGCCATTTAGATGGTGCTCAGAGTTGGAGTGATGAAGCACTAAACAGAAGGACAGAGCAAAAACAGCAAAGGCACAAAACAACCACCTGAGTACATCTAAGAGGTGCAGGATCCGGCCTTTCTTTCACCCCACCTCTATGAGTCAAGGCTGGAACAACACGCAGGCCTGAGAACCCTTCACATGCCCCAGCGAGACCCACAAGCACTTTGCTTGGTGATGAGGACTCATCCTCCTTTGTTTTCACACACAACTGGTTTTTAATTAAATTTGACTTTTCCTCACATCTGTTCAACAGGCCGGTCCCCTTTGGAAGTGGCAAGCACAGAAATGGGGACAGACTGGTAATAGGGGAAAGCAAACAGATTACAGCCCTTCAATCCAGCCTATTTTGATGAAGAATGGGCTCAGGACAGGCTTCTGCCCAGAGAATTGTTCTTGTCCGAGGGTCATTGTCCACGGAGATTAGCCTCCCAAGCCTCTGGAATCCGATTTCTCACAAAAGCCAGGAAGGTAGCCAAGTGTGACCCTTTGTTCCCAACAGCTCACTCAACACTTGTTTTCTCCCCTCTCCTCCCACCCCTGCCCCTCCTGGCCCGGGTTTGCCCCTCCCCTCTCTCCCCCTCCCCACAGAGATCTGTGCTGCGGACTGTGGCGGCCACGGCGCCTGCGTGGGGGGCACGTGCCGCTGCGAGGACGGCTGGACGGAGCGGCCTGTGACCAGCGGGCCTGCCACCCTCGCTGCACCGAGCACGGGACCTGCCGCGACGGCAAGTGCGAGTGCAGCCCGGATGGAACGGAGAGCACTGCACCATCGGTACGGAGGGCCCAGGCCCTGGGGGACCCTCTCTGGGCTGCATGGGGCCGCGGTCGGACACTTCAGGGCCAAGGCTGGGCCCTCGTCGCATGTGGGAACTGGGCAAAGTCCTTTCATCTGGTGACATTATGGTTGGCATTTCTTAGACATCAATTGGACTTAATCTCATAACTGGGCACTTTTAACTTACAGCCTTCCCCGTCTGCATTCCCCAGATTCCAGTTTTCCGGTTAGCGTGCCTTGCTATTTATCCCTTCTCAGGCCAAATAGTATGGGTCTGTGTTAAAGAGTTGGGGTTCACTAATGAGGCAGTTGAGCCTCGCTTAGCAGCCATGGACAAGGCCCGATGCTCTCTGAGCCTCAGTTTCCTTATCTATAAAATGGAGATAATAATGCATGTAAAGAACTTAGCACAGGCTGGCACATAGCATAGAGTGCTCAATAAATACAACCATTATTATGAGATTCACAATCTGGTTGGGAGAGCTTGGGAAAGCTTCCCACAGGCCCCAGGCCACATCTGCATCCCATTAGGCCAGGAACCACTCCCTCCCCTGTCCTCGGCTTCTGTCCTGTGTGCATTTGTCTCTTTCTCCTCTCTTGGGGGCTGCACGGCACCACCGGCTTCTGCTGAAGCAGCACTGTTGGCAGCTTTCAAAACAAGCTGATCACTCCATTCCCTTCTTTCTGCCTTTCCCGCTGGTTTTGTTGATTTTAAACACAGCCAGACATTTTGCTTGGTCTATTATCTGGAATGAACACTCACCAAAAGCTCTTTATTGAATCAACTGGTTTGTGTATGTGTGTTTTAACGTCTTTCCCTTCCTATTTTATTTATTTATTTTTTTTAAGGAAGGGTCTGTGATCAGATGGTGAGCACATAGCTTTAGAAGGCAGGATTCTGGGTGCCTCTCCAGCTCTGAAAGTCACCTTTTAAAGTCTTACAGAAACTGTCCCCCAAAGTTTTGGAGGACAAAGGAATTTTGAGCAAATGGAGCTATCTCTTATCTCATGTTTATTTAGGCTCCATTCTTTTTGTTTTATAGCCTGAAATTAGTTTATGTTCATCATCCCTGCCACCAAACATCACTCGGTTTACAAATGGCTGTAGAATACCTTATACTTATTACTATTCATTATAATAGCTTCTCATTTTTGAGTATTTACAATGTGCCCAGCACTGTACTAATGGCTTTAACTGCTTTATTTCATGCTCCTAACAACCATGCTGTGAAGGCGTACATATTTTCCCTTCTTTTAAGGGACCTGAGGTTGAAGGTCACTTAACTTTTAAGAAGTAGAACAGGAATTGGAGACTCAGTTTTCCGAACCTTGGTGCAGGGGCTGCTCACCAGCTGCTTGCTGTGTAGTTCACGCTGGACAAAGCCCAGGTTTTCTGCAGTGGCATCTGGCTAATATCCTTCCCAGAGGCAGTGCCTTCTTATTACAGTTGCACTCAGAAGTCCACACCTAATTTGCCAGTCCGCTATCTTAACAGATCTACTCAGAGCTGATGGCAACCCTCCCTGATTCTTCATAGCAGAATGTGCTGCTGTGTCTTATTGTGGGCTTCTGGGTGGCTTCTTTATGTCATTATATCTTACCTTATGATTGTTCTGGACACCTCTTAAAGAGAAATAGCCCAAGTTACTTGAGGGGCCCCTTCTTTAAATTCTGCTTTCACTTTTCTGCCGGACTGATTAGAGACTGACATTTTAGCCTCCCAGCCCAGAAGGGAACCCATCCCTGTTAAAACTAAAATCAAAGCCCATTGTATTTTTCTGTCTTGCTTACAGATACTTCTGACTTGCTTACAGAGTCCTCAAGTCACCTTAGCAAGTTCTAAAATTTATGGATGTCAGACTTTTATAAGATAAAAGCATCTCATCTGAATCAAATGATGAGTGGTTTAGGGAGATTCTCCCTCAGTCCAGTCACAGATGACTCATTACCAGGTTTGTGGGCAGGCTGTGTTACGTCTATGTCTTGTGGATGTTCATCAGCCTGGCCTAAAGAATATCCCTTTTGTTTCAATGCCAAGAAGTCAAACTACCCCTCCCACTTCCCCTGCTCACTCTGTTGTTACTCTTTAAGAGCAAATTCCTCCTTGGGATTGCAGATGCTTCTCCTCCAGATAAGAACTCCATCAAGGTAAATGTGCACAGTTCAAGAGGGAGGTTGACAGTCATAAATACCAGAAAAATGTCACAGGACATTTAAGAAGTAATGGACTAGTCATACTGGCTCAGATGAAAGGGACGCTGGCTGGGAAGTCTGTTACCTTTCATTGTGTGGTGAGCATTTCCTTTGTCCCGTCTAATCTCCCCGCATGGCAACTTGCTCTCCGTGCACGTGCATCTCTGCCTGTGGCCAGCTGCATCCCCACTGAGAAACCCAACACCCCAGTGTTGAAGGAACACTTCAATAACCTTGTTGGACAGAGGGGAAGGGGGAGGCAATGCAAATGAGAGAAACAAGGGTGGTGCCTTCTTTTTCTTTTTGGAACAGAAATGAGGAGAGCCCCTCTTTTAAACTTGAATGGTAACAAGAAGCACTTTCTTATGTTTCCAGGGATCTTCACTCCCTGTGAGGATCCTTTAGGAAAAGAAAACACTGCTGATGTGAAAAGTTAGGAATTCAAAGTGTTACCTTTTTTCTTGTTACAGGTTTTATTATTATACGGTAGGTCATTCTAGTGCCACTAGCTCATATGCTGTAGTATAGTTGCTTATCACACCAGAGAAAAAGCCAGTATCCATGACACTGATTCAGAGACCTCCATGCAGTAAAAGCAAAAGAGAAGGAGACCTAGTTACTCACACACTGCCACCTCCATAAACAGAAAAGGATGACTTGATTACTTAACACCTGGCATAAAAGAATAAGACAAACCTGGGCTCCTTATAGTCAAAGTCCCAACATAAGAACCTTTCACCCTAGTGACATTTCCCAGAGCAGATTATTAAAGTCATAATCAACTATCTCCTTTGGAGGCTGTGGTCCATCTTTTCTTTTATGGAAGCCAAGGCTTTTCTCAAAAGAAGTTCATTTTCAGAATAAAAGAGAATTTGATAGTATTGACAATATTTTTGTCAAAAAGCAAAACTATTTCACATTGTATCTTAATTCCTTATGTTAGGAATTATCTGTCTCTTTACATCTTCAAGAAACATCATGGGGCTTCACTTTCTCCTCCTGTGAATCACAGAAGGGGGTGGCTGGAAGAGGCCTCTGGGGATGACGGAATGCTGGCCCCCTCCTCCACTGCCCACAGAACTGCACACCCATCAGCCTGAATCTCAGTCACCTGTTCCTAAAAATATCCCACAAATAAAAAGGGATTTTTCACTCTTACTCATCACTAATCCTTCCACTTATGTTTATGGAACCCAGTTTTCCTAGACCAGAGGTTAAGGTAAGATGGGTTAATTTGGATCTATGTCTCAAATATATGGCCTACACAGAGTCATAAAAACCATATTTTTGGATGTCTTTTCCAGGAATATTATGGGTCTCTTAAGTTTGAGGCTTGACCTCCAATTTCTTTAGAGAAAGCTGCAAATGATAGTTAAATTTAAGGTGTTAAATTTTTTTTCTTTCTTTGAAAACACTGCTAACATTTTGGATCACTTCTGTGATAGTTATTTTATCCACTCATGCCCCTTATCTATAAAGTCTCAAAACACATGTGGGAAATGCCAGCTTCTGACTACATTTGTAAAATTCAAACCTTGACCCCAAAGTTATGATTGTTCAAGATGCCAAATATGCAGAATTATTTACTAGGCTTCAGGAGAGCTGTCCAATCTATAAATCTTGATTCTTAAACAAATCCTCCCCTGAGAGTAAAGATCAAAATAATACTCTGATGATGTAATTACTAGAGTGAGCAAAGCCAGACTTCATGATGGAGAGAAATTATTTAAAAAGGCCACATAATCTTCTGGAGTTCTTTGCCCACTTTTGAATGGTAGGTCTCGGGTTTCTTTTTTGTTGTTCAGACAGTCTTCTACCGAGAGCTCAGAAGTCACTCACAAGGTGTTGACGCCTATCTGATGGCCCAATGCTTATCCCTCCTCAAAAGCATTTTCTCACAACAGGACCTATGACCAACAGGACAAATGCTGACAAGGAGAAAGAGAAAATGGACAGGGCTCTACCCCAAGTTGTCAGAGCAAGAGCTCTATATTGGACAGTGGTTCTGGGAGTTTTCAGCTCATGTGTAGTGGGGGTGGGAACTGGGGGAAAATTAGTAGGCCTTCTTAAGTCCCTTTCAGGACGGGCGCCATTGGCCACTTTCTCATTCATCCTTCATCCAAAGAGAGAAGAGCATTAATATAGCCAAGATCTTAACAAAAATATCCTCTTTGATGGTTTGTCATCTGTCTGAAAGAATGTAGATGATTGTAAACACCCCAAGCATCGCCTACTGTAATGATGATCCTTGTTTTCCTGGCCTATCATGTCAGTGATAAAACTATAGAGTAACTGAGGCTCCTTAAGAATAAAAATGAAAAGCCTCTTGCCATATTCTCCATGACCTTTGATGGGGACCCCCTGAAGCCTCTTAAGATTATCCTAAGAGAAATTTCTAGAAACTTCTGTTGGTACAGGCAAGTCAAGGAAGGAGGTTTTCATGTTGGAGGTCATAGACATGCGAAAGACATCTGAAACCTCACAGACCAACCTCGTGCAAAAAGCCCAGAGTCTCTACCAGGAACAGCTGTGTGCCACCACTCTCCCCAGTGTCTTGCATAGTGACAGGAATGTAGAAGGAGCACAAGAAATGTTTCTGCAATGTTGAAAGAATAAACATGGCCCAAGAGGAAAAATGACTCTGCTGCCATCTTCTTTATTCTGAAGTTCTGAGAAGAAAGATGAAGGAATTTGTGTGTGAAGTCCCGAATCCACCATTCATAATGCAAACTTATGGACTTTATGTCATCTTTTCTTAAAGTTAGTACTTTAAAATCATGATGAATTTTTAAGTGACCATACTCAAGGGCTTATGTGCCAATTTTCAAACAAGGAGAGCAACAGTGGTATGGATTACTGGATATGCCTCTTTTAAATAAATGGCATTGGATTTAAAGACCCAGTTATCACTTCCATGTTTAATAGCCAGAGACAAGGAAGCTCTATTTCATTCTGAGAAAACTGTTGGACTTGGTATCGACTGACTATTATCAGCTTTTTGATTCACAGTGTGGCTTGAGATCACTGTGTAGGAAAGGAATCCCTTGATTTGTGGAGTCAGAATTTGACATTTTGAATCTTTACTTTTGTCTCCTAAAACCCACAAGGTTGATTGCAACCTGAGTCTACCTCATCACCTTGAGGCTGTTACTACTGCTTTCAGTCTGGAGATATTAGTAAGCATTTTTAAAGATATTAAAAATGTATTTACATTTAATAGAGATCTTTATTACTAAAAAAAAAATTCCTTAAAAATAAAATGGCATTGGAAGAGAGAGAGAGCTCTCTGAAGTCAGCCCTGGATTTGGGGAGATTAGCCTATACAGTAGATATAATCTGTACTCATCACCAGAGCAATGATATCACTCTTAAGTTTGGAGATAATCAAAGTGTTCCTTGTTGGCGAACTCCCTCAAAATGGATACCGCAGGGTGGTATGGCCATCTGGATCCCAATGATGGTGTCTCATCCAGCCTAGTCATCCTTCCTAACACTGTGAAAGAAATCTAAGCTCATGTCACCTCTTCTGTAGCGGGTTCAGAGATTTTACAAACATGTATGATTCTGACCCCCACAAAACTGCAGATCTGGAAATTAAGAACAACAGCTGGGCCAGGAGATCCCGGAGACCCTGCGTGTTATTGCTTTCTGATGGCATATCCTGGGAGATCATGTCTAAAAAATTTTAGGTCATTTTGCAAAATTAGATGAATGAGCTTGACTAAGGCAATAGTGACAGGTGAACCAAGAATTGAGAAAGTCTTTGCCTTAGCCGGTTGTTTCCAAGGCAGTTTTACATGTGGGCTGCCCCTATTTTTCATTGCTTGGCATTCCACAGCTTTGTTTATTCACTCCTGCTTAATAAGCCACTCTCCTTCACTTTTCCTTCGTATATCCTATTATCTCATGGACACCACAACATCTATAAGAATGAAGGGGAAGCATGCAGAGCCAGTTAAAATCTCCTCTTTTCAATTTTCCACTTGGCCGTGCAGCCTCCAGAAGCATATTTCATCTTGAAACAGAGACTACATGGTTACCCCAACTAAGAGAGTCTCTCATCCACCAGTCTTTTGAGGCAAATTTATATTAATGAATAGCAACAGTGTATCCATCCAGGGGATTGGAAGGATAAAATTTGTATTTTTATATCAATAGAGTAAGAACGTTCTTATAGTTTATAGAACCCTAAGGCTTCTAGATAAGGTCCCACCAATGCAGCTCATTCATACTTACCAACTTTTGAGACTTTTGATTCATGTGTGAAATTGAGCTGAGGATGGGGGGCCAGCATGGCAGAAAGAATCAGGCCCTTCAGGAGACCGCCATCTATTTGGCCTTCGTGGCAGCACACATAGGGGAGTCGTAGAGAGGGGGTGAAGGGGAAGTTCCTCAAATGATTATGGCTACAGCCTAGAAGGTGAAATGGTGATACTGATTTATGGTGGGAATGAAGACGTCTGCCCTGCTTTAAACATAGCTACATATATGCACAGTGGGTTTTCTTTCGGAGAAACGTTTGACCCCCATCCTCAGAAATAAGCAAAACCTTAGATTGCCAAACAAGCCAATGCTTGGATGCAACCCCTCCATTGGAAAACAACGCATACATCATTCTGTCTTTTGAGTTAATAAGCATTGGGAATGGTCTTGTTTTCTTTTCTTTTTCTTATTTTTCACAGTGACATCCATTGACCTGCACCTCACATTCTTTGTAAGATGCACCAAAAGGAGATGCATCTTACTTAGAACATCAGGCATTTTGCATTCAGGTCTGTATGGGCACATGTGTCCATAGAAAATTCAAGAATGGCAAACAGATATTCTAGTGGTATATTTGACCAAAGACTCAACCCACTTCCCTAGTGCATATCAAAGACGATTCCGATTTTGCATAGTTCTATATTTCAGCTTCCTGGAAACCCCTCTGCCCAAACAGAGTGCACTTGTCCTTCCACCGCTGCTTCCGCTAAAGGGAAGTTGGATGCCGCTCTCGGTAGACAAAGTGCAAGTCTAGTTTTCCATAAGACGGAACAAACCTGACGGAACAGGAGTGTGGCCACGTTTGCAGCTTCTCATCCCCGTTTTCTCCCATTCTCCTTGTCCATATGTCCTCCCGTTTCTATGATCATATTTCCTAACACCTGGGTCACAGGATGTGTTGAATTTCCTTCGGGCCCTTCCTGGAGAATGTGCTTGCTCTCCCTCCTTCTCTCTCCTGTTATCCTGTCTTTGGTTTTATTTTCCCCACCATGGCAGGTCTGTCCCAAATATGAGGTGCATCCCCTTTGTTTCCTTAGCACCTGGCATGGTTATGTGGCAGGCAGTATTGCACTTACTTTGGATCCTACCTTAAATGTCCTGTCTTTTATTTCCCAAGCGCACTATCTGGATAGGGTAGTTAAAGGTATGGTCTTCCTTCCTCTATTTTCCTTATTGTCTTTGTGTGTGTGTTTGTGTATAAGCATAAAAGAAGAAATGTATATATGTAAATGTATATACACCCATAAGCATGGTGTCTAGATACTGCCACACCCCCAGCTTTGTCAGAATATCCACAGCCCGGAGGGCGGTTTTTGGTCACAAGGTGGTTGATATACCTGGAGTGTCATTCTTCCCCCTAAAGTGCTCAGTCTGTTTGTGACATTACCATTGTGCTGTTGTCCTTTCCTCCCCATACACACATACACTTCTCACCCTTTCTACCCCATCTCATGTTACCTAGCCCATCCTCTATGGCCCCAAGTCCATTAGAATTAAGATGCTGGGAACCAGCGTGGGTGCCTGAGAGAAGAAGAGATCCCAAAGCAAGCTAGAAATCTTAAGGGCTGCATTCTATTACTGCCATGTTCATCCATCCGACGACTACCTATGGAGCACCACTAGTACTAGCACTGTGTACTAGATTCTGTGCCAGGCTCTGCAGAAAGGGGGGAAACAAACCTCCGACCTCAGACAGGATGGCTTTTTGTTTGGGATTTTTTCCTTTCAGAGAAGGCCTGACTTTGGTAAGTCTTATCTTGAAGGATAGTCCCTACAGGCAAAGCAATTCCTTCTATTTAAACATTTACATTAATTAGGTAGTACCTAATTTTCCAATAGGCCTCATTGCTCTAAGAATAAGTCTCAGAATAATCGGATATGTGTGCTCCTAAAAGACTCCAAGCGCCCCGAGCTGCCCTGTTCATCTTTTTATCCGTAAGCCCTAACACAGCACCTGGCATAAAATACGAGCTCCATGGTTAAGGACACATACTCAGGAGTCAGACTGCCTGAGATGAATCCCAAATCCAACACTTGGTGAACTGGGTGACCTTGGCCAGGTTACTTAACCTCCCTTCACTTCAGAGTCTTTTTAAAAGAGGATTGTAACAGGACCTACCCCATAAGGTTGGCATAGGATTAAGTGAAATGATGAATGTGAAGTGCTTAGCACGTGGGCAGGAATGGTGTTCAACAAATGTTAGCTATGCTACTTTATCATCATATGCTTATTCTTACTTTAATTTGGAGAAGGACTTTGTTAGCCAGACTAATTTTTGGAATTGTAATGAGATGGCTAAATTAGCTTTTAATAAGAGATGGCAACTGCTTTTAAAAACTTATAGAATGGGTTTGGGGGAAACTTAAATTACTGAATGCTTTTCAACTGAGACATCTTTGCCAAACATAGCAAAGGTGTTACTTGGGCCCATCAAATGGATGCCTGGTGTTGAGAAATAAGGATATTCACATTTAACCTACTGCTCTTCAACTGAGAATGAAATAATTCCAGAAAGAGAGAGTAGTACCTTTGAGCCTCTTTAAAGTAGGAATTATACACATAATTATTAGAGGAATCATCAAGATAGATAAAATTTAATAATGTTACCACCTGTTTGTTGGAATTTTTCCTACTGTGTGAAGTATTTTTATATCCATGAGTCATAAGTGAGTCCTGTGAACTTTTTTAAGGGCACAGATATAATTTTATTCATTGGATTAGAAAGGAAATTTAAGTTGAGGAAGCGAGTGGCCCATCCTGGCTCGCACTTCTAGTAAGTGGCTGAGCCAGGATTTTGGATTTCCTGACCTAATCCATATTTCCAACATTTTTTCTTCTATCACCATAAATAACCAAGAATGTTCCATAATTTCCAATATCATTCCTCGAAACCACATCTTCCAAATTTCACCCTCACCAGAAAGTGAGAGATATTCTCTCTCAAACCACCATTCCGATCTCTAGTTCTGAAAATATCACCAGACCTAGAGTTGGATTAGGTCAATGAATCATAGGTTGCTGTAAAAGACAAATGTTTCTTGCCAAAATCTAGGTCTGGACCAAGGCCCCATTTGGTTCACTTTATGGTGTATGGGTACTAATCCTGGAAAAAAAAAAATCAGAGACCTATACAATGCAAGCTCAGGATTTGTCAGAGTAGAATGCTTTGTGATTCATAGATAAGCTGGCTTCTATTCTGTGCTGCCCAGTTGCATTGGTAGAGGCAAAAGAAACAGCATTCACTCTTCCTAAGTGCCAGAAAATATGGATACCACACATCAGAAATGGTCCCTACTGTAGGGCTGCCCACTGTCTAGCAGAGAAGACACTAATAAAACAATTTCGACAAAGTGTGATGAGGGTTATGATAGGGGAAGTCCAGGGTCTGATTAGCAAGGAGATCTGCCAAATTTAGGTAGAACCTTGTAGCTCAAGATTGTGAACTTAAACATAAGCAAATGAGAAAACCACAGAAGGTTTTTAAAAGCGGGAAAATAACTCGACATTTGTGCTTTGAAAGGATTGGTCTGGCCATATTATAGAAGAGAGTTGAGGGGGACATTTGGGAACTAGGAGACCAATTAGATTATTGCTGTCATCTAAGTAGGAGGTATAGTGAACCTGTCGAGGGAAGTGACTATAGGGATGAAAAAGTACAAAAAGGACAGAAAGAGAACCATAAAGAAATGGGACATTTTGACATATGATAGGTGTATTACATAACCCCTTAACTAACTAAAAACATAAATAACTTGGAGGATTCTGAAAGTCTTCTAGTCATACCTGATCCTAGCTTCAAGGCGGGGCTTCTCCATAGGTTTAGGCAGAAAGTTGAAGATAAAGCTTTCCCTTGTCATTTAAAGGGCATTTCTTTTGAAAAGCTTAGCCCTTCTCTAAACTTTAAAATTACATTATTTTGGCTCTAGCAAATGCCTGGTGTGAGTCCTTCCAGAAGGGATTGTTAATGTCATTTGGGCTCTTTGAATTATTGATGAGTTTCACGGTTTGTGGAATTAATGAGCTTCAGTAGTGGGTAAGGGTGGGCATATTGCTTTAAGAAAGTCAGCAAGTCACACCAGAGGAGGTTTCTTCATACTTGCTAATGGGGGTGCGATTATCCTAGAGGCAAATTGCTGGATGAGAGCAAACTCATTTAACCCACAGGTACTCAAGGTCCCTCTGAAGCCCTAAAACTGATAGGACAGTGCAGACCTTCAGGGCATAACTTGGTCCATTTAAAGAAACTGACTGTGAATAAAGCGTTCCTGTGATCTCACATGTAGAGCTTTCCCTCCCAGAGAATCTGCTCCTTCAGGCAGATTCAAAGCACAGAATGGTGCGCTAGGCGCTGTGTGCTAAGATGAGCTCACTAGAGAAGGCTTCTTAAAGTGGGTTTTGTGGAATGGATTATTCCACATTATTGTAAATGATTATGGGGTTGGGGAAAATTCTGAGGTCAAATTGGAAACTGTTCTGATAATCTAATAAGCAGGTTTCTTTATTGTAATATTTCTCAGAGTCTTTAATGTATTAATACTTAGTGTTAACTTTCTAGGATAAGAATATAGGATGCAATGTTTTCCAAACTTATTTGATCACAAAAGCTTGTTTTTTGAGGACCTCAGAGAACTAGTGCGCTATAAAATTAACACTGAAAAGTAATGTTTGAGATTATAAGACCCACTTTAAATCCTTCCTGGAACAAATTAGGGTATAGATAAGTAGAATATAAAATTCTTGAAGTGAGGGGATGTATCTCAAATCTGTATACACTAGAAATAACATGAAAGCCTGGCATTCGGTAAATGCTGAGTAAAGTATGTTGAAATTAAAAACAAATTATCAAATATAAAGTTGTTTGATCTTCTCATTAAGTCAGTTGTACTGGTAGGACCTAGCAGATCATCTCACCCAAATTCTCATAAATGAGGAAATTTAGGCCAAAAGAGGAAAATTAACTTTCCCAAGATCCCACAAGTTAATCAAGCAGGAGGTACCAGAACCTAGGTCTCCTGTTTCAGTCATTGATTCATTACAACAGATAACATATATATTGAGTGCAAGGCATGGATTAGGCACACAGTCGCCTTTACAGAGTTTAGATTCTAACAAAGGGTGTAAGACATTAAACTAATTGCACAATTAATTTAAGCATACTTGGAACAGTTGCTCTCAAGGAGAAGGACAGAGTACTAGAAGAGCATGAAGTAGTGGGTTTGGGCTGGGACTCATGGTCCTGAACCCATCTCACTGCCTCCCATGCAGCATATTGATCCCCATGACCACGTCACTGGGCTTGTCTGAGCTCTCTTTGGCAAGGCTTGCATTAATGAGGACCATAGCTTTTGACCCAAATGTTGACATGATTTGCACTGGTAAAAGGTTAATTTCTGAGTGAAGATATACAACATTAAAACAAATCTGATAATAGTAATAGCAGCTATTATTTATTGAATGCCGACTCATGTTACCTACTGTGTTAAATAATTGACGTAGATTATCTGTTAATATTCTCAACAACTCTTTGAATTAGGTGTTACTCCATTTCACAGATGAGAAAACTGAGGCCTAGAGAATTAAATAATTTGCCAGTCATCACACATGTAAGTAAGTGAAATGGTAGCTAGGGTTTGGACTGAGGTCTGCCTAGCTCCAAAGTCCACACTCTATTACAACACATGGTTTTTTTTTTTAATTTATAATTAAATCATGTGAAATTGGAACCGCCCTAGAAAATCAGAATCTGTAAAATATAACAAAAAGTTATTTAGTTTAGAAAAAATGTATATAAAGTGTCTAGCACAGTAGCATAGACCTTCAGTATATGGCAACTGTTATTGTCATCATTGTCCTGAAGCATATACACCAGGGGTTGGCAAACTACAGCACATAGACCAAATCTGGCCCATCACCTGTTTTTGTAAATAAAGTTTTACTGGAACACAGCCGTGCTTATTGATGTATAAATTGTGCGTGGCTGCTTTCAAGCTCACAATGGCAGAGATGGGTAATTGCAACAGAGACTTTATGGCTCGCAAGCCTAAAATATTTATTATCTGGATCTTTATTGAAAAAGTTTGCTGACTCTGATCTAGATAACTGCCTCAGTTTTCTATTTTGCCTTTCTATGACCCCCAGCTGAGGTAATGATTTATTATATGTGCTCTACTTAAAAGAGAAGGTAAAGCCGAATAGAAGATTCAAATATTGTATGGGAGCTGTATGTCAGGCTTTGTGCATCATGCATACGTTATCTTATTTAATCCTCCCAACAACCCCATTTTATCAGTAGACTGAAGCTCAAAGAAATTAGATAAAGTGCCCAGGTCATAGAGCCCCTGAGTGGCACAGCCAGCCTCTGATGTGGCTCCCAGGCTTGTGCTCTTACACAAGAGATGTTCTTTGCCTCTTACAAAGGGCTGTATCTCAGAGCAAGATAAAACAATGTCCTACCATTCTTAACATTTGTACCCTGTCTCCTCCAGGGCTGATATTTGAAATATGAATGAGGCTTAAATGAAAGGAAGTCCCAGCCTGAATGGGGACTAATTGGGGAAAGGGAGTCGGCTACCAAGTCAGAATGCCTGGGTGGTCGCCTGCACGTCACAGCACCGTTCCTGCGCTTTTATAACTGCTTTCTCAGTTACTTTTAGGTGGCAATGCTGGTGGCTTCTCACCTTTCCCAATAGGCTTCTGCTGTGCAAAAACCACATAGTCCATACCTACTTCTGAACTTCTGGAGGAAATTCCTCCTAGGCTTGGAGTATGCACTCCATAAATGTTTCTTCCTTTGAATGGAAAACAGAGTAGCCAGATTGATTGATTGGTTGCTGTGTTAAACACCTAAAATATAAATGAGCATGTTCTTTTCTTGTGCTTTGTAATCACAGTCAACTATCAAAAGCCTTTGAAACATGAAAGTTTTAGATTCTAATTGATCAGCCATTTACTGTGTGCCTACCTTGGCCTAGGTCCTGTGCTGGGCAGCTGCATTCACATTTGTCCTATTTAAGAATAAAAGGTCAGTTTTCAGTTATTGCATTACAGAAAGTTTGTAGCCATCCTTGTATCAGTTTACCACACATAATAATAAATTACGTTTTATAGATGGCAGAGTGCTTTCACATCCATAACTTTCCCCAAGACTAAGCAGAGGCAAAGACATGGAAGGCATGCCAGTGAACAGTGTTTTTTGGATAGTTCCTCTGAGAAAGGGGGTTTGCAGGTTTGTTAAAAATGAGGATTTGAATGAGAACAAGTGGTAAAATGAAAACCAAAGTGAACCAAGTTACTTAGCAGATTCTCAGACAGTTTTCTGAGCCATGCTCTCAGAGAAAGGGATTTGAAAAGGTCATAATCAAAAACCTGTAAATCTACTTGAATAGTATAAAAACTCCCCACCTTATGTATATCGAATTAAAACCAAGGCTGAGTCTAAATACTGCCTGACCCTTCTCGATTAAATCATCCACAGCCCTCTCAGACAGATGGCCACTCCTGTGTTAGGTTCCCATCATGTTTTGTACATCTCCCTTAGGGCACCTAGCATTGAAATATTTTGCTTATACAAATCTTTCTCCTCTGATAAGCTACATACTTCCCGAGAATAAGAACTAGGTCTTATTCATCTCTATACCTCCAGTGATAGCCCAGAGTAAGCTCTTAATAAGACAGGCAGACAGATTTACAGACAGACAAAGTGAGGGAAAGGCAGCCTGCCCATACCGGCATGTGCAATTGCAGAAGGCCCTGGTTAGTCTTGCCCATGTCAGCCATCAGGGCTTCTCCTGGTTCAGAGCCCTTTTCTGTGACTGCAGGTAAGATGGGAAGGAAGAGATCCAAGGACTCTTCCTCAAAAGCAGAGACAGTTGTTTGGGAGGAAATAGAAAATAAACGAAAAGCTTAAGGTCCAGTACAGTTGACCTAGTAACAGCTGAAAATGGCACATCCCTTTAGAATGAAACCAAGAGGTGCTGAGGGGACATGAGGAGTAAACAAACAGATGACTCCTTTGTTCCGAACAGCCTCCAGAGACAGGAAAAACACGCAAGAGTGAACGAGGAACAATGATCAGAGAAAAAACTCCATTGGTCAGTCTCTGACAGGCCTACATCCACTACCTCCCACTCTAGAATCCTGATCATTTCTGAAAGAGGGGGTTTTAGGTGAGGATGATGTGGATTTCATACCTATCCCTGGCACTTCCTGACTGTGCCACCTCCTGACAATGCCACTTCCTAACTGTGCGGCCTTAGCAAGTCCTTTCTCCTCTGGGTCTCAGTTGCCTCTCGTAAAATGGCAGTTCCTAATGACACCCACCTCTCTGGGTGCTGAGGTCACCAATGTGCTGATGGATGTAAAAATGTTTTGTAAGTTGGCAGGTGGAATGTGAGTGTGTGTGGCTGCAGTTGGCCGTGGACGATCAGACCTCGATTCTGTGTGCTTTGCCTTGCAGAGGGCTGCCCCGGGTTGTGCAATGGGAACGGCAGATGCACCTTGGACCTAAATGGCTGGCACTGCGTCTGCCAGTTGGGCTGGAGAGGAGCTGGCTGTGACACGTCCATGGAAACCGCCTGTGGTGACGGCAAAGACAACGATGGAGGTAGGGCTCTGGCACCCATGACCCCACGCAGTTCTGGAGAGGGAGTGGGTGGCTTAGGGTGGAGGGTGGGCGTTACTGAGTTAACAGGCCACCAGCACACCGGCTGACCAGTCAAGGAGGCCTGCAGGGCAGCCATCAAATTGCACATGTGGTCGAAGGAATGAGTGTGTATCATGAGTTGTTGCATTAGAATTAATTAAAATTACTGTAAATAAAATTAATTGCTATCCGACATGAGTGCAGAGAGGAAGGCATATGGAAGAGAGAATTCGCCAACAATTCAATAATGGAATGAGTTGCCTGGCAAAGTTGGGAGACCCTCCTCAGCAGAAGTGGTCAGGAAGAGGCTGTCCAATTCTGTATCACAGAAAGTGTCAGGAAGGATGCTTCTCCAAGGCAGGAGGTTGAGTTACCTTTGGTCAAGCTCTCTCCTCTGATTCCGGTGGTAACCCTCACCTTTGCCCCACACCCTCTGTCCCTGTGGGTTTGTGATAGAATTTGTCTTTTCTGTCAGATTTTTTCTAAATGCTGCAGAGACAAAATCCTAAAGAAGGGAAGCCTAGTCTTATGGAACATTTACTGGCTGAAAATGAAAGGATCAGTTCAGGAAGTGGCAGTTCCTAATGATACCGGTCTCTCTAACCCAATCTTTGACTCCTTGTGTATCCTTCAGCAAGCTATTTGATGTCTCTGGGCAACATGCTCCCTATTTATAGAATGAAGGAGTTGGAGCATGAGGACCATTCCAGTTCTTATATTAGTCCAAGAGTTAGCCTTGTTCTTTCTGTTATGTAAATTTGAATAAATACAGCCATAATGTGCTCTACTTTCCTGCTTGGAAGATGGGTTGATTCTTCCTGGCTCTATTAATCTTGGGGGTAATTAGGAGAATAAAAAGGTAGAAATATGGAAACAAAAAAATCTTGAAACAATTAACCCTTCCTTTTCAATGATGGCCTACCGATTGTCCTGATCCGAATATTTTCATACAGCTCCCTCATATTTATACCAACAGACATTCTAGTATACAGCATGGTAGGAAATCAACAGGCCAAACACTTTACATCCCACCCTTTGGGAATTTTCTACTTAGAGTGAGTCTATAATCTAGCACCGTAAGGATTAGACGATCAATTGTGTGGTTCATACACCTTTAGTTGGCTCTAGCAACCCCAAAAGGGTTGTTTTATACTGCCGATCTTTATCTGAGGCAGCTTTCATTCCTTCTGTCTGCTGCCTGCATCCAAAAGGTGGTCGGCCTATCCACCCAGGCCTTGGCCCGGTGCAGTAATTGTAAACAAGGAGCTCATAGGGCTGGGCCTTGGAAACCTGGCAGAGAAAGTGGATCCATTTTCTCCTCCTGAATCTTGCAGGGTTAATATGTCCCTTAATCAGTCTGAAACTTGTGGAGTTCATTGATGCTTGTGCTCCATAAATATCCAGAGTTCCTATTATGGGGCCAGACTCTAGGCACAGATGAATAAGTTCTGCCCCTGCACTCCAGGAACTCAAACAATGGAGAAAGACCCAAAGTTAAGTGTCAATGGATGGTGATAAATGCTGTTGTAGTTAGATATTGGTAGTTGTGAGAGTAGGAAAATGCTCATCAGGAAGGTGATATTTGAGTATGTAGGCATTTCCTGAAAGAAAAGGGTTTTCCATTCAGAGAGATCAGCATGGGCAAAAGCAGCAAAGCAAGGAAGGGCACCAAGTGTCCCCTGGTGATAAAGGTGGTCTTCCGGTAAGATAAAGTGCAGTGATATTTGCTCTTCATAGGAAAGAGATGTCAGCCTAAATTAGCAACCCCCTTCACCTTGCCTGTGTAGACACAATCACAATGACAGTAAATTTATGTACTGGCAAGAGAAGAGGAGGCATGCAGCATCAGGAAGCCATTCCCTTTTCAAGAGTCCAGGGTCTTGGCGAAGCCTTCAAACAGCGTTTGAACATCTGGGTAGCAACAAACTGAATGTCCTTGAGAAATGTGGGGAGAGGGTGCATGCTCCTCCATGGCACGCACACAAGAATAGGTTATGAAACAAGGTTTGTTTGTTCTCTCACATGAAACGCAATACCAGCGTAGCCCGTTTCCCATCCTTCAGAGCCAGCCCTCCCAGCGCTAGAACTCACCCAGTGTTTACATGGGAGAAGCCCATGGCCGCACAGCTTTGGAGGGAGAAAGAGCTGCTTGTCGTAGGGAATGGGACTGATCCAGGCCCCCAGGGAAGCAGAGCCTCCTCCAGCGGCTCTGAGAGATGAACTAACAGGAACTAGAAAAGAGCAGTCAGAAAATATACAATTTTCTGATTAACAAGAAAATGCCTCCTGCATTCATGGAGCATATCGTGGACTGAAAGGAGTGTTTACTTTTGGGCAAACCCTTACAATAGTGCTGTAACCTGAGTTCACTCTACATACGTTAACTGCATGTTTACGCTGCATCAGGCCCTGTCCTGGGTCCTGGAGCTTCAGAGACAAATAAGACACAGTCCCTGCCCTTGTGAAGTTCATAATCTGGAGGGAGAAAGAAAGCATGACATTACAATGCAGGGGGATAATTGCTGTGATGACGGAGCATCCACTCATGTGGCTGATATTATCAGATAACTGGGTACTGTACTGGGAGCTCTGATATAGTCCCTGTCCCATGGTGCTTCCTGTCTGTCCAGGAAGACACCCCATAGGTCATCATGATTGTGAAGACAACTAGCTGGGGAGACCAGGTTATTGAGGGAGCTTGGCCTTGGGTTCTCACCTGTGAAATGAGGAAGTGTCTTGCCTCATCCCTCTCAATTAGTGAGTCCTCCACTCTTTGGGGGAGCCAAGGGAAGGCACAGGGTGACACAGATGAAACAGCCGTAGGGGATGCTGGAGGAGATGGGGCTATTTTTACTAGCCTCTCGATCCCCAAATGCTGGAGGAGATGGGGCTATTTTTACTAGCCTCTCGATCACTCTGGGTCTCAGTCAAATGAAGGCAGTTTTAGTGGAGGGAGAAATAGGGCAAGGTGTACAAGGCAACACAAGAGTGGGCCATGTTTAGCTCTGGACTGTTTTCAGTTCAGTTAAGCTCACGTTTGTTGTGTTCCTTCTGTCTACAAGTCACCATGCTCCTTCCTAAGGGGATATACAGACTATGAGCTAGTCTTTCCCCTCAGGAAGCTCACAGCCATTTGGAACAAATGTTATCCAAACAACTAAATCTAATGGAGGCAGAATGAAATAAGTGCCTTTATTTCAGCAATGATGTGGGATGCAGCATAATCCCAAATAAATAAATCAGGATGGAGGGAAGAAGTGTTAGAGTCTCAATGAGTGATTGTTTCTTGGCTGATGTGACTCATGGGCTTGGAGAAGGAATTAGCACAATGTAATGCTGAGTAACAGGATAGGAGAGACAGAGAACATTGACTTCAGCTCTTTCATTCTACTCCTGTTACAGACAGGAAAACAGTGGCCCAGAAAGGGAATGTGACATCAGACACATCAAAGTCACATGGAATGTCATTAACACAGCTTGGAGTAAAACCCAAGACTCTTGAGCCATTCTCAAGCATTTCTGCCTTCTAGTCATTTACCCTCCTCCTAGAAATGTAGTGTGAGCACTTACTTGAATTTAAATAGGTTATGACAGTATCACAAAGTCAACTAGAATATGAGAATGATATTTGTATGGCATTTTATAGTTTGCAAAGCAATGTGCAACCACCTAACATCACTGAGCAGTATGTAGTATTATCGCTTTACTATTTCCTTATGATTAGGAAGAGGGCTTAGTAAGCAGGAGTATTTTGCCTCAATCACACGGTCTACAGGTGGCAGAAACTTCTGTTGTCCCTAAGAGGCCACATTAGAGCTTTTCAGTATGTGCCCAGCCTTCAGACTTACAGCTCCATCGTAAACCCAACTGTGGCTCTTCAAGTTGTCTGAGAACTCCCAGTTTCTCTTCTTTCCCTGTTCGCTAGACTTAAAGCAATCCTTTCCAAATTAAACCTGAATTTTAAGCTTAAGGAAGAATGTGGTTGCAGTGTTTTCAAACTGTGAAACCAAAAAAAAAAAAAAATTACACAATAAAGCTGAGTTGGGTTTATCTTTATTGTTTTTTTTTCTATTTATGGTTTTTGACTAGATTTAAAACAGGAAACAGACCCCGAATGTGATTTAGTGACTCTTAGCCTTCTGATCCTCTGTCAGGGCTGCCTAGTCATCTCACATGCCTCCAGATTTCACCCAACACTGGGTGGTGAGAGGGACTAGCAGGGCAGGCAGGCATAGAGGCTGTGACACACCACTCAGTGTGAATTCTTCTGTGTGCCGCACTTGGTGAAGAAGGCGTGCCCTATTTATAGCACCCTTTAGCAAGCCCCTTATGAAGTGCCATCACCTGAATCTTCTCATCTGTGACACACTGACCCTCTGATGGGAAGTTCCTTTCACCCATTTCAGAGATGGTGAAACTGTCCCCAAACATGCAAAGTATCTATAAAATGAGGATAGTAATGCCTACTTTGCAAGACTGCTGTGAGGATTACAGGTGATATGTGTTTCTCATGCCTGAGAAACAACATTGCACAGTGATTAAAAGTGCAGGATCTGTACCAAGATTGGATTCAAATCCTGGCTCCCTCATTTGCTGGCTGCATGACCCTGACTGAGTTACTCAACTTTATCACTCAAATGTTAGTTCTCTTTCTTCTGCTTCTTTCTACCTGTAATCACAGAAGCATGATGTTTATTATAAAAACAAATATATATTCATATATAGATAATAATTTTTATAAATTGGAATTATGCTCTCTATAAAATTTTATATAGTACTTTTTTCATTTATGGTTATAATATCTTTCTCCACATAATAATGTGTTTTGAACTTTTTTATTTCTGGATTAAAATTTATATTCTAAACTGTTACATACTCATTGCTAGAAGGAAAACCAAATGTATATATAGGAAAATAATAACCATTGTTTAGAGAGCATCCTTAGTGCTAGGCTCTGTGTACGTTATTGCCAGCCTCACAATATACTTGTAAGCCAAGTGTTTACATGTAGGGAAACTGAGGCTCATTGAGCTGAAGTGGTTTGCCCAGAGTCACCGTGGATCAGTGGAAGAACTGGGATGAGAATGGAACTGGTGTTTAAAAGAAGTCAGAATTTTAAAAAATCCACTGGCATTCAACCAGACCCCTTTTGATAAAGACTCTTTAAGAAGCTTCAAGATGTGATAACTCTGTAGGCACTATTGGTCCCTTGAAAAACAATCGCAGATTACAACACAGATAATTGATAGATATAACCTAGAATGAGAAATATCAAGAAAACTGGGAATAGAGAGCTCTCTGTCCTCCCTTTTTCCCATCTCCCGATGCTGGAATAAAGTCATAGAATTTGTTCACCCTTCACACTATCTCTAAACCATGTTTCTTGTGATAAGAGACAAGAGAAAAATTGACCTTTAAAAATTCTGTGTTCTAAGGGACAGATAAAGATTTTGCAAGCCTTTTCAAAGAAGGCACAAAATTTATTATTAGCAAATGATAAAAACTTCTCCCAGATGTGTACAGAAGCAGAAGCACATTCCACCCTCCACCCCCAGGGCTTCCTGGATGCTGCTCACAGCCTGCAGTAAAACAGCTCTGTGGCCAGACTACAGACAACATGGAGATGAGGTTGACTGATGGGCTGTGGAGCCAAGGGAGGAGTCACACCTGCAGAGAAGCAGATGGGCTTGTTATACACTGTCCTCAGGACCATCAGTTGACGGAACTATGCAAATAGCTATCTTGCAAAGAGTATACTAGCCCACAAATTTCCTCATCCTACCCCCAGCTCTGTTCTTTTCATCCTTCTAATCTCAGTTTAAGCCTTCTTTCTTCCAGGAAATATTCCAGCCCCCAGCCTGAGTTGGGTTCCTGCCTCTGGGCTTCTACAGCCCCCTCTGCTTCCTTCTCTCTCAGCACTCTATTATTTCTATCTGACTCACCAAACTGAATCCTTTGGAGGCATGACTCTGCTTTATTCTTATCTGTCCAGTGCCCAACACAGGGCTGGCCAGCCACATAACCGGTGCTGAAAAACCAGAGCAAGCTTGTCTTCTGTGCCTCCTTTCTAGGGAGTGGAACAAGCTATTCCTGGGTGAAGGGGAATGGCTTCATCACATTCCATGGCTCTTGACAGGCCCTGCCAGACTAATTGATTTGGGACCCTCACAAAATCATTCATTCATGATGCTTTGTGTACAGGACACTGTGCTACGCATTTGGAATACAGAACTCAACAGGTCAGTTTCTGCCATCCGTGGAGGGGAATAGGGCTGGGGAACCAGAATGTCCAACGCATTGATAGAGAAAGAGATATAGACTGTGGAAGAGTACCTAACAACTGGATTTGGAGAAAGATAAGGGATCAAATTCCCAACTCTGCCACCTCACTAGCAGTATGACAATGGATAAATCACTTAACTTGAGCTCCAGTGTCCTCATTTGTAAAGATGAGAATACTAGCTGACCACCTTCAATAGAATTTTTATGCACACCTTTCACTGTCTGTGAAAGTCACAGCAGGGGATGGGCCTGTGGCAGGTAAAGGCCAGAAGGTGGCTGTCAGGCAGGTTAGCCCCAGAGGCTGCTTCATTGACCTTCTACTTTACTGACGAGGATGCTGATATCAGAGAGGGAGGTGAGCCACCCAAGATCACACCACCCACTGGCAGCTGTTAAGATCACAGAATGAACAGAAAGCCACTTCTAGTCAGGACTGCAAATGATGGCAGAGGACTTCTCCCATTCCTGTGCCCCCGTACCTGTCTGTAGAGAGAGCTTCAGGAACAGCCACAGGCATGGAAAGGACACCAACATTTCTTACATTGAGTTATTCACTTACTCTTTACAACCCAGGAAGCTTTCAGCAATCCTACAAGGTTTGCAGAACCTATTATCCCAGTTATGTGTGAATAAATTACATCTCAGACATATGAAGAGACAGGCCCAAGATCTCACAGCTAGGGAATGGCAGACGCAGGGAAGGAGTTGAATCTTCAGGATTCTAGCCTGGATTGTTTTCTTCCACATACACTGACTGTATTTCTCAAGAGTCCACCGACAGGGGAGGCACTGAGGAGGGATGCAAGAGGATGCATGGCCCTCATCCTCAAGTTAGTAGCACGCTGATGGAAATGTTAGCAGAAACAAATGTTCCATGCGCTGTGCAGCATTTCAGCACTGGAAAGAGGGGTGGTCTTCAAGTTCAAGGGTCACAAGTACATGGACCATTTTGGAATGTTCATTTAGTGCCCAAGAGACCGGCCCTCCTTTTTTTCCTCCCTCCCTTTCTTTCTTTCTTCCCTTTCTTCCTCCCTCCCTCCTTCCTTCTTCCTTCTTCCTTCCTTCCTTCCTTCCTCCTTCCTTCCTTCCTTCCTTCCTTTCTTTTCTACTTTTTTTCTGACCATTTTTTTCTTGTTTTCTTTTGCTCTCCACTTCCACCAGAGGCCGTTGCTGGATGTAGCATGCTTTACCCCTCCCAGCCTCCAGGAGCCCAAACAGGCTCTGACATTTTCTTCTGTCCCTTCTCCATTTTCACCAAGTAAGGACAAGGAGGAGGCCTTCGGAACTGTAAGGAAAGAGGAAGTTTCTGAGGGAAAAATATGTTTTCCCAAAAGTTTGGGTTTAAAGTTTAGGGGACCTTTAATGGAGAACTTGAAAGAAACGGAGGCAAATCCTTTCTATTTTTCTGGTGGTGTTTTGGGGTTTTTTGTTTTGTTTTGTTTTATATTTTTGTTTTTCTGCTGTGACAGTGAGGACATCTCAATAGGAATGCAAATATATGAAACATGGACATTTTGTAAGTCAAACAGTTTGTGTGTGATAGACAATCAAGTGAAACATGAAGTGCTTGGGAAATGTGAATGTTTTCATAACGGCCAAAACCAGAGAATCCTGAAAACTATATATTGATGCATTTCTAATGTACCCCCAAATTTACTCTTCTGTCCCCAAAGCATACTTTCTCCTCTTAATATGACTCTTCTAAAAGTGTCGTCTGTGCCTAAGAAAATGGAACTGTGTAAGATTCTCTCTCTCTGTAGAACAGCCATATGCCCTGTTTCAGGCTGCCATATGCTGCATTTGAAAATAGGAGTGCTTTTGCCTGAAAGCTGGTCTTGTAAACTGAGCCTTTAATAACAATTTTGTGGAACCTAATAATTTTTAAAATATGTACGTATCTCATTTAAATTTGATTGTCTCTATTAGTGGGGATTTAGCCCACATTTACTAATTAGCAAATATTTGCTGAATGAATGATTAGGGAACATCAACATAGGAAGGTGTAGGCAGACATAATTCTTGGTCTGGCATTAATCACTCTAACCTGTGAAGCATGCGGTGAACAATTCCCAGTCTCAGGATCTCTCATAAGAGCATTGTTTGTGTGACATCTCCATTTCAGAGAACCCCAATCTCAAGTCCCCTGAGGTCTCTCCTATCCTGCATAGTGTGTCACTGTTGCTGTGTTTATCCAGTTCAGTCCTCCAAGGCCAGACTGCATCCAGAAAGGACTGCCCTGGAACTTATGTGTAGGAAGGGGACCACCACAGGGCCAAATGGCAGGTCTCTTATCAGGACACTTGTTTCAGGGAAGGATCTGGCCATGAGCTAACTATTATTTATCAAGCACTTACTTAGGTGCTGGTCATCATACAAAGTGCTTCACATCCATGATTTCACCTAATCCTACCAGCATCTCTGTGCTGTAGGTCTGATTATTCATTTTATAGATGGGCAGACCGAAGCTCAGAGCCCTGGCTGAGGCTTTCATTTCCAGCAGCATGGTCAACGAGATCACCACAAAGGCCCTCTGACCACAAGAAACAAAAATTTGGTTTTAAAATTCATTTTTGTAAATTTGTTTTTTAAAAAAAGGAAAGAAAAAAGGAGTGTGGAGACACCCCATGTTCTAGAAGCAAGGGCAAAGGCAAAAGCCAGGGCAATGGGCCCTGGGATCATCCCGAAATGAGTCCCACAGCCCTGATCTCCAGGAACACATGTTTGGAGAGGGAGACAGAAAATCAGAATTACAGTACAGGGAAAATATGTGCTGTGAGGGAATTGGGCCCAAGGTGCTAGAGGGCACAAAAGAGCCTTATTTCAACAAGACTCATCAATTCATGTTTTCCACGTAAGAAATAGTTCCTAAAAAAATCTTTTTCCAGATTCAAAGAGCCCTTCATACTTCACAAAGAACTGATTTCAGATTCCAAGTCAGCTGCTTCGCTGGTTGACTGTGCAACTTTGACCACTATGAGCCTCTTGTTTCTTTTCTCTATGATAAGGGAAATGATGATGACAGCGGCTACTTCACAGAGTTGGGAAAACTCTATGACACTTTGAAAACATTCCTTGTAAAGCTCTTAGCACAATGCCTAATGCTCAGTAAGTAGCAGCCATGATTATCATCATCATTTAATATTAACATCAATAACAATAACAATTCCTGGCTAATTTTCCCCCAGGACAGGGACTAGGAAGCAGTTCTTCCAAGGTGCCACAGAGCAGAGTATTTATAAAGAGGTAAAAGACTGGCTTCTAGGGACTGCTTTGGTGGTAAACAAGAACAGGCAAGAGCTAATAAAATTTCAAATTAGCCATGACTTTTCACGGCCCTTCAGTTGTGCTAGCTGATTTAATGGTCAACGTCCCTGCTCGCCGGGATCGAATAATGGAGCATTTCTGCCGAGTTATGGATGCGGCAGCCGAATCTGTCATGCTAACATCAATAGCAGAATGCAAATAACCCTCAGCTCGGGCTGTAATTATGTGTTTAAGCAATGTCTGACAGGGGCAGCACAAAAAAGTATGATGGAGCCCGCCGGCTACAGGAGAACACAGGCGCTTTGCTAGGCACATCTGAGAGCTGAGACAGGAGCCGTAACTTAGTTCCGGGACAGTGCTGAGGTGACAGAAGGCCTGTCCCCCACATCTCAGGATGAATCTGGCTGTGAGCAGACAAAGGACAAATGGCCCTTCACTTTAATGAGACTGTTCTAGGTTCAGGGTCAGGAAGAGGAACTACCCTTTATTTAGTGCTCGCCGTGTATCAGGTACTCTGCTAGATCTGGGGGGTGGGGGGCCGTTATTTATGTAACGAATACTTAAGTGACAGTCTTATAATCGCCTTGTAAGAGATGTGGGAAACTGATGCCCAGCGAGTTTATGTAACTTGCCCAAAGTCACACAGAAGTAAGTTTCAGAACCAGGATTGGACCCCAGACAGTCCGTCTTTGGAGTTCATACTCTTTACCATTGTGCTCTCCGCAAGGGGGCTGTAAGGTCTCTCATACCATGTGAAAGTGAGCAAGAAAGACGAGGGATTTTTGTCCCTGATTTATTGAGGAAAAAGTTGGGTTTCAGGGAGGTCAAGTAGCTTGCCTGACGCCACTACACTCCTGAGGAGAGTCAGGAGGCTTAGGTATGCCGCCTGTGTGGGTGTGTGTCGTGCTCTGGTGGGCAATGTCTATATTGCAAACCCACAGAGACAGAAGTGATGGAGGCATATCAGTCATGAGCCTGGGGCCCAGAGAAAGCAAGTGCAGTACAAGAACTCAGTCTGGAACTTCAGTCTCCAAGCCTCATTGATCCTCCCACCATACCACACTGTCTATTTTTATTTTACTTTAGTTTATTTTAGTTTTTACTCCTACAGCACCTGGTCTTCCTAGGTGATCTCCCACCCAAGTACTAACTAGGCCTGATGCTGCTTAGCTTCCGAGATCAGATGAGTTCGGGCACGTTCAGGGTGGCGTGGTCATAGACCGTACCACACTGTTTATCAAATCGAATGAAGATAATGGTTTTTGGGGGTTTTATGGACTGTCATCTGGTTTCATCCCCTGATTCATTTTGTTAATTAAGTCATTCAATTTTCATTAATTAATTTATTTAATAGTCGTGTTTTAAACTCCTATACTAAGTGCTGGGGATACAACAGATATAACCAGAACAGGATCTATGCCCCCCAGGGTGGTGGGGAAGGTTGCCTAAAGTCACACAGCTAATAAGCAAGAGAGGCAGAATTTGAACCCCTGGAGGAATGCAGGTTCTTCAACTGTTCCCTGACTACAAAGCACACAGACTATAACCCTGGGCTTTTCCTGTACCCTATTTTGGGCAGCATCCTCTAATCCCTGGGTTTGTTATCCACTTTAAGTTAGTCTATTGGAGGCATGTAAAGATACTTTGGGATAATGCAAGCAAAAATCTTTGATCTTTTGGAATTTCTTTCTTTGAATTTTGAAAGGCTGGGAGCTATCGTCTAAGTTTCAGTCCTGAAGAAATTTATCCATGTAGTAAACAGAATTCCCTGCTAGGGGCAGCTTGGTCAGAGACTTGGAACCATCTAGTAAACTCAGAAAGCCCCTCTCACAGAAGGCAGAGCTAGGTCTCCACGTATTTGCATCGCAGCTGGGAGAGATGCTGAGGATTAGAGTGACTTCACAACACTGTCTCTTCCTCACCCCCAAAGCCAGTCAATCGCCAAAACCATTCAGTTTTCTTAATCTTCACTGTTAGCATTCTAGTCTCAGCAACCATTATTTTTCCGCTGTGCCACTTCAGCGACAACCCCACCCCACCCCCCGCCCCATAGAGCCCCCAGTTTTCACACCCCCTACCTACGACCTTTAGGTAGATCCCATTGTCCCTGGGGGATAAATGCCAACTCCCTAACCTCCCCCCCCCACGCACACACGCACACACGCACCAGAAGCCCAGCATGCATGCTCCTGCGAATCTCAACAGTCTCTTTTTCTGCTGTTCCTCTCACCTTTGGAGCCTAGCCTCTCACATGTTCAACATGTTCTCTTACCTCTGGCCTTCATATATATAATTTCTTCTATCTCTTTGAAAAAAAAAAAATAGCGCATGTCACATAGCGCATGTAACAAGACTAATGGGCAAGAGACCAGATTTCAAGCACCTGGACTGGATCTCCGTGGTGCCTAGCAAAAGTCTTGTTATATCAGGTACTTAATACAGTTTTCCATGGAGTGGAAAATAAAGAGTGAATGAAGGCATTGTGTTCAAATGTGGCTGATTGAACATGACATAAATAAACCTCATACACTGTCACCCCTGCAGATGGCTTGGTGGACTGCATGGACCCTGACTGCTGCCTTCAGCCTCTCTGTCATGTCAACCCGCTGTGCCTGGGCTCACCTGACCCACTGGACATCATCCAGGAGACACAGGCCCCTATATCGCAGCAGAACCTGCACTCTTTCTATGACCGCATCAAGTTCCTTGTGGGCAGGGACAGCACACACATCATCCCAGGGGAGAACCCCTTTGATGGAGGGTGAGTCCATTGGGCCCGCGCTCTGGCCGTGGCTCTCTGAGGGAGAACTGAATCACCTACAGGGTCACGTCTGAGGAGGGCAGTGGGCTAGAGGTGGGGGAGGAAGCCAGGAGGGTGGGCATAGAACGCTCCTGATGGAATGTCAGGGGAGGCAGAGGAGCAGCCTTAGATACTCACATTTAGAAAATATGCTATCTAAGGCATTTGGAATTTTTATGAGCAAAGTTTTGTTGTTCCCACTGGGTGATAGATGGAAAGAGTGAGAAATCAAAGGTCCAGGGGGAAATCTTGGATCAATACCCACTTTGCAGTCAGCCATTACTGATTCTGCAGCCTACAGATGAGCTGATAGGCTTTAACACTGTTCACCCTCAGAGCTGATGTCCAGAAGACTTGTTAGGCTGGGGGTAGGGTACAACTGCTAGTGTCCCAGGACGTATGCCCATGCATTCTTTCACACGTTTTCAATTGTGTCATCCATCGGACAGTTTTTTCTGAGGTCTGCTCTCTGCCAGATCCTATGCTGGAATCGCAGAAATGAGTAGGGCACAGCTCCGCTCATTAGTCCTTCACAGTCTACTACTAGGCAGACAAAAAAAAAAAAAAATAGAGCAAGTTCCAGTATTCCCCCAGGGGACTCTGAGAACATAGAGGAGGTATTCATGGGTAGGAGAAAGGCCACAACGTAAGAACTGAATTTTATAAAGATGAGTGAGTTAGCTAAGCAAAGGAGGGAGAGGGTGTTTCAAGGAGAGAAATCAGCATGAAAGGGCATAGGAACCAACAAAAGACTGCTCTCTACTCTCTGCTCCCCACATCAGGGTCTGTGAACTAGGAAAAGGTATCCAAGAAGGAGAGATGTATAATAATTTCTTTCTAATATTTTCCAGTGTAGTGATGCCTCAAATATGCAGAACCTTCTCTAAAAGTCAGCACAGTTCAATTGAGCAGCCACAGATTGTTCACCTTCTGTGTTCATGATTTCTGTGCTGAGAGTTTCTGCCTTAAGTTGACAAATAGGATAGTGATGAGGGGTGAGAATGTTGAAGGACATCCTCAACTTTTGTTTAAAGGGGGGAAATAGGCAGGGCCAAGTCGTGGGCTGGGTCTGAGGGATGCTAGAGATGGGTCTCTTACTCAGATGCCTAGATGGACCGTGGTGCCTTCACCAGGTTGGGGACTTGAGAGCAGAGCAGGGTTGGGAACAAGGTGATGACCTCCACCTGAGCATGGTAAAGACAAGGAAGGGCTACAGCTCAGTAGGGCACCCGAGAGGAAACATCCGCTTGTGGTTCATAAGCGGCTCTGGCGCTCATGCGGAGGTTGGTTGGGGCTGCAGATCGTGATTTGTAAGCCAGCAACAGACCAGCAGGAGTTGATGCTATGAGCACACAAAGGTTTGCTCAAGAAGAATGAGTAAGGGGAGAAGAACAGGGACCTAAAAAGGAACCGGGGAAGCTGCCCCAGTACGCATTATTATCCCCAGAGTATATCATCCCCAGGGTATAACTGGAACTCCATGGAGAAGGCCTCACTACTGGGACATGATGGAGCTGGATTCACACCAGGGCCTGTCAGACTCCAGGACCCAAGTGTTCTCTTGCCCAGCCCTTCCTCGCAGGAGCAATGACAAGGTGGGGATGTGGGGGAAGGGCTCTGAGCCCGGCAAGAAGGACATGATACGAGTGTGTAAAAGCAAAAAAACCAACCCTTTTAGAGATGAACATACTTAATAGTCCAAAACCTTCAAATTACCCTAAGAATATTGAGAACCTCAGAGGTTACGTGACCTTCTCAAATTCTCAGGCTGGTCAAGTAGCAGAGCCAAGAGCAGAAATAGAGGAAGGAAAATCTTATTGTTTATCTTGGCCAGAAATGCCACTTTTGTCTCTAGATAGGAAGCTTCCTGCTCTTTTATTCAGTTGTATGATTTTGTGTGTCTGCTTATAGGTCTTCTCATGGCATGAGTTCTTTTAATCAACTGGAAGTATAAATATCATTCCAACCAAGGGGACTATTTCTGGCTCAGCCTTTCTTTAATGGACCGATTATGGGATCTGACTAGGGCTATGGCTGTGTCTCTTCTGCTTAAGGGGTGCCATTACCATGCTGTCCTGATCAGTGCCAGCAAGGACCATGGCTCCTGCACGTCCTCTGGTTACTCACCAAGCCTGTGGCTTATTGCCGTGAATCACTGTGGGACCTGCACAGGGATTTCAGTATTGTGGTTCCACCAGGTCTGACTTGCCTTAAGGAGCCTGGCAAGTGGGGAACTTGAGAAACTTATACTTGGAGAAATGGACCTCTCAACAGAAGGAAGAGTATAGGCCTTGGAGTCAGGCCAGCTTGTGTTTTAGATCCTGGCTCTGCCACTATTAGATGCATGGCTCTGGGCAAGTGGCTTAATAAAGCGAATATATGAATGTCTGTCAACCCTTTAAGCTGAGGCCTCCAGGAAAGGACTACATCTTACTCATTTTAGCACTTACTTGCTCAAGAAAAATATATATATATATTGCCTTGAACAATGAAGAAATGGAAGGAAGGAGAGAGGGAAGGATGGAGGAAGGAACAGTGGGAGGGAGGATAGATAGATACATTATCTATTCTGCTTAATTTTATATTGTGAATTGAGAGTCTAGAGAGCTTAAATCATCTGCTACAAATTACATTACACATTAGTAGCAGAAGCAGGAGAAGAAGTCGGTTCCCAGATCATTGTTTATATATGTCACCTTCCGTTAAATTACAGATGCTTTCAAAGAAGAGACCATTCAACTCTCCAAACCCATAATATGGACTATAGTATTTGCTCTACAAATGAATGGATAATGTAAGCTTTCAAATGTTAACTGTAAAATTCCTTTTACCTAACATTTGCCTGAATCATTATGTTCCTGATCCTCATGGATCTAGATTCAGAAGAAACAGCTTTCTATATCTTTACTGAATATCCCCACAGAGATTTTTATGTAAAACAAGCCCAAGTGACTAGAAAACCTGGGGCAGCAGATGCTTTTCTTCTTTGGACTTCCTCCTTGGTACCCCATGATCTTGATCAGGGCAAGTAATGCAGTGCTTATTTACATAGTTGGGATAAAGTCAAATCAGTTTCCAAGTTTGGGCTGTTGCTTTCTTTCCTCTCCTGTGACGGAAGGTTGAATAACAGGAAGTGCCCAGCGTTTGAATCTTGGCTTTACCTCTCACTAGCTCCGTGTAACCTCAGGAAAATGATTTAACCTTTGTGCGCCTGCCTCCGATTATAGCAACTATTCATGAAAACCATTGAAAGTATTAACTGCAATACAGCCACCAGCTCAGGGTTTGGTATACAGATGATCAGCCTAGCCTAATGAAAATAGCACAGACCTTGGAATTAGACCTGTATTTAAAGTCTGTTGCATCCGCTTGCTAGCTATGTGACCTGGAGAAAGTTTCTTAATTTCTCTGAACTCAAATTTCCTCATCTGTAAGAGCAGGATAGTAATGTCTATTTTGCAGGATTGCCATGAGAATTAAGTGAAAAAACAAAACGTACATAAAGTCTCGGCCTGGTACTGGCCACATAAAAAAATGTTTGCTAATTATACGATGATGATGGTGATGCTGAAAAGAGCTTCCAACTCCATTTTCTTAATTGGAAGTGAAACTTCCAAGTGAGCTGCCCTCCAGGAAAGTCCAGCAGCCACCCACATAGGAACCAAGTTTAGATTGTCTAGTCCTTATTTGGGGAAGGGAAAAGGCAACAGCGAGGGTCCTTCTTAGGGAGGAATCTGGTGGCCCTTTTCCAGAGAGTGGGATTTCTGATGGGCAGGCCTACTTCATTTGGTGCCTGTATATAACAGTAACAAAGCCTGGCCTGACAGAAAACCCCATATCCTCCTGCGCACCCCCCCCCACATGTTGTGCCACAATTTGTATAGTTTTAATGGGAGTCCATTTAACAGGCTCCAGGAAGCAGACTGTCACCCAGAAACTCAACAGCACTTCCAACCCCAGCAAGTAGAGGCAACTTCAGCTCTTTCACTCTGCAGACTCCCAGCTGTGCATCTGACTCAGGGAGGAGAGTTTCTTATGCTTCTATGCAGCACCACAGCAGATGCCAGAGGTGCTGGACCAGAGGTGGCCCTCAGGGAAGGATGGGCAGCAGCTCCCCAGGGTGTGAGGGCCCCAGCCAAGCAGAATGGGCTCTGGACTGGACCCCTTAGAGGAAACATAGAGCTTGACTCAGAACTAAAGCAAAAGTACTGCCAGACGAACTTAGAATGAAGAAGGCCTCCCTCAAGAACCCTATCTGATTCATCTGTATCCCCAGAGCCCAGGACTATGCCTGGCCCATAACAGGTATTTAATATAGGTTTAATGAATATAGTAAATAGTTCTGTCTGACATTCTGCCATGGCTGTCCTCAACTCTACATCAAGTGATAGAGGTGTGAGTGACTTCAGCAGATCTAAAGTAGGTCTAAAGTAGGAGGGGACATAGCCGGCATGGGAACCACCATCATGAGATTAGGTGGCCTGAATACCATCTTTTTTTCCTGGCCTCGAGACCTGGACACCACCTGCCGAGTGGAACACCTCTCCTTCACCTGGAGTCATGGGGAGAATGCAGGGTGCCCTCTCTTGAGACTTGAGTGGAAGGGGAGGAGCCCTTCAGCTCTGTAGGTGGAAGAAGGACCCCACTAGGATTGTCCATAGAAGGAAGACAGATAGCAGGACCAAGAGTGTGGTGCTTGGTCTCAGACAGCTGGAAAAGGGAGGGTAACGTGAGACATTTCCTCCTGAAAGAACACTCAAGGCAGCTATTTCCCTATTACACAACTTGGCTTGTATCTATTCTTGTGGGAAGGACCGACTGGCTTGAAAGGGCTGGACATAGTGCAGACACATCATTTCAGTGAATAGTTGTGCCTTGCTGATGTGGAACAAGTTAGCAGATTATAGGAAGAGGTTCTAACAAAAGGGCCACGCCACGTCCTTTGAAAATCTGTTCAGAATATGTTCAAGGACACTGTACTTGTAAGAGAAATAATGGGATGTTGTCCAGTCTTTTGGGGCTCCCCTAAGCATAATAGGTTGTTAGCTCACTCAAGCAAGTAGTTGGGATGAAAACAGATTGCTACAAAAGTCCATTGACAGGACACACTGAGCCCAAAGAGAAAAGATTCAGGAGTCAGGGGGACTTTAGAAAAAGGAGGGATGGGTGACTAGAGCATTCACCCAAAAGGAAGCAGAGGATCATATCCTATAGAGAGGGGTAAGATTCTATGGAGAGGAGAGACTAGGCAAGCTCAGAGAGTGAAGGACGGAGGTGCCCACAAACACAAGCTGTATTGGGTAAATATTGATTAGCACCTACTCTATAGTAGGCCTATGAGATGAAGTTATGCATCTGTACCCCATTATACTGTGGGCCCTATATATGTCCTGTGCTTTGTGGGTCATTGAACTCCTAATGCCTAGCACAGGGGTTGGCAGTAAAATGAACAAGAGTCAGCCAGTCAGCCACAGCTGAGTGTCTAAAGAGACCTGGGTGCTCTGAGAGTTCAAGGCAGGGCCATCACTCCCACGGCCAGACCTTGTCCCCGAGCTCCACACACAGGGTTGGCATCTGGTGCCTCTTTGTTTCTGCAGCACCTGGCACAGGGCCTGGCTCAGAGTAGACAACAGTAGATGTTTGTCTTTGAAAATGAGTGAGCAAACTAACAAATGAACTAATGAATGAAGACTTTTGGCAGGAGATGACCTTTAGCCTGAAACAAAAAGAAATTTAAGTGAGGAGGGTTGGCCATTAAAACATTATTTACCCCACTTCAAGCCACAATAGCCCATTAGTGTGTCAAGAAATCAACTTAGTGGGTCGAAACTATTTTTTAATAGAAGTAAATTTAAATGGAATTGGGTACAACAGAATGGAAAATATCAATGTAACACCGTAAAAAGGATATTTATTTCATAAACATGTTTTGGTTGTGTGTGTGTGTGTGTGTGTGCGCGCGCGCGTGTCTACTGAATAGGTTGTATTGCTTACTATGAGTTTCAGTTGAACAGTATTGAAAAATGGATTCTATACTGAGAGACCAGCATGACTTTCCAGGATAATCAGAGAATGGAGGTAATTTTAATATGGCCAGAACATAATTATTGTGATATTATTTTACAAATCAAAAAAGACATGCTCTAACATTTGAACTCATGATGGTCTTAGGAAATCTGGGTATATGATCTTGGTGTGCAGATGAGAAGGTGTGGGAGAAGGAAGAACATAAAGGGCTATGAAGCCAGAAAGTGGTTTGGGGCAGTAACTGAGAAAGATCTGCCCCTCGCCTGTTCACTAAGCAGATTTCATCTCCGTTAGGACTTAAAACTGGCTATAAACAGAAGTGAAATAACCTTGATGTCACCAAAGTCTTCAGAATTTCTCTCACACCCTTTATAAAGGCACAAAGTTTCCAGAAATTTTCAAAGCAAGAGTTTCCAAGAGGGAAAAATAATGCAAATGAGGGAGAAAAGACTGTGTGTGCCATATAATTTTTTATCAGCTCAGTGCACATCTAAAGCCACATGAGTGTTGGTGGCAGAGCAGTTACAGAAAAGCATTTGCTTGCCACTCCACCCTCTCACCCCACCCTAGGCCTTAGCCCTCAGAGAGGCTGAGCAGTAGAGATCATCTAATGGAGTTCAAATAAACACCAGCTTCCTGACAGCTGGCCTCTGAGTGAATTTATTATTGAATTATACCCCTGCGTTTTCAGAACAAGCTGAGCTGACAGGCTACCCCATCAGTTTCAAAGGGGGGAAGGGGAGCAGAGAGAAAGACAATGATAAATTACCCTGATGGAAGATGGAAGAAGGTAAAGATCCTGCTTCCTCCAAAATGTCAACCATCATATATTATTCATGTTGGTTTTTAAAAAATCCCTCCCCACATTGAAATGAATGTTTATGATGATAAAGCAACTAGGTGAATCTAATTCAGGATGCAGGCAGCAACTTCTCACATCATCCTGATGAGCAGCTAACAACTCCTCCTCTGCCACTTGATCATCCCTTTATTGATTTCAAAACCGAATTACGATCTCTGTTTGCTTTGTAGCTTGAGCTTGTTCCTAGCTGTCCATCACAGGAAGCATTAGCAGAGGATGCTGCTGTGCTGAAGCTGGAATCACTCGGGCTTTAGAGGGAGAAAGCCTGCATTCAAGTCCTTAGGCAAGTGAGAGCAAGTGACTTTGGGGGAGTGAGGCTCAATTCCCTCATCTGTAGTGTGGGGTTACTAATTCCCACCCTGCAGGTTGTTCGGAAAATTAAATGAGATAGAATACCCAGAAGTCCAAAGGCTAGCACATAGCACACATTCATAAATAACACCTAGCATTTACCAAGGATGTTCTATGCGTCAGGAATTGTTTGAAATGCCTTGTAAGTTTCACAAGTAGTAATGCCTTTACATCTCCCCCAAAACCTGACAACAAAGGGACTTCATCATCCTTTTATAAATATGAAACTGAGGCACAGAGAGGTTGAATAACCTGGCCAAGCACATAGGGTTTATAATGGTAGAGCCAGCATTTGAAGCCAAGCCAGTTGGCCCTAGATCCCGTCTACTGAGCCTCTGTTCTTCTCAGCTAGGTCCTTTATATTCCATCTCAGCATCTCCAGTTTACAAATCGAGATAGCATGGTGCTGCTACAACTCTACAACCCTAATTGGCCCTGACTTTCTCTCCAACACTGCACAAGAAAAAATAAAGCTAATGTGCAGTAAGGCTTAGCACTTCAGAGCACTGGCCTCAGAGGTAGGTCTTGAGCCTAGGGTTAAATCCTAACCCTGCCCTTTGCAGGCAGTGTAACCTTGAGCAAGTCTTTTAATCACATCTGTCATATGAGGATAATATTCTATACCTCATGGGGATGTCTGAGGATTAAATGAGATGTAAAACACTTATGTGTCAGGGCATTAAGTATTTAATGTGTTAGTAGCTGGTATCACTAATAGCAGGAGTCAGTGTTAGCATTAGCGGTGGCTTTAATATTGGTATAGGTGTTAGTGTCACCATAAGAACTGGGAGAAAAAAGAGGATCTTAGCCTGAAGCATTAGCATAGTTATATAATTGATGCAAATGTCCTAGCACCATGGCAGACAAAGAGGCGAATGGACCTCTGAGGTCGTCAGCCCTTTATGGTGGAAGAGAAAACTTTAACCCAGAGAAAGCTCTTGGCTCAGCAAGGTAGTAGCAGAGTCGTGGAGAACCTGGAGTCCTAAGTGAAGCCTCTCTCAAGCAGTAATTCCAGCGTTTTTAAGTCAGGGACTTTCTTCATTTTCAACTGACACTGATAAATTTCAAGCAGGAAGAAGTTAGAATATTGGAGAGCCATTACTGATATTGTCTTCACTGGATAATGTGGGGTGAGGACTTACCAAATGCCTCTGCAGTGAGTCTGACCAGCCCTCCAGTCTGATCCTGGAGGCATCAAGATTTGGCTCTGAGTGAACCCCACAGTGACAAACTACGGTATAGAGATGTCACCACAGGCAGTATGCTGGCAGGGGAGAGAGATCTGCCTGCCTGCCTCCCCTGCCTCTGCCTCCTTCTCTTCCTCCCACCACTGTAGGGTCATGTGACTCTACCCTGTGGCTCTACCCTGCAGGCCTCTAGAACCAACCCCAGTCTGAAGAGAGGGGCTTAGAGTAACCCTACCTGCTCAGCCTCAAGTCCTTCAACTGTTTCTCTGTCTGACCTTTTGCTTGCCAGCTCTGTCAAAGGGGTTTCTGTCTTGCTCTAGAATCCCAATCTCTCTCTCTATGCCTAAGTTCCTGATACAAGTAGCCTGGTACCCCTGCCACCCAAGTGTTCAAGCCTTGCCTTCTCTTGTCAGGCTCCCACCCCTGCCCCATCCGAGTCTAGAGCTTCATCTCTGCTCTTCTTAGGAACTTGAACATTATTAGCTGGTGACACATGGGACGTCCATGTCCACTTGCCCTAGGAGCTCCCTCACCATGCCTGTCTCCATCAGATCCTCCTCCCCCATCCTTTGAGTAACCATTTCCCTAAATGCCACCTGTCTGTTGCTACACACCTCAGATCCAGCCTGCTGAGCTGACCTTTCTGCAGGACCCTTCCTGCATCTCTGCCCAGCATCAACCCCAGCCCCTGGAAAGTGAGTCTAATTATGGCCCATCCTAGTCTTTCCTGTCCTATGTGCTGACAGGAAGATAGGACACACAGTCAAGGAATGAACTTGTCTGCTGAGAAACTGTGTAGCAGAGCTGCCTTGAGTTTTTCTAACAACACAAACCACCTCCTGAGAAGTCTACTTAGAAGCAGGCCTTTGGCCATATAACACAGAGAACAGCCCATCTAGACCTGTACTACACCTTCCAAGTCCAGGTTATGCTGACAGTGTTTCCAAACCATGTCCCCCAGACCTGGCCAACCCTATTACCTGGGGTGAGGAGCCTCACTCCAAAACGATCTCTGCTGCTGTCCTCTCTCAGTTCTATGTCTGGTTTGCCATAACCAGTGGGCTCTGGAAATAAAGTATTATGAACAGTCAAGGGCTCTATTCTTATGTGCACCTTTATCGGCCAGCAGAAAATATTCCAAAGGATTCCTGTGGGAGAGGACTCAGCCCAGAGCATCAGCACTCAGCAGCCAGGTTGCTCACAGGCTTGGTGATCAGAGCCTAGGAACTCATGTTCCCTGAGCTGAAAGAGCTCAACAGACACATAAAGCTAAGAGGTCATAGAATGGTGGCTTCTAGTGTCTGCAGGAGACACAGCCTAAAGACCCAGAAGACACTGGTGTTTGCTAGGCCATCTTGTCATTGGATGCCCTCAGGTCATCTCAGGGTATCATAGCAGACATGTTTGTGCCCCAGCCTCGATGGGTGATGTAAGGGTTCTTGGGCAGGGCCTGGTGCTCAATTCTAATGGTGGGAATGTTTGCATGTCCTGCTAGAGTGAATCGGTAGGCAGCTCCCCTTTTTATCCAATACTAGGTCTATGTCTAGATACAAGGATTTTTAAAAAGTCAAAGTATATTCATTCCAGAATGTATGTTCCTCAGACATTGGGACTGTGTCTCATTTACTGTTAGTTATTTAACTGCTTAGAACACAATGGAAAATAAAACAAAAACTGAAGGTACTACCCTCCTGTAATTTCCATAAGTAAAAAAGAAAATGAATGAATAGATATCTTTCCTACCACCCAGCATTATGTATGGCACATAGCTGGTGCTCAATTAAAGTTCCCATAACTAAACCCTATTATCATTTCTCAGGCCTTTGTCTTCATTTCTCTTCTCCTGACCCATCTCTATCTATTTTTATTTTGGGCTATGTGAAATAACAATATTTATATTTTTCCTGTCATTGTCTTTTATTCATTTATGTAATATTTCCTTACTCAACATTTATTGAATGCATACTTTAGACCTACTCCTCTCCTAAGCATTGGTGTTACAGAGATGAAAAGGACATGGTTGTTATGCTCAAAGACCTTGCAGTCTAGAAAAGAAGATGAGGTGCTTGAACTAATGATCACACTGTAGTGGGGTAAGTAGATTGTGCTTTGTTCGCCGAAGAAGGAAGTGCTGTCTTTGTACTCGGGAGATCAAGAAGAGCTTCCCTGAGAGGCAGGCCCTAAAGGAGAGAGTAGTAGGAATGTGTAGGAAAGACATTCAAGGCAGATGAATCAGCAAAGACAAAGGCAGGGAAGCATGGAAATGCATGCCTAGGTGAGGATATGAGACGTAATTTAACATGGCACCAGCACAGAATGTGAGAATGGAAAATGGGACAGAAGCCTGAAGAGTCAGGCAGGGGCCAGATCCTGAAGGGACTTATATGCCAAGGTGAAAAGTTTGGACTTTATCTGGAGGCAGTGGGTACTACAGAAAATGACCTTTGTGGCACAGGGTTACTGATGATGTGGTCAAAAGAATCATGATAAATTGTGGAGAGTTGGAGATCTTGGATTTGCATGGTCCTTGAGAAAAGATCTAGTCTAACTCCCTGCACTCTAGTAAGTCAGGAACATTAAAAGATAAGTGATTAGATCAAGTTCTGTTGGTTTTGACCCAAGGTGATCAAAAGACATACACAGTAAACATGGGAAGAGCTTTAAAATAAGAAATAAAGAATGAAGCACAACTAGAAGTTGACTTTTGAATATAATATCACATATTAGAATTTATTCCATAAAAAGAAATCACAGACACACACACTATAATTCTAGTGCAGTGCAGTGGTTGAGGTGAGTACCCAAAGTGTTCCATGAGGCACAGGAAGAAAATTTTATAATGTCTATCTATATTTACTCTTTATGTTAAAAAACAAGAAAAAATGAATATTTTACCCCTACAGAATTCTAAGTTTTCACTAATTTTTTCCCGGAGTTAGTTGGTTGCTTGTCCGGAGCAGCCCAAATGTATTCTGAGGGAGATGGGACTCCACACCTTGGAGAACTGGGCAGTGTACCTTTACTGGTTTATTCTAGTGTGCCACATGACTGTAGTGTGTGTGTGTGTGTGTGTGTGTGTGTGTGTGTGTAGCATCAAATGTATATTTTGCTTTAACAGTATTAGCTCATGATGGTAGCACATGTGTACAATTTATTTGTAGATATAAATGCATCCAAGGAGCCCGCTCAGAAATGTTTACAGAAGGAGTATAGAATCAAAGAGTTTTAAGTTTCCTGCTCTGATGATGTTAACTCTGATTTTTGAGGCAGCTAAAACAGACTGAGATTTCTGATTATTTAGGTGTATCTGTGTCAAATGGTAAGTAGTTTGAGGTGAAGTGACTGTCCTGAGTTCTCATGGATAATAAAAGACGAGTCCTAAATTTGAAGCCTGGTTCCTCAGCAACTCTTGCAGGAATGGGTAAATCCATTTCCTATCTAGACTTTATTTTCTCACCTCTACAATGAGGAGTTTGAAAGAGATGATCAGAAAGGTCTCTTCTAACATGTTTTGACCAAGAATGTGTGTGTGTGTGTGTGTGTGTGTGTGTGTGTGTGTGTGTGTGTAGCATCGGACTAGAAAAGCTGGTTAAGGAAACTGAGGCAGAGGACTGAAATGGAAAGCTAGGAACAGACAGTGACAGAGCAGCCCATACGACCAGACTGGAAAGAAGGTTTTGTAGCAGCAGAGAGGACTGGGTCAGACTTTCACTGGCAGCCCCCTTGATAGGGGTAGTTTGACAGGCCATGAAGTAGTGCTTCTTATTTGGGCCCAAGGTTCTTCTTACAAGATGTTGGATAAAGTGTAGTAGATGTTGGAAAGATCCCCAGTCAATCAGCACGAGTTAGCAGAAAACAGTTAAAAGGTTAGTACAAGTGAGGCATATAAATCTGTGTAAAATATGAAATGCAAAAGAGTGATTTGCATAACCAATACAGGCATCGAGTAGCAAATACTTTAAAGTAGACAGACTAAAGTTACTTTTCACCACCTAGCTCACAAATGATTATTCCAATCTCCTGAATACCAGTTTCATCCAATTTTACTTAATAACAAAAAAGTTAAAGCTACAGTTTTTCTCCCTTCACTTTCCTTTATCTGTTTGTACTATATACATTATAATAGATATAACTTAATTTCTGCCATTTGTTTTTAAAGTTTTAAAAAAATAGGTAGAGATGAGGAGGCAATGGAATCAAGGTAAATAGGAGGGCCACAAGTTGAAGTGGGGTGGGTCCTCCAAGGGAAAGGAACCAAGCTGTGCGATGCAGTTTGGGCTGATCAACCGGAAAGACCCAGCCCCTCCAGCCCTCAGTTGCGCAGCCATAACTCTCTAAAGGTCAAGTAGCTCAAAGTGCTCTGGCATCACCTTCAGTTATAGAAACACATCAGTTTTTTATTCATTCAGTAAATAATTTATCAAGAGCTTGTTCTGTGCCTTGCATCTTGCCTCAGAATTCCAGGGCAAAATTCCACCCTTGTTTTGGTGGAGGCTTTTTTTTTTTTTTTTTTTTTTTTTTTTTGCCCACTCAGAAATGAGCATCAACTGTGTTCAATGCCAGAAGGACAGCAGAGTAAGGGAGATGTAGCCCATGACACCAAGGAGCTCATGGTCTGCCAGGGGCAAAAGGTCACCCGATATGTGACAGCACTCGGCGTTGTCACAGAGGCAGCTTAGCCCAGAGTGCTGACGTACCACTTGGTAAATGCTCCAGGTGGGTGCTGAGGGCCAGCAGCAATTTTCAGATGAACAGGATAAGTGATGGTTCCAGATAAAGAGAACAATTCAGATATAAGTACAAGCACTGTATGAGCGCCGTTAAGAGTCTGAAGCGTGTAGTAGGGCTATTTGAGCTTAATTGGGTAGCACCAGATTAAAACCATTATACATTCTTAAACTTGGTTGGATTCCATTTTATACCTGGTTGGGAAAAACTTCAGACTGCATGGGCAGATGAGAGAATGGAGGTCTGGAAAGGTCTGATGACTCTCCGGGGTCATCAGTTAATTATGCAGAGTAAGAACCAGGAACTGACCCCCTGCCCAGGGCTCTTTTCACCACACCCCTAACCACTTCTCCCTGACTGACAGTCGAGGTTAGTTTCTCATTTGCTTGATTCTGTTTCTCAGTGGTTTTGTCTCTCCAACAGTTTCCTGCCTTGATTCCAAAGCTGGCCACTGTCCTCAGGAAGCAATCAGGCAAATATTCCCTCTCACTGATGTCAGCAAGGGCACCTCAGTCAGGCCCTGAGTGTAGGATTGGACTAATGCCAGCACGTTTGACACCCCTCTTGGCCTGGCACAAGCACTCTCCTGGCAGAGTTCACATAGCCTAATTGCTTGTTTTGTATCCCAGCTGTCTGACATATGCCAAACCCATGTGTTGACTCACTGGTGTCAGAGACAACTATACTCGGGCATTTCAAATTGGCTTTGGTGAGCTCCAGCAAGCAATTGGGGACTATAATTCATGCATTTCTATAATCCCAGCACCTAACACAGTGCTTAGCTTTTAGTTGGTGCCCAGTGTTTTTTTTAATTAAATTAAAGCGAATTTTAGCGACTGCAGGTACATAAAACAGTAGTAGGAATAAGGACTTGGAAGTAAGAAGTCCTAGCTTTGAGTGCCAGTTCAGCCAACTGAGTTCTTTGCTGTATGACCTTGAGCAAGTCTTTTCTGAGTCTCAGTGACTTGACCATTTTTCACCTAAAAAAGTCTCAGGCAGCAACATCCCATGCTTACCCTAGCTACCAGTGATGTGGTCCCAACCCCCTCCCTAGCTCACATGTAAGTGTGTAAGATAGCTGTGTAAATGTAAATGATATAAGACAGTTGCAGTCATGAGTCGATACTTGGAAGGTTTAAAGGAGCCTAGAGGAAGGGTGGTTAATTGTACCAGGAGAAATTGGTAACAGCTTCATTGAGTTGATGATGGCTTAAATGGGACTTTGAGGATGAATGGAAAAATAACGCCCCAAAATTCCATTATGCCAAGACAGTGACCGAGGGAAAGCAAAACACATCAAATGTGGGTCAGGTGATAAGAAGATCATATGAGCCAGCTGGGACGCCAAGTTGGCGACAGTGATTTACCCCCTGTGTTAGTGATTTCTCACCACGGTGGTCTTCCATTGTGGAATTTCAGTCAAAGCACCAGCTATTTCTTAGCCACATGGACTCCTAGCGTGGGGTCAGTGGTATACAGAAGCCAGCTCATACCAGCTCACAAGAACTGATTATTAAGTGTTCAGGAATTCTGCAAACTACTTTTTAAACACAACTATTATTAATTAAATTATACAAAATTAAAATTAAATGAATTACATTAAAAACAAAGGTGATACATCATCAAAACTCATCACTTCATAGATATTTTACTAAGTTTTACTGTTATCTTTGCTCTGGAGCTTACTTAGGACTATAGTCTGTCTCTGGTGTCCTACTATGCAACCCTTCCTGTTCTGGGTTCAGTGTTATCTCATTGGTATCATGAAATTGGCCATGGTGGAAGTATTTACACCATAGAAATAGGCAAATTAAAGCTACTTTTCTTCTGAAAGCCAATTGTTAAATGTTTAGCAGTATACCACTGGTGGTATCCATTAAATAAGTAGATGAAGAAAGAAAGCATTTGAAGCCCAGTACCCATACCTTTTTACACCACCCTGGACAAAAACACATGGCAGGAGACACATTACAGAGGCCTCCACAGAGCAGCCTTCCCCATCTCCTTTGTTCCAGGGAAGGCTTGATGTTCAGCTGGGTTCTCTTGACAACTGAAAATCATGGTCAAACAGAAGGAGGATGGAAGTGTTTTTCTCCAGGACTTAATTCCTGAGCCAAATACCTATTTTGGCAAAAGGCCTCTGTGGCCTACAGGGGCACAGAGAGCCAACTTAATCTTCTGCAGAATCCAAGGCAATCCACAGGAACCTGGGCTAAAATTACATCTGCTCTGGATTGCTGAAGTGGAGGCCACATGATAGCCAAATGGTGCTGATTTAATGTTTTCCGATTATTAGAGAATCCCTAAAGAGAGATAAATCAGAGAAGGCTGGCCCACATGTGTGTAAGGGGCAGCAGTCAGGGCAGCTCCCAAAAGGAAACCATTCCCAGAGGGCTAGTTACTGTCCAGGCAGAATCTGAAGACATGAATGTCAGGAGAAGATTGGATAGTGGCCAGGATATGAGATCTGTTAGTAATCCTCTGGAAGGACAAAGTTCCAGCAATACAAAATTCAATTTTCCTCCATTAAAGAAAGCATCTCTCAGTATCAGCTGACTACAATTGATGGAATAAATTTTTCCCATTAGTGGAGAGTTAATTTCACATAAATATATTGAGAGACCTTCAGAGCAAGACTGAGTCTTTGCTGAGTCTCGCCTGCTTAACTTGTTTGCCTCGTAATTGCATTTAGACCAAGGGCCTCGGAAGGAAACCACTGACTGAATTAACAGTAACCAGATTGTGTGTTGTGAGGTGAGGTAGGTTGGGATGGGGTGGGGTGAGGTGGGTGGGGAGCTTGATGCATTGTGGGTAGTTATTCTTGCCTCCAGAAAGGACAAGCTGACACTAGTGAGACCGGCTGCTTACAAGCCTGGTGTTAATTGCTTTTCTCATCAAACAAAGAAAAGTTTATCACTCTAGAAGGGTAGAGATGTAAGCACCTAATAAAGCAGAGGCTGAGTTTGAGATATTTTTTAATGAATGCCCACAGGCCTCATCAGTAGCTCTTCCCTAGGCCAGAATAAAGGTCTTCTGAACCATGGTGAATGGGAAAAGTTATTTGAACAACTCCTCCTGCATCTTTGCCTCAGATTTGTCTTATCAAGGAGGGCTATCTCCCAGTGCCCTGATTTCTGAGGACATCAACCTCAGGGAGCACCTTCATTTCCATCCATTGCCAGTGAAACAGACAGTCTAGAGTTGGGCCAGAGTCATGGGGCCCAGATTCACAGGTCTGCTTTTGCCACCATCTCCTGTGTGGCCTGGGGCAAATAACAGAACCTCTTGTGGACCACAGTTTCCTCTTCATTCACTATACACAGTGAATTTTCCAGCTGGCTTTTTTCTGGATCTCCAGAGGCTAAGACTCTACAGAGTTGCCTTCAGAATACCTTACCCAAGAGAAGAAGGAGGCCCCACCTCTGCTTTATCTAGAGCAGATCTTATTTTTTTTTTTGCTTTCTTTCCTTACAAAGTGCCATCTGCTAAAAATATTCTGTCTCTTAAACATTAGAAAAATCATCATTCTAAATGATCTTTAATTATTTATTCAGGACACTATTTTTTTTTAAGCAATGACCTAGTACTTATTAGGCATTTCCAGGCACTGCAGAGAAGACCCTGCCCTCAAAAAGCTCATGATCTAGTGGAGAGAAGAAACATGGACAATGTGGTAGGCCATCAAGGTGTTTGTGTCATGTTTTGGATGAATGACTAGTTTTAATTAGGGCCATCAAGAAAGGCTTCAGGGAAGAGGTATATTTGAAGGTGGCTCTTAAAGAATGAGAATGTTGACAGGGGTACAGGAATAACGTTTGAGGCAGATGTTGCATAAGACGCAGAAGCTTTAAACAACATTTGCCTGGTGAGTTTGAGGAAAGCAGATGGTTAGTTCTCTGGAATATAGAGGGAAGGTCAGGGGTGGAAGAGGTGAAAGGTTTCAGAACCCACTCCAAATGGACGGTGCTAACATCTATGCCCTTCTCTTTCCAGTGCCAGATGAAAGTACTCTCTATCCTGTTCATTTCTAATACGTCCATTTCCAGTGATACTATTAGTGACAATAATAACCACTGCCATTTATGGAGCTTACTCTACACCAGGATGAAAAAAACAGAGATTCAGCAGCTTTTATGTACTTGTGCAAGTTTAGAGAGCTAGAAAGTGCCAAAGCTAGAATTTGAGCCCAACTCACATGACTCCAAATTTACACACATAACGACACTGTATAGCCCTCTCAGATCAGCTCTCTCTTTACAGCATAATGTAGTATCCTTAGACTATAACCTCTGAGCGAGGTGTATAAAAACATCTACTATTAATAATTCTTTAGAGGATACTTTGATGCCTGAAATTGAGGCAATATGAAAAAAAGAAGATTATTGTTCATCTTGGGTGAATACCATGAGACCCTGGGTACCAAGACCATCTGAGTGGTCTGCTTCTGTCTTCTGACCTTCCCATGGTTAAGGGATCCCTGCCAGCCAGAGTCCTAGGCATGAAAGTATATCATGTTTTTTCTCCACCCACAGGCATGCATGTGTCATTCGTGGTCAAGTGATGACATCAGATGGGACCCCGCTGGTTGGTGTGAACATCAGTTTTGTCAATAACCCTCTCTTCGGATACACGATCAGCAGGCAAGATGGCAGGTAGGAGACCTTCTGTGGACCAGGGTTAGTGAAGGCCCTGCTTTCATGGTCTTGCTTCATAGCTGCTGCTAGCATGACAATGTAGAAAGAGGTTGGGACTTGGGTTCATTGCACCTGAATTCAGAATCCCAGCACGCAACTTACTAGTGTGTGACCTTGTATCTTGCTCTGGCCTAAGTCCCTTTGGCTATAAATTAAGCAGTTTCTTCTCACTTGGTTCTTAGAATAAGCAACAGGGTACCTTATACATATATGACCCTGCCTCATGGCTTATGACACAAAACACGGTCATATGGACTACCTTCTACAGAACAGACAGCTCTAGAAATCTTAGCATTCCTGCTGTGTGGTTTCCATCTACAACCACCTAGGTCAGTGGAAGCCACTGGGTTGTGACAGAACTCTGACTTTTGGATCCCTGTGAAAACTATCAGTAGAATGAACATTTTTTAAACCTCTCTAGCTCTTCCATTTGCTAGCTCTGTGTTCCTGGACAAATCTCCTCACCTCTCTGGGCGTCAGCTTCAACTATTAAATGGTCCTAACACTATCTCATAAATTGGTTGTAAGGATCAGATTCTATGACATCTGAAGAAGCACTTGGAACATAGTAGGTGTTTAACAGATTTTACCTCCATGTCTCACTCTGGTTCATTGCTATATTTCCAGAGTCTGGCACACAGTAAGTGTGTAGTAAGTATTACCTGTTTATTAAAATCACAAAGTATTAAATGATGAGAAGATAATGATTCTAGAACAAGCAATGAGAATATTTTGGAGAAAAGAGGAGGAGGAGGAGGAAAGTGGAATATTTAGGCTGTCTGTGGTGACAAGTCCTCTATTTTTAATAAAATCAGGTAGTGGCAGTCCATCTGGCTAAGTGTGAGCCCATAAGGTTGATTTTCACTCTGTGTTGGAAATTATGCTCCAGCCTGATTGATTTTAGCACCTCTTTAATCCAATATCAGATGTGAACATGTCCCGGCCGAGGTGATAATGAAGTAGAAGCTCATCTGTTTGTAGACATGTGTGCCTCTTAGACAGGGTTGGCAAGTTTGGCATGGGAGCCCTCCCTCCTCCTCTCACTCCTTGTGAATGGGAAGGGGCCCAGCTGGCAGCCACTCCCCAGGGGTAATGTGTCCAGGCAAGGCCACTGCTCCTCGCCCTGCCCATGCTCCATCCCGGGAAGCACTTCTGCAGATGTCCACTACAGCATGGAGGAACCTCCCTCCCCACGCTCTGTCTGTACTACCTTCCAGCCTGAGGCTGCCTGCTTTATGGAAGTGGCAGCTGTGAGCTTCCTAGGCAACAGGTATTCTGCCTACATTATTACCTGCTGTGAAACAGTCATCAAAAAGGAGCCATAGGGACTGCTCTTTTTGTGCCACGAAACTTGTCCGTCATTCATGTGACTTGGCAAATCATCATTCATTTGCCCTGCTATGCTTAGTTAGGGTGGGTCCATAAAACACACCAAAGTCGCATGAGTTTTGCGGCTCTTAAGAAAAGCCCACTCTAGCACCTCCAGGCTTTGATTCTTCCTGTCTGCACTGCTCCTAAAATCTCTACTGCCCCTTGAGAGCACAGAGTTCCTGGAAGGTAAGTATCAGCTGTGTTTCCCAAATCAGCCAGCTAAATGATATCATAGTAGCCAGAACTGCTGCAACTTAGAAACTGAGTTTCAGAATAATTCTTCCCAATGTAGACACTGCATAATGTATGGAAAAGTCATTAATCTCTAAGTGTCTGAAAATCCCTGTTTGTTATAAGTGAATGGGTAGCATCTGCCTGACTCTTCCCTGACTCACCTTCTTTCTACATCTCAGACCCCAAGAAGACTATAAAGCTAGAGATATAGTTGGAGATGACAGTGTACATATACAAGCCAGAGACCGTGCCTAACTCATCTTTATATACCTCATTTTCCAGGCAGGTACCAGGATACTCACATTGGTCCAGCTCCCACCCCACTCCACCCCCGCCCCCAACACACACACACAGACACATACATGTGCAGCACCGAAATACCAGACCTCAAGTCTTAACAAGGACTCATAAACAGAAAGCAGTGGCAGAGAAGTTAGCCAAAGAGATCACTAAAAAGATGGAAAACAGAAGTCATGAAGAAAAATTTCAAAAGAATAGCAGACAAGAAAAGCAGTTCAGACTCGTTGAATTAAAAAATGGGATATACAGAGCATGATGCCTAGGGAATGTGGCCCTGGTTTTTCCTATCTATTATCCCATCGAATTAATAACTCTGGCAAGTAATTATGATCATCAACTTCATTTTACATGAGGAAATTGAGGCTCAGACAGGTGATGCAACTCACCCATACAGGAAGTAACAGTGCTCGGACTGGCCCTAAACCGCAAGGGTCAGATTCGTATCCACGTCCACAACAAGGTTTCCCTTCAGATGAGCAGGCTGGGCTCTTAGCAAGAGCCAATTGTATGCAGCTCTTGGCAGGGCCAGCAGCCCCCAGCTTGCTCACCGACATGAGAGTATGTCTTTTCTGTTTGTCTTCGCTCCCTCCTCACACTCATCCTCTCATAAGCAAGCCCCCAGCTTGCTCGCAGCCATGAGAGTATGTCTTTTCAGTTTGTCTTCACTCCCTCCTCACACTCATCCTCTCATGAAGGCAGCTGATGTGTTGGGCCAAAATTCTGTTTGATGGTTTAAGATGTTCTGTCAAAGTACAGATGCTATTCAGTTCTGTGACAGAAAACTTATTCTCTCTGGTGTTCCCTCCAAACCATAGATATTCTCCTGGAGAGCCGAAACTTGAACTCTTATTTTAAATACTTTCCATGGTGTTTCTCTCTCATTGCTTATCAAAGGATGGTGGTGCCCACCATGTGGGTGAAAAGCTTCTGCAAAGAACAGAAGAGTCGGGCTTTGGAGCTTAGGAACCTGAATTTGGGGTCACCGTCTACCAAGAGCAAGATTTGGCACTAAGACAGGATAGTTCAATGCAAAATCCTTGCAGCTTCTAGAGGAGGGAGAATTAAGCAGGAACAGTGAGCCCGATCCCACAAGATGTGTTTACCAGGGATAAAGGCAAGGTCCTGCACTGGGGTCTCCAAAACCCGCTGCGTAGGCCAACATCAGATTGACTTACAATAACAGCCAAAGTAAGAAGGAACTTATGGTGTTTAGTGGATAGTCAGTTCCAAAGACATTTGTAGTGCGTTTATTCTGTAAATTATAGCCATCAAGTACCGGGCTAGGTTCCAGAAAGACTGAGAAGAATCCATGTCCCTGCTCCAGAGAGCTAAACGTGTGATTCCAGTGTAATGTGATGTTGGCTCTAGGGAGTAGTGCACGTGGTGCAGTGGTAACCCAGGGGAGGGAACTAGAATTCTGACTGGATAAGAGGTTAGCAGGAGCTTTCCACCCCCACCCCAAAAAAGACTGGTTCGACGTCACCCCAGCCGGTAAAAGAAGGCTTAGGAGTAAAAAGGAGAGAACTCCAGCTCAATTCCAAAAAACTAAAACCGTCCTGACAGTCAAGACTAACTAGACTGGAACAGTCCTCCTGTGGGTATAGCGAGCTCATCGCCAGAAGTGCTGACAAGTGGGACCCAATGGCCCCTTGATGGGGATTCCACAGAAGTGACATCAGATTGATAGAGGACAATGAATAAAGGCTGAGAAAGCAGCTCTCAGGGACACTGTCACGGAGCTCTCATCACAGCTAAGAGGTTGGGACTCAGTCTTTTGGTTCCTCTTCTACTTCTAATATACTATGATTCCAATTGTGCCCACCTCTAAATTGCTTAGCTAGTTTGTAATTCCAAAGACCTACATTGCGAAATCTGTCATAATCAGAGCTAAAATTTCTGTAGAGTCATAGAATCTTAGTGACTTAAGAATAGTCCGTTTGAACCTTTACGTTTTATAGATGGGAACACTGAGAATCAGGAGACTCAGTGTCTTACCCAGGATCACACAGTAGTTTGTGGCAGAGGCAAGACTAAGGGCTTAGAGTTTTTAATGCCAAGACAGGGCTCGTTTCACTTTATTCTGCTGGCTTTTCACTGAGCTTCAGCTCTAAAAGCCCTTCAGAACCAGAAGCACCACCGCAGAGGCTCATCGGCTGTCCTGTGTCCTGGCAAATGGCTCTCCATCACAGTGGTTATTAATTTGGTTTTGGCAAACTCTCTGTGAGGAATCATTTTTCAGAAGAAGATAATGCTTTCCGGAATCTCTCTATTTCTGTCTGTGGCTGCGGAGAAGTCTCTTAGGTTCTAGAGTTTCCTCAACAAGTGCTCAGACCCTTTGGGGTAATTTTTTCTCCTTTCTGTCTCTCTTTCTGCTCCCTTGCTCTTTCCCCACCTCCTCATCATCTCCCTTCCTGCCCCGGCCTCTCCTCCCCTTCTCGACCCTTCCCTGACAGCTTTGACTTGGTCACCAATGGCGGCATCTCCATCATTCTGCGGTTCGAGCGGGCACCTTTCATCACGCAGGAGCACACCCTCTGGCTGCCTTGGGATCGCTTCTTTGTTATGGAAACCATCATCATGCGACATGAGGAGAATGAGATTCCCAGCTGTGACCTGAGCAACTTCGCCCGCCCCAACCCTGTCGTGTCTCCTTCCCCACTGACGTCCTTCGCCAGCTCCTGTGCAGAGAAAGGCCCCATCGTTCCAGAAATTCAGGTACCCAGCTTTCTTAACGGAGTTTCTCCATGCTTTTATTTCATTTGGGGAGTGCAGGAGGATCTCAGACAGAGGGAAGAGAGACCTCGTCCGCCCCCCATGCAGAATCCAGCTGCCTGGCACCCCCCTCCCCTTCAGCATTTAACAAATTCCTATTCCCCAGCCCCTTCGCCATCCAGTTCATGTCTACTTTCCTTTCCCCTAAGCTCCAGTGTCCCCCCACACTCTCATTATTTTGTTAAAAATATTTGCGATTATAGGGTCTACCAAGAGGAGTGAAACAGAGGGTCCCAAATAGTGAGCATCACAATAAAGATTAAATGAGAAAGTGTGCATGAGTTGCTTAATACAACGTCTGGCACCTAATAAATGCTCAATAAAGTTTAGCCATTATTATTATTATTATTAAAGTTGTTTTACACGCACTGCCTTCCTGCCAATTAAGAATTGCTTTGGCCCAAATCTATACATGCAAGTGCTTTACTTGATTATCATTAAAAGAAAGTAATTTGGAAAGATGCATTTTTAATCTAATAGAAATCAAGATAGATTCTTTGCCTAAAAAGCTGTGCAGAGTTGAATCGCTTCCACTACCCCAGCCCAGTTTCTTCTGGCAGAAACAGGGAAAAGGAGAGATTGTAGTGCAAGGAAGAAGCCCCAGAGGTCCTGCCTGCCTAATGGGAGCACTGGCTATGTGCATGTTAATGGATTGCCTATGCTGATGTAGCAGAGCATTTTTACATTTTTATGTGTATATTTCATGCCTGGCTGAGCAAACACATCTCTCTACATGTGCCCTATTGAGTGGCTCCAGACGCTGGGCCACAAAAAGGAAATACAACCATTTTGAAATTCTCACTGCACCCCCAGGTTGAAAGCTCACTCCTTTTCAGAGATTCCGCACTTGTCTCCTGTCTCAACTACCATGCTGACCTTTCTTGCTACATGGTTGTCAGTGGAGACAGAGCTAGCTGGAAAGAAGTAATCTGTTACTCAAGCCTGGTTCAGCTCCAGCTAGACATTTTCCTAGGAGCAAGAACTTTGAAACGAGTGAGGTTAAAGGTCCCACCCTCTTTATAGGACTCCCTGAGCTGGGTGTCCCACGCCCAGCTGGGTTACAGACTTTGCTCATGATCAGATTGATGAAATACATGAAAACCTACTTGGGTTTCCCCAGGCCTATCATTGGTTAGCTTCTGCAAGCACTGGGAGATATATATTTTAAAGGATGTATTAAAGAGGTAAATATTTATGAGAGCATCAGGATGGCATTTGAACCTTGCCTGTGATACACCGGGGTATAGAGCCTGCTTTGCCTAGAATTTATAAGCTTAAATTTAGGAAGATTGCTTTGGTTTAGACCCATTCCTAAAATTTTTTGTGTTCAGAAGAATGAGGTGGGAGTGAGAGTTCACACCCACACATGAAATGGACAGAAAGGAAAAAGCTCTCTCTGTGAAGGCCAAGTTCTGTGAACAGAAAGTAGAATAACCATGTCGTTTTAATGGATATGTTAGCCACAATTGATTTAATGTCCTCTTCTTGAAACAGCGCCCAGAGCATCAGGCTGATAAAACTTCTCTGCTTTTGCCATGTTCCAGAAAACCCTGGCATTAATTTCAACTTTCCATCTTGGAGCTGAGCCCATTGCACCCAGTAGAACCACTCTGTTCATCTAGAACAGCACTGGAGTGTGGAAACTCCAAGCAACAAATTCAGTCTCTTTCTACGGACAGGCTAGGGGAATTAGCTACAGGTCCTTGGCGGGCTGTGCTCTCAAACCCGCATAATTGTTTGGGCAACATCTCATAGTCTCTGTTTGCTTTCCTGAAGAGGAAAGCCATTTGAAACAGATCACACTTTAGGAAAGTTTTGAGAGAGAAACAATCCTTGCTGAGATAGCTGTCCACATTAGTCTGAGGGAACTTTCTTCATAGCTTCCATCCACCACCATCAACAGCACCACCACCCCACTTAGTAACACTTACTGAGCTTCACTATGTGCTGGGCACTTCATATACGTGACCTTATTCAATCCTCATGCTGATCAGTGAGGAAACAGATGAAGAGGTTTCATGAATTTTCTAGGATGACACAGCGAGTGAATGAGAGGTGACATTGTAAGTATTTTACACACATTATTTTATGTGTTTCTTTCACTATGCAATGAGCTGAGCATTGTCACCCCTGTCGAATGGAGGAGGACCCTGAGGCTCAGTGAGGCAGGGCTGTACAGTGAAAGAGCTGGCCCTGGAAACCAGGCTTTCTGATATTTCCTTCCCTCCTCCCCACCTCCCTTTTATCCCTTTCTTCCTTTCCCCCTCCTCTTCCTACTCCTCTTCATATTCTGCTTTCTCCTCTTCTTTCTTCTCTCCTAATTCTTGCCCCTCCTCTCCCCTTTTCCCCTTTTTCCCTTGCTGCTTCCTCCTCTGTCTCTGAACACCCGAATACAGGGGGCTGTGGCCATCTCCCTCCCACTGGTTATTCCATGACCATCGCTTGCTGTGATCCATCTTTCTAGGCATTACAAGAGGAAATCGCTATCTCTGGCTGCAAGATGAAGCTGAGCTACCTGAGCAGCCGTACACCGGGCTATAAATCTGTCCTGAGGATCAGCCTGACCCATCCTACCATCCCTTTCAACCTCATGAAGGTCCACCTAATGGTGGCAGTTGAGGGCCGCCTCTTCAGGAAGTGGTTTGCTGCAGCCCCAGACTTGTCCTACTATTTCATCTGGGATAAGACAGATGTCTACAACCAGAAGGTGTTTGGGCTGTCAGAAGCCTTCGGTGAGCCTCCCAGCCATAGGACTCAACGTGGTCCTCATAGAGACAATAGCACTCGGGGGAGAGGGGAGGTGACAGGGCTGTCTCTCCACCTTGCTCGTTTCTGTCCTTCCTCCCTCTTCTCAGAAGTACCTAAGGCTTAGGAGTCTGCAGGGCCTTTCAGTGACCATCTCTGACCTAAAAAAATGTACTCAAAGACCTAAATGTAGAAAACTTGACCATTTAAAAAGGTATTACAAAACCAAAAAGGCCCCTTGACAAAACACTATGGTGGTATGTGATGGGCTAAAAGATTTTGTGCCACCAAGATAGAGCTGTTTGGATATTACCCTGGCTCCCACAGCCATTGGGATTGAATTTACCCATTAAAAATATGGGTGTCTAGAGCTTCTGGGTTTCTCTAGCTTTATTGAGGTGCAGGAGCTAAGATTTTTCCTGCATCAGAAAGCCTTTCTGGCCTCTTTACCTTATTTCCAATCAGAGAGGTTATCTCTTTGTTATTGTTATCACTTCTTTTTTTTAAGATGAAGCGGAAGGTGACTGACTACAGCCTTCCCTGGAGTCCTGGTTTCACCCAGACCTTGGGCTTCTGAGGCCGGCTATGCTCATTTCAGCTTTCAGATTATAGTAGGACCCTAGGGTTGTTTCAGAACTGGACTATTAGCAGTTCCAACCCTTGAAGGTCTAATCCCCCTGCACTACTGTGCTCATTAATAAAAATTTGATAAATGGTCAAAAAATAGAAATAATCGTATGTGTTCCTACGAACAAATACAGCTACTTATTAAAATTTACATTTTTATGTATGAATTTTTTAACACAGATATAATACCGTATATAACCAGTCTTTTCAACTTAGCATTATTCCATAAGCATTTTCCATGACACCCTGTGGTCTTCATAACCATAATTTCCAGTGGTGTATAATATTCCTCAAGTAGATACACTTTGGTTTGCTCAACCTCTAGCCCCTTCTGAACCTTTAGATTACTTCTAGTTTTCCACCATTAAAAATAATGCTGCAGTGAATGAAGAGTTTTGTGCCTAAAGTGTTTCCCATGCTAAAGATTATTTCCCTGGAGTCGATTCACCTGGGTCCTTTTTTAAAAAATTCAGTATATTCGTTTAACTTTCCCTAAAAATGTACCATCACTCTTCAAAAAAAGGATATTCAGGCTTGGCATCCCTGCGTTAGTCTTGCCCATAGGTCTGGTTCCACAAGAAATATGATCCTTTTTCCTTTCCTACAAAAGACAGGGACAACAAAGAAGAGGCTTTGTTCACCTGTACATTCCGTGCCTTTTGTTGTCTACAGTTTCTGTGGGTTATGAGTACGAATCCTGCCCTGACCTGATCCTGTGGGAAAAAAGAACAGCAGTGCTGCAGGGCTATGAAATCGATGCTTCCAAGCTGGGAGGATGGAGCCTGGACAAGCATCATGCCCTCAACATCCAAAGTGGTGAGTGGATTAATAGAATCCCCAGAGCCAGGTCATGGGTGTGACCCTTGTCTCATGTCCTTTGCACCTTGCGAGACCAAAAAAAAAAAAGAAAATGCAACAAACAAACAAACAAAAATGCACACTTCAGCTTCCATAGGCTCACATGCAATCAGTTGGTCTGAAAGATTAGTCAACAAATGTTCCTTGGATACCTACTCTTGCTTGTCACTACTAGACCTCGAGGATGCAGAATTGAAAGGCCTCAAGAATTGATCAGAAACAAACACTTCCCAGGCAATTCCCGTGCTATGCCATGGACAGTGCCATCATAGAGGAAAGCAGGGGGCCCTGTGGGGCATAGATGAGGAGCACCTCACTCAGTTTCTTGGTTCAGCAAGGCGTATCTTTAGAGAGAACTAAACTAAGTCTCAGAGGGTCTAAAGGCCTAGCCCAGTATCACAAGTAGGGAGAACATTCCAGGCAGAGGACACAGTGTGCGCCAAAGCACTGAAGCCTAAAAGAGAGTAATTGGAGAGAAGGTTCATTGTGGTTTGAGCAAGGGTGAAATGGAGGGAACAGCAAAAGCCGAAGCTGGAGGCTTGAGCAGCTGGAGCCCAGGGTAAGAAGATTAGGACTTTCAACTTCATTCAGAGGGAAATGTCAAGCCTCTAAAGGTTTAAAGCATGCTGGAGACACAATCAGATCTGTATTTGTTAGATAGCTCACTCTTTGTTCTGGGATGATATTGAATATCTCCTGCCTAACCTGTAGATGCAGTGAATGCCTATCAAAGCCTCAGCATGCTTTGGGGTGGGGAGGGGGAAGAATTGACAAGCTAGTTCTACAATTTATGATAGAAAAAATATTTGGAATCAGCTAAGGCAGTTTTAAAAATAAGAATAAAAAGAGGCACTCTCCAGATATTAAGCTGTCTTAGAAAAACTAAAACTGTGTGGTGCTGGCACAGGAACAGATAATTAGATTCCATGGGACAGGACAAGGACGTCAGACATTGACCTATGAGTAGTAATTAGAACTAGGTTTGGCCATGAACATCAGAAAAGCCAAAATAACGGAATTGCAAACTTATTAAAAATTTGTTTCTCACTCACCTGAAAGTCTTGAGCTGATCACCCAGGGCTAGTTTAACACCCTGCCGGGTCAGAGGTCAAGGTTCTTTTCTTCCCGTTGCTCTACTCAGGCCTCCATCCCCAAAGTCATGGTCCAAGGTGACCACTTCAGCTCCAAACCTCACATCTCCTTTCCAGCCAGCAAGGAGGAAAGGACTAAGAACAAGCCCTTTCTGTTGTAAGGACACCTCCCAGCAACACAAGTACTACTTCTACTGCCACACGTTGGCCAGGACTTCATCACCTGCTGAGTAGAGAGAGCTGCACATAGGGCTGGGGACTGTAGTTAGTTCCAGATGGTCACGTGCCCAACTAAACATCAGGGTTTCTATAACTATGGAGTAAGGATGGGGGACAGTGTGGAGATCCACGGATACCTACAAGTTTCTGCTGCACACAATGTGCATTGGAACTTGGTATACGATAGAGGTGGCATCATCTAACAGTGGAGGATGGGTAGGTGTTTTAGAGGTTGATACTTGGAAAACTGGCTCAATACATGGAGAAAAAATTAAGTTCATATTGTCTACAAAATACACAAAATAAAGTTTGGTAAACATCTAAGTTTAAAAGATATAATACTTTTAAATTAATAGAAGAAAATATAGGAGAAACCTTTTTGATCTCAAAGAAGGATTCACTAAAACCCAAAAAGCACATTCGAGTAGAAAAATGATTGATTAGACTACATAAAAATGGAAGATATCTGTTCAAAATAGATGACAGCCTGGAAAATATGCTCATGGCCATTGAAACCAAAACCCACTCAGGCATCAGCTGGTAGGGGTGAAGAGTCCAATTTGGTGGCTGTGACAAAATACAGGAGATAAAGGATGATCTGGGCCTGAAAAGAAACAATTAGATATGGGACGAAGTTTATGAGTTATTGAGGTCAATCCCTGCATTTTGCGGGTGGGAAAACAGAGGCCCCAGGGTATAAAGCAGTGACGAGATCTCTGCAAGATCTGGGATCAGCGCATTAGCAACAGAACCGGGTTAAAAACTGCGGTCTCCTTGGTGAGAAGAGACCGAGTTTCCCACATGCATTTCTATAAACATGGGTACTTACTCTGTGTCAGGTTCTGACCCTGACTCTGGGGAAGAGAGAAGACAACAGCCCCCACACTTGAAATAGTATCAGTCTAAAGAGAGAAAAACAGGCAAGTGCAATAATGAATTCATGTGTAGTAGAGATTTGGACTAGGTCCATGAGATGTGCGCAGTCTATTTGAGAGGCAGTGGAACCGAACGGTTGAGAGGCCAGACTCAGGAGCGCTCCCAGTATCATCTGTGTAACCTCAGGTGAGCCACCTAGCCTGTTCCCCCTGTTATCTTACAGAGTTGTGAGGATTCAATCAATAAATCAATATGGCCTGTTCAGGCCTCTCTGGGTTTCATTCTGGAGGTGAAGCAGCCTTGGGAGATGAGTGTAGAAATGGTAGGCAGGGATCTTGCACTCCTTGTGAAACGTAGGCCACTCCGTGGTCAGCCACAGAAGAGCCTCGCCCTGCTCCACCGATGGTTCTGTTCTGTGCTTGTTGCAGGCATCCTGCACAAAGGGAATGGGGAGAACCAGTTCGTGTCTCAGCAGCCCCCCGTCATCGGGAGTATCATGGGCAATGGACGCCGGAGGAGCATCTCCTGTCCCAGCTGCAATGGCCTTGCTGACGGCAACAAGCTCTTGGCCCCTGTGGCCCTGACATGTGGCTCTGATGGGAGCCTCTACGTGGGAGATTTCAACTACATCCGAAGAATCTTCCCATCCGGGAATGTCACCAACATCCTGGAGCTGAGGTGTGTATGGTGCTGCCTTCCTCACAGGTCCTAACAATGTCCCTTTGCCATTAGGGTTACCTGGCATTTCCCACTGGATCCCGAGAAAGGGGCAGGACAGATCCTCACCTGTCAGACCAGAGACTTTTCACTTCCCATCTCAGAGGCTAAACTTTTCACTTCCCCACTGGGGCTCTGGGGAAGCAGGTTCGCTTTTTACAGAGCACCACAATGAAGACAAACCACTCTTGGGACAGGGAGATGACAACCTTGCATCCAGGTGATGTAGAAAGCTGCTAGCAACCAAGAATTAGACTCCTTGGAAGCCCCTGAATCTTTTTTCTGCCTCCTAGCACCAACCTTATTTCCTTAGTTACATAAGTCTTTTTTATAAGGACAAGGATAGCTTAATGGCCAAGGTCCCATGCCAGTGTTACCAAGATTGGCCTGTTACTTAACACTCATCAGCTTTAGGAGTTCTCTTCAGCTGCCTAATACTGAGCTAAGGCCTCCAGGCTAAAATCAGGCAACATCTCTCTGCTCCTAAGGTGCTGCCAAGCCAGCCAAGTCAGCCTGTTTTCCTCCGTTCCAACAATGAGCGGCAGAGCACAGCCACACTTACAGCTCAGAGAAGGGCCTGATGTGTTGGACTTTCTCTACGCCTGCCTAAACCAACATCTGTTTAGAACAACAACAGTGCCATAGGGTGGGTTCTTCAGTCACAGAGATGTTGTAGTTAGAAATAGCGAAGCCCCACTCTCCTTTTTTAGGAGAAATTATATCAAGGTTTTCACAACTGCTTTCTTCTGGGCTCCATGTGAGTGGGACAGGCCCTTGAGCTGGAACACTTTCCTCCAAAGTGGCCAGGGGGAAAGGAAACTCATTTTTGTGAGGCCCTTGCTCTTTACCCAGTATAAGAGTTCTGCGAGATAATTATTACTAATGCCCGTGACAAACAAGAAAAAGGAGAGTTAGGGAAATTAAAGAACCTGCCAAGGTCCAGCTTCTAGAATGGTGGACCCAAAACCAGAAGGCTATCATATAGCTCTGCCTCCCCAAAGAATTGCCACTTGGCCCAACGAGGGCCACTTTGGCTTAATGCCTTATTAAGTTATTCCCTGGAGATGAGCGCCTACTGAGAATCTCACTCTGCAGTGTATATGTGAACAGAGGGGAAGGCTTGCTGGCTGACCGACAGCCATCACAGCCCCCAAGAGGAGACTGTTAGTACTTGCCCACACACAGGGACAAGTAAAGGAGAAGGTCTTTGGCCACGAAAAGTTTGAGGAACTCACATTCTATGTAGTCATAGGAAATCAGATATCAGGCTGAATGAGAACCAAGCCACCAATGGAATATTCTTTGCCTTTCTTCTCTCTGTTATGAGTTTGACTGACAAAGACATTTGTCAAGGAAGAAGGAACCCTTGAGGATATTTGCTCCAGTTAGCTTCTCATTTTGTCTTTCCATCTCCTACACTGTGAGGAAAAGAGTCGTGGCCTAGGGGGTCAGCCCACCTTGTCAGATAAGCTATGCAGCTTGGGGCAAGACAGTTATCCTTTCTGGGCCTCCATTTTCACATCTTTCAAGCAAGAAAGCCCAATTTTCTTGTCTTCTTCCCACCATTTGGGGGAGATTATGGAAGACAGTAGGTAAGGAAGGGAGGAATAAATGAAATTTAGAAAGAAAAATAAATTTATCGGTATATCGTCATCTTTATATATTTTCTTCCAGTCTTTTTTTTCCCCAGGTCTGTTTCTCTGTGTTAGCCTCTCCCTTCTAATCATAGTGTATCTCAAATTCTGTATTCCATTATGAAGAGGACCACAGTGGGCTATGCACATTTTGATAACCCTCTGTAGGACAACAGCATGCACAGACAGACACGCAACACGTATGTGTGTGTGTGTGTGTATACACATACACACACACACACACACACACACACACATATATATATATGGGAATGTGTCTGGCCGGAGAGTTTACTATTTCAACTTCTATCTTAGCCCTAGTGAAAGTAACACCATGAGTCAACCTTGTCCTCTTCCCTGAAGTCAGCAGTAGTGGTTCAGGTGAAACCATGCCTCTTCTGTGATATGTAGCTGCTTGTAAGTGAGCTCACTGACAAGCAATATCCACTATAAAATATATCAGTGTCATAGCTGCTAAGTCTTTATTTATTATAGTATTGTACAGTACCATTGCTGTCAAGTTTTCAGGCTGCTAATAATGCTTCTAACCCTGCTGCTAACACCTCATTCTTTCTTCTATTCCCTGCTCTCCTGTCTTCTGTCAGAAATAAAGATTTCAGACATAGGTAAGCCAACCAGTGGAGAATTTCCTGTCTCTCCTCTGCCTTGTTGCATGTTGTGTGGTAAGATGCATGTGTCAATTTCAGAAGGCTCAATGGCAAATGAATCCTCTGTGGCTGGAACTGATTGGAGGTAATCAGTTACAATGAAAGGACGTCATTAATAATGGTGGGTGCGGGTGAGAGCCTGAACTCCTTTAATCTCTAGCAAAGTGCAGCAGTTTATTTGGTAGTCTGTGAACATGACAGACTGAAGTAATAGGGAATCATTTTAATGTTGGCATGGTAATGTGAACAGCACAGTCTGCTTACCCTTAGAACAAATGAGGACATCATCCTAACTGTGTCGAGTGACTTTGATGGTCACAGTGGGAAGTACTGAGAACATCTCGATCAAGAGAAGAAAGTAGAAGACAGGTTGCAGATCTGTGCTTCTGTGGGCATTCTAGGTGCCTCAACTTTGGTCACCTGTCACTGTGGCACTTATTTGACTCCTGGATAACAGTCACCTTAGAGTCCACCAGCCTCACACACTTTTGGATTACTTGAAAGTTGCCTTAAGCGGATGGAGCTTTGGCTTGTACTGCTAGAGAGGTGCTCTCAGTCACCTCCATGTGGCTCAGATCAAAGTGGTATATGAAGTAGATGCTAAGTTATGATAAAAGAAAGTCTTAAGATAATAAGGGGCAGATGACCGAAAATCCAATAATAATATCAATATCTACATAATTAGATATGGTATTCAGGTAACAATCATATATACTTTTAAGATCATAATAATAGTTAACATGTACAGAGCGTTAGTGTGTAGCAGAGAGGGAGTTAAGTGGTTTACACAGGTTATATAACAGTTTACCCTCCATGCCACCTGTGAAGGAGAGACTCATGATACATCCAATTTACAGATGAGAAAACTGAAGCTCCCTATTTGTGTGACTTAGAAAAGATTACTGCATCTCTCTGAGCTTTAGTTCCTAACTTGAGGTTCATAAAATCTCCCTTAGAGGTTGGTATAAAGGTTACGGAGGATATTTGTAAAGTGTCTAGCATTGTGCCAGGCACAGACAGGAGCTCCAGAAATGGTGGTGATGGTGGTGTTGGTGGTGATGATGTAGTGTTATCATCCTCTTTATAGCAATTATATGATGTCTCCATCTTTCCCAAAAAGGAATTTAGTCCTCTTACTATCAAAGACATATACATTAAAGTAAATTAAATAGAATTTGGGAACAAAAGAAAAACAGAGGAAACAGAGATATGTAATCATATGTCAAATTAGACTCTGAACTTCCTGGCAGCCAGAATAAACAGGGAAACAAATATTTCCGTGGTTTGCATTATCAGAAATAGGAAAATATGCCCACTTCTCAGAGGAGGAATAGTTTTTCCTCACACCGAAATCTAAAAGATTTTCAGTGAGCTTTATATAGATGATACTGAACTATACGTTGATATGTGCCCTCAAGTTCAGTTTTTCCGAAAACACAGAGTATATTTCATATGAAGATCATGATGAGGACCTAGCATTGAACATTAAAAATGTCCATCAGTGGTGATAACTGCCTGGGACACAGCCAGGATACCGGGGGTGAGGGGGTGCCTAGCTGGGAAGAGTCAGGATGCCAGGGTGCTTGTTCAGCTTTGCTGTGCATTCATCATGTGACCTTGGGCCGGTCACCTTGCTTTTCTGGTTTTTAGTTTCACTATCTGTAAATTGAGAGAGTTATGGTTTTGGTGCCTGTTGTTTCTGATGTTTAGTGATCATTTGCTATACCTACAGTATGCTTTCAAAGCCAGTTTCCTGCTTTCTCTCAATTCATTGTTTTCTCAGGTGCTAAAAACTATTTCTAAAGTGAACCAAAGTGGGAGGGAAAAAGGAACTTTTTTCTGCCTTTCAGTTTTCTGAATTTAATCCAGAATAAGAAGGCCTGGGTTCCAGCTCTGGTTTTAACTGGTACCTAGACATTGGCAAATCCCTTCCTTTCTCTGGGCCTCCGTGTCCCCACCAGTGAATGTCAGAAGTGGATAATGAAATTCTAAAATTGTGTCCTCTTCATTAGCACTTACTGTTTCAGCTGTTCCCAGGAATAGCTTTTTGCTCAGGCTGGTGCCCTTAGGCTGTGTGTACTCCTCAGAGCAGTCTCATCTCTGCCTTTGGCCTTGGCAGCCTCGACGTTGGGCATGCTCAGTCCAGGGACCACTAATTCTTTGGGCATCTTCCTCTGTGGACCCTTCAGGAAATAAAGATCCTCATCTCTTCCCAGATCTCTTCCCCAGGGTCACAGAGGAATATTTGAAGCCTGTTGCTCAGAAGTACATTTGAACCCAAGTCTACATCAATCCCAGCTTTGCATATTATGTTAATTCCAGCAGAGCCCTTAACTGCCCCAGGAAATAGGTCGGACAGGGCAATGTTAAATCTATCATACCTGTCTTTTCCATTATGTAGTAACATAAATTTTCTGGAGGTTTCTCAAAGTGACCAGCTACCATTTATTGGGCATTTTTTAAAATTAAGTTTATTTGGTAATATTGGTTAATATAATTATATAATTTTCAGGTGTACATTATAATTTGACATCTGTATATTCTGTTGTGTGTTTACCACCCAAAGTCCAGTTTCCTTCAGCTACCATGTATTTGATCCCCTTTACCCACTTTACCCCCCATTTTTATTTTTGAATGAACAGGTACTATGCTCAAGATTTGCATTCTTTATACAATTTTGTCCTCAAAATACCCATTTGAAGTAGGTGTGATTATCCCCATTTCTCAGATGAAAAAACCGAGGCTCAGAGTAATGAAGTGATTTGCCCAAAGTCACCTACCAAGTGGGCAGTAGAACTGGTATTTGAACCCCTGTCTGTGTGGCTCCTGTACTTGAACTCATCCCATTGGTTCCAAGAACCAGTAAATCAGGTTCTGCCGGGGCTGCCACCAGATGTGGTCAAGGGATGCTCCTTTGCACAAGGTAGACCTTACTCTGAGGCAAAGGGAGAAATCTCACTCAGAAGCAGAGACTAGATCACCTTTCATCCCAAGAAACTCCTGGGCTCACAGCTCCTACTAGGAAATTCCCTACAAAGAGGGCAGAGTGAGGCTTGACTTTAGCTCATTAACTTCAGTAATGATACCCTTATAGTCTCTTAAGATTTTATATAACCAAGGTTATGTTTAAGAAAATAGAAAAGAATGTGGATCTTAGGCAGACTCTGGAAACAGAGCTGTGACTTTATTCTGTGCCTAGCCCTGCTCAGGATCAGAACTGGGTCAGACTCATGTCTGCCACAGAACTGGGCCCAGGGTCCCAGCCGTAGGCCATCGTCTATCCCATGCATTTATGGTTGGCAGAGTCTTCTAAGGCCTTGTTAGTCGAAGTGCAGTCAAGCAACACTGGCATCCTCTGAGAACTCGTTAGAAATGCAGACTGGAGGCAGCAACACCCCAGAACTGCTGAACTGAAATCCTCATTTTAACAAAATCTCCAGGTAATTCATATGGACATTAAAGTTTGAGAAGCACTGGCCTAAGGCCATGGTTTACAAATCTATCTGTGCCTCAGAGTCATCTGGAGAGATCTTAAAGGTACAGATGCTCAGAGCCTTCAGATGTTATGCGTGAGACTTTTTGAAAGCTTTCCAGGTGAACCTGAAATGTAGCCATGTTTGTGAGCCATCACTCTAAGATCCTTAGCAGTGGGTATTTCCTGGGTATTCTCCCAGGGAGGCAGATGGTCACTTACTCACTGATTTATAAATTCAGCAGACCTTTCTGGAGCACTTCCTCTGCCCCGGCCCAGGTCTAAGCACCAGGGACTCGAAGCCAGTCCCTACCCATGAGGAGTTCAAGATGTCATGGAAGGGACAAGCCACCAAACAGAAACATGTCTTAAGGTGCTAGAGGTAGGAAGAGTACAATCTGCTGAGAGTCTAGTGAGAACACAGCAAAGAAGTGGCCAATTCTATAAATGGGGTTAAGGGGAACCCAGGAATCAAGAAATGGCATTATATGTGAGGTGATGCTTGAGCTCAATTTCAGAATATGAGCAGGTACTCTCTGGTGCATAAGGGCAGTGGAGCTCCCTGGACCCTGAGAAGCAGTGTGGAGAAGTAAGAAGAACACTGACTTTGGAGCCAAGTAGATCAGAGTTGAAAATCCACCCTAGCACTTAGCAGTTTCTGACCCTGGTCAAGTCACTTCAACTCTCCCAGTCTTAGTTTTCTGAAATACTTTAAAAAAAAAAAAAAAGGCACCTGCTTTATATGGTGGTTGTGAGGAACACGAGATCATGTGTATGAAACGCTAGCACAGTGTCCGGAAAGGAACAGGCACCCAGAGAAGGTGGTGAGCGCCTCTGCACTCGTGACCGTCGTCTCTGCAGCTGTGCTCCGCAGATGGCGGCACTGCTCCCGGCAGAGGACCAGGTGCTGTTCCCAGTGCAGGTGGCATGGGAAGAAGTGAGCTCTGCCAACTGGAAAGGGCTGTCGAGATGTATCATTTTATTTGATACTAATGACAAGCCTCTGAGCAAAGCAGAGCAGAGACTTGATCATTTGCCAGCTAAAGGACCTACAGCTTGAATGATGTGGGTGACTTTCTCAAATTAGAATTCACATCTAAAGCACCACAGACCTCAGATTTACCCTTGGGCACAAATGATAGGGCCGCAGCATTTATAAACTCGGAAACAGTCCTGCCAACGCGGCCCTGTTCTAGAATTCCAGGCCGAGAAGCTCCACGTGAGTGGCACTTCTCTGGGGCAGTGCAAAGAGACATGAGCCAGAAACGCAGGGGGCTAATCTAAATGGACAGAGCCCCTCATCATACTCCCTCAGGACCCATTTTTCTGCCAAGGTGGATAGCACCAGTTTATCATGAGTAATGCACAGAGGAATGAAATAATCACCTCCGCCTCACAGCTATCATCAGGAAAGCAGAGAGATCAAGGCTGCCCTAGCATTACAGAGCGGGATCTAAGGTCACTACATTTTATCTAGCCAGCACCAGTGTCATCCGGAAGGATTAAATCTGTGCCACGTCATAGGGTAAGTCACAGGAGTCATTTCAGGATAAACAGGACAGCTCTCCTGTTACCACCACCCCCAAAAGAGGAGTAAAAGAAAAACTCAGGAAATTGATTGAAAATACCACTTAAATTAGCTAAAAATGGCGATGCCGTTTACTTAATGCAAAGGGCTGCTACGAGCTAGAAGGCACCGCCAAGCTGATCATTGGAAATACAAAAATAAATGAAATCCTGTCTCTCCAAGTATTGACTGTAGGATTTGAGAGACAGACACATAAACAAATAGCCACAGCATTATGTTAAGTGTCCTGTAATCCAGGTATGAACAGATGTGAATCTCAGTGTGCAGAGAAGAAAGGTCCGGGAAGGTTCGGCCAGAAAGGATACCATTTGAGCTGACCCCTGAAGAGTGAGTAGGTCAGCAGGCTGAAAAGGGAAGGGTAAGGGAACTCCCATGGGGCAGGAAGAGCAGATAGAAAGACACATGAAGGCCCTCTGAGGGACAAGTTGTCAGTATTGCTGGAGTGCAGGAGGTCTGTGAGGAAATGGCTGGAATAAGGCTGGGAAGATGGAGCAGCAGCAGAGCGTTGTAGGCCTTGTGTGCTGCTAGGCTGGGGCTCTGAACCTAGCCTAGAAGAAATGGGCAGTCCTAGAAGGAAAAGTATTGAGGTGACATGTCGGTATTTGGGTCAGGTGGGAGAGAATGGCTTGGGGAGGACCCAGGCTACAGGCAGAGAGACCTGCCCTTTATTCAAGGAAAAGGTGATAGGACAGTGGTGTTAGGGCTGGAGAGGCAAGACGGTTGGAGAAAATCATGACAACTTAGTCAAATTCAAGAAGAGGAAATGAAGGAAGGAAAGCCTTGGGCCTGGAGGCCCTGTTAGAAGCCGCCAGTCCCCAAGACACTGTCCAAAGTGAGGGATGGTTATGATGACAAATAGTCAAGGCCAGATTCACTAACACCTTTAGACACCTTGACACGAAAAGGGTTAAGGCGCCCCAGTCTTCACACACAATTCAAAAAAGACACCAATCTGTAAAAAATGTCTTCTTTGAAAGACCCAAAACTTACATGCCTGATAAAATATGAAATAACTTCTTTCTAGACTTTGCCAACTCTCTTACTTGCATCCTAAGGGAATGTTCAGCGCCTCTATTCTGAGGGTGCTCTAGACATTGCTCACTCTTCCCCCCTTCCCCTAACACAGTATATCCCACCGTCCAGTGAAAATGGCCAGTCCTGGGCCATCCAGTCTGAACAGGGAGATTCCTTTGAACCAGAAGACTTTCAGAGACTTGGAATAATGGGCTGTCAATATGAGATGCAGTTTAAGGGCCTGGGAAATATCAGGCCAGGAGCTGAGAACAGCTTCCCAGGAGTTATGACTCCAACATCAATGTGGCCTAGACTTGGAAGAAATTATAAATCAGTACCGTGCGATAACAATCCAAGCTTGATAAGAGGTACCTACTCTGAAGTCCTCTCTGAGTTTGGAAACAGACATAATGACTAGTCATTAAAACATCAGTTAATGGAGTGCCTACAAGGTGCCGTGTATCATGCTGAACATTTGTCATATCCTATTTTATGTAATTTTTCCAATACACCAACAAGGTATTTACTAACGTCCCCATTTTGCAGATAAAGAAAACTTGAGGCTCAGGAGGCCAAGTGATTTCCGTAAGTCTCAGAACTTGGAAATGACAGAGCTAGACTTAGAACCCAGGCTGATCTGATTCCAAAGCCTGTGCATATTTTCCTACCCTCTGCCTAGGGGCAGGGTCTTGTCTCCGTAATGCCTCTGTACAGTCGTGGTCTGACTTCACTTACCTTGTTAGCATAGCCTTGTCTTTGTGATAGTTTTCCAGAAATAGAACCATCATCAGCACTGCTCTGGTGTTTTCTTTCTTTTTTCTTGGATGTTGCTACAAATTACAAGCTAATCCTGCCATTCATTTGTATCGGACTGCCAGTGGGAGAATACTCGGCTCCTGATAAGTGTAACACGAGTGTCAGCTGAAGACAGTGTTGATGCCGGCAGTGTGTCAGACTTGGCCAGGGTCTTATCAGTCAGTCCCAAGGAGGGTTGTGTCTGCTAAAAAAAATAACTCTGTAGGAGAAGAGCTTATGAGTCAAACTCTAAAAGTGTTCTCTAAAGTCAAGCCCTTTTATGGTTCTGGCTTGGATTTACAGGCTACCTGTGGTAAGACTCATTGATAATCCTTTTAAGAAAACACGTATTGAGCACCTGATGTGGCACTGGGCTGGGCATCACAATCATTGGCATTGATGGTTGAGTGGAAGAGAGAGTTAGACCAACCACTGTGGCCAGAAAAATTGGGGAACTGTCACCCAAAATGTGGACATCACTTCCATAAGACACTTGGGCTTGGATTTAAGTTGTACATCTCTGGCTACCTGATAGGAAAAAAGAAAGTGCTCTCCAACGGGCATGTCCTTGTTTTCCAGTCACAGTCCAGCACATAAGTACTACCTGACCACGGACCCTATGAGTGGGGCCGTCTTCCTCTCTGACACCAACAGCCGGCGGGTCTTTAAGATCAAGTCCACCGTGGTGGTGAAGGACCTCGTCAAGAACTCTGAGGTGGTTGCAGGGACAGGTGACCAGTGCCTCCCCTTTGATGACACTCGTTGTGGGGATGGCGGAAGGCCACGGAAGCCACACTTACCAACCCCAGGGGTAAGGCCTTTTTTCTAAACACTTTAAGTGACATTTATGGGGTGCTTTCCATTTCCAAAAGAAATATATGTTTATCGTTATAAAAATTTCTGGAAATTACCAAGAACTCTATGGAGGAAAGTTAAAATTGTCATGATCCTACTTGCCAGAAATAGTCCCAGTTAACATTTCCTGTAGTCTTTATTCTAAATGCTGTGTGCATGTAATACTCACCAAAACCAAACAAAATGAGATCACATTAAACAAGCTGTTTTAATAACCTCCTTTTCCTCCTAACTATAAATAATGAATGTGTCTCCATGTCATTAGTCTTCTGTGTACTTGTTTTTCATGGCTATATAGTATTCCATCAAATGGATGTCCCATCATTTATTTATCAGTGTCCTTCTATCTCTCACGTTATTGTTGTATAGAATCATCTCTGCACATGTTCACGTGCCATAGAATGGGTTAACTGTTTTAATTTTGAGTCCTACAAAAAGTTGGGCCTTTTCATACCCACCATCACAATTTTTCATTCGCTTAGCAAATATTTACTGAGTATGCAGTGCATTGTGGTGGCAAAGATAAGTTCGTTGTGGCAGAAGATGTAAGACTCGAATGCGAATCCCTCTGATAGGGGAGAGAAGGAGAAGTGCTTCCTGAGATGCGAGAAGAAAGAATTGTGCGTGGGAGTCCAGAGCTGAGAGAGGCCCCTGTGCCTAGGAGACTCGGAGGGCTTTTTGGAGATGCCATCATTAACAACAAATATCCATCATTCACCCTAAAGCCAGTGACCTATAGTGTATAAGCCTCAGAGTCCTTGTTGATAAAATAGAGGTAATAATACCTTCTGTGTCCACTTCCTAGGATCATTCTGAAGGTCACGTTAATATATTTCATATGATACCTTATAAAAATTGCCATTGTATTACTAAATAGTGCCAGATTTCAAATTAAATAGGGCCTGGTTTCAAATCATAGCAGTTAGATGCTAATGAAATCAGGCAATCCTATATTCAAATTCAGACATTGCCATCAAATAGCTCTGCAACTTTGGGTGAGTTGCTTAACTTCTCTGAGCCTTGATTCCACCATCTATGAAATAGAGATATACTATACAATTGAAGTACACATTAAATATTATCAGAAATATAAATGCTTAGTACTATGGTACCAGGGACATGATAAACATCCCACAAATGGTGATTCCTATTATTATTATTATATTGTATTATATTATATCACATCACATCATATCATATATCATATCATATCATCTCATTTATCTCTACCACGTACCTGGAGTAATCAGGTGGTAACTCTATGAGGTAAATAGTATGACATGTGTGGTTAATCTCCTCCTAATTATGATTTCCTAATACTAAGAGTGTAGGCTGGAGTGGAAAGAACACTGAGCTTACACTTAGAGACCCTGCATTGTGGTTTTCCTCTGCCACTCTCTGGCTTTGTGACCTTCTCCTCTGGGGCTCAGTGTTCCCACTGGTAAATGAGCAGATTGGGCTAAGCGATCCCTGAGACCCCTTTCAGGTGCAACTTTCTACCCTCTTAGAATTAACCCATTTTTTTCTGAGCATCTTTACTCCCTCCAGGTCTTTTTAATTACCCTACACACCCTCCCTTCACACATGCATACACATACACACAAGTACACATACACATGCACAAACACACACACACACATATGTAGTGACAGTGAATGTGCCCAAAAGCCTGATAGAAATGACAAGAGTGCTGTAATACCCAGACTTTGTAACAGGGAGGAGAAAAGATGTTCATCTATTTAGCACAACAAAAGGAGAATAAATGATGTAATTAATCAGGGGACAGATCACTTCCATTAGCCTGTGCAGCCAACTTTGTAAACAAGAAACCTGATTGTTCATGAAGCACTCATCAGTCCTAGCAGATGGAAGAGAAAGACAACATAGCCAGGCAGACAAGAAAACTCCTGTCTTGTACTTAAAGAATGTAATTAATTTACATTCTAGGCAGGGACAGAAGAAAGGCTTCCTTGACTTGAGGCTGCCTGGTCCTCTGTGTGAAATTGCTTGTCAGCCCTGAACAGCCATGGAGGGGGTAGAAGGAACCATTGCTCCAGTGGGTTTTTTTTTTTTTTTTATCCCTTTGAGGCCTTTGGGGCAGTGCCTTAAACCACCCTGCTGACCAGTCATAGATACTTGGGCCCCAATAGCAAGGGCCTTGAAACCCACAAAGTGCTGGTCACGTTCTCATAATTATAAGTCACTAATAAGGATTGAGGGCTAACTGTTACATGTCAGATGTCATCATTCCCATTGTATTGATGAGGAAACTGAGACTTGGAAGTGAAGTGACTTGCCTAAGTTTTTATAACTGGAAAGCTGGCACTTCAAATGTCTCTACCTCTATGAAGCTTTTTCTGACCCCTTCTCTCCATGCCTTCCCCAGAGTAGACTGAACAGGATAAAACTGACCAGAATCATCTTTATTTCACCGTGACCCTCTCTGGGTTCTGTCAATCCCAGGAGCACTCCGCACGTCACTGACTCCCTCTTGTGCCTCCCCAGCCAGACCATGGGGGGGGGGCACATCTCCTCTGTGGCTCAGCCCCAGCACCCCCAAGTACATCTCCATTTGGTAGAGTTATGTCTAGCTCTTGTGATTCTGGACCTGGGGTGGAAGTCAATATCACCCGAGCATTTTTTAAAACGCCTTGGTCCCGGTCCCGGCTATCCCCTGAATTAGTAGTTCCAGGAATGAGGCCAAGCAGGTATCTGTTGAAAAAACTTTTCAGGTAATTCTAATACCTAAGAAGTACTGATTTACTTCTGAGTGTTTCTCAACCTTTTATTTGTATGATTGTCACCCAGGGTGCTTGTCAAAAATACAGATAGATGCTCAGTCTCCACCTGAGATTTTCTGAAGCAGCTCCCAGGTGATTCTCACACACATACGAGACTGAGAAATAAAGATTTAGAACTACCTACTTACCAGCTGAGAAAACAAATGCAGAGATGTGTTGACTTGCCCAAGGTCACACAGCTGGTCAGAGAGAAAGTCAGCAGGGTGGAACAGTCTAAGGAATGAAACAAGTGATGTTGAATAACAATTCTGACTCTACTCTTCAGTGCACCCTTTTTTGAAATTAAATTAACCAGCATTCCAAAGATCCAAAAAAAAAAAGATCCAAAGGATTCATTTTATAGGCTCTATATTTCTGTAATGACCAATGAAACTAAAATAGTAAGAGAAAAGAAAACATGAAGAACGATTATCTTGGAAGACAAGAAAAATTGTTACCAATAAGGGGATTTGATTAGTATAATTACAGGTCTTCAGAAGTAGGTTAATTTAAATAATTCACAGTTTTGGTATTGAAAAAGATACTCCTTACCACTACCTCTAGAGCTTAATAAACCCCCAGAAGTTGTGAATGCAGTTGCAGTGGATGGCCAAGGAGAGAAGTAAAAAATCTCCAGCAGCAGCAAGGTGGAAGGACCAGAACCCTGGACACTCTGAAGACTTGGATTCTACTTTCTGCTTTGAAACAAGTCACTCTACACCCCTGGGTGTCTATCTCCTTGTCTTTGAAAGGGAATGAATTTTGTGCAGAGGACCTAACAAAATAACGGCGGGGAGGTTCTCTGTCAGCCTGCGAGTTCCAGGAGTGTGTGGGTTGTCACCACCTTTGACGCTGAATTCTCTGCCCCAGGCATCACGGTGGACAAGTCTGGGCTGATTTACTTCGTAGATGGCACCATGATCAGACGCATCGATCAGAATGGGGTCATCTCCACCCTGCTGGGCTCCAATGATCTTACCTCAGCCCGGCCCCTCAGCTGTGACTCTGTCATGGATATTTCTCAGGTAAGGAGAGAGCTTCGTCTGCCAGAGCCCTGGGTCTGCATACTCGCCCTCTCACCTGGCACCCAGCCAGCATGCAGGCGGTTTGCCTTTCTATTCCACAAGCCTTTTAAGAGCACACTCTTGGTGCTGGGCCTGTGAAAACACTCAGGACACAAAGATGAGTAGGGCACAGCACCATGTTCACGATCAGGGGTAACAAGTGGGTGACAGGGAAGTTCAGGGGACAGTGAAGAAATCTGCCCCAGGAAACCTCAAGGGCAGCAGAGATTCACAGAGCGTGAATTTAAATCCATAGCCACTTGACTTCCCTCTTTGAAAACACAGGTATTTGTACATTGTCTGTTTTATTTTTAGACTGTGAACTACATGAGGACAGGAAGAATCTGTCCATCTTTTCCTCTACTATAGCCAGGGTGCCTGGAACACAATAGGAGCACACCGATATTGATTGATCGATCGATTGATTGATTGATTGAATCACAGCTTTGGCACTTACCAAGCTGAGTAAGTTTAGACAACTTTCTGAGGTCCTTTGAGCCTCATTTTTCACATCTGTAAAATGGAAATAACTTTACATTGAGAATACATGAAACAATGCATGGAAGCTCCTAGCACTGCTTGGTGCTTTAGAGATGATCAATAAAGAGAAGTATTAGTGCCCACTTTCTCAAAGTAAATGGCATTTGTGCCAGGTTTGGAAGACTGAAGAGGGGTTTGCTGGGCAGCAAGGAAGAATGGAGGCATTTCACACAAAGGGAACACATGTGCTGAGTACAAAAATGTGAATGAGCCTGGTACATTCAAGCAGCATGAATCTATGCCTGAGCACAGATTTCTTAGAAGGAAGTAGTAGCAGGAATTGAAACTGGAAACATGATTTGGGGCCAGTTTGTGAAGGACCTTACCATACCATGCCAAAGAGTTTGGACCTGTGCAGGTGGGTATCAGGAACCTAGTGTAGACCAGAGAAAGACACAATGACTGGCTATTCAGCATGTCCTTAATTTGTCCTGCAATGATTTGGCAAGGGATGTGTTCTTATTACTAGATCTTTTGGCAGGGCCTGGCCAATGCTAAATCAGTGAATATCCATCTTGCCGAAATTAGCAAAACCAAGGAAATTGAGGGTTGAGTTACGTTAAATTGCAAAGTGGTGTCAGTGGTAGTCACATTTAGCTTTTTAAACCCCCTCACTTCTGTGGGAGGCTGCACGTAAGCCCTTTTCCTCTGACCGTGGACCTGCTCCCTGGTGCTCAGCAGGCAGCAGAGGCTGGGAGGCGTCACTGGTCATGCCTACCTCTGTTACGGATGGGTCATGGAGCCCCTTCCCCAGCCCCATGGCTGCTGCTGGCGGTCCCGGCACCCATGCCACACTCCTGTTGGATGCTGTGTGATTTCCCTCTGCACCAACTAGTGTGCTAGTTATGCTCCATAATGGAATCTGCTCTCTGCCACTTGCCTTTCCAGTTTGGCAGGCTTCCTGTTGCTGGCTCCAGAGTTTCCCTCTCCAGTCTGTGAGCAAGCTTAAATTACCCATCAGGAAGCTGCTATGGCCTGAAGATGTGGGTACAAGTATTTTCAATTCTCAAAATGGGTCCTCCACCAGCCAGCACCAGGTGCCGAAAATTTTCAATCCACAAGTTGGAAAATTGTTTAACTTGAGTTGAAGGTGCTGTCAAGCAGCCAGATCAGAGGCTTGGAAGACAACTGCGTATGTAACACAGGGGAAGAAACCCACACTCTACAGACACAGGCATATATTTTTGTATACATATGTGGGCAGAAGGTACTGGCTTTCATTCTCAGAACTTCAATTACAAACACCCAGCTACTTTACCATCCCACAGGGAGTAGCGAGGGAAGCCAGGGAGCTAAGAACACAGCTCAGAGGCAAGAGTGCAAAAGAGAAAACCAAGGAATTCAGACCATCTCCTCTGGGAGGAGATAGAGACCAGACCCCAGGAGAAACTAGGAGAGGCACAGAGTAGGGAAGGATCAGAAGATAGTGCCACCTGTTTGAAATGACATTAGTTCTCAGCTCAACAGACTGTGGCCACCAGAGACGCAGAGGATAACTCTATACTTAGGGTCCAAAATGACTTCCTGAGTACTTATTATGTGCAGGGCACTATTAGAAATGGGGATGCAGAGATGAGTACTACTTCACTTTTCTTATTTAGCTGTCACAATAATCTCAAGAGGTAGATATTATCTACCCCATGTTATAGATAAGGACCCTGAGGCTTGGTGAAAGTAAATGCGGTTATAAATGCAGAGCCCTGTGCTAGGCTCTATCGGGAATGTAGAAATGAAGTTTTTTTTTTTTATCAAATCATGTAAGTAAATTGCCTAGCACAGTGCCTGCCAGCTAACAATAGGCTGTTAATATTCATTCATTATATAATTTATAAAGAACTGCCTTGTACATTGTCTTGTTTGATCCGCACAATTACTTTATGTAATATTTATTACATATGGGGAAATTGTTCAAAGTGTTTCAGTAGCTTGAGTAAGATCACACCTATAGTTATTGTGGAACTGAGAGAGGAAGTGAGGTGTCCTGGCCCCAAATCCCTTGTGTGCACACGCGCGCTCTCTCTCTCTCTCTCTCTCTCTCTCTCTCTCTCTCTGCTATTCCTGTCATTTACTTGTTCATTCATTTGACAACCCATTTTTTTAGACAAATAACTGCAACAAGGCACTCAGCTCAAAGTGCTTTTGTAAAGGCACAGAGTGCTCGGGAGGACAGGAGAGAGGGAGCTCCATTCTACCTCAGTACCACAGAATGTGAGAGCTGAAGGGACCACAGAGATTATAAAGTCCCTCCACTTTGGTGATGAGGAATGAGCCTCAGCATAATCATCACTAATAGAGGGGTGACATCAGAGAAACTTGGGTACTCGGTCCGGGTCTAGAACTTCACACAGGCACTGTGACCGCGAGGGAGGACCAACTCTAAGAGCACTGCTCCTTCTTTCCCAGGTGCTTTCGTGCACGTAGACAGACAGGAGAGAGCAGGAGAGCGCTTGCCCTTCCCCTCCTCCCCCTCTTCCTCCCCCTCTCCCTCTCCTAGCCCCCACTTCCTCTTCCCCACTCGCCCATCAGGGAGTCCTCTTTTCATCATAATGACAGGCAGAAAGGTCTGGGCAAGCAGGTCCCCAAGGTGCCACAGGACCAGAGGGCATAAAATATTTAGCAGCTAGTGTTGACAAGAAATGGGTTTTAGGAAATTGAAAATTCCCCTGTCACTTTAGAGTAAACTGTGTTCTTGACGCAGCTGAGGACTGCTGTGCCGCTGTGCTCCAGAGGGCACTGCGAAGTGTGAGGGCCGCAGCCGGCCAGCCGGCGGGCTCTGCCGTGCCTCAGGCTCCCTTACCCTGTGAGGACGTAGGGACCCAGCTGGGAGTGAGGGAACAAGAAGGCTTTAGGAAGCAGGGTTCGAGGATCATGCATGGAAGAAGTGAGAAAGGGCCCGCCCCATCATGAGAATGACCCTGAGCTAGAGGGGCACGTGAAAGTGGCCACATCTCAGGTGTGTATAATTTCTGGGGTTTCTTTTTACATTAGTCAACTGCCACATATATATCGTAGGAATTTAAAAAGTCAAAAATTACAAAAGAGAAAGATAAAATTGTCTCTAATCCCAGTAGGGTTAATATCTTGGTATATATCCGTCAAGCTTCTAATCTCCCCTCTATCCATAATCTATCTAATTTATTGTTTTATTTTTCCCTCAGTTGGGATCACTCTGTACTTATGGTTCTGTTCCTGGTTTTTCCACTTAAACATGGCAGACAGTTTCCCATGCCACTAAATATCCATCTATAATATCACTTTTAACAGCTGCACCAAGTATTCTAATTTATAGGTGAACTAAATGTACTGTAATTTATTTAGCCAATTCTCTGTTGGTGGGCATTTGAGTTGGTTTCAGTTTTTCACCATTATTTAAAATGGCTTTGATAAACACCGTTATAAACAATGGTGTACATGATTAAATTCCTGAAAGAGAAATTTCTTATCTAAAGGTATGCACTTGTTTAAGCCCCAAATTGAACTGAATGTCAAGAGTTTAGAGGGGGCTCAAGAACGTAAGGTGATGAGTCTCCAGGGGACGGGTAAACAAATCAGCTGGAGGCAGCGCCTGTCGGCATTTCACCCACGTGCCATGTGGCTGGACCTCTTGGAGACACAGCTGGAAAAGGGCTTCCCTTAGTGCCAGCTCCTCCCAGTGTGATATATCTTACAGTCTAGTCTTCATATCCATTCAACAAAGCATTTCTCGCCTCAGACCTGCCAATAGCCATCCCTGTATGCCTACAGGTATGAATAAGGCTCACCATGTTCCTTCCAGCTTCCCAGCCTGGCTCAGAGGAGGCTCAGCCATGGGGCCTAGGACTGCTGAACCCCTCCTTCCCATTGTCAGCTCCATTAATCTCTTTTGGGAGCACCTGTCCTCTGAGGTACTAGAAACCATTATCTAGAGCGGAGCTTCACAAATTTCAGTGTGTGCAGGAGTCACCCAGGGGTTTTGTTTAAATGCAGATTCTGATTTAGTAGGTTTGGGTGACACCTGCTACTCTACATTTCTGACCAACTCCCAGGCGATGCTGGTGCTGCTGGTCCAGTGATCACACTGGAAGGAGAAAGAATCCATTGTGATTCTAAGCCCCACACTGGAATCTCCTAGGAAGCTTTTGAAACCCTGCCAGTGCCTGTGGATCTGATTTCATTAACCAGGGGTGGGATTTGAGCACCAATACTTTCTGAAATCACTGCAAGTAATTTGGGTGTGTGGCCAGATTTGAGAATTCCCATTCTGGAACTATGTCAGAGAGGGGTCATGGTTGTCTTTATATCTCCAGCATTTAGCGATGTGTTAATCCATGAACTCAAGAATCAAGAAGTCATCTTCCATACAAAAATCATATCAACAATTCATGAAGGGTCTCTCTTAAGCCTCTGGGCAACTCCTACTTCAGCCCCCAGACTCCATCTGCCTTCCCCTGCCACATCCATAACATTAGCTGCCATTATCAGAGAACTTATTATGGGTCAGGCACTCTGAACTATTGTCATTCTTGCTTTACAGATGTGAATATTGAGGCTCAGAGAGGCAAAGTAACTTGCCCAAGGTCATAAGTGGTGGGGCTAGAATCAGAACCCAGGCTTTTCTGACTCCAAAGTCTTTCTCTTGCCTACTTCTTTGTTCTTTGATTTTTTTTCCTTGTTTGTTCTTTATGTTTTGTCAGTCTAATAGAGACCATCAGATGTCTCAGTGGCAGCTCTTGCATTGTTTCACTCTGATCAGGGACCTGACATCTATTGTTGATGACAGACTGCTGGGGGGATCAGGCAGGACTGCATGTGAAGGCACTTGGGATGCTGCTACAGGCTAGCTATCTGGGGTATGGGATGATTAGTGGTGGTCACCTTGCCAGGCATTTGAGTGTCGGTGTCTCCGTTGTCAGGTTCGCCTGGAGTGGCCCACAGACTTAGCCATTAATCCAATGGACAACTCCCTTTATGTCCTCGACAACAATGTGGTCCTGCAAATCTCCGAAAACCACCAGGTGCGTATTGTCGCTGGGAGGCCCATGCACTGCCAGGTCCCCGGCATTGACCACTTCCTGCTGAGCAAGGTAGCCATCCACGCAACCCTGGAGTCAGCCACCGCCTTGGGTGTCTCTCACAATGGTGTCCTGTATATCGCTGAGACTGATGAGAAGAAGATTAATCGCATCAGGCAGGTTACCACCAGCGGAGAGATCTCATTAGTTGCTGGAGCCCCCAGTGGGTGTGACTGTAAAAATGATGCCAACTGTGATTGTTTCTCTGGAGATGATGGTTATGCCAAGGATGCGAAGCTGAATACCCCATCTTCCTTGGCTGTATGTGCCGATGGGGAACTCTATGTGGCTGACCTTGGGAATATCCGAATTCGGTTTATCAGGAAGAACAAGCCTTTCCTCAACAACCAGAACATGTATGAGCTGTCCTCACCAATCGACCAGGAGCTCTACCTATTTGATACCAGTGGCAAACATCTGTACACCCAAAGCCTGCCCACAGGAGATTACCTGTACAACTTCACCTACACCGGGGATGGTGATATCACACTCATCACAGACAACAATGGCAACATGGTAAACGTCCGCCGAGATTCTACCGGGCTGCCCCTCTGGCTGGTGGTCCCAGATGGCCAGGTGTACTGGGTAACCATGGCACTAACAGTGCAACTCAAGAGTGTGACCACGCAGGGACATTGAATGATGACATACCATGGCAACTCTGGCCTTCTGGCAACTAAAAGCAATGAAAATGGATGGACAACATTTTACGAGTGAGTATCATAACAAAGCCGTTTAATGGTTTTGTTTCATGAGATGTAGGATTAGAGGTGAATTGGTAGAGTGTTAATTTTTGGTATTTCATTTTAGTTCAAGATTTGGGATGCAAACCATTACTTATAATATGTTCTGCCTGTTCATATTCCAGACGATTGCTCCTAGGAAAGAACATGGTGTAGTGGAAAAGGCATGAGCTTTGGAGTCAGAGGAGTTGGGCTTCAATCCCAGCTCGCCCATGGACTTAATCTCTCTAGGCCTCAGTTTCTACGTCTGTAAAACGGAAACAATGAATACCTTCCCAGCATACCACAGGGAGGTGATATAGATGAAGGTACTTGATAGAGTGCTAGCATCTTCATATGCCCACTGTTCAGGAATATAGCAGTGGGAGAAGGAACAGTTCCTTGTGGGTGAATTGTTCACATAATCGAAGCTCACATATTCAAGTTTCAAAGAATTTTTTTTTTACTTGAACCATTTTGGTTGGAATTTATGAAGTACTTTACATGCCTCCCTTCTCAAACACATTATGCAGAAATAATGAAACCTTTCTTTTTATGAGTCGAGATCAATAATAAGGAATATCCACAATTACATATTATGCTATAATATGAAGATAGCTTCCAGGAAGTGAGGCAATGAGACTGCAGAACCCTTCACCCCTGGCCAAAATGATTCTAAACTTTCTTTCATTAGCTCCTGCGTCTAACTGGTATCATTTCACTGCTTCTTCCCTCAGTGTGGCTCTGTTGTGTCACTATTTGTTTCAGTCATGGTGCCTCCTTCAGGTAGTTCAGTCCCTTCTTTTCATCCACACCAGAAGTTCTTAAGGGGTGTGGTCAGAGAACCAGATTTCAGTTTATTCTAATCCTGTTCAAACTCAAATATGTATATCTGAGATGTTCCTCTATGAGCTATTATAATGAATAGATTTCATTTAGATTTTTTTAAGCTTCTTTTGAGGTCTTCGTCATGTTCCACACAACTGAGACTACTGAACATATATGCAGGCGATGCAGAAGGAACTAGCCTTGTTGCACATCAGATATGGGCTAGGAACCACATTATTGCATTAATCTTCACAACAGCTCTGGAAAATGGCTGATATCTGTTTTACAGAAATAGAAACTGAGGCTCAGAGATGCTCATTTGTCCACTGTTATATAGTGAGAACGTAGCAAAACAGGGATCACAACCCAAGTATGTCTAATGTCAGAGCTCATGCTCTTTCAGCTCTGCCCTGCTGCCCACTGCTGAGTTTGTTAGTCCCAAATGAACTTGAATCTTTGAACCGTAAATTTTTCTCAAGCTTGATCAAGCATCAGTTTCTCACAGTCCTAGAATCCAAAGGAAAAAGATCTGTAATAGATTTTTAAATACAATTTGTACCAAAAAATGTCACAGCAATTTGTACAAAGTTCACTGGCTAACTTCCTTTCTCCAAACAAGGGCCTTGTTAATTAAAAAGAAAAGACAAAGATCCAGGAAAACAGCAATTATCTTGATTAACTCATTGAAATGGAAATATACTAAATAATTCAATTTTCCCCCATTGCCTGATGGAAATCTCTTATACATTATTTAGCCAATACAGGGGTTTCTTTGTCAGAGCAAGTTGGTGTACTCAATTAGTTCCCAAGGTCACTCTCTAATCCCAAACTGAATGCTTACACATCACTGCAACGGTTACTCTCAACCAACCCTGAAATCTAAAACTATTTTCTACACATCTACCAGAAGGATCCCATTTCCCGTCCCTGTCTTCCGTGATAAAATACACAGCCAGAGTTGATGTTTTATTAAGAAGGAAAAGTTAGTACAATCACTTTTAATAAAATGATGTTTGGAATTCCATAGTATTCACTAAATAGTACCCAAGAGTGGAAGATAAAAGCCCTAAAATAAAAAGAGAAACTCACGTTTTTTGAGATCCTACCGTATACCAGGCTCTTTCCCATTTAATCTTCACAGCAACTTCAGATGGTAGAAATTACCATCTGTATTTTTTACAGGTGAACAAACTGAGAGGCACAGAGAGATTAGGTGACGGTTTTGTCTAAAATCACTGTGAGTACATACATGGCAGAGCCAGAACACAAATATGTTTTTTCAACTACATTGACTAGATTCACCTAAGTTCTTTGTGACTGATCTGTATGACAGGAATAAAAATAGTATCTGTTTCACAGGGACAGTCTGAAATTTAAAATTTCAATGAAATAAAATACAGAAAACTCAGTCTTACTCATAAATACTCAGATGGCAGCTACTGTTGTTGTTGTCGTTGTTGTCATTGTTGTTGTTGTTGTTATATCAAGAAATATTAGTGGCAGTACCAGTAAGTGCAGAAATGTTGTTTGGTCATGAAAGGTAATATCCAGAAGCAGCTGCAAGTAAACTAACCAAAGGAGCGGACAAAAGTCGTAATTGAAGTAGGTAGGGAATTAGAGATTAGACCAGAAGAGTAGGATCAAGTCAGATCTGATGGATCAGAACTAAGAAAGGGTCCCTAAGAATATTCCAAATGGGCTGGAAAAAGTATGCAGATTAGGTTAAGGAAAAATGGTTCAGCTCAGACTGTGAACAAAATGATGATAACAGCTATTTTCGCTGTGTGTTCGCCATGTGACTCAGAGGCAGCTGGTTGGCTTCCAGACACAAGTCTCAACCAGACAGACATAATGCCTGCCTTACCCATTTCAGGGCCATTGTGAAGATCAAAAAACTAAATAAATACTGAAAGTAAAAATGCTTTGCAAACTACAAAGCTCCCAAGAAGTAAGGGTGTGATATTATCATTATGGAGTTTCTTAATGTAGATCTGGACATATTTTGCCAATGCACCATTGCTCTAATGAATTTTCTATGTTTAGCTCCTTGAGGCAGTTTAGTGGGTTCCATCCCAAATGCTCTAATGTCAGGAAAAAAAAAATCAACCCAGGCTTGCCTGCGATATGGGCTATTACTAAACCAAATTTTAAGTTGGCTTTACCAATCCTCTCAACAGATTAAATAATACATGTAGCATAAACATCAGACACTTCATAGCAACTTAAAGAATTCACAATTTTGGGAAATCGAGGTTACTTTCCTTCTCTCAGCCCACAGATCTGCCGGTAGAAAACTTCAAAGGAATCTATACTGTAGTCTTCATCCTCAATGTGTGGCATCATTAATTTCAGACTTGGGCTTCGGACAGATGGCATTTGGTGGCTAAGAAAATGGCCTGATGAGTATGAAGCAGGTTCTAAAACTGGCTTGCTGGGTGGACATGAGCAACTAGTTTCCCCAAGTTTCATCAGGGAAAGTGACTCTGACATCCCACAACAGCCCCTGTCATAGTTATCCTCACTACTATGTGACCCTAATTAATTTATCTCTGTATCAAACTTCGGACTTGCCACCTAGTAGATGCTCAGTAAATATTTTGTAAGTGAAATATAAATTTAGGAAGGAAAAGAGATAAAGAAAGGAAGAAAAAATGTGCTATATAGTGTGAAGACTACTAGATTGAAATCCCAGCTCCAATGCTATCAATGCTCCCAGCAAGATAAAGAATTCTTTAAATGGTTCAAATGAAGAGACTTTGCTTCTGCGTTTTGTTGAGGATGTAAGAGCTAGAAAAAAGCATCATTCGCAACCTTACAAGGAAAATAAGAAAAACAAATGGCAAATTCATGGGTTTTCCTTTAACTCATTCTCTGAGATCACAGGGCAATCAACTGACCAAACCCAAAAAGAGACGTATTCCTGAAGAGGAAGATAAGATGTGAGCGGTAGCTTACCTTTAGTAAATACAGCCAGTCACCAGGAAGAAGAGTTCAGCTGGGGTGGTTGGAGAATTTATACAGGCTGACTGTGTACTGGCAAGAGAGTACGAAACTCTTGGCGGCTGCAGAAGTTGGGAGAGCCCACATCCTCTTCAGAACTTTTCTCCGCAAACCCCACCAGGTATTCTCAGACAGGAGTAGAGAAGGATTTAAGAAAGCATCCCCTGTGATAGACCTGGGGGAGGGATACAGCAGCTGCTGCCGAAGGCGCACAAATATCTGCCTGCTCCACCCAGACTCTTCTCACCTCATCTCCCAGGTGAAAACAAAAGCCTTCACCTGCGGAGAGAAAGGCAATGAACACTGTCCTACTTAGGCGCTGGTGGAAACCCACTGCAGCCAAATGAGAGAAGAAAACATTTTTGAACTTCTGCTGGGAGGGGAGCAGGAATATGTAACAGGCCCAGAATTACAGTCCTGAAAGCGATAGGAGCACTAAAGACACCATATCCTGAGACTCAGGGACATATGGGTAGATAAGACTGAAGTTTGATCAAAATAGTAGAGAACTCTCAGGCTCACCCTCCTTCCCAACCCCAATGCTAGCTAAAAAACTAAACATAACAATAAAAAGCAGAATAGTACTAGGAAAGAGACAAGAAAGGGACAAGAGCATGGGAAGAGACCCTCTCTGAGGTGCAGCACAAAAAGAGGACCTAAAGCTGAGGACGGAGTCAACATTAAGGGGGGAGAAAAGCAGTTTTGCATCCAAAACGTAGGTATCACTAGAGGAATTTAAAGCCTGTAATGCACTAAGGTTAGCCATTGAAACAAATGTCAAAGCCAGTCCGAATTCTAACTAAATTAACTCAAACACCCTCACTAAAGTCCTAACAGAAGTAAACTCATACCCATCTCCAGGCATAAAACCTGTTACCTCAGTCTCTACTTCCAACTGAACATACAAAAAAAAAAAAAAAAAAAAGGCAAGAAAAAGCAACACATTCCCTAGAGGCAAAGGAATCATCAGAAGCACACTCGGATATGACACAGATGTTGAAACTACCTTTTAGGGAACTTAAAATAACTAGAATTATGTTAAAGGTTCTAATGGAAAAAGTGAACAGTATATAAAACCAGATAGATAATTTCAGCAGAGAAGTGGAAACTATAAGAGAGAATCAAATGAAAATGCTGGAAATGAAAAACACCATTGCAGAAATGAAGAATGTCAGTAGACTTGACATAGCTAAGGAAAGGAGATGAGTCAATAGAAATTACCCAGACTGAAATGCAAAGAGAAAAATTAGTTAAAAAAAATATATGTATATAGTATGTATGTATATATAGATATAAATAAGATATAGATATAGATATAGATAGATATAGATCAGGGCATTCTAAAGCAGGGGACAATATTAGCTCGTCTACTATACATGTAATCGAAATTCCAGGAGAAGAGAGAAAGAATAAGGCAGAAGAAATATTTAAGGATTTAATGGTCAAGAATTATCCATAAGTAATGATAGACACCACACTACAGACCCAAAATTCTCAGACAATACCAAGCAGAATACACACACACGCACACACACGCTCACACACATCTAGGCATATATTTAAATTGCTGAATAAGAAAGAAAAAGAAAACTTTGAAAGCAGTCAGGAAAAAAAGGCATTTCATACAGAGGGTCAAAGATAAAAATTATAGCAGACTTCTCATCAGAAACCATGCAAACTAGAAAATAGAAATGCTGAAAGGAAAAAAAAATTATCGACCCAGAATTCTATACCCAGCAAAAATTTTTTCAAGTAAAGAAATGGTATAGAGGTATAGGCAGGGATAAAGGAACCCAGAAAAGATGGTGAGGCAGGCACCCAGGCACTAAAAACAGTGAACAACCATAACTGACCAGTGGGCTAAAGGGCAGGGCAGGGAAGAAATAGGATGTTGTTACTGAATCCCAGTGGGAGCTATAACCACAAAGGAGAAGCCATCTGGTAGAAGCTGTGATTGCAGATAGATGCAGCCACTATTAGAAACACGGCACTGAAGGTGGGAGAAATGAAAACTTCTCCTCTTGACCTCCAGTCTCTCGCCAGTGCCTACCATTGCCTGGATCCAACCAGAAAGAAACCAACAAGAGAAGCCTAGTATTGTAGTCTGCAGGTGTCAGCTCTCCTAGGCATGGAGAAGAGTACAGAATGGATCTGAGGAGAGAATAACCAGCACAGACATTGACTGGCTCTGTGACACTGTATATATATAACTGTCAGAGCCAGGATTCAACCCTAGATCCACCTGAATTCTTTCTACCAAATGTACTTTCTACCAGATGCACTGCCTCAAGTACAACATCAGTGAGAGAGAAGACCTGACAGTGTATGGCAGGCCAGATCTTAGAAATCCCGAAGCGCTGGAACTCATTGTTGGGACTTAATTCTATGAGCAGCAAGTAAATTTTATTGCAGAAGCCAGAGAGTACCCTGGCTCTGATATACTTTTGGAGGAGCTATTGATGTAGTGATGCCATCTATTATAGTCACCTGAGGCCAAAGGAACTATCCATGTGCATGAGCTGTGAACTCTAATTATTCACAGAGGATGTAGTGTGCATTTCTTCTTGTTGATGATAGTGGTGTTTGAAACAATCCTAGATGAAAGTCACAAAAATCAAATCTTTTTTTCCAATCAAAAAGTCTCAGCAAAAGTTAGTAATAGAGAGGCAATTTGGCATTTTCCTTGCTGGCTGCACATAGTTAAGTGGCTTTAGATGTGAAGTATTGAGTGTGAAGAAGAAAGCCGTGCAGTGTGTGTGTGAAGATACCCTTTACTGGTCCTCTTCTGAGAACCAGGTTCACAGCAACTATATGAATATTTTATGTGTTTTCTTTCCCTGTGCTCCAAAAATGTTTTGAGGAAATGGAGTGAAGAAAAGTCAGTGGAAGTAAATAATGAAAAGACAGTCATCTGGCCATCTCCATCATATCCCCCAAATAGGGGCCATCGTCACTGCAGAGTCAATGGCAGCAGTATCAGAGCAAAGCATCTTGAAGAGAAAACTGTCAGTCTTCTTGATCCACTTGAGATTTCCAAACACAATTTTTTTCTTTAATGTAGTGATGGACACAAAGGTTTTGATTTGAAATAGCTTCATTTTTATGGAAAGATTGATGAAAGAACACAGCCTTTAAGGTCAGACAAACCTGTGTGATCTTAGACAAATTACTTTTCCTTTCCGAGCATCAACCTTCATCAACTGTGGAATGACAATAATAATGCTACCTCAAAAGATGGTTATGAGCATAATACTTGGTACTTAAACAATACTCTATGAATATTAGTGAACTTTCCCTTCTTCATATGGAAGTGGGGAGTTAAAAGAGATGGGATTCTTAGTTATTCTCAATCCACATCTTGAGAAAACAGCAATATCGACTATTCATTCATTCATTCATCCATCCGAGAAATATGTATGAATATCTTTTATATGCTGGGTACTTCTCCAGGCACTGAGAATGCAGACAAGCCCTTGTCTTCATGGAGCTTATATTCTAGTGGGAGAGACAAACACAGAAACAATATAATAAGTAATAAAAATAACAAAATAAGACAATACGATAGAGATAGGAGGATCTATCTATCTATTTTAGAAAGGTGATCAGGAAAGACCTTGCTGAAGTGATAACATTTGAACTGAAACATGAATAATGAAAGGAACTAGACATACCAAGATTGGTTAGTATTCTCGGCAAAGGTGTATAGTGAGAGCACTGCAAGCCTGGTTTGAGCTTGGCATGTTTGGAGAACAGAAGCAGATGGAAGTATGGAGGAGGAGGGTTCAAAGTGAAATTGGAAAGAAAGACAGGAGGAGCAGGTCATTCAACCAACATTCACTCACATTGCAGAGCATCTGCCAGGCATTCTTTTTTGACCTTCACAATCTTTCCCTAAGATAGGTATTATCCTCATTTCATAAAGGAGAGAACAGGCTCACAGAGGTTATGTTATGTAACCTGCCTGAAATAACATCATTTGAGGGAAGGGGTTGATGGGTAGCAGGAGAACAGAACTGAGTGTCCATCCTCAAGAGTCCCAGGCTGGCAAGGGTAAAGGCTGGATTCAAAGCCTAGACCATCTGGCTCCAAGGATCTTCTCACCCCAACACGTTCCTTCCATTCCTCTTGGTTAGAAAGTAAGCATATTTGCCACTTTAAGTACTTGGAAAGTGTTTGTACTCTAAGCCAGGACAGATGTAACTAAACCATTTTTCCAGAGTCACCATCATGGCGCCAGGGCTTAAGCAACTGCTTGGAACCCAGAGAGGGCAGAGAACTGTCCCTCGTGCCCCTTGTTGGGCAGTGCCTCCTCCTTTCTCTTGGCAGCTCTGCAACAGGAAAAGAAAGGCTTCACAGGGGACCACGGGGGAAAGACGCCCAACGCCCAAAGGACGGGCAGCTCCAATTCTCTCCCGCAGAGGCAGAGGCAGCAGAGTTCTGATGGATAATCACTGGTATTGATCAGGAGCAGAGAGATCCAGTGGCATTTCTCAAGCTCTGGAAGGCACCGAAATGAATGAATAAGAGACAAGAAAATTCTATAAATTGGCTGTTCTATTTGATGTTCTTTTAATTAAGACATTCAGTCCTTCTAATGGAAAATGTGAAGAGTGAAAATTACTGTTTTTCAGCCATCTCATATAAAATAAAAACCAGATCTTGAAGGCACGGGGCCTTTTCATTGTATCTTCTTCGGGCTTGATTTAATTATGGATTACAGGCTACCTTCAATAATAATTACAATTGTCTGCCTTTATGCAAAGCCTCTTTCTGTCTTAGAGACTGAAACTCTAGGGAAATGCCTATAGAGATTGCTAAAGTATCATTTAGTGAAAGCAGTTGTTTCTGTATCTGTGCGCTGAGCAGATGTTTATCATGTACCTACTGTGTGTTGAGCCTCTTTCAAGTCCTGCAGGAGATAATGTGACTGAATCATGGTTTCTCTCCTCCAACGGAGCATGTGCAAACATGCATTCATTTCTTTGTTAAGCCAACATTCCTTGCCTGCCTTCTCTGTATCAGTCCCAATGCCAGGGAAGCAGAGATGAACTGAGAGCCAGTCCCCCAGGGTCCCATTACTGACAGGTGGTGGAACCCAGATTCCCAGCCTGGCATCTGACTCCACAGCCCTTTCTGGATTCAGGCACTCTGGGGCCCTGACAAGCAGAAGACAACTGGTACATTTCAGTGCAGGTGATACATTCGCTGGTAGAGCTGTGCCAGAGTCCATTGGGAGAAAAGACAAGAGAGACCAGGGAGGGCTTTATGAGGTGGCCTTTGAATGAGGCCTTCTTAGAAGTAGTCTTGAAGTGACATCTGACCTCTAATCAATAATCTCTCTATCAATTCTTATTTGTAAGGCTCCAAAACTCTTTCTTAAGTCTCCTGCTTGGTATAATAAAATCTTGTGTATCCAGTTATGTCAGGAAATTAGACAGTCTGAATAAGTAGTCTCACTAATAAAAAGTATCTACATGGATAACAGATGTTCAAAGAACCAAACTAGATCAACATACCCACCGCATGTAACTATTGAACTGAAATGGATCTTCTGCTGATTTAAAAAGATGACTCAGGATCTGGCAGGGCTCAGCTTACTCATAGACCAGATAGAGTTAAGATGAACAAGGCAGAGCTGTTTGTGGGGTCTTGATTTTGGGCTCAGAAATTTGGGGTACCCATGTAGCATTTTACTGAAAAGCCCTGGAGATTGATATTGGCAGATGTCCTATAATTAGACTCTTCTGTAAAAGCCAGTAATTTAAAAGATCCTCTTCCCCAAGATAACCATGCTCACAAGGCTCCCTATATGTAGCATGAGTTGCATTGTCACAGGATTTTTCTGATTATGAAAATAACTTATGTTAATTATAGAAAATCATGGGAATTATAAAACTTATATAAATAAACAATTAAAATCACCTGTAATTCTACCTCCTAGAGATAACCACTTTGTGTGTGTGTGTGTGTGTGTGTGCATGTGTGTGTGTGAAAAGTTCCTCCCTGTTCATATTTCCAGCATCCATAAAAGGGTTAAAAAGAACATCAGTCTCCCCTAGAGATAAAGAGATCAGAGCTCCAAGAGAGTCTCCAGATGAGAGAGGCCTTAGAGCAAACATTCCAGATCTTTACCCCAAGACTTGTCCTCCTTCCTAGCATCCTCTCTCAGAAGCCTCACTCACTTGCCTTTGACGGGCATTCTGCACCTTTGACCCTCCAGTCTAGTTTCAAGCCACCATCACCCTCCCCTAAGCCAGACTGACCTTTTCTAAAAAGAACCTGACTCAATACTAAGGAAGAAAAATGAGAAATCATGACAGGAAACAGTTTCCAAAGCCCCATAACTGCCAACATGAGAGCCCAAAGGACTGATGACGGTCCCACAGCCTTGCTCCTCCAAGCCCAGACCTGGTGTATATGGTAGAGACCACTGCATTGCTCACCATCTTGGAAAGAGCTTCTGTTCCCCTCCTCAGGCCTCAGCAACAGAGAGCTTCAACTTTCCCAAAGCCTCCTAGGTTCTTCCCGCAGAGTTAGTTTTGGATCAAGGACTAGGGTGGGTCATTCGAAAGACCTTTACCAACACTGTTCTGTGATAAACTGTCCCAGGGAGTGTTATCATTCAAGTATAAAGAATACCATGATCAGACACAGGGACAGAAAGAGTTGGCAGATGGCAGAATCCATGCAGCACCCAAATCTGACCTTCAGCAGAAAATTGCTCAGTGCCTAGTCTTATCTAGTCTTACCATAGAAACTAAAGGCACAAGGGTCCTGACAGGAAGCCAGGCCCAGCTGAAGGAGCCAATATGGAGCTGAACTTTGAGGCCTTTCATTTCACCATCATTAAAACCCTTGGCAGCCCAGGGACCAGCTTTACCCCAGGAGTAAAAAAGCAGAGCAGGAAAAAAAGTCCAGTAGGGAGACCCAGAGTACATAGGGAGACAGGTGGGGCTGAACCTGTACTACAAGCTAGAGCATAAGTAGAAGTCAGAAATAATTGACATCTGGATAGAGAACTTTTTCCATTCACACACAAGTGCAAAAAGGCTATTGTAACCTACTTTTGTACACTTCAGCCTCCCATAATTAAAAATAATAACTAAAATGTTAATAGCCTACTCTCTGCGATCTCGCAACCACTCAGCAGCAGGTAGGCAAGCACACACAATAGATATTTGCAAATGGAAAGTACAGAAATTCTCGTTGAACACAGAGAAGCAAGTGGTGGCTTGGAAGCAGAGCTGAATACGAAATTTGACTCTACCACACATTAGCTATGTGACCTTGAACCAGTGACTTCACTTTTCTAAGCCTCAATTTCTGAGCCTCCTCCAAAAAGAGGTAATATATACCTTTTAGAGTAGTTGTGAGGATTAAATGAAAAATGTGTAAAAAAGGACTAGCACCATGCCTGGCACATTGTTGCTATTCAAGAATGGTAGGTCTTTCTTTTAATACTATCAGGAAACTGGGAAAGAGAATTAGAATTCGATAATGATGCTTAAGAAAACCATACCAGAGCAAAGCTGTGAGGTCTTGAGAGCTGCAGATACATAGCTACTTATTGCTAGATGTGAAATCTAAATGGGCTGCAAAAGTCCAACTTTTTAGCCTGCTTGTGTGGCAGCAGCGTCCTGATTTGAATTCAGAGTCCCCTTTCCTCAGAATCTGTAGCTTCCTAGGAAGCCTCATCTATTGTTCAGGAAAAACTGTCTACCGGTTCTTAGGGGTTTTGTGAAGGTATCAAGCATCAGGTTCACCACATCACCACTAGGAGTCCCCTAGCTCTGAGCCTGGGTCAGCAGTCTCATATGGCCACCTCATGTCACCCTTCATGGTGACATGACACAAAGTAGTAAAATGAGCCTTGAGCTAGGAATCAGACCCCCAGTCTCATATGGCCACCATCATGTCACCCTTCATGGTGAATTGCTCTGTATGGTCTTTCTGAGGGGCACTTCCACGTGTCCCTCACAGTAATCCTGGGAGGCAGGCGGGGCAGGGGTTATCATTTCTACTTTATGAATTAGAAAAGGAAGACTCAGAGAGGTAAGTCGTTTGCCTGCATCTATCATCTATCAGCAGGTGGAGTCAGGTCCTGAAAACTGTGTGCAAGTAGATGTAGGAGACATGGAAATGTAACCACCAGAAAGACAATATACAAAATCGTGTCATGAAGTAGAACGTGCCAGGTTCCAGCTCTAGCATCATTATGTTTCTGTTACTCAGAGCCACCCCTTGGTTTTCAGGTATGACAGCTTTGGCCGCCTGACAAATGTGACCTTCCCTACTGGCCAGGTGAGCAGTTTCCGAAGTGATACAGACAGCTCAGTGCACGTCCAGGTAGAGACCTCAAGCAAGGATGATGTCACCATAACCACCAACCTGTCTGCCTCAGGTGCCTTCTATACACTGCTGCAAGGTAAGCCAGGTGGGGACTTGGAGACTTTGAGGCAGAGGGGTGTGGACACCCATTTGGAGAGGGATGACACAAGAAACAAGCTGCCTCTGGAGCGACCCAAGAACAGGAAAGCATTACAACTGGTTTCCTAAATCCAGCAAATTCCCTCACAGAAACTTCAGAGTAATATTTCATTGTCTCATCCTATTATCATCAGAACAAAGTAGAAAATCCATTAGCTTCTAATCCAGGTGACCTCACTATTCTGTCATTCTAATGGGTCTCAGATTAAAGACTTACTCTCACACTGGTACAAGCAAGGACAGAAGACCAGATAATTACACCTAATTACGAAAGGGATTTAGGCATGGAGAAGTCCTTCCTGAAGCTCAGATGAGAATGATTTGTACCTATACTAGGATTCCATAGAGAGGAGACCTTTCCCCTCTACACCCATCACATAATCCCTGATTTGAGTCTATCTTTTAGTTTCAGCTAAATCACAATGATGAACCATTTCTATGAATTGTCTCTTCAGTTGTTCTCATAGGATGTGGTGACCCAGAGTGAAGCTTGCAGCTTCGTCAGACTTACAACCCGTGGGGGAAAAAAATTCATCACCCGGAAAAGCTTTGCTTGATCTATCCCTACCCTATGGCTTTTTGTACTCCCAAAAGCTTTGACACAAAGTAGTAAAATGAGCCTTGAGCTAGGAATCAGACCCCAGAGTCCAGCCCTGACCACCACCACCCACATCACTATGGCCCTTGACTTTCTTCTCTGGGAAAAGAAAACAAATTGAAGCAGTGTCAAAGGTGTGGAGCAGTGCAAACAACAGGAGTTCTGGGTAGCCGGGCTGGGGCCCCTATGCCTCCTGTGCCAGTTCCTACCTGTGTGTATTGGGTGGAGTCACTCTTCTCTGAGCCTCAGTTTCCGAGTCTGGAAAATGGACTGAATTACATCTGTCTCATACAGTTGCTCAGACATCTCTTTAGACAATGTGTGTAGAGTAACCAGCACGGGCCAGGCACATAGTATTGCTCAGTAAGTACTTGCTGGATTAATTAACAAGCAGTTGGATTTACCATTTAAAAAAATAAATAAATAACTGTCTATTTTTACAGCCACTTTTACTCCCAAATATAGACCTATGCCTTTTAAAAAGCTCAAAGAACCATATCAGTTTTCAAAGGAAGAGAAATCAAGCCCTGGTGTTCCTTCCCCACCAAGCACCTGTAGCAATGGGTTGGGACACACCCCAGGTATTCATGCTCTGACTGGGTTATTACCCAGAGAAGGTACCAATTCCACAGCAGCCTGAATTCTGCCTGACCAAGATAGCAAGGCTGCCAATTACCTGAACGTCTTGTCCTTCAGGCCTGTTTTCTTCCCTGTGGTTAAGAATTGTCTCACCCATTCCATCCCACTAAGCTGGCTTGGAGCAATTTTCTCAGAGTTAATACAGCCTTTCTTATATTTGGGCAACTTTTTGAAATTCAAAGGCGCATCAAAAGTACCATCAAAAAGGTTTTAAAATGTGCCATCTATTTAATAACAACTTTTCAGGGCGGGGGAGGACATACTGCCTGAAATTCATAAAGGACTTAAGACACATGGCAATTTCAGCAGCATTAAAATGTGAAAAGGAAAAGTACAACTTGGAAATCCAGGAAACATGGTACCTGTTTTTCCTCTTTGGTACCTCAGCCAAGCTCCCTCTCCTTCTTTGTACCAGGCCCAGATGCTCAGTTTTGCAGCCACCTCAGTAGTCTTTGTTAAAAGCTCTTTTGGTTTCATCTTATGTCTGAACTATAGGAAAAAATAAGAAGTAGCTGCTAATGAGCAGCAGCCTTGGGAAGTCACACCTCACATTAAATGGAGATCATTTGAGATGGGCCTCTGCAGATGCCGTTCCATCCAAAGTCACCATTAATGGACGTATGTGGATTCAGCAAGAAGCAGCTTTAAAAGATAAATTGACACAGGCTTTTTCACTGTTCAAAGGAAGTAAAATACAGATTGTCAGTGAATAATGCATAGCAAGTTTGAGGCAGATTTTAGAATTCTGTGTGCGAGAGAGAGGAAAAAAAAGAAAAATGGAGGTGGGGAATGGGTGAGAGAGGGGCCGGTTTGATGCCATTCTAGCAGGGAAGATTCGGTGAGGGTGTCCTACAAATCCTACATCCTTAATAGCATGGCATAGCCTAAAATATATATAGTTCAATTAAGCACCTGTAATAATGACAATAATTATAGCTAACATTTTGGAGCACTTATTGGTATGAAGTATATTTTTAGTGATTTATATTCATAGTCCTATTTAATCCTCACAACCCATTTTCCAAATGAAGGCAATGAGGCACCGAGAGGTTAAGTAGCTTGTCCAAAGTCACATACCTGGTAGGATATTCGGACCCAGACAAATAGGCTATAGAACCTATGTCTTAACCACTAATCTAAAGGCAATGGGGAGCTATTGATGGACTGTGATCATACTAGAAAAATTCACTATAACAGGTATATGAAATGGGGTGGTAGAAACAGAGGTGACAAGATATGTAACAGTGACTAGCACAGCACCAAGCACAAAAAACAACAACAACAACAACAACAACAACAAACTAGTAATAGCTAACATTTATATAACACTTCATATATGCCAAGTGCTATTCTCAGCTCTTCATCTTCATTATCTCACTTATTTCCATGAGGTAAAGGTACAATTATTATCCCCAGTGTAGAGATGAAGAAACAGAGGCATAAGAAGTTGAGGAATTAGCCTAAGGTCTTACAGCAAGAGAGTGGCAGAGCGAGAACTCGAATCCAAGTAGCCTGGCTCCACAGTCCCTGCTCTTAATCTCCGTGCAATAGCACCTCTCACAGTAGGCACTGAGATATTTGAAAATCTGGTCATTAACAGAGCAGTGAACCCTGCACCCCTCAGCTGTGAGACCACTAATGAGGCCCATAGAGAAGTTAGGGGTATATAGGAGGTGGCATTCATTCTGACCAGCAGGACAGGGAGAGCTTCTGGGAAGAGGTGACATTTAAGCTGAGCCTCTAAGGAAGGGCTTGGGCTAATATTTATTGACGAAAAGGGCAGTGCAGACAGAGGCAACACCTGAGGAAGGACAAAAGGCAGGAAAGTGCAGCCTAAAGTCAGAGATACTGTTTCGTTTTTAGGAAAGAAAGTGTGCATTTCACAGCTGAAATTTATTTTTTCTCTAGGAGCTTTTTTAGCTAAAGATCTGAATTTAAACATTTTAACCAGATTTAAAATTTCAAAATTAGATCTATCTTTTAAATAGTATCATGTGTATATATCTGTACATAAATGCTCCTCGACTTATTATGGGGTTATATGTTCCAAGAAACCTATCATAAGTTGAAAATATCGTAAGTCAAAAATGCACTTAATACCTCTAACCTACCAAACATCGTAGCTTAGCTTGGCCAAACTTAAATGTGCTCAGAACACTTACATTAGCCTACATTTGGGCAAAATCATCTAAAACAAAACCTATTTTATAATAAAATATTAAAATCTCATATAATGTATTATGTATATTGCTTTTGCATCATTGTAAAGTCAAAAAGTCATAAGTAGAACCATCATAAGTCAGGGTCCATCTGTATGTATACATATATGACAATGATTTAAAACATGTATATATTTGGCATTCTGCCAGTGATTTAAGTATTGAAGTTATTTTTCATTTTGTAAAGAACATTGTTACCCTAATATATATCAAGAGTCTTAAAAATGTTCAATGCTTTATCCTAGTAATCCTACTTTTAGGAGTCTATTTTAATGAAATAACCCAAAAAGAAGACATTGATTTATCTAAAAAATGTATTTTTTAATTGAGATATAATATACATACCATAAAATTCACCCTTTTAAAGTTCAGTGGTTTTGAGTACATATATACACATGCACACACACACAAAGTTATGCAACCATTAATTACTATTATGTAATTCTAGAAAAATTTATCGACCCCAAAAAGAAGCCCCACATCCATTAGCAGTCACTCCCCATTCTCTCTTCCTATCACTAATCCACTTTCTGTCTCTAGGAGCTGGCCTGTTCTGGACATTTCACATAAATGAACTGACACGATATGAGTCTTTTTGTATCTGATTTTTTTTACTTAGTATAATGTTTAAAATATTTATTTGCAGCATTACTTGTAATTATGAATACTGGCAACCAGCAGAGTATCTATTTGAGGATTGGTTAAATAAATTCTAGTATTTCTATACAATGAAATACTGCACAGTCATTAATAAAAAACTTATGAAAAATATTTAACAATATAATACAATCATCAGTGAAAAACTGTAATTACCATTTTATCCTATGAATATATTAGGAAATATCTTAAAATCTAGGAATATACCAGCACATTTATAATGGTTTTCTTTGGGTATTGAGATGTGGATGATCATATATTTTCCTAGTTTTCTTCAATAACAATGTTTTGTTTCTACAGTCAGAAAGATAAACACATGGAAACACCACACCACCGCCTCTGCTATACACACACTACCCTCCATCCTCATCCCTTCTGAGCAAAGTCTGTCCCTCTCCTCTCCCTCAGACCAGGTCCGGAACAGCTACTACATAGGGGCGGACGGCTCCCTGCGGCTGCTGCTGGCCAATGGCATGGAGGTGGCACTGCAGACGGAGCCCCACCTGCTGGCCGGTACCGTCAACCCCACCGTGGGCAAGAGGAACGTCACACTGCCCATCGACAACGGCCTCAACCTGGTGGAGTGGCGGCAGCGCAAGGAGCAGGCTCGGGGACAGGTCACCGTCTTTGGGCGCCGGCTGCGGGTGAGCAAGGCCTCCAAGCAGGTCTCTGCCTCTGGAGGCCGGGTCCTCGGGAGAAAGAGCGAGGACGAACCTGGAGAACTGGGTTCTGTTCTTGAAATTGTCCCTGGGGGAGCAGGTTTTCTGGGCCCTCAGTTTCTTCATTGGCCAAAGGGGGAAGTAAAGTAAGCAACTCATGGAGTAAGAGTCTTGTACGGCTTTTCAGTCATTACCTGTGGAAAGATTACTGGCTTTGGTAGTCGTCAGGCCTGAGTTGGACTTCCAGCTTCCATTATTCCCCTGAGTGGATTTGGGCAAATTCATCCTCTCTTAAAGCCTCGATTTCATCATCTATAAAATGGGGAAGGTGAAACCAATTTTACAAGTTGCTTCAAAGATTAGAAAAAATACATGAAGTGCCTCATACAGAGTATGGCACATAATAAGTGGTCAATAATTCCGACTCTTATTGCTGTCATTGCTGTTCTTATTATTCTTATTGTTATTACTATTGTTAATATGTCTGAAAATTCGCTTTAGCTGTTTGGACCTCAGCTACATTCTCCACTGTTTCTAAGCAGTTATCTTCCTAAACGAGCAAAATGACCCCCACCACAGCTGTCACTGCCAGTGGGACAGCATCTGTGGCCTGGTGTCTTAGAGCGCTTTTCAGTATGCGAATGCCCTGAACCAGCCCTTTTTCTGCCTCACTCCCATGTTTCTGAAGAATGTGGCTTCTGCCCCAGGGCCTCATTGCCCAGCTTCTCCTCCCTCCAGCTTCAGAAAGGAAGGTGATAGGGAGATTGAAAGTGAAGGAATGAGCCCTGGCTTCCAGCACAGCACCTTGCAGACCACAGGTGCTTTTCTGAGACTTGCTGCGCTGAAGGGAACCACCAAACTGAGCCAGATGTTCTTGACTCCTAAAAACCACAGAAGCATCCTCATGCAACACTGCTGGGGTGGTCTCGAGCTTCCTGTCCTTCAGCAAAGAAAGTTCGTTTAAGCCCCTGTTTCATACATGGGGCACTCTAGTTCCAGAGAAATAAGGCTTTCTTCCAGACTCACATAGCTAGGCAGTGGTAAAGACTAGGAAACAGGCACCCTGCCTCATAGTCCAATTCAAAAAAACATTAAGTAACTTATCCAATATCATACAACTTGAGCCAGAAAACCAGGCTTCCTGTCTTTCCTCAACAGCCAAGAAATCTAGCAACAATCTAATGTAGGAAACAGCCTTCCACTAGTTCCCTGAGGGGGTCCTAACTGTCTTTGTTCTCTGTGGCCTCACTGAGCCCCCATGTGAATTCTCCAACAAACCCTCATGCTAAGACATGAGTGAGAAAGTTTGACCATGGCTGTGTGTGGAGCCTTGAACAACTCCTCTGAGCCTTAGATTTCTCTGCAGAAACCAGATAATATATTCAACATACCTAGCCGGTGCTCGTAGACCCCAGGTGCTCAATAAGTGGCAGCCATTAGTGCTATTAGGATTTCCTCTCTGCCATGTGAACTGGACCAAAAGTTTCCCAGACTTGAATTTGTCCCTCTCCCCGCCTGAGATTAATGGCACTCCGGTGAGGCATCTCTGCATCCTCCCAATATAAATGGCCACCCACAATGCAGCATATGGAATTAGAATGGTAGCCGGGTGTGCCTCCCCATAATGGAGCTCTTTTTTTATACAGCTGGGAACTTTTTTAATAAAGAAAGATGTAAAATAATTTCATTGCCGCCACTGCCAAGTACAGGAAACATGAGGCAGTTCCCCAGTGAGCTGCTTAATTCGGTTTTATTAATTTTGCCACAGAGGTGTAGCTCCCCTTCACTCGGGGTCCTCCAGGGGATGAGGGGCAGCTGGATGGGTGGCACCACCTTTGAGGGAGTCACAGGGGACCTTCCAAATGATGCTGTGAAAAGGGCTCCATCCTCGTTGGGGGTGCAGACTTTGCATCTTCCTTTGCATTCTCAGCAAAGAACACAGCCTCAGCCTCCAATGCCTCTGATTTTTCATGGGAATTGTCTGCCACACTGTTTTTGCTTCTGCAATTGTGTTTGATTACCCCTGGGAAGACAACCTTATTATAACCAGGCCATTCACAGCTAAAGTTGTCTCGGCATCATCATTATAAATCCTTATTTTCTAGGCTTTAGAATTTGTTTTGTGAGAAGGAGGAGACACACATGTCTCTACTTCCTCTGAGAATGACCAAGATCATTCGCTGTCATTTAATGGAAATGATTGCAAGCATTAATTCAGTGCCTTCTATGTGTCCAGCAGCCCACGAGGCAATTTATTTAGGTTTCTTCAGTCTTCACAACAGCCCTGTTACTTTATAGAGGAAGACATTGAGACTCAGAGGAGGAATGACATCTGCCCAAGGTCACACAGAAAAGTTGGTCACAGAGTTGAGGCTGGAATCCTGGCTTTAATTTCTAGAGCTGAGCCCTTTTTTACTGCACAGGGCCCAGAGAGCCTTTCATTCCCTCACTCTACATATGCTGTTTTGTCACATGACTTAACTTGTCTGCTTTCCTCTTAGGTCTTCCTTATTACTTGTCAAAGTTAACCAATGATTTATAGAAGAGTAAGAAAATGTGCCCCAATGCCAGGCATCAATTAGAGGAAATCAGTATTTTGCCTTCAGAGTACCTAGCAGTGTTTTAGGGGTAACCAGTACCGAAGGGGTGGATCCAAAAATAGAAACAGGCCTCTGAAGTATATTTCTTTATTAAAATATGAAAAACCCTGACTTCCGGCTACCCCTGTTGGAGCCATGTATTTCTGATTCTGAAAGGAAACTGAATCGTGTGCTGACCGAGTAGCCCAGGCAGAGCTCATACAAGGGGCTCCTGATCCTGGAGGCAGGAGCAAAATTTTCCAAAGCTGGGACTCTGTCCCCAGGTGGCCCACAGCCAGAGAAGCCATCCTAGATTCAAACACACACTACCTCCCAGGGCTTCCAGGAAGAAGCAGCAGCCTTGGGAGCTGACCGAAGGGACCAAGAAGCCCTAATTGTGGTAACCCAGGGCAGGAGAGATCCCAGCAGCGAAGGCAGGTCCAAAGCCCCAAGAAATGCTGGACTCTTGTAGAGAACACTGAGCATTTGTTAGCATGTTGTGGTGATTACAGTGCAATCCAGACTCAGTCACTGACCAGCCACGAGATCTGGAGCACATCCCTTCATGTCCCTGAGCTTTGGTCTCCCTGCTGTCAAACACTAGCACAGTGCCTGACACATAATACATGGGGTCAGTCATTGATTTGCTGAGCCCACGGGGCCTCTCCCTTTCTAGGGAGAGTTGAAAAGGACCTGCCTTTTGTCCTCATTAGAAGACTCACATTAGGGAATGATGTAGATCATCTTCGGTAACAGCTACTGTTTGCTCAGCATCTGTATCATCTTTATCTTCACAGCAGCCCTATGCAATTGGCATTCCTATTCCCATGTTATAGATGAGAAAACTTCTCAGAGCTGACAAGTGACAGAGGCAGGAACCAAGCCTATCTTTTGACACCCACAACCTGTGCTGTCCCCTCTACTCAGGAGTTTCTCAGACCAAAAGTTCTCAATATCACCTTTCTCCTCCCTCCTATCCCTTTCTCTAGGTTCACAACCGGAACCTCCTGTCTCTGGACTTTGACCGCGTGACACGCACAGAGAAGATCTATGATGACCACCGCAAATTCACGCTCCGGATCCTGTACGACCAGGCAGGGCGGCCCAGCCTCTGGTCCCCCAGCAGCAGGCTGAATGGTGTCAATGTGACCTACTCCCCAGGGGGCCACATTGCTGGGATCCAGAGGGGCATCATGTCTGAGAGAATGGAATACGACCAGGCAGGTCGCATCACATCCAGGATCTTTGCTGATGGGAAGACATGGAGCTACACATACTTAGAGAAGGCAGGTGTCTGTCTCCTTTTATTGCTGGTCATTGTGTAGAAGGGTCATTGTGGCTGAACCTGTGGCGAGGCCAAGTCTGCTAACCCTAGTAGGTCTGACCCATGTAGTCTCCAAAAACAAATGTTCAGGAAAATCTGCAACAGTGGGCCGGGGGTCCCGAGAGACATCTGGATAGATCATATTGATGGCGTGGCAGGTGGGGGTCCTGGGGAAGGAGAATACAAAAATCACACCTGATAGACTAGAGCTGGGAGGAGGCCCAAACGCTGCCTGCTGCCTGGACTTGCAGAGCAAGACTCAGGGTCTGGACTCAGGTAGGGGTCTGCTCCCAGGTCTAGGGCACATGGGGCGATCTGGTCACAGAGAATAAGGCAGAAACTTAGGGATCAGTACTTAGGCAGGAAGCGCTTAATCCTGAGTTTCTAGTGCTGGGTGTGGCTTTAGGAAATCCCTTCTGCTTCAGGGCAGAATTCATTTCATCCCAGGGGGCTAGGAATCAGAAAAGGCCTGTAATCAAAGTTTGTCTCAAATAGGAGAAAATGGTAACTTGTTACCTGCTGTTATATATATAGCCTTGTTATCTGATGTTTTAATCCTGAAACAGAGTCTGTAATTCATGTCCCAGTTCTGGTACCCAGATCCTTACTTTGTTTCCTGCTCCTGATCACCTGTTCCAGGCCCAGGCTCTGCTCGCTCGGTGGTCAGTCTCCCCTATTCTTGCTTGGGTGAGTCTCTGAGAGCAGTGTTCTGTGGTGGTGCTAAGAGAGACCTTGAAAGTCATCCAGCATAGTGAAAAACAAAGCCCAGAGAGGAAAGAACTTTCCCAGGGCCACACAATGAATCCGTTGTTATAATCCAGGGTCCCCCATTCCCACATGACCTGTTACTACATAACAATTGTGCAAAGCCTTAAATGCCTTTCTCAGACGTGGTCTTTATCCTGTAGGCCACAGCGAGTCAACAGAAGCTGTTTAGCAGTCAGTAGACATTGTCAGACTGTGTTTTAGGCAAATCATTCTCGTTTGAGCAGGAAGATTGATTTAAGAAGGAATCTGGAGCACGGAAGCCAGGAGAGAGGATGCTGCAAATACTTTAGGCCAGTGCTCCCGACCTTTCTCACACCCCATCATTTTTATACCACACAGAGGGGCAAACAGGCAAGGCTGCTCACCATAAGAAGGAAAATGGCCTGAGTGCTCTGGGGCTCCACTCCCTGCCAGGCCAAGGACTGAAGGGAACTCTGATCTGAGCACATCTGTACCCCATTGCAGCATCCTATGACACATCGGTTGTAGGGCTCTGGTTTAGGCATAACTTAAGAACCACCAGTTTTCTTGGCCTTCATTCCTTTCCTTAGGTCTTGGGCCCACAGACCTGTCCTTCCACCCCACCACCCTGCTCTTATCTCTTGGTTTTCCTTTCCCTCCAGTCCTGCTGCTCCTCCACAGCCAGAGGCAGTATATCTTTGAATTTGACAAAAACGACCGCCTCTCTTCTGTGACAATGCCCAACGTGGCCCGGCAGACACTAGAGACCATTCGCTCAGTGGGCTACTACAGGAACATCTACCAGCCCCCCGAAGGCAACGCCTCAGTCATCCAGGACTTCACCGAGGACGGGCACCTCCTCCACACCTTCTACCTGGGCACCGGCCGCAGGGTCATATACAAGTACGGCAAGCTGTCAAAGCTAGCTGAGATGCTGTACGATACCACCAAAGTGAGCTTCACCTACGACGAGACAGCAGGCATGTTGAAGACCATCAACCTACAGAACGAGGGCTTCACCTGCACCATCCGCTACCGTCAAATCGGGCCCCTGATTGACCGCCAGATCTTCCGCTTCACCGAGGAAGGCATGGTCAATGCGCGCTTTGACTACAACTATGACAACAGTTTCCGGGTAACCAGCATGCAGGCTGTGATCAACGAGACCCCACTGCCCATTGATCTCTATCGCTATGACGACGTGTCAGGCAAGACAGAGCAGTTTGGGAAGTTTGGCGTCATCTACTATGACATTAACCAAATCATCACCACTGCGGTCATGACCCACACCAAGCACTTTGACGCATACGGGCGGATGAAGGAAGTGCAATATGAGATTTTCCGCTCACTCATGTACTGGATGACCGTCCAGTATGATAACATGGGGCGAGTGGTGAAGAAGGAGCTGAAGGTGGGACCCTATGCCAACACCACTCGCTACTCTTATGAGTATGATGCTGATGGCCAGCTGCAGACGGTCTCTATCAATGACAAGCCCCTCTGGCGATATAGCTATGACCTCAATGGGAACCTGCACTTACTGAGCCCTGGGAACAGTGCACGACTCACCCCACTAAGGTATGACCTCCGTGACCGCATCACCAGGCTGGGTGACGTACAGTACAAGATGGATGAGGATGGCTTCCTGAGGCAGCGGGGTGGTGATGTCTTTGAGTACAACTCGGCTGGCCTGCTCATCAAGGCCTACAACCGGGCAGGTGGCTGGAGCGTCAGGTACCGCTACGATGGCCTGGGTCGGCGGGTGTCCAGCAAGAGCAGCCACAGCCACCACCTGCAGTTCTTCTATGCAGACCTGACGAACCCCACCAAGGTCACCCACCTCTATAACCACTCCAGCTCTGAGATCACATCCCTCTACTATGACCTGCAAGGACACCTCTTTGCCATGGAGCTGAGCAGTGGCGATGAGTTTTACATAGCTTGTGCGACAACATTGGGACCCCTCTAGCTGTTTTTAGTGGAACAGGCTTGATGATCAAGCAGGTCCTATACACAGCCTATGGGGAGATCTACATGGACACCAACCCCAACTTCCAGATCATCATTGGCTACCATGGCGGCCTCTATGATCCACTCACCAAACTTGTCCACATGGGCCGACGGGATTACGATGTGCTAGCTGGGCGCTGGACTAGTCCAGACCATGAGTTGTGGAAGCACCTTAGTAGCAGCAACATCATGCCTTTTAATCTCTATATGTTTAAAAACAACAACCCCATCAGCAACTCTCAGGACATCAAGTGCTTCATGACAGGTGAGGATCGGTGCTCATTCAGAGGGCAGAAACTAGCCATCCCCTTATTGCTCTGGCATCTCACAAAACATTCTCCCTTGAGGAAGCTCGTTTGGGGTAATAGGAAACATTGACTTTCTCTTAGAGCAGTATTTTCCAAAGTATATTTGAAGAAATACTAGTTCAGAGAAATGCTCTGGAAAAACTTGTTCTGATATCAAATCAATTTGACAGGGCAGCCACCATTCTTAAATTTTCATACTACATTTTACCTTATGAAAGGTTCTGAGAAGTCCTGTAGTAAAGAGAACTGTTTAACATATTTACCCACTATTTCTTAAACTTATTGGACCATGAAACCCTTTTTATCACCACGAAATCGTAATATCTCACTGTGCATTCTAAAGAATGCACTTTGGGAGTTTCTGACCCAGAGATGAGGCTATGAGTCCCTGAGAAGTTGGGTAAAAGTATGGCTTTTTAAAAAAAATCAGTTATCTGGGATGGTGTAATAGAAAGTTCAGACTTTGGAGACAGATCGAACTGGGTGAAGGATCCACCATTTCTAAGCTATGACAGTTATAAAAATTTAACTTTCCCGGATTCCTGATTTGTAAATTGAAATTAGAGTACATACCCCGACTCTGGTAAGTTAAATATGCATATCATAAATCCTAGAGCAGCCACTAAAAAATAAATAGAAGCATAGCTAATTAGTCAATAATGGAAATAAAATGAAGACTAAAAAAATACTCAGCTCCAAAGAGGGTAAGAAGAGAGGGACAAAGGAGCAAAGAACAGACAGACAAATAGAAAGAAAAAAAAAAAACACTTACCGGGTAAGATGATTGTAAGGGTGAAACGAGGTACATTTTAGAACCTACCCAGTGCAATGCATGGCTCAGTTTGGTTCCCTTTCCTGTACCCTCTGATTTCAAAAATAGGCTTTGCTTTCTACTACTGGGAAACCAGCTTGAGTAGAAAGTGCCCCATAGGTCACACAAGCCAGAAATGTCTCTAGCAGCCACAGTCCTCCTAGCAAGCCAGCCACACCCAGGCTAGTCACAAAAGACCTCAAGAGCTAGAGCAGCTATGGGGATTCAGGTCTGGATAAAGCCAGCACTTTTTATAGGGTAGAGTTTGTGGTGGGCAAAAATTGGGCATATCCAACTTGTACACCTAGTGGTGGGGTGCCCCCCTCTTTTGTTCTTGGACACAATCCTCCTGTCCCCTATTTTAAGGCAGTTTCATTTATTCAACAAGTATCTGCTTTGTGCAGCCACTGCTTTTGGCGCTGAAGATAGAAAGATGAGCCCCGCCCTCCAGGAATCCACACTGCAAGAGGGGACAGACACCTACTGTTGAGGGGGCAGGGGCATGATGAAGGGTTGTACTGATGGCCATTGAAACACAGGAGGCACAACTGGCTCTGCCCAGGGAGCAGCTGATATTCGAGGCCCATCCTGTAGTTGGGAGAAAGGCAATCCAGGGAGAGGGAAATGAGTGTACAGGATTGTAGGGAGGGCAACATGTGCAGCTCACATGAGTCCCTTTGGGACGTGGCTTCCCGGTCCCCAAACTTGATGGCCCAGTCTGGACTATGTTTCTGCTGACAGCAATTGGAGGATCCCTCTTTCAGGGAAGAATTCAAGATGATCGTGTCAGGAGAATTCAGGTGATCGTGTCTAGAGTCTCAAAGGTGGTAAAGGAGAGAGAGCACAGTGGTGGGCAGGTATAATGAAAACATCCTTGGGGCCTGGAGATGCACAGAGATATCCCCACAAGGCTCACAGCATTCACCACGCTCAGCTTGCTGCCAGCTCTATAAAAACTTAACAGATTGAAAGGACATTTCCATTATATCTGTCTGCATTAATCACACCTCTGCCTCACCCTCCAGTGAGTTTCCTGTGAGTTGCCTTGGCAGGTTACTGAGCTTAAAAAAATGATGCAAAAAAAAAAAAAAAACACCATTTTACTACTAAAAACCAAAATACTACTAACTCTCACTAAACTTTACCTTTTAGCTTCCACATGGGCTACATGCAACCTCATTCACATCTAGCAACAATAACATTAAAAAGAGCATCTTTTTTCCAAAAATTTCTTCAAGCCTTCTGAGATATACTTCAATTTGATAGGTTTGGGTCACATGGCAACCCCTGAACCAGTCACTGTGGCTGAGGAAACAGAATGCACTGATTGGCTTAGCCTAGGTCACATATTCCATTGCTGAACCCTTAGATAGAATCGGCTTCCCTAAAACTACATGAAGATCCCCAAAAGAGTCAGAGGTCGGAATGGGATGCAAAGAAGGCAACCAAAAACTGTCCACCAGGAAACATCACTTAAAGCTTGTAATGTGGAAATCACTGACCCCATATTTACAGAGGGGAAAAGTAAGTATCGGAGAGGTAAAGTCACTGACCCACTTAAAAGTGGCAAGGCTGGGCTTAGAAATCTGCTCTGACTCCAAAATCCTCATTCTTGGATTCGAATTCACTTTGTAAAGTACAAGGCTGTGCACATATGAAAGGGATGATCATTATTTATCACTGTCCCAGGCGACCACACCGTAGTGTGGGACAGATGGGTAAAGAGGAGCTTTTTAACTTGAGGAAAATATCTACCTCTGATGACATAAGAAGAAAGAATAAAATTCCCAACTCTTCAGGAAGGCATTATAGAAAACTCAGTGACTGCAAAAATTTTCAGCATTTTTCCCAAAGGCAGAATGAGAACGTTTCCCGCCTTCCATCACTTATAATTAAGGCCCAGCCCGCTTTTCAGCGCCCTAGTCCCCTGGGAATTTGCAGTATTCCTGATAGAAGCTTTCCTTTGCAACTACAAATTCAGATTCAAGTTCTTAGCCTCAGACTAAATGGCTTTGTGGTTCCCCCGCCCCAGCGCACACACACACACTTTCTATTTGTTTTAATTTCCCAAAGAACCATCTGCCAAGATTCCCAGAGTTGGAGATTCTTAGAAACTCAGTGAGGAAAGGGACTTTGGAGAAAAGCTGGTCTAAGTGCCTCGTGTTACAAATGAGGAAACAGTGGTCCAGGGGCATGGGGGCATGGGCCTGAGGAAAATGCAGAAAACCTATGAGCCAGGAACCAAGCTGGGCACTTTAAAATACATTAAATTCAATCATTCACATAACAAACTTGGAGCAGTTCCTGCTATACAATGGCTACCCTAAAATGGTAATGCTATTAGTATTCTCCATGACTTAGTGAAAACCGTTTCTACCATCAACTTGCCGAAAGGAAACTCAGACTCAGAGAGGTTAACTGTTTAAGTTCACACAGATTGCAAGTTGGGGAACCAGAGTTTGGACTGGATTTTGTCTTGCCTCACCATGTTCTTTCCCTTGCATGATCTTTCTAGAAGTAGAACCTGGGTTTCCAGGCTCTGCTTTCCACCACCCCTTCATCTCAGCACCTCCCAGAGAAGGGCTCTGGAATATCCACAAAACAAAACAAAAAAACAAAGGCAAGTGTGAGGTCCTTGAATGGGAAGGCGACATGGGATGCAGTGGTGAGAGAGACACAGTTGTTGGCCTCAGAGGACACTCCCATCACTGGGATGAACTCGGTGGTAGAGGAAGCAGTTCCACCAGTGCCTGGTCCCTAAACAACACCTCCCTGACCAGGGAGCTGTGTCCTTTGGAAGAAGCCAGAGTAGCCCACAATTGCTGGCTCTGAGGCTCAGCTCCAAATCCTGCCTCCCCCAGACTTTGGGTTCCAAGTCTGTGGTCAGCGACTGCTTTAGAAACTTCAGCTGCTCCTTCCCAAGGAAGGCTAGGCATGCCAGGGCACTCTCTCCCGTAGGCCCCAGACCTCCTCCTGCCTTCCCAGGCTCTTCCTGCTCCAGCCACAGTTTTCCTTGCTGGTTCTCTTTGCCTTGTTAAACTGCTGTCTGGTTACTATCTGTTACTAACACTCCCCTCATTCAACTCCCATCTCCAGACCTTGCCTTGTACGCCAGTCTTTGCCTGAGGCGCACCCTTCATCTCCATTGAAGCCTAACAAAATTTACCCAGCTTTCAATGTTTGGCTTGAATGCCAACCTTCTTCGTGAAGACTTGTCAGTCTGTCCAACTGAAAGGCTCCTGCCCTCCTCACATCCATTTTCTTGAATCATGATTATCCATGCCCATGTCTCATCTTCCCCTCAGGGTCCTGAGTGTGCCCAGTGAGGGTATGTGTGATGCAGCACTGGGCACATAAAAGGCATTCAGCAACGGTGGGCTCTTTTTCCTTATGTCTTGACTTCCTGATGCCATTCTTTAATGAGCCAAGTGCTCGTGGAAAAATCGTACCTATACCTAAAATTAATATTTTATAACTAATAATGCCCAAGGAATGTTATAAATCAATAAATCCCGTATCTGTGGGGCTAGATCCTCAAGTCCAGTATAAAGACAAGAAATGAAGGCACGAGGAGCTTACGTGACTTCCTTAGGCTGTCAAAGTAAATACCAGGCAGAAAGTGGCGGGGACTCATTGATCTTTGGTATAGGCGTGCCCATGCCTATGGCACTGTGGCTCTGAGGCTGTCATCTCTGCAAAGAGAATTGGGAGAGGAAGGAGGATTTGTTTCTTAAGTGAATTTTCTCTTTGAAAGTCATTCATTAAAATCTTCCCTTGGGAGTGATGGACCTCCTGCTAGTGTTTTCTGTTGATGTTGGAAGTAGTTGTAGAAGAGTCTTCACCTATCAACAGCTACCCCTGGGTGTGAAGCTGAAGGTCCCAGGGGTTGGAGTGGCAGTAGAAGGGGGAGTCCGGACACCTAGGTTCTACTTAAGTTACATCTCGCTTAGATTTGTACCTAGGATGTGGAAGTTAGATTCCAAGAGTATGTTCAGCTTTAACACCATGAGACCTTTTTCCAAAGAGCTTATACCAGCTGACTCTCCCCCAGCAGCACTCCACATACTTACCCCCACCTGCAGCCTAACTCTAGGTGGCTTTACGAGGGTATGTCATGAGGACCACTTACTCCATGGGGATATTTCTGCTTCTCTCCTACCCAGATGTCAACAACTGGCTGCTAACCTTTGGATTTCAGCTTCACAATGTGATTCCTGGCTATCCCAAGCCAGACATGGATGCCATGGAACCATCCTACGAGCTCGTCCACACACAGATGAAAACTCAGGAGTGGGACAACAGCAAGGTAAGTTGCGTACATGGCCTTCCGGCCACTCAGATATTACCGGAGTGGGTCCCCCTAGCTTTTCAAGAAAGCTTGGGCCGATGACAGAAGCAGATGCGGAGCATCTGCAGTGCCTGCCAGAAACAGCACACAGACCCTCACAGTCTGTATGAAGGAGTTTTGTGCGTTACACTGAGTTTGGAGTTCCACAAAGACAATGTCGCTACCCAGAACAAAAGTAGAAGGAGGGAAGGTGTGTTCTAAATATAGTGTGACATTTTCTGAGCACCTCAGTGTACCTGGTCTTGCGTGAGGTTTTCTATAGAAATTAACTCACAGTTATCCTCTGGTATGAATATTCTCATTTTACAGATTTCACGCCTGAGGCTTTCCAATGCCACATAGTATGGAAGGGGTAGAACTGGGATGCAAACCCAGATCTGCTTGTAGGTGCTCAGAAGAGATAACTTTCTCTTGTCTTCCTTTTATGACGTCAATTTCAAAGACTCATAGAATCGTATAATTGTAAAGGTTCTTGGAAACGGTTTCATCCCAACCCCCATGTCAGGCATCCGTTTGCTTATTCCCATCTCCCTTCATAATGTACTAGGAGCTGGCTCTTCCAGGCCCCATGCTGCACCCCGCAAAAGCAGGAACGAATCAGGCAGAGACCAGGGGATCTCAGTCCAGGGGGACAACAGACTGAGGAAGAAAGCAGGACCGCCAGATGGCATATTGCTGGTGGGCAGGAACTTACACATCCACATTTCTTGCTCCCGCCTGATTCCATTAAGTCTCAGCTCAGCTGTCTCCTTCCCCTAGGCTCTGGAAAATGTGATCCTGCAACTCTCTGCTCTGGCGGCACCCTACAGTTTCCTCTTTCATAGCAGTCACCCCATTAAATTTTAATTCCTGTTTTCTTTTCTGTATCTCCACTAGACTGTGAACCCCAAGAAGGCAAGTCCTTACTGGGTACTGGGCAGTACCCAGCATACTGCCTGGCACATAGTAAGTGCATAGAAAATATTCAATGAATGAACAAATGGTTGAAAGTGGTAAACAACCCCATGAGTCAGGCATTTTCCCCCATTTTGCAGATGAGGACCAGAGCTCGGAGAGAAACTGGCCTAAGGTCGGCCGCTCAGCTGGAGCGTGGCAGATGGCAATGAGAACCCACGTCTGCCTGGCCACAAAGCCCATCCTCTTTCTGCTGCATTCTGCGGCCCTAGCCCTGCCCCTCCCCCACCCGCTGCCCCTCCAGGCTGCCAGAGGCCCACAGTCTGGCCCATTCCCAGGGCCGATGCCAAGGCTCAGCTACTCCGCCACCACTGGCTCCCTTCTCCACCGTGCAGAGCCCCAGTCTGACAGCCTGTTTGCCAGCCTCGCTTGTCAATGAATTATTGATTTCTGCCCTTGGCAGGCATCGGAGGTCTTTGTTGTTGAGCACTCCAGCTTTCGTGAAACTCTAGGAAATAATTGTTCACAGACAGGGTTCTATTAATTATAAAGAGGACTTAATTTCAGTGAGAAGCCGATGGGCTTGTTTCTAAAGCCTTTTTTTCTGAGTTGCTGATAAGGCTCAGGAGCCTGCTGCTACGCTGAGCTCCCCGAGCCGTGGGAGGGACAAGTAGGTGGTATGCCAAAGAGACAGGGCCCAACCTGTCCCCCAAAGCAGCCAAGAGCAGGGGTACCTGAGGAGCTGCCGCCAGGAAGCACTGCAGGGCAGAGGCCATCCTTGAGAATCATTTATTAACACTACAAAAAGCAATAAAGCAGTGTAAGAGGGTTTATATAAATCACTACTTGTCAGCTCACTAAGCCTTCTGGCCGAGAATGCATTTCTTACCATTCCTCCAGCTAAGATCGCCCCCTTGTCCTTCAAGTCTCAGCTCAAGTATGAGCTTGTCCTTCAACCCCACCTTCTCCACCTTGCTCCTCCACCTTCAGGCTGAGTATTCTGAGCCTTGTTCGCTCCTCCCTCCTCCAGCAGCCCTTAAAACTGAGCCTCTAGAATCAGACAGACCTGGGTTCTAAGGTTGGATTGAACACTTATTAGTTGTATGGCTGTGGGCCAGACAACTTCTTTGAGACCAAGAAATGTTAGCTGTAGCTATTACTTCTCTTAGACCCTCAGTTATCACATTTGATGGTAGTTGCTTGTTGTCACATGTCTTTCTCCACTAAATGACGAGTTCTTCAAGGGCAGGATGATGTCTGATTCATTGTTGTATCTCCAGTGCCCAGGAAAGGACCTTGCACAGAGTTCATGCTCCCTGAATGGTTTCTGAGTGGGAGGATGGGTGAATGGATGGATAGAGGATGGCTCGGTGTTCTAGTGGTCAGCATTAGAGCTACATGCTACAGGTTCATGAATATGTATAGATTTGACTTAGTTATCTAAGCTGATTATCCAGGATCTTATGAGTTTTTCCCTTTGTCTGACTCTCTTTCTCTCTTTTTCTCTCTTTCTCCTCCTCTCCCCCTCTTTCTTTCCCTCTCCCCTCCCCTGTCATCTCATTAGTCCATCCTTGGGGTACAGTGTGAAGTGCAAAAACAGCTCAAGGCCTTCGTCACCCTAGAACGTTTTGACCAGCTCTACGGCTCGACAATCACCAGCTGCCAGCAGACCCCAAAGACAAAAAAGTTTGCGTCCAGTGGCTCCGTTTTTGGCAAAGGGGTCAAGTTTGCCTTGAAGGATGGCCGAGTGACCACAGACATCATCAGCGTGGCCAATGAGGACGGGCGAAGGGTTGCAGCCATCTTGAACAATGCCCACTACCTGGAGAGCCTGCATTTCACCATTGACGGGGTGGACACCCACTACTTTGTGAAACCAGGGCCTTCGGAAGGTGACCTGGCCATCCTGGGCCTCAGTGGGGGGCGGCGAACCCTGGAGAATGGAGTCAATGTCACCGTGTCCCAGATCAACACGATGCTCAATGGCAGGACTAGACGCTACACAGACATCCAGCTCCAGTATGGGGCACTGTGCTTGAACACCCGCTACGGAACGACATTGGACGAGGAGAAGGCGCGGGTGCTGGAGCTGGCCCGGCAGAGAGCTGTGCGCCAGGCCTGGGCGCGTGAGCAGCAGCGACTTAGGGAAGGGGAGGAAGGCCTGCGGGCCTGGACAGAGGGGAGAAGCAGCAGGCACTGAACACAGGGAGGGTTCAGGGTTATGACGGCTTCTTCGTGATCTCTGTGGAGCAGTACCCAGAACTGTCCGACAGCGCCAACAACATCCACTTCATGAGACAGAGCGAGATGGGCCGAAGGTGACAGCGAGGACTCCGGCCTGGACTTCTTGCCAAAGACAGCTACTCTTTTGTGGCCGCGTACCTGACTGTGTTGTACTTTAAAAAAAAAAAAAAAAAAAAAAAAAAAAAAGTCCTTTTTTTAACAAGTGCAGAAAAGAAACAAAAAGATACTGGTTGCATTGTAACTCATGCAACGTCCTTTTTTTTAAGAAAAGAAAAACACGAAATTGGCCTTCACACATTTTTTGCAAAGAACAGAAGGTATTTTTTTTCTGTAGTGTGATCACAATGAAAACTTTATTGTCTTTTGTTCCCTTTTTCCTTGTTGTTTGGGGTACATTTCTCCTCTCTGAGACATATATCCTGGGGTGTGTCCTTGTCTGTCCCTCAGTACCCAGTGTGATGTGAGACATGAGTGTCTGTGCTAACTTGTCTCATGTGCAACCCTTTCCTCCATGGGGGTCGGGCAAGAGTGAGGGGTGCAGAGAGTAATAGGCCAGTACGAAACTTCTAAGGGGGCATGGAAGAAGGCTTTTCAGGACTTGAGGATCCTTGGCTAAGCTCTCGCAGACAAGCGATAGCTTTTTACTCACTGTGTCTCATGCCTCCGGAGGACCACAGGTGGCTTCCTCTTTCTCCGGGGAATTTTGCGATGTCATTCAGCACCTTTTTCAAGCTGCCCCAACTCCTGTCCAAGCTTGTATTTTGATGCTAAATGAAACCCCCTCCCCCTTTTGCAAATCCTGTGTAGTTGTCGGTGCCACCCTCATGCTGGGATGGAGAAAGTGTCTCCCAGGTCCTCCCCCCAAGTCTGGTAACATAACATCCTGGCGCTTAGAGCCTCATCCTCCCCGAGGGGCAGAGGCACCCAGGATGTCTGTGGTTGGTTGGTCCTCCCGTGATGTTCTTTATTCATCTTCTCCTCTCTCCCAGTGTGATGTGAGAACCAGCACTGCACAGCAAGCCTTCGGTGTAGGCACTATATCCAGGGAGGGGAAAGCTACCCATGGCAAAAGGATGGCAGTGGTGGCAAGGGTACCAGCCTGCCTTCCTAGGCGAAGCCCCCTCCCCGTGACTTTGTGTTTCTCCCCTCCACTTTTCAGCTGCCACCACTGAGAAATAGGAGTGTGGAGAGAGGCACTTGGTGGCCTTTGATTCTGGAAAGATGTTTAAGAAAAAGTCAGCCAAAGAGAGAAAGGCATGAGCCAAGCATCCTGCTAACCAGCTTCTAAAGGCTCCTCTGCCTTCCACATACGGGCTAATTGCAGAACTGGGATGCTGCAGGAGAGGTTTTCATAAAATTCCTTCTGTGAAGTTCTTCTAAAACAGCTTCCCCTCTGAAGGACCTCAACCAGGGTTTTAAAGAGAGACTATGAAGAAAGAAAGAAAAAAAGAATAAAAGAAAGAAAAGAGGAAGAAAGAAAGAAAGAAAGAAAGAGAAAGAAAGAAAGAAAGAAAGAAAGAAAGAAAGAAAGAAAGAAAGAAAGAAAGAAAGAAAGGAAAGAAAGAAAGAACAAAAGAAAGAAAAGAAAGGAAGAAAGCTAATTTGATGTGGCCTGGTGGTATTATGCAACCTCACCAGCTTTGGGGGAGGTTCCTGAGCCTGGTGACATGGACCCTGGAGGCCAGGCTATAGTCATCCCTGTGAAGACCTATGCCTGAGGTCACTGGGAAGAGGCTTAAACCCTCTCAGGAACAGGGCCAACCCACACGTGGAAGGCATGCCCAGGGAGAGACAGCAGCCAACCAAGCCAGGGAAGCATGGAAGGGAGGGGAGAGTGGCAGCAAGAGCTAGGAGTTCCTTGCTCCTTGTTCATCTTCCTAATTACTATCGTCATTAACACTCACAGGAGGCTCTGGGGGACCAGGAGGGAGAGCCAAATGCTTCCTTTTGAGCTGGGCTTCATAGAAAATGGGACTTTTATGGGTTACATTTACATTAAGTGTGAAAAATGAATTCTAAGTCTGAGCTATTCCCCGTGGCAACCTTGTTGGACTGATAAGCTCATGGCACCTTTATAGCCTTACTCACAGAGTCTTCAGAATATTACACAACTTAATGAAATCAAGGTCTCTCACTGCATGAGAATCAGAGCAGCGTGTAGCCTGGGTTCTGCCTGGCAGAGGGAGGTGTCCACAGCTTCCCTGGAGAGGAGGTTTTGCCTTATGTCATCCCACTGGGATTAGAGGATGTGTTTCGCTAAGTGCTCTTCCTGTTTCCAAAAAATGTCACACTGCTGGGACAGTGTGCCTTTAGCCGTCTGTCCACTGGTTGCCCAGTACCTCTGGGTCCAGAGTTTTGCTGAGTCAGATGCAGTGCTCCTTGGGTCTGTCACGTGTGGTGGGAGCTGGTGCTGGGCTCCCATCCAGCAGGATCTCTCTTAGAGGATATAGAAACAGTTTAGCCTGAAGATCACAATTTTTTATCCAAAATAGACTTATGCCTCTCAAAATGTACTCTTGACAAAAGGGACCCTTAGGCAAAGCTCTGCCCATCGACCAAGTTGACCAGTTCCATCCAGGCTGTCTGTCATCAGTCAAGACCTGCTGGGGACATCTCCCTGAAGGTCAGAAACAGCATGAGGGCCAACAAGTCATCTCCCTGCACCTTTCCAATCCTCTGACCCTACACCACCACCCTACCAAACTAATTGTGTGGACTTTTGAAGATCAAAAAGAAAGAGAATTATTGAGTGTTCCTTTTCTTTAAATGAATGATGTTATATTTTCCCTGGGCGGCATACTACCAACAAAGCCTAGCTTCTATACAGGGAGAAGTTGAAGCATCCTCAAGCTTTAGAGAAAGGATCTCAGACGTGGGGTAGGCAGCGTGTGCACCTCAGTTTTACATTGGTGCTGTCGCTATTGGAGACGGTGCTTCCGGCATTGCTTTGGCTGGCTGGTTTGGAGTTGGTTTCCATTTGGGCTGGCAGGTGACTCAGTGCCTCCCCTCTCAGTCTGTCCTCCTGCTGAAACCAGCTGTCCCAATCTTGCAGCAAGAATGAATCTGAAGGCATAAGCCAGAGTTTTCTGTGCCTATTTAGTGGCCTCCAGGTTTCAAATCCCATCCCTGATGGCACCTGCCCTTTTGGAACTAACCAACCAAAATGTCTTGGAGCAACCAGCCCTCCCTCACTGACCCAGGTTCACGATGCTGCAGGATGTCAGATCCTAACACTAGAAAAAGGTTTATTTTGGAAGAGTTCCTGCCTTCTCCCCTAATCTCTACAGCTGCCATCGGCCCCTCATCCTCAGTCCCTCTGCTGTCACCTTAAATAGGACTTATGTGATTCCTCAACTTTTTTAGGATGAGATTTCCTTTTTGCCCACTCTCCAGACAGACATCATTGGAGGGCAGAGCTATGACAAAGGGAAGAAGGGGAAGAAACTCCATGGTAAATTACTCCTTTGTTGGCCTCTGAAATGTTGGCTGAGGATTAAGCCAAGGATCAGACCAGTGTCTGATTCCTACCTAGGGATGAAGGACTTGAAACAGTCTCTAAGAAACTGACCAGAGGTTGAGAATGGCCAGGAGATGTGTTTTTAAATAATCAGGATGAGGTGGGGCAGGGAGCAGAAGGTTATGGTGAGGCAAAGAAGGTGAGTAAACTGGGCAGTGTTTTTATAGACACATAACAAGGAATCAGATTTGTTTAAAAAAAAAAAAAAAGGACCTTTTCAGCTGTGACTTTTAGAACCACCATTTACAGATAGCACGGGTTTCCGTTATGCAAAGACAGAGCTTTCAATGTGAAACCTTATAACGCAGCTTCGCATCTGCAGCTTTGTTTCTGCAGTTGTCATGTGATGAGGGCAGCGATGCTGAGCTTAGTGCCCAGGAGGAAGGAGCTTGCCAGGCCTCATCACAGTCCCTGGCTTGGGGTTCAATCTCCCGGTGCTCAAAGTCAAATCTGTTCTCCGTTCCTCATGCAGCCAGCATGCCTAGGCCATAGCTTCTGGTCCTGGGCTGCGGCCCGCCGCCTGAGGGGTCCCAGAAAGAACCCATCTCTTCTTTCCCTTCAGATCCACATAAGACTAAAAGCCCCTCCATCTAAGGCTCATCATTTCCAGCTAGGTTTATACACTTGTCTATATTTTATTGGAAGGGAGGGGATTCAAAGAAAGAACTCTGTAGTTCATTTTCTCTTTAAAAAACAGCAAACTTATTTTAAAGACTCATTGCTCAGGTGATAGAAACTTTATCCTCTCCAACCTTTACATTCTCAAAAACCAGCCTCGTGTCCTTGACCACCCCGGCAGCGGTGAGCTCTTAGGTTTCATTATGAATGCGGACGATCAGAGTGGGGGAGGCCTAGGTGGGGCCAATATTGGGTTTCTTACCCCCTCTGGAATGCCAAAGGCATGATACCGGGCCACCTCTGGGTCCCCAAGAAAATGTGATTGAATCTGAGGGCAAATTGCCAGTGGAGAACCAATGCTCAGGCAGCTCAGCTATCCTGGCGGAAGTCGGGTCGCAGATGTCTGGCGGTGCCCGGCAGCCCAGGATTCACCCAACACCAGAATCCCACTTTTCTAAGCCCGCCTGTTGTTCTTGAAGACTTCTGAACCCGCAGCTTCGGCAAAAGGACTCTCCCAAGCTGCCGCTGGATGACCAACACTGGAGACTCTGGCCTTACCATGTGGAAATAGTTTTCCTGAAGTCTGGAACTAATTTTGAGAAGTTTTTTTTCTCAACACTTTTGTGTTTCTAACACTGTATCCTTGACTGTGTAAATACCGACAAGGCTGTAAATAAATGCAGATGTAGATACCTTCTAGAAAAAAGAAAAAAAAGGCAGAAAAACAAAACCAGAAGTGATCCCGTGTAGCCTTCATTGACAAATAAAAGAATATTTTGTGTTTAAAGGTGTTTGGTGGCCTTTGTATAAAAGTAGTGGCTGAGCCAGTCCTCTGAGTTTATACTTCCACGTGCTGCTGTTCTCAGGATGCCTTGCAAGACTCCGGTCCTCAGCCCCAAAGTCCCTCTTAGTCCCTCCACATGACAACTGACATGGAGAGTCATCTCCGCAGGACACAAAGACCCTGGGGCTTAAACTCACAAATGTCAAAGCACCTCTGACACCAGCTATGCCCCACCGCTCCCCGAGGCCACATCCCAGCCGCATCCTTACTGGCCTCAGGGACAGACTCCTAGGGGGGACAGCACCACACCACCCTGAAGAGGGATTCTGCGCCCTGCCACTGGTCCCAGAGTTGTTCACTCTGCCACGGCGATTCACACGGGGTATCACCAGTTGCCCTTTTAAAAATATTCAGACGCCTATTCATCATGAGTTATTATAACCACATAACAACTTGGAAAAAAAAAAGAAACTGAAGAAAATCCCTTTAGCATTGTTTTATTTTTTTCCTCTGTATATCCTTAATGTATCTTTTTTCTAAAATAAAAATCTAAGATAGTTGTAGTCACTGCATACAGGTAATTTGTCACCCTGCTTTTCTCACTTAACCTCACATTTAACCTCTCAGTTCTAGAAGTCCCAGATGACAGCTGGTCACTTAGGAAAGTACATGTGCTAAGCCCAGCTCCCTGGTGTGAATGGCAAACCTTGTGAAAATTCAAATAATTGAGGACAGAAATAAGAGCAAAAGTCCCATTGCTCTCCCGTTTGCCTCAGGGCCAGCCCACCCCCAGGTCTTCTAGGAAGGAACTTCAAGTTGCTGGTCCCTTCCTTCACCCCAGGCAACTGTGGGCTCTCCAGGCACTGCTTCCAGACTGTCACTCTCCTGTGGTGACAGGAGGCACCCACAGTGGTACAAAAACCCCACTTGGGAGTCAGGCCAACTTGGGTGCAGAACTTGGCTCTAGCACTGACTGTGTGATCTTAGGCAAGTCACTTAACCCCTCTGGGCTTCGATCTTCCATCTATAATGAGGGTATGATGGGTACACACCCCTCCGGGTTACCGCTCAGATCACCTTAAAGGAGAGGATAGGTAATGTCGCACATTGCTAAGAATATAACAGGCCATCACTTATGTAAGTTTTCCACCTCACACCTCCCACCTCGGCCCAATGCACAATCCTTCCTTCCAAAATCTGGTACTCCATCCATTGCACCTTTGTTTTCAAACTTGGGCCTGCATCCAATTCACCTGGAGGGCTTACCAAAAAGATGCTGGGGCCCAGCCCTAGAGTTTCTGTTCCAGCGGGTCTGGGATAGGGGCCCATAATTTGCATTTCTACATGTTTCCCGGTGACTTCGATGCCCCTTCACACTCTGAGAAGCACTGCCAAGTACACCATCCTTTATTCTAGATACAGAATAATCTACTTGGCACAGCACTTCAGATGCCCTTAGTCAATGGAACCCACCTTTTCCAGTCAGCAGAGCAGGTGCATCGGTTCCTCCTCTGCCACGCCCCTCCCATTCTCGCCCACTACACTACAGTCAGCTGCGCGGGAGTGTCCCACCCCCGGCGCACCCACGGACTTTCACACCTGTGCGCCATTACACACGCCCACAGACTTTCACACCTGTGCACATTGCACACCCCGCATCTTCAAGCCCAGCTGAAGCCCTCTCGCTGCTCAGCTCTCTCAGAAGTTCTGGCGCTGAGCACCTGCAATGTGCCAGACCCTTTGCAAGACGATTATTTTGGGTGTGAGCGCCTCGAGCCTGGCACAGGCTGTGTCTGTCTAACCTACGTGTCCTCAGTGCCCAAAGCCAGGTGCTCAGCTGTGGGTCACCCTAAGTTCAGCTTTTCCTTTGCTTTAGGGGTCCACCCTCTCTGGTGCATTTGAGAAAGAGGGGGCTGTCTGCTGTCCCCTTCTAAATGGGGCCGCCTCTCCTCTGAACTGGGTGTTGTTCCTCCCTCCCCTGCGTTCCTGGCAAACCTGCGGTAGCTGCCACTGGCCTCAAGAAAGGAAGAGGAAGTGGAGAACAGCAGAGTCTCCTCCCCAGCGTGCCCAGCCCTTGCTGCTCTCTGTAACCTGCCCTCGAGTTTGCACAGCTGATTCGAGCTTTCTTGATCCATTGGAGGCCATGGAAAAACCTACAGCATATAAGGAAAACAGCTTTCAAAGTGAGTAGTAATATGCCTTTTCCATGCCCAGGGGAGGACTTTTTAAGAGCTGAACCTTACAGGATTTTCCACTTGGACTCGTCCCACCCTGACCCCTTCCCAATCCTCATGCTGGCATCTCTGTGGGTGTCTCCCCTTCCATCTCTTCATGCCCCGGGCAACTCCATCCCTGCCAGAGGGTGGATGCTGATGGGGGCAGGCAATCCAGCTTTTATTTCTCAAGTCTGAATTCATCAATCTGGAATAGCCCCTGGGTGTGGTGGGGGTGGGGAGAGCTTGGGGGGGGGCGGTTGTTCCAGCCACCACCTTCAGACCAGTCCCCTTTCAAGGACTCAGGGGCAGTAGGAGTCACAAATACATTCTTTATCCTTCAAGAATCCAAAGCATATGTGTGGAGATACACACTTTGCAAGGACAAATAACAATTCTTAGGAGCAGTAGAGTCTTCAGCCCATTGAGAAACACTTTCCTGCCTCTCCTGTAATCTGCAAGCCCGCTCCTGCCCACTGGGAGGTCAGCACCTGACACTGTATGCAGAGCACGTGGGCTTTTCCTTTGTCATGCTCTCCCCAACCTTCAAAATATGCCCACTCCACTCCCAGGACTAAGTTCTTGGGGTAAAAATCTCTTCCCCAGACTGTGAGATGGGAACAGAGGACATGGACTCATTATTTCAGATACAGACATTTATTAGATGACTGAGTGAGTAGATGGATGAATGAAGAGAAAATGTATGATTAAATGAATGAATGCCATAGCCAGGCCCTAGAGGAAACCCAGAAGAGGAATTACAATTAATCAACAAACATTTAATGAGCACTTCACGTATGTAACCCAAGTAGCATTAGAGGACCTACAGCTGTAGAACAGGATTCTTTGCTTCTGCACATCACCACCCAATCAGGGGGTCTAGAACGATTCAGAAAACATTCTGTGATACCAAGGAGCATGTACTCTATGTCACTACCCCAGAAGCCCTAGTGTGCAAGCTTGCTAGAGCTCAGAAGTCTGGTGAAGGAGCAGAAACCTTCCAGGTTTGACCCTGGGAGAGGTGACCAGAGGTCCAGTCTCTGGAATCAAAGAGCACCAGAAGTTCAAGCTCAATCTAGGGGACAGGAAGTTACCGGTTTTCCAGCAGAAGGACAGCAAAGCAGCCAGGAGCTGCTCCATACACTACAATACATAGGGCTATTGGAAGCAGAACCCCATGAATGTCCAAGGATCAGGTCCAGACCCTGAGGCAAGGTGTCTGGGTTCAGGCGGGTGAGCTGGGCAGATGCCCTGGCATCCATACCTTATTTATTTATATAGGTTTGGTTGTAGGAAAAACCAAGCCCAGGAGGACTGAAGCTCATCCTTTGCCCTTAGCCATGATTATGACAACAGACCAGCGCCAGCTCCTACCTCCTGTCGTGGCTAGGTCTCCTTGCTTTATCAGCCTATGATTTCAGCTAGAAATTCAGAGACTCCTGGTTGCTTGAGGAGAGGGAAGGAGTGGGCCATGAGCTAGATAACTGGTCCAACAAAAACCACTTTCCACAGTGCTAAAGAAAGGGAGCTCAGGGCTGCTGGGTGAGGAGAGGAAGGAACGTGAGAGAATTTCCCGGAGAAGGTAGATATGTCAAGAAAAGGTTAGATAAGAGTGAAAGACATTCCTGGTGGGAGGAAGGTGTGCTGTTTACATGTGTCTGGGGGAGCCTGGGCCCCCAAACCCTACTCCTGTGAACCCAGTCTATGTAGGCATAAAGCCAAAAATTCCCAGGGATTCGATTTAGCATGTCTCAACATTTTTAACACACAATGGTTGATGTTTACATGCAGGAGCCACTCCCATGGGTATATCTAGGTTTGGTATAATAAAGAGGTAGGTTGTGTGCAAACCCCTGCTATCGGGAATGCCCCCTTTTTCCCTACTCAAAAAGCGTATCAGTATGCAAGTGAGGGAGAGTGAGCGTATGACAGGGATAATTTTGAATGCACTCCAACGTATGACAAAAGGAATTATTTTGCAAAGCTGCACTTTATTATTCATAATGACTTACTTCTGACACATTGCACCACTGTTTACAATAACATGAATCCTGGGAACAATCTCTACCTTCTTTCTTCCTTTGCTATCTCGAGTGGGGGAGTTCTCCATAAGTAGATCCTGAACAAGGGTTTGTCTGAAAGTAAGTTATCAGAAAGTGGTCCTGGGAATATCAGGCAGACATAGGAAGGTGAGGGACAAAAAAAAAGGAAAGAGGGTCATCAAGGCCTCATGCCAGTGGGGGAGCTGTGGAAACAATCTAAGTCACTTGAGAGTGGTCCCAGTGGTGTTGGAGAATTGACACCTTTGCACCTGTCAACCATCGGTTAAGGTCTGGCTGCCCCTGAGGATGTCGTTTCCCAGGCACTTCTGGCTCTCTGCACTCAGCAGAAGGAGCTCCAGCAGCCTGAGGACAGCCCACCTACAAAGAGTCACAGGTGTTGGCTGCTGGGACTGAAAGCACACAGCTTTCATGTATTTCTATCCAAGGAAGGTGGTGGGTCTCACAGCACCTGTTGTGGTCTCATTTCCTGCCTCATAGTGGGCACTTAGTAAACCTGGCTGACTGTTGGCTAGGGACAGATGCAGCCAAGAGAACAGGACGCAATAATCGCATGCATTAAGTGAATAGAAGGCAGGACCCCACCTGTTTGCTTACCACTGTATCCCTAGCACCTGACACAGGAAGCATTCATACACATTTGTTAGCTAAAGAACGAATCTTAAAATTCCGCATAGTTTTTGAACAAAGTCTCCTCATGGCGACTCTGTGATCTAAGAACTTCTTCAGGGCCTCCCTAGTTCTCTTTCTCATTACTTGCCTGATTCAGGTGCTGCTGTCAGAGACCATGAAGCACTCAGGAGAAGATCCCTGGGGCTTTGCCACACAGTGACCCTCCTCACTTAGCAAGCACCACCCAACCCTCAGGCCCAACGTCTGCCTGTTCTCTCCTGATCAGCTGTCCCTGAGGATAAGCAGTGTTGCTCAGTGGGGAGAGCTCAGTGGGACGCGGTAGGCATGAGCTCTAGACCCAGTGCTTTCTACATTAAATTTCATTGGAACCTATGGCAATATTCACGGTAGGTGTTATTATCTCCTATTTTACGGACGAGGGCTGGAGATGTTCACCATTTGTGCTGTTAAGTAATAGAATCAATTTAAATCCAGGTTTGTCTCACTCCAAATTCTAGGCTTTTCCTCCTATGTCTTAAAACTGGGGAGTAAGGACATTTCTGATGTGAAAGGCTTCATGCGCTGAAAAGCTTAACGATGGCCAATCACCTTGCAAGCAGCCAGCGGTTCACCTGATGACTGTTCATCAGACATAAGACTCACCCAAAACTTTTCTCAACTCCAAACTCGGGCTGCCTTGCGGGTATACAGCCTGTCCAGTCACACAGGACCCTGGAGTCAGGAGGGGCCCAGTCTTGGTTTAATGCTCTGCTGAATCTTAAAATTCTGCGTAGTTTTTGAACAAGTGTCCTGTATTTTCATTTCGCACTAAACCGTGCAAGTTATATAGCCAGTACTCCCCATACTGCTTACCCAATATGGACAAGCTTTCAGCATTCTAGTTTATTCTTGGGACTCTGAGGAAGAAGGTGAGCCCTGAACCCCAAAGGGGTGCTATGGGTACATATCTTTGGAGGCCAGCAGTACTAAATAGAACCAGCCTGACACCTTCCCACACCAAGTCAGAGAATCCCCACTCAGTGGTAAACATCTAAGTCCACCAAAGTGGCAAGGACCTGGGAAAGAAGGAGGTGTAGGCACGAAGACGCTAGTAGCCATTTCCATCTGGATGAGGAGAGGCTTCCAGGGGCAGGACGACACCTTGACTTAAGAGAAAGGAATGAAGTAGGGTATAGCAGGCAGAGGGTGTGGTGAGGTAAAGGCACTGAGACCTGCTGTGGGTAACTTGGCAGGTCTCCTGGGCAAGCAGGTGTGGGGAGAGGGGTGGACTGAACCTGTGGGCAGGGGCCACACAACCAGGTATGCTTGACTTTTCCTCCTTACCCCAAGTTTTCATGCCCTTGCACCATCTACATTCTCCTGGGTCAGTCTCCATTTCCACCCCAAATCTTACCAGATAGCTGGAATTTATTGAGATGATGGGTTTGATTTTCTCCAGGTTAATGTTTATCTACTGGCTCTTCCACTCTATTGTACAGAGCACGTGAAGAGCTTGCACGCAAATGACTTTTTTCACATTGTTGCGCCATCTAATGGCCATCTGTCATACTTTCCCATCTCTCCAGATTTAAAACAGTGAGATCACTTATGACTAGTAATAATCCCCGGCCCCTGTACCCACACTTTGTGTGGTTCAGATGACCTTCATACAGAAATCCTTTTGACCTGTAAAGCAGCCTCAAAGTTGAGCAATGATCTTAAAAGATGTTCCCAAAAGCACCACACACACACACACACACACACACACACACACACACACACACACACACACACGTACATGCACAAGAAAGGGGACAGAGGATGAAAATCAGCTCTGGAGGACCCTTCCTCCCCTGTCAGTGCCAGCTGAGCCTTGAGCCATTGTGAGGAAGATCTGTCAATCTCAAATGCATGTCCCCAGCACTATGTGGATGACTACAGAGGCCGCTGTTGAGCCTAGGGTTGGAAGAGGATGGACTAAACAGTGCTCAGGACTCGTGGGCTCAGAGACTTACCTTAGGCCTCTTCAAAAACGATAACCTCAATACAAGAAGATGGAGGAGAAAGAAAGGATCTGGAAGGGAAATTACCACTTCTTGAGCCAACCCCTGAGCCAGACAGCCAAACTAGGTGCTCTATGTATCTTCTCTGAATGCATTTTTACAAGTGCATTTAATCTGCCTCAGAGCAAGGCAAGGTTCTGATGATAGTTAATAGGCACTGGATGCCTACTATGTACCAGGCACTTTCCTAAGCACTTTAAATACTTTTGCTCACTTAGTCCTCACCATAGTTGAACAAGAGAGGTGCTATCATTATCCCCATAAAGCAGGTGGAGAAACCAAGGCACTTGTCTAAAAGCATGAAGCTAGTAAGTGGAGAAACCGAGATTTGAACCTTAGCAATCCAGTTCCAGGGTATGCACCATTAATCACCACCCAGGCTACCTTTGTGAAAGACAAAAAGTAAATGCACATACGTGTCCTAGAATCTGGTGGGGAAGAAGGATATGTGATTGAATATCCAGAATGCATTTACTTATTTACTCATTCAACAAACTTTTCCTGAAGAGTGGTGGGTGCATAGTGTAAATTACCCCAGACGATGGAGAAGAAAAGCTGAACCAGGCTATACCTGCACACAGGTAATTCGGGATGGAGCAGGAGGCTCTGGGACAAGAAGCAGGGTCTAGGCACAAGTAGCCACTATGCTTAAACCCTGGTCTAACCGTGTCTAAGAAGTAGCAAGCAAATAATGAATCCTCAGCAAACTGCTACTAGAACCCTAATTATATCTAAGAAGTGCCATTGATTCTCTCCCTTCAGCTTTATGCCTCCTCCCTCGGAAGAAGAGGTCAACACTGGTGATGAGGAAGGACCCAGCTTTAAACAGCAAAAGATTAGCTTCCTCCTGGTTCTAGAGTTCCAGATAGACTGGCCTAAGCTGCCATCTACTGGCCAAGTGTTCACACTGCATGGGATAGTGCCAGGCCCCTGCCTTCCTGCCCAGGTGCAAGGGAGAAAGGGGCCTAACATAGATGAATCCTTTGATCCTAGAGCAGTCTTGAGAGGCTGTCATCTCTCCTGTGTTTTACAAATGAAGAGGAGACTGAGACAAAGAGGTACGTTAATAGCTTCCATTTACCATTTACCATTTGCCAGGCGCCGTGCATTCATTATCTCCTTGAAGCTTTTCAAGAACCCCATGATAGTTATCCCCCTTTTACTTGTTATGTCTCTGATGTCCCTTAATCTGTAATAGTTTCACCTTCTTCTTAATGCCATTTATTTGTTGGTGATGACAAGTCATTTGTACTATAGAAGGTCTCACAACTTGGATTGGGGCGATGGCTCTTCAGTGTGTCATTTCACAGTTAGGCCTCCATATGTCCTCTAAGCTGGTATGAAGCTCTAAAGGCTTAGCCAAATTCGGTTCGGTTGTTTCAAACAGGACTGAATTCATATGTAATTTCCATTGCATCTTCTCAGGAGGTATATAACGTGTGGTAGTCCTACTTCTGGTGATGTTAAGATTTAGTGATGTTAAAACAGTGCAAAACTTCTGACTTTTAAAGTCTATTATGCCCTTTTTTAGTGGAATTCTTCTTTAAAGAATTTCAGGTTCTGGCTCCAGGTAAGATGGAGCAGCTACTGAACCTGCGCAGAGTAACTACAGGAAAATTCTGAACAGTAAACAGCAGCGGTCAAGCTGGGGCGGAAGACCAGAATTTTGAGTGCCTCTGAATTGGCGATGAGTTTACCTTTTTTATTCTCCTCTGGATTCCTCCAGCCAAAAACCCATAAGTGGACATCAGCCCAGATAGAACTCTAGGAGGAACCCTCTCTTTCAGGCTTGAAGAGTTAAACAGGGGTCTCCAGGGAGTGGCAGCAGAGGCGAAGACACTCAAAACTCTAAGGGAGGGGCAACATCCTCTCTGATCAGAGCATTAAGGGTCTGAAGAGTGTGGGTGAATGAATTCCCTGCTACTTTTCCTCTGTCCTCCTACCAGATAGCTCCAGATACAGGTGCAGTTGTTGTAAGAAGGGAATGTCAGGGTGGGGTGGGGGTGGGGGTAAATAAGGTCCCAAGTTTCTAGCTGGAAAACCAAAAAGGAAAACAGAAAACATCAGGAAGATTATGGAGCAGGAGACACTCAGGATAGTGGAACTGTAAGTTGTCTATAAACCCCTGGACCTCCTCCCTGCCGCACACACACAGATCTGGCCCTAAGCAGTCTGTTCCCAAGAACTTTGAGAACAGAACTCAAAAGCAGACCATGCCTAGGCCCTAGATTGGCCACTGGGTGGCCACATGCAAACCTTTAAGATAGATTGATTGAAAGAAAAAAAATGAAGACTCAGGAATATATGATGTCACAAGAAAAAGTCTAACATTTGTGTCACTGGAGTCAGAGGAAACAATGTAGTGCAAAAAACATACTTGAAGAAATAAAAGCCAAAAATACCCAATTTGGAGAAAAACATAAGCGTACATATTCAAAAGGCTCTGCCAATCCCCCAAAATATAAATGTCTGCCTACCAAGGCCTGTTGGCATTGGAGGGACTGCTCGTGAGTCTGTGGGGGGCCATAGCTAATAAGTCATTACTGGCACTGAGGTATTTCTAAACAAGAAAAGGTAGGAACGCAAGCCAAATGGGAGTGAAGAACTGCAAACTCTTATAAGTTCAGGTTCCAGCTGTTACTGATGATAAGTGGCTGAATTATGCAGCTGTCAGTCTAAGCTGATCGTTTTCATAAGACGATTCTTTAATAATTAAGCAATCATTTGGACATTTCCTTGAACTACCTGGGTAACATTTTTGTGTTTCACAGCTTCAAACCATTCTATCAATGAAGAATTTTAGTAAATGGAAGTTCATTATATTGTTAAATGAATAAACTAATGAGAGGGCCTGGGAAGCATCATCATAAAACAGATGGATAATGTAAGCAGAGAAATGGGAACTTAATGAGTCAAAAGAAAGTCAAAAACAATAGAACAGAAATGAAGATGTCTTTGAAGGGCTCGCCAGCAAACTGGACATAGCTGAAGAAAGAAAGAAAGTTCGAAGATGTGTCAACAGAAACTTCCTCAATGGAAATGTGAAGAGAAAAAAATATATATGGGAAAAGTGGGGTAAAATATCCAAAAACTGTGGGACAATTGCAATGGCCATAACATGTGTGTGATGGAATATCAGGAGAAGACAGAAAGAAAGCAACAGAAAAAATAGTTGAAATAACTAATAGCTGAGAATTTTCCAGGAATAATGACAGACACCATATCACAGGTTGAGGAAGCTCAGAGAAGAACATCAAGCATGATAAACTCCAAAAATTTAACACACAGGCATATTATGTTGAAACTACGGAAAATCAAAGACAAAATATTGAAATAAGCCAGAAAAGGGAGGCAGTACTTACCTATAGAGGAATAAGGATAAGAATTATATCAGATTCCTTTTCAAAAATTATGCAAGCAAAAGGACAGTAAAGTTTTAACATACTGAAAGAAAAAAAATTGAGAATTCTATATCCAGTAAACACTTATCCTTCAAAAGAAGAGAAATAAATACTTCCTCAGACAAATGGAAATTGAGGGAATTTGTCAATGCTAGATCTGCCTTGCAAGAAATGTTAATAATTCTTCAAAAAGAAGGAAATGATGTAGGTTAAAAACCCAGATCTATATAAAGAAAGGAAGAGAATTCTAGAAGTAATAAATGAAGGTAAAATAACATTTTTTATTTTTTACACTTAATTGGTCTAACATAATTTGTTCTAAATAATAATGTATTCAGAGAGTATAGCTTAAGTGAAATGATAGCAATGTTGTAAGTGAAAGATAAAGAACAGCGAAACAAAATAATTACAAATATGATAGCTATTAAGCCAACTATATCAATAATCACTTTAAATTGGAATGTTCCAAACGCATCAAATAAAAGACGGACTGTCAGAATGTATAAAAAGCAAGACCTAAGTATATGTTGTCTGCAAGAAACTCACAGAGTAAAAATAAAGGGATGGGTAAAGACATACTATGCCGACAGTCAACAAAAGAAAGCTGAAGTAGCTATGTTACTTTCAGACAAAACAAAGTTCACAGCAAGGACAATTATCAGGGATAAAGCAGGGCGTTGCATAATGACAAAGAGATCAATTCTCAGGCATCTTAGCTTTTCAAATCAGTAGCTATTTGGTTTTGAACAGGACAATGCTGGTGGTGATGAAAAAGGATACAGAAGAGAAACTGATTATAAAAGGTCCCAAGGAAATGTTCAGGGATGATGAACATGTTCACTATCTTGACTGTGGTGGTAAATGTTTAACAGGTGTATAGATATGTCAAAACTTATCAAATTATACACTTTAAATATATGCAGTCAATAAAGCGGTTTAAATTTTTTTGAAAATGTAGGCTGTCATTATCCTACTCTTACTGAAAGCCATTATTCCTTTTTCACAGTTAAAAGAATTTGAAGTGCAGAGAGGTTAAGTTACTTGCCCAAGATCACACACCTAGTAAGTAGCAGTGTCAGGATTTGAAGTTAATTTGACTCCAAAATCCACGCTCTCACACACCTTGCCTGAGTGAATTAACCACAGCCTGCCTCCATTGCAGTTTTAGAGCTGGCCCAGAGTGGGTGCTCAGTGAAGTTTGCTATTGTTGAAGTAACACGGCAGAATAGGTACACCCTCAAACAATTTAGATAGAGAAATTCTAGAAAAGCCCTGCGTTATTTCAATGTCACAGAACAGAGCTTACAGCTCTGCAGGTGTAATGGGCATGTGATGGGGAACAGCGTGTGTGTATCACATGAGAGTCTTGGGGATCTGAAATGGAACTTTTCCCTTACAGCCGCCCTGCTTCCTAGGCCACGACCACCCAGACCAGCCAACACACGGCATCCCCTTCAGAGCTCCTAATCACACGCTCTTAATACTATAATCAGGAAGTACATCTGCCACAGACAAGGAGGAAGAATATGTTGTTTACTGAGATGGAAATATGCATTCTGGAGTCAAATACCCTGTGATTGAATGCCGATTCTACCACCTACCAGATATGTGACCTTGGGCAAGCCACCTACCTTCCTGATCCTCAGTTTTTCCAAAATAAACTGGGAACAATGTACTTACCTCATGGAAATTGTGTGAGATTTGGTGGGGGGAACATAGTATTTAAACATTTTGTTTTTATTCTAAATCCCTCACTTCCCTTTGTTCTCTATATGCATGGGTCTGTTTCTATTTCGTTTATTCATTACCCTCTAGGCGAGTCCACGTTGTCACAAGTGGCAAAATGTCATTTTTTTTTATTGCTGAATAATATTCCATTGTATACATATACCATATCATCCATTCATCTACTGATGGACGTCTTGGTTGCTTCCATAGCTTAGCTATTACTAGTAATGCTGCAGTGAACATAAGGTTGCATATAACTTTTCAAATTAGTGTTTTGGATTTCTTCCAATAAGCACCCAGAAGGGAAATTACCGGATCATGTAGCAGCACTATTTTTCAATTTTTTAAGGACCCTCCCTACTGTTTTCCATAGTTGCTACATTAATTTTCAATCCCACCAACAGTGCCCAAGGGTTCGCTTTTCTCCACATCCTTGCCACCACTTTGTTGATTTATTTGTGATAGCCATTCTGACAGGTGTGAAGTGATATCTCATTGTAGTTTTAATATGCATTTCCCTGATGATCAGTGATGTTGAGCATCTTTTCATATGGCCATCTGTATATCTTCTTGGGAGAAATGTCTGTTTAGGTCCTCTTTAATTGGATGGATTGTTTGCTTTTTCAGTGTTAAGATATATGATTTTTTATATATATATTTTAGATATTAACCCTTTATAGGATGTATCATTTGCAAATATCTTCTCCCATTCAGTAGGTTGTCTTTTCCTTTTATCAATGGGTTCCTTTGCAATGTAAATTTTTTAGTCTGATATAGTCTCTCATTTGTTTACCTTTTCTTTTGCTTCCCTTGCTTGAGGAGATCTATTCCAAATATATATATATATATATTCTTAAGACTTTACTGCCTGTGTTTTCATCTCGGAGTTTTATGGTTTAAGGTCTAGATTAATTGTCATAGATTGATCATTTAAGTGAGGATTTACTTCTGGACTCCATTTTATTCCATTGATTTATATATCTGTTTTTATGCTAGTCCCATACTGTTATTGTAGCTTTGTAATATAGTTTGATACCAGGGAACATGACACCTCCCTTTGTTCTTCCTCAAGATTTCTTTGGTTATATGGGGACTTTTGTGATTCTATATACATTTTAGGATAAGTTCTAAATTCTGAGGAGAATGCCATGGGTATTTTAATCAGGCTTGTATTGAATCTATGGATTAGATAGTAAGTATGTTTTAATTATTAATCCTTCTAATCCATGAGCAAGGTATATCCTTCCATTTATTTGTATCTTGTTCAATTTCTTTTTTCAATGTCTTATAGTTTTCAGAGTACAGGTTTTTCACCTCTTTGGTTAAATTTATTCCTGGGTATTTTATACTTTTTGATGCAATTGTAAATGAGATTGTTTTCTTAATTTTCTGAACATTCATTATTGGTATATAGAAAGACAAAGATTTCTATACATTGATTCTGTATCCTGCAACTCTACTGAAGTAATTTATTAGTTCTAATAGTTTTTTGGTGGAGTCTAATGTTTTCTGTATATAGAATCATGTCACCTGCAAATAATGAGAATTTTACTTCTTCCTTTCCAATTTGGATACCTTTGATTTATTTGTCTTATCTGATTGCTGTGGCTAGGACTCCCAATATTATGCTGAATAGAAGTTGTGATAGCGAGCATCCTTGCCTTGTTCTAGAATGAGTATTAAATGAGATAAAATATGTGGACTGCTGTGTACAGGAATTGGCACATACCACTTGCACAATATATAGTGGTTGCAGTTATAATTGCATTAACACATCATTATTCTGTGGAAGGAATTTCACACAGTTCGTTGTCAGAAACCAGACTAGATCATCTCACAGCGAATCCATTGTTACTTTAGGAGAGCTTTTAAAAGGAGGATATGCTCCATCATTTGGATTAAATTTGGAGTGATCCTGCCACAATCAGGGAGATGGAGAATATGATCTCAGTGGTTCATTCTGATGCTGATATTCTGTGGTTTCAGATTTTGAAACATCTTTAATGAACTGAGAGAATAGGGAACGACAAAATAGATAACCATCAGTCATAATTGTGGACTCCCTTGTCAATAAACTCCTTGAAGGTGAGGCAAAGTTGTCTTTGTTTGAGTCCCTGGTACCTAAAACAAGGTCTGGTCTACAACATTTGTTCAGCAGACATTTATTCACTCAGCCCTGTACCAGGACTTTAGGTTGCTGATGGCAGGTCACCAGTTGTTCTAATTTAGGATAACTTAGGCTGAAAGAAGTAAGAATGCATCCCTTGAGCATCCAATAACAAATCTTTCTGTATAGTCTTATTATCCAGTTTCAGCTTTCCAATTGAATACTAATATTCAAGTTTCTTATGTACAACTTAACATGAGAGTTAAGTATTAAAAGAAAACCTATCTACTAAATACAAATTCAATCCTCTTATCAATAATAGATATTATCAATGCATGCTTATCTAGTTCTTCCTCTCCTTTACAGACTACCCATGTCCCTCTGGGGGTCCCCAGCAAATGCTCAGTCTCCTGACAGAGCACAAGGGTTCATTGATTGCTAACACCTTCCTGTTACTCAGCATGTCATCTGAACTCCTGACCTTGCATATTTTCTCTTTGTCACCAAGTTCTAAACTAAAGCCACTAAGTAGGATGCTATTTGCTCTGACTTTGTAGCTCTGGTTTCCCTCCTGCCTGATGCTTACTTTTCATTTGACTTTTTACAAAAAAAAGATAGGGAAAGAACTCTAGATTTTCTTGAAGAGATCAGACCCTTCTACCTTTGGAACTCCTTTTATAATGTCAATATTTTAAAAACTATCCAACTAAACAGGGAAAATTTTAAACAAACTTACAGATTAGGATCTTTGCAATATGTTACAGCTAAATGTCAGAGCTGGATAATGTCAACATTAATCAAAATAGTCAGCTAAGAATTGAAGTGATATAGGACCTACTTAGGTCCCTAACATTCAGGAGGTAATATTGCAGTAACAGATGTCAAGGTTTACAATGTTAGCCAACTAAACATAGAACTTCCCGAGCATATGTTGGAGGTGAGCTGATCAGCATTGATATTAATCACGTTTTGGACTCTAGGCAGACGATCTATAAACACCCAGATGGCATCAAGGAAGAAAACTGATTTTATTCTATTACTCCTGAAGCTTTGACCATATTTCTTGTCATACTTGAAGTAAGTTCATTGACCATGTCCATCTACATCTTGCATATACTTCTCTGGTGGGATTTACTGCCATCTATTGTAGTTATCTCTCTCCCACACTAGCCTGTAAGGTTCTTGAATTTAGAGATTGTGGTTTACTGATATCTGCTAGGCCTGCGATGGAATAAGCAAGGGCTTGGGAATAAAAATATATACATTTGGATTTAAATCCTGGCCCTAGAACTTTCTGTATCATTATGGGCAAGTTTCTTAACTTCCCTGAACCTCATCATATCATCTGTAAAACAGGTATTTTAATACCTAGAAAAGTTGGTTAGAATAAAATGATGTAACTTACTATATCATAAAGTTTCTTTGGTTATAAACGACAGAAAGACACTGTATCATTAAGATTCTTTGGTTATAAACAACAGAGATAAACCCTGGCTAACTTGAGAAAAAAGAACATGACAACTAAATGCAACATGTAATCTGGGATTGGATCCAGGTCAGAGAGGAAAATTTATATAATGACATTATTGGGAAAATTCATATAATCTGAAAAATGGACTGTATATTGTAAATAGTATTAGTTAATCTAAAATTTTCTGAATTCGACCATTTTATTGTGGTTTATAAAGAATATCCTGTCTTAGGAAATATATACTGTAGGATTTACAGGTAAAGGAGTATGATGTCTAAAATTCTGAAATGGTTCAGGAAATATTATACATATATAATATGTATGTATGTATGTATAATTTATAAAATATAACACACATAGAAGCAATAAATTAAGTATGACAAAATATTAACAGTTAATGGGAGTTTTCTAGAGTATTGTTACTCTATACTACTTTGAAATAATTTCAAAATAAAAATTTTAAAGGAAAAAAAAAGGGAATTTCCTGCATTGATTTTTCCTCTCTTCTAGAATTATCTCTTGTTTCTGATCCAGCATGTGAGGAGCTTGGAAGTCATCATTCCTGTCCTCACATCAAGAAAAAAAAGCTGAATAAACTGAAAATCAAGTCTTCTTAGATCCTTCAGAGAACTGAAGTCACAAGGGTGGGTGCCAGGTCTGGCTGTAATCCAGGCTTACAGCTAGGTATAGGACTCCAGATTTAGAATGTTACGTTAAGCTAGTAGGATGCCTGAGCCTCACTTATGTAAGTACGATTCAGCTTATTGTATCACACATGTGTGGCAGAATGCCACTATTGTTCTCTGACACATATAAAGCCCATGCGGTCCCCCAGCACAGAAGCATGCTCCCCACAATAAAGCTGGTGACTGCTGGTTCATTCTTGTATTGGCTCCTCGTGCATTCTTTCAACTGGGCGTCTCACCTCCAACACCTTCTCTTCTTGATCAGCTCGGAGCTGACAACAAGGCAAACTGCTGCCCCCAAATTGGAGACAGTTAAATTTCTTTAAAAATACAATTTATAAAAACTGATCCAAAAGAAATATATAATCTTCACACATTATATTTATTAAGCATACAAATTTATAATTTAAAACCTCATGAAGAAAGCTCCAGGTCTATGTGGCTACACTAGTAAATCTACGAAATATATAAAGAAGAATACCAATCTTATACAAATTCTTTCCAAATATAATACCCTGTGCCTGTTGAAAGTTCTCTTTCTCCTGTCTCCTCTTCTCTCCCTCTCATTCTCTCTCTCTCTCTCTCCACCTCCCCCCTCTTCATTCCCTCCCTATCTCTCCAATTGACATTTTTAAAAATCAGGATTCAAACAAGGATCTACACGTTACATTTGGGTGACGTGTTTCTTAATTTTCTTTTTGTCTATAATGTTTCATCCCTTTTAAATACTTTTAATTATTGAAGAGACTCATTCATTTCTAAATTTTCTAAATTCTGGATTACGCTTATTCCTTCCTCATGGTATTATTTAGTTTGTTTCTCTAACTCTGTATTTCCTGTAACCAACTGGCATTTTTAAATTTGTTTTTTAAGACCTTTTATTTAAATTTATTAGGGTGACATTGGTTAATAAAATCATATAGGTTTCAAGTGTACAATTCAATAGTACATCATCTGTATATCCCATTGTGTGTTCACCAAAGTTAAATTTCCTTCCGTCGCCATATTTTTGACCCCTTTGACCCTTATCCACCTCTCTCCTCCCTACTTTCCCTCTGGTAACCATTAAACTATTGTCTGTGTCTATGAGTCTCTGTTTGTTTGTCTTATTTGTCTGTTGCTTTCAGTTTTATATCCCACATATGAGTGACATCATATGGTCCTCAATTTTTTCCTGTCTGACCTTTTTGGCTTAGCGTGATGATCTCAAGATCCATCCACATTGCCGTGAATGGTAGTATTCTTCTTTATCCAATCATCTGTAGAAGGGCATTTGGTTATTTCCATGTCTTCACCACTATGAATAATGCTGCAGTGAACATTAGGATGCATGTATCTTTACCAATAAATGTTTTCAAGTTTTGGGGGTAGATACCCAGAAGAGGGATTACTGGGTCATATGGTAATTCTATTCCTAATTTTTTTAGGAATGTCTTTACTGTTTTCTATAGTGGTGTACAATTTACATTTCTACCAGCAGTGCATGAGGATTCCTTTTCCCCCACAACCTCTCCAATACTTGTTATTACTTGTCCTGTCAATGATAGCCATTCTTATAGGTATAGGTGATATCTCATTGCAGTTTTGATTGCATTTCCCTAATAACTAGTGAAAATGAGCATCTTTTCATATGCTGTGGGCCATTTGTATGTCTTCTTGGGACAAGTGTCTGTTCAGGTCCTCGGCTCATTTTTTAATTGAATTGTTTGTTTTTTTTATTGTTAAGTTGTATGAGATTTTTGTATATTTTGGATATTAGCCACTTATCAGAGGCATTGTTTGCAAATATCTTCTGCCATTCAGCTGGCTACCTCTTTGTTTTGTTGATGGTTTCTTTTGCTGTGCAGAAGCTTTTTTTTTAATATAGCCCATTCATTTATATTTGCTTTTACTTCCCTTGTCGTTAAGGTCAAATTCATAAAATCCTTTCTAAATCATAAACTGGCATGTGATCTAGCACTAGGGTTGGCAAACTGTGGCTAGCAGGCTAAATCTAGCCCATAGCCTGTTTCTATGATTCCTAAAACTAAGAAGGGTCATTTATATTTTTAAAAGTTTGTGAAAACAAATGAGAAAAAGGAGAATATATGATAGAGATTATATGTGGCCCACAACCCTAAAATATTTCTCTCTGGCCTTTTACAGAAACCCTGATCTAGAGACATTCAATTTAAGTTTTATTTGTTTGTTTGTTTATATTTGCAATAATGCTTTACATACTATTCTCAGTATGCTAAGTATTTCCTACTGCATCACATTAGGAGGTATATAATGTCTCATTGTCACACTTTTAGTGATGTTAGGATTAATCAGTAATTTCAAAGGTGTCAGCCTGATCCATTCCTTATAAAATTTCCTATTCTTCCTAATTGTTTTAATGTCCATTGATAATTATTGCCTATATATTCCAATAGAGGTTATAAAATGGTGATTTTTCTAATTCTATAATTCCCTTTGAATTTCTTAGTTGGAATTCTTCAATACAGAATAACTTTTCTCTTATTAATGGTTTGGTTACTCTGACACAGTTCAGGAAAACCAAGACAAGTGTTTGTTTCTTTCTTATTATTTACCAGTTTCAGAATAATGAATTGGTGTTCTAATAACCTCCAGTGGTGGCCAGTGGAGTTTCTTGTTTCTGTTGTTGTTGTTGTTGTTGTTTTAATTTGTTTTTTAGTATACAGTATTATGGTTTCTGGGAGGTTTATAAATTTGATGTGTTTCCTCAAATTGCAGATGTTATTTTCAATGCACAATGTGTCCCAACTTAAATTTGTTTTCTGTGCTCTTTGCAAGACCTCATTGGTATTTGGTAGCTTCCTCACTTTTGGCACAATCAGCTGTCCTATTTTGTACATTTCCTTCCTCAGGACTGGGAGTAATCATTTCCCCAAGGAGCCCTAGTTCCATTGGTCACTCCAATCAAGCTTTGCCACTTCCACTCCACTAAAATACCCTGTCAATGTCACCAAAGACTTCATATTCCTAAATCCAGCAGTCATTTACCACTTGTCATCTGGCTTGACCTATTGTGGCTTTCAGTGTGGCTAATCACTCACTCCTTCTGCAAATGCCTTCTTTGTTTGGCTTCTGAGAGCACTACGCTCTCCTGCCTGTTCTCCTCCTTCATGGGTCTCTCCTCAGTCTCCTTTGCTAGTTCTTCCTCTCAATATTGGCTGCCCCAGTGCTCAGTCTTTGAACCTTTTTTCTTTTGTCTTTTTTAGCGACACTGATTTTCTTTGAAATCTCTTCAGTTTTATGACTTTGGATACCACTTATACGCCAATTACTCCTAAATACACCAATTATTCCTGAAGTTATCGCCAACCTGAAGTGATTCCTGGAATTCTCAGATTTGTATATACAACTGCCTACTAAATTTCTCTACTTGAATAACTAAAGATATGACTTATCTTCAGAAGTCACACACCAACGCATTTGCTATATTCTTTTAGTTATATGGATTAATCATGTGTGATGAATGTGGTGAGAACTATACAAAGCTGTGAACATGAGGAAGCAAGGCTCACTGGGCCATCTTGGAGGCTGGCTGGTCAGTAGGAGGTGTAAACCAAACTATACAATTTTGCTAGGCTCTATCCAAAATGATAAGTATGAAAATATTTTTTAAATAGGAATTCAGACAACTTTTTTGTATAATTTATGATTAGTGTATACATACACATATACACACATATTTATGTGGAAATATATACACGCATATATACATATCACATTGCTTTATGATATATATCATGTTCTAGTAAAAGGTTAAATTGCTTAACCTAACTTACTGAAAATTATAATTTTACATTTTTGTATTTGTCAATATACATTATTCTGAAAGTGAAGCCAAAAAGAGGAAGATAAATAAGTTTCAGGGAAAGTTGGATTATCAGTCAGTCTTCTTTACTGCTGTTCATAGGAACTGGTGGAACTCAAGGAATCTATGCTAGAAATTTACTAAAGGAAATATCCGGATTTCTGAATTGTTGGGCATTACTCTTCTTGTGGTAGAATCTATTTGCCATTTTTCTTCTAATATACCTTTCACAAGCTTCTTCTATAGGAAGTTCAAAAAACTTTACAGAATCATCAATAGTTTTTTTTCCCATTTGAAAAAAGGAGGACATAAGCTCATCTCCTTTTTGTGTCTTTCAGTGCTTCCATAACTGTCAATTAGTTTTAGAACAATGGTGAGAGTCGATGGTCATATGGATTCCAGAAAAACCTCCCTTCCAGATTCTTTGTCATAAAGACAAAGTTTTCTTCAGTTAGAATTTTTTTAATTTTAATCAGAGGCTATTCTTTCCCAAACCATCTTATTAATTATGACATTATATACCCATGTTGAGCATATACTTGGGGGGGCGGGGTAGTAATCCTTTGGAGTAGCAGGGAACTTCCTTAAATGAATAATATTTGCCACAAGTCTACAGAAAATATCACGCTTAAAAGAAGTGTCATACCAAGGACACGGCAGTGGGAGTGGTCTGCCCAAGCTGCAGGCAACAAAGGGTGCACAACTGTAGAAAATATAAAAACAGTCATAAAATTGACCAAAAGACAATCTGCTTTTTTATTTGCCATTGTAAATGAAAACTCTGACCATGATGAAGTCCTCCACCCCAAAAATATATCTGAACATTTGTGGAGTTTGACTATTTTGAAAGTGTTTCTGTATGTACAACATTTTTGGAAACTTTGGGGGGAAAAGAATTGGCCATTCTTTTCAGTCTCACTTCATCAATGGAAAATGCTGCAAAATGTTTGTACAGGCTGTAAAAAGACTTTCCCAGACAAGATGGAGTGCTCAGTATGAAGCTGTGTATATTAAAGACATTTTGAAAAGCTAATCTCAGTCTTTGAAGTTCTATGAGCTCCAAAAGAAAATATGAGCAGGAGGATCAGCTCAGATTTTATATCCTGCGGCACATGATTTTGCTTTTCGAAGTTATCTTATTTTCTGGAGTGAAATTTTAGAAGTTAATTACTCATAAAAATGTTTGTAATAAGTCGAATCGCCTCAAACAACGTGCAAGATCAGCACATAGAAATCGTACAGAAGGCCAGTAACTGCGCAACTCAAAAAAGTATGAAAATAAACATTTAAATAGAAAAAAATGTATTTTTAAAAAGAATGACAGGGAAAATGACAAAAAATGCTGGTCTTAGATCGCCAAAAAAATAAAAAATAAAAAGAGGAGAGTAATTTTGAGTGTCTTAATTTTCTTCAAGAATTGAACACTATATCTAAAGCAAAGGATCAAATAATGTCATGGTTTGCTATCATTCAGTACCTTCTCACCACACACTATTGTGAAGGCGACCCACAGAGTGGGTGAAGATGTTTTCAGTGCATATGTCTAAGAAGAGCTCATATCTAAAATATATGCACATGAACATGGATAGATTAATAAGAAAATCAATTAGAATAAAACACTACTCAGTAGAAAAACAAGCCAAAGACTTAATTAGTTCACCTAAAATGAAAACAAACATCGAAAGATTCTAAGGAATAATAATCAGGGAAATGCGAATTAAAACTGCAATGAGATACGACAACACCTCCGCCAATACGACTAAATTTAACTCTGGTGAGACTAAGCGTTGACGGAATGTGAAACAACAGGAACTTTCATACATGGCTGGTGACGCTTGAGGAAAAGTTTGTCCTATTTACTAAAGGTGCAAGTTTACTTCTATGATACAGCAGTTTTACTACCAGCTATTATTCCCAGCTTAAATACGTAGACATATACAATAAATTATGTACAAAATTTCATAGCAGTGTTACTCATAACCTCAAACTGAAAACAACCAAAACCTCCAACAGAGCGTGTAAATAAATTGGGTTGTAGTCATAAAATGAGGTATCATAGGGTAAAAAAATGAGCAAACTGTAGCTACAGGCAATGACATAGTGGATTCTCATGAAAATAATATTGGGCAAAAGAAATCATACATAACATACTGTATGATTCTAGTTGCATAAAGTTCAAAAGAAGATGAAACTAAATTATAGTGTCTGGACTACATACTAAGATGGTAAATCAATAAAGAAGAACAAGGAAAGGTTTACCAAGAAGGTTGGGAGAGTAGGGAAGTTGTGATGGTGAAGAGGAAAGGGCTAGGGCCAAAGGAGTACTGGCCATGTTCTTTTTCTTGGCCTGAATGGTGGTTACACAAGTATCCATTTTATAAATACTCATTAACTATACATTTATATTTTATGCATTTTTCTGTTATTTTTTTTATCATAGCAAAAGCATTTTTTTCAACCTCCTTATATCTGTAGCAGTGAAAACCCAGGCAATTACTTATGTTAAATTACCCCCAAATATATGGCATAAAAATGGGTATGCCTTACACATTAACTTATTTGCAATAGATATTACGCTTTGTTTTCTACCTCGTTTTAGGAAATGCAAACATTTACCAATGAACCAGCCAATTAACAAGTGTCAAACTCCAGAAGTAATGTATGAAATCAAAGTTTAACAATTCACTAGTGGCAGTTCAGTCTAATCTCTGCTAAATTTACATTTTAAAGGGTGGTTTTAAAAAAAAAACCCTTAGGCACTACTGGGAGTAAGTATGTTTTCTTTAATCTACAATGTAGTCACAGAACATTATAGAAATATATTTTCTAAATTTCCAAGTCTTTGCCAAACATAGAAATTACCATGGTTAGTAAAACTACCGTGGGCAAGATCAATATCTTAACATGTGGGTGAGGAGAGTGACTGGACACACAGAGCGACATTAAAGATAGTTTAAAATTTGGGGAGGTGTTATTTCTAGAAATGTATCCTGGAGATATATAAGTTCTGTGTGCACAGTGTATGAACAACATACTCAATGCAGACTACACTGATGCCCCTGCAGAGCCGGCTGAGGAAGGGCTCCTGCTACCTCTGAGGTCACACTCCCCCATCACCCACAGATGCCTCCCTCACTCTAAACCAAGAAGGCAGCTTGGACAGTAGGTTGTTTTGTTACAGTTTCTTTGAAAAGACATTGTAAAAATATATATTGGAAATTTAATAATAATGATATAATATAATACAATATAAAGAAAGATGTTCAAGTCTCAAAGTAAGGACCTCCTAAAAGCAAAAGGAAGAAACTAAGGAAAGGATGAGATCCAATTACAGCACAAGGGGTGTTTTTCAAAGCAAGTTAGAATATTAGGATACTCAGGAATTTGCATTTTTAATGAGCTCTGCTGGTGGTTCTTTGGCACACTCACACTGAAGAGATGTACACAAAATAGATGGTTAATTTTGAACCTTCTGCTTTGGGATTTAGAGTTCACTGGTGAAATTTAGGAGACTCCCTAACTCTAAAACAAAACTCATAAATGATGAAGAGCATTCAGTCAGACATAATACACATTCTCTTGCAAAACTCACAAAATGTTTCAGCTAATACTGTCAACAGCCCTGTGACGGATGTCTAGAGTTTAAGTGACTTCTCAAAGATTGCACAGCTAATGAGTCATACAGGTGAGATTTGAACCAGGACTTCTGATATCCAGGCTAGTGTTCTTTTTCACTATGCTATCGAAATTGATGGGAGTCATGGACAAAATGGAATTTTGAGGAAAAAAGAGAATCAAAAACACAATCCCTAAAAACACTGAGATACTCTTGCTTAACTAATATTGGTAAAAATTAGAAAGTCTGACTCTGTCAGTTGTCACTAAAGGTATGGAGCTCTAGGAACTCTTATGAGCTGCTAGAGGATGTATAAATCGGAACCACCAATTTGGAGAGCAATTCGGCAGTACCTAGTAAAGCCGGAAATGCATATACCCTCAGCTTATGATCCAGACGCACTCTTTCACGTGTGTCTAGCATATTTATTGCAGCATTCTTGTAATGAAAGGCACATCCAGTTCTGTGAGTCTTGAAGCTTTATATAATTTCGGAGGGTCTCTTTAAGAAAAATAGTATAAAATTACAAATATTAAGTATTTAGAGTGAGGAAAGTAGTTACAAGAAAATTCTAGAGCCTTGGGAATCCATTTCTCTTTATTCTGAGTTCTTTATAAATGCTTCTTGATTGCTTCTACAACTCCCTGCACTGTAGGGGAGAGTATACTAAAGAAAGGTAAGAAAAGACATACATGGAAATAAGGGGCTCTGAGCTTAAACTTCAGTAGCTTCATGGTAAATCCACCTCTGCTTGTAATAGAAAAACATTGAAAACAGCCCAAATAACTATCAGAATGAGAATAAGTTGTGGTACATTCTGTTATAATACAGAATATTAAAAAGAATGAACTAGAATTACACAGATCTAAAAAACTAAATTTATTTAAAGGTTTAAAATATGCAAAACAATATGAGACTTTATAGATATATATTGTATATATACATATATGTACACTTGTGTGTGTATTTATATAATTATAAGAACGTGGAGGGAAATAATAAACTAAATTCTAATAGTGGTTATCTCTATCCAGGAGGAAAGGAGAGTGGTACAAGGGATTTATTGTGTCTGGTTTTTATTTTTCCTTGAAATAAAAAAAAAATGGGAAGGAGGTGTGAACAACAAAATATCAAAATATGATGTGACAAACCTATGTGGTAGCTATCAGGTTTTATTGCATTATCCTCTAAATTCTTCTAAATGCAGGAAAGAGTTTATATATTTTAAAAGAAAGTGTCATTTGCACTAACCAGGGAAAGAGGATGCTTCAATTCTAGCAACAAATCTGATTCCTCTATTTTGAACATTTAATGTATATTTTTATTGAGGTATATGTAAGTAAAATGCACAGCTCAAGGAATGTTTGCATATGTGATCCAGGTAAACTCACCCAGATTACAAAATAGAATATTTGTAACTTTCTTCACCACACATAATTCCCCTTTTGCTGGCTAATATTCACTCTCTTGTCTCAGCTTAGATCACTTCCTCTTGGAAAATTGCCTTTCTCCTCCAAGACTTAGTTACTACTGCTCTTCTGTACTTATTCCTTAAATTGACTACTTGTCAACTTCTCTTTCTAGGTTATGAGATGCTTTCTGAACGTTCCAAACTACATATGTGACTTCTTTTTCTGCTCTTTGCATATACTTTTCCATTTTTCGAGTTAAATTGCATTTACCATTGTTAGCTCCTTCAGAGAAACCCAATATCCTTTACAATATGCATTCATTCCTTTTCCACACCTAGTGTTTCCATAATTTCCTCATCAAGTACTACGTTCCTTATACTCTGAGGTCATGACCTTGAAATCAAGTTTTGGCTGTTGACCATTTCATGCATAGATTCAAGCATAATGAAAACCCTGAACATATACTTGTACCCCATGATCACATGAGGTATCAGGGTAATGCCTGCCTTTTAGAAGCCCTGAGCTTTACAGTTCAAGCTGAAACCTACATTGCTGAACCCACTTAAAACTTTCCCCAAAGCTGACTCGTAATGCCAACAGTGTTCATTGCACAGACTTGCCATATCAAAAGTTAACTAGAAGGAGATTTCACCCAAGACACCTGAGGGAACTTCCTGGATCACAGAGAGCCTAGGCATGCTAAAGAAGGGAGATTCTCTTTATGTTTTAGGGAGAGCAACTGGAGCATTGTTTAATCACTGGAGTAACAAGTAGGTAGGAAAAAGGACTCTGGTGTCAGACTGCCAGTGTAACAGTACAAGCTTGAAATCTCTCCGAACTTCAGTTTTTCTTTTGGAAACTGGGCATGATGACACTAACCCTCCTTCAGAGAGCTATTGTGAGGATTAAATGAGTGAATATGTGGAGGTGTCCTGCCACATACACATTCTATTGCACTAGCCATTATTTCTGACATGGCAATATATTAATTTTGAAAAGATCACTCTGGCTACTGTCTGAAAGGTGATGAATCTAACAGAGGAAGTGTGATACCCATTTTGGAAGCAAAAATAAGATGATGATATTCTTTGATATAGACAAAATGCTGTGGGTAGAAAGTGAGCCAACTGGTCACTACTTTTGGTCCTTTGGACATGGTAGGCATATTTAAAGAGGTTTGAACTGGGAAATGAGTCATTGCTGTTTACTCCATGTTGTCTCATTCCCCAAATTTTGAAACCAATTCACTGAAGGCATACTTATTTTTTTTAATGGCCCAAAGCTACAAAATTCTGAAGGCATTTGGCTGGAAGTTTCCATATTTGTTTTCTGAAGGTTCAAGAAGTGCCCAAGAACTATGGTATTTCCACAAGAAATATTTTCTGATCTGTACTGAGAACAATGTTACAATTCTTCCAGGCTGTTCACTGTGCTGTAACTTTTCCTGTTCACCACATGGCAGGGAATGCTCTTCTTAATATCCTAAACTGGCAAAATTCTCATCTTTCTCAAAAACTCAGCTTATTTCCTTCTCTAGAATTTTACTTCATTTGTGTCCATTTATGTGTATTTACCGGTTTATGTTGCAATGATCTGTTTTTCTTGCCAGTTCTATCTTTAGACCATGAGCTCCTTGATGAAAGGGACCATATTTTTATTTCCCACCTTGAGATGCAGTATAGTATTATAGTTCAGCGCATGAAGCCAGGATTTTGGGGTTTACATCTCACACTTATAGAATGTACATCCTTGAGAAAGCCATTTAACTTTCCTGTGCCTAAGATCCCTTATCTGTAAAGTGGTCATAATAATATTGGCAAATTTAAGTAACTAGCCCTAATTCTCTTAATTAGAAACCTTTTCATGATTGTCACTGAGTTACAGGGAAAAAAATTTATTTTTGGATAAATATAAAAGGTAGCCTAAAAAATAAAAGGGTCAATGTTTCCAAGTAAAAAAAAAAAGCATATAACTGTGTTGGAAAAAAAGAGAGAGACTTTAAGATTCTGACAGGCAATAACCGACATTCCTCCGTCTCCATCTTCACACTGTGGAGTCTTCTCTGACTCCCATATTCAGGATCTCTTCAGTTCTTACTTGTGAGAGGGTTCCATTCTCCAGCCATCTCTAGCAACCCACGTTTAGGCTCTGCCCGGGAACTGATCTCTTTTTTATACTATTGTCTGTTTAGAGTCTGATACCACACAACTGTCAATTGAGCAAGGGGCATGTCTTGCCTTTCTCTACTAAGAACTCAGGAATGACTGATACCTTCAGGCTAATCCTCTCAACGACTGGGTCTCCTCGACTCCTTTCTTCTTTAGCAGTCACTCCTTGCCTGTCAGTGTTCCTAGCATCACCTGAATGCTTCAGCAATTAGGACTCTACCCCGAGTGGGGTAGTCTGCCCCAAGTGGGCTCCGTAGCTCCTCCAGCTTTAACCCCTACAACCTTAACGCCTTAGCTCTGCCCAGTCTTCGCTCCTGACCCCGCCCCCTTCCCCCGCTCCACCTCCTCTTTAAACTGGAGTCACAAGTACGCATGCTCCCCCTTCGCCAACTCGTAGCGTAATGACGTTAGCGTTGGCGTGATGACGTATGGCGGCGATACCTGCCTCTTTGCTGGGGATCAGGGCGTACATTTAGAAACCACGCGGGAGTGTGTGGCGTCTCGGCTGCCAGTGGCTCGTGCTTTCCTCTCGGTCTGCGTCGCTGAATGTGTGGTCTCCGTTCCGCCCCTTCCGGGAGAGGGAAGAAGAGCAATTCTCAGGGGATAGAGTTGGAGGCCCGGAAGGAAAGGGAGCAACCAAGGGGCTTTAGGCGCTTGAGACAGGGTTGTGACCCGGAATTAGGGGAGCGGCTGAGAGGGGAGGGTCCCCGCACGCAGGGTCGGAACCCGCTGGGATCAGGGCTGGTTCCGAGGAGGGCCGCGCGATGTTCCGGGCCCGGTGCCTCCTCAGAACCCTGCGCTTCTGTTCCTCCGCTCCCTGCCCGAGACACAAGCCTGCGGCCAAACAGAGCGTGCGGGACGCTCTCGGGGCCCGGAACACGAATGGGGAGCGCATTAAGGTTCAGGTTGGTGTATGGGAAGGGAATGGGTTTTTTTCTTTTTAGTGACTTATATGGCATCCACATTTAGGCTTTGTACTGTCGAGTCAGAGCGACTGGCAGGGAAAAGTTAGAAAATGTTGGCAGTCGTGTGCGTTCACACTTTTCTCCTTTCATTGGCTATCATTACTTTTGGCAAAACTGTTTTGATGCCTATAAAACGCTTTCATGGTACCTTGTTAACCATACAGTAAAATTAAGGAACGATCCCTTTTTCCTTTAGCCTCATAATGAATATCCACAGTTATATAGTGGTTGTCTTGAGCCAGCTCCTTGAGAGCGGAAACTATGTCTTACCTGTTTTGGTATTCACACTTGGCTAACAGTAAATATTTGTTTAACTAAACCTTACCGTTCATTCAACTTGTAGCTATTTCAGTGCCCAAATGAGGCTTTGCGTATAATTTATGTTTAATGCATTAGAAAGAGTGGAGTTTGGCAACTTGAAAGAGCTTTTTTGTAGTTAAGCTGCCTAGGAGTAAATCTGCATCTTAATAGCTTGTTAATTCTGGGCATGTCACTTACGTGCTCTAAACCTCAGTTTCCTCTTATAAAATGACGGTAATAGTCCTTTGAAGATTAAGTGAGGTAATAGGTATAAGGCATTTAGAACAGTGGTACACAGTCTAAATGTTAGCTGCTATTTTTTTCTCTGGCTAATATTTATTTGTAGCAGCTCCACATAGAAGTTTCCTCTAAAAGAAGCCTAATCAAAGTGGCTTGACTTTCTTAGTAGATTGCTGAAACCTACTGATGCAGTTATTTTTGTTGTCCTCAAATATTATGATTTTTAGCAGTACGACCAATCTACCTCTGTATGTTTTTAGGTTTCATATTCTTTCCATGATCTAAATCAAAGTTTTTCTTGATTTCATCTATTAATTTGGCATACACTCATGATACCTTCTAGTCTAGAGAGAGTTCAAAGATGAAAAGAATAGACCCAGGACCTAGGTTAGAGGCTTTTATTTTAGTGCTGTGCAGTCTAATACAGTAGCTACCTGCCACTTGTGGCACTGAGCACTTGAAATGTGGCTAGTTCAAACTGAGAGGTGCTCTAAATAAAATATACATTGATTTTGAAAACAAAATGTATAAAATGTTTCATTTTTATGTTAATTACATGTTGATAATATGGGCATAATGAGTTAAATTAAAAAAGTAATTTCACCTGTTTCTTTTTACTTTAATGTGACCACTAAAAAATAAAATATTACTTGGCTCACATGGTTTTGTTGGACAGCCCTGGTTTAATGGCTAACACAAGAAATTACAGCAGTATGTTAGAATTAGTGATATAATTAAAGAACTTAGAGGAAACAGAGAAGTCTTTAACTGTGAGGAGGTCAAGGAAGACTTCTTGTATATAGGGTATGGTGGAGACATGAGGAAAGTAAGAGTCAGTATAGTCAATACAGTCATAATGACATTTAGGTCAATGACAGACTGCATAAAAAATGTGGTCCCATAACATTCTGATGGAGCTGAAAAATTCCTATTGACTAGTGACCTTGGAGCTGTCATAAGGTCATATAGTGCAACACATTACTTGTTTGTGGTGATGTTGTAAACAAACCTATGCTGCCAGTTATATAAAAGTAAGCATATATATAATTACAGTACACAATATTTGATAAGGATGGTAAATGACTATGTAACAGGTTTATGTATTTGCTATACTATTATCAAGAGTCTACTCTTTTTACTTATTAAAAAAAAAGTTTGCTGTAGAACTATATGCCATGTTACACCAGCAGCAGCCTCATACATCTTGTTTACATGTCTCTTGACTGCATCCTTTCTCTTGCTTGATTTAATCTCATATTGTTTTGTACAGTAACATGCTGTACAGCCTTGTAACCTAGGAACAATAGGCTATACCACATAGCATAGATGCGTAGTAGGCTATGCCACCAAGTTTATGTAAGTGCTTTCTATGATGTTCAAACAACGACATCACCTAATGACGCATTTTTCAGAATATATTCCTGTCGTTAAGTGGCGCCTGACTGTATAGTTTTTCTAAGTAGGATCATCTTTACCCAAGCATGTTTGGTGGTTAATCAAACACCATCAGTTGTTTCACAATTGTTCAGTGTCTGCTAGAGGAATTTTCTCTTTGAATTTCTATGCTAATTAAATTTGTTAGATTTAAGTTTTATGTCACTGGTCTACTTGAAGACATCTCATTTTTACTCACACCTCCCTGTCATTTAAATTCAGAGTATTATGTACTACTTAATATATGTTCATGATGAGAAGTTACTTGAGCACTCTTTATTTATGATACTTTGTAAAATGAAAAAACCCCCATGTCTAGTCAATACATAATCTCTGTTCTGAAATTTGACATAAAAGGAGAAAGAGACTCAAATATGTGCCCTGTTACTTGTAATAGTTGGGGTCGGAGGAGGCGCAGGGGCAAGAGAAGATACCTGGAATGGCCCATATTGGGGGGATTGGTTATATGAAGTAGGTTCATCAACCTAATGGAATGTCAGGCATCTATTCAGGATGATGAGCTTTATTAACAAAACAAAAGGTGGAATGCCAAAGCTGTATCTCACTGTGATAAGAAACATAAAAATTATATATGCACATGGGTGAACTAAAAGCAATTGATTTGTTAAGGCAGGGTTACGAAGACATTTCTCTGCGTTCATTTAGTTGTCATGTGTATGTATAATGAAAATGTAAAATGTTTGTGTTTTAAACTCATATTTAGAAATATTTCTCTTAATTAGGGATGGATTCGTTCAATCCGATCCCAGAAGGAAGTCTTGTTCCTGCATGTAAATGATGGATCATCTTTGGAAAGCCTTCAGGTTGTAGCAGATTCAAGCTTCGACAGTAGGTGAATTCAAAAAGAGAGAGTCCTTTCATTTTTTTTTCATCTCCACTGCTCCCCATTTTCCTAATCCACTGTTCACTTTGCCCCCTGAGTGATTTTTCTAAATAAATCTGCTTTTCATAGTTTGAGGCTTAAGTCCAAATATTTGGAATTAAGATCCTTCAAGCTGGAGCCTTTCTTCCTCTAACATCTTCCTGAAACTGTATCCCCACCCATCCTTTGCTTCAGTCTCTTCTTAACGACCTGCAACTTTTAACCCAATTAAGGGTAAAAACTTTTATCATTAAATATTTTAATGTTCTAATAGCAAGGTTCATATTTAAATAAGGGTTACATATAATGTATCTTGTTTATGCTGTTTTTTTGTTACTATAGAGAATTGGCTTTTGGGAGTTCTGTGGAAATTCAAGGGCAGCTAGTAAAAAGTCCATCCAAAAGGCAAAATGTGGAACTGAAGGCAGAAAAAATTGAAGTTGTTGGACATTGTGATGCCAAGGTATGTTTTGTGACATTCTTATGGAGGTTGTTTAGGCTTAATTAAAAACATTAGCAATCATTTTTAAGTGCGATTATTGGGAAGATGGCATTTAGAACATGTTTCGCTTATGATTTCCCAGAACACTGAAATGGGCTACAGAGCCTGAGGAATGTAGAGAGAGTAGCAAAAAGTATTTATGTAGGTGGCTGAGAGTTATGAGTGAGAGTTAAATATTAGTGTGTGCATCTCTGTGGTGCCTATCACAGTTGAAACGTAACTACTTTTATAAGCATGCCCAGTTGGCCTCAGTGACAGAGACATACCAAGGCAGACCACATTCTTAGGAAAGGTCTGTCTAGCAGTGACTTTTCATGATCTAGAACTATATTGTTCAATACAGTAGCCACTAGCCACCTGTGGTTGTTTAATATTAAATCAATTAAAATTAAAAAAAAATTCCATTCCTCATGAGCATTAGTTACATTTCACTTGCTCACTGGTCACATGTAACTAGTGGCTACTGTACTAAATAGCACAGATTCAGAACATTTCTGGTTATAAAAAAATTCTATTGGACAGTACTAGAGTGTTGTAATGCTTGGGCTGAACAAAGAAATTCTACATTAAGACATGTTTATACCTGTTTTTTGCAAAACTCTTCTGTATAACTTTTATTTTTAGCTGATAAAGAGGCTAGAGGGAGTAAAATCATTGATAATTTAATTTCTTAAATTGGAGAAAATGAGGACCAGCCAGGTGAAATGACTTGCCCAAGGATATAGTGCTGACTAATGTCACAGTCGAAATTGATATACTAGCTATTTGACTCACCTTTTGTTTTTCAATACTTGTCTTCAAATATTTAATGAACAAAAATGGAGAAATATAGGGAAATTACATCATTTTAATTAAGTTTTAGTTCTTTTGGATAACAAATAAATACAGGAAATAAGAAAGAAAAATGGGAAATTTTTTAGAAATGTAATTATGAATAGTTTTGTAAGAAATTCTAATTGACATGTAAAGTCAAGAGTCAGGCTCTAAAAATAGACTGAATATAATCCGGAACCCAGAGAGGAATAGAGATGATAACCATTTTTGGTTTTGCTCTTTTAGAGGATATAGGATTATTAAAAATTTGCCATGTGTTTTACTCTTCTTAAATTGTTCTCTCTTGGCTTCTGTTGATGCTTCCACCATCTCTTTTCCTTCATTTCAGCGTCATTTTGACATTAGGAAATTCTGAAGTCCTAGGAGTCCCCAGATTCCTCTTAATGTTATATTTTCACTTTAGTAAGTGTGGTGCTAATTTTGATACAATTTAAATTACAAGACCTAAAAGAAATTGACAAGACTAAAACAAACAGGCTACCAGGGTAATTCTTTTTCTTAGCTTCTTTGTTATCTTTTTTATTTAAACATTGGTTTTTGTCTGAAAGTTTGTTTCTGTCCTCTTAATCTTAGGAGTGTGGGTGAGATGGAAATACTTCTAGATAGAATCGTAATTTCCTTCAAAATTTCCATAAATGTACACTACTCTGCCAGATGACAGAAAGCTGTTGACCCTCATGTTCTTAGATAGCAGTGCATGTTGATAAACAGTGATAAACAGTGTCAATTGATAATGAATAATTACAGACTTTCAAGACATTTGAATGATTTTAAAATTAAACGCTTGTGTGTATATAGCTGTGGAAAACAACCTTTAATATCTATAATATTCTGAACTTCTATGTGCCAAACCATGAACTATTTTGTATTATTATATTCTAATCTCTCTATTTGTAAGTAGTGATTGATAGCTAACAGATAGAAATTTGATAAATAACAGGTTAGTCTTGGTGATATTGTGTATTTGCCCATGGTTCTGCTGCTAATGAGTAGAGCAGAATTCAAACCCACATCTCTGTGCTTCCATCCCACCACCATTCTGCTAACTTGTTGGAATCAATGTGGACTATATTTAGTTATATTAAGAAATAAAGAAGGAAAGCATCTCAGTTTCATCCTAAAGCACTACTATTTTTTAAATGCCCTGGAAACTAATTTTTTAGCTTCTAATTTTTTTTTTTTCCATTTGTTGGCAGGCTTTCCCTTTGAAATATAAAGAGAGGCATCCTCTGGAGTATCTGAGACAATATCCTCACCTTAGGTGTAGGACCAATGTTCTGAGTTCTATTCTGAGGGTTCGCAGTGAAGCCACAGCTGCTATTCATTCTTTCTTTAAGGTAAGGTGCTTTACTTCTTGTTCTGTCTTCTGAAAAAGTTGAATAATTTTAACACTGGAGTATTATCCTGAAAGTTCAGTTATTTCTTTATTCTAAGTGCCCTTTACTTGAGTGGTACTTTTTTCTTTGGTTGATTTAAAATTTCCCTTTATCACTGGTTTTGAGCAATTAGATTATGGTGTGCCTTGACACAGTTTTCTTTATGTTTCTCGTGTCTGTTGAGTTTCTTGGATCTATTCTTTTTACTTTTCATCATTTTTTTCAGTCATTATTTCTTCAACTACTCTTATATTAGACAATTTGATGATATCTCCATAGCTGACTGATGTTCTTCTTTTTTTTTTAATTTTTTTTCTCTGTGTGTTTCTTTCAGATAGTTTCTATTGCTGTGTCTCCAATCTTATCTTTTCTTTCACAATGCCTAATTTGTTATTTCTATCCAGTGCATTTTTCATCTCTCACATCTAGATGTTTTATTTTGCCCCGCTTTAAAAATCCATTTCTCTACTTTATGAATACATACAATGCAGTAAAAATACTGTTTTTATGTCCTTTTTTTCCCTAATTCTTAACATATTTATCAATTATGAGTCAGTTTTTATTGATTAATCTCATTATGAGTTATGTTTTCCTGCTACTTTGCATACCTGCTGATCTTTGATGGGATACCAGATATTGTGAATTTTACCTTATTTGGGGCTGGGTAGTTAAGAAGTTTCTTCAGCTTTGTGCTGGTATGCAGTTAAGTTGCTTTAAAACTGTTTAATCCTTTGGGTCCTGCTTTTAAGAAGGTCTGGAGAAGTGCTCAGTGTAAGACTAATTTTTTCCCCGCTGTTGAGGCAAAGCCTTCCTGAGCACTCTACCTAGTGCCTTATGAATGATGATTTTTCCAAACTAGCTTTGAGAACAGGCACTGTTTCCTCAAATCTTTTTGCATGATTCTTTTACTGGCCTTGAATGGTTTCCTCACACACATGTGCTAATCATTCCTCTACCTAATATTCCAGATGATCTTCCACACATCTCTGGAATTCTCTGCACAGCTCTCTCCTCTCTGGTACTCTGTCTAATGAACTCTAGCCACTTTGGTCTCCTCAACTCAGGGACTCTGCTGGACTCTATTTTCCCCTCTCCCTGGAATGGCCCGAAAACCTCAAGGTAGTAAGCTAGGCTGCTGGTAGGGTTCACAGTGTTTGTTTCCCATCTCTCAGGATCGCTGTCCTTTGTCATCTGATATTCAGTGTCTTGAAAACTATTATTCATGTGGCTTGTTTGTGGGGTTTTTTTGCATTTTTTTTTTTTTATTTCAGGTAGGAGGGTTAATCTAGTCTCTATTTCTCCATCTTGGTCTCCATTTTATGTGTAGTAAATACAACTTGTAAAGAGTTGCTGGTGTTGATCAAGTGGATTGAACTGAGACTAAAGGCATTTTGTCTTAGTTAGTTTTGCTTTTCAGTCATTTGTCCCCTCCTGGGAAAGCCACAGTGAATGTAGTTGGTAAATTGATGAGGCGATAGGACCCTCCCCTCATGGGGATAGGAGGGTTCCAAAGGCAAGGAGTGACCCAGCCGATAAAGTTCAGTGCTATCCCATGTGGTTTTGGAACTCTTCCTGTGCTGCTTCCCCAGATCCAGCTAATTTGTGGAGATTGTTTAACAGCGTACCCTCCCTGTAAAAAGTGCATGCAGGCCCAGGCCTGTTGCAGCATACCAAGAAAGTTCTTGCTCTTTGAGATGCACTTTCAGAGTTGATTTCTAGTGAAACAGCTAAGGACCATCATGGCTTCAAAGCATATACTGTACTTTTGAACAAACAAAGGAAAATAAATCACACTGTACAATGTCATTCCATTATAGTTTGAAAGGGTGCATTTACATATGTGCTCATAAACTTTCTTATGCAACGTCCATATGGTTTTTCAGTTGTGCTTGAATCACACAAACAAAAAATTTGTTCAGCCTTAAAGATGTTCCCCCCCCCCATATGGCTTTAACAGCAGACAAAGTGGACCTGCTTTAATCCTGAAAGTTTTGTAGATATATGGCCACTAGATGGTGGTATTGGCAATCCATTGACCAGTGGACTTTACCTACTTTCTGCATTTCTTTATTACTTGAAGCTTTGGCAAATATGCAAAAATTAAAAAATAAGAGAATCTAGAAAAATTTGAAATAAAAAATGAGCAAAATTAAGTAAAATTAAAAACATTTTAAGTGGTTTAACAAATTTTAGCACTATTGGTGATAGTTATAAAGTAGATAACTTTGAATCCTATAAATTCACTTTTTAATTGTAAAGCCCTGGAAAATATATTCTTGATACCAAGTTCTATAATTAATGTTTCCCTCTCATAGTTGTAACAATTAAGATTGAATTATTTAAAGAAATCACAGGAGTGCTATAGGACATTAAATAATCATATTATCTAATATTTGATACTGTTTCTTTGAGTTGTTACTTTAGGCTCCCTAAAAGATGTTAAGACTTAAAATATAAAATTTTCATAAATTTCAATCTAGAAATGCAGGAAACCAATTTGGGCAATATCTTTTAGTTAGGATACTTTAAACATCTAGTTTTTTGTTTGTTTTTGGTTTAAATTTTAAAGTGTTTTGTGTGTAACTTGGTTTGCTCATAATGTTGACTCATTTGCTATGTCCTAAAAATTGGCTCTCTAGAATCCTCAAGGAATGAGTTATTTAGAAGAACTGAGTTTCTTAAATAACAGGATTATCTCTCTAGGCACCAATTTTTCTAATTTCCCGTGGAAGCTATCCCCAAATGTGTTACACACATCCCGGCTTTCTAAATTGAGCCAATAAAAGAGTTTTTGCCCTTTCTTGATGAGTCAGGTTTCTTCCTTTGAATATCAGATTTTTCCCTCTTCTGTGTGGCAGTTCCTTCAGAGGCTGTCACAATGTGGAGCATTCTTTGTTCCTGTGTTGAATGACCCCAGAGTACTGTGTATTTGAGTTCCTGTGACTGCTTTCTGTGGGTTTTGTCTCCTCTTGCTGTCATTTTTTGTTGCCAGTAGTGTGCCTATAACTAGCTAGTGCTGTCATGTTTCTTTTTCATTAATTTTGATTAAATAATGATACTTATTTTGGGTGTGTGTGAAAGAAAAATATAGTCCATGAATCGTTGAGTGATGTGTATGGAGCTTAGTATGTGATTTTTGTAATTTTCAGATACTCGATGCCTTGTGAGATACCTGGTTCTAGAATGTGTAGCTATCAAAATATTTAGATTTTTAGAGATAGTGGATGGAATCTGAAAAATTGGATGAAGAATGTACTTTTATTTTTTGGTCGCTTTTCTGAACTTCATATCTCTAATTAGGAACCACTTTGCTGTGGGCTGGAATAAGTACCTGACACTGGTATCCCACTGGAGGCAGCTACTGACAGTGTGCCTTGCTGTTTATTTCTCTTTCTATCTTTCTACTTCCCTCTCTACTTTCCCTTTTATTCAACTTTGTTCTCTATGCTTTATTATTCTTCCTTTGTACCCTCCTCTATAGCTTTTGGTGGTAATATTATAGACTTTGATACGATAAGCTTTACTAGCAGCATTAAGGCTTAAAAAGTGACATCTTTTGAAAAGTTTAGCATTAGTTGAGTATTAAGAGTAATTCCCACCACTTGAATAATTTAAAAAAAAAAAAAAAAAACCTCATGCAGTTTTTTCATATGATTTACAGTGTTGTTTCTTGTGGCAGTTGACCAATTGTAACTTTGGCAATTATATTTAGCCGTTAAATTTTCTCCTCCCTCTCCCCCTCCCTCTGGCCACCCTCATTTCCTTTGGATTTTTCACTTCCTTTCTTTGTTTACTGCACTCATGGTCATAGTTGCCTGCATTCACATGGAATAAATGATTCATGTTCATAATTCTTGGCTCCTAAGAGATAAAAATTTTATGCAGTAATGTTATTATTGATTATATTTCATTCGTTCTCTATAATGTACTCTGTGCAGCACCTCTAAACATGTTGCTCCCAGATTAAGTACATATTTGAATACTTTCTGAGACTCCTAATTTAGATTTGAATATTTAATCAGTCTACATCATAAGGCAGGTTGTTAACTGGATATTTTGTATCTTAGCCAGAATACTTGAATTTAACTTTTTTAGGAAGAAGCAAATTTCCGAGGGCCCTGGTAACACGTTGAGACATTTTATATTCCACCAGTGACAGAATTTAACAGAAATTAGATATGTATATATAAATTTATTACATTGATTTCAAGACCAAAATTCTTGCATTAAACATTTACTATTCTGCTTTTGCAGCATAAGTCCCCTTTAGCTACCTCTACCCCCACCCTGCATCTTTATGCTGAATGTAACCTTTTGCCTACATACATAGCCAAAATGAAAGAAGCATAACCTTGAAGTTGCTGGGTTATTTCAATCCTACTAGCAACAGCTTTTGTGGTTCACTAATGGACATAGTCTCAGACTTCGGAGCGGAAGAATTGCAATTGGATGCCTCAGTAATGGATGAACTTGCTGCTCAGAATCTTCCTTGAGGGAAAGGAAGTGCACTGCCTGTGCCATGTGCAGTGCACTGTGCAATCCATTTAATGACGGACTTCCTAAAATTCATTTCTACTTTTTTGCTGTTTATTTCTCCAGTCCCTATTTATCAACCTTAATTTTTCTCCTTTTTTGGTGGTTTGTTACAATTGTGGGTCTCATTCCAAAATAATTGAACTTTATATTGATCACTTTGTATTCCCTGAGCAATGTGGGCAACATCATTATACATTATCCTTGAGCGCGCACGCGCGTGCATGTGTGTGTGTGTGAGTGTGTGACGTTATTAACAGTATTTTAGAAAAGTGGGAAGAAGAAATAGCTCCAGAGAAAGAAAAGATCCTGAAGATCCTGGTTCTGACACTGACTAGTTATGTGACTTTGGGCAATTCATTAAATCTGTCTAAGCCTTAATCTCCATTATCTTTGAAGTGAGGAGATTGGACTAGATAATGTCTAACTCAGTTCTGTGAATAGTAAAACATTCAGCTTGATATTTCAATAATTTTCTTTTGGGGAGTTGGGGAGGGATTTGATATGGCATTCTCAGTGCTGTTTTAATAGTATAATAAGGTATATGTTCTTGGAATTGTTTCATCTCCAAGTATACTGGAAAAAGTGGCTTTCCTTTTTTCTTCTAGGACCGTGGCTTTGTGCATATTCATACTCCAATAATCACGTCCAATGACTGTGAGGGGGCTGGAGAACTTTTTCAAGTTGAGGTAAGTTGTGCTTCCTGTCTTGGGGGATATAGTGCTCTGATATTTTTCCTGTGAGGATTTGCTTTAATAAGAATTGCGTGGAAACACCATGACCAGAACCTGAAATTTCGTTAATAGTAATCCTTAAAAAAACATATAGAAAATTCAAACTTCTTTGATTTCCTATCCTACCAGCTATAGTATACATTGCGACTAAAAGGAGTAGATTTTTTTTTGTACTTAATCTCTTCCTCTTTTTCACCTATCTCCTCCACCCCTCTCTCATTTGGCAACCATCAAAATGTTCTCTGTATCTATGAGTTTATTTTGTTTGTTTTGGATCCCATGTATAAGTGAAATCATACAGTATTTATCTTTTTCTGTCTGACTTATTTCACTTAGCATAATACCCTCAACGCCATTCATATTGTTACAGATGGCAAAATTTCATTCATTTTCATAGTTGAGTAATATTCCATTGTGTATATATATACCACTACTTTATCCATTCATCTATTGATAGACACTTAGGTTACTTCCATATCTTCACTATTGTAAATAATACTGCAGTGAACATATGGGTGCATATGTCTTTTTGAATTAGTGTTTTAGTTTCTTTGGATAAATACCTGGAAGTGGAATTACTGGGTCCTTCTTTGTCTCTTACAGCTTTTGTTTTAAAGTCTATTTTTTCTGTTATAAGTATTGCTATCCCAGCTTTCTTTTTTTTTTTTTTCTTTTTTTTTTTTCCATTTTCATGAAATACCTTTTTCCATTCCTTTACTTTCACTCTGTGTGTGTCTTTTGATCTGAAGTGAGTCTCTTGCAGGCGCATGTGGAAGGGACTTATTTTCTTATACATGCAGCCACCCTATATCTTTTGATTAGAGCATTGAATTCATGTACATTACATTGAAAGTAATCATTGATGGATATGTAGTTATTACCATTTTATTCATATTTTTTATCTTATGCTTTTCTTCTTAAGCCCCTCCAACATTTTCTGTAATACTGGTTTGGTGGTGATGAACATCCTTATTAGCTTTTTCTTGTTTGGGAAGATCTTTATCTGTCTGATTTTAAATGATAGCTTTGTTGAGTAGAATAATCTTGGTTGTAGGTGTTTGCTTTTTATCACTTTGAGTATTTCATGCCAATTGTTCTGGACTGCAAAGTTTTGTTGAGAAATCAGCTGACAGTCTTATGAAAGCTCTCTTTATAGGTAACTAGATGCTTTTCTCTTGCTGCTTTTAAGATTCTCTCTTTGTCTTTAACCTTTGGCATTTTAATTACGCATGTCCTGGTGTGGGCCTCTGGGTTCATCTTGTTTAGGACTCTTTGTGCTTCCTGGGCTTGTATGTCTATTTCTTTCACCAGGTTAGGGAAGTTTTCAGTTGTTATTTTTTCAAATAGGTTCTCAGTTCTTTGCTCTCTCTCTTCTGCTTCTAGTACCCCTATGATGCAATTGTTGTTATGCTTGATGTTTTCTCAGAGGCCCCTTAAACTATCCTCATATTTAAAAAATATTTTTTCTGGTTGGTTGTTTTCCATTACCTTATCTTCCAAATCCTTTGATCCTTTGCTTCATCTAATCTGCTGTTTATTCTTCAGATATATTCTTCATTGCAGTCACTGTATTCTTCATTTCTGAATGGTTCTTGTTTATGGTTTTTGTTTCTTTGTTGAAGTTCTCACTGAGTTTATTTATTCTTCTCCTAAGTTCCTTGAGCATCCTATAAACAATGTTTTGAATTCTGTATCTGATAGATTGCTTGTCTCCATTTTACTTAATTCTTTTTCTGGTATTTTGCCCCATATTTTCATTTGGGACATATTTCTTTGTCTCATTTTTGCTGACTCCCTTTGTTAGTTTCTATATGTTAGGTAGATATTCTATGTCTCCCAGTCTTAACAGAGTGGCCTTATGTAGTAGGTGCCCTTTTAGGCCCAGTAGCACAATCTCTATGTTCACCGGAACTGGGTGCTCTGGAGATGTTCCCTGTGTGGGTCTGTATGCCTTCCTGTTGTAGTTGAACCTCAATTGCTAGTGAGTGGGATTGACCCTCAGGCTGACTGGCTCTGCAGGCTAGCCATGACTGTAGAAGACAAGCTGCTGTGTGGGGGCTAACCCCACATAACGGGAGTCGATTTCCTGGGCTCTGATGCCATCCAAGTCTGCCCTTGGGGTGTGTCGTTTGTGGAGCTGATTGGGTGGTTCTCTAGTGTGGCTGAACTTGGCCACTGGGTGTGTTAGTTCCAAAGCCTCTTGGGAGAGGCTCTGGTGCAGGCCAGTGTTAGTGTCTGTTTATGCCCAGTCTGGAACTGCCTGATGGGAGCTACTAATTGATCTGCACTTTGTTGCTGTTTTTGCTGGGCTTGAAGGCGGTTGGGAGAGGCTGTGCTGCAAACCAAGTATAGCTGTTACTATCACCAGCCTTGGGACCTTTTCCTAGACACCACAATGTGACTGAGTACAGCTGGCACGTGTGCCATTCTTGTGACTGCTTAGTTGAAGCTACGTTCCCAGCCCACACAGACCACAGCTTATGCCAGGCTTGGAGTCAGCTAATGGGATTTACAATGCAAGTTAAGACCAGTCACCACTTGTGCTAGGCTTGGGGCCACTTAGCAAGGACATGCTGAGGCCAGCCACTGCTTGTTTGGGGTTGTGAACCTATGAGAGATCTTAGAAAATTCTGCAGCATGAACCAAAACAGGCCACTTATGTTGAAAAGCCACTGGAAATTGCTCAGTCAGGGCACACGAGTTGGGTGGGGTAGGGTCTTGGAATCACCAGGTTAGGAGAGTGCTGTTAGCTAGGTTAATGGAGAGCTTAGATTTGGCATCCGCTTATACCTTCCAGCTGGGTGAGGGGAGAATGCAACAAAAGAGCAATGGCGCCTTCCCAGAGCAAGCTGCCCTGACCCCCTGTTCTTCCAGCCTTCACTCTGAAAATAATAAATTCACTTCCTTCCCATATGTTCCTGGTGCTTTTTGAGCTGCTGCCCCTCCATCGGAGCCCAGAGTGAGTGAGTTTGTGAGTCAGCTAGTTCAAGTGCAGCTCCTCAAGAGTTATGCCTGGGACTCCAGCAGCCCTCTCACTTGGATACAGTCCTCACTGAGGATGTTTTATAATTTAGTTGTAATTTTGATGTAGTCATGGGAAGAAGCAGGCACAGCATTTACATACTCCACCATGTAAATGGGGAGTAGAAGGGGACCAGAAGTCCCCTTCAAATTTTGATTCTTGATGATGTTTTCTCTTTATATTATTGAACAAAGTATTCACTGGGAGAAGTTGTTTTCACATGTTGAAGTCATTGTTAAAAACAATCAAATGCTTTCTTCATACATAGTTTGAAGAAATCTTGATGATAGCCTTCTGTAAAAGTGGAAATAAAAATGCTTTGCTAAACATTTAAAATGGGAATGTTAGCATATGCATATATGAGTTCAGAGAAGACGGCAAATGATAAAATTACAATACAGTCATCTCTGTATCTGTGGATTCTACATCCACAGATTCAATCAACTACAGATCAAAAATATTAAGAAAAAATTTACAATGTTGCTGATATGTGCTGTGTAGTTAGGTCTAGATGTTTGCATCTGAATTGAATATGTACAGACTTATCTTGTCATTATTCCATAAATCATGTAGTATGACAACTGTTAACATAGTATTTACATTGTATTAGATACTATATGTAATCTAGAGATGATTTAAAGTATGAGAATGCATATAGGGTATACGCAAATACTACACCATTTTATACAAAGGATTTAAGCAGCTGCAGATTTTAATAACTGGGGGTCCTAGAACCTGTGGATACTGAGGGACAACTGTGTATAAATTGTAAAACTACATTCTTTTCTAGGCAATTATGTTGTTTACTTTCTATTCGCACCTAAGAACCTTCTGAATATTGAAGTGAAGAAGAATCACCCACCTTAAATACATTTTATGATCACTAAACTAAACCACTGAATATTAAAAAGTAAATGGCAGGGAAGAGAAGGCATAAATTACAGACATTTTTACAAATAAGGGAATTATTAAAGAGACCCAAATTAAACAAGAAAAAAATAGTAATAAACTTAAAAAATAATAAATTAGGAGATAACTGCTTTGCTGCCAAGAAAGTCCCATAAACAAGACCGAATGATTACAGTAAATGTACTGTGGCCTCTAAACAACACAGGGCAAGTTACTAGATAAATATAAATACATAGGATGGGGAAACATATTTCTGAAGCTAAACAAATGAGAACTATTCTATGTTCATAGTATTTCAAGGCGAGGTTGAGGAATTGTATAGTGTAATTAGAGGTGCCTATAAAGAGTACCAGAAAGAGATGCTCTCAAATTCATTGATCCTAAGCTCCTGGCAGCCGTGGTCTATATCAGATTTCAGCAGAGTGTGGCTTTTGTGCTATGACCCGCTGTTTTTGTTGCTTTCAAAAGTTCAGCAACTAAGACTTGTCTTCTGCACCTGCCAACCCTCTATATTTTGAAAGCAGTGTTCCTTCTTATTCCCACTTCACACACCTCTGTACCTCCAAGCTTCATTGTGTTAATTTCCTCCTGACTACATGTATTGGCATAGGGGTTTGAATTTCAGCATGGCATTGTTAGGGGCAAGTAGAGTTTCATATTTAAATTCTTTCTTCTCTTAATAGTGCTCTTTTTTGCTCTGACAACAATGAAGTTTCAGTAACTATTTAAAGATAAGGATGCTTAGTATATACTCCAGTTTGAGGACAGCAGTAAGAGGCCACCTTGAAATTCACAGTAAGAACATGCACTTCTAAAACACTGTTGAGAAGTGAATGCATGTCTCCATTATTTTAGTTTTTTCCCCTCGTTTCCATTTCCTACTTTAAGACTGGATATTTATTTTTCAGGTATAATGACTACTGAATATATATGTAGAAAGTTGCATTCAAGACATTCATTCGCTATTCAGCAGACATTTGGTATCCTCTGTGTTCAAGATGCTGTGCTAAATGTTATGAGAGATATAAAGATATAGCTGAGTTCTGGCCTGTAAAGCTGGTGAGCTGGCAGGGGTTGATAGAGGAAGGAGCTTGCTTTTTATTCACTCTCGATGTTACTTATCCTGCAATATTCCTTGATTGTACGTACACATTTTCTGTTTTAAGACCCTAGCTGAGTCCTCACAATTGTTTGGTTCTTATGATTCTGGAGTAACTAGTTTGTCTCTCAGAAAATAAAAGGGATTAAAGGAGGAATTAGAGATTGTGGTAAAATCTAGACATTGATGGGAAATAAAGTGAAACTGCTTTATGTGTTTATTTGAGGTTATAATGTTACCAATTATAAGTGGTATGGAATCTAGAAGAAAATTAGTGAGGTCAGTGAGGATTGACTTCATTAGAAAACTCTTCAAAATGAATATGTGACTTGACTGTACCCTAGGGAGAGTATTCTAGGTAGGGAACAATGTGAATAGAGTCAAACAATTAAAATGAGTGAGGGGTTTTCACTAGATGTTGGATGGACAGATTAGAAGGCTCATATCAGTGAATCATAGAAGATAAAGTTGGACAGCTATAGAAATTAGATAGAGCAGGTTTTTTAAAAACTTTATGAAGATGTATTTTATATACCATAAAATTCATTCAAGTATATATTCCCATGGTTTTTAGTATATTCATAGGGTTGTGAGGCCATCACCACAGTCTAATTTTAGAGCATTTTCATCCCCCCAAATGAAACCTGGTCCCCATTAGCAGTCCCCTTCCATTCCACCTCCCCTCCCCCAGCTGTAGGTAACCTAAAACTACTTTCTATAGATTCGCTTACGAGCATTTTATATAAATGGAATCATACAACATGTGGTCTTTTGTGTCTGGTTTCTGTCACTTCGCACTAAGTTTTTGAGGTTCATCCATGTAACATATATCAGTACTTCATTACTTTTTATATCCAACTAGTATTCTATTGTATAGATATACAACATTTGTTTATCCATTTAGCAGTTGATAGATATTTGGATTTTTTCCACCTTTTGAGTTTTATGAATAATGCTACTATGAACATTTGTGAAAACATTTGGATGAGCATATGATTTCATTTCTCTTGGGTGAAATTGCTGGGTCATATGGTAACTCTGTATTGAGAAACCGCCAAACCATTTTCCAAAGTGGCTGTACCGTTTTACATTCTCATCAGCCATGTATAAAGCTTCCAATTTCTCCATGTCACTGCCAACACTTATCATTGCCTTTTTTTATTATAGCCATACCAGAATGTGTGAAGTGGTATCTAATTGTGGGTTTTCTTTTGACTTTTGCTTTCAAATATTTATCATTTATATGTAAATGTATAATTCACATTTAAGATTTTAATTACAATTTTGCCATGCCAAAGTGTGATAAACGGTTATACATTATGAAATTAGATTAAGAAAATCTACGAGTTATGCTTCATGTAATAGGAGCACTAGAATCTATTCTAGTGCTAGAATTTATTCACTTAAGTACTTTTTAAAGTGAAGAAGGAACGAAAGTGTAAGCCTATTAAATGAAACTCAAAAAGACATGTATATTTTATATCTGAATTTCATACTGTGGGGAATAGGAATATCATTCAAAGATTTTCTTATGGAATCTCATCCTACGTTCTGAAGTTTGGCATTAGATTGATTTGCTTTTTTCATTATTTTGATTTTATATATGTATATATAATAGTTTACTATATATATATAGTTTACTATTTTAAGCATTTTTAAATGTACAGTTGAATACCATTAGTTATATTCACGATGTTCTGTAGCCATTACCACTATTTCTATAACTTTTCATCACACCAGCAGAAACTCTATAGCAGCAACTCTCCGTTCCCTTACCCCTAGCCCATACTAACCTTAAATCTACTCTTTGTCTCTATGCGTTTTTCTATATAGATATTTCATATAATTGCATTTATACAGTATGTGGCTTTTCATGTCTGGCTTCTGTTGTAGCCTGTAGTAGAATCACATTTCTTTTTATTACTGAATAATAGTCCATTGTATGGATATACCACATTTTGTCTAACCATTCTTTTATTGATGGACATTGGACTGTTTCCACTTTTGGCTATTGTAAATAATGTTATGAACATTTGTGTACAAGTTGTTGTTTGAACACCTGTTTTCAATTCTTTTGAGTATATATTTCAAAGTGGAATTGCTAGGCCATGTGGTCATTCTATGTTTAATTTATTGAGGAACTGCCAAATTATTTTCCTCAGTGATTGAACCAATATTACATTCCCACCAGCAATGTGTGAAGGTTCCATTTGTACCATGTCCTCGCCACTGCGTGTTTTGTTCAGTTTCTTTGATTATAGCCTTCCTAATGGAGGTGAAATGGTATCTCATTGTAGTTTTGATTTGCACTTCCCCAATGATGAAGGATGTTGAGCATTTTTCTGTATGCCTGTTGCCATGTCTATTTAAGTCCTTTGCACATTTTTTAATTGTTTTGTCTTTTTATGGTTGAGTTAGTTATAGGAGTTCTTTATTCTAGATAGGAACCTATCCTTCCTCCTCCCTCCCAGCAGTATGAAGCCTCTTATGTTGTCTCTCAGGGAGCACAGCCTTGGGTATGCCCACAATCACCCAAAGATGGCACTGTTTCTGGCACAGCTCTCCTGGGCTGTCTCTTTCCCAGACCACACTCATCTCTTAAACTTCACTGATTGCAGGCTAATTGCTCTATTGTTTTCAACACTGTTTAGGGCATAAACTGCTTCACAGATTGATTAAATTCAGTCTCCTTCAAAGGTATACTTACCAAGGTCAGTGTTTGAAATTTATTCTGACCCCAGAAAATTTCTTCCCAGCTGTCTCTTTTCCATTTTTTCTTCCACAAACCAGCAGGTCTACAGTTTAGCCCTTATCTCCAATGAATTTGTGAGTCTTCTCCCAATTGCCTGACACCACAATCAGTTTAGGAGAGCACCCTTACTTTTGAACAACTCCACTCTGTTGCAAATGATGTCAGTTCCTTTGGGAGAGATTGGAAAGTCTGTTTTATGGCTTGCTTCTTCCCCAAGGTAGAATCTCTGAAAGAAGGCTCTAGTGCTGAAGGCAGGGACAATGAATGCTTCTCTTTAAGTGACATCCTGATTTAGGAGCTGAGCACTCAATTGAGCAAGTGCTGCAGCCCCAGGTCTCCTGGCTTGCCTCTCCCACCATGGAACCCCACCCCATGAACCAGGGCACCCCATGACTCAGGGCCTGTTATTTTCAGCAATGCTTCACCCAAGGCAGAGCCTTCATCCCTCTAGCAAGGACTGGTCTGAAGAAGGGAGCCCCTACCTTAGCTGCACTTGCCCAGAACTTAGCTGCAGCAATAAGTACCTGTGGGCAACATGAAAAATGCTGGCATTCTGCACCTCCTGCTAAGATAGTTCGGGTGGGGAGGGAGGTGGCAGGGAAGGGTGGTAAGAGAGCCCTGTGTCCTTGGCTGTATCAGTCTGGAGTGGAGTTTCTGTTATGCTGAAGTGTTAAGGGGTGAGGGAGGGTGTGGGTTGTCATTCAGATACCACCAGCATTCCTTGTCCTTACCAATTTTAGTATATTTTCTTAAATAGATGTTTATTCATCTATTTAAGACCATTTCCAGAGACTATATGGCTGGGGTGGGAGTAAGGGTTTGTTTGTTTGTTTGTTAGTTATTTTATAACTTTCACCAGTTTCTCTGAGGAGCGGGTCTGCAGAACTCCCAAAATTATCATGCCAAAAGTGAGGGTAAAAAAAAAAGCTAGTCACTTTGGACTACTTTTTACCACCATGATCCTCAATTTCCTCACTTGCAAGATGTGAATAAACACTTATACTTATAGGTTGTAAGGATTTAAGTGAAATAACATATGTGAAAACCTAAAATTACTATTCAAAAATAAGGAAAACAATATGCAGGAGAAGGCTGATGTAAACACCAAAAGTCTTTTCCAAACTGTTATGCATTCTAGAAATGGTAACAAGAAGTTATTGGACCTCTGGAATTTTGATGCTTGTAAATTTTTATGGTTAAGTTATTTATGTCATACATAATTTTGGTTCCGCTTAATGTTTTCACTTTTTAATACTCTTACCTGTTTTTTGGTTTTTTGTTTTTTTAGATTTTTAGATGTTTTGAGGGCTATTCCAAATCAGATCTCTTCTCCAAAAAACTCTTTTTCAGCTGATGTTAACCTTTTCCTTCTTCCAGCTCCTGTTGTACTTGTGTTCCATTTCTGTACCCTGTTTTAACATTTGTTTTTTCTTTAATGGTTTTTTAACATCAGTTTTGTTTCCTCTTCTAGATTGTAAACTACTCACAGGGAAGAACTGTAAGGTCCTAGGTTGTAAACTCCACACTCTCTGAGAGGTGGAACACTTGGATACCTGTTGATTATTATTTTCTGGGGGCACTTTCAGTTTTGCAGAACTTTCAGCCTTAAGACTGACTAGTCATTTTCTTTTCTGTGAGGATTTCTCATTAAGGAGGTCTAGTTTCTGCATGTCAAAAATGCCTAGGACTTATCTTGGAAAATAGATAAGAAATTCACAATAATGTTTGCCCCTGAGCATGGAGCCTGCTGTTTGAATTGTTGATCATGTGCGTGTGTTACATAAAAAATAAAAAAGGTAGTAATACATATAAATGGTACGTAATTCAAAAGTTACAAAAGAGCGTAAAGTAAAAAGTCAGTTTCCACTTTCCACTCCTGACGCCTCACTACCCCATTCTCCTTCTCAGTCACTGTTACCTATTTCTCTCTAGAGTTTATACCGATGACACTTTTTGTCAGCAATACCTATGGATGTTGTATATTATTAATTAGCTGTCAGAGTGTTAGCAAATTTTTAAACTTTAAAAAAATTTTTAATTCAATGAATTTTTTCAATTAAAAAAGAAAATACCAACTAGATTAAGAGAAGCAAACCTGTTTTCAAAACACTGAGAAGAGAACTGACCTGGGAAGCTCGTGTACTTCCACCCATATTGTGATTTTGCCACTTTCACTGAGAATTAACATCATGGTAAAAAAAAATCCCTCAGACTGTGAACTGATAAGCCTGCTGCTGCTTGCCATTCAAAAGACTGAGCTATTTCTTCCCTCCTCTGTTATCCACCAAGTAGAGAGCATTCTTAAAATGATCTAATCCCATCAGCCACACACTGGACTAAAAATGCACTATTTGATTCATCCTGTAAATATTTAAGCCTCCTTTTTCGTGAAAAGTATGTGCTAGTGCTATTTAACTTAGAAAGTTCTTTCCGTTTTGCCTCTCAGCAACATGAATTTTTTGCAAGATATTTTTAAATGGGAAAGACAAAATCCTACAATAATAAATGCCATTAAAATAATGTGAATTTGGAAGCTAGCCATATTAAAAGCAAACTGCAAATACATTTTAAGTCAAACCATTTAGAATATGAATCCAATTATGTTTGGGTTCATAATTTTAAAATAGTTTTGATTCAGATGCTAACATTTTAACCTGAGGATAGATCAGTCTAATAACAACATATAACATTTGCAAAGTATGGTTAAATCTACTGATATTTATATGTACTTTACTGTCATTTATTTTATTTCACTGATTTTTTTTATGTGTTAGATCACTAGGCAGGTTTTCTAAAAGGAATAGTCCATCTTATTAACTTTGAGTTATCCAAACAGAAAAGAAAGAGAATAGCATTTATTGAATATCAAGTATGTTTCTAGCACCGTGTCAAGTTCCTTTATACATTATATAAAATTTTCAACAACCCTTTGAAGTAGGAATTAGTTTGCCTTCAAGAGGGCAGAAGCCATATGTTTCTTGTACATTGTTGTATTAAACCTGGCACATTCCCTGACACATGGGTGGGAGCCATAATATTTGTTGAATAAAATATTGTCTTTTTTACTCGAGGAAACTAGGCTCAGATAGAAAAACTTACTAAGAGCCACACAGAAAGAGACAGAGTTGTTTTTAACTGAGATCTGTTTGGCTGTAAAGTAAGTGCTATTTGTACACACCACAGACCCCTGAAGTTAGCTTTTGAGAAAAGATACCAAAACTTTGAAGTTCTCAAGTTAAAGAAGACTCTTTTTTATTACATCACAGACAACTATTAAGAATGAATGCACTAAAGTAAAGCATCCATGCCATTTCTTTTTAGCCACTCTTCCAAGACAATCTTTTTTCCTGGGGAAGGGGAATAAGAACATTTACTGATAGCCAGCTGTTGGCAAAAACTATGAGTACTTTCTTTTTTGTATAAATAACCTATTAGTTAGTGACACTTAACTTTTATTAAATATTATGTATATATCAAATAAGCTCTGTAGACAATGTAAGGCATACACCTGTAACTACCACTAAACTTAAGAAAATGAACATTATTAGTACTTTCAACTCCCCATTTTGTGCCTTCCCCATTCCATCTCCCTCCCTTCTCCCACATGCTGATTTTACATTTACTATTCTCATGTTTAAAAAAATATACTTTTGCCACATAAATGTACCCTTAGGCAAAATAATGTTTTGTTTGTGTGGTTTTCAATTTATCCAGATGGAATTATATTATTCTTCCGTGATGAGTTTGTTTGTTTTGCTCAATATTCCAATTAAATCAATTAAATCAGAATCTCTGGGAAGTAGAGCTCAAGCATTAATATTTTTTAAGGTTTTCCAGGTGATTCGAATATGCCTTTGGGTACATACCTAATAGTGAAAGTGTATGTTCATAGCTTCAGCTTTGCTAGATAAACCCAAATTTTTACTGGAAGGGAAGAATAAATTTAAACTCCCACCAACAGGATTTGCTGTTCCACATCCTTGCCAACACCTGATATTTTCAGTCTTGAATTTTTGGCAATTTCATGGATATAAAATGGGATCTTGATGTGATTTTAATTTGCTTTTCTCTGATAACTATTGAGAATCAGTATTTGCTTGTTTTTTTTTTTTACTGTTATTCATCATTCTGCTTTCAACCTTTCTTTGTCTTATGTTTTAAGTGTGTTTATTGGAAATAGCAGCGCTCTGATTTAATAAAAAATTTAATTACTTAATCTTTGCTCTTTTTACTGTTAATTTAGTTCACTAATGTTTATTGTGATTGCTTATGCATTTTTATTTTTTAACCATTTTATGTGTCTTTTGGTTTTCTTAAAAAAATCCTTCCTTTTTTGGCCTTCTTTTGAATAAATTAATTATTTTTTTCTCATTTCCTCCTCTCCTCCCCCCACACATACACTATTTAGAAAAGACTGATGGGGTAAAGGAGAAGGGAGAGTTTAAGGCAGTGATTCTCAGTCTCGACTGACAATAATTCACCCAGGAACGTTAAAAAGTATTAATGTCTGGGCTCTGCCCCGCCCCCAAATTCAGATTAATTGATCTGGGATGCAGTCTGGCATGGGAAATTTTTAAAGCTTACCAGATGCTTCTAATATACAGTCAATGTTGAAAGCTACTGCCCCTGGAGAAACTTGTAAAGGTATGACATCAAATGTAGACACAGGCTTTAAAAGCTAGGTGATTGTGACTAACACACTTTTCTCCCCATACTCACAGCTGCTTTGCCTCTACCAACTAGGAGAATTCTTAGCTAGTTCAGTTTTTTTCTGTTGTGTACTAGTATGCATAGATTTATGTATGTTGAGAATTTTGAAAATTGTTTTTAAATTTAAATAAGCTGATTTCCAAAAAATCTTTCCTTATCCAGAAGATAAAGCTGACACATGAAATTGTAGACAGCATAACTGAATATTTAATTGGAATTTATAAGGGTAATTATACAGAATAATTTATGTAGAATTATTAAATGTCAGATGTGGTTCATATTTTATGTGTGCCAGAAGTTTTCTGACAAGGAGAAACTAGGTGCTAGAGTGTTCAGAGATGTCTGCAGAGTAAAGTAGCCAGTCTGTGACCCTTTTTGATATTTTCATCTTTGATGTTTGCCCAACTTTGTCTTTCACTTTCTGCTTCCAGAATAATCCAGATGCATCCTAGGTCTCTTTCCAGAAAGTTAAATTGGTAGGAGTTTGGGGAAGGGAGAGTCCCATGGTGAGAAGCAAGCATATAGGGTGAATTATTGATGTCCATCACTTACCTAATGCAATAATTAATTCTTTTTTTCCAATTAATATTGAGTACTGCTGGGAACATAGTAATGAAAAAGTACACAGAAGTCTTTTTTCCTTGAGAATGTGTATCCTTGTAGAAAGAGAGGCACAGTAAGTAAAAGATAAAAGTAAAATCTACAGTATATTAGGTATTGTGGCAACAGCCTCTGAAGATAGCTCCCTAGTGTACTCTGCTTCCCAGTATTCATACCATTCTGTTTTCCCCTCCCACACTTCATTGGACTGGTTTTGTATAACCAGTAGAGCAGGGTAAAAATGAAGCTTCCTTGGCCAGGTCATAAACCTCATAGTTTCAGACTTTGGGCTTTTGAAATGTGTTCTAGGGGAAGGCAGCATCTGTATAAAAAGTCTGACTACCATGAGAACACCATGATTTCAGCTATCCCAAACTAGTCATATGGGGAGGCTAAGTGGTGAAACAAAGATTCCTGGCCAGAACCCAGCTGTTTGAGCCATCCTACCTAAGGCACCAGACCTGTAGTTAAAGAAGTCATCTTGGACGTCTAGCTCAGTTGAGCTTTCAGATGACTTCAGTCCCAGCAGCCATTTGGTTATAACCAAATGGTGAGATACCTCAAGCAAGAACTACCTGGCTGAACCCAAGCAGCCACAGAATCATGAAGGATAGCAATAGATTGTTTTAAGCCACTAGTTTTAGAGTGATATGTTACTCAGCAACAGGTAATTAGAACAGATGGTGATTAGTTCTATGGAGAAAAGTAAAGTGGGAGGAAGAGGTTAGGGAGTACCAGAGAAAGACTGACGTTTAAACTGGTTGGTCAGGGAAAGCCTCACTGAGAAGATATTCAAACAAAAACAGATGGACATGAGGGCGTGAGTAATGTTGATACCTGGGGGAAGAATATTCCACTCAGAAGGAACAGCAAATACAAAAGCCTTGTGGCTAGAGCTGCCTAAAGGTTTCAAGAAATACCATGAAGGCCAGTGTGGATGGAGCATAGTGAATGAGGGGAAGGACAGTGGGAGTTGAGGGGAGACAGATATAAAGGCCTGGGAGCAGGTGTAGATTATATGGGGCTGTGATTTTCAACTTTTTAAAGTGCAACACTTTTTTATAACAAATATATTATAATAATTGTCTTTTCTCTCCTAAGATGAAATATAGATAATATAAGCTTTTTATGCACTTAATTTAAAAAGAAAATGATACAATGTTTCTAATTTAATATAAAGAAGACAAAATGAAAGTAATATAAAGAGTTCTACACCAAACAAAGTGTGACCTTCCCTTAATTTACATGAAAGATGCATTCTGGAAAATTCAGAGTACATTGAAAGGACAAAAATCACATAATTACTAACATGAATGTTCCATGGGATATTTGAAACTCTGGTAGTACCCACTAAACTCCAGTACCTCTCTAATCATTGTGATATCAGAAACATTCCCTCTAAGAACCTCAGATATGTGACATTGCAAGCCACTGTAAGAACTTTAACTCTGAGTGAGATGGGAAGTCAGAACATTCTAACAAAGGAGTAACAAAATCACTTCTCTCTTCAAAAGATCATTCTGGCTGCTGTATGGAGAATAAATGGTAGGTGGGTAAGTACAGAAGAAAGACCAGTTAAGAGTCCAATACTATAATCCAAGAGGGCACACGATAGTGATTTATGCCAGAGTTGAAATGGTAGATCCTGAAAAGTGGTTGGATTCTGGATATGTTTAGAAAGTAGTTTATACATGTTAATATTGGGGCACATTTTTAAAAATTGTCTCCACTCCTGGCCTATATTTTCCCAGAAGTAGTAATGTTGGCTTCTTCACCTCTGGTACAGAACTTTGAACTTTTAATACGGTGGGGATTTTTTTTTAAAAAAAACATATGGTTGTTTCCATTGCTAATTAAAACAGAAAGTAGATTTTCCTTTTTAATTTAACATAAACTTTCATGTTGTTAGTTCAGACATTAGGATTCAGTTAAGTATTCATAAATAAAAAAAAAATGTCAGCTTCATGAACACTAGAGAGACTTTTGAGCTTATACTCTTTAGAGCCAGTGCTATTTAGTTGGGGGAATGGTTTTGGAAATTTGACATTTATTTTATGGGTACTGTCCTTTAAGGAAGCTTTGCATGGCATTGTTGACCTCAGGACTTCAGGAGACACTTCAGTCCCCCAAATGATATGACTCTTTCTTAGATAATTTTTGAATAGCATCAAAATGATTAAATGTATACAGTATGCCTTATAATAGCTTATCCTTAAATACCACAGCCAGAGGTGAATGACAACCAAGCCCTTCTGTTTCAGGTATCAGTAACTTGCTCCACAATTGCAATGTTCCACATTGCAACTGCTAGAAAATATCTTGTTTATGTAATTGTTGGTTGGATTCAATTTTTGTATTGGAAGGAGGTATGGGAGATAAGGGACTAGCTTTCACAGAAGGACATTTAATAAGAATTTAAGATGCTTAGTGCAATTTTGTTTTATAAATATTTATTGAGTGCCTACTGTGTTTAGTGGTAGCCAAGTCCTTTAAGAGGGAGGAAAGAAATATAAAATAGTTCCTCTCAAGAAAATATTACAATTGAGCAAAAAAAAAAAAAATTATCTTCCAGTCGAGGAGGTGTGGGTGCATACAAAGTTGAATAATGTTATAAAGCAGTATATGTGCTTTAAGTGGTAAAAGATCAGTAAAGTATTTTTTCCCAGGGAGAGGTGCAGGTGTATTCTACAAGGAGAGATATAGCATAAGCAAACAGGGTAAAAATGATTACGGCAAAAGAGGAAAATAAGATCAGTTGAGTTTGAAGAGTATTGTCAATATATGTTTTCATTTTTGAGTGTTTTAAGGGAAAGAAGCCTTGAAAGGTAAAGTAGGTTAGGATAGAGTAGAGGACACACTGCAGAACCAATAAAGATTTGTAAGCATAGGAAAGATTTGGTGAAAGCAGCAAGAATAGGTTAGAAGAGGAAGAAATAGGAGAGGTGGAGGTAGTAGGCCACTGGCATAAAATTTAGAAGTGAGTGATATGCACCAGGTCTTAGTAGCAATGGTAAAAATAGAAAGGAGCAAACAAAATAAAAATTTTTTAGGTGTTAAAGTTGAAAAGGTTTGGAATCAATGCTTCATGATCAGAAAGGGCTAAAGGGGGAATTTTTCAAATAACCAATATTCTAAATTTGCCTTAACTACTTAAATATTTCCCTGTTACCTCCTCCTCCCAAGTTTTTCACTTTTTCCTTTATCTCACTAAGTGGGAGAAAATATTCATTTAGTTGATATGTACAAGTAATGTAGGGACTGTCAAAATTAAACAGCAAAGGTTACTGAGTAGCAAATAAGTTTATTTGGGAACAAGAGAGGCATTGCAATTTGAGACATGCAAACTATGGAGAACCATAGGCAAGTCCAAAGAGACAAGAGAAGTCAGCTTTTATTAAGTTCCAGGAGGAAATTGGGGAGGGTTGTTTTGAACAGGAGTTCATTGGTGGGGAAGGAGAGTTCAAGGCTGTGGCAGTTTCTTTTTGGCTGTGAGCTGAGGGCAGTTGCTGTTGCTGAGACAAGCAGGGAAGAAATCTTCCTTCTTCCTGCTGGTTATGCAAGCTGCAACAAATGGTAGTGCATGAGAATCTCCCTTCATGGCTTCCCGGTTTCATTTTAAATGGGGTTTCCTTTATTCTTTTTGTAAGACTTAAATTAACTCTGGACAGATTTCCCTTCTCATGGAAAGGGCTAGAAAATGGGATGAGAGAACAGTTAATGGTCTGGGACAATATCATACCCACCTTTATAACCCCAGTCTGACAACTAATGAGCCAAAATAAATATTTTGTGAATAATACTGAAGAAAATGTTCAGTAGCTTTTCCCCAACCTCTTCACATTTGGCAGCAAATCTGACTTTGGGTATTTTTCATTGTTTCTCTCCTGAAAGAAAAATACTAATAAGGAAGCATTGTTTATTCACCTTTTGTTTTGCTCCAGCCTCACTCTGTGATCTTACAGACTCCAAATCCCTCTTCTTGGTTCTTCCCTTGTTCATTCTTTCTCAGACTGCTCAGCAGAAAAGCAGACTGTTTACAAACAGTCTAAGCTAACAGCTTCCTTTCTTGCTGATCAAATAGTTGCCCAAATGAAACCCTTCTCAAGGCTGAGAGTGGGTGTTCTAGTTAGTGGGTGTTCTGGAATGTAAATGTATTCTTATTTTAAGAAAGATTATTTTTATACTAGAACTTCAGTGTACATACACCAAGATACACATACATTTGTAGCAATTGGAAAACATGGAAAAATAAACTGGACTTAATTAGAAATTATTAGATCAGTAAAGGCCTACTTATATGGCTTTTTAATAATAGGAGAATCTCAAAACTAACATAACCAGCAAAGTAGAATGCAGTTTATTGAGCCTGTCTCTCTTGGCTTCAGTTTTATATATGAGATACAGTCTGATGGCGTGCCAGGGCAATTTCTATGGCATGATAGCAGCCACCTCTGAGACACAGCTTGATGGGGAACATAGAACTACCAAACCACAAATCTTTGGGGGCTGTATGACAGATTTAGTTCCTATGTTTTGCTTTACATGATCAGAATTTCATACTTAGGAGAGACTAAAATATTGTCTAAAAAAAAAAAAAGGCATTGAATCCTATAGCATTATTTCTACTGCAAAGGAAAAAAAAAAAACGGGAGAGCAACCTGGTATATCAGGAAAATGATTGTTCTAGAAGCTGAAAAATCTGAATTCTACAATTCGTTTTGCCAAAGACTGGTTTTATATGACATTTGGCTTAAAGTTTAACATAACATTTTTAAACTTTAGGGTCGTTCTTTTTTTCTTTTTTAAGGGAAATTGTATTAAGGGTCCATCTAACTCAAAAGTCCTTTGATTCTTTATCATCTGTATCACCAATGGCATTGCCTCTCTATAAACTCTTAATTGGAGTAAAGAAAATAGTATATCCATTGGTTATGTGGAGCTTACAGATGATGAATACTCTCTCTTTCCTGCTCTTTAAAGAAAGTTACAGATTAGGGTAAATAGGGCAATGGTATGTTGTTTTGATCTTAGATCTTTATGCATTCTGTTCTCAACTTTTTCCTCTCTAGAATTATGAGTAAACAGAATAGGGGAAAGTGTGGGGGTGGAAGGACATAGTAGAAGATGGAAAAGGGTAAAAGGAGATGAAATAGGATGTGGGTGCTTCATAACTATGGAAGTCAATGAATTTTTCATTGTCGATTATATTCCTTTCTACTCTTCAATTAACTGCTATTTACTGTCTCCTTCGATATGTGTTTTACATGGAGGCAGAGTCAGACTTAATGTGAGTTTTTCTGTCTCATTCCCTTGAGATTTGAAACCACTCAGCTGTATCTGTTCTGCTATGACAACAGATAACTGGAGGACACTTCACAATATTTATTTAATATTTCCTTGGAAATCCTCAAAGAAAGGGGGATTTTTGACCTCCACAGTAATGAAACTATCTGGGATTCAAACATTTAAAACTTTTTGTCACCATGACTTGCTGTTGAATTGTAAAAAAAAAAAAAAAAAAAAAAAATTGTTATATATATTTTTACCACAATTAAAAATTTTTTAAATAAAAATAAATTTTTGGTAGTTCTTGCTTTCCCTTTTCTTTGCTCTACATTTTCTGTTTTCCAATGGTAAAATAGCCTAGCAAAAAAAAACCAAATATCTGCAGGATAGAGAAAGACTGGGTTAAACTGTGTTGCACTAATAAACTTTATGTGATTTGGGAATGGTTAGTTGCTTCAGAATATTAGATCGGGGATGGGGGATTTTAAAATTATCCATTGTGATTTTCTTAGGCTTTATGCTCAGAACTCTTTTTCAAACAAAATCTTATACCAAGATCCAATATATAAACTAGATAAAAGTAATGACTGTGTTTATCAGGAAGCACAAATCTGCATTGTTTATTTGAAAATTTTATACCAACCAGCTATGTGAATATCTTGCAACACATTAGAAAATTGGGAGATTGCAGGAAAAGTCTTAGTTACGTAGAACTTTGTACATATTATAAGACAACTTTGACTCCTGCCCACTAAATACCCTTACAAATTTCCACTATATTTTTCTAGGCAACATTATCATCACCATCAAGAAGCACTAATCTATAATCTTTTCCCCAGGAATTTTACCCAATCCCAAGGCATTGTGTACCATGTACATACTGATAACTATAAACTTTTATCTCCAGCTTCAGCTTCTCTTTCTGAGCAAGAGTTGTAGAAGCAACTGCCTACTTGACATTTTTCTTGTGATGTCCAATATACATTGAAACATAATATGTCTTAAATATAACTCTTGGTTTCTTCTCTCAAAGCCTCTTCCTCTTTCTTCTAGTCCCATCTCAGTAAAAGTTACTGCTATCCACTCAGTTGCTTAAGTAAAAACCCTATAAGTGAAACTTAGTTCATGCTTCCCTGCCTTGTCTTCTCTAACCCTACATCTAATTTATCCATTAAATTCCATTGACTTACCTCAGCATAAATCCTTGTCTCTCCATTTTTAGTTCCACTGTTACCTGTTTTAATTCAAACCACTATCTTTTCTTCTATTATCTGTTCTTCTCTCAGACACTAGTGTAATCTTAATGTATATTAAGCCACGACCTTGCTTAAAACATTTCAGTGGTTAGTTTGTGTTCTTAAAATCCAAACTCCTTATCATGATTTATAAAGGCACTGCAATGATCTCACTCCTGCCTAGCAATTCTTTTAACACTCACTCTAATGCTTAATCTTCTCAAGCTACAGTAACGTACCTTCTACTCCTCAACTATATGAAGCCTCCTTCCCACCTTCTGATCTCTTCACTGCCTCTTCTTTGTACCTGGAATATTCTTCCCAGTACAGAGTATAACATTTGCATTCTCATCCATCTGTTCTCCGCTTGCATACTGCTGCTCCAGAGCACTGCCCCTCCCCAATCCCCCTATCCCTGACTCATTTTATCCCAACCTGTAATTCTCTTGTTTCCTTATTAGTGTACATGTTCATTTTCTTTATTCTCCATTAGACGATGTAAGCTCTCAAAGAGTGCTATCTTATTCATTGCTCTGTCTCCACTGTCTAGTGCAGTGCCTGGATAAATGAATGACATGAATATACAGGTTATTATGGAAGTATATAGCAGGTCATCTTTCGCAGCCTAGGCACAGAGTGGGTAGACTTCTGCATAGAGGGAACAATGTACTGTGTATGAAGATCCAGAGCTCAGTGAGAACATAGTATGGTTAAACATGATTAGAGTGACAACCTGAGTATGAATTAGAGTGAGAAAACTTTAGAAAAGTAAATGCCAGAAAATGAAGTGTCTTTGGTGCTAGTTCAAGGGATGTTATAAGGAACCATTAAAGAATTTTTGTACTGTTTCGAGAGTAATTAAAGTTTTATATTTATAGCAATTACTCTGGCACACGGCTTTAAGTTTGATTAGAGGTTTTCACTCTTGGAGACCATGAGATTTCTGCCTATAATTTTTCTTCCATTTGGACACATTCTATTTATTAAGGCTTTGTGTTAAGAAACTCATCTTGCTTCCTGTTGGGGGAGAAAGATTGTTTTGGTACAGCTGCTCCCTAGACCTGTTCACACTGAAATGTTTTGGAGGACCCTAAAGAGCTTTTGTTTATGTTATGTGCATTATATTCTGTTGTTGTTTGCCATTATTAGAAATCAAAGCTGAGAAAAAAATTTTAAATATTTATTACCTCATTTAAAATTAACTGCAATAAACTCATATTTTAGCATAAACTATTTCTATAAAAGAAATATTTTTAAAACAAAAAATTAGAAGAGTGGTATCGTTTCATATATTTGCACGTCTCACTAATATCTGACTAATATAATACATCTGGATTCTCTTCTGTCAGCACTCAATCCATTGCAATCTGTTGTTTTGGTTGAAGTATATTAAGAAAATCTAACCTCATAGTTATGTAGTTGGAAAAAGGAGTATTCTAATAACCTTTTCAGATTATTGTGGCTATGCTTTGATAATATACTACAACTCAACAAATGGTAGTTTCTTAAAGATCAGTTACAATATAGAATCTATACTCATATAATAATGTACTTCTCTCTTCATTGACTATTGCTTGTGCTGGGAATACTCTTCCTAGTTCATACTATAACTAGTTCACATATAACATACTATATATGAAAATATAATACTGTATTTTTATCCTTTTATTTTCTGTTACATCGAAATTCTAGCTTACAACTTGAGTGGATTTTTTACCTATGCATAATTTTGTAGCATCATACATTTATTTGGATAATATTGATAATCTGAGTTATGCAGACCTTTTAAATGTTGACACTTCATTATACAATATCAAAAAAATCACATTAATTAATACTACTCTCAATCTCATTTTTTAAAAAAAGTCTTTAAATATTGGGAAGCTGTCGAGTTCACAGTGATAGATTCACATTTTTCAAAATCCCAATTTTTGCTAGAAAACTCAAATTTTATTATTGGTTAAAAATGTTATCAGTTGTTTTCCTTGGAGCAATAGACTCCCTTCATTCAATTTTGAGAAAACATTAGCCAAATATCTAAGACTGAATAATCATATCAGTCACTCTTTCAAGTAAAATTTGTATTCCATAAAATAAAGCAGCTTGTTCAACTCTCAGCTCAATCACACAAGCACGTTTGCTTGAGACGACAGTTGTACTTCAGTATGCAGCTCAAGTGCTTTATGTGTACTTTCTGTTTTGTCACACCAAATATTAAAAAGACAGTGTTTTATTTCTCTTTGAAAGTTTGTTGTTGGTGTATAAAAACACAACAGATTTTTATGTATTGATTTTGTATCCTGCAACTTTACTAAATTTGTTTGTTCTAACAGTTTTTTTGATGTAGTCTTTAGCGTTTTCTAATATAATATAATGTCATCTGCAAATAGTGACAGTTTTACTTCTTCCTTTCTGACTTAAATGCCTTTTGTTTCTTGCCTAATTGTTCAGGCTAGAACTTCTATACTATGTTAAATAAAAGTAGTGAGAGTGTGCATCCTTGTCTTATTCTTGATTATTCATTTTACCTTTGAGTATTATGTTAGCAGTGGGCTTATCATATATGGCCTTTGTTATGTTGAGTTACATTCCCCCTATCCTCAATTTATTGAGAGTTTTTATCATGAAACAATGTTGAATTTCATCAAACATTTTTTCTGCACCTATTGAGATGATCATATGAGTTTCATCCTTCATTCAATCTGATTGATTTGCAGATGTTGAACCATCTTTGCATCCCTGGAATAAATTGTACTTGATCATGGTATATGATCCTTTTAATGTATTGTTTAATGTGGTTTGCTCATACTTGTTGAGGATCATTATATCGATGTTCATCAGGGATATTAGTCTGTAATTTTTGTCTTATAGTGCCCTTGTCTGGCTTCGGTATTATCAGAGTAATGCTGCCCTCTAAAAAAACGGGTTTTTTTAAGGGTTCGAGAAGGATTGATATTAGTTCCTCTTTAAATGTTTGGTAGAATTCACCAGTAAAGCCATTTTATCCTGGACTTTTCTTTGTTGGAAGGTTTTTGGTTACTGTTTCAATCTCATTATAAGTAATTAATTGGTTCAGGTTTTTAATTCCTTCTTGCTTTAGTTTTGGTAAGTTGTATGTTTCTAGGAATTAATCCATTTCTTCTAGGTTGTGCAATTTTTTTGGCATATAATTGTTAATACTAGTCTCCAATGAGCCTTTTTATTTATGCATCAGTTGTAATGTCTCCTCTATCATTTATAATCTTATTTCTTGGATCCTCTCTTTTTATCTTGGTGAGTATACTTAATAGTTTGTCTATTTTATCTTTTTTAAAAAAACCAGCTCTTGGTTTCATTGATCTTTTCAATTGTCTTTTTAGTTTTTATTTCATTTATTTCTACTCTGATATTTATTATTTCCTTGCTTCTGCTAACTTTGAGCTTAGTTTGTTCTAAGTAAAGTAATATAATGTTTTGATAGGTCAGATAAACAGTTACCTTTGGGAAGGAAAGAGGAATTATTGAGGGAAGGACACTAGAGTTTGCTAAAATGTTACTGTTCTATCTTGTGATCTGGGTGGTAGTCAGATAGGCATTTATTTCATGATATATCTTTAAGTTGTACATTTTTTGTACTTTTCTTCATGTGTGTTGTATGTTACAATAGAAAAGTTAGAAAAGAAAGATAACAGCAGGTTTCCAGTCATTTTTTAGCAAATACTTTTAGTAGAAATGCATTATTGTGTTTCATAAGTACGTTATCAGTTTTAAAATGCCTTAACCCTTGCAAATCCCTGCATGACAACTACCTTTTCTATAGTTTTAACATGTTTATAAATTGAATTTTTTATTACTAGCCAGTGAGATTATACTCCTTATTGCTAGGATAGTATGCTTCAAATATTAGCAGTGTTTTAGATAATTTGGTGATAATTAAGCCCCGTTCTTCAGTATTTATTTAATTATTGGTTTTATCATCTAATTCTGAAACTTCGGGGCACATTTACAAAGTATAAAAAAAAAAGTAAAAAAAAAAACAAAAAACACCCTACATTCCTATTTCTGAGTCTCATCTTTGCAGTAAGAGACCAAAGAAAGTAAAGATCAAGTTGTATCCTATATGAATGCAAACAACCTCCTCAGCTTCCTGGTGCTACCTGTATTCTGAGTTCTTTATCTCTCTCTTGTTTACATTTGCTGAGGCTGATAGAAATGAGATCATTTCTCTTGGCAAATGAAGGATATAGCATATTGATCAAAGAGATCCATGTGTTGACTGGTTTTTAAAAACAGAGTTTACTTTTTAGAGCAGTTTTAGGTTGACAGCGAAATTGAACAAAGATATAAATATTTCCCATATACCCCCACCTCTCACACATGCACAGCCTCCCCATTATCAGCATCCCTCCGAAAGTGGTACATTTGTTACAATTGGTGAACCTACAGTGGCACAGCATTGTGACCCAAAGTCCATAGTTTACATTAGGGTTCACTCTTTGTGTTGAACATTCTATGTGTTTGGACAAATGTATAATGGCATATATCCACTATTATAGTATCACACAGAACACTTTCACCACTCTAAAAATTATTCATGTCCTACCTATTTACCCTCTCTCCTCCCAGCCCCTGGCAACCATTGATCTTTTTACTATCTCCACAATTTTGCCTTTTCCAGAATGTCATATGCAGTTGACCCTTGGACAGCATGGATAGGATTGTTGTTGGTGTACAGAAGCACAACACACAATTCAAACTCATATTGTTCAAGGATTAGTTGTAGTTGGAATCATACAGTATATAGCCTTTTTCTCCCATGTCTTTTCATGGCTTGATAGTTCATTTCTTTTTAGTGTTGAAAAATATTCTTTATCTGCATGTACCACAATTTATTTATTCATTCACCTAGCATAAGACATCTTGGTTACTTCTGAGTTTGGCAATTATGAATAAAGTTAACATAAATATCTGTATGTTGGTTTCTCCTTTGGGTCAATAGAAAGAAGTGTGATTGTTGGATCTTATGGCAAGATTGTGTTTATTTATGAGAAACTGCCAAACTGTCTTCCAAAATGGCTGTACCATTTTCATTCCCACCAGATATCAATAAGAGTTTCTGTTGCTCCACACCCTTAATAGCATTCCCTGTTGTCCATGTTGTGGATTTTGAGCATTATAATAGGTGTATAGTGACATTGACTTTTCAGTGTGCTTGGCCAGGGTATTAGTTGTCAGTCGTTTTCTGTGGATCACATAGTTCGCATACCCCCAACCCTCAGCCCTTAAAATGAAGAGCAGTTAGTACTTTCAGCACCCTATGAGCCAGTTATTCTTGGACTGTTGGTATACCTTAAGGAGTCAGAAACTTGAGGAAAGTTCTGTAAGTTCCTTCAGGCTGTTAACAGACAAATTGATTAATGAGTGAATAAGTTAGGACTTTGTCAGTGTAACCTCCTCCAGGCATATTCACAGGTTTCAAAAACTCTTAAGATGAAAGCTTCATGTTAAGTACTTTTTGCTTCACAGTGTTAACTCATGAAATTAAAAAGTATTAGACTTCCTCGGGGACCTTGTCTCTTTTTCATTACTGTATCCCTACATTTGGTTTGATACCTGGCACACAATAGTCACTGTAAATATTTGTTCAATTGAAAAATGAATTGAAGTAGGGCCTGGAAATATGGAGATATCTGTATTTGAGATGAGACACAAATGCAGAGACCTTAGAAAAGTCTTCATTCATGTTTATTAATGCTAAGGAATACAGTGATAAAAAATAGTTGGATAACCAGAAATTAAAATATACTATAAAGCCTCTAAATTAAAAGAGTGGCATTGATGCACAAATAAATCATGGGCTAAAACTGAAGCTCAGAAATAGGTCTGAGTTTGTATGAAAGTATATAAAGATAATAAATCACTGAGGTAAGTGATGTGAGGTCAGCTTGGTAGCCATATAATTGTATCAACCAGGAAATAAGTTTACAGAATTTCTTTATTTACACTGTGACAGAAAGTTATATGAATTTATGTTTTTTTCCAAGGAACTTTGGGATAATAATGCTGTGGTAATTTCTTGTATTTCTTGTATCAGTAGTAATTTCTGTGACTCTTAGAATTATGTTACATAATTCATCTACTCTTATCCCATCTTCAACATATGTCTTTCAACCCCTGAGTATTTTCTCTTATTTGGAAGAAATAGTAGAATAGAAAAGAATAGAATGATATTTCTTAAAGTGCTGTACATGGAAATAAATTTTTGGAATCAGAACTTTTGTTCATTGTGAAAAATATTTCTGAACATAAACCAGCAAGAATGCTCGGTATTGTATTATTTGCCTCATTCTTGATTTTTGCAATTATGGTATTTTGATAGTGCATAAAATACTTCATTTTTATTTCATTTTATTATGTTTTAGTTATCTTCTTTTTTAAAGATACGGCAGAAGTATTTTCATTTAGAAAGTTTGGAGATTTGGAAAGTTCACTTTTAAGTGGGTTATTTTGGATCATAGAACTCATTTTCCCTTACAAAAATATATAAAAATTATATTCACAGGGCTGCCATAAGCCTATTTAATGCATCATATAGAGAAAATACTATAATTACTAATGCAAATTTACAGACCACTAGTAATTAAACCAAAACAGTGAATGGAATAGGAACCTGGATAGGAAACAATTTATTTTATGCTTGAAGAAGGTAGGAGAATGAAAAGTATTTACACTTGCAGGGATCATACAACACTATGTTGTATAATTTATAAGAGCCATATATATTGATTTGTGTTTTTTGTAATTTTAAACATACAGAAAAACCAAGAATAATACAATAAACAACCAAATGCCATCACCCAGCTCAATGTTTTGCTTCAGAAACTTTTTTAAATAAATAAAACATGGCATTTTGAGTATCACGTTTGATTTTTACTTTAAAATGTATAACAGTGGTTTGTGTTAGTTGAGGTTATTCTCAGACTTGCAAGAATAAAGAGAGAAGAAAATAAAGAAGCTGTCCCAGAGGTAACTGAGGGTGATTTGCTAGAGAGCAGAAAGGTATATAAAAGAGTATATGGATATATGCCTCCTTTGGAACTGAGTGAGCCACGTCTTTGAAAAGGCAAAAAAAGATGAAATTGAAGAGATTTTTTTTTTATTTTAGTGATCAGAAGATTATATTAATGATACTATCTTTTTGAAATCTTTCTGATTGATGGATGTAAGAATTAGGGAGATGGTGTTGGGAAGGTAGGCAGAGAAAAGAAGATAGCTTCTATATTTAGCCAAAAATGGTTTTTAATTATATAGGATGTTGACAAATTATGTGTTTATGGTTGGAATGGATAGGGAGAAGATAGAATTATAGTAGTCTCACAATTTGTTTCTCTGAAGAAAAGAAAATTTTCCTCAAGCTACTTTAAACTTATAACCCATATAATTCAAAATACAGTCTTTACTTTTTATATTTTTAAAAATTTTTGTAGGTGTTAAATTGATGGTGATATTAATGAAAAACCACGGTAAATACCTACTTATAGCTCTAGTAGGAAAGCAATAGAGAATTATAAGCAGTATGGTTATAAAAGTTAATATAAAAATAATTTCTTTCTATTACACTATCTGCTTATCAGTACCTGTGTTTGAAAACAAACACTAATGGTACACTAAAGCTATCTTTTAGACCAGTGAAGCCGTAACACTTTGCTATAAGCTTTTATATCTAAATGTGCTACATATGCTTTTCGTTCTTTTTTTGCTTGTTCAGCAAACTTTATCCCCTCTGATCTCTGATTGCTAATTCCCTCTGCTCACACTTAACATCACTCTTTTGGTCAACAAGAATTTATGAACAGTTACTTGTCCCTGGCAAGTAACTGAGTGAGGTGCTTAGCATACCAAGATGTGTAAACTTGATCTCTCCTCAAAGAACTCAATATCATTTGGCCTTCTCTTCTTTTGGCCTGCCTGAATTTATCTACAGTTCTCAAAAGTTCATGGAGCATCTTTATAATCAGTGTTTCAAACTCTGCATCTGTTTAGATTACTTGACTCCCATTATATCTGGATCTCTGTTCTGTTCTCTCTTATGGTTTCTACTTCTTTGTCTTCCCATTTTGGCTGCCTTTCCATGTCTCTTTCTATGTACAAAGCAAAGCTCCTAAGTCTTCTGGTCTTACTAGTGTGGATATGTGAAATAGGCGTCCAGTGGCATGGTCCTGAGAGGAGTTCAGCTGCAGGCCAAATTTAGCCCAAGGCTCTACCCCTGTGGAGTGGAGCCACTTGTTAAGATTCAGCAAGCAATCCACAGGTTCTGAGCTTATAGTTGCCTCAAAAGGCCATGCCAGAAACCGAGGCCAAGTGCCTCCAATGTGAGTCTAGGCACTGCTCAGCATCCTTGCTTACCTGACTTGCTGATGATATACCTGGATGTGGCTTGGGTGGGGCCACAGGTTGGGGGAGGTGGGGTTTCAGTAATCTCTCTGGGCTGAGTCACCTCTGTTATCCAGTTTGATGATGTCACAGCTATGGCAGAGCTGAGTCCGCGCACTTGGAGGAGGGAGGGCTCTACAGGGAACAATGGACACCACAGGCACTTCTGTACAGGGTGAATCTCGCCTCAGTCCTCACTCGGACAACGTCTCCCTGTAAGTTCCTGGTGCCTCCTGCACACAGCCTAATTGACACTGGTGCTCAGAGCGAGCAGGTCCGTCACTGCAGAAGTCGACTCACAGTCATGGCCCCTTTAAGAGGCGTCTGCCGCAGCCTCTGTCTCAGGTGCTCGAAACCAGGCAACCCTGCGTCCTCGCCCCATCCTAACTTCTGCTATTGCAGGGTGCTTTCTTGGACTTCTCCCTAGCTGTATGGCTTGTTCATCCTAGGCAATTTTTCCTTGCTGTTGCTCCTTGTTTCCTTCACAACTTTGATTTGGTCGCCAGAAGGATGAACAGAACCTCTATCATCTACGCCATTTTTTTTCTCCTCTTATGTCTGTCTTTTTTTTAGCATAATGTTTTCAAGATTTTTACGTGTTTTAGCATATATTTGTGTACTTCATTCCATCTTATGGCTGAATATTGTTTTACTGTTTGGAATATTACATTTTCTTTATCCATTTTTCACCAATGGACATGTGAGTTGTTTCCACCACTGGCTATTGTGAATAGTGATGTTATGGATATTAATGTACAAGTATATGTTTGAGTACAAGGGTTTAATTCTTTTAGGTACTAAATTCTTAATACCTAAGAGTAGAATTGATAGGTTGCATAGTTATTCTTTATCTTTTAAACAACCACCAAAATTAAGTTATCCTAAGTAACTGCACCATTTTACATTTCTAGTTTTATTCCATTATGATCAAAGGGGATAATTTGTATGATTTCAGTCCTTTAAATTTGTTAAGAATTGTTTTATGTCATAGCATATGGTCAGTTTTGGACAATGTTCTATGTGTACTTGAGAAGACAATGCAGTCTGCTGTCATTGGGTGAAATCTACCATTTTAAAATTTCCTCTTGATTCAGTATTTTGAGTTCCCACAATTGATTCTGACAGTTTTTACTCATTATTTTTAGTTTTTTTGTGGAGGAGCAGGCCTTCAGAACTACCTATCCCACCATTTTTGCTGGCATGACTCTCAGCAATTACTTTTAAAAATAAATATTTTATAATGTCCCTTTAATATCCTGAAAAAAAATTATAGGTAATATAACTTAATACTCACAGAAATTTAAAAAATTAATATAAAAGAAGTAATTCATAAAAATAGTATGAATTTCAGTGTGTAAATGCTTATATTTGACATAATGAGGTAATGATATGTTTGTACTTATTTAAGTAAGTTGAATTTAAGAAATGTAAGAACATCAAATTCCATTTTGTGCAGATGCTAATAAATGAAAGGCTATAATCTAGTTATAAAAACTAGACTTTTTTATATGTACAGGAAATTAGAGAAAAATCACTTTAAGAGAAGTCAGGATAAATTACTGATACAAATTATAGACTACAGAGGTGAAAGAAAGGTGAAAATGTAATCTTATAAATGTGTGAGGCCTTATTTGAAAAATAATTATTTAGTAAATATTGAAGAAATATCTGAGCAAATATCTGTTATTTTGAAATCATAACTCAGGTCAAATATTTTAGTCTTGAGTATTTAAGTCCTTGGAAACAATATTCTTTAAGTGATAATGGGATTCTAAGATGATTTTTTAAAAGCTGTGATAGGACATTTAGAACCAATGTCAAAGTAAGCTTGAAAAAAATAGGCAATTACAAAATAAGTGAATGATTTAAATTCTTAATTTTTACACTAGATTTCTTATTCATATACAGGAATACCTATACATGATATGCAGTATTTTTAGAACAGCCAATGAAATTAAATAAGATACCTTCATTTCACATGTTTCTAATTCAGTATTTGGTACCAAATGTCTTAAAAGGAGTCTTACATCCTATATTACATATATAAAATTGGATTTGTTGCTTTACAGTAACCTTACCATTATACTAAAATGTTTTCAAATACATGCATAATTTGAAATACAAGAGTAGGTTAATTAGCTTCCTTCCCCCCCAAAAAAATGGATATAATAGTCATAATTTGATCCAGAAGCTTTCTTATTATACTATTTAAATTGTGTTTGACCTCCAAATTATTTTTTTAGCTTAACTATTATAAATGATGGATAGCTTGTTTTCTACCCATTTCAGATAGAATAATGCCCTATCTATATTGTAAGGTTATAAAATTTTTAATTGCTTATTATATCTTATAAAGATAGAGTCCTGTTCTTTTTACCTCTAAGCAATGGTGAAAATAATAAAATAATATGTTTAAAAGTTTATAATGTGTTTATAAAAATCTGTATTGAAAACATAATTAATAATTTAATAATAACAGGACACCTGTTCTAGAGGCTATTCCCTTGAGAAAATTAAATCTTAATCATGGGTCAAAATTTTGAGAGATTCTGTAATTATTCACACTTAAATTTTTTAATTCATAGTCTCTTGCTTTGGTTTTCCCCTCAATCAAAATCACTTTTTAGGGAGAAGTATATTTTGTGACAAAAGTACTTTGTTCTTTGGTTGTTGTTTTTTTGAAAATATAGAATAAACTTCCTTGACCTAAGCCCCTTCCAAGCACATTTTCTTTTTTAGGTATGTATTACTTTTAGAGAACAGTCTTTATTTTCATGAGAACGACCTGTCCTCACATACATTTAATTACATTATGATTTTAGTTGTGGCATATGTGAGAATGTGAAAAGCAGAGCAAGCATGTATGTAATAGCTTTTTGTGGCTTGTGTTTTTTTATTTGCAGCATTCGAAACAAACAAAGGTACCTGAGGAGAATTTCTTCAATGTTCCTGCTTTCTTAACTGTTTCGGGACAACTTCACCTAGAAGTGATGTCAGGGTACAGAATTTTCTTTATTCTTTTGTATTAATGGACTACTGATTATGGGGTGGGTGAGAGTGCAGTAATGCTTCCTTTCCCAATGCTAAAACCTGAAAATTGAAATTAGCGTTTATAGTTAGTCCACTTGAATTCACCAAAAGTACATTTAAATTGACAATTTGGCAATATTCAAGTTTCTTACTGAAAAAAAACTTTTTGGTCTAGACTTTTGTTTTTAATGAAGAACGTTAATAGTGGAAATTTGAAATTCTAATTTTTTGCATTTTACTAATCTTTTCTTGCTTAAATCTCAAAATATGTCATCATATTTAAATATAATTAATCATAATTATGAAAATAAAGTTAGTTCACACTGAATCAGGTTTAGCCCATTTCACTGAAAAAAAAAAGAAAATTACCTGAAATAGATGTAAGAAAAATATTTTTAAATATTGGTTTACATAAATGAAATTAACCCACAGAGCCATCATGAGAGACATGTGACAAATTAAGAAAGTCTTAGAAGTCAGATCGCATTAGTTTTAGACATTCTCAACCCTCTGGAAAATCATTATACTCCTTTCAGCCAAACTTTCCTTTTCTTTAAAATGAGATCGGACAGGAAGGTCTTTAAAGTCCTGTCTAAGTCTTACATTCTGTGATTCTGTGGGTAACTTCTTAATGCCGACTCAATAAGTACTTTCTCCTTTGTATACCTTTGTTTTCTCAGATAGAGTTTAAGACTTAAAAATCTCTTTAAGAAATGACTCCAATGAAAAAAGGGAATCTTTATGTGATTCCATTGTTTTTAAAATTCACGGGTTGGAAAACTCAGGAGAAAGAGAATAGTGTTCATGTTTATTTTTTTATATACTGGCAGGATGGAAAGTCAGTGGTAGAATAAAGATGATCTTAAAAGTAACATACTTTACTTAGATTCTTTTCTAATTTATCTTTGAGACAGAAAGGTATTATTAGATAATTCTAATAATCAATAATTGACAACATTATCAAAATATTGTGCAGAAAATCTATCATCATAATAGCCCTGTGAGACTGTAGGATTTACAGAGCTGTATGTGGGAAAGGCCATGTCAGGCATGTTGTGGGAAGTTCCTTATGCCTGCCTGTCAGTGTAATTTTATTATTTTTTTGTTTTAACTGTTTAATTTTATTCCCATCCCTCCCTCACTCTCTGCTTTGGCAACCATCAGCTTGTCCTTTATTATTTATTGGTCTGTTTGTGTTTTGTTTATACATTTGTTGTGGTGTTTTAGAGTTCACATAAAAGTGAAATCACATGATACTTGTCTTTGACTTATTTTACTTAGTATAATACCATCTAGGTCCATCCATGTCGCATATGGCAAGATTTCATTCTTTTTAATTGCTGAATAATATTCCGGTGTGTGTGTATGTGTGTGTGCGTGTGTGTGTGTGTTCTAACTCTTCTTTATACATTCATCTGTTAATGGACACTTCAGTGAGGTTGCTTCCTCATCTTGGCTATTACTCGTAATGCTACAGTGACCATTAGGGGTACAAATATCTTTTCAAATTAGTGTTTACGTTTTCTTTGGATAAATACCTGTAAGTGGAATTGCAGGATTGTATGGCAGCTCTATTTTTAATTTTTGAGGAATCTTCATACGTTTTCCATGGTGGCTGCGCTAATTTACAATCCCACCAACAGTGTACAAGAGTTCTCTTTTCTCCACATCCTTGCCATACTTGTTATTTGTTCATTTATTGATGATAGCCATTCTAATAGGTGTGAGATGATAGCTCATTGTGGTTTTAATTTCCATTTCCCTAATGACTATGATGTTTAGCATTTTTTCATATGTCTGTTGACATCTGTATGTCCTCTTTGGAGAAATATCTATTCAGGTCCTCTGCCCATTTTTTAATTGGATTGTTTGGGTTTCCTTAGTGTTAAGTTGTTTGAGTTCCCTATATATTTTAGATATTAGCCCCTTGCCAGATATATTATTTGCAAATGTCTTCTCCCATTTAATAGGTTGTCTTTTTGTTTTGGTGATGGTTTCCTTTGCTGTGCAAAAACTTTTTGGTTTGTTGTAGTCTCATTTGTTTATTCTTTTGTTGCCCTTGCCCAGGGAGACATATATAAAAAGATATCGCTAACAAAAATAACAGAGAATTTACTGCTTATGTTTTCTTTTATGAGTTTTATGGGTTCAGGTCTTAAATTTAATTCTTTAATCTAAAGTTTATTTTTGTATATGGTGTTAAGAAAATGTTTCAATTTCATTTTTTAAATATATGTCTACTTTGTCCAACACCACTTATTGAAAAGACTGTCTTTACCCCACTGAATATCCTTGCCTCCTTTGTCATAGATTGACCATTAATTGACCAGTTCTTGTGCCTTTCAAAGTGTAATTTTACAAAAGAAAACATGATTTATACAAATATAAAGTGAACTTATATCAAATATTTTATTCAATCCATTATTATTTAGGAAACAAGTAAAATAGTAAGGCTAGTTCAAAGAGCATTTGAGGAGCTATGTATTCATAGGCAATTTAATAAAGGAATTTTAGAATGGGATTGCTAGGTTAAGTTACAAACTGGTTAATGTCCTAATGACCAATAAACCTTAACCTTTGCAGTTTTGTCTTTACCTGACAGAAATGATTTACAACTCTACTGGACAAAATCTACAAGTTAACATGTAACTTTACTTAGTATGGGATATTTAATTTAACAATAAATAGAATAATGGAGCCAAGTACATTCCCCTAAGTAATTAAATAATCTCTGAGTCGGTCTATGTCCCCATATTACATTGAAAAGACAAACTGTCTACCTTTTGGCCTTATATCCAAGATTTGGATAACCTTTCTTTAACAGCCTTCCAATATTTATTTGTTTCATGTGTAAAGTTAGAGGTAAGGTATCTTCCCCTCAGAAGCATCATAATATGTGAAAGGTGTAAATTTACCAAATGTTTCTCTATTAACCACTAGTTGATTAAAAATGTTATGTTCCCTCTTTCCTAGTAAAATGCAGTGAACCACAGAACACAGTGTACAGTGAAAATTGACAGACGATTAAATTGGCAGACTATGAGGCTTTGTATTTTTAATGTGTTATAAAGTATTTTTAATAATGGTAGTCAGTGTTCCTAGTTTAATATGCATAGTTCTAGGACAATTAATATTCAGTACATCATGTTTCAGATTAATGCATGATTTAATTCTCAATAAGAAATCGTTAGTCTCCTGTTCCTCAGTTTTGTTTTTCTGTAACTTTATTTAACAGATTTTTAAAATGGATTAAATAGTAGTTCAATTTAGAAGGTTAACATTTTCCAAAAAAAAAGAAAACTATATTGGTTTGATGGGTTTATGGCTTCATTTATTTTGTTGTTGTTTTTAATTAAATTTTCCATTTTTAAATAATTTTTAAATATAGAAAAATTATGAAGATAGTGCAGACTATTTTTATACCTTTAACCCAGTTTCCCCCATCGATGACATCTTAAATTACCATGGTACATTTGTTAAAACTAAAACTCCAGTGTTAGTAAATTATTATTAGCTAATTTACAGACTTTATTTGGATTTTCTTTTTCCAGGATCCTATTCAGGGTACCACATTACATTTAGTTGCCATGTTTCCCTAGTATTGTCCAGTCTATAACAGTTTCTCAGTCTTTCCTTTATTTTTTTCATGATTTGTAAAACATATCCCAGTTTTGATTTGTCTGATATTTTTCTTATGTTTAGACTGGAAGTGAAATGCTCCTCTTATCACATTATATCAAGGGGTATGTGATATCCACATGGTGATATTAACCTTCATTACGTGGATAAGGTAGTGTTTGCCAAGTTTTCCACTGAAAATGTACTGTTTTTTTCCCTTTCTCTACTCTATTTTTTTAAAGCGAGTCAATGAATCTAGCCCACCTTCCCTGGAGGTAAGAGTGAGGGGCTAGGAAGTGGGAGATGGAATTTAACACCACCTCCTAGAAGTGAGAGGATTCAGAATTCTGTACGACAGATTTGTTATCTCTTTACCTTTGTATACTTATTTAGGTAATCATTTATGTCAGGGTGAATTCATACATATTTATTTTATAGTTTATGCTATACTTCAATTCTGTTATTTATTTTGTTGCTCAAACTTTTAGTTTTAGCTATTGGGAGCTCAGCTCTTGGTATTATATATTCTATAGGTTTGTACAAATGTATAACAACACATATCCACCATTATAGTATCATACAGATTAGTTTCATTGCTCTAAAAATCCTCTGTGCTCCTTGTGTCCATCCCTCCCTTTTCCCTAACCACTCGCATTCAGTGACCTTTCTACTGTCTCTAAAGTTTTGTTTTTTCCAGAATGTCATGTAGTTGGAATAATATAATATGTAGTCTTTTCAGATTGGCTTCTTTCACTTAGTAGTATGCATTTAAGTTTTCTCCATGTCTTTTTATGGCTTGATAGCTCAGTTTATCCAGTCACCTACTGAAGGACACCTTGGTAGCCTCCAAATTTTGGCACTGTCCCAGGCTTGTTTTTAAATTTTTCCTAACCTAGCCATAAAAGCCATTTCTTCAAAAAGGCTTAGTTCTTTTTATGAGAAAATGGTATTTGGAAACTATGATTTAGTCACTGAGTATCTTCCTGCTGCTAGAGGATTATTACTCCCAAGCCCTCTCAGCAGACATAGCTATAATACGTTTTTTAAATAAGAGAAACTTAAGTATTTTCATTACATTCTGCCTATAAATATAATTTATAAGTGGGATGTTCTTTCTGAGAGAAGTAGAAATGTTCTAAATTATAAAACCTACAATTAAGAAATGTATAATAAAATTTTCCATTCTTGTCAGTTAGTCAGAATTGAAGGAAGCCTTAGCCTAATGTATTTGAAATAGTTTTTATTATTGTTTTAATTTATTATTGGTTTTGTTTTGTTTCTTTTGATGTTTTGCTACAGGTGATTTTTCCTTATAATGGAATTATTTTATTTATTTATTTATTTTTTACTAAGCCCTGAAGTCAAGCATATGTCAGGATAAAACTGATGATTTCCTCTTGAACTTTGCTATTGGAAATATAAATTGGTATGCCTTTTAGAGGAATACTTTTTTACCAAGCATTTCATTTCTAGGAATTTTTCTTAAGGAAATGAACAACTCTGTAAAGATGTAAACAAAAACTTTGAAACAATTTTGTTTATACTACTGAAAAAGTATTAGCAACCAAAGTCTATTTAAGAAGATTGATTAACCCTCAGTATACCTAGAAAATGGTCATCATTGTTTACCATCTTCGATAATGGACCTTATTTTTAATAAATATTAAGCCATGTTATAAATAATTTGCAGAATTAAAAATGAAGGGATAGGGAAATGAACTTAATAATGTGGCAAACCAAAATTTTAAAAAATGCTTAATTGAGAAATAATTTATTTACCATAAAATTCACCAAAGTAGACAATTCAGTAGGTTTTAATGTATTTTCATAGTTTACAAATATCACCATAATCTAATTTAAGACTATATCACCCAAAAAGAAACTTTTTCCCGTTAGTAATCAGTCTCCATCATCCTTCCCATTCTAGGCAACAACTGATTAATCTACTTTCTATCTTCATGGATTTACCCATTCTGGATATTTTATATAAAGGAAATCACACAATATATCATATTTATGGCTGGTTTATTTCACTTTGCATAATATTTGTAGTGTCTATCCATGTTGTAGCATGATTCGATACTTCATTCTTCTTTATTGCCAAATAGCATTCCATTATATAAGTATACCACATTTGTTTATTCATTCAGCAGGTAGTGGACATTTGGGTTGTTTCTGCTAATTGGCTATTGTAAGTAATGTAACTGTGAACATTTGAGTACAAGTATTTGTGTGAACATGTTTTCATTTCTCTTGCTTAGGTACTTGGAGTGAAACTGGTGGTTTACATGGTAACTTTAACTGTGAGGAACTGCTAGCCTGTTTTCCACAGTGGCTGCACTATTTTACAATCCCACCAACAATGTATAAAGGTTCCAATTTCTCCACATCCTTAACAACAGTTACTGTTTTGTATCTTTTTTATTGTACCATTTTTGTGAGTATAAAGTGGCACTTCATAATGGTTTTGATTAACATTTCCCTAATGACTAATGACATTGAGCATCTTTTCATGTGCCTTCAATGATGAGCATCATCATTGGCCATTTGAATATCTTCTTTGAAGAAATATCTATTTATATTCTTTGTTAATTTTTTTAGTTGGCTTATTTGTCTTTTTATTATTTTATTGTAAGAGTTCTTTACATATACTGGATACAAATCCTTTATCAGATATATGATTTGCAAATATTTTTTTTCCATTAAGTAGATTATCTTTTCATTTCCTTGATGATAGTGGCAAACCCAAATTTTTATTCTCTCAAATAGACATAGCCCTTTGAATGTACCTAACTGTTTGTTAGCTGCCAATATGAACTTGGAATATATCTATACTTTAAATACAGATCCTGGATTTCAAATACATCTTTAATAGGTTCTAACTTCTTCTGGTTCTTTATTATTACATAATGAAGTCTTTACTGTGAAATGACTAATTGAATGAAAATACCATATTTCCTTTTTGCCCTTAGAAACATATTATTTTACTTATCAGTTGAGTTTGAGAAAATTCATTTAGGATTTTGTTATCTGAGGCTCATAATCTGAGATTTCACTTACAAAATCAACTTTATCTTCATCGTTAGAGATTAGATTGTTTCTGCCTCTTTGCATTCATTACCTCATTTGTCTAATATTTATGAAGCATCTTATTTTTTTGTCATTATAAGTAAAAAATAAAAGGTCTTAATTCTCAACTATGTTCGGTGAAGACTACAAAAAGACGACAATAATGGTGTCTCCAGGCTTTTCTCATACTTTCTTGAAAGATGACACAATAGTTTGTGTACTGTGGTAAGAAAGCTGAAGATGATACAATGGTGATGATTTATCTAACTATGCATCTTCCTCTTATCCACTGTTTATCTTAGGCATCCATCATTCTTCTGTTTTCATAATATTTTACTCCTTTATAACCTAGTTAAGAGTAATGAGTAATGATAAAAAAAAATTTCTAGGATGATGAAATAACGAAATGTTTCAGTATACAGGAAAAATAAAATCACTTAAATCCCACATGTAGCGTAGATTCATGAAAGGATTCAATGGGTTTCATTCTGTTAGGAAAAAATAGAGTTTTTTTGTCTTTTGGATGACCTCTGTAGTATTTTGAATTTATTCTCTAAAAAGATAAGTCCTGTGAATGCAACCTTATTTGGAGATAAGATTTTTTGCAGATGGAATCAAATTAAAATACTGGATTAGGGTGGGCCCTAAACCCAATGGCTAGTATCTTTATAAGAGAAAGGAGAGGGAGATTTGGACACAAAGAGGAGTAAACACAGAGGAAGAAGGCCATATGAAGACTGAGGTAGAGACTGAAGGAATGCCAAGGAATGCTAAGGAATGCTGTGAACTACCAGAAAGTAGGAAGAGGCAAGGAAGAATTCTTCCCTGGAACCTACAGAGGGAACATGGCTCTGCCAATAGCTCAATTTCAGACTTCTAGTCTCCACATTTGTAAGAGAATAAATTTCTCTTGTTTTTAAGCTACTCAGTTTTTGCTAATTTGTTATGGCCACCTGAGGAAACTAATACAGTCTCAAAGAAAGTATAAAAGTCATGAAATACTAATATTTAGAAACAATTTAAACTGCTCAACAAAGGAACTCAGACATTAAAACTGGATATAATTAATGGACGTTGGCAATAAAATGAGGGTTAATCGTAATTCAACCAAACCATGGTACATCCATTAAAACTGACAATAAAGCTTTACAACATGTTTAAAAAAAAAGTCATTATGAAACAAGAAGTAGGGTGTAATTTCAGTTTGTTACTCTGTGTGTGTGTGTGTGTGTGTGTGAAAGCCTGGGAAAATATACACCAGTACTCAACTTGTAAGCAATAGCTGGTTATCTCTATTAATATTTATTTTCTTTCTTACACTTGTCTTTTTTCAGATTTGAAAAACTAATGTTGATTATTTTTATATTGAGAAAAATTAGCTATTTCCATTTTGGGGGGAAAATCATTTTGGGCTTTGAGTTGATTTCATTCCAATTTGTTTAATTGTTGCCTTGTGATTGATGTGAGCAATCCTAAACTCATTGCATTGGGTTATCTCAAGAGTTCAGATGCTGTGCTCAGAAGCCGTGAAAGTTCATACGCAGGATGCCTTCATCCTGTTAAACAACTGTGATAAGAATGTCAGCAAGTAACCCTGAGTTAGATTGAAGTACCCTTTGTAACTGAGTGTGGAAAGTATCTTCCCATTCCATATGACTTTCTCATTCTTCTCCCACTTGATACTTACTTATCTGAACTTTATTAATTTATACTCATTTAATTTTCAAGATCTTTTTGATTGTGGCTATTTTATTCATGTCATGCATTTTCATGCACCTCTGTGTTTTTAATGCTCCTCCTTGTAGCATTAGACTCCCTTTTTCATAACTTATTCCTCAAGGCTCAGCTAAAATAGTACTTCTTTCTTGACTTCCCTGTTTTTCTGTCAATAGAAATTATATTTCTCTTCCTGTTCTCTTATAATACTCACCTATTTCATATAATAAAGGAAAAAGTTACTCTTGTATTTAATGTTTAGGCAGTTTGTAGTTCTTTTCATGTATGTCTGTCTCATAGGTTACCTTTCCTGAATGTGTGTGAATAATGATGGTTTTTAGGCTATTCTCTTAAAGGTGAGACCTTAAAACAGAGGTTTTTTCTTTTAGTTTAATATTTATTTAAAATTTAACTCTATTTAGATAGAAATGTAAATTAACACACTGCTGGTATAAGTGACTCAGGAATTTCATTATCATTTGACCAATTTCATTATTTATATGACATAGCCAGAAAATGAGCATTTCAAGCAAACTGAACAAGTGCAGAGGTTTTTAGTAGGAATATTTAGCTTGCTTGCTTGGGTACAGTACAGAGAATATGAATATTTGGGTTAACCAAGTGTTGGGTATTGCCAAGTTAATTTGATGGAAGTAGTTATACAGAAAGTTATAATGATAGATCAAGGCATCTGTACTTTGGTAAGGAGAAAAGTGAAGAAATAGGAGTAGAGGGTGATGATGGAAAAAGTAGTGGTGTTAAAGAATTGGAGGTCTTAATGAAGACTTGCTGATGTGGAAGTACTAGAGTACAAACCTGGACAAATATAAGGTGATGGTCAAAGAATGCTGCTGTGAAATTCGTATCTCTTAACAGCTCCCACCTGTAAACTAAAGTGCCAGTTGTCTTCTCCAATTGGCTGTTGTATAACCATCTAACATGTTCAAAACTAATTCATCATCTTCTTCCCAAAATCTGTTTGTTTTTCCTTCTGAATTTTCTACCTCAGGAAATTCACTATCATCCTTTTGTCAAAGCAGCTATATGGATATCTTTCCAAAATCTTTTTCCACATCCTTTGCATTGTCAGTCATTTGCTTCTACTTCCCTTTGCTTCAGCTAAACTCAGCTTAAAAATGATCTCATCCAGAATCCCCATCACATCTTTCTTGTTAAATGCCCTTTTTCTGTATGTCTGGGCTGCTTTATTCTTATCTATTTTGAATTTTTTCCCTATAGCTTAACTCTGAGCATTTAAATTTAGAGATTGTGTTTTATTTAATTTTGTTAACTCTTACTTAATTTAAAACAGAATACTTAAGTACCTGTTGGAAAAGGGTTTCTATCAATTCTATTTATTAAAAAATTAAAATTATTTATTTATTTGCTTATCTTCCCATTAGCCTGCAAATTCCTCAAACTGTATCTTGTTCCTCTTTATCTTCTTAGTTTCAATTGCTACTACTTACCTGATCCAGGACTCAAAATCAATCTCAATTTGATTGAATATCTGTTGAGAGCTAACTGTGTACGATTTCACTAGCTTAGGTGCTGGGATACAGAGATGAACAAGACAGATAAGATCCCAACCTCCATGATTCTATACAGTCTAATGGGCAAGACAGGCATTAAATAAGAAATTGAAACATGGAGCTTTCTAAAAAAGATTGTCCCAAGGGCAAGAAGAGCATATGGCAGGGGAATTTCACCTTGTCTAGGTCGAATTGAATTTAGAGGTAACCTTATCAGTAGAATGATTACATGTGAGTGCATTTTAAAATATCATTTATATTTAATGACCAATAGCTGTTGCATTTGGTTTGGATTCTATTATTTTTCTATTCTTGGAACAACAGAAGCCCAGTTAATACTTTTTCTCCCCATTATTATAGAGCATTTTATGATGTATAATCTTTTAGTTACCCCAGTACATGTTAGCTATATTTGGCCATGAAAAGTCTTTTGGTACTTTTATTTCATGTTTGGTACATTATCCTTGAATCTTGAATGATTTTTAGCCAAATCATCAGAAGCTAGTAAACTACCTAGTTTCTCTGTCCTTTCCTTTATCCATTTCCAAATACTTGGAATCTTTTATTTTACTTTGTATGAAATGCATGTTTATTTGTACCCTGTCTGACTTTAGGACAGCAGCCAGGATAAGAGGGATCTGGACATCGTGGCCTAGAGAACTGGGTGGAGAAACTGAATATGTTTAGCATAGGGAAGACAGAGGGGAGACATGATTCGATAGTTGTTCATATCTATTTGGTGGGCTTCTGTAAGAGCCCTTTGTACAGATGAGTAAATGATTTTTTAAGAATGACTTTATTGAGATATAACTCATATACCATAAAATTCATCTATTAAAAATACAGTAGTTTTTACTATTTTCACAAAGTTGTGCAACCATCACCACTGTCTAACTACTTCTAAAAGAAATCCCTTCCCATTAGCAGTCACTTCCCATTCCCCTTTCCCCCTACTTCCTCAGCCCCTAACAAACACTACTGAAATCAGAAACAATGGGAGTGGGACCCAGCAATCTGTGTCACCTACCAAGTGATGGTGATGCTGGGGACCATTGCTTTAAAGAAAGACTCTCTGTTCCCTGGCTGATGGGAACTTCTGGCTTCCAGACATTCTGGCAGGACCCAGGAGAGGATTGACAGTTTCCTATGAAAATTCAATGTATCTCTATTCCCCCTGTCCCCAATCTTAACCACAGCTCTATGTGCTGGTCACCTCCTTTCTGCAGTATTCCAAATAATGGTTTCCATGCTTTGACACATTGGTGATCATTCACCATTTGTTTTCTGTCCTCTCAAGATTTGTTGAGATCTCTTGTCCATTGAAGGCCCTTTTCCTGTTTCTTCCTATTATTACTTTAAGATTGTCTCAGGAAGGAGACAATATAAATATTTATGTTTAATTCACTATTTGAACTTGATCTTTACTAGCTTAAATGATATTCATTTGCTTTTTTTTAATTGCTAGTTATACATTATTTGCATGATGATTTAGTGTCTCTGTCTAATCTTACTCTGTCTAATGTAATGTGTAATGTCTCTGATTAACTGCAGTATCTGCATACCGCCTTGGAAGTCTAAACATTGGGTTCTCTACCCATTTCTAGTATCACATTCCTTTGTGAGGGAGTTTACTAACCTGCTTTTTGTCCACTTCAAGTGTATGGGAGAATAGACACACGCTTCTGTTATCTAGCTCTCCGAGATCTGGCTAAGCAGACAAAATATCTGAAGGACTGAATGTCTTTGAAATAAGTAAGTTTGGTGTGAGCTAAAAAAAATTCCCAGTCAAGTCTTTGAGTAATGATACAATAGAACTCATGAAATGCAGTGCCTGGTAGCATTGTCTGAAAGCAAATGCAGGTTACTATAGTGAGACATCCAATTAATCCTTAGTAATTTGACCAATATGGATGGTAATTGGAGCTACGAAAAGCAAAACTGATGTTACTTCTTTTAATTACTATATAATCTTGTCCAAATTCTGTTTTGCTCTGGTGGCTTTAATTACATTTTTAGAAGAGGGGAAAAATGTTACACGTCTGCAGAAATTTTTGTTGGGTTGGGAACAGAGAATTTATGTCATTTTGACTGTTGTTTTCCCCCTAGCTTGTTTTCTTCTCCCTAAAAATAACTAAGAGTACTCATTTTTTTAGCAGTAATTTTAGTATTCAACCAAATGGTCTGTAACTATGTTGGACACCAAGAGGATGTTAAAAATATGGAAGCCCCATTGATTGACCTAAAGAGGGTTGCCAGTGCTGTTAGAGTTAAGCAGCTACTAAGATAATGTTTCCTCTCCCAAAAAGTACTAAACTTGCCCAAGTGAATGGTTATGTTAATTGAAGGAAGGAAATATAGTCAGAGAGACTTAAGTTGGAATTCTATATCTTCTTTATATACTGATTTCATAAGTTTAATGTCTGAGCCTCCACTTCCTAACTGTAAAGATAAATTAACAGCCACCCTGCAGAGCTGTTGTGAGATACTTTGCAAAAGGCCAGTGTTTATCACAGGTTGACACTAAGTGCTATGATGATAGTAGTGATGACAACAGGAACCTGAAGAACTCAAGGTGATTATAAAGAAATAACTAAAGAAAGGAGCCATGGTGGTGTACACAAGAAAGGATGATTAGCTGACAGCTAGTAACAAAGTTGTTTTACAGCAGTAATAGAACTGCACTTTACACAGAGCACAGGATTAGGAGTCTACCAGGATTCGGGACTCACAAGACAGATGAGAAGGAGAAGGTTAAACTAGACCAGAGCCTAGAACAAAGGAAGGGACTGGGACACGGAAATAAGAATTTGAAAACTAAATCAGAAATTTTAAAAGCAGATTAGCCCATAATCTGACTACGAGTGCTAGTTAGTTATGTTGACAGTGGAGTGTCACTGTGTTCTGGATTCTTTCGTTCTTCTGTGGTTCCAGGGGCCTGATATTTCACTCTTTATACTTTGGTTGGGGCAAGATTATAATTTAAGTAATTAAGTAACAGGATAAACCAACATATGAATAAGATCTTTTTGTTACTGTTGTTGCTTCTCAATCAACTTTATTGAGTATACTCTACTACAATAAAAATGCACCCATTTTAAATGTACAGTTCAATAAATTTTGACAGATTTAATAAACCTTTGTAACCTCTACTGTGATATAAAAAAAAAATTGGACTATTTGATTTACCCCTCAAAATCCCCTCATTTCCCTTTGCAATCAGTCCCCCTCCCCAGCTTCAGGACCTAGGCCTTTCTGTCATTATATATTAATTATTTTTTTTTTCTAGAATTCCATATAAGTGGTACTATATACTATTTAATTTATATTTATATAAATGATATCATACAGTATTTACTCTTGTGTCTTACTTTATTCACTCATTATAATGTTTTTGAGATTTACCCAGTAGTTGGTTCCTTTTTATTGCTAAATATTATTCGATTGCATGGATATACAATTTGTTAATTCACTCATCTTTTGATAGACATTTTGATTGTCTCCAGTTTGGGGCTATTATGAATGAAGCTTAATGAACATTCATGCACAAGTCTTTGTGTGCACATATGTTTTCATTTTCCTTGAGTAAATGCCTAAGAATTGCTGAATTGTATGGTAAATGTATGATTAACTCTCTAGGAACTGCCGGTTTTCTGAAGTACCTGTCCTATTTTATATGCCTACCAGCAGTGGATGAGAGTTTTATTTGTTCCATACCTTTCACAAAAATTGGTGTTGTCAAGTATTTTTTTAGTTATTCTAATAAGCATATGATCACTCATTATGGTTTAATTGTATTTCTGTGATGACTAATATTGTTGAACTTTTTTTTTCATGTGCTTATTGGCCATTCATATGCTTCTTTTATTAAGTTTTGGGTTGTCTTATTATTACTGAGTTATAACAGTTCTTTATATGTTCTGGATACTAGCCCTTTATCAGATATATACTATAGATATTTTCTCCCAGTCTGCCTTTCTTTTACATCTTTTTAATGGTACTTTTTGAAGACTAGAGTGTTTTGTTATTGTATAGTTTATCTGTTTTTTCTTATGTGATTCATGATTTTTAAAACCTATTCAAAAGGTTGCAAAAATTTACTCCTAATTTTTTCTTTAGGAATTATAATCATGGCTTGTACATTTAGGTCTGTTAGCTCCTCTACTAGTCTGTAAACTCCTTAAAGGTAAAAGCCATGCCAGATTTACATCTATATTTTCCATAGTGGTTAGTAGTCTAATATTTATTGAATGAAGAAATAAATGAATATGACTTCATGGTAGATAATGGTTGCAAGATAAGGACAGATAGATAGGCTGTAGGCTGCGGTCTTTCTTCTTGGCTGCAATGAACTATGGACTTGAATTATTCTTGTGCTTTTGATTATTTCACCAATCTATTGGGGGAAATCTCCATCAGAAAATGTGTTCACAAACTTAGAATAATATTATATCGAGATACTTTAAGTACCCTTATTATAGGAAAGTAAAATTTCATTTAACATTCCATGTTGTTGGTATGAATTCCCTTTTGTAGGAATTCAGAAAATGTAGTGTCTTTTTTAAAAAATCAAAAATTTAAAAATTTATGTGTAAACTATGTACATGAATTATAGAAACCACTGAAACACTGCTATGTATTTTACTTTACTAAATTAGATTTGTTTTCTTTTCTACAAAATAAAAGGAACTTGCATCTTTGTTCCTCTATAAGAAATTGCTAATAAAGAAACTCAGCCATGGTATTTATTTCCTTCTTACCAGTAGAAATTGGTAACAAATAAGCTTAGTCACATATATTGGTTGATAGTCACATTATTTTTTTTTCTCTTGATATCAACCCCTACTTTATCTCCCATCATATACCCCTACGCTGAAAAAATAAAACCCATATTTTCCCACTTAAAACAGGTGCATAGGACAGAGAAATAGACATGTGCGACATAAATCTCTACAATTTGAAGAATATGCAAAACTTGAACCAGCCTTATTTCACGTTTAAGAGGCAGATTTAGTGTGTAAATTATGGTAGAGATTGGGAGATAAAGATAAAAGCCTAAAGAATTTTATTTCTGCCATATCATTTACTGACTTTTAATCAATTTCTTCAACTGAGTAGTTTTTCTGTGCTTTCCTCCTGATTCTACTTTAAGATAGTATAGTGTGAGGTTCAATGAGGACGTTTGAGCTTTAGGCAGACAGTACTGTAGGGACTATTGTACAAAGAATTCTCTCAAACTTTTTCATGTATGCTCCATATAGTCAAATATGTGTTTGATTTGATAATACTAGTATTTCATGCATGGCTATTGAGGGTTCAGTGTGACTTGGGAATTTGTTCAGTTGGTTCAATCTAAAGTGTCTCTACCTTTTTGTATAGGTCACACCATGATCCATATCATTAAGAATGTTTGTAGTATCTATACAGCACTCACTATTTTCTTTTATAAGTGAAGGCAAATCAGAAGATGGAAGTACTATCCGTTTCACTATGTGTCTGTTTTAAATGTTCCTTCTCAGGAAGCCAGGATCATTTGAAAATAGTTGGTTCATCCTCATCTTTAGAACATGATGAATAAGATGACTTCTGTTTTGCCCAGGGATGAGTTAAGAGCTTAGAAAAGCCTGATTCTGAGAGTTATGCATGCATGTTATTGGGACATTAACAAAAGCTGAAAACATAGTTTACTGAAAAATTCTTAGGTTGTGCGTCATTGCCTTTCAGAAAGAACGTTATTTTATTAGAAGAGAGGAGCTATGCCTGCAAACATGAAAAAGTAGGGCATTAGTTTTATAAAGCAAGAGATATGAGAAAGGAAAGGAGAGCAGAGAGGCCTGGAATGATAGAGAAATAGCTGTGAGAAAAATAGAATTTGTATGACTAGGCACTGAAACAAATTCAGAAATTATTCCCAAGAACTGTGTCCTCCATTGATATCTTTCCTCATGTCCCATTGTCTGAACACACATTTTTTAAAGTTGATTATCTTCTGTATTTATTGAGATTTCACCAATCTACTTTGGTGCTGTACATTAGAACTTACTGCAATGATGGCAGTGTTCTGTATCCATGCTGTCCAGTATGGTAGCCACTAGCTGCAAGTGGCTATTGAGCACTTGGAATTTGGCTAGTGTGATGAGGAACTGAATTTTTATTAATTTTATTTAGTTTTCATTAGTATAAATTTAAATAGCCACATGTGGTTAGCGGCCACCATACTGAACAGTGCAGATTTTTTTGGCCTCTGCCCAGATTGCAAAGCCCTGAAGTCACCAATGTAAATTCTATTCAGATGTTTCTGTTGCCCTTAGTATAGTAATAGTACTGGGCAAGGCAGGTGCTCAGTATGCATTAATATTTGTTGAATTAAATTGGATGGATAGTAAGAGAAAAGGGAAAGGTAAGAAGCTTAAAAAGTGAGTGGTGTCCTGCTAGGTTTTGGGCTCTGAGGCCAGTACCTGCCCTTTAGTGTTAGTATAACTTTGTCATTTTGCTTTTTTATTATGTTCTATTAGTTTGCCCATTCTGGCTCTTTTTTGGCATCTAAATATTGCATAGACACAAAATTAAACATTTTAAATAAATGTATAGGTGAAGTATAAAGAATAACACCTGGGTCCTCCAAAGGTATTTTATTTCTTTCATCTCCTTTATGTATTTTTCTAATTACATCCCCCTCTCTACCCATGAGAACCAGCCACTAACCTCAACTTTGTGTTTATCATTCCTTTTCTTTAGAGTTCATCACATATATGCATATTTATAAATAATACATTGTTTCATTTGACAAGTTTTTAAATTTTATATAAATAGAATCATATGTATATATTCTTCTGTGACTTTATTCACTTAATATTAAATTTATAAATTATATCCATATTGTATAATCTGTTTTCACTACTGTAGGATATTCCTTTGTGTGAATATGTCACAAATTATCTCTTTTATTACTGATAGATATTTTTCCCTAACATTTTGTTAGTGTATACAGTGCAGCTGTCCAATCCCTATATATATCACTTGGTACACACGTGACTTAATACTGGGTTCAAACAGACATTTTTGTATTCCGTGTGTGCATGTGTGCCTGTCTGTCTGTCATTGTCCTCTTCCCCTCATCCCTCCTCCCCTTCTTCCCTTCCTCTTCTTTCTCTTCTAGAATTCAGGGAAAGTGAATGAAGAGAAATAGAGATTTTTTTTTTCTACATTATTTCTGTAGGCTAAATACTCCTTTAAAACCTCTTGCCTCTCTGTTTGTTTCTAGTCTGCAATAGTCCCTGTGTGCTTTGATGTTCATAGACCAAGCTATGATTTGGAGTCTGTCAAAAATATTAGGATCATTTTATTTCATTTATAGTCTATACCTCTTTTGTAAATGATACCTTTTTAATGAATTAACACCATTTATATCAATTATTTTTGCCTCTGTCAATCATAATTGTAATTGTGACAGTCTAGATCAGTGGTTCTCAACTCTGGCTATAAATGTCTGAAGAGCTTTTTAAAAAATAAAGATGTATCATATTTTAGTTCCAACCCCCAGAGAAAAACAGATTTAATTGGTCTAGGGATGGGACTGAGTATCAAGATTGTTTTTTGAAGTATTGCAGGTTATTCTCCAATGCATCCAAGATGGAGAACCACCCTAAGTCAGTTCTCAAAGTGTTGTTCTTGTACCACCACCAGCAGCATCACTGGGGAATTTATAGAAATATGAACTCCCAAACCTACCCTAAGATCTACTGAAGCAGAAACTCTGAAATTGAGGTCCAGAAAGCTGAGTTTTAACAAATGTAGATGATTCTAATGCATGCCAAAGTTTTAGAACCACTGCTCTAGATCATCCAAGCATTTATAACAAAGCCTCCTTTTCCTCAAATTCAACACTTTTAGGATCCACAATATTCTATAATGGCTTTGAACACGAAAGTAGGTAAAAGAACATGTGGGGATGGGGGCACGGGTGGAGAAGCATGCAACAAAAGAAATCTGAGCAAAAAGAGCTATAAAGTACATGGATGTGTTATCATTTTTGTAACCTAAAGTAGAATGAAAATGTTTCCCGATGGACCACTGATACTTGAAAATGACTGCCCCCTTTCCACTAGAGGGGATATAAATGGAGAAAAGCATAAGACAGAAAGGAGTAGATATAAGTGATAGGAAGGGAATTGCTGAGAATAGCAAGTGAAGGAAAAAGGTGCATCAGGAGCAACCTCCAAGAATGGAATGACGATGTTGAATAAAGGGCATTAAGGGTATAAACTTCTCTTTGGAGCATATGATAGTGTTTTGTGGGGTTATGGGTCCATTGATCATCTGTGCTGTACTTCGTTAGTTGTTTTTAAGAGTGCCCACATGCAGCATACAGAAAGTGGGCCATGGAGTCAACGTGTTTTGGTTAAAGCCAGCTTTTGCTATGCTGCTTTGGACTAGTTGCTTTAAACCTGTTTAAGCCTCAGTTTTCTTCCGTTGTAAAATGAAGTGGAATCACCTGCCTCATAGGGTTAAAGCAAAGATGGAAATAAAAAACACGTTGTTAAAATGCCTGATGGATAATTTTTCAATAAATTTGTAAAACTTTTATTGTGCTAAAATACATATACCATGAAATTTACTATTAGTGACATTATGCACCAAATACCACTCTCTAGTTCCAGAACATTTTTATGACCCCCAGAAGGGAACCCCATACGCATGAAGCAGTCACTCTCCATTCCTCTCTCTCCATAGCCCATGGCAATCACTCTCCTGCTTTTTGTCTCTACAGAATTACCTGCTCTGGATATTTTATAGAAATGAAATCATACAATATGTGGCCTTTTGTGTCTGCCTTCCTTCATTTAGCATAATGTTTTCAAGGTCATCTACACTGTAGAATATATTAGTATTTCATTCTCTTTTGGCTAATATTCCATTGAATAGATATACCACATTTTGTTTACCTCTTAATCTACTGATGAATATTTGGATTTCTACTTTTTAACTATTATGAATAATGCTGCTATGAACATTTATATACGAGGTTTTATTTGAACACTTGCTTTTATTCTTTGGGGTATATACTCAGGAGCAGAATTGCTAGGTCATGTGATAACTCTATATTTAACTTTTTGAGGGATCACCAAACTTTTCCACAGCAGTGGCACAATTTTACAGTCCCACCAGCAGCATATGAGGAGTCTCTCCACCAATACACGTATTGTCCATTTTTTAGTTATAGCTATCAAGAAACTTTTAAAAAAGTATATTGATTAGGGATCTAAACTTAAAAGGTAATGGTTCTTTTTTTTTTTTTTTTTAATTTTTTTCCTTTTTTCTATATTTTAACCCTGTGGTAACTTTCTGACACCTCACTTAAAACCCAAAAGGTCAGAAAGATCATGAGTCCCTGCTTTCACAGTCTGTATTTGTACTGAAAATCAAGATCAAGCAAGCTTTTGCCCTCTGCTCCACTAGAGGATTTGTCCTCCCTGAGCTCTCCTTAGAAAAGGTAGTGGGTTTTTTTTTTCTTTTTTTAAATTATTATTATTATATGCCTACAGCACCTGGTCTTTCTAGATGTTCTCCCATCCAGGTACTAACCAGGCCCAACCCTGCTAAGCTTCCAAGATCAGACATCGGGCTTGTTCAGGGTGGCATGGCTGTAGACCATAGGCCGTGGCTCCACTGGGCACAAACCCAGCACCTTTGCCTGGAAAGCAGACTTGCTAACCGCTACACTATGGAACCACGTCCAAGGTAGTGATTCTTAATCACCTAATAATTATTTGTGGAACTCACGGCCAAGCCCTCCCTAGATTTTCTCAATACAAGTCTTTAAATGTAAAGCTAGGAATTAATATTCCTTATTAAGAACCATTACCTAAGTTAATGTTTCTCAAAGTTTGGTCTGGGGATCCCTGGGGCCTCCCAGGACCCTTTCAAGGGGAGTCCTTTGAAAGTAAAACTATTTTTGTAATAATACTAAGACAGTATTTGCTTTTTTCATTTTCATTCTCTCATGAATGTACAGTAAAGTTTTCCAAAGTCTTCATGACATGTGATAGCATAACAGATTGAATGCATAAGCAGAGATGAGAGTCCAGCTGTCTTCTATTAAGCCAGATATGAAAGAGATTTACAAAAATGTAAAACAGTACCACTCCTCTTATGAGTTTTATTTTTAAAGTGTTCTCTATGACATGTGATGGGTTTATCATTGCTTTTCAATGAATTAATAAGCATTTTTTTAATTTCTCAGTTTTAATGGTAAATGTTAGTAGAAATAATCTACGTAAACAAATTTTTTGAGATCACAATTGAAAGTATAAAAAGGTCTTAAGACCAACCAAATGAGAACTGTACACTTTGGAAAGGAAGGAAACAAAAATAACTATTACCTATTTGTTGAATATCCACCATATAATTACTATTAGGTTAAGCTTTTTACATATTTTGTTTCATTTCATTTTTCCAATAACTCAGAACATATGTGTACTTAACCTCATTTTCACAGGGGTAAATTTAGTCTCAAAGAAGTTAACTTGGCTAGTTCATAGGTTGAGGAGCCAGGATTTCAACTTAGGTCTTTAGAATAAATGCTCTAAATCACTACCATAATCTTAAAAACGTAATGCCATGATGACTCATCTATCTCTGTATTATCAGGCCTCAGAAAGGGTAACCTTTGAAATCTTTGTAAACTTAAGTGGTGCACTTGCCTAAATGAAAGTATTCCCATGTTCTCTGTAGTGGTCCTCAGTGCAAGGACTGCTAAATATGAGATAATCTAGGCATGAATAGTTGCAGTTGACACCACGCATACCTTTTTCTGGAAAGCTGATTTTCATGTTTTATTGCAACATAAATATAAATATTCAGTTAAGAAAAACAATCTGCAAATTGTGACCCTCTAGAAAAATGTTATTTTCTTAATCTCATATCTAGTCAGTCCTCTGAAGAACCTGTCATTGCAGGAATGACGAAGTGGCAATTATTGTTCTAACTTGTTGGTATCCACCATGGAGAAGCCAATGAATCAATCAGGTGTTGCCTGTTTATATAGAATAAAACTTAGGGTAATTTTTTTCATGTGGCGCTTTTTAGTTTCTAAAAAATAAAATTTTTGCTAATTAGCTTCGCCTGATATAGTCCTTTTCAAGATTTAATTGTTGCCTACAGATTAAAAATTAATGTGTAGGCAGTCACTTTTCAAGAAACTGATTCTCTTCTAGCATCTTCTGTGAACAATTATTTCAGAGAATAGCAGAATTTTTTGCTTAATAATTGATATTTCATTTACCATCTTCCTCATTTTACTCCTCTGTCCTCACCCCATCCCAGTGCTGTTTTAAAGATTCAATTTAGGGATCAGCATATTTTATAGAAAATGAGTTGTTTACTTATTTGAGAAACATTAATTGTCTAGTGTGTGCCAGGCACTGGGTTAGGACTGAGGATACTATGATGAACCAAAAAATAGATAAGTTTGCTCCTGAAATTTATAGTCTAATGACAAATATGGACATTAAACAATCACATCCATATATGTAATTTTTTGAAAGTTTATATGAACTGTAGTACATGATGTTATTAAAAGCCTAATTGGAGGATTGTCCTAGGAAGGTTGGAAGAAATCTGAAACCAAAATGGCGGATAGGGAGAAGCATGACTTTTGCGTATGGCAAGTGAAAGGATCACCTAAGTAGATGGATATATGCTTCTGGAGCTTAGAGAAGAAGTCTGGGCAGGAGATATAAATTTGTGAATTGTGTGCCAATAGGTAGTTGATATCATTGGCTGAGGTGAGATGATTTAGGCAGAGTGTATTCAGTGAGAAAAGAAGAGTATCTAGGACTAAGTTTTGAGAAATGCTAGTGGTTAATGAACAGCTAAAATAGAATATAGAAGGAGGCAGAGATAGAGGTCTGATAAATAGGAGGAAAACTAGTGGAATACAGTGTTAAACATTTCAAGAGGAGAGAATGTTTTAAGAAGTACCAAAGTCCAGACTCTTCTTATCATGGCTTGTAAAGAAGGCTCTGTGTGTTCTGATCCCTTCCCACCTCTGTGACCTCATCAATTACCATCTTGCTGCTGGCCCACTTTTATTCTTTAAACATGTCTGCTCTTTCGTACCTTAGGATTTGTGTGTTTGTGTTCCCTTTGCTTCCCCCCAGTTCAGATGTCCTCTCAGAGAAGAGTACAGGCCCTCCATGCCCTTTGGCAGGATTGTTGTCAGACTCTATCAAACTTTGAATTTCATTATACAATTCAGATTAAATTATGCTTTGGCCTCAAATTCAGTTCTGAATCAAATATTTAGGACATGTTAAAGAAAATTAATTTTGCAAAAGTTTTTAGCAGTAGTAAAGAAGAATTTTTAGATTTTTAGAGTGCATCCTCCCTAAGGATTCTTTAAAATGTATTGATGAAATGGTGAGAGCGACATCTCTTTTATATCCTTCACCAAGTGTATTGCACAATAGAGTAATGGGAAAGCTGAAAAGGAGGTGCCCGGTCTTCTCTGTTAGGCATGTACAAATAATGACCAGCAAGTAAGTCACAGTATTGATAATCCAATGGATACAGAGCAGTAGTAAAGTAGATTAATATTTTTGAAAGATGAGAATACTGCTTGACAAAGACTGTTTTAAAAGACAGTTTAAGGCTGTGAGTTCACTTCAGTTCAGTGAACATTTACTGAACTGACAGTAGAAAAGTGATAGGAGGTTGAGAATTGGGGGACTTTGGGGAAGTTGCTGAATAAGTTCTTCCCAGCTAAAGTAAAATAATTCCTCTATTCTTTAAAAATATAAAGATCAGCTCTTAAATTTCAAGACCAGAAAGAATAAATGGCCAGGCAATCAGGGACCATTTTCTAGTATTGCACTTGCCAATTTAAGGCTTCTTAAAACTCCCCTCAAGGGAGAAAATGACCTTTGAAGAACCTTTTTTTGGTAACTTTACTTTTTTTTTTTAAAAAGCCATTTTTGTAGCTATCTTGGCTGATGTGTATTGAATGTACTTTTGTTATCTTAAACATCAACTCCAAGCTCATGGACTTTCCTTATATAGCTTTCCTCTCTCGATAATTTGGCACAAGAATACTTTTTAGTGCTGTGCGTTTTGTTTTTCTGCTCGTCTCTTCTCACAGCAGTAACTGGCCTTTCACCGGTTTGTGTTTTATTTTAGAAATGGCCTTGTTCTCAGATCTTATTTTAAATGTTAGTTGGCCCAAGCCTTGCTGCAAATGGTTTTCATGTATGTAGATGGGGAAAATAAAAAATCAGCATGAATTAAGATAAGAGTGACTTCACATATATACCTAGAAACAAAATCATTGCAAAGATACTAGAAATTAAGGTCAAGCTGCCCCAATCTTTTACTCATGGAAGAATTTGAAGACCAGAAAGGCTAAATGACTCGCTAAAGTTTGCAAAATATTGGTGAAAATTTATCATTCTCATAATTTACATGAAGGCAACATATCCCAGAGAGCTATAATGTTAACACATAAAACAAATGAGATATTCATAAGGAATGGAAATATACCAAACTACTTACCCTAGGTTTCTTTGAGAAGGAGGAGACGGGGCTATATTACAAATTTTTCTATCTTATTTTCTGAGCTTGCCAATGTTCAGGTATGAGCATCATTATTTTAATATAATTAGGGCTATGAACATTACAATTAGATCTGGATTTGAACCTGGCCTTTACTATTTATTAAGCTATGATTCTGTGACTTTTGGGAAAGCTTCTTAACTCTCTGAGCTTCAGTTTCTTAGTCTGAAAAATAGAAGTAATAATACTTTATTGAGTTAACTATAAAAGAGTTAACTATAAGGTTCTTAACATCTGATGCCTGGCCCACAAGGAGCACTTGCTAATGGTAGCCACTATCAGTGCTACTACTACTACTACTACTATCACTAATTTTATAATAGAACACAGGGCACGGACATAGGTGATCATTATTGAATGATTTAAGCATTCCTCTGCTTAAAGACTAGATGTTAAGCTAGGCAATTTTTCAATATACTGTCCAGTTCATTTTATATTTCTGTTAATTCAGAGGAAGCACCATGGCCATCAGTTTTTACTTACCCTAGTAGAATAATACTTAACTCTTGGGTACCTCAGTCAGAGCCTGATCCTTACCATAATTAAAATAAAAATCCCTGACCCTCTTTATGTTTTATAATGGAGAATTTATCCTGCATCGCTAGGGAAAATTTTTAATCCTCATTAAAATAACCTTATTGCTACTCATCTTGGAGCAGTCCGCTTGGAATTGCCATATGAGAAGCAGATGCCCTTGTGGCTTAAATTTGTAGATCTTTTTAGAAACTACTGCTGTCCCTGTACCTAGTACCTTAATACAAATAACTCATTTCTTTTGAGCAGCAATCCCATTGATCTTCCTTGTATTTCAAGAGGATAACTGATAATTTCTGTAAATCTCCCTCACAACCCCAAAAGTCAATTTCACCTAGGCCACCTTGTTTCCATTTATGCCCTGGAAAATCTCAAAATATCCTTTATTGTTAGTGAACATCTGTACATATAATTTCTTGTGATACAGTACCAGAAAGAAATGTCATTTTATTTATTTAGATATACTGTTGACAACCTACCTAGAAGTTGCACAGCCACAGATTGGAAACTCAAGGCCTTATAATTTTTGAATTTATTGTTTGGGAAAGACCTAGATTGTTTGACCCATTTTAAGTACTAAATAACAGCCACAGTAATATATGTTCGAGTATTTTTCTGTACATTATTTTTAATGTCACTGTTTTTGAGGATATTGTGCTCTTCTAGTTTACAACTGAGGAATGCTGTTATCATCATTAGTACTCATTCATTCAACATGAGCACCTGTTTTATCTTAGGCACTAGAGATGCAAAGATGAATAAAACATGATTTCTGCTCTGGAAAATTTCATAGTTTATTGGAGGAGAAAGATACTGAAATACATAATTACATTGCAAAGTGATATGTTCTATATAATATACGACAAAGAGTTATAGTCACATAAAAGAGGGAACAATAAATTGAAGGGTGTATGCTAAGGTTACAAAGGGAAAGTAACGTTCTAGCCAAGACTGGAAGGATAGATGTACATTTGCCATTTGGAGAGAAAAGAGCAAGGGATGAGCATTACAAATACAAAGACTGTGTAAGGAAAATGTCTTCAGTGCAGCTGGAGAAAAGGCTTTGTAAAGGAAAGTCAAGTCAAAGTTAGGAGTTTTAATTTTATCCGTGGAGCACTGAAGAATCATGATAGATTTTTAAATTAGGGCTGATATCAAATTTAAGTTGGAAAATGTGTAGTAGTTTAGGGCTGGAGGAAGAAAGACAGGTGGCAGACATCAATTAAAAATCTGTTGTAGTGCAGCATGGATGGACCTGGAAGGTATTATGTTAATGAAATAAGTCAGACAAAGACAAATACCATATGATATTACTTATAAGTGGAATCTAAAGAACGAAATAAACAAAACAGAAAACAGATTCATTGATGCAGGAAACAAGCTGATGGTTGCTTGGGGGGGGGAACTGGTTGAAAAATGTGAAGGGATTAAGAAGTACAAATTGGTAGTTATAAAATAGTCATAGGGATATGAAATATAGCATAGAGGATATAGTCAGTAATATGGTAATTAAGTTCATTGTTGTTTATAAAACAAAAAAAAAAGGGGGATCACTTTATAAATTATATAAATGTCTAACCACTATGTTGTACACCTGAAACTAATATAAAATAATATTGAATGTCAGCTATAATTGAAAAATTAAAAAATGGGGAGCGGTGAAGGGGTGGAAGAGAATAAGAGGTTCAAGTTTCCTGATATAAAGCAAATAAGTTAGGGGGATGAGGTGTACAGCATAGGGAATATAGTCAGTAATATTGTAATAGTGTTGTATGGTGTCAGGTGGTTGCTGGACTTTTACGTGGTGGTCACTTCTTTAGGTATATAAATGTTAACTATATGGTATACACTTGAAACTAACACAATATTGTATGTTAGTTGTAGTTTAATAAAAATATTAGTTTTTAAAAAAGCTATTGTTTTTCAAGCAAGACACAAGAGTTTGTACTAAGACAGGCCTGTGGAAATAAAGTATCTAGATTTTAGAGAGATTTCCTAGATATAAACAATATAATTTTGTTCTTAATATGATACAGGAAATGGGGTGGAGGAATCTGTTTTGGGTGACTGGGTTGATTAACCGAGATTAACAGCTGGGAGAAATGTAGAAAGAAAAGCAGGATTGTTCATTCTTTTTGTTTGTTTGGGGGAGTAGGGCAAAAGTTTTCATTTTGTACAAGGTAGTCAGTGTTTTCAGAAACAGTCTAGTAAGAAGTCTGCATATCTGAATCTTGAGAGAGAGGTTACCATAGTAATAGTTTGAGTTCTTAACTGTTTATTTTTCCATTAGAAACTAAGGTTCTCAGAGGTTAAGTGTTCATGGTCTCAGGAAGGTGGCTTTAGAACCGAAATGTAAATTCCTAAGCTTCTTACCAACTAGGCCTTAATTGAACTGGCTTTTGGAAAGAAAAAAATAAATCTTTGATTCCCATTATAATTATTTTACTGCTTCATTTCCTAGAGTATCTTTACTTAAAAAAAAAAAAGACAGGTATGTATATACACAGTCTTATTTTCTGCACTGTGTTTTCTGATGTTCATGTTATTTGATTGATGACAAATGAAGAGTACTAATGATAATAGCTAAGGAACTCCAAACCTTTTCTGTTGTTCTAGTAAAACGTTAAAATTCAAAGATTAGATAGTCCTTAAGAAATATCTTTCATCTAATCTCAGTTCTTGCCATTTTTCTATATGAGAGGACTGTAAGAATGAAGATGTAGTGTCCACATCTGCAGGAATTTAAAAATAAATTATTTTCTCTTTCAGATTGTTGAGCTATTGTCCTTTCTGAAACGCAGAGAATAAAGTGGACAGTTCTTCAAAATCTGCCCTCACCCCAAAACTTCAGGGGTCATTCAGCATTAATTGAAACATGGGTGGTTGTAAAGGACTTGAGTGGGCTTTAAACAAGGCAAATCACCATATATATCTAATATTATTTTTTCACATATTTAAAATATAATTAGCATACCTTCTCCATTTGAAATTCTAGTTTTAACAGTTACTATCTAGATTCTCTATGTGGTTTTTTGGCTGTGGTATTTTTCCTTTACTTTGTTCTTGATTGCTGTGAAATGTAGTTGCCTGCTGTTTAAGGCAGCTGCAGTAGAGTGCACCCAGAAGTGGTTATAATTTTATATTTAGTAAGCCATAGGGTTTGTAAAACATTTGCAAATTCCTTCAGGATAAAATAGTTTCTATAAATGTAACATTTTTAATGAAACTATTATTATTACCCATTAGAAAAATATAGCAGCTAACATGTGTGGATTTGTAGACAAGACAGACACATAAAACTTTTTTCCTGAAGAGCTCACTGAGTATTTAAATACTTATAAATAGTCATATGAATCCTATTTTTATATTCTTAATCTTGAATTGCAGAGCATTTACTCAAGTGTTTACCTTTGGTCCAACATTTCGAGCAGAGAATTCTCAGAGCCGGAGACACCTGGCAGAGTTTTATATGGTAGAAGCAGAGATTTCTTTCATTGAGAGCCTTCAAGATCTCATGAAGGTAGGTACTCAAGTTTTAAAATAGTCTCTAAATGTCAGGCATCTGTGACATTAAAATGCTTCTGTATACATTTTTACTTCAAACATCTGTGCATTACAAGCATTCATAGAATGAAGAAGATGGAGAACTACTTAATTTAATAAACATCTGCTGAATGCTTTTAGTATACTAGTTTACTTAGAGTAAGACAGATTTAAATTCATATCCCAGGTCTGCCATTAACTTTGTTATGATGTTACCGAACATCGGTGATCTTCAGCTTCAATTGTAAAATGGGAGTAATAGTACCTATTTCATAAGGTTGTCGTGAGGAATAATGAAATAGTGTATATGATGTAAAGCACCTAACATGGGTCTATATGTAGCAGGCTCTGTAAACAGTGGCTCTTGGTATTTGCTAGGCAAATCAATAAAATATCTCTATGGTTAGAGAAACATCTAACTAGCTATATTATAAACTATCCACAGGAGCTGTCAGAACTCTGTTTTGGGGGGCAAGGGATAAGGCTGGAGAGACAGTCAAGAGTCATATCATGAAAGAAGGACTTTGTGTTTAAATGCCATGCTAAGGAGCTTGAATTTCATTCAAAAGGTAAAGAAGAAAGAATTTTCAGTGGGAAAAGGCTATGGTCAGATTTATATTTAGAAAAATCTCTCTTGCAGCAATATGAAGAATGATTTAGAGGGAGATACAAATAGGGGCAGGAACCCTTTTGGAGGCAATTTCCATCAATTCTCACTTCTATTCATTTACATATCTTTCTAATCTTATTTACCCAGCAAATGACCCAATTCTACTTAAAACATAGATAACCAAATATACCACCTAATAAAATGGGCTCACGACTTTATTATCCTGTCTTAGGTTCGATTTCCTAGGAAACATACTCTAAAGCAGAGATCTATGTGCAGGGGATGATTGGAAAACAACACATGTAAGGAAAGAAAGCAAACAGCACTGAGCAGAGGGAAAAGTCAGCTGTGATGCAATTACAAACAGAGGCCTTAGTCAATGCTCTGAGAAACTTTGGAATTAGATGATCCTTTATGGTTGCTTCACTTGAAGACAAGGAAGCAGACCTTTGTGCCTCTGCCCATCAACCAGTCATTGGACATGGGCTAGCCTTAGGAAGAGGTATAACCTTGGTAAGGCAGCACTCTTGACCTGACAGTTCCTGGAGAGGGATTCAGCCATGAATCATCAGCAGTTACTATTCCCAGTAGATAAAACTCTGGCTCAAAGAGGTGTTCTGGCCACACACCACAGTATTCACTTCTGTAACCCTTTAACATGTCCCACTGATTGTTCTAGATCAGTGTCCCTCAGGGGCCATTTTTTAGTTGTCCTTAATAGGGGGTGAGCAGAGAAGTAGGGGAGAGTGGTTGCTAATGTCATCTAGTGGATAAAGGCTAGAGATGCTTTTCATCATCGTATAATGCACAGCCCACTCCCCACTCCCCCCACCCAACAAAGAATTATCTGGCCAAAAATGTCAATAGTAACACTATTGAGTAACCTTTTTGTAGAATGTAGGGATTCAGAATCTGAGCCTCATAAGGAGTCAATAAAATTCCTTAAGCAGATTTTACTTTGAGTCTACCACTCAATTCTGTATTATTCATTCACTCGGGCAATGAGAGTATTGTTAAGAAACAGAGCTGCATTTTTTACCTCCCTAATTCTGCTTTGACCTCCATTGACCCAACATAGATACCAGAGAGAAAGGTTATGAAGCATACATAAAATTATGTTATAATTTATTAAAATTATAATCTTTGCTCTATAATTATGTTCTTTAATTAAATAATTCTTACGTAGTTGGTACTCCACTGAGTGGTACCCAGGGTATACACTGTTGCATGATTTAATTAATTGAAATATAAGCTTTTTTCCTAAAGATAGAAGAAAAAAGTATGCTCCTCAAAAAGTAATCTCCTGCTTAAGTTTTCTCCCTTTGATAAATTACACTCTGTGGAAATTTTTATCTTGATGAAGCATTGTCTCTTAAACATTTAATCAGAATATTGTAACAAAGGGTTTTTTTCCCCTCATGAGGTATAGTAATTAAATATTACAATTTTAGTGCCATTGACTAATGTATTTTTTAAACATCTGAGGGTTATGGTAACCCTTTAGTTAAGTTTCTTTTTTCATTAAATAGATTTTAGAGCATAGTCTGAAAGTCAAGGTTAGAGAAGCCAATGATTTACTTCTTCAAATGGAAATTTACTGCTCATGAAAGACACCGATTTAACAGTTACAGTGGTCAAAGTCTTCCTCTTACACATAAGTATATTGTGTTTCTCAGCAGTGTAGGCATACCATCCAATCTACACGTTCTTTTTTCCTCCCAGTATGCCTGGCTTTTTTTAGTATTGAGGATATGACCCTTCATAAATCATTCAGTTACTTAGTGATTGCCTTATCACTAGATGGAAGGTGACATAGCCTCAAGGTAAAAGATCTTTAGCCTCCTTTTGCTCTTCTTTCATCAAGTTATTCCTCATTCCTATACTATATATAATATATATAAATATACCTGGTTGTCACTTGGTAATTAATTACTTTCTTATATCCACTCATTAAATTACTTCAGTAGATGCTTATGCCCCCACTGTGTTTGCAGGCTTGATAGGTACACCAGTAGTGCAAGACAGGAAAGGAAGATGCCTGCCTCTGAGGCAGTCCATACTTAATAAGTGGATGTATCTTTATGAGTACATTTGGAGGGCCTAATATGGTCCATTGACTTCAAACCAAAAATTTTAATTTTGATTAAAAATATTTGAGGAAACATTTTCTGTTCTAATCACTTTTTTCTTCTACAAATTATGTTTCCCATGAATCTTCTATGGACAACCCCTGGTAGAATGAATTTTCATATACTGATTTGTGTGGTATAATTTGTGTTATTTTTACTTTACGCTTTAGCAAAGCAAAAATGTATATATTTAGATGTAAATATATCTCATTGCTTCCCTAATTTTAAAGTTTACTTTCATTTACCAATGACTAAATGAAGCATTTTTCAAAGTGTCTCACTCTTAACAATTAATATTGTTGTGTGCTTCTGTGAGCCGAATGCTAAGCTAAATCTTTTACATGCATTACCTCAATTCTCATAACAATCCTAGGTACTGTTATTGTTGTAAGTGAGTATATTGAAATTTAAAGAGGCATCTATCAGTTTTAGCTATTTATTTGACATCTGACTTCAATACCAGTATTAAACTGTTAACAAAAGATTCAAACATTTTTCTTTCTCTTGTTACCCCTTATGGAACGTAGGGATGCCTCCTCTAATCAGTCTGGAAAACTGAACTAACTTACAATAGCAAATTCAGGGATTGAGAGGCCTCATGGATTTATGGTTGCTAAAACTTGGAGAGCTGTTCTTATAAGACCCTAAACAGATTTTTCGTATAAAATAGCTAATTTATCAAGCAATTCTGTGTTGTTTTTCATAGGTTATGGAGGGGCTCTTCAAGTCTGCAACATTGACAGTTCTCTCAAATTGTCCTGAAGATGTTGAACTCTGTCATAAATTCATAGCTCCTGGCCTAAAGGTAATTAGTTTGTGGATAAAGTCTAGTACATCTACTCTTTAAATATGTTAATTGCATATATTGAAATAATTACATTTAATAATTTTTCTTTTTTCTCTTTTCTTACCAAGGACAGATTAGAACATATGCTAAAAAACAATTTTTTAATGTAAGTAGATATTATACTTTCTCTGAACTTTACTCATACTTTATCACCATATTTATCACACTGTATTAAATTTTTTTGTTTATATATCTGCTATCACACTCCCTAGACCCAAGGAAGACCCATGTTTTAATTATTTTCATAACTGTTGTATCTGATTCATGGTTGATAATGTTTCATGAATAAATTGTAACAAGATAGATGAACATGGTAATTGTTAACTATTGATGCAATTCAAATAATACTGACTTTAGTAATCAAAATTTAGCTTAATTTAAAAAACAAGCTTAAAATTGATACATATAATGTCTGCCTCTCAGTTTTTCTGTTTCAGTCTTCTATTTCTTCTTTACCTTCACTTACTAAAATTCTGAGAGTACATTCTAATCTGGCTTTTTTTATGCTTTTTTTTAAACCTAAAGATCTGTGTTTTAAGGTAACACAGATATTATTGCTTCATTTCCACTATAATTCTGTTATAGTACTTGATATTGGACTAGTTGTTAGTCCACCAACCATATTAACCAAATGGACATATAAGACTTAGTATTCAGTGTATTTACAGTGTGTTTAGGAAGTGAGTTTGATACACAGAAGAGTAGAAAATTGTTTTTGAAAATAAGTTGATATCATTCTTCACTCACAATCTTTAAATTTAGGAAGGTTTTGTTCTAATAAAAAATCTAACCTATCCTTGAGGAGGGGAATAAGAAAAACTTGGTAGATTGATTGAGCAGAGAATTTTGGGTGTCATCTCAGACCTCAGGCTACAAATTAAAAGTGATGTATCATTGAACCTGAATGAATAACAGCAGCAGAGGTGGAGGAATAGGATCACTCTTGCCTCTTATTGAGAAAAAGCTGTAGCAGGAAAAGAGTGAGAGCAGAAAACCCACTAGGAGATTATTACAGCCATCTAAGTGAGAGGAAATGATGGTTTGGACCATATATTAATCAGGGTTCTCCAGAAAAACAAGACCAACATGGTGTATATATAGAGAAAAAGATTTATTTTAAAGAATTAGCTCACCTAATTGTGAAGGCTCGGCGAGTTCTAAATCTGATGGAGTAGTCCTGCAGGGAGGAGATGCAGTTCAAGTCTAGAAGCAGAATTCCTTCTTGGGAACGGCCAGTATTTGTTCTGTTAAGGTCTCCAGCTAATTAGATGTGGCCCACCTGCATTATGGAGGGTAATCTGCTTTACTCAGAGTCTACTGATTTAAATGTTAATGTCATCCAAAAAAAAAAAAAAATCTTTACAGGTACATCCCAAACAATGTTTTATTAAATACCTGGTTACCCTAGCCAAGCCAAGTTAACACATAAAATTAACCATTACAGACTAGGGTAGTGACAATGGAAGTAGAAAGAAGTTGTTCTATTCTGGATATATTTTTAAGATAGAGCAAGCAGGATTTGTGGAGAATCAGAAAGAGAGAGAAAAGTCAAAGATGACTTCAGTGTTTTTGCTTTACGTGGTTGTAAAAATGGAGTTGCCATTAACTGAGATTGGGAAAGCCATAAGAGTAGCTGGGAGTTTGGGGGAAGAGAGGGCATGGTATCAGGATCATCATCATCAGGTTAAGATCAAGAAGCATTTAGACATCCAGTTTTAGATATTGGGTAGGCAATTTGAGTGTACAGATCTGAAGTTCACAGGAGAGTTCTGAGCATAAGTATATTGATAAAAGTAATTAAGTAGATAAGGAAAGAAGTAATTTGGGCATCTTAAAGAATCTGTGCTTGTGACAAAACCAAGGAGACGATCTTAAGAGAAGTTATGCAGCTTCCATCTAATGAATTAGATCTTAGAGGAGGAAAAATATATCCACCATTTATTGAATATTGACTGTGTACCAGACAGAGATAAATTTTACATACATTAGTGGTTCATTTGTCTTCACAACAACTCTATAAGTAGTTATTATTGCCATCTTATAGATGAAGAATCGACTCAAAGAGATTAAGTGATGAAAGATAACATGGGGAGTCAAACTCTTATTTATCTGATTTCAAAGCTCATGCCTTCAGCCACTATCCTTTATGTATTTGAAAAGGGCACTGGAATTAATGCTAGAGTAGTTGTAGCTCCCCCACTGTCCTTAAGACCTTTGTATATCACTAAACTGTTGTGCTTTGAAGTCCATGTCTGTAAAATTCTAAGGCTGGGAAATGGCTTCAGGAGGTGTGCCATATCATTCATTGCTATCGCCATCACCCATGCCACACAGCGTACATCATGGTTGAGGTTTTTATATGTGTGATTATTTGTTCAGTGTATGTCACCTCTGCGTGGTCAGGGACTTGTTTATTTTGCTAACTATTCTACTCCCATTGCTTGGCACAGTGCCTCTAACAGGAACTCAGTAAATATTTACTGAATAACTAAGTGAATGAATAAATGACATTTGAGTAACCATGGGAGTGAGGGTCTTCCTTAGACTAGGTCCTCCCCCTGAAGTTTCCTATTAACTCATATCTCTTTTTGCTTTAGACAGTAGGTGTAGTCAACCGTGATTCAGAGGACCTGGATTCTTACCTTGGCTCTGCCACTTATTAGCTATTAATGAACGAATTAATATTTTCAACATATATTTATTGACTGCTTTGAGTTAGGCACTGTGCCAGTCATTGAGGATTCAGTAGTGAAAACAGGCATGAATTGCTCCTATTATGAAATTTAAAATCTAGAGAAAAAGATGAATAGTTCAATATTTGCATGAATATTTCATTACAACTATGAAACTGATTAACAGTAAATCTTTAACCTTCCTGAACTTGTTTTCTCATCCATAAAGTGATAATTTGGCTGTCTTATTGTTGAAAGGATTAAATGACCATACTGTTTAAGCAATATGTCAGACTAGAAACTTGGAAACACTCCTGCTGCAGAAGATATAAAAATATTAGTTAAAATATTATAAAATCTTTTTAAATGCATTGTTGAGTTCATTAGAAAGTAGGAGTTCCAGGAGCCAGAAATGAAAAGAGAACTGAACACCAGAGGGGTATATGTATACATAAATGACATGATTCTAAAGATTCTCAAGGTGGAGGGGACAGGATATTGGGCAGGGTGGGGGGTGCCAGTCTTTGAGACCAGAGATTTTTAACAGCTATGAGAGGACATGAGAGAAGACCTGAGCATGATAAATTAGAATTGAGACACTCTCCAAAACACACACACACACACACACACACACACACACACACACACACACACATATGATACCATATGATTTGTACTATTTTGAATAAATAGTACACTTGATTACTTGTTATGATTGTTTTATGTAATAATATTTAAAGAATCTGTGTAGTAATTGAATTTAGCCTTTATCAAGCAGAAATAGAATTTAATTATCTTATATTTCCTTTATAGTATTAATGTTTTTAATCTGTAGAGTATTTACTTTTTATTTTCATTTATCTGTGTGAATTTGAGGCCAAGAATGCTAATAATGATCTCTTTAACAGAGCAGTTTTACTCTAACAGCTTCAAGATAATTTTCTTCATTCAACAATAAAAATTTTGAAATATGAAGGTAATTTGATAGTTTCATGCAATTTTATAATGTCTATGTCTTCTCCTTTTCTCAAAGCATTTTGGAAATAGTTTCTGGAAAGGAGAAGAAATATGCTGTATACATATCAAGAAAAATTAGTGGAGAAAGTTGAAGGCCATTAAGGATATCCAGTGTCAGAACTGTAATTTGAACTTGAAAGCTCTGCCTCAACTTAAGGTGTAGGGGGAGCAGGGAAGAAGATCGAGAATTACAAGAGATATTTAGACATGAGAGTCATTTTTTCTTAATGTAACAGTAACATATCAATGGCACAAAATCCTCATGCTTTTCATTTTGACTGCTTTTATATTTTTCAGTATAATGAGATCATATCAACTAGTGATGGACTAGAACAATACAATGTCTAAGCAGAAAAGAACTTTAAATAATGTAGTCCAATCTCCTTATTTTACAAATGCAAACACTTAATTTTTTAATGTTTGTATAGCACATTACAAAATTTATAAAATGCTTCTGTTAAGGTGAAGTGATCATCTACATAGCTAGTGGTGGTAATAGAATCAGAGGGAGAACCCGAAGCCCGTTATCTTTTGTTTGAATTGAACACAGGAAACTACAAGTGGTGTAGGCATTATCTTAGCAGTTAAAAGCTTGGACTCTGAAATTGGCACATCAGGTTTACTACTTACATGAATGATTTTGCCAAGTTTCTGATCCTCTTTAAACTTCAGTTTCCCTTCTGTAAGATGCTCGTTTAAAAATTATTACTACTGTCACACTGCCACCATTCTTACCTTAGAAATTACCTGTTATTTAATACTACATTTTAATTTGAATATAATTTTTCATCTTAAAAAACTTATCACTCAAAACATAGCTTTGAGTGATATAGTGTACTATAAGACACAACTCCTTCTAGTTCGTTATTACAGGTGTAAACTTCATTTTTGCTTCAGAGAATAAGTTTGTGTTGGATAAATTATTTTGGGGGCTCAAAGTCCTTCAGTAAGTTTGTAGATTTTTGTTTTTAATCATCCAAAATACTGTTGCAGAAGACCTAGTGAAATTGACATTTTCATATAATATAGTGGACATAGTATAACCCTGTAAAAGGGGAGCAGTATCTGGCAGTGTCTTTCAAAGTATATAAAAACTGCAAATGCAATACCCTTCATCCAACAACTCCATTTTTTCATGTGCAAAATTAGTATATAAGGATAATTTCTAATAGCATAAAATAGGTTTATGTAGTCATGATACATAATAGCAAAAGATTGGAAATAGCTAAAATGTCTATTCCTCAATAGATAACTGGTTAAACTAATTAGGATACATCTAAAAAAAAAAGGATATTATATAATAATTCAAAAAAATGAAGCTTTTCATATACTGATAAGGAAAGATCAGGTATATTATTGAATAAGCAATTATGTAAAAGAGTGTTGATGGTATATGTGTTATGGCTGCCGTCCATAAAAAGGGGGAGATTGGATATTAATATTTGCTTATGGTTGTATCAAACCCCCTGGCAGGATATACAAGAAACCACTAACAGTGATTGTATGTGAAGAGAGAAACTAACTAGGTAGCTATAGGACAGGGAGGAAAGGGAGATGTATACTCTTTTATACATCTTGTTTTTTCAAAACTATGTGCATATATTACCTACTCAAACAGTTAAAGTAAATCCTTGGATTGGCTTGATTTAGGCATGAGGGTTTTTACTGCGGTAACCAATGATTTTTTTCCTAAACGGTCTTAAGCAATGCTTAGAATGTATTAAAAAGCCCTTACTGTGGCCTGAAAGAGTTCATAGGCTCTGTCCTATAACTACCTTTCCTATCTAATTTCCTGACATTCTTCCCCTTGTTCAGTATACTATGGGCACATTGAAATGTTAGTTCCCTGAATGAGCCAAGCTCAGGCCTCACTTTAGGCCTTTGTACTCGCTGTTCCTTTTGCCTGGAATACTTCCTCCCAGATATTTAACATGGCTCATTTCCTTACTTCATGCAGGTTTCTGTTCATATGTCACCAACTCAGGGAGAGGCACCTTCAAACACTCTCTGTCTTCTTACCTTGTTTTATTTTTCTTTACAGCACCATTAGCTCTTTGGCATTATATCATTTCTGTTTATTTGTTTATCTTTCTCCCCCAACTAACTGCCTCCCCCCCCCCACACACACACAGGAATATTGACTCCATAAAAACAGGGCCTTTGTTTTTATTTACTGTATCTCTAGTTCTTAGAGTAATGCCTAGCACATAGTAGGTGCTCGATAAATGTTTCTGAATGAATGAATGATGACTTAAGGAAAGACTTTGCTCTTCCAGCCTCAGTATTTCATACTTTTTATTATGGAATTGGCATAGCATAGACTCAGAAAATCTTCACTTGCTTAAGTGACTAGCTCTTCTGTGTATATTGCAAGTAGATCAGGAGTGGGGTTATTGAATGACCACTTATCTTCATGCTGGTAGGACTCTCAGAACTACATCAACCTTAATTCCTGATTTCTCAATAATCATTTAATACCCATTTATGATCTCAAAAACTATGTGTGAATAGGCGTTTTCTAGTTTTCAGTGGACTTGCTAACAACAGCCCATTGTATTGACCTTTCTCTGCTTTTACTCTGTTTCTCTCCAGCATTTCTTACACTGAAGCAGTGGAGATTTTAAAGCAAGCATCCCAGAACTTCACCTTCACCCCAGAGGTAGAGAAAGAGAGAGAGGAGGGAGGGAGGGGAAGAAAGGGAGGGAGGGAGAGAGAATAAAAATGTTTCCCTCTTGTTTTTATCTTATTATTTAAAATTATCTTATTTCACTTATTAGCAGTGTACATGATTTGCTTATCTATACATTGGCTTTTTTGATGTTTGTTCAACTTTGTTGAAATATTTAGAATGAAAAATAATTTTGAAGTAGAATCATTATTTGGAATAGCAGTGACTAAAGGATTGTAAAGAAGTTCCCCAAGTTTAGGAAGATGAAAATTCTTAAAAAGAATGATAATCATAGACTATTAGTGTAGAAATCAACTAGTTCAGTGTTTCCCAAACTATATTTTGAATGATGTTAACAGGTGGCAGACAAAAGAAGTTATGTGATCAAGTTTAGACAACACATTAAACAGATTTCTTTTTCTATTGAACATTATAGAGCCTTCTAATTGGTGATACACATTGAAAAACAGTTATTTTGTTTTTGTTTTGTTTTTAAAAACTTCTTTATTTTATGGCAAGGATTTAGGTCCTGAGAGGCCACATAATTCAGGGGCGCGCACATAATATTAGAGGCAAGTCTCCTAATTCCTACGCTAGTGCTTTTTTCCCTCTAATTAAGATATTGCCATACAAGTAGGAGTAATAAGATAATGTTAAGAATGTAATACCTTTATTCTCAAACTGTTCTTTATACCAGTCCCATCCTCAGTTTAGTCAGATCCTCATATAGGTTCTAATAGTTCCCTGTGCTTGTTATATTTATAATCAATTAAGTTATTTATATAATTTTGTATTTAATGTTTGTCTCCTACTCTGGAAACTTAATGAAGTTATGGATTCTATTTTTCTTACCACTATATCCAATACCTATCATGGTACCTGAGATTTAATACACATTAGTATTTGCTGAATAAATAGATAAACTATATTATTAAATATTCATCAAAGCGCATCTGATATATCAGTTGATTCTTTTATTAAAAAAACATTCACAGAGAGAAGCTATCTAGCCAGACTCAATATTAGAAATATTATCTTTCATCATTTAATTTCCTGAGACTTAGGAACAGTAACTGTAGAAGAAGCTCTAGGCAATATTAATAAAAACAATGATTCTGAAGTCAGTTTTTATACACTATGGAAAGTGCACTTTGTTTTCCTGCAGATGCTATTCATCTGCTAACTGCTGCTCCCTGAGATGGGGGACAGAAAGCATAGTATTTATCTGCTAGTTTCAGCTTCATCTTTCTAGGCCTTTGGATATTCTTGTTAACACATACCTCTCTCTAATTATCTGTGTAACCTCAGCCAACAGCTCCACACATCACTGATCCTTAGGGAGAGGAAGCCCTTGGAAATTATACAGGTTATTTTCAAGTCCTGCATTGTTTATTTCAACTCTGTCTTCTCCTTTGATAATTTTTTTTTCTTATTACAGTGGGGTATTGATCTACATACTGAACATGAGAAGTACCTGGTGAAGCACTGTGGCAACATCCCAGTCTTTGTCATTAATTATCCATTAGCACTCAAGCCTTTCTACATGAGGGATAATGAAGATGGCCCTCAACACACAGTAAGAGAAGACACGAAATAATTAGTCATCTCAGAATCTGGCTTTTTTTCCTTGTTTTAATTTCATCTATCCTTTAGCATATTTTCTTAAATCCATCACTCTATATCTCTTAAAATGATAAAGTTTATCAAAGACACCTCAAAAAAGTGTTCTCAAAGAAGATCCCAGTGTTCTATAAACATATTCCCTCATATCTATGGCAAAGATGTCCTTCGTAGTTTAGCAGATGCAACTATAAGTATGTTTAGTTTTATTTTTTAAATAACCTAGAGAAAGTAGCCAAGAGCACTGTATGGTAGTGCCAGGTCTTCCCTCAAGTTGAATACTGGTTAGGAAACTACAGAAGATGGGGAGAATGCTGGACAAGAGATGATAGCAGTGGCATGATCAGGCAAAGGAAGAACAAGCTTGGCAGAGCTGGCTTAGAGTACATGGTTTGACTCTCAAATAGAAATAGTGAGGGAAGGGCTCTGGAGGGACATAGAGGTTTGGGCTTCTTCTGTCATTCTGTTCTGTCTGTCTCTTCTCTCTGTCTCTCTCTGCTCTCTTTAGCCTTTCTTATCCTCTATTCTTTTATCAACTTTAACTTTAGTTGCTTTTTTATTCTTCAGTTTACTTTTTCCTTCTTTTTATTTATTTATTTTTTGTCTCTTCTATCATATAAAATTATCAGTTGTATGAAAAAAGGATATATTTGACTATTGAATAGTTATATACTTAATATCATTAATTATAAAAGTCTGTGATACAAACACGTTTATCTCAAAAAAGATCCAAAAACTAAACTTTGCTATTTGGTTCTTTTTACCTGTCTTTAGATAAATACTAGTAGAAAAACATAGATCAGGGCTCTCCAGTAAATATAATTTCCCCATCTTAGATATACAAGGTTATCTCTTTGAGTGTATTTCCTGTTTTCTCTTATAGTATTACTGAAACGACAGTAGCCACCAATTAGTAGATGCCAAAGAGGCAAGCATTACCATCTCATCTCTTAAATCCTGAAACAACCTTGCCAAGAAACTGATTGCTTCTCCCATTTTACAGATGAAAAATCGAAGTGCAAAGAGACAAATTGCATTTCCCAAAGCTCCATAGGTAGTAAGTGACTGAGTATTCAAACCTGATTGTATCTGGCGCTGAAGTCTGTGTTCTTTTCCACTCTATCCACTGCCTCAGAATCACAAATATAAAGTTACATTTTAGCCATTGATTTTACTCATCCCCACCTTTCACATCTAATGAACAACACAATTGATCTTTGATTCTTATTTTTCTTTTCCCTACCAATCCTTTGGTATAATTGATTTTTAGAAATGAATTGGTCAACAGATTAGCATTATTCAATCCTAAATAGTTCAGTATTTGGCCTACATCACAAAACATAGGACTATGTCTGTATCTCTCTCTCTCTTTTTTTTTTTATCACTCTACCCCATCCCACTTCTATCTCCTCCCACCCCCACACACCATATTCTTTTCATGTAATTTCTCCAGATGGAGCACTTTTCATTCATCCAGTTTTGCACTTCTTAAATACTCTGCTAAAGGCTTTCCTTTCCTGTAAAGAATTTCCTGAGTTACTCAGTCACCTTGAGCCTTCCTTTTCTGGATTTCTACAGTGTTTAAAGAATAAGTAAGACTGGTAGCATTATGTCTATTTTTTTGTAGTCTCTGTATATGTTTTGCATTCTGAAACAAAACTCTTCTTCAGGATAGCAGATGAGTTTTTCATAACTACAGTGGCATCTATCTACTCATTCCCTCTAATGCAACTTCCACCCCTATTATACCACTGAAGTAGCTCTCTCTAGGATCAGTTATAATTGTCATATTATTGAATCTGACAACTTTTACATCTTCATTTTACTTTACCTCTCAACATTATTTAGCACTATTAATGACTTTATCTTTAAAATTTTCTCCTTGCTTGGCTTCTGTGACATCTCCCAGTTTTCCTTCTTACTCAGTGAGTTATTCTTTCTCAATCTCCTATACAGGTTCTTCCTCTTCTACTAATCCATTAGATGTTGGAATTTCTCAAGGCTCCATTCTGGGTTTTCTTTTCTCTTCCTGGGCGACTTCATCTGTACCTGCCGTTCACTATTTATTTTCTTTTAGACAACTCAGAAATTTATATCTCTAATCCATACTTCTGCCTTGAGCTCTGGATTCATCTTATGTCATTTACATATTTCAAAGGCATCTCAAACTTAATATAGCCAAACTGACCCCAGGATTTCTCCTCTTCTTTCCTCCTCCCACCAAATTTGATCTTCTTTAAATATTCTCTGTTCATCTAATCACACAAACCAGGTAACTGAGTCATTTTTGAAATCTCTGTCTCTCTCACTTTCCACATTCAAGTTATTACTGAGTTCTGTCATTTTTATACCCCTAAAATTATCTCACATCCACTCACTTCTCTTGATTTCTACTTTTACCTTTTTAGATTAAGATACCATCATCTCTTGCCAAGACTAATTCTGTAGCCTGAGAACTGTCTTCCTGTATCTACTCTTTCTTCTGGGTGAGTTCTCCCATTTGAGCATGAGCTTTTAGAAAATGTAAATCTGTTCATGTTATCGCCCATCTTAAGACCATTCAGTGGCTTCCCACTGCTTTTAGGATAAAAGTTAAAATCCTTTACATGGTCTACAAGCCCTAGTGCAACCTAGCTGCTCCTGTCTCTTGCCTGATGTACTGTGGTGCTTCCCTTTGTTCTCTCTGCTACATCCTCACCTCCCTTCTTCCATGTCTTCAGAAATACATTGCTTTCTCTCACCACAGGATCTTTGCACATATTGTTCCCTCAATCTAGAATAATGTTCTTCACCTAAGTAATTTTAAATTATTCTCCAGATATCTACTCAGTCATCGTTTCCCCAGAGAAACCTTACTTGACCCTCCAGACTGAATCAGACCTTATTAGACACTACAGTGATACATATTAAATTTCAGACCCAGAGCTACTAACTCTTAAGTTATCATAATACTTAACACAGTTGTAATTTTACATTTATTTGTATGACTATTTAATTAATGACTCTTTCCTCTATGCCAAAGGACTTGACCTCTTTTTCACTCATCGATGTATTCCCAATGCCTAGTATAATGCGCAAGACATAGCAGGCCCTTCATGTACATTTGTGATGGATAAGTGATTAGATGGATGAGTAACTTGAGGCCAACATACTTTTAGACACTTAATAGTAGGACAAGGAGTGAGTGAGTGACTTGATTTGCTAAGGAAATTTCTGGAAATTTCAGCTTTTACTCTAAATTTGAGTAATAGCAACAGGGCATTAAGAATAGTCCAGAGCTTTAGAATCAACACCCTTGAGTTCAATTCCCAGGTTTCTGTGTTATGAACTATGTGATCTTAGACAAAGCATCTTATTTCTTTGAGTCTTTGTTTCCCAATCTATAAAAATAAGATAATATTTTCCAGAGTTATGAGGATTATATTAAATAATATGTTAAAAATACTTAGCACAGTGTTTGGGATAGTAGGTAGTCAATAGTGTGAAGCTCTCTCTCATCTTAAATTTTGATACATTTTTTACTGTGATAAGACACAATAATGTTAAAATATTTGTATGTGTGTTGCCACATCATAACAGGCTATTATATAGGATTCCTTAAAAGGTATTTCTCTCATAGAACACAGTCACAAATATTCCTTACTTTTAAAAAGACCAGAGGCCTTCATTATGACAAGTCTCTAGTGATGTCTCACAGGTTGAAACTGAAGAGATTATAATGAGACTTTAGCGTACTTCTGTAATGCATAAGTACTATACCATATAGCTTCTCAGAGCTAACTTCTTAAAATGTAATCTAAACTATATATTATACATGGATTATAACATTGATTCATTTGCAACCTAGATTTCTTTTCCCCATTTGTTTAAAGTGCCTGCTTTCCACTCCTACTTTATGTATTTTAGTGGTAAATAAACAGACTTTTGGCCAGATAACTAAATTCTGTATTTCTTTTAGTAATAACAGGTTGTGGGTAGGGTTGCAAGATTTTTTACAGTGGATGTGATGCAATCTATAAATGTTTGGCCAGAGGTAATAATAGTAAAATCATATCTTTTTACAATTATAGTTTCTTTTTCTTTCTTTTTCCTCCTCCTCACTTCAAAACACACACATACACACCAAAAAAAAGAAAAAGAAAAAGAAAGTCTGCACTATGTTATAATGAAAACAACACTGGACTAAGAAGTTAATAGTGCTGGGTTTGAAATTCAGCTTTCTTACTAGTTAGCTATATGATGTAAGGCAGGTTATTCCAATCTTTGAGCCTCAATCTTTCCCTCCATAACATCAGGGAATTAGATTAAGTAACCTCCTACTAACAACTCTAAGGTTCTTTGAATTCAGCAGCCTAAGTTTTTCCTCATTTGAATATATAAGAAAAACTTGTAAATTACCAAATGTATTTGATAATTTGAAGGGAACAGATCATGGACCTAAATAAAATGAATCCAAGCAAAAATGCAAAATGCCATATGCCCCTGTGTCTGGGTCCCTGAGTAATTTCCCCAAAAGCAAATATTGAGCAAGGGAAATGGCTTTACAGAGAAGAATATGCATTCATTCCAACCATGTGCGATTAGGAAAAAGTGACTACTCAGTAGTTTTTGATGAATACCAATATCCCCAGATAATGTTCTCATTTAAAAAATTGTATCAGTATTACTTAGCAAATCATAAAAATTAAGCATTATTGGGCATTCAATAAAATACATAATGTGAAGTCAACTTGGAAGGAAGAATACTCAACCAAGGGATATCTAATAATTTAGATATCCCTTGGGCTGTGGCTAATTAACTGACCTGCATCAAAAAAGCTTGAACTTCAAACCAACAGTAATAGTGATTAAAAGAATTGCCAATTTCCCCCATATCTAGGACTAGTGACTATCCTGGAATATTTACGTCAAAGTTGAAAGTATGCATTTCAGTCCATCTAGAATGCTTCAGGCTAGCCATTTTACTAGACAAATTCCATTTTCGGTCATTGCTACCTGCAGCCCATCTAAATCTTTACGTATCACATCTGGATGGCTCTATTTCTTAGCTCTGTGCCACTGTTTTTAGGGGCACAAAACTGTGTCAGCAGTTAGAGCAAAAGCTTACAGAGACTGAAACCACAAACATGTTTCCTATGGTTTATGGAACATTCTTCTCCTTTCGATAATGGTATGTAATGTTGCTCCATTGTTGGTGGCAGCATGTTAGAAGCTTGTGAGAATAGGGAGGTGTTCAATTTGTGTTTTTAGTCAATATTTAAAAATACTGAGATAAGTAGGGAGGAGGAGGGGTAGCAGAGGAAGGGACATTCAACTTTTTTTCCCTTCTCTTTGAACTTGGCATGGAAAAGGTAATGTATTAAAGGCCTTGTTCCTATCTAGCCTGTTTGTTTTTTAATTCAAGGTCTGTTTTTTAATTCAAGGTCTGGGTTTTATTTTCAGTACATTGATTGGAATCAAGAGTAAGAGTTAAAATGGAGTGTCATAAATAGAGACCAGAGCTTGTTCAGCTTGAATACCAATACGAACTATTTCTAGAGAGTGTGCAAATGCAGCTGTGTGACTTAAGCAAAGTCAAAACTTATACATAGTGGAGGAAGGTGTGGCAGGCAGCGTTCTGGCCTAGAAGATGTGCCCAAAGTGGAGTAAGTTTTGTTTAAGACTAGAGAAGTTAGTAAAAAGTATAGTAAAATGATTTGTAGCCTTCATTGTTATCTGTGTGGGAGTGAACAAATAGCAGAACTAAAATCCTTCCTCTTATTTCAAGCCTCCCAAAGCTTCATAGGGACACACTGGTGATTTTATCTACAGAAGTACTCAAATTGAGTCAATTTTAAGAGGACATTTCACTGTACAACCAGTGAATTCTCACTTTCTAAGCAAGGACAGGATTGCTCAACCCCTGGCTCTTTAAGCCAGCCTCAGACGCCCGTAGACCACAGACCTTCCAGCACCTAAAAGTAAATTGTAATCACCCACTAATGTTCTAGGCAACTTGCTTGTTTCCAACCTGTTTGCACTCTAATCCCCTCACCATCCATCGCTTGGCAAACATCCAACCAAGTTTTTCTCATTACTTAAGAAAGTTGTGTGATTCCCTCCACATTTGCAGTTTGCGTACTTTTATGTCATAATTTATATTATCTGGATGTGCATTTTACCTCCACTAGAGCCCTGGAGAATCAGATAGTTTCTCTAGTAATTAGTCCAATAGCTACCAGGGAGAGACACAAGAGAGGTGAATCCTACCTAGAATCTCTACTTAACTAAAAAGGATGGAAATTGAGAGGATTGTTCTAGTAATTGTTAGGGAATTCAGTACTTTTAAAGTCATATCAGAAAAAAGTAAAGCTCTGTGTATACCAAATATAAATGTCTTTATTTATATTTGAGGGATACTTTATTATAGCTTCTCCGAAAGTATGTAGAATCTCTAGATTGGAGGATATCATTACAAAAGAAAAGCAGGAAATATAAGAATCTGACATGGTTGAAGGGAAACTAAACCTAAAGTAAATGAGATTATGTAGAGGAAGAGAACAGAATGAGGCTTTGTGGACCTTTCTTCACAAAGAGATAAGTCTGTCCTTGATCAAAAAGAAATAGTACTCTTTGGTCGTGGAATATTTATGAGGCATTGTAAAGGAATACCTTACTCAAAAGAAACCTCTCTTAAGAGGGGAAGCACCTTTATTTAGTCTGTACATCAAGAAAACATGCAGGAAATTCACCCACCCGAGCGTGTGAGTTTTCAGACTATTTGGTCAAAGAAAGGACATAGATGATGTATGTGTTATTTCTTCATATTACTAAATTAGCAGTGATATGGGATTTACCCAGATGTCGTCTAAACTTTTTACTCAACTAAAATACTTTGTTTTGGTAAGTTCTTTCCTACTGTTAAGTTCCTAAAGTACGGAGGAAGAAAATAAGGGGACTTCTGTTCTAACCTTAATTCTAATTAACAATGAGGAATTGGTGGGAAAGTAGAAGTAGAAGTAGAAGAGGCCAGGTAGGTGGGGGGAAGTAACATAGTAAACTGTTTAATGACACATAAATAGTTGTAGCTCCTCCCTCAGAGGTGGGAGGAACATAGACTGTCTTGCCCTATTGACAAGAGCTTAGCAACTTGGATGTGACTGTTAGCCAAAGAACTGTGAGCAAATGTGACCTACATATCTTACTTTTGGACAAATGCTTTTAGTACATAGTCATTCGTGCTTTTTTTTCCCATCTGCCACGGGTCAGCAGTACCTCAGAAAGAGGTTTTTTTATGAGCTTCAAGCCAGGATGGGCGTGTAGTATAAATTTTTAAAACCCAATTCATTGATATAAAACAGTGTTTCTCATTCAGGAGATATTTTTCCCTCCTCCCCCACCCAGGAGACAGTTTTGGTTGTCACAGCTAGGGGAGTACAACTGGCATCTGTAGGTAAGGCCAGGTATGCTGCTACATATTCCACAATACACAGGATAGGCTCTCGCAACAAAGTATTATATAGCAAAAAAAAAAAAAAAAAAATGCCACTAATGCTAAGATTGAGAGACCCTGTTGTAAGCTTCTGGGATTGTTTGTTAATACAGAATAAACTATCCTGACTAATATAGCAACTATCACACTAATTTCATAATAGCCAATGTGAGCTAGTATGCTGTATACCTCATCCAGTGGTTGGGCTTAACCAGTTCCGGAACGTTGGTTTATTAGGAAGACAGATTGAAAAGAAATTCAGAAAAAAAATGTAGGTATCATACTATGACATAAGATTTTGAAGGCGACCAAAAAGTTCAGAAGCTTCCGTTCCACTACTATTACTGTGAGTTGCAAATATTCCAGATAAAAACCAGACAGAAAAGTATAAAACCAATATGGTTGCATATTGAATTTTCCAGTGAACTCAAAATGTTAAAGGAGGTTTGTAATCAATTTGTAATCAAAGATAAATATGAGTCTTTTACACTCTAAAAAATAGCATTAAAAAAACTAAGGTTCAAAATTGGCATGATTTAGATCTGCAAAAAGCACTAAGATTCCCCAAAGCATTTTTTCTTATTTTGTTTTTTGTTTATTTTGCTTCTTTAAGTTGTATTAGCAGCAAGATCAAGCAAGAAATGGATCTCTTGTTTGATGCTTATGGACTAATAGAAAAAGCAGAACAACTCATCAAGGGTTACTTCATTCCTTCATCACTGGCTACCAGCCTCAGTTGGACTACCTACTTCCTGTTCTTCCATGGTAGCTGATTCTCCACCATCTTTTTCTGAGGCAGTGGGCCTTTTTAGCTCTTCCTCTTAAAGCTTTGCATGTACTTGCAATATCAGAAACAATTACTGCCCTCCTTTGTGGCTTGGAATTGCCCCAACTTCAAAACCTTAGAAATAAATGATAGATTTTAGATATGTCTATCCCATTTTGATAGAGCACATAAGGATGGAATACTGTATTTTGGGGGTAGTGGTTCCCATTCTTTACATATTTTCAAGTGAAGGCCAGAGGGCCACTTTTTTGTCTATTCTATTCCAACCCTAATTCTAAACTAAAAATTCTTGCTTGAAATTAAGAACATATTTTTCATCATGTGTTTAAACTCCTAGCTTATTTTACCATGTCTAGAAGCAAGATACTAGGAAATACAGAAGCCAGCCCTTCATAGCCATAAAAACTTCCTTGAATCTCCTCCTTTCTCTGAAAATAGAAATGGTAACTGAAGGTTACTGATTGGAGTCCAACTCTATTAACCATATATCCCATGAGAATTTCATCAAGTTAGTAAACCTCTCTTGTTCACCTATCCAAAGCTGTTTGTTTCATTACCTCATTACCTACTATCATGTCTGAATCATTAAATTCACATTCTAAAATACTTGCCTGTTCATCCCCCACGTTCATAGAAGAATTACTAAGATGTGGACGATAAGCACATGACAAAAACCTGTTTGTACACTCACTCTTCACCAGCTTATTGATTGGTAGGAGATGGAGTAAAAGTAGAAACTACTAGTGGATTTCTGTTCTCTCTCACTCTAATGCAGCTGAATAATGAAAATCATTCCTAACTTTTTCTCTTTTAATGATAGTAATGAATATGAGGTAAACAGCATTTGGGACATATTCTTGAATTATATTCTTTACTAATCTCAATTATTTATAAAGTATACCTCAATCAAAAGTTCTGAAATTAAAACAAGGGGATGGATTAATAGTAAAGTAAGGCAGAGTTTAAGAAAAGGGCTTATAATGTAATGTGACATTTAAAAATTAAAATGTTTTATAGATTCATAATTTTCGATATATTGCATTAAATCTTTCTTAACTTTACGCCTTTATATTTCTGGTCTTAAAAATAACTACCTTTCACCCACACACACACAAAAATTGTCAATTCACAAGATAATGCAGATAGCAAATAAACATTCTCAAAAGTGAAATATTGTTTGTAATTGAAGAAATACAAATTAGAATATCAAGTTACCATTTTCCTGTTAGAAGTTTTTTGTCATTTTACTACAAAAGTGTAACATCATTATTATAGAAAATACAAAAATACAAATAAGAGAAGTCACAGTGGCAACACAGTCTACATCTCATTATATAGATGTCAGTATTTTTTTCTATTCATGTCTAAAATTTAATAATCTATTGATGGACACTTGAATTTCTTGTCATTGTTAAGTAATGCTACAATAATCACCCTATACATTAATCTTATTTTTGCATCTCTGATTGTTTTGTTAGGACTAGTTCCTAGAACTGCTATTGCTGAGTCAAACCATGTTGCATTTTTAAGGCTTTTGATTATCTTTTGCCAAATTGCTGACCAGAAATGTTGTATCAGATCTATAAGAGTGTTGGTTTATGCATTCTCTAATCCATTTGTTGATGTTGCTTTCTTACCTTCACCATTTTGATAACTCCATAATGATATCTCATTGTTTTAATTTGTACTTCTTTGATTAATAATCAGGACATATTTTACATGTCTTAACAAAATACTACAAATTAAAGAAAAATCTCTATTACCAGATTATTTGTAAGAGAAAACAAACACACATGTACCCCTAAATGTTCAACAAATGGAAAGCAGTTAAGTAAAAAATATAATACTCTTAAACAATAAGCTGTGTGCCTATTAAAACATTAAGTATGCAAAGTACTTTAACTGACATCAGAAAAATATTTATTGTATAATATTAGTAAGACATTAGAATGGTAAGTTTTTATATGTAATTTGACCTCTACTCTTTAAATGTATAAGAAAAAAAAACTGAAAGAAAATATGCCAAAATGTAATTACGACTGCATGGTGATAGGTGATTTTTAATATTTTATAATTTTTAATATTTTCCACATTTATATTACATTTGTGAAAATACATTTTTATTTATTAAGTACACTGCATAAATGGTGCAAGATGGGAGATGAAACCGTCACCTGCAATTTGCATAGCATGTATTCTAACGGAAATCTTAACCATTTGTTGTTGAAACAGGGAACATGAACAGATAACAAATAAGATTTTGATAAGCAGTTAATCAGCTAGTTGTGCAAATGTTAAAAGTTCACTTGCTTGAGAAGTGGACATTGTTGGAGTCCCCTGAAAATATAATGTTATGTGGGGTTTTTTTCCTCCCTTTTTTAGGTTGCTGCTGTTGATCTTCTGGTTCCTGGAGTTGGAGAGCTCTTTGGAGGAAGCCTCAGGGAGGAACGATACCGTTTCTTAGAGCAGCGACTGGCCAGGTATTGGTCAGACCTAAAAGAAACAACGTTCATAAAGTGGGAATGAGACACTCAGAGGCAGTCATGGGCCTCAGCACCTGACAGCCCTGAACCTCAGATTCGAAGTGACCTTGAGCAAGTTGTTACTTGACCTTTCTGAACTCCCCTTTCTTAAAGACTGGAACTGTTATGTGAAACAAGGCCACAACAAAATTTGCCCACTCTGTGTATGTATCTCTCCTATGGAATGGCTTTTTGAAAAGTTAATAATAGAGGGGAGAAAGATTTCCCCCTTAAAGCTTGTCCTTCATTTTGATTTTTCTCTTCTCTGTGTTCTTTTATATTTACTCTAAATTATGATTGGCAGACTCCTATAGTGACATAAAGAGAGACAGACTCTGAACCAGAGAGAAATAAAGATACTAAAAATGTCTGCTAAGCTAGCATTCAGAATAAGCAGTTTTCCCATTCTCAGGTTTTCTATTGCGTAAGGGTCTTGATTTAGCTATTTGAATAACTTATTTTAACTTGCTGTTTGAGACCTGGGAAATGAATCTGTAAACACACAGAAAATATTTTGGAGGAAAAAAGTAGGGAATCATGTTTCTAATTGAAGTACCACTCATATATATTCTTGGTCTGCCAACAAACCACAATGACTTTCTAAACTAACCAAGATTATAAATCTCTATTTTCCATGGTTTCCACTTTTGCTGTGCCAGACTTCAAACTTCAGGAAAAAAAAAAAAAAAAACAAAGTCTTTCCCATGTTGGGGACATAATCCCTCTCTCCAGATAATACTGGGTTTCATAGTAACCTGGAAAAGCCATGATTGTTTGAAAATATCCTATTAGCCATTTGTAAAGCCTTCTTTCCCTAATGGAAAAATGCTTTAAAAGTTGAGTCTTTTCCAAGGTCCGCATCTATAAATCTGTTGGGTAACTTGGTTTTGTAATCCTGATTATTTGAACTGTTCTATTTGGTTTGGGTCCAGAAGAAAAGGGACGACTGTGTTCTGGGAGAACTCTTTTATCAGTTGGAGTACTAACTCCTGAGAAAATCATGAATTTGAAGTTAAGGTCAAACTCCTTAGATGGAAAGAATTTAAAGATTCTCTGTTTTTTTTTTAAGCACCATAAAAATCACACATGGCAAGAAACCTCATCTGTTGAAAGATTAATTGGTCTGTTTTCTCTACTGCTTCCTTCCTTCAGGAAACCTTTCCTCATAACAGTAAATGTTTACCTAATATCTGATAATAGCTATTTATCTTTCCTAATGAAACACATGTATGTGTTTCCCTCTTTTAGGTATCTATGACTTATGATTATGTGTTCAGTATTTTTGTATATTTGAATTTTTCATTCTCCTGATCACTTCAGATACACTGTGGTGCCAAACACTTTTTTTTAAAGGCTAAAATTAATTTCAATGAGTACAAAGAGTTTGAAACTTTATTAACATTTCTCGAATTGGCAAAAACCAATTAGCAACCATATTTTGAAGGCAGCCTGAGAATCTGCACTGTTTTAATGTTATAGAATGAAAGGTGTGTTTGTGTGTTCCTTGTTTATATGTGCCTTTCAACAACCTTAAGTAGTAGTAATAGTGCTTTTCTTATGTCACAGGACAATTAGCTTATGTCAAATGAACCCCCTCTTTTGAGCTCTAAACCATGCTTTCTATAGTATTGATTGTCTATACCACTTATTTGATAATACCTGGAACTATGTTTAGCTCACCTTTCTTACCATATAACAAAGTTCTAACTACTCAACTATATTGTATGTTATGAGAAACACAATGTGGACTCTAAAGAACAACTTTGTAAAGAGTACATGACCCAGAACAAATGTTTGGTAGTTAGTATATTCATCTTATTGTCATTCTCTGAAATAATTTTGTTATTTTCCTTTTACAGATTAGGACTGATAGAAGCCTACCAGTGGTAAGAATGACTCTTATTCTAGCCATTGTTCTGAGCATTACAGTTTTTATTTATATTCCCAAGGCACTCTGGAAGAGTGCTAAGAACAATGAACAGGTTCTCAGAAGATTACTTACTCCCTTTGAGTCCTTGAAAACTAGTAATAATAGCTGCCATGTATTTATTATTTATTGTGTGCCAGATAACTGTGTTAAAATTTTGATGTATATTATCTCATTTAATCGCATTAACACCATGTGAGTTAGATACTATTCTTATCTTCTTTTCACTTCTCCTCCATACCTGAGTCCTAGAAATGTTGACTAACACAGTTAGAAACATAGAGCTGAGATTTTGTTCATACCCGTTATGCTTCAGTTTCTCTATGTGTGAAATCAGGGGCTTGAACTAAGTGATCCTTAAGTAATCTCACCCACTGTAGAAACTGAAGATGCTTAGGATATCACCTACCTGCGTTTGTACATTTACTTCTCCTGTTCTGGTTTTCTTTCTGCAGACCCTTTCTTTGAGTACTTTTTCGACATCCACAAATTTTTTATTTGTTTTTATAATAGCACTCCTTCAGGATCTTGGTATAATAACATCAACAATATTATTAATTCTTTCCCTGTCCTCAGAAGAAGGAAGGGTCAAATTACACACTCACCTTTTGGTGTTGAAGGAGTTAGATTTCAGAAATATAGAAAGCTTAAAATTTGGTTCAGGTAATGGCCCTTGAATGCCTTTGTTATTTCCAGTAATGACCTTAGGCATAGTTAATCTCTCTGAGTCTTGGTTTTCTTGGCTACAAAATGGAATAGTAATATCTATCTTACAGGATTATTGTGAGAATGAAATGAAATAATTAGATTAAGAATCTACCTAGAGTAGGAAGGAGCTCAGTAAATACTGGTTTCTTCTCTCCTTTCCTTCTTCTGTTCTGAGTCTTGCTATTAGGTAGATGAACTTGATTGAGCAAACTTACACATTTTACCTCAGTTTCTGTCTACAAGATAATATTCAAATTTTAATTATTGGTTAAATAAGTTTAGGCTTTTTCTGGTCTTTATTAAGCATTTCAGTACTATTCTTTTCCCAGTTAAAGTTTTCAAACTGTTAAGATCTCCAAATATAAATATTATCTGAATATTTTTCTTGTAAGTGGTTATCAAAATATTTTAAAGATAGAAGGAATTTTAACAATCTTAAGGCTGTGATCTCTGCTAGTGTTCCACCACATTGTGAGGGGCCACCCCAGGTGTCGAAGAATTTACTCACTTCCTATTTCTCATGCCATATGCAAATAAAACCTGTAACTAGTTCCACAAATTTTGTACCCTCTCTTCTATAATCGGCTACCCTAGAATCAGTTTAACAATAACCCATCAAATACATATTCATTTGAAAACTTGCTTCTTAGAAGTGAATTTTTCCATCTATCAAAGAATAGGCAAGAAAAATGCTACAGACCAAATCTCTCTGCTGAATTCAGTTTCCAGACGTTATGCCAGTGTTTCAATATCAATGTATGGGAAATTTAGAACCACTTAAAACTATTGCTAGACTTTTAAGAGCAGTAAGCTCAGATCCTGCAGGTGTTTGTGGCAGGTGGTTTGATATGCCTTTTATCTTATTTTCTCATTAAATCAAAGTATATCCTTCCCCTATGCCTTGTAAAACTTGAAGTTAATTCAGCTATCAAACATTTCAATTATTTAAGAATGTGTTCCTTCCATTACTCCTAGCAGTTTTTACTAATCTGAAGTTTTATACTAGATACTCTTCACTTGGTTCTAACTCACCTAATAGCAATTAATCTTTTATTTTAAAAAGATAAGTACTTAATCTTAACTGCCTAAAATACCAATACATGGAGCCATTATTATTAACAGTGGGGAGATTGATCATCGTCTTTATCCTCAAGGAGCCAAATGACTACCAACTATTGCACTTAAGTTTTATTCTGGAATGATTTTACAAATCATTCAGGTAGCTATAAACTTGTTTTATATTATGTAACTCAAGAATTCTCCCGCCAAATGACATTAAAGTATTTACAGAATCTTCCTGTTCCTCTTCCTTTCCTAAAATAACTTTCTCCCAGGCTGATGTATTGGAATCTGAGTTTGAATCATGGCTGTTCCATTTTCTAGCCATTTCTAGCCATCTTAAGTTGGGATAAAATGTGTATGAATGGGCTTCAGAGGCTGTCTAACATTCTGGAAAAATGACTCTGGGCATCTTCCACTAGGCTTAAAGCAGAGAACTAGAAGTTTCTCCTCACTCCAGTGCCCAAGAGTATATTTTTGTGCCTTCAAATAAATTAATTTTCATACAGTAAGCATCTACTCCAAATCAGACACTGGATATAAAAAGCTGAATAAAACTCAGTTCCCGCCCTTGATTGTTTAGTTTACGGTCGAATCTACTACAGCATATCTTTTTACAGTATATCAGGCAAAACCCTGCACTCTCCTCTGTGTATTGAACAATATGATTTTGGTTTTAAAAAAGGATCATTATCATTAGCATACTAAAAAATAGAAAAGTAACATTTTGAAGAAAATTAGTAATCAGAAAGTTTTCTGTAGCCTCATGAAGTAAGTTTTCTGCATATAAATGTGTAACTTCATCTGTCTGTCTGTGGAGGCAGAAGACTGATCTGCCACAATGATGTGAATGATAACAAATGATTACAGAATACTTTGAAACAAAATTATTTTATAATGTCTGACCCCATACAGCATTTATAGGTGATGATTCTGTTTTTTAAAATCAGGTATCTGGACCTTCGTCAATTTGGATCTGTGCCACATGGAGGTTTTGGGATGGGATTTGAACGCTATCTGCAGTGCATCTTGGGAATTGACAATATCAAAGATGTTATCCCTTTTCCAAGATTTACTCATTCCTGTCTTTTATAGCTTGAAGACTGGTTAAGGAGAATCATCCTGAGACAGAGATACTGCACATGAATGTGCATACAGGAGAATATATGTTTGAATTTTAGAAATGCAGTTTTTAAAATGTAATTGTCATGCCATAACATATAATGTATGAAAAATAGAAATGACCATGATTTTCTTAGAAAGTTGAGGGTATTTCATGGAAAGATGAACTCTCTCAAGAAGAGGTACTTATAGCAGATAGAATCTCAAATCCATTGTATTAATTAAGAAATAAAGAAATTTAACTATATGGTCTCAAAGGTCCTGTAAAACCCTAAAACAGAATGAGATATATGTTTTACTTTATCTTTAGTTCAAAGACAAATGATTATATCACTACATTGTGTTACCTCTGAGAAACAACTAGTAGCTAAAAATAAAATGTTGGATTTTTTTCTCCCTTGCCATTGAACCTGTGATAAATGCCCAGCTTATTCTTGGTGCTTTACTAAACTTTACATAAGAAAATATTCCTTTTTGGGTCTTGAGTTAATAAAATTGCTATTCTGAATTGAAATCTTTTCATCAGACTGGGTAAAAAAAAACATCACATTTAATAACTATTAACCCTCAATAAAATGGGTATTGAATGAAAGTACTTCAACATAAAAAAGGCTGTATATGACAAATCCTCAGCTAATATCATACTCAATGGTGAAAAACTGAAAGCCTTTCCTCCAGGATCATAAATAAGACAAGAATGCCCACTCTCACCACTGTTATTCAACATAATACTGGAAGTCATAGCTAGAGCAGTCAGGCAAGAGAAGGAAATAAAAGGTGTCCATACTGGGAATAAAAAAGTAAAACTGTCACTATTGGCAGATGACATAATTGTATATTTAGAAAACCCTAAGACTCCACCAAGAGACTATTAGAAACAATCAACAAATACAGTGAAGTTGCAGGATACAAAATCAATGTGCAAAAATCCATTGCGTTCCTATATACTAACAATGAAGTATCAGAAGAAGAAATTAATTAATCCCTTTTACAATTGCAACAAAAAGGATAAAATACCTAGGAATAAACTTAACAAAGTAAGTGAAGCACCTATACACTGAAAACTACAAGACATGGTTAAAAGAAGTTGAAGAAGATTCAAAGAAATGGAAATGTTTCCATTTGATGTTCATGGACTGGAAGAAATAACAGATAAAATAACCATATCACCTAAAGCAATATACAGATTTGATGTAATCCCCATTAAAATCCTAAAGGCATTTTTCAAAGAAATAAGACAAAAAATTCTCAAATTTTATGGAACCACAAAATACCCCAAAGAGCCAAAGCAATCCTGACATAAAAGAACAAAGCCAGAGGTATATTCCCTGATTTCAAATTTTACTACAAAGCTACAATAATCAAAACAATATGGTATTAGCAGAAAAACAGATACAGAGATCAGTGGAACAGAATTGAGAGCCCAGAAATAAAGACACATATATATGGGCAAATATTTTCAACAAAGGAACCGAAACATACAATGGAGTAAAAAAAGCCTCTTCAATAAATAATGTTGGGAAAATTGGAAAGCCACATGCAAAAGAATGAAACTAGACTGCTATTTGACACCATACACAAAAATTAACTCAAAACAGATTAAAGGCTTGAATATAAGACCTAAAACAATAAATCCATAGAAGAAAACATAAGTACTAAACTTAAGGACCTCGGTCTCAGAGGGATTTTCGTGAACTTGACCCCAAAGGCAAGGGAAGTAAAAGCAAAAATAAATAAATGGGACTGTATCAAAATGCTTCTACACAGCAAAAAAAAATCAAAACTAAAAGTCAGCCAACCGAACAGGAGAAGATATTTGCAAGTGATATCTCTGATAAGGGATACACAAAATATATAAAGAACTCATTTTAAAAAATCCAGTTAAAAAATGGGCAAAGGACCTGAGCAGACTCTTTTCCAAGAAGACATACAGATGGCCAACAAATAGATGAAAAGATGCTCAACTTTCAGTAGCTATAAGGGAAGTGCAAATCAAAACCACAATGAGATACCACCTCATGCCCGTTAGAATGGCTATTATCAATAAGACAAGAAATAACAAATGTGGGAGAGGATGTAGAGAAAAAGGGAACCCTCATACACTGCTGGTGAAAATGTAAATTGGTACAGCCTCTATGGAAAACAGTATGGTGTTTCCTCAAAGAATTAAAAATAGAGCTACATATGACCCAGCAATCCTTCTTCTGGGTAGCTACCCAAAAAATTTGAAAACACTTATTTGTAAAGGTATATGTACCCCTATGTTCATTGCAACATTATTCACAATAGCCAAGACATGGAAGCAACCTAAGTGTCCTTCAACTGGCAATTGGAAAAAGAAAAAGTGATACATGTATACAATGGAATATTCTTCAGCCATAAAAAATGCTGAGATATTGCCATGTGACAACATGGATGGATAGTGTGCATATCATGCTAAGTGAAATAAATCAGATGGAAAAGGACAAGAACTATATGATTTCACTCATGTGGGATATAAAACAAAGCAACAAACAAACTCAAAGACACAAACAACAGTGTGGTGGTTATCAGAGAGGAAGTGGGTTAGGGGAAGAATGAAGAGGGTAAAGGGGGTCAAATATATGATGAAAGAAGGAGACTAGACTTTGGGTGGTGAGCACACAATGCAATATATAGACTGTATATTACAGAATTGTACCTGAAACTGACAATGTTATTAGCCAATGTTGCCCCGATAAACTTAATTTTTAAAAACTGACCTTTAAATTTTTAAAAAATCTGAAAAAAAATAAAAATAAATAACTGATCTTTATAAAAGTTAATGAGCTATGTTAATTATTTAAACTAATCACTGTTGTGTCATGATTAGTTTACATTAGATGTTATAACTTTTCTAATAATAATATATTTTTGATACCTATAGGGAAAAAAGTTATATTTTATAATTCTACTTGGCCTTTTCCCAGGGAAATTTGAAGAAAGATATTTTTAGTCCTATATGAGGATGCAGATGTAGTTAAACCTACAGGATGGGTAATTCTGGAGTTGAAAGTAATGTCTGTTAGAGTGAGAAGATCACTGATATTGGAGTTTGAGACCTGACATTGCTACCACTTTGCATGTATGAATCTGGACAAGCCACTTACTCTGTGTGAGCTTGTACATCATTTTTCTCAGAGTTGATATAATAATTACATGAAAGTGTGTGTGTGTGTGTTTAAAACTGAAATGCCACACGAATTTTTTTAACTCTTAGTCTTCGTTGAGTTACATATATATGGACTTAAAGCAAATTGTATATAGTAGAATTTGTTCTATCAAATAATTGTTAAAAGGTATGCATGCCAGAATAATCAACTTTCTAAGTCTCATTAGATTATTTATCTTTGACTATTTCCTAATGAGTTTGTATATGCACTTTATTTTAACCTAACTGAAAACAGCTGAAAAGAACGACAGAATCCTAGAGTTGGAACTCATGGAAGTTCTGAGAGGTTGTCAAGGTCAAACTTCTGCATGATGCAGAGAGATTCTTTATACGTGGGTAGCCTCTTCTTGGCAAAGGCTTGGTATCCCAGAAAATAGCTCATTTCATTTCTGAATATCTCTAATTGGTAGCTTCTGCTGAGCTAAAATCTACTTCCCTAGAACTTTAATCCCTTGAGCTTAGTGCCAAGTTTAGGAGAGAATAAAAGAGATAATTAGGGCTCTGTTAGGCTTACCTCAACTATGGGTTTAAGAGAGAAATCATTTGTTTATTCAACAAATATTATTTGAGCATACTCTATGTGCCAAGAACTGTGCTAGGTGCTAGATGAACAATAGTGAACAAAACAGAAATGATTCCTTTTGTGGAATTTACAGTCTATAGAAAATATACACAATAAGTAAATAAAATATTATTTTAAAATAGGACATATGCTATAATTTTTTTACAAAGAACAGGGCAAGAATAAATAAGCTTGCTAGAGAAGGCATCTCTGAAAAGGTGATGTTTAACCTTAGATCTGGAAGATAAAATGCAAAAACCATTTAAAATATTTGCAATATCAGCCAATATTGATTTGGCATTCAAGTCTTGATACTGTATTGATTTTGTGGAGCAGGAATCACAACCATTCACAGGCCCCAACCCTGGAGGCATTACTAGTTTCCAGGGCTATCAGAAATCATGCCTCTAGTGATTTTTGAGGAACCAGATAGAATGATATGTTATCATGTTGGTGGAGCATCAAAAATAATACTAATAGAATACTAAATTAGAGAAACCCCAGGTTCTGGTCCTAGTGTCACCATTAATTTAGCTGTGGAGCGTTAGGCAAATAAGTCATCTTTGTGGCCTCCAGTTATTTTATCTGCAGAACTAAATGAACTCTAAAGATCCTCCTATCTCTTAATCTTCCATGAATCTGTGCTGGACATAGTCAGTGTGATAATCGATTTAGAGTTTAACCTTTAGACTTTATGTTAGTACATACTAGGTCCTGAAAATGTATAAGGAATCAAAATCACTGAAATTTTAACAGTAGACTTAAGTGTATTGGATGTGTTGTATACGTGAGGTGGGCGTAGGTCCTGCTCAAGAAGTCAACCATACATTGTTCCTTACCTTTTTGATAGTCTTCAGCAGTATATTTCCAAACTTTAATAATTATTTGTTTATTCTTTCCCTTCACAATTGATCACACAATGAATATCTGGTTGGAGCCAAACATTTGCCACTTATAAAAAGCCTAATCATTTTCACCAGTGGCTTAAAATTTCTATTTTACCAATTATTGAACTAAAACAAACACTGGTGTCAGACAAAGATGATGAAAACTAATGTGTTGCTTGCAGGCAGCATCAATAGGAAGAAACTTTAAAATGTTAAATTGTCAGCTGATACATGAATATCCAAATTCTACATATAAACACCATTGTATAATTCTATGTATAATGAATAAAAGTGTGGGCTTAATAGTTGAGGACCATCTATATTATAATATTTTTATAGGGCTTAATGAGTTAAAATGTGATTTATGAGTGGTTTTTTTTCTACTTGGGTAATCAGTTTCCAGTGAGGAAAAAAATCTGATTCTGTTTTCCCAAGATTCCCAAACATCACCTCAAATAGTAGTCCCAGCAACCCAAGAAAGAATATATTCTAAAACTTAGATTTCCATCATTCTCTTTCTCATTTCAAATTTTGAAGTAGGTAGAGAAAAATAGTTACTTTCCATCTGGCTGTCCTCTTGCCTAGGGAAGTTGCGTTTTGGGTTTGTGGGGGTTTTTTGTTGTTTTTTAGGTTTTTTTGTCTGACAAGAACTTAATAATTGTGTGAGTGATCCACTCCAGATCTAGACAAAACTCTCCCACCCTCTGACCCAGCCCAGAGAATCTAACTGTCACACACAGCAGAGGAACTGTTTGGCCTTTTGTCCCTCTCAGACAGGATCTGCCAGAGTGTCCCTCCACAATGTTTCACATCATATTCTCTGTAAATCGAATGTAGACATTCAAGTGTGACTGAACAGGCATTGAAGATGCAATTGGTTAGATGGATTAACTCTACTTTAAATCTCTTGTTTCAGATAATTATAGATGAAAGATGCTTCTTTGGATCGGATTGCTATTTATTCATATATTTATTTTAGTAAGTGGTGAGGCAAGAACATAAAAATGCAGAGTTGAAAGACAGATTGGCCTGGATTGAATTGATAAGAAATGTGTGGGGCTTTTGGCTTCTAATCAATATTTGTATTCAGAATGCAATCTAAAGTATGCATAATAAAAAGAAAACAGGTGGGAGTAATATCTGATTATAGTTTCTTCCCAGTGTATATCCCAAATTAAAAGATTTTAAAAAAGCATTAAGAGCAGAAAGCAACCTTAATCACCCTACACAAAAATGATTAATAAGACTTCCATAAGAGAGATCTTACTAGATCATAGTCGACACCTATCCAGAAACCTAGACATTCTGCCATTGCCAGGAGCCCTAGAGTGTCCCTCTGATCAGTTGCAGCTCCAGTTAGCTCTTGTCTGATGAATTTAAACCCATTATTAGCACATGTGTGGGAGTTTCTAGGGTACCTTTGTAAAGAAGTCAGGAGTTTAGGTGGTTCATAAAATCAGACAGCTATTGAATTAACATAGCTCATGACCCCTCCATAACTTTAACATATTCACAATATATCATGGACCTCATTCTGTTGTAGCTTATTGTACCTCAAATTCATCTGGTTTCATGAAAGATTCTTTTATTTGTTACAAAGATTGGCTATTTGGAATTCCTAATATTGAGGGAGAGTAAGACTATGAATAAAGTTCACTGCTCTGAGCCTCCAGAGAAACTAAAAACACAGAACTTTTTATAGTAATTAAAGACGCTTGCATCTTAAGCCCCAGAGTTTACTAGACATGTTGCAAAACAAACACATTGACCTCTGATTTCATTGTTCTGCACAGAAAGAAGAAAATTAGAATGTGAAGAAATATGATGATCAAGCTCAAATACATTTCAGTAAAGAGAAATATTGAAAATGGAATAAAGGGTCTTGGACCCAGCAATGTACTTAAGCTCACCACGCTTCAATTTTTTAAATGAATTTATACTCATATTTGCCCGACCTTTTAGAATTATCCTACAATATACATAGACATACACATGAAAGAACTTTGGTGGGAATTATTAAAATCCTCCTCAAAGTGATGGACATTTGATACTTCAAGATGATACTTGAAATGATATTTCAAGAGTAGAAACTTGGTGGGCCCATCCAGCAAAGGTTCTTTTCGTACTTCAAATATACATGTATACAGGCTAGAACTGTATTTTGCAGAACCTGGGCCATTTACAACTTTGAACCTTTGACTCATAATCTCTGCACACTGGCTAAGAACTGCTGCTTGGCTGTTTACTAGGAGCCTAGATTTGAAGAATCTTTTAGAAATTATATTCCTTTCCATGTCTGTGGTATATAAATATTTTCCCCAGTTCCTAGTAATTTATGCACCGTCCCTTCAGTAAATAGGAACTCTCGAACCTTAAGAGAGAACTTAATTCTTGGAGAACTCTGACGAGGTAATAAGAAAATCTACCTCTCCATAGCATGCAAATATAATAAATTAGAAACAACAACACTTTCTCTTCTCCCCAGCCTTCTCCCATAGAGCAATATGTCCTTCCCTAAAGGGCTGCGCCCCACTAGGTCATTCATCACGCTGTATATCCCTTAAATGGACCTTTCTCTTGGCAGAGGAATGCTTCCCTCCACTATCTACTCAGCTGCTACCCAAATATCCTGTGATACCAGTCTTGATATTAGAAAAGCTTTAAAGTTTCCAGTGCCTTCTTTCTATGTCTTACGGCCTGTAGTAGTTGTTCTTCTTCCTGTATATATAATACTACTAAAAAAATCATAGTTACAATTTTAGAATGTTCAGGTCAGTTCCAGCGGCCTGCATTTGGGGATTGTGGGAATGGACTTGGGTTGAAGAACAGTAAGTTCACTGAAGGTTTCCACTAATATGCAGATTTTATTTGCAGTGCCCCAAAAGGGAGAAACTGACTCCTATACAGTTAGGATATGCCAGCTGATGATGTCTCTAAATGTAATTTCCATCTTCCACGTTCTGCATTACAGACTTTTGCAATAGGAGATTGCTGCCAGAAAATGTGCTGGATTTTCGGTGTCTTGGAAAGGGTATTAGACATAGAAGGAGAAGACTTTGGTTTAAGTCTGGCACTCTACTTGGAAGTTATGGAAACTTGAGCAAATTATTTTATCTCTGAGTTTGTATATCCATCTGAAAATGAGGGTAATACTTATAAAGCGTTGTGAGAAATAATGATTACATGAAAGGGTCTCATGAACTGAAAAGAACTATACAAGTATAAGGTTTTCTATGGAAAACCTTTTCAAAATTCAAAAACCTGTATGAACTAAGATATTTATTGCTTATTGAATGAAATATTTTATAGCCATTATAAATTATAAGAGCAAATGTGTTGAAAAAGTTTTAATTGTAGTTTGCAATTACAACGGTATAAAAGCTACATACATGGACTAGAAGCACATGGGGGGTGGAATTAAATCAGCTATTCTAGGGCAGTAGAATTGAATCATTTTTTCTTTCAAAATCTCTTTGGTGTATTCAGTTCAATAAAGTTACTGAGCACTCGTTGTTCCCGGTCCAGTGCCTGTTTCTGTTGATACAGGGAGAAACAGGACATGCTTCTTGGACTCCCATTTCACAGTCTTTGCAAAGTTTATTGTGTATAGGAATCTGGTTCCAGTAAGATGATAGAGAAGGTAAATGCTGTGTTTGCCTCCTCTCACAACCACATCAAAATTAGAACTACAGAACAGCCATCATTGGGAGTCACCTGAAGTCTAGCTGAACAAATGTTCTACAACTGGGGACACACAGGAGAGGCCACCTGGAGGCTGGTAGGAAGGGCGGAGACATGGAATGGGCTGGTCTCACACCCACATGTGCTGGTTGAGAATCAGGAAGGAGATTCCCACTGCAGAGATCCCCAGACCTACACCAGGGTCCCAGCCCAGGGTTCCAGTGTCAGGAAGAGAAGTCCCCGCAATATCTGGCTGTGAAAACCAGCAGAGAATGTGGCCAGTGAGACAGAGGGCCACTGGAATCTCAGACATTCCTCTTAAGCGGACTATGCATGGACTTACTCACTGACAGACTCACTCACTCTGAGCTCCAGTGCTGAGGCAGCAGCTCGAAAGGCACCAGGGAAAAACAGAGAGGAGTTGAGTTGTCTGGCTTAGGTGAGGCTGGAGTGGCTTTCTCCCAGACAGAAGTGCTGGCAGAGGGCATTGTTCTTTGTTGCGCTCTCCTCCTGCTCAGTTTGCAGACACAGGCAGCAGCCACATCTGAGTGCCCATTCGCACCATGCTGGTGATTCCCTGAGACTGCCCCACCCAATTTGTGGGCCCACCCAGGCTATCTCCAGTGGCTTTATCATACAACTGGCCTGTCTTGGCTCATGCTGAAGACTTTCCTAAAACCTGTCAAAGGTTCACAAAACCTAAATAAGCAATATCTGTCCTTGGCATGCCTTGAACCTCTCACTGAGCAGCCTCAAGCCCAGGACTAGCAGCAGCCATCCTTGGTTTGTAGCTTGGCCTCTCAAGCCACATCAGAGCTCGGCATGAGTGGTGGCCTTCTGCAGCTTGCTTGGAGGCTCATGCCAGGTAGCCCCAGGCAGGGCACAGACTGTGGCTAAACTTGGCTTGTGGCAGGACCCCTCTTAGAAGGCTCCAGCCTGCACACCTGGTGGCCAGCTTCAGTCTGAGCCATAGCATCACCTGGGGCCACATCTGAGGACAACACACCCAGAGGGCAGACTGAGCAGGCACCAGAGCCCAGCTAAAGCAAACGCTGGTCTGCAGGGTCAACCGCTGTACAACAGCTCCAGTGTCCTCACTAGCCAGTCTTCACAACCAATCAGCCTGAGGATCAGTCCCTCCCACTGATGTGCAAAAAGCAACCAAGGCTCAACTACAATAGGAGGGCACGTACAACCCATACAAGGGACATTCCTGGAGCTCCCAGCGCAGGAAACCGCGGAGACTGCACCACTCTGCCCACAGGACACCTACTACATAAGCCCACTCTGCTAAGACCAGAAGACTTAGCAGCGCTACCTAATGCATAGAAACAAACCCAGAAGGCAGCCAGAATGGAGAGACAAAGAAACGTCGCAAATGAAAGAACACAAGAAGGCTCCAGAAAAAGAGCTAAACAAAATGGAGAGAAGCAGTCTCCCATTTGCAGCGTTCGAAATACTGGTTATAAGGATGCTCAATGAACTTAGGAGAAGAGTAGATGGACTCAGAACTTTCACAAGGAGATAGAAGACCTAAACATGGAGACGGAAAACATAAAGTATCAGTCAGAAATGAAGAATACCTTAGGAGGGATCAAAAGTAGATTAGAGGAAGCAGAGGAGTAAATCAGTGAATCAGAAGATAAGGGAGCAGAAAACACCCAATCAGAACAGGAACAAGAAAAAAAAATCCAAAAAAGTGAAGATAGTTTAAGAGGCCTCTGGGACAATGTCAAGCATACCGACTTCACATCATAGGGGTACGAGAGGAAGAGAGAGAGTAAGGAATCGAAGACCTGTTTCAACAAATAATGACTGAAAATTTCTCTAACCTGGAGAAGGAAATAGACATACAAGTCCAGGAAGCTCGGAGTCCCAAATAAGATGAACCTGAAGAGGCCCACACCAAGACCCATCATAATTAAAATACCAAAGGTTATAGACAAAAAATCTCTAAAGCAGCAAGAGAGAAGCACCCAGTCACCTGAAAGAGAGCTCCCATAAGACTGTCAGTTAATTTCTCACCGGAAACTTTGCAGACCAGAAGGGATTGGCATGAAATGTTCAAGTGATGAAAAGCAACCTTCAATCAAGATTACTCAGCAAAGCTATTATTTAGAATAAAAGGACAGGTTAAAGGACAGGTTCCCAAACAAGAAAAAACTAAATGAGTTGATCACCAGCAAACCAGTATTACAGGAAATGTTGGAGAGACAGCTTTAAGAAGAAGAATATATATATGAATAATAAAATGCCAGTCAAAAGATAGGGCAGCTGAATGAATAAGAAAACAAGACCCTTACATATGCTGCCTATACAAGAGACTCACTTCAGATGGAAAGACGGATTAAGAAGTAAAATTGGTAACTACAAAATAGTTATGGTGATGTAAAGTATAGCATAAGGAATATAGTCAATATTATCAATATAATTATGTATGCTTTCAGATGGGTATTAGATTTATCAGGGTGATCACTTTGTAAGTTATAAATGTCTAATCACTATGTTGTACACCTGAAGTATATCTTATGCCAACTGTAATTAAAAATTTAAAAAAATTATTTTTAAAAAGCTGTTTAATGGAAGAGTCTGGTAGTCTGGCTCCTGAGTCCACATCCTTAATCACTAGACTGTACCTATGCTTCTCAGTGATAATTTTACTTCAGACCCAACAAACACAGAAGAAGCTACTCAGGGCAGTCAGTCCTCTCTTCACAAAGCAAACTGTAATTTCGTTTCAGCAAAACATTATGTTAATATCATTTTGAAAGTTTTAAAAAAATCACTTGATTAATTTGGATGACCCTGATCCCCACCCCTAGAAAGTCTGATTCAGTAGGTCTGGGATGGAACAGCCCACAATTTGTGTTTCTTAAACAGTTACCCTGAGTGATTCTAGTAATTCTAATGTAGGCAGTTTAATTCCACAGTGTGAGAAACCTTCAGTGAGGTTTTAATATTTTTACAGTAAAAGATTAATAATAATTACAGACATCTGCTCATTGAAGAAGATACTCTGTGACTACCCTGTCTGAATCTCTGAGCTGGTTTTTATGCCTTTATATGCAGGATGAGCAAACCAGCCTGCAGGGTGATAGTGCTCTATACATGTGTTTCTCTCCCACTCTGATTCCTCCTATGCCTACTGTTGTATCAATATTTGGATGCTTCCCCTTTTCTTTCACCACCCTACCCCCAACCAGATATGTCAACGTTATTGAAATAAAATAGAAAACATATCTAGTTTACTAATTTTTCTGGAAGACTCTTGTATATAGTTAATGTTTCTCAAAAAACTTACTGGGCTATTCATTGATCAACAGCCACAAAAAATCCGTATGTGGAAACTTCTGAGTCTTAATGCGTGACTATCATTTAGCTCCTGATCAGTTTTTTCCCAGTAGGTTAGCAGCCCTCAACAGATTCCTGTTTTGCCCCTCGGGTTGGAGTATGTCCTGCACCCCGACTCAGCACCGCTTGTTTTCACATGCCTGTGACTGGGCTTGGGTGGCTTTCTCAGGCTACACACCTGTCGCCTCTTAGTCACCCAGAATTAAAATATTACAACTCTAATCACACTGTCTGAGGCTGTGAGGCTTTATTTTAAGAGCAGTGACACTCCAAAATGCAGCTAGGATTTCTTCATGTTCACATGTTTATATTACTAGTGTTAGTGTTTACATTACTTATACTTCAAGATACCAAGGGTTGGACAATGACTTCCAGACTCCCTCCTTTCATTCTGCTCTCTCAAAACTATATGCAAATTCTGGTCATATGCTGCTGTCATTTGTCTTCTCTGCCACAACCTAAGCTCCATGAGAACAGAGAGGAGAATGCGTTCATCTTCATATGTGCAGTGCTCTGGAGAGCATCTGGCCCGTAGTGGGTACTCATTAAATAACTCTGGAATGAATTAGGTATCACTGAGGTATCAAAAAAAGGAAGGAAGGAAGGAAAGGAAGGAAGGAAGGAAGGAAGGAAGGAAGGAAGATGTCCATCAGACAAAAGAGAAATATTCCTTAAAAGGTAATACCCAATTGGCTTTTCCCTCTTTTACATCTGAAATATTTCATAAATGTTTAAACTAGTCCCTTCAGCGTATATTCAGGACTGGAACCATTGCCTAACATAGAACAAAAAGTCAGGAATCAAAAATAATTGTATTTGTCTTCATAATCTGTTACCAAAGGTGAGGTTCTAGGGCAGCTCTCCCAGCATTGCTTCTAGAATACAGTGATCTAATAGATCAATTCTCAAGAACCTCACTATACTGTTCATCATTATATAACCAGCACCTAGCCACATGCCTTGCACACAGCAGATGCTCAGTAAATATTTGCTGAGTGAATGTATTTTATGGACAAAAGAATTTCAGAAGCAAGTCTTAGATGAACTTAGAATTGCTCAGATTTTCAGTTAGTGGTTTCTCCACATCACTGTCTAAATCCAGACAACTTTCCTGCCTCCAAATTGAAGTGGCTATTACATCATCTAATTCAGCAAATGTTAATTGATGTCTAGTCTGTGTAGCTCTGGGGGCACCCAAAAACAATTAAACCTAAGCCCTTACAGTTTCAGTCACAGTTGGTTGCTACAGGCCTTGTGTTCCTACAACGTTCGGAACCTACCTCTGTTATAACATTACCTGTACACTACTGTAGACATCTGCCTACCAGTTTCTCTCCTCAGAAAGACCCTGAACTTAAGACCCTGGACTTATTCATCTTTGTATTCCTATGCTGAACTTGTGGTAGTAGGTTCTTAGAAAATCCTTATTGAGAATTGAATAACAAATACATAAATATTTCCTAAGTAACATGTATTTGAATGTAAGTGTTTCGTATTTGAATAGAAATTCATGCCTAAGTGTTTTCCAAAGTTTCAAGTGATACTCAATATGTCCTGAAAGAAACAAAGCTGGTTTTCATGTCTCTCTTAAACAAGGTGCTTAATTAATGATCAAACCCGTCCCTCCTCTATGAAGTCCCCCACCTCTATCCCAGCCAGTGTATCCCCAGCAGATGAACTGGGGACATGAGCTTCCCTTGCTGACTGTATTAGGGGTGGATACCTGACCTAAAATGCACTAGTCTCATTTTTCTCTTGGAAAATTGCAGTTGAGAACACTAGAGTGTCTGGACTGCTCATTTGAACCAGGAACATGTCAACTTAGGAGCTGCAAGGCAATCATGTACCTGAAGAGATGGAGAAAGCAGTCTACAGAGAGAAAGGAAGGAAGGCAAAATGCTCAGAGATGAAAACCCATGTGGCCCATGAAAGAGAGACAGCCCTGCAAACTGGCTGCCTAGTTTTTGCTCCATTTAGTTCTTGGTTGCTACCCTTCCTGAGGCCAGATTATTCAACCTTTTCTTGGGTTTCATGGGATATATCTCATTTGCTGACCAATAAATTCCCTATTTGGGCTTCAGTGAATTTCAAATGAGTATCTGTTTTTACAACTAAAAATATAATACATTATGTGATATATGGAAAGAATTCTTTTTCAACAATGCTAATTAGAAAATTATTTCGATAAAGAATTCCTGATAAATAAAGTGTAATAGGGAGGGTAAGTGACTGCTTTTCAAGTCTTTTGATCATCTAAGTCACAAAAACAAAACAAATGAATGGAGACTTATTTACAGAGGGGATGGGACACATCAGACTTTTTTAAACTACAAAATTGGGTTAGGGAGGTTTTGAAGAACCAACATATTTGGCAGTGTCCCAAGAAAGCTATTTTTGAAGATTCTGCTTTCCAGAACGACATAAGAATGGCTTTTGTCATGGACCTTAGCTGTGTTTCAGACGAGCCAAAACTGAAAACTGAAAGAGACTAAATAAAACGTGTGTGTGCCCAGAGCAGGCCAGACCCTGCTGGCCGTGCACAGTGATGGCCAAGTCTGTCAAAGTGGGATAAAAGACTTCACTCTTCGAAACAGTTACAAACGCGTATAGAGCTTTGTGTGCCACATTCATGCAACCCTGGCATGCCACACCCTGAGTTTAGTCCTCGCTTAATCACTCTGAAAACATACATGGAAAATAGAGGGAATTGTGGACAGCTAAAATCACTATTTCGTTTAGGAAAATTTCAGAGGAAAGTCGTAGGGCTTTTTCCTAGAATGTTATGAAAATATTAAGCTATGATGATTGCTGCCAACATATTTCTAACCACTCTAGGAAAAGAAAACAACAACAACAAATAAGTTTCCAGCTCTTCTGAGTGACGACCTTGAGAAGCTTGCATGTAATTCGACTGCAACTACTTTACTTTTTCAGTTAATGGTGTTAAATGTGCCTCATAACTTCTAATCCCGGTGGGGCTGTCATGGAGAAGGGTTTGGGGGAAGCTGTTTTAATTCTGGCTTTTGTTTCAGCCACTAAATGTAATGCCACATGATTGTTGACCCAACAGTAATCCAGTTAAAAAACAGTCTCCAGAGTTACTGCATCATCAAAATTAACCCTGATTACATCAAATTATGTTGAAACAGACCACAGCTGTTTGCCCTGTTGAAGCAACTGCTTGAGAGCTCATCCAGAAGATACATCTGGGTGTCGAGAAGATATATTTGGGTTTTCATTTGTGTTTCTCAATGCGAATGTGGGAGGGAAACTCTATTCTGCTCAGAGTGCTTGGTGGGAGCCGAAAACCTTGTGATTCTCCAGAATCAAAAATCCTCTTAATTCCGAAAGAGAAGAAAACCTGACACCTTTTGTTTGGGTTTCTATAGGAAGGATGTAAGAAGAAGAAATTCAAATCGGTTGAGCATTGCTCTTGTCGGCAGAAAGAAGTGGAACCAACTACAGAGGAGTGTGTCGGGATTTTCTGTGGTGGGCTATGTGCAGTGGTGTGCTAGGACTGGCTCATGCCAGATAGTTAAATTGTAAAAAAAATTTGCAAGCTGGTTATTAAAAATAACATTATTAAAATTAAATTATAATTTTAAAAAATAGGAAGTAAGTATTGAAGATGTGGACAGAGTGGAGCCCTCATACATTGCTGGTAGGAATGTAAATAGGGTAACCACTGTGAGAAACAGTTCTGTAAAAAGTTAAACACAGTTATAGTATGATCAGCAATCCATCTCCTAAGTATATACCCAAGAGTACTGATAGTTCACACAAAAACTTGTACACGAATGTTCACAGCATCATTATTCATAATAGCCACAAAGTGAAAACAAATGAAATGTCCAACTGATGGATAATTTTATCCATGCAATGGAATATTATTCAGCCATAAAAAGGAATGAAGAAAAACTGACATGTGCCACAACATAGATGAACCTTGGAAAACATTATACAAAGTTAAAGAAGGTAAACCCAAGAGGCCACATATTGTATGATTATGATTATATGAAATGTCAAAATTGGCAAATCCATGGAGACAGAAAGTAAAATTAGTGGTTGCCAGGGGTTAGGGTCGGGGGAATGGGAGTGGCTGCTAATGGATCTGGAGTTTCTTTTTGAGCTAACGAAAAATGTTCTGAAATTAGATAGCAATAATGGTTGCACAACTTGGTGAATGTACGAAAAACCACTGAATTGTCCACTTTAAAAGGGTGACATTTTTGGTATGTGAATGATGCCATAATAAAAAAAATAATCACATAAACTTACAATTAAATAAGTTACATTAAATACAAAGGGAATAAAGCAAAACTACATTTAAATTATATTTTGCTATTGTCTCTGCTCTTGGTGTTATGTCTATTTTTTCTTTATGTTGGTTTATTACTGTGTATCTCATAACTCTGTATTCAAAGACTTGAAGTTAATAGCTTGAAATTGGTCAGAAGTAGGGCGGGAAGAGTGTAGTATTTCCACCACAAAAATCATCACATACTACAAATTAAGGCCACCACCACCAGCAGGGAGCCAGTTCATAAATATTTACCAGCACTTCACTAGCTGTGTGGGTCAGACAATCATCTTGGGTAACTCCAGTAGAATTAGAGAGTTAGGTGAGATGCTCTTCCGGGACCCTTGGATCCCCAGCAAAACAAAGACTAATAAATCTGCACAGCTACCATGCGTGTATTCAGTGCAGGATAAAATGGCATTTCTGGTCAACTGTTGGGTGAAACCCAGTTTGTGTCACGGGACTTGGTTTTTCCAGCTTTACTAGTATTGTGTGTAGGGATAAAGTGCTAGAGCTCCTCTACTAAAGCCAGATATCAAACCACAAATGATTCAATTCTTAGTCCCAGAGAGGAGGGTATCTGGGTAGTTTGTACAACAGTGTCAGGGTTTGGAAACTAAGAGTAACATAATATGGAGCCTGGGAGTAGAAGTCAAAAGGTCTAAGCCAATGGTCTGGAACCATTGTTTTTGAAAGTACCCCATGGTTTCAACCACTGAGAAACTGGGTAGAATTACCTCCATCTCCTCAGCCCTTCTCACCAGGCCAGTCCCTGTAGGTTTAAACACTCCAGCCACTTATAAAGACCTTCATAGGTACTATTCTCTGGGGGTGTATGAATCAGGGCATTATGGGTGCTCCAGGAGACCACAGCTCCCACCTTATCCTTTAGGGTTGGTTCCTTCATTCTTACAACAAACATATAATGAGCATCTATTGTATCCCTGGTACCATGGTGGGTGGCTCTAGGGAAACATTTGCAGTACAGTGTGACAACCCAGTTTATGTAGGTGCAGTGCGATCTAAGAAAATGAACAACTGTGCTGGGGAATGGAGATGGTGAGTTTCAGGTAACGGAGTCTTGACCTCTGTTCAAGATCTAATTCAAGGGAAGAATTCTGTGAAAAAAGTTAAATATGATTTGGAGTACCAAGGCACTTTCCCAGGGTCTTTGTTCATGGGAGCATATGATAACTGATATTCCAGCATGACCTGTGAACACCACCGTTACCACTGCCACCAGTGTTGGCAGAAATGTCCCAGGAGCCTAACTGCCCCAAAGCAATTAACACAGGTTCTGATTCTTTACAAAGAAAACTTAGGAAGCTGGACTTGTGAAACTTTTTAAGAAAGCTTATTTCCAAAATGTCTTCCACTGGTTGTAATGTCAAGTAACAGACCGTCAGCAGCCACAGACAGGGTGGGAACCCAATTATGTTTTCAACCACACCCCAAGCCCACTTCCAGATCTCAGTCCCATCCAGATGCCAAAAGCTGATTTGAGTAAGTCAGAGTAATTTGGTGAAGAGAACCAAATGGGCTCAAAGCACCCAGGGGTTAAAGAGGTGCAAAACGCCAACATGCATGAGAGACAAGTGTCATGAAAGTCACCAGCCAAGGTGGTTCTGCTGGCCACAGTGGCCTTGACAGACAACACTCAGCTCTGAAATTAACCTGTCAACTAAATTGAAGGGGAGAAAAGGCAGAAAAGCTAGAACACAAATATCCATCCCCACCCCCAGTGCAATCACTGACGTCAGCCCTGGCGTGGGTGGTATTAATCACACCAGCCTGGTGTGCAGTTGAGGACAGCTCTCCTTCCAGCCCTTCCAACCCGTTCCTGGGAGTGTTCCACCAGCCTTGCACCTGCCGCAGGCCACAAACCCTCAACTCTCAGACAGGCACGGATGCAGGCTGTCGCTGACGACACTCAAAGCCACAGTGTACCCTTTAGAACCCAGGCTTTGGAGGGGCAAAACATGGGTGCCATGCTATCCTACCAGGTGTGCATTTCTCTAATCTCTTCAATGCTCCCTCCACAGAAACCCTCCCCATAAGATGGTCACTTCCTGGAGATGAGAATGTAGAATTAATAACCCAAAGCGATCCTTGCAGCCGGTCTTTAATTCCTTCAGGAAATACCTATGGTCTTTAATCAAAATTGCCTAAATTATAGACTAGTGGTGCATATCCTCGCAGGTTGGGCGGTACTGTCATTTCAACCAATTCCGATAGATGGCGCTTAGCTTCATGTAAATAAGTCTGTTTTCTATTTCTCGCTCGCAGGGAGAGTTTTTTTAAAAAGAGAGAGAGATTAAGAGAGAGAGAGAGAGAGAGAGAGAGAGAGAGAGAGAGAGAGAGCGAGAGGAGCGAGAGGGAGAGAAAGGGAGGGAGGGAGGGGGAGAGAGAAAGAGAGAGAGCGCGCGAGAGAAAGACTGAGAAACTTACTAAAAGCCCAGACAGGAACGTTCTGTCCGATAGCCATTTCCAGGCCTGGCACGCACCTTCAGACTCAGAAGACTGGAACCATACCAGGGTACAGTCAGGGCCCTCAGCACTCAGCAGTCCTGCCTCCTATGTGCAGCTTGATCTAGGCACTAGCAGCTTAATAATGAGAAAGATAGGGTAGCTGCAAACAAGCCATGTAATTTATCAGATTCTGCAATCCTTGAGACTTGGCACCATGACTCAGATGTGAATGAAGTCAGAAGTTGCTTTATTTTGTTTGGGAGTCACTGCCTCCTGATTGATTTGGCAGACTTGTGTATTTTAATATTTGTCTCATAGGGTATTAAGGTACTTAGCCAGAGGTTAAAATGGCCATGATTCTGGTGGTGGCCCTTGTACGTGGCTTAAGGATCCCTAAACTGGAAGGGTAGGGAAGCTCTGGTCTCCGCGACAGCGGGATCTGGCTTTAGATGCCATCCAGCAGCACACTGACTAGTGAAGAAAGTCAGTGAAATGTTGGGTCCAGGGGAGCAATTTCTAAATCTCCCAGAGTGTAAAACTTCCCAAGATCTGTAAAACCAGATGGATGTCCAACGACTTGAAACAACTAGTGTTGCGGCAGAGGCAGGGAAATGAATAGATGCTGCTTCCCTACTCACTCACCTTCCTGCAATTCCCTGTTGGTGCAGTGGGTTACTCTCATTTCTTGAAGAAGTTGGGGGAGGACCTACCTTTTAGTATTGCTTGTACAGGTACACTGTGAGTGGAAAAGAGCCCCTACCCACGATTTCATTTTTTCCTCCGCTCTCTCCCTGAAATGGAGGGTTGTCTAGTGTGTGCTTCCGCATACTTCATCTCAGATAAATCTCACCCCACTGCAGTGAGAGAGGTACCATTATGTCCCAATTTTCATATGAACACCAGAGAGGCCTCATAACCTATGTCAATAAGTTGGAGGATTTTGACCCCAATTTCTTAGTCTACACCACCTTGCCTTCCGATTCGCCATGAAATACATTGATTCATTTTTGTTTCCTTGTTTCTGTAAATCATATGAATTTTCTTTTACTAAATTGTTTTGCCCAGAGTCAGTGAAAGAGCCAGCTGACCTTTATTTCCTGGTAGGTAATAAGAGGTCCCCAAGTTGATCTGCACACATGAAATTCCCCCATTTTAAAAAGCAGGTGAGCAGGACAACCCCACCGCCACCCCCCGGAATTATAAACTTGGTTCTGCATCACACAGGCTTTGGGACTTTAAGCTATCAGTAAAATGGGAATAATACTGCCCACCCAGTTTGCAGACTCGTCGAGACAATTTTGTAAACAAGGAATGTAAGAGTCGAGCACGTAATAGTCTGTTTTCTTCATTCCTTCTCCCGCCAAGGGGGTGTGAGAGTTAAAGAAACTCTTGCTAGGAAGCGGAATTTCAGCAGAACCTGACCCAGTGAAACCTGAAACTCTGGGAATGGATAGGAAACTGGAGCAGCCCTCGAGTCCCTTCCTGACGACCCTCTCTGAAAAATCGATTCGCGATCAAGAGCGCGCAACCCCTCCCTTCACCTCACTCCACCCGCATCCCCACTAGGGGCGCAGCCGCCTCCTCTGCGTGCTGCTGGAGGATTCGGGAATAAAGCAAGACCGCGCAGGGCGGGGGACCGCGGCCCGCCGCAGGCGTCCGGGCGAACCTCCGGCCTCTCGGGTCCAAAGCCTGGAGGCGGTGTTTGCGTCTTTGAAGCGGCGGCCGGGGGGCGCGGCGGGCTGTGGGCGTGGCGAGCGCGCACCGCCCTTCCTGCTGTGGCGCCCCCACCGAGTGCTCCCGGGCGCGCGCGGGCGAGGGGCGCGCGCGCGGCAGCCGGGCTCGCGCCGTGCCGCCCCGTCCTCAGCCCGCGGCCGCCGGCCGCCACGGCCCCTCCCCTCCCCCGCGAGCTGCGCACCGCCGGCCCCGCTGACCCAGCCTCCGGCGCCCGCGCCCTTGTCCGTGCGACCCCGCAGCGGGCTCCAGGCGGCCGGCAGCATGAGCGGCGGCGGCGATGTTGTGTGCACCGGCTGGCTGAGGAAATCGCCCCCCGAGAAGAAGTTGAGGCGCTATGTGAGTGCGGGCGGCCAGCGGGCGCGGCCGCGGGGGTGCAGGCGGGGGCGCCCTGCGGCCTGCCGGGGGTCTGGGGACTCCGGGAGCGACTTGCGGACGGGAGGGCGGGCCCCGGGCCTCCGGGGGGCGAGGAACGGCCAGCGCGCCTCGAGACTTGGGTCTGTGTGAGGCACCTGCACACCTGTCACAGGTGCGCCGCTGAGGGGCGGGGCGGGCGGGCCAGCAGGTGGAGGCTGCGGCTCCTTCACCGCGGGGTGGGCGCGGTAGCGGCGCCTTCCCAGCCAGCCTCCCTGTAAACTACATACAGTATTGAAGTTTGCATTGATTGTTTTTGGAGAGCGAGAGAGTTGATGCCCGGGGTTCGGGGACGATAGTAATCTTGAGCGGCTTCCGCCTGCAGGAATTGGGGGAGTGGGCAGGAAAGGGGAGCATAAACTGTGGGGCCGCTCAGCCTGGCCCCACAAAGGGCGAGGCGTCTCACACCCTTTCCCCGTTCCCTTTCTCTGCCCGCCCCTCCCGGTGGCCGCCTGCTTCCTTCCAGTCCACAGCTTCTGCATCATGGGCAGCGTCAGCGGCATGTGCAGCTCTTGTATGAAGTGACTCATTTGTTTGTCCCTCTTCTTTCCCTTTATTCTGTATGTCTCTCACATACATCCCACCACACCACACCACCACCCAACTCCTCGATGGTGACACTGCAGTTTTGGTCTGCTATAACTGACCCAGGTTTTGTGTTGTGCGGTCCTGGGTACTGGGGGGGTCGAGAGAAATCAAGGTTCTCAGCTGCCAGGTGGTGCTAACCGACAGTGTTTACTGAAATTGTTGGGACAGCCTCTCCCTTCTAGGTGAGAAACTGGCAACATCAAGCAGAAGGTGGTACAGTCTGGTGCTGAGCGGTCAGGAGGTCTGGCTTCCCCCAAACAACAGAAGATGCCGTGCCTGATGGGTCAAAGTACAACTGGAGCCAATTACTGAGATTTGGCTGAAATCAGCCCTGGGCTGTTTGCAGGTGTTTTGAAATAGAAATAAGGTCGCTAAAAAGTGTCAAGGTCCCCCATCTCTTCCTTCTGCACTTCCTATGAAATGTCCTTGTTAAACTGACTCGAAGCTCTGGGATCATTCCCACAGCATGGAAGTGAGCTTGCTGTTGCCTTCCAGCTGCAGTGCATCAAGGGAGCTCTGAATAGACCCTGCCCTCTGTCAGCTGCACCAGTGGCTGTCCATGGGGGGAGAGGCAGAAGCTTACCAGAATTTCCTGTCTTGGCTCCCCAGATCAGAACCGAGGGACTCTGGCCTCTGGACTGAGGAAGTGACACTCTGTTTTTCAAAGGAAGTGTTGTTGGGGAGTGCAAGTGTATGTGTATGTAAATGAAATCGGGCTCTTATTTAGATTATTTGCTGGGAAAACATTCTAAGGATTTAACACAGGACTTTTGAAAGTGGACATCGGATTAAAATAGTAGGCATGGGGCAGTGATGTGTTCATCTAAGTTCTAAAGCTCATTTTCAGGCATGTACATGTAGCCAAAGAATTATAATTACTAAGAAACTTTTCTGCTCTTCAGGTTGTATCAGTTTATTAGGAAAGGTGATTTTTATATTAGGTTAAGGAAGAGTAATTTGCTATTAGTATTTTTATGTATACTAAAAAAATATATTTGCCCCCAAATAGTTTCCAAAAACCTGTCAATAAAAGTGTAAGACCATACCAGGTAGTGGAATAAAGTATCCAGTAAAAATGTGACTGTTAACTGTCAATTTAGAACTCTAAAGAACCTTGAAACTTTGTTTTTGAAACCTTCTGCAAACAATTTGATATTGTATCTACTTTTGACTAATGACTGTTTCAACTCTATCACTCAGACTCAGTTTATGACCCTTTTCTTGGGTATTTTTGTTTACAAAAAAAAAAAAAAACAACTTTAGCTCAAAATAACCAAGTTTGGAGGCTTTAGGGTCAAACAACTTCTTCACCCAGTTGAAGTACAGGCATACCTCGTTTTATTGCACTTCAATTTATTTTACTACACAGGTGCTGTGGGTTGTTTTTTTGTTTTGTTTTGTTTTGTTTTTTTTAATTGGAAGGCAGGACCCTCCACCAGCAAAAAGATTACAGCTCACTTTATTGCAGATGCTTGCTTTATTGCAGTGGTTTGTGACCAAACTTACATTATCTCTGAGGTATGCCTGTACATACTTGACTCCCTACAGTCATATGATGACCTTAGCCTCCTTTTCATCTTCCCTGCAGCTCCAGCACATAAGGCGTCTGACCAAACTAAGAGCTTTCCTTAGGCTAGGGTGTGATGTGTTCCATTGGTATGATTGGAAGTCTCTCCTACTGTGGAAGTTCAGTTCCTTTAGTTGAAACTGATCTGATCTGTGTAATCTTAAACTCTTGAGGAACTGTCTACTTTTACATGTTCTTTTCTTTATGGGTATTGAGAACATCTGTGCCCTGTTTTAAGTTAGAATTCTGCCAGTTTCCGCTGTTCATTAGAGGCCCAAGTTCATTAGAACCAAACTAGGAAAGAAGCATTTTTCCAGCCCTATTGCTAACCCCCCTCCTCAAAAAAAAATTCTGCTTATTCTAGCATATGTTCTAGCCATGTTGTATTATAGAATGACAAATATATAAGATTGTATCAAGCATCTGAGATCATGGAAAAATCAGCACATAAAATAGATCACGACTATTTAAAATTAATTTAACAAACCGACCTCTTGTTAATTTAGGGAGGAGGTAGGTGTAGGGGAAAAAACAGCTTGAAAGAAGCTATGGCAAATGTTACCAAGGATTAGCTTTAGGAATTTTTTTTCATCAGCCTTTTCTAATTTATTAATCATAAAAAAAAATGTAAAAGGTCTATTCAGTATTTGCCGTGTGCCCTGGAAGAATTACAAAAAGTGACCTCTGCAGAGTAGCGAGTACTGCCTCTGGGGGCATCATGATATGATTGCAATGGGAGGCTGGTAGAAGGAACAGCCCCTCCCATCCTGCTGCAGTGTGTGTGTGTGTGTGTGTGTGTGTGTGTGTGTGTGTGTGTGTGTACATGTGAACACAGATATATACATGTATACAAAGCTGAAACCAGATTTTCTTGAGGAAAAACATTTAATGACATACACTATTCTATAATTTTCTATTAATTTCACGGAGTTAAAAGATTTAGAAGGAAAGATTTAGGGAAAGAGTCGCAGCAGCACTGCCCCCTGGTGGCTAATTTGGAGAAAGTTGAGTATTGATTCTAATGAACAACTGAATTAATAAAACTGATTGTTTTTATTTTATTAAGTACATTTATTTATTAAATATTTGTGTCCCCGGTACTGTATTAGATGCTGGAAATAAAAATTAAGGTAACCCTTCAGTCTTAGCTGATGACCTTGCCTTCTCTTTCACAAAGAAAATTGAAGCTATCAGGGAGCAGCTGTCTGCACATACTGTGACCACATTTCCAAATGTATGTGTCTCCTGCATGGCTCCTTCCCTTTTCCCTTATTAGACTAGAGGAGGTACCCCTTCTGAGCTAAGCCTGCTACCTGTGCGCTGGATCATATATCCTCTCCTGCGTATTCAGATCATTCTTCCCGTTTGTCATGAATTTTCAACTTCTTCCCCTCTACTTATTCCTTTTCATTAATATTTAAACATACTTGCTTTTAACAAAATTCTCCCTCGGTATCACACCCCTTCCTTCTCACTGTGCTTCCTCTTTTTCTTGTTAATGGTTGTTTATATTGTCTTTATTTTTCCCGTCTTCTCAGTCATCTCTCATGTGAAACCTACTTTGTCATTTCACCAGAGCTATTCTCAAAAAGGCACTAGTGACATTCAGGTCACTAAATTCAGAGGTTTACTTTTCACTCATTTAAATTTCTCTCCTCACTCCTTGGTCACTCACTCACTCTTGAAACATCTTTCTCTTATCTTCATATATGATACCATATATACCTGGTTTTCCTCCTTTTATGGCCACTGTAAGTCTCATTTGCTAGTCTGACCCTCTCTCCCCAATCCTTAGAGCTTGAAGCTCCTTTGTACTCACAGTGGCTATGGTCTAGGCTCTTTTCTTCTCCTTGGAAAATTTAATCTAGTCCATTCTCCTGGCTTCAGTTATCATTTGCATGCTAGTCGTTACCAAGTTAAATTTCCATCCCCAGGCTGTTTCCTGAACTCCAGATTTGCCTAGCCAGTTGTTAACTGGACATTACCTGAATATCTCCCAGGCAACACAAACTTACCACACCCAAAACTGAACTCTTCTTTATTATGCTTCGCCCCATGTCTGCTCAGGAAATGGTGCTGCTGACCACACAGTGGCTCAAGCATGAAACTTGGGAGTCATCTTGACTCCCTGTCACCCACTGTTCCACATCTAATCCTTCACCAAAACCCATGAGTGCTGTCATCTAATATTTTTTTCTGTGTTTTTCTGGATCCCCATTGCCATTACTCTTAAGATTATCATTTTAATAACTGTCTGTTGAGCACTTACACTGTGCCATGCACTGTGCTTAGACCATGGATCTCTTAATTTAATCCTTTTAGCCCTATGAGAAAGGAAGTGACTTGCCCAGCATCACCTAGCTTTGTCCTAAAGCCTGAGCATTTTTTGAAATTAAACTTTTTATTTCAAGATAATTGTAGATGCATGTCTAGTTATAAGAAACAGTAAAGAGAGAGCCCATGCACCCTTTACCCATTTTTTCTCCTAATCTTACATCTCGCAGAACCATAGTACAGAATCACAGTAGAATATTGACAGTGATACAGTCAGGATACAGGGCATGTCCATCACCACAAGATCTCTCATGCCGCCATATTACCATACCATCTCATCCCCACCACATCCTTAGCCCATGACGATCACTAATCTGTTCTCCATTTTATAATTTTGTCACTACAGAGGTGTTACAGAAATAGATGCATATGTAATTTTTAGAGTTGGCTTTTTTTCATTCAACAGAATCTGGAGATTCATCCAAGTTGTTGTATGTATTTCTTATTTATGGGTGAGTGGTATTCCAGAATAAGGATGTACCACACAGTTCATTTGTTAAACTGTTCACCCATTGGTTTTAATTTACATTTCCCTTATGGATAAGATATTGAATATCTTTTCATATTTTTGCCATCTGTATATCCTCTTTGGTCAAATGTCTCCAAGTCTTTTGTCCATTTTCTATATGGATTGTTTTTTTCAAAAACTGTTGAGTTTTGAGTGTTATTTCTATGCTCAAGATACTAGTCCTTGTCAAATATGTGGTTGCAAATATTTTCTTTCAGTCTGTAGCTTGTCTTTTCATTCACTTAACAGGGTTTTTCACAGAGCAAAAGTTTTTGATTAGGATGACATTGAGTTTATCAATTTTTTGTTTTATGAGTTGTACTTTTATGGCCAAGTCTAAGAACTCTTTGCCTAGCCTTAGGTTGCAGAGATTTTCTCCTTTTCCCCTAAAGATTTTATAGTTTCATAGTTTTCATTTAAGTTTATGATCTATTTCAAATTAATTTTTTAGTGACATTTAGATTTAGACTCCCCCCACCCCACAGTGGATACTCAATTGCTCCAGCACCATTTGCTGACAGGGCCATGCTTCCCTCATTGACTTGCTTTTGTACCTTTGTAATAAATCAGTTGAGCATGTTTCTGGGCTCTCTGTTCTGGTTCATTGTTTCATGTGTCTATCCCTCTGCCAATACCACACAATCTTGATAACTATAGCTATATAAGTCTCGAAATCTGGTAAAACGATTCCTCCACTTTATTCTTGATCAGATTATTCTTAAATTTTTCTAAAAGGTAACTTTGAAAAGTAAGCTCATCATTGGAAAATTTGAACACTGTTAAAGTATAAATAAAAATTACCTATAATCCCATTAACCTTGAATTTTTCTTTAAACTTATTTCAACAGAGAATGTGAGCGTAAGAAATATATTTTAGTTCAGTAATTTATCAGCCATTGTGTGCCAAGCACTCACGTTCTGGAACTACAAAGAAGAAAAATAAAAGGCTTCCTGGAGAGGTGGCCATAACTAGAATTAAGCCAAGAGAAGAAAGATTTCCAGCCAGGGAGACCACTGACAGTGGAGGCCAGGTGGCAAGGACCTGTATCGTATATGCAGGGACACTGGAAAACAGTTTGGTGTTGCTGAGCCGTCAGCAGGATGACGGGAGTACTGGGCTCTGCTGAAAAGGTAGGCAAGAGAACACGTGAGCTAGTAAGAACATGGGAGGGGTGCAAATGCCTGACTTGGCACATGAAAAGATGTTCATCATCACTAATCATTAGGGAAGTGCAAATCAAAACCACAAAGCGATATCACTTCACACCTGTTAGAATGGCTGCCATCAAAAAGACAAGAAATAACGAGTGTCGAAGAGGATGTGGAGAAAAGGGAACCCTTGTGCACGGTTGGTGGGATTATAAATTGGTACAGCCACTATGGAAAGCAATATAGAGGTTCCTCAAAAAATTAAAAATAGAACTACTATATGACCCAGCAATTCTACTTCTGGATATATATCCAAAGGAAATGAAAACTGGATATTCAAGGGGTACCTGCAATGTTCATTGCAGCATTACTCACACTAGCCAAGGTTACGTTGGACTATATTGGCAGACAATGGATTATATTGTCCATTGATAGACCCTGGATGAATGGAGAAAGAAGATGATATAGACAAACACACACAAACACACACACACACACACACACACACACACACAAATAAATACACAGATATTATTTGGCCACAAAGGAAATTCTGCCATTTATGGCAACATGATGGACTTTGAGACATTCTGCTAAGTGAAGTAAGTTGAAAGACAAATACTGTATGTATCACTTTTATATGGAATCTAAAAAGTCAAACTTACAGAAATAGAGAGTAGAAATGTGGTTACCAGAGGCAGGGGCGAGGGGAATTGAGATGTTGGTCAAAGGGTACAGACTTCCAGTTAGAAGAGGAATAAGTTCTGGAAATCAAATGCACGGTACTGTGATTATGGTTAACAGTACTGTATTGTATACTTGAAAATTGCTGAGAGAGTAGATCTTAAATGTTCTCACCACACACACACACACACACACACACACACACACACACGTAATTATGTGATGTGATGGAACTGTTAGCTAATGCTACAGTGGTAATCATATTGCAAAATATATATATCAAATTAACATGTTGTACACCTTAAACTAACAATACTGTATATCAGTTATATCTTAATAAAGCTGGGGAGAAAAAAAAAAAGGGAGAGGGAGATCTTTAGAAAGTAGAGTGAATTCAAGGTTTGTTTATAGACCATGCTAGGCAGCTGGGGCTTTATTCCAACAGACTATTTGAGTATTAAAATAAATGTTCTATCTGGTTCCAATTCCTAGGACAGATAATCAGATGGAAATTCCTTTTAGCAGCTTTCTGTTCTGTGATCCGAACCAGTGGATTGGTTCTTTGTGTTCACAACATCAAAGAGACTACTCTAACCCAGGACCAGTATCCTGAGCTTCTCATCACAAGCATTGGATCAGAACTCATTTGGAAGCAATCTTCGTGTCCAGCAACAGATGAATGAATAAACAAAATGGGGTGTATGAGTACAATGGAACACTATTCAGCCTTAAAAAGGAAAGAGATTTTGACGCATGGACATGTAATAACATGCATGAACTTTAATGGCATTTAGCTAAGTAAAATAATCCAATCACAAAAAGACAAACATTATGTGATTCCACTTATATTAGGTACCTGGAGAAGCCAAATTCATAAAGACAGAAAGTAGAATAGTAGTTGCCAGGGCCTGGGAGAGGGAAGAATGGAGAGTTATTGTCTAATGGGTACAGTTTCAGTTTTGCGAGATGAAAGGAGTTCTGAGACAGATGCTAGTGATGCTAGCACAAAAACGGGAATACTTAATACCCCTGAACTTTACATTTAAAAATGGTTGGGATGGTAGATTTTAGGTTTACATGTGTTTAACCACAATTAAAAAAAAAAAACACTCCTTTGCTAAGGGTTAGTACTTGGCCCTACGAATGCTTCTAATCCAATGAAAAAGACAGGATGGAGTCTTTACAGTCTTGAATGATAATGGGATGTTCTCTCAGGATACACCGAAAGCGAATTTGTGCAAAGCAGGATTGCATGCATGCCTGCTACTTTAATTAATGAAATGACTTTTGATGTTGCTTTCTGTCTCTAGCTGGCCTTTTTCTAACTAGAAAGGAAAATGGAATGAGGTAACCTCGACCTTATGAGATATGCTGAGAAATATCAGTTCTTGAGTGGGCTATTGCCTGCATCCAAATTAATGTTGACAAGCCTTTATTTTGTATCTTTTCCCTTCCCCAGGGAATTTATCTATCCTGAATCCTGCCTTCAAGGAATTTTCAGGCCAGGGAGACCAGAAGAATTCATGTGAAACAAAGCAATGCCCTTATAAGGAGTTATATGGTCCAGACAGCAAATTTCATGCAGGCGAGAGCTCAGAACATGGGGAAAAGATGGAAGGGCTTCCTAGAGTGGGAGGTGGGGATGCGAGTTGGACTCAAAAGATTAGGACCTAGAAAGAAACATGACAGTTGGAAAGGGGCAGTGCACATGGGATTTGGGGACGGTGAAAATCCATACAGAGTGGAGGAGTCTATAATAGAAATCAAAAAGAGGTTTGAAAAGTGAGTGGAGAGCTGAGGGAGACAGTCCATAAAAGGCCTTAGATGGTAGGATAGTATTTAGTAATGAAGAGCATCACCCTCAGTAAATCTTTGCCTCTCAGATGACCACTCCTTCCATGTGAAATGTGAGTGATGTGTGAACATTGTTTATCTTCAGAAGACCTGTCTTAGTGTTTCAAGGACCTCTGGGTCCTTGAACAAATGACTTGATTCTCGGAGCCTACTTACTTGGAGCAATGTGTCTTTCTTTGCTGGGTTTGAGAATTTACTAGGATAACACATGAAAAAAAAAAATCTTAATAGCATCTTGCCCCGGAATAGGTAGTTAATACAGGGGGATGTGGCAGGAGGGGCTGACGTTTGTTAACTCTTTCATAGGATCTCTGAACACAAGCATAGCTGTCTTCACATCCTTTCAAATTTTGGCTAGACCTGAAGCTTACGAGATCAGAATGTAAATGAAATTCCCAAGCTAGATCATACAACAAGTTCTAGGGAGTTAATTTTTCCTGAAAGGAACATCTCAAAGCTCTCCTGATTTCCAGGAGGGGAAATGAAACCACATGAGGATTTGTCTGGAGCTATAACTTTGACCAGTTTCTGAAAAAAAATGTGTGTGCTAGGTGATATAAAGATCAATGCATGAGATTCTGGATCCCATGTTTGAGACTGGTTTAAAATGTAGAAACTTTCCAGTAAGTCGTAACTCTTTAGGCTAATGTCTGCTACCCTCCAGGCTTCTCCAAACTGAGCCCCTTTCTTGGCTTGTTTCCACAAGCACTATTTTCAGTTACAGTTTGGTATTCTCACATGGGGTATCTCTCTGCTCCCTTTGTTAGATGATGGGCATTTTACACACTAGTGTAAGCATCTCAGGGCTTGGTGCCACTTGTCAGGCATCAGCTATAAGTAAAGCACTATCAAAGTCATTGTCATTTATACTTTACAACTATTCCCATCCCCAGCTTATGCTTTCTTTTTTTGTCTATCTACCAGTTGTCAAAATAGTGAGTTCCTAAGGATGCTTCAAAGTGATCAATTAGGGCATTTTTAGTATTATGAGCTCACATATTTATACATATTTGATGTGTTTGAATCTGTTCTTTTTGTTATCCTTATTGATGCTCAGATTGTGCTGTTTTTAGCCAGTGTGAGCCTGTTCAAGTTGTCTTCTGAGTTCTTTCGACATGACCTTAACAGTGTTTGAGTTTCTTTGGTATCTGGTATGACAAGATGTTCCAGGCTTCTCTTGTACATTTTCTGATACAAACTTAGAATTAGCCATATCCTCAGAGAGTCCTTTTATTTGAATAAAAATGGTATCGAGAGATCCAGATGGGCTTTAAGGGGTGCTTATTGCTATTGGGTTGGTCATACTTATTTTTCACATGGTTATAACTAATATGAACTCACTTTGTATTCTGCTTTTTTTTCCACAAGCCATCATTGTGAATATTTTATGTACTTCTACAAGTATTTTTTCCAGTTTTTAATTTTGAAAAATTTCAGTCATACACAGAAGTAGAGAAAATGGTCTGGCGAACACCAAGTCACACAGTTTCGAATATTATCAAGATTTCATCATATTTGCTTCATCATGTTTATTTGCTAGAATATTTTAAAGCAAATTCTAGACATGTGCATAAGTCTTATAAATATCATGTGAGTGAATGTGCCATACCTTCTGTATACATTTCCCCTGGTTAGACATTTATGTTACTTCCAGTTATTCAGTTATATACAACACAGGCGTGTTCTGTTATAGAGATGGAACATCTGAGAGGTTCACCCAAGCCGATGAGCCACAACACTTAGTTCTCATTAACTATCCCCGCAATTTACTTGGAGGAATTTCTTGGGCAGGCAATCAGTGTATCTTTCCCTGGCCTGCTTTGGGAGAACATCCCAGCTGGAGCTCTGCAGGCTTGCAAGAGCTTTTTCTATGTAGTAGATTTTCATGTAGGGATTATTAGAAATGAATCTCTTGCTTTGATCTTTTGACTTTTTTGATATAATTTTCTAGAGGGAAAAGTGGGTATAAGCTAGACATATACATACCTTTTAAAGTATCAACAGAGGCTATAATACATTGAGTTTAATGCCCATTAAAAGTCTATCTGAAGATAATGTCATTAACAAATAATATGGTCTACGGTGTGCATAGTATTCCCCTCTGAGTTTACAAACTTATTGGAGAAGCAACTTGAATTATAATGGCAGGGCATACAGATGACAAAGACCAGTGCTGTAGGAGCCCAGAAGAGATTGGTCTAGTGTGGTCAGTGAGTTCAGTGTCACAATACCTATGTTGAGATTTTACCTGCTGGGTAATCTGCCATTTCACCTTTCTGCATCCATTTCCTCATACATTCTTAGGACTCAGTTCACGTGTCATCTTATGGCATCTTGTGCTGCCTCACCCTCCCCATCAGAGTGAGTCACGGAGCCCCTTCTCCACACTCCTGTGTCATTGGGCCTTAGTACCACTAACTGTTATTCATGCTGTGCTTCCCCCAGACTGGCAGCTTCTAGAGCGTACCATGTCTTTTGTTCATCCTTTGTTAGCCCTGGTCCCTAAAGCACAGTAAGTTATTGCTAGACCAGGACTTTATATGCTTTTAAGTTTTGAACAGATATTACTTTAGGATTGGTTTTGTTTTTTTAGATGAAGAAAGAGCTTGAGCTGGTATTGGATTGCAAGTGCAAAATTTATTTTTTTGGAAACAGGTATTGGGAACTTTCATGGGACAGGCTGTTAAAAAATTGAATTTTTTGTAATACTTAAAATTTCACTCATAAGTTATTATAAATAGACTATTACAAATCAAATAGCAATATTAAAAGAGATCACCTGTAATGTCCTTACCATGGCATAAACATTAACATTTAAGTGTATTTCATAGTCTCTTTTTCTTATGTTTATACATACTGTGTTTAAAAAGCGGAGTAATACTCTACCACCTTTTGTATGCTCTTAGTTAATATATTGAAAATATTTCCTTTCATCAGTCTTCCAAGACATGACTTTGAATAGCTGCTTAGGCAGAATGACATAAGACAGAGCTTCTCAAGCATATGTAATTAAGGGCACTTTAAACAAACATTTTTACAGGTTCTTGATGTAAAATTATCTTTATTACTATATAACCAAAATGTCTATAAAATTATGAGATAAAAGTATATACTTATAGCTCTTCTACAATTATAAAACCAAAACAAATTTACAAATCAAATATATAACTTCAGAATCAATGTAATTCTTATTAACAACAGTGGATATTTTGCTGAAACTAAATTTCTTAAAATGTGAATATGGCCCTTATTTCTGTGGGTCCTACCTGTTCTGTGTCCCTTTCTTTTCTGTGTTTGAACTATAGTGAAACTTTGGCTTGTATAGCAAGCCATTTGGCTTTTGATGGATATGACTACATTATTTATATATCCATTCCCATCTATCCTTTCTCATTAGTCATTGGTGATGATATTAAAGAACTTAATATTTGATATCAATAAGATTACAAATGCAAATACTGGTAATCAAGGAGCACCTTTCACTTGTAAGATGATCATTCAGATGACTGAGACTATGCTTACGAATTTTAAGATCACCTTTATCCTTGAGATAAAAACTCTTTATTGAAAAAAAATTTTTTGAAGTGGATTTGGAGATCCCTAGGGATGTGTCTTTGCCCCCTATACTGAAAAATCCTGGTTTACTTGTAAAAGGCATGGGCTCTTAAGTTAGCTGTGTGTTGAAATCTACACTAAGCTTCCCACATGGTTCGTGGACTTGAGCAAGTTTATCTTTCAGAGCTTTAAATTCAGTCTATGTAGTGGATATAATGGCAACTTTAACCAGTTAATTGAACAGTTCAAACTCAGAGGAGTGCAAACATGAATGCTTTTATTTTTCCCTGGTCAGAACTCCAAAGTGGCTTTGTCAAAATCTCCTTTCTCCTCTAGAGGACAAATCTCTCGATGATACCTTGGGCAGAGTCTGAAACCTATTGAAAATTCACCATTTAAAAATTTTAGTACATCTAATTGAAAGCTTTTGCTACTTCTGTTACTGACCGGACTTGTGGCTCTAGGGATGTAAGTGGGGAAAGGTGGACTTGGTTTATTTGGAGCGCGTGGAGGTGGGAGAACAGAGTCTCTCTGGACTACTCCTGTTGTTGCAGTGTCTAGGGATGGGCAAGAAGGAGAGGGACAGGGATAAGTGTTTCTAAATAGTTGCTCTTGGGTCCTCCTGGATGACATTTACTGGTTGTCTGACCAGCACTGCCTGTGTGTACATGCCCCTTGCTTGTGAGTTCTTTGAAGGTTAGGCTTGCCCACTGCTTAACCTCCAGATCTGGAGAGGAAACTGGTATTAAATTCTTTCAAGCCAGCTCCTCCCGCTCTCAGTATCCCACAGCTGGGGCCCGCTTGCTCAATGGACAGCCCTCTTAGATGAGGACCTCGCATGAGGGCTTAAGGCCAGCAGTTTCCATGGGGCTGCTGGATACAAGGACTCGCATTCATGGCAAACACTAGAGTACAGCATTGCTGGCCCTTCTTGCTCCATTTCCCCTTCCTCTGTCCACAGTGGTATAGGGCAGGTCTATGAGTCAATTGCCTAAGCAGACATTTACCAGGCAGTACAGTTTCATTCATTCATTCATTCATTCATTCATTTAAAAAAAATTTTAATGTCACTATATTTGACCCTTTTTATCCCATCTACCTCCCTCCTCTTCCCTCCCCCTACCCTCTGGTAACCACTAGTCTATAGTCCATGTCCATGAGTCTCTGCCCTGTTCGTTTGTTGCTTTTAGGTTTATATCCCACATATAAGTGATAGCATGTGGTTTTCAACTTTTTGGTCTGGCTTATTTCACTTAGCATGATTATCTCGAGGTCCATCCATGTTGTTGTAAATGGCAGTGTTTCATCTCTTCTTATGGCTGAGTAATATTCCATAATTAGCCCAGCCCCAGTTACTGATTGCTCTCTTTACCTTAAGAGAGCTTACCTCTTCTCTATTTTTAGCTTTGGTTTCTATTTGCCAATTCTGGTGCAACTGGAAAAGTCCCACTAAACATTCACTTATAATTGCTTTATAAGTTGCTGTGGTATTAAACGTGATAATTTCAGACACATTATAAGCACACTATAAATGTTAACTGTTACAATTATTGCAGTGCCAAATTTATTTGACTTTTCTGTTGGACATTTAGTTTATTATTTTCCACAATTTTAAGTAATGCCATGATCTTTATAACAAAGATTTTTATCCTTAGGACAAATTCCTATAAATGGAATTTCTAATTCAAAGGATGCAGTTATTTGTAAGGCTTTGATACATCATATCAAATTGCCTCTCAGAAAGGCTAGTTTTGGTTTTCCTGATTCTTCTGCAATACCAGATATTATAATTTTATAAATGCCTACAACTTGACAGGTACAAAAGTAGTTCCTTGTTGTAATTTGAATTTCTGTGATTGCTACTGATTTGAATACATTTTCATGTATTATTGACTCATGTTTTTAATGAGTTGCTTGTTCAAATGACAGGTGCTTTTTAATATAAATAATCGATGTAATTGGGACGACTGAGTGGCCTTGGGTAATGCAAAAAGAAAACTTGAAATAATGTGAGCAGGGAATCTCCAGCAGTAGGGAGATAAAAGATTGACCAAACATGACCAAATGTTCCTGTTATTTAGCAGTTCCCTTCTGAGACCTTTTGAGCTCTGACTCCATAGATTTTCCCCATGTAACCTTCTGATTTCAGTTTCAAGGCCTACCTCAAATATCACACACTTTGCGCCACTTCCAGATTTCCTTCTGAAGATTTGTCTTTCCGCATCATCCTACCGTACCTCTGTACAGCTCTTATGACACTCACTACTACAGGTGACTGTCCTCTCCCCTTGAAATTAATGTGGGGCTTCTTAAAGGCAGTGATAATTCTTTTTTGACCTGTTTGGCACAGAGACACCCAGGCAGGAGATAAGGTGACGAATAGGAATCATCCTTGCTCTTTGGTAGCTTACAGTTTATCAAGGAAAATGGACATCTAAACTTCCTAGTTAAATATGATGCAGAACTTTCTGCTACACTAGAGGTTGTGGAAAGTGTTACAGGAGAGTGGAGTAGATTAACTCTACTTGGAGTGGGGCTCTATCAGAGACAGCACCAGAGAACATGACAGTGGAGTTACGCTTTGCAGAATAAGTAGCAGATGGGAAAAGAAAATTTCAAGTAATAAGAACAGCTTGACTAAAGGCCTGAAGACGGGTACATGAACATTGAGGGAAAGTGGCTATATAGGGAAGGATGAAGAGTGAGCTTCCAAGTGACCCCTGCTTTCTCCCCAGGACCCGTCTTTATTACCTTTACTCACCATGATCCCTTTGCTTTGTCTGGAATATCTTATCTCTCCCTGACTCCCCAGACCCTATCAGTCATTCTGCAAAGTTGCTAAATACCTACTATGTGCCATGCACCGAGGGAAAGAGGCAGAAACGGGTTACCGGAGAACTCTGAATGGCATCATGGGAATCTTAGTCTCATATGGAAAATCTAGGTAAGAGAATGGTATCTTGCCCAAATTCTTTTGGGACTGTCCAGATTCTTCCAATTAACTGAGACATTTTCTATTGTAGCAGCAGTAGATAAAAATAGGTATTCTTAATCATCGAAAGAGTGCTACAGTTTATTCAGTCCTCTGTGATAGGATAATGGTTTCTGTCAAACCTGGCTTAGATAATCAAAGAAAATATAGCTTCGTTTTTTTTTTTTTTTCTGTAAACAATCTGCTTCCTTTCTGGCAGTTCCTGTCTGTTGTTCCAGTTGCTTTTGCTTCACGATACATCTTTGAACATGATAAAGCATGCCCCAAACTTAGCCACATAAGACAACTATTTTGTTTTGCTCACAGGTTCGTGGGTCAGGAATTCAGACAGTGTGTGTCAGGGACTGGTTTCTGCTTCCCAATATCAGGGGCCTCAGCTGGGAAGACTTAAGTGGCAGGGGGTGCCTCAACTGAAAGGAACTGGAATCATCTGAAAGCGTCCTCACATAACTGTCATCAGGGCTGACAAAGGTTCCACTAGGCAGGTGCCATTGACTAGGGCACCTACAGCTGGCCTCTACATACAACCTGGGCTTCCTCCCAACGTGGTGATCGCTGAGTGATCGATCAGACCTTACCTGGTGGCTCAGGGGCTTCAAAAGTGAATGTCTTAGTGGCCAAGATGGAAATATCATGGACCTTTTGAATGGTCTCACCCTGGCAGCCACACAGTGTTACTTCTGTCATACTCTAGTGGTCAAAGGAGTCATAGGCCCACTCAGGTTCAAGGAAAAGGAATAGAGACTCCCAAACTCTTAGTAGATGGGGTGTCAAAGGATTTGGGGCTGTTTTTTAAAACTGCCATAATATTTCAGTTTTTCAGTATAAACAATCTCCTTTGGATCTTTTCAAAGTTCAACTTCCTACTTAGAGATCTTTGAGTAAACACTTCATCTTTCAGAGTTACATCCACTTCCCTTTCTCTACCCCAAAATCTTGTTTTGTCAGGGCAGGGATTTTGTCTGCATCATTTATCTCTAAATCCTTTATGCTTAATACCTATTACTGACTACTTAATGAGAATGTTTGCTGTGTCTTTATGTGAGTTGTATCTATGTGGTGTCTTCTGCTTTATTGCCTAGTTTGGAATGTATCCTGAAGGCGACTTTTGAGCTGTAAATAATTCTCTCTGCCCTTTGGGAGTGAGGTGCAGGAACCGCTGTGGAGGTTGTGGTGGTGATAGACATTTATCTCAAAGTCTCTGTATACTGAGAATTCTTTGCTCCAACCACAGACATCTGCTGGCCCATCAGCCTCAGTAACTTCTAGATGCCTAACTCATCATGCTCAGGCCTTAGGGAGTGAGCAGCATTGCCCCAAGCTCATCTTTCTGTCCGCCTCCGGCGACTGCATCCAAGCACGTGCTCCCATACCAGATACTAGCACAGAACTGAAGAATGAACTTTGGTAGCCCACCCTCATGGTACGTATGCCTGGGAAAATGGAGTCTCAATATTCCGAAGCGCCATTGCTCCCTGAGTTGAACCAACTTAGTGAAAAGGAGGTATATGTGAGGAGGGGGTGTAGGAATGAGGACCATGTCTTTGTTCTACCGCTTTCCTTCCCCATTGGGTCAGAAGGGGCAGACTTCTCTCGTACTTCCCCTTCCAGGCCTAAGGCTTCTCCTGTATCACATCCTCCTTTCGAACTCAGGCTTAGCTGTCAAGTAGGAGGTGCTTTATATGTGGACTATGTGAAGAAAAACTGTTCTGTCAACAAGGGGATTAGGAAGTTACATTTCAAATGAGGGAGCATTTAAAAAATATCGTAACAGTTATTCTCCATTATACTGAGGCTGAAGTAAAATGACCTAATTTAGGTTAGCTTTCTTCTGCCAAACCACATTTTCACAACCTCATACTATAAGAGAGTTGGAAAGTTTAAACCAGGAAGATGTGGTGATACCATCAGAACTCTGAAGTGCTGCACCATCCATTCTTCCTAAAGGTTCTTAACCCCTTTCCTAACACTGAATGACCTGTGGTGCTTCAAAAAATGTAAACACCAGCCTGCACTGGTCTAAGTTAAGTCAGAACCTCTGAGAGCCCAGGGATATATGTCAAAAGGTTAATTTGTGTGACTTTGTATAGCCCCCTAATTAAAAACTTCTGCGAAAAAGACTAGGAACACAATATCATAATGTTCTTAGAATAAGTATTTTTTGAGACTAAGGCTTCTGTTTAAGTTGGACTTGACCAAGCCTAGAAATTACTTCTTTACCTTGCCAAGCCAGTTTCGTTTATTCCAAACTCTATAAACCAAGGGGAGAAATGCACAGTGCCTCCTTATTTGCATGAAGGCCTATATCAGGGTTTTCTAGTAACTAGATTTGTGGTTGGTAGCTTCGAGCCGGTCAGTGCTATGCTACTGCACTTGGTGTGTGTGGTATTGATGTAAACCTTACCTCTGAAGTTGCCTGATCCTGGACTAATGAGTTTATGTGATGGAAGATACAAAATGGTCTATATTACCCTGAAGAGAACAGAGCAGTACTATTTATCCTTGCACAAAATTATTGTGCAAAAAATGCCCAAAAAGCTTGCTGTGCGCAAGAAACAATCTGCAAGGCATTGTGAGAGATAAGAGTGTTGTCACAAGGAGTCACACTAAACTGCTACTAACGGTAACCTGTGAGGATTTGGGTTGGAGGGATGGTCAGAGGAGCTTCAACTTTATTTATTTTAAATAACCGCTTTATTGAGGTATAATTCACATACCATAAAAGTCACCATTTTAAAGTGTACAATTCAGCGTTTTCAGTATATTCACAGAGTTATACGACCATCACCCCTGTCTAATTTCAGAACATTCCCACCCATTGAGCAGTCACTCTCCATCTCCTTCTCCCCAGAGCACGTACAAACCACTCTTCTACTTTCTGTCCCTACCTATTTGCCTGTTATGGATATTTTATGTAAATGAAATCCTATAATATGTGGCCTTTTATGTCTGGCTTCTTTCACTTAGTGTAGTCTTTTCCAGGTTCATCCATGAAGCACTTATGTACTTCATTCCTTTTTATATCTAAATAATCTTCCATTGTGTGACTATATCACATTCTGTGTAATAAATCTAACATGGCTATTAAATGAATGCTTGCGAGAGTGGCACGGAAACCAGTTTCCCATCCCATTCCTTCTAAAGGACCCGAGGGAATTGCTAGGTCATATGGTAACTCTGTGTTTAACTTTTGAAGCACTGCCAAACGGTCTCGATTTTTTAATAATAAGAATATACTCATGTACTATTTTTGTACTTATGAATCAATTTTTAAATTACTTTTAAAATAGAACAGAAGATATTACAGGGTATGCTAAGAAGAGTACATATCCAGTTCTGATTGTATCCTCTAGAATTTGCCACATTCTGTTGCCTCTTAATTTCTGGTAAAGTCAAAAACTCAAAATAGGAGAACAATTGTTTCCCTTCTATCAGAATCATTTTAATTCCCACTGCCACTTCTTTGTGGCAATGTCTCTACTAACATGACACAACCTGACAGTGACAGGATATGAGTGATGGCAGATTTCAACCAAAATTTTTTGGAGTTTGGTGGTATAACAAGTAAGCTATTTGACACATCCTTTTCTGGTCATGTTGACAACTTTGTTTTCTGAATTCATTGTAACTATGGACTTAATTCTGACCCAGTGTGAAATATCTTAGGAATATGAACTTGATATGAGCTTGAGAATATGATGATCAACTTAGTTTGTTTTCAGTAAAGAGAGAGAAGATTGTACCCTACTTTGGAAATGCATATTTCAGAAAGTGTGTATCTTAAAATCTTGACCAATGCTAGTATATCCAGAGAAGGTGGCTAGGGAATCGTGTGGGAACCATGTCAAAAAAAAAAAAAGGAGTAGTGGAGGCTCAGAGCCCTTTTGGTGTGAGGAAAAGAAAAGAGAGTAGGTTTATTTTCTTCTAACTGTGATACTTCTTGCACTTCAGTGTTTGAGTTAATGAATTCTGTATCTTATTCCTAGTTCACGTGGAAGTGATAGTATTCCCTACATGACTCACTCACCGCCTTCTCTGAAAGCCTATTTCTAAAGTCAGAACAAAGTTATATTAACTTTATTTTTTTGAGAAACATTAGAGAATCCGAGAAGCACAAAACTTTCACTGTAAGTAGTAGAATCGTGGCTCATAACCAGTAGTTTTGATCTCAAATCCTTGGTCCTGTTGAAATTCCTTGTTATTAGACACAAATAAATGTTCTCTGCTCCCAGGGACTTTATTAAAATTGCAGGAACGTTATTTTCCAGTGTTTTGAGCTGTTGTAGAAATAGGCTTTACTATGCCTAAGTCTGGAGGTGCTCATGGTTACAATTGACTGTGAAAAGATATGAATATATGATTTCCATGCATGGTGACTTAGCTTTGTGCAAGGGACTGTGCAATACACAGAGACTTGCATAATTACTGTTCCTGGAAGGTCTATTTGGTATAAAAATATAAGTATCCCTGTTGTTAATCATGTTAGGAAAATAGCATGACTGAAGTCTTCCTATTTGTAGATCCATGAAAGCTTTGTTTTGGAATACAGTGGCCCAGCAGAAGAAACTAAGAAAATAAATGTAGGCTTTGACTGTGTGCCTACATGATGCCTCTCACTGGAGATGTAAATGATACAGTCCTTGGCTTTCAGAAGCCTGAACTAAAAGGAAATCGATCAATGAATCGATAGCTAGCTGAGATCCACTGAGAAAAGTGCCGTGATACAGACATAAGCAAAGTGCCATGAGAGAGCAGAGGAGGGTACAACTAACTGAAGATGATTGGAGAAGGAGTGTTGAGTTAAAAATGATATAAGGTCGGTATAAGGTCTTTAGCTTTGTCTCTGAAATCTAGTAAGCACAGAAACTGCTTGACAGGGCCTGTACTGCTTCCCAAATGCATCTCATACCACCGCCCTGCTGTCCATCGCTATTCAGTCATCGTGGCCTCTGTTCTTTGGAAACACCAAATTCTTCCCTACCTCAGCACCTTCGCCCTTGCTTTTCCCTCGGCACGGAGTATCCCCCTCCCCTGCCCCTTCCACATGCCCGGTTCCTGCTCGTCCTTCTGGTGTCAGCCAGTGTCTTCCAGCAGCACAGCAAGATAGTTAAGGGCATGGACTCTGGATTCAGATTCACTGACTGGCTTTGTGACCTTGGGCACGTTGGTGCTGTGCATCCCCGTTTCTTCTGTTGTGAAGTCGAGTAATAACATCTATTTCATTCTGTTGTCGTGCGAATTAAATTAAAAGTATCCGGAAAGCATTCAGAATAGTGCTTGGCATGTAGTAAAGCTCTGTTGAAGTGAATGCTGTTCTTAGAAAATGGCATTACTTCAGAGAGAACTTCCATGACCACTTTATCTAGAGTTTCCCCCAAACCATGGTAATTATTTACTGTGATTACCGACATAGTTAGGTATAGTTCTGCCGTCTTATTTTATGCCGTCTGTCCCGCTTTCTGTTTCCCTCCTTTCCATTGGGTTCACTTGGCCTCCTTCATTTCTTTTTCTTCCCGTGGTTTGGAATTCACACATCCTGTTTCTATTATTGTAATGATTTTCCTTGCATCTTTTATACAAACTCCTTACTTGAAGTTTAACGTGAAAGGTGTCTCCTCTCCTTTGAATTCATGATCTTAAGGAATTTCTGCTTTAATTCCTCTTGCTCCTTCATTTTCGTCTTTAGTGTTGTCTCATCTTTGGATTCCAGTGTGTTTTTCCACTCCCCAATTAGCTGTCATTAGTGTTTTACACTGTCAGTGCCTGAGATATCCACAATCACCAATTTTTTTTGCTGTCTTAGATAGACATACATGTTGCTTTGAAGGATGAATGACCACAGTAGTGGAAGGTAAGAGTACAAATCAAGAAAGCAGTATATCTTAGCAAAACATCTATAATAAATGCCTCTAATGAAGACTGAAGCATCATAAAACATATCTGGTTGTCACTTGATAGTCAGGTGCTGTCTTCCATCTGATCATATTAAATTAATTCAGTTGACAGTTAAGCCCCACTGTACTTACAGCCCTGGTAGAGTGTACCAGTGATGCAGCAGGATACAAGAAGGTCCCTACCTTTGAAGAAGCCTGCCCCTTGTACATGAATAATAAAAATTAGTACTTATTTGTTAAAAAAATATCTAGTAAGCACCTACTATATAGGAAGTCATATCTTTAGACACTGAATCTGAAACTAAATATGAGAGACAAGGTTCCTGACGGTGGACGGTGGCGCTTACCTACATTCAGGGCCAAGGGAGAGGAGTGGTACAGTGAAGGCAAGGACCAAGCTGAGGGGAGGCAGCAGCTAAATCAGGGAACAAGATTCACTTAAAAAGCTATTTACTGATTTCCTGCCAAGTATGAGTTATTGTTCTGGATGCTAGGAACGCACCAGAGAATGAAAACAAAAACCCTTCATGGAGTTTATAGTCCAGAGAGGGAAAAAACTGACGATAAGAAAGCAAAAGATGCTGTGGAGAAAAATGAAAGCGCAGAAGAGAAGTAAGAAGTATGTATGGGTAAGGTACAGTTTTAAGTAAGAAGGCCTCTGACTGAGAAATAGACATTTGAGCAAAAACTGAAAGGAAGTGAGGGAAGGACTCAGGCAGTTTTCTGGAACAGGAATTTCAGGAAGAAGGAACTGCATGGGCAAAAGCTCTGAATCAGAAGAGCATTTGGAAAGCCCCAAGGGGGAGTGTGGTAGGAGAGGAAGTCAAAGAGGTAATAGGGAAATAGAAAACTCTGTGACGAATTTCACATTAGCTGAATGAGGTAAGAATGAAATAAGCATCACGAAGAAACTAAGCAGTTAGGTGATTGAATAAAATATGGTTTGAATGCCTCAAATGCTTTTTCTTCATGCTATTTTTATGTATGTCTGGATCGAAGATGATTTATCTTGTATGATTTTGGAGTTTTTCATCCTTAAATTTTGAGGTGGAAGAAGTTCCAGTTCTAGTAATGGTGAAGTAGCTTGTATCAGACTAAATCTCCTATAGAAAAAATTATAAATTCTAAACAAAATATATTAAAACAATTGATTGAAGTCACTGAAGAGCAGAGTAGGCAAAAAACTAGAAAGATTTAACTCTTAAGGGGAAGACAATGGGTAGAGCCACAGTTATGTGACTTTTCTTCTGAGGGTGTTATTCCCCATTGTGCATAAGGCAGAGAGGCTGGGATTCAATAGAAAACTGTACTCTTGTCTTGGAGAGTTTGGGATTGACAGAACAACTGAAATTGAGGGGAAATCCTGGAAGAGGGGAGCAGCAGAGTCTATATGTAAACACCCCTCAAATATTTGACTGATCTCTGAATTGTACTTAGAGGAGTGAGACTTTCATGACCCAAAGAAGAAACAATGCCTAGAAGGCTGAAATTACTGATGTGAGATTTCAGTTGCTGTCCATACACAGTGGAGGGTAGATTTTACAGTTAGAGACCTGCCAGGTTAGATTGGCTTCGTAAACACTTCAAGCTTTTTATTGAAATCCTAGAAAAGCTGCAACTTATAATTAAAGATTATATCCCCAGAGGGAATCACCGTAGGACCAAGGGCAATACCAAAATAGACTTCCCAACAAAGCATAAAATAAAGCCTCCACAAATTCAGGATTATTCTTCAGTAATTAAACTGCCTGCTAGAACAAAAATTACTCTTCAGAGAAAACACAATGGAATCCAGAATCTCTCCTCAATGTATCATCTACAATTAAAAAAAGATTATTCAACAGGTGAAAAAACTAGAAAATATGTCCATATTCAAGAGAAAAATCAATTTGGAAAAACTGTGAACAACCCAAGTATTGGAATTAGCAGATAAGAGCTTTAAGAAACTATGATAAATGTTAGCGCCTACAGCAAAAAAAAAAAAAAAAAAAAAAAAAAAGTTTATTATAGGTGAACAAATAGGGAATTTCAGCAGAATATGGAAATTATGGAGAACAAATGGAAATTCTAGACCTAAAAAATATAATATGAAATAAACAAGTAATTGGTGAGATTAACAGAACATAAAGGATAAAAGGAGGATTCGGGAACATGACATAAGGTCAAGAGAAGTTATTCAAGTCATTGACTTGTGGGCTAGTATCAAGAAATCTAACATAAGTATAATTGGAGTTCCAGAAGAAGAAGGAGGAAGAGGGGAAGAGGAGGTAGGGAGACTAGGGCAGAAAAAATATTTGAATAAATACTAGATGAAATTTTGTCCATTTGGCCACAAATAGAAATCCATAGATTCTGGAAGGTTAGCTAATTCCAAGCAGGATAAACACAAAGAAAAACATACTTAGGCACATCATAGTCAACCTGCTAAAACACAAAGATTTTTTTTTTTTAATCTTAAAAGCAGCCAAAGGGGGGAAATACATACAATTTTTATCAGAAACAGTGGAGGCCAGAAAATACTTTAATGACAGCTCTATCGTCCTTAAAGAAAACTATCATCTTAGACTCTATCCAGTGAAAATTTATATATAGATATATAGACACAGAAACATATATACACTTATATGTATATGTATATACATATACATATGCATATATATGCAAATAAAAACATTGTTAGATATTTTTTAAAACTGAGAATATATGTTACCAGGTGATCCACAATATAAGAAATGCTAAGAAAAAAAAAATGCAGGGCATAGGAAATTGATACCAGATGGAAAGTTAATTTTATAGTAAGGGAGCAAGAGTGAGCATAGGAAATGATAAATATGTGGCTAAATCTAAAACATTTTTCTTTCTGTTAGTCAATTTTTCAAAGGCCAATTCACTTTTAAACCAAAAATATAATGTATTGTTGAGTTTATAACATATATGGAAGTAAAATGTATGACAGCAAAAAATATATATATGTTATAGCATAAAAGATGCAATGGAATTAGAAGATTTTTGCATTATAATGTGATGTTAATATATACTGTGATGAGTTCAGGATGTATATTAAAATCCCCAGAATAAGCACTAAAAGAAGGAAGGAAAGGGAGGGAGGGAGAGAGAAAAGCTAAGACAAACAAGCAAACAAAGAAAAAAAACCCTTTATTAACTAAAAGACAAAAGAAACAAAGTCTACTTAATTTAGCTATATTAATAAACATAGTGAATATAAATGAACTAAACACTAATTATTTTAATTTTAATTTTTTAATTCCCCTTCACACTTCCACCCCTGACCTATGGATGTTGCCATCTCCCCTTAAGAACTGGATCTCTGAAGGCGGGGTGTCTCCTCCCACATGCAGTGCACAGTGCACACCCGGGGGCCTGGCATCCCCAAGATATGGGCCGTGGCTCCTCTGGGGCTCAAACCCAGGACCTCCTGTATGTAAAGCAGACATGTTTAACCACTACTCTATGGAACCACCCCACTAAACATTAATTAAACAACAGGTTGTCACATTGGACAAAATTGTAAGAAGACTAAACTAATTGTAGTCCTCATTAAAAAAAAGAAAAAAGAAAGAGGGAATAAAAATGGCATTGATGACGGAGGCTTTGGTCTTCCCTCTTGTGACTAAATCAAAGTTGTGACAGAAACATGAAGCAAACAACAAGGAAAGCCACCTAGGAACTAGATGAACAAGCACCACAACTAGGGAAAGAAATAAAAATCACCCTGCAATAAGAGGAGGTAGAATGGGGCGAGGACGAGGACAGGACGTGAGGCTGCCTGGTTGGACTGGTTGAGTGGGACAGAGGCTGCAGCAGCTGCAGACACCTCTTAAAGGGACTGTGTCCACAAGTGACTTTCACAGTGACTGACCTGCTCACTCTGAGCATCAGCGCCCAGTCGGCTGTGCAGGAGGCACCAGGGACTTACAGAGGTCAGAATGAGGGCCAGAGACGAGGTTTTTTCCTGGACAGAAGTGGGCTGTATCCATCTTTCCTCTGTTGAGCCATCTCTACTCCCAGTGTGCTGATGCAGGGCCACCATAGCTGAGATGTCGTCAAACTGGATAACAGAGGTCACTCTGCCCAGAGGATTCCCTGAAACTCCACCTCCCCAACTTGCAGTCCCACCCAAGCCACATCCAGGTATATCCTCCACTGAGTCAGGTTGTCCTTCCTGAGCAGAGCCAAGACTCACACTAGTGGCAGGTGGCCTCCGTTTCTGGTGTGGTTTCTTGAGGCATCTATAAGCGTAGCATCTGTGGATTGCTTGCTGAATCTTAACAGGTAGCCCCGGAAGTGCACAGATTTGGCTAAAGTTGGCCTGCAGCTGAACCCCTCTCAGGACTATGCCACTGGACACCTACTGCAAAAGCCGCACTAATAAGACCGGGAGACTTAAGAGCTTTTATTTAGTACATAGAAACAGACACAGAAAGTCAGCCAAAATGGGAAGACAAAGAAGCAGAAACCATATAAGAGACTAGGACAGAGATCCAGGAATAATGGAGTCAAGTAGTCTAACGGATGCAGAGTTCGAAACACTGGTTATAAAGATGCTTAGTGAACTTAGAGGAAGTATGAATTCAGTGAGAACTTTAACAAAGAGATAAAAAGCATAAAAATGGAAATGGAAATTATAAAAGGGAACCAGTCTGAAATGAAGAACACATTATCTGAGACGAGTATGTTAGACAGAAAAACAGAGTGGATAAAGAAGAGATTCAAACCACCAATATAGAGGATGGGGAAGCCAAGGACACTCAATCAGAAGGCAAAAAAAAAAAAAAAAAAAAAAAAGACAATAATAATAATTTAAGGAGCCTATGCAACACTATTAAATGTAAAAATATGCATATCATAGGGTTCCTGAAGGAAAATGAGACGTTGAAGAGCTATTTGAAGAAATAATGATGGAAAATTTCCCTCACCTGGTGAAGGAAATAGCCATACAACATCAGGAAGCTCAGAGAGTTCTAAGAGAGAGAAACTCAAAGAGGCCACACCAAGACACAGCATAATTCAAATGCCAAAATTAAACATAAAGAGAGACTCTTAGAAGCAGCAAGAGAAAAGCAGTTACCTACAAGGGAGCACCCATAAGACTGGTAGCTTATTTCTCAAAAGAAACTATGCAGGACAGAAGGGCTTGGCACAAAATATTTGACATGATGAAAACCCAGGATCCACAGCCAAGAATACTTTATCCAGCAAAGCTATCATTTGGAGTGGAAGGACAGATAGAGAACTCCCCAGATAAAAATAAGCTAAAGGACTTTATCAACACCATTCAGTATTACAGAAAATGTTGGAGGGACTTCTTTAGGAAGAAAAAAAACATGTATCAAAACCAGGAATAAAGAATGTTAATAATTACATTCCTATCAACGAGTCCCTCAAATGGAAAAGAATTAAGTGCTCCAACCAAAAGATAGAGTGGCTGAAAGGATAAGAAAACAAGACCCCTACATGCTGCCTACAAGAGACGCACTTCAGATTAAAAGACACACACAGACTAAAAGGAAAGGGATGGAAAAAGATATTTCCTTGATGGACCTAGAGGGTATTGCTCTGAATGAAATGGGTCAAATAGAGAAAGACAAATATCACATGATTTCATGCACATGTGGAATCTAAACAACAAACAAACAACAACAAAAGCAGTAATAGATACAGAGAATATTTTGAGGATTACTAGATGGGAGGGTGTTGAGGGATGGAGAAAACGCAAAGGGATTAAGAGGTACAAGTAGATAGTTGGAGAATAGACATGGAGATATAGAGTAGCACAGGGAAGAGGGTTAATAATGTAATAAATATGTGAGGGGGAAGAGGGAGCTAGATTTAGTGGGGTGATCATTTTGTGAGTTACGTGCATCTCTAATCACTAGGCTATACAACTGAAACTGGCATATTGTATACCAGCTATAGTTGAAAAAAAATTCATTGAATTGTACAATGTAAATATGAGCAATTGTCTATTATATTTCAATAAAACCAGAGGAAAAAAGGAAAAATAAAATGCTTGTGTAAAAATGTTTATAGCAGCTTTATTCATAATTGTCATAAACTGGAAACACCCTAATGAATACTGTATTAGGTAACTGCAGAATTTGTGTTCTTTTCAAATATTCAATTAATACATGTTCAGTAATACATTTGGATCATAACTAAACTTTATTTAATCATCTTATCAGTCTAATGAGGTAGATTGTGGCACCCTCATTTTTATGTCAGGAAATGAGGCTCAGGAAGATTGGTCTTGTTCAAGGTGGCAGTTATGATGAGAAATGAGACATCTCTCACCTTGAAGGTAAACAGTTCAACTTTAAAACCAAGATTTTTTCTACTCAAGAGCTCAGTGAGTAAGTTTAAGTATTGGATCTAGAAGCCACGTTTCTGAAACCCCAGTCTAAAGCTAGAAATCTGTATCATATTCTCATTGCATTCTAACAGAAATTTCTGTAAAAAATCTGTTGGCTTGCTGTTGTCATCCCAGCCTGTGGGGAATCTGTTTTGTTGGACAACTGGGTGATAAAACCCTTTTCTAAAGGAAAGACTTGCCTTTCTTATTTTCTCACTGTTTTGAGTTTACCCTTACTAAAGAGGAACCCAAGGCAAGGAGACAGCCGAGGACATTTTAACTGAGTCAAGTGGGACATGCTTGTAATCAGGTCTTTACTGTCACAGCTTCTGGAAAGTGCCTTGAGATCTCTTAATAATCCTGCCAAATCAGCATTTCAGTTTGGTACTCAGGAGTACTGAGAGGGTCATTGATTAACTAGCTTCCCCGTGGAGGAGAATAACTGGAGCCTCTAGAGGACAGTCTTAAATTAGACTGAAGAAGTAAGAGATCATAATAGTAATGTGAACAGAAGAATTATTGATCACATGGTTCAGAAATCTAGATAATCTTAAAAACTGTTTATTTCAATTTTTCTTTGGAATATGTAGTAAATACTTGTTGATTACCTTCCCTGACTTCATTTCTCCCTTTCTTTCCTAGCAGCACCTTCATTTCTGTTAAGACATCTGTGTGGTTCTGGGGAAGCTGGCTCCATTTACCCTTAAGGTTTGGCCCGTCAGCACATTCCATCTAGTTTGTCACTATGATTATGTTGGCTTAAGCCTGTGACCTAAGCAGGTACAATCTGAGTAAACTCTAGTTGGCATGGTGAGGAGAAGATAAAAAGTAGGTAACTTTGATTCCTTGATATCCTTTGAGAAATTGAGGTAAAGGCTAGGATTACTCTTTTTTTACCTTTGCTTGCTGGAATGTCTTTAAATGTCATCCTGCCCAGGACTACGGCACTTAGATTGCTAGAGTTTATTCAAGTTATACATATCATGTCTCTCCACTTCAGTTGGCTTTTTGTCCCTTTCCTTGCTTAATAGTTTTTCCCTTTAGGCAAATAACTGATAAATGAAAAATTCTTACATTCTTCTTAAGAGTTTTTCCTAAAAGAAAACTTCTTGAAGGGTAGAGTGGGCCCAGGGAATAGTGCAGCCTTAAGTACCCACTGTTGAACCATAAGGGGCCGGTCAAATTAATTTGAAATACTGTAAATTTTTTTTTTTTTTACTGTATCATCAACTTAGATTTGTGCATCTTATTTATTGTGTTTGTGGTTGCAGCTACAATCCATATCTGTTCCAGGGGTCATGGCCGCTGTTAATCTCTCAGCACCTCTAGTGGGTATACCTGGCAGGTCTATAGCAAAGGCAGCAGGGTAACAGTTGAAAGAGAGGCTAGCGTGAAAGCACTTTGTAAACTTACAAAGGATGGTATTTTGTACAAAGCCTGGCACACAGCTGACATCCAGTAAAAATGTGTTGAATGAAAAGACGAGGAAAGAAAGATACTTTTACTCATAACAAATCTCTTTTCTTTTTTTTCATTCTCCCATCACCACCAAAACAAAACAAAACAAAACAAAAAACAAACTGTTCTGTTACAACTTGGGACATTTGCCATAGAGCCGCCCAAATCACTCTTAACTGGTGATTTTCCTATGTCTATGCTGCCCAAATTGTGGACTACCATTCAGTAAGTGAGGAATTGAGTTTGGTTGCTGTAACAGACACCTAGCTATAGTGGCCTAAATATACAAGGGTTGTTCTCTAACATTAAAGAAGTTCAGAGATTTAAATCCATGGAGTCATCAGGGAGCTAGGCTCCCCCTGTCTTTGCTGCTGGTGATTTTTGATCCTTAATTAGCTGGAAAAGCTTTTTCCTTTCCAGTGCTCCCTGGAATGCAGACCTAACAGTTGTACTCCAGAAGTCAACTTGTACCACAATGGCCAAAACACGGTGATTAGTTGCTAAATCTACTCTATTTCTGCCATCTATATAATCTTTAACAGTACTAACAATGAAGGAATCTATATCTCCCCCGAAGAATTGGTGTTTGGAGTTCTGGTTCATTCAGCAAACATGTGCTCAGCCCCAAATAAGAGAGAGCATGCTGTGCTAGGCACCAAAGGGGGACACTGAAGATGCAAATAATAACCCTGTCCTCAAGGAGCTCCCAGTGTAGTGAGTGATGACAGATATAAATAATGCTAAGCAGAAGGACGTCAGTAGTGCACTCTGAGATCTCCTGGAGGAGCATGGAGGAGGGATTGAATGGGGAAAGGAAAAGAATCAGCCTCTCATGTAAGAGGCAGAGTCATGTTTGTCAGAGCCAAATATCCCTTTGAGCCACCTGAGCTCCCTTAATCTTCATAATAACCATATAATATCCTAATTATACAAATGAGAAGCCCACCCAAAGTTTCTAGTTCAATAGGATTTTCATACTCAGAACTTTCTGACTCCACGTCCTTGCCTTTTCCATTAGACCACTGCGTGTGACCTAAATACCGTTCCTTCTGTTTTGAAAAATGATACATACATGATGGCAAAGGTTCCATTCTATATACAAGTATATGTGTTGTATTGGACTCAATTAATTATCTACCCAGACTCCCTTGGTTCTCCCTGGTCCTCAGGCCTTAGTCGGTTGCTGAGTGGTGAGCCCCAGATGCTGCTATTTTTGCCGTATTTCCTAATCCTGTCTCCTTCTGGGTTGAGGGCTGGGCTCTGGTTTGGTCTGGCTTGGTGTGAGAGCCAGAGCAGTTCAGAGGCCTGTGCTCTCTGACTATACTCAAGAGGACTCTGGCTCCTCCTGCCATGTCCAGATTCAAATGTAGGGTCTGTTGTTCCCAGGGACTGTCCAGCGGGCTGGGTGATAGCCTGGGTATGAAACGGTGGTAGGCAGGGGCAATCACCTCTGCTGGGGAAGATAAATTGCTTGCTTGTCTGTCTTTCTCCCCTGGACCCCCACTCCCCATTTTTCACATACACCAGCAGCCCCCAACCTTTTTGGCACCTGGGACCGGTGCTCCTATGACAATCTAATGCCTGATGATCTGAGGTGGAACCAAGGCAGTGATGCTGGCACTGGGGAGTGGCTGCAAACACACATGAAGCTTCACTGCTCTCCCTCAGCTCACCTCCTGCTGTGTGCCCTGGCCTGGTTCCTAACAGGCCAAGGTACCTGTCTTCGGCCTAGGGGTGGGGACTCCTGACATACACTATTCTTAGATACAAGGTCTATACCATCTATTTGAAACATTCTGAACGATTGGGCAAATGGCTGTTTTCATGTGAAGCTGTAGCCACTTTGTGAATGCACAGCCTTCTGTTTGCTTTCCTTCCTACCCTGCCTAGTCTTTTTCCCCTCTCTCTGTTCTGAGAGTTCAACACCTGATAAAAAGCAGGTGAGTTATGCCCCAGGCTCTGTTTTCTAGGGAACCTGGGCAAAGTAGTAGTGGATGAAAAATAAATATCCCACCCCATACCCTTGCTCAGTTTACCTTGTTTTGCACCTTGTTATATATCTCACTTAACAGTATAATAGGCAATACATGAATGCTTAGGTGCCAGACACTGTTCTAAAGCCTTATGATTAATGTGTACCACAACCCTATGAGATAAAATAAACCCTGGAGATAGTTCCATATTAGCAAACACAGATCAGTTGCATTTATATTATTTTTTAAAGAATGGTCATTACTTTTGTTAAAATGGACCGTATTCATGATAAATTTTTTAAATGCAGAAAAATTTGATCAAGAAAGCAAAGATTTTCCCCCAAATTCCATATCCGAGAATAATCATCAGGCAAATAGTATACTATACAGTTCTCACAAACCTCAAGTTTTCACAACAGTATTGTGTAAGAATAAATGCCTTTGCTTTTTCTATAATTTGCTGACACAGAAGACCTATTTCTCCCTCCACCCCCCCAAATTTTATTCAGATATTTTCTTGTGCCAAATACACCTGTTTCTGTTAGGCTGTATAATTCCTGATATAGGAACATATAATTGTATTCATTGAAATACCAGCTTCTCTTAGAGTACGTTGTTACTTTTACTTAATTTTGTATAAATAATTAGTGAAATCTTGCTTTTTATAGCATGTTTATTCCAGTTCTTATTGAAGTAGTTGCTTGTACTGTGACTGCCTGTTTAGCAATTTATATATATTTATTTTAGATTGTAGTGTGGTTTTTAATCACCAGGACCATATTTTAGTGACTTCTGGGCAAACATGATTTAGCTATAGGATCATATCCTAGTGGAATTTTTGAGTCAAAGAGTATCTGCATTTTAAGTTTTGACAGACATTGTCATATTGAAGGAAGTGATGAGACGTAAAGGTAGACTAACTGGGTTCACTTTTTTGCACATATGTCAGGGTAATTTTTTTGCCTAGAATAATAAGCATAAAATCCCTGCTTTGAGAATTGGAGGTGACAACTTTTCTGAATATTTTTCCAGGTAGCAAGTCTATTACTGAGTAGATGGAAATTAATCATATTAATGAGCAGTGTTAATCTGTTGATTAACAAGACAAACCAGCAAGGCAGCTGCTTTGATAGTATTGCTACTTCCTGACTTTCTGGTTGGGAAAAAGATCTTGCCATTCTTAGCAAGGAAGTATCTGAGCAAGTGTTGATACATCAGTGTAGCCAGTAAGTACTGTGTGAGAAATGAAAAATTAATGAGAGAATTAAGAACTATAAAATATTCTGGGATATTTTCTGAAGGAGGTGAAACTTCAAGATTCAGACTAAATGCCTTCACCTGCTCGATGCTTGCCCAGACCTACTTAACTGGAACTGGTTTCCTCCTCAAGCCCAGTGGTACTTAGGTTATAATGCTACATGCAGTGACTGTGTCTCTAAACCAAAAATCATGATACATGTTCTAAACAGAGGTCATAAACTGATACCTTCAGCCTGAGTTCCATCCACAGAGTGTTTTGCTGTGCCTGCAGAATTTTAAACAATTTTAATTGGTTATAAATTGTTAAAAACTGAGAGACTTTACATAAAATTTCCAGCCTCCAGATCTGGGAATATTGGACCCAGATTTCTGCTTAGCAGCAATTAGTTTAAATGTGCTGGCAGCTGCCCATTTTCGCCAAAGCATATTTTTTCCAGTTCTCTGTATTCCCTCCCTTTCCCACCATAGGATCACACATATATGTACCTCCTTGACTCTTTACACCTCTAGAACATACGCCCTTTGAAGGCAGGATTTTTGTTTTGTTCATTGCTTTTTTTTCTCATGACCAGAATGTTGTCTGGCACATAATAGGTTAAAAATATTGTTTGATGGAAAGAATGAATTTGTGACTCTTGGTCTAACTTTATGGAGAGAAGTGAGACAGTTTTTTTAACTTTTAATTCTTCCAGAAATGGGATAATGTGCTGCTTTACCCTTGAGGCATTGTATATGGCCTAGCATTATAATTTTCATTTTTGACATGTCTCCCTTGTTGGATGGTAAACTCAGTGGAGTCAGAGACCTGACTTGTAATGTTTTGTATCCTTAATAATACCTTGCACATAATAGATGCTTAAATATTCCTTGAGTGATTGGCAGAATGCTTAATTTCTCATGTAAAATAACTTTGTGAATAAAGGCAGGGAGGTATTAATGAATATTTTAAGGTGGGGGATCATGAGATGGCCCATTTGAGTTTCTTTTACATTTTTTTTCTCTATATCCTCATACCCACTTATATTCTGTTCACCATCAAGACCATAGGAGGTTGTTGACAATCATCACCCCTATTCTTTAGTAGCAGGATAAATTATTCCCCATTCTTCATATTGTGTATTCTCTATTTAATGCTAATATTATTATGGAAACTTATCTCCTATAGTAGTCTGTGATTTCCACACAGTTAAGAATTCTGTTTTGTGTTTTTTTATCTAACAGCTAATGTTTATGTTTTTCATGTACCAACTCCATATAAGCAGTTCTAGAAACTCAATAAATGATTGAATTTGAGTTTGTATTACAAGCTGTATTACAGCTTTTACACCACTTTAGAGTTTATAAAACATTTTCATATTCATTGTCTCATTTGATCTAAAGTCAACCCCGAGAACTGCAAATGAGAAAATCAAAGCCAGAGAAACTGTAACTGGTGTAGTCACATGGCAGTTAATGACTGACCATCCAGGCTGCACTTTGCCAGTTAACGGCCGAGTATTCACTAAATTGTGATGCCCAGATAGGGAGTGTTAGAATTGTGGAAGGCTTGTCATTCTTGGCAGAGAATTTGGACCTGTGTCTTGAAACAAAAAGAGAAAGGGAAATGTTTCTTGATAACTTATTTTTGGATGAGGGCTCTTTGCCATCCAAGGCTTTATCCCCTCAATCTGGACGACAATAGCATTCCTGAGGGGAGTGAGAAGGATGATGAGTAGTCTTTATTTTGCTCGCCTCACCCAGATTCCATTCCTACCTCCCAGAATTTTCCCTGTTTCCACCCAGCTCTTCAGTAACAATCAGTCCCAATCAGTGGCTGTACTTTACTTTTTGGACCAAGGAATACCCCTCCCTTCTCCATCTTCCTCCTTAGGGCTTTGGATAGGAGCCCTTTAATTGCTGTTGACTAAAGGACAGGAGACCAGCCCCTACATACCAAGAATCCAGTGCTTTGTTAGCTGAGGAGGGCATTGCATTAGCACTGCTCTCTAAATCCCGGAGCAGGTGGAGGAAATCTAATTAGCACTTAGTAAGCCAAGGCCCCTTAGGGAATTTCTGATAAGGAAAAGGTCAATGCAAAAGAAGAAGGAACACTGATAGACTTTATTTTCCTAGGGGCAGCTTTCTGAAATGGACTGGGAATCAAATAAGCTGGATTCTAATACTTGCCCTGCTAGTGGCTTTTTTGGCCACTGGCAAGTAAGTCCCTTTACTTATCTGGGGTTTTATTTTTCTTGTCTGTGTTTACTCCTTTGCTAAACTTCCTTTCTTAAACAAATGCTTGTTTTGTAAGAGTAGAAGGGACCTCAGATCATCAACTCGGCTATCACCCTGGAAGTTTTTCCCAGCATTTGCATACCCAAACCTCACTTATCTATATCCATAGATTGAGTAGATATGTAGTAAATATGTATAGTTTGGAAAAGTTGCCTGAGAAAATTTGATAATATCCTTGGTTCATGCTTTTTTGGAGAACTTAGCCACATACAGCTAACAGTGTTTCCTCTGCACACAGTAGTTGCGTAGTAAAATGTCTGGCGAGGCCTGTGAAGTGAGAACCTAGAAGTGGAATTCCAGCTGGGAGAAGCAACGGAGATGTTGACCTTAAATGAAAAAAAAAGGGGGGGGAGCAGATATTTCTCCAGCAAAATGGGCTTATTTGGGAACAACAAAGAGTTTCAGTTTGGGACATGTGGCCTAATGATGAGCCACACACAAGTCCAGAGAAACAAAGAAGAGGAATGCTTTTTCATGGACTTGGGAGGGCGTGCTGTAAATGAGAAGTCCATAGGAAGGATCGGAAAGTTTCAAGTGTAGTGACTTCTCATTGGTTGAGTTGTGGCAGTCTCCTGTTGGCTGAGTTGTTATGGGGCAAGGAGGATTCTTTTCTGGTTCCTGCGGAGGTAGTCAGATAGGATCTCTTCCTGTCAGAAATTCAAGGTACATGTCTTCCTGTTGGGGTCAGTAGTGTGCGTGAATAACACATGCTCTCGTGAGAGTTCTCTTGTTCTCTTTTCTAGCCTCCAAACTCCATTTTAAATGATGTTTCTATTTACTAATTGACAAATATCTTTTGAGCAAGATATTTCCCTGAAAGCATCACTGATCTAGAGTCAGGTTTTTCTGGTTTCATTGTCTTTTTTCCCTGGATGCTAGGAAAGACCTCTCCTGGGTGTCGTGTCCCACATTGGAGGGAAATGCACAGATTGGAAACCTATCATAGCCATATTTGAGTATCAAGGAGCAGTAGGAGGGAGGTTTTTCTTATCTGTGTCTTAAAAGAGTGAATATGGCAAAGATACACTCAGAACTGAAAGAATTGACCAAGTATTTTGGGAAGATAATGAAGAAATAAATGTGAAGTAATTAGATAGTATTATTTCAAAAGACACTGGAACAAAATGTCTTATCAGTAGTACAGCCTGTAGTTTGAGAATTTAGAGACTACGAATTTGGCTAAAAATCCAGAATGAGTTAATAGTCCAGATGAAAGGAAGACTTCTGTGAATTTTACACCTTCTCACTGGCCTGGTCCTGAACGTCTTGAGAAAGTGTCGTTTGCTTCCATTTTGGGAAATCTCTACTTTCAGGTCACCAGATGGTGTGCAGGTCCAGTCAGGGTTGGGTGCTTTCTTTAGATGTGTCACATGAATACAGAAGTCTGTTCCCTGGAGTTTGGCAGCACAAGGGTTCGTGAGCAGTACCCGTAGGGGCCTTTCCAGGGAGGCTGAAGAGAGTCTTTCTGGAGGTGCCTTTCCCACCAGGCGAAACCTCCAGGTTGCAGAGTTTGTTGCTTAAGTTCTTTCTCTCCCTGAAGTGCGCTTTGAGAAGATTGCTCTGCCAGAACATGGTTAATTTTGTTAGACGTAATTAGGCCGCTACAATATTGAAGTATACCTCCTGTTATAAGCTGCATAGCAAAGAGGCAGGAGCCAGGTGCACTGGGCACCCTATGACCATTTAAAAGGGTGAGAGTTTGAGTATCAGAGTGAGTGGACCCAAGATTTAAAATGATCAGCAGTGCTTCCGGCCAAGGTACTTGAAGGGACTGTATGAATTTTGCTGGTTGAGTCTTAATAATGCCATTAGTGTGTTCAACTAAACCTGAAGATTGTGGGTGGTAAGGGCAGTGAAAGTGTCATCAAGCCCACCAAACAGCACAGACCTGTCAGAGCGCCTGACTCGTAAAATGGGTTCCCTGATCACTGTGGAGTTCAAGACAGGTTCCTTGGTAGGGATCCTCTTTTCCAAAGGGACTTTTAACCACTGAAGAGGCAGTAGCCTGTCTTCAAGGGAAAGCTTCAATCCAGTGAGGAAGCATATAGACCATGACTAAAAAATTTATATCCGTGAGGCAGGAAAGCTGAATGAAATCCACTCACCAAACCTCAAACAGTCCATTAAGGAATTTAAACTGGGAGCAACGGGAACAGGCTTCCCTGGTTAGACTTGGGACAAGTGGGACAGATGACATAGGTGCTTTTTTTCAGCTTTATTAATATTTTTCTACCAATCCTGATTCATGAATGCTACCATTTTTCATTGGGCCGTGGCTGAATGCATGGACAGTAGTTAGGAGTGGGGATTTTAGAGTCTTCGGTAGTACTGGGTTATTATTTGGCCTGAACCAGAGCTTTCTTTTTTATCATACCAACAATTGTTGGATTTCCAATTTTGCTTTTCCTTTTCTGAGGCCAATTGTTGGGCTTCTCTAGCAAGTTTTGCCATGTCATTATTTGGGGAAATGTGACAGGTTTGACTGCCGTTGGTTCCTTTAAATGCACCATTCCTTGTGGAAGTGTCAGCAGGGTGGTTTTCTTTAGCTTTCAGAGAGTTAGGTTTAGAATACCCTTGGATCTTAGTAATAGCTAAAGCAGCAGGTAAAAGTACATATACATATACAATAATTCTTGAGCATACTGGCCATTTTAAATTTTATTTCCACTCAAAGTAAGGCAGTCACTTCTCTTCCACAACATTCCAAAATCATGAGCTGCTCAGAAAGTATGTCTACTATCAGTATAAATGTTGGCAGTTTTACCTTTAACTAGGGTCCAGGCCCTTGTGAGTGCATGCAATAGTAGCTAAAGGCAAAAATGCCACTTCAGTTACATCAGAGAGTATTAATATCACACATCCTGCACAATATTTGCCATCGTCACCTTTTAAGTAAGAACTAGCAGCAAACCATAAGAAGTCCACCTTGCTCAAAGGAGTTTCCTGCAGATCGTGATGAGGGATCAGGAGGTATTAAGCTTCACTGTCCATGGAGGAAGGAAGAATAGCAGGGTTAAAGTTATTACAACGTGAAAGAGTCATGTGAGGAGCAGTTAACAAAAAGATTTCACAGGAGGTAGAGCAGCTGACTGAAAACTGTTGAGTGTGATGGGAATTCAGGAGAGCTTCTATTGCATGGGGCACAAAGATAATTAAAGGGGATCCCACAACAGTCTCCTCAGTGGCCTTAACCAAAAGGGCAATGGCAGTAATGGCTCTAAGGCAAGGGGATATCACTGTGCCACAAGGCTCGTTGCTGACTGTAATGCCCTATGGATCAATGGTGGTCCCCCTGTTTTGTAGTGAGTACCCCAAGGGCATTCTCTTTCTTTTTATATATTAAAAGGAAAGGAGTATCTGGTCATTGGGATGCCCAAGTTTTGGTAAGTTTATTAAATTCTTTCTAAGGCTTTAAAAGATATGTGGTCCCATTGTTCCCATAAAATCAGATTGGGGTTCTTGTTCTTTAATAAAACATATAGAGGTTTGGCCATAGGGGAGGGATTTGGGATCCAGTTTCAGCAATAACCAACTAACCTGAGAAAACCTCGCAGTGGGTGCCTAGGTTTGGGGTTGGGGAATTTTAGGAAACCATAAAGCCTATCTGGATCTAGGTGCAGCCCTAGCTCTAATATGTGATGCCCCAAATATAGAACTTGGGCTTAGGCAAACCGCAATTTTTCCTTGGCGACCTTATGTCCCATAAAGGCTAAAAGCTTCAGCAAGTGGCCGCTGTCCTATGAGGAGACTTGGAAGGAAGAGCAAAGAAGCAAGTCATCCACGTATTGCAACAAAGTAGAACCCCTAGGGAACTTTATTTAATCCAGATCAGCCTTCAGGATTTGTGAAAATAAGAAGGGCTCTCAGTAAAATCCTCAGGCATTACTCTTTAGGTGAATTGTTTTTCTTCCCAAGTGAAAGCAAAAACATATTGGCTAGCTTCATCAACTGGAATGCTCAAGAATGTGCTGCATAAATCAATTACAGTAAAGAATTTACTTTCAGTTGGGATGGATGTTAGTAGAGTACAAGCATTAGGAACAAGAGGGTGTCAAGGGATAGAAATGCTGTTCACTGCTCAGAGTTCCTAGATAAACCTCCGCCCTTGACTGTCGGGTTTTCTCACAGGTGAGGTAGTATAATAGGGACTAGTGCAAGGGATAATGAGGCCCTGAATCTTGTAATCTTCTATTAAGGGCTTTATAGTTTGAAGGGCTTCTTTACTTATGGGGTATTGATTGATTCTGAGAAGGGGTTTTGAGGGCTCTGTTTGAATATGATAGAAGGTACATTGGGGATTCTCCCAAAATCAGTTGAAGATTTTGCTCATAAATAGGGTGGCCTCTTATCCTATAGTATCATCAGAAATGGAGCAAGTAAAAAATGTTGATGGGTCATCGATTGGCTGTCTTCATGGCTGCTTTCAAATTCTAGAATTATTTCCCCCTTTTGGGAGAAAGAAATTTCAGCATGATATTTTTCTAAGAAGCTTTGGCCTAATGAATAGGGGTAGAGGAAATCAGGAGAAAAGGGTAACTGTCTCTCAAAGGGCCTAAACAAGAAGGGATCGGTTCAGAGACAGGAACCTGTTAAGGTTTATTAGGGATCCCCACTATTGAACTGTCTTAATAATCCAAGGCAGGAGCTGCTTTATAGCAGAGGGGTTGAGCACTGAGAGTTTGGCAATAAGGACAGAGAGCGATTCATTCCCAATCTGGAGAGTGGTTTCTCTAAGCTGATTAAGAGGGAGAATTGGGACAAGAACCAGTCGTTCTTCAGAGCTGGGTCACTGGGAACTAGTAGGACATTGGGAAGGCTGGTTGGAAGGCTGAAGGCACCTAATATGCTTAAGTTCATGACCATCTCTTTTCAGTATCCTGGCTCTTTGCAATAGTAGCAGAAACTGGGAGGTTTCTCTTTTTTCTTTTTCTTTTTCTTTTGCATAGGGACCTCCATTTGCCAGAGTTAGAAGATTAGAATTTTCATGGTTTTTCTTTCAGGGGACTCATCTAGGATTCAAAGCAAGCTGATTTGCCAAATTGACTAAATCCAGAGGGATATGGTCTCCCATTCCATCTTGGTCTTTTTAACTAAAGGAGAAAGATCTCAGATCACCCCATTAATAAATATAGATAAAAACTACCCAAGTGGAATCAACATCTGAAGGAAGCACAGAATTATTTTTTTGAAAACAATCTTAAGTTGATATATAATAATCATGAACAGGTTATACTTTTATGGGCAAGGCTGAATTTCATTTCAATCAACATGTTTTGGGATAGCCCTAGGAACTGCCCAGTGAAGTCACTTAGTGATTGCATAAGCCTTATCATATAGCAGGTCAGCAGGTTGGTCTCCCAGTTGTCATCCTAGGGACCTTTCAGGATTTTCCCAGTCAGCAGTTTTCCTCCAGTGCTGAGTCTGGCCTGCAGGCGACAAGCACGTGAACTAGCTGATGTAAGTCAGAGAAACCAGGTTGATGATTTGAACGACTGTACTAAATTCCTCAACAAATTTATAGAGATCCTCAGTTACTTTGGGAAAATCTTCGACTATGGCTTGCAGTTCAGTTTTAGTCCAGAGAACATAAGAAATTAGCAGTTTAACCTTCTGATCCTCAGAAAACTTAATTTTAAAGGCACAGGTTCTGATAGGTTCAGAGGAGAAGGTGGGAAGAGGCTCAGAAAAGCGGGGAAATGGCACCAGAGGTGGAGCCTGAGAGGGAGGGCAGAAAGAAAAGAGCACGAGGCTTCAGGAGCCATTTTGTCTTTAATCATTTGTTTGCCTCAGTTAATCTTAACATTTTTACTTTGCAAAGAGACAATCTTAGGCTCCCAGTCATGTTTGGAAACCTCAAAGTACCAATCAAAATAGGCATTCCATTCAGTTTTGACAATTTCAGAGCTATGGTTATCCAATTTGGTTTTAAGAAAAGTAAGTTTGGGGAGTTCGAAAGTTCCCTATAATGGCCATTAGTATTCTGAATTATTTTTGGTCACTAAATCACTATATTTAGTTAGAAATGTGCATAAGGAGGAATCATGATTTCTAAATATAAAATTGGTCAGGGTACCCGAAGGGGGCACGGGGCACTCTCAAAGTATTGAGATAACTGGGATCCCCTTTTTCAGAGGCCTTTTCTCTTAAAAAAAAAAAAAAAAAAAAAAAAAAAAAAAGCCTAAACAACCTGCAGGCCAAATACCAGCATAGTTCTGGCAGAACAGTCCATTTCCACAAGGAATCAGACCACAGGCCAGCATGGTGCCATTGCAACAGCCTGATTCCCAAAGAGTCAGGCTGACGTGCCAACCAGTATCTGCAAACAAAGCAAGGCCTTTAGCAGAAGAGGACAAAGCCTTAAATTAAATCTCAAATAGAACCTGGAGAGCTTCCTTACAATAGATAAACAAATATTTCCCCAGCAATATAGGTTTACTCTGGAATAAAAAAGAATTGCAATTCAAGACATGTGTCTAATATGCAGGTCCAAAGGAACAAAGGAGAGGAACTCTCATGGACTTCAGTGTCCTTGGAGGACACTGAAAGTTCGAAGTATAGTGAATTTTCATTGGCTGAGTTATGGCAGTCTCTCTCAGGCTGAGCTGTTATTGGGCAAGGAAGAATCTTTTCTTCCTCCTGCTGAGGTAGTAAAGTAGTATCACTTCTTGTCAAAGATGCAGGATAGTTTCTGTTGGGTCAATAGTGTGTGTGGAATGACATGTGCATAAGAGTTCTTTTCTAGCCTCCTGACTCCATTTTAAATGAGATTTCTGTTTATAATGTACTGAGAAGCACATTATGAACCATTACAAACAAGAAGGATTTCACAAAATGGGGTCGAGAGCTATTAGTGAGTGGTGAAGTCAGTGGTAGTGAATTGCAAGAAACATCTTTAAAAATTAAAATAGTAGTGAATTGTGAGAAGCATCTTTAAAAATGAAAATAGAATAGAGTGGCACACATTGTGTCCAGTAAGAGTATCTCGTGAAACGTTTAATTTATGGATACCGTGCTGCAATTTTAAAAGAATTTTTGTTGGGTTATGGTCAGAAGCCATTGATCTAGACAGGGGTCTGTATTGGAGTAGATAGGATCCTGGTGGGAGGAATGTCAGGAAGCCATGTGGACAAGACACTGGGAATGTCAGTTCTGGTCTCTACCCAAGCTCTTTGGCTTTGAGCAAATCACATGTTCTCCTGAACTTCATAATCTTCTTTCTCATTGCCCTGAATATCCTACACCTGACTTCACCCCCACATCTGCTTGGTAAGACAACTCAAATGTCCCTTCTCTGGCATCTACCCGATTCTGGAATATAGTGGGTACTTATAAATACATGTTAAATGGTCGAAAACTTTCCTTCAAATTTTCAGGTACTTTCTCTGGGCTCTTATGCCTACCTCTTCACTCAAACCTCTGTTTACAGCTTTAAAAAAAAAAAAAAGATATTTCTGGTTCTCTTCTACTGGAGAACAAACACTATTTTATTTATCTGTGTATTTCAGATACTTATCATAGTGCCCAGATACGTAATACATGCTTCATAAATGTTGAAATGAATATGTGTTTTTAAAAGGAGCATGTAATAAATGATTCAGTAAAACCCTTATCGAGCACGTATTATATACCAAGCATGTGGTAGGTGCTGGAATAAATTGAAGCGGAAGCACGTAGAGTTGCTGACAAAGCCGTTAATGTTAGTGTCTAGCTATGTGGTTGTTGTGCAGATTATGTTTAACTTCCCAATTTTGTGTTTGAATATTGGTCACCAAAACCAGACAGGAAGAATATCTGTCCTTCCTGATTTATTTTCTCAGGAATTAAGTGAGAAACCTTGTTTCTGATATGGTGATCTAGAGTGCTAAAGTAGGTTAATTTGCAGAGGAGGAGCCTTATCCTTTTTACATCAGTTACTAAGAGGTTGTTTAAAATCTCCATTACAATAATGGACTTGTCAGTTCTACCTGAAGTGATAGCAACTCTTGCCTTCTATCTTTTTTAAAAAATTTATTTAAATTAGTTTCAAGTATACAGTACATCGGTTAGACACCTATATAGTTCATAAAATGGTCCCCCCAATTGCTCTCTCCCTCCCCTGACCCTCCACCTAGCCAAATTATTAATGCCAACTGCATTCCCTATGCCGTGCTCATGACCATCCATCAGCTACTAATTTGTACTTCTTTAACCTTTCACCCCATTCTCCCAGCCCCTTCTGAAACCATATTTTTAGAATGATATATCTTCCTGGACCTTTGAACCTCCTGCCTTGTAAAGTGACCCTTTTTTGCCTTAATATTGCTTTGCTTGATATTTGTACAGCTACAGAAGCATTCTTTTGAGTCATGTTATATGCTTTGTATAATTCTTAAAACCTGCCTGTGCTCTTCCATTAAAGGCATTATCTCTTAAAAGCAGTATGTAGCTGGATTGTGTTTTGTTTAGTCTCTCTTTGCCTTCTAACTGAAGAGTTTAGATAATTCACAATTATTGTAGTGAATACAGTGAAACAACCTTTGTCTTTTAACTGGTGAGTTTAATTTATATTTATTGAGATTGTGGAATTATTTAGATTTATTTCAGCCAACTAGTGTTGTGCCTTCTGTGTGTTTTTGTCTTGGATTGAGTATTTCATTTTTATTTTTCTCATTTCTAGTTTATTCTACTGATTTGGAAGTTATACTCTGTTTACTTTGTTAGAAGGGATATCTAGGATGAAAATTTTAATGTAATAGATAAGACATTCACATGGTATCAATATCAAATATTTGAAAAATATACATTGAAGAGTCTTCCATCCTTCTGCCCCCATCTGCTCAATGCCAATGTCCCAATATATTTATGTCTATATATATATTAACCTATGTATTCTGATATAGATTATAAATATAGATAAAAGTGTATAGATATTCTGTTTAACTATTTCATACAGATGGTAGCATAAGCATAACTTTATATTTAGCTTTCTTCACTTTATATTCTTGACACTCTTTCCATATTGATACATGAAGAGTTTCATTGCCCACACCCTTTTTTAAACAGCAACATATGGTACTCCATCAAGTGATGGAGCCATAACTAAATGACTTTATTGATGGACATTTACACTGTTTTCAATCTTACTCTTTTAAACAGATCTGCAAATTGTACCTATGTCACTGTGCCCATGTATTAGTTTGTCTATAAGATGAATTCCTAGAAAGGAATTGTTTGGTTAAAGGATATATTCATTAAAATTTTGATATATGTAATTTTGCCACTTACCCTCCACAGAGTTTATAGCTACTCCCACCAGCGATGTATCAGAGCACCTGTTGTTTCACAGCCTTGCCAACATAATTATCATACTTCTGGATTTTTGCCAGTCTAATGGGTAGAAAATAGTATTTTGGTATAGTTTTAATTTGCATTTCTTTTGTAAGTGAGCACTGATCATCTTTCACATGTTTAAAACTCATTTGTATTTCTCTGTGAACAATCTGTTCATATGTTTTGCTCATTTTCTACAGGTTTGTCGGTCTTATTCATTTGCAGGAGCTCTTTAAGAGATCAGCCTTTTATAATAGAATTGCAAATTTTAACACAATATTTGTGATTTCTAACCCAGTTTATTGTTTTCTTACTTTGCCTATAAGAGTGTGTGTGTGTGTGTGTGTGTGTGTGTTTGCATGCTTGTTTGTCACCATGTAGGACTTATAGCTTTTGTATAGTCACTGTAACAATCTTTTCTTTCTTATGGCTCCTAGATATCATGTAATATAAAGACTTTCCCCTCTCAGAAGTTATAAAAGAAATGTATTACATTTTATTTTTATTACTTTTATAGTTTCATTTTTTATTGTATTTAAATCTCTGTTTAATTTGGAATATATCCTGATCTATGCTTAGAAGAATAGATTCAACTTTGTCACATCATTTAAATCTCTAGTGCCATCTCAATTTTTTTCCCCACAATTTGAGGTGCTACCTCTATCATAACCTAAGTATTTTATGCATTAGTACCCATTTGTGGACTTATAATATATTAAATTTCAATAGTTGATCTGTCTGTATTTGACTACACACTTGTTTTAATTAATGAGATTTTATAGTATATTTTTACTATATGGTTACCTAAGTCTCCCCTTATTGCTACTCTTATTTTTCTATATGAACCTTACAATAACCTTTTACTGTTTTGAAAAACGCCATTTTTTTTTTTTTTACTGAATTCATGTTAAGTTTTATAAGAGCACTTGGGGAGAATTGAACCCTTTATTAGCACATGTGTTTTAATTTGGACTAAAGTAATATCTTTACCTTCTGTGTTAGTTTCCTGTGACTACTATATAAAATCACTACAAAGCTATTGGCTTAAGACAACGGATATTTATTCTCTCACAGTTCCGGAGGCTGGAAGTCCAAAATCAAGGTGTCATAAGGCTGTGCTTCCTCAGAAGACCCTAGGAGAAAAGCTTTTTCTTGCCGTTCCCAGCTTCTCGTGGCTCCTTATGTTCCTTGGCTTGTGGCTATTTCATTCCAGTCTTAGCATCCATGGTCGTATTATCTCCCCTTCTGTTACCTTCTGCTCTGTATGTCTATCCTCCTTCTCTAGTATTTTGCACTTAGAGCCCAGCTTGATTATCCATGGTACGTGCCTCCTCTCAAGATCCTTAAAGTAATCACATTCTTTGCCATATAAGATAATACTTATAGGTTCCAGGAATTAGAATGTGGACATATGTTTTTTGGGGAGCCACCATTCAACACACTGCACTCTTTTTCCACATAACTATAGATGAATCATAGAATACTTAAACTCTGAATATTCCTCTCAACTTATATTTTTGTTATCCAATATTTTAGTTCTATCTTGTTCATTTCTGACTACACAACTTAAGTAGTATTCTTGTATTATACCATCAGTATTTATATTTCCCACATATTTATCAATATCTTTGCTTATGTTTGTTTCCATTTATGTCAAATCTTACATCTGGGATCATTTATTTCTTCCTTAAGTACATTCTTTAGAATTGCCTTCAGTGAGGGTCTGTCTGTGGCAGTCTGTTTTTGTCCTAAAAGCTTTATTTTGCTTTTATTGTTAAAGAGTTTCATTAGCTGTAGACTTGTGCATTGACAGTTAATATTTTTAAGATTTTATTTTTCTTAGAGCAATTTTAGGTTCACAGCAAAATCGAGGGGAAGGTACAGAGATTTCCCGTATAATCCCTGCCCCAAACATGTATAACCTCTTCCATTATCAGCATCCCTCACTAGAGTGGTATATTTGTTAAAATTGATGGACCTACATCAACATATAGTCACACAAGTCCATACTTTACATTATGGTTCACTCTTGGTGTTATATATTCTGTGACTTTGAACAAAACATATATTGACATGTAACTGTCATTATGGTATCAGACAGAGTATTCTCACTGCACTAAAAATCCTTTCTGCTCTGCCTATGCATAACTTCCCCCAGCCTCCCAACCTGTGGCAACAATAGATGATTTTTCTTTCTCCATAGTTTTATCTCTTCCAGGATGTAATATAATTGGAATCATACAGTATGTAGACTTTTCAGATTGGCTTCTTTCACTTAGTAATATGCATTTACGATTTCTGCATGTCTTTTCACAGCTTAATAGTCCTTTTTTTAATTGAGTTATATTTGACAAATTGCATTAGTTTAAGGTGTACACATTGATTTGATGCATTTCTTTGCAATATGATTGTCTAGTAGCATTAGCTAATACCTCTATCATATCACATAATTATTGTTTTTTCTAGTGTTGGGAATAGTTCATATCTTTTTAGTGGTGAATAATGTTTCAATGTCTGAATGTACCACAGTTTATTTATTCATTCACCTATTATAGGATATATTTGTCACTCTCAAATTTTGACTATTATGAAGAAAGCTGCTATAAACATCAGTGTGCAAGTTTTCATGTGGATGTAGGGTTTTAGTTCCTCTAGATAAATACCAAGGAGTGCAATTGCTGAATCATATACTAAGCATATGTTTAGTTTTGTAGGAAACCACCAAACTGTTTTTCAAAATAGCTTTACCATTTTGCATTCCCACCAGAAAATGGATGGGAGTCCCTGTTGGCACCACCTCCTCACCGGCATTTGGTGTTGTCAGTGTTCTGGATTTTGGCCATTGTAGTGGATACGTAATGGTATCTCGTTGTTTTCATTTGCATTTTCCTGGTGACATATGATGTAGAGCTTCTTTTCCTATGCTTATTTGTCATCTGTATATCCTCTTTGGTGAGGTATCTATTAAGGTCTTTAGCCTCTTTTTTAATCAAGTTGTTTATTTTCTTATCTCTGAGCTTTAAGAGTTCTCTGTATATTTTGAATAACATTTCTTTATCAGGTGCATGTTTTGCAAATATTTTCTTCCGGTTTGTGGCTTGCCTTCTCATTCTCTTGACAGTTGTTTTTTTCCTTAGCACATTGGAAATATTCTGTGGTCTTCTAGATCTTACTGTAGCTGTTGAGGAGTCTACATTGCATGATTATCTAATTACTCTTAATCTTTTGTGGGTGATCTCTCTGCATCTCTTTTAATATCTTCTTTTTTATCTTTGGTGTGCTTAAGTTTCATGACAATATTTCATGTTATTTCTTTAGATTCTGCTTGACATTTGTTGAGCTTCCTGGATCTGAGGTATGGTGTTCTATCAATACTTCTGGAAAAATCCTTAGCTCATGAGTGTTTGAATAATGACTTTCTCCATCCTCTCTAATCTCATTCTTGAATTCAAAGATTAGATATATGTTAGACCCTCTTACTTTTTCATTAATATCTCCTACGTTCATATTTTTTATAAGTTTATTTCTTGGTCACATTCTATGAACTTTCTTCGGATCACTCTTCTAGTTCACTAATTATGTCTTTAACTGTGTCTAAACTAATGTTTAAGCTAGCCATTGACTTTTTAATTTTCAACTATAATTTTTATTTCTAGGAGTTCCATCTTGTTTGCTTTCAGATGCACTTGGTTCTTTTTCATACTATTGTTACTTGTTAATTTTTTCAAGCCTCTCTTTGATTATATAGCAATCATAGACATTTTATATTCTGTCTCTAATTTTACTATCTGAAGTCTTTGAGAATCTGATTTTATTGTCTGTCTTTCTTGGTCGTCACTCATATGGCTTATTTCTGTGTGTGTGTGTTTAGTTTTTGTTATAAGATCAAATCTTCCTTAGGACTTTATCTGTGGAAATTCTTTGAGGCCTTGGGTTAAACTTTTATTCCACTAGAAAGGATGAGTTGCTTGTGCCAGTAGCCTGAAGACATTATAAACTGGACTACTTTTAGATCTTCGCTTGAGTTTGCACAGATTTGGTCAAAAACCTGCACTTGGGTCAGCTTTTGTTATAGATCCTTAGAAGAGACATTTCTCTTTCTCTGCTGGTTAAGACAGGACAGTTTCTTTGTGGTCTGTTTCAGAGCTTAAGATTTATTTATGGTTCATCTCTACACTGAGGGTATAATCCACTGGGATCCCAGGTTTATTAGGGGGTTTCATATAGGACTGTCTACCTAGGGTGGGCCCCAGGCTTTATCTTCTGTTCCCTTCACCCCAAACAGCCATCACAGTGGTCACTAGTGTTTGGTACATAGCAATAGAGCAAAAGCTGACTTTAAAGTTCTCTTTCTAGGATCTCTGCTTTCATTTCATTCCTTTTTTTTTATGAAATATACATAAGATTTAAACCATCTTATGTATACAATCTCAATGGTATTAAGGACATTTACATCGTTGTGTAATCATAACCACCATCCACCTACAGAACTTTTTCACTTTCTCAAACTGAAATTCTGTACCCATTAAACAATAACTCTCCATTGCCCCCTACCCCAGCCCCTGACAACCACATTCTACTTGTGGTCACTATGATTTTGATGACTCTAGGTACCTCATATAAAATGGAATCATAGAGAATTTTCCCTTTTATATCTGGATTATTTCACTTAGTACAAAGTCTTTAAGATTCACCCATGTTGTAGCATGTGTCAAAGTTCCTTTAGAAAGCTGAATAATATTCTGTTGTATGTATAAACCATAGTTTGTTTATCCATTCATTGTTGATGGACATTTGGGTTGTTACCATCTGATTTTCACTTTATTTAATTTTTGTTCTCTGCAGATTCCTGGTTGTTGTTTTTGTTTTGTTTTGTTTGTTTTTCGGATAGTTCAGTGTGATGCATTTTAAAAATTAATTTTTAGGAATAGTTTATTTAGCTTTTTAATTGTTTTCTTTGGAATGGTCATTCAGAATATCTAAACCACCTTACTTCTGGAAACCAAAGTCTCCCCCCTTCTATATTAAGACTAGAAGATAACTGCAGAAAACATATTTTTACATTCTTTTGGGACACTAGAAATGGAAGATTCTGAGATATGCAACAATTAATATATAGTTTTATAAGTTTTCATTCTTGAGGTCTGTTAGATAATTTTTTCCTTATCTATGAGAAAATTTTTAGAATGTCATAAGGAAACTCATCTCTGTCTTGCAGAATTTGGTACTCTTACATGTTGTTTGTGTCAACATCCTCCTACCCCAGAACACCCCAATATCCAGTAGTATTTTAAACTTTCACAGAGTTATAAAAATTGTAGATTGCTTGAGCTGAAAGGATCTAATTCTAATCCCTCTTCTCTCTACCACTGTGTCTTAAAGAGGAGTTGTTCATGGTTAAGTGACTGACTCAGGGTCACAGAAGGCGTCTGACAGCTAGGACTTTGGTTGCCTCGCTTCTGTCCCAGTGTACCTCCTACTTCCATGTCCTTTCTCTCTTTGGACTTTCTGTGATCCATTAATGAGTTCTGAGCTGAGTCTTTTGAAAAGTTGCTATGGTGATTGATGAAGATGATCTGACACTGATACATTGGTCAGAGCAGAAGTAAAAATCCTCATCTAATTAACTACTTGAAAACCAAATAGAATTGGTCTTCCATATTTTACTCTACTCCTATCTCCCCTATTTATGGAGTCTTTTTAGGTAACGGAATGTTAGAGCTGGGGAGACTCTTGGGATCTTTTGGTCCAATCCCAAATTCCCTGCAGGGACATTTCGGAAACCTTTGCCTGTGAGGTTTGCTATTCTTTATAAATGAGGAAACCGAAATCTAAAAGATGCAAATGGTTTCCCCTAGGTCATATAAGGTGTTCATAGCAAAACCAGAGCTGTATCCAGGTCTTCTAATTCCTATTCTAGTGGAGGATTCCCATCGTACTAATGCATTACCTTTGCTCCTTGTCTTCAATTAAGCTCCACCCCTATGGTCTGTGCTTTAAGGTTGTGAACTCTCCTAAGGGTGGTTTGCCTTTGAGAATAAGCCAGCACCTGCAGGGTTAATAGAAATTGAACAGTGAAGTGGGAGCCCTTTCTCCTCTTCTCAACTGGGGAGCTGCTGGGCTGTTTCACTTGCACCGCATGTGTTCCATTATGGTGTAATGATATAATTACCAGTAATGCTGCTGCTGCTAGAGTAGTGGTGGAGAGGCAGCATTAAGGAAAAGACTAGCCCCAGTTCTCTCCTAAGAGCCATTTCAGCCCACTTCAGTCTATTAGATTGAAGATGCTGGAAGGCGAATGACTTCAGCAGAGGAAAAGGTCAGATTTAAAAGCTTTTCTGGGCATGGTATTTATTGTTGCTTTTTTTGACCTTCAGAAAAGTCCCCTGTGTGTTTGTCCTTGATTCTTCCCTTTCTCATTAATTCTTCAAAGCTGTATTGCTGGCCAGGGCAGGTCTTTAGCATAGGTGGTTTCCTACGTGATGTTATTTGAGAAGGCATACCCCCCTGCCCCTGCCCCAGTTCAGATCACCAGTCCTGTTGTCTTTCATACAGCCATTATAGTGTCCAAAGTCTTTTAACTCTTGAATATTTTAGTTTTCTGCATTTCTGTACTAAAACACACACACATATACATCTATAAACATACATACATATATATATACACACACACACACACACATACACACTCTTCCACAAATATGCTTAGACCTAAACAATTTATGATATTTTAAAATACAGAAAAATAAGGAATAGGACCTAGTGCCTTGGGCAAAATCACTTAAGCTTTCTAAATATCTCTTCCAAAACATATGGTCTGCTACCTAATGATTATGAGGAAGTAATCATGGTCTCTGGAACATGGTAGACCCTTCCCAAAGTTTTCTTCCTTGGGAGGGCTAGCCATTATTCTTTTCATGGTATCAAGCACCTGCTGAATTCAAGGCACTGAGCTGATATGTACTGTGGGACATACAGAAGCAGTATCCTACTGTCAGGGAACGTTTCCTATTTGTTAATTTAATGAACACAAAGGAAAAAAACAAAGGAAAAGTGGCTTCGACATAGGTTATAGAAAGCACAAGCCAAGTTTTGTTGATGTCAGTTCTCAAGGTCCTATCCCTGGATCAGTAGTATCAGCGTCACATAGGAACCTGTTAGAAGTATACATCCCTTGGCCCCAAGCCAGATTTACTGAATCATAAATTCTAAGGATATGGGCTACAGTCTGTGTTTTACCAAGCCCACTAGTGATTCTGATGCATATTAAAGTTTGAGAACCACCAGTTTATTTCATGTCTTGGTACTAGGAACCAGTTGGTAATATAAAATCCATTATGTTTATCCAAAGCTGTAATGTCTAGTATAGTAGCAACTAGTCATGGGTGGCTATTAAATAAAATCAAATCAAATATAAAATAAAAGTAAAATTAAAAATTCAGTTTATCAGCTGCACAATTACAGGTGCTCAATAGACACATGTTGCTAATGGCTACTGTACCGGACAGTAATTGAATAATACTGGGCTCAGAACAATGGTCTTCAAACTTCAGCATGAATCGGACCACATGGAGAACCTGGTCAAGCATTAATTATGCAACCCAGTTGTAAGAGGCTCTGACACAGTAGGTCTGGAATCAGACTGAAGAAATGATGACAAATTCCCAGTGGTGATGCTGCTGCTGGTCCAGGGAGCACACTTTGAGAACCACTGGTCTAGAGTAAGGATTCTTGACATGAAACCTATGACTCACTGAAAATCAAAGGCGAAATATTGTACATATCCATAGAATTAAGGTTACAGGAGATAGAGCCCATAGTTTTAATCTGATTCTCAAGTGGCTCAGCAGATCAACCAGGAGACCTTTTAAATGCAGTTAATAGAAAATCTGAATAATAGTAACTTAAATCTCAAGGACATAGATGTTCATTTAGCAAAGGAAGAGGCAGAAGTTCTTATCAGTGGCTCAAGCATGTCACCAAGAAAACCAAGTGCTTGACCTCCCCCAGAAAAACCCTTGTGTTTTTTGGTCAGAACTTGGTTACATGCCCACCTCTAGACCAGTCCTGGCAAGGACAATAGGGTTTACATGATTGCTTTAGACCAGTTGTGATTCAACCCCTGGAGCTGAGGGTTCTGCCTTCCCTGAGACCATGTGGTGTCTACCAGTTCTCTGAACAAAATATGAGTTTTATAACAGGGATAAAGGGAGAAATGGCTATTGGGTTGATAGAGATCTGTGTCTGTCTCAGCAAGTGACCTAAAAAATGTAGAAACATCTGCTCTGCATCTTTTCGGCACATCACATGCTTTCAACTTGCGAGAAAAGTAGGGCCTGGACAAGCTCAGCTGTGAAGATTCACTTGGCTCTGTCCTCTCAAACCTTATGGCGGGTCCGTGAAGCAGTTCTGCTCATAATAGGGGTGCGGTGGGGTTGGATTTAGGAACCTGATCCAGGCTTCTGGGATCAGCATCAAGTCAACCTGAAAGCTAGCCCCCTCTGACTTTGGCCCCAGTTCGGAAAAGGGCTATTTCCTGGTTTCTTTGATTAAATTCCTGCCTTATACTTTGATTGTGTACAGAGTCTTGTTATCCTTTCTCTTTCACTACTCCTCTGAGAACTAGAGTTTAGGTCCTGAATTTTGAGACCAAACACTGGGATTCTGCTGCCAGATTTCCTGGTCCCCATTTACATGTCTGGATCTGTGCTCGTCTCCTCCCATCAGTGTGCTTCAGAAACTCTGCTTTGCTAAGTAAAGAGATCATGTCTAAAAATGTACCATTTGAGTCGTCCATGTGGAAATGGTAAGTGAAGCTCTGAGAGTTAATGAGATCATTAAAGGAGATGATGTAAGAAAAGCTGAGAGCACCCACCCCAGCTTATTGAATTGAATCAAGGGCCTGGTCATCTATGTTTTTATCAGTATACTCCACAAATCGATAGACCTACCACCGATCACACACAAATCAACACACATCAGTAGAGCTAATTGTGTTCCTTGCAGCCCTAGGAATCCAGTGAGATGCCTGATGAAAGGGATGATGGCAGCTGAGTTGACAGAGGTCTCCGCCTGTGTCCCCTACCCCTGGAGCAGTTATGCTTTTATGTTTTATGTTTTGAATATTAGGGACGAAATTTTGTATGCAGAATAGAGGGATCTACTTCTTTAAAAAGTGAAAGGGCTGGGAGCACTGGCTAAATGGTGTCAAAGGTGCCTTCTAACACAGGCATTGAGCTCAAGGGCTGGAAGCTAGAGTACCTGTACTAGGCTATGTCACGCGAAACGTAAGCGTATGTAGTACTGTCCTATTTAAGAGCTAGAGCTCTGACTCCCTTGTTCTCCAGGGGTTTTGAGCTGATAGTCGCCTCAATCAGCAGCTGGATACAGTACCCAATTGTTTGCAGCAAAAGTCCTGCAAGTCTGTTTCCTCTTATAGCTTCCTCCGCAGCTTCCCTCCCACATCCTCCCAGGACAGAAGTGGACACAGGGGGGAATGTTTCAGTTCCCCTGTGGGGTTGTGTGTCTTCCCCTCAGACCCTTGTCCAGAACGCCTAGGGAATTTTTATTTTCCAAAGTTGCTTACCAGAAACAATTTGGCAGAGCATAGTTCGGGGGAGGAGGCTCTAGCTAAATGAGCACAAAGCACATGTCCCTGTGGTGGATTTTAATGTGTGTGAAGAGGGATTGAGCAGAGAGCTTGCTCCATGGTAAAACTGCAGTTCAAGCTGAATCAGGATCAGAAATGAGGAACGACCTAAAATACTACAACGTACATTAGGGCGTCTAATCCCCGGCTCTCAGTAACACACGGGATTATGACAGAATTTCAGTGTATATTTGTACATACTTTTTAAAAGTTTTTATTTGGTAGTATAATTTATACTAATACAGTGAAAAGCTGCCTGCTTTTATAGTACAGATTTCAGAAACTAAAGTTCAGTTGCTGGGGAATAAAACAGGCAGCAGAGCGGTTCTCAAAGAGGAAGCGCATGAGCATCGTGAGGGTGTAGGGGGAAGATTATTTTTGGTTGTACACGGAGCACCTTTGTTAAAAGTTGAAAACCATGGTTAATCCAGTCTGAGGCTCACGAGGAAAAATGACCTGCCAGAGTTTCACCGAAGATTAGACAAAGTTAATCCCAGAACCCAGCTCTCTGCTCTCTGTCCACAGAGTTGGCCCGATCCTGAACTACCCTTCTACTTCCGAGCTTCCCAGGGTTTCTCCCTGCAGCCCACGTTCTGCAGCTCAAGCCTTCTCCTAGATCTGTTGACCCGGATTTAGGGGAGGTGGGCTACAGCTGGTCTGAAATAGGAAGACTGCGAATTGATTTAAACTTTCAGCATGACCCATTTGCCACTTTTTCCACTGTGATGAATGAAAGTGCAGACAACAGAATGTTTCCCAAGACAGATGACTCAGAGAGAATAAGGAAAACCCAAAACAAGACAGCATGCGATTTGTTTTTGCTTTTAGAAAGCAGCATATTACAGAACTTCTTGATCCTTTCTTTCTTTTTTTTTTTACCTCTGTCATCTGTGACCCATTCGCCTATTCAGCCAAGATATTTTGGTGTTTTTTTCTCTGGGAAATCAGTGGGTGGGTGAATATGTAGAAGCCAAGAGTTAACAAAATACCAGCAGATGCTGGAGCCAAGGGAGAGGACTCTCCTCAGCCTCAGAGGCGTACTCCACCTACACCCTCCCAAGGCCTCTAGCAAAAAGACTGCTAACACTCCCTACGCGAGAGGATTTCCCAGTGCTGCCGAAGGAAATCTCCAGGAACTCTTTCTGTCTTTGCCTTTCTGAGGATGCCCCAAGCCCAGTAGAAAGTCACAGCATTGTTTTTGAAGACAAGCTCACCCAGTTTGATTCAAGATTCATTATTGACTCCAAATCAACCATTTACCATCTGGGAGGCTTCGAATGAGTTGCTTAAACGTTCTGAGCCTGTTTCCTCATCTGTGACAGATGCAGTAGTACCTACCTCACCAAATTTGACAGAATTGAGTAAGATAATGAATAGAAAGTACCTAGCACGTTGCCAAACATCTGATTGATACTCGATAAATTAAAAGGTTTTTGCAATACCACCCCTTTCCTTAACAGCTTAAGTACAACTTTCTCTTTTCCCTGTGACCCTAAGATGGGGAACAGTAGCTTTCTGGCTTGATTCTAGTGGCAGTAGGAGTGGCAAAGTGGATTAATTTTTTTCCTTATCAACATTAAGGAAAATTTACACGCAATAAACTGCATCTGTTTAAATCCCATGAATTTGACAGTTGTTTATACCCATGAAATGACTGCTGCAGTCAACAGACAGAATATTTCTATCATCCCCCAAAAGATTCCTTTTGTCCCTGTATCGTCTGTCCCTTTGCCTTTGCCTTTCAGCCCAGGCAAGCACTTATCTGATGTCACTATAAATTAATTTTCATTTTGTGTGAATAGAATCATACACTTTTTCCTTGCTTCTTTAACTCAGAATACTGAGTTTTAGATGTGTCCATCTCGTACATATTTTACTGCTGAGTACCATTCCATTTTATGGATATCCATTATATGGATATCTGTTGATGGATGTTTGGGTTGTTTCCAGTTTCTGGCTATTTTAAATAAAGCTGATATGAACATTCATTTGCATGTCTTTGTATGTTTTTATTTCTCCTGGGTAAATATCCAGCAGTCAAATGGTTGGGTCACAGGGTAGTTGTTCAACATTTTCAGAAACTACCAAACTGTCTGTACCATTTTACGTTCCCACCAATAGTGTATGTGGTTTTTCAGTGACTCCACATCCTCACCAACACTTAGTATAATCAGTTTTTTCAGTTGTAGTTATTCTAATGGGGTTACAGGTAATAGTATTTCATTGTGGTTTTAATTTGTGTTTCCCTGATATCTAATGATGTCAAACATCTTTTCATGGCCTTTTGTATATATCTTTTATGTAGGTTCTGTTCAAATCTTTTACTCATTTTAAACATTTTATAGTTTATCTTATAACAGGAAGTTGTATAAGTTCATTACATGGTCTGGATACCAGCCCTCTGAAAGATAGAAGTATACAAATTTTTCTTACAGTCTGTGAAATGTGAATATTTTCTCCCAGTAGGACTTATCTTTTTATTTTTTTTAGTGGCACCATTTGAGGAGCAAACACTTTGAATGTTGATGGTCTGTTTTTTCTATTTTTCTTTTATGAGTTATGCTTATTTATCTACCTCAAAGTCACAAAGATTTTTCTCATATATTTTCTTCTGTGAGCGTTAGTTTTAGCTTTTATACTTAGATCTGCAATCCATTTCAAGTTAATTTTTTGTATATTTGCAGTAAGGATTAATATGGAAATTATTTTTTGAGTGTCTATTATGTATCAGGAACTTTATCTAAATCTCAATAAATAAATGTTCTAAGGTAGGTGATTATCACCATTTTAATAATGAGGGAAATAAATCTTAGAAATATTAAGTAACTTGCTCAAATCACACAACTAATTCAAGCCCATGATTTCCCTATGCCAAAACCGACATTCTTTCTACCCTATTATGCTGGCACTGTGTTTTCAACATTGAATTGGAATCTATATAAAAAGTGGCCTGGTATATAACCTGTGAAGCGGATATAAAAAAAATAGGATGGTACTGCTATTCTGAGGACATTAATATCCCAAACCCAACCTTATGACATGAACCACAGGGATGCCGGGAAACAAGGAGTTCCATGACAGCCCATTTGCTTAGGTCTATATCTCAGAAGCTATAAATACAACTCTCTTGGTGCACTCTTGACAAGGAGACTTATTCTGAATTCTTTTTCCATTTTACAGCTGGTCCATCAAATATGAAGTTAAGTGCCTGGCCACACAGAAAGTTAATCCTAAGAGCACCCAGCTGGATGGCTGAGTCCCACTGTGTTTGGTTTAAGTTTTTATCTTTGGAAAACAAATAGTGAGTCAGCCTCCCATCTCTCCCTCTCTTCCTCACCACCCCTTCTGGATTCTCTTAGATGCTGTGGTCACACTAGGTAAATAGTCTTTTCCATAAAACTTCCTTTGTGCCATGACAGAATAATGTGAGAGAAGGCCCCTGCTCTCAGATACTTAATGCTCTGCCTGCCCCTCCTTAAAAGAAAGGTCTATTTCAGGCTATTAACTTTTGTCATCTTTGAAGAATCTCTTGAGTCGTACTTAGCAGGACTATTTTGTTTCCTTAAAAAAAAAAATGTGGGAGGGAATGTGAAGATCACAGCTGTACCTCTCTGTTCTTGCTTTTCAACAAGGTAGCTTTGGTAAATTCACTCTCTTTCTTACTTTCTTTTCTGCAAGGCAGTTTGGTATAGGGGAAGAACATAGGACTTTGCAGTGAGAAGTCTGTAGATTTAAATCTAAACTCCAATATTTACATAGCCAAGAAATCACTCAATCTCTATGAGTTCAACTTCCTTTTCCTTGTCTGTGAAATGGGAATAACATGTCCATATAGGTTTGTTACAGAATGTCCATACAGGGTCTGGCACATGTGTCTGCCTGTATTACTTCTTCCTATTCTCTTTAGGTCTCTTTCTGAGGAGTGAGGATGTGGGATACTCATAAAAAGTCTGAATAAGAGTATTTGAGACTTATAAGGAATATTTTTTGAGTACAGAGCCTTTTATATGGTACCTTAACAGATACACTGCTTTCTCTTTGGTGAGCTGGGCAGTCTCATTTCAAAGTCCAGCCATGGAGGTGAAACATTGTGGTCATTCTGCCTGTTGTTTCCTTGTAACTGTCAAGTGGATTGTCTTGGGTCTATGGAAGCAAAATCCACTGTGATGTGATTTTTTGCTAATGAGAAACTTATCTGATGGGCAAGAGTATGAGTTGAGAAAGAGATGGAGGAGAAAAGACTAATCCAGAGAGAATTAAGGCTAGGTTGATGGGAAGGAGAGGGGTACCCAGTTTTCACATTTGAAAAAGTTATAGATACTTCTGTCTTCTGAAATACAGCCCTCATGTCACTCTGTCAGTAATGAGATGAGGACAAATCACTGTCTCTCAGTACCTTCTGGTTACCATGCCTTACAGCTGGCCTCAATTTCCTCTTTTTCAGGTGAGCCTCCTTTGCATTTCAGTTTGGGGGGCTGGCCTCTGTCTCACTTTTGCCCACTAAGGATTCTGTGCTCTCTCCAATCAGCATGTTCACACCTATACATTTTTTAAGATACTGTTCAGGGTTTAGCTCTTCCAAAATGCCTCTCTTGACTATTCTGCTTCATTCGATGCTTCCTTGGCCATCCTAACTCATTCAAGTAGCCTTGAGAACCTAAATCTGTGACTATTTAATGAGTACAAACTGCGTGTTGAGGAAGGGGATTGATTACAGATATAGAAGGGAGGCAGGACAAGTGCCTAGCACTTAGATTTGACCATTCACTTTTCTCTCCTCACCAAGATTCCCAAGCCTCTGTAGAGTTGCCTCAGAAGTCTGGTGATTACTTTGACTCTAACCTAAATCTCTCCCATTACCTAAGTGTAGCTCAAATTTTATTTCATTTTCCCAGGCTTCGTACTGTCTCCACAATTTTGGATGCAGTTTATGTCACTGAACATTACAAATTTAAAAATGCTTGTTATAAACTTATAGGAAAATCCGATGGCTGCAGTGTGACTCACTCTTTGGAACACTTTGTACCATCAGAACATTGGGGCCTTAGTGTTCCTAGATAAGGAAATGGGCATCATTGAGTCATTAAAACCTCTTAGTCAGACTCTTATGCAGCTTACCACTTATGCCTAAAATTCTGTTTTCCCCTTCTTAATTATATACAGAATACTTTGACTCTCCGAAAAGTAAGAAAACTAGTCCCTTCCTATCTTAAGGTCTGTATTATGTGGCTAAATAACTATTATAGTTAGATCTATAAAATAAGTCTTAAGTTTACCTGTGAATCAATTCTAAGAATTAAAAACCAATAAATATTCTTTGCTGTATTATAATTATATAAATGTTCACAGTTCTAGTCTGGCAATTGGGAAACAGATTATTTGACTGATTTTTATCACTATTTTGAACAACAGTACAATGGTCATCTTAATGCATGTCTGTATCTCTAGATATTTTCTTAAGATGGATTTCTGAAAGGAGATATACTGGTTCAGATTATATGAATTTCTTCATGGCTCTTGATATACATATTGACAAATTCATTCCAAAAAAGTAACAATTTATGTTCTCAGTGGGCTATCCAATAAAAGATGGGAACAGTTATCCAAGAGTGCCAGATTCAATCTGAATTCTCTTTTGTGGGCCTTTTATCTCAACTTCTGGGGAAGGCCTGGCCTCTTTTAAGAATCACTTTTATAAGCCTTAATTTTCTTAATTAAGCCTTAATGAGGTCCTGAAGTAATGTATATGAAATCTCGCTGAAGGCAATATTTTCATTAATTCATTTCAACAAGTGTTTAAAAGCCTCCTACTTTTACTAAGTACATGTACTATATGAAGAACTATGGGGAATGTCCAAAAGATATAGACCTTGGCCTCAAAACTAATTTCTAATGAAGAGAATCAAATGGAAAAGAAGACACACTCATAAGAAACTGTCTTTTCGTTATTTCTAATAAGAGGTACAAAGGGTTAAACGGGTTTACATGGGCAAGGTTTGCATTTCATTTAAAAGATCAAAGAAGGCAGCCTAGAGGAGCTGGCATTTAAGGCAGACCTTGAAGGAGGAGTATAATTTCATCATAGTTGGGGAGTGGGGAGTGGGTGCATGAGGTACGAGGATGGGCTTGAGCAGAGGCACAGGGGTGAGTTCTAGGCAGATCAGTGGACAAGCTTTCACTAGAGTGCCAGCAGAGGGTAAGCAGAGGGTAAGGTAGAAATTTCTTTAAGTATATTTATTTTCATGTGCTACAGAATGAGATGCTTTCTATTTTTATTTCTGCTCAGTTTTCAAAAGGGAATGCAGAGAGAAATCATTTTACTCACTTTTGGCTCTGGCCAGAATGGATTCGGCAAAGTTTATCTTGTCCTTAGGGACTAGAATACAATATCTTTCTACTGGCCTTTCTCCCCCAAAGAAGTTGGAAATTCTGAGACGTTTTTACACAGTTCTGATTCCATGACACACCACACTTATCCCATCAAATGATAACTTGCATCAGAAATATTGAGGAGTGGTCAGAGGAAGAAGACTGCTGAAAAGAAGAATAACTGAGACGAGGATAGGCTGGCGGTTGATAGAGAGAGAGAATAGTGTGAGAATAGTGAGAGAATGCTTTGGTGTCATCATGAAAAGGTGAGGAATTGTGTGAAACAAAGACAAGGAATCTGCTTTCTGTTCATCTCCCTAGCCGCCTTCTAGGAGTTCACTGTCTTTGGGCTGTTCTCTGGCAATTGAAAACCATGCTGGGTATCACCCACCTCCCTCCTGACCACGATACCCAAGATTTTTTTCATAGTAACATTCATGATTCTTTTCTTTCTTTTTGTTGCCTATAAAATGAATTCAAATTCCTGTGCTTGACTTTCAGGATACCCCCAGCCCGCCTAGCAGCTTGCGTTTACCATCTTACTTTCCGTCGTACCCCAGTATTGTAACCTTGAGTCATTCTGTGACTTAAGGTCTCTCATCCACTTCTTCCAACAGAAGTATCTTGTTCATTTATTTATTCAACAAACTTTTATTGAATGCCTATTACATGTCATTTCTTCCGTAAACATTTATTAAGCAACTGATATGTTCTAGGCCTTGTTTTCAGGGTATATGAATAGAGGATAATATTGGTAAGTGGGAAAGACCATGAGATATATTTGAGGAAATGATACGATATACTAAATGTAGGTGTGACAGGAGGTGCCCATGTAGTCCCCTCAAATGATCATTGTCTTTTGGATATGCTTGCTGGATAACTAATAGACACTGGGGATCAAGGCTCAGGTAGTGTTTAGATTCAATTCAAATATGTTGCCAAATGGAGATGATGATAGAAGCAACCACACTGGTCGTGAATTGGCGTGATCAGCTCCAGGACTGCTACTGATTTCTTAAGAGGTATGAGTTATTGCCTCTTCTGATTGATCTTAGCAATATGGGCAACAGTGTCACTCTGCTTATTCCCAATAGCACTATTGGAGTCTGTTTCCTAGGGCCCTTTTTTTTTAAATGGTGACTCCCAAAGAGCAGATTCTGAGAAGCTGGTACATACTTGCCAGCCATATTGGCTCAGTTCCCATTCCCTAAATGAGCCTTGTCCTTCCTGCCTGCATGACATTGCTCGTCAGTGTGGTGGGGAAGGAGATTATTTGGAGCTAGATCTGGGTTTGAAACCTAGATTCACCTTTTGGTTTGATCTGTAACCCTGGACAAATTTCTTAGGCTGATTAAAGGTTTTGTGAGAATAATAATACCTACTCTTCCCAGCATGGTCTGTTATAAGGTATAGATGAGAATTTATGCTAAAGTACTTAGCATGATATCTGTCACATGGTAAGTCCTCTTTCTCACTTTCCTGGGGAGTTTCCTTTTCACCTCACCCCCATCTCTATTTATTAAAGTCCATCCATCCCTATTTAGCTTTTATATCATGTCCAGTAAAGGTTTTCCAATGTCCCCAGATACAAGAAGATTTGGGTATTCCCTTTTTTGTTTGCTTCATTTGTTGGATTTTAGACCTTTGAAGAAAGAGATCTAATTAATAGGGGAAAATGGCACAGGAAAGTGTAGAAATCTGAACAATAGCGCTGTATTTGGAAGCAGGAAGATAAGGGTCAGTGAGTCACAGTATCCAAATGGTGTAAATACGGGTGTCTTGTCACTCAGAGCAAGGGGATTAATTATAGGCCCATCTTATACCAGTAGGCTGAATATGAAGGTTGTCTCCAGTTTCCAGTGTGAACCACAGAAAAGCAGCCACTCACTCCTCTTTATGAAGTGAGAGCCAGCTACCAATCTTCCAGATAGCTCTGAACTTTTAGATTTTGTTATTAAGTTTATTGGGCTAACATTAGTTAATATAATTATATTTTCAGGTGTACATTATAATTTGACATCTATATTGTCTATTGTGTGTTTACCACTCTAAGTCCAGTTTCCTCCAGCTACCATATATTTGATCCCCTTTCTCACTTCACCTACCCAGCCCCCTATACCCATGAATTTTTAGATTTTGATGCTATGTTCTGATTAGAATTGGGCAGTCATTTTGTAGATTTTTCTAGTAAGACCTGGTTTGGTCAACAGAATGCACCTACAGTACAGTCTGGCTAGCTTTAAAGGAAACAACCAAAGGCGGCCAACACAACTCTCGTTCTTTCCACACCTGGTGCAGTCAGGAGACTACATTTCACAATTGGTATGGTCAGGAAGCTACATTTAAAAAATCATTTTCTCTTAAAAAAAAAAAAACATAGTCAAAATAGCACTCATTTGCTATAAAGCCAGAAGGATTTATTCATTGGAGCTGATTGTTCGCATTTGTAGAATTTAGAACTTTGTAGTAGATGGAAGGGGCCTTAGAGTCGACTAGGGCCTTCCAAAGGAAACAAAAAGCTCTTGCTTTCTGCATGAACAGAGTTCATTCACAGTTTTTCTTGATCTATGAGGAGTGATTTCAGACAATTAGCTAATTGGCTGAGGGAGGTGACCTATCAGCTTTGCAGAGAGGATGTCTGCTCTTAGTATCCACATAAAGAACATATCTTAAGCTTTCCATGACAGCCGAAAGCAGCCCCATTAATCCTCCTACGTAATGGCCAGTCATGACCACAGATGAGGAGTACATTTTACTTGAGAGTAAAGCCATGAAAACCCTAACAGCTGCTAACAGCTGATCACTGTCACCATCAGCTCAGTGTTGTTTCAGGCTTTGAAAAATTTCTAAATGATCTTCCAGTTTGCTCTGTTGTAAAAGAATAAGTGACCCTCCAGAAAGTCTATTTTAAGTATTATCAGATGCTTAGTTTCTTGAAATGACATTTTGTCTATTGTATAGAAAACAAGGGGAGAACTCACTTGTGGTCATATTGAAAGTCCAAATGGTTATCAAAAAAAAAAAAAAGAGGAAAGTTTCTGTAAACAAATGTTAAATTTCTCTGGATTTCAAATGTGAAAGAAATTTAAAATGAAGGAAGAGGGCTACAGACTTGACAAGAAGGGAATCAGGAGATCACTGAGAGCCATCGAAACTGGTGTCATTTCTTTTTTAACATATTATTAAGATATTCCCAGAATATAAAGTTTTATGATGAGAGTGGCTGTGAACATCATAGTGGCTGTGAACATCATAGTATGTACAATTGAAATGACAACTAGACTGGTCATTAAAAGATTCAAGTTTTCATAGCACTGAGTATATACCCTTGTTAAACAATGGTTAAGAGCCAGAGCTTTGGATGTCAGATATGAGCTTGATTGAATTCTGTTTCTCTCACCTACCAACTTTATAACCTTGGCTAAGCATATGGTATTTATATCAGAAATATTTTCAGTTTACTAAGCTGAGTGATAGTGGTTTAAATAAAATCCCATTACGAGGAGTCTAGAGTAAGTTGTTGCTGCCTTTGGCTTAGAGGCTCAGTGTTGCTATCAAGGAAGCTTATTCTTATAACTTCCCATTCAGCCATCCATAATGTATGTCTGGGCTTTCAACTTCATGGTAGCAAGAAGATCAAAAGCTTTCCCAGGGCTCCTAGAAACTTTCTGCTAGTGTCTTATTGTCTAAAACTGTGACACATGGCTACCTCCAGTTGGAAAGGAAGGCTATGAAAGCAAATAGTCTGTTGTTCTAGACTTTATAATGAAGACAAATAAGAAAAATGGAGATTGTGAAGGGTATTATGTTATCCAACCAACAGTGCAGTGTATGACGCAACATTCAGTTAGTGTTAAATGTTGTGATGATGATGATGCTGACGAGCAACTCACCTCATGCTCTCCTGAAGAGTCAAATGATATGATATTTAATATCTTATACTTTATGAAGTACTTTTACTTACCTGTATAAGGAGTTTTTTGGTGGCCATCGTTGTTGCATGTTTAGAAGTTTCTTGATGATTGAGTCAAAGAAGAAAGGTCAACCAAGAAGGATAGCATAGTCCAAGCCTTCACACTGACCTGGCCCAGCTCCAGGTTTATTGCTTACAGAGCCTTCCTAGACCACCCAGAACCACAGCAGTTACTCAGTGCTCTAAAACACTAATGTCACTTATGACTTATAATGTTTATTTGCACTTTATGTTTTAAAAGTATGTTTGGCCTCTTAGCTAGGTTTGGAACGCCTTAATTTAGGGTCTTCATAGAATGTACCTTCTGGAATGTAGGGAGGAACTTAATTGCTATTTATTTATTGACAGAACATTTTCTGTTTCTCATCATTAGCTAAATTTGAGGTTGTGTAGGATGGGGAATGATTAGAATGGTGTTATTCTATGGGAGAAGAATTTTATTTTCTTTTTCTTAAATGTCACCATTTTTTTTTCAGCCTTTACTTTCTTGCTATTTTCCATTTAAGAGAATAGGATGTCAAGGGATGACATCCCTTTTTATTACTCTCCAGCTTCTTCTTAACTAAGTTTTGACTCTGACTTAGCTATAAGAAATTTTGTCCTGATTTTTTGTAGGACAAAAACTCCTTCCCCTTCACTGCCATCTGTGAGACTTCAGCCAAAAGGAACTTTACAGTGTAGTTTTATTTGGTGCCTTTTGGACACTCTGCCATCATCCTTATGTCTTTTGAGGCCAATAGTATTGGGTAAGGAAATCAAACCCATTGACTAAAATCTATAATGGGGTGTAAACAGTTATCTGATATTTTGCTGAGACCAAATGCTAAGAATGTGTAGGGACTTTATTAGATGTTATTAGTTATTAGTTATTAGATGAATGTTTAGCAAGGAGTTTTTAGTAGCAAAGCCAGTTGGAGAACCAGTCCAAGGTTCTTTCATCATCGTTCTCTGCTAGTGCTATAGTCTTCAGAAGTCCATGGTGAAATGTAGCTGCCAGAGTAATCACAGCCATGTTTTTGAGCAGTTAAATCCTGTAGGTCTCTTCTTTTACTATGACTGCAGTTTTAGAAATAGAAATGAGAGTAGTCACTAGCGTATTTTAGTATAATTTATATCCCTTCTCAAGTCACTAATCCAATTTGTTTGTTTTGTTTCTAATTGCATAAACCCAAGAATTTCCTAATATCATGTTTCTCATACCACGATATGGCCACTTAACTTTTATCATAGTTTTATTTCTGTCCAATGTTTACTGTTTGATGATGGTTGTTGTTTAGATACAGCATATGAAATGACAGCTGTAGTACCTATATTTCCAAGTTTTAAAATAAACTTAATGTGCAGATCCATAGACAAAACGATCACAAGATCCTAATTATTACCTATTTATATTATAAAGCAGTTCACCAAGGCTTGGGAGATGTGGGGTGCCAGTTAATTATCCCACCTTTCTTCTAATGTGGAGAATGGGAAGAAAGGAGCCAAAAGGCAGTATCAAATCTCCTCATGGCTGCCCTGACTCCTAAAGTATAATCTGGAGATGTAAATCTGGGAGTACTCCATGCACTGAGAGAAATCTAAATCACCAAGGAGTATGTAAAGAAAAGAGAATGCTCAGGATGAAATCCTGGGGGTTGTAGACCTTAAAAGGATTGCCATGAAGACTGAAAAGGAGCACAGAGATGCAGGAAGTTGTGGTGTCAGATAATCCAAAGGATTTGGGAGCAGTGTTTAGGAAGGAAGGAGTGCTTCTCAGCCTCAAATATTGCCAAGAAATTGGTGAAGGTATGAACAGCAACAACAAACACATCCATGAGATTTTATAACAAAAGTCTTAGATCATTCATGTAAGAAAGAAAGGGAAGGAAGGGAAGGAAGGGAAGGAAGGAAAGGAAGGGAAGGAAGGGAGGAAGGGAAGGAAGGGAAGGAGGGGAGGAAGGAAGGAAGGAAGGAAGGAGAAGGAAGAAGGAAGGAAGGAAGGAAGGAAGGAAGGAAGGAAGGAAACAAGAAAATGAAAAACAACTTGCTGTTCTCCCAGCCCAGCCTCCCTAGACTGTAATCACATTGGACCACCTACGTTTTATTTTCCTGTTTACCTTTACATCTGGCTCCCATTGAGTACAAAGATATGACGCCAAAAGATCTTTGGATTCAAATTGTTTATTGTAAACCTTAAGAGAGGACTTAAGTTATGTGCATGTGTGTTTGAAGGATAATTGGTGATAAGATTTTTGTTTGCAATCAGGGCCCAAAATTTCTGGGTGAGAGGACTGAATATTTTTGGATTAGAAGGAGGTACTGTGGGAGCAGCAGGGTGATAATTCCTTCCGAGTTATGCCAGGGTCCGGGGCAGTGCAGCACAGCTCTCCTCCTGTTATTCGTAGGACGAGTCTTTGCCATTAAACTGTGAGGTTCTTCTGTGGTCGTTGTGTACTGTAGGTACACTGATGCTGGGACTCAGGAAATGTTTGGCAAAATTAAGCTTCTGGAAGTATAAGAGAAGGGGAAGGAGAAGGCTCTGAAAACAAACTCCTTCTTTTTCAAATTTCTTCTGCTCAGGCCCTAAAGCATGGCTACACACCTACAGAAAAGTTATTTCTCGAAGTCAAATGACATTCCCTAATAGTTACTTTTTGGCCTCCTGATGTTGTATTTTTCATTTCTTTGTTGTATAAGCCAAACTTTGATTTGTCATTACAGATGCCTTCGAGTGCAAATGCATTTCTTGTTTTCCACTGCCACCTCTGTGCAGGTTTTCCAACACTTTAAATCTTCCCAACTCTTAAATTGTGAGCTTTATCCCTTGATAATCAAAATTCACTTAAACATATGATGTCATTTGTGCTACCTATCCACTTATCTCATCATTCGAGTCAAGCTGTGTATATAAGGCACTAAGGCTGGTACCTTCTGTGCTATAATGACTTAGATGAATAGAGAGCCTAGAACACTGTGAGGGCTTGATGAAGGTTAAATTGAAATTTAAATCACACCAGGTGCCTGATGAGCTCTTCTGGAGGATAAAGCCAGTGCTGAATTGAGCTCACTGGATTGGTGGGCGGGGAGAGTTCCAAGCCCAGTAGCTTCCTCAGACAATTCTTGAAGAACTAGGGGCCTCCCCACAAGCTTCCAATAGCCTGTGTATTTTTAGTCCTCGCTTTTCATGTAAGTTTCCTGTTAACTGCTTGCAGGAAATCTTTTCTTGGACATAATCTGCCCATTTCCTGAAGTCTTCCTCTCCACATTGTGTCAGTTTAGGGATGAATCAAGTCAGCAGATTCAGAGTGTGTTCTCTTCCCTGCCACAGCCATCCCCCTTTGTGGAATACCAGAAAGCTGCCTTTCTTGTCTGTTTCTAGGGGTGAAGGGAGGAGGAGCAAGCCCTTTGGTGTGTGTCAGCCTCTTAGGCAGCCTGACACAAATGTCCTTTTGTATGTGGAGGGGGCATGTGTGTATTTTTCCCCTTCCCAATGGACATTTTCATTTATTAGGTCCGGATGGTGTCCTCTGAGCCGTAAACAATGACATCGGAGATAAAGAGCTGCCTTAGTGAGGAGGCTGTGGTGGCAGCAACTGGTTTTCCTTCTCTGCCTCTGTGTCGCTCCCCCCCCCACCCAACTTCCCTATCCCTTACCCCGCCCCACACTCCGACCACCCTCCCCCACCACCCTCTTTGTCCATTGTCAGTTTGGTCGGATTTGAGCCAGGCCGGGACCTTTATCATCCTCTCTAGGGCCCAAGCAGCATGGACACTGTTCCCTTACCTTGAAGTCTTCAAACTTGAAGAAAGTTTTCCATCATAAGGATCATAATTCTTCATGTTTCTACAATGTTAGTTTTTAAACATATCTCTTGAAGAACTAAAAATCTGGCTTCATTATCCCTTAAGAATGTAGGATTTGGATCAAAGATAGGAGTTTGACTCCTGCCCCTGCTCTTTAATAACTATAAAACCTCAGGCAAGTTATGAAGCTAATAACAGTTTCTACTTCACAGGATGTTCCAAAGTTTAAATAAGAAAAAATATGTAAAGTGCCTGCCACATGTTAACCCAAACGAAAGGGAGATAGGAAGGGGTATTACACAAGATTATTTGGATGAATATGATATGCATAAAGTGCTACTTTAGATACTGTTTGGTTTGAGGTCTGAGAGTAAGCGTTTTCTCTCCCCTCTAAAGCTGCCCCTTCACCTGCACTCTCTCCCTGACCATTCCTCCCTTCTCCAACCAGCCAGACTGTGGGCTTTTCTTTCACATGTTAGAGTGGGTTGCCAATCTGAAAGCAGACCACTGTGTCTTGAGGCCAGCTCCCAGCCCAGTCACAAAGTGGGGTTCGACAGTTATTTGAATATTGAATAGGTACTCACTGTAAGAAGCTCCAGAACGCAACCCTTTTCCCATCCACAGGGGCCTGCCCCTAGTCACTCAAGCTTATTTCTCCGTTTTCGTCCAGAGCTTAGTGTAAGAAATGGAACCACTCCAGATACTTTGAACAGGAAGAAATTTAAAACAAGGAATTAGATGCTTACCAAATGGTAGAAGAGCTAAAGCTGGGTGTTCTCCACAAATGACACTCACTCTCCACACCCTCAGAAAGCCACTAGAATGATCAGTCTAACACTCCACCCCCATTCCAACGCTTGGATCTAGCAATTGGGGATGTTGGACTTGAGTAGCTACTGCTACAACTGCCCCATGGCACTCAGGAAGCTGAAAAATGCCTCAGCTGCATAAAACCTTTTCATTCCTACACTCGTGTTTGTCAGAAGAAACAAGAAACCACTGAGAGAGCAGGAAAATGGCCTTCACCTCACTTCCAATTTACCAGTCCTGTGTAAATGCAAATAATTGGCAGATTAACTGCAAGCAAATCTGGTAAAGGTGTTTTGTTGTTGTTGTTGTTTTCCAGCATTTCTAACTAGAAGTGAATGGGGGAGTTTGAATGAACCAACCTATAATATATACCACACCAGCTTCATCTAGAAAGTACTTCAAGTAGCAATATGACAGGATAAGAAGTAGATGAGGAAATACAAACATGCGCCCCTGTATCCAGTTGTTAGCTTCTAAGTGCACAGAATCTCTTCTGTAGAATGTGTTTTGGATCAATTGCCTCTATGGGAAATCTTCTGTATCTCCCATGGCCTTTGAAAGAGTCTGACTGCCCCAACATTTTGCCTCATTAACCATGGGATATATTCAACAAGTGTTTGAATGAGTTCCCTCTGTATGTGTCAGGTCCTGTGCTCAGCAAAAGGAACACAAAGTCAAAAAGGAAATACAAGATCCTGCCTTCAGGGAGTTCTCGGTAGTCTACTGGGGTGATACAGAGATGAAAGTGGTCCAAAATAATATTCTAAATGCTAAAATGAAGGTATTCTCAAGAGCACAGGTGAGAAATACATAAATCAGATTGGGAGATAAAATATAAAAAGGCCGTCTATATTCACATAAAGTGTTAAATGTAAGACATTTTTATTAATATTAAGAGCCTGAGCCTGGCTTTATGAGCTTAAGTATAATCTCTTTCTCTTAATTATCCACCCTGGACACAAGAGTTAATATGTTTTTTTATTTTACCCAACATTTTAAAAATAAATTTATTGATTTAAATTAGTTTCACATATACGTACAAACAAAAAATCATCAGATTCGTATGGAAGCACAAAAACCTACGGATTACCAAAGCCATTCTGAGAAAAAATGAGGCTGGAGGCATCACTCTGCCCAACTTTAAATTATACTAAAATCGACAGTAATCAAAACAGCATGGTTTAGGCAGGAAAACAGACACACGGACCGGTGGAACAGAATTGAGAGTCCAGAAGGAAACCCATATTTATATGGGCAAATAATTTTCAACAAAAAAGCCAAAACATACAGTGGAGAAAGGAAAGCCTCTTCAATAAATGGTGCTGGGAAAACTGGAAAGCCACCTGAAAAGAATGAAACTAGACTTGTCTATCACCACATACCAAAATTAACTCAAAATGGATTAAGGACCTGAATATAAGACCTGAAACAATAAAATGCATAGAAGAAAACATAGGAACTAAACTCAAGGACCTTGGACTTAAAGAGGATTTTATGAATTTGACCTCAAAGGCAAGGGAAGTAAAAGCAAAAATAAATGAATGGGACTACATCAAACTAAAAAGCTTCTGCTCAGCAAAAGAAACGTCAACAAGGTAAAGAGACAACCATCAGAATGGGAAAATATATTTGCAAGCAACCCTCTATAAGGGCTAATATCCAAAATATACAAAGAACTCATAACTCAATAACAACAACAACAACAAAATGATCCAATCAAAAATGGGCAGAGGACCTGAACAGCACTTCTCCCAGAGGACATACAAATGGCCAACAAATATATGAAAAGATGCTCAACATCACTAGCTATTAGGGAAATGCACATCAAAACCACAATGAGATACCATCTCAAACCTGTTAGAATAGCTGTAATCAAAAGGACAAGCAATAACAAATGTTGGAGAGGATGTAGAGAAATAGGAACCCTCATACACTGCTGGTGGGATTGCAAATTGGTACAGTCACTATGGAAAACATGAAGTTCCTCAAAAAACTAAGAATTGATCTACCATATGATCCAGCAATCCTCTACTGGGTATTTACCCCAAAGACTTGAAACCCCATATCCATGAAGATATTTGCACAGCAATGTTCATAGCAGCATTATTCACACGGACATGGAGGCAACCGAAGTGCCCTGTGATAGATGATTGGCTACAAAAGCTGTAGCACATATATACAATGGAATATTACTCACCTATAAGAAGAAATGAATACTGCCATTTGAGACAACATGGATGGAACTTGAGATAATCATGCTAAGCAAAATAAGCCAGACAGAAAAAGCTGAAAATCACATGACATCATTTATATGTGGGATATAAACCTAAAAGCAACAAATGAGCAGGACAAACAGACTTATGTACATGGACTACAGCCTAATGGTTAACAGAGGACTATAGCGTAGTGGTTACTAGGAGGATGGGGAGGAGGGGGAAGGTACACAAGGTAAAGGGGGTCAAATATAGGGGGGTAAGGAGAGGGCGAAGTGGGTAAAGGGGATCAAATATATGGTAGCTGAGGGAAACCGGACTCTGGGTAGTGAACACACAATAGAATATACAGATGTCAAATGATAATGTACACCTGAAATTATGTGATTATATTAACCAAGATTACCCCAATAAACTTAATTAAAAATATATATATACAGAACATTGGTTAGACAGCTATATTATTCATAAAACAACTCCCCAATTGCTCCCTCCCTCCCCTGGCCATCATATTAATGCTAACTGCATTCCCTGTGCCAGGCTCCCATCCTCATGCCTAGCTATCTACTAATTTGTACTTCTTTAATCCTTCACCCCACTCTCCCAGCCCCCAGCCCCCCTTCCCTGTATATTGTTTCCTGAACACTTCTTGAATACTGTTACCTCCATGCATTTTGATAATGTTGGCTTCCGCCTTTATGTTCATAATATTTTTCTTTCTTCCATCTTTCATCTCTTGTTCCAAGAATTTACTTCTGGGAATATTTTTCATCCTTTAAGACTCATCTCAGATATTATTATTTTCACATAAAGCATCCTTCCTGATCACTTACCTCCCCTCACCATTTCCTCCCCACCCCTGATCATTTCTAGAATGAGGTATATGGGTCTTTAGTCTGTTGATATATTAGGCTTTGAGTATTCACCATACTCATTCCATATTCAGATGCAAAGATGATTACAAGATGATCCCTTGAAATTGTTTACAGTGTATTAGGAGAATTAGACATGTACAGAAGTGGTTATAATGTAACATAGGGATTAAAAATTGACCCAGATGTATATTTATTGAGTTCTCACTGTGTACCCAGCACAGATGCTCAGTACATATTTGTAGAATTGTATTGAATAATACATTATACATCCGAACTAAGTAGGAATGATCTTCAGCATAGGCAAAAATGGCAGTTTATCTGCAGTGGTTAAAGAGCATAGAAGGGGTCTCTGCTCAAATGAATTTCCAATTTCCAATTTCTCCTTAGCCTTCATCCCACTGGGTCGGAACTGTATATTCTTTGGACATGCTTTGAGAGTAGCAAACTGTAAACTGAGTCTCACGTGATTAAACATTCCCTATAATATTATGCCATCTATTCAGCAAAAGTCGCAGGCCCAGTTTATATGGATGATTTTGTCTCTGCAAACACAAAGGTGCACATTCTTTTGCCCTCAGGAAGCTCCTAGCAGACTGTAGACAACTTCACAGACAAGACAGAACTAATTTAAACTCACAACGTCTATTCCTAGAGTAAAGCCCTTCAGAACACTTTCATGACCATTATTTCAGTTATTTGCTCTTCATTTAGCCATAGAAAAAGAATTATTACGAATTTGATTCAATAGAGTTTCCTACTCTTATTGACCTGTGGCCACTATGTATCAGTTCATTTTATAAGGAAACCAAATAAATGTAAAAATAAGATATCCTTAACTTTTACCAATGTGAGCTTAAGTAATGTTCTCATTCGAATGGTGTTTATGTTTGCTAGCCTTCCTCTGGCACCAAGTTTGATTATTTTAAATAAAATTATCTGAAAATAACACCTGTTCTAATTATCTCATAAGGTTGAAAGTATCTTCTGTAAAAAGTAATGAAGAATTCTTTAGATACTGATGTGGAATAAGCTTCAAGGTATAATTTAAATGGAAAAAAGTGAGCCCTAGTTACACTATCTGTAATGATGTTAAATTATACTATATGACTATTTGTATTAAAAAAATGAAAATATATGTTTACTGTTGCACACATAAAATACCTCTGAAGTGAAATACAAGAAACTCATAACGATTATCTCTACAAAGCAAAATAGAGTGGCTGGCGTTAGGGTGGAAGGAGACGTTTTTTAATGTTTGCCTTTTTATACCTCTTGATTCTTGAGCTATATTACTTCTTCAAAAAATACAACATTTAAAAAGAAAGGAACAAAAATAGTTTGGAGATAATTTATTATAATATTCATAGGAACAGGCTATTGTGGGTTGTTTTTTTTTTTTTTTAATCCATGGTGTTATCCATTTCATGTTTTCTGGTAAAATCACCCTCTAAAATAATCTCTATATCTCTTGTCTGCTGACAGTGTAGTGGTTGTCAGGTGTTGCTAAGTCTCATGAGGTTCTTAGAAATCGCACACTTTAGGTTGGTAGTAGTTTCTGTGGTCAGGAAGAAGGCACGTATGAGCATAGATAGAGTTCTTAGAAACCTAGCATCATAAACTTCCAGGGCTGAAAGAAACAGAAGTTCATTCTAGTCCACTCCTCCTTAAATGTTTGTATGCCGCTCTGCAATGTTCCTGCTGAGTGGTCATTGTCACTACAATGTTGCTTGATATTATTAATAGAGTTGCTAGCTAAGTCAGGAGGTACTCAACTCTGTGATCTCTGTGCTGTCCTGGAAAGATCACTAGAATAGAAGTCAGATTGCTTGACTTCTAGCATCAGCCCTGCCACTAATTTACTGTGTGGCTTCAGACAACTCACCTTCCCTCTTTGGGTCTCTTTCTTCATCTCTACAATTAGAGCATTAGACTGTGCCAGGGATGGCAGATGCACAACCTGGCCACTGCCACCCGCCCTCCTTCCCATGACAGACATCACTTCACATTTTTGGTAGGTTCTTTATGATAGAGAACCACAGGTGAAGTCTTAGGTTCCTCTCAGGAACTAGAATGAACAAGTGGGACTTGGGTGGGACTGGGCAGTAAGATGAAAGTCATTCAATTCTATAAGTTCTACGGTTCTCAGGCAGCAGTGAGCTAGCAAATATGTAACAAGGTCTCAGGAAAAATAAAAACTAAAAAAAAAAGATGCCCTGATTTGCAGCATTTGCCTATTACCCGAATGTAAATACTCCACCATGGCTGAGTTCAGATCACTAAGGTGAAGACAATTGGATTGCAAAATCCCTGAGAATTTAACAGTCCACTTTCATGAGCTGAGAGAAGCTGATTCTGGCACATCACTATGAAATCGATGCCTTTGGATTAACTGGCCACAGCCATAAGTGAAAATGACCATCTTCCTCAGGGAATTTTATCCAGAGGCATAATTCTTACCTTACAGCCTTTTGGGCTTTGGAAATACTTGAGTGTCGTGACACCTTGGTAAAGTTTTCTACTTCCCTGAGCTTCAGTTACTCTATCTGTAAAATGGGACTAAGGATTACTACCTCAGGAATATAGTCAGTATTGAGAGGCTGCATATAATCCACTTAGCACAGTGCCTAGCACATTATTTGGCCTCTAGAACATTGCCCTTCCCTTACCGGTGCGGGAGACTTCTATGTTAGATTGTGCCTTTATCTTCCTCCAGACTCACAAAGGCTAGTCGTTGCTTTCCCTCCAGTCCTTCTCTTTTTCTAACCACTATACATTCCCTTTCCCTCTGTCTCCCTTCTGCGTTACTTAATCTTCTGTCTGAATAGAATATAAATATTTAATCTTATGTATTCCTAATGTTTTATTTGTATTTATCCTCTATCCAACCCTCCTTGGTATCCTCTGCTGTCAGAGATTATGGCCACACTTATGGATAGAGACCAACCCTGTGTAAGTCTCTTGGACTATCTTCCATTACAACACCATGAGCAATAAGTGCTAATAAGTCACGACTCTTGGGATCAGACTTATGTCAAGACTGTTGCCAATAGGATCTTCTCTTACATGAGTACCAGAGGAGGCTGCTGAAGATCAGTCCAGAACTTAGTGGCAGACAGCTAATATGTGCTCATGACCAAAGACCTGACAGCAGTTAGAAATAATTTCACAATTTAAGAACGTGCTGTTTTTTTTTTTTCCCTGCAAATAGAGAGTACTTTTGAAAAGTTATCCAAAAACAAAAGTTTGGTTAAAATATATATATATAGTCTTCTCCTTCCTCTGGTATAGTGTTTATAAAACAAGAGGTGTTAAAGAAAATGTAGTGTAATCTGAATTGTGGTGTCTCCTAATTATGGTGTAAGTTCTGCAAACACTAAATACATATGCTATCCCCAGACACTGCTGTAGGCTGGGAGTAAAAAAACATGAGCCATGCTTCCTGCCTGCAAGGAACATACAATCTATAGGCAAGAGATAAGTCATCAAGCAGATAACATAGGGTGGTAAATGCAGGCAGTAACAGAGGTAAGCAGCAGGAATAGTGATTTACATACTGGTATTGCAGGAAGGTATCCTGGAAGGAGAGAAAATTCTCTTCTTTCCTTTCTCACAGCACTTATATTGTGCTAAGCTCAATAAATTCTTGCTATAAGAATGATCATATCCATTCCATTGCCTCAGTTACCATCCCTATGTGCTGATAACTCCTAAATCTGTACCTCCAGCACGTATGCATTTTGAGATCAAATCCTTCACCTACAGTTCAGCTCCATAAGGATGTCTTGAAGACCCTCCAATTCTAAATGTCTAAAATTGAACTCAGTGTCATCTACTGTACCAAAATTCCTTGTGCTCCAGGAAGCCTGCATTAGTAAATGTCACAGTTTACTCAAGACAGAAACCTAAAAGTCATTCTTCTCTGCATGTCACCCTCCACATTCCAACAATCACTAAGAAGCTGATTCTGGCTATTAAACATCTTTTACCTTACCTTCTCTTGTTTTCCATTGCCTCACTGTCATCTAAGCCACCATCATTTGTCACCGGGGCGCACCTGATCCTAGTCTTGCTCTTCTCTAACTTTTCACATAGCCAGAGTGATCTTTCCAGAACACAAATTCAGCCATAGCACTTCCCTTGAAAGAATTCTAGTGTTTCCTATTGTCCTTAGCATGAAGCACAATTCCTTAACTTCCCTTTCTACTGGCTTTTTCTGACCTTTTCAGTATGGAGAATTCATTCCCCTGGCACACCGTATTTCTCTTTATCCTAATATTGATCGTGCTCTATTATAATTATTTGTTTCTTGTTGGCATCTCTGCTAAATGTTAGGCTCTGAAATCAGGACTATGCTGTATTGTTTACTTTCTTAGCACGGTGTCTGGTACACGGTGCAATACCACATGTGTAAATGAATTCATTATTTTAATACTTTTTAAATACTACTTTGCTATCCTGTAAAATGAATAGAAGGCCTCTAATGTAACTCATTGGTAGGCTTGGTTAGTCATGCAGTAAATGTTCTTCCAGTAGATCTTTTTTTATCTTGTGTGCACAGGTGAGAGATTCTACTTTGTCGTAAGATCTGGTGCTGTCCAGAGCCAGAGAGAATAACTTTACAAAGCCTAAGGGAAAGTTAGAGGAGGAGATGGGGAGAAAAAAGAATACAGAACTCCAACTTCACTGCTTCTTTTTCCTTCTGTAATATTTATAATATGCGTATGTTCATTTTTATTTCCTTTTGAATTATTCCTTTAGTCAGTTACCTGAAACAAGAATTATCAGATTAAAAAAGAATGAACATTTTTAAGGCTCTTGAAATGCTGCCAGATTGTTTTCCAAAGACATCATAGCAACAAACAGCTTTGCACAATGGACAAGGGCACGTGTTTAATTACACTCGTACCACCTTTGGGAAATGTCAATTAAAATCTTTTTTACTATTTTAATAGAGGGAAGAAAATGGTCTTTCCCATCCCTTTTGTTAACGTTTGGTCCTGTTAATCTGATTCTTCATGCCTCTCGTTCTGAAGCAGCATCCCACCGCTCAAAGGCTTGCTCAGAGGCGGTGGGGCTCACAACCTCAGCGGCCTCTGGGGCACAGCATCTGCCTTGTGCCGCGGTGGGGAGGGGCAGTGATGGAGGGAAACATGACACAAATCACGCCATTGTTCGGGGATGAGGTCGCTGGGATAATGCTGTGAAAAAGGATGAAAAGAACGATTCTCCATTCTTGACTGTTGTGATTTCCAAGGATGAGCCAACAGCTCCAGCACGGGAAGGGATGGGTCTTCACTGCAGCAGATGCTCCTTTTCCAGGGCTGCCTTCCATTATTTCTGGTGAGAAGGGGTGGGGGATAGCCTAGCAGCTGAAACAGATTAACTTGTATGCCAGTTTCCTCCCTTTGAGTGATTGCCCTGGACCTGGAGACATTCAGAATTAGTCAGAAACTGTTTAGAAATAAGAATGTGGTTCAAGGTCCACAGTGTATAAGAGCCAACCTTCTGGAGCTGAAGCACCATTCCTGCTTTATCTACGGAAGCTGCGTGAGGCAAAAAGTGCTTTCCTTCCTCTCCTTCCCCACAGCCCTGCCTTCGTTCAGGCCGTCATCCGGTTTTGTCTGGGAATGGCAATAGCTTCCTGTTTCCCTTAATCTATCCTCTTGTACACTGCTGCCAAAGTGATATTTCCACCGTGCACATTGGATCTTGTCACTCTCCAGTTTCAGCTGTCAGTGGTCCCCACTGCCTTCAGCATCAAAGCCAAGCTCCTTCTCCCAGCAATTTGGTCATGGAGCAATCAGGTACCAAGCTGCTTTTCCAGACAGGCCTCCACCTCTCCTCTGGGCTGTGCCCTGACTAGTGTACTCAGTCCCTATAAGGTGCTCCTGTTTGGTCCCTGCTGTGCCTGCCTTTCTGCCTCTGTCCTACCTGAATTACTCTTAATCCCTCACATCCCTCAAAAGCAGGTCCCCCTCAATTATCACCTCTTTGGTGGATTTTTCATGGATTTCCCCTAGCAGTTAATCATTCTCTCCTGGAACCTACATACAGATCATGATTTCTATGTTTGTTTCCCCCAAATCAGGAATTATCACCTTCCTTTTGCATTTGTGAATCCCCAGTACTTTATATATGTTCCCTTCTTTTTATTTTTGGAAACATTCCTTTTTAAAAATTGTAGTAAAATGCACCAAACATAAAACTTACCATCTGCACCATTATTAATTGTACATTTCAGTGGCATTAAATGCATTTATATTGTTATGCATCTCCAGAACGCTTTTCTTCTTGCAAAACTGAAACTCTGCACCATTAAACAAGCGCTTTCTATTCCCTCACCCTCCAGTCCCTGGCAACTACATTCTGCTTCTATGTCAATGAGTTTGACTGCTCTAAGCACCTCATGTAAGTTGAATTGTACCGGATTTATCTTTCTGCAATTGGCTTATTTCACTAATAAAAGACCTCAAGGTTCATCTATGTTGTAGCATGTGTCAGAAATTTCCTTCCTATGCAAGGCTAAATAATATTTCACTGTATGCATATCCTGCATGTTTGTTTCTCTGTTCATCCATTAATGGACGCCAGGGCGCTTCCACATTTTGGCAATTTCAAGTCTCCTGTGAACGTGGTGTACAGATATCTGTTTGAGACTCTGCTTTCAATTCGTTGTACTGTAACCAGAAGTGGAATTGCTGGGTCACATGGTAATTCTATATTTAATTTTTTGAGGAACCACCAGACTGTCTTCTATAGCAGCTGTACCATTTTACATTTCTAACAACAGTGCACAAGGATTCCAATGTCTCCATATCCTTGACAACACTTGTTATTTTCTTTTTTTGATGGTAGCCATCCTGATGGATGTGAGGTGGTATCTCATTGTGGTTTTGATTTGCATTTCCCTAATGCTTGATGGTGGTGAGCATAATTTCATGTGCTTGTTGGACATTTGTATATCTTCTTTGGAGCAATGTCTGTTCAAGTCCTTTGCCTATTTTTTTAAATTAGGGGTTTTGTTGTTGTTGTTGAGTTGCAGGTGTTATTTATACATTCTGGATGTTAACCCCTTATCAAATATATGACTTACAAACACTTCCTCCCATTCCATGGGTTGTCTTTAACTCTGGAGATTATGTCCTATGATTCACAGTTTTTAATTTTTGTAATCCAGTTTATTTTTTTATTGCCTGTGCTTTTGGTGTTATATTCAAGAAATCATTACCAAATACAATGTCTGTTTTTCCTCCTAAAACTTTTTAGTTTCAGGTCTTACTTTTAAGTCTTTGATCCATTTTTAGTTAAATTTTTGTATATAGTAATAAAAGTCTGGCTTTATTCTTTTGCATGTGGATATCCAGTTTTCCCAGAATCATTTTGTTCAAAAGATATATTACCTCATTTTATATGCATGATAATTCTCGGATGTATTATAACTATCTTATGGATGAGAAAACGAAAGTTGAAATATCCCTGAGGACCTTCTCAAGGCCCCTTTGTAAACTTGGCAGGCCAAAGGCATAAAAAAAAGAAAAAATATATTATTTAATGATATGAGGGGCGAAGAAAAAGAAATGGAGAAAGAAGGAAAAAAGTAATCGCATAGGCAGCTATCCCTCAGCAGAATTTAGAAGTGTGTTTAGATCACTTGATAGTTGTCTCCTTCTGACCTTTAACTCTCCTCCTTCCTCCTCTGAGTGTGCTCCTCTGACTCTCTCGATGTGTTTCCTTTAGTTGGCTGTCTCTTGAAATTCTTTCAGGAGGGTCGTTTAAAGCTTTTCCACAGTCTGTTCCCAACCTGTTTTCTCAGCCTTATGTGTGTCACTCCCTCCCTCCCACTATAAATCTATACTAGAACTGTGTTAGTTCTCACTGCTCCAGGAACAAGCCCTGTCTTTATACACCATGGTCATTGTGCCCACTCTGTCTTTACTGTACTACTATCCTTCTCCAAGGCCTCTTGATGTGGAGTCACATATTTATCTCTGTGTGTCTGTGGCATATGGCACAATGCCAACCACAGAGGTGGGTGCTCGGTAAATGTGTTGAAAACATTAGGCAGTTTCTATGGTCATCATATCTGTAATGATGAATATGTAATCATTATTATATCAATATTAATATCATATATTTGTGATTATGAAAACACAATCATTCCGCATATGCAATACAGTCTTACTTTTAGAGATTAAAAAAAAGTCATATGACATGGTCTCTGCCTAACCAGTGATTGCAGTCTAGCCAGGAGAAGACAAGCTACTTCACACGTACTTTACACTTTACTATTCTGTATTATATGTCGTCCTTGCAACATTCATGAATGACAGGAAGGACTAGTTTTATCACCATTTGACTATTAGGATACTGAACCACAGCAAAGTTGAGAGATTTGGGTGAGGTCACATAGCTAGAAGATTTGAGAGGGGACTGGAATCTAGGTAACTGCTTCAGGCAAGATGCTTAACCACATTAAGCAACTCAGTTTGTTCATCTACAAAATGAAGATAATAGCATCTGTTTCTTAGGTCATTGGAGTATTGAAAATCAGACAGGGTACACGAGTAAAGGCTTTAGCACAATATTAGCACACAGTAGAGGTGTACAAATGCTCGCTATTATTTGTCTCTACATCTGGTGTTTTTTCTCTTACCTAACACAGTGTATTGCTTTGAGGAAGAGGCCTGCTGGTACCATCACAACGGTTTTGCCTTGGATTGTTGGGCATATCAACAGCCACTCTTGCTTTACATGTGAGTCCTATGTAAAGCGCCTCACGGAGTCCTGCCTGACGCAGGCGCGGGGTGAATGATTCCTTCCCCTCCTGGCTTTGTGCTTTTATGGGTGAATTACATGGGACTTGACACTTCTAAGTCCACAAGTTAAGAAATACGCCAGTTAGGAATAGGACATGGACACATGTTTTCCAGACTGTGCATTCTTTTCGGTTTTCAGCAGTCTTCCTTGTGTTCTCTTCACGTATTTTTTGTGGTAAGTAGATTTCAATTGGTAGCATCACTGAGGCAAAATAGAAGCAAATCTGTACTGATGTCTTATTTTCAGTTTGTAGAGGCTCCCGGGCACTTATGTGATACATGGGGCCGTATAAATTAAAATGCATCTAAGGGTCTCTTCAGTGTTTCTTGAATTAAAGTTTATTATGTGTGGTAATTTGCACCTAGAGGCTTTTGTTGTTATTTGTTGTAGTGACTGTGGCAGTAATAAGTCTGCTCCCAGCATAGTTTGGCACGTGCCCCATAGATAGTTTATTTGCATTTGGCAGGACTCCATGGTGTACCCTGAACAAATGAGTCAGCCTGTTTGGGGGATGGGGAAACTGAATCATAGGGAGACTGTGAGTCTGCTTATGATCCCCAATGATCCAGAGATGGGGAATACCAGAGAATTCTTGTTCCATTCCTAACTGGATTATTTTTTACCCTATGGAGTATCAAGTCTCATGTAATTCACCCATGAAAGCAGGGAAGGGAAGTAAAGGAACCATTCACTGAGTGCCTGAGTCAGACAGGAATCACATGAGGTGCTTTAATAGGACTCACATGTAAAGCAGGAGTGTCTGTTGATATGCCCAACAATCTAAGACTCTGATCCAGTCTCAGAACTATCTGCTTTTTTGTAGAAGGTAGTACTTTATCAGGCAGCTACACTGATCCAGCCCATCTGAAGAAACTAATAAAGAAAATCTTCAGATTGGTCCCAAAGCCAACACACTAAAGCCTGTACACTCTCAGATTCTCATATGACAACCTTATAAATACAGCAGGTGAAGAGTCAGAAGTCTTAGAGAGGTCATGGAGCTTTCCTGGGATCACACAATAAATAGACTGAGCATTGGACCCAGGTTTTCTAATAGATCACCACACCGAGATTCTCTGATTCTAAGATTCAACATAAAATAATATATTGCATAATAATGTCCTGTTTTCAGTTCCTGCTTCTACCAGCCTCGTTGAGAGTCTAAATGCTTCAGACCTGGAAAGTTGCAGAAATTCCTAGCTGAGAGACATAAGGCAGGCCTGAGTTTAACGGAGGAAGCCTTGGTTACGAGGAGGCACCCAAAAGACAGAAGCCCTTGCTTTGCCACTTCATACTTTTATATCTACATTTAAGTTGCTTAGCTGCTTTATGCCCCAGTTCCTTCATCTTTAAAATGGGATAAGAATAGTAACTACTCTTAGGATGGTTGTAAGGATGACAGGAGTTAATATATATGTAAAGTGCTTAGTTCAGTACCTGGCATGAGTGAATGTATTTAGTTATTATTCTTATTGTCAATGCCACACAGCATGGAGAAAGCCCAGAATAATCTCCCTAATACTTTCCCCATACTTCCTTACTGAAGAATTATAGGAAAATAATCTCTGCTTTCTCATGCCTCTCTCCCTCCTCTACAGGACAGCCTAATTTGGAGCTTACAGTAAACACTGAGGGGCATTCAGTTGATCGTGGCATTTATTTGGTTCAGGGCATCTTATATAATGGTCTGCCTTGTGACATAGACATGGAAAAAGAATCGTTCTCCTAGAATTGGGAAGGAGGTTGGTATTCTTAGTCATTTTGCAGCGAGGCATGAAGCTGGACAGCCTTATTTATTAGATAAAATTGTGTCAGTAGAACTCTCTCCTGTGCCGATTTCCTGTGTCTCCCACACCATCTCAGTCTCAGGTGTCTGGCCCTTCTGAACTTCCTCGTTGGCACCTCCCTCAGGAGCCACCATCACCTGTCTGGCTGCCACATCTCCCTGAGTCCAGTTGCCTCAGGCTTTCTGTGTCTAGCTACTCTGGTAAACTAATTGTATCTTAGTTTTTGTGGAACTAATGAATAAACAAATATATAGAACCAATATGATAAATACTACCAATCATTAACACCCAGTGCTTGGCCTGGGGCCTGGCACAAAGCAGTGGCTCAATGAAAGATTTGTTGAATAAATTATTACTGTACCTGTACTATCCTATTAGGTGTTTGAAGCCTAGATCAAATGCTTCCCTTTTTGTTAATATCAAATACAAACTCTCCTACCTCTATACTCAAACTTTATAGGAAAGTTTGTATATGTAAAGTTTTTATTTAGGGAAAGAAAAACCAACCTTTCACTTCTGAGTCTAACAATAACGCTGTCAGGATTATCATTTTATAGTTTTAATCATTTTATTAGTTGAAGAAACTAAAGCTTAGGTGATATGAAAGATCCAAGTTCATAAGTACCAAAGCTGACTTACATTGAGCTATAAATTATTTCTGTTGCAATATGTTATATAGGCAGATGTTATTTTTTTAGTTGTGTTCATGTTTAAACTTCCCCATTAGAAGCACTTCTAATCCAAGGACTGGCTCATAGTACTGCTTATGCTTCCCACAGCTTCACACACAATAAACGTGAGAAAGGAAACTGCCAGTTTTAACAGGGTTCTTTCAATGCTGGAATCGAAGGGATGACCAACGGCAGAACTTCATACAGAATCCGCGCAGAGACAAACAGTTTTAAGGGGAAGACAGATTAGGCTTTTCCCCATGTAGAGCTCCCTGATGGACCTCCGTAACTGCTGGACTGGAGGGCACCCCTGCGGGCCGGCTCTCTGATAGCTTGTACCACTGAGATAGCCTTTACCCTTTTGGGTACCTAAAGTCACAGCTCTGACTCCCGACATAGACTCAAGAGAACAATGTTGGTCGATGCTGCAGGTCCTCCTCGGCTGAGACTCATCACTATTATATCTGGGTTTCTATTATATTCCCTTTTCGCTGTGAGCTAATTTAAATCTTCTGTTCTCTAAGCTATTCTTAACCGCACATTCTTGGGCCTGGGCCTGGTTCCCAATTACAGATCATAACTCTCCATTTTGGGGTTGTGTGTTTTTTTTTTCATGTAGAAAAGCAATTTATTCCATTATCAGCACTTACACAGTTAGTCATGGAAAGTAACAGACCTGCTGGTGAACAGGTCACCCAAAATAGAGACGGTATCAAACTAGCAATCAAGGACTACATTTTGGCTTTTGCACTTGCAGAAATAATAGGAATTCTGCCTCTATTGATTCTCAGGGAGAGGGGGCTCAAGTGGAATTTTGGGTGGGGTGACCCTTTGTTATGCAGGATCGTTCCATACATTGTTTGAGGTTAGTATTTCTGTCCTCTGCCTTTGGATGCCTGTAGTGCTCCCCAATCATTGTGACAACTTACCCCCACAGACAACACACACATGTCTTTTCCACACCCCCAAAGGTGGGCAGTACTGCCACTGGTTGAAAGCCACTGTGACCTGATGCCTGTCTCCACCACCTTGATCCACGTTGACTTGAGTCCCTGTCCAAGCGGGAACTAGGAATGGGGATGTCACCCTCTCTATCTTAAGAAAATAAGACTTTCAGCTTCTCCAGAGCTTCCATCTTCGTGAAGAGACAAATTAAAGCTCTGAAATAAGATTGCCTTGGGGATCGGGCTGCCAAGACCCATTGAATTGCATTGTTACTCTGTCAAGTAGTAACAGTCAGGTTTTAACCACAAGATTTTGTTCTCTAAAAATTACATGAGGACTAGGGGGAGGTACAGGGAATGGGGAGTGACTGTTAATGAGTAAACAAGTATGGAGTTTCTTTTTGGGTAGTGGAAACATTTTGAAATTAGATAGTACTGGTGGTTGCACAACCTTGTAAATGTGCTAAAAGCCACTGAATCGTATACTTTAAAGAGTGAATTTTGTTATGAGAATCGTATCTCAATTTTTTTTTAATTGCATGAATCTCCTGTCTTTAGTATTTTCCTTGCTTAACATTCAGTTTCCCAAGCTTGAAACTTAAAAAATCTATAGTCACTTTTCGACTCTTTCCTTTCCTCAGTTTCTATTCCTAATGGGTCACTAAGACCTAACTCTTAAGTAATTCTCAAATCCTACTTTTTTCTTTGTGTCTCTCTTACTGATGACCTCACTCAAGCTTTCTTCCCTTGCCTGGACTGATGTGACCAGCTCTCAGTTTCTCTCCCTGTCTCCAGACTGCCCACCCTCTCCATCCTCTTAGGATGCTTCCGATTATGTCTTCAACATTTTATTGTGAAATATACATAGGAGAAAAATGTATAACAGAAAGTTCAATAAAGGAAACACTTATATTGCTACCATCCAGGTCAAAAAAAAAAAAATCAGCAGCATTTCAGAAACCCCTATTATTCTTACTCCACCCCTGTCCCTCTTCCAAGTATAGTGACTTTCGTAGTAATCACTTCCTAGCTTTTCTTTATAGCTTTACCATGAGTATGTATATCCTTAAGCAATACTGTTATCTTTGTCTCTTTTTGAACTTTATATTAAAAAATCACATTTCTGTTTTACTTTCTTCTCTCAACTTCATGTTTGTAAGATTCATTTATGTTGTGTATAGCTCAGTTTGATTTTCTTAAACCCTAGATCTGATCTTGCTTCTTCCAGTCACCTAAGTGATGAGTCCAAGCTTCTTAGAGTGGCAACACTGAAGGCCTTCCATCCTTTCCTATAATCACACCAAAGAACTTGCCATCTCCAGAAGATGCCATGTATTTCTATGTCTCCTTTGTGTTTAAAATCTGGAATTTCTTTTTACCCTTTCATCCTGGCATATTCTTTCACTCCCTTCCCAAGGTACAATAAATAGTCCTTTTTATATATTCCATAATTCTTTATGCCCTCACCCATTTTTTTAACATAATAGGTGTGTATCAGGATAACAGATAATGGTTATTGAGCATGTGCAGTGAGCCAGGTGCTGAGATTGGATTGGTACTGAACAGATGCTCTAAAAATTTTTTGCCCACCTAGCGTAGTGGGTGTTCAGTCCTGTCGTAGAATTCTTTGGGGGTGACAGCATCCCACCTTTAAATCATGATAAAACCTTGTAAACTACTCTGGAACATCTCTCCAACGCCCTTTCTGGTGGTCCAGTTTCTGGCTGACATGAGCGGTCTGTCAGGTATTTGAAACTACCAACAGGCTTTGGTGCCTAAAGAGGATTATCGTCATCTGTTTATACTTTGTTTAATATTTAACTTCAAAACTTTGAAGAATAATTTTTATTTGCACATTTAAGTATTAGTTTTAAATTTGTTTAAATTCTCTTAATATATTGCAGTTACAAGTTTAATTTGGCTGATTCTCTTGAAAACAAAAAACTTTAAATAGTAGATAAGACATACAAACAGAATGAATACAAATCTTATTTGTATACTTTATTTTAATCTTATTCTAAGACAGCAACACCTTGGGTTTAATTAATTTCTACATTATTTCTGTATTTACTTGCATGGTCTCCTTGTGTGAAACAAAATACTTATTTCGATATCTTTCCAAGTTTAAGTTTAATTTTGATTTTCCCATGGAAATAACTTTTCTCAGGTAAATATAACCAGCAGATAACCAGAACAAAAGTAAAAGGCATACCTTCTCAAATTGGCAAGGTCCTGGTATCTCTTTATAAATAACCGATCTTTGGTTGGGCACATGGCTTGACAGCTTTCCCAGGGCATTTCAGACCCCTGCCACTGACTCTGAGGCTGAGCTTCCTTTTTCTAAGTAAACTCCAGATACATAAATTTGACTTTTAGTTCATGCCTTTCACATAGGTTTTACTTTCTTATAATCTATTTTGTCATCTTCAAATGAAGGAATTTTTTAGGCTCTTGCTTGGCCAGGGTTATGAAACACTGTCCAGTCATTATAATACATAGTGTCCTGAATGTTACCATTTTTCAGAACTTGTGACTTAATAATGTCATTATAATTAGTGATGCATGTGGGGCAGTGGTTCCCAAAGTATGATTCCAGGACCAGCAGCATCAACATCTTCTGGAAAATTGTTAGAAATGCAAATTCTAAGACCCCCCCCCCCCCACCTCAGAACTTCTAACTCAGAAACTCTGGGGATGGGGCCCCAGCAATCTGCATTTTAACATACGCTCTAGATATTTCCAGTGCATGCTCAAGTGTGAGAACCAATGCTAGAGAATGGGAGTTCATGAAGTCAACTCTTTCTACAAGCTGAGTATTGTATTGAAACATACCGTGGAACCCTCGGTCTACTTGGTCAAGGCACAAGACCACCAGTGCTTTTGCGCTGTTAGGTTCCCTTTCGTTAGCTATTAAGTGGAACCACCAGTGCCGATCAGGCCTTTATTCTCTGTGTAATTTCTACTTTATTCTGAACTTTCATTTACTCACAGCTGCCTGTGTTGACCTTTCTCATCTTATACAGATAGAAGCAAATACACATCTATACTTTATATCAAATATACTGCTTAATAGAAGAAATGCAATATCAATGTATTGCCTCCCCTTCGTGTTACAACAAATAAGAACACTAAGCAAATCCTATCATCGCCTTTATTTTGTATTTTAAAATTTTTGTACATTTTATTCCTTTGCATGTCATGAATTCATATTTTTTACAGGCTCACTTTTGAACTTAAAATGTTCCAACCTGGCCGTTGGGAACACCTTTAAACCCAGTCCTTTGACTTGCAGCAGTCCTTGACATTTTTTCCTCTGTGTATTTTAAAGCATCCTCGCTTTGATTATTGAATAAACAGCACCTTCCTATTTTTTTTTTTTTAATTCCGTGACGTGGAATCAACTCCCTTCCAAAGAGTTCTGATTCCTTTGGTGGAGAATGATGCTAAGGACCCACATCTGAGGCTGTGGGTGCACGTGAGAGGCTGTGGCTTTCCCAGGCACTGCTGCTGCCGTGTGCCACTTCTCGGAACTGAGCTGGAAAGTTAATTGTTTTTTCAAGATCATGAGTTTATACACACAACAACACACACACACACACACAACACAACACATATGTACATACACAATACATACGGGTACTGTACCTAACTTTCCTTAGAGTATGTGGTTTTATTGGCCACTATGACACTCTCCTACATAGATACCAGGAAATATTTTTAGTTACCTTCTATGATTCTCGCACTGAATTATGGTGAAATACAGAGGTGACAAGAGGCATATGTTCAAAACAATTAGAAGATAAAGTTTCTATTTATGCATACACATTTTAAAAATATATATTATCCTGCCTTATTTATTCCTATCTATAACCATGTGAGATAGGTGGAATTTATTTCATTTTACAGATGAAGAAACTAAGGCTCACAGAGTGACGTGACCATTTGGGTCACATCACTAGTAAGTGATACCTGGAATTTAAACCCATATCTTCAGATTTGAAATCTGTCTGTTTTCTACTGTACCATGCATCTTTTGTCTCTGCCTTCAGGAAGCTTATAGCACAACTTGCACATTCAATAATATAAATAACATTTATGCTGAAACTTGGAGCTGTAACCCAAGGACTGCTTACAAATGAAGGCTCTACTTATAATCCTTTTGTAGAAAATTTCTGATCTAATTTGACTTTATATTAATAGCTTTTAAAAGTGTATAGTTTTGGATTTAGTTGGGAGTAATTCAGATTAATCATGTTACATTCTGATTTATAAAAAAGCTCATTTCATTTCAGAGTAAAAGAAAAGTTGATGGTACTAACAAAATGAAGTGCCAAATTCTAAGTATAGAGCAGGTGTGGTGAATGGGCATAAGGGCTTTAAGAAAGGGGTATGTATTTTAGGTAGTAAACTGTTTGGATTTGATTGCATTTTTTCAGTGCTACAGTGTACATTTTTTGCGCAGAGAAGAGTTAAGATCAGAAATTATTTGTTTCAATGATAGTTTTATTTATAAAGTCACCAGGATTGAGCCTGAGAGATACCTGACTTTTCCTTGAGGAAGCTGTAGCTCCCCAATTATAATCTATAAACTTTGGAAGAAATTGAGTCATTGGGAAAGTTTCTAGGGCCCCAGAGGGCCCTATGTCCTAGAATCAGGGTACTTCACTATGGAAACAGTATCTAAAAACTGAGTTTCAGTTCTGATACTTATTCAGCTGCACTTCATTCAGACACAGGTAGAGAGGGTGCCAGCTAGAAATAAAAAGGCTTAGGTGGTTTTTACTCTTAAAATAAGGAGGTCCTGGTGCCTCTATTTCCTTAAGTGGTTAGCACCTACCTCCACACAACAGAGACAACTCTGAATCAGCTAAGGGACCAACACTAGATCATAAAGCTGTAAAAAAAAAAAGGGGTCACGGCACCCAGGGTCCCTAGTGTGCCACTCCCCTTCTCTGTGGGACTCAGTTTCCCTGCCCAGGCTTTTAGGGTTCACTCCTATCTTCAACCGGGATCTTCAATCTGGTATCAGTCTTACATCTAAAGGTAAATTTAAATTATTGTAGACCACTGCTAGGAGATTTTTACAATGAAAGAGATAGGATGTATACTATATCAATCCATAATGTACACTTTAAATATTTTACAGTTTTATATGTCATTTAATAATAAAAACTGAAATTAATTACTTTTGTTTAAAAGTGGACTCATTTTAGAGTAAAAGCGTTTGGTCCCATCATTTTTAAAAACACCTGTAGAATGATGCATGGCATGGTATAAAGGAGACTTGGTTCTCGTTCCAGCTTTATATGGAACTCCCATGTGTGAATGTAGTAGCTCATTACTGTTTTCTGGGCGAATGTTCCTAGGTCTACAAAATGATGATGATAATCCCTTTCTTGCTCCCTTTCCAAGACAATTCAAAAATACCAAAAAAAAAAAAAAAAAAAAAAAAAAAGATTTGTTCTTTGAGAGCCTGTCAGTACCGGATTCAGTTCTACTGTTGCTTTGCGAAGAGGAGGATGGGCATGGTCCCTGCCTTCCCAAAGAGCTCTCCAAACTCATTTGAGCAAAATCTAGAAGGATTAGTAGTATTTGCCAGGTAATATCTCACATGCACACAATTGCAGGACTTCTTGGTTATTTGGGTTGTAGCACTTTTTCTTTGTTTGTTTGTTTGTTTGTTTCTTTGAGGGGAATGGTTGGAGTCTAGGATATTTGCAGGAGTAAGAAAAATGATTGGATAGAAGGCAATCATAGAAGCAGTTTGGGGCAAAATAAAGAAGGCCCTTTAAAGTTGTCCTGATTGCTTTGGACTTGGTACCATAGACCAGGCCTTTTTCAATATCATATTACATTTTTAAAAAGTATTTTAATGTCAGGCTACAGATAGCGTGGCCAGAGGTGACTGGCCCAAGGACTTCAGCTATCCTTAGGGCTAAGGTAACCCAAAACTGAATAACTTGGCACACACTGGTTGAAAAGTGCTCTTAGGCAATGATGAGCCAAGTTAACAGAATTCAGGAAAATTCTCTCTTCTTCCGTTTCCTGAGTCCCAGATTATACTGTGACTTCAGCTCTTTAGATGACTACATTAGAACCAGCTCTCTGTGGAAACAGAGTGCACCAAAATAAATCAGTCCATCAGACCCTACACATTAAAGATAATAGAAGATTACTAGTTCCCAGGGTCTGGAAGAAGAAGGGGTGGATAGTGACTGCTAATAATGATTAATACTATATCCATTTTCTTTTGTTTGGGGTGATGAAAATGTTCCAGAATTAGACGATATTGCTGATTGCACCACCGTATAAATATGTTAAAAATCATTGAATTGTACATTCTAAAAGATGAGTTTTATGGCATGTAATTTATTTCAATTTTTTTTTTAAAAAAAAGGGATAAAGGTGAATATTATGAACAATTTTACCTAAATAAATTTGATAACATACACAATGGACAGATTCTGTTAAAGACACATTATCAGTACTGACATAGAAGAAAGTAAAAATCCAAATATCCCTATATCTATTAAAATTTAATTAAAAACCTTCCACAAAGAAAACGCCAGGCCTGATGGCTTCTCTGATGAATGCTCACAAACATTTAAAGAAGAAATGATACCTTGTCATTTCTCTCAAATTTCTCTAGATTCAGTGAAAGCCAAATCAAAACCCCAGCATCTTTTTTTTTCTTTTTATTTTTTTTTTTTTTTGGTAGAAATTGACAGCCGATTCTAAAATTTTGATGGGAATGAGAAAGAAAGGACAGCCAAAATGATTTTGAAAAAGAAGAGCTCACATTATGTGATTTCAAGACTTATAAAACTGTAGTAATGAAGAGAGTGGTATAGGCATAAGTATGTATGGAGAGATCAGTCGAACATAATAGAAAGTCCAGAAATAGACCTACATATATCGATCATTGACTTTCAACAAAAAGTCTAAGATAATTTGATAAGAAAAGCATATTTCTTTTCAACAAATACTGTTAAAACAGCTGGATATCTATATGAAAAACATGGGCCATGATCCTCACCTTATACTGTGCACCAAAGTGGATCATAGATCTAAACATAAAAATTCAAATTGTAAAACTTTTAGAAGAAAACAAAGCAGAAAATCTTTTTGACTTGAAGTAGGCAGGAATTTATTAGAAAAGAAATATATGACACAAAAAGAGCCCTCTAAAAAATGATAAATTGGACTTCATCAAAATTAGACATCTTGCTCTTTAAAATGCACAATTTAAAAAATGAAAAAGCAAGCCACAAACTGGGAGAAAATATTCTCAATACATATATCTGACAAAGGACTGTATCCAGATTATATATAAAGAACCCTTACGACTCAGTAATGAAACAAACAAAACCCTCAGTTTAAAAATGGGCAAAAAGATTTGAACAGACATGTCACAAAAGAAAATAAACAACCAATAGGCACATGGAACATTGCCCAACATCATTAGTCAGCAGGGAAACACAAATTAAAAACAGTGAGATATTACTATACACCCACTAAATTGGCTATAATGGCTAAGTGTTTTGGAGACGAATTCTCATGCATTGCTGGTGGGAATGCAAAAATGGACAATCACTTTGGAAAACAGTTTGACAATTTCTTATAAAATTTAACATACACTTACAATGTGACCCTTCTAGGTATTAACCCTAAGAGAAATGAAAACCTGTTCACAAAAGCATGTGTACGTGAATGTTCGGGGCTGCTTTATTCATAATGGCTCCAAACTGAAAACACCCTAATTGTCCATGGATAGGTGACTGAGTAAACAAATTCTGTTACCTCCATAAAATGATATACAGTGATTTTAAAAACTACTGATCCATGCAACAACCTATTATGGATGAATCATAAACTTTATTATGCATAAAAAGCCAGTGATAAAAGAAGATATACTATATGATTCAATTTCTGTGACAGAAAAGACAGATCTAATTTATAGTAATGGAAAGCAGATCAGTGGTTGCCTGGGGCCAGGGTAGAGAGTGGAGATCAACCTGGAAATGATATAAGGGAACCCTCTGGGGTGTTGAAAGTGTTCTGTCTTGATTGTGGTGATGTTTATATGATGTATACATTTGTCAAAACTCACCGACCTGAACTCTTAAAATGGGTGAATTTTATCATATTTAAAGTATACCTCTATAATGTTGACTTTTTTAAAAAGGCGGGGGGGGGGGGAGGAGGCATTAGTCCAAAGGTCGTTCTTCTAATGCTGTATCTGACTTCTTATAAATCAAACAAAACCCCTTTAAATAGATCATGCAGAGGTGATGGAATAGTCTCTATATGGGAATGTTTTTCAGATATACATATTTCAAGCAGCTGGACTGATGTAAATTAGGGCTCCCGAAAGGCAGGCAAGATATTTATTTGAGCATCTGAGTTAATCTTCAAAATTAGGTTCAGTTTCTTCTTCCATCCTGAATTACTTTCCTGCATTTTTATTGATTAGGGAAGTGATTAAGGAAGAGAAGCCGGGTTCCAGAAGGGCCCCATGCCCAGTTCATCCTGTACCTTAGAAGTAGCTTTTTATGATATTTGCTCATGACCAGGAATTTCCAGAAAGCACTAGATTTTGTGCTCTTGTTCATGTATATACACAATCTGAGTACCTTAGAGTCAGTCTAATACAGTGGAGCCAGAAGCCCTCCCTACCTGACATTTCCAATCCTTTGTCTTTTCCAGTGTCTTAAAATTTCAGAAATTGAAGGGAAGTCAAAAATCCACAAATTAAACACTTGTACTTTATAAATGAAGAAACCATGGCCCAGAGTAGAAAAGTGCCTTGCCCCCACCCCCCCTGCCCACCCAGGTTCTATGCCCAACTAACTAGAGACAGAGCTGAAAGTGCAACCCAGATCTTCATGATCTACTTATTCCTCCAGTGCAGTTCACTAAATTGTAACAACATTTAAGGACTATCATTAACAATGTAGCATAGTGTTTCTCAAAATAAGGTTAGTGGATATTCTGTAGTAGAGTCACTTGGGGGTTGTATCCCTGGACCCCACTCCAGACCTACCTGAGTCTGAATCTCTGTTGAGATTGGGACCTGGGAATAGCTGCATTAGAACAGGTGTCTGTGATTCTTGATGCAAACTAAAGTTTTAAATGCCTCTGTTGAAGGAAGAAAGTCGCACAATCAGGTGTGTATTTAAGAAAGTATGAGATCAGGTCTTCAGGGAAGCCAAAGCCATGCTGTCTCTCATTACTTGGGGGGAGGGAAGCTGGTGAGGGAAGCCTCCTTTGTCCTAGAGGAACGGAAACAATTTATGGGCATTATTTGTCTGCCCGTTCCCCAACTTTTCCCTGGTTTTCTCTGGTAATCTTTGCTTCATTCAGTGCTTTAAATACAACTTAGAGCATTCAAGGACGTGAAAGGGAGGCTCTTGGCAGAATGACCTTTGTTTTTCCAAAATGCAAAAGATTGGCAACAGCTCATTTGTTGTTTTGTCGATGGAGAGAGGTAATTCCACTAATGGATTCTCTGAGTCCCCTGAAGAAAGATTGACCTGGTCTTTGGGGAATCAGTCTCATGATTTCACTCAATATAATCGCTGATACAGGGCTCTCTGGCTACAGATGTGACCCTCTCTCCCATGTCAAATTTATTTGACCTTTCTGTTTTTGACTGAGTCGAGGGAAAGAATGGGTAGAGTGCACTGCGATAGGCTTATCGGAGAAACATGACAGTGGTTCTCTTCCTCACCTAAGTCCTAACAAAGCCCATGTACTTACGCAAATGGGAAATCTCAGGAGTCTTTCTTGCTTCCTTCTCCCATGCCCCTCGTATTCGGTCTATCACCAGTGTCAATCATTATAGCCTCCGAAGTATATCTTGGAGAGATTTGTGTGTTTTGCCACTGCCCGGTCCAAATCCCATTATTTCTTGAGCAGCGGTCTGTCTGGGCTTCCTCCTCTTGCTCTGCCTCCTTCATTCCATTTGCCACAAGCCAAAATGATCTTTAAGAAATGTAAACATGAAACCATTTAGTGGCCTCATGTTCTTTTTATCTGAAAACACAGAATTATATGGATTAAAATGTGGAGTCCTTGTATTTCATTTCTCTGTATACCCATGCCTCCCCAGGAAACCATTGCTAACAGTTCAGAATGCTCTTCTAAGAATTTGTAAACACGTGTGTGTATACATATATGTCTACTTTCCATACACATATATACTATGTGTGTGTCCCTTAACCTACAGGGTTTTTAATATAAATAGGATCATATTACATTGTTCTCAGGCTTGTTTCTTCAGTTGCCAATATATTAAATTTATTTAATTATGCCCCAATTGAAGGATCTCCTTCTATTTATCATAAAGGTCAAAATGCCAACAGGCTCCATATGATCTGTCTCTGCCTTTCCCTCATTCTACTTTCCACTGCTCCAGCCATGACCTCCTGTCAGGTCCTCCCAAGAGCTAAGTTTTCTTCCTCCTCAGGGCTTTGCACACGCTGTTCCCTCCGCCTGGGCTGCTCATCTAGGTACACGACAGCGGGTCCCACCTGGCAGACTGGGTTCTTGAAACACACACACACCAAACGTTACTTATACACTAAGTGTTTTGCGTGTACTCATACTTAGATATTGTGATTAATAAAATAATTGAGTTAATGAATTTATAGGATATTTTATTTAGTAGTTAATAAATACTAAAAACTATATTCTTAGTTTATGGGGGAATTCTCCACTTTTTAATTTTACATTAATAACGTTAAGAACGATTGGCCTACGGAAATACATGTACATAAAACCAGCATGTGAAGCCCTTCTTAACATAGCCTGAGAGCACTTCCAACCTTCCTTCCAGTGATTTCCTTTCCAGTTTTCATTCTCCCTTCAGCTTCACCAAAGTTACCTTTATTATTTGAATACACCAAGCGTTTTTCTTATAGTCGATGCTCCTATTCACAGATTCCAGATTCTGTTTTTATGAATTCACGTACTTGCTAAAATTTATTTGTAACCCGTAAAGCAGTACTCACAGTGCTTTCATGATCACTCACAGACATGCACATGTCCACAGCCGTTTGAGTACCCTCCTCAACACACATGTTCCCAGCTGAGGTAGGACAAAGCCGTACTCTGCCTTCTTGTTTCATTCAGCTCCCGCATTGTAAACTCGTGTTCTCTTCGCCATCTATTTAGTATCATGTTTTTTTGTTTACATGTTTGTGCTTTTTGTTGTTTAAAATGGCCCCCGAGCATGGTGCTAAAGTGCTTTTTGGTGTCCCTAAGAGCAAGAAGATTGTGATGTGCCTTACAGAGAAATACATATGCTAGATAGGCTTTATGCAGACTTGAGTTATAGTGCTGTTGGCTGCAAGTTCAATGTTAATGGATCAAAAATATGTATTAAATAAGATGTCTTTCCACAAAACAAATATAAAACAAGATTATGTATTAATTGGTTGACAAAAAGTATTATGATCAGAGACTTTCAGGAACCTAACCCTGTATTTCCCTTAAGAAAAATGATTCAGTATTCACTAATTCAGTGTTCATGTTGACTTTATAGACCATACTACTGTGAAAAATGACAGTCACCTGTGCTCATATTATTCTCTTTTCCTGAAAATATCCCCCTCCAGCATTTCTTCTAACTGGAAAACTATGAGTTGGCTGTTCTGACTTCAAATGGTGGTCCCTGCACCTTGAGGCTCATATTATTACAGACCGCTGTCTAGTCAAAGAAAAGAGAGAGTCCACTCTGAGAAACACGATCAGAAGTCTGGAGTTCAATCTTAATGACTGACCTTGTTTGGATCATGTGCCCATCGCCAAACAAATCACTGGATGAAATGCCTTAACTGAATTAATCTACCCCCATGATCTTCCCACTGAAGCCTAGGGTTGAGTCAGCATCGCATAAAAGGCGTGAGCTTTTCCAAGTGATCGTTTGTGTTTATGGTATCTGTGGACCATGTCACCCGGGATAGAGATGGTTAAAAATCCTGAAAGTGTTACATTAGCAGATCATCTGACTAAGAGGTTTTCCTTGTTTGTTTGTTTATATCAAAAGAAAAACAAATAGATATTTGTTCCTTTGGCATACCTTTTGTTGATTTATACAGCGCATAATGTATCAAGCGCTGTTCTAAATTCTAGAGATAAAAAAAAATCCCCTGACCTCAGAATGTAGCAGTCTTATGGTAAAATAAATTTCTTCAGTGCCCTAGGAACAAATAAGACTCATGGGAATCAGAGAGAAACTTTATTACTCCGGTGAATGAGCCGGGAGCATGCATTTATGCTGCCCTCTCGTAGGAGGTTTGAATTTGAGTGGAAATAATTTTGGACTAGGAGCTGAGACCTAGATTCTAATCCCTCTGTTGGCATCACCAACTAACAGTGAACTTGACCTTTCATAAACTCTGTGGCCACTGTTTCTCAAAGTGTAGTCAGCAGTTCATCTGTATTAGCTTCTTAAGTTCTTATTGGACCCTAGCCCTGACCACTGGACCAGATGATCTGGGGCTGTGATCTCTACAAATTGTTTAACCTCGATGAACCTCATTTTCTTCATTTATAAAAAGGGGATTGTATTTGTCTTGCAGCATTAATATGAAGATTAAATGTATTAACAGATAGAAAGCACATGGCATGTAGTGGGAGCTCATTAAATGCCATTTTCTTTCCTCCTTCAGAGTATAAAGTCACTACGGGCCAGAGTGGTTGAAGGATTATAGAGGAAGGATAGCAAGAAGCGCTTCCTCACTCAGGAAGTGTCCCTCCAGAAACATGTGACTGTGACGTGACCCACAGGACTCTCTTGTTGTTTGCTCTTAACTGTTATGGGACATAAGATTGGCCTAGTGTATTTCATGCTACAGTGTATTGGGATATAGATGTATATCATGTACTCACAAGTCAGATCAAATTCTTCTATGTCTTTGTGAGTGTTTGTGAGCTCAAACACTCACAAAGACATAGAAGAATTTGATCTGACTTGTGGAACTGAAACCACCTGGGCATTTCACTAACTCAGAAAACTGAGTGTAAATGAGTGTGTGTGTGTTACATAAAGCAAAGAGCTTTTGAAGATGCAAGTATTTTGTTTTTAATATCTCTGACTAATTAGTAGTTTATTGATATCATTCAGTGAGCTCAGTTAGATTCTGATTAACTAACTATAATCCTCACTTGACAGAATTCTCCTGGTTTGTTGGCAGTTTTTAGCTTTACCCTCATCAAAAAGAGGGAAGTTAAAAGGACACACCCATTTCTAGGAGTTACACAAACCCTCTTCCAAGAAATATGTTGACCCTTCTACAACTTTAGCCACAAGGCATGTGAGATTTGGTATCTGGGAAGATGATTTGAGGCTCTGAAAAGTCCTTAGTCATCAAAGTTCTGTTATCTTTGGTATAATACCTAAGGCAAGGCTAAGTGTTCTGGAGTTTTAGAAATATTTTCAACTGTCAAGGCTGAAAGTAAAAGGGGGTTCTAGTTAATACTTGGTTTTCAGTAGAACACATCCCTCTATTCCAAGAATCTGAGAATCTGATTAAATGAGATGTTACCATATCAGATTTTCTTGGTTAAAAATACGTAAAGCTCTCAAGGTTGGAACAGACCTTAGTCCCTTACTTGTCTACTGATCCACTGCTTGAGCCCCCTCTTTACTCTCCCTCCCTACTCCTAGCTTAGGTCAGGGATCAGCAGGTAAATCTTATCTACCATCTCTTTTTCTGAATAGTTTTATGGGAACACCGCCACTTTCATTTGCTGACAAATTGTCTGTGGTTTCTTCTATGCCACTGTAGATTTGGGTAGTTGTGACAGACTGTATGGCCTGCAAAGCCTAAAATATTTACCCTCTGCCCTTTACAGAGAAAATTTTCTGACCCCTGGCCTAGGCTCTCTCCTCTTCAGTTATCTTCAATGATGAGTACTTCTTCAGTTTTTGAGGGCCCTACTTTAGACCACTCTTCTAGAAATTCTTATACTGAGCCAAAATCTGTTTGTCTATAACAGGCCCCTGCTAGCACCAGTTCAACTTTAGTAATCAAATTGCCCTTCCTGGTGTCAGCCCTGTATATCTTAGAACACTGCAGTATGACTCCAGGTAGAAGCTCTCTGAATCCTGGTACCATAGGATTTCAAGTGCCTTCATCACCACCAAAATCGAACACAACACTCCCATGTGATCTGGCCAGGGTAAAGTTAAATTGGGGCACATCTGAGTTTTCTAGGTGCCAAGAGCAATGAGAAGAAGTCATGGCTTCATTCTTCGTGCTTGGAGACCTTGCAATCTAATCCAGGTAGCAGAAATGTTCATGTAGGATATGCTCTCTGCTCAACAGCTCGGAATGAAGCAACTTCCGGCCAATATGTACCCACATTGCATGTCTGTGGTCTGGGCAGTTGTGAAATGGTTTGTTTTTGACTGGATTTGGGTACAAAGGAAAATAGTCACTTCTATTTCATCAGAGAAGGTGGTAGTGTTCTCAATCATAGACACAAGTGGAAGGTTCTAACTCTAAGAGCAGGACCCTATGCCATATGTTTCTTTAAGCCCCATTGTTGAGTAACATGAATTGCATATCTTTTCCTCTCTGTCTCTTTGCCATCTTCTCTTACTGCTACAGACTATTGCAACAGCTTCCTAAATAGTTTTCCTGCTTCATATGTTTCCTTTCTCTGGTTGGTCTTCCTCTCTGGCCATTAAGAGTACAGCACTCATTTTCATTTCTCTGCTCATCTGTACTCTTCAATGGCTCCCCATTACCAATAAAAGAATGGTGAAATTTCTTAGGGTAGCATCCAAGGCTTTCCAGGGCCACCAAACTCTTCTTTTTCTCCTCTTTTTCACATTCAAAAGACTATTCTACATTCTCTGAACCTGTATTATATTTTCCCATACCTGGCCTTGGTCATGCTGTGTGCTCTATAAGAAATATCTGTTTCTTTTTCCTTCCCATATGTTCATTCAAATGTTTCTCTCTTTCCCTCTCCCACCCCATACCCAAAGATTTGATCCCCTGCTTCAGTGGTCTAATAGCATATTGTGTCTCTTTTTGGTACTTCTAAAAATCTGCTTTTTATTTTAGGGATATGTGTTTATGTCTATCTTCCTGCAGCATTATAAACATTGTCAGTTACATGAAAGGAGTGTTTGAGTCTTTCTTCTTTTATTTATCCCCCAAAGCATTTAACAGAATCTGTGCCTGTTTTATTGAATACCATAGAAGGAACTCCTTGATTTGGCATGAGCAGTGAAGTAGCTGGAAGAGTTGAATGGAAGTAGATGATTTTGTATCTGAGAGCCCAGAAGAATAGTGATGCCTTTAACCAGAAGAGGCAGAACTCTGAGAAGTGCTGGTGTATGGTTTGGAGCAAGAAGAAGGACAAAATAAAGCCTCCTTAGTGATGATATAATAGAAAGAACACTGAATTGGGAATTCTTTTGCGAATTACATGATCTCAGAATGTCCTTGGGCTGCTTTAGTTTCAATAACTACATACTACATGTTTTAGATTTAATAACTACATACTTGGCATTTATCATGCAGAGTTTGGTCCTAGGTGCTTTCACATTTATTAATTTTACTTAATTCTCAAAGCAGTATTGTTAGTTTTGTACTTTCCCCTTTTATGTATTTGGTTATTGAGGCTTAAAGAAGTTAGGAAATTAGTCCAAGGTTATAGAGCAGGAACTAGTATATAGTTATCTTTTCACTTTAATCTCAAGCTTTTCTCATCACACTCTGCATCATCTCTCATTCTGCTAACCTCGTTGCTCTGCTAACTCTTATTTGAGTTTTGTCAATATGAATTAATAGTATTTCTTCTGCCTGACTGGGTTATATCAGGACTGAGGCAAAAATTGCTATCTTGTTTCCTTCTTCATAGTGTCTATTTGGCATTTTTAAATGATTTAATGTAGTTTATTGAAACTAGAAAAAAAATAGTTTCATGATGATTTAAGTGTAAGTATACTTGTATTTTAATGCGATTGGCTAATTTACTTAGTTTAATAAATAAGATAGCATTCACGTATAAGCAAAACTTTGGAGAACAGAAAGGAAGGAAGATTGGGAGACTCTTTAGGTAGAGGAAATTGAGAGTGTGGGGGGAATATATGTACACACATACACGCACACGTGCGCGCACACACACACATAACATACACATGCACATATATGTCCTTCATTGGATATATGTATTGCATATATCTCCTCTAACTCTCTTGGCTGAAATTAATTTTCACAGATGGCATGAAATAAGAATCAAGAATCTTTCTTTTCCCAAGGTTATCTAATTAATCTAGTGCCACTTATTGAGAGACAATTCTTTTAATACTCCACAGCACTGCAGTATTAACTTTTTCATAAATCTAGTGACAATGTATGTATGCATCTATTTCTGGATTCCTCTGTTCTGTTGGCCCATTGGTCTGTCTTTTAGGCTCTGCTCTTAGTCTTCTAAATAGACAAGGCTTTCCTCCTACTGGTTACCATTGGTCACACCCCCTAGCCCTGGAAATGGAAAGTAGAATGTCCAAAACTTAACTAGCTAAAAACAATAATAAATATTATTTCATATAATTTCTGTGAGTCAGAAATTCAGGAGCAGTCTAGGTTGATGGATTTGGCTCAGGGTCTCTCATGAAATCGCAGTCAAATAGTTTCTACAGCTACAATCATCTGAAGGCTTGACTGGGGCTGAGGATCACTTCTAAGAATGGCTCATTTACACACCAACTAGGAGTCTTAGCTGCTAACCATGTGTGCATTCCTCCTTAGTACCGCTTGAGTGTCCTCGCAACATGGCAGCTGATCCAAAAGAGAACAAGGAAAACGCTGCATTTTTATTTATGACTTAGCTTTGGAAGTCACACACTGTCATTTATGCAATGTCCTGTTGGTCATCCTATTCAGAATGGAAGGGAGCTGCATAAGACTATACCATATTAGGAAGTGAGACTCATTGTGGGGCTATCTTGGAGGGTGGCAATTATACCAAAAAAATAAATAAATAAAATAGAACAAGCTGGCTGACATCTTAAGTTCCTCCAGGAACTTTTATTACCCAAGATAGAGAATCCTGCCTGCCTTTATAGCCAAGACTTCCTAGGGCTGACATGTAGTTTGGTAGGTTCAGAATACCAGTGACTTAGTTCACTCCAATGTGTACCCTCTTGCTCAGGCGCCTGAACTCTAAAGTTTATTCATATTTTCACAAAGTGATTCCTTAAGAATTAACTCATCCCTGAATAGGAAAGATTGAGGACAACTGGATCTGGTTATAATCATTAGCCACTGTTAACAGCATTTCTCTCCAGGATCTTTACTTCTCAGAGGAAATATATATTGCCTCCTTATGGTTTTCTTTAAATATATTTCCTATCTATGAAAATTCTAATTTGTTTGTGGATCAGGTTTTTTTTAAACTTAACTCTTTATTTTGAGGGAATGTTAGATCCACGTGTAGCTGTAAAAACAATGCAGAGATCACACGTACCCTCTACCAGATTCTTCCCAATGGTAACATCTTCCAAAACTGTACTACAGCATCTCAGCAAGGATGCTGATATTAATACAGTCAAGATCCAGAACATTTCCATTGCCGCAAGGATCCCTCATACTGCCCTTCTATAGCCACACCCACTTCCATCCCACTTTAACTCCCTCATTAACCACCAACAACCACTAATCTACTCTCCAATCCTAAATTCTGTCATTTCAAGAATGTCATATAATTGGAATCATACAGTATGCAACCTGTTGGAATTGGCTTTGTTTACTCAGCATAATTCTCTGGAGACTCATTCAGGATTTTGCACATGTCAATACTTTTTTTCCTTTTTTATTGCTGAGTAGTATTCTATAGTATGGATGTACTGTAGTTTATTTAACTATTCACGCATTGAAGGACATGTAGATTTTTCCAGTTTGGGGCTATTTTAAATAAAACATAAACTTTCATGGACACATTTTTGTATGAATATGAATCTTCACTTCTCTGGGATAACGCTCGTGAGTATAATTGCTGGGTCACATAGTAGTTGTATGTTTAGTGTTTTAAGAAACTGCTGAATTGTTTTCCAGAGTGGCTATATCATTTTAGATTTTCACCAGCAATGTTTGAGTGACCCATTTTCTCTGATTCATTGCCAGTATTTTGTGCTGTTAAAATTTTTTTATTGTAACCATTTAGAGAGGTCTGTGATAATATCTTAATATGTTCATAATTCGTCTTTCCCAAATAGCTAATGATGTTGAGCATCTTCTATGTGTTTATTTGCCATCTGTAAATCTTCTTCAGTGAAACGTCTCTGTCTCTTTTTGCCCATGTCCTAATTGGATTGTTTCCTCTTTTAACGGTTGAGTGTCGAGAGTTACTTATATATATTCTAGATACCATCCTTTACTGAATATGTGGTTTGCAAATTTTTTCTTCCACTCTGTAGCTTGTCTTTTTCCTCTTAAAGTCTTTTGAAGAACAAACGTTTGAAATTTATAACATTTTCCTTTTACAGATTATGCTTTGATGTCAAGTCTAAGAATATTTTGCCTAGCCCTGTATCCCGAAGAGTCCTCCAGGTTTTTTCCTGAATGTTTTTTTACTTTTACATTGAAGTTCATGATTTACTTTGAATTAGTTTTTGTATAAGGTGTGAAGCATAGATTGCAGTTCATTTTTTTTCCCCTCTGTATGTCCAGTTGCCTTTCCACCGGTGCCAGAAATAAGTTAGGCGTATTTGTGTGGATCTATGTCTGGGTTTTTTGTTCTATTGCATTGATCTATATGTGTGTCCCTCTGTGGTAGTACTCAAGATTATTGGAATCTAGTGGACTGATTCTCCCTTATCTTCTTTTTCAGAATTGTTAACTATTGTACTTACTTTGCCTTTCCATATACACTTCAGAATAATTTTGTTTACATCTATAAAAATGCTTTGCTAGGATTTTCATAGGAATTGTGTTGAACTTGAATATCAATTTAGGGAGATAGACTATGTTGAGTTTTCCAATCCATAAACATAGTATTTCTCTACATTTAGGTTTTTAAAATTTCTTTCATCAGCATTGTATTAATTGCACTAAAATGTTATTAAGGAGAACATTTTCAGCAAATATGGTCTATACATACTTTGTTAGATTTACACCTATTTCATTTCTTAAAATAGATTATAAATGAAATCATATTTTTCTTTTCTCTGCCCAGATGTTCATTTGCTTATATAAAGCAACTTGATTTTTATATGTTCATCTTGTATCTTGTGACCTTTCTGGACTCCTTTATTAGTCCCAGGAGTTTTTCCCTAAATTCCTTGGGACTTTCTATGTGGTTAATCGTGTCACCTGCAAATAGGAATAATTTTTTTCTTCTTTCCAATCTGCATGCCTTTTATATGCATTTTTTTTTTTTTTGCTTTATTGCCCTGACTAGACCTTTCAGCACTGTTTAAAAAAGAGTGATAATAGCTGACATCCTGCCTTGTTCCTGATCTTCAGGAGAAAACATTCAGTCTTTCAGTACCAACTATACTGCTGGTGTTGGTCTTTTGTTGACGCCCTTTAACAACTGAGAAAGTTCCTCCTCTTTTCCTGTTTTTTCAAGACTTTTTTTTATCATAAATAGATGTTGAATTTTGTTGAATGTTTTTTTCTGCATTGATTGATAAGATCATGTGGTTTTTCTTCTTTGGTCTTATTAATATAATATGGTGGGTTATGGTGATTGGTTTTTGAATATTGAATCAGTTTTACATCATTGGAATAAATCCCACTTTATCATAGTATATAATTATTTTTATATCTTGCTTAATTCTATTTGTATTTTACATTTACATTACATGATCCATTTTGAGTTAATTTTTGTAGATTTTCTAAAGTTATAAGAACAGTTTAGAAAAAGCTTTCTCCTTAATAATGTATTCAGGAATCATGTTCCCATGTTCTTTTTGCTTATGTGTCAGTAATCCAGCAGTATTTTTTTCGTTTCTGTATCATGAGACACTTTCTGGCCAGAGTTTCCAGAGTTCCTTATAAATATTTATTATATGGTCACTGCGCTTACTAGAATAAAGAGAACAAGATGCTAAAGAACTCACGTCATAGAGAATCTGCAGCATACCTCTCTTCCTTATTCTTTTCTGTAATCCTCTTGCTGTCCTTCTTTTCTCCTTCCCCACAGTGAAAGCTTATATTTTTTAATTGCACTGATTAGTTTGAATAAATTAATATATCAGATGAAAAAAGTCCACAGATCTTTACTAAGTTTCCACAAAGGCTAAGTGTTCTGCCAAGTAACTACTGGCCACATAGGACCGTCACCTCAAGATGCTCAGACCGTAAAGCGGAGGAGGACGTATAAACAGTTGAAATGCCAAAGTTGAGGGAAGAAATAGCCAAAGAAGGCACAGGTTGTTAAGGTAACAGAAGCCAGGAGCACCAGATCTACCTGGGGAAGTTAGTAAAGGCCGTCCAGGAGAAGTGATAATTAAGCTGGCACTGAGAGGACACAGGAATTTTCCAGATAGACAAAGTGAGGTGAAAGGCATTCTAGGAAAAAGCAGCAACTTGTGCAAAGACGTGAAGTCATGCAAGTAATTATGTGGCACATTTGGAGAATAATAAGTAATTTGTTAGGCTTCTGTAAGTAATAATAAGTAATAATAATAAGTAATTTGTAAGTTCTGTAAGACCAGGAATTCATGTTGTATCTTCAGCATCTACAATAATGCCTGTAGCATAGTAAGCACTAAATAAATATTCATTGGATGGATGAATGGATGATGGAAGGAAGGACAAAGGGAGAAGAGGAGAGGAGAGGGCAGCGGAGGGGAGAGGAGGAGAACATAAATGAGGCCAGAGAGATAAGAAAGGTTCAGTGATAAAAAGCCTTGCTTAGTAACAGTTAGTAAATCCTGTCATGGAGAGTCAAAGAGGAATAGGAGATGTTGCTCATAGTCTACCTAAGAAGAAACAAATACAAAAATATATATAATGTGTTGTAAAAAATGACAAGCCATGAAAACTACATAAAAAGTGTTATGAAAGTTTAGAGGAAATAGAGGTTCATTTCACCTGAGGGGATCAGAGAAGTCATTGGAGCTGGACTCCTTGAAGATGCTTGGTTCTGAATTGTTTAGTTTCAAAAACATAACAAAACAGCATAGATTTGGAGAGATGTGGCAGAAGAGGGATGGGAATTTGGGACTAGACTAGACAGCCTTGCCTGCTCTGTCATAAATTTATCAGCATTTTATAGGCAGCCGTTTATCAGCCTGCACCATTTCCTTGGAAGCTGAACCTGATAGGCTCTGATGTTATCTGTAGCAAACACCTTTTTCTTGTTTATGAGGCTGTGTTGTGTGTGTGTGTTGTGTGTGTGTGTGTTTATGCTTGCACCTGCACACCAGTAATTTGAAGACAGCTCTTTCTACAGAGACTAGCACTGAAGGGGATACTTCAACTGAACTCAAGCTAAACTATTAACCGTACCTTTTAAAAATGCACCTTACCCACACACTTACTTGTACAGAGTTCTATAAGCAGTGGCCCAGGCAAGACTTTAGGCGACGATCAATAAATAGTACTTATTTTCCTCAGCTCTGTCCCATCTGGCTATATCTTAATCTTCATTTCAGTCTAAGGCTTACTAAGCATCAGTTCTGCCCCTGTGACCTACTAGATGCTGTTAGGAATTCATGTAAGAAAATAATTAATTAATAACGTATATATTGATAACCAGCTACATGCCAGGTACAATTCTAAACATTGAAGATGCAGCATGGGATAAAAAGAACCAATCTTTGCCTGGGTGCAGTTTACATTCTGGGAGTAGAATTGTTAGGCAGCGTGAGGGCCCACTTGAGTTTAAAGTAAGACCAGTCAACACAGCTGTATAGCTAGTGGTCCAGGCAGAGCCTTAGACTTATCCAGAGGTTGTGGTTTCCCAAATAAATAAGGAGATTGGAGAAAGAAACAAGGGAATGATTATAATGAAAGATCACAGAAATGAAATCAGGTAGGAAGGAAAGTGAGGACAGGGATAGAAGGTGAGAGAGAAAAGATGGTAGGATTAATGGAGTGAAAGTCCTAATGAGCTCTAAAAAATTATGATAATAATCAAGTCCTTGGCTTTTGAAGTGCCTTAGGGTTGTATACAAAGTGCTTTGGGTGGATTTGCATAATAAAAACCCTATAGGATAGGTAGGCAGTGGTGGTGGTGGTGATGATGTCGATTCTCATTCTATAAATGAGCCAACATCCAAAGAGGTAAATGAATCTAAAAGCACACAGCAAGTCAGTAGTGAAGTATAGACTCCACCCTAGGCCCTTTGCACAGGGGCCAGGCTAATCTTCTCTGTCTCATTCCAAATTTAGTATACGTGCTGCCAAAATGAGCACAGTCCTTGGCTCTTTGTGATACATAACGTCTTTTCATCAATTTTTGTGGTGTCTGCCCACAGGTTACTCAGTCATGTTGAGAAGATGGAATGTAGACGACAACATAGGGAACATCTAATCAAAGGTTAATTTCTATAGTATGGAATGATTTAAGTTTATTCATTCGTAATACATATTGAGTGCTTGGTATGTGCACGGCTCTATTACAAGTACTAGGGACATAGCAGTGAATGAGACAGGAAAACCCTGAAACTATGCTTTAGAGAAGTTTTAGAAGGGTTTCTCCGTGATCTTTCAAGGCATCATGATTTGGTAAGAAGCACAATGTACTAAAAGGGAACTCGTCTTTCTGCTACTAGCTATGTGTGACATGGTTGCTTCAACTCACCATGTCTTAGATGGGGGTTCCCATCCATAAACTGAGATGTTACCTTTTTGCAAGTCTCATCCTAAGAGTACTGTGAGTTTGAGTCTGTATTCTAGCCCAATGGAATAATTGCTCTGAAGTGTTTTAGTCCTCATCTAACTTCCTGATCTAAAAAATGAGAACACCACAGCTCTTTCATAGTGATAAAACCCTGTTTCCATGGTAAAATGCTGTACATATGCATTCTAAAATTGTCCTCCATTTCTGACACTCTGGGGCAATATGAAAAGGGAGACAGAGGCCACGTTCAGCCAGCAGGTACAGCAGTCTCCATCCTTAACCTGGTGATATCTGAGGACCTGTGAAAAGCTTTGAAACACTAATGCCTTTTTCCCTCTCTTCTCACTCTTTACTGTTCAGGCCTGGAAGAAACGCTGGTTTATCCTGAGGAGTGGCCGGATGAGTGGTGACCCAGATGTTCTGGAATACTACAAAGAATGATCACTCCAAGAAGCCCCTGCGCATCATCAATCTCAATTTCTGTGAGCAGGTGGATGCAGGCCTGACCTTCAACAAGAAGGAGCTGCAGGATAGTTTTGTGTTTGACATCAAGACCAGTGAACGTACCTTTTACCTGGTGGCCGAGACCGAGGAGGACATGAATAAGTGGGTCCAGAGCATCTGCCAGATCTGTGGCTTCAATCAGGCTGAGGAGAGCACAGGTACGAAAACAAACAGGGACCATCCTCAGAAGAAGTGAGGTGCCTCCTGGGGGAAGCGTAGCAACTGGAGTTAAGATGAGGCCTTACGATTCCTTGAGTAAGGAGAGCAGGCTATAGCTAAAAGCTTTCCTCTTTAGCAAGGGGAGTAAGAGGCAAAGGGTAAGATGCGAAGGGGCTGGCCAAATATTAGAGGGACCCCTGGGCCTGATTGCGCTCAACTAAGTAAGGCATGTTGGAGTTGTGATGAAGGAAAGGTACTCCGTGCTAAAAGTACTTTCTTCAGGTATCTCAGCACCACCCCCTTTCTCAGTCCTGCACTTCTCTCCCTTTTCCTCAGCTCTCTAGCACCCTGTGCCCTGTTACCTATCAGCCATCCCACAGGGCAGCTCTCACCTTGATTCTTTTTTCTGGTTCATCTCTGCCTGTTCTAGCCCATCTGTTTCATACCATCGTGCACAGGTACACTTGCCACTTTTTTTGAGGGGTGAATGAAGGGAGGTTCTTTGGGATTATTATTGCTGTATAATCCAGTGTGCATTTATATGCACTTGGGGGGAAGAGGTGAGAAGGGAACATGCCGATTTATGCTTGGGTTTTGTTAATATTCACAAAAGAATACCCCGTTTTTTGAGTGTGTTTTAAGTTGCAGAAATTCTTTTTGACTTTTGGTTGGACTCATCCCCAACTCTGAGAGGATTGAGGAGCAGAGTGTTTTGAGGTAGGCAGAGAGCCCAAATAAGTTGTTCTTAAACCCAGTTGTACATCAGCATTCAAGAGAAGCATTTTAAAAATTTTGATGCCTAGGACCCATCCAAATCAGCTAAGAATTCTGAGGCATTAGTGTCTCTTAGAAGCTTCATTCTGAATAGCAAGTGTCCAGGTTCGGGAACTAATTTTTCTATATATATTTGAAGGCCATATACAGTAGCTGTTTCATATTCATTTTTAAAATTCTTTAAACACTTCAAAAACATAAAAACCATTCTTAGCTCATCAGCAATGTCAACATCATCTGGGAAGCTGTTAGAAAGCAAATTCTTGGACCCCCCACCACAGACTTTGTGAACCAGAAACTATGGGGGGGGCCCAGCGATCTGTGTTTTTAAAAACCCCACCAGGTGCCAGTTAGGTTTGAGAACCGCTAGTCTAGACTCCTGTTATCCAGAGTAGGGTTTGTAGACCAACAGCAGCAGCAGCAGCAGCAGGAGCAGCTTCTCCTGGGAAACTTGTTAGGAAGGCAGAGGACTTCTTTACAGACTTACAGAATCAGAATCAGCATATTTTTTCAAGCTTCTTATTTTGAAATAATCTTAGACTTGCAGAAGAATTACAAAAGTTTACAGTAAGTTCCCATATCCCTTTCCCTCGGCTTTCCCTAATGTCGACATTTTACTTAACCATGGTACAATTATCAAAACTGAGCAATTAACATTGATTGGCACAATATTGTTAACTGACTATGTTTATTTGGATTTCACCTGTTTTTCACCAATGTCTGCATTCTGTTCAGGATTCAATCCAGGGTACCACGTTAGATTTAGTAGTCATGTCTCCAAGTCTCCTCCAAGTCTCTTCTTATTTGATCTTGACACTTTTATAGAATCCTAGTTAGCTGTTTTGTAGAATGCCCCTCAATCTGAGTTTGTCTGATGTCTTCTCATGATTAGACTGAAGTTATCAATTTCAAGGAGAGAGCGCTACCACAGAGGGGATGTGTCTTTCCAAGCATGTTATATCAGGGGGCACATAATGTCAATATGTCTTATTACTGGTCTTATTAACCTTGATTACTTGTTAAGGCAGTATCTGCCAGGTTATTGTCTTTACTTTTATAATTAAAAATTTGGAAGAAATATTTTAATGATGTGCAAATATTCTGTTTCTCCTTAAATTTTTGCCCACAAATTTTAGCATCCATCAATAGATAATGTTTGCAACAGTTATCACTGCGGTGTTCTAAGGATGATTTTCTTTCCCTCAGAATCCACATTTCATTAAGATCCCCGGTGATTTGTATGCATATTAAAGTTCAAGAAGCACTGGTCTGGATTTTTCATTCCCAGACCTGGTGGGTCATCAAAATCACCTGAAAAACTTTTTTTTTTTAACTTATAGGTCCGATTCCATAGATTTGATTTAGGGTATGGGAATCAATATTTTAAAGTTCCTACACAATGAGATAAAATATTTCCAAATCATATATCTGAAAAGGATCTAGTATCAAGAATAAAGAACTCTTACAACTCAACAAGACAAATAACCCCACTTAAAAATGGGCAATGGATTTAGACATTTCTCCAAAGATATATAAATGACAATAAGCACATGGAAAGATGCTGAACGTCATTAGGCATTGGGGAAATGCAAATCAAAACCACAGTGAGATACCACTTCATCCCCACTAGGGGATGTATTCAGAAATATGGACAATGACAAGTGTTGGCAAGAATGTGATGAAACATGCTTGCTCATTCATTCCACCACATACATTGCTGATGAGAATGTAAAATGGTACACTTACCGCAGAAACAACATGGCAGTTTTTCAAAAAGTCAAACCTATGACCCAGCAATTCCACTCCTAGGCATATACTAAAGAGAAATGAAAACATGTTCATACAAAAACTTGTGCATAAATATTTATAGCAGCACAATAATAACCAAAGAGGGAAAACTCTGTCCATCGATAAATAAATGTGTGTTTGTGTGTGTGTGTATTACTAGCCATAATAAGGAGTGAAATACTGATACATTCAATAACATGGATGAACCTTTAAAACAGGTTAAATGAAAGAAGACACAAAGAATCACATGGTTTATGATTTTATATACAGTCAGCTCTCTGAATCTATGGGTTCTGCATCCACAGTTTCAACCAACCATGGATTTAAAATATTAACAAAAAAGTGTCATATTATTGCTGATAAGTACTACATAGTTAGGCCTGTGTTGGTTGATGGTTACATCTGTACTGAACATGTACAGACCTTTTTTCCTGGTTACTATTTCCTAATTAATATTGTATAACAACTATTTACATAGCCTTTACATTGTATTAGGTATTTAAGTAATCTAGAGATTACTTAAGTATTCAGGGGGATGTGTGTATGTTATATGCAAATACTATGCTATTTTATATAAGAGGCTTGAGCATCTACATTTTGGTATTGGCTGGGGGGTCCTGGAACCAATCCCCTGCGTATGCCAAGGGGATGACTGTATATGAAATGTCCAGAATAGATGCATACATAGAGACAAGATTAGTGGTTGAGAGTCGGGGAATGAGGAGTGACTGCTGATGAGTTTGGGGTTTCTTTTTGGGTAATAAATGTTCTGGAATTAGATAGTAGTGATGGTTGTGAATTTTTGAATATACTAAAAACTGCTGAATTTTGCACTTTAAAATGGGAACATTTATGGTATGTGAATTATATCTCCAGATGGTTTTTTTTTTTTCAAGTTCCCCAGGTGATTCTGACAGCCAGGTTTGGGAACCACTGGAGTTAGGGCCAGCTTCCTGGGCATGTGACCTGTGCAGTCTCACAGTGCCCCACTCTTAAACCTCTGCTTGTTTTAACACTCTACTATTGTGATCTTGAAGTTCTTAGTTTTGTTTAAATCGTGTAAATTTAAGGTGTACAACCTGATGATTTGTTATCTGTTTATATTGCAAAATGATAACCACAGTTAGGTTAGTTAACACAATGCCTCATATAGTTACAATTTGTGTGTTTTTGTGTGTATGTGTGTATGTGGAGAGAACTTTTAAGGTCTCTCAGCATCTTTCAAATATTCATTGCAGTGTGTTAACTGTAATCACCATGCTCTATATAAGGCCCAGGATTATTCATCTATAACTTTATACCCTTTGATCTTCTCCTACCCTCACCCCTGGGAACCACTAATCTACTCTTGGTTTCTAAGTTTAATTTTTTTTAATTTATTTTTCCCTGTCTGATTTATTTCACTAAGCATAATGACCTCAAGTTTCATCTGTGTTGTTGCAAATGGCAGTATTTCCTTTTTGATGGCTGAATGCCATTTTATATATATGTACATCATATATATGTACATAGCACATATATCATTTTTTATACATTCATTTATCAGTGCACACTTAGGTATTTTCCAAGTCTTGACTTTTGTAAATAATGCTCCAGTGAACATGGGAATACAGAAGTCTGTTTGAGATAATGCTTTCAGTTTCTTCGGATATATACCCAGAAGTGTAATTACTGGGTCATATGATAGTTCTGTTTTTAATTTTTTGAGTAACATCCATACTGTTTCTCACAGCAACTGTACCAATTTGTATTCTCACCAGTAGTGCACAGGGGTTTCCTTTTCTCTACATCCTTGCTAGCACTGATCTCTTTTTGATAATAGCCATTTAATAGATGTGAGCCGAGATCTCATTATGGTTTTAATTTGACTCATTGTTCTCTGAGATTAATGCTGTTGAGTATCTTTTCAGGTATACCTCTTGGCCATTTTAGTCGTATCTGTGGGAAAATGTCTGTTCACGCTTTTTCCCCATTTTTACTCTTTTCATTTTGTTTTGTCTTGCTATTAAGTTGTACGAATTTCTTATGTATTTTGGATATAACCCCTTATCAGATATGCAGTTTCTCTCGTTCCTTAGGTTGCCTTTTCATTTAACGGATTGCTTCTTTTCCTGTGCAGAAGGTTTTTAGTTTAACGTAATTCCACTCACTGATGTTCGCTTTCATGGCTTGAGCTTTTGGTGTCGTATTGAAAAGAATTATCGCCAAGCCCAGTATCAGTGAACTTTTTCTCTGTTTTCTTTTTGGAGTTTTATGGTTTAGGGTTTTACATTTAAGTCTTTAAACCATGTTGAGTTAATTTTTGTGAGTGGTGGAAGATAGGGGTCCAATTTCATTACTATATATGTGAAAATCCAGTTTTCCTGGCACCATTTGTTGAAGATTATCTTTTCCCCATTGAGTATTCTTGGCTCTTTTCTCAAATCTTAGTTGACCATATGTGTTGGGGTTCTCTGTTCTGTTCCATTGGTCTATGTGTCTGTTCTTGTGCTAGTGCCATACTGTTTTGATTACGATAGCTAATATAATGTAATTTTATTTGACGTCAGGAAGTGTGATACTCCAACTTTGTTCTTCTTTCTCAGGATCACTTTGGCTGTTGGGGATATTTTGTGGTTTCATATGAATTTTAGAATTTTTTCTATTTCTTTGAAAAATGCCATTGGAATCTTGATAGGGATTGCACAGAATCTTTGGGTAGTATGAACAATTTAACTATGTTAATTCTTCCAATTTACAAACACAAGATATCCATTTATTTGTGTAGAAGTTCTTAATTTTTGAATAAGGGGCCCCACGTTTTCACTTTGCACCAGGTTCTGTAAATTATGTAATTGGTTGGGCCTGAACTACATGTCCCACCTAGGAATTCCGTAATTTTTACCTTCCCTTAAGGAAGGATTGTGAGCCCCCATTTTACTCTTAACTTCTTTGGTATGTATAATCTTGCTTCCTGTGTCAAATCTCCTGTTTTACCGAAGTCTTCGTTATTTATAGGCTCATGGATTTTGTTTTTTGTTTTTGCCTTTATTTTATCACTGGTTGAGGAATAAAATGCTTATTGGTAAAAAAAAAAAAGGGAGGGGGCAGAAAGGAATATTTAGAAAAAAAGAGAGAGAGAGAGAGAAAAAAAAAAACCCCGTAGACCTCCTAGTCTGAAAGCTTTTATAAATTTAAGAAATAGGTTCAAGGAATACCTCAGCTTTTTAGGAAATAGATGAGATTTGGGGGGACAGAGTAACCAGAAAATAAATTGATTTTAATTGACTTATTTCCTTTTGGGATTAGGGGTGTTCCTACCAAGAAAAATATATCCTTGAGAGGTAACAAAAAAATTATTCTTGGTGCAGATATACACTTTTTAATCACATATTTTAAAAATAATTATTGCCTGAATCCTTGCTTTTTTAGTAGGAAATTCATTTGTCCATTCAGTCAGTCATTCAGCTAATCTTTATGGAGCACTTATTCTATGTTCTTATTAATTAAGAGGGTGCCGGTGCTCAGATGTCAGATTGTAGTCTTTTTTTAAAGTGGATTATTCTATTAGATGTTCAGTGGTTTAATTATCAGAGCCAAGGATATTAGTTATCTATGATAGAGGTTTAGGATTCTTTGTTAAATCTTTCTGATGAAGATCATAGGCTTTTCTTCCCTCTCATAGGAGATTCTGGTGTGTAAAAGATTCAGCCACATAATAGGTTATTTTTCAATTTAGAGGCTTTCTTAAAGGTACATTATATCCATAAAACTCTCAGGTAAGGAATTAGAGCTTAATCACCCAACTCAGTGTTTTTTAGTAGAGAGTCAGGATCGAGAAAAAGCAGGAAGGAAGTTAACATTTGACTACCTACTTTCACTTAAGTACCTTCTTTCAGGGGCCCCCAACCCCAGGCTGAAGATCATTACTGGTCTATGGCCTATTAGGAACTGGGCCACCCAGCAGGAGGTGAGCAGCAGGCGAGCAAGTGAAGCTTCGTCTGTATTTCCAGCTGCTCCCCAGCACTAGCATCACTGCCTCAGCTCCACCTCAGGTCATCAGACATTAGATTCTCATAAGAACACTGGTCCCGTGCCAAAAAGATTAGGGACCCCTGCCTTATTTTATTTAATCACTGTTATCAATTGTTTCCTTTTTTTCAAATAAGGAAAATGAGTGCTTTTTCCTCCCTGCCTAGTGCTCCAGGACTAAAGGTATTCTCTGTCCACACCCCTGCCTTGGCTTGTTCAGATAGCTACCCAACACTCGTTGCCCTGAGACTTTTTTTCTTAATAATATTTTTTATTTTTCAATTATAGTTGGCATGAATTAGTTTCAGGTATACAACATAGTGATCAGACATCTATAAAACTCATGAAGTGATCACTCCAATAAATCTAGTACCCATCTGACACTATACATAGTTATATAATATTATTGACTATGTTCCTTATGCTATACTGTATATCTCCATGACTATTTGTAACTACCAATTTGAACTTCTTAATCCCCTCTCCCTTTTTCACCAAACCCTCCCAAGCCCCCCTTCCATCAAGTAACCCTCAAAATGTTATCTGTATCTCTGAGTTTGTTTGTTTTATCTACTTTGTTCTTTAGATTCCATATGTATATGAAATCATATGGCATTTGTCTTTCTCTATCTGACTTATTCCACTCGGCACAATACTCTCTGGTCCATCATGAAATACCTTTTTCCATCCCTTTACTTTCAGTCCGTGTGTGTCTTTTAATCTGAAGTGAGTCTCTTGTAGGCAACATGGGTAAGGGTCTTTCTGAGACTCTTAATACAACTCTGCTCTCTTTTGGGGTTGCTAAGAACAATCCAATTGTACGGGTGTTAGTGTCAGCACCCACCTTATGTGCAGAGTGCCCTGTCCTGATACCTAACATTTAGTGGCCACCAAAAGAAATAACATCGGTATGTATTGAGCATCTACCCTATGTAAAATAGGGACTTTACGTTAATCCTCACTCAAAATTTACAGTAAACTTTGAGGTAGCAATGATTTTGACCCAAGGTCACACAGCTAGAAAATGACAGAGCCAGGATTCTGGTCTAACCCAGATCAGACTTGGCATTATAACATGCTTTCTCTTTCTCCCTGACCTCCTGAAATATGAACATCTGCCAGAACCAGATCCAGATATTTTTGCCTCTTTGGACAAGTGGAGAGGACTCATTCCCTGACTCCCTTCCACTGAGGGTCCTACAGCTGGCTCAGGTTTCCCTCGTCACTGATTTTGTTCAAATAGTAAGGCTGGAATATTTCAATAACTTAGTAACTTCCAGGGCTTTAATGCAGTCATCAGGCTCTGTCCCTGAGTCTGTAGGCTGGGGCAAGGGTGCCTGAATTTAAATCACAGCTCTGGAATTGTGTTACCTAGCCACTCGATTTAAGTCAAATAAGAATAACATTCTCTTCTCACCCACTGAGTTCTTCAGGACAGAGCTGAGACCCGCTGGCAGTACCTCGAGTTTCATATTTCCTAAAGGATTATTCACATTGTATCTTATGTAGAGGTCTCCCCTGCAGCTATGCAAAGCAAATTGCCATACTTGCTGCTTGGTCCTGTCTAAATTTCTTCCTCTGGGACCCTCCTTCAACAAATACTCCCTTTTTCTTTGTTTTCTTTCTTTTTTTTTTTTTTTTTTAAGAGTTGCAATGGGACCCATAAAAAAAAAAAAAACTTCTGTTTTTCACTTTCAGCTGGAAGAAGTTCTGTGGCAGATGGAGTCTTTTTTTAAATCCTTCTTGCCACCCCCCAGCTTCTTCTTTCTGCTGCCACCCTCTAGTTCCTCACATATTGCATCCAAAAGTGCCTAGGATAAAACTTGTCTAGGATCAAGACCAGACCAGGAATGAAACCGAGTCTGAATACCGACATAAGGGTGGAGGAAACAACCTTCTGATAGCAAAGATGATGCTCAAGAAAGAAAAGCAATTCCAAGAATGAATATCAAGATTTCGTATCACCTGTGTGGAGTTTGTTTTTTGTTGTCCATGTGTATGTGTGTGTTCACGCATGTGGACAAGCAAAATTAAGAACCCTACCTTCCTTTGGGAATCAAAACCGCCTTCAGCCCTAGAGTAAGGGAGCAGAAAGCTGCTCTGAGCTCTGTTTATGAGCAGGCGGGTCCAAGTCCTCACATTCGTGGCCCAGTCATGGGCAGCTGTCCCTGAACAGATGTACCACACACAAAAAGAACCAGCTCTCAGCACAGAGCTTTGATGAATTATGCATGGGCTCAGGAGTCATCCACTGTTGGGAAAGCCCTCACCCCTTTGAATCCTCTCAGCTGAGGACTTCTTCCCTTTTATCCCTTCTTTCCTTCATTTATTCAGTAGCTATTCCAGGGCCAGCACAGCCGGTCTCACATGGACTCTGAAAGGCAGGCTAGCTGCCCTAAGCCCCAGCCCTGCCATTTATTCGCTCTATGATGTCGAATAAGTAACTTTATCTCTTTGAGGTTTTATCATCTGCAAAGTGGAGATGATGCTCCCTCACAGACTTGTTGGGAGGAAGCTAGGAACGCGTATAGGTGCACAGTGTGAACACTAGCAGCTTGTTGTACTGTTTTTCATGCAGTGGTTGTAGTGATAATGATGATTTTTACATCACTAGGTCAAGACGACCAGGAAAGAATTAAAGTATCTAGTATTATTAGGAACTTTAATCTACAAACACTTCAGGAGTCTCCTTTGAGCATAAAGAAACAAAATAAGCTAGGCGGGACTGCTAAGCATTATTCCTGTTGCAGAGTGAGGAGGCTAGGCTTAAAGGCACTGAGTGACAGTGCCGGTGTTGCCGGGTCTAGACCCCAAGGCTTTTCCCTTCATCCTGGGGCTGTGTGCTCTAACTCGTTCTAGTTTATCCTAATCCCTCTTCGCAGACCTATTAACCGTAGCTGCTTGTAAGTCACAAAATAGCCAGCAAGGTGGAGAAGTAAGAAGTTTATAAATCAGCTGAGAACTGACCATTTGGAAGGTAAAGTGCCGTCTATACATTAGCATTAATCTCTGAGGGCTAAGTTAGCCAGATAACATGATCCATCTGAGAACGGCCACAAACCACTGTGAACCAGAGCTCAGGGACTTTAGGTTACCAGAGCCCCATTTGTAACTCTTGCAGATTTTGAAATAAGGCCAGAGCCTTCTCCATCCCGTCTATTATTTTAGCTTTTTCCCTTTTTCTTGAACTCTTTGGCAGGAATTTCACGGCTGTCACATGTCTAACTCTAGGGAACGAAGACTTTTCAGAGTTCCAACAAACTGTTCTTTATCTCTTCCCCACTCTTTCTCTACTAAAATTTTGGGTGAGGCTGTCCTCCCCCTCTTAAATATTTTCTAAATATTTAAACTTCTAGAAATCCATGAATCTCCTGAGTAACTCAGCAGCAGAGTTATTTTAAGTCCTGCTCCCATCTGGGATCAAGGGTACTTGTAAGAATGTTTTTGGGGAGATCATCTCCCTCCTGAGGAAGAATATTACCGAGGGTGGTCTTCAAATAGCTGCTGCTTCTCCAGAGAGAATGACTGGTGCTTAAAGGTCAGGACCCCTTATTCCAGCTGGATTTCTGACAGCAGGGAGGGCTTCGGTGGAGCCAGGCAGTCCACCCAGATGCCTTCTGGTGACCTTGGCCCTTCCCCTGATGCAGTGAGTGGGAGAGCCAGGAGAGAAGCTGGGAGTGGAGGAGGGTGTGGAGGAAAGAGGCCTTCCTTGGAGACCTTGCCCTTTCTCTCTTCTCATCTTTGGAAGGACCTTTTCCTCCCTTGTTCCCTCCCCTACCGCTTGCTAAAATTTTTAAACTGATCTCAGACCTCTCTACTCCTCTGAGGTACCCTTGTTGGAACCTTAGAGCAAACGTGGGAGGTAATATGCAGCTTCTCCCCAGGCTGACACCGGTCCCTTGAGGAGGAAAGAACAGTGGAGACAGACCCGGGCCCCAGCCCAGAGGCGGAGGCTGCTGTCTGAATCACCCACCCTTTTTTTTCCACTGAGACAATGAAGAAAATAAACATCCAGACCAGTTTCCAGCCAGATCTGAAATCCTCATGCTTTAAAAAAAAAAAAAAATGTTATTTTAAATAGCCCTGAAATATCAGGCCTTCCTCCTCAATCTTTGTTTGTTTGTTGATTTTTGTCTACAGCTGGGTCTGGTCATCCTGAGAGGAGGCTTTGAGTTGGGATGTGAACTCCATAAAATCCCCACAGACAGTCTGCATTGTCTTGGAACAGGCTGCAGCTCTGATCTGCAGGGAAGTCCAGACCCTCTGGAGGAGGAAAAGGAGACAGGGAGAAACCCAACCCTCTTCTCTTCATCCTCAGCCTTGATCTTTCTTCCTGCTTTCCCTTTTATACCAGACACTCCCCCTCACCACCCCAGCCAGCCAGCATAGATTGAGTCTAGCGTTACCTGCCAAAACCCACAGACTTTTGGAGATGCAAACATTTCATCCTAACTCCTCAACAGCAGTTTTGGATAGCTCCCAAACATCTCTTGATTTACCCCACCTTTTGTTCTTTGAGTGCTTCTGATTATCTCTAATGAAGGAGGGTAAACACACACACACACACACACACACACACACACACACACACACACACACTTTTGAATTGGTCCCAGACCAAATGTCAAAGTCCAAAGTAACTGTAATTTCTGGCAGAGGTAGAATTAGAACTTTGAGTTTAGTGGTAAGGTCACCTTGGACCTCTGAAGATCTTGGCTGTGATTACACATACAGTTACGTACAGCCCTGCTTAGGACTGTGAACTCTGCAAAATCACTGTGTATGGTCATCTCTAGAGTTTGAATTGGGAGTCAAAGTTCCGGTTTTTGATTTCAGCATTGTTACCGATTCAGTGTGTAGGTCTCAGTTTCTTCAACAGGAAACGAGGAATTTGGGGACCGAAACAGTGATTTTTCAAACATGTTTTTTCTTGCATTGCGTGTTAACCAAATCTTACATGGAACACTGCATAAAAAACAGACGAGAGGGAGCTGTGTTGGATATTGCAGGGGAGAGAGCCATGTGCCGCAAACTAGATCAGGAACCAAAGAGCCTGCCCCTCCTTCTCTGCCATGGTAGCCTGGGAAATGTTGATCTGTGGCAGATATTTCAAAACAGGGACCCACAGACCAGTAGTGAACTCTGAAAATCTCCCTCAGTCCACAACAAAAATGAAAAACATGAGAAAGATATAGTTAGTTTTCATAAAGCTACATGTGGTCAGATCTCAGAACTTTCCTTTTAAAACTTTCCTTATTCAGTTTCTCTTTGTAGAAGTGTGAATGTTAGTTAAAGTGTCCGTGTCTCTGTGTGTGTGTGTGTGTGTGTGTGTGTGTGTGAGAGAGAGAGAGAGAGAGAGAGAGAGAGTGAGAGAAATGGCAGTCATAGTAAAAATGACATAATTTTTCCATGTTTGACATAATTAAAATTGTTAGCCCTGTGTGTCATTTTTAAAAGTGTATACACACAAAGAGGCAGTACTTTAGTGCATCCATAAAATGAAAAAGTCTGAGAAACAGTGATCTAGAGATAATGTCGGTGTCAGGGTCACGTGATCCCTGGCCTCTGCTTCTGAACCTATGGCTAGAGGCCTTTGAACTCTACCTTCAGGCTCAGGCACACCCTGGACACCAGCATAAAGTTGGTGCTCTGGGATCTTTTGTCCCTTTTGCTCAATTCCCTACTCTTGAGTGCAAGCTAGGGTAAGCCCTGGTATTTTGCCCACTACTCCTTTTCTTGAGCCGTTTCCCTGTTCACCTGCCTGTAGTCTCAGGCTCCACCTAGGACTGGACATTCCCCTGCTTTTATTTAGCCCATCTCAGAGACCACAGTCTTACCCACACCCCGAAGCCAGCGGCTGGAGCCCCACTACCCAGTGGCAGACTTCTGAGTTTTCAGTGGCCTGCCTGCCTGAATTTCTGAGGAAAATCTGCTTCTGCTTTCCTTAAATGTGCTTCCTCCTCATAGGCTCTTCTGCCTACATTTCTAGTTGAGGCCCAGTTTCTGTTTTTGTGTTCAGTCATTCAGGAAACCAAGTACCTGTTTTTGCCAGGTCCTATTCTAGGCACAAGTGCCAGAGAATAGCACGAGACATGGGCCCGCTCTTCTCCATGAACTCTGAGCCGTGTCGTGTTCTCCAGTTGATGTTCCCTCCACCCAACTTCCACTGGAACTCTTTCTAGCGACTGCCCGCCTCCTCCGTGTCCCATTCTAGGCCCCAGATGCCAAGATTTACCTTTCAACTGACTGTGCCAGATACATGCAAAATAGATCTAGCATATCAAAAAGTTGATGTTAACCTCAAGTGTGTAAAGAAACAAAAAATTTTTAATACCTGAATTTAACTTCAATATCAAGGCCCCTTCTGGCCAGTGATAGAAATTGAAGTTTTGATCAACTTAGGAAAAAATTAGTCAATACAGAATTTTTCTCAGTTAATTCAGGTGTCTCTCTCTCTTTTTTTTTTTTTTTACATAAATGAAACTGCATATACCAGATATTTATTTTTTATTTTTCCCAGCTTTATCCAGGTATAATTGACAAAATTGTATATATTTAAAGTGTACACAGTGATGATTTGATATATTTATACATTGTGAAATGATTACCACAAGCAAGTTAGTTAATACATTCATCATCTCAAAATTTATGTTTCTCTTGCTTTCTCCACGGGCTGCTTGCTATTCAAGTTCCTAGAGGCTTAGGAACTGGAAACAGTTCTTTGAGGCTAGAGCACAGAGTTTGGGGATAGGGGAGGAAATGTGTGAGAGACTTGAGGAGAACATGACTCTTTCATAACTCTATCACCACATTAGTAGAGACACATAGTAGCTGCCCAGTGAATATTCAAACGAATGATGCAGTTTTAGTAACTTTGTAAATAGTTATACAAAATTACAGTTGAAAAGATTCCAACTTATTTTCAAATATTGTTGTTTTGAGTCATTCACTGTTGAGAATAGGAAAAAAGTTTCAAAAATATTCTAACCTTATTTACAAAACATGGGGTCTAAAATTCTGTATATTGAAGCAATGGTATGAAGTATAATGAAGAGAAAAAAAGAAGAAGAAAAACTCATCAAAACGGATAATGTACTAACTAGGCTGAAGAGACAAGGTATGCCAGTGACCCAAACTTTATTTTACGTATCTGTCATTTGTTTGCACTTGTACCATCTTCTCACACTTTTGTGGATGAGGTCAGTGAACAAAACTATTCATGTCTGGTGAATCGTGTTAGCCAAACAGTCAAGACAGAGAAGGGAGTAGATTTCATAGCTTGAGAAAATTCTGGGATATTAGACCTTGGAGGGCCCTAGAGGGTGTCTGGTTCCAAACTCCTCAAATGCAAGTATCCAGAGGTGAAGAGAAGAGATCACACAGCTAGCTGGCAGGGCTAGAATTGAAACCCAGGTTTTGTTGGTTTTTCTTTTTTTACTTTTAGCTAGTGTTCCAGTGATGTTAATAGTGATACCATCTTGCATTTGTATAATAAGGCCATATGATTTATAAAGTGCTTTTATATAGTCTTATTTCAAAAGCTAATTTTGTAAAAAAAGTATGAGTCTTAGAATCCTATAATACATGAACCCACAACATTGATGAGTTCAATCGAAACATCATCTTGGTAAGTTAATTTGCTTTTCTGAGCCTCAATTTCTGCATCAATAAAATGACATTTCTTTACAAGAGCATTATGAAGATTACATAAGAATCCACTGAAAGCACATAGCACAGTGTTTGATTCATGATAAGCACATATAAAAATCTGTTGAATGTATGGCTAATAATTTGTTGCTGCCTTCTCTAGGATCTTCACAGCAGTCCTTTGAGTATGTATACCATGCTATTCTTATCTCCCCAAAACCAAAACATCCTAAATAACCTCCTCTCTATTTTGCCCAAACTCAAAAACATGTTTACTGTGTGTGATTAATATTTTATCAAAATGAACGCTTACTGACTTTCCCGATTTGAGATGCATCATGTGTAAGTCGTTAAGGTGCTCAGAAACAGAGGTGTTTTTTTAAATGTACGACTACTAAGAATAAAAGCTAATATTTACATAGAGCTTACAAGGCAGTGTTCTAAGCATTTTACATGTCTTAACTCATATAATCCTGTGAGGTAGATACCTATTATTATTCCCATTTTACAGGTGAGGAAATTGAAGCACAACTAGTAAGTGAAGGAGCTAAGATTGAAACCCAGGCTGGCTCCAGAATGCATGCTCTTAACTACTAATCCATACACAGAGCTTCCATTTGTGCACAGAGACCTGGGAAAGACTTACTGCCATCTCTGATCTTTTCCGATGACCTGCTCTGGCTTTGCCAGTGTGCTGCTCTCCCTACATACCTTTAAGAGGGCATCACACACAGTTTTCACTGCCTTTAATATCAACCTAAGCCAGCTTTTCTCCATTGACCTGAATCTAGGACAGATGTTGTCACGCCCACTAGAGTCCACGTAATTACAAACAGCTGGGAGGCCAGCTGTGGGGCTTGGCCATTAGTGGATGCATTTCCCCCTCAAATTTATCAGCATTGGCCCTCTGGACAAAGGCACCACGAACATATTTCTCAGATATTTGGTGATCTGAGTGGAAAAGGCTTTGGACTGAGGGAGCAGAGACCTGGATTCTGCTTTTGGGTCTGTGGTTTACTTGAAGTATGAACCTGGGCCAACCATTTGTTCACCAAGCACTATTTAGATACTAGGTATGTTAGCTAAGGTTCTCTGTGAAGAAGCTGTCAAGATGAGTTTAGACGTGCCAGAGATTTATTGGGTTAAACACCTGTGAGGGACAAGGGAGGGAAAGTGGAAAGCCTTCCACGGAATGCAGGTCTGACACCTATGAAGGAGAGACAGCAGGAAGGAGAGTTAGACTGCAATGCAAGGTAAGACCGTTTCAGCCAGGTCAGTGGAGATTCTCAAGCCAAAGGCTCCCATTAAAGGGGTCCCGTGTCTCACAGGACCAGGCCTGTCTTAGTACTCCTGCCGTTCTTTGTCACCGGATGAGGACCGCCCATGAGGAGTTGATGGGATGCAGCATGCCAGCAGCTAGGGCTGTCAGTCCATTATGCTACCTACATCAGGAGATCTGAGAGGCATATTTTAGCAGCCACCACCCTGAAGCATCAGTGATGAACAGGGCATGTAAGTTTCAGACACTTAAAGAAGCTTATATTTAAGTGGGAAGAGAGAGATCAAAAACAAAAATGTTTAAATGGAAACAATAAGTGAGTGCTTTGATGCAAATAAAACAAGGTAATGGGATAAGGAGTGACGAGAAAGCCATTTAGTTTGGGTGATCAGGAAAGATCTCTCTAGGTCTTGCTTGCTTTATGAGTCCCATTTAAATAGTTTTCTTTTTTAAGTCTGCCAGATATTTGTATAGCACTTGTAACTTAAAAGCATATGCTTCTCATCTATTATATCGAGCTACATAATAGAACATGTCCTCAACACTGTGCAACAAAGACTTGAATTTGAATTCTGGTTTGGGTATTTCCTAAGAGCTCTATAACATTGAGTACGTCATTTTATTTGAGTTTTAGTCTCTTCATATATTAAGTGAATTTGCAACGATCACTACCTTGCCAACTTTGCAGGGCTATTATAAATGTCAAAGCTGTTGAGAGCAGCCTACAATTGGAAAATAATCTTTTAAATTTCTTTTATAATAGCATCAAAAAATAAAATACTTAAGAAACAATTTAACAACAACAAAAAAACCCTGTAAAACTGCTATATAGAAAATGACAAGCATTACCAGAAAACATTAAAGGAGACACAGTAAATGGAGAGAGATATCAGTATGTCAGTCCTCCCCAAATTTACCTACCTTCAGTCTGTCTCCGACATAACCCCAGCAGACGTTTTGGCATCCCTTGATACCAAAGCAAGTGAGGAAGTTGGGTCCTGCCAGGCTCTCTGCCCCTGCAGTGCTCCGCTCTCCGCACAATGGCCATTCGAGTACATGTGTACCATCTGGGATCAGTCCTGACTCTGGTCCCCTGAAGGTTTGTGAACACAGAATTTAAGCTCTTCTCCCACACTGGGTTACCTCGCGTAGTAGAGTGCTGAGGGAGAACTTCCGCTTGTAAAGCACCGACGTGAAGGGACTGGGGCATTTCTTCATTCCATAGGACAACCCTACAGGTCGCTTATGAATTAGGGCTCTTAGATTCAAATACCGTCCCTACATTCCACAGCCGGTAAGCCAAGATTCAGATGTCAATAGCCGTGTTCCTTTCCCCAAACCACGTGGCCTCTCCTAAAGCCAAATTTCTGCTTCATATAATGCTGCAGGTGTCTTAATGCCTCGGCAGGCTAGAGCTCTTAGAATCCCAGCCTCTCCATCCAGACCAGAGCAGTTTCAAGTATTGTTCTTGTGATTATTGCCACTGCTAACGAGTCTCGATAAGCTCCCACCATTATAATGTCTGACACTTGTGTTCCACCCTGCCAGTTGCCTTAGTGAAAGTCACTGTAAAAGGAGGGGGAAGCTTACCTCCGATCAAAGTGGTTAGCTTAAAAATACAGTGATATGTTTTCAGTATTTTTGTGGAAAGGTCACAGGGTCAAATGCCTCATTTACATGTGAGCTTATGGTGCTCACTAGATGGAGTGATCCCTATGAGAATACCAGTGGGTTCCCAAAGTTCCTTGGGGGAAGGGAGAAGTGCTGTCCTGAATATAAATTTGCTCTTTCCAACTGCAGCGTAAGCTCGTAGAGCAAGGACAAGATCCACCCCTTTTGATGGGCCTGCAGCTCCTAGCATAGTGTCCACAGTCAGTGCTCAGGCCCCTAAGCAAATGACAAGAGTGCTTCATTCCAAATGTAAATTAACTCTTTGAGGGGGACCACCCAGCCAACCCAAGCCCCACTCTAAGGAGCAGGAGTAAGGTCTGTCACAAGTGAGGTGTGCCTTAGATGTGGCAGATGAGAAACAAAGCTTGTAACCCGATCTAAAATGAACAGGACCATGCATGGCTAAATATAGACTGGCTGTCCAAAAACAGGAACACATAGCCCAGGAAACCTCACGAAGTGACAACAGTTCCTTCCACCCTAAAAGAACAGTTTACATTTGGATTCTGGAGCTATTCATCTATTCTTCCAACCTAAGGAGGAAAGATTTGAACAAAACTTACTGCCATGGTGTGTTTATTGAACACCTTCTTGTCTTAATCTGGGAATTTACTAGGCACAGATCCTTGTGCTAAACCCCATCAGAGAAAAGAGATGCTCTAGATCCTGACTTCTAACAGCTCCCAGCCTACTTTTGTATAACAGATTTGTGAAATCCCAATATAAAATAAATGGCAAAATGAAGTACTAAAAAAGGTGTAGAGGAAGAAGGCATGATTCCTTCTAGCTAGAGACCTTATGGGAAACGTGGCATTGATTCTGGGCCTTAGTTTCCCATCTCTAAAATGAGATGCTTCATTGCAAAGAAGGTTACATAGGATGTGTGACCAGAGACTGTGACATTCCTCTAAGCTACTGCCACTTACTCTCTTTCTCTTGTGCCCTTCACAAAATTGATTTCTGCTGAAGTGTATCAGAGATCATGTGCATCAAGGTCAGGATGTTCTGACATGGCTCTCAGAGCTCTGAGATGGTGTCGTTTCTCAGATCCTTGCTCAGAAGGGGGAGGGGGAGGAAGGATAAGCAGAGTCCCTGAAAGGTCTCACGGGGTCTCATGTTACTGCCTGTCTCTGCTTCCCCGTTTTTCCTCTACTTTATCGTTTTTATAAATACTAGGAGACTTAGAAAATGGGGAATTATTTATACTAGCCTTTAGTAGTTTGATCCAGCAAACCTTTGTTTACCATGCAAATGTAACATTATAAACTCATAACAAGATAACAGTCCTGCCAGCTGGTGTCCTGGTAATCAGATCTGCTGACTTGATTGCCCGCCCCACCCCCATGCATTATAGAGAATACATCTTCATTCATATTGATGCATCTTTCTTTTTGTACAGTAGAAAGACCCCCAGACTGGATATGAAGTCTAATTTCAGAGTTCACATCTGACCCACGGCATGGTATTGGCAAGTAGCCTCACCTTTCTGGGCCACAGTTTCTCCAACTGCAAATGAGAGATTTGGGGAATGAGGAGAGTGGCAGTGATAAATGAACATTTGGACTCCAGGGTCCCTTCCAATTGCCAGATTATATGGGTTATTGTGTAGAGTGAAGCCCTTTTGTATCGGCCTTAAATTTACGAATAACTCTTCTAATGACGTGGGTCAGAGGATTGGGGGGATTTTTCCTTCTTAAATAAGTTCAGGGTTGTGACTGTGAGTTAAAAGGATCTGTGAGCATGCTTTGGTTTTTTTAGAATTCTCCACTTATCCAAACCTTGTTTTTCAATTAGCTTTCTGGAGGGAGGACCACTCACCCCATAGAATCCTATATCTATACTGTTTTAAATATTATTTCATCAACCATCTTCTCTTTATTAGAGCCCTTAGAATTTTACACCATTCCACTTCTAGAAGTAAACCATGGAGTGAACAGTGTCAAGCCAAGAACCATTTATTGAGTATTTCATAATTACTGTTCATCCATATTTCATCTCATGAAATCCTCAAAAGGACCCTGTGTGAGATGGTATTCTCTTTGACATTTGATAGAATGGAAGTGGGGTTCAGAGAGATTAAAAGTTTTGCCTGAGGCCCTGTGGTAAAATAGTTTCAGAACCTGGATTCCCATGTTTCCAAACCCACGTCAGGCTCTTTCTGTTACACATTGTTCCTTTGCAGTTGGCCGTGGTCAGATGATCTGAAAGGCCAGTGAGAACATGGACGGTTTCCAATTTAAAATTTTGATGATACAAAGAAAGATTTTTGAAAGAATTTGTTCTTTCATTTGGCTTTCAGAGCTTACTTTGCCCTTGATTTCTCAGTGACTCTAACCCCTCTACCTCTGCCTTGGAATTAAGAACCAGAGATTGTTAAAAACCAGACCAGTAGATCTTCATCTAAATCTTTGTATAAACATGACTCATTAGGTTTTACATGGAACAGCCTTCTTAAGTTTTCCAAAGATGACTTTGATGTGTATCCCCGATCTACTCCAAGTTCTTCATTTTATAAATAGAGAAGATGAGGCCCAGGAAGGTGAAATGGCATGCCTAAGGTCACTCACCTATTGGCAACAGGACCAGGCCTAGACCCTCATTCTGTTATTCGACTCTGCTTCCCAGAAGGCTAATACCATTTACTCTCATAGAGATCTCGTGGGAACTCTTTTCTCGACATAAGTGAAAAGAATAGGCTTTGAAAACAGAGATCTGTTTCAGATCTAGGGTCTGCCACTTTCTAACTGTATGACCCCAGAGCATATTATTAACTTGTCTGAGCTTCAGTCTCTTTCTTTTTTTTTTTTTTTAAGCTGTAGTTTCTTCATCCAAAATTTAAAAATAAATGAATGGAGGTAATAATAGCTACCTCACAGAGTAGACTAGAGACACATAGTGGGTGCTTAGTAATTGAAAGCTGTGATTATGAGTCAATATTGTCCTTTTTGTTCTCATTCGTTTTTTATATAACATCTATGCAGGGGACAGCTGCGACTAAAACTATGACAATGACCTTCCAAGCACCCACTCTAGCTGGAAAGAAATGCTATTCCTCTTGGTCACTTTCAAGGTTGCGACCAGTCCCAGGTGTACTCCAGGAATGGGAGCAGTAAGGATGGTGGGGTGCTATGCTCAGTGCTTTATGTGTATGATCTCTAGTCCTCACAGAAGCCCTACAAAGGATGTATTTCCCCTGTCGACCAAGTGAGGATCAAAGAGGTTTACTAATTCCTAACAGAGCTCGGAGTCAGCAGAGCCAGGCTTTGAATCCATTCTGGCTCCAGCATGTGCTTTCATCTACTACTTTATGGGTTCTGAGACCCACTGAGGCTTGGGGTGGGGATTTTGGGGGAAAGGATAAAGATAAAAAGGGCATTGAGATAAGGGAGCTAGTCATTATTTGGCCAGTCATCTTTTCCAGAAAGTCCCGCCAACCGCCCCTTTCCTGCCGCTGTTATCACTAGCCAGTTGATGGCTGGGCCGGGCTGGGCTGGGCTCCTCTACTGAAATCCTTCAGAGCTTTCCTGTTCTAGAGTTTTGCAAGAAGGTGGGAGGAGTGTTTGTATGCTGGGCAGGCTTCCCAGGGGTGATTGTGGAAAGGAAGGGGAGTGATTTTGTAGGGCTCTAAAAAGAAGCCAGGAAAAAGAGGAAAAAATAAAGTCCTGTTTAAAAGAAAACAAATTGACTCAGGCATTTTCTGGCATGATCTTTAGTCTAGACTTGAAGATAGAAGGCCAGGCCAGCAGTCTGGAAATATCCATTTTCTTCTTGCTGTATTACTGACCTTCCTAGTGACCTAAGACACATCATTACAGCCACACACCAAAAACAGCCAGGCACACGTTATTTAATGTTTTCCTCTTTCTCTACCATTTTTTTCCTTCCCTCAAGCGGTACCCACACAATAAAAACAAATCCTGTGAGCAGTTTATGCTAGTGAACTAGTTTGTTTCCACACCCTTATTTCATTCATCTTTTAAAACACCCTCCTGAGACAGGCAGGCCAGGGCTCACCCTTCCAGCGTGACAGGTGTGGAACCAAAGCTGAGAGAGACCCGTCTGCCGTCCCACAGCTAGTCAATGGCAGCTGGAGTTGGATCCCCAGTCTCCTGACTCTCCCGTCACTGAGAGGTGGGATTTCAAATGACTTGGGTCTTTTGACCCCAAGCCATGCATTCCTGCTATTTTGTTTTGCTGAAATTCCCATTGCTTTGCTATGGTTATGGGGTGAAGCCCTGAATTTATTATGGGGTTGGAGTATGGAGAACTGACGGTAGGAAGGAGAGAAGTCTCTTACTCAATGTACTTTAGTAAGGACCTGGTATTTACTGAGTGTTCAGTTTTCTCTTCAGAGAGGAAATAACTAAAGGTCAGACGTCTTTCGTTAGACAACTGTTAATCTGTTGGATATACTTAACACTTCATGCTTTGCAAAGGGCTTATGTATATGTATGTATATGTTTTTTAAGTTCACATGCCATACTATCTATCACTTAAAGTGTAAGTCAGTGTTTTCTAGTATATTCCAGGGTTGTGCAACCACTGCCACAATTTAATTTTAGAACATTTTTACCATCCCCAAAAGAAATCTCTTACCCATTAGCAACAACTTCCCATTCCCTATCCTCACCCCAACCTTAGGCAACCACTAATCTACTTCTTTGTCTCTATAAATTTAGCAATTCTAGACGTTTCTTATAAATGAAATCTTTTACTTAGCATAGTGACTTCAAATTCATACATGTTGTAAACATGTATTCATACATTTTTACTGCTAAATAATATTCCATTATACAGATATGCCACATTTTGTTTATGTATTGATCAGTTTATAGGCATTTGAGTTGTTTTCACTTTTGGCTATTATGAATAATGCTGTTGTAAACATTCATATACAAGTTTTTGTGTGGCTATATGTTTCTATTTCTCCTGGATACATTCCTACAAGTAGGATTGCTGGGTCATATAATAACTCTCTGTTTAACTTTTTGAGGAACTGTTAAACTGTGTGTGTTTATAAATTTACTGAGATATATTTCCCATACCATGAAATTCACTCATTTAAAGTATACAGTTCAGTGGTTTAGTAAATTCACAGGGTTGTGCAACTGTAACCACAGTCTTATTTTAGAATATTTTGACCACCCCAAAAAGAAACAGTATACTCATTAGCAGCTACCATCTATTCCCACTCTCCCAACCCCCAGGCAACCAGTAGTCTACTTTCTATCTTTGTAGCTTTACCTATTCTAGATATTTCACATAAATAAAATCATACAACCTGTAGTCTTTTATCACTGGCTTCTTTCACTTAGCATAGTGTTTTGAAGATTCATCCATGCTGTAGCACGTATCAGTATTTTTTTCATTTCTGTGGCTGAATAATATTCCATTTATGGTTACGTTGCACTTTATTTAGTCTCTACTTCTGTCATTACGTGGCATTCTCCCCGTGCGTCTCTGTGCTTCTGTTTTCTCTTCTTAAAAGGATACCAGTCTTAGGGCCCACCCTAATTCAGTATGACCTCATCTTAACTAGTTTCATCTGTAAAAACCCTATTTTCAAATAAGGTCACATTCTGAGATTCTAGGTGGACATGAGGAGTTGTTTTTTAATTTTTGGTGGGGGGGAAGAGGGACACTATTCAACCCAGTACAGGCGACAAGGAATAATCATAAATTCAGGTAGAAATCTTTTAAAATTGCAAGCAGAAGTAGAATTTTGGCAAAGTGTAGTGTCAAAACAGCTTTGAAAGAATTTTCTGGGGCTGCAAACCATTGTGGAGCCAACTGATTTCATAGACATGGCTTCATGCTGGTCAAATGGACTTCCAAGTATCTGTGGGCCCAACTCATCCTAACTCCTCCTTCACCTTATTAACAGACCTTAAAACCTCTCTAATTTTGACTACAAGAGACAATCATATTGAGATTTTTGTGCCAGGGAAAATTCTTGCATTTATTCAACAGATGGATATTAACCACCTGGTACGTGCTGGCACTGTTCTAGGTACCAGGGATACAGAAGTGACTGAACGCATTTTGAGTACTTACAGCATGCAGAGTTTTCTGGACCCTTAATGTGTTTCATCCTCATAGCCACCTATGTCAATTTGTAAATATGGAAACCGAGACTCAGAGAGGTGAAGTGACTTCTCCAGGTCTTCAAGTAAATAAACTGGGTCACAGATTTGATTCCCCAGCCCGAGCTGGAGGCTGAGGGCCCCAGAGGTGAGGAGAAGTCACTCCTTTTATACAGAACCACAGCCCAAGCATTCAACATAGGGAGCATAAAGGATGTATTGGGTAACAAGGCCAGGATAAGTAGGTTGTGACAAAACGGCCTTTCTTGTCACACTGGGGAACCTGGACAATGAGGAGTCAGCAAATGTTATTGAGGGAGTGTGACTTATTATGCTATGCACTTCCTGTGTTTAATCAGCATATTAGATGCTAGGGACAAAGTGTTAGAAAAGAGACAGAATCTCTGCACCTACTGAGTTTACAGCCTAGCGTATGGAAGGATGAGAGAAAGGTATTTTTCTGTAATTCTCCTTGAAATAAGGATGTACTGGTGAAGGTTGAAGAATAAACAGGAAAATGATTTTTAAAATAGAGAGAGCTTTGTAGGTCATCTTGAGGATAACAGTAATCCATTGAAGAATGTAAGCAGGGCAGTGACATAATGACACGATGTGGTTGTTGAGAAACAGGGAAGAGTCATAGATAACGCTTAGGTTTCTGGCTTGGAGAACTGATTGAATGATGTACTTCACTGAGATGCAGAACACAGGAGAAGGTTGAGGAGTTCAATTTAGATTGTTGAACTTGACCTGCTTGTGGGACACTTGAATTTAGATGCCCAGCGAATGGACAGATGTGACAGGGAGCCCAGGAGAGAGACATGAACACGAGATGTAGACTTGAGAGTTATCTTTGCGTAAGTGGTAACTGAAGCAGTGAGAGTGGACAGGATACCCCAGGAGATTCTCCTGAATGAGAGCGAAGCTATAGCAGGGTCTAGGGCAGAATCTTAAAGAATGAAAAACTGCATTGAAGAGGAGGGCAGAGGAAGAGTAGTCCAAAAAGGCCATGGCGAATGTAGAATTGAACCAGAGGCTTTCTCTTTGCACCTTCCCAATGTCATCTCAGGCAACGGCTCATTTCGTCCCCGGCGCCATGGCCACTCTGTCTCCCCGCGTAAGCCCTCTCTCCTCTGCCATTAAAGAGTTCATCTTGCAAACCTAATGAGTAATGAAGCCATTGATTCTGTTAACACATGTCCAGTTCACTATGAGACCTGTAATGGGAATTCATTTTGGAGGTCAATACAGCTGTCAATGGATCAGTTTTTCCCCAGAGGCCTGTGGCTTTTTCTGTCATACACAGGCAGAAGCTGTCCTGACTAGCACCAGACTAGACTGGAGAGTAATTAACGCTGTAGAGCATCAATGAGCTAGTGACCCTGCCTCAGGCCTTGAGACGGTACACACTGAAATAGGTCAGAAAGCAGGGAGTGGAAACAGAATTGTGTCCCCTCTGAAATGATTTGAATAACCCTAGAAAGCCACAATCACCACCACTAAAATATTTTCCCCTACTAGCTATCACATAACCAGAAATTACATCTTTAAATCTTTATTTCTTTTGCACAAGAAGTTCCACTGTTGGAATTATTATATACTGAATGAATGTGTTTGCTCATTCTGCCAACACAGACTGAGAACTTTCTGTGGACCTGGCCTTTATTATGTAAATGCTGAGATTGTAGAGATTACAACATCAGTTACTGTTCTTAGAAACCCACTGACTAGGCCAGGAAGCAGAGCTGTGGTGGATGTAATGAAGGATGGGCCAGATGCTATTGGCACCCCGAAGAATGACTGAGTCCAGGAAGGTTTCAGAGAGAATATGATGTCCGTGTAGGGTCTTAAAGTCTGCATACAGGTGCTAGAAGAGAGAAGGGAAATCCAGGTGGAAGGAATAGCAAAAGCCAAACCAGAGAATCATAAACGAGGCTGATGTGTTCAGAGACTGATGAAGCTTCCATATGCCTTGGGTATGGGAGGAGAAAAGCAGGAAGTAGGTCAGACTGTGAAAGGCCTTGTGTGTTATGCTAAGAATTTGAACCAAGCTTAGAGAGCCAGCCAAATGAATAATGCCCTTGGCTTAGAGTGTAGCACTCTAAGCTATTATCTGTCTTTAATACCTCGCTTCCTTTCGAACTTAACAGAGGAGAACTTGAGATAAGAGTTAAGAAGAAAAAGACCAATAGAGAGTGGTGGGTACAAGAGCTGTGAAGTGGGGAACATTGCTGTCCACAGAGGACTTGGAAGAGCAGGCAAGAGGAGCTGGGACCAGTCTAAGGACCAGCCCCAGATGAATTTATGCTTTTATCATTAATACAGTAAGGCTCAGTCCAGGGTCTCAATTAACAAGTCTTCAGGAAGCAAAGCTTCTTTTAACAAATCCAGCTTTAGCTTTGAAGAAGGTGATGACAACAAGAGCCACCAAAGAGAAGGCAGGCAGTGGTACTCACTGCTGCAGAGGCTGGCCTTGCTTGAGGGCCCAAGTCATACTCCTGGAGCACAGGTAGCTGCACCTCCTAGCAGTGGGGCAGGTTGTGATAAGAAGTGGCATCCAGGTGACTCCAGCAGCAACACCGAGGTACAGAGCATCCCCTTTTCACAAAGATGGCCTGGAGGCCACAGCCCTCTTCTCTGGGAAGGGAGAGAGGGAGCAGGTATATGGGAGGAGAGAATGCTGCTGCTGGATTATTGCCTCTGTTCTTGGCATTTCTTCTTCCTCTGACAACCCACTTTGGAATAAGGACACCTTCCTTTCCTTCTTTATTCACAGAGCCCCTGAGAAACATTTCCTTAGCCAGTCATGGCCCCCGCTCCTCTCCAGCCGAGCTCAGCAGCTCCAATCAGCACCTACTCCGAGAACGGAAATCCTCAGCTCCGTCGCACTCCAGCCAGCCGACCTTGTTCACATTCGAACCTCCACTGTCAAACCACATGCAGCCCGCCTTGTCCACCAGTGCGCCTCAGGAGTATCTCTACCTGCACCAGTGCATAAGCCGGAGAGCAGAAAATGCCAGGTAAGAGATGGCTGTGTGTGTCCACACACTGGGCATAGTACTTTTCAGTCTGTTTTTCCATTTTAAAGGAGGTAAAATCAAGGTGAGTGAATCTCTATCTGTAAAACAAAACATCATTTTTTTGACTTAGGTAACTTTCACGTTTTATTGGTATCGTTTCTGTTGCTATACAGCGATAATTGGATTTCAGAGAAGCCTCCCATTATGAAAAGTCACGCTATACAATTTTTTTGTTTACCTTGGGAGAACAGGCATTCAGTTTCAGAACTGAAAAAAAAAAATCAATTTAATCATCGGCCTTAAAAAAGAGCTATAAAACCTTAACATTATTAAACAAATCCACATCTCACTTTTGCTCTAGAGCTGCACCATCCCAAATGGTAGCCACTGTCCACATGTGATTATTTAAATTTGAGTTAATCGAAATTCAATAAATTTAAAATTAAGTTCTTCAGTTGCATTAGCCACATTTCAAGGCTCAGTAGCCACACATAGCTAGTGGGGCTACCATACCAGGTAATACAGATATGAAACGTTTCATCATCACTAAAAGTTCTAGAGCAAAGACCCCCTGCTCTAGCATAATGCTCTTTATTTTTCTAACACCGCCAGCTCTTTCCCAGGTACAGAGCCTGTGCATATTTTTATTACCTTTTATTTCCACTCTTAGGATAAACAAAAGCACAGAGCTGATGGGCTTTGCCAGAGAGAGTTCCCACTTGCTACCATGGCTAGCAGATTACAAATCATGTTCCTTAATTAATTAATTTAGAAATATCTAATTTTTGTTATGAAAATTAAAGCAATTGGAGGTTGTGTTAATATATCACATCACAGAATATTTTCATGCATAATCTCACTTGAACTAGTCAAACACACTGAGATACAGTATAGATCGTTTATCTTCACTTCATAGATGACGAAATTGAGGCTCACAGCTAATAAATGACAGAGGCAGGACTAGAACCCAGGTCTTCTTATTTCTTGTCCTGTACTCTTTTCTCTACATGTGCTACACTAGTTCTGGTTTTCCGAGTCATTTACCGTCACCCAACAGAGGCTCCCAACACTCAGTCTTATACCTCAGATACTTCAAACGCCCATTTTCCTGAAGCAGCCTGATTCCTTTGTTTGTGGACTTTCACAAGGTCAGCCTCTGTCAACTCATACATGAAAAGCTGAGATCCAAAAAGGTAGAATAAATTAGCCAAGATCACTGAATTAGTGGCAGAACCATAAATAGCACCTGATTCTCCTGAAACACAAACCAAAGACAGGCAGTGTGTTATAATGAAAAACATATTACAGGCTTTGGAGTCAGTCAGATATGGGTTCAAAGTCAGATTCTGCCACTTGCTTGTGACCTTGAGCTAGTTACTTAACATTCTTGACTTTCAATTTCCTTATATGCTGAATAGAAATAACTAATTCAAAGGCTTACTAATGAGCATGAGATGACAACACACACATGAAGTACCCAGGAGTAGATGCTCAGTACATACTGCCAGTTCTCCTGTTCCCCATCCCCTTCTACCACGTGGAGGACTCGCAGGAGCAGAGAGAATGTGGAGATCTTACAATTATGGTTCTAGTGAAAGACCACGTGCTTTATATTAATGCTGCTCAGATTTAAATGTGCATGTGAAATATTTGAGGATCTTGTTGAAATGCTGATTCTGACTGAATAGGCCTGAGGAGGATCCTGAGATCCTGCCTTTCTGCCAAATTGCAGATGATGCCAGTTTAGATGGTCTGCAGTTCACACTTTAAATAGAAGACCTTATGTAATATTAACAACTGTCACCTGCTTCCAGTCCCATGATACAGCTAAAGCAACAGAGAACAAATATATAAATGTCTCTGTTGCATTAGCAGTTCGGGCCCACTCTCTGCACCCCATCTCCTCTGTAAAACCTCTCTTAATCTTCCTAGCTGGAATTCATTTCTTCTCTGAATTCCCATAGTGGTTTTTTATTCTCACTCTCAGGCACTTGGAACTTTCTGCCTCGTATTATGAATGTTTATATTAATATGTTACTGCTCTTTGAAGACCCAGGACACCTACTAGGTACATAATAAATATTTGAACAAATCCATGTTGCAGAGAGATAACATAATAGAAGAGATAGAACTTGCCTGCAGCTGGGAAGCATCTTTATTGTGGGGCCTTGACCAAACTGCTTTTCTGTGTCTTTGTGTTCACTTTTGTAGGTGTTGGAGCAAGAGGGTGATGAGCAGGATCTCAGGGAGATTTTTTGGAAAAAAATACATTCAGACATTTTTTGTAGAATTCCAAAGGGGGATGGAGTGTGGGAGGAGGTGTTGTTCAGTCTAGAAAGACTATATAGTTTCTGGTAGTAGTGAAGTATTTTGCATGATACTAAACATACTGTAAAAATTACAAATCCTGGACAAAACATTAAAAAACAACTGTTTGAAGGCAATCAAAAAGCAGGCAGAAATTGGAAAAGATTTGACTCTTAAAAGAAGGTACCCACTTTGAATAGGTCCAAGTTACATGGCTTTTCCTTTAAAGGAAGTTCTTATAAACGCTTCATCCAAAATATTCAGTATGCAGTGAGAAATTGCTAGACACATGAAGAAACTTTAAAAGCTGACCCATTGTTGAGAGAATTCAGTTCATAGAAAAAAACAAAAATAAACCCAAATTTTTAAGCTAGCATGTAAAGTCTTTAAATAATTGTGTTTATTGCTTTACTCTATGGGGTAAGGGTAGATAATGAGTGAAGAGATGATGAAATTTAGGAGAGAGGTAAACTCTGAAAATAACAGGAGTTTCAGTTCTAAGTGTAGGACAGTCCCAAACAAGCACAAAAAGACTTTGTGAACTAAACTGAGATTTGTTTACCACACACAGAAGGAGAGTCAAAGCTTGCAGTATGCATTTAACCAAGCTGATTGCCTGCAAAAACAAAAGTGCCAACATTCTCTAGAGGATTATAACAGAACCCAGAATCTAGACAACATAAGATCACAACATTCAGGACATAATCCAAAATATCTCAGCATATCAACCAGAAGGCTATAGCCTGCAAAAGTATACTTCATGAATGAAAACAAAACTAAGACATTCTCAGATAAAGAAAAATAAGTGAATTTCCAAGAGTTGTGATTTAAAGAAATAAGGAAGTTCTTCAGGCTGAAGCAAGATAGTACCAGAAGGAAACTAGATCTTCAGGAATAAAGAGCAGCAAAAAAATAGTAAATCCCTGCATAATTACAAAAGACTGTTATTCTCTCGTAAGTTCTTTATAGTATGTATGAGTGTTGAAAGCAAGTGTTAAACATTGTCCAGAGGGGTTTTCACCTGGTTTTATTTCTCTTCAGCCTGAAGGACTTCCTTTACCAGTTCTTGCCATGTAAGTCCCCCCATGATATATTTTCTCGATTTTTATTTATCTGAAAATATTTTTATTTTTCTTTCCTTTTTGGAGAGATTTTTTCTGGGTATAAAATTCTAGAATGATGGTTTTCTTTTCTTTTGGCATTTTAAAGGGTGCCGTTCTATAGTATTCTGACCTTCATTGCGCCTGATGAGAGGTCAGCTGTTATTTTATTTTCATTCTCCTATAAGTAATGTTTTTTTGACCAAGTTGTCAATAAGGTAATGAAAGGCTTTTCAACAAATGATGTTAGAACAGCTGGATAGCCATATAAGAATAAAAAAAGAACCCTTACTTCATGTCATACTACTGAAAAGTTAACTCATCTATCAGAGACCTAAATGCAAAGTCTAATACTATGAAACTTGTAGAAGAAAGCATCTCTGTGATCTTAGGGTAAGCAAAGATTTTTATATAAGCTGTAAAAAAGCATGAATCAGAAAAGAAAAAAATAATAAAATTTATCAAAATTGAAATGTTGACCTTCAAAAGAACCCCATTAAGAAAACAAAATGGCAAGTCACAGAAGTTGAGAAAATACTCAAAACACGTATATAGCTGACAGAGGATTTATTCCTAGAATATATAAAGAATTATTACAACTCAACAGAAGATAAACAACCCAATTTTTAATAAATTTATTTATTTATTTAAATTAGTTTTGAATATACAGCACATTCGTTAGACATCTATAATGGTCATGAAATGATCCCCTCAGTTGCTCCCGCCCTCCCTTGACCCTCCACTTAGCCATCATATTAATGATAACTGCATTCCCTCTGCCATGCTCCCCATCCCCACGCCCTCCATCCCTTTGCCCAACTATCGACTACTAATTTGTACTTCTTTAACCCTTCACCCCTTTCTCCAAACCCCCCTCCCCTCTGTCCGTCACCAAATTGTCCACTATATTTGTGAGTCTCTTTTTGCTTAGTTTGTTCTTTTTGTTCCTTAGATTCCACATAGAAGTGAAATCATATGGTATTTATCTTTCTCTGTCTGACTTATTTCACTCAGCACAATAACCTCTAGGTCCATCCATGTCATTGCAAATGGTAGGATTTCATTTTTCCCCCTCTTTAATTTCCCCCCTCCATTTCCACCCCTGACCTATGGATATTGCCGTTTCCCCTTAAGTACTGTATCTCCACACACTCACGGAGTGCACCTAGGGCCTAGCGCCCCCAGGGGACCTGGCACACCCAGGGCCTGGCACACCTGGGGTATGGCACACCCGAGGTATGGTCTGTGGCTCCACCTGGGGCACAAACCCAGGACCTTCTGCATGTAAAGCAGATGTATAACCACTACACTATGGAACCACCCCAAGGATTTCATTTTTTTCATGGCTGAGTACTATTCCATTGTATATATGAAACATAATTTCTTTATCCAATCGTCTGTTGTTGGGCACGTAGGTTTCTTCCATATCTTGGCTATTGTAAATTGTGCTTCCATGAATATTAGAGTGCATAGATCTTTACAAATTATTGTTTTTGTTTTCCTTGGATAAATACCCAGAAGTGCAATTGCTGGGTCAAAAAGTATATTCATTTTAATATTATGAGAAACCTCCATACTGTTTTCCATAGCGGCTGTACTAATTTGCAATCCCACCAACACTTGCTATTTTTTGATTTATTGATGTTAGCCATTCTGACAGTATGAAGTGATATCTCATTGTGGTTTTAATTTGCATTTCTCTGATGATTAGCAACCTTGAGGATCTTTTCATATGTCTATTGGCCATCTGTATTTCCTCTTTGGAGAAGTATCTGTTCAGGTCTTCCGCCCAATTTTTAATAGGATTGTTTGGTTTTTTTTTGTTGAGTTGTATAAGTTCTTTATAAATTTTGGATATTAACCCCTTATCAGATGTATCATTAGCGAATATCTTCTACCAAACAGTTCATTGTCTTTTTGTTTCATTGATGGTTTACTTTGCTTTACAAAAACTTTTTAGTTTGATGTAGTCCCATTTGTTTAATTTTCTTTTGTTTCTCTTGCCCAAGGAGATATATCTGAAAAGAAATTCCTGTTAGTAATATCAGAAAGTTTACTGCCTGTGTTTTCTTCTTAAAGTTTTATGGCTTCAGGTCTTACATTTAAGTGTTTAATCCATTTGAGTCTATTCTTGTATATGACGTAAGAAGATGGTCCAGCACCTTTTTTTTTTTTTTTGCATGTATCTGTCCAAGTTTTCCAACACCACCTATTGAAGAGGCTGTCTTTACCCATTATATATTCTTACCTCCTTTGTCAAATATTTAGTGAGATTTATTTCTGGGCTCTCTATTCTTTCCATTGATCAATGTATCTGTTTTTATGCCAGTACCACGCTGTTTTGATTACTGTAGCCTTATAGTATAGTTTGAAATCAGGTAGTGTGATGCTTCCAACTTTTTTCTTCTTTCTCAAAGTTGCCATGGCAATTTGGGTCTTTTTGTGGCTCCATATAAATTTTAGGATTATCTGTTCTAGCTCCCTGAAAAATGCCATTGGTGTTTTGATAGGGGTTGCACTGAATCTATAGATTACTTTGGGTAGTATGGACATTTTAACAATGTTGATTCTTCCTACCCATGAACAGGGTATATGCTTCCATTTATTTGTATCTTCTTCAATTCTTTTTTTCAGAGATATAATTTTCTGAAAATAGGTCTTCTACCTTCTTGGTTAATTTGATTCCTAGGTATTTTATAGTTTCGATGCAATCGTAAATGGGATTGTTTTCTTAATTTCTCTTTCATCATTGGTGTATAAAAATTCCACTGACTTCTGAATATGTATTTTGTATCCTGCTACTTTATTGATTTAATTGATCAGTTCTAACAGTTTTTTGGTGGAATCTTTAGGGTTCTATATATACAGTATCATGTCTTCAGCAAATAACGAGTTTTACTTCTTCCTTTCCAATTCAGATGACTTTTATTTCTCTTTCTTGTCTTATGCTGAGGCTAAGACTTCCAATACAATGTTGAAGAGGAGTGGTGAAAGTGGGCATCCTTGTCTTGTTCCTGATCTTAAGGAAACTGCTCTTAGCCTTTCCCCATTGAGTATGATGTTAGCTGTAGGTTTGTCATATATGGCCTTTATTATGTTGAGGTATCTTCCCTCTATTCCCACTTTGCTGAGAGTTTTTATTGTAAATGGATGCTGGATTTTGTCGAACACTTTTTCTGCATCTATTGAAATGATCATATGGTTTTTATCTTTCGATTTGTTAATGTGGTGTATCACATTAATTGATTTAAGGATATCAATACCAACCTTGCATCCCAGGAATAAAAACAACTTAATCATGGTGTATGATACTTTTAATGTATTGCCAAATTCATCCCTGCCTCGCATAGACATAAGTATGCCTAGTTAGGCTACCATTGTGAAATTGTAATTACTGAGGCTAATATACTTGCCTTCTATTTGTTCTTTTTTACATTTATGGTAAACATGATATACAGTCAGAATAACTTAAGCATCTTCCTTCAAGTACTAAGTAATATGTATTCTAGTTAAAATGACTTTAGTTCTTAAAATCCAGCTCTTCCACTGAGCTAAAATAAGTAACTATTCAGTGTAGTAACTATAGCCAATGGAAAGAGTTTTGAACTGACATTGTCAAGACAAGCAGAGTCCTTTTTGTCTTCAAAGACAAATTAGTTTGACTGGATTTATTTTTGCCCTCCAGCCGTCAGGGCCTCATTCCAGATTGGAGCCAGTCTCTGTCCTCTTATTTCAAGGAGGCTGTTAAACAGGTGACACATTGTGGCAAATCACATGCTCTGAAAAGCCATAATTCTGGTGAGCGGGGAAAGTGAAATTTCAAGTGATAAGATGCCAGAACAAAACATCACTGACTCTGCAGCAAAGTTCTACAGACCAATGGGAGTAAAAAGTAAAATCAGAAATGCTGTGGAGAGCTTAACCGTGATTAATCATTTCTAAGGCTTCTCTGAGTCATTCACCTAGTGGCTTTGATTGACCAAAGGCAAAATATACAACTTTTAGTTTCATTTAGTTTCATATATATAGCTTTGCTCTGTAACCACAGAGAGAAGGCAGGCTCAAAATTGCACCCAGAAGGGTTTGAGATGCAGACATCACCTCACCTCAGAGACTGCAAGACAGAACTTTCTGAGTTTTCTTACCTCACAGGAAGGATCCATTTTGGATGGGTCCGATGCAGAAGTGTGGTCCAAATGACCTCTTAAAATTGTCAGTGACAGCTAATGGTGGTTAATTTACTTACAAGCATTTATATATTAAGTTTCCTTAAACGGGAACATTCCCATTAAAAAATCAAACCAGGTCTTCATCATTAAGGTACTTGGTATCTATATAGTAGTGTGAAAAAGTCGTGGTGTAGTATGGTACATACAATTACATGAAAATGTGTAGAAGAACAAGTACAAAATAAAGTTGCTAGAAAAACTAGGAAACTGTGCTAAAAGCCAAGGGAGATGTTTGGGGTCGGTTTTTAGACCAAAGCACATGCAAGAGAGTGGTGTGATAGTCCCACCTACCCACAGCCTCTGGAGCCGCTGGCAGCCAGGACTGTGGAGGAAACGCACTGAGCTGCTGGCTCGGGGGAATGTTTCCTCCCACACTTTTCCCTGTGCCCCCAGAGAGCTCCTCTACACACTCGTGTTTGAATTTCTTCCTGTACCAACTCCGCCATTTACTGTTTCCACATCTGACACGTGAGGGCGATACCTGTCTCAGAACTGTTAGGGAGATTAAAAGCTCCTTCACACAAGATGTGTGTGCGGCACAGGACATCACTCATTAAATGAGGCCTCCGGCAGCCCACAGCCCTGGGAGAGAAGCCTTGCTCCCAATCTCCTGCTTCCAGGTGGTCATCCCAGGAAAGCAACTCAGCATTTCATGTGACTGGGCCTCAGTAAAGGTTTACTGGAAAGTAGTGAAGACCACTGGTTCCTGATTGCTCGGAATTGCCGCTCTTGATTCTTGCCCAAATGGAGCACACCGAAGCAGTTTGGGCTTTGAGCAGGGTGTCCAGAGACCTGGACACTAGAACCCGTTTAACTACCATCTGAGCATGGAATGTTGAGCAAGCTGTTTGCCTTGTTCAACTCCTTCCACCTTATTCATGAAGTAATGCTCAGTCCCCTTCAACATGCATCTGTATTATCTACCACAGGGGCCTGGCCTCTGTGAGGGGGTGGGGGGTGGGAGGTGTGGCTGAAGGTTTAGGAACTGAAATGTATGCAAATTTACGTAAGAGAAGAACCTGGCTCAGACACTGGTTTCCCTTCCTCATTCTAGGCTGCTAGGCCCTATTTCTAGCACCATCTGGTGGCCACATCCATAATAACAACCCTCTGTGAGCTGAAAGAGCTTGCATAAAGCAGAAGTTCCATGGATTGGTTTCAGAGGGTTATGACACCCTCGCCCCCCAGATAATCACATGCAAATTTGTATGTATACCAAATTTGCTTTATTCTGGTGAGAAGGACTTTTTATTATATTCTTTGGGGTTTATAGTTCCCAAAAGAGTGAAAATCACTACTATAAAGGATTGTTCTAGAAAAGTGATTCTTTACTTCCTGCCCCGCCCCCCATGAAATCCTATGAAGAATCATAAGGGAAGAGAGAAAAGCAAACTTGGATCCCTACTTGCTTAGAACCTCACCCTCTAATTTTCCCAGGCACCTACATGGAACACAGAGTCCAGTTTAAAAATCACACTTATAAAGCCAAAGGCTTATGAAGCTTCAGAGCCAGATGGACCTTTAAGAGCTGCTGGGACCCACTAGGTCATGCCTTGGGGTGGGGGCTTGGTGCAGCTCACAGAGCATATTAGAGGCAGTACTGGAACCTAGCACAAATCCTTCCCACTCCCACATCTTTAAACTGCTCAGTTTTGCCTTATTTCCCAAATACCGAAATTTAAAAAATAATAAAACTTTTTCTATCTGGAATATAGTTCCCAAACAGGAATATAGTTCCCAAACCATTTTTTTCTGTAAATATTTAGACTTCTGGAAAGAGATATTTCTCCCTCTAAATGCCTCTCAACAAACCATAATACACAGTATAAAATAAATCTATAGTTTAACGTTTGCATAGTTCTTTATAAGTTATAACATCAACACCCATTTCGGCTGACTTATTTTACCATGGGAAAGCTGAGACTCAGAAAAAATGACTTAAGGGTTCTTTCTCCTGTCCGCCTTCGCATTCAAATGTATATATTCTGACTTAAAACAATGAACGAGTGGACACTATAACTGGTTTGTTGATATCTGTTGGGAGCGGGGAGGTAAGACCAGCCCCTGCTAATCAGCAATCTGGGGGAAGGGGAGGGATCAAGGCTAACACTGATTGAACATCTCTGTACTAGATAGACTAGAGTCTAACTTCTGAATAACCATCAAAGTATGTTTTTAATCACCATTTTTGCAGATGCATAAACTGAAGTTCAGAAAGAGAAAGTGCCTTGCCCAAGGTCACACAGCTAATAAACTGCCTGCCTCCTCCTCCATACCAACAAGCTGCACAGGGCTTTAAACTTGTCAGCTAGCCTGCCTGGGTGGGCAATCCTGGCTTCCTCTAACCCCACTGCCCTTTCCCTTCTTTCTCTCCCTTAGGAGTGCCAGCTTCTCTCAGGGCACCAGGGCCTCATTCCTCATGAGGAGTGACACAGCCGTACAGAAACTTGCCCAGGGCAATGGACACTGTGTCAATGGGGTTGGTGGTCAAGTCCATGGCTTCTATAGCCTTCCCAAGCCAAGCCGGCACAATACAGAATTCAGAGACAGTACCTACGACCTCCCCCGGAGCCTGGCCTCCCATGGCCACACCAAGGGCAGCCTTACAGGCTCGGAGACAGATAATGAGGATGTGTACACCTTCAAGACACCCAGCAACACCCTGTGCCGGGAGTTTGGGGACCTCCTGGTGGACAATATGGATGTTCCAACCACTCCACTCTCAGCCTACCAGATTCCTAGGACATTCACGCTGGACAAGAACCACAATGCCATGGCAGTGGCCGCTCCTGGGGACTCAGCCATAGCTCCCCCACCTCGGCCCCCCAAGCCAAGCCAGGCGGAAACACCGCGATGGGGCAGCCCTCAACAGAGACCTCCAATTAGTGAAAACAGCAGATCAGTTTCTGCCGCTGCCACCATTCCCAGGCGCAATACCCTCCCGCGATGGACAACAGCCGACTTCACCGAGGTGAGTGTAAGCCCGGCTGAGACCCAGCAGGAGAGGCAGGTCGCACAGGCGTTCTCAGTAGTTCGCTAGTCCTTGGTCATCTGTGCTAAGAAGACTTAGAGACCACCCAGGTCACTGATATGGTTAAGGCATCTTCTACTCAGACCCCGTGGCAGTTGCTCCTCCAGTACTGGAGGCTCTTGGTGGACTCCCACGACAGCAGCAGTAGAGCAGACCCTAACTCGAAAACTGATATTCTCCCGAGGGAGATAGAACCTTCTTGGTTAACCACAATGCAACATCTTATGGGTTTGGAAGTCCAAACCATAGTATTTTATTCATGTATAAATGAAACCAAAGATTGTGAAAATGAATTTAGAGACCAGTCCAATCTGCGCCAAACCTATGTGGGCTAGCAGACTATTAAAAAAATGAGATCTTCAGAATAGTTTTCTAAGCACACTCTTAAATTTTGGTTTAAAGTCCAAACTTCTATCTGAACTATCTAAATTCTGTTGCCACTGTTTTCCACATAGAGTATTCCAACTCTGTATATAATCTCCTGTTTGATGAAAAGGTATAATAATATTAATTCCTTTCATTTTGCATTTGCTTTGTACCTTGCAAAGCCTGTTATTTTATCTGTTCTTTTATTCAAGCCATGTAGGGACCCTGAGAGTTTGGTGGGACAAAACCTCATTGTCTCCATTTCACATGAGGCCCATTGTAGTTAAAAGACTTTTTCAGGGTTGCAGAGTCAGTCAGTGGCAGAGATGGGACTTGAACACAGAGTCCTGACTCCTGGTCCAGTATTCTTTGTAGTCTTTCAATCCATCAGCTATTTGATCAACTACCCTGTACTTTGGAACTAAAATGATAGAAACACACAAAAAGCATGTCCCTGCCTTTCAGAGAGCTCACACCTAGTTGGGGAAATAAAATCGACATGTAAAAATTAGTCAAGTATCAGTATTACTATAGTATTATATATAAGTGGTGGCTGGGGTGAGTGGGAAGTGCTATGGGAATAAAGGAAAGGTGCACAAATGAGGGCAGAAGTGGTCAAGAAGGGCTTCCATGTAGATGCTGACACTAGAGCTAGATCGAAAAGCCGGGAGGAATTTTTGAACTAGGGAGCGATACGATGGAAGTTCTACCTCATCAGTGGGAATTGAGAGTAGTAGTTTCTGGAGTTTCAGTGAGACCCTGAGCAACACTGGTGAGTGTCTGGGTGAGTGGCAGCACACAGGTCAACTGTGAGTGCATCTGGATCTTCCTTCCTATGTCTAGCTTCTTCCTGTGAGTCCTACGAGTACCCCCAGCGTGGTGGAGAGAGTGCAGGCCGGTCTGCAGAGTCCATGAGTGATGGAGTCACTTCTTTCCTGGTGAGTGGGCTTTAGCCAGGGGTCCTCAGGCCACCTAGGTGGGTTCAAGGTCACACCCATGGAACTAAAAACACAACCCGAGGGGTGACAGCATCTCCCTCTTAAAACCCTGCCAAGCTTCTTGTCTCAGTTCAGAACCCTGGGTTGAGTTCTTAGAAAGTAAGAAACAGGTGTCCTGGTTTAGAAGAAATGTCTGTACTTAGGTATACTAGACCAGGGGTCCCCACCCCCTGGCTGCAGACTAGTACCAGTCCATAGCCTGTTAGGAACCTGACCACGTAGCAGAAAGTAAGCAGCGGGCGAGCAAGCGAAGCTTTGTTCATGTTTGCAGCCGCTCCCCCGCGCTAGCGTCACCGCCTCAGCTCCTCCTCAGATCATCAGACATTAGATCCTCATAGGAGCATGGTCTCCAGTGCCAAAAAAGGCTGGGGACCGCCGTACTAGACTACAAGGTTCACCAACCCTGTGGGTAAGCAGAAGGGATCTAGAATACAGAGGTCGCAGGCTCTGGGATGACGGATTTCGGGCAGCATCGTACCTACGAGGTCTCATCTGGAGACAGGGGTGGTGCTCAGAGTCAGGCTCAGTGGCAGAATTATGGTTTGAGCACAGGATCTCCGACTGCCCTCTGGACAGGGCTGACCATAGTTCTGTAAGGTTTCAGGCCCCAGCTAGCAGACTAGACCCATGGAAAAGACTGAAAATTAGGTAACCAAAGCAAAAACAGTTGTATGTCTGGACAGGCAGGGCAAGAGTTAAAGAAAGGCTATAGCCAAGGTTGCTACATTGCACACTCTGGCAACTCTGACTGCAGCGTGGTGGTCATACTAAAAGCTGGACTGGGAAACAACTGGTCCAGCCTTCACCTGCCAGGCCCAAGGCTTCTAATGTGCTCTTTGCCCAGCTCAAGGCCAGAGATGCTGACCTCCCAATGGTGGTCTGGACTGGAGGTGGAAGGCAGGTCCTGAACCAAACCCATGCAGCCCATGGCCTGTGCTACCCTCTGCCTTAGGCATCCAGAAAGCTTTGTGGATTCAGCCACCAAGGGTATTTCCTATGAAAGATTTATCAAAAATTCTAAGTGAGTCCCAAGGGATCATGGATGCTAGAAGGGACCCACAGGTTGCATTTCTTCCTGTCTCCCTTGGTTGTCCAAGGATCTGCCTTAGCGCTTCCCAGTACAGCTCACTCAGTCGTGATTTTTCTTCCCTTGTATATAAATTCTCACCTCCATCTTGTTTCTTCTTGCTAGTGACAGCCATATTTCTTTCACTGTCCCTCCTAGCCGGGAAAAACGCTTGTAGGCCGATCGGATAGCGCCAGTTCCGAAGACAACTATGTGCCCATGAATCCAGGTTCCTCCACCCTGCTGGCCATGGACCGAGCAGGCGATAATTCCCATAGTGTCTACATCCCCATGAGCCCAGGGCCCCATCACTTCGACCCACTTGGCTACCCCTCTACAGCCCTTCCTATGCACCGAGGCCCCAGCCGAGGGGCTGAAATCCAGCCACCCCCTGTCAACCGCAACCTCAAACCTGACCGGAAAGGTGAGTCTGATCTTTCTCCGCCCCATCTATGGGCAATGGCCAGGGACTGTGTGCATTCATTTAGCGATCAGGTGGATCCTGAACTTCACTTGCAAGGAAATGGTAGCCTCTGGGCCTAAGCTGCCCCAAAGTCACACGCACACTCACACAAACCTCCAGATTCATCCCAGTGGTCCGGCGCTCTAAGGATCGGCTGCTGGGGTAGCCTGATGCACAAAGGTGTACAGAAATGAGGACAGATTCAGGTTTCAACGCTGTCACTCTTTCAACTCTGCTAACATGAGATTGTAGACAAGTCATTTTGTGTCCGTGAGCCTTGTTTCTTCATTCGTGAAATGGAAACTATAATACTTACCTCCCAGAAGCATTGAGGGACATAGATGATATATCTAAAAGTGCTTCGTAATATATAACATCTATTCAAGGATAAAGGGTTAGCATTAGATCCGGGCCTGGGCAGGGCCAAACTAATGAAGTAGTCTATTAAAAGATATATTATGATGCTGTAGAAAGGCTTGAGCATTTAAACCAGGTAGATGTGGGTTGGAATCCTTATCCAGCACTTCCTCGGTGTGTCTTTGGGCAAATCATTTAAATTCTCGGAACCTCAGTTCTCTTATCCGTGAAATGGGGATGCTAATCCCTGCCCTCAGGCTTATTTACAAGGAAAGCATGTAGGACATTGATTTGGTCCATAGCAGATGTTCAGTAAAGTTAGATCTGTGCCCCCTGCATCTAGACCAGGAAGAAGTACTGGAATTCAAGTTGAAGGCTTGCCTCTACCTCATGCTGCTGGCCTTAGATCAGTAGCAGGGATTCAAGGGGAGAAGTAGAATAACCTTTGGCAGAAATAAGCCCTGTTGGTCTGGCCAGCAGGGAATTCGACCTTAGCATTCGAATCGAAGCCTTCAGGGCCTTGTGGCATTCACCTTCCTCCACTCCAGATTCCACAGCCCTGGTCCAGGAGCAACAGGGAGCGGTCGTGGTGGCCTTCTCTAATTCAAATACCATCTCTCATTTTTGTACAGAGTCACAAATCTGGGAAGAACAATCTGTTGTCAAACCCTGTGTCCCGTTTTAGATTCTGAAAATATGATTACCATAGATACAAAGCAAAGAATTTGTAGTTTGGAATCTGAAGACATGACTTCAAGGCCTATCAACATGGGCAAAGATTATCTACCCTTGCGAGCCTCAGTTTCCCTGTGTAAAACTGGGATGAATTTGAAGGCGTTTATAAATATACCCGTGTGTTATGTGTAAGAATGTATGTGTGGCATTATTGTTATTAGCTGATTACTCAACTTTCTGTGCCTGCTCTAGCAAAGCCAACACCGCTTGACCTGAGAACAACACTGTCATCGATGAGCTCCCGTTCAAGTCACCTGTCACCAAGTCTTGGTCTAGGGCCATGTGAGTGCCTTTTTGGAAATGGGAGCTTGGAACAGGGCTGTTAGGGTTGGTGAGGGGACAAGTGGCCAAGCTGTAAGTCGGGAAAACTGCTTCCTGATGATCATGATGTCAGTAGCTGGCCAGTCTCTAGATCTCATCTGTAAGAGGAATAACTGTACCCGCCCTTTATCACACCTTCATCTGAGAATGAGTGTGAAGCTCTGAGGGCAGAGGTCTGGAGTGTGTGGGTTGGAGGCCCAGCTGGAGGCTGGAAACTTCCACAGGGTTAATGCTTTGTCTTCCCCTGACAACAGCCACACCTTCAACTCCAGCTCCTCCCAGTACTGCCGCCCCATCTCCACACAGAGCATCACCAGCACGGACTCAGGAGACAGCGAAGAGAACTATGTCCCGATGGTGAGTGCCCCGGGGTCCCATCTGAAATGACTCTCATCCGAGTCCCCTGGAACCTACCTCTCAGGTCCCTACTTCCTGGCTTGGCTGACTCACCTCGGCCTAGGAGCTCTCACTTTATTTGTGACTTCATGTGCTACTGCACATTTTTCTTGAGCCACATATGTGACAAGCCCTGTGAGGTTGTCATCAGAGAGAATGGAGACGTTGCCTCAAGGTGGCCGCAGTCTTAAGGGGCAGAGAAGGCCTGCCTTTCTCGTGGCTGTGATACCACGGAGTGGTCAGTGCCACTGGAGAGGGCAGTGGGGGGCTACACATGCAGGACAAGTGATCACACTGGCTGGGGAAAGAGAAGGCGCTGAGGCGGAGGCAGCCGTGTGGAGGGGGAACATGGAACAGTCATGAAGCATGGCCTAAGGTGAGGGGGCAGGAGGGTTGCACTGGAGCAAGATCATAAAGAACCTCAAATGCTTTCTTGGGAAGTATGATTTTCCTGTGGGCAGGAGGGAGCCCCAGAAGGTTTAGCGGACCAGGTGATTAGACAGGTGTTCCAGAATAGTCATCAGTGACAAGAGCACCCTTCAAAGTTGACTTCCTTCTTCTGCCCTGTGAAAATCTATTAAAAGTAAGAGCGCCTCCCTTCATTTCCTCATCCTGTTGTACCCATGACCATGGGCATGTATGTGAGTGTAAACGTTTATTGAGTATCTCCTGATTGGTGGGAAACACACATGTTCATGACTCACTGTGGTAAAGGCCACAGCAGAGATATAAACACAGGCAGCGCATGGCAAGTGTCCTTCCTGAGATTGTCACTGAAAAGAGAATAGCTGCCTGGCGCCTGGCAGTTGCTGCATATTGAAAGAACCAATCCCAACCAATGAAGTAGCCAAAAAACAGGAAGTAGGACTATTGCCTTTCTTATTAGAATGAGACTTCGGGAAAATCCTGGACAAGTCAATGGTGGCGCCTGGATGGAGACAAGATTCTAGAGCATGTCGTTTGAGGAGCTGTACAAAGAACTGGGGCTTCAGGGCGCCAGGGGACGAGGCCACTGTTCAGATCTCGCAGGAGCTGGGCGGGAGGGAGCAGCTTCTGTGTGACCGCCCAGCTCTAGGCAATGGGCGGGAGCTGCAGAGAAGCAGATTCGGTGCAACAGAAGACTGTGCAACCCTCCTTCACTTCTCCGAACCAGCCTTTTATCTTTGTTTTACAAAAGAAGAATAGTAATAATACCTACAACACAGGACTGTTGTGAGGGTTTAAGTGAGAACACGGAAAGCCCCTGGCACAGTGCGTAACTCTGAGTAGGCCTTCGGTGAGCTCGTAGCTCTTCCTCCAAGAGGTGTGTTTTTCGGGTGGTGGGTTAGTCTGTTTCCTAAACTTACTAACAGTTTTTTCCTCCTTGTGATAGCAAAACCCAGTGTCTGCATCTCCCATTCCCAGTGGCACCAACAGCCCAGCCCCTAAGAAGAGCACTGGCAGCGTTGATTATCTGGCCCTGGACTTCCAGCCGAGCTCCCCAAGCCCCCACCGCAAGGTGCCTGGGCCGGGGTGGGTGGGGCTGTGGGGGAGGGTGCCTTCAACACGGAACAGCAGCACTCCGGCCTCTTGCGGCTTGACTGTGCTTTAGTCTGTGCCTCACAGGGCTCACATTCCCCCCTCTCAGCACACAGGCACCCTGGGTCCACAGGACCTCATCATCCAGTCCACCCCTCTAGTACAGATGGTCAAATGAGTGCACCCTGAGAGACACAATCTGCTCGAGGTTACAGAGCACATCAGGGACAGATCCTGGACTCAGGACTCCTGTGTCCTGGTCCCGAGCTCTTCTTCGAGAACTCACTGCCTGGGTGGGTCCCAGAGCCCTGCTGTTGATGTAGTGGGCCTCTGAGGGGACTTCCAGGCCTAGGAATGCTCTCCACAGGAAGTGTACTTAGCTGACCTGTCCAGACAGCAAGGCAGGGCACCCCGCCTCCACACCAGTCCCCACCGCAGCGTGCCTGTGAGTGCTCACCGAAGAACACACACAGAGCCCTATGGCTGGTGCGTGCTGGCACCCAGCAAACTCCTTCCCCCAGATGAGTGGCCACACAGGCAGAACAGTAGGCCTGGACCCATCTACCAGGCCAAGGGCGGGCCTGGGTCCTCCTAGGAGCTGGGAGATCAGGAGGGCTAGAGGGGCTGTCGTATCATGCAGGAAGGATGACACAGTTTGGAGTTCAGGCTCTAAATGCCACTTTCGGAAAATGAAGACAGGCTCCTAAGGGGCCAGTCAAGGCAGCAGGCAGAGGCCCACCTCCTCTTCCCTTGAGACAGTCACTCAGAACGGGCCCACCCACTTGTCCCCCACCTCATGACAACTCACAGCCACGTCTACTTCCTCACTCTGCCCCTCAGCCATCCACGTCATCTGTCACTTCTGACGAGAAGGTGGACTACGTTCAAGTGGACAAGGAGAAGACCCAGGCCCTGCAGAGCACCATGCAGGAGTGGACAGACGTGCGGCAGTCCTCGGAGCCTTCCAAAGGCGCCAAGCTGTGACGTGGGGGCCCCCCAATCCTAGAGAGGGGCCCAGAGGCACCAAAGCTGGTTCCTCCCTGTCTCTCCTTTCTCCTCTCCCATTGCCCCCTCCTGCCCATCCCTCTCCACTCTGCCGCTCTGGCCTTCAAAGCACTTGACATCAGGGACCCTGAACCCTTCCCCTGGGAGGTAAGGACCTGATTGAGGCACTTCCTCTGCCCACTTGGGGCCCACCTTTGGTTCTTATCAGTAATGGCCATGCCTCTACCCACCTTAGTTAGAGCTATTGCCAAAAAGTATCCTTCAGCCTCTTCCTGCCCTTTCTGCCAGAGTATCTACCAGACGTGCAGAGGTTGGGGTTGGGGCTCTGAGCCAGATTCCACAACTCATGTTCCATCACCCCCTCCCCTGGGCTACCTCCTCCTGGGAGAAGCCCGTCATCTCACTGACCAGGGAGACAAGGACCAGCAGACCAAAGCGGACATGGACGTCCGTTCTGTCTGTCTCAGCAAGGGAGAGGCAAGGCCACCAAAAGATGGAATCGTGGAGAAGGAAGGTTAGAGGTGGTCTTCAGAGACAAAGGCTTAGATCCCAGATGCAGACGGGCAATTGATGCCTGCAGCGGCCCCCACTTTCAGCCAAGTGGCAGTGCAGCTGTTGTGAGGTGAGAGAGACAGAGGATGAGGACAAAAGGAAGGGAAAACCGAGGAGGATGAGCAAACACGGAGCAGGGTCGGACCCCAGGAGCTGGGGAGACGAGGACTGAGGGCTCGGGCCCCTGGACTGTGGAGCCCGTGCTCTGGGACGGGGATTATGCAAGACTTCCCCCAGTCCCCACCACCTGAGGGCACCGCACCAGAGAAGGCCTGGGCCTGGCCGCGAGGTGCAGTGCGTGCTGTGGGGCGCCAGCATGGGGAGGGAGGCTGGCGGAGCTGTGCAGAGTGGGTGTGAGACAGAGGAGCATGGGGGGCACTGGAGGTAATGCCAAGACTTAAGGGCAATCCTGGGACAGGAATGGGCTGGGCAGAGGCACAGGGCAGTGCCGGGACACGGCATGGGGGACAGTGGAGCAAGTTTCTTCTGCAAGATGGGCCGTGCAGCAGGGAGAGGCGCAGGTACTGACGGGAAGAGAGGCGGGCGTGAAGGCCCTGGAGCGGAGGTCAGCATAGCAAGTGGGGAGATGCACCCGAAGGGCCTGGCGGAGTCCCCAAGGCCGTGCCCCGGGGATGCAGAGTGGAAGAGAAAGTGATGCGTGGGGTCAGGGGAGCAGGACGCGTGGTGGCGTGACACAGGGCAGTTCCCCGGACTGAGAGGTGACACGAAAAGCAGTGCAAGGGCCAGAGCAGGGCAGAACGGAGCTGGAGGACGACGTGTGGGAATGGCTGACGGCGTGTGCGGTGTGGCTAGGGTTTGTGCCCGGTCCCTGAGCAGGTACAAGTGTGGCCTGGTGCCAGGCTCAGAGTGTTTTCTCAATTCGTCTCACCTTCTGTTGCTCCCCCACATCCCAGGTGCCATGTTGGACTCAAACCTGGCTACAGGAACAGGAGAGGCCAGGCCTCTCCTCCCATGGTTTGAAAGGCCACCAGATCGGCACCAACCTCCACACATCCCTGCCAGGGACAAGAGGTAGGGCTTCACCCCAGGCTCCCTCTCCTGAGCCTGGGGAGGTGGGATTTGAATCTTTTATGTTGAAGTTCCTGGCCAGATGTTCTGGAGCTTCAGAGGCAACTAGGGAGACCAGATGTTTCATCCTACCCTGAGGGGTGAGTAAACCTTCCTCTTAAAAAAGAAAAAGACTCTCCACTGTGATTAGAGGAGATGGCTCCCACTCACCTCTCAGCTTCCCTCACCAGTCCTACGGCCTGACCATTCCCTAAGAAGTCCCATCCTGGGAGAAATAATTTCCTCAACAGCAGCCCCTCCCTCTTCATATGAGTTCAAATCAACTCAGCCAGCATTTATTAATGGCTGCTGTGACCAGGCTCTGGGCGAGGCACTGAGGACACAGGAATTAATCAGAAGGTCACAATCAGTGAGAAAAAAAGATAAGGACATGAGGTATTGGTGACTTAAAATGCTGATGTCCCCATCCCTAAGATAGAAGCACAGCCACTCTGAAGTGACTGGAGCTTGGACAGAGGAAGTGAGGCTGCTTCTCTGGGAGGCTGGTGCCAGGGGCAGGAGTGGGAAGTGGGTGATCAGAGAAGGTGGTTCCTAGGAAAGGAGGTGCCTGGAATGTGCCAGATTTTTACAGGGCAGGAGAGCAGTGCTGGGCCCAGTGGAGGAAGTAGCTTTGTGCTTTGGGAGCAGAAGACCTTTGGGAGCATGCGGCCATGCTGTGGTGTTCCTGCAGATGGAGTGGTGGTTCACTCTGCCCAGCCCTGAATGTGTCCTTTTAAGACCCTCTACGAAGGGTCTCATGTGGCAGAGCTTTTACTGGTACCATCCCTGTGCCCCCAGCAGGCTACAGGTGGGCCCTGGTCTTGCTGCCCTCAGTTCCCAGCCCCAGCATCCTCCCATGAACCCCTGGGCACCCTAATAATGTCAGCATTTTCTGAACGCGCCATGATGTGAATGAAACTGGTCGGAGTCCCAGAGACTAAGACGTTCAAATCTAATCTGCAAGGAGACCTCCCTTCAGTTCGTGGTTCTTGTAACTCCCAAACTCTCAGGGTGGAGGGGCAAGGGTAGAGATGGAAGGAAGTAGAAGAGCAGAGGAACTCACAAACCCCAACGTGCCGGGTGTTGACTGCACACCTGCCAGCTCCGTTTGAAAAACTCATCCTTTGGCCTATCAGTGGGTCAAAGTCCGCCTCTCCTGGTGGCCTGGCAAGAACGGGGATGCTTTCTCAGTCAGCATAGCTCTCACGGGGCTCCTCCCACCTGGGGCTCCCCACAGAAGGAGCCATCCTCACCCAGTTCCCGCTCCATCTCTGCAGAGTTAACAAAAGTACAGCAGGGACAATGAGATAAGAGGGAGTGAGTGCTACAGGAATGTGTCTCCTTTGGACCTTGATTTGCCAGTCTGTGAAATGGGTGGTTGTATTCGGTGGTCTCTGGGGCCCCTGATGTGAATGATCCTCAGCTGTTTTGCGAGAGAACTCCCTGCTCTGCGACTTCTCTCTCAAGGGCCTGGATCACCAGGGATGGGCAGCACCCAGAGCGTTAGCCAGTTAACCCAGTCCCCTCCCTAGGTTGATTTTGGTAACGTTTCTATTTGAACCCATTCAAATATGTCCCATTCCTAGGACAGAAGCACAACCATTAAGTGATTGGAGCACAGGCTCAACTCCAATCTGCCCTTGGCCCCTTTACCTGCCACAGGGCTAAAGCCTCAGCCCCAAGCCCTGGCTGACCAAGCCTCCCCCAACCCACACCCTTGACAGGCTCTGGAAGCAGAGGGCTGGATGGATGGGAGGGAACTTGGTATGTCCTTCTCTCTGGGCTTTTATCTGCAAAATGGGGAGGAAGTGAGGCTGATCACATGAGCTCTAAAGCCCTTCTTACAGGCAGGGCCATCATTCTGGGACTCCCCAAGCTCTTTGGGACCAGGTGGGCTACCTGCTGAGGGCATCCCACTAGAGATTCAGGCTGTCATGTGATATTTGGTGGTATATGTTCTTGTGTGTTTGTTGGTTACCTGTGTCTTGAAATTTAGAATCATTTCACACAGAATTGTTGCTATTTGTTGGGAGGAAAAAATGGGCTAGGAGTAGCCCATTCTTAGGTTCTTGCCCTGTTACCATTTAAAATTGACATTTAATTTTTCAAATCACTGTTGGTGCCTAATCACTTAAGTTATTAATTTATTCTGTTTTCTTTTAAAAACAAATTTGTAACACGTATTTATCCTGTGAGTAGGGTGGGGCGGGAACGTGTTCTGTTTTTGCTGTGGTGACACATGGTACAGGCCTGGCACTCGCAGGCCTCTTTTTACTGTGGTGTTGGAACAGGACAACAATAAAGTCCATTAGAAGCAACCAGAACAGGCTGCTGCGTCTGCCTCGTCCGAGGGCCCGGGGGTGCCCGTGTGTTGGCTTAAATACATTCCTGATGAGGAAATTTTTCTCTCATGGACCCAGGAAGGCTCTGGGCCAGTCGTGCTCCACTTTCATTTTCACTGGGTGCTTTTCTTGGCTGGGAACAAGAATGAACTCCCCCGCCCCCTTACCTCAGAATCTGCAGTCCTTATGTGCAAACTGTAGTAACATCTGCCAATTCAGCTTTCTTAGAAGGCAGCCCGAACTGGGACTCGGTCTCTAACGGACTATGGGCCCACTTTTGCTGGTCCCTAAGGTCTGACATTTAAGGGTCTATGACATTTGGGCCAAATTTTAACTCCTCTACCTACAGTGCAGGCAGCCTGTGAAGCCCAGCCCTGGAGGAAGACCCTGCTTCCCAGCCTTCCTCCTGGCCTGCGCCCAAGTCCAGGAGAGGCCGCCCACCCCTAGATTCTCAGAGGGAGGAATGTGGTTCAGCAGTAGCTATTTCTGGGCAATCGGAGTTCTTGGCATCTGAAAACCTCTCAGAGGTTGGGCTCCAGCCCCACCTGATAGGTGAGTACCCTAAAAGCATCCCAGTGGGGCAGCCCCCAGCCTCATACCCACCCCTCCAGGAGGCAAGGGCTCCCCTGCTTCTCAGAAAATGAAAGCATGCTTCCTTCCCTCTGCCAGCACCGGCTCTAGGTAATGTCTCCACCTAGAGTCCTAGGTCCTCACCTTAATTTACAGAGCACTTCAGTGTAGGGTGCTTCCACCTTACTTGATGTACCCTCCTTACTGCCTAGGCACACAAAGAAAACCAAGCGTACAGCAGACCTCACAGCCACTAAGGTGAGAAGAACATCTTTAACGGTTTCAGCAAATCTATTTTTATTCCTATTTGAGATCCCGGGTCTCTCCTCTCCATGTAGAAGGGGTACAGCAGTGTCAGGGCCTGAGGTCAGTGTCTGCTCCTTCACTGGACCTTCCGCGCCAGCCCCAGGCCGCTGCTCTGATGCCCAACTGACGAGGAGCTGAGCCAGCCAGCTTTCCCCAGGACGGGCAACAGCTTCATGAGAAACACACATATCTTCAGTAAAATAAGGATTTTTCCCATCTTAACCAGAAGGGGGATGCAAACGGCGGCATCCCAGGCACTGAGGCAGGCTAGGGGAGACGGGGGTAAGGGTCTCCCACTGCGAGGGGGGCTGTCCTCACCTCTACGCATTGTTGCTTGGTGTGGGGGCTGGCAGCCTCTGATCCGGTGCCAGGCTACTTCTCTCAAAAACGGTACAGACGGTGTGGGCACCCACACGTGACCCCCGAAACCCCCTCAGAGAAACGAGAAAGTAGCCAGAGCTGAGCCCCCTCTCTTTGTGCAAGGACTTGGAGCCTGCTCTGTTTTTATACTATAGAGCAATAGGATTGTCTAAAAGAAGCTGCAAGGGAAATGCTACTTGATGGCAAAACGCCAGCGCTGTGAAGTTCAGCCCTGCTTGGTAGTCGGGGGTGGGGGACAAGGCTTGAGTGTGCATCTGAAACTGCTTCAAGTTGCCCAGGACACTTGGGTGTAGAATCCTATTGGGGCTGATCTCAGTGTCAGGGCCTGCGGCCCAGGCTAAGAGGCTTGGGTCTCGCCTCTGTATCGGACTCTCCGGGTACCCTTCGAGCTGAAGACCAGTGTCCCAGAAGCCCCCTCTGCCTTTCTTGCCCTTGGAAGGGCCTGCCTCCAGGACTGGACCAGCCCCTACCCAGCTCCCAGAAGAAAGGAGTCGAGGCCCTCCAGAGGTTTGCTGTGGCACCACCACAGGTAGGAGCAGGGAAGGGCTCACATTAGAAGACCAGTCTGTGGAAGTCACCACCACTGCCACCTGCAGGGTTGCAGCCCCCAGGAGAGCCTTCGTCTTCATCTTTGTCTTCGTCAAAGCCCTTCCCCCAATGTGGAGATGCCGGGAGGCAGAGATGTAGGCCGCCCTGCTCCGTGCCTCCTTCTCCTGCTCCTGGGAACACAGATGCGGTGGGAAGGAAGCTTAAAATTCAGGCTCTGGGGCGAGAGTCCTCCCTTCACCCCCTCCGCAATGCCATCCAGCTCAGCACAGCACTTCTTAGTGTCTCCGGTCCCCAGGGCCGGGCACCAGAGGAGCACAGCTTCTGCCCTCGAGGCAGCCCAGCTCAGTGGGAGGACAGGTAGGACGGACCCATCCTTACATCCTGTATCTAAGCTTCAAAATCGTTCTTCCTCCTCCTTCCAATAACCCACCCACCCCTTGTGTAGAAAGGAACGCATCCATACTACACTAGCTGATATGGTACCGGGATGCCCAGGGACTTGAAGGGCCACATCACACCGCACAGGGCCCTTTCTTCAGGTTTCCTGATGCAGCTGTCCAACTCCCTGCCGCTGAAGGCCCTAGGCGCGGACTTGCCCGTGAGAAAGCGCCTCCTACTGCGAACCTGAGGCCGGCCTCCCGGAGACTTTTTGCCACAGGCCCTGGCTCTGCCTGGACAACCTGGCAGAGGTGCACACGCAGGCCTGGCGTCTCCATCCCAGGTGCCACCCTCCCCACAAAACACCAACTCCAGCTGCTGCTGTAGGTCCCGGTGCGGCTGCTCTGGGTGTTTGTGGCCGCTACCCTCCTCCCATTCGTCAGAGCCCCTGCTGTTCAAGTGAGTTACTAAGTATTCTGACACCCCTGATACTGGAGAGTAGAGTCGAAGGCAGAGGGACAGAGGGGGTTCACTGGGCAGGGCGGTCCCCGGGTGCCCCAGCGGCACTCTGCCTGCTCACACTCGACTCTTCACTCACAGAAGCCCATGCTGCTCCTTCCGCACACTTATGAAAACTGGATAAGTAACGGGTCGGTGTCTGTTCCTCTGAATAAGGGGTTGTTTCTGGTCTACCAATATATGCCAGCACTAAGTGGACAAGAGGAAAACAGGAAGAGACTTGAGGAGAGGAGCAATAACGTCCCTGAGCAAGGGGCGGCCCTGGGAAGCCCCTCCACCCGGAAGCTCCGATCAGAGGCCCCAACGGCTCTGCTCACCTGCAGGAAAAGGATGTTGTCTTTGGAAATGGCTTCCATCAAGTCTTTGTGGAGGGTGGGCTCTGTCCGGACTCGGGGGGAGCCCAGCTCGGCCTCGGGTCCCTCCCCGGGCCGCTGCCGGTAGAAGAGCACGTAGGCCGTGTCCTTGGGGAAGAAGGAGGTGACATGGCTGACAGACTCGAAGGAGGAGAAGGACACCCGAGTATCGTTGAACAGGTACCACTGGTGCTCGGGCTCGGGCCTGTCGGCAGCTCCCGGGGAAGGGGCGGGGCGGGCGGCGCCCTCGCGAGCATAGCAGTAGTAGTGACCGCTCTCCGAGGACACTCCCGAGTGCACCACGACACTGCAGAGGTCGTAGGCCTGCCCCAGGCCGCCGGCCAGCGGCAGGCGGAGCAGCAGGGGGACGGCGACATCGTCCAGGATCTTGCGGCGCCGCATGGTACGCAGATCGAAGGAGAAGCGCAGCAGGGTCAGGATGAGGTAGCGCGGGCCCTGGCTCAGCTCCACCACCTTCTCCGCCTCCTGCAGTGAGGCGCACGATTCACAGTAGTAGCAGTTCTCTGCCATCAGCCTCTCAGGGGACAGGAAGTAGTTGACCAGGTCCAGGACGGAGCGGGAGCCCTCCCCAGAGGGGGCGGTGGCCCTGCGGGCCCCTGGGCCCAGGCTCCTCCTCCTCCTCCTCCTCCTCGTTGTTGGCCTCGGCCTCCTCCTTGGCCTCCTTCTTCTCAACCTCCTTCTCGCCTTCTCTCCTTCCTCCACTTCCTTCTCCTTCTCCTCCTCCGTTTGTACTTTCTCCCCTTCTGCTCGCTCCTCCTTCACTTCTTCATCTTTCTCCACCTTCTCCTCCCGACTGCTTTGCCTCCCAGGTCCCTGGGGACTCAGGCCTTCAATGTCCAGGACAGTGGGGGAGCATCCCCTGTGATACAGTGTTTTCTCTGCCTCCTACTTGGGACGTGGGCTTGGGATGGTACTGGGGGGTCCTGGGCCCCGATGCTCTCCACAGGGGCATCACTGAGCCTAGGCGGCGGCGGCGACAGCGCTCGGGTGGGGGAAAGGCCAGAGAGAGGTCCGTGAAGGCCTCCTCCCTGGAAGAGACATTGAGGCAGCGCAGACAGCATATCCGAGTCACGATCTTGCCTCCGAACATCTTCTCCACCGAGGTTAAACTTGGGCCAGGGGGCTCCTCAGGTGGGGATGGTGAGCTGGACTGCTTCAGCTTTTGGCAGATCCTTGTTCCCGTTTTCTCCTCTCGTGAAGCCTGGCGCAGGGAGCACAGGGTCCTCGTACACACACGTGGATCCATTTCCAGCGCGCCATCTACCTTACTCGGCTGGCCCCGCAGTTAGACCCATACGCATGCAGGAGTACGCACAGGGAATGTGCAGATGTTTGCAAAATGGCACGCGTGCACATGCACTGACGACCCAGGCACACAACCCTGCCACATACATATCTACGTGCGTATGCCGCCGGAACTGGGAGGAAGACGTACACGTGCACTCAGGCAAGCATAGTGCAGTACGTATGCACACACGTCACCCTCCCAGGCCAGCGCCTCCTAAACTTCCCTCACATTCAGCCCCCCGCCCCCCACCGCTCATGGCACCCATCTTCTCAGAGTCCTCCTCAAGTACAATGCAGCACCCCCATTTCTAGGAAGAGGCAAAACAGTCTGGAGGGTGGGGCTATCCCCTAGGCCTGGCCTCCCTTACCGATCCAGCAGGTACTTCAGGTACTCCGAGCAGTCCTGCTGGGTGCCGGGGCTGAACCAAGGTGTCCAGGATGCAGAGAGAAAGTTCTCTGGAGAAATGGCAGGCCGCTAGGTCCAAGGTAGGTGAAAGGCAGGGTCAGGAGGAGGGACCACACAAACGATCTCTGCAGCATGCTAGACCTGAGGGTCTAGCTGGGGACTCTGTGCCCCACACTTCCCAGCCTCTTCACTAAAGTCCTATCCGCTCTTAGTCATCCCTGACCCATGCCATCTCACCAAGCTCACACATCCTATGAGCAGGGCATTGGAGTCACAGATGTAAACAATCCTCTAGGCATTTGTTCTTCCCTGACACACCTCATACTTTCTCTCCAGACCCTTGCTCATTGCCATTCCCTCTGTCTAACACACCCTTCTTCCCTGTCAAAAGCTTAGCTATAGAGTTCAAGTCCCAGATGAACCTATTCCATGATGTCACCTGTTCCGTGATATCTTCCCAATGTCCCCTTGCCCATTATAATCAAGCTCTCCCTCCCTTGCATGGCACAACACTCTGCAGTTCCCTCTGTTCAAGCACTGTATTGTTATCTGCAATTTGTCCTCCCCACCAGACTGTAAGCTCCACGAGGGACTGTTGCTTACTTACCTCCATGCCCCCACATGGGGCCTTGCAGAAGTACTTGGCCAAGGACTATAGGTTCCAAAAGGGCAGAGACAGTGAACAAAACAAACATTGCCTGGCAATGTGAGTGCTCAAAAACGAAAGCAGATAAACAAAGCAAACCTAACAAAACAGACTGAACTGATCGGAGAATGCACTAATGGGCAGCACAGAAGAGAGCTTAAGGAGGCGCCCCCTCTCCTACCGGGTAAGGGTGTTGAATCAGCCCCAGGAGCTTTGGCCATGAACCCAGGCCAGCCTGGACTGAGGCTCAAGAACGTATACCAGGAAGAGGGACTCATAGCTAGATGCAGGCAGGTTCTGGGGAAGGGAAGGGTGTCAGATCAGAGCCTCCTCTCTACGATGTCCCAACTCCCCCTGCACTCACCTGGCTATGCTCCAGGAAGGCAAAGAGCCACTGCAGTTTGGTCATCAAGGGCTGTGAGTTGTTCTCAGTCAAACGGAGCACACAGTGTCTGAAGCTTCAAAATAAAGCAGGAGCACCAGGGTAAGCCAAGGGCACCCAAGGAGCTTCTACTCACCCATACCGCAGGCAACCCGGAGCCTCCAAGGCTAAAGGCAGAGCAGACACTTGTAGCTCAAGTTTGGACCCAAGGCTGGGAAGGACGAGTAAGTGAACAACTGGGCTTAGACGATGAGGTGACTCCTGATGTCCCTTCCACTTCTGACAGCCCATGACACTAAGATTTGATGATTTGAATGTCCTTGGCCCTATGGTCAAAAATTCTAAGGCTGGAACTCTGTGGCATGCTCCAGAGTCCACGCCAATATTACCAGCCACTCACACCCTTTCGCTCTGCTTGCTTGCACAGGAAATGGTGTTCAGACCCGCTCAGAGCAACAGGCCTTAATCCAACCTCGGCCTTCCAAGTCTGCTCTTATAGCCCCTTCTCAGGGCCACAGCCACTGCCCCTAGGACCACCCCAAGTTGTTCTGCTGCCTTCAAATGAGGGAGGCGGGTCAATGTGAGGAATATGCTCACAGAAGAGGACCCTGCGGGGGTACACTGGTTCCCAGTGACAGGGGTCTGGTCCTACGGGAGATGGGAAGAGCCCCTCCTGAAACCCACATTCCTAAACAGAGATTCCAGAACCCAGCTTAGCTCCTGTTCTCACAAGCAGCTCCAGGCAGATAGGTGGACTTTCCTAAAATCTCAAAGGTCTACAAACCCCTAACAAGTAGCATCTCACCTCAGCATGCCACGTACCTCTTGCTAAGCAGCCCCAAGCCGGCACTTGTGGCAGCCAGCCTCGATTCACAGCTTAGCCTCTCAGACGCACCTCCAAGCCCAGCACAGGCAGCATCTGAACTTGGCCTGCATCTCAGACTCTTCCAAGAGGCTCCAAAACCAACATACATAGTGGCAGCTTCAGACCATAACAGAGCACCACCCAATCAGCTCCACAAATGACACACCCAAAGGATGAACTCAGCAGGCACCAGAACCCTGCCAAAGCAATCCTGCCTGTGGAGTCAGCCCCTGCACCACAACCTGTCCACTGTAGTCACAGCCATTCCTCACAGCCAGTTAACTCGAAGGTCAGTCCCTCACACTGACATGCTGATAGCAATCAAGGCTCAGCTACAACAGGTGGGCACTCACAACCCACACAAGGAACATTCCTGGAAAATACGGCACGGGTGACCAGAAAGATAAAGCATCTGGGACACCTACGACACAAGGCCACTCTGCCAAGACCAGGAGATTCAGATCTACCTACTACATGGACGCAAACACAGGGAGTCAGCCAAAATGAGGAGACGAACATATCCCAAAGAAAGAACGAACAAAACCCCAGAAAAAGAACTAAACAAAAAAGAGACAACAATCTTATAAGGATGCTCAAAGAACTTAGAGGAATAGATGAACTCACTGAGAATTTTAACAAAGAGATAGGAAACATGAAGATAGAAAACATAAAAAAAGAACCACTCAGAAATGAAGACTGCAAGAACTGAAGTGAAAAATACATTGAGAGGGAGTCAACAGTAGATTAGATGAAGCAGAGGATCAAATCAGCCATTTGGAAACAAGGGAGTGGAAAATACCCAATCAGAACAGCAAAAAGAAAAAAGACTCAATAAAAGTGAGGATACTTTAAAGGACCTCTGGGACAACATCGAGCAAAACAACATTCACATCACAGGGGCACCAGATAAAGAAGAGAGAGAACAAGGGGTTGAGAAACTATTTGAAGAAATAATGATGGAAAACTTCCCTAACTTGGCAAAGGAAATACATACAAGTCCGGGAAGCACAGTCCCAAATAAAATGAACCCAAACAGGCCCACACCAAGACACATCATAATTAAAACGCCAAAGGTTAAAGACAAAGCGAGAATCTTAAAAGCAGCAAGAGAAAAGCAGTCAGTTACCTACAAAGGGCGTTCGCATAAGGCTGTCAGCTAATTTCTCAGAAACTTTGTAGGCCAGAAGGGATTGGCATGAAATAAACTGACAAAAATTAAGGACCTGCAACCAAGGTTACTCTACCCACCCTCACATGCCAGGGAACCCAAAGGAGAGAAGCAGCGGGGCAGACAGAGAATTCAAAATCAGCACCTACTCGGAAGCCATGAACAAGGCCTGAAGGATGCTGTTCACATAGCACGTGTTGCCCAGATTGATTAAACCAATCTTGCCCGTGTCTGACTTGGCCATGAGCCGGGGGTAGAAGCCAGCCAGCTCACTCTTCTGTGAGGTCCAGGCATCCTGCCCCAGCAGTTGTTTGATGCGGTCCTCATTGGGAACATGGAGATCCTGAGGTAGGAACAAGCCGGCAAGAGAGTGAGCACCAGGGTCAGCTCTAAAAATATCACCTCCTCTGGGAAGCCTTCTTGGACTACAGCCTACCTCACACCCACCCAAGCACACCACCCCACAAACGTTCTAGAGATGTGTATGAATAGGCTCCTGCTTTCAAACTTACTGTAGTTTCTCATGTTGACATGTAGGCCTTCTATATGACCTTTCATGCCACAACTGCCTTAAGAAGGTGATGAAATCCCCATTTGATAGATGATAAAACTAAGACTCAGATCAAGAATTTTCCATGGACTACAAGCAGTGAGCAAAGAATCTGTACATTCTTAGAAGACCCCACACTATGGCAGGCTGAGCAATGACAACAATGGCCCACAGGCCAGATCCAGCAAATCTCAATCTTAGTCCTGACTTTGGTCTTCATTAGCCATCTGGACATAGTCATGAGCCTCTCTGACTCAGTCAGTTAACCTCTCTGGACCTCAGTTTCCTCATTTGTCAAATGAGGACACTCCTACCTGATGTCAGTTTGGCACTCTATTCTTTCACGGTGTTCGCACACAATGATGCTTCTGCTTCACCTTTTACTGTTAGGTTTGCAGAGTCAGCTTTTTTGAATTAGTCACCCCCCTGGAACTTGATCCTACAGTCAGGACGGTGGGAGGATCCCAGGGGTCTGAGGTATGGGTCCTTGGTCACGGGCTCAGGGGTTAGCAAGTTTTCTCACTCATTATCCTTTTTCACGTTAAACAGCTGCACCTAAAAGAATATTACCAAGCACTAGTTCTAATAATGATCTATTGTAAAGAAAAACATCTAAGCATAATATAGAATTACATGGTAGATAATAGTCATAACAGTTCCTCTAGCCCTGCTTTCATTTCCAGATCCTGAGCACAGACCCTAGATTTGTCCAAGGCTCCAGAGCTCCAAACCAGCTCCGGAAGCACTGAAAGCACCCATCTCCCCAGTGCACATCCTCCGGCCACTGTGGAAGGTCTGGCTCAAGCAGTGCTTTAACACTTCTGCCCGTTCATTTTCCCAGGGTCATTTATCAAATAATTTATCAGATTAGTCAACTCTCACGGATGATAAAAAATGTAGGAGCTTCTAGAAACAAGGTAAGAAGATATGGGCTCAGTATCATCTCTCTTTTTTCTTCCTATTACCCCCTATCCAATCCCCAATCCGCACACAACATGAATGAATGGGGTCGAAAAAGCAGACAGGTCCCCACGTATGCACCCATCTGCACACAGAAAATGCAAAAATATACCCCCCCCCCCCCCCCAAAAAAATCAAATGCCATTTCCCCAAAGAAGGTCATGTTGTCTTCTTAAGAAAATAAAAACAAGGACTTCCCTATCACTGGCAAGCTCCTAATGTTACTGGAAATTTACAAACAATGGCTCCCTTAGCAAGGACCACAGCTCCAGAGACACTGCCATAACCTGATACAACTGCCTACTTAACAGAACTTTCCAGAATTTATAAAAAGAGCCTGTATATGAAGAAGGATGTACTCATAGAATACATGTGAAAGAATTTTATAAACAAAATCCTGCAGAAAATTTGCTGTCTTGCCCCTCAAACTGGCTTAAACCAAGGTGTATTCAAAGCCACAGGACAAAAGTAGCACCTTCCTGGAGCTGTGTTCTCTAACAGTCAAGGAAGAAACATATGTTTATATTAAAACAAATGTAATTATGAAGTATATACTTAAGTCTTTGAGGTAGATGAGATTTTAGAGAAACTCTAGCTACTTGGGGTAAGTCCCCTCCTCTGATAGCAAGTACTTTGGCAGAAAATTTGAGAAGCCCAAATCTGCTTGATTAAGCAGAGTCACTTAGGCTGGTTTTCTTACTGACCTCCACCCTGCTTCACCAACACAGTCAGCTAAACTGGACTTGCACATTCTCACCCCACATGCCTTTCTCTCTGTTGATTCCCATCCCTCAAGGTCCATTCCCTATCCTCTCCCTAGAACACTTTCCAGAATCTTCTCAAATGGGGTCCCCACACTATCTATACCTTTGTTATAAAGCATAACTCTCTGCACCTAGTGGTACAGGCATTGGAAGAACCACCTTGCCCCCTGAATCAGACCATAGTCCCTCATGTGCAAAGCCGGGGCCTCACTCAGCATGGTTTTCCCTCCGGGCCCAGTGCGGGGCCATGCTCCCTTCTCTCGGTCCACATCTCCATGATAGCATTCTTCACACTACAGTCATGTTCGCTCACTCACTCATTTACTGGGCACAGAGATCAAAAAACAACACAGTCCCCTGCCCACCCGAAGCTCACAATCTAGCAGGAAACCCTAACAGTCACTTCTGGTAAGTGGAAGTCCTGCGTCTCCTGCTCATCCCCCTCCAGTGGCGGGGAGCTCAAAGCCTAGCAAGGCGGCCCCTTACAGGTGAGCGCTATTGAAAAACTCCCTCATGTTAAGTTGGAAGAACTGAGAAGGTCCAAGGAAATAGCAGAGGTTTCGTGTGTCGTATCTACCTTCTGTCCCTCACAATACATGGTTCCCTCGTATGTTTTATCATTTTTGTACTATAAACTCATCTTCAGTAGAATCTCATCTTTGTGGCTTGAAAGCAGTTTTGTTTCCATTTCAACTAGGCAATCATGGGTATTCCAAGTTCATGACTACGTTTAATGTTAGTATCCGAGCTTAGGAGTCCCACAACCTCAAAGATGGTGTGAATTTGAACCCTTAAACCAACATGAGAGCAGGCCACTGACTGCAAATTTCTTTTTTTCCAAGCCACAGCCCAAACCAAGCCAGAAAAGTTTCCTTGATGTCTATTTAGGACCATGTTTATATTTTTTCTAGATCAACTCTTGCTAACAGTAAAGCCTTTCTTGGGTCCTGGCCTATGTGGGCCTCTTAGTGCTAACTCCTTACTAGGTGCAGGCACTATGCCTCACCTCTTGTCCCCATCAGCTCAAGCCCCTTAGTGACTGAGGCCAGCGATTTCATCCACCCTCCCTCCCCATCCCAGGGGAAAAGAGCAGCATCTCTCACTTACCATTCCGGAACTCAGTTTTCTCTTCCTTTTTGGCCCCTGGGGATTCCCCCTGACTTTCTTGCCAGTTCAGCTATGTACTTAAAAAGATGTTTGTTATATTTTAACAAGCATTTCTAAGTGTTTTGTAGTGGGACACTTTTCAGGTTATCTATCTGCCATGCTACAAAAATGGAAGTCAGACGAGAGGTTCTGAAAGGGCCACCACCTACCGAGGTATTTTCTGCCCATGCTTGAACCTGACCTCTGTACCAGGCAATCCAGTCCTGGTTGTGCCTCTCACTATCTCTATGACTTTGTACAAGTAACCAAACCTCTCCAAACCTCATTTTCCTTATCTATGAAACTGAAATGACAATAGTATCTGCTTGGCAGGTTTTTTCTGAGTATTGGCAGAGGAAATACATGGGAAAACACTGTCAGATGAGGCACATCTACTGATGTTAGTTATTGTCCCAGCAATCCAGCCAGCCTAGTTCAGAAGCCCTTTCCTCTTGCAGCCTCCTCCTCCGACTGAGGATCTTTCCCTCCTCTGGTTCCTCACTGCTCCAAGCTGACCTTCACAGTTGCTTCATTAGCTGCTTAGATCAGTTACTTTTATACAAGTTTGTCAGCCCCCCAAGCTAAAAACTCCTCAGTGGAGGTAACTCATGCCTCTGTCCCCAATTCCTAGCCTGGGCCTGGCACAGAATAGGGTGACAATAAAGTCATGTGAACAATTGGAAATAATCCCTGCTCTACAGTGCTCATCATCTGATGGGAGAGACAGACACAAAGTCAGTGACAATGTGTAACAGAGAAATGCCCCAGGGCTGTGAGAGCCCAGAAAGACCCTGCCTGACCCAGCCTGGTGGAGGCAGGAAGGTATTGAGAGTTATCAGAGAAGGCTTCCAGAAGGAGGTAACAATTGAGCAGAGCTTTAAAGATATGTAGGAGCAATCCAGGCAGAACATGAAGAGGGTTTACAGTTAGAACAGCATATGTAGACGCTCAGAGCAATCATGAGAGGATGACCCATCTGGGGAATGGCAGGTGGCTCAGTGTGCCTGAAGCACAGGATGGGCCAAGGGGGGGGAATGGGAGACAGCTGGGGACCAATTATAGGGGCTGTCACCAACTTGTAGCATGGCTCTAAACAAGCCCACATCAACACCCTTGTCAGAGTGGGACAAGGGAGCAGTGGGGGATTGTCACTCACCTTGATGGCTTCCATGATGGGCTCATACAGGTCTGGGAAGCCTGGGAACCGGAACACCATGCAGTGGACCAGCTCTGCCAGCTGCTCCAGGCAGCTGGCCCCCGAGTTTGAGTCCTCCTTGAGCAGAGAGGCCACCATGGGGGGAATGTGAGGGAGGAGCTGTGAGAGCAGAGGGGTTAGGCTTAGCACCAGTTTACCTGAGACGTGGGACAGTGGTCACTGCTGAACACACCCAGAGCTCCCTGAGGCAGGGGGTCTGCTGACCACCACTTCCTCTTTACCCACATGGGGCTCTGAGCTCTGCAGGCAGGTAACTCCCCTTATAAGATCTGTGACCTTGGACACCCTACCTCAATCTCTTCACCTATAACATGAGATCAATAACTCCTTCCTCACGATTGAAGGGAGGCCTGAGTCCAAGCCCCAGCTGTTAAGCCTCGGCCTGTTGACCTGCCTGAAGGCCTGAGTGACCGGGGCTCCTCTGACCACCCAGGAGTGATACTGGGGCCTTGATATGGCCAGCTGGTGGCCAGCCCTGATGGAACATGAGCTGCCACCTCTGGGGGGCAAACACCATCATTCTTTCACCAAATACACATGTCAAGCACTTCATCCTCACAATGACTTTGTGTGGCAGTGATTATTATCTCCGTTTCCTAGATGAAGACACTGAATTTAGAGAGGTTATAAAATCTGCCAAGAATTTCAGCATGAGAGATGGTGTCTGAACCAGGTCTCTCTGAATCCAAAGCCCATTTCTTTCCTCTGTGCTAAAGACTGTTAACTTTCAAACCCATGAGGTTTCTACACCAGAATGTCCCAGGGACGGACAGTCAGGCTATAGGGAGCAGGGGAGCAGGGGAGCCCAGAAGAAGGATGGAAAACAACAACAACAACAACAACAACAATATGTCAAGTCCCTAATATGTGGAAGGCTCTTAACAAATATCACCTCATCTGACCCTCCCACCATCCTATGGTTTACCGCTATCCAGGCTTTGCGAGGTAAGTTTTCGGCCCAAGGTCACCAAATCCAGCAGACAGCAGAGCTGGGACTCAACCCACAAGTATCCCAATCCCTGGTTCTGTGCTTTTCCCACTGCAGCAAATAGGGAAGCAGGAAGTTTCTGCCCTGACCAGGGGCCATAAGAATCTAAGCCCCATCTGCAGGTCCTCAGAAGGCAGGCAGGGGAAGATGGCCCCCAAGGGCCACAGGCTATCCTTCCCAAGGGAGGGCCCAGAAGCCAGCAGAAACAGCCCTGCGCTGCAGCCCAGGCCACCAGGGTGCTGGCACGCAGGAGGGTACAGAAAGGGCACTGGGTCCAGAGACTAACTTGGCTAGAACCCTCCCTGCACTGCTTACTAGCTATGTGTCCAGGACAAGTGACTTAACCTCCTTGCACTGCAGTTTGCTCAAGGGAAAAATGGAGAAAATGGCAGAACCTCTTTATTGGGGCTTCTCTGACTGCACTATGACTATCACACAGCTGGTAACCAGGGAACATTAGCTGTCATCATTCTAGGCCTGTCATTCTACTGTGGGCTCGCAGGGAAGCCATACAAATTCTCTGGCCTCAGCTTCCTAAGTTGGGGTCTCAAATATCCTCCAGTTCTAACATCCAAGGCTTCGAAGGCTTGGTCTTCCAGCACCGACCCCTTAAGCCCCAACAGAGACAGCATGCCTGGCCTACAGCCAGACCAGTGCGAGGTACAGCAGGGATGGGCCCTTACCAGGTGGAAGGCCTCATGGGAGTGCTGGAAGGTCAGGAGCATGTACTTGAGGACAGACAAGGCAGATCCTCGGACAATGGGGTACAGAAGCTTGGAAAAAACCTGGAAGAGAATCCCTGGTCAGGAGCCCTCCAGGCCTGGGCCACCCAAGGCTGAGTGCAGCCGCAGGCTGGAGTTAAAGCAGCAAACCCATGTCAGAGTAAGAACATGGAGGAGCTTACAGACCTAGTGGGTGGACAGATGGCAAAATGGACAGCAAGATAGTTATCTGATGAATGGATGGACAAACACACCAAAAGTAACATACACATGCTTGAATGAGCAGTCAGACAAATGAATGGGGAACTTAAGGCCCAGAGAGGGGCAGTGAATTGTCCCAGGTCACAGCGAGCTTGGGTGGGAGCCCCAGTGCTCTGCCTCAGACCTGGACTGCTCCTGACAAGAGACTAGGGCCATAAGCAAGGGCTAGAACAGGGGCCCACCAACCTTCTCAATTTTGGCGAGTGAAACCTCAATCAAGATGCTGAACTTCTTAACAGCGGCCAGGCCCTTCAGCAGTGCAATGATCCATTTGTCAATGTTCTTCCCCAAGGGCCAGGACACCCAGTCAATCATCCTGGTGAGGGGAGTACAGGGACAAGAGAGGCGCGAATGCCTGGGACGGGGCAGCCTGGGGACTAGCCATAATGTCTTGAGGCCCCACACTAACTCACACCTGCACAGGGTAGCCCAGGGGTCCCTAGGATAGACAAGACGGCTTGCAATATGCAAATGAGCCCGGCATAGGCACCTGGCAGAGACCTGGGCTCCCAGCCCAGCAGGAGGAGAGCCAGGCCCTCTCACACCCCAAACCTCACCCCCACACACACTGACTACTGTGGAAGAACAGGGTTTCTGGCTGCCTCTGCCTGGATCCCAAGCAGGAAGAGCACTGCCCCTGCCAGAAGCTCTGGCTCCAGAAAACCATGGCTTGTGACCTGGAACAAGTCATTTACTCTCTGAGCCTCAGTTTCTTCCTCTGTGAAATGGGAACAATGCCTGCCAACAACAGGGTTGTTGTATGGAGTAAACAAGAGAGCAATAGCTAACACTCATGTAGTATTCGCTCTGCACCAGGCAGTCTCTGCCTTAAATGCATTAACCCATCTGACCCCCGCGACATAAGATCTGTGTGCACTAAGCATGAAGCTGCCACCTAGGAGGTACTCGGAAAAATGTTACTATTATTTTATACTTGGCAAACAATGCTATAAAGAGAGAGAACAATGTGAGAATAAAGTAACAGTAACTACAATAATAACAGCTTCTAAGCGCTTCACACAGTATTATCTGATTTTATCTAATCTTTTTTTTTTTAGGCGAGGCAACCCTTGGTTGACCTCACAGATTGCAAGGACCTCGTCAGCTTACAACCCTTATTTTTTATTTTTACATCTACAGCACCTAGGTCTTCCTAGGTAGACTCCTATCCAAGTACTAACCAGGCCACACTGCTTAGCTTCCGAGATCAGACAGGATCAGGCTTGTTCAGGGTGGCATGGCCGTAGACTCTAATTTAATCTTCAAAACAGCTTTATAAGATGGGTTCAATTATATCATATCTTACAGATAAGGAAGCTGAAGCATAAAGAAGTTGAGTAACTCGCCCAAAGTCACACAGGCAAGAAGTGGTAGAGCCAGGATTCAAACTCAGGCAGCTTACCTCCAGAGCCCCACTCTTACCCACTAAAACAAGGAATCCAGGAGGGCCTACTGGAGACATGGCTCTACACACGGGTATGAAAAGAATGGCGGGGGAGACAGGCTAGGCGAATGGGGTCTGCAGAGCCAAAGACCTGTGGGCAGGAGGGGAAGCGGCATATTCTAGGATCACTAGTCAGCAGGTGTGGCTAGATCACAGGTGTGATGATGTGTAAGCGCTTCTGTGAGAGGGAAAGCAGCCAAACTGTTTATCATACTTGCCAAATTCAGAAAGCAATTCGTAAAAGTACTTTCACCTTCAATGACCCCATGGAAACCTGATAACTTCTACCACCACCCACATCTACTATGACAGAAGGGGAAACTGAGGCTCAGAAAGTTCACTGACCTCTCCAGGGCCTCACACCTGGTACCCAGACTGAGAGTATCACTAGGGCAAGGTCCTCTGTCTCCCCCACATCCAGCCCTGGGCAAAGCACAAAACAAGGCTCAAGAAAGGATTGACGAATAAATAAGCATGAAGGCCTGGGCCCTCTGACACTACATCTAGCCCAGCAACTCTACCCGGTAGAACAGGCTTCTAGGAGTGAAAAACCTGACCAACACCCAGCCCTCAGCCCACCTGCTGATGGCAGTCAGCATCTGGGAGTCCGTCACACTGTCATCATTGCTGAGGTTCCGAATGACACCATCCATGAGCTCCAATGGGAGGTGCTGGACCACGCTGGCCAGTGCACTAGACGGTGGCCTCCTCTGGAACAGGGGGCAGGAGGGCTGAGCTTAGCAAGGCAGGTGCCCCCACTGCCCCCATCACCCCCATGCACTCATGATGCCGAGGAACTAAGCTGGGCCAGCAAAGAGCACATCCGGGCCACCTCCTCAGCATCACGGCCTCTGATTTCACCTTAACTCATTTCCTCTTCAAACCTTCACTGGCACTGCTTTGGGCCCAACTCTGTGCTAGGCACCAAAAATAGAGCACTGACCCCAAACTTTGGGTGTACAGGCAAGGCCTTTAGACAGGGTAACAATGGAGCTGGCAAGAGCAAAGAGGAGGTCTACGGAAACTTGGGAGGAGGGAGGACAACCACACAAAGGCCTAGAGGTGAGAAAGAACATTTAGTTAGAAAAGCTGGTTGTCCAACTATATAAAGCCCAGGTCCTTAGACACCCCACCTTGGTTCTTCTGCTGCCAGGCCATTACCTTCCTTCCCCCTAAACAACCCTATAATCAGGGCAGGCACAGATCTTATTTCAGTCATTTATACCATAGTCCAAGTTTCAGTTGTCGGTGGAGTAGCAAGATTTTGCGGAGCTGACGCCTACAGGCTCCACTGCGTTTTCAGACCTTCCTTCTGCCTACCAGAGCACCTTGCCCCTGCTGCCCAGTACTGCCCGGCTAAGATATGGCTCAAAAGTCACCACTTCTATGAAACCCACCTGACCCAAAGGGCAGGATGAAACCCCCTCCCCCACTTCCTGTTGTCTCGCTCAGCCCTCAGGCCCTTCTTCTGGACAGGTTAATCTAGGTGCATTCTTTTCCCACACCAGGCAATCTGCTTTTCCCGGAGTAACCAGCCCCCGCCACAGGATAGAACCCACAGCAGGTGCATCCCATAGGCTTGCTAACTAAATGTTGGAACATCACTTCTTCCACCTCTGGCAAACATATACCACACCGCACGTGGGCATACCAAGCTGCAGAATGTGCATCAACAGCCACTTGCCCAGGCACGCGTCCAGAATCTTAGCTCCCACGAGTTCCCGCCCCAGCGCACACGCACCTGTGCAGGAGATGACTGCGAACAACTCCTTCAGGCAGGGCAGGATGGCGGCGGGCTGTGCGCGCCACAGCTGCGCCAGGAGCCCGCTCACCTGCTGGGCCTGCTCCAGAAACTCCACCGCGCCCTCCTCGCCCTCAGCGGGGCAGCGGAAGCGGCCGAGGCAACGCACCAGCTGCTGGCAGAAAAGCAGGCGGTGCGGGCCATCCGGCACGCAGCGCGGATGCCGCGCCAGCAGCCGGGCCACCTGTGCGCATGCCGCGGGCCCCGGGCGCTCGCACACGGTGCGCAGCACCTCGCGCCGCAGCAGTGCGAACACCTCCTCAGCCGCAGGACCGTCGGGCAGCAGCTGCAGTCCGAGTTGCACGCAGGCGAGGGCGCGGGGGCCCGGAGGACCCACGCCACCCTGCAGCAGGCGCAGCACGCGGCGCGCACTGAAGAACTCCGCGAAGACGTCTGGGTGGTGGCGGCCGGCCACGTGCAGCAGCTGGCATCCCACGCGCCGCGGCAGCTCATCGGCGCCGCCCACGTAGAGGCGCGCGCCCAGCGCCAGCAGCGCTAGGCACTGCTCTCGTTCCAGGGGCTGCCGGGCCGCCTCCAGCACCCGCCGCACCAGCCCTTGCTTCACGCTTGTCGGGTATGACGACGTCACCACGGCCTCCAGGATCTTGTCCATGGCGGTCGCGCTGAGGAGAACAGGGAGCAAGTTCACACTCTGCCGGACAAGTCCAATACCCTATGTGGTCGATCCCCTGCGTGCCGAGACTTGGGGCGAGCAACTCAACCCTTCTGGGCCTCAGTTTCCTCATCTGTGAGATGGGACAAGGATACCTACCTCACTGGAAAGTGTCATGATGAAGTAAAGCACAATGCCTGGCCCTAGTGTGTTACTGCTGATGAGGGTCTTTATTCTCACAAAGGTAATACCTGAGCCCTCGCCCTCCTCCAGCCCTTTTGCCCTTCTCTCCCCCGGCCTCCCTGGTGACCTCATTCACTCGGGACAGGTAGGAGTTGGATCTAGAAACTGTCCACACACTTTATTTTGGATCTAGAAATCCCCACACATTTCATTTTTCCCTCAATAAACTTCTTGCTCTTTCTCAAAAGATCTTCACCTTTCCAAGATCCCACTTCTCTGTGTATGCTCTGCTTTTTGCCTTTTTTGAAACATCCCATTTCCCAAGACTTCCACCACCACCACCACCACACACTCACATAGCCAGGCAAACTCCTATTTTCCTTCAAAGCCCACCTCAAACACTCTGTCCTCAGTGAGAACAGCCCTGGACCTCCAGGCCTGAATTCATCCCTCACCCTCGATTCCTAGAGCCCCCTGTGACCTCTTCCTCCATTAGTTGGAATCACATAGTACCAGAGTGTATGGGTCCAAATCCCCTTTCCTGAAGTAGCGTCTTGTCTCTATGCTCCAGCCGCGCACAGTCAGCCCTGCCTGCCTCACCAGCCTCAGCCCACACTAGCCCCTCACTCTTGGCTCACTTTGTTTTCCCGGCCACTGGGCCCTTTGCATATGCTCTTCCTTCCCCTCCTTGCTTGGCTCACCCTGCAGACCTTAGCTCAAATATGCTCAAGGAAGCCTTGCCCAACCTTCCTACCTGGGTCAAATTCCTCTGTTAACAATTTCAGAGCATCCCATCCTCCTTTGTAGCACTAATCATGTTTACTTGACTGGAGTCAGCCTCCTCCACTGTACTACATATAGGCATGCTTCATTTTATCGTGCTTCACTTTATTGTGCTTCACAGATGTATTTCTCACAAACTGAAGGCAAGACCCTCCACCACCAAAAATACTATGATTCACTTTATTGTGGTGATCTTGAACTGGACCTGCAGTATCTCCTAGGTATGCCTGTAGACTCCTGAGGGCAGGAACTACGTCAGGTTTCATTCACCATAGTATCCCCAGCACCCAGTAGGCATTTGCTGAATGAGCAAATGCAGAATACAGCATGAGTTACTGTAACGTTTTTCCTGAGCTATATAATAGCCATCTCTGCTCTTCCCCTTTATGTGGGCTGTTTCCTGGAAGCCCTCATCCACTGACCCACTTGACTTCTGATTCTCATGCTAATTCACATGGGTACAGCTCGGGCTCATAATATCTAACTTTCAGCTACAAGAAAGCACAGACATTTCTTTGCTTCTTTGCATAATCCCACTCTAAGCAAGAACCCAACATAAGGCTAGGCACACAGTAGGAGTTTAACTAAATGATTCAGCAAAAAGTATCCTTGAGACCTGGAATTGGTGTGAGGACAAGCCAGAAATTTCCTAAAGGAGGGGCCAGAAACTTTTATTCAGAACCACAGATAGTGTGGGACCCCAACTATGTGCCAGGCCCCATGGAGACACTCTCTTAATGGTCTCAGCCCTTGGCCAGGCCAAACTTCCATTACTGCCTGTGTTACAATTCAATGCACTCATTTGTTTAGGTCTTTGTCTCAACAGGCTGTGAACTCCACAGGGCAGGGACTGAGGCTTTTTCTCAGTGGCTGGCATCTCCCATGCCACTCACTAAAGCCTGAGTACCTTCGAAGAGAGTACTGTAGGTGTAGCCAGGGTACAGATCAGTGGATCCCCCATGCTGGCCTGGCTGCCTCAGAATCACCTGGGTACTTCATACAAGTTCATATGCCAGGCCCACTCCAAGCCTCCTGTGTTAAACTCTGCTCTGTTTACCCTGAATGATGCATTCTGCCTATCCAGGTTACTTATGCTCTCTGCACCTGTGTCCATCTTGCGAGATTGTTGTGAAAACACATATAAGTCCTTACCATGCTGCTGGGATCAAGGAAGTGCTTAGAAAGTGTCAGTCCCCTTCACTTTGGAAGCAAAGTCCTTGCCCTTCAGAGTTTCCAGTGCAGTGGTGGAGGCAGACGTTTGGCAAGGCATAATCTCAAAGTATCTTTAAAAAATGGTCTCCCTTCAACCCTGGTCCTCTCTTAGGCAGGGGCTATGACCAACCTCCCTCGCAGACCGTCCACCCAAACCCCTACCCTCACTCACCCTCTGGGCTGGTGCATTTCATACGCATTCAATCCAGGATGCCAAGTAATCCTGGTACAGGCACACCCGTTTTATTGCATTTTGCCTTATTGCGTGTCACAGATGTTGCGTATTTAACAAATTGAAGGCAAGACCCTCGACCAGCAAAAAGATTACAACCTGCTTTATTGCAGGGGTCTAGAACTGAACCTGCAATATCTCCAAGATATGTCTATACTCAGGTAGCCAAGGAGAAACCTTAATGGAGATATTGATATCACGTGTGGAAGAAGGAAACCTGGGGCCAGTAGAAATGGAGTTCTGGGGCTAGGGAAGGCTCTGGAAGTGGAAAGAAAATCAAACTAGGAATGAGGAATCCTGCATTGTGTGACTTTGAGTAAATCATACTGTGAGCCTCTTCTTTTTTGTAAAATGGGGATAAAATGGTATCAGGTTAAACCACAGGAAAGTGAAGGATCAAATGTTGGTGATTTCATATTGCTCTACCTGATAACTAGCACATAGGTGGTTTATGCCTGGCAGCTGGGTGCTCAGTGGAGCCATTCGATGAGGGCTCTGATCTCCGAGGCCAGCCCTGCAGCCTCTGTGTAGTCCATGGCCAGGCCACTCCAGGCAAGCCCTGCCTACCTGCCCGCCGCCCCCCACACACACAGCCAGTCTGAGGTGAGGTATTACCATGGTCACCAACAAACCCACTCACTAATATCTTCAATGCATTCATGCAGAAAGGTTTTAGAGGTGTGAATCTCACCTGACCCCATATGGGGCACAGAAGGGAGGCAGGACAAGGCCTGCTAGCCCTGCAACATGGAGTTGAGGGTCACCAAGGGAAAGGAACACAGCCTCAGCAGGATGGGGTTAGAAGCCACACTCAGCCTCCCTGGAAGAGGAAGAAGCAGACGCCCAGTGTTCTTCAGAGGAGGTTGGATTACCCCTTTAGGCGCTAGACCAGGAGATGCCCTGTGGACACTGGCTCTGACCCAAGAAACAGCAGCCCCACGCCAAACAGCAGCAAATAGAAGCTAGTCCTCCCTCAGAAAAGCCTGCCTTAAAGTTGGAGACCCAGTTCTCTGCTTCAGAATCACCAGGTGACCTCAGGGGAGTCCCAAAGCTCGACAGCCTTCTCACCTGCAAAAGGGGGGCCATTCCACCTATGACTGATGGAGCTGGGACAAGATTTAAAAATTATGAAGACTGGCTCCAATCAATTATGAGTCTATTCCTGGGCCACCTGGCACTGAGGGTGAAGGTGAAACAGACACTGACAGGGAAAGAGAGAGAAGACACATTCTTGATCTTGCTGATTTGACAAGGAATCTCATCCATTAGCCTTCACTGCCAGGTTTTGCCTCCATGGTCTCCTCTGAGCCCCGGATTCACTCAAGATCAGTTCCTCTTTGCTTCTTGCCTGGACTAGTGCAATAGCCTCCTAAACAATCCCCTCATTCCTTCCCTCCATCTGTCCTCCCATAGAGGCATGTGTCCTGCAGAAGCAGAGTCTAGGGTTTGAATCTGGCCCAGCCACCATCCTCCACAGTGGCGACAGCCATGCGGTTAGTGTTCGTTCATCTCTCTGAGCCTCTGAACCCTAAAACAAGAAATGACCATCCCTAACCCTCTCCCAGCCTTCACTGCTACTCCTCCCCAAGCCCTTGGCTTATACTTCTCACTGCTGACATGACAGCATGAGAGTCTCAGCAACACCCAGCCCTCTATAGAACACACAGTAAGCACAAAGGAACCCCAACGCAGGCTTCCTCATCCCTCCCTGGTCTCTCCCAACCACCCTGCAAACATCAGATTAATCTCATTAGACGGTAAGCTTCATCCTGCCATGCGCCTCCCTGCTCAGAACTCTGATGGCTCCCAGTGCCTTCAGGATAAGATCCAAACTCCTGAGCCTGACATTCAAGGCCTTTCTGTGACACTCAACTAATATGAGGCAGGGGTGGTGATGAACTTGACAAACCCTGTTCAGTGGTGAATCTACAGGCTTTTCCTGATGGCCACCTTTGGGTGACGTCCTCTCTGCTGACAATAGGCGTCTCCCTCTTCTCTCCAGGTAAATTCTAACTCATCCTTCAATGTCCAGGTCACATGCCCCCTTCTCTGGGAAGCCTTTCCTAACCCCCCTGCAGTCCGAGTCTGAGTTCTGGCTTCCCAAGGCCCTCTTCACTTCTCATTCCTCAGCAGTGTCACTGGATTCTAGGTCCACCTCCCCCAGAAGGCTAGCCTTCCTTCTGTAGGAAGTAGGTCCAATCCCTCTGCCAGTGACCAGTGCCCAGCAGATGACCAGGCACAGAGGTAAAGGAGTGCCAAGTGACCAACAAAAGACATGTAACAGCAAGATGAGATAAAATCATGGCTATGACCAGAAAAGCACCTTCTAGGGACTGGCCTAACCCTCTGTCCAGTCACTTTGCACAAGCCTGTATGTACCCTCACATCTGTCCAGGTCTGGTCGCACATACCAATAACTCTGAGACTCTTAAACACCTGCCAGGAACCCCTACAGAGGTCACTAGACAGGACTGAGTGAGGCTCTACCCATTCTAGAAATGACTCAAACAACCAAAGCTGAAGAAAAAAAAAAAAAACTATTCCAGGTTAACCCTCAGGTCAAAAGTTCACAGAATCTCATGGGACAGGGAGGACTTCAAGAAGGTCTCATTCACCTTCTCCCTACCACAGAGCACAGGAGCCCCTGCAAGCCCCAGCTCAGCATCTAAGAGATGTGCAGCCCATTTCCCCTCTCTCTGACCCTCATACCCTGTCTCCCTCCTTTGACTCTCCGTGGGCACCAGGTTGTCCGTCCCAACAACCAGAAGTCCCTCCATCCCTGGGCCCCCATGTCTCTGGGCAGCAGCATCTCTCCCTATATTTTTAAACCGCACTTCTTCTACCCAAGGTAGCCCTGGGAAGGAGCCCCTTGCCCTACTACTGTGAGGCCCTCATGTGGACCACCAAACTATCTCCTGGAATGGAAGGTAAAAAGGGATTTTATTGGTAAAAAAGCAACTACACTCTTACTGAAGGCATATGGGGAGGGGACAAAGGAAGAGGGTGGGTGTACATATTCCCTTTTCAGGAACCCACCACACTCACCCATTCCCGCTAGGGGCCACTCCTCGCATACCTGATGGCCGGCTCCCTGCCCCCACCCCAGGTTTTCTGGAAAGGAGAGCATCAGGCTGACACATCAGGGTCTCCAGTTCTCAGGGCTCTCATAGAGGGAAACGCCCGGGCAGGAGGCTGAGAATAGCAGCTGCCCATTCCAAGCAGAAGGAGACTCTTGGCCTCACCTCTCCCTCCCAGTTATACCAGTGCACCTGCTCCCAGCCCAGGCTGGGGCTGCAGACCCTAAGGAGACAGGCAAGCTTCGTGGTACTGGGTGGTGGTGCCTTCAGCCCTGAGGGGGGTGGGGGCGGGATCACCTCTATACATAACTGAAGAAGCAGTTGAGGCCCAGAGAGGGGCGGCTACTTGCCCAAGGTCACACAGCGAAGACAAGGATGCATCCAGACCTCCCGCCTCCCAACTCCGGGCCCTCAGAGCCCTACGCCCGTGTGCGGAGCTCTCGAACCTTTAGGGTGCAGACACTCCCACCCCCCAACCCGCACACACGCCACCAACCCCCCTTACCTCTGGGAACCCAGTGGCCTCTGCCTCAGACCCGGGTCCTGGGCGGGGCACTCAGGCAGGGCAGGACTAGGCTAGGACAGGCTAGGTCAAGGTGGTTCCTCTGCTCCCCCCGGAGTGAGGACGCCCTCCGCCAGGTCCCAGACAACAGGGATGCTCCTACCATTGCAAGGCTCACCCTCCCCACCCGTCTTTGCACAAGCCTGTACCCAGAGAGCCCGATTCAGAGCGCAGCCGCTAGGCTGCGGGACGAAGCGAGAGGAGGGGCGAGGTGCGGGTAACAGGGCGGAGCCCGAGCGGGGGCCACCCCGTGAACCTCCACTCAGGCCGCGTCCACTTTAAGGCCAGCCGGCCTGAGCGCTGGTGGGGGCGGGGCGGGGAGCTGGACGGCTCACCGCAATACCTCCTGGGAGATGTAGTTCGCGCTCAGCGCACCAAGCCACAAAGAGCCCAAAGAGAACTACAAGTCCGGGAGCGCAGCGCGCGGGTACCGGGCCGTCACGCCCCTGGGCTGGGCTCCAGCCCTCCTCCCGCCTCGGAAAACTGCGCTGGCCGCCCGCGGAGGGGAGGCTGCAGAGCGAGGGCAGGAGGTGGGTGCGGCGCGGCCGGGGTCGCGGGACTCAGGGACAACCGGTGAGAGGGTGTGGGCCCACCCGGGTACCTCTCCTGCCATGAGAGGTCACCTAGCCTGCCCTAGCCTCGCCATTCTCATCTGTGCGATGGGGATGGTAACGCCTGTGGCTGCAAGGAGGGGCGCAAATCGAGAAGAGGGGGCGGAGCTGGGAAGGACCAGGATGGATGGTGATAGTCGGGAAAGCCCGGATAATGAGGGTCGAGACTGTTGGAAGGAGTCTTTGGTAGGTGGGGCAAGGAGGGGCGGAGTCTCTAGGTGAGTAGGAGAACGTGCTTGAGGTGGGAGGGGGAGCTCCAGGGCTGGGAAGTGGGTGCTGAGAAAGGTGATGAGGCAAGCCCGGGTTCGATTGGGTGGAATGGGCGGAAAAGCACTGGGGAAGGAGGGGCGGAGACACAAAGACGAAAAGGACGCCTCCCAGCCCTGGAAAGCCCTGTGTCGGCATCACTGATAATAGTTGAGGCAAGGGGGTGATCCAGTGGGCAAATTCCTGTGGATGCACAGAACACTTTCCTTTCCTTGTGACTAGAAATAAAGAGCCCAACCCTTGAACCCAGTGCGTCACACACATGATCTCATTCAACTCTTACACCCTATACAGGCGTCACCCTATCTGTTTACAGGTGAGGAACATGAGGCTCAGAGAAATGAAGTGACTTGCCCCAAACCACGCAGAACTCCGTGGTCCAAAAACACTGATACTTTTCCTGCACTGCATGGAGATAGAGATTTAGTCTGGAATGGGTGGCAGGGAAGAAAACAAGTTGATGTCTTGCCCTTCGTAGGTTGTGACAGGACCAGCTTCCTCAAGCCTTCAGAAAGCCAGTCTGTAAGGAAATCCTTCAATGTTTATTGTGAGAATGAAATAATAATATAAAAGCCCTTTGTTTATAAATTATTAGGAGCAGGAAAACCATTAGGAAGAGAGTGGTTGAAATGGGGTGCTTGTGCCTGAGAGTAAGCTGAGAGGATGAAGGAAAATTCTGGAACAGGATGGGGGGGGATGGTGATGATTATTGAGAGTCTGTAACAGATGAGAGAATATTTTGCTGTGCAAATGGGGAAGTCAGGTTACCAGGTCAGGTGGCTTCCCTCCTCCAGTCCCTTATCACGTGGGCTACTGGGCAGCTCATTCTAGGGTCAGTGTGTGTCACCAGAGTCTAGGTAACACCTTTTCCCTGCTACCCAGTGGGTTGTGAGGATAATGAAACAGCCTGTGGGATTCTTAGAGATACGAACTGGGCAAAATGGCTAAAGATACAGCTATTGGTATATGGAAGGCTAGGAAGGAGAGGTGAAGAACAGTACCCCGGTACAGTCCCCAGGGCTGTGAGCTAATCCTGGTGGACTAAGATGGGGAAGTTGCATTTGATTTACTGGGAGACACATAATTCACTCTAGCATTGTCATTCTTGTAATGTACCCAACAGTGTTCTATCTCTTCCATTTACCTCCAGGTGGTCACCTGGGCCTTGCCCTGAGCCTCAGATTATGAACTGAAAATTCAGGACAGGGTGATAAACCTCCCTATTGGTAGATGACAGTCAATCTGGAGTGAGGAAAATGAATCTGACTAAACATGGGAAGAAATTTCTTCCCCTTCCCCTATTCTGCCTGCTTCTAGGATACAAAGAGGGGAGATCCCAGCCCCAAGAGGGTGGCCAGGCACCCACCTAGTAAAGTGGACCTTGGTAAGGAAGTGAGAATAAAACACTGGAGATGTGGAGGAGAAAGGAATAAATTCCAGCTTAGGGGCCTGGAAGATGGATGGAATTTGCCTTCACAGTGAAGGCAGAGGGAATGGCAGGTGCCAAATTATAGACATAGGAGAGGGTCTGGCATGAAAGAATGGATAATAACAGTACAGACGTACCTCAGAGATATTGCAGGTAGAAAGTCTTGCCTTCCATGTGTGAAATACTGCAACACCTGTGAAGTGCAATAAAACGAGGTGTGCCTCATGTACTTTATGAGATCAACATGCATAAAGTGCCTAGCACAGTAGTAACTGTTAAATAAATGTCAGCCATCATTATTATTGCTGCTATTATGATGACATCATCTATCCAGGAATTGGCCTAGGCCCACACAGCTAGTTAAGTGGCAGCCAGGTGATGTCAAAGCCCATGCACTTTACCCCACAAAGTCCCTCCAGTTATATGTCCATGACATTCATGAGGCCCAGAAGTAGCCCCCACTTGTGAACATTCTCTGTGAGCTAAGACAGGAGTTTCTTTTGTAGTAGCAGAGACTGGTTGGCTTCCTCATCCTCCAAGGCACAGTGATACCTAGAGAGGAAAATGAAATTTCGATGCTTCTTAGTAGTAGTAATAAAAAATCTCCTATTTATTGGGGTCAGGCACTCTGAATGGAAATTTACATATATAGTTCTATGGAGTGTTCTTTTCTTGCCTCCTCTTCTAAAATAAAAATATTTTTACAATTTTCAAGCCTACAGAAAAGTTTAAAGAATAGCCTTTGACCTAGTTATACCAACTCACTTTCATGATTTTGCTTTCACGTTTTTTGCTAAACTATTTAAGTTACGTCTTGACCCTTGACTCCTAAATTCTTCAGCATGTATCTCCTAATTATAATCCTATATAACCATGATACTATTATTAGAAATAAGAAAATTAACAAGAAGTCAGTATTATTTTCTAATACAGTTGATATTCAAATTTCTCCAACTGCCAAAAAAAATGTAGCATTTTAAATCAGATGCAGTCAAGATTCATGCATTCCATTTAGTTACTTCTTTAAGCAACTATTTGATCTACACAGAGCCCTTCCAGCTATTTCAGTTTGATTATTTTATCAATGATCAGATTTTAATGTATACAGTACTTATTGCATCGCAATAGGAGGCATGTAATAGCAAGGTCGTACTATCTATGAATGCTGAATTTGATTATTGGTTAAGGTCATGACAGCCTGATCTTTCCATTCAAGGGTAAATTCTTCCTTCTTGTAATAGTCTGTGGAGTGATTCTTTGAGATTTGTTGGAATTGTGTGTTCATAATAACCTTTCATTCCACATTTATTGATGATCATTGCCTGAATTGCAGCATTGAGAGTTGCAAAATGGTAATTTTCTAATTATGCCACTTTCTATATTTATTAGCTGGTGTTCTTTGTTATAGAGTAACTTTTTCCTTTGGGTGTGTTTCTTACTCTCCTTTTTTTCCTTTTGGAGTAACACTAATGATTTTATAAGAATTCAGTGTGTTAGAACCCATTATCATCATTAATCTTTTTAGTACTCAAACTGTCCCAAATTTGGCCAGTGAGAGTCCCTTCAGGCCAGCTCCTGTGTTCTTTTGTTTTTTACTGAGATATAACTGACATGTAACATTGTATTAGTTTTAGGTGTACAACATAATGATATATCTATATATATTTGAGAAATGATTATCACAATAAATTTAGTTAACATCCATCAACACATATGGTTACCAGATTTTTTTCTTTAGATGAGAACTTTTAGGATCTCCTATATTCTTTTGACATGACCTCATTAATCTTTTTTTGCTTCTTTACTATCTGGCAAGAGATATTCCAGGGTCACCTTATACTTTTCCTGTCAAAGTCCTGGAATCATCAATTTCTCCAGGAAGCCCTGGTTTCTTTTTGTAGGAGGTAACATTTAAAAACCAAGATCTGGAGTCAGGTGTACTCACTATTACTAAGGTATCATTTCAAGGCTCTTTGAGTCAGCACTGCTAAGAAATGATGGAGGAGGAAAGGAGGGTGGGCGAGAGAGAGAGAGGGAGAGAAACTATCATTGCTTAGTAGATCTAGTATTGTCACAACAACTGGTCCCCTGTAAAAGGAGCAGATTTCATAGAAAGTAGCTCCATTATAGAAGCTCAGTGGACAGTAATGTAGGAAATTGCACAGAAAGCCCTTGCTTATTCCAGGGCTGTTGGCTAAGAACTCTGTGACTGGGTTTTAGTCTCTTGCTCAAGAATCATATTAGAGAAGATCCCCCTGGCTGCCTCCAAAGGACTGCTTCTCTGAGCAATGTCCAAACCCAGAACCTCCCAGAGGCCATGACTCAGAGGTCAAGAATGCACACAACGCCCTGGCCAGGAAGTCATCCTTTCCCAGTCTGTGAAAGAAAGATAATATATGACCTGTTCTGCCTGCATTCCCAGAGTTGTTGTAAGAATTATGTATTTTTTTTAAACTGCTAACCAGTCTTTTCAACACATATATGACAAAATCCCTTTTTCATTATTTTAGTACTAGTTAGGGATGTCGTTGCTTTATAATCCAATTTAATACATTATACTAACATAACTACCCTTTTTCAGATATTCTTTCAGGTTATCATGCATCAATTTTTCCAAACTAAGATTTTAATCTTTTTTTAAAATCTTTTGAAAAAAATACTATTGGGATTTGGATTAGGATAATGTAACAACTATAATTTTTAGAAGAACAACTTTAAGATATTTTGTCTCCTCAGAAGCATTATAGGTCTCTATTCAAATCCAATTTATGCTGCTTAATAAAATGTCATAGCCTGTGTTACTTGAGGCAGCTTAGGCTTTGGAGACCTTACTTAGAATTCTAGCTCTGCTGCCTTTAGCTGTGTGATCTTAAGCAGCTGTCTTCACTACTCTGTGCTTCAATTTTATAATCCTAAATATTGGGAAGATAATTGTACCTGCTTCACAGCACCAGTGTGGTATTTTAATGAAGTAACCTACAGGAAAATATCTCACATAACTCAGGGCATGCCCTAAGTGCTCAGGAAATGTTGATTCTCTGTGCCCTGGTCTTTATGTAGGTCAGAATCAAATTAAAATGGCAGGTGTGAGGGCACCTGGTAAGAAGTAAGAGAGGGCAAGTCACAGACCTCTCCAAGAGCCTTGGCTGCTGAATCCCCAAAGAGGAGTGTTTTTGCTCAGAGCACAGACTTTGCCGTCAGACTGGCCTAGGCTTAGATCCAGGCTCCGCCACTGCTTTGGGCAAGTCTCAGGTTCCCATTTGTAAAGTAGAGATAATACTTCCCTCGTTTGGGATTTAAATGAATCAATATGTATAATGCATCTAATACAAGTGGTACGTGATAAATATTCATCAAGCATGAGCTGTGTCCCTCATGAGGGACATAGTTTTAAAGTAGGATTGTCGAGAGCAATGTCTTGGCTGCCCTTTCTTATAGGACATTTCTCAAAGAATTCTATTTTCTGTGTCACAATTATAGGTTGCACCTGGGTTATTTTCAGGCCCCTGACTGGAATTGCCCTTTACATGGTACCAGGCTGGGCCTTAAGACCCATATCAGGGAGGAGAGAATTCCAGCCTCAACTCCAAGTTCCCAGACCCCTGGCTTTTCTTGCCCAGTCACATGGTCTGAGAATCAGCAAGGCACAGTTTCCTAGTCTGACACCATTGGTTTTCTCAGGGAGATGGGACTAGTCTTTTTCTTGGTTCTTTCCAAGTCAAGAGGCAGATCTGGGAAGTCTCCTGCTTAGGAAAATTATTCATTCAGACAATGGTGGGGTTCCTTTCTCTCCTACTTCCTGGTTCAATTTGTATTCCCACTCCTCTTTTCTAACCTGACTTATAAATACCTGGCTTTTAGTGTTTTGTTGCTTTGTCATTAGATATCCTAAGTCACTGTAGAAATAGAAGGGTTTAGACCTCTCAGTGCACTTGCCCTGTATCAGCTGTGGAGGGGCTCTGGGGCCATCCTGGGATCCTGTCCCCATGTCCTTGGACGTTGAGTGGGCAGAGCCCCAGGCTAGCAGTGGACTAGCTGCCAAAGGACCCTATCCCAGTCTGGTCCAGACAGAATAAGAGAGTGTGCATTTCTAACTCACTTTGGGACCCCATGGTGGAAAGGGGAAATGACCAGAGGTATTGGACTCACACAGACCTGGATTCAGGTCCCAGCTCCTCCACTGACTGAACCTCCTGAGCCTCAGTTTCCTCATCTGTGAAATGGAGATAATGATAGTATCTATCTCCGGGTGCTTGTGAAAGACATCAAATGAGGGAGTGCATGTAAAACATTTAGACCATAATATATCATTCTCTGTACTTTCCTATATATTTTTACTGAATATAAGTAAAATGCTACCAAGTATTATGTGAAGCTCCTTACATTGTAAAAACAGGAGGCACGTATTCAGCAAGTGGTAGCTGTTGTCAAGCAAGTTGCAGAGCAGTGTTTTAAAAGGCTGCTTGAGGGATGCTCAGACTGGTTGAAGCTGTTACAGCCTTTTATGGCTATTACAGCTCTTAGTGGCCTATGCAATGGGAAGAGCATTGGCTCTCTGCTCGCTGGCTGTGTGTCCTGAGCAAGTCATCAGCCTCAGTTTCCTATCTGCCAACAGGGAGAATGAAGCCTACTTTGTAGGATTTCTGTAAGAATGAAAAAGGTCAGTAAGTGTTAAGGCCTTGGATGTAATAAAACTCTCAGTAAGTGTTCATTTCTTCCCTCTCAGTGCCTACCTGCTGCCCACCACCACTACTACCTGCTGCCCACCAGCACCCACTGTGTGCTAGGCAGTGATATGCAAAGACATGAGACACAGCATTGCTCTCAAGACCACAAATTAGGCAGTGGTATTGAAAAACACTTTTTATCAAAACCCAAAGCAAAAAGATACACTTTATATCATAATCCAGTTTTTATACACACACACACACACACACACACACAGCTGAAACAAAAGTTTCACGACAATATACATATGTAACCAGTCATAACCCACCATATGGATTTCATGACACAATCATAATCTTGATTATTTTCAAGTTTATAAAGGCATAATTTATACAGTAAAATCCTCCCTTTTTAGGTGTACAGTTATATGAATTTGTATACTCTTGATACAGTCATTTAACCACCACCACATCAAGACATAGATCATTTCCATAACTCCAAAATTTTCCCTCCTACTGTTAGAAAGGACAAGGATATCCAGATCTGTGCAGTTCTTACTAATGCTATTCTTGCTAAATGTTAAAACGTAGCACAGGGAGAGGGGGGAGGTAGACCGGGGGAATAAAAAGAGGAAAAAAATGAAATCATTTCTTCAATTAAACATAATTTTTAAAAAATTTTAGTTAAAAAATAATAAAATGCAGCACAGTATTTTGCAGAAGTAGCTGTAACCAGTGAGCTTGATGGGAACCCAACCGGATAAGTTTGGCTAACTAAAAAGAAGAAATCCACATGTAATTAACCAGTAGTATATATAAACAGTGGCTAAGCCTGCCTTTAGGGAGACAGAGCTCAGAGCTTTGGGTATGAATCCCATCTCCTTTATTTGCTGCAAGTAAATAAAACTACCTAACGACAACCATGTCTTCTTGAATAAACACCCCAAGCAAGAAACCCCTTGAGTTCAGTAACAGTGCCATTATGAAGCCAGTATTCTCCCCAACCCACCCCCTAGAAATCACTGATCTGATATGTCTCTATAGATTTGGCTTTTTCAGGATGTTATATAAATAGAATCACATACCATGTAACCTTTTGAAGCTGGTTTTTTTCACTTGACATGATGCTTTTGAGATTATGTTATGGTGCAAATTAGTAGCTCATTCCTTTATATTGCTGAGTCATATTCCATCATATGGATGTACCACAATTCGTTAATCCACTTATATCTTAGCTGTTTCCAGCTTTGGGCAATCATGAATAAAGTTGCGATAATCATTCACATACAGATTTTTGCATGGGCATATGTTTTCATTTCTCCAGGATAACTAGGGGTGGGATTGCTAGGTTACGTGGAAGTTGTATGCCAAACTGTTTTCCACAGTGGTTGTACCATTTTGAGTTCTCACCAGCATTGTATGAGTTTCCATTGCTCTGTGTACTTGTCAGTATTTGGCACTGTCGTATTTTTTATTTGAGCCATTTCAGTAGGTATGTGGTAGTATCTGATTGTGGTTTTCATTTTCATGTTCCTAATGACTAATGATGTTGAGCATTTTTCCATGTATTTGTTATCTATATATCTTATTTAGAGAAGTGTTTGTTCAGATGTTTTACCCATTTTAAAACTGGGTTATCTGTTCCGAGTTTTGAGAGCTCTTTATATATTCTGGTTAACAATACTTTATTGGATATGTGTTTTGCAAATATTTTCTCCCAGTCTTTGTCTTATTTTCATTTTCTTAACAGCATCTTTCAAAGAGGTTTTTCATTTGGATGAAGTTCAGTTAGTCGATTTTTTTTTATGCTTTGTGCCTTTGGGGTTCTATCCAAGAAATCTTTGTCTAACCCAAAGCCACAAAGATTTTCTCTTAGAAGCTTCATAATTTTAAAAAGATTTTATATTTAGGTCCATGATATATTTTGAGTTAATTGTTTATACATGGTGCAATGTATGGGTCAAGGTTCTTTTTTTGAACACAGATGTCCAGTTACCTGCATCTTGATAAATCTAGGGAGGAGAGCCATGTGCAAAGCAAATTGTAACATGATGGAATGGTAGGCACTGCCAGAGAGGGAGTGCTGGAAGCCCCAAGAGGAGAGCTAGTGGAGATTTGGGGACAGCCTTACAGAACGGCAGTGACTCACAGGCAAGGCCTTAAAGGTTGGCAGCAGAGAAGATGGAGAAGTGTGGTGTAAGGAGAGCAAAGGCAGGGCAGGTAACAGTGTGAGGGTATGTGCAGTAAGTATCTAGAGTGCCAGAGCATTGAGTGTGGGGAGGGGCAGGATTAGAGGTGAGACTGGATGAGGAAGGTGGTTTGGGCAGGAAGCAGTTTTCAGGAAGATCAGTCTGCAGACTGAAATGGAAGTTAGAAAGAAGGCAGGGAGCCAAGTGATGTAGGAGGAGTGGGATGAAGCTTGGACTCCAGAGTAGCTGTAGGGATGGGTTCAAGGAGACAGTCAAGAAAATTTTAGGGGTAAGGAGTCTCTCCCAGGTCTCAGGCTCGGACAGCTTGGTGGCTGAGAAAAGTTCACAGAAGGTTTGCAGGGAAGAGGAATTCTGTGTTAGGCTTCTGGTACCCACAGGATATCCAGGTGGAGATGTCCAGGAGGCAGGATACTCACCAGGGACTATATCTCAGTGATGTTAGTTCATCCCCACCTAACCACAAACCCTCTGTCACAGTCATAAAGCTCCTCAGTCCCTTAGAGGTGCCAGTTCCTGCCCACTCCTGTCATTGTGCCTTTCACAGTGGGGCCTGTGCATTTGTGATGGTGGACATTGGGGTGCTACCACTAAAAAATAGGGGCTTGAAGGGCTGGGCTCTATGATTTGTGGGTATGGGTAGAATACTGTAGGAAGCACCCTAGGAGGCCTGGCCTCCCAACAGCCTCCACCCCTACTGACTATGAAGCTCTCTGTGCTGCTCTCCTTAAACAAATGACCGAGCCATAAGCTGGGGGTGCGGGGGACCGGAAGACAGGTGTTCTGCTGTTTTAGCAGAGAAATAGTCTGGGTACCTACCCAAGGGCCCCCGGGTATGCCCTGTAGCTCTTATCTTCCCCACTCCAGTGTTCTGAGCTCTTCAGCACTAATGCCCAAAGGAGATGTGGGGTCTGCGGTCCACAGAACTGTCAGGAAAGACAACTCAGCTCTGTGACGCCTGAGCCTACTCTTTCCATGGCACTGAGCCACTTCACAGAGGTAGGGCCTTAAATGAAGGAGAAATCAAGGGGAGGGAGGGAGAGAGAGAGAAAGAGAGAGGGGCAGAGAGACAGAGAGAGAGACAGAGAGAGAGAAATTATATGCAAATTATTATCTAGAAAGAAAAGGGGGTTCTAAAATGAGGAAGTGCATGGCCTACTCCAGAGCTCCTACCTATCTTGGCCCTCTAGAGAGAGAATTGGCCAGACTCAGCCCCAAAGCCAAGCACCCTCCCCAACTGTAGGTCTCCACACAGCAGCTACCCTTCCTCAGGCCCCTCACCCCACCCTTCTCTGTTGGAGCTCCCCACTGTCTCGCAGCCCATCTGCTTCAGGCTGCTGCTGACGATTTTGTAACTTTATCATCAGCTTGTTTCTCTTCAGAGACTCCAGATGGTTAATGACTTTCTACAGTATCAAAGTGCCTCATTAAATAGGGATACGATCACAAGAGGACCCCTGCTTCAGACAGTTAGGTGGGGCAGCCAAGCATCTCTATCTACCCAGCATGGCCCACATTCTTCAGCTGGGAATACGGGGGTGTCTCAGAGCAGTCATGTAGTGAGAAGTACTCTGTCCTGCTCACTACCCTTGCGAGTGACTTTGGGGAAGTCACCCTCAAACCTCTGTTTTTCCAAGGATACATTCTCAGCCTACTCCCACAATGCCAGGTACATCTCCCGTGCCACCACACCATCACTGCCTCTTGTCTCGCTCTCCCCTGCAGGCCTGAGCTCTTCTCAAAGGTAGCACTGGGGTCAGTTCCTCTCTGTACCACACACACGCAGCATCAGGGAAAGACTGCTGAATCTGTCCCATAGGTTGGCTCTTGGGAAAGTATCATGTTGGAAGCAGAAATAGTATATATTTTCTAGAACCTTAAAGAGAAGTTAGAACACAAGACTTCATGCTGAAGGAGACACACCAGCCCTAGACACTGGAGGCTGTGAGATGAGGCTTTGTTAAGGAGAGGGAAAAGAGCCCTCAGGAAGGGTGGCAGACTCCACATTTGCACTGACCTCAAAGCAAGTTTCAGAGGAGGCCAGGGTGTCATCGTGAGGATGAGAGTCCAGGAAAGGGTGTCATTTAGAGTCCACAGGGCTGAGTGACCCGTTGTAGGCCTGGTAGATTGATAGAAATGACATTAATTACAACCACTTCTTGTAAATTCTTTGCGACAGGAAAATAAATAAGAAGGCAACATTGGTACAGCAGGAGCACTGGACTTGGAGTATAAATTTCAGAGTATTTGTTAAGTACTTACAATGCACAATTCTTTGGCTAGTATTTATAGATTTTTCTCTCACATATAAAGGAACCAGGTTTAAATCCTGGCATGGCCCTTCATCTTTCTGAGTATGGGGAATGGATTCAGGCACAGTTTTCTTTATCTGCACAAGACAGGTAGATGGTGACATTGTCTATGTCAAAAGATATATGACCATTATGTAAGCAAATGTAAGAGCAGGTAATATAGCATTCAGTCCAGGCACATCTACTCTCTTTCCTTAGGCCAGCGTTCTCCTGTCCTAATTGAACATTTAAAATTACTGAGAGTATGTTTTAAAAATACCAGTGCTGGGGCCACATTCCAGACCAATTAAAACAATCTCGAGGGTGGGACCCAGGCTTTGTTTTATCTTTTCTTTTTAACTTCCTAGTGAACCTAATATGTTTTAGACAGTGTGGCAATTATCTCCCATCCACTTGTTCAAGTATTAATTCATTTTGACCCCGAGGACTGTAGGCTTGATCTACAATAAGGAGTTGAAAACTGTGACTACCCAGATGTTATGGACTGAATATTTGTCTCCCAAAATTCATGTTGAAATCCTAACCTCCAGTTTGATAGTATAAGAAAGTAGGACCTTGAGAGGTGATTAGGTCATGAGGGTAGAACCCTCATGAACAAAAGTAGTGCCCTTATAAAAGGGACTCCAGAGAGCCCTCTTACTCGTCACATGCAGACACAGCAAGATAGTCCCTACCAGAAACCAAATCAGCCTACACCTTGATCTTGGACTTCCCAGCCTCCAGAACTCTGAGAAACAAATGTTTGTTACTAAGCCATCTAGTCTATGGTATTCTGCTATACCAGCTCCAACAAACTAAGACACCAGCTATGGTTGGGTGATGGTCATTTCTCACTTTTCTCCCTCTCTAGGACTACTTCCCAGCACCCCAGCCTCCTGCCATGTCCGACCCCATCACACTGAATGTCGGGGGAAAGCTCTACACAACCTCACTGGCAACTTTGACCAGCTTCCCCGACTCCATGCTGGGTGCCATGTTCAGTGGGAAGATGCCCACCAAAAGGGACAGCCAGGGCAACTGCTTCATTGACCGTGATGGCAAGGTGTTCCGCTACATCCTAAACTTCCTGCGAACTTCCCACCTGGACTTGCCCGAGGACTTCCAGGAGATGGGCCTGCTCCGCAGGGAGGCCGACTTCTACCAGGTGCAGCCTCAATTGAGGCACTGCAGGAGAAGGAGTGGAGCTCTCCAAGGCCGAAAAGAATGCCATGCTCAACATCACACTGAACCAGCGTGTGCAGACGGTCCACTTCACCGTGCGCGAGGCACCCCAGATCTACAGCCTCTCCTCCTCCAGCATGGAGGTCTTCAACGCCAACATCTTCAGCACCTCCTGCCTCTTCCTCAAGCTACTCGGCTCTAAGCTCTTCTACTGCTCCAATGGCAATCTCTCCTCCATCACCAGCCACTTGCAGGACCCCAACCATCTGACTCTGGACTGGGTGGCCAATGTGGAGGGCCTCCCAGAAGAGGAGTACACCAAACAGAACCTCAAGAGGCTCTGGGTGGTGCCAGCCAACAAGCAGATCAACAGCTTCCAGGTCTTCGTAGAGGAGGTGCTGAAAATTGCTCTGAGTGATGGATTCTGCATCGATTCTTCTCACCCACATGCTCTGGATTTTATGAACAATAAGATTATTCGATTAATACGGTATAGGTAAAAGGGTCCCAGCCACCCTGGAGTGTGGCTCCCAAGAATCTCCATGTCAGCCAAGCTCTTGAAGAGCACCTCACTGGCGGCGGAAGGCAGGGCGCTGTACTAATGTGTATTAACCACGTAGCAGGACTTGATCCCCCGTGATGCAGTCCACCTGTAGGAATATATGCGTCCTCTCAGCAGAGCCACCTTTTGTCTTGCCATTTGGAGCTTGAGAGGGGCAGTCTGTTATGACAAGTGAAGAATCTACCAATGTGTCCTAAAGGAGGCCACAGGAGGACTTTCTGGCCAGACAGAGGAGTGGCAGTTTTGTCATGGGCTCCATCTCTCTTTGTACCACTGGGCAGTGCCTCACTTTAGCCATCCGTAATAAGATACTCTGGTGGAAGGGACGGAGTGAGACAAAATGCTCCCTGCAATTTCGCGAGATGGAACGTACTCAGAAATTCCCATCATACCTTCTAATCCAGATGTCAAGAGAACCTTGGGTTAGTTTTCCTGAGGGTGACCATGTTTCACTGGCTTAGAAATGCAGTATGTCCTCAAAGCTGTCTTATTGGCTGCCTCTGGGGACAGAATTGAGCAATGGCATGGCCTAGAGGAGTGAGCATCTAGGCAGGGTTTAGAAAATGGGATATCCCTCTTGACTGGGTCAAATCTAAGCATTTGGGCTTAGAAATGGGCTGCTGTCCCTGTGAAGGTTGGAAAATCTGGAGCCAGTGATGAAAGGCATTTCACATCATGGCCCATACCTGACTTTTGTAATCGTTTTCCCAAGAATTTGAGTTACCATTGAAACAAGTCATTTAAATCATATTATGGACTCTCAGGGTTGGAAAATCATTCAACAGTCATTTAGTCCCCCTTACCCCACCATACCCCAGTACATTTGGGGATGAGTGCCTCTCCCCAGCTCCTCCAAGCAGTCACTTATCCCTACTTGCATACCTCCAGTGACAGGAAGCTCATCATCCCTAAGGCAGCCCCTGCCATGGTTGGCTGGTGCTGGCTGTTAGGAAGTTCTTTCTTACTGAGCCAAAATCCTTCCACTACCATTTTCTGGTCTTGGTTCTACTGTCTGGTTCTTCTCACCCAAAGATGTATTTACTCTTTCAACATTGTCACCTTGAAAGATCAGACACTCATTCTGAAAATATTATTAGGATTCCCCTTTGCGATCTGTCTTCAGAACCAAGGTTGGCCCTCTTTCATCCCCTGTAAGTCACCCGCATTTTGTTATGGCTCTGCCTCCTTTGTGACCCACATTTTATCCACCTTCCTCAAGAGCCACGACTCCACGTACCCTTTGACATCTGTTGGAGGAGGAAGATTTGCTGCCCCTGAGGAAGTGCTGCCAGAGGAAGCAGGGTCTCAGAAGGCAGCGTGCAGCGAGGAGCCCAGGAGTGGTCTGAACCATAGCACTGCCTTTGGAGTACGTGTCCAGCCCCTAAGACACTGCTCTGAAGAAGGTGGCCCTCCCACATAGTACTCCTTCTAATCATACCCAGTCCCTAGACATCCTTAGGGTGAGATCCAGGGCAAGACACCCCAAGCTACCACTTTCCAGGGGTAATGAGCAATGCAGGCCTCAAAACTGTACATTATGATTCATCCCTAGAGTGAGTATGGCCTTGGGAGTCTCAGAGTCTTCCCCACTGGACAGGGGCCCTCAGACAAAGTCAGGAAAGCCTGGGGACAGAGGCGCACACAGAAGATGGTCCAAAGAAGGGGCTTTCCATAGTTGTGCCTGAGAGTACGGAGCTTGTACACTAGGCCATGGGAAGGTCACATCCCTTAGGTGATAAAGGCCTTTTCCCCCATCGGTGGGGCCCAAGAGTCTCTGACAGCTGTCCCAGGCCACGAGGCCAATAGTACTTGAATGGAAGCTGTGACCACAAGAAAAATAGTTTGAGGAAGAAATCGTAAATTACCACTGCCCTTTTTCCCTCTCCATAAAAATTCTCTTTCTTCATCTTTTTGGTGCTTCTTAATTCAAGCAGCTTGACTTTAGAGAAAGTACAGGACTTATGAAGTCACTAATGTGCTATGTGACTTTATGCAAGTCACTCACCTCACTGAGCCACCTCCGTTTCTTCACCTGTGAAATGGGCATAACAGTAAAACATAACCCTACCTACCTCACAGGGCTGTTGTGAGGATCAAATGAAATAATGTAAGAATATTATATAAATCATTGTTATTATTTTATGTCTGCTTATAAGGGAAAAAACTTAGGCCTTGGACCTAGACTAACCTGGGTTTGAATTCTGGCTTCATTACTTGCTGTGTAACCTTGAACAAGTCACTGGGCTTCTGTGATTTGTTTCCTCATTGGACAATAACCCCATCTCCCACTGTCACACAACTTAAATGAAGTACATGTGAAAATTCCTAGCTAGGCCTGGCACACAGGAGCTCAATAAATGCTTGCTCTTTCAGGAAGTAATAGTGATGGACTGTTATGCAGAGGTCACCCTGAGAGTACACGTTAACAGCCCTTCCGGAGCACTTCATGTATGGGCCCTGAGGATGGAAACAGCCACAAGTAAGTACCATCTGAAAAAAGCCTAGAGGTTCACACAGCCTGTTGTGGAAACTTGGGGAAAGAGCTTAATTCTCAGAAAGGGCTTAATGGATGGTGGAGCTGGGCCTTTAAGAGTAGGTTGAACTGTGACGGAATAAGCTAAAGAGGGCACAGTAGGCACAGGAAATAGCATGAGCAGAAGCCCAGGAGCCAGGCAGGAGAGGTGAGCCTTCACAGAGCCACAGCACAAGGAGAATGACAAGTGGTGATACTCAGCACACTGTGCAGTGTACATGTATCTCAGTTGAGTGCAGCCATCTGCTTAGCAAAACTGAGAAAGAGAGCACCGCGTGGTGGCAGGCAGCACCATCCCAGGGGACCCATGAGATAGAATGTAGACTGGGACGCAGGGAGGTGCTGCTGCACGTGATCCCCTCATGGCCCTGCGCGAACCCTGATGGGGATCAGTGATCTCAACCAGACTCCATTTATTTCGCTTTTTTCCATAGCTAAGAGCTTTGTTCCAAGTGAAGGGCAAGTCCAGGCACATATGAGTTTGTCACCTTTCTATTTGCCCTAGGCATGGCCCAGGCATTCAGAGGGATAGTCAGAAAGGGTGCTCAAGGGAACCCTAAGGCACCTTGGTATGACCACTTTGTGAGGACTGCCACCAAACAGGACCCCTGCAGTGCTCGAAGGCCAGCACTGGCCACCACCTCAGGCATTGCTCCCTGCAACCTCACCCTCAGGACCACCTAAAGCTCTGTACCCATTTATGAAAGACAGGCATTGCAATCCTCTGTTTTGCCTTTGGGCCAGAGCTCCCTAGGCAGAGGTGACCATGGTTCCCACTCTTGCCCATACAACAGTGGCCTCATAGCCCTGAGGGCCAGGATGTGGTCACATTGCTTTGTAAATAGCACATGTGTAACTGTCCCTTTGTTCACCAAACTTCCAGCTTTCTTATACAAATTACTTCTAAAACAGGCTACAGTGAATGAGAGCTTAGACAAGGTCAGCCTTGTCGAAGGTCAGCCTCTTGGCTCACAAGGCCAGGGGACCAGCCCATCCCTTTCCTGAACTGTGGTCTCTTCACCCGGATTGCCTGTGTCTGCCTTGTGTCTCAGGGCTCTATGCTGATGAGGGTGGCTGGCAGGGAAATGAGGCCCCATGATTGTCTGAAGAGCAAAACAATCTTGATAACAGGCTCACCCAAGGGAGGGGCTCGGGCTTGTTTCCAGGCCCCATAGGGTCCTGGCTGTAGCGGCTCTGTCTGTCCGGACAACCCAGTGACCTCAGTCTCCTTCAGAACCTTCAAGGAAGTGTGGCACCACGCAGAGCTGAGGAGACAGTCCGGTAACATGTGCTTACTAGTCTGGGGCTAGTCTTAGGAGGCCCTAAGGAGAAAAGTTGTCTGTGGAAGCCGGAGGATCACCGAGCAACCCATAGCACCTAGGACCCCACCTGATACAAAAGACAACAAAACGAGCTCTGTAGCACTCCTGTCTTGCTATGACTTCTGGGCAGGAAGTGGCATGCCCAGCCAGGTATATCTGACTCTCACTGCCTGTTCCCTGGTTCTAGTTCCTGCCAACTTCCCTGGTCCTTTTACTCCAACATACAAGGCATTGCAAAGCCTTCATCAACACTTCTCAGTTAGCTGGCAGCCCTAGAGTATTCTCACCTATTATGCCAGGTCCTTGCCCAAAGCCTAGGTTCCCTTTTACTGAGGTTTTGGGTAGAGGCCCAGTTGAGTCATATTGGAAATATGATCCTGCCAGCTAAAAACAAAGGTTAATATATTGTGACATAGGTACTTCTTCACCAACCCCGATTAGTTAACACACACACACACACACACACACACACACACACACACACACACACCGCCCTTTTGTTTGGCACCTCACAGGTTACCAATCACCTTTATATCCATTGTTTTCAGTCACAGAACCACAGAATATGCCATGCCATCCCACACCTCTGGCGGGCTGCCCTTTACAATTCTGTCTTCATAGCAAACATCTGCTCATCCTTCAACAATGCATGATCCTGGCCTCCTTACCTCATCAAACAGAGTTAGTCCCAACTCCCTTTGTGCCACTCCATACCTAGGGATGTCATTTATCATGCTGCAGTTGTTCACAGCAGTGTTGGGCTGGTAAAAATTTAACAACCAGCTGTCTAGGGGGAAAGCTCTGATTTGTAGCATTGGCCAGTTTCCATGGTATAAATACTCTCACCAAGTTCAAGCTACCAATGTGATGTCATTCATCATCCAGGAAGGGAGGCACACAGTGGGTTCCAGAGAGCCAGCGTGAACCGTCCCCAGCCACCTCCATGAACCTCCCACTGAACCGTGTGCCTGTGAGAGCAGAGGTTCTGTCTTGCTCTCTGTGTCGCCAGTGCCTTCCACACAGAAAGTGCTCAATATCTTTGAGGTGTTCAATATGTATACAACCTGTGAAGTAAGACATTTGTACCCCATGATGTCCTCTCTTGCTCAAACTCCTTCCTGCTCAAAAATTTTGCTCAAACTTTTTCCTATAGTACGAGAAAAAGTCTGAAGTTCCTAGCTCTTTAAAGACAGGCTTCAGCCTACTTTAAGAGCACAGATGCTGGAGTCAGACTGCCTGCAATCAAATCTTGTCTTTCTCACTTCATGGCTGTGTGACCTTGGACAAGTTACTTAACCTCTCTGTTTCCTTATCTTGAAAGTGGAGATAATAGTACCCACCTCATAAGGTATTGCAAGGGTTTGATGAGGTAATACAGCTATAGCTTTTGAACAGTGCCTTGAGTATAAGTGTTATCCTTATTACACTAATAATAATTACTATTATTATATTTTTGTTATCTTTTATTGCTGTCTTATTGCCCACTCCCTTAGTGCCCCATACATAATTTGTATCTCCTGACCTTTGCCCAATCCACTCACAGTGCTTGGAGTGTCCCACTCTCTCCTCTCCAGTGACCCAAACCCCGTCCATCCACAGTGGACACCCTTCTTACCCACCACCACCCTCTCATTGAGCCCTTCCCTCCTCTTCCAGTGCCCATCTGCTTGGCGTCTCCATGGGTCTGGCTGAGAATCAGATGGTATCACATGTTCTGTTTATTCGCATACTCTGTTAAACACCTGCCATATGCTAACCCCGGGGCTGGGCTCTGAGCAATCAAAGATGAACCCTGCACATTCCTTCCTCAGCAAGTGTCAGGGAAAGAAAGACAGGTAAACAAATTCCAGAGAGAGGGAAGGTGGAAGTCTGCTCCAGGTGGAGTGGACCACAAAGAAGGTACAGCCAGCTTCAGCAATAATCTCTCACTGCACACACCACTTTACAGATTACAAAGCATTTTTGCTGCCTTTTCCTCATTTAACACAACGAGAAACTCTAGGGGGCTTTTTTTTTTATTTTTTATAGATGAGGACACTGAGGTTCAGAGAGGAAAAATTTTTTGCCTGTGACCACACTGCATGTAAGTACATTGCCTGGCATAGGCCTTTAGCTAATATTTATGAAACTGAATTAAATGTCATTTAATTTAAGTGGCCAAGTTGAGGTGAAAATCCCATCTGAATCTTCCTTCAGTTTTATTTCCACTCAACTGCAAGCCCGAGAACACAAGCAGGTTTACAAGTGCCAGGCCTCTGATCCAGGCTTGTCCACTGACGTTTCAGGTGACCTTAGGCTGATCATGTCACCATCCTGAGCCTGCAACCTTTAGCAAAATGCAGCAAGGTAGATCTCAATTCTACCTGCTAGAAGTCTCTTCTAGCCAGAACTGGAAGGAAGAATGAGCTTCCTAGCCCTGGAAATGTGTAAGTAGAGACCGAAAATCCCTTGACAGGCTGTCATGGGGGCTTCAAGCATACGACTGGCCCCATGTGTCTACTCCCAGCCTTTCGTCCTGTAAACATAATACTTAGTGATGGCATGGTCCTGGGATTCTTATATTTTACAGTGTGAAACACTGTGCTCTATTAAGTGCTGCTGGAGCTAAAACGACCAGGCAAAGTGGAGTCATTCAGATGTCATGTCACAGTACTGACACTCCCGAGTGAAATCAGAAAGCTTTCATGAGGATGAGGCTCATTCCAGGAAACGTGGTGCCCCCTCCTCCACCTCCTTAGAAGAGGAGGCAGGTCAGACAAGCTGAGTGCCCCCTCCATCCCACTCCACCCCCTGTTCATTCCTAAGCAGAGAGAGGGAGTCCATCACTGGGCTGCTAAGAGAGAAAACTGTCACATGGCATTCATTGGCTATCTTTTGGCATAGAATCTGAGAATGTTGTGCTAGAAGGAAAGTTATGACTGACCATCAAAGGTAAAGAGGAAGAACTGGCTTTGAGTCAAGCAGACCCAGTCCAGATTTTGGTTCTGCCATGTGACTTCAGCAAGCACCATCATCTTTCTCAATGATGTCATCTATAAAGAGGAGATTAAAATACCTGCATTATCTGTAGTGGCTATGTGTAGAGCCAGAGGGAAGACAGAATCATAGGGGGATTATTTCATAAACTATATAAATGTCTAATCAATGTACTGTATAGTTGAAACTAATAATAATTTTTTTTATATCCACCTACATTACCTACTTCATATGAGGATTAAGTGAGAAAATGCATGGAGAACGCCTGGCTCCTTCCTCTTTGCTCTTTGTACTCCTTGCTCTCCATGCTGGACAGAACTCTCTCCTAAAGCAGGGACCACCTCTCATGCCCCTCTGTCCCCTGCCTTATAAAAATAAGGTGTGAATCTTATTAAAATTCCAGTGCCAAGTAACAATATCACTGGCCAGGAACTATCAGGAGCATGACCTGTATGCTCTCATTTCATCTTAATCTGAGAAGTCGCTATCTTAACACTTTACTTTCTAGTAAAGATATGAGGCCCACAGAGATTAATTAGCCCAAGGAAATGAAGACAGAAAGTGCTAGAACGATGATTTGAGACCAAGTCTGTTGATATAAAGTCTAGAGCCACAAAGGTGCACAACTCAGAAGCTCTATTCTCACAAAATATAAGATACAATATGACTACTACTCCTTGGAGTTGTACATTCCCCAGTCCTTCAAGGCTCCCCTTTTTCCAACCTCTGCGTATATCTAATCTAAGGATAAATTTCTAAGGATATATCTAAGGATATATTCCTAAGCCTCTTGTGGGGCAGGCACTGTTAGGCCTGGCACAGACTGAGCTTGTCCTCTTGGCTAACATGCCCATTGGGGAAGACAAGCAAGTAAACAAATGATCTCTATACAGTAAGATTACTGCTCTGTTAGAAGGGCAAAGGTGAGAGGGGTGAGGGAGAGCTGAGAGAATCAGGGACCACTTGGAAGGAAACAGGACAATCAGAGATGCCTCACCAGGAAGGATACCCTTATGACAGGTATTGTAAGATGAACAGAAGCTCTCTAGGCAGAGAGCAAGGAGGAGAGGCATTCCAGCCTGAAAAGACATCATGTACAAATAATAAAAGCTAATATCATTAAGTACTCATTATATATCAACACGATACTGGGCACTGTACTTGCATTATCTCATTCAGTCTCACAACAACCCTATCTGATAAGTACTATAACCAGTTTTACAGATCACAGAACTGAAGCTCAGAGAGGGTAAGTAACTCACTCAAAGATAGAAGCTGGTAAGAGGCAGAACCAGGATTCCCACCTGATCCGTTGTTGTCTCAAAAGCCTGTGCTCTCACCACTACCGTATTACCTTCGTTGTCCAGAAGCCTAGAGTTGAGAGTTAATAGAACTTTCCTGTCTCCTTAAATTTTTCTGATTTTTTCCAACTGCGACTGATGGTGATCAACTCTTTTTCCAGTCTTTTCTCACCAGAGGGTGAGGGGAGTTTCATGTCCTGGCACACAGTGGACTCGTTTGGCAGTGAGACGGGGCAAGAGAGAATGTGCCCAGAGTTTGTTTACATTTGGAAGCTCCTAGGGCCTTATAAAATTTTAGTATTGTTTGCTTTACCTGAAAGAAAATCCAGACAAACCAAAAAAAAATTTTCCTCTCCAAAGGCCCCATCATTTTAAGAAAAAGGAAAGAGGATCCATTTAGTGAATTTGGTCCACACTGACTCGCTGCCCTGCTGGCTAGAGGCCCCAGCTTGAATTTGGAGTGTTTAGTCCTGCTGTTTTTGAGGACTGGGTCAACAAAATACATCCCAGGATTGTTTGTCTATTTTTCCATGTTGCCTCATGACTCCCAGATAAGAGTTGCCAAAACTTATGCTCCCCAGTATCCTCAAAGAAGTCCTCTTTGGAGTGAGACATCAGACAGAATTAACAAAGGCTCAAAGATGCATGAAGATTTTTCCAACACTGTATGCACAGACAAGGTGGCTGGCATATGAGAGAGTAGAGCTGGGATTCAAGAATCTTGGGATCTGGCCTTGGCTCTTTCTCTTACTTTGCTATGAGGACAGGTCCCTCTGCCTCTCTGGACTTGTTTCCTTGTGTGTCAAACAGTGGGGTCAGTTACTCATACAGCAAACATAAATGAAGGCCTTTCCACATATGGGTACTGTGCTGAAGGCTGGGGATACTGAGGCACAAGACATGGTCCCTGTTTCAGGACAGCTCTTAGTCCAAGGTTGGGAGCAACTAAATTGCAGAGGGGCTGACTCCCTCCCTGGCTGGAGAGGCCGGTGGGGTCAGAGATACGACATCTGGGCTGGATTTGAAAGGGCAAGTAGAGTTTGCTAAAGGCAGATATTAGAGAAATTCATTCCAACAGGACCCAGGCTTGATGACTGGAAAGAGCAAGGCCACCTCCGAAACAGAGGCACTGGAGGTTGGAGAGCGGCACTAGGAATGGTTGAAGGTCTGGGCAGACAGCCTGGCTTCAAATCCTGGCTCTACTATTTACTGGCTATGTGACCTCCAGCAAGGTACCTCACCCCTCTAAGTCTAATTTCCTCATCAGACAAATGGAGATAATAATTATACTTACCTGATAAGATTCTGTAAGGATTAGATGAGTTAAAGCATGTAAAACATTTACACCAATGCCTGGCACCTGTTATACACTGAATGAATGATAATTATCAATATTGCTATTATCCTAACTAGTTAGCAAGGCTAGAGATGAACTAGAGTCTAGGCTAAGGCAATAGGCTAGGATGTACAGCAGAACTGGACTATGAAGGGTTTTGTGCGTTAGGCTCATTCAATTCAGTCACCAAGTGTTTCCTGTTTATCTGACGCTGGAGACACAGTGCTGCATCAGAGACATACCCTGCCTCTAAGGCATTGCCACAGAAAAGGGCAATACTGAGGGGAAGAAGCAATAGAAATTGAATGTAGTGGAAGCAATCCGTGCAGGTATGTATGTGCCCTTCATAATCATGCAGCAACTACATAACAAAAAACAGGCCTGCCCTGATAGAGCCTGCATTCAAATGTGAACATGTACCCCTTCTCAGAATTCAATGTGGCACAGGTGTCATCAGACTTGGAGAGTTAACAAGACTTTCCCTAGGACTCAGGGGATGGCAAATAGAAACAAACATGGAGAACAACATGAGCTACATTATCTTCAGAAGGTCAGGTCTTCTTAGGGAAAACCCTATGGGAGGCCTCACACTGTGTGCGTATCAGAGGCCATTTTCCAATCCCACTCAAAGGTCCTAATCAGCCTATAAAGACTGCTCCTGGCCTGGCCTCCAGAAAAAGACCTAGAGAAATAGCTAGTCTTTCACTTGCCCATCTCAGGCTTACCACCTTGGTTTTCTCTCTTATAATTAACTGTTCTCTCACAATTATCAGAAAAAAATCATTACCCCTTAAAGGAGAGACTTATCCTTCCACAAGGATATGACCTTACCCTCTGATCTCAGCATATTCAGTCCCCTAGGAAAACAGATGATAAACTGATTGTAGCAGAGGCTGCAGGTTGTCCTTCAGTATCCATTTCCCCTACTTCTTTCCGTAATAGAACTCATGAATTTCAGCCAGGCACTTAGCCTCCCAGAATAAAACCACATTTCCCAGCCTCCCTTGCAGCTAGGTATGGCCATATGACTAACATCTGACCAACAGGATGTGAGGAGAAGTGGTATGGGAAACTTCTGGGACAAGCCCCTAAAGTGAGGTTATTGCCCCTCTTCGGCCTGTCCTGCTTTCTGATGGCTGGTATGACAGACAAGTGGCAGCAGCAGTCATTATAAACCATGATGTGAAGGCCACATGCTGAAGCTGGTGGAGATATTAAAAAGTGAAGGAACCTGGGCCACTAACATCCTAGAGTGCTGTCTGGCCGTGGACTGACTACTTCTATACTTTTATGAGAGAGACAGAATAAATTTCAACCTTATTTAATCCACTTAATTTTCACTTGTAGCCACACCTCATCAAAATACCTTATCCATACAAGGGAAACTCACATATAAGAGCAGGGGTATTATTTCATTAAACCAAGCCAAACCACGTGTCAAGAACCCCTTTATAAAACTGGCTTGCTGCCCTGAGCCTGAGGTCCAGTGAGTCTAGATGGAACTTTGATGCTCCAACTTTCCCCTTACCCCTAGGTTGGCTCAGTTTCCCTGCCAGGGGCCAAAACCCTGTCCTGAACTCCAGTTTCCCTGCCTGGGTCCAGAAAATTGCCCTGTTCTCTCAGTCCTTCTGTCTATATTCTGGCCCCTGGACACCTCCTATAGGTCGATGCTCTGCTTTATAAGGACAACTTCCCTTTCCTGTCACCCCGCAAGTGAGACATTTTCAATATGTATTAGGGAAGCTCTTTGATATGCCTCTTTGAAGTAGTGCCTAAGAAGTCCAAGCTCTTCTGGCAAATCCAGCATTAGGTAGTTACAGCCTATGTTGCCTACATTTTCCCATATCTTAAATATGTGGATAACTGGAAATCTCAAATTAGTCCTCATCTGTCCTCTAGCTTACATTCAGGATTTATATAATTATTGTGTTCATCTGATGGAGGACAACCCCCCCCGCCTTCCCATGATGTCTGGTGTGGCCTGGATCCATCTGGGAACTTTCAGATTCATGAACTTCACAGGAAGGGGGATAAGATGCCGAGGGCTCATGGAAGAAGGTGCAATAACAAAGGGGCCAGGGCAGAGGTAGCATCGGCAAGCTCTGGCTTCCATGCTCCTCATGAGATGTGGGTCATCGTGGCAATGAAGGGCTAGGAGTTGGACATTGAGAGAAAATTGTGTCATGTTGCAATGCAATATGGGATATTTGAGACACAAACAGTTTGATCAAAACATAAACCACTGACCTCAGTGGGAGATGTCCAGAGCTTGCCCCTATGTCATTAAGTACCATGATCCCAGAATAATATATGGTACTTCCTCATATTATCCTCAAGACCCTAAGGGGTCATGTCTTCTCAAAAGGGGTTTTTAACAAGGAAAACCATTTCTACTGCAGAGACTTCTGCAACTGTGCCCAGCCCCATGCTCTAATTTGTACCCCAGATGCCAGTGCCACTGTAGGTCCCATTCAAGCTAGACTACTGGGCATGTTCCACAGAAAAACTGTCCCCTATACTCTGCCCTCTTTTCCATGTTGGTCTACCACTGAGGCCTCTGCATGTCTCCTGGTCAGGCCTAGGAAGCTGTAAGAGAGCTTTACAAATCTCTTCATTCCAATGTGTCAAATCTTCCCAGTTCTTTAAGATCTAGCTCAAACGGCCCCTCCTCTAAGAAGCTTTCCTTAGTCTCCCCCTCCCAGCTCCTATTGTTATTAATAACAACAGTAATAATAATCGATTAAACCCTTCCAAAGAGCCAGGCATCATGTTGTTATTTACAAACATAATCATTTAATTTAATCCTCACAATGACCTTCTGAAATAAGTGTTATTATCTCCATTCCATAGATGAGGCTGAGAGAGGTGAAGTACCTTGCCCAAGGTCAGACAGCTGGCAAGTGAATGGGTCAGGATTTGAGCTCAGCTATTGCCAGTAACCACTGCACTGCACTGTCCCCCAAAAATGATCACTTCTTGGAACTGCTCTGGATCTTTAGCTGAGGTCTTTTAGAATGGTATGCTTTCCTGATCCACTCCAGCTCTGGCAGCCTAGCGTCCTGGGATCATCGGAGAGAGTAATGAAGGGACACAGGGCCTTCTTGGTGGCTCTCTAGGATGCACCGCCAGGGCCTCTGTTGCCGAGTTCTTTTCTAAAACTGTCCTCCCACCACTCAGCTCTTTACCCAGGGTGCAGCTTTAGAATTCCTGGACTCAGCTTGTGAATATTGATTGTTTGCAGGAGCAAGTCAGCAATTTGTGGTTTCCCGACAATGGCTCTCTGTTCTATTATAGAACTGGGCTTGTTTGCATTTCCATCAGCCAAGGAACGGGCCTGGGAGTCTGGCCTACCCTTTTGCCTGGTGACCCCAAAGCTATTCTGCAGTCAGATCAACTGCCCCAACTCTTCAGAATGGAGAACCCAGAAGAGAGAGAGCCCAGCTCTGCTATCAGAAAGATAAAACCCAAATAAAACTATAGTTCTCGCTCAGATAAGGGATTGTTATAATTCCTGTTTTCTTAAAAGTGAATTTTGGTACGTTAAAGGAAAAAATGTAGGTTTAAATCCAGGCTGGCAATGTTGTAAGCGGGTAGAGAAACAAGCATCTTCATGTATTCTTGGGGTATAAACTAATGTGATCTCTTTTGAAGAAAAGCTGGTACTATTTATTGACATTTCAAATGGGCAGCACTTCCAGTTCTAAAAATTCATCTTGCAGATATTCTTGTGCATTATGCAGATATATATACATATTATTTTTAATAGCACAAAATGTTAGCAATCTAAATGGCCATCAATTGGGGACTTATTAAATAAATTATTGTTTAACCACATAATGGAACATTTTGCAGCCATTTTTTTAAAGTAGGTTTGCATATGCTAAAATGGAACATTCTCCAAGGAGTACTTTTAAAATAAGACAAGGTTGGGGAGGGCTGGGAATCGCATGTGAAAAAAGAGTATGTGTGTGCATGTGTGTGTACACATATAGAACAAAATTCTGAAAAGATAGTAGGAAACTATCGATAATGATTACTTCTGAGTAAAAGGCCTGAAGTAGGAGGGAGACTAACTTTTAAACTTGACTATCTGTTTGAACTGGTTTGATTTTTTCCCCCCTTCCATTTATACTATTTTTATTTTAAAAGTACCTAGGTTGGAAAAAATATTCTTACCCAAACCAAACCCTGCTCCCCTACACTGTTGCAAAGGCCTCCTCACTGAGCTGCTACTGTGTCAAGCGTTACCCTCTGCTTTATGCATATATTTTCATGTATGAGGTAAGTAAGGATCAGTATCTCAATATTATTGCTGAGGAAATGAAGACTTAAAAAAATTAAGTAACTTCCTATGATGGTTCATTTTATATGCCAACTTGGCTAGACTATAGTACCCAGTTATTCAACTAAACACTAAATCAAATGTAAGTGTTGCTGTCGATGTATTTTGTGGATGTGGTTAACATCTATAATCTGACTTTATGATAAATGAGATTATCCTCAATAATCTGGATAGGCCTCTTCCAATCAGTTAAAAAGGCCCTAAGAGCAAACCTGAGGTTTCCTGGAGAAGGAATAAGTTCACCTATAAACTGCTACTTCAGCTACTACCTGAGAGTTCTCAGTCTGCTGGCCTGCCCTATGGATTCCAGATTTGCCTAGCCAGTCCCCACAATCCCAAAAGCCAATTCCTTGCAATAAATCAATACCTATCCTCCCTCTCTCTCTCTCTCTCTCTCTCTCTCTCTCTCTCTCTCTCTCTCTCTCCCTTCTCTCTCTCTCTCCTCTGCTCTCCTCTACTCTGCTCTTCTCTCCTCTCTTCTCCTCTCCTCTCCTCTCTCTCTCATTCTCTCTCTCTCTCTCTCTCTCTCTCTCTCTCTCTCTCTCTCTCTCTCTCTCTCTGTGTGTGTGTGTGTGTGTGTGTGTGTGTGTGTGTGTGTGTATTCTCCTACAGGTTGTTTCTCTGATAGGATCCTGACTTATACATTTCCTAAAATCACAAGGCTAATAAATTACAGGGATGGGGTTCAAATTTAGGTCCATCTGGCTTCAGAGTATTTATCTCTCCACCAGATGTCAAAGTGAGATTGACGAAACACAAATTGGTTCACGTCACCAGCCCATGTTAATCCTTTTATTAAACCCATCACCTATAGAATTTAAAAGAAAAAATTCCTAGCATGGCTCTGTTTGCCAAATCTCTTATAATTGCAAGTAAGAGAAGAGGCAACTCAAACTGGCTTAAGAAAATTTGAGGAGATACGTGGATCTATTTTGCCTCATGTACTAGAGACATTAAGAGGAAGTACTGGTCTCACCAGGACACGTTTTCTCTCTCCATCTCTCAGCTTTGCTTTCCTTTTTTTTTTTTAATTCATAATTCCTTTCTTGGACATGCTGTCCCCTCATGGTGGCAAAATGGCTGCTGTAGCTCCAGCCTGCACACTCCTAGGTCAAGTCCTAGGGAAAGGGGAAATTTATTCTTCTCATATCTTAAGGATAAATTATAAGAACAATTGAGTTTGGGGGGCTCTGGTCAGTCTGATGTTAGCAGTGTTGTGCCAAGCATCCATTGGTCTGGGTCTGGACTGTGTGTGGGGTGAGGCCGGCCCTGACCAACCAACATGGACTGAAAATAAGGTGGATTAAATCCTTGAATGAAAATCAAGGGCCGTTACTGGAAGTAAGTGAATAAATGCTAAGCAATCCAAAACGTCCACTTCAGTGACATCCAAGATTGGACATCGCCTGGCCTTTTACTCCCCTTCTTCTCCCACCCTGTACAACCTATGCTTTGGTTTTACCCAGACATTTGCCATTTTTTTAACATACCCCAAACTCTCCTTCCTCTATGCCTTTCTCCTGTGTTCTCTCTGCCTCAAATGCCATTCCTTCCCATCCTCCATCCTAAAAATGATTACTTTTTCTTGAAGGCCATCTCGAACTACAACTTCATCAGAAAACCTTAGTGAATACCTCCAAATGAATTACTCTCACTCTTCTTTGTTTTTATAGAGATATTTTTATTTCTATATGGGAGTATTTAGCACTTTCCTCCTAATATTATGTTGATTTAGGCACCTGACTAGTTTCTCCTAGTCTGTGAGTTCCTTGAGGACAAGGACAATAAATTACCTTCATAACCCACACAGCACCTACAAGAGTGTCTTGAATATATTTATTTGTTTGAGCAAATTTTTATGAGGCATCTATTTTATGTTGGGTATTGGCAGAAACACAAATGGACTGCATTTGCTTTTGTCTTGAATGAAAGGGCAAAATTAGGAGTCACTTAGGTATGTGACAGTAATGAATCCAGAATTTACAGTGTGACACTGCTGTGTGCAATCTTAACCACTGTGCAATACCATCTTGCAATGGTTAGAGCATAAGGTATGGCATCCTATAAACCTGGGTTCAAATCCTGACTCTGCCAATTCCTACAGTATGATCTTAGGCAATGTATTCATCTCTCTAAAACTGAAATGTTCTCCATTTTTTAAAATGGGCATAATATTTCCATTTACTTCATAAGACTGTTGTGAGAATTAAATGAATTAATCCATGTAAAACATTTAGCACAGTGCCTGCCACAAAGTGCTAGGTAAATGTTTCTATTATTACATTTTCCAGGAAAATCAAGATTCTCAGGATGGTTTGGAAGCAAAAAGTTACAGAGAGACAGCATAAAATAAGACTTAGGTTTTGGGTGGGGAGAAAAGAGAAGAGGGAGAGGGAAGTAAAGTAATAGAGCAACAGATGAGAATTCTGAGGGGAAAAAGGCAGCCAGTGAGAAATTCTGGGAGATGGAGCTGGCCAATTCATGATAACTAACAGTTACATAATACCAGGCAGTTCTAAGTGTTTTCCATATAATAACTCAATTGTCAAAACAATACTGTGAGATATTATACTTTGCCTCATTTCGCAGATAAAAAAAAAAATTAGGTCACAGAGGAAATAAACCACTTACCAAACCCCACCACCTGATTTCCAAGTCTTTATTCTTAATCGCTATGCAATACCATGGAGGGTAATTTGGGGATGTGAAAATATTCAGGATTCAAGGAAATCAATCAAAATGAGGACCGAGATTTCTGCAGAAAGACGACCCATCACAGTATTAATTATTGAACATCTGCTATGTGCCAAGTGCTACTTTTAGTGTTCATATATATCATATATAATCCTCACAAAAACCCTGTGAAATAAGAACTGTCATCCCCATTTTCAGATGATTAATTTGAAGTTAAGTAATTTACTCAATGCTAATTAGCAGAACTCAAGTACATCTGTCTCCAAAAGCCACGTTCTTGCCTTTACAGCAAAATTTACAAACAACTTAATAAGAGAAAAATTGAGTAAATTTGCTATAGCTACTTGCTCTACAAATTCAGCTACTTAAAATTAGGATTATAAAGAGATTTTAATAGCATGGAAAATTTTTCTCATGTTAAGCAAATATTTAAGTGAACAGGTATATATACTAGTGTGAGCTTAATCAGGTTAAAATATGCATAGAAAAAAAGATTGGAAGGAAATACTCCATATGCCTCTGGGTAGAAGAATTATAGGTGATAATTTTCCATGCCTTTATACTTTTCTGTACTGTATACATTTTCTACAGTAAGCATGTAATAGTTTTATAATCAGAAAATAAGGATAAAATTTTAAACTAAGCTCTACGTTTTATTTATTGAGCCCTTCTCAGTATGACAATGGTGGCGAAGCCACAAAAAGATTAGATATACATCCTTAATCGTCTCCTATGTCAATGTCGGAGTCCTAATAGAAAAAGAATAAAATCCTAATATCTGAGATGAGGACATTTTGGCAGAGAAACCTTAGAATCTTGAACTCCCAGATTCTCCCAATTCTCTGTCCCAGCAGCAGCATCCCCTTCCTTCTTGCCAGAAGATGCTACAAAAGCCCAAACTGAGGCAGGTACTTGATGACACCTGTTCTCAATATCTGACCCTTTTGTCACCCCATCTGTTGCCAGGGCCAATTATCAGCCTGGATTGGAAAAAATAGTCCCTGCTCTGGGAGGAGATGTCTTACACACTGAAGGGACTGTAGGTTCTCGTTGATACGTACTGGAAGGAACCAGAGGAACATGTCTAAGAATGGCTCTTGAAGGTATTAGACTTAGGGGGATGAAATATAAGGTCGAATAGGGGATTGCTGTACATGAAGTGAGTTGACAGTGATTATACCAGGGGACCCAAAACACCAGGGGTCCCCAACCCCTGGACCTCAGACCAGTACCGGTCCATGGCCTGTTAGGAACCAGGTCACACAGCAGGAGGTGAGTGGCGGGTGAGAAAGTGAAGCTTCGTCTGTATTTGCAGCCACTTTCCAGCACCAGCATCACTATCTCAGCTCTACTTCAGATCATCAGGCATTAGATTCTCACAGGAGCATTGGTGTCTGGTGCCAAAAAGGTTGGGGACCACAGCAAAACACCATTATAATCCTCTGGTTACAGTGGGGGATTACGGAAGCCAAGAGATAAAAGGACTTCTAGGCCAAATCCATTTCACAATGGTGAAATGCATTCGCAGACTACCCTGTGATTAATCCCTCAGTTTCTGAGAGCAGAGATTGGTAGAGATACATTTAGCAGATAATCAGAATCTTAGCATTGGTTTCCTGATCTGAGAAATTAAGAGCCTCTATAGCGGAAAGGGCCAAGTGGAAGCCCTAGATATTACTCAGCCCGCCTACTGCCCCCTTGAGGCCAAAAGAGTAAATTAGAAGCAATACTGTTAGCCAGAAGGAATTGCAGAGGTTAGCACCATCATAAAAGACCTGAAGGATGCAGAAGTGTTCATTCTCATTATATCCCTATTCGAGTCACCACTCTGGCCTCTGCAAAAAGAAGACAGACTCTAGCAGATGATGGTGGACTATTATAAACTTAACCAAATTGTCATCTTAATTATTTCTACCCTGCTGAAAATGGTATCTTTCCTGCAACACAGGCTCTGGCCCTTGAAATGTGACTACTGATCTAACAAACATGCTCTTCTCAATCCCCATTAGTAAAGAGGATGAAAACCAGCTCACTTCATCTGGAAAGGATAATCATTCACATTCACTGTCTTGCTCTAAGTCTAGGTCAACTGTCTTGCTCCAAGTCTAGGTCAACTCCCTTGCTCCGTCACAGAGATGTCTACAGACCCCTTGATCCTCTACTCATTCTAGAGAACATCAACAATGGTCTACTAGCATGATAACCTCATGCTAGTGTTCCTGGTGAGCAGAAAAAGGAAATTTCCTTAAATGCCCCCAATATGATGTAAGTGTTCCATAGCACGGGAAATAAACTCTGTGGAGGTTCAGGGGCTTGTCATAATGAAGACGTTTTTAGTGGTTCAATGGTCTAGAGTATGGAGAACATCCCATCTAAGGTAAAGGACAAGTTTTTGCACTGGTGCTTCTACCACTGAGAAAGAGCCACAGTGCCTGGTGGGTTTTGGAGACACTAGACAGCAAATGCTGCTCTGGGCCATTTATCTAGTGACTTGAAAGGCTGCTAGTTTTGTTACAGGCACAGGCAAAAGAGAGTTCTGCAGCAGGTTCAACAGGTTCAATCTGCAGTGAAAGTTACCTTAACACTTGGGCATATGACCTAAAAGATCTGTGGGGCATAAGGATGCTGTGTGGCATCTCTGGAAAACTCTCCAAGTAGTGTTGCAGCTTTAGCGTTCTAGAGCAAGACCATGTTTTCTAGCTCAGGGAACAACTCATCATTTGAAAAACAAATCTTGACATACTACAGGGTCCTAGTAGAGAGTAATTTCTTGACCTTAGGATACCATAGGTGGTAAGCTAAACAGTCAACCCCCAAAAGATATTCATGTCCTAATCCCTTGAACCTGTGAATGCTACCTTACATCGCAAAAAGGACTTTGCAGGTGTGATTAAATTATGAGTCTTGAGATGGGAAGATTATCATAGATTATTCAGGTGGGCCCTAAATGCAATCACATGTATCCTTATGAGAGCGAAGCAGAGGGAGATTTGACAAAGAAGAAGGGGACAAGGCAATGCGACCATGAAGGCAGGGATTGAAGTAATACATCCACAAGCCAAGGAATGCTAGCAGGGAACAGATTCTGCCCTTGAGCCTCCAGATGGAGTATATCCCCAGCCGACATCTTGATTTCAGCCCAGTGATACTGATTTTGAACATCTGGCCTCCAAAATTATGAAGACAATACATTTCCACTGTTTTAAGCCACAGTTTTAAGTTTATGGTAATTTATTACAGCAAGCACAGGAGACTAACACACCAAGTTACTGTACATGGTGTAGCTACCCATCATAATTGAGTATTATTAGATCCACCAAGCCACAAGGATTGCAGCAATGCATTGCAGGACAGAAATGGTATACACGGTATTGGGCCCAAGTAGATTCAGAGAGAACATTTACAATAGGCCCAGACTCCCACGTCACCTTTTTCTGTTGTACTCACACCTCTTCCTCAACTCATGCCTATAGCCTTTGGAGAGAGAGGAAATTGGCCCATATCATCAACTGACAGAGAACGGAAAAAACTCAAACTTACTTCACAGATGAGTTTGTGCAATGTGTTAGTACTAATCAAAACTAGACAGCTACTTCATGACTGATAGATGGCCGTAAAAGACAGTGGTTAAGGGAAATCCTCTCAATGGGAAGAACTACAACCAGTACTCTTGGCTGATCATTTAGTAAGGAAAGAAAAGTGACATGAGCTACAGTTCTACACGGTCTCCTGGGTAATGGTGAATGGCTGGAAGCGGGTGGGCAGAGACCTGAAAGAAACAATATTGGAAGATTAGACTAAGGAAATCTGGGCAAGAGGCATGTGGATGAACCGTGGAAGTTGTTATGTTTGTATTGCAAGTAATGCCCACAAAAGAGCATCCACCATAGAGAAGGTGTTCAACCACCAGAAGAGAGGGTGATTCATCCTGTGCATGTGAGTCAGCCTCTCTCCTCAGCTACCTCAGTGCTAGCACAATGGGCCCATGAGCTGAGTGGCTATGATGGCAAAGATGGAGGCTACGCATGGGCTTAACAAGATGGGCTCCCTGTTGTCAAAGATAATCTAGTTATTGCCTTTGATGAATGCCTAAAAAGCCAGTAGCAGAGCTCCAATGCTGAGCTCCCAGCATAACACCAGTCCTCAAGGAAAACAATCAGCCTCTCGGATGATTATATTGGACCCCTTCAGTCCTGGAGGGAGCAGTGAAATGATGCCTAACCTGGATGACTTTGCCTTCCCAGCCCTCAGTTCCAATACCGGGACCACCATCTGAGAATTTCCAAGGTGCCTGAGCCCACACAGTACTGACTCAGAACAAGGGACCCACTTTCAGAAAAGGAGATGCAGATTATAGGACCCATTGATCATACTATATTATATTACCAGAATGGTGAAATATTTTAGTGAAGCTCAGTTAAGTGACAGCTTGGGAACAAAGCCAGTGGTAATGATGAATAGGCACTTATAGCAACTATGATCTGTCCTAGTCCACCCCACACCACCAGCAAGCAAATCTAGACCATACAAAGTGCTGCCTGAAAGTAAGGAAAACTGGGATTGATGGTAAAGAAAAGTGATGGTGAATATCAATTACAATTTGGGACTACCTGTAGCAGCAGGAATCATTAACTTCTTTCACTAATTCTCTTGAATTGTTTGCACAGAGATTGCAGCCAACAGCCACACTGAAAAGGACTCTATGATTAACTGGACTTAGAGGAAAGAGGGGGCATAAAGTGGGCCCGAATGGGACAAGGGGGATGTACAGATGTACATGGGAACAAAACCAACTCCATGTGTCCCGGATTTCATTTCATCTAAATTTCATACTGTGACCTTTGACCAACCTCACTGTCCTTAGCAAGCATATCAAAGCCTTCTAGTTGATGATTATCTGTGTTCCTTAAAATGGAGTCATAAATATTTTTGTTAGTAACAAAATGGCATAGCAACTGAGATAAATATCAAACTGGTGATAGTATTGACAATAAACCATCATCTATCACAAGACCACCAGGAGGAATGCCCTCGGGTTACTACTGTATTCTTTGTTCCTTTGTCTTGCCAATCATTAGCACCTGAGTTGTACTATAAACAGAGTCAGGAATCTGAAGAACAACCTGCTCAGAATTGCTGGATCATCTGTTCCTCTCCAACCCAATCTTCCTGTAAGTAAATTACCCTATAATAAATTCTGTTACAGTCTATGAAGTTGCCTGCTTCATTTGTTGATCTTAAGATATCTGCTTGTTACAGTGACCATTACAACTTTGCCCCACAGTGGACAGGAGAACTATGTCAAATACTTTCTGTGTCCCACTTCAAATCCTGTTAGCATCATTTCTTATTCCAGCCATTGTGCATGTCTACCTCCATGCAGATGCAACGTCACAGTGCCTGGCAACAGGCCGACACATGCCTCTTATCTCCAGTCTCCCCAGCCTCTCTAAGCAGCCATAATGAATAACTTTGGGAGTCCACCTAACCCTCATTTATATGAAACCTAAATCCTCCCTAGAACCACCCTTGACTGGCAGGAGACAGAGCAGATAGATAAACGTTTCTCCTTTTCTTCTACAGAGTAAGATAGTCCTTAAATGCATTTATGATCATATAGCTTCTCAGAAATTCTTACATATTTGAGTAACCAGTTGCCCTTAATGGTAGCAAACTCAAAATCTTATCCTTGTATTTTTCTCTCATTCCTGCTTCCTGTGATCACCATATCAAATTAAACTACTAGCATATAAGCCTTTGTCTCAGGCTCTGCTTTCAGAATTTAGGCTCAGACAAATGTTTTAAGGCTTTAACCAGAAGTGGGAGGCTATTCTTAACTTCTGCCTTCGGTGGCTGGGAGTTGAAGTCAAATGCTTTTTTCCATTGTGCTCCAAGATTAAACAATGCTATTGTTCATAAAAAATGGCATCTATATTTTCTTCCAATGAAATAGGGTCACCTGGTAATAATTAGGAGTATTTTTGCTCTTAGACTAGTTTGCTTTCATCTTTCTCCTGGTTGATATCTGTTGTGATACGATCAAATCTAAGACCCACGGAGCCAATTGAGATGAATTGTGAGCCTTTATTAGCCAGCTGGCGACTGACTCTCTACTCTCTACCATGCAGGATTAGAGGAGATCAGTCCCGAGCTTCCAGAGGAGGTAGCTTATAAAGCCTAAAACCACATCAAACAAGCAAGCAGGTTTACAGAAGCAGAAGTTGGCCATTAGCATATCTTTGCACAGAATATCTCCTAGAACCACACCCTGGTTAACATTAGCAGAAGTTGCCATTAGCATATCTTTGCACAGAATATCTCCTAGAACTACAGCCTGGTTAAACATTAAACAAACAAACAGATTATAGAAACAGAAGTTGGCCATTTGAAAATTTTCCACCCTTAACAATATCCAGGGTCTATATAATGTTGATATTTGTATGATCTGATGTGGATAAGGGGAGGAATCCAAACACTGAGATGCTCAGAGAAGCATGGTCTGTGTACCACAAAGTTTGGTGCACTCATGAAGACAAGGTAAGAGGAGACTATGAAAGAAAAATGGGCCATGCAAGCTCATGGAGGTCCAACATAGCAGGCCTGACAAGCTCAGTGACCAAAAGTAACCACACAGGATGGTTTGGTCACAAATTCTTAACTAGGCAGGTCACTGCGAGCAGTCAGGTCCCAGGCCTATATCTTCCTTAGCAAAGGTCAGTCTTAACCTTAAGTGAACTCTGTCTACTGTTCTTATGCATCTAGGATAACATATCTTTGAAATGTCTGAGTAATTTGCTTTTCCTACCCCTCGAAGGTATAACTGTTGGCACTGAGCACAAGACCACCACAGCATGAGACCATAGAACCGCACATTGTTATCTTGTTCCCCACATACCATCTCTATGTGCTATAAATGCTATTAACTATCCTGTACCCACCAATGTAAAAGAAATGTGTTTCTCCATTTTGCCTTTTATCCAAACCTTGAGACTTCCCCCACTTTGAGTTCTCCCACTCCTTAATCTGCCACCAATGGGTTTCATGCACTTTCCTTAGGTCTCCTCTTTTGATTCTAATGTATAAAATAAGCTGCAAAACTGCCATTTTCCAGAGCATTTTCTCAATCCATTGAGATTTTACTTCTAGGCATATGTTGTCAGTTTAGCTCAAATAAACTCATAAAAATTCTCTACAGGTTTGCATGTTTCTTATGTCAACAAGACCCCATGGCAAACAATTCCAAGTCAAGGGCAAAGGTCTTAGGGGCTAATAGGAGAAGAGATTGTTTTATCTTCCTTACATAATCCTTCTTCAGAATATCAAATTGGGAATTTGAGAAAGAAGTATTACAGTAATGAGGAATGCAGATGCTGGCATGTCTGATGGACTAGTTTGAATCCCAGCTTCATCACTCATCAACTGTGGATACCTAAACGAGTTCCTAACTTGTCCAACTCTGCCTGCTCATAATGTTTACATGTGTGAGATGCCTTACATATCATATTTAGCTCGATGTTTGGCATAGGTAAGTGTATGTTAATAACTAAATAACTGTTATTATTCATATTCTAGTTCATATGGAGCTGGGCACCAATCAAACATAAGATTCTGTAGGTTATACCTGTTTTTGCCTTTTTTTACCAAAACCCCTAAGAGCAAAGATTACTGAAATAGGTGCTGTCACACCAGTATCAAAATATATTATAGAAAAAGAAACATTGCAAAACCTTTTGGCCTCGAACTAAAATATTAGTCGCTAGCACAGGGGCTTAGTGATATCAATGAGCTAGGAATGAATGAAAACTGATCAGTCAGTTCTTGCCTCTGAAGACTCATGATGGGTAGCTCAAGTTTTAAGGCCTCAAACAGCAAAAGAGCAGCTAAAACTGAAGTCTTGCCAAGAATACTACATGGGGTCTCCATTTCCTTCAGAAATTCTTCAGAAAGTTTCAAGAAATTCCAGAGACAATAAACCTGATTAAGGAAGCAAGTCTGTGCCTGCAGGTACACATACTGCACTGCCCTCCCACCCACCCCCAAGTCCCCTCAACCCCTCACACACACACACACACACACACACACACACACACACACACACACACACACTCCTGCTTGAGGGCTGGTCTTAAGACTGATGAGATTTAATACATAAAGCTGAAGAGGGACCAAAGAGAGTTCATTCAACATCCAGTTTCACTAGGCATTAGAGGATTGTGAGGAATGTGCAGGTGGTGATATCTGGTGTCACTGAATAAGAGCCATGAGCTAGAACAATTCCAGGCTGGCCCTCTGCTTTGAAAGCACTTCTTAGCCAGGCAGGTGGGTTTTAACAATAAGCTACCCAGCAGGCCAACCAGGTCCCCACTGTGAAGCTTCAGATATTAGGTGGGGCTCAGAACGAGATGTAGTTGGCAGAACAGAAAGGAATAATTAAGAGTCACCTTCTCATTTTATAGCTAAAGTGTAGAGTGAAAAGCGACCTGCCCATGGATACACAGCAAGTTAGAGGCAAAACTGGGGCAGACCCTTAGCCTCTTTCTTTTGTATTGCAGAGATCCCTACCCCTCAAAGGTACAACCGCTGCCACTAGAGCACATCAAATTAACGTCACCCTATTCATTTTTTGATTCATTTTTTTCCAATTCATTTTTTCTCATCAATCATCAATTCATTTATTCAACAAATTTTACTAAGGGCTCTGATAGGGAGCTGGGGTAACAAAAATGAAGGACGTACAACCTGATTCAGGCCCCTGGGTAAAATACTCAGAAACATGCAGTTAAAAGAAAGTTCTACACTGTAGAAGATGACTGGACTGGTGCTGCGACAGGCCTAGGATTTGATTATTCCCTCCTTTTAAGCTCCTTTATGCCTAGCGCATACCTCTAATTGCTGCAATCATCACATTCTATCAGGAAGCCTGAAACACTGCTGGAGGCAAAAATGATAAAACTGAAGCTCTCCTACTTCAGGCATATCAGAAGGCAGGGGCTTTTGGAAAAGACAACAATACTGGCAAAAATAGAAGGCAGCAGGAAAAAAGGAAGACCAAGTATGAGAGGATTGACTCCATAAAAGGAGCCATACGCATGAGTCTGCAGGAGCTGAGCAGGGCTGTTGAGGACAGGACCTTGTGGACACCACTCATTCATTGTTAGGGTCATCAGGAGTCAGAGCTGACTCAACAGCATATAACACATATATGTGCTTGGGAGACACTGAAGCACAGGAAGGCCAGAACCCCATGTAGGTGGCAGGATAATATCACATTAGACAGTCCTGAATTAAAATCCTACTCCCTCAACTTACTGAGATCTTTGGGCAAGTTATTCAACACCCCCAGCCTCAGTCTCCTCATTTGAAAAGTGAGGATAATCAGAGTACCTATCTGAAAGGGTGGTTGTGAAGACAAAAATATAAGAGATGCTCGCATACATCAGCCCACAGGCAAAGCAGCGCTTATTCTTATTCACCCTTGAATTACCACAGCTAAGACAGGCCCTGCACCTCTTGAGGGCTCTGTTGACAGAACACAAGGGGAAAGAAAAAAAAAAAACAGACAAGGAGGACAACAGGACACAATAAATAGAGGGCTCTCCCACAAGAGTCTGTTATTTTTTTTTAACCTAGAAAACATCATGTCTCTGATATCCTGAGGTTGTAGTGGAGACACCGATGGCAGTTTCAAAATGTCAACAAATTCTCTGATACTCCTCCCTTTACGGGGTGGTATCTAACTGCCCTCTGCTTGAGTTTGTGCTGGACTTACTAAGTAGCTTCTAACAAATAGAATAAAGCAGAAGTGACCATGTGCACTTTCAGAGATTGGGCCATAAAAGGCATTGCAACTTATTCCTTGCTCTCTCTTGGATTACTCACTCTCACAGCAACCAGTGGCCATATCCTGAAGACACCCATGCAGCCCTAGGACCCATGTGGCAAGGAACTGACACCTGCTATCCTTAGGAGTGGATCCTCCAGCTCCAGTCAAGCCTTCAGTTGACTACAGCCCCTAATGTCATCCTGACTGCAACCTCACAAGAGACACTAGCCAGAACCGCCAGATAAGCCACTCTTGAATCCCTCATGACAGAAATTATGAGATAATTATGTTTCTTGTTTTAAGCCATTAAGTTTAGGGGTAATTTGTTATGCAGCAATTGAGAACTAATACAACATTTAAATGCAATACTGTTCACTTTTATTTTAAACTTGGAATTTGACTATTTCTTCTGGCTTTAATTACCCTCCAAGTGACTTTATGAATAACCATTCTAAGATATAAAAGCATATAATATATTGGACTAATCACAATCTTTGGCTCAGGTTCCAAGAAATATAAGAATTAAAAATAAAAACAAATGTCTGGGTATTCAGAACCCACAAAACTGCTGTGGTCTGAGAAATAATCAAAATCTGAGCACCTCCCTTTAGAGAGAAGCTCATTATAGTGGTCAAGAGAGCGTCCAGTCATAGCAATGTACCAGAACTGAGAGGAGACTAAATAAACTCTTTAGAAAGAAAAGGCCAAGTCACAAGGTCTACGAAACACTTCGCCAAATTCTGTATTATTCTATCTGCTGAAGTTTTCCAGGCTGGAGACCCTATAAAAGTGACATTGACCCTTATCTGCAATTTCTCCCCATATCCCAAATCTAATCATTGTGGGTGACATACTGTGAGGAAAAAGCAGGGAATCAGGGGTAGGAGAGAGTTGGCTTGTTTCAGAAATTCAGGCCATTCAACAAACATTGAGTACATATGTTGTACAAGCAAGCAGTAGTGACATCTCAGCTGCTACCATAGTGAGCAGAAATTAATAAGGTCCCTTGTTAGTGCCAAGCTGATCAAGAAGGGAAGATTCAATGGTGAGACACCGAGTTGGAAGAATGCACAAAAGGCCAACATGAGGATGAAACAGCAGGCACCAACTTTACTGCATGGAGTGCAGTTCTATCGGGGGAAGTGCAGTTCTATTGGGGGGAACACAGTATTGCAGGTACTTCTTCCACTCCCCTTCTTGTGTTCCCCTTCTGCTTTCAAGGGGACTGCATGACTCCACACATAGCAGAGTACAATAGTAGCATTCAGCCACACATGCATGATACAATAAGCTGAAGTATGTTTACATATTTTAGGTGCAGGTGCCCTACTACACTAATGTAACATTCTAAATCTGGGTTCCTATTCCTAGCTGCAAGCCTGAATCACAGCCAGACCTGGGACCAGCCAGGCCTGGGACACACATCCTTGCCCTGATGGAGTGAATACATAGTAGGGGAATTAAATGATCGCAAATAAAGGTAAAACTGCACTCAGTTGACAGGTGCACAGGGTAGGCTAAGAGGTGGTCAGGGAAGATTTCCCTGGGGAAGTGGTGCTAGATCTGAGAGGTAACAGAGAGGTAACTAGCCTAAGGAGATGTCAAAAACAGGACAACGGGCCCAAAATGAAGTCACTTATGCCAAGCCCCATTTCACTAAATGGAGACTTAACCTAGTAAGTTTCAGCTCTCCCAGAAATGGAATCTTAAAGCAATCAGGAGTCACCTAATCAGCATTAGTTAGGAGATCTATCTGATACACCCCTGCCATCCCCTATTGGGAAAATAACCTTGCAATAACCAATCTGCTTTTTTGCCTAGTTTAATCTTGTCCCTGCTCCCCTCTGCCATACAAGTCTTTCATTTTGTACAGCTTTTCAGAGAGTGGATGCTAGATTGGATATTGACTGATACATAAATCATTAAATAAAGCCAGTGAGATCTTAAATTTTACTCAGCTGAATTTTGTTTTTTAACAGAGAGAAGGAAGAACATTCCAAATAGAGGAAACAGAATGTGTAAAGGTGCAGTAACAGGAAAGAATATGGCATGTACCAAGGCTGAAAGCAGGTCAGTTAATCTTGAGTGAGGAAAACAGTGTGTAGAGGTGAATGTGAGAGGTATCATGGAGGCCAAATTGGCAGGCCTTGGCAACAGCAGTTAGAAATATTTTAGGTAGAAACAGACAACCTGACCAATAGTGGCTTAAAGACATAACTTGTGTGTGTGTGTGTGTGTGTGTGTGTGTGTGTGTGTGTTTCCTCAGATAATAACATGTTTCCTTAAATAACAAGAAAACAAGAATTCTGGAGATGGGAGGGATTTGTATGGCAGCTCAATGATGTTAGGGCCAGCACATAAGGTGCTTTATCCTCACAGCTGAATCCAGCTCCATGCCTCATCGTAAGTCCAAATCAGGAAGAATGAAAAAAGAGGCAAAATTCATGACAACTGTCTCTTTTATCAAGAAAGGAAAACCTTTCCCAGAAACCTCCAGCAGAATTCTTCTTAATAAGTCTTACTAAATAGAACTATGTCATCAGGCTCCTCCTATCTACCAGGAGGGCTGGAAAACCAACTGTTTAATTTTTCTAGATTCTTTAGAAGAAATGGAAAAGGGAGAAGGGGATTGGGTGTGGCTGTTGAATTAGTAAATTCACAGTGAGTTTGCAGGTACAGGGCAAGGGAAGTGAACAACTGGATGGTTGGTGTCATTCTCTGAGTGGATAACATAGAAAGATTACAAGTTCAGATTTGGATATACTGAGTTTGAGGTGTGGTAAACTGAATAATGGCCTCCAAAAATATTTGTGTCCTAATCCCTGGAACATGTAACTATCACCTTATATGGCAAAAGAAACTTTGCAGGTGTGATTAAGTTAAATACTTTGAGACAGGGAGATTATCTTGAACTACCCAGGTGACCTCTAGATGCAATCACAAGTGTCCTCATAAGAGGAAATGACAGGGAGATTTGACTCTAGAAAAGTAATAGATGTGACAATAGAAGCAAAAGGTTAGAGTGATGTGAGAAAAGGGCCAAGGAATGCAACCTATCTCTAAAAGCTGAAAAATAAAAGCTCTTCCTCTCAGAGCCTCCAGAAGGAAACAACCCTGATGACACCCTGACTTTAGCCTAGTGAGACTAATTACAGCAGCAGTAGGAAACTAATGAAAGGTGCCTTTAAAACACCTAATGTTGTAGCCGCCCACCCCGAAAGACACACAGACCACCAGAACTCAGTGAGTTATAGGAAACACTCTTTATTCAGCCAGCTGGGTCTGCCAGGGGTATGCAGACCCCAAATTAAACAGCCCTTAAATGTAGAGGTACAGGGTTTTTAAGCCCAAAATCTCATTCTTCATTCTGCCTAAACACAAAGGTCAATCTTTCTTCTATTCATTTCCTGTCAACTCACAGGTCAGGTGAGTAAGTGGGGGTACAGAAGCAGAAAGCTTGTTTAGAATGTTATGTTCCTATAGGTGACAGCCTATGTCCCATGGACATAGCCGTGTTCTCATGGACACAGCCAAGCAGTAATTTTCCTGCAAATAATAAATTTCTAGCAGTCATTTTTCAGCCATTACACTAAGAGATGTCAGGCCAGCCTTTGGGTATAAGGATCTGGAGGTGAGAGAAAAGGACTGAGCGAGAGATAACAATTTGAATGTTGTATTCAAATGGGTGGCATTTGAAATTGTGAGAGGGCATAAACTCATAGGAGAGTGACGCTGTCACGTACCTGCTTTGCATCTTTTAGCCAGGTGCTTAACTTCTTTGAAACATTATTTATTAAACATTTACTATGTCCTGGCATCACATCAAGCAATTTACATGCATCCTCATTTAATCCTCGCGACCACTTTATGAGGTAGAACCCATTTTTCTCTGCTATTTACAAAAACGGAAAACGAAGTTCAGTGAGCTTAGTCTTTTGTCCAAGATCAGACAATACGTGAGGGAGACGAGACCAACTGTATTTCTTGTGCCTTGGCCTTTATGGCCCAGGAAACCGCAACATCGATAAGATCTATGAGTGTGTTAGGCCTACTGAATTTCAACAAGACCCCTAAGTTATTTACACAGTAAGTGTGAGAAGCACTAGCCTTTAGCCTGCCTCCAGAATGGGTTCCTCTCAGGCAGGAGCTGCACCAAGACTCTAGCTCAGAGTTCTAGAACCACATGTTGCTCACCTCTGTATCTTTGCTCATACCATTCACTATCTGGAACAAACACTCTTGCTGTAACTTTCAGATTACAGTTCAGTCTCCTCCATTATGCGAACGTCTCCAGGACCAGATACAGTTCTCTGTTGCCTTGGTACCCCAAGGCCGGGCAAGATCAAGACCCAAAGCGGACACGCAGCAACTAAGTGAACTCAAAGAAGTAATAAATGAAACTTAACTTGTCGCCTCAGAGACCCGCGCAGGTGTGCGACACCCTCCCCAGCCGCCGAAGGAGGCGCTATAGCAAAAGAGCAGCGAGCGCGAGGTTTAAGTGCCGGAGCTCGGGCCTCCGGCGGGCTGGGCGGCTATGCGCATGCGTGCGGCCCGAGGCGCCAGCTCAGAGGACCTTCCCCGCATGCGCGGAAGCGAAGCCGGATGTGGATTGAGTTGGAGGGAAGGACGCGGCGCAGCGGCGGTGGCGGCGCTCGGAATTGCGATGGGTGGTGGCAGTTGGTTTTCGGCATTGGTACTCGGGGTGACTCTCCTCAAATGCCTTCTTATCCCCACCTAGTAAGGGACCCGCACGGCCAGGGGTTGGGTGGGGAGACCTACGGTCGGTCAGGGCGGGAGAGAGAGCGTGGATGTCAGAAGGAAATGGAACTTGGAAGTTGTGTAGTTCCCACTCCGTCTTTACTAAATAAGCTTCCCATTCCACCGATTGATTGTTACTTTACCTGAGAACTAGATCTTAGCCTTGGACGGCTGAGTTCAGGCCTGGCGTTGTCTGACTTTAATGTTTCTGAGCCTCAGGGTCCTCATCCGTAATATGCAGATTAAGAGCACCCACCTCCACTATTCATTCAGCCATTAATCAGCCGCCTACTGCGCTAGGCACTGTGCTAAATCCTAAAGATGCAGTGGAGAGAAAGACATTTCTAGTCTTTGCATCCATCGGTGGAGTCTGGAGGCAGATACACAAACAGGAAAGTTTCAGATTGTGCTAAGATCAATAACAAATAGAAAGTGACTATGGCCAAGCCTTTACTCCTCATTTAGGAGGTAATGTTTGAGTTACAATCCGAAGGGTAAAAAAGAATAAATGTTAAAAGCAATTCGAGCATAGGAAAGAGCAAGTGCAAAGGCCCTGTGGTAGGGAAGAACTCAGCATTTTCGGATTACAGAGTGGCCATTGTGGCTCAAGAGCAGTAAGGAGTTAAGGGACACAGGATGAGATAGGCAGTGGCCAGATCACACAGGGTTAGACTGCAGTATAAAAAATGAATGCAGGGCCCAGAATAAAAGCATGGAAACCAGTCAGGAAGCAGCCACCAGGTGGTAACGTGTGTACAATAGGTAGTCAATGTTTATTAATATTAGTTTACATTTTATGCTTGTCCTTCCTAACTCTTCTTCCTTGGCTTTTCTTCAATTCTTTTGCCCCTTCCCTCCAGGTTCCCCTACCATGTTTAGAGTTTGATTTTTTTGTATCTTTTAGTTTAAGTTCTTGGTGACCTTTTGTTGAGTAGGGAAGAGTTGTGGAATGAACATTCATACTGATGTGTATGTGTAATTATATAAGCAATGAAATGTATATGTAGATTGAGCAAAAGGACTTACAGGGACTTGGGAAAGAAGGATTTGATCACTTGAACTTTCTGCATAACTGAAAGCAAATAAAAATAATTTAAAAGCAAATTGGAAAAATCTAAAATGTAGGAAATTCCTTTTAAATTAAAGTGAAAGGGATTTTTTTTTAACTGTAAGTTTGTGCATATAAGGTGATGTTTCTTATTTTTGTTACTTCAGCCTAGAACTGTCTTCAGGGTTATTTTGAATACTGCTTTTAATACTAGTCCAGGATAAATGCAAATGTATTCAACAAATTGATTACTAACTGCTTTATTATGTACCAGTTACTGTGGCTAAGCATTGGAGGGGAAGTCAAAATGGATATGGTCCCTAATTCTGTAAAGGCTATAGTTTAGTAAGGGTAATAGTTCCAGAAGCAAATCAATGCAAATATGTAATTACATAATTATATAAGTGTTATGAAGGAAAAGAATGGGATACCCTAAGGTGAGTAACAAGGGGGACTTACTTTACATTGGGTGTCAGGAAAGTCTCTGAAGAACTAACATATAATAATAGGCCTGAAGACACCTAGTACATGTCTTTTGATAAACATGTATACATTTCTGTTGAGTGTGTGTGTGTGCTCACACACACACTTAGAAATGGAATTCTTAGGTCTCATCAGATCAGTTTTGAATTGTGATTTTGAGAACTGTGAGAAATTCTGGCAACATTGTAGCAAGAAGTTGGAGATGTCTATTTCTAGAACTCAGGAAAGAGACCTGATTTGGGAGTCATCATTTATACAGTTGATAGTGAAAGCAATATGTGTGATTAAGATTGTCCAATAAGTTGCATAAAGAGGGCCAAGAAATGAACTAAGGGGAACAGTAACATCGACAGTGTTCCTCAATTTGATGAATATTGGAATGAAAAGCAATGAACGAGACAGAGGAGTTGACTAGAACACTCAGGAGAGAGTTGTCTCTGCAGACAGGTTGTGTAAAACACTGGGAACTACTAATTGAGCTTTGCTGTGGAACTCTTGAACTTGGTGAGCAGTTAATTCAACAAGAATATATTGAGCCCATCCATGTATCTGGTACTATTCTAGACGTGGAGACCAGTTAGAGCAGCAGACAAATGGAAGAAAAAGTTTCTACTTAAGAGGGCAGAAGGGTTGCAAACATACCACTCCAAAATATGCCTCTTTGGCATAAAGATTATTTTGGACGGATTCTTTCAAGAAACTATGGACACAGAAGTTCTGAAAACAAGAGTAGAAGTTACCCTTTTGCAAGGGAATTTTACATTAGAGAGGGGCCTTTACCTGAAAAAAGCTATTATGAAAAATCATTTTTTCACCTGAGAGGTGGGTCGACCTTTGTTTACCAAACATTTTCTCTTCTCACCTTACCATGAATTGTGTTTCCTCCTTTGAAGACTCAGATTCATATCCCTTTTCTTAACTCAGGGATGATACATAAGCCTTAGTCACCTGATACCTTTGAGTGCCATATCTTTTTCATATCTTTTGGGGCTCCTGTTCATACCTGAGTAATTAAAAAATTTTTCTCCTATTAATCTGTCATGTCAGTCTAATTCTTAGACTAGGCACAGAACCTTGAAAGTCAGGGGAGATGCCTGACTATATATAGTGAGGGGAAAAACAGTAAACAGGGAGAATTTGGAGACATGGGAAAGGCAGGGCAGGAGACTTTTCCCACCTTCACTGTCTGAGGAACTCCTACTCTTGGAAGGAGATCCATCTTGTCTGTGAGGCCTTTTACAGATGATGAATCTTGTTAGACGTCTTTGTGAACAAGAATAAGTCACCTGAACAATAGCCTAAGGGCCTCCCTTAAGAAAAAGTATGGGAATATGTGGGATATAAACCTAAAAGCAGCAGACTAATAGGACAGACTCATGGACATGGATAATAGACTAGTGGTTAGGAGAGAGGGGAAAGGGAATAGATGGGGGGAAAGGGGTCAAATATGTGGTGACAGAAAGAAATCTAACTATGGGAGGTGAACATACAATGAAAAAAATATATGCCTTATCGTTATATATATGCCTTATCGTTAAAGTGTACAGCACTGTATTTCATTAACCAATGTCACCATAAAAAATAAATTAATTTAAAAAATAAAATATGGGCTTTTGGTCAGCCCCTTAGATAACTCTGAGACCCTTTTCACTCACTTGTAGTTTCCAACTTTGCCAAAGGAAGTCTGGCCTCCAGATAAGTGAGGTATTTCAGGATTATATAATGTCCATTTGTGTCTGTGTATAGTGAGCTGTGACTATGGGGTATTGGTCCATTTAAAAGTGTAATGTTAGAAATGTGAAATTGATAAATTACAAAATCTCATTTTATTCATCTGATTATTTCAAATAGCCATTCCACAGATTTTGAAGTACACCGAAACTGGCTTGCTATCACTCACAGTTTGCCAGTATCACAGTGGTATTATGAGGTAAGTTTGAATTTTCACCTTTTTGGTTTTTTTTTTTTAAGATGATGTGTGAAATCAGAAAGTATTACTGTTATTAAAACTGTTTTCTGTGTGATCATAGGTCAAATAAATCTTTATAAAAAGCCATTTCTTAATTCTGCCCTCTGGCACTATTAGGGAATCCCTTTACTTCAAAATAAATTTCCCAGACTGTATATTGGGAATTTCAGTATCTGCCACACCCCTTTTGAAAGAGCATTGGATTGAAAAAGAGGAAAAATTGGGTTGTAGGCCTGGCTCTGCCACGGCATAGAAATTATATTGCATCTCTCTGAGCTTTAGTTTCTCAGACACATGAGGATTTGAAATAAATTGTTTCTAAGATACGTTCTTTCCATAATATTTTGTGATTTATGCAGAAAGAAAGAATTAAATGTGTGTGTAGGCATCCAGTAATATTCAAACCATTCTCTTATTATTATAAAGACTATACCTTTATTTTTCTGGTTTAAATAAATTGCATATGGTACTCATTTTACAAATTGAATCTCTGAGGCAGAACTTGAACCCAAGCTAGTGAATCATTGGTTATGTCATAGCTCACTTTTTGTATTTAGATGAATAGAGCTATGTCATAATCAAGTTTATTACTGGAAGATGTTCAGATTAATTTCCTTTGAAGTATAGTTTACTCTATTTAAGTTAATTGAAGACCTTATTAAATACAGGTTTTGGTGTTCTACTCAGTGTTAACATACAAAATTGTTCAAGTTATGACATTTTAAATGCAATTTAATGAAATTGCATATGGACATTTCACGTCCTTTTATGAAAACTAGAGAATCTTCTCACCTTCGTTTATTTAGTTACCTAGGCTGTGTTCTGTCTTCAATTTTTACCACAGGCTACTTCAGAGTGGACCTTGGATTATCCCCCTTTTTTTGCATGGTTTGAGTATGCCCTGTCACATGTTGCCAGATATTTTGATCAAGAAATGCTGAATGTCCATAATCTGAACTATGCCAGCTCAAAGACCTTACTTTTCCAGAGATTTTCCGTCATCTTTACAGATGCACTCTTTGTGTATGCTGTGCATGAGTAAGTCTGAAAATGTCATTTTGTATGGAAGGTATTGAGGAAATATTATAGTATTAAATAGCATTAACTTGTTCCTCATTTGAGGGAAACAAAGTTCATATAATAGCAAATGCTAGAATAGTCTAAAACTGTATGCGTTTTAAACTGCTCAGTTAGTCATTACAGTAAGCAATCTAGCTGAATCTTGTGGAAGAAAATGGGGGATAAAATGGGGTCACAAAGCAGAGGTAGAACAAGAAACCGTTGTGCAAAGTAGTCCGAAGTAGATTAGAGTTCCAGGACCATTTCTCCTGCCCAGATGACCTCACATGCTTTTCTTTCCTTCCTTGTAGCAGGCCTCCAGGGGCTTCCATGACCCTACCCTGTTCTCTAAATTTCACACACGTACATATAGCATACACTACTCGTGCACACACATATGCATTGTGCTAACTACCAGTGGTGTTTCCAGCCTAGTAAACTCAAGAAATTTTACTGAGTGCTTTTAGTTTTCTCTGAATTCTTCCCTTCGTGAAGACTCTTCACTAATTTTAAGTTAGATTCATATTTTATATCTTTATGTTTTACATCTTTTACTTCTAAATCAAAATGTTTTGCACAGTGACTCCCAGGTATGCTCTCAGTTAATGTTGGTTTCTATTCTTTTGTAATACTTAAGCCTGCTGATATGATTGTGACAGAGTGGTACCTGATGTCCATTCAATGACCCTTGTCATAAATGGATCATTTCTGTGGGCGAGGCCCTCTGGAATGAACCGTTGTCCCATTCAGGAGAGAGTCTCTTGGGAATGTTACCCCTGCTCATTCTCATGGTGTAACTCCTGTTCAACACCCTAATTTTCAATCTATTTGTGACCTGGCAAGTGTTGGAAGGGAAGGGCAAATGATTTTTAATGCACTCCTTTTAACGCAAATTGTTCGAATTCAGGCTTCCCTGGAAAATGCATACGGGCAAAAAGAGGGAGTAGAATTCAAGTCCATCTGCAAGGTAGAGAGAGCAAGTTAAGTGAGATAAAAAATTGTTGAAACCAAGTGCCAGTTCCCAGAACCAGGCACTAAATATATAGATTAGTAGCTTAATTTTTTTAATTACCCTGTAAGGTTACTAACTGAGGTTCGTTGGGGAAAAGCAGGCAGCTTTTGCTACTCTTTAGTTCCATCTTTATTGTGTCTTTTTCATTTTAGATGTCTGTTTTTAGAGTATACTGATATTCAAATGAAACACATTTAAAAAAATTTCATAGAATAATACATTTTCATTATCAAGATTTTGGAAAACAGAAGAGCACATACACAAAGTAAAAATTACTCCGCTACTCCACTATCACTATCAACATTTTTTTAAATCATGGTGACATTGGTTAACAAAGTCCAGTACGTTTCAAGTGTACAATTCAACAGTATATCACTGTCAGCATTTTGATGCATAGTATTTCAGCCTTTTTTCTGTGACTAAATATAGTTTGTATAAAATAAAAATAACATCAGACATATTGTCACTTAATATACCTATGCCTTTAGACATACATTTTTACACAAGTGTTTTTAAAATTATTTGGACAGTCAGAAGCTACAAGTTTGTGGCCATATTCTCTCTCTCTCTCTCTCTCTCTCTCTCTCTCTCTCTCTCTCTCTGCTACCCCCTCCCAAACTCTCGCAGCTCTATTCTTAATTTGGCTGGTATGACGATATATAGTTTAGAGTGCTACACATTCTGCTCTGCATTTTTTACTCTGAAGGACTGACCAAAATAGTGTGTGCCCTCTCAATTTTAAAAATCCTTACTTTGGGGTTTTTGGTGGCTGTTTTTTATTTTTAATTTTATTAAATGTAGACTTTGTTTCATGTCAACATGGTTAAGAGACATGGCACAGGCACTGATATCTTTGTTTCTGCTACCACCTTTTAAAGCAATGAAGAATACCATGGACAGTTTATCAAGAATGGCTAATAAAATGTACCACAGTGTATCACAGTGTACTCTAGAAATATTGTGGTGTTCTAATGAAGATCAAAGTTGTTTCTGATTCTTTCCTGTTATTTCATTGTAGGTGCTGTAAATGCATTGATGCAAAAAAGGCAGGTAAAGAAGTTACAGAAAAGCCAAAATTTATTCTATCAGTATTATTGCTGTGGAACTTCGGGTTATTAGTTGTGGACCGTATCCTTGACATTTTATGTACTATTCCCTTACTTATTGTGATATATACTAAGTATACGATTAATTCTTTCTATAATGATGATTCTGAAACATGAGCTGCTTTTGAAAATGTGTGTGGGTAGGTCAGTGGGTCCCCAAAACTGTGGTCTCTGACCAACTTTACCAGACTTTGGTTGTTAGAGCACTTTGTCTCTGAAGTTAGTGGTAATATGCAAGAACCAGTTAAAGCAACAGTAAAGCAATATACTGAGATTTGCTAACTATCTATAGATTAACTTAATACATATATCTTAAATTGTTTTATAACACATTATTCCAAATGTCTTTTATAAAAGAGTGCATCACAGTGTTGCATATGGGAACAGATAGGCCTTCATGCGTTTGTAATCTTGGCTTACCACATATTAACAGGCAAAGTTCTAAAATCCTAGTAATAGAAGCCTAATGTTTACAATTTTCGTAAAGGTAGCCTGGCATGGAAGAAAACACTAGACTTTTGGTTTAAATTTGGCCTGGACTCAAATCTTAGTTATGTCATCACCATAACTTTAGGTCATGAGTAGATTAATGTCTCTGAGCTCCACCTATCTCACAGATTCTCAGTAGCTGTTAGGTCCCTTCCTTTCTCATCCCTCATCCTTTAAAAAAAAAAAAAAAAACTTCTTGCCCTTTAGCTACTGCGTCTTTAAGGTAGAAAAAACATGGGAAAGTTTCCTGATTTTCTTCTTAACCATATATTTTAATTTAAGAGCTTGTCCAGGACTTGACTGTTCATAGAAAATACATTTATGAGAATTCCAAACTGGTAGTAATGTTTTTGTCTTTAATTTACCTATTAAGAAAGCATTTGCAGTTTTTAAATTCAATCTACTGGCACAGTTCATTACGAATTCGGTATCCTTTGTTGTCTTTTCTTGACCTAAATCCAGATATTCATTTCCAGTACAATGGTTTTTTATTTGGATTAATGCTACTTTCCATTGCACGATTATTTCAGGTAAACACAAAACAGCTAATTAGATTTTTCCCTTAAGTTTGATTTTTAGCTTGTAAAACAACAGTGTAGTAAATGGGTAAATTTATTTGAGTAACTGCTTTGAGTTGCCAAATGTTATAGACAACTTTTTATAGCATATTTCTCACAAATTTCATCTTCTTGTTTGACAGTTTTATTTTCATTTTACAAATTAGATAATTGTACTTTAAAAGCTTGTTAAAGTGTGACAGTCCTGAAATAAACTTGAGTTTCTACATTTAGTTGGGATAAATGTATCTAGGAATGAAATCTTCAGTTTTACAGTGTAATAACTAGGATGGAGGTGCTTTACCATCAGAAGCATGTAACAGAAAGTATGGGATTTGGAATTAAACCTGGGTTGAAATCCTGACTAACCGTAAGATGCTCTGTGACTCAAATGGGTTACTCAAATGCATTGTCTGCTTCAGATTAGGTATATTATGTATAATATCTTATTAGGTAAACCTCACACCTATTCTGTGAGGTTATAATTATTCTTTTTATAGAAGAGGAAATCAAATTCAGATTTCTGGGCCACCCCTCTGCATACTGAATCAGACTTCCTGGGATTGTGGTTTCGGAATCTCCAGAGTATTTTGATAAACTGTCAGGATTGAGAACCATTAGCCCCAATGCAAGTCACTTAACCCTCTCAACTTTAGTTTTCTCATTCGTAAAATGAAATTTGCCTTCCGTTACATTTTTATTCGTAAAATGGTGCTACCTGTCTCACAGAAACTTTGGAAAGATCACATTGGTCATCTGTTTTAAAGTTCTTTGTCAACCGTAAATATCTGGATAAGTTTTTTCTTTTAACCATAAAAGGCGACATAGTACTTAGAACATAATGGTTGTTGAACAAATAAACTGAAGTTTAGCTATAGAACCAGCTAGACCTTCTTTGAATCTTAAATAAATTATAAAATTGGTGAAATCTGGAAACATCTCATTTTTTTTCTTTATCATTCTCAATTCATCTGCCGTAGACCACACCTGATGAGACAGTGAGATAAGGAACCTGGTGTTTCATGTTCCCTTTGACAGTTTCCCTTGCCGAACCCTAGGAACATTGTGTCATTTGATCCTTCCAAAATTCCTGTGAGGTAGGTAGAATTCAGACTTCTTTAGTTATAGTCAACTCGGGGGTTTTCTTTGTTTTATGAATCAGAATACCTTTAGTCCTCCTAGGTAGTTTGTTAGGATCAGATATTATACTTAATGCCTTCATCATGATAATACTCTGTGTTACCTGACCCCGTAATATAATATTAAATAATTCTTTGGTAGCATAACATCACATGTATTCGTTCATACTCTTGTTCCTAGCTCCTTTCTAGAAATTAACTCCAGCTATTGTAAAACTGTAAGGGAGGAAGGGTAGTTGAATTCTCTGGACTTTAGTTCCTTAGGGAGAATTTATAGTGTGTTGTTAGGGTGATATATCCTATACCTCAACATCAAACTTAGTACTTAATAAATATTTATTGAAATAATTAATTTATGGACCTGCTAAACTCAGCATAAAAGCTAGCTGGAATTAGTTACCTATGTTCTCCTTATTCTGTATGTAGACTGTTTGCCTGAATTTTTAAAAATCTTTATTATAGAAAATTTAAATCATCTACAAAAGTAGAGAAATTAGTATCCCTAATTCTACACACACACACACACACACACACACACACACATACACATACACAAGATTGTTTTGAAGCACATCTCAGATATATTTCATTCATTAAATGTTTCAGAATGTATCTTTTAAAATATGTACTTTTTTTTAATTGTGGTAAAATACACATAAAAAATTGACCACCTTAACCATTTTTTTAAGTGTACATTTCAATAATGTTAAGTATATTCATATTGTGCAACCGATCTCTGGTGTTTTTTTCATTTAATAAGTTTAAATAATTTTAGATTTACAGAAAAGTTGCAAGGTAGTGCAGAGAGTTCCTGTACCCCTTGCCAATTTTCCCCTAACATTACCATTTTATGTAACTAATCTGTTCATCAAGACTAAGAAACCAACTTGGTACATTAAAATTTCACCAGTTTTTTCACTAATGTCCTTTTTCTGTTCCAGGATCCAATCCAGGATACAACATTACTGCATTTAATTTACTCTGAATTTTAAAGTGATATTTCCCTTTTAAATCTTCTAGAAAAGGCATATGGAAGGAGCATTTCTCTTTGCTGTTCTCCTACATTTCAAACATATTTATCTCTACGTAGCACCAGCTTATGGTATATATCTGCTACGATCTTACTGTTTCACTGCAAATAAACCAGGCAAGTTTTAGTAATAATAATAAAACCTTTATTTAACTTTTTCTTGACTCAGTGGCTTGTTTGATAAGAGGGGCTTATGAGGCACAACGCATATCTCTCAGCTCTTGATCCTATAACTCCCTCACCCATTCTGACTTTTCTTTGCTCTTGCCATCAATTATAATGATAGGTGTACTATCAAGATGTCCTTCTAGTTTTAGCACGTGGTATAAGTTATGGTTTTTCATGCTCCTGGTTAATGATGATGTTCCTTTTCTGTAGATGGGTCCATCCAGTGGAACAGCTTCAGCTTTGTCCGCTTTATTTCCCTGGGACTGATTGTTTTTCTAGTTTCTGCTCTTTCGTTGGGTCCTTTCCTAGCCTTGGTAAGCCTTATTTTTTATAAAGTAATATGTTTTTTGTTGTTGCTCTTGTTGTTTAGAAAAAATAATAAAGCCAAGAAAGTATATAAGATAAGCAAAACTATTCCTTTCTCCTCCCTAGTATAACTTTCCAAAGATAGGATAATATTCTTTCAGTCATTTTTGTGCATATTAAAATATGTTTATATATTTGTATATTTAACTGTATATCGCGCACACATGCACACACTACGCAGAGTCGATTGTCATTATTTGTAGATTTTGCATTTGCAAATTTGCCTGCTTGCTAAAATTTATTTGTAACTCCAAAATCAATACTTGAGGCACTTTTCACAGTCATACACTAACAGCAAACATTCTAAAGTGCCTAGTATGTTAGAGATGTTCAACAAACATTTTTTCCCCTTCCCTCTTCCGAATTCAACTAATTAATTTTAATTCTTGCTAAAACTGGGAGCACTACATCTTTTGTAAAGTCTTCCCTGCTGTTGCCTTCTCTTCAGTAGACTTGGATAAACTACAGTCTGTGTTCTACTTTGCACTTATAAATTCTTCTGTTATTATGCTTATATTAGTATTGGACTGGTATTCAGAGTACTTTCATCATGTATCTTATATGACTGGACAGATGAGAAATTTGGACAGAAGAGGTTCTGTGAACTGCTCAGGATCACATAACTGCTTACTTGAAGAAACAAAGGCTGGAACTCAGACCTCATACTTTTCTACACACTGCTATAGACAGTACCCTAGTTCTCTTTTTGAATTTGGAAAAGATTGATCACTGTTTAATCTCTTTTCAACAGAACCAACTATCTCAAGTCTTTTCCCGACTCTTCCCTTTCAAGCGGGGCCTCTGCCATGCATATTGGGCTCCAAACTTCTGGGCTTTGTACAATGCTTTGGACAAAGTGCTGACTGTCATCGGTATGTTAACAAGCTTTGCTACTTAGACTGTGAATATTGAAAGGACTAGTCACATTGAGAAATGGAAAAACCTGCTTTGTGTTTTGAATGAGATTGAACAGTTTGTTCTCTAGCCCTGCATTTCAACTTTCAGAATAACAGGGAGTGTTTCTAGAAACTAAGTCTTCACCGCAGTGGCAGGCTTTGTTCCATGTAAAAGTTCTTTGTGGCAGTGAGGTTGTTGGTTTTTCCTTAGTGGAGAAAAAAGTATGGAAAGTGACAGGAAAGAAGAATGTGTAAGTTGTGACTCTAGATATTAAACCAATAAGGAAAATAATATCCATGCATTTTAGCATCAGCTGAGAAAAAATGGAGAACCTAGGCTGTTTTTAAGTTTGGGTTGTGATGAAAAATAATTTATACCTTGAGATAGTTCTACTGAAAACTCACTTTGGAATAACTAAGTCTCTCATTTGTAAATCATAGCTTGATGAGAAATGGCAAGGTCAAACCTTTTCTTTAATGGATCAGATAGTAAATATTTTAGACTTTACAGGCCACATAAACTGTTTCATTTGTTTGTTTACAGCCTTTAAAAATGTAAAAACCATTTGTAGCTTCAGGGCCATGGGAAAAACAGGTCTGAGGCTGGATTTGGCCCTCAGGCTAGAATATCCCAACTCCTAATTTAGAGTCTGATGATTTGATTGGAGGTCCAGCTGCATAAATCACTGCTATGTGGCACTGGACAAGTCATTTGATTCCTCTGGTCTTGTTTTCCTCACTATAATAAGGAGGTAATATTACTTTACCTGTTTCCATGCAGCATATTGTGAGGAACAAATACAGCAATAAAAAGTGTTAGGTGTTAGTAAGAGGGGTTTTGGAACCAGACAGAACTAGGTTCAGTTCTACCACCTATCAGTTGGTGATTTTATGCAAGTACTCCATCTGTGTGTGCCTCAGGTGGCCAAAGGTAATGACTGCAAAGCCATTGGCACAGGGTGGATGCTTGATGCCTGGTGATTGCTGTTACTGTTTTTGATATGTATTTATAGGAAATCATAATTTGGTATTATCCTTCACCCACTGTGAATCCAGCCTTGATGTACATGGCATTCTGAACAAGCAATTTCTTAACATTTATATTTCAAAAAAGCTTTAAATAACCATTATGGGATGAGGTTCAAGAGCCACTTGTCTTGTCTGAATCAGGAAACTGTGCAGACCTACTTTATATATTGTCTTCTCAAAGATGTCTTACGTGGAAAGTCGGTGGCAGATTAGGCAATGGTGTTCCAGGGAGATGTTATTGGCTTTAGGAGAAAATCAGGCAGAGGGAAAAAGGAAAAGGTAAATGAATAGAAAATATTTTGGTAGTCTATACTTTTCCCACATTTCACTGATTTTCAGTGGCTTTAGACAGGATTATATAGGTGCTTAGACTCTTCCTAACTATTCTGTTACCTTGTTTGGGATAGGGTTTGCATCATCCTCAGGCATTATTCATTTAATAAGTATTTCTTGAACTCCCATGTACTGGGGATAGGAATGAATCATTCATCATTCCTGCCTTTAAGGAACCCCCAGTACAGAGGAAATGAGTATGTAAATAGATACAGTGCAGTGTGGTGAATAGACAGAGACATGTACAAGGTATACCTGGCCCACAAGAAAATCAGCTCCACTATTTGATTTAGGAACTTTCTCAGATGAGTAAGTGAATTAGGAGTTAACTTCACAAAGTCAGTAGTCCATTCTAGGCAAAGAGAATGGCTTATAGAAAGGGTCATAAATGTTGAGGGTGATATGTCAGTTCATTGTGGCCAAGTCACATTTAACAAAGTGGAGGAGATAAGACTGGAGAGGTAGGAAGGGGTCTAGGTCATGGAATACACTGTATGTCATGCTTAGGAATATGGACTTTATCTCAGGCCGTGAAGGATTTGAAGCTGGGGTATGACATGGTCGGACCTGTATTTTAGAAAGCTTCATTTTATTAGTGAGAGCGGATTGCTGTTCATGCTGCCTGCCAGCAAGGTCTTGATAAGCTGCACAAATTTCTTATTCTAATACAGACGGCTTCTTTACATACTGTAATCTCAAGACCAGCAGCATTTTAACTAGAATAGTACAGAATTGAGTAAATGAAACCTTGACCTTGAAGCAGTTATAAGATTTAGCTTATTTTTTTCTCAAGGATTGATTGGTACAATATGGTGTGCCATTGATCAAAACAAAATAAAATGTCTACTTTGTAGGTTTAAAATTGAAACTTCTTGATCCCAACAAGATTCCTAAGGCCTCAATGACAAGTGGTTTGGTTCAGCAGTTCCAACACACAGTCCTTCCCTCAGTGACTCCCCTGGCCACCTCATCTGTACTCTGGTTGCCATATTGGTAAGCATTCACACATGGTACTCATTTCTTGAATTTTCTCTGCTTTTCTTTTGTGTGGCTGGTTGAATTTCAGCTTTCAGGTTTTTTCAACCATGGGATAAATTCCATGCCTATAAACTTGCTGCAGATTGAGGCATTTCTTAGCAATTCTTAGAGTACTTTGAACACCATAAGGAGGGATTACTAATAAAGCCTCTGTGAGAGACATTCTTGTCACTGGCTAGTAGACCATCTATTTAACCTGAATGAGGAAAAAGAAAAGCCCAGAAATGAAGGAACATGAGCTGCACTATGGAGAAAGGAAGTAGGGATATGCAGCTTTTTGTTATTTTCAGGCATGGCTAACTGACCAAAAATTCAAATTTATAAAGAAGTTATGGTTCATATATATAATGGAATATTACTCAGCCATTAAAAAAGTGAAATCCTATCATTTGTAGCGACATGGATGAACCTAGAGGTTATTATGCTGAGTGAAATAAGTCAGTAAAAGATAAATACCATATAATTTCATTTATGTGGAATCTAAGGATCAAAAAGAACAAACTAATCAAAAACAGACTCACAAATAGAGAGTACAAGCTGGTGATGGGCAGAGGGGAGGGGGGTTTAGGGAGCTGGAAGAAAGGGGTGAATGGTTAAAGAAGTACAAATTGTAGTTGATAGATATGGTCATGGGGATGGGGAGCACAGTATGGGAATACAGTCAGCAGTAATGTAATGGCTAGGTGGAGAGCCAGAGGAGAGAAAGAGCAATTAGGGGGATCGTTTTATATACTATATAAATGTGTAACCAATGTACTGTGTACTTGAAATTAATAACAAAATAAAAATTTTTTTAAAAATCCAAATTTGCCTGGACTGCATAGATATTTTGTCCTGAAGATGATTTAAGAGTCAACTGGCTGTTTGAGCATCAGATAAAGAGTCTAATATGAATCAGATGCTCTTAGAATAAAGAGACCTTTATTCTAGTTGTTTTTATTTGTTAATGATCATGATGCCCGATTCCATGATATAATTTTAGTAGAATTCAATATAAATAACTTGATTGTATCTTATAATTACACTCACCTTTAATTTTGGTTCTAATGGATCAATCCTACTGTTAAGACACCTGACGCCACTTAATTACGTGGCAGTACTGGTAGGTAATTAAGTTCTGTGGCCTACTTGTTCACATGTCTGAGGTAAAAACGTTTTTTCTAGTACCTCAAACTTGTAAACTGCACATGGAAGGCCATAGTTTTATTGTAAATTATACTCCAGCCCACAAAGCCCACAAAGCTAGATGTTTGTTTATCGATATGATAAAATCTAATTTATTATTTGCCCCAAAATGTCTATGAACTTTTGTAGTGACCTAATAGGTCAATGACTATTAATTAAATAATTATGAAGATATAATAAAGGAATTAACTGTATATCCTAGAACTTAATTATCATTTATTATTAATTTTGATGACTTTATATATCTGAATGCCTTTTTTTCCTGAGTAGTTTTTATGTTAAGTTGTGGTAAACTGTTCACAAAGTGATGAATGTTTAATGGAGAATAGTCCTAAGGTTTACTGTTTTTCAGAGATGATGGAAATTGTATTCACCGGCACAATATTTCTATAATGCCTATTTTAAATGATACTGAAGTTTTATTTTTGCCTATTGTTTCTAGCCCTCTATTTTCTGTCTTTGGTTTAAACCCCAAGGGTCCAGAGGCTTTCTCCGGTGTTTAATTCTTTGCGCCTTGAGCTCCTTCATGTTTGGGTGGCATGTCCATGAGAAAGCCATACTCCTAGCAGTTCTCCCAATGAGGTAAGCAGAGAGCTCAGTCAGTCAACATTTCTGGCATATTTCACAGTGATACTGTTGTTTCCTATTTGATCTGTCCCTTCTTGACATGTTCAGTGGGATAGGCAAAGTCAAGGATGTACAGGAACCAGAACTATACTAGGACAGAACAGGGATGCTTCACTTGGAATCCTTAGACCTGCAAAGATTCTAAGGTTTGCAAAATTGTGCATAATTTCCCTTAATTTCTTTGGTAAGGGGTACTGTAGTGATTAAGAACCGTGACACCAGGCAATGTTTGATTATTGAGTGAACAGCATAGTATGAAAAAAGCATGGGCTTTGTTGTCATCACATCTATGAAAATAAGGTCCCACAATTCCTAGTTAAGTGTTGTTAGTTGGGGTAAGGATTGAGTCGATTATAGAATAATACCTAGCATAGGTACAGCATTCAGAATTTTTGGAATTATTATTTTGAGTGTTTTCTCTTTAGCCTCACAACAACCTTTAAAATAATTAGGATAAATAAATATCATCTCATATCTTAACATCTGCAGAAACTGGGGCCCAGAGAGTTTAATAACTTATTCAAAGTCACACAGCTAGCAAGTAGCAAAGTTAGGACTTAAACTTGAATCTTATGATCTTTCCACTATGCCATGCTAAAAAAGCATTTTAAATGTAGTAATTGAAACCTAAGAGATAGATGATAATAGAATTGGGCTTTTTTCTTAAGTCTTAAATCCTGAGAGAAATTATTTAAGCTCTCAAAAGAATATTATGCAAATTTGTCAAGTCAGTATATCTTGTCTGGGTTCATTTAGCAACTTGGGGTTTCCAAATTAAAAAATAAAGCAAAACTTCTAAGGTCTTTTTAAGAATTCTTGCTGGACATCAGCAGTGGTAGGGCATTGTCCAAGAGAAGAGCTATAGGGTCGGAAAATTAAACTCCAAGTCCTGTTTCCCTGGCTACCACCACTAGGCAGCTCCCAATCCCACAGTATTGTTTTCTTTGGAAAAGGCAGTTAATTACTCAGGGAAGCAAGATTCTCTTTTGAGTATTCCCCCATTCAGTGTGGCACATTCTTCTATCAATTGCTCAAAGTTTCCCACTAAAAAATTATATTATGCTTAAGCCAGTTCTAGAAATAATAAATGCATTTTATTGAAGCTGCTTGCAAGTATAAGTTTCGTTTGTTTTTTTAAGGAATTATTATAATTATTTTTAGCCTTCTGTCTGTGGGAAAAGCAGGAGATGCTTCGATTTTTCTGATTCTGACCACAACAGGACATTATTCCCTCTTCCCTCTGCTCTTCACTGCACCAGGTAAACAGCTTCTTTTTGGAGAGATGTATTTGATTGCTGTGTCCTTTTCATCAGGGCCTAGAGATCAGTACTATCTAATTTCAACAACCTTAAAATATCTTGGAAGGAAAGAGTTCATCCACTCCCTTAAGTAAAACCTCCAGTTTGTCCCGAACTCTCATTACCTTTGGAAGTCACAAAAATGCATAATTAAGCTCAAAAAACATTATTGGAACTATATACACTATGTAGTTGTGTCAGTGAGTGTATATTGCCTTAAGTATCTATCATATACCTTCTTTTATAAACTAAATTATTTCTATTTTTTTCTTTTAACAGAACTTCCCATTAAAATCTTACTCATGTTACTATTTACCATCTATAGTATTTCCTCACTGAAGACTCTTTTCAGGTAACCCAAAAAAATACATTTAAAATTATATTTATTCTCATGAAATGTTTATTCTTAAGTGTTCAATAAGCCTGTTAAAATTTATTTTTAAGTTCGAATAGCAATATAAGAACATGACAAGTGAGCAAATAGAGGGAGAAATTATTCATAATCTCATCACTCTGCTCTGACAACATAGGTCATGTCATTAGTTGGGGAAATATTTGATGAGAAACTACCTATAGCTTAAATTAAAACTTTATATGAGAACTAAAATATGGAATGCAAAATAGGCATTATGAGTAAAACCATGTACAGATGCATAAAACTAAGTGATATATAAAAAATTCTTACGTATCTCAGAATTGTGGGTAGAATGTTTTGCTTTTTTTAAACTTTGTGTTGTGTTATCTGTAATTTAAAAAAAAAAAAAAAACACCTACAACATCTGGTATTTCTAGGTTGTCTCCCATCCAAGTAACTAGACCCAACCCTGCTTAGCTTCTGAGATCAGACGAGATCGGGTGCGTTCAGGGTGGCATGGCCATAGACAGTATAATTTTTTTAAGTTCGCTTATGGCTTGTATATGATTGTGTTTATAGAACTTTATATATTTAATTATATTAAAACTCAGTTATAACCACATGACCCAGCAATTCCACTTGTAGGCATATACCCAAAAGAATTAAAAATAGGTACTCAGGTACTTAGACACCAGTTTATTATAGTTTTATTCACAGTATCCAAAAGGTGGAAACCACCCAAGTGTTCATTAACAAATGAATGGTTAACAAAATAGTATATGTATATACATGGAATATTATTCAGCCAGAAAAAGAAATGAAGTTCTGATAATGTGCTATAATATAGATGAACCTTGAAAACTGAAGTGAAATAAGCCAGGCACGAAAAAAGACAAATACTGTAGGATTCCACTTTTATGAAATATCTAGAATTGGCAAATTCATAGAGACAGAAAGTGGATTAGTGGTTATGGGGACAGGGATTGGGGAAATGGGGAGTTATTGCTTAATGTTTCCAGAGATTCTGTTTGGGATGATGAATATGTTTTGAAACTTAGTAGTGGTAATGGTTACCACTACATTATCAATACGCTCAGTGCTGCTGAATTGTATACTTAAAAATGGTTAAAGTAAAATAGCAAATTTTACGTTATTTTACCCAAATAAAAAATTATGTATTGTGTGCCCCAGCCTTCTTTCCTCTTCCAAATGCGTAGGTAATCCTCTCTCAGCAGTTGCAGCTAAGTGACAGCACAGGTAGATAATGATTAGGTAAATTTGGATTGTTGAGATCATGTAATGGCAGGTATATCATTATCATTTTTTTCTAAATGTGAAGTTGAATGCACTCTTTTGACATTGGCTTTTGCTATGCTCCATATCAAGACAGTACAGATGGGAAGCTTTAGCTGAGAAATGTTGCAAAACCAGAATAACTCATCTAAAATCAGACTTTCCCTCCTTTTTTCTTTAGAAAAGAAAAACCTCTTTTTAATTGGATGGAAACTTTCTACCTCCTTGGCCTGGGGCCTCTGGAAGTCTTCTGTGAATTTGTATTCCCTTTCACCTCCTGGAAACTGAAGTACACCTTTATCCCTTTGTTACTGACCTCAGTGTATTGTGCATTGGGCATCACATATGCTTGGTTCAAACTGTATGTTTCAGTATTGACTGACCCTCCTGTCAGCAAGACAAAGAAGCAATGAATAAAGGAATTGCTTGGATGTATTCCAAGCAATTATTTCATGGGAAATTAATCAGAACTTGAAGAAAGTTGCTGGTGGCATGAACCATTCATTTCTGTATATCTGTTTGAGAACCATTTCCAGACTTGGCTTTGCCCAGCCTAGCAACCTGATTGTCACCATGGTGAGAAGCCACTTGTCCTCCGTAAGCAGTGAAACACATCTGAGACAAATCTCACCTTCCCAGTTAAGCTGTCACTTCAGACTGCTGTGCTTACTCCAGGTGAGCAGGAAGTCTGATCAACAGCATGATTATTTGTAGTCTGTGTAATCATTGTGAAGCTATAAAAACAATTAGAATCATGTGCTAAGGGAAATATAAATAAAATACCATTTTGTATTTCTGTACAAACACTTTTTGGGTAATTACGAGTTCCTACGTTTTCCTATTGGTGTGCACACAAGCAGATGGTGTACTGTTCTGGCTCTGTACACCTTGTTCCACATTTTTTTCTTTGAAATTATACAATGACCATACTCACAAGGCTAGGGGGAACATTTAGTGAATGTTTGGCCTATCAGCAGAGATTGTAAATCACATCTACTCTTACATTGAGTTAAGGACATCTTGTACAGTTCATTCTAACAGCAAGCACTGCCGTTTTGACAAGGCTGCCATTTCTCAAAATTGCCTCATTTGAACAAACAAGTGGTTTTATCAGCCTGTCTTGTCCTTTCCCTTCCGTAAGAATACTTCACACACACTTTTTATTTAGAACCTCCATTTGCCTACTATCTGCTGTACATTCAAATTCAGCCAACGTTTATCGAGCCGATACAAAGAACTTTCACACATTTTATTTACCCATTATCCCCTATTAGAAAATCAGAGAGTCCAAGGTCATTGGCATCCTGGAATGCTAATACAGCTCTCCCATGTCTTAAAATATTTTCCCAGATTTCTTTTGAGTCTCATTGCAGATGGGATTTTGCCAAAGGGGAAGGAAAGCATAGCCCCTCAAGCACATTTCCCTCACCACAGTGCCCCTTGCACCATGCTGTCCTAACGACTGTTCTAATAACTTAAAATTCCCAGTGTGCCATGTTATTCTGTACTTCTGCTTCCTTTTATTCATGCCACTTTCTTTCCTCTCTGCTGATTTTTCTACCCTGTTAATCTGATCGTTTGTACTTCAAGATTCAAGTTAACTGCTACAGTATCTATGAATATGAAGATAGTACAGTGTAGTGATTAAGAAAAGGGGCCCTGGAGTCAAACAGCCTGCTTTTAAATTCTGCCTTCATGATTTTTTTTTAATCTGTAGCCTAGTTATTTAATCTTTGCCTCAATGTTTTCATCTCTAAAATGATCACAAAAAATTTAGAACCCTACCCGACACATGTCAAGTGTCTGATGACTATCATCTTCTGTTTTTATGAATCTTTTCCTCTCCATCTACCCGCTCTTTCCTTCTCCCAGAATTGAGCACCCACACCATGTGCTCCCATGCCAAGAGTCTACTTCTGCCATTAATGGCTGTAATACTTGATTATCCATTTTCCCCTGGAGACTAACAATTTGAGAGCAGAGACCACACTTGTTTTGATAGCCCCAGTTTTTGACACGATTGAATGAATGAAACACCACCTGGGCCATGATTAAAAGCTAAATATTTACTAGTACTAGCATTAACACAAGGGAACCAGAATAGTTCCTCATGTTTTTGACAATTGATGTACAAGACAAAAAAGAAAATAAGATGAATTTGGATACATCTTAACAAGGCCAAATTTAATTAGGCTTTGTAGGTTGTTCCTGTGAAAGTGATGTCAAAACTGGAAATGCACATCTGGTGCAGAGATTTCCAGAATGTTCTGCAGAGCCCTGGAGGTTGCCTTAGAAGTTCTGGGCCCTGTCCAATCTTCCACCAAAGCAAATACGCTTTGCTTTGATCTGTTTCATGTATTAAGCTTCATGTAAGTTTTTGTTCAAAGCGGTTTAACACCTTATATTACCAAGAGTGAAATGGCACTTGAAACAGGAATAACTTGTTGGTGCCAACAGACTAGAATCCAGATTTCTGCCTACAGTCCAGTACTCTACCAAGCACTATACCTTGTATTCCTATATTTAAACTGCACAGAGATGTGGGTGTTTTTCAACAGCAGATTCCTAGGTTTCAGCAATTACTAAAATGAAACTGTTTCAAAATGTTTTGAAATCTAGAATTAAGCAAAGTCAAGAAGAACTCACTAAGGATGCTATCAAAATTTAAATATATATATAAATAAGTCATTTTTTACCTGCTATTTAATTTATATACAGTGTACCAAAATCTCACAAGAGAAAAGTGAGAGGGACTTGGTATTCTTGGTCACTGTGTCTTTCCCCAGGCAGAGGAATAGAATCAAATCTGAGAGAAAACTACTAAGAAGATGTGCTGTTTCTCCAGCCCAACACTGGTATAGTTTTCTTTGTTAATGACTTCCACCGGAAATGACTCCTTGTGAAGGAAGCACTTCCGTGTCAGAGAGAACTGCCCCCCATATAATATATAAGCTATGCAGCTTCTATCTGTAGTTAGTGGGTAAAAAAACGTGACCTTTGAAAAGATGTTGCACCCTTCAGTAGTTTGATGAAATTACATTTCCAGCATGGTTGTGGTAAAAAAAAAAAAAAACTCTTGACCCATCTGTTTCCTTTTCTGTGCTCCAAAGAAACGTGCTGCTATGCTAATGATAGCTGAGATTAGAACAATTTCATAACCTCAAAAATTTGAATCAATATATAGCCATTAGTTTCTCATAATGAAGTCCCATATTCAGCACACCCATTTATAGAAAAGTCAATAAATGTAATAATGTTTTTTCACTCAAGAGTCAGAAATAAAAACAACATGCTTGTATATATAAAACAACTCAGAAAAAGACAGGACCCATGGTATACCTATGTACAGAATCATGGAATCCTCGAAAAGCTTTCAGAAGAGTACTCGGGGCAGATTTATTTTTTATAGTTTTCCCACACAACAGCTGATTAGGCAGTGTGTGGGTATTCACCACCTCATAATGCAGCTCACACACCACAATATGTGCTGCTTTTTCCCAAGGCATTTGTTTAATGTTGAATTAATGTTTTACTCCCTCTGACTTTTACCAGTTGGTCTCTGGAACAATACATAATGAGGTTCTGCTCCCATTTACATGATAGCACTTCAAGTGATACAGAAAGGGAAGACCCCATAGTGTGTCCCCTTTGGTTGAATGCTTACTATGTGCCAAGAACTATGCTTGGCATTACTGCTTTTAATCCTTCCTAAAACTTTGAAAATCAAACTCATTCAATTATTGCTTCCAAAAAAAATTCACTGAATTCCCGTTGAGTCTTATATCCTGTGCTAGGTACTAGAGATCAAAAGGTAAACAAGAAAGACATTCCTACCATCAAGGACTTTATGTTTCGGTGGCTAGATGGTCCTAAGAGCCAGGAAGAATGGTATAGGTTGAATTGAAGTTGGGGAAGTAGGCAGAGCTCAAGTTTTGCAGGGTCTTTTAGGCCATTGTAAGGGATTAAATTTTAAGTCAAATAGGAACAAAAGAGTTTAAAATTTTCTGAGATGCATTTTCATGTACATGAAGCAAAGTGCAAAACATCCCCAGCTACCCAGTTCCCCTATGAAGAAACAACCATTGCTATCATGTATCAATGCCAGCGGCACCAGAGGTATGCATATTCTATGCATAGACATGTATTTATATACACAAATGATACACACTGTTATGACCTTACTTCTTTTTCTTAGTATATTTTGGATTTCACTCTGTTCCCAGTACATATAAAATTACACCATTCTTTTAACAGCTGCATAGTATCTGTATTAGTTATTTATTGCTATGTTACAAACTAATTGACTAAAAACAACATTTATTTCTCAATTTCTGTAGGTCAGGAGTCCAGGCATGGTGTTTCTAGGTCCTTGGCTTCAGAGTTTCTCACAGGCTGCAATCTAGGTGTTATCTGGAAGTGTATTCTCATCTCAAGGTTCGACTAGGGAAAGATCTTTTCACACTCTTGATTGTTGGCAGATGTTGGTTCTTTATGGGTTATGGGACTGAGGGCCTCAGTTTCTTGCTGACTGTTGGATGGAGGTCACCCTAAATTCCTTGCCATGTGGGCCTCCCCATGGAGTAACAACATAGCAACTGGCTTCACCAAAGTCAGCAATGGAGAGTTGGCTAGCAAGACAGATTGAATATCTTACGTAATGTAATCAGTCACATCCTGTCACCTCTGCTTCAGTTTGTATATTAGAATGAAGTCACATGTCCCACCCACACTGAAGGGGAAAGGATTACATTAGGCATAAGTACCAGTAAGCAGAGATCATTGGGGGCCATTTTGAAGTCTAGACATTATAGTATCCATGTATATATGGACTATAATTTATTTAACAAGTTTCCTCCTAATGGACATTAAAGTTTTTTCCAGCATGTTTGCCAGTATGAATACTGTCGTGAATGTCAGTATTTCATTCTGCACATGTGCAAGGATTGTACATGTTGCAGGATTAAATTTCTAAAAGTAGATTTTCCAGGTTCAAGGCTATGCGCATTTATAATTATGGTAGATATTGTCAAATTAGTCATTTTCCACAGGCAATGTATGATGCCTGTTTCCCCACAAACTTGCCAACTTAGTGTGCCATCCGTATTTTAGATCCTTACCAATGATCTCTCAGAGTAATTTCATTTGCATTTCTCTTACGAGAGAGATTAGAATCTCTTTATATGTTTAAGGGCCATTTGTATTTTCTCTTCTGAAAACTGTTTATGTTCTTTGCCATTTTTAATATTAGATTTCTTTTTACTTGGAGGTTTATATATATTTTCAAAAAACCACTCCACTTACTCTGTGGGAAATTACCTGCATGTGAGATTTTGGAGATTGTGAGAAGGATGGTGGCAGCGTAATGGAGAAGGAGATGGATTTGAAATTGGAGTTGACAGGAGTTGGAAATGGATTATATATAGGGCTTGAGGGTAAGCAGAGATTGTAGTTAACCCCTATATATCAGGGGTTGCATCTATTTACCGAGGCGGGAAATGCAGGAGAAGCAAGTGGAGGATGAGAAGGTGGTAGACCTCTGTTTTAGAAATTATAAAATTCTTAAAAGAAAGTTTAGGACCTTACATTGGAAATTTTTTAAAGACACAAAACAAACCATAAAGAAAAAATTAGATTGATAAATTTAACTACATCAAAACTTTAACTTCTGTGTAATAGATCTTCTAAACAAAACACAAACAGATTGGAGGAGAGTATCTTGTAACATTTAACAGACAAAGGATTTATATTATAAGGTAATATAAATCCTGTAAGAAATTCCTACAAATAATTAAGAAAAAAAACCTAAAATAAGCAAAGTATATATAGGCAACCAAACAGAAGGAAATCTAAATGGCAAATAACTATAGAAAGAGGTACTCATCTTCACTGGATAACAGGGAGAGCAAATTAAAATATCAAGATCCCATTTTTCACCATCAGATTGACAAAAAACAAAGTCTAACAATAGAAAATATTGCAACTTTAATATATTTTGTGGATGGAAATGGAAATTGGATCAGTCTCTTTACAGAGGAATTTGATGTTATCTAGTAAAATTGGAATTCTGATATATTCTGAAACTTAGCAATTCTAATTCCAAATACAGACCCTAGAGAAATTCTTGAACATGGACTTGAGGAAATAATATGTGTAGGATATGCAAAGTTGTAAAACCACACCACAAAAATCATATTTTATGTTGTTTATGATTTTATCTATTAATGTAAATATATTAAAATGGACACTAATATACATAGAAATTTAGGATCGAGTTTGCCTCTAGGGAAGAAAGACTGGGAAGGAGAATTGAGGTCAAGAGTTTTAGCACTTATACTTACTATTTTATTTACATATTTTTAAAGGTGAATAAATACAAATATTGTGTGTACATATATAAGTTGCATAAATACGTCAGCAAATAATGACCTGAAGCAAATATAACACAATGTTATAGTAATAGAAATATGGGTATTTCTTATATTATTCCTTATAGTTGAAAATATTTTTCAACTTTCTCAATGTGAAGAAGAGTTTTATTTTTGGATACACTTAATTTGAGATATTTTTGAAATCTCTTGGCGAAGATGTCAAGTAGGTGCGTAGACATATCATTCGAGCTCAGAAGAGAGTTCCACCTAGAGTTAATACATGTTGGAGTCATCAGCATGTACATGATAATTAAGGCCAAGAACGTAGACATATCACCTAAGGAAAGAAAATAGGTTGTAGGGACGAGGACCCAGGAAAAGTCTTAAGGAAATTTTCCATTTGCAGGCTGAGGAGAAAAAGAGGAAACATCAAAGGAAATTGCTAAAGTAAAATCAGTGAAGCAAAAGAAACCTTAGGAGTTTATGGTACCCTGGAGGCAAAAGGAAGCAAGGATGGAAAAGACAACTGTGCCAAATGCTGCTGAGATGCTGAGTCAACAGTTGTTGTCTTTGAGTATGGTACTACGCAGGTCCTTGGTGTGCTCGATAAGGCTAATTTAATTGGAGGTAAGAGTAGAAAAACATTGTAATGGGTGAACAAGATGTATTAGGGCACAAAAAGCATGATTCATAATGGGAGGAAAATGAATAAATCTTAGTCCATAAGAACAGTAAATTTCATTAGTGTTCAGAACCTTTGTGGAATTCCTACAAATCAGCCAGTAAAAAGGTGATCCAAAAGAAAAACGAGTGAAAGATAGTCAATTAACTTACAAAAGAGAAAAGTGGAAAAGCCGATAAATGTGAAAAGATATTGAACTTCACTAATAATCAAGGAAAGGAAAACAATAATGAAATAACATTTCGGCAATGGCAATAGGCAAGGGTTGCCAAGGATGTGGGGAAATTCAATAAAATCAAGTAAAAAACTCTTAGAACTAAGAGATACTTTGACTATCCAGGACTGCCAGATAAAAAAGCAACATTCTAATTAACCAATTAGAAAAGGTAATAAAACATAAAATGTCATTTACAATAGTAACAGAAACTATAAATATCTAGAGACAGACTAATAAATTTTGCATGAATTTTATGGGAAAAATTATAATGCTTTAACAAGGGATATAAAAAGAAAATTAGAATGGACAAATATATACCATGTTCATGTATGAGAAGGCTCAGCTTTTTATATCAATTCTCCCCATATTTTATTTACATATTTTTAAAAGGGAATATATACAAATGTGTGTATTTCATAAATAAATTCAATGCAATTCTAACCAATACCCCTATGAAATTTTTCAGGGAATTTGACAAGGTGGTTTTAAAATCATGGGGTAGAGGTAGACAAATAGCAATAATAATAGCTAACATTTATTGTAACCTAGCATTGTTTAAAAATGTGGGTGATATACCCTACTAGACATAAAAGAATATTGCAAAGCTATAGTTAATTGTGTAATATGCATAATATTGGCAAAGAGATCTGTGGAACAAAATTGAGTTTAGAAACAGACCTTGACTATTAACTAACCTTATTGTGGTAATCTTTTCACTATATATACATGTGTGTATGTGTGTGTGTGTGTGTGTGTGTGTGTGTGTGTATCAAATCATCACATTGTACACCTTAAATATAGATTATATATGTCAATTATATTGCAATAAATCTGGGAAAAAATTAATTTAAGAAAAAAGAAATAGACCATGTCATTTTTGAGAACATAATGTATATTAGAGGAGGCATTAAATGTCAGTAGGGAAAGTATGAACCATTTAATAAATGGTATCGAGTTAGTTCTTATGTGTAACATTCCTCACACTCAAAGATAAAATCCAAATGTATTAAAGACTTAACATGAAAAACTAAAACTTAGGAAGAAAATATAGGATCCTGTCTTTATGCTATCAGTATAAAGAAAGCTTCTTAAATAATATGAAAAACATAGACCATAAAGAAAAAGATTAATACATTGGACTAAATAATGTAAATTTATATCACACACACACACAAAAAACCCTCCATAAATGATGTTCAAAGACAAGCAACAGACTTGGAAAAGATACTGCCATATATATGACAAAGGATTAGCATCTGAATATATCATTTCTACTAATCAATAAATATGAGAAAGACAATTCAAAAGAAAAATGGGCCAAGGACAAAACCCTGCAATTTGCTGAAGAGAAAAGCCAGATGACTAATAAATATTGAAAGAATTTTCAGAACCTCTTTAATCATCATGGAAATTCACATTAAAATGAAATATTTTTCTTTTTAAAACGTTTTATTGATCCTGAAGAGCCAAAACAAACTTGAAAAAGAAGAACAAAGAGATCTTACACTTCCTGGTTTCAAAACAATACAAAGCGTAGTTAACAAGAAGGTATGGTACTGGCATACAGACAGATATACAGAATAGAGACATAGAGACATACAGACATAGAACAGAATACAGAGCCCAGCAGTAAATCCTTGAGTATATGGCCAAATGACTTCAACAAGAATGCCAAGACTACATACTGGGGAAAGGATGGTCTCTTCAACAAATGATGTTGAGTAAACTGGATATCCACATGCATAAGAATGCAGTTGGATCCTTACCTTCCACTATATACAAAAATTAAATTGAAATGGATTAAACACCTAAACATAAGACGTAAAACTATAAAACTCCTAGAAGAAAACATAGAGAAACAACTTCAGGACATTAGATTTGGCAATAATTTTCTTAAATGTGACACCAAAAGCACAGGCAATGAAAGCAAAACTAGGCAAATGGGACTACATCAAACTTAAAAACTTCTGCACATCAAAGGAAACAATCAACAGTGTGAAAAAGCAACCTATGGAATGGGAAATTGTATTTGCAAATCATATATCTGATATGCATTAATACTGGACTATATGTATAAGGAACTTCTACAATTCAGTAACAAAAAGAACCAAATAACCCAATTTAAAAGTGGGCAAAGGACTTAGATAATTCTCCAAAGAAGATATATAAATGGCCAACAAGTATATAAAAACATGCTCAGCATCATTAATTATAAGAGAAATGCAAATCAAAACCACAGTAAGATAATGCCTCACAATCATTAGGATAGCCACTATCTAAAAAACAGAAAATAAATGTTGGCAAAGACGTGGAGAAATTGGAACCCTTAAGAATGTAAAATGGGAGTGTAAAATGGTGCAGCCACTATGGAAAACAGTATAGGGTTTCTCAAAAAATAATCAAAAATAGAATTACCTTATGATCCAGCCATTCCACTTCTGGGTATATAACTAAGAGGTAGAAGCACCCAAATGGACACTGGCAGATGGATAAAAAAAAAATTCAGTATATACATTAGGGAATAGTATACAGCCTTAAAAAGGAAGGAAATCCTGTCACATGCAATGACATGGCTGAACTTCAAGGACATTATGCTAATTAAAATAAACCAGTCACAAAAGGACAAATATTGTATAATTCCATTTATATGAAGTATCTAAGATAGTTAAATCATAGAAACAGAAATTAGAAAGGTGGTTGCCAAGGGCTGGAGGGAGGAGGAAAAGGGAATTAGTGTTTAATGGATATAGTTTTAGTTTTGCAAGATGAAAATGTTCTAGAGATATGTTGCACAACAATGAATATAGTTAACTATTGAACTATACACTTAAAAATGGTTAAGATGGTAAATTTAATGTTATTTTTTATCATAGTAAAAAGTTAAAATTTTGGTTTAACCAAAAAATTTATTATTACATTCAATATATAATAAATTCAAAATGTGTAAAATGCTTATGTAAAGTTTAAAATTATAAACTGTACATTCATGTACCTACCACACAGCTTAGAAATAGATTATTACTACCTTAGAGGCCTTCTGTGTGCTCCTCCTCCCCCAGAGGTAACTATCCTGAACATTTAGGTTAATCCTTTAATAGTTTTACCATTAATATGTGTATCTCTAAGTAATATATTTTTTGCCTAAATTGAACTTTATATAAATGGAATCCTGTATCTGATGCCTGTAACTTGTCTCTTTTTCTCTGATCTCTGATTCTCTTTTAAATATGAATCTCTTTGTTGAGATTCATCTTACTGATGATGCATAGATATCCTTTTGTATGAAAAAATAATTTATTTTCTATTTTGTTCTTAATGGACATTTAGGATGTTTACAGTTTTGAGGTATTACAAATGGCCTGTGAAATTATTGTACATCTCTTGGTCCTTGTATACATATGCAAAAGTTTCTCTAAGCCCTAGATTCTAGAATATAGATTTAGGTAAGTGAAAAAGAAATTGAAAACAACCTAAATATCCATCAAAAGGATAACAGATAAATAAAATAAGAGGTTCATATGATGGAATATTATACAGAAGTCAAAAGAAATGAACCTAATTTTTCTGTATCATCATGGATAGATCCCCAAAACATATGAACAAGACAAAGGTGAGAAAAAAGGAACAATGAATCACACTAGGTAAAAAGAATTTAAAAGCACACATAACACAATACCAAATATATGTAAAAATATAAAGAGTGAACTGGAAGTATACACACTAAATTCATGATAGTGGTTGTCTCTGGGGAAGGAGAGAAAGGAGACTTATGGCTTTTTCTATAGTGTTTTATTTTCTTTTTAAAAGGTTAAAAATAAGTATTACAAAAGATTAGCAGTTGTTAATTCTGAATGGTAGAATATGGGTATTATATTGTTCTTTGTGGGGTTTTTGTACCTTTTGAAGTTTATTTTTTAAAAAGAATGTAGGAAAGAAGGATGTGTAAACATTTAATTATTTAAGTGTTTGCCTAATAGTTTATCTAGTATTCAAATTTTACATAATCATACTGTGGAAGATTTTTCGTGGTTTTCATTCTTTTGATATAATTTTTAAAAAACACACACAATTCAGTCCACGCTGAATTTTAAAAGTTTGACTAAACGGCCCAGTCCTGGGGTTCTCTGAATTCTTTGTTGCTGCCTGAACCTTAATTTTAGGTTTTGGAGGGTGTGCCCGTGCAAATGAACGATTGGAAATCCAGAAAATGAAAACAGCTTTTATGTGATTTCAAGTAATTACGTTTCTTAAAGTTTAAGCTCACTCTTGGGTGTTGGATAAAAAGATAAATTCTTGCTGAAGGGACACTCAGGGATAGGAGAGGAAGAAACAATTTCTGATGGGAGGAAGGCAAACAAAAAAAGCAGTATCTGCCAGACTTCTTGTAATTTGGTTCGTTTCTTGTACTCATGGACTCTGTGGTGCTAAGATCCCATACCCCATCAGATGAATTAGCGCTGGCGGGCGAGCGAGCAGTGTGGGCCATTTAGTAGCCCGGAACCTCTTGTGAGGGTTTGTGTAGCAGGGGGCACTGGGAAACATTTGGCGCTGCACCGCCCTGCGCCAATGCCCTTCAGCCCAGTGCTCGGAGGAGAAAGCGTACGTCCCCGCCGTGGTCGTGGTGGTTTTGTTTGTAGCTGGCGGTCTGAGGCCAAGCCTCGAGTAGGAACGGTATCATCATGATGAGAGGACGGCCGGGCCGAGTGCCCTTACAGTTCCTGCCGGATGAGGCCCGGAGCCTGCCCCCTCCCAAACTGACCGACCCAAGGCTCGCCTACATCGGCTTCTTGGGCTACTGCTCCGGCCTGCTTGATAACGCGATCCGGCGGAGGCCCGTGATGTTGGCGGGTGAGGGCTGCGCGGGCGGGGTCGGCTGGGAGGAAAAGGGGTCGCAGGGCAGCAGGCCAGCTCCGCTATGGGCTGCCTGAAGTGCCTCGCTTTTCCGGGCCTTTAGAAAGCCTAGCAGGCCCTGCCTCGCCTTCTTTAGGGCCTCCATGCCTCATGAGCTTTTCAGAATCCCACAGAGCCAGAGTGTCATTTGGCTCTTCAGGAAACTGAGGTGCCGTGAAACCCAGGACCCCACAGTGAGTCTGTGAAGGACCCGAGAATGGACTTCGAGCTCCCCTTTCAGTTCGTGCTGTGGTGTGTGCAAAAATGAGTGTTCATTCCCTATCATGCACTACTGACAATACGTACATTGTAGCATTGGATCCTCAAAACACCTTATGAGAAGGTGTTACCCACAATGAGGAAACAGCCTTAGAGAGGTTAAAGCAGGTTGCCCAAGGTCATATGGCTAATAAGTAGCAGCAGTACCTGTTTTTAGACCCCAAACTCTATTCAAACCAGTGCTTCTCAAATTTAATGTACATACTACTAATAACCTGGCTCTTGTCAAAATGCGCATTCTGATTCTTTAGGTAGGGAGTGGCTTAATGTCAACACAATACCAAATAGTTCTGATGCTGCTGCTCTGGGTACCTCACTTTTGAGTAGGACGCTCCAAACCACTGGGCTGTATTTTCTGGTAATAAGCCAGTGGCATTCTGTTACTTGACACAGAAACTGTGCTAAGAGCAGTGGATCTACAAAGGGAAAAGTGGAGGGAAGCTCTAGAAGATATATTTAAACTTAGCTTTGATTTATCAGGCAGATACTAGAAGAGAGCCTTCCCGATCCATGGGACTAGTGAGAATGAATGAAGGCAAGGGCCTCTAGTTTAATTATTGAGTGAATATGCAGGGTAGGGCAATAAGTCTACAAAGGATATTAATTAGCTAGATCAGATCAGTGCAATTTATTCTCTAGGCAGACAGGAACATTTTAGCTTGAGATTGCTGTGGGGGTAGGGGGAGACAGATAAAATGATCAGGCCTGTGTTTTAAAAGGTCAGCTTTGTCAACAGTGTGAAGCACTGATTGGAGTCAAGGAACTCGGTTAGGAAGAAAAGCTAATAGAATGGTTCAGGCAACCAGGAATTACCTCACTTGTGCCTCATTTGCCTTCTTCCAGCTACATGTCATGCCTGGAGGTCAGCTTCCAGCCCACCAAACCTCAGTATTTCCAGTGCTCAAATAGTGCTGAAATCCCGTCTCCTTGGGACATGATCCTACTTCACAAAAAGGAGTGACTTTGACTATTTCTGCCTTTAGGGAGGGGGTTTTCTCCCTTTTCATTACTACTCCACATTTGCTCGAGCCTGTCTCTTGTTGTAAAGGAAAATTGCTCCACTTTGGAACCAAATGTCCTTGCTCCACTGCTTTCTAGCTGTGTCACCTTTGGCTAGTTACATAGTCAGACAGTTCAGATCCAAAGTTTCCTCATCTATAAAATGAGAATAATTGATCTTTGCATATTTGTTGTGAGACTTGAGATTTTATAGGTAAAGTGCATGGCACACAGAAGGTGCTGGACAAAGTTCCCTTTCTTTTGTTCTTATGCAAACAGTTTACCTTGTATTTCTTCCACATTACAGAGCTCTTTCTCTGTGCCAGGCAGTGTTACATACAGGATGTGTGGGGTGAAAATACTATCCCTGACCCTGAGGAGGTCCTAGTCAGGTCAGGAAGACAGAGAAATAGTCCATTATGGGTCTAGGTGTGACAAATATGTGTTTTGTTGGAAGTTGGTGAGCAGAGAGCACTTGGGGAGCACTAAGGAGGTACAGATCTGAAAGAGACTGTTCTGGAGGAAGTAAATGGCTGAATGTGCAGTATATATTACTTAATCTCGTCTTATTGTCAAATTCTTTTTTGAGCCTTTTCTGGGAGTCAGAAGAACATAGTGGTTACGAGCACATGCTTTTGGATTTCACACCACCTCCATCCTATTAGCTTTGTGATTCTAGGGAAGTTAACATTTCTGTGAACTTTAGTCTCCTTATCTGTAAAATAGGGAGATTATCTCCCTCTGAGCAGCTGTGAGAACCAGAGAGGTGTGAGGTATATAAAGCACTTAGTCCAGGACTAGGGTTCCGTTCCTTAATTCCCTGGGTTTCCCTAAGTTGCTTTGGAAAATTTAGGTCTCTAGGACTTTATTGAATTAGTATCCTTAGCAGCATTTATTGAATGAATATTGTGTTTGTCTAGTTCAATGTGTGGCATATAGTGGTGATTCCTGGTTGTCTTAACCCTCCAAAGATTTACAAACCAGATGAGCATATTAAAAAGACAAATCGTAGTACAAGTTAAGCACATCGAATGATAGGTGTGACAGAGTCGGGAGGGTGGGAAAGGAGAGCCATGTGGTGGATTTTCAAACTATGGCCCTTAGAGTACCTGGCATTCTGTAAATAATATTGGAATATTCTATCAATCAAATTATGCCGATCTTTTTCAAGTTAATGGAAAAATATTAAATAGAATTTTTCCTTAAGCTTTTTTCCTATCACTTGTTTTTAAACCCTTGTTGCTGGTTACCCTTACTTGCCCTTAATTTACAGTTAGTATCAAAATGTAGTCCACAAAATTAAATATTTACTGATTTCTAATTTAATTTATCAGTAATTTATGGCATTCTGCAAAGAACACCATGGCTTCCAAGTTTAGGTTCACTTAGTAAAGGACAGAAGGTGAAAATGCTTATCGAGGGGTTATGTATTGGTGAGAAAAAGACTACCACTAAAAGAGAGAGGAGTTTAGAGAAATGGAGACTTGGGAGGAGGCCAAACCATGCCTTGTAGGGCTGGGACTCTGACATCATTTATGGAGTCTTTCTGTGGGATAAGGGTAAAGGCATAGAAGTCTGGGTCTTTGTAGTCCAGTGGCACACAGGACAATCCGGCACATTTTGGTTTGCTGTGTTGCAGGTAACCAATTAAGGGTAACAGTGGCTGTTTAGGGTAGGGTAAGGGACAACACAAAAGAGTCCATGTCCTTCAGTCCCAGATCATAATAATATTTTACATTTTGTTGTTTTACATATTTTTCCAAAACACTTTCAGGTGCATTTTTTTTGGGGGGGGGGATTATGTACTACTGCTTTAAGAAAAATAGGATAGGTATTTTCTTTGTTTTATAGATAGTAAATTAACTTGCTCAAGGTCATTCATCCACTTATGAAATGTTTATTAAGTGCTGCCTATATGCTGGTATAGAAAGGTGAATCAAACATTGGTTTTGCCTGGTAGTAGAGAAAGAAATAATTACTACAGCAATTTACACATTAATAGAGATAAGTTCACCCTTTTAACTCCAGGAAAGTTCTAGGGAGAATTCTTAGCAGAAATGATGTCTGAGTTGAGTCTTGAAGGATAAGGAAGTCATCAGGCAGAGAAATAACCAGTGCATGGTATGTAGAAGCATGAAGAAGCCTCATTTGTGTGAGGAATTAAAAGTAGTTCAGTATTGCTGGAGCACAAGGTGCATATCGAGGAGTGTCGAAGGTGGAGAGTCAACTCGTGAAGGACTGCAGGAGTTAGGACTCCTTTTGAGCATAATTGAAGGAGAAGAGACCAACAAGCTAAGTTTGTATTTTAGTAAAAATTAGTGACAGGATAAAAGGTGGGATGAGTGTGGAAACCAGTTAGAGCAAATGAAAGAGAAGTTCCTTGAAGTGAGGAAAAGAAATATTTACAAAGTAGAATCGACAGTACTTAGTGACTGGATGTGGGGGAAGAGGGTAGAATAAAAGGGATGATTACTGTATTTATTATCCAAGACTTGGATTCCAGGGTAAATGGTCTTATTCTCAGACTTAGGAGAAAGAGGTATGAGTAGGAAGGAAATGAGTTCATTTGGGGGTATTTAAAATGAACATATCTGTCAAACATGTGATGTATCTGTTATTCAATATGAGTGGCTGAGTTGGATATACTTATGGATCATGAGCACATGGGTAGTAGATAAAACCACAGAAATAAATTAGTTCCCCAAAGGAGTATGTGTGGGATAAGAAGTAGAGAGATAGGGGTAGAATTTTGGGGCTTAGCTAGAACATCAGACCTGCAGTTAGCCTTTTTTTTTTTTTTTTTTTTTGCAGTTAGCCTTTTGCAAAAAATGTGTCCATATATAAAGTTCATACCTCTGGATCTCCTTTCAGACTTTAAATCTTGGCTTTCTGTAGATCATATGATTTGATCCTCCCCAGTCTCATGATAATAGGATGATTTTTTTAATAGGGTAATTTTTAAATGCAGTTTTTGAATAGGTATTATATGCAAATGGATAAAATTTAGAAGGGATAAAAGAGAATTAAGATATATTTGTAGTGTAGCTTGCTTTTTAAATAACCACTAAATATGCAAATATAAATCAGTATATGGAGAAAAACTAAATTCTTTTTAGACCATCTGCTCATCACATCCTGAACAGGGGCTAGAATACAAGTTAGGTTAGGTCTAACGTTAACTTATTGAAAAAGAAAAAAAAGATATTTTTCTGTTCTCAGTCTAACATTCAGGATTTGGTACTTATCTACCTTTTTCCATGAAGAAATTTCTAAAACCTTGGGTTCTATTGATAGTTATGTTTGTAGACTTAATGTTGCTTTTCGTAATTACCAGATTTCTTTAAGAAGAGATCTCAAGGTCAAGGCTGTTTGTTCAGAATTGTCATATAGAAAAGCCCTTAAAAAAAAGTTTTGGAAGAAATAATAATAATTTATATATCTGAAATATAAGAATATAATCTTTAATACACATTGACTGATTTTTGCTTTCTTTGGGATTTGTCCTTTGAATTTCAGGTTTACATCGCCAACTTCTATATGTTACTTCCTTTGTTTTTATTGGATACTATCTTTTAAAACGTCAAGACTATGTATATGCTGTGAGGGACCATGATATGTTTGCATATGTAAAATTACACCCGGAGGATTTTCCTGAAAAAGGTATTTCAAGTTAATTGTAGAAAACCTCTTTCTTGCTCTGCATAATTATCCCTGGTTTATCTTTTCCATGCCTGTGTCTTCAGGTACCTCCTCTATTCCGTTGACTCCTACATATTTATCTTTAGACCAAAATTCTTTTGAATTAGTACATCCAGTTTCTGGCTAATTACCTCTGTGTCCTGCTTCAGTGAATGACACTACTGTCTACCTAGGGACTCCAGCCAGAAGCCTGGGAATCATCTTCAAGTCTTTTCTCTTTCACTTTCCATTAGTCAGTATGTCTTATATTCTACTTCGTATTTCTCAACTCTAGACTCTTTTTTCCCAATGCTACTATCCTGGCTCAGGCTCTGATAACCTTTTGCTTGGACCGTTGCACTTGCCTCCAGCTCATGTCTCTCTTGGTCTTACTGAAGTTTATATCTCAGGCTCATTGCCTGGTAAAAACACTTTTCTCATTCCTTTATCTACCACAGTACATACATACAGGTCCCTCATTGGACTTAGCTTCACCTTTGTTTTCCTAGCGCAGGGCCTACACATAATAACCACTTAATAAATAGTAGCTGACCTGACTGCACAGCCCTGCCTTATTCCCTTCATAACTCATCTCTTGCCTCATGAAATCTTCCCTATACCACTTTGCATATACTGTACCATCTTCTAATCCTCCTCTAGCCCTGTTTCCACCTTGTCCATCTAGCAAATTCCTGCCCAAGATTCTTAATCTCAATGAGGCTTTCAGCCAGCTATAGACAAGAATTTTCTCAGCACACTCTACATTTCTCTGTTCAACTGTGAATATAATTATAACTCTTCTTTTCGTTATTTTACACACATACACACAATACAGATAGGCACATATGTGAATAATGAAGAAAATATTTGAACTTGTAAATATAAATTTTAAATATATTTTTCTATTTATGTAAATGTATAATATTAAACATTTAAATTTCATTAGACCAAATGATGATCTCTAAGGTTCTATTTTGCTCTAAAATTGTGTTACTCTGTTTAATATTCCCATAGTTTTCAGTCACATATGTAATGTGTATGGTGGATCGAAAGGTACAGGGATATTTTTGCCAATGAAGTGCTCAAAGACTAGTTCAAAGCCATGAATAGTGATTATATCAGGGGTGGGGAATACTCAGAACTGCTGGATGTTAGAGCTGGAAGGAATCTTGGGAATATGATTCCTGAGAATGAAACCCAGTGGCAGACCAATCCTCAGTCCCAGACCTCTGGCTCTTTGCCTTGTTATTTCCACTAGCTCCCTCAGGGTATATCCTCACAGGCTCATTCTGTCTCTGAGCAGCAGATTACTGCAAAGAGCCTCACACACTGATCATATGGACATGGAGAGCTTGACCACCTCAGCTCCAGGCCCCTCCTAGCTGACTATGTCCCTCCCTTTTCATTTCTTCTTTTACACCTTCAGTCAGGATCCCCCTGGCAGCATTTTGCCATATGGATGTCACCACAGATTTTTCCAAAGTTATTCTTCATTCAGTGAAGCAAATGATCACCAAACCATGGTTGAGGACAAGAAAATGAAAGTACTTAAGAGTCGCTATCTGTAAGAATATTAAGTGTTCATTTTTCTTTAGGAAATATAATTTTTAAAACAATTTAAAAATAAACCTTTCTCATCTTTTCTTTTATAGATAAGAAAACTTATGGTGAAATTCTTGAAGAATTCCATCCAGTACGTTGAAATCTCCAAAATGCTTGCTCCTTTTCATTGATACAGTTATTTCTGAATTTTGTGGAACATGTTTTCATGATCTCTAAAGTTTATATTATTCTGTGTGTTAACATCTTGAGATTAAAATGGTCACCATGAATATTCTGACTCCTTTTGTTGTAAGAAAAATCGTTCATCAGAGAGTAGTCAGTTTCCATTCACCCAATTTTAAGAAGACATCTGACAGAACTTAAAATGGAGTTTAGTTCTAGTTTGGAGTTGACACTATAGCCTGTAAGCCAAATCTAGACCACTGTCAGTACAATTCTATTGGAACACAAGGTTCATTTGTTTACATGTTGTTTATGGCTGCTTCCATGCTAAACAGCAGAATTGTATAGTTGTAAAGGCCTAAAATATCTAATATATGGCCATTTACAGAGAAGGATTGCCTCCTCCAGTTCTAGCGCAAAGCAAAACAAAGCAAGCCAGATTATGGAGAGTTTTGTGAGTCATGTAGAATAATTTTGACATGATCCTATAGGAAATGGGAAGTCATTAAAGGGTTTTAAATGGGAATAACATGGTCAGGTTTGTATTTCTGAGCTTGCTCTGCAATAATATAGCAGGTGGTGTAGAAGTAGGAGACTCGACCAGGAGGACAGAAGACTGATCCTGCAAATGGGGTCTTTGCTTTTAGATGGACCATCCTGGAGAAAGTGGGCTTAGTGCCAATACTCTACAGTGGAGCTCAGTGCAGTTAGTAGTAAAAGACACCCTACCTAACTGGAATGAGGTTACTCTCTATGGCTTATCAAATCCAAATGCTTGTCCAGAAAATTTTTGTTTCCAAGCTCAGATTTATCAGATTAGTTTTGGAGATCAATAAAATTGTTTCTCTTTATACATAATTTCAAATTAGGAGGCAGTATGACTATGGCAGTAAGTAGATAGTTTCTGGGCAAAATCGGATGAGTTTTATCTCAAGTTCCGCTTGTAAATATGAAATCATGTCTGAGAACGTACTTCTCAGGTTTTGATAAATTAATAAAGATACGTACAAATAGAAAAATAGTGTAGATAATAGAGTTCGTTCATGTGCTCTTATGAGCACATCAGAGTTGTGATGGAAACAGCAAACAGCAAGCAGAGTCTCCTGCGGTCTAGATGAACAAGCCCTACAACTGGGGAGAGAAATAAGAAATTATTCTGCAAAGGGAGGCATTAGGACGGCAAGGACACAAGCCTGCTTGGTCCAAGCAGCTGAGTGAGATGGAGGCTGTGGTAGCTGCAGCTGCAAACGCTTCTAAAGGGGTGTGTCCAAAACCAGATATTCATAGTGAGGGACTCGCTCACTCAACACCAGTGCCGGGTCAGCTGCTTGATGGGGGACTTGATGCACCAGGGACTTAGAGGGGGACACTGAGTTGTCGGAGTGAGGGCTGGAGGTGAGGTTTTTCTCCCAAGCAGAAGTGCTGGTGGTATTCAGTTCCTCTGTTGAGCCCTCCCCACTCCCAGAGTGCGACACAGTGCTGTCATAGCTGAGACGTCATCAAATTGGATAACAGAAGTTGCTCTGCACAGAGATTCCCTGAAACTCTGCTTTCTTCAACTTGTATCCCCACCAAGCCACAGCCAGTTGTGTCCTTGGCAAGTCTTGTGCAACTTGCTGAGCAGTGCCAAGACTCACAATGGTGGTAGTTGACCTTGGTTTCTGGCGTAGTTTCTTGAGGCAACTATAAGCACAGCATCTGTGGATTGCTTGCTGAATCAACAGGTGGCCTCGGAGGGACACAGGCTGGGGCTAAAATTGGCCTGCTGCTGAACTATTTTCAGGATGCTAATAAAGCATCCAGAAGACTTAGGAGCATTGCTTAGTACATAGAAACAGACACAGAAAGGCAGCCAGAATGGGAAGACAAAGAAGAGCAGAAACCATATGAGAAATGGAACAGAGATCCAGGAATAATGGAGTCAAGCAGTCTAACAGATGCAGAGTTCAAAACACTGCTCAATGAACTTAGGGGAAGAATAGATGAACTCAGTGAAAACTTTTAACAAAGAGATAAAAAAAAATCATAAAAATGGAAATGAAAATTATAAAAGGGAACCAGTCAGAAATGAAGAATACATTATCTGAGATGAAGAGTATATTAGAGGGAATTAAGAGTGGATGAAGAGGATCAAACCACCAAATATAGAGGATAGGGAAGCCAAGTTCACCCAATCAGAATGGCAAGAAAAAAGCCAAGAATATAATAATAATTTAAGGAGTCTTTAAGGGACAAAATTAAGTGTAAAAACATCCATGTAATAGGAATACCTGAAGGAGGAGAGGGAGAATAAGAAGTGGAAAAGCTATTTGAAGACATGAAAACTTCCCTCACCTGGTGAAGGAAATAGACATATAACCCCAGGAAGCTCAGAGAGTCCAAAGGAAGAGGAACCCAAAGAGGCCCACACCAAGACACATCATAATTAAAATGCCAAAGGTTAAATAGAAAGAGAGAATCTTAAAAGCAGCAAGAGAAAAGCAGTTACCTACAAGGGAGCACCCATAAGACTGGCACCTGATTTTTCAAAAGAAACTTTGCAGGTCAGAAGGGCTTGGCACAAAATATTCAAAGTGATGAAAACCCAGCTTTTACAACCAAGAATACTTTATCTAGCAAAGTTATCGTTTAGATTTGAAGGACAGATAAAGACATTCCCAGACAAAAATAAGCTAAAGAGATTTATCCATACCAAGCCACTATTACAGAAAATGTTGGAGGGATTTCTTTAAGAAGAAAAACTGTGTATCAAAATCACAAATAAAAAATGGTAACTAACTACATATCTATCAATGACTACCTCAAATGTAAAAGAATTAAGTGCTCCATCCAAAGGATAGGGTGGCTAAATGGATAAGGAAAACACCACTCTATACACTGCCTACAAACGACTCACTTCAGATTAAAAGACACACACAGACTAAGATAAGGGGATGGAAGAAGATTGCCTTGATGGACATAGAGGGCATTGCGCTAAATGAAGTAACTCAGAGAGAGAAAGACAAATACCACATGATTTCATGTATGTGCAGAATCTAAAGAACAAAATCAACATCAATAACAACAAAAGTGGAAATAAACTCATAGATACAAAGAATATTTTGAGGGCTACTAGACAGGAGGGGTTTGGGGGGGATGGTGAAAAAGGGTAGAAGGGATTAAGAAATACAAATGGATAGTTACAAAATAGTCATGGAGATATAAAGTATAGCATAAGGAAAATAGTCAACAATGTCATAATAAATATGTAAGGGGGAAGAGGGTTTAGTGAGGTGATCATGAGCTCTAATCACTTATCTGTACAACTAAAACTAATATATTACTGTATCACCAACTATAATTGAAAAAAAACTAATTGAATTGTACAACGTAAATATGAGCAACTGTCTATTATATTTCAATAAAGCTGGGAAAAAAAGATGTACAAATACAATGTTTTATTTTTTTATTGCTACTGCACTAAATAGGTTTATAGTTCGCCTGTGCTCAATGGGTACAAGAGTGGGAACCACTCATCCCAAGATATTGTGCTACCCCTTAGTTCTGCAGGGTTAAAAGCAAGGGCTAGAGCAACTACAAAGTGAGAGTAAGAGAAAAAATTAGCTTATAATAATAGCACTTGGATACCAGGGGGCTTTTAATTTATCTTGTTTAATTTATATAACCTTGTGAGGTAGGTAATACTATCCCCATTTTTAGTTGAGGAAATTTAGATTCCAATGGGTTAAACTTGTCCAAGATCACAATGAACGACTGCCAAGGGAGGGGAGGTGAACTTTGGTTGGTCAGATGCTGTGCTGTTTCTGTCGTACCACACTGGCCCTCATGAACCACTGACCACCACCCCAAGCTGGTCAAAGAGGAGTGAGGGGGAGTTGTGAATAGCAACAAGCATCCTAACGGTAACCCAGTGATGAGTTCACAAGTTAGTGCTCAGAAGGAGGTAGAGAAGCATCCCGGAGCACTGAGTCGCCTCACTTTCAGCTGCTGATCCAGGTCTTTCTGGTCTCATCAGGACTAACAAACTGCTCCATGTCCTCATCACAGAGTCTACCTTCTATCATGTAAAGGGATCTGTGGAGTACAAAAATGTTTAAAATAAAAAAATCAGTATAAATCCACACCACTGAGGTACTGTCACATGTCTATTGAAGTAGGAAAAATAATGAAAAGGCTCATTGGTGTGGCTGTAAGAGAATGCTGGCAGTGTCACATCACTTTAAGAAAAGTCAGGTTCTCAGAGCTGCAATAACTCTCCCGGTTACACCTCTACATTTTACTGAGAAACTGTGATGCAGTAAGGTGAATCAGTTTTCCAGGTGTCAGTGGCAGAGCCAGGATATAAGCACAGGTTTTTTTAACTGCCATGACATACAGCCTCCCCAAAAATCAGGTTAGCGTGGGTTAAAGGAAGCATTGTGGTGTAGAATCACTGCTCTTGCCTTCAGAGCAGTTTGACTGGTCAAGGAGTGGGTGTTCTATCCACACTGTTATCCCCAATTTCCCCCTCCAGTCCAGGCTGCAGGATTCTGAGGCGCTAATGAATTCACTAGTGTAGAGAAAGGGAATTAGATGCAAGTTAGGCCAGGGTTCATTTACTTGGCTCTGCCATTTCCTGAGTACCTTTGGACTCATTTTACTTCTCAGGCCTCCAATTTTTTGATCCATGAAAGGAAATGATAATTCTGTTAGATAATTGATCTTTAAGTGGCTTTAAACTATAAAAGTATTTAATTAGCAGTTGTTGTTTTCATCACTACCGTTATTATTCAGTAAACGGAAACCCAGAGAAGTTAGAAGGCTAAACCAAGGCCATACAGCTCATTAGTAGTAGAACCAGAACTTGACCCCAGAGCTGTTGACCCAGCTTCGTTATATTTAAGAACCTCTGAAAGGCAGTCTAGGATGCCTTGAGAAGAGAGAGAAGCGGGGTTAAAGTTGACAATTTGAGTTTGGGTTTGAGGTAAGGGAAGGGAAAATGGCTGAGGAAATACCTGAGCATAACTCTCCATAGGCTGTGTGTTCAGATCCCTGTTTATTCTCCATCATTACAGAGTGGCCTTCAGGTAGAGTACGAAGATAACACATATGGCCAAGATTGGGTGTAATGGAAAGCAAGCCCAGGTCAAATTTGGGGCAAGTCTTGCTTTTTGTCCCCTTATTATGTGACTTTCAGTGAATCACTTCATCTCTGGCTTTAATTTTCTTACTCGTGAAATGGGGATAAAAGTCCCGCCCCACATACCTACACTGGTGATTTTGAGAGTCCCATAGACATGAGTATGGTTGATCACTGATGAAACAATTTCTGGGAAGAGGGCTGGCGGGTGGCACAGGATCAAAACTGGCAGGTGTTATAGCCAAATTTCTCCTATTCTTTGCCCAGGAGTGACCACCCATGACTGTACCAGGTCCTCTTTCCATCACCTACCTGGTGCCACCACTTGTTTGTATAGCTCGCTGCCCATCCATACCTCCCAACCCCAGCCCTTCTGTGCATAGACGTATGGGCTCAGACTCCAGCACTTGTATATGTCCTCACAAGAGGGCTTCTCAGTGGGCATGCCTCCCACTGGTGTGCCTGGAACGGATTAGAGTATCAAGGGAGCAGTCCTTAAGCTTTCCATTTGGCTGGCTGCAACCTGGGATGGCCTGAGTAACCCTGCCCGTTGCAGAAATACTGTGAGCAACCTCACCTAAGTACCTGCATTTGCCATATAGTATAATTGTTCATGTTTCGACTTGAAAAATGTCAGGAAACACTGCCACACGCATAGAATTGACAATTTATCTGAGTAAATAGCCATGCTTACTAACAAATGCACACATGCATAAACACACTTATGTGTGCATAAGGTACACATTTTTGCTTCTGTCTCCATAACAGTTCATGGTCATTACTCACCAATTCTGGGTCAGGAGAGTAAGGCAGGCCTGGCCTTGGGCCCTCACAGGTGGTGGTCCCAATACCCTGAAGTAAGGGTGGCTCTATCTGAGACCCAGTTGCACCACTATTCCCCCTCAGTGGACTCTGGTACCCACTAGCATGGCTACCATTACCTTTCCTAGAGTTTGAGGCCTACATGGCCTGTCGCGTTATCTCCTGGTATGTCCTCGTGACCTCCTCGGCTTTCAAGGTAAGGTGGGTAAGGATGTGATGAAGGCTGGAGAAGTGCAGGTGGAACTGGGCTTCCAGATCCAGCTGCCCCAAGACCTCATCCTCAGGCTCTTCTGTCTCTGCAGCTTCATTTTCAGCCTCATTGGCTTCACTGCTTGCCATCTTGGCCTGCCACTCCTCCCGGGGCAGCAGCCCATGGTCCACATCCACACAGATGGCCTTGAGCATGGTGAAGTAGGTGTAGAGATCAGGGGCCCCAGCCTGGGCCTGGCGCCCAGGCACACTCAGCTGCATGTCCCGCAGAAGGCTGGGGAGCATAACCACCTGCTCCATGTTATGCACGGCAGCCGAGTACCGGTCCATAACAGTCAGCAGGCAGTTCTTGGGGTAGCGCTTGGTTAGCACCTGCATGGTTGCTTCCTCTCCCACGCTGAATTCAGCACACTGCACCGGCACTATTTCTAGGCTGTTATTTTTATGTCTGGATGCAATGGCAGTTTGACAGGATGCCAAAGCCCAGCCAGTGGGTCAACACAGCCCTGTTTTAGGCCAATCATAGGGCTTGGGCACCCACGTCTGTATCAGGTGATCCATCTGCCCAGGGACAGATCTGTCAGCCTTCTGCCTGTCATTTCAGCACTCCCTGACCTCTCAGCAAGAACCCAGCTCCTCCTCCACTGGCTTGCAGAGCCAGAGTAACAAGGAAAGTTTTCCCTTTGGTAACTAGTACACTTGACCCCAGAGTGGTAATTAACTCTTTCAGGTCACCTAAGACCAAGATACCTCTTGCTGCCTGCTTAGAGTAGCCTCTAATGCACAGCTCACTTCTTCAACCTTGGGCGCCTCAGCTGAAACATGAATGAGGAGGGTCATGAAATGACCCCGCTTAGTGGGGGACAAAGAGTACTGAAGTAGGAGCCAGAAGTCCAGCCCTGCAGTTTCCTAGCTGTGTGTTTTGGTCGTTTGCCGGCTAACACTATTCAGCACCGACTTGGCATCAGTTTCTACACTAAGCTTTCATAAGTTATCTCATTTAATCTTCACCACAACCCTACAATGAATATTTTAAACCTCCTGTTTTACCAATGAGTAAGCTGACGCACAGACAGCTAAAGTAACTTGGCCAAGGTCCCATTGGAGCTGGGATTCTGCCTCTATTCTGCCTCTAGTCAGTGGTCTAGACATGTGTGAGGTTGCATAAGTTATACAAATACACTGAGTCCATATTTTTATCTGTAAATTTGAGGTGTTATTGTGAGGATCGAATGAAACAAAGCTGAAGAAGATGTTTTGTAAGCCACAAAGCAAGTCCCAAAATGTATTATCTGTGCAGATTCTAGATTCACGCTGGGGTCCCTCCCAACTCTAGCCTGTAACTCCACAAGTTACAATGCTTCTCCTTTCCCATTGACCTAGTCCTTTGGCCAATGTCTAGGAAGACAATAATTCTTTTCATAGTCACATTATCACAATTAAATACTGAATTTGTTATAATTTGTATGAGATAACCAGGAAAATGAGGTACAGAAGGAGGCTCGAAGTTGCCCAGCAAGTTAGCGGCAGGGTCAAGTGGAGAACAAGACCTTCAGAGTTCTGCTCACGATACCACCTGGGGTGGAAGGATCTGCTAGGCACCTTCTTACCAGCCAAGGAGGAGAGAGGTGGGGAACTTATTTCACCTGAGCAACCCTCACCTCCACCCCAGGACTGGAGCACCCAGTATACCCTCAGGATTGACAGTCACCCACTGCCCACTCCATCCTAGTCCTATGGACAGTGCTCTGAGAAAGTTCATCTTTATGTTAAACAGAATTCTACCTCCCTTTAGCACCCCTCCCCCATTAAATTACAATATTCACCTCACCCCCAAATCACTGACCTTAACTACACTTATATTATTAGCACAACAGGGCAGTGTGAAAAATCATTTCCCAGCCTCTAGCTCACTCAGTGCCCACAACATGAGGCAGAAAAACATTAGGATCCCCCTTTTCAGATGAGGAAACTGAGATTCAGAAAGAGGGAGGTGCTGGCCCAAGGTCTCAGACATGACAGGAGGAGGCTCAGCCCAGTTCTCCAAGCCTCAGAGGAAAGCAGCAATTGTCCCTTTCACCACCTGCCCCTTCATGGCCTACTGTGTACTAGCTGCAGGTGACCTGCGTTAGACAGTTGACTCTGTCTCTTTGGAACAGAGGACAGCCAAGTTCAGGTACCTGCCGTGACCGGCAAAGATTCCACTTTAACCCTTTGTGTGGAGTGGAACAGAAAGCACGGGCTGGCTCTTCATCTCTCTGGCTGTGTGGCTCTGGGCTAGTCACTGTTCTTCTCTGAGCCTCAGCTTTCTCCTCTGTTCTAATAATAAGAGGAAACATTGATTGAGGGCTTGCTATTCTAAGCAAAGTGCTTAGAACAGAACTCAATTCTCCCAACAATTATATGTGGTAGACGTTCCCCATTTACAGAGAAGAAAATTGAGGCCTAAGAAAGTAAATAATTAGCCTAAGAACACACTATTATTTCTAAGGCAAGGAGGAGTTGGGATGAGTAATAACTCCTATCCATGAGTTATTATGAGGGTTAGAGATGACGTTCATGAAATATCTAGTATAGTCCAACACCTGAGTAAATATGTACTGTCTTATGGCACTTCTCCTTTCTTATGCTATACTCTCCCAATTCTTCATTTATTTCTTCATCCTAGGACCTGATACACACATTTTGCTTCATTTTGCACCTGTCCTAGGGCCCAGAACTGCAAATGCTTGATGGGTACTGACTGAATAGCGACCATTAGATTCACTTCTTGATACATTCTAGGATGTTTGGTCATAGTGTCCAGTCACCTTGACAGGGTCCCCAGCTTGGTGGGAGACAGTAAGTGAGGCCTTTGGTAGGTGAGGGAGCCCACGTGACTACAGCCCCACATGGCCACCCAAGAACCACATGCAGCTGCAGGGGCTCAACTCCACCTCGTGGGCCTGAGTCTAAGCTGAGACTTCTTTCCAGTATTACTCTTGGGGAAGGAAGGTATGCTAGACTCTCATCCTGATGGTCTTCATTCTACAGGGTGCTGTCCCAATACTTTATTGCAAACAAAACTGTTAGAAGACACATTAGTCCAACATTATCTCCATCAGTCAGCAGGGTAAAGAATTTGCATAAAATTGTTTCCTAAGCTATGCATGGAAAGAGCAAGTTTTCTAAACTAATAGATTAAGTGAATGAATTTGATTTTAACAGCTTACTTAAGTAAACATTTGGCTAATTAATTTCCAGCCCTACAACATTTTTTTGTTTGTTTTCGAACTTTACTGGGAAAAACATTCTTAAAATGTGTTCTTCTCAGGAAAATGGAACATTCCTTGTGTTTGAACATCCAGGACTGCTGAGCTGTGGGTGTGGCCAAAGACCACAAAGCTAGACATTGTAGCCTGGGCTTGAGGGGCTGTCACCTGGCCCACCTGTGAGCAGGCTCCCTGAGCACCAGTATCCACAGCTGCAAAGTGAAGGGTTTGAAGATCTCTGAAGGGGAGGCCTTTCCAGCCTGGTTGCATAACTCTTTCTGGATCCACGTGCAGGTCCCTAAGGATATTACCCTGCCTTAGTGCTTGTGTTTTTAATCCAGTCCCAGGGTCACCAACCCAGAACTGGAAAACGTAGTGTGCTGTCTGTGCACAGGACTGGGCGAGCTGGCCCTGGCATGATGGGCAAGTCAAGAGTGTCCCCCAAGTCAGAGCCTCCTTCCTTTTTCACCCAGTGGCCTGGGCCTCCCTGGGCCACCCCTACCTCACCTATTTAACTAGGGGCTAACTTTGTTAGGGCATCTCCAGCTCAGACTTTGGGGGCACTCCTCCTGAGCACATGGCCCCTGGGCCCCACTGTGTTTGCATCTTAATTCCCTTTCAGGCCAGTCTATTCCCAGACCTGTCCTTGGACCTGGTCCAGGGGGATTGTGTAAGTGCCACATGAGTGACTAAATGGGTGTGTTAGTGGAAAAGGGAAAGAGTAAGTAAGCAAACTGGCAATTGGGGGAATAAATGAGCTATGTGAGGGAGTGCAGAGGAGTCCTAGGACGGAAGGAGAGGAGGGTCCACACCGCCAGACCTGTCTGGCCAGCGGCTACCTGGCAGATGGAAAGTCTTGGAAAATGTTGCTGAATCAGCAGCTGCCAGCCATCTCTGGTTAGAATCCAGAGAGCAGGGATCCAAGGGGGTAGACTCAGACAAGTTCTAGGAGTGGGGAGAGGAGGAAGACAGGAAAGAAGGATGTGGGGTCTTCTGGGGAGTTGCAGTGGACCAGAGCCCCATGGACTCAGGTATTCCTTCTCTCAAGATGCCTCATCCCAGAGTTGGGAGGTCTTCTGGTCCAGGTGAACACTGAAGGTGGGGAATCCTAGCAATGGAAAGGAGGGAATTCGCAGAAGCTGTACTAAATCTCAAGTGTCATTCAGTTTCCTCAGTCTTTCCTCCTGCCCTTAGGTGGGGAAACTAAGGCCGGGTAAGGCACTTCACTGGAATGGCCTCTGCACAGGGTATCTGAATGCCCAACTTGAACAAACTGAACTGGCCCCAGATAGACTGGCTCCAGATAGGCAAGCACCAGGCCAGGAACACCATGTGAACGTGGTACAAGGGGAAGGATGATCACATCGTGCCCCAGGCCTGCCAGACTGCAAGCAACCCTAGCTGGGCTTGATCCCAAGAAGCTACAAAAGGGACTCAGGAAAAGGTTGCAACGAGTTTTCTATCTTTAAAAATGATTTTTATACACACACATCACCTGATAGCTATAGGCCTCGGGCTGTTTTTCTTCTCATTGTCACTCCATCCCTCATCCATTGAGGAACACATGAGGTCAGGAGTCAGGAGCTGCTCCACCCCCTCCCTTAGTCATTGAGCCCCTGCTGTGTACACCTACCCTTTGCTGAGTCACAAGGCCAGGAGAAAACAAGATATGGTCCCTGCCCTCCAGACTTGGCTCCCTCTGTATTCGGGAGACCTCATGGATTGAGAACCTACTGTGTGCTTGCACTGTGCTGGGCCTGGGTCTATAACGGAACATGAGACAGAAAAGGAACCCCACTCAGGCAGTCTATATCTAGTGGGAGGAAAGCTACAAAGAACATATGCACAGATAAATATGATGATATCGCATTGTGACATGCAGTAGGAAGAAAATACAGTAAAATAATGGGCTAGAGCCTTGCTACTACAAGTGTGGTCTGGAAGACCAGCAGCTTCGAATCACAAGAGAGAGCTCATCAAAAATGCGGGTTCTCAAGCCCTATCCAGGACCTACAAATCAGAAACTGAACTTTAACAAGGTCCGCAGGGAATGCCTATGGCCAGGGAATCAGGAATTCACTCCAAACACATGATTAGTACCCCAAGGAAGAATAAATATCTGTGTTGAGACCTGAATGTTCTCAGCTTCTGGAAGATCTGTCTTTCAGGCAGGAGAAGAGCCAGTGCTACTGATCATAAAATAATCTCCTTAAAGGCAAACCTAATTCACTGGGTGACCTTAGCAAGTCATTCCAACTCTTTATGCCTGTTTCCCACCTGGAAAATTGAGGAGTTAAACTATTTTATTTTTATTTTTTATTTTTATTTTTTTAGGTGAGGTAAACCTTGGTTGACCTCACAGATTGCAAGGACCTTGTCAGCTTACAATAACTTATTTTTTTTATTTTTTCACCTACAGCACTGGTCTTCCTAGGTCGTCTCCCATCCAAGTGCTAACTAGGCCTGACCCTGCTTAGCTTCCAAGATCAGACAGGATTGGGCTTATTCAGGGTAGCATGGCCATAGACTAAGGAGTTAAACTAAATAGAGGCTCTTTCAAGGTAAAAAAAAAAAATCCTCTAAATAGAGAATTTGGGACATCAAGAGTCAAATGACCAGGTGTGGCAGGGCCCTCTCTTTGGAATCCTCAGGTCACCCCAGGAGGCCCAGTCAGGACTTTTCTTTTACTCAGGAATATGGGTATCTTCGCTGTTCAGGGTATCCACCACAAATTTTACTGATACAAATGCTTTGTGTAACTAGCTGACCAGAGGAGACCCCGGAAGCTGGCAAATCTTCCGGTTCAGCTTCCAGTCCTGATTCCTCCCTGACACACCCTGCCCCCAGTTCTGAGAAGACCTAGTCTTTCCTCTAGCTGATGCAACAAGCTCCCAGAGCAGCCTAAGGACTCTGGGCTTGCTAAATAATAAAGAGAGGTGCTGAACTGTCAAAAAACGTGCTCCCTAATCAATCAGTCACAAAGGTCTGGATTACCAGAGCTGTAAATACTGTACAGATCCTGTAACCCAACCGCTACTTTACTGATGAGGAAACTAAGCCTCCAACTTATATTTCCAGTCATGTTTTGATCACTCCCCTGAAAGGCTTCATGGGCCATATATATCACTTACTACAAGGCTATGATATTTTAAAATGCTTTGACAAGACTAGTCACTCATAGTGATAACATGTCTGTCTCTCCTCTACCTGGGAGCCCCCTGAAGGTAAGAAACAGGTTGAACTCTTTTCTATGACTTCAGGAGCTCAGGAAAGTTTCCTTAGTTTGTTGATTGAAAAGAATGAAATGAATGAAAACTGTGGGATTCTGTCTACCTTTGGTGTGCTTCCCAGGTATTTCTTTACTTCTTCCTCCATTTCATTAATCGAACACATTTTTATTGAGTTTCTATTTGGGAAACCTGGCCACAGAGGGTGCTCAGAAGGGAGGCTGTCAACGCCAGCCCCAGGGTTCCGGAGAGCTCAGAGATGGTGGGGCCTTTGCTCAGCCGCCTCCTTCTGAGATGGTCAATCCTGACAGAGGAGCTCCAGGAATCATCATCCACTGGAGGAACCTCTTACTCTGTTCACAGGGCTGGCTCCCAGGCTGGGGTGCAGGCCAGAGTCCAGGACCCCTTCCCCACCCTGGACAGATGCTGGTGGTTGCAGGGCTTGGTTAGGGAAAGAGGAGATACTTATCAAGAGCTATGAACTCATTGACAAAACTAGGCCCATGAACACTCTTCTTCTAGGCCTTCCAGGCCTCCCAGCCCTTATAAAAAAAAAGGGAATGGAAAGCGGAAAATATTTTCCAGGCAGAAGTACCAGCCTGAGCAAAAGCAGAGAAGTGAAATTGCAAGACTACTAATGACTCTTCAATATGGCCTCACTCTCCCAAACTCCACAGTAATTTTTTTAAAATCTTTGTTCCCTTTCTTCCTACCTCACACCCTTTTGTCCAACCTCACCTCCATTGGCTGACCTTTCTAAAAAGATCAGTTCCCTCCCCTATTGGATTGGGTCTCATCTCAGTTGCAAGCCCACACCTCTCTCTTCTGCTGGTTCATTTCATGAATGCATGTATGTCCGGACCCCAAGACTGCAGACTCGCGGAAGGCTGAGCCGAGACCAGCCCCAGGGCGCAGCACGGATGCGGGCGCCGGCTGCTGCAGCTCCTGCCAGCAGGGGGCGCTGCGGGACAGGCCAGGACCTGAGCTCGGCTGCGCCGCCGCAGCGCTGCTCATCTCCGCAGCCCAGAGCAGCTGGGACCCTGAATGCCAGCCAGCTCGCCAAGGCTCGTTGCTCGCGGGAACACGTGAGTTTCCAGGCGCTTATTGCTCTCCTCGTTTTGATAGGGAAGGGTTAGCCTGTGGGAGAGAGAGTGGTAAAAAATCCTCTCTTTGTTCCAAGATCGTACTCCCCAGATAGGCGTCACGAATGTTTTGTAGCTGTTTATAAAAGAGGCTTGACTCAGCAATTGAAAAAGCACGGAGCCGATTTTCTTTCTTTCCTGCCACTGCCCTTTCACAGGGACTCATTCTATAGTGTTCCTGGATGACAACTCGGCAGGTCCCTAGCTTTTCTGAGAGTCTCCCTTTTACTGTCAGGTAATTTCAACTTGTGAATACGCCAATGTTATAGCAAAAACACCACCCTCCCCCCATCCAGTTCCGGCCACCTCTAGCGGAGACACCTGCTGCCTGGAGAGGGAACTGGGCATTCGCTCTCCCTCGCCTCTCTTCTGCTCCTCCTGTTCCTCCACCCAACCACCCCGCCCCACCCCTCCACCGGCTGCCGTAGGCTCTGCAGGGCTGGGTAGAGAAGTCTAACTACATCCGAGCCCTCTGGGCGTGGCGGGTTCCAAATGCTGACACTTTCCATCAGGAGCACTTTGATGGGCTCCTTGGAGGCCCACCCACCACACCATTCATCTGCAGTACCCCTAAACGTAGCGGGGGGAGGAAGGGGGTTGTGCCTGCTTCTTCAGGCTGCTTATAGCCCCACAGCTTCTGCATCTCTCCTCACACTTCCAGCTTCATTCTGCTGGAGTCCCCTCACCCCTAAATTTCAAGTCCTTTTCCACAGGATTCTTTCCAAGAAGGTCTACATTCTGCTACTTTCTGTGGCGTCTACATGTTGCCCTACAGGACACAAGCGCGCGCGCGCGCACACACACACACACACCACACACACGCACACACACACACACACACACACACACACACACACACACACGGCTTCACTCACCAGTTCTCATTAGATTCCAGACCCAGAGTCTCACCTTTTCGTCCCCTCGTGAGGTGTGGAATGGAGGAGGACAGGCAAAGTGGGTGCACCGACAACGCTCTCCAAGGAGATTCTCTTCCCAAGTTCTCCCGAGAGTTGGGCTTCCTCTTTGGCAGGCAGATCAGTGAGGAAGTGGGTTCTAGCCCTGCCCTCCCTCTCAGGTGATCCTGAAAAGGTGGTCCAGCTTCTCAGTTTAGGGTCAGTAACTCTAGTATCGTTTCTGCTAAAGGGCCTTGGCTGAAGTTCTGAGGTGCCTGGAAAGGTCTTTGTTTACATATTACTTTCCAGCCTTTGCCTGAGAAGTGTCTCTAACCTCAACTCAGAAGAAACCTCGCCAGAGGATTCACCCAAGGCACAAACCTAAGGATACTCCCTTTTGTAAAACTCTCCAGTTGCTCTGGTGCTCTGGTAGGCATCTGCAGTCAGCAAATCGGGCTTTACAGACACTTCAGAATCTCATGCTTTCTCTCATATCTTTTCCCTTCCCCCAGCCAGAAAAGTTCTAGCTTTGCTTCTCCGCTTGGCCTACTCCTTGTGGTCTTTGAAGACCAGAGTCAGACCTCTTTAGAAAGCTTTCCCTGACACCCCTTCACTGTGCTTCCACAGGCCTTATCACAACAAGTGTTCTACTGTAATTACCTTGATTGGTACTTTGCTCCTTGCTTGATTCCGAGCTCTTTGAGGGCAAAGTATTGGTTTTCTTGAGTGTGTCTTAGTTTTTTATATGAAAAACACCAAAAAGAAAGTCAAAATGAATTACCCATAATCGTACCCCTTGTTTTTGATATCACAGGGAAGACAAAGAATCGTTCTTCTCCTGCCTGTCCTGCCAATCCTATCACCAGCGATGACCACTTTTAATAGGGTAGTTTATTTTACACACACACACACACACACACACACACACACACACACACACAATTTTATAATTCTACATCTTGGTCTGCAGTTTTCATTTTTACCTAACAGGTTATCTTGGGTATCTTTTCATGTTAGTGCATGCGGTTCCTCCTCATTCTTTTTTTTTTTTAATTGTATGTTATAGATATTTATATATAACATAAAATTTGCCAATTTAACCATTTTTTAGGTATACAACTTAGTGGTATTAATTATATTCACAATATTATGCAACCCTCACCACTATCTATTTCTAAAAATTTTCATCACCCTAAACAGAAACTCTGTACCCATTAAGCAGTAACACCACACCCTCCCCCCTCCCCTCACACACAAACACAACCCTGGTAACCTCTCATCTACCTTCTGTCTCTATGAATGCCTCATCCTTTTTTAATGGCTGAATATTGTTCTACAGTAGGAGATATCATTTATTTAACCATTCTTTACTAATGGACATTCAGTGTGTTCCAAATTTTTTGACAACAGATGCTGAGTGTCACGATTACCTTTAACATGATGGTTACTGACCCCCATTCCCAGATATTCTGGTTTAATAAGGATGAATGGGGCCTAGGAGTCAGGATCTTTAAAAACATCCTACCTGATCATTGCACTGTGATGTGAGACACACAATGAGAAACACAGCTGTGGGGCCTGGAGCTATTGCATTCCTGGGTCGCCAGCTTCCAGCCCTTAGCCTGCCCACAGAGAACAGGTTTGCTTCTTGGAGCAACATCATAAACTCAGGTGCTCCTCCTCACACGCTGCTGCCACCTTGCTGAGAGGCTGTCCTGGTAAGTAATCGGGCACAGCATGATGACCCTGGGGTGACAGAGTCTAAGGGAAGCTTGATGAAGCTGTGTCCCAGCCTGGAAACCATGAGTCACCCTGGTTTACCAGCCAGCCCCCAATTCTGTGATCTGTTAGCTTTGTCCTTAGTGGGAGGCAAACTCACCACTCATCCAGATCCAGACCTACCAAGGAAAAGGCTGCCTTATCTACTCTGGGGAAATGATGACTCACACAATGGAGAGGTGGGTGGGTGGAGCATAGAGAGACTCCAGAAGAAAGTGAAATGAGACAGAAACAAGGCTAGATTCTCATAGTGAGGGGTGGAGATTAAAAGGTGAAGGACAGAGAGCAGAGAAAAAGAGAAAGCAAAGAGACACACAGAGACAAAAGAGGAAGAGCAAAAGAAGAGTTAGAGGGAGGTACAGAAAGGAGAAGCACAGGAGGGTGGAGAAAACAGATAGGAAAGAAAGAGAAAAGGGAGGGGGAAGTGAGAAGAAAGACAGGAGAAAGAAAAAAAAAAAAACATGGAGCAGAAAGTAGGGTAAGTTCCTTAGCTGGTATTTTGGATTAGCCCAGAAAGAAATGCTGTACTTCAGATCCCAGGAAGACCTGTGGTGGAGGTGGTCTGGCTTGGTTCTCAGGCCCCGGCTATAAACCAGTTTACATTTTCAGCCCTTGACTGCAGCTCTGGCAGCCCTGGGGGAGGAGGGTCAGACTCTGAACCTGGGGCAAAAAAAAACTCAGGGGCAGCCACTCTCTAATGGTGGACAGAGCCTTCCTAGTTACCAGGCAACAAAGAATAGGATCAAAAAGGTGCAAATTCCTTGCACATTACCTTAGCTATAAAGGATGCTTGGGATAGTGCTATTTATAGTAAAAGATAAAAAAGGAAAGAAACAAAATGTGGCTTAATACATTTGTGAACATTCTCACAACACAGTGTTATATAGCCATTAAAAATAGTAGTACAGAAGAACTCTTAATAATAATATGGAGAAAATCCTCATGATACTACATGGAAAAAAATAAGTATATACATGTTTAAATTAATCTTTAAAGTGGTATGGTATGATTGAAATTTTGTTAGTAGATATGTGTATAATGGGGTGGCACAACCTCTGCCCTGGCTCAGAGTCTTCTCTAAGTTCAGTTCAGTTTAACCCTGTGCTAAGTGACAGTTGTTTTTTGATAATCTCAAGTCCAGACCCTACCCCTTTCCTACTAGCCCATGCTCTCCCTTCTGGGGAAATTCCCATTAGAGTCTTGTCGGGGAGGTAAGTCCTAGTCCCTGCTTCCACTACGAAAACCCAAGTGATTGGATTCTTCTTCTGTCTGGCCCTGGTATGGTCAGGGGCCTGCCAGTGACCAGCAGAAGTCAGCCGGTTCTGCAGCGTGATCCCTGTCGGACTCCTGTCTCTGGGCCCCATGAGCTCCTGGTCCCCACGCTCTGCCAACATTAATAGTGTTCTAAGAAATTCTCTTTTTGTTTAAAGAGCTGGCATTGGCCTCTGTGGTTTACCACCTGGCGCCAGGACCGAGCTCTGGCTGTGTTTAGCAGCAAGGAGTTCTGCTATCACGACCCACCCACTAGGTGTGCAGAGCCCCTCCCTTCTCTTGGGCTCAGGTGCCCTGGAGCTGTCTAAGAAAGTGTGCATGTGGGGTAATAAGCTAGGGCCGCTGAACTGGGGCTGGGCAGCCAGTGAATGAGGAGCTGAATGGGCTACAGTTAATTCCTCTCCAGGAACCCAAGGAGGATGAGCTGGCAGAGGTCCTGAGTACATGGGAGGTGCTCTTCTTAGAGGCTGTGGGAGACGATAACTAGAGCCTGCATGGTGCCTGGGCCAGAGGCTGCCAGCATGCCTGGAAAAAGAGGGTCTGGGCAGGAGTAGGGAGAGTATCCAATCTCTCACTCAGAGAAGTCTCTGAGAGGGAGGGAGGAGTTGCCCACCAGGAGCAGGCACTGGAGGATTCTGAAGGTCCCGGGCCTTGGGGCACCAGCCACGTTGGCTACTTTGTCCTACCCCGTCTTTGCTGGACAGGGTGCAGTCAAACTCTAGATGAAAAGGGTCTCTGGGTGTGTTTTGGGGAGTATTGAGGGAGGACGTCTGTAAAGATGATGTCCCACTCCACAGCTGGTCAGCAGGTAGAGGAACACTGGGACAGGAGCGGATAGCAATGATTTTTCTTTTTGTAAACATTCTATTGAAGTACAACTTTTATACAGAGAAATTCACCCAAGTAATTTTCACAAGAAGTAAACACAACTGTGTAACCATCGCCCAGCCCAAGACAAAGAATGTATTATTCAGCATCCCAGAAGCCCCCTATTTGGGTGTCAATGATTTTAAAGAGGAAAGTGGGCAGGGTCTGAGAGCAAAGGATGGAAGATGGAAAAGATCCTCCCAGGTACCAGCCTGGGCTGATGCGAGGTCCTGGAGACTTAAGCAGGAAGGGCCCTGCTTTTATTAATGCCCGCTGGTGAACGGGCCTGCATACAGGGACACACCACAGACCCAGTGCTTGGGGCTGGCTGGTCCTTGGGAAACTTAGTGAGCAGATTGTTAGCCACAGGCAGCCCTACAAAGCAAGGCAAGGAACTGGTGTTTGCAGAGGCTTGCAGACCAGATAGCCTGAGGGCAAACAGGGAAGAGAAGTTTTTCTGGCTGGGCTGGGAGAGTGTGTGCCCAAGAGGGCCTGGGAGCGGCCAGTCCCAGGGGAGTGGCTGCAGCAGATACTATTTGCTCCTGAAGTTTCTGTTTGTCCAGGAATGATACACCTGAGTCCCACTGATCAGACCCTCCTTCTCTACCCTACTGTGAGCTCCTATGTGGGGGACATAGGGACACCGTGGAACAAGCATAGCTGTGACATCAGGAGACCTATGTAATGAACCTGGGCTCTAGGCTGTGTGACTTTGGGAAAGTCACAATCCCTCTCAAACTTTAGTTTCCTCATCAGCATAATGGGACAGCAAGATATACCTCATGAGACTGTCACGAAGAAGAAATGAGATCATCTGTGTAAAAAGGCTGACATTGGGCGGGCACTTAAATAAATGTTTGTTTCTTTCCTTTGCCACTTATTCATTTAGCAAATACAGTAGTTCCCTTCTATCCATGGGGATACATACCAAGACTCACAGTAATACCTAACCACAGATAATACCTAACCCTATATATACAATATTTTTTCCTCTGTATACATACATTTGTTTAATGCCTTTTCTACCTTCACTAAGCACTTATCATGCACTGTGGCTATAACTTTTGCAGTTTGAGGTGTGACAGCAAAAAATAGCAAGAATTTCTTTTTTCCTTCTTCACAATTACACAGATAGCAGCCTGAGCATATGATTTTTTTCCTTATTAATTTGAGAAGTTTCAACTTTTCACTGAAAGGAGCACTGTACAGCTTCTCTTTGGCATATCCAAATTGCCAGCATCACTACTTTTGTGCTTTGGAGCCATTATTAAGTAAAATAAGTGTTCCTTGAACACAAGCACCATGCTATCTTCTGCGGTCAGTCTGTAACCTAGATGGCTACTCCTGTATCCAGCTGGAGATGCTGGAGATGCTCAACAAACAGATGATTCACATCCCAGGTGGGACAGAGCAGGAAAGTGCAAGATTTTATCACACTACTCAGAACGGTGCACAAACTTATGAATTGTTTATTTCTGTAATTTTCCATTTAATATTTTCAGACCATGGTTGACTGTAGGTAACTGAAACCACAGAAAGTTAAGCTGCAGATGATGGGTGATAGGAGCTATTGTATTTATCTGGCGCCTATATGTAGCAGGAATTATGCTAGGCACCGGGAAGAGAATGGTCAACAAAACAGATCTGGAGACTGGCTGCTTTCATGGAGCTCAGAATCTAATAAGTGGACAGACATTAAACCAATAAAGAAATAAAGACATATTATGAAGGAAAAGAATAATGTACTATGAAAAAATATCAGTGATGACTTCCTCCAATTGAATGGTCTCTGTTAGGAAGGCCTCCTGGGAAGATGGCATTTAAGCTGAGACCTAAATGGTGAGAAGGAACTAGGCATTTTGGAAAGCAGTACTATGAGGGGCTAAAAAGCATGGATTTTAGAGCCTGTGTATATGGGTTTCAGATCGTGTTTCACTACTTACTTGGCCATGGGATTTTAGATGAGTTTTTACCAACCTAGGTCTTAGTTTACCTTCTGTAAAATGTAGCTAAAAATATCTTCTACATAGAATTACAAGGATAAAACCCAATTGTGTATATAAAGTGTCCTGCATGGAGGCTTGCAGATGGTGGTACTCAGTAAAAGCAGTTCCCTTCCTGTCCCAGTTCTTGATTAATTGTAGAATGACTGCCACAGAAATAAGGCATACACATGTGAACATGTACACCCAAACATAAATTGTAGTGTAAGAATGTAACACAGGTGGCTCCTCAAGCTGGGCCTATTAGATGTAGGTGACAGATACATTCAGTGTTAAAATGGTTTAAGTCTGAGGGACACACATGACTTACAAGGATTGGACAAGGAGAGAGCCAAGGGAAAAATACCTGACCTCAGCTTCCCCTTGCCCTCTGATCTCCGGCTAGGCCTCTCTTGGCCAAGCTCAAATGAAAGCCAGAGGGCACAGGAGCCTGCGGATGTAACCCACAAGGATTAGCTTTCTGGGGTGGAGAGTAGGGGAGAGGGTAGAGTAGATCCGGAGGACAAATAGTGGAGAAACAGCACAGGATCCATACCCACTGGGCCTCTTAGATGTAAGTGACAGATATATTCAGTGTAAAAGGGCTTTAAGTCAAAGGAGGAATAACCTCATGTCAACCTACTGGAAACTCAAGGGGTACGGCCTGAGGCATAGATTGATCAGTGCTCAAATGATAGCCAGGAACCAGTTTCTCACCTCTCAATTCTAATTCCCTTCATACGTCAAATTTACTCTCCATCCACATAGTGGCAAGATGGTGGCAGTAGAGTGAAAGAGGGAGTGGTCTACGGAAGAACACTGTGGTTTTTCACAAAGAAGAAGGGTGAGTAGATCTGGGCGAAAATGTGACACATGTCCACTACAATTCACGTTTGGGTCCCAAGTCTGATAGTATGCTACTACTAGTAGATTTGGACCAGAAGAGGATGTGGGGGAAAGAAGGTGGGGTTGGGTGGCCAGCAGCACTGGTTTGAGGCCCTGGCCTGGAGGTACAGGGAGTGGTCAACACAGCAGGATCTGGAGCCAGATTGCCTGGATTTGAATCTTGGCTTAAAAAATAGCCTTTATAAGCTTCGATTTCCTCACCTGAAAGTGGGAATGATTTTAATCTTCCTTTAATCTTCCGTGTAGAGTTGCAATGAGGATAAATGAGATAATGCTCATGAAACAAAGGTTACCTTTTATTACCATTTTAATACCACTCTGGGCATCCTTAGCGTTAAAAGGCCCGTGAGCTGATGAACTCAGGGCACATATGGCATCCAGCCTTGGTCAGTGTCCCTGCAGTTAAAGCCAAACTGAGCAAGTTCTAACTTCTAACCAGAAGCTCTGGCTGCCTCCTTTCTCCCAAAAGGAGTTTGCTGAGTCTGGGGCAGTTTATGCAGAGGGCTTCAAATAGAAGCCCAGCCATGCCTCCTCCCTATAAGGGTCTCCAGGGGGTAGACACCTGCCCCAGCCGGCCCTGTGCCAGGCACTGACTGCATGCTGCTTCCCAGATTCCTCCTGGAAACTCCATAGTGGCATTACAACTCCCTGTTTTTAAGGTGATGAATGTGAGGCTCCCAGAGTTAAAGGGACTTGCTTTCTCAAGTAAAGAATTCCCAGGCTGCAGTGTGGTTCTTCCCTGGGGGAAAGGAGCACACGTTAATTATAAAGTTGATTCTTTGAGGCTCTTGCATTCTAGGAGTGGCCTTTTCATCCATAGGCTGCCTCAGCCAAAGATGATCAAAAGGGGATGTCCCTCCTTGTGCTCCTGCCACGGACCTCCCTCTTTCAATTCCTCCTCTAATTCAGCACCTTCCTCCTACCTCAGGGCCCCGTGTGGCCCTCTCTACCCCATCCTCCTCATCCTTCATACCTCAATCTTAAGAAGGCTTCCCCGCCCTTGCTCCACACTAATGAGCCCACCACTATCCATACACTCTCATAGTTCCTTGCTCTTTCCTTTCAGAGCACTGATCATGCTGTGTAACCAGATATTTATTTGTGGTGGCTATTCAATTAGTCTGTGTCCCCACTATTCATGAGCTTCATGAGGTCAGCTCTTGTCCCTGGTTCATTACTTTTTTCCCAGTGCCTAGCACCATGATTGATACATAGCAGGCCCTCAGATATCTGTGCCTCTCCTCTCTAAAGGGCAATAACACTACCTGCTACCAGCGTTGTTCTAAAGATTAAATGGAACAAAGCTCTCCAAAGTGAGGGACCAAAGTTAGGCTAGTCTGGTCCAGCCTTGGACCATTCTTTAAAGCCCTAGATACTTCTCTAGCGGGTGTGGAGCAGAGGGAAGTGAAGAGAGTCCTTGTAGGTTGGCAGGGGTCTCCCCTTGCTGTGGGACTCACAAAGGAGCCTTGTGTGGGAGTGGTGGCAGGATGCTTTGTGGGATGGCTGGGCCCAGGCCTGCCAGGCCTGGGCTGATCTGGGTTGGGCACTCAGCCACAGGCAGCCCTCTGAGGGCCCTTTCATCTGAGTCCCAGCTGCCACTTGGCTGGCTGGCCCAAAGCCCAGAAGCCTGGAAAGGAGAGGGGCTGGCAGCTTTGTCTCAGGAAGAACAAAGAATGGGGTGAGTAGGAGGAGGGCAAGGGAAGCAGTGCTTGCTCTTGGAATCAGGCCAAAAGAAAACAAGATCCAGTCATAGGCAACACCAAGAAGCTGTTTAAATTCTTTTGTTGCCGTAGCAGCAAGCAAGACAGGATTGCAGAGACCATCTCAGACAACATCCCAACACTCACCATATTATAGGTGGAGAACTGAGACCTGGAGAAGGGCAAGGACTCGCTTCAGATGACACACAAATGGCAGAGCCAGAACTAGAACCCTTGTCACTTGTTTCCTGGTGCTGACAGACTCAAAAGCCACTCCATTTCTGGGAGCCTCAGGGTCCTCATACATAAAGTGGAGGTGCTAATTCCTATTTTGAATGGCAAAGGTCAGATGCCCTAATGGTTTAAAAGAAGAAGAGCACCATTTGAGTTGGGCCTTGAAAGCGACATAGGAGTTCTCCAGAGAGGATGAGCTAGTGGGAAAAGGCATCCGGAGCTGAGAGAACAATATAAACAAAGGCGGGAAGGCATAAGGTGCCGGTTATGTTTCAGGGCAGCTAGGGCTGGGGTAGAAATAAGAAATAAGGCTAAAATCCCAGGCTGCTTGGTTCTGTCAGAAGCGCCTATTGTTCCTCCAAGTGTCCTCTTTGGGGTGATGACCCTTCAGAACTCAGCCTCCCTGCGGAATCATCCTGACCCACCAGATGATCAACCTGCAAAGGGAAGTGGGAAAGAGGGCTGTATGGGGCCTGTGGGAGGCTCTCCAACCCAGATACGGCAGGCAGGGAAGCCTGCCTGGAGTAGATCACAGCTGCCTCCCCACTACTCAGTCCCATTTGCAGAGTCATAATGTTCAAGGTACATACTTTGTCCAGTGTCCTAGTCCCTTTGGGCATTATAACAAAAACACCATAAACTGATGGCTCCTAAACAACAAACATTTCTTTTTCACAAATCTAGAGGCTGGAAGTCCAAGATCATGGTGCTGGTAGATTTGGTGTCTGGTGAGAGCCCATTTCCTGGTTCCTAGACGGCCAGCTGCTTGCTGTGTCCTCCTATAGTAGAAGGAAGGAGGTAGTGAGCTCCTGGGGTCTCTCTTGTAAGAGCATTATCCTATTCATGAGGGCTCCACTCTCATGACCCCCAAAGGCCCCAACTTTTAACTCTATCACATTGGGCATTAAGTTTCAACATATGAATTTTGGAGAGACACAAACATTTAGACCATAGCACCCAGATACAAAACAATTCTTCATAGGTACAGAAAGAGATTTGGAGTAAGAAAGACATGTAGTCCAGGCTTAGCTCAGCCAGTTACCAGCTGTGTGGTCTTTTAGCCATTCCTTTAACTTCTCTGAACCTCAGTTCCCTCACCTGTAGGGTAAGTCTAACTACTTGAAAGAACTGGTACAAGTAACTGTGTTTCAGCACGTGATCATTTTGATTCCATTTCTCTCCTTTACTTGGCACAGCTGCCCCCTGTGCTGGGAAGAATCATTTGCAGGCCTCTCTCAACAAACCTCTCTCTTGTTGAAGACACTGCTTACATGCTACCTCTTTCACGAAGCTTCCCAGATCCCCAAAATTGAAAAGCTAACTTCCTCCTGGGTGCCTTTTCATTTGCCCTTTTATACTTTTTCATGTTCACTGAAACTAGGGACATAATACAAAGATATATCAAAAAAAATCAATAATCTCCCCTCTTTTTATAAAATCAATAACCCACCATAACGAACAATCAATGGTAACGCCCCATATGTATCATTCTATACTTTTCTGATAATATGCTGACATAAATAGATATAAATTTATGTAAGGGGAGGTTTATTATGTTTGTGTTCATACACAAATAGATTCGATGTATACTCTGCTCTGATATTTATTTATTTATTTATTTTAAAATTTATTTATTTAAGTTAGTTTCTGATATTTATTTTTAATCACTTAAAAATCATGGGTGCATGAATAGACATAGGATCTACCTCATTTCTTTTAATAATTGCATAGTATTCCAAGGCATGGACAAATCATGGTTTATTCAGCCACACCTCTATGCTTCTAATTGTTGCCACCACAAAAAAACAGTGATAAACATATTTGTTCATATATCCTTTCAGAGTAGTTCTTTCATTTCTATTGAATAAATTCTCAAAAGTGAAAATATTGGGTAAAATGAGATTTTTTTTTTTACTTTAGTAGATATTGCCATGTTACTTTCCCCCCAAATCACAAAAGTTCACATTGCACTTAGCTAGGAGCTGTTTTCTGCATCCTTACCACCTCTGACATATTATTATTCTTCACAATATGTCAGAATCATACAATATTGCTCCTTTTATCGCATGTCTTCAATCCTACTAAGTTTCAGTAATTTTTTATTTCTGGAAGTTCTATTTTTTTTCTCAAATACTCCTGCTCATTTTTGGCCATATTTTCTTGCTCTTCATTCATGTTTTAAATACACCCTTAAATATAAATACATTAAACACATGTTATATTCTGGATACAGTAATCTCGATATCTGAGATGCTTGTGGATCTGTTGATTCTTGCTCATGGCACCTTGTTTCCTTTTGTGGTTTGTGACTTTAGATTGTGAACTCACATTTGTTGGTCTGCTATCGGTGTGGAGTCTTTGAGGCTTAGTTGGACTGTCCACTTTCCTCCAGAAGGGGTTTTCATTTCTTTTGCCAGGCATCGGAGGGCACTACCAACTCAAGTCCATTTTAAATTAAATTTCTGATTGTTGTTGCTGTTTTTGACCATGAAAAGAGTGAATGTTTGGCCCCCAGATCTATTTGTGCTCTAGCCTATAGCCAAACATTTTCAGGGGAGACTTTTCCCCACCCAGAAGCAAGAAACAAAACAGGTAAGTTTCCACAGCATTCACCTTTGAGTGACACATTAAAAAAATAATAATAATTTATTTTTTATGGTCTCTGATCTGACATTCTCCCCTGTGAGTGGCCTAGACTTTGTCTCCTATTCCCCTCCCCCTAAAAAAAAAGTTTTAGGTCACTAAGGGTCGGAGGTAACTCCAACGAAGCTGATGGAGTTGGTGCTCAATCATCTCAGAGCACCGCAGAACTTTTCCTTTACTTCCTTGCCAGCTCTGACATAGAGATATATACATTCCATATTTCGAGATGCTGTGTAGCAAGAAGATTTCAGAATATCTAGTCTTCCATATTACTGGAAACAGAAGCCTAGCATATTTTCATATGCTCATTTACTCTTTCATTAAAGTTATTTGTGCTCATATCTTTAGGATAGAGACATGCCTCAGACACCTGTGTCCCCAGCCCTCAACCCCTAGCCAAGATTAGTATCAATAACTCTTGGTTAAATAAATGAAATGGCAACCCACATGGGAAGGAGAGGAAAGAAGAAATTGAAAAGGTACCTATGGCTGGATTGAGTGAAGCTGGATAGGTGGTGCCAAGGAGTCTTGGGAATGGGCACTGATATTACTCACTGAACCTCACTCTAAGAAAGGCTTGTAAATGCATCATTTTAGTGTTTCCCAAATTTCCAAGATGACAAGATGCTTATTAAATATATAGGTTCTCAGGCTCTTATTTGGAAATTTGGTTTCAGTACTCTAGGGCTCCAGAATAGTGTCTAACAAGCACTCTGAGTCTTAGCATCAGATAAGTTTGGGAAACGCAATAGATTATTTCACTTAATTTTATTCTCACATCAACCCAGCAAAGCAAGTCCTCGCATGTATTTTACAAAAGAGGCAACTAGGCTCAGAGAGGGGAAGTAATGGGTAGTCACACAGCTGGAAATGACAGGTCCAGGGTTCCATTCCCAGTTGCTCACTCCAAAACTTTCTTTTTTCACCAGATACTATTTGGTTATTATTATTATTTTTTCCAAGTTTCTGCACCATTAGTTTATGAAAAGAGTCATATTTCCCCCTTTTTTATTGTGGTAAAAACAACATAATATTAAAGTTTAAATCTCAACCATTCTTAAGTGTACAGTTCAGTAGTGTTAAATATATTTACATTGTTATGAAACTAATCTCCAGAACTTTTTCATCTTGCAAAATTGAAACTCTATTCCTATTAAAAAATTCTTTCTCCTCTCACCCCAGCCCCTGGTAACCAACATTCAACTTTTTGTTTCTATTAATTTAATTACTTTATACATCTCATACAGTATTTGTCTTTTTGTTACTGGCTTATTTCACTTAACATAATGTCCTCAAGGTTCATCCATGCTGTAGTATGTCAACAGGATTCCCTTCCTTTTAAAGGCTGAATAACATTCCATTGTGTGTGTGTAGCACATTTTATTTGTCCATTCATGCATTAATGGACACTTGGCTATTTATCTTTGTCATCAAAACATAACCCTAAAAAAGGGGGAGCATAATTTCCCACTCCTAAAGTATGGGCTGTGAATAATGCTTCTCTGAAAATGGGTGTGCAAATATGTCTTTGAGATTCTTCTTTTAAATTTTTGGTTATGGACCCATAAGTGGAATTGCTGGGTTATACTTTAGTTCTATTTCAATTTTTTGAGGAAACTCCATACTTTTTCCATAGCAGTTGTTTGTTAGCAAGGCAAAAAATTTTAGACTATTCCTAAGAGCAGTTATAGATATACAGAGAAATTGAGAGGTAGTGTAGAGTTCCCATATATCCCAGTTCCTCTATTCTTAAGCTATAACATTAGTATGATATATTTGTTACAATTAATAAGCCAATATGGATACATTATTATTAACTAAAGTCAACAGCTTATTTATATTTCCTTAGTTTTTACCTGTCTTTTTTGTTGTTGTTTTTCCAGGATCCCATCCAGAATATCACATTACATTGTATTTAGCTGTTACGTCTCCTTGCCTACTCTTGGTTGTGACAGCTTCTCAGATTTTCCTTGTTTTTGATGACCTTAACAATTTTGAGAATTACTGGTCAGGTGCATTGTAAGATGCCCCTCTGTTGGAATATGATGCTTTTCTCGTGATTAGACTGTTTTGGAATAAAGCTCAAAGAGGTAAAGTGACATTTTCATCACATCATATCAAGGATACTTACTACTATCATGATATATGACTCTTGGTGTTGACTTTGACACTTAGGTGAAGTAGTGTTTGTCAGTTTCTCCACTGGAAAGTTCTTCTTTTTCTCTCTTTCCTTTATGTCCTCTTTGGAAGAAAGTCACTATGCACAGCCCATACTTTAGGAGTGGGAAATTATGCTCCCCTTCTTTTAGCGTTATGTTTTGATGACAAAAATAAAAACTAGTATTTTACCAGCAAAAATGGCTTTATTCGGCAATAACAAAGAATCACAATGCAGGACGTGCAAGTTATGGGAAAACCATAGGCAAGCTGGAAAAACAAAGGAGAGGACCTTCTTATACAGAGGAAAAGAGGGAGTTGGAAGGGGCCGCTGCAAAGGAAGAGTGCATTGGAGGAAACGGAGCTCCAAGGGTAATGGCTTTTCGCTGACTAAGCTGTTGCCAGGCAAAGAGAAAAATCTTTCTTCTACCTACTGAAGTAATAAAGGAAAAAAACATCTTCCTGTTTAAGATGAAAGGTACCTTTTCTCCTTGTTCGGAAGGGGCGGAGGGGGTGGGGTAATTGATCGTGAGTAGTGGAGCGTGAGGGCTCCCCCTGCAGGCTCTCCCGACTTCTATTTCAGTTGAGGTTTCCTTCAGTAATGTTCAGTTTTGACAAGCTAAATAACCCACACAGCAGGTATCTTAGCTCTTTTCGTCACTGGGTATGCTTTGCGCTTTTTTTCTTCGCACTTTCAGTAGCTTATCTGAGGTGGATAGTAGTCCACCCTGGTTACCTAGTCTCCCGAGCCTCATTTTTTCCCATCTGTAAAATCGGTGTTTGTGATCCGTCACTCCAGAGGACAGTAGTGAGTAGAAAGTCTTCTGCTTTCAATGTCACTTCCCTCCGCCTCCCCCATTTAGCTGTCTGGTACACCCCAGAGAGAGAGGGGCAGATACTAGACTAGGGTCTCCTGAAAAGCCAGACCCAGTCCAGGCCAATCCCGGGTTTTAACCACACCCTGGATCCAGCTTCCCCCACCCCAGGGCGGGGAGCAGGTGCACTTCCGCCAACCACAAGTATCTTGCACGTGGCGGGCTGGGCAGGTTGCGCGAGCGGCGGCCGGGCTGCGCAGTGCCAGATGCCTGCAAGGCCAGGGTGATGAGCCTGACTTCGACGCCCCGCTCGCTGCGGCCGGGCCCCGCCGCGCCCCCCACGGGCCCGCCAACGGTGAGTGCGCAGTCGGGGGCGAGCGGGCGCGGGTAGCGTCCGGGCCTGTCCGGCTGCCTCTCGCTCCATTCACTCCTAGTGTCTCCCGTCCGCCCCTCCCCCCGGAGCTCAGTTCCCCCTCTTCTGGTGCACGGTCTCCACCTCTGGCTGGGTTAACTTTTCTCCTGGCTGTTCCTCCCGACTTAATCTCTGTCCTTCCGCACCACGGTCTGCGTTCCCATTTTGGCTCAGTCCAGATTCTCTTCTTTGCCCTCTTTCCTGCTTTGCTTCCTTGGGTTCTCTTCCTTCTCTTCTTATCCTTTGTTTTAGCCACTCTCTGAGTGTCCTTGCTTGTCCTAGTCGACCGCTCTGCTGTCTTTCTGCTTCCCTGCCCCCATGATAGCTAAAGCAGACCCAGCCAAAGGCTGCCCATGTATCATTGCTTCACTCCTCAGACCCCCACTCTCTCCAGTCTGTCTGTCCTTGCTCTCCGGGTCTGGAATCGCCAGCTTGCTTGCCTCCCTGGGCTTGGATGAGGGGCGTTTTCAGGATGATGAGGAAAAGGTCCAGTACACTCTAGAAGCAGAGCATTCTAATCTGTCCTGGCTAGGTGACTGTAGGAGGGGAAAGCAGATCCAGCAGTAGGGAGACTGTGGCTCTTTCTCATTGGGTGATGATAATGGCATTGTTGTTGGCTATGGACATACTCACCAGCTAAGTGGCAGGACTGCCTAGGTACTCAATAAATGTCCAAGTGAATTATTGGGCAATGGAGGGAGCTAGCTATCATGATGCATGATACCAGGTAGGGCAAGATTGGCTTTATCAGAATAGCAGGCACTCCTTTGAATCAGTGCTGCGGGTAAGCTCCATTCAACAGACATTTATTGGGCTTCCTTGGGTACTGAGCCCTATAGTATGTACTGGTGAACCAGAGATAGTCTTCTCTTAAGAACCTCACAGTCTAACAGAGGACACAGATGATAAAAGGAATTACAAGATAGGTAACTACCATGACCGTGGAAGTACAGGGCCTCTGGGATTACAAGGAGACAAGTCATCTAGAAAGATTCCTGTAGGAATTAACTTGAAGGATGAGGGGGTAAGTGAAGGTAGTGTGGATGGCAAGTGAGTGAAGTCCTGGAGGCAAGGGGTCCCAGCCTGCTCTGGATGGGAGGGGTAGGGGAGCAGCAAGTGGTTCTGGTAGTTGATTGCCAGGGTTGCAAAGGGCCTCATAAACCTTGTTAAGGACTCTAGAGTTCGTCTGGGAGGGAATGTAAATCACTGAAGTGTTTAATGCAGGGTTGACAGATCAGATTTGCACTTCCAAAAAACTATTCTGGTTTCAGAGTAGAGACTGGGTTGGGGAGGGCACTCAAGGCGGGGCAGAGTGTCATGAAACTGACCAGGCACAAGGGGGGTGGTTTGTTTGAGGATGGGTGCAGAATGCAAGATTACAGCCTGGGCTCAGACAACGGAGATAGGAAACGATGGAAAAGGTCAGGGTTGTGGGGTGAAAGGAGATCTTGAGGGGCTTGGAGGACATATGAATGGAGATGTCCCTCATTAACTCCACTAAGAGTGACCTAAGAAAATCTGTAAATGCTTGCAGATGTATAGGGACCCTTTAGGCTAAAACTGGGCCTAATTCATCTCTGTGCCCTCATGCCCAGCACTGGCCTGGCTCTCAGCAGAGGCTCCTAACGGCCATGTGTCCTCACCCGATGCACACAGGGTCTAAGACAAGCTTTCCTATTCAGGAATGCTTCAGTAGGGTAACTGGTAGAAAAGATGAAGAAGAGGTGCCACAAGGAAATGCAGGTGGTCTGGAAGAGGGGTGGAAAAGAAGTCTTTATGTGCTAGAAACACATACTGTATGGGTGAGGTAGGAAATCTGGGATTCCAAAGAGATAGGGAATTTGGGGACCTACGGAGGGGAAAAGGAACAGAATTAAGAAGGCATGGGAAGAGGGTTGAGGTCTTATTTGTTAAACAAAGAAATGGGGCTGAGGATGTCAGGGCAGGAAGCTATTTTGTGAAGCACTGGAAATAAGCTTCAGAAACAGCACTTGAAATGACTGGATTCTTTAGACTTTCAGAGCTAGAGAGACTTAGAGTGCTCTTTGTCCATTTGCCTCCGTTTCATAGATGACTAAGCAAGCATAGGACCAGAGAAGGAAGTGAGCTGCCCCAGCCATACAGCTAAGTATTGACACTAGTGAGACTGGATGTGGGAGGAATGGGATAGGGCACTTATGCTATACTGGAGTTAGAGTGACTTGGGTTTGGTTCCAGCTCTTACTTTATCACTTCCTAGCTGTGTGACCCTTCTTTCTGACCTTTCCTTGCCTAAAACGTGGGGGCATGAAGAACTGTGCGCTTACAGTGGTACAGGAGTGATGAGAGCTCACTGATCCATTCCAATGTTAATGCCTGCAACTTTGCATTTAATTACCAACTATACAGAGGGACCTCAGGGTTAACTAAAGAGCCTTACCAAAAAGGGCCTTGAGGTTTATAGGAGAAAGAGGGAGTCACAGGTTCTAGGTTTATTTTTCTCATGGCTATATTGTTTGGCTGCTGTCAGAGTGCATCCTCTGCTCTCCCTTTTCCCCTCCAGCTAGCAGAACTGTCCCCTGGTAGGAGCTGTTGCCATGGCAACTCAATTCTTCTGCAGTTTGGCTATCTTTGGCTCTCTTAATTCCAGTACTTTAATCTCAGAGGTAGAGCCCACGGACAAGTTGAGAATGAGGTCACACCTAAATGAGATGGCCTGAGCTCTGGCCCTGGCCTCGCAATGACCTGTGGTAGAGATCTCAGGTTGGAAATCCAGGCTTCCCTCTGACACCACACACGGATCTTTTCCGCAGCAGCAGCCATCGCATCCCTAGGAAACCTTCCCTGACAACCTCCAACACACATCCACAAAAAGCCGACACCTCCTACCTTTGCGTTTTCCTTCTCAGCTCCTATACATCTGTCTCCCACTCTCCTGTGAGCAAATTGTGTCATGTTCCTCTGTTTAGGAGGAGGCTTGAATGGAATAGGGCTTCCCTACATTTTGTTGAATGAATGAGTAACTAAAGGAATGAAGAGTAGATGTATTTGAAAGTTGAAAACTAATTTATACAATGACCAAGAGCACAGGTTTCAGGGTAAATCAGACCTGAGTTCAGATTCTGACATCGTCACTTAATAGCTAGTTGATCTTAGGCAACTTACTTCACCTCCTTAACCCTTAGTTTTTTTATTTGTAAAATAGGGATTTGCATTCTTCATAGGAGAGCTATGAGAATTGAGTTAGAGAATATATGCAAAGGGCTTTGCACAGTTACTAGACTGTGCAGGGAGGGACTGTGTCCTGCTTATTCATCACTGTGTCCCAGGTACCTGGCATAAAGTAGGCACATACATATTTTATTGAATGAATTAGTGAATTTTAAATAACAAAAGTTGTTCAGGAAGCTGGTTTGTAAGGATAACAACTGGTGTATCACCTCACATGTAATAATTGCTATACTGCCTTCTGGCATTTTTGCTAGGCTTTTGTGGCACACTTAGCATTCCTTGAATGCAGCATGTCATTCTGTTTTCACATTCCTCTCCACACTGGGCTGTGGGCATCTCCAGGCAGGTACCACGGTGGCTTTCACCCACATCCATAGTGCTCAAGCTAAGGTCAGGCATAAAGAGAACTCTAAAACTTCTGTTGAAAAGCTAACCCTAACTTACATTTGCACCAAACTTTACGTTTATGAGGCAATTTTATATCCATATTTTGACAAAACATCTATCTATCAAACGAATTCCATTTGCTAATCAAAGTAATGCCAATTGCTAATCTGAACTTCTAATCTATATGAAATAAGAATTTTTTCCCCAGCTCCAAGCACAGGATGTGGACGCACAGTAAGTACTCAAGAAATGCTTCCTGAATTAACACATGTGTGATTCCTTTAGCCTTTAAGAAAGATCGAAAAGTTCCCCCCCCACCCCAACCTTTCCAACCCTTTTTATTATTGTATCTTAGATCTGAGCATCCCACGTTGGGAACTCCCAATTTCACAACAGCTCCATATCCCCCACTCCATATTTGAGGCACTGAGGCAAGGGAGGGAAAAAGCTTTGCCAAAGTCCAGACTTTGGAAGTATTGTCATTAGACTTGCTTCCCACAGCAGCCTCCTCTGCTAATGTTCAGTAACCTAAGTGAGAAAGTTAAAATTCTTTAATAGATATTCTTATATCAAACTGAAATATTTTTCTTCTTTAAAATGCCCATTCTCTGGAGCTATACAATAAATATAACCACCTCAGTAAGACGGGCCTTTCATTAACTGAAGCCAGTCATGGTCTCCTAAATTCTGTATGGGATTAGTTTTTGGGTGAAAATGTCATGCGCTCCCTGGAGGTGGCACTATCCGTTCACTACCTCCTGTGTCCGCAGATGTCTCCTGTCGTGGAGCTGAACGTGGGGGGTGAGTTCTATACCACCACCGTGGGCACCCTGAGAAAACTCCCAGGCTCAAAGCTGGCAGAGATGTTCTCCAGCTCAGCCAAAGCCTTCACAGATACTGAGGGCCGCTTCTTCATTGACCGCCCTGGCACTTACTTTGGACCCATACTTGATTACCTGCGCAGCGGGCAGCTGCCCACGCAGCACATCCTGGAGGTGTACCGTGAGGCTCAGTTCTATGAAATCAAGCCGTTGGTCAAACTCCTGGAGGACACACCGCAAATCTTTGGTGAGCAGGTGGCTCGGAAGCAGTTCTTGCTGCGGGTGCCAGGTTACAGCGAGAACCTGGAGCTCATGGTCCGCCTGGCACGCGCAGAGGCGGTGGCGGCGCGCTGCTCCAGCGTGCTGGTGTGTGCGGTACGCACCGAAGAGGATGCCGCGCACTGCATGGAATCTCTGCGCGTCCTGGAGGCAGACAAGAGGTTGGTGGTCAAATTCGGGCCTTGGAAGGCGGCTCCGGTCATCAGGGACCTCCTGGACTCCGTGCAAATGGACATTGAGGCTCAGGGATACCAAGTAGCCTATGACTACTGCTCTAAGAAGACATTCCAGCCCAAACCAGGGGCGCATGAATACTTCTATACATTTCTCTTCACCTGGTGGTGATCCTCAGTGGCAGGGCCTGTTTGTTATGTGCTCTGGAGGGGCTTATGAAATTAAAAGATGGCTTCAGAATCCATCCTCTTTTAATTTCAAAAACAAACCTCAACTTCCAAGGTAGTCGTGAAGCTTGTCCCCAAATATTTATCTCCCCTTTGAGGTCTTTCCACTCATTGCAACAGACTGCACCATACTTGGGTAATGAGGTGCAATTGCTCCTTTCTTAAAGCCTCAGGTACCTGCCAGACCTTTCCCTTGAAGTCTAATAGCAAGGCTGAGATGAGTTGGAATATTCCAAAATGCTTCGGCTGGAGATGCGGGATGTCAACAAGAAAATAACAGGATACCATGAATCTAGGTTGTCTGACCTAAAAAACATAGTCTACGTAGTTTCAGTTTGTAGCCCAATCCTCTAGCCCTGGTTTATGCCTTCATGAGGAAGATGCCAAGTTAGTACCTGTAGTAGATGCCGCTCAGATCTCCTTTCCCCAGATGCTGTGAATAATATTGTTTGCTAAAGCCTCACAGCTGTCCTCTAGACAGTAATTCTCAAAGCGTGGTCCCTAGACCAGCAGCATCAGCAATGCCTGGGAATTTGTTATAAATACAATTCTCTGACCTCCGCCTCAGACCTATGAATTAGAAACTTTGGGGATTGGTCCACCAGTCTGTTTTAACAAGGTTTCCAGGTGATTCTCATGCACTCTAATCTTGATACCTGCTCTAGAAATAAATGCCATCTCGCTTGTGTGTAGATACAGAAGACTGATCCCTTGCCTCAAGGAAGAACCAACTCTGGTGTAATCCCTGTTCCAGAGCTCCTGATGGGATCAGGCTCAAGTTATTCTTCATCTGACACCACATTCTTGCTTAGCGTTCTTCTGCTCTACCCCACTTCCTTCACTCCCCCTGAGAGTGCATCCACAATAAATCACTTGCACGAGAGACTCTGTTTCAGGTTCTGCTTCTCAACCCAAGGCATATGTGACTCTAAGGAGGACACAAGTAGACATTCATCCTTCTCCAAGTCCAGGTCTGGGATAGATGACCCGCTTCTGTGCCTAGAAGGGTGACCAGCCATTCTGGGTTCCTCAGGACTGAAGGTCTAGTTAACTGTCAAAATTTAAGGAATTAATACTGAGTCAGGGAGTTTCAAATTTAAACATAAAATCACTGCAAACAAAGTCATTTTAAATAAGGATTTTAATTCAGTAACTGTGTCTGCTTGTATATTTTTTCTTATTTTCGAAGCTTGTTCTATGTTTTCCTTTTTTTTTGTATTTAATATGGCCAACAATTTAAAGTGGAAAACTCCTTAATGTCTATTTGAATTTTTATCATGAAGCAATTCAACATTATTTATCAAAAGCCTGAAACAGAAGTTCATACCCTTTGACCTCTATGATCAGTATGCGGTTAGATTTCAAGAAGACATCCTGCTTCTTAAGATCTAAATAGGATTGCTCAAAATCTCATTTTCATGAATTATGGAAAGGTCAATGTCCTCCACAAGATTTCTGCACATTCCCAGAGGGCTTGTCTTCTTAGAGTCAGTTCTGGTTTTCTGCTTCTGCTGGATTCATTCAGCATAGGGATCATCTGCATGTCTTGAACCTGATGCTGTTCTGCACTATGCTTGCCCAGATTTAACACTCAGATCTCTTTCTTCATTTTTACAAATGCCGTGCCCGTGGACTGTGTACATATTAGACAGTGGAAAATACAGGCAAATAAAAGAGAGAGAGTTACAATGGAAATGCAAATAACTTCAAATCGAATATTGAGCATATCTATTCTTTAAAGTGTGTCAGGCACCCCCATCACTAGGGGCTTTTCACTAGCAGATTGTCTTTATTTCCTATTCTTTCTTCCCTCCCTGTACTTGTCATGCTTTCTGTAGGTGGGAGTAATTTTCCCCACCCCACTGATTTTGTGCTTGGCCTCATGACATAGTCTGACCAATGGAATATGTGTGGAAGTGACAGTGTGCCAGTTCCAAACAGGCTTTAGGGGCATGCCGAGATTCCACTAGCTTTCTTGTATTCTTGTCATTTGCCAGGAGAAGATCATGTTCCAATGTAGCAACCATTTTTATTGCTTTGGCTCTAGCCTGCATCCCTTAGCATCTGCCTCTCTTCCTAAGCAATTTACCAAACTATTTTATTAAAGAAAGGCAAGTCCAATATCCTTATCCAACACGCAGTTCATAATACAATTAAGAGAACATACTATTTTTATCCTACTTAACTTACAATAGCAAAACAATTGGAAGTAAGTCAAGTTAGTTATGTTACATCTATTATACAGCAATTAAAATATTTATTGGTGGCTTAAAACTATTGGGGAGGAAAATTCTCATTTAAGTCAATGCAATTTAATTAAATCTTTGCTTCCAAAAGGATTTAAGGTGGCAGAACTTATGGGGTTATGGAAAAAAAATTTCCAAAAAGATGTGGAAGTATAAAGTTGACACTCTTGTTTATCTACCCAACAATACCATGTCCTCCCTTCCTGTTTTCTAACAGAAAAAGCAAAACAGTGAGGCACATTAATAAAGTTTAAAATACTATCTATGTTCATTTATAGGGCTATATGAGACTTTTCAGGTTTGTTGGCATTGACTAAAAATTATAAAGTCAGAAGAAGAAAACTTAAAACTGAATGCTAAATATACTCATAATCCAAAGGAAAAACACACAAAAAAAGAGTAAAATCTTTGAGATTGCCTTCAGGGAGACATCCTCATCCATAGCACTGTGCCAGATTTTCAGGTCTACATTGTTCTCCTTAGAGTACCTTTTTTTTGTTTTTAATTCTTTACTTATTTTCCTCATCTTCTTCCATCCCCTTCTTCATCCATTCCCTCTCCTTTTCTGCTCAGTATCCTGGAAGTCTGATTCCCTAGGTATTACATGCCAGGTCCCTTCCCTTCCTGGTTGTCCAGAGACTTAGAAAGTACCTAGTGAAGATTGGTGACAAGAAGGCCTAGGGAATTGGTATGTGGTTGGACTTCTTGGAATGGTTTAAATATGGGTTTCCTATGAATGCCCTTCAGAGGGCATCCATTCTAGAAGAGGCTCAAAAAAAGGACACAGTGATCCAACCTGTAGATAATCAGTTGACCTCTTTCCCCAGCTCCCCAGTGTTTACTCAGTGGCGTCAGCAAAAAGGTAGCCATGGTGGCAGAGATGGAGGCAATGCATCGGCTCTATAGTAAAGACTTCCTCACACCAAAGCTGATCAGACAACTGATAGATGTCCAATAACAGAGGCCAACACTGAGCCCCTGATATATTTTTCCCCGGGAGTGGGAGTGGGCTAGACACTTCTTGATGGTAGATTGATTGCACTGTAAATGTTAGTTATACCGCTCTGTAACAAACTGTTGGGAGAGATGCTGGTGTTTCTAAGCAAATGGAACTGACAGCTTTGTTTGAGGATGTTTGTAGTACTGCTTAGGGGTAGGGAGCAGATTTACTTACATCACAGGTTAATCAAACTAGTATCACTCTCCGATCCTGAAGACAATTCAAGATGATAAAAAATGTCTCTCACTGCATTGGAAGGCAGACTTGTTTCCTGACCAGTATAATAAAGCTTCTTTCCAAGGGCAGGTTTGCCAACATTCATCTTTTAAGATTCAGAGTTCCCTAAGCTCAGTATTATTCATCCATATTACAGATCTATCATGTGCATGATATTCACCTACATCACCCCCATGGAGCTTGTTGGGCAAGCAGAAGCGATAACAAACATGAAGTTTATGCGACCTGCTATACTGTGAATAATAAACTGTCTAAATCCATTTGGGCTTGTTGTCTCCTTACCAGCTGAATCTATGGAAGTGTGGCAAGTCAATTTAGCAATTTAGGGTCTGTATGACTACATGACAAACCCTGACCCCACAACTTAATACCTTAAGACTAGAACCATTAATTATTTCACATAAGCCTACAGATTGGGCAGTTCTTCTGGTCTTAGTTCGGCTCACTCATGCAGCTGTAGTCAGATGGTGGATCAGCTGGAGTGAGGCTAAGATGCCCCAGCTGGATCAACTTGGCTCTGTCCCATGTGGTCACTCACTCTCCAGCAGCCTAGGTGATACGTAATTCTCATGGCAATGGTAAGGTTCTAAAATCAAGCAAAAGACCTGAGGTAGTGGTAAGTGGATGAACCTTGAGGCCTAGGCTCAAAACTAGCACACTGTAACTTTTTTACCTTCTACTGACAGGCATAAGGCCAGCCCAAATCAAAGAGTGAGGATATAAATTCTATCTTAATGGGAGCAGTTTCAAAGCTGCATTTCAGTGGGTATATATCACAGAGGGGTAGAATCGGACCATTTTTGCAATAATTCTACCACACATTGGATCCTTCCCATTAGGGAAGGTGTGGTGATTTATTTATTTTCACAGAAATACAGATTCAGATTTGACTTTCCTATTACTACAGATTTGATGTTTGTGTCACCCCTGCCCCCAATTCATATGTTGAAATCCTAACCCTCAATGTGATGGTATTAGGAGGTAAGGCCTTTGGGATGTGACTAGGGCATAAGCTAGAGTCCTTGAGTGGAATTAGTACCCATATGAAAGACCTCTGAGAGCTCCTTTGCCTCTTCTCCCATGTGAGAAGACAACTATGAACCAGGAAGTGAACTCACCAGATACTGAATCTGCTTGCACCTTAATCTTAGACTTCCTAGCCTCCAGGACTGAGAAATGAATTTGTTGTTTATAAGCCACTCAATCTGATAGTTATAGTAGCCTAATATCTGTGTGTGTGTGTGTGTGTGTGTGTTTCCTGGAGAACCCTAATAAACCTAACTATAATGTTTCTGCCAGCCCTACCATTGATGGATACTTTATTCATTTTCATGGTATTTCACACATTGCTTCTAAGGAGCTTATTCCATGGTGAAAAAATTTTAGCAAAGAAACTGGTCTTTTCAGGTACCTCATCACTCAGATGTAGTTGCCATGATAAAAACAATGTAATGACCTTTTGCAAATGCAGTTATGGTGTCAGCAGAGCAACAATGCTGTGAGTTTAAGGTGCTGGGTTTGTGGTATATGCCTTATACCAGCAGTGAAAATTTAAGTTTCTCTCAGAATACATGTGTCTGGGAATTCAGGGGTGGAGGTAAGAGTGTCTCTTGTCACTTTTACACCTAACTCATTTATGGATTCTTGAGTTCAGTGGGTTAGGAGACTTGTCCCCAATGGAGGAACAGTTCCACTAAAGAACAGTCACTTTTTATTACACTGGAATATGTAATGGGATGGCCCCTGGTCATTTTTGGCTCTTCTTGATGAGTCAACAGGTAGAGAAGGGTTCCTATACAAGTCTGAATGACCGACTCCAATTTCCAAGCAGAAATTGAGTGTTGTTATACAACAGGGACAGGGAAGAGTTTTTGAAGCCGAAGGGATTCAGTAGGGCACCTCACTGTATTCTCACATGCAATAATGAAAGTCAAAAGAAAATGCCTTCAATTCAATACCTTTTCATTTCAAAATTAAAGAATATGATTGAGAAAATAAATCTTAACAAAGTACCACAAATGTGACAAAAAAAGTTACAGAATGGGGGGTATTCTAGTTTCTGTACCAGTCTGCCTGTTTCTCAATGTTCCTTCTATTGCTTTGTTTTTGGTGTTTCCTACCCACTTGTGCTGGAATCTATCTGTTCATTAAGTGCCAGCTCTAGAGGAAGCTTCCTTGCTTGACCCTTGGCTTTAGGGTTCTTTCCACTCTACCGTAGCTATCAGAGATTCCTTACGGCAGCGGTTTTCAACCTTTCTGGCACCAGAGACTGGTGCTATGAGAACTTACTGCCTAATGATCTGAGGTGGAGCTGAGTAGCGCTGTGGAGGGACCGCTCACCTCCTGCTGTGCGACCCGGCTCCAAACTGGTCGCAGACCTGTAGGTCTGTGGCCAGGAGGTTGGGGACCCTGCTAAAACACGGGTAGCTATGGAACTGGCGTGAGGAGGCAGGAAAAAGCACCCCAAGAGAGGGGTGGAGGACCCACTGACCAAAAATTCAGGCAAGTTACAAGCTGCAAACGGTGTGAACAGCAAAGGACGATCGGAACGCCAGCTCCGCCTCTTTCCGTTGTCTCGGAGTCACGGCAGTTACGCAGCTCGGAGTTCGTCCATGGCTGTGGCCGCCCGACCTCTGCCCTTAACCTTGTACTTCCTCCCTCCCTTACGCTTCCTTCTGCGTCAGTCTCTCGGACCCTCTGAGACCACTAGCAAGGCCCTGAAAGCTCCCTTAGGTTCGCCCCGCTTTGAGTCCCGTCTACTGCGCCAGAGATCCCGCCCCCTCCGCGCTACGTTCCTGTTTCCGTTCCCCTGGTGGTCGAGGATTAGGCAGCTGGATAGCCGAAACGCGGCTGGCAATCGAGCATCCGGAAGCGGCCTCTCTTTCCCGGAATCGCAGTGCCTTGTGGGACCGTGGTCGGTTCTTCCGGTCCAGGCAGGTTTTCCGGATTTCTTCGTCCCGCCTCTCTCTTCAAGTACGGGAGCTGAGAGGGTCCGAAGGCAACCATGGCGGCGCACCTTAAGAAGCGGGTGTACGAGGAATTCACTAAGGTGGTTCAGGTAAGCTCCGGAAGAAAAGGTCGCGGGACCGGTCCAGGGCAGGAGAAGGTTATCCACGCCCCAGGCACTTCGTCTTGACAGGCACCACAAACTTGGGTTGAGCGCTGACTATTTTGATAGGTTTTCTGAGACTACACTTTAGTGGGCGTGTTCGTTTGCCGCTACTGTTGTTATGATTACTGTGTGCAGCCTGACGCGCCTTTTTTTTTTTTTTTTAAACTGTTAGAGGAAACAAAATGCGCTTTGCAGTTTACGGAAACATCCGTCATCTTATTTTACTTGGGTTACATTAGCATTCTTATTTTACAGGTGTGGACTTAGAAGCTTCTGGAGGCTTACGAGGACACAGCTAATTAGTGGCAGAACCCCTCTCAACTGTTTTTTTTTTTAAAAAGCGCTCAGGGACAAGTTAGCTGTATTCAGAAGTCTCAGGGTTTGGAGGAGGAGTCTGTAGAAATCCTTAAGGGACAGTGAAAACGGGCGAGGATCACAGGCTTCATAGGGGTAGAATTCTCCATTGCTGGAGCTCACCTAGGAAGGAGTCCCTCCATTGGAGTTCAGAGCCAGTGGGCCAAGCCCGCGTTGGAGCAGTGATTCTCCATATGTCTCCTTGTAGATGATGATAGAGGTTAATCCTAAGTCTCCCCACGTGTCGTGATTCTCAGATTTATATGTATACAAATCTCCTGGGGATCAGTGAACTGTAGATTCTACTCAGTATGGCGTGGGAGGTGAGGCGATAATCTGCGTTTCTGACAAGCCTCTAGTTGATACCAGGGGATCAGCAGCATCTCTAGAGCCATAGACCACCCTTAGATCCTTCCACTTGTAGAGTAGCAATACAGACCATCTAGCTATCAAGCAAACTAATAATGAAACGGATCCTTAAACATTTTATTCGTTCCTTCAACAAGAGTTTATTGAGTGAATGAGTGGTTACTATGCATCAGGTATATTGAAAGGTGTTGAGCTACAAAGTCCAATTAGGGTCCCTCTCCTTTAGGAGCTCATAATCTAGTGGACAGAGAACAGCATTTATATGATTTATAGTACAGAGAGATAATTACATTGATAAATCAAACCTTCCTCTTTTGCAGCTCCTCTTTGTAAAAATTCCTCAGCCAAACTCCTTACTCTTCATAATTAGACAGTATTCCTTCCAGCTGTAAAACTTTCTTTTTGTTTAAAGGACATATTTTTGCAGCATATTCCCATTTTCTAGGGAAGTTAGTCTGCTCCTTATTTTTTTTAAAATAACTTTAAGATTTAACCTTGACACTTTTTGTTGCTCCTTTTTATGTGAAATTAGTTTTCCTGAATTTTTAGATTGAATCAAAATTCAGGAAACATTTCTTAATTCACAGAGCTCCATCCTCTATGGCTTGGTTTCTGGGATTTTCTGGCTCTGTTTCCCTTGCCCACTTTTTTTTTTTTTAATTGTGGTAAGATATATATAACAAAATTTACAGTTTTAACCGTTTTTAACCAGTTCAGTGGTGTTAAGTACATTGACATTGTTGTGCAGTGTCACTGTTTTTCTCCAACATGGTTCCCAGTTCTCAAGACTACTCACCCCTCCTCCAGCATGCCATGTGTTTGCACCTCTCCAAGCTTTTGTATCTATTGTCTCTTTTACATAGAATGGATGTCATTCCTCCATTTCTTTTTCTTCTCTACCCGGAAGACTTATAGTTTTGTTTTGAGACTAACTGAAACCTCAGCAAGAGTTTAGACTCTTCCTCCCTTCTACGTACTCTGTTGTACTCATCTGTTTGTACTTACTACTCAATACTACTGTAATTACCAGTATACATATCTTCCCACTCGTCTGGGCTCTTTGAGGGCAGAGATAATACTTGGTTCATCTCCACGTCTCCTGGAGAGATCATAGGGACCAGCTCTCTAAAATGTTATTAATGTCTGATCGATTGCAGATATTAGTTTCTCCTCCCCTTTACATACTCTCTAGGGAAAAAAATTTTTTCCCCAGCTTTTGACATAACTGTAGCCCCGATAACACTGAAGACTGAGTGTGTGGAATAGGATGGAAATAGGTAAGTGGTTATTGAACCCAAATTCCTGACTTCAAAGCCCCTAGGCTTTGTATCATGTCATACTGTGTTCCTGTCTAGAATAATCCTAATCTCTATAGAAGTGTAAATTTTTAGGGAGATGATTGCTTAGGATATCAAAATGACGTGTCAGGGTGTAAGGGAAATTATTGACTACAACATTTATGTTAATGGTTCTCTCTATACTTACCCATCAGGGCCTGTCTTAGGCGACATGTTCCCTTTTAGATGAACTTTTGGACACTCATTATATGTAACTAATGCACATGGAATGGTTCTGATTATATATCATCCTTCAGCAATTGAGAAAATAGTTACGTGTGTTGTGGTTCAGATGAGGATCCCTGGTTGAGAAAGGAACGTGTAATTATGCCTATTTTGGAGGTGATAAAACTGAGAATCATGGCTAACTTAGAGCAGCGGAGTCGGAACTTAGAGACAACTGCTACTTCCAATCAGTCATTCAGTAAACATTTATTAAATGGCTGTGGGTTTGCTAGGCATGTGGCAGTGTAGTTTTTCCTACACTGACCATCTTTCTAATAAAGGCAGAATGATTTAGTTGAAGGTAGTCACATGAAGTGAGGGGAAGATTTTTTTCCTCAGTGTAAGCTGCAGAACCCCATCAGTTCTGTTTTTCTCAGGAGGTAACCTGAGCCTGGTGAGTGCCTCAGCACAGCCTGAATATATTTGTAGAATTGAGATTTCTATAAAGAATTGAGCGGATCCTTTGTATTTGTGTTTTCTTAATTCCAGAGCTACAGCAATCCTAAGAAATAGGCGAACAAAATGTTAGTGGACCTACTTTACAAAGAAAGAAACTGAGACCTTGAGAAATTAAATGACTTGCCCAAAATCATAGCTAGTGAAAAGCAAAATTGGGACTCATAGCCATGTCTCCAATTCAGTGCTTTTACCATAGCACTGCTTTTTCCTAAGGCTAGCTCTGTTACCTAAATACATGATTTGCTATAAAGGAAAATTACTTCCATCAAATTGTTGTGGTGTGATCAAACTAAGACCCACGGAGCCAATTAGGATGAATTGTGAGCCTTTATTAGCCGCCGCGACTGACTCTCTACCAGGCAGGGTTAGAGGAGATCAGTCCAGGTGCTCCCAAAAGAGGCAGTTTATAAAGCCTAGAACCACACCCTGGTAAACATAAAGAAAGCAGATTACAGAAGCAGAAATTGGCCCACTTGAAAATTTTCCACCCTTAACAAAATGAAGTGAAATTGAGTTTTCAGACTCTGTTTTCAGTTAGGTTTTCATGTCTTACCTTCCTTATTCCCTTGCAGCAACAACAGGAGGAAATTACTACTAAGAAACTCCGACTGACAAAACCAAGTAAATCTGCAGCACTCCACATAGATTTGTGTAAAGCTACCTCCCCAGCAGATGCTTTGCAGTACCTACTTCAGTTTGCCAGGAAGCCTGTTGAGGCAGAAAGTGTGGAAGGGGTAGTCAGGATTCTCTTGGAACATTATTACAAGGTAAGAAGGTCTTGAGGACCTGGTGGGAGTATGTATAAGAGTTGTGTCATGTCTGCAAAATAATAAGCTGTTCATTCAGCCTTACTGAATGTCTTCTGTATGCTAGGGACTGTAGATACAGAGATTAAAGAAAAAAAAAAAGATCCAAATCCTGTCCTCAGAAGTTTACACTTTCTAGATGAAGATAGATATGCATGATAAAGTGCATTGTACTGTGACTGCAGTATGTACAGAGTGCAGTGGAAGCAAAAAGGAGGAGTTAACTACAACTGAGACCCTTTAATGAGATTATCTCTGGAATGTAGTCCTGTCATCTTGTTGTTAACTGCCATAATTCAAGACTCTAAGGTTTAATTGCAATAGCCCATTTTTTATAGCTAAGTGGCATTTTATTTCTCCATGTATTTTAATGGGTTAGAAAAAACATGCATGATTCAATACAGGAGATAGTTTCAAAACAAAATTAAATTCACAAAATGTGTCTATTTTTCACTTTTTATATACAAATGATATCTGAAGTGAAAGAATAAATGATTTTTAAATATTTGAATCAGAGTAATTAAAATCGTAAATATTTGAATCAGATGAATTAAAATTATAAATTTTAGTATAAAAATTATTAAGTTTTTAGGAAAGTAGAGACAGTACTATAATGAACTGTCAAAAACCCAACTCTGGGATTAAACAGTTATTAATATTTTGCCAAATTTGGGGTGGTTCCATAGGGTAGTGGTTAGCACGTCTGCTTTACACACAGAAGGTCCTGGGTTGGAGCCCCAGCGGAGTCATAGCCCATACCCCAGGTGTTCCAGGCCCTCTGGGTGTGTGCTGCAATGCAAGTGCATGGGAGGAGATGCCCTGCCTTCAGAGATCCATTTCTTAGGGGAGATGGCAACATCGGTAGGTCAAGGGTGGAAGTGGGGAGGAGAATTAAAAAAATAGATATTTTGCCAAATTTGCTTCCTCTATTTGTTTTCCTGAAGTTTTTAAAGTATCATAATATTTTTCCCTAGTGAGTAAATATATCTAAAAAAGGGATATTTAAAAAAAAAAAACATAACCACCAAATCACATCAAATAAAACTAAGTAATTCCTTAATGTTATCGAATAATTAGTCTATGTTCAAATTTCTTTAGTTGTTCCCAACTGTCTCAAATCAAAATGCAAGCAATGTCCACACATGGAATGGGCTCTTTTTAAAATCTAGAACCATTTGTTTTATTTTGTAACATTGACCTGTTAAACTCAATTGCTTTGTAAAATGTCTTGTTTTCTGAATTTGTTTACTTCCTCGGGGGTTAACTTGCTCCTTTATCCCCTGTATTTACTATGAACTGTAAGTTCTATTTGTTAGATTCAGGTTTAGCATATTTTTGAGAATTTTAAGAATACTTTATAGATGATTTGTACTTCATATTGTATGTGTTGGGATGAATTCAATGCAAAAGCTTCCTATTTTTTTCCTTTCAGTCTCTCTTTCCATAAACTACCTTTAAATCTTTTATCCTTTAAATCTTTTATGTATGACATAAAAGGTTCCTTTCTTTATGTATATAATGTTCTAGCTTAATCAAAATGCTTGCAGTTTTGAAAAGCCTTAGTGTTTTTAGAAATCAGTGTCTTTTCATATGCTGTTCCTCAGCTTAGAACCTTTCTCCCTGCCACTGCTCTCTGATTTGCTCTGCCATTTTCTCTGCTTAGTTCTTCCTTGGAGTCTTTCCACTTATGTATCCTTCTGCCTGGAACACTTCCCTCAGATATTCATATGTCTGTTACCCACACTTTATTCAAGTGTTTACTCAACTGTCACTTTTTCATTAAGGCCTTCCCTTATCCCTTTATTTGAAATTGAAACTGCCACCCCTGCACTTCCTCGCCCCCTTTCTTGAATGTCAAATGTTAAATGGTACTTTTACCGTCTTGGACAATGCAAGGACCTTAACTATATTTATCCACCTTCCAGACTTACATGTGAGTGTAACTGATACTTTTATTTATCATTTTTTGCTTTAGAAGACATTGTTCTTATTTTATACAGACAATATTCATTTAGATTTACTGACATATTTATCATTACCCATATGTATTTATCACTGCTTTTCTTTCCTTCTTGCACCTGTGACTGTTTATCTGGGATGATTTTCCTTTTGGCTGAAGCATACCCTCTGATATTTCCTTTTATTGTGAGTTACTGATGATGAATTCCTTGTGTTTGTATAGAAAAGTTTTATCTCCATTCTTAAAGAGTGTTTTTGCTGTGTGTACAATTTTAGATTGGCTGTTATTTTCTTTTAATACTTTAAATATATTATGTATTGTCTTTTGTCTTCCATTATTTCTATTGAGAAGTCAGGTCTCAATCTTATTGATTACTCCCTGTGAGGAATAATTTGCCTTTTTCTTTGGCTACTTTTAGAACTTTCTGGTTGGTCTGTTGTCAGCACTTTTTCTGTCATATGCCAACATGTGGATTTCTTTTCATTTATCCTATTTGGGGCTTATAGTGCTTGTATTATTATCTGTGGTGTATTTTCCATCAGAGAGGTTCTTGGCTATTTCTTCAAATTTTGCTTTTATTATCTCACCTTCGAGGATTCCAATTGCATATACGATAAACCATCTCATTTTATTTTATTACCTTCTCTTCTGAATTTTCATTCTTTTATCTCCTGTGCTTCATTCTAGACCTTTTAGTTCACCAATTCTCTCAACTTATCTAAGCTGATGTTAAACCTGTCCATTGTTCTTATTTCATTTATCGCTTTTTATCATTTTTGTAATTTCCTTTTTTTTTAAGTTCTGGTTGTCTGGTGAAATTCTCAATTTTGTCTTTTATCTCTTTGAACATAATGAGCAGAATTATTTTAAAGTCATTGATAACTTCAATGCATGGAGTCCCGTGCATATGTCTTAAGATTTCTATTCATGTTATCTGATGTCTAGTATGCCTATTTCTTACTGTATTAAATAGTATATTTCAAAAATTGTTTGTAAAAGTAATTTAAGGCTTGGGATGACAACTTTTGCCCAGAGATTTGTTTCTATCTAATAACCTAGAAGACCCTTCTTTTTGTTTCAGAAATTAAGATGATTCAAAGCTAGCTGCAGCCCTACCAAAGTCTGTGTATTTATATTTCATTCTTACTCATATTTTTGTGGCCTTTTGCGGTTCTAATCCAAAGCCATGGGGTTTATTAGGCAGACCCTGCTGTCCCTCCTACAATCAGCCTTGCACTGTAGTCATTGTCCCTTGGCCTTGCCTGACTCTCAGAAGCACTGCTTATTTTGCCTTTTATCCATCCTTCTTTTCACCTCCCTCAGTTAGCAGAAGCCTCAAGAAAAAGTTGGCCCAAACTGTAGGTGAATCTTCTTGTGTCTTTCACCTTCCTCACATGATCCTGGTTAGTTAATTCTTTATTTTTTAGTTTTCTAATACTTTTAAAACACACAAATATATATACACATGTGTGATTATACATACATACATATACATGTATATGTGTATATTTATAGTACACACACACTCACTTTTTCCTTTTTTTTTGTCATCTGTAGTACTTTTCTAGTTTTCTTCATCAGGAAGTTTGGTCTGAATTGTCTAGCCTATCCTTAACAGAAGTGATAGTCTCATCATTATCCTTTCCTGGACTAATTCAATATACTCTTAATATGTCTCTCTGTCTACTTTTGCCCCTCCTAATTCAGTCATCATATTGAGTCTGGATTGGTATTTCAAAAACTCAAATCTGTTTATGTCATTCTTCTGTTTATAATTCTTCAAAGGATTTTTATTCCTCTTAGGACAAAAATTATTCTTTTGTTTATTTAATAATGCACAAGTGTGTTTTGAATTCCTGCTGCATGCTAGGTACTATCAGAGGCCTTTGCCATAATTCTCACAAAGATGTGGCACCTTCTTTTCTCTTTAGCCTCATTTCATATCAATCTACATTTTAGCCACATTGCACTTTTTTTTTCAGTTCTGGGAGATGTGGTATTCTTTCATGACTCAGGGCATTCATTCATTTTTTCCCCCTCTGTCTCAAATTAGATCAGAATCCTTCAAATATAATAAGCAGAGTTAAAGTCTGTATGTGATATGTTGTATGCTTTCACAGAACTCTGTAGTTTACAATACGACTTTGTAATTATTTTTTTGGACATTACTTGATAAATATCTGCCTTGCTCATTAAACTTTATCCATGAGGGCAGTGTATCCCCATGGTCTAGCATAGTGGCTCCTGGTAAGTGCAGAGGAAATCCTCGTTAAACAGATGAATAGATGAATTATTTGTTGAATGAATTAAGGACACTTGACTTTTCCTGTACTCTGCCCTTTATTTTTATCAAAATTTACAGGATGCTTCCTGGTTATTTTGCTGGTCACTTTAGTGGCTTATAGTCTGGTTGAGGAAACGGACATAATCTCAAATAATTCCAATGGACTGTGATGAGGGGCACAATAAAGAGTTGCACCAAAGTGCTGTAGTGCTCCAAGAGGAAGGGCATCCCAAGTTCAGTTCAGGGATCAGAGGCAACTTCCTGGGGTTGCTGACACCTGAGGAGCAGGACAGGGTAGGCATGGGAGATAGGGAGTGCAGCCTAGGCAGAGGAACAATCTGAGCAGAAGTACAGACTCTTGAAGCAGCGTGACATCACTGGTAAGGAATTGTGGGAGCTGGCATAGCGGCCAGTCTAAGCAGGCCTTTATAGCATGTTCAGTACCTCAGACTTCTTTTTGAAGGAAACTGGAAGTTTTTGAAGGGTTATGTATAGAGTTTTAAATTTATAGTCTTTTAAAAATCACAACTAACATTTATCGTAACAAATTCAAGCAGTTATTTATAAAATAAAGAGTGAGATTTGCCTCTGCAAGAAAAAAGGTTAAGAAAATAAAATACACTCTTCAGAGGTTATTCTGGAGAGCCACCACTAAGTTTTGTATGCATCCTTTTACAGTTTTCAATGTAACATTTTGGAAGTTCCCATATTCTGGGTTTGCACTTTTCTTCTGCCTGGAATGCTGCTTCCCTAAATCTTCTTATGGCTCTCCTGTCTCACTCAATTAAGTGTCCATTCAAAACTCATATCCTCATGTCCGTGTATAATAGCTTTCCCTTATATATAACCCCTTATACACTTTATTTTTCTTCAGAATGCTTACCACCTGAAATGTATTTTCTTTTGCCAGTCCTATCTGTATGAATTTAAGCTCTATGAGAGCATGAATTACTTCTGTTTTATTCATCATTGTATTCTCAGCACCTAGAACAATGCTTGGCACGTAGTAGGTACTCCTTGTATGTTTGTTGAATGAATAAATTAATTTGCATTTTTACATAGAACAAAGCACTTTCATGTGATTTTTTTTCCCCCAAAAGTTAACTTTTTATTTTGTATATTTATAAATATACACAAAAGGAGAGAAAATAATATGAGCCTTAAGGTGTTCCTCATTCAGATTCAACAATTACCAACATTTTGCCATTCTTACTGAATGAATTCCCCCACTTTTTTGGGGAGTAGGTAAATCCCAGGCAGCATATGATTTCACCTATAGATACTTAATTATGTAGATTTAACAGGTAAACTTATTTTAGGACTTAAATTTCAGTGCTAGCTTTTGTCCTCTCAGTGGCCTTCTAAGGTTATTAGTCCCATTTCACACATGAGGCTTAGAAAAGTTAATTAGCCTTTCAAGACATATAACTGTTGCATGAGGAGTCTGGTCTTCATACCTAGATCTGGCTACTTTCAAAGCCAGATCTCTTTCTGCTATACCCCACAGCTTAAGGTTATGTCCAAGAAAATGACATTCCCAAGGTTGTATATACATGGTAAGTGGTCTGCCAGGATTCTAGGTCTTTAACTCCATATCTATTGCTCCTTCCCCCACCTGAGGCCTCCTTGTTGTGCGCAGTTACCTCATTAGAAACTTAGGATATCGTGCTACGTACATGAAAAATGGTGATAAACAAAAGGGCACGGTCCTTTTCATCATTGGGGGGAATTTCTCACCATAGGAATTTTGGAGCAAATTATAGACCACCTCCCAATATTGAAGCTAACAGGGTCAGACTACTCGTTTCTTAGTCTGCCTTGCACCTGGAGCTCAGACACAAGACCTAGTCCAGCTAATTAGACTCACATGCCCTAGACTTCTAATCAAGATCTGGTGATCCAGAAAACAGGTAGAGAGATTTTTTTTTTTCTGGTGATAACTGCAGCACCCAATTTCCAGGAGCTCTAAGAACAGTGGTGCTGGCAATAGCATCAGGTCAGTGCTGGCAGTGTTTAGGCCAAGTTGCTGCACTTCATGTTAATGTGATTACAGAGTGGAGGAAAAGTACTTTTAGCCCCCAAAGCACATTTCTACTTAGAAGTTAATGAACATCAGGAAGGCATTAAAAAAATTCCCATTCACTTTGCAGTATTTGGGGGTAAATGCTGACTGAAAAAGCTCTCTCCCCTGAACTATATAATTTTCCAGAAATAAAGCTTTAGAATACTTGGATCATTGAATCTCTTTTGAGATGTTAGTTTCCCATGTTTCTGTTTGTTGGTTAGCTGAGAGTAGTGTATCAAGGTAACAGTAGCTTCTTTTGTTCTAGGAGAATGATCCATCTGTGAGACTGAAAATTGCATCGTTATTGGGTTTATTGTCAAAGACTGCAGGATTTTCACCAGACTGTATTATGGATGATGCTATTAACATCTGCAAATGAAAGTAAGTTGCGATTTAAAAGCTGTATAATCAGAGCAGAAATCTTTAGTTCCTCTTGTATAGAATTTAAAACAAAATTTTGTCGTGCTGGTATTGAAAGAGGATTTGAGGATGATTCAGTAAAACTATGTACATATGTTTACATTAGAGTTAAAATATAGTTTTGTCTCAATAGCTATCATTTATTGACTTCTACCACATGCCATATACTTTAAGGTAGTTTATGTATAACATAAGATAGATGTAATTGTCTCTGTTTGTAGGTGAGGAAACAGAAGTTCAGAGAAGTTTAACTAACTTGTTGAAGGTTACATAGTATGTGACAGAGATGATGTTTTGTTGACTGTGTATACTAACTCAGGAACCATGAGAGGTGCTTTCTTGGTCAATGGTTCCTCACAATCTAGTTCCTATAAAAGTGACAATTCCCTGGTCTCCCATGTTGTTATTTTTCTATTCGTTCCTTGTTGATGCCTACTAACATTATTTCTCAAAGTTTAGGTGAAACAGAAAACTACTTCACCTTTTAATTTTTTTGATTTATATGTACAAGATTTTATTTATGTACAAGATTCTTTAATATAGTGCCTAAATGGCTTTAATATTCATTTTTAAATTAAATAAAAGAAACCTTTTATTGTTATTTCTGAAAATATTATAATTTGTTTGAATTAGCAGTGATTCCCAAGAATAGTTTTGTTTCATTTGGGGGTATACATATGTAAATAAATATGACTGTTGAAATATTATACGACATTCAGTCTACAAACTTAAGAGGGTATGAGAGTAATAAGGGGCCAGTGAACTCAGAGACAATGTAAATACATTTATTGTACAACTGTTTAATAACAAATGTCTTACATATGTGGCTCATTGGCTGAAGTTGAAATTTGTTATTGTTATTTTAACTAAAAAAAAAACTGAAGCAAATATGTCAGAAATGATATATGTGATACATAAATGACTAAAGCTTATAAAACGCTGGTCAAATCACCTCTTAGTAAGACTTCTGGTTAAACATAGTAGATTGAACACATCTTTTGTCATTATTCTTTCCTAAAACCTTATTTAAAGAAAGTAAAAAAATAAAAAAGGCATAAACCTATAAGTACAAAGAAAACAGGAGGGTAAAGGTAGGAGATGAGAAAAATCAATAAATTTTTCAAAGGTGGAAAGCAGATGAAAAACTCTTTGGTAAAACAAATCTAATACTAAATAATTACTGAGGAGGATGTCACTACAAAGCAAATAAATTCTAGCCATAACAACCCAGAAAGATTCAGGAATTGGAGTTTTTTAAAAAATTAAAAACCCAAAACAGGGATGAGGCAGATTTGTTTTGAGGCCTTTGTAAGAAGCAATTGGACTCCTGCCTCCTCTATCTTACAAAGCCAAATGACCATTGAAATAGGAGGTTTTTACTAGATAGAAAATGGACCAGAAAGAGTCCAATTTTGGGAATACCAGTGAGGACAGGGAAGAGATAATGTGAAGAAGAGGAGATTGGAAAATAGTCAATGTAATGATAATCAAACACTCCCTTCCTTTTTCCTAAACCCCTTCAGCTTCTTTGGCTCCAAAAAACATGGTAGACAATCATTTCTTTGTCTTTCCAGCAGATAAGTCATGAACTTCTAACTGGAAACACTGGTGGGCCCCACAGAAAAACACCAAAAGACATTAACCATTTAAAAGTTCTCCCAAAATATAGAGAATCATCCTAGAGTGGAAGCTACCAGTTGACAAGCTCTACCCATTTATACAGAATTACAATCAACTTTTTAGTGCCTCATCTTTTTTTTTTTTAATAGCTCAGTTTGATTATCTATAGTGAGGAATATTTAAACACCAATGAAAACAAGTGAACAGAGAGCACCCAAGGGCAAGTACAGTTAGGCTCCTCAAATAAAGTGCCAACTATTGCAAAAATCATGGCCCTAGGGAAGGATGTATAGTACCTCACCTTAAATTTAAATGCAAGACTAAGGATCAAGAAAAGTAATATGAAAGAGACCACAAAGAGAAAAGAAAGTACTGACAGAAAACAGAAGAGAGGTGAAGAAATCTCCAACACTACCACATCAACCTATAATTTATTTCTTCAAAAAGATGACTCTGCATAACATCCATGAAAAGCTAGCTAAAATTTTTAAGTTTAACTCTTGCCTCTGATAAATCACAAATTAGTCTAAATCTTAAGCCACCGTCTCTCTCCTGAGTTCCACACCTATGTTACAACTGCAGGTTGGATGGACATCTCCACATGGATAATAAATGAATCCTCAACATCTCTTCTCTAAACCACCTAGTTCATCAAATTCCTCAGGGCCACCAATTTGTATTTTTAAAACTGGACTTGCTCATTTCATGCCCTTGCTCAAAAAAACTTTACATGGTTCCCACTGTCTACAGAATAACCTTCAAAATCTTCATGAAGACTTTGGCTTCAAACCATTTTACCATTGGTTTTCTTCCAAAAGCCCCTTTATTCCCTGCTGATCTCTCACAAAACAATTCAGTTCTTCACATATCTTTGTACTTTCCCAGGTCTCTGCTTCACTAAGCTTTTCTAGATCCCACCAGCCAGCACTGATCTCACTCCCTCCTCTGCTCCTACAGTATTTTACTTCCTCCAAAACAAGCTTTGTGCTATCATTAGTGGTGTAAAATGTACCAGAGAAGCAGATACACATAATATCCTCAAAGTGCCTAGCCCAGTGTTTGTCCATGAGTTACAGAATTCATACACCTGATGAACTAAACTGAAAGACTCTTGTCCAGCATGTAGACCACACTCTTAGATTTGAAAGTACATACTAGACTAATCACCAGGAGACTATTAATTCTAAGTCTGTGGCTTAATGCTAAGCCACAAATAATACAGAATCACTTTAGCACTTTATCTCTGGAGTTTATACTCCTCAGCTATGAAATAAAGGGCTTGAACTGTGTGCTCTCTGTGGTCCTTTTCAGTTCTATCTTCTGTGAACCTAGGCAGGGCAGGAACTGGAAACGGGAAAGAAACCTAGATCAAATCTCTTAGAGAAAATTTCAAAAGAGACAGAGTTAGAATACTTAACGAAAAGTAAAATAGCTATTTCTATGTATACTACTACATTAATTTGAGTTTCTTTTAAAGGCTAGGATAATGTATGCAACAAATTAACTCTCATAATGTTTCTATTTTAGAGATAAAGTGTTTCAGTTTACCTACTACTTAACTCAAACTCACTTTATTTCCATGGGACTTAGTTTCTGTCTTCTGCAAAATGAAGGATTTAAACAAGATGATCTCTATAAGGCCATTTATAACTAAAAAAGTCTATGGCTCTTTAAAATTCTCAATCTTAAAATATGAGATTCTTCCATGTATATATCTAACTCCTTTAAGAAAAAAGGGGAAAAAAGGATACTTCTGTACTGATGCAATGTAATTGTTTTTGGCGCTTTAAAAAAAATGAATTTTTTTTTTTTGCCACTATCTACAAAAGCAAAAAATTAGAAACAGCTATTGTACCTTTTAGTTTTAAAAATATTGTTGGTACTATAAAGATTATGAAAATAATGTAGCGACATGGAAAAAATTATTTGTAATGTTAAGTGAGAACACAAAATAGTACATTCATTATAAGTACAACCATAGGTATATAAAAGGTAATACGCAAAACAGAAGTAGTCAGAATTTTTAAAAAAATTTTTCTTTAATGTGGTTATATTGGCATTGCAATAAAACACAATCCTCTCAAAACATTTTTTAAAAAGATACTTTCATTGTTTCCTGTGAATTAAAAGTCTTGGGTCAAAATTTAATACAAGCACAATTTTAATAAGAAGTTGTTTCTAGGTTTTTTATATTAGTAGTGTTAAAAAGAAACGTCATGTGACATCAGTAAATGGTAACTGCGATTTTTATTATGTACATTAAAATATATACATGGTTGATAATATAAAAATGATTATCTGAATGCCACCTGAAATCTTGTACAGCACTAGTATTATAAGAAACGTATTTTGGAACAAAGAAGAAAATTTAGACAAATAAGAAAATATAGCTAAGATGATCGATATTGATATATTTGGATTTGACTGCTCATTATTAAACATTCGTTGAACATATAATTAGTCATGCTAGATTCTGAGAGTAACACAGGTGAATAAAACACAGTCCTTGCTCTCAAGAATCTTGCAATTTCCTGTTTGGATTAGGTACAAAAATAAGTAATAAAGGGTAGCTGGTGCAGAGGGTTCAGTGGAAGCACAAAGGAGGAAATGGTCAATTTTTAGGGAAGGAGGAAAAAAGCTTCATACGGGAGGTGACACTTCAAGATTAGTAGTTTCTCCCTGGAGAGCGGGGTTGAGAATGGAGTCGAGTATGGGTAAGGCATTCTAGGAGGGAAGTTGGCCTGAGCAAAGATAGGGTGACATGAAATCATGAGTAATTGGGAAAATGGATGCTGGAGGAGACTTGAAAGAGATGAGGCTAGAAAGGAAAGTAGGCAGAACTAGATATCATGCAGAGACTGGTATATATGCCTGTGAAGGAATTTGGACTTTATCTTGACGGCAACAAAAGCCCCTTGAATTAAGTCAAGTACTAAACATTTCTGGAGCACTATGGCCAACCTGTGGATGACTTAAATTTTTAGCCTTTTCCCCATTTTCCCTGAGAATACTTGTGGGGAGTGCTTGCAGCTGCAGTGTTTACCTTGAGGTAATTCACAAATTACAGTCCTAACCTTACCCCCCAAATTTGCCATGAAATGTATTGTTTTTATTATTATTTTTGCATTGCTCTAGTGTATCGATAGTCTTTGGCAACAAATGACATCATTCTATTTATAGCATTCTGTTGTGGTATTTCCATTTACAAAATATTGTAATTCTTGAGCACTGAAAATGTCAAACCTAGAAAATGTAGTATTCCTACATGTAATATTAAATGAATACTGGCAGCAAGCTGTGCTTTTTTTAATTCTAAATGGGGAAAAGGGTTAAATATGATCCTTTTAGGAAGTTAACTTTTAGTTACAGGGAATCAAGGATCAAATAGTAGGACTTAGCTGACAAAAATCTACATTCTTTAATTTACCCAAGTAAATTTAGTTTCTGTAGTGATCTCCTTTTGAAATTCTGTAACATAACTTTCCACCTTCCTTTCTAGAGTCTCATCAAGTCCTAGCTCAACTGTTGGACACTTTGCTTGCAATAGGCACTAAACTCCCAGAGAATCAAGCTATCCAGATGCGATTAGTTGATGTAGCTTGCAAGGTAAGAGTATAATGGTTAGACATAGGTTGCTTTTTTCTTAAACAGTTTTGTGTTATCAGGAGAGGTTGTATAAGCTGTAAGATCTGCTTAGATCTACATTGTAACTCTGTAACTGAGAATTGCTAAGGATTCTTAATGGTTTTAAGAGCTATCTCATTTTGTTTATTGATGTTGGATTAGGAATGAAGTTGAGTAGTTTGTTATAAAATGAACTTCTCAGCCTCCTGAAAGAAATAGAAATAATTATAGTAGCTACATGTAAACTGTGCCTAATAGAAGCACTTTGCCTATTATGATACCTTACATCCAGTTTTTTATTTGTTCCTTGCAGTCCTTTAGGTAAGTACTTTTATCCCTGTTTACCAAGGTAGGAGTTGAGGTTTAGAGAGTTTCACTTGTCCAAATTCTCACAGCTAGGAACTTGCAGAACCAGGGTGTAAACTCTAGTTTCTCTGACTCGAAAGCCTGTGTTCTTTTTCTTATGTGTTGTTGCCTTAATAAACAGACCAATTAGACACAAACAAGTGTTTGGGAACATTTAAAAATTTTTTTCTGATTATAAAAAATACATGCATACTAGTTGTGTCTTTTGATTTATTATGGAACTTTCAATTAGTTGCCTTTTGTACATAACAGCAGCTTCTAAACTTTGTAGAATTGCCTTTAATCTTTGTAATAAATTGATTTTGAGGTTATAAGAAGACAAGTATATTTAAATTGTAGAACAATATTATATTCCGAGAATTAGAATGCTATTTCTGAGCCCCAGGAGTGTTCCAGTTATCTTAATAAACAATAGTGACAGCAAACAAACAAACATCGAACACTTTGACAAAGTATAATATTAAGAGACTAAGTGGAAAAAGCTAGGGATTGTGTGTTTAAGGGAATTTGTCTCTTGTGTGAACATATATATATATATTTGTGAGGTTGTACTTGTGAGAGAGGCATTGTAATTGTACTAAGTGGATTGTCATGCTTGGAAGTGGCAGTTTCTTAAATTTGATTTAAATAAACCTTTTATTATAAAAATTTATACTCATAGAAACTTTGGAAAGATAATGAAAGGCATTAAACCCAGAGATGACCATTATTAATTTTTTGATTTATTCCTTTCTGATTTTCTCCTATATACAGATTGTTTGCAGTTTTTCAAAATGCATAGCTGTAATTATATTCTATATACAGTTTTTCTTTTTTACTAACATAACAAGTATTTTCTTTTTGTTGTAAATGTTTTATAAACATTTTTAATGGATGCATTTTAATAATTATTTTGTCAATAATTAAACTATAGTTTACCTAACCATTCTCCTGTAATTTGAAATTTATATTATAACCACTTTTAAATTGTAAATAATACTGTAACAAATATTATTAGTCTCAAATATTTTCTGTATTTAGAGTTATTTCCTAAACATAGATTGTCACAAATAGAAAAACTAGTTAAAAGCATTTAGAGTTTTTTTTAAGGCTCTTGATACTTTTTGCCAAGTTATTTTTCAAAGTATTCCAGTTTATATGCCCACCAGCAGTATGTGAGAGTACCTAATTTCACTGTATCAGTCTAGCATCAGATGTCAATGTTTAAAAACTAGAGAGAAGCCTGTTAATATGGTAGGAGGAAAATGGTGTTTCATTTTTAAAAATTTCCTATTTAAAGATTACTAGTGAGGCTTCAGATTTTTTATTCATTTATATTTCCTCTCTTAAGAATGAACTTTCCTTATTCATTGCCAGTTCCTCATATAGGGTTTTTGTATGTTTCTTCACCATTTGTAGAGGCTTATAATAAGGTAAAAAAAATCTGAAAATAGCAGATCTGTCATGAGCTTTTGCAGATTCAGGTAAGTAAAGACTATGGTTTTTAGCCAGGGTTGCTGTTTCTATTGCTTGCCATTTTGCATGTGATTTTGTCATACAGTGTGCCTTGAGATATTCACATATAATAACATTCAACCCTTTTGAAAGAAATAATAGGAAGTATGTTCTCTGACTATAATGGAATGAAATTGGAAATAAATAACAGAAATTTAGGAAACCTATAAATATGTGGAAATTCAACAACAGACTTTATCTAAACAGTGGATCCAAGAAGAAATCAAAAAGGAAAATAAAAAATATTTTAAGATTAATGAAAATGAAGATATACCAAAACTTATGGGATGCAGCTAAAGCATACTTAGCTATAAGTGCCTATATGGAATAGAAGAAAGCTTGCAAATCAGTCTTAAGGCACTGGAAAAAGAAGAGCACACTAAAATAAAGCATGCAGAAGGAAGGAAATAAGAATGATGAGAGCAGAAATTAATAAAATAGAGAATAGGAAAGCAATAAAGAAAATCAGTGAAACCAAAAGCTTGCTCTTTGAAAAAGATCAATAAAATGGGCAAACCTTTAGTTACACTGACCATGCAAAAAAGGGAGAAGATTCAAATTACTAGAATCAGAAAAAATGAAAGAGAGAACTTTACTACTGACCTGACAAATAAAAGAGATTATAAAATAATACTGTGATGTCTACAGTCATGCTACACTGAACAAGCCTGATCCTGTCTCATCTCGGAAGCTAAGCAGGGTCGGGCCTGGTAGTACTTGGATGGGAGACCACCTGGGGAGACCAGGTGCTGTAGGCGTAAAAAATTAAAAATAAGGGATTGTAAACTGACAAGGTGCTTGCAATCTGTAAGGTCAACCAAGATTTGCCTCACCTAAAATAATAATAATAATCATACTGTGAATGGTTATATGCCAATAAATTATATAGCTTAGATGAAATGGACAAATTCCTACAAAGACACAAACTACTAAAACTGATTCAAGAGGAAGTAGACAGTCTATGGCCATGCCACCCTGAATGTGCCGGATCTTGTCAGATCTTGGAAGCTAAGCAGGGTTGGGCCTGGTTAGTACTTGGATGGGAGACCACCTAGGAATACCAGCTGCTATTAGGCATTAAAAAAAAAAAAAAAAGGAAGTAGGCAATCCGAATAGATCTATGACAAGAAATTGAATTAATAATGAAAAAACAAAATAAAAACCTACCCACATAGAAAAGCTCAGGCCCAGATGTCTTATGAAACATTTCAATAATAATATCAATTCTTCACAAACTTTCCCAAAAAATAGAAGAGGGACTACTTCTCAAATCATTCTATGAGGCCAGTATAACCCTAATACTGAAAACAAAGACATCACAAGAAAAGCAAGGTATAGACCAATATCTTTAATGAAGTGGATGCAGAAATCACTAACAAAATACTAGCAAATCAAATCCAGCAATATGTAAATACGATTATAGTCCATGATCAAGTAGGATTTATCCCAAGGATGCAAGGTTTATTCAACATCTGAAAATAAGTTAATGGAATACACTATGAAAATAGAATGAAGGAAAAAAACCACATGATCATCTCAGTAGTTACAGTAATAGCATTTGACAAAATCAAATTCCATTTCATTACGAAAACACTAAAAATGCTTGGGAATAAAATGGAACTTCAACTTGATAAAGGGCATCTGTGAAAAACTGACAGCTAACATCATACTAATAGTGAAAGACTGGATGCTTTCCATATCTAAGGTCAGGAAAGAAACATATCCTGTGTGTGTCTCCACGTTTTTTCAGCACTGTACTGGAGGCCCCAATACCCAGGGCAGTTAGGCAAGAAAAAGAAATAAAAGGCATCTATATTGGAAATGAAGAAGTACAACTATCCTTGTCTATTCGTATGACATGATCTTGTATATAAAAAATCCTAAGGAATCCACTAAGAATCTATTAGAAGTAATAAATGAGTTAAGCAAGGTTGTAGGATATAATATAAATATACATAAAATCAATTGTATTTCTATATACTTTCAATGAGCAATATGAAAATGAAATTAAAATAACTTACAGTAGAATTAAATAATAAAATACTAATAAATTTAGCAAAAGAAGTATAAAACTTATACTTGAAAATGATGGTATTTTAAAGGGATCCAAAACAGTCTTGAATAAGAATAATAATAGGCTTTACACTTGCCGATTTCAAAACTTTGTACAAAGCACCAGTTATCAAGTTTACTGTGGTACTGCATAAAGATAAATATAAAGATCAATGGAGTAGAATTGAGAGTTCAAAAATAAACTCATGTGTCTATGGTCACCTGCTTTTGACAAGAGTGCCAATACCATTCAACGGAGAACAGTAGTTTATTTATCACTTGGTGCTAAGACAACTGGATGTCCACATTTAAAACGATCAGTTTGGAGATTTAGCTAATACTATATGCAAAGCATCTCAAAATGAATCGAAGACCTAAATGTGAGCCAAAATTATAAACCTCTTAGAAGACAACATAGTGATAAATTTTCATAACCTTGGCTTTGGCAGTGGTTTATTTAGAGATGACAAAAGCATAAGTACCCAAAGAAAAAAAATAGATATATTGGATTTTATCAAAATTGAAAACTTGTGATTAAAAGGATATAAAGTGAAAAGACATCTATCCACAAAGTGAGGAAAAAATGCAAGTTATATTTCTAATGGGGGATTTGTATATCTAGACTATATAAAGAACTGTTAAAAACCAATAATAAAAATACAAATAACCCAATTAAAACATGGCAAAAGATCTGAATAGACATTTTTCCAAAGAAGATATACAAATAGCTAATAAATTAACATCTTTAGGCATTAGGGACATATAAAGCAAAACCACAGTACGAAATCATTTCACACCCTAAGGATGGCTATAATAAAAAGGGCTGACCATACCAAATGTTGGTGAAGATGTGGAAAAGTTGGAACTCTCCACTACTATTGGAGAAATATAATGGCTTACCTGCTTTGAAAACTAGTTTGGCAGTTTCTCAAAAAATTAAAGATCGACTTAACATATGAACCAGCAATTCCACTCATAGGTATTTACCAAGGGAACTGAAACATATTCACACAAAAGTATGTACATGAATGTTTATAGCAGCAATATTCATAATAGTCAAAAGATGGAAACAACCCATATGGCCATCTCAGCAATTGATGAATGTGTAAAACAAAATACAATGGAATATTCTTTGACCATGAAAAGGAATGTGATATTGATACATGCTAATACCTGGATGAATCTTAAAAACATGCTAAGTGAAAGAAGCCAGTTACGAAAAACCACACCAATGATTCTGTTTATATGAAATTTCCATAGTAGGTAAATCTACAGAGACAGTCAATTAGTAGGTGCTTAGGGCTGAGATGAATAGAGGGATAGGTGGTTTATAGCAAAACGGTAGTTTTTGAAATTATGAAAATGTTGAAAAATTCACTGATGATTATACACATATAAATGCAGTAAAAACCATTGAACTATATATATTAACTGGATGAATTTTATGGTATGTGAATTACATTTCAATAAAGTCATTATTAAAAACAATTCACTCTAGTATACTATGAATCTGTCAGGATTTGGATTTGTTACTACTTTTAACTATCATGAATGACGCTGCTAAGAATGTAGGTTTTTGTTTGGATATATGTTTTCAGTTCTCTTGGGTTTATATTGCAGGGTCATGTAAATCTATATTAATTTTTTTATGTTTTTAAAACATTTATTTTTAATTAAAATATAGTTAATATGCAATACATTAATTTCAGGACTACAACATAGTTATTCAACATTTATATACCTAACAAAATGATCACAATAAGTCCAGTAACCATCTGACATCATAGCAGGTGGTTATGATATTATTGACTACATTTCCTGTGCTGTACATTATATCCCTGTGACTTATTTTATAACTGGAAATTTGTACTTCTTATTCTTCTTAACCTTTTTCACCCTTCCCCATACCTCTTCGGCAATCATCAGTTTACAGAGCCTAAAAAGAATGAAATTTTGCCATTTGCAAAAGCATGGATGGGCCTCGAGGGTATTATGCTAAGTGAAATAAGTCACACAAAGAACAGATACCTATGATTTCATAATATGTGGAACCTAAAACAAAACAAAATAGAAACAGACTCATAAACATATGTTCAACTTTTTTGTTAAAATTTTTTAAAATTGTAAAATATACATAACAAAATTTGTTAATGGTAACCATTTTAAAATGTACAAGTTCAGCCGGCATTAAGTATATTCTCACTGTTGTGCTACCATCACCATTATCCAGTCATAGAATTCTTTTTGATTTGCAAAACTGAAACTATCCATTAAATAGTAACTCCTCATTCTCTCTTCACCCCAGTCCCTAGCAACCACCGTTCTATTTTTGAGCTTTATAAATTAGACTGCTCTAGGTATTTAATATAACTGAAATTATATAATTTTTTTTTGGTGTCTGGCTTATTTTAGCAAAATGTCCTGTCTTAGTCATTTTGGGCAGCTATAACAAATAAATACCATGAACTTAAACAACAAACCTTTATTTCTGACATTTCTGGAAGCTAGAAAATCCAAGATCAATGTGCTAGCAGATTTGGTGTCTGGTGACAACCTTCTTTCTGGATTGTAGATGGCTGTCTTCTGTCCTTGCATGGTAGAAGGGAGACGGGAACTCTTGGGAGTCTCTTTTATAAGAACACTAATCCCATTTATGAGGATTCCACCCTCATGATATAATCACCCACACAGTCTACACATCCAAATAATACCATGTTGGGGATTAGATTTCAACATATGAATTTTTGGGAAACATTCAGTCTATAGCATGTCTTCAAAGTTCATCCATGTTTTAACATATAAGAATTCCATTAAGGCTGAATAATATTCCACTATATATATATATATATGAATAAACATTTTGTTTATCCATTCACCTATTAATGGAGACTTGGGTTACTTCCACTTTTTTGCTATTGCAAATAATGCTGCTGTAAACATGGGTGGACAAATCTCTCTTTGAGTACCTGCTTTCAATTCTTATGGGTATTATGGACTGATTTATATCCTTCCATATTCATGTGTTGAAGCCCTAACCCCCAATGTGACTATACTTGGAGATATGGGCCTTTAAGGAGATAGTAGTTAAGGTTAAAGGTGGCCATAAGGCCTATTCTAATCAGATAGGATTGGTGTCCTTACGAGAAGATGAAGAGGTCAGAGTGGTCTCTCTCTCTCTGTGCTTAAAGGAAAAGCCATGTGAGGATATGACAAGAGGGTGGCTCTCTGCAAGTCAATGACTGGGCCCTCACAAGGGACCTGATTTGCTGTCACTTTCTTTTTTGACTTCTAGCATCCGAAACAGTGAGAAAACTTCCTGTTGGTTAAGCCACCAAGCCTTGGTATTTTGTTATGGCAGCCAGTGCAGACTAATACAGGTATATACCCAGAAGTGGAATTGCTGGATCACATGGTGATTCTATTTTTAATTTTTTGAGGAACTGCTATACTGTTTTCCACAGTGTCTGTACCATTTTACATTAGCACCAGCAGTGCACAAGGCTTCCAATTTATCCACATCCTTGCAAACATTTCCTTTTTCTTTTCTCTTTTTTTTCCTTTCTCACTATCCATCCTAATGGGTATGAAGTGGAATATTTGTAGTTGTGATTTCATGTAATGATTAGTGATTAGTAATGGTAAGCATATTTTCTTGTGCTTATTGGCCATCTGTATGTCTTCCTTGGAGAATGGGATTCCAGCCTGTAAAGAACTCATGAGCCAACAGTCAGGCTTATAACATATAGTATGTTTCTTGCAATAACAGAAGTAACTGAGGTATATAAAGTTGCTCAAATGAAGGAGTGGAAAAGTCTTTGGGGTAAGAGAAGTATAAAGGAAGAGCATTCTGGAATCGAAGTTATTTGACTTGGGTTTTGAATGAAATAGTTTGTCAGGTATGTAAGATTAGGGCAGAGTTTCTTAACTAAATTTTTTTTAATAGCTCCAAGAGAAGAATATGGTGTGGGTAATGGGGCTTAACCTAATTAGAGAATTCAGCCGTTTTCTAGAGGAAATGATAGTTAAGCTTAGATTTTAAGATTTTAATATGTGGTAAGAGTTAATTAAGCAAAGGGAATGGAAGGAGTGAATTGGAAAGGAAAGGTGGTCTAGACCAAGGGAACAGTGTGTACAAAGATCCTATATAGAAAGGAGCATACTATGTTAGATGAGCTTAAAGACAGCAGTAAAGCTAGAGCTATGGTTCTCAATGTGTGTTCTAAGGACTCCTCGTTGTTTTTAGCGACTCTTTGAGGGAAGGTCTTTCTAGTGCTCTTTTGTCAACGACATGTCTCATACTAGATTTTCTTCATATACTTGAATAAAGGAATTAATAAATATTTAAAATTTTTTGTTTTAATTTCTAATACAATTAATATTGAGAGGCAAAACCATATAAATGAAAGCTCTTTGGATGTCCGTAATAGTTTTTAAGACAGTAAAGAAATCCTTAGACCAAAAACTATTTAAGAATCATTAGGCTTGGGTCAGGGTCTTGCTGAGCAGCCATTAAAGTTTTTTGAGTAGGTTATTCTTGTGTTGTAGAGAATTGATTGGAGAAGAGGCCAGTATAATTGTGGAGAGACCAGTTAGGATGTTATCGTAGTAGCTTAAGTAGGAGATTATAGTAGTTTGGGTTAAATTGATGGAAAGATGTGAATAGATTTTAGAAATACTTAAGAAATAAAATTTTCAGGACTTAGTGATTGAGCATGGAGTGAGGGCGAAGGAATTGTTGAGGACAATTCCTAGGTTTCTGGCTTAGATGCCAGATTAGATGGTGGTGCCTTTCTTTCTTTCACTGAGAAAGACTTCTGGGAATGCTTTGGATTGGGATAAACTCCAAACACCCCAGCAATTTCAAACTTAAATAAAATTTACAAAAATAGTATTAAGAATTTCTATGTACCTTTCTCCCTAATCCACTAGTAGTTAACACTTTCTTACATTTGCTTTATCATTCTCATTTATTTTTTTCTGAACTATTTAAGAGTAAATTTGAAACATCATGCCCCTTTTCCACTAAAGTAAATACTTATATGTGTATTTCTTAAAAAGGATAAATTTTTTATAACCGCAGTACTATTATGTACATCAGTTAATTTAACTTTGATATAATACTAATACTAGCGTATAGACTTTATTCAAATTCTACTTCTTCCAGTATTATCTTTTATATAAATTTTTTGGGTCCAAGATTACATACTGATTTAGTTTTCATATCTCATCTTCTTTAATCTGGAAAAGTCCCTCAGCCTGTTTTTGTCTTTCTTGACCTTGATATTTGAAAATAGGACATTTATTTTCTAGAATGTCTTCCTAGAATGTATTTATCTGATATTTTCAGTTTAGATCAGGTTATGCATTTTGGCAGGAATGCCACATGAATTATATTGCGTCTTTCTGAGTGCATCATGTTATGAGGCACAGATGAGGTTTGACTCATTTTATTGATGTTGATTTTGATACTTGGTTAAGGTGGCATCTGTTAGAGTTTTCAATGTAGAGTCACAGTGGGTCCTTGAGTAACATTGTTTCATTCAACGTCATTTTATTATAATGTTGATGAGGTGCTGTAGGAACTCAACTCTTACCAATATCAATTAGCCTATGGTAAAATTGATTTCCTTACACATTGAAGTCAGGACTTATTGTACTATTTTCCCTTGTGATTAATAAGTAATTTGTGGGGAGATACTTTGAGATTATATAAATATCCTCTTCACCATCAAACTTTTACTCAGTATTTTAGCAACTATTAATAAATCTTGCTGAGTTTGTTATTACTCTGATAATTGCAAAATGGGGATTTTTTAACTGTTATTCCTTCTGACACAGGACAAGGCAAATTTCCCCGAGTGACGGGGAAACCAAGCTCTGTACCAAGAGAAGAAGAGGGTTCTTTGGCAGAGATTGAAGAAAGAATACAACACACACACCAAAGTTAGAGTCAAAGGAAAGTTTATTAGAAAAGGGGTAACACTCCACAGACAGAGTGTAGTCTCCTCTCAGAGACAGAGTGAGACAGTGAGAGACAGAGTAAAGGTGCTGAGAGGGACCTGGAGGGACAGAGACCATAGAGAGAAGGACTGAGAGAGACTGTAGGGGCACTGACCCTGAGTGTTCATGGAATTCAGTTTATATATCACTCTTTAGTTCCCGTTGCCTTTAATATGGACATACAGTAAGGAAGGGGAAGTGCATGTAGTTTGAAAAGGTAGTATGTAGAGTGAAAGGTCTCCTGGCAGTTTCCAGCCTTTAACTCATAGGTTCCTTATGGTTTTAGCCATAGGGAATGACTCTTGGTTCTTCTTTCCTCTTCATAGGTGTGGAGAGATGGGTGGTTAGTAATCCAGCAAAAATTTCTTTCTGAAGGTGTCCTCCAGGCTGGGGTGCAGGGCTGATCAGCACATAGCATTACTTCTGTGTTTATTAGTTGGCATTCTACTGTAAATAGATCTTTCCCTCCCTCCCTCCCTATCTCTTATTTAATATATTATGTTCTATTCTTATTATTATTAAGTTCAAATTGTTCCTTTATATATCTTTTAAATACAAGGTGTGATTCATATTCTTTGTTTCATAATAAGAAAGAAGTCATGCTTTTGGGTACTCTTAACTTTTCAAAATTTGTCTCATTTTATCCTATCTATAATTCCTTGAGATACCTTATACATCTAATCCTTATTTGCGAGATGAAGAAGTTTGTTTCATCAATTTGGCCAGGAAATTAATATTCTTTCTGTGTAGCATCTGCACAACTGAAGCAGGAGGTCTTCTACTTCCTTTCCTATATGCGAAGATTTTTCTAGAAGAACAAATATTATTTTTGCTTAAAAGGCCTCCTTATAGCCCATTTTAATTCTTCTTTGTCTCTTTCACCCTATTGTCTCTCTTCCAGCCTTTCTTTCTTTTCTCTTCTTTTAATTCTTTGGCAAAAGTACATTAAGCTCTTAAGGCAACTGATAGAACCATACAGTTTTTTTTTTATTTCATAGCTTATTTTTTTTTAACATGAATTGTTCTTATTGGGGATATGGTTTACTTACTCCATTAAAATAAAAATGATGACACTTTCATGAATAGCCTGAGTATAATGCCAAAATAGCATCATCTGCAGAGCAGACCCTAGGCAGCTATTCATGAAAATAGCCATGATGCAAAAAGTAACTTGCTGGGGAAGGACATCATAAAGTTGTAATTGCTTTCCTGAGGGTATGATTTATACTTACTATCTCTTTTGGGCTAACATTCAGTAATAGCCGGGTTACGTGTGCGTCAGTGTTGCCTGGTTACCTTAATAGAAGCTAGAGAGTTTTAGTTTGTTGTTTGAAAATCAAAGTATTTGTCACAGTGGTAGCAGCCTTCCAGGGGCTGATGGTTTAGTCACCAATTTAGTTATGAGAAATTCCATACTAAATATAGGGTATTGAAAAAACTTGCTTTATCAGTTGTGACAGAGTCATTGCCAGCTTTATATCTGGAAGTTTCTCTTTAACTTCTAAGATTTAGTGTCTTATTTTGATGGACAATTTTGAGCCATATATATATATATATGATTGTATATGCTTCATATTTCTGTAGCTTACATAACTTGGAAGCAAGAATTAACTCTGAGCTAAAATGTGTGATTGAGCCATTTTTATAATGAAAGGTTCCCTCTCTGAGAGTCCCGTCCTCTGCATAGGAGTTTTCTCAGCAGGTTTCCTTTGTTTTCTCCTCCAAGTTAGCCTTTCATGACAGACTGCCCTATTTTCAGACAGCTATCAACAGAAAGTTCATATTTGTCTGTTCCAGATCAGCAGACCTGTATCATCCAGGGGGCTCACTTTTACACCTGACCCTTCTCTGTTTTCTGTTTGTTTTTTTCTCATCATCTGTTCTTCTTTTCCCCACCTGTTCCCTTCTCTTCTTAAGTAGATTGTTTTTTAAAAGAACATGGTAAGTGCCAGGCACTATGCTAGGTGCTTATACTTGTTGAATGTCTGTTCTGTCCCAGACACTATAAGTTAATTTTACATGCAATAATTATTAAATGAATTCACTTAATTCACTCATTATAAAACTTCATGGTAGGGTATATTCCTATTATTACAAAGCAAGAATTTCTAAAAAATTATGGGGCCTAGTAGAGCTTAAATAGATACTAAGTGGCAGGGCCAATAATCAAACCCAGATTTGTCTGATTCCAGTCTGTGCTCATTCCACTATGCTACTTTGCTTCTTGAATAAGAGGTGAAACAGTTTATGAAATTTACTTTCTGTTCTACACCTCCTGGAGGCATTCTCGGCATTGCTTCCCCTTTCTTTTTATGGTCTTAAAGTACACTTATTCTTAGGGATAATGTAATATTTTTCTAACATTTATTAAGCAATATGGTTATTTTGTTTTTGTGTGTATTTAGACTGTTTACTTTTATTTTTTAAAAATCTCAAACTTGAAAAATTCCAGCTATAGAAAAAAGTACTTTTGTTTCTTATGAACCATTTTAAAGTAAGTATGAACCATTTTAGAGTAAGTTACCCTTGAAAACTTCAGTGCGTGTTTCCCATAAGCAAAGACATGCACCTGCATAACCTCCATACAATTATCAAAATCAGGAAATCATCAAAATATTACTACCATTTAATCCTCAATCCACATTGAGATTTCACTGTTTGTTCTAGTAATGTTCTTTACAGGGAAAGGATCTAGTTCAGAACCACAAGTTGCATTTTAGTCACCATATCTCATCATCTTCAGTCTGGAATAATTCCTCTTTCTTTCCTTGATTTTATAGCCTGACACTTTTGAAAACTATAGGACAGGTGTTTTGTAGAATCTCCCTGAATTTGAGTTTGTCTTATATTTTCTCATAATTAGATTCAAGTTACTCATCTTTGGCAAGAATATCATGAATGCTGTTCTCTTCTCATTGCCCCCTATTAGGTGGTGCACCGTTTTGATTTGTCCCATTACTGATAATGTTTACTTTGATCACCTGGTTAGGGGAGTGTCAAACTTCCTCACTGTGAAGTTACTCTTTCCTTTTGAAATGAATATTTTGGGAGGCAGTGCTTTAAAAGTATGTAAATATTCTGTCCAATCATTAATATCAGTGATGGGCTCATGGAGTCCTTGTTTATTCAACGGGTCATAATCTTTTACTATCATTATTCATCTTGGTGTTGAAATTCCTTGATTCAGCCAAGTAGGACCCTCTTCAAATTAGCTTCTGTGTCTTTATGACTTTATCATTCTTTGAATATTTCATTTTTTTCTGGTATAGTAAAATATTCTAGGCTCATCTTAATACTTTCTCTTCTCTAGCCCTGGTGTTAGCCTTGCTCCAAGAAGCCCTGGTTCCTCTTAGTGGAGAATTGTATTTTGAAACCAAGATCTGGGCACTAGATGTACGCATTGCTGTTCAGGTGTTGCTGCTTATGGGCCCTCTCAGTTTGCAGTGTTAGAGGATATATCTACATTATATATTCACATTTACATCTATATTTCTGTGTCTATGTTTACTGAAAATCTGTTGTGTTCTCTATTTGTAATTAAAACAATACTACAGTGTTCATTCTAAATTTTTCTCTATTATTTGTAACTTTCTTGTTAGACAGTATTATTCTTAATATATGTACTTATTTTCTGGTTTGTTCAGTTGCATGTGTGTATGTTACTTACATAAGGTATTGGCAGCCTAGTTAATAATCATAAGAATTGATTATTTGGTATCACTATGTTTATCAGGCAGTAATTAGAAACCTGAGTGATTCTTCATGGCTAGAGATTAATGATAGAAGGCAGTGACAGTATTCATATTTATAGTGAAAACAAGTATTGTAGAGCCTTTTAAGTATGTAAGGTTCAAATGCCCAGCTCTGAACATAGTAAAGTTTTCAAAATCATGAAAATATTTATGCAACTTTGTGAGAATAAGAGCTCTGGACTGAGTGTTAGGAGACTTGGATTCCAGTATTAGCTCTCTCACTAAGTTATCTTTGTGTTATTAGACATATCACTTATCTTGTGGTTCTGTAAAATAGAATATTAGTGAATTAAGGCAAGATGAGAAAGATGGGTGATTCCTGAGAGTGCCAGTAATGTTAGAGAGAGTGAGCAAAAGGGAACGAAACTAGCTGTTTGAGTTCAAATTAATGATTTCATTTATATGTGGAAAATTTGAATGTGAAGGGAATACCTAAAAACACTTGTTTTGTATTGATAATTGTATATGTAGTTATCTCCTAATGAAACCATATGTATGTATACTTTATCTGTGACCATATACCTCTCTTACTATTTTAGATTGTAGTAATAATAACTAATAGTCATATCATGCTTTATAGCATATAGTATAGAAAGTTTTGTTTTCTTTTTACATTCTTGTTTGAACCTCATGATAAACCTATAAGTTAGGAAGGTAGGTATTATTGTTCCTTCTTAGGAATGAGGACTCTGATGTTCTGAGAATTCCAGTGACTTGACCAAAATTACACTTGTAGTGTGTTAGAGCTGAAAATTTAAGCTAGGTGGTGTGTGTGTGTGTATAATTTATATTATGGAAAATTTCAAATTTGCTATTCTTTCTAGTTTTTTTAGTGTAAATTTGAGTTACTTATGCTTTGCAATCTTTTACATTTGTTCTCACTTTTTGTTGTTATCTACTCTAGTATTTTAAAGTAAATTCCTGACATGTTATTTCAATTATAAATACTTCCGTATGTATCGCTAATTGATAAAACATAATATTTTCCAATATAGCCATGATGCCATTATTAAGTTACTTCATATCGTTTCTTACCAGTTCATTTAATTGGTAATAGTGCTCCCTTTTTTTTTAATGCCATAGATGTATTGAAGAAACTGGGTCATTGGTCTTATGGAAGTCCTGCATTCTGGATGGGTGCTTCCTTTTGGTGTCATAAATGTTGGCAGTGGGAGCTCATTACAGATTGGTTTCTGTGTCCTTTTGATCTCGACCTCATAAGTTCTTCACAGACTCTTCTTACATATTTCTTGACCCAGTTCTAAAACTAGCCATTTTTCTAAGGAGATCCGTGAACCCAGGTTTTTAAATTTTGAGTTCCATATACTTTTCTCTACACTGGTGCCTTTCAAACTGAGTATCATGATCCGTTGGTGGGTAATGCAGTCAGTTTCATGGGTCATGATCAGTATTTTTTGAAAAACAAAACAATTGAAATATCAGAGCAAAACAATTGAAATATCACAAGATATAAGGGTGAATATCGTTTTTTTTTAAAAATTTCTCTGTGTGTATATACAGATATATACACATAGTATGTGAGTATTGTGTTGCAACATAATGGACATTTTTTACTGTGGGCCTCAGTTTACAAAATTCAGAAAGCAAGAGTTCCACACCATATTGTAACCTACTGTGCAACCTCATTTCGTATTTTCAGTTCCTGTTAGTGCATTATGTAAATAGCTTATTTTATTAGCTTTGGACTAGGTATGAGAGAGAGAGATAACCAATAATTTATTTAAAATGCTGGTGGGAAGTGCTAAAATGAAAGAGATTGACAGTCCTAGGTGTTGACAAGGATGTGGCACAACTGGAACATTTAGGCATCCCTGGTGGAAGAATAAATTAGTTAAGTTAGTACAACTGCTTTGGAAGGCTATTTGGTAGCATCTTCTTAAATTGAACATATATATTCCCTGTGACACAGCAGTTTCGTTCCTAAGTATAGATCCAACAGAAATGTGAGTGTGTACTTCAAAAGCCACATTCAAGAATAGTCATAATAGCATTATTCATAGTAGCCAAAAACTGGAAATAAGCCAAGTATCTGCCAACAATAGAAAGGGTAAATGGATGGTGGCATGTTCACAAATGGAATACTATACAGTAATGAGAATGAATGAATCATAGCTATGTGCCAGTCTATAATCTCTAATCTCACAAAGCTAATATTAAACAAAAGAAGCCAGACACTATTTGATTTTATAAAATACAAAAATAGGCAAAACAAATCTATGTTAGAAGTTAAGGTACTGGCTATTTTTGATGGTGGTGGAGTAGTTATGGGAAAGGGCACAAGGGGGAGTTTTTGGGGTGTTGGTCTTGTTCTGTTTCTTTATCTGGGTATTTGTTATATGCCTATATTCATTTTGTGAAAATTGAGCAGTACACTTAAGATTTTTACATTTTACTATATGGATATTAAAAGTTTTAAAAATTTATAAACTCTTTTAGATTTGATAGCAATTTAGAGGCAATTTTTAAAGTACATACTCTTTACAAGGCAAAGTGCTAGTTTTTGGGAATACAATGATGAACAAATGGGAATCTTATTTTTTATTTTCTAAGGGCTCATGATTCTTTTTGGAAGACATACTCAAGTAACATGATACTAGACAGGCTGTGGTGAGAATGTAGTGTTCAAAGTCACCCCTAGGGTGACAGAATGGTTTTGTTTCTGTTTATTTTTTGTATGTTTTGTTTATTTTTAAGATAATCATGTCCTTTTGTTCTCTCTTTTTATAGCACCTGACAGATACCTCCCATGGTGTAAGAAATAAGTGCCTGCAATTACTTGGAAATCTTGGCTCTTTGGAGAAAAGCGTTGCAAAGGATGCCGAAGGCCTAGCTGTCAGAGATGTCCAGAAGATTATAGGGGATTACTTCATTGACCAAGACCCGCGTGTCAGAACAGCAGCTATAAAAGCTATGGTAAACGTGATCATTGACACTAAATGGGAGGAGTTTTGTTTGTTTTTCATTTGTTTTTTTAAGTTTGTGGCTAAATACTGCCGTGGATCCATTTTTAATTTCTCCAGGATACACCTTATGTATACTTTTCAGGAAGATGTTGGTGGCATTACAGAATTCAAAGGCACACATTCCTGTATGACATTGTGCTTTTCTTTGTTCTTCTCTGGTAGCTTTCACCTGTGTTTCTGAAACATGGAAGATATAACCTGGACGGATTGTAATACAATACCAAGTTATATCCCTCCCCCTGGGTATTGTAGTACAATAGGTACAGGTTGTACCTTCCAAGTTTCAGAAATATAGGTGACATTTAAAGGGTGGGCAGATGGCTACTTTTTAGGAGGAAATAGTGTTAACCATTTCTTCCTCAGCCTTCTTATCATTATTTTATATTTTTCTAATATCCTTTTGGGAGAATCTGTGGGTTAGATTTATTAAATGTTCGAATACATCTACTGAAAAATCTTTGACCATGTTTCTTATTTATATAGCATTGATTTTAGCTAAAAGGAACTATGTTAATCTGATTTAATGGGAAAATATGAGGGATTATGGGAGATGCTGGTAATACTGATCTTTTTTTCCAAATATTTAAACCATATCTTTATTATATAGTTGCAGCTCCATGAAAGAGGACTGAAATTACACCAAACAATTTATAATCAGGTACCTTAAATGACTACAAGGGGAAGGGAAGTATCGTGAAACTGGGAAGGTGGCACAGTGGTTGTCAGAATTTGAAAATGTAGAGCTTTAGCTAGCTAACAGTGGTAACATTAATTGGGGTGTTTGTGAGGTCATATTCAAAGCATAGCATTATAAGAAGAGAGTAGGGATATGTAACTGAGTAGCACTAGTACTTGTGAAAGGACTTGTAGAAGAATTTAGGTATCTCAGTATAAATACCAGAGTATGCAAAGAGAAGTGTAATATTCAGAGTAAGGAAAGTTGTAGTCTTGCTGATCTTTGGTTAGTTGAGCCAACATGAAGTCAGTCTGGGCATCACATTTGACAGTCACCACACTTGACAATCTACAGCATTTCTGGAGGAGGATGACCAAAGCCATGGGATCATATAAAAAGATATCACATAATTATTGTAATGTTGATAAAGAGAAGCACAGTGAAGTTAAAGGATCACTAGGAGAAGCCGATTGACCACCTAACCGAAAGACCTTACAAAGTGGTATTTCTCTTGTAGAATAATTGCAGAAATCTAGAGTCAGGCAATCTAAATCCATGCTTGGAGACCAGATTTTGTTAGCCTGTCACAGTGGTTTTATCTTTCAGAGGAAGATGATAATTAGTCAAGCCCCTATGACTGGTGTATAAACCAAGTTTATTCTTTTACAAAATGAAGTAGAATGAGTTTAGAATGGTTGTGTTGATGTGACCTGCCCATTCTCTCCCTATTAGAAAACCATGTGGGAAGCCAAATAATTAAAGGAAACATGGAGAATAAGGACTCAGAGGAAGAAGAGCTAACCAGATGGTTCATAGTTTAGTGGCGTAAGACTAAGTCAGTTAAGTAGTGTTAAAAAACAAAACTCAACCAATTAAATTTAAAGATCTAATTAGAAAGATTCACGAATCAGGCAGCATCCCAGATGGTAAATAGAAAGGTGCTCTGAGGAGTTTTATAAAATGGAAAATTTTTATCAGCAGAAAGAGTGTGGGGCAAGGAAATTAAAAGTGGATTATTTGGGGCAGGGTTACTTTCCCTTAGGGAAAGGCAGGATGATTAATCAGCAGATTAATAGTGCTGGCCAGGAAATTTTAGACTTTTTGGATTAAAATTCTACTTTTGGGAAAAGCTGAAACTACAGTTAGATTAGATGTTAAGTCTTGGTGGGGCTTAGGAGAAGTGACTCCAGTTTGGGCTGTTGTTTCTTTTTAACACTAGGCAAGCAATGATGAGGGCCTCAAGGCCTTCCTCAAGGGAATGAGGATGGAACGATGGTGGAGAATTTGAGATTAAAGTTCGAATTAGTTGCTTCGGTTATATTGACTTTTTAAGAGTTGATGGGACTACAACCATGATAAGACTTCTAGGTCATAGATAGTTTTGAAGGTCTGGAGATCAGAGGAGATTAGAGCTGAAGTTGAGTATTTAGAGCCATCACTATCTAGGGGGTCTGGGGATACTCAGGGAAGAGTAAGAAGATTGAAAGAGACCAAGAGTGGAACCATGGTCAAGATCCAACATTTAAGAGGTAGACAATAAAGGAGCCTTAGAATGGAACTGAGGAGCAGCCAGATGGAGGAAAAGGAAAAATATATTTCAGAAAAGGCAGGAGAGAGTTCTCACAGTGAACAGTGTCAAATGCTGATGAAAGGTCAGGATAGGAGGTATTTTTGACTGTTGAAACTCTTGGGGAGAGGGAGAGAGTGTGGTGCTGCAACCGTCAGGTGGAAGGGGGCCAGAAATGCTGCTGAACATCTTAAAATGGACAGGATAACCCCTTACAACAATTATCCAGTCCAAAATGTCAGAAGTGCCAAGATTGAGAAAAGGATTAAACAGGTATCCTAAGTGGGATTGAGAAGCAGTTGTGATGGGTTGTCATGGAAATGGAAGAGCTGGTGGAGTAGCATATTATGGTCATAGCATGGCATATAGAATTTTAAAATTTCAGAAATGGAGTAGTTTGGGTGTTGAAGTCTAGGGTAATGCTATGACTGTCTGGAGTAGGGATATTTCAGAGCAAAGTAAAACAAAAATCTGTACATTAATTTCAGACAGCTTGTCAATCAGAAAATTGTGCTTTGATTTTACAGATGGGGGAAAAAAACATCTCTGGTCGTTGAGCCTGTGAGAGTAGCACTGTGGGCTCCCAGTCAGCTTTGCTAGGATTGTGCATTCTAGATGGCTTTGTGCTATCAGTCTGTGGTTCTGACATGGGGTAGGAGGATGAATAATTAGAATACAGAGCAGCTAACAGGGGCCAGGAATTCTTTGTTGGGCAAAGATGCAAGAAGTTAAAACCACCCACAAGTATTATGATTGGCATCCTTATTCAGCTACCCTATCTTCATTGTGAAAATAGTTTGCATATCACCTGGGGGACACAAAACTAACAGACTTTTGAAATCCTTGTTTGCAGGCCTGTAAATTGCTCTCTGATGACTATGAACAAGTGCGCAGTGCTGCAGTCCAGCTTATCTGGGTTGTCAGTCAGCTCTATCCTGAAAGGTCAGTGTGGGTGTAAGCCAGCTTTTGTTCATTGCTAAGCCATTTACTTTCCTCCCACCATGCAAAAAGCCCACCTCCAGGAAAAGATGGGACTGTCTCAAGTGCTTTGCAGCCTCCCCCTGCCACTCTTTTTTAACCTTTAAAATTGTTTAGGGCCCATTTTAGTAAATACAAATGCCAGATAAAGATACCAGGTGGTTTGAGAATAATGATCCCTTATGTAGTATCTTCCTGGTTATAAATATTTTCACAGTAATCAAATCATTTATTTGCACAGAGATTCTTTGATGTGGAGAGATAAATATTATTATTCTTTTTATAGAGGAGCTACTTCTATAGGAAAAGAAGTGTTTTTTAACTCCTCGTTAAATTGCCTGCTGAAATCAGGAAACCAGAATGCTTTAATAAACCTAGATCCGCCCCCCCCCCCCCGCCCAAAAGAAGGATTAATTGGAATTTGCCTCTGCTTTTAGGATGAGATTTGCAAGTATATTCAATTATTCTGTGATTTACTATATTGAGAGTGATGCAAATGTAAAAATGAATAAACCTAGAGATATAAAAGTACTTTATGGTAGCTAGTTTTTGGTACCTTCATAAAACTTTGAACCTTTGGTGGATTAAACACTTTTATTCAAGACACTGAAAATTTGTAGTACACCTAAAAGGGTTGGTTTATACTCCCAGAGTTATTTATTACTATGAAATGTATTTCATCATTCTAAGATTTTAATTGTTCAGTTATTCTACCCGCGCCAGTTTTCATTGGTCATTCTCAGTTGAACCTGCAGCTTTAGGCTTATATTTTGTCATTTGTGGTTTCTTTTTTTCCCTAAAATTTAGCATTGTCCCAATTCCTTCTTCTAATGAAGAAATTCGCTTAGTTGATGATGCATTTGGAAAAATTTGTCACATGGTCAGTGATGGCTCCTGGGTAGTTCGAGTTCAAGCTGCAAAGTTATTGGTAAGCTCTACTTTCTTTAGTGAACATGTTGCCTATTAGCACTTGTACAAATATTTTGAGAAACTACAGATAGGGACAGTTGTAACTACTCTTAGAAACCTTAGTATTTCTTAAAATAGAAAGAAATGTTCCCTTTCCAATGGAGAAGCAGTCTTTTAGAACTAAAAAAAAAATTTTAAATAATTCACTTTAAACTTATCAACATATAACATAGCCAAGGCCTAGAGAAAAAGGAAAATATATAATAAAAATTATTGCTACCATTTACTAAGCACCCGTTATGACTTAGATACTTTGCTGTGAAGCCATTTACATGATCTTATTTATTCTTCATGCTAACCCAGCAAGATAGATTTTGGTATTCCCATTATTCAGGTGAGAAAATGGAGGCTTAGAGAAGTTAAGTAAATATCCAACTTATATAGAAAAAAGTCGTATAATAGGATTCAGATACTAATCTCCTGACTTTTAGCCTGGTACTTTCCTACTGTTTTGCCTTTGGGGACTCGTAGTACATTTGTAAAAACAATTTTAACTTTTCAGAGATGGAGCTGTCTTACAGGAGGAGTGTTGGCCTAATAGCCTTATATTATAGCTGTGTTATCCTGGACATGTCACTTAATCTTAGTTTCAGTTTCCTCATCTATTAAGTGGGTTTAATATACATATACCTCACAGGGTTGTCATGATGCTCAAATGAGATACTGTCTGTGAAAATGTTTATTTATTGTAACATAGTCTATGGGGGATGGTGGGGGTGTTATAGTATATACATGTATGTATGTATGTGTATGTGTGTGTGTGTGTATATATATATATAAAACTTTGTATAATATCACAGTAAAAATGCCTGAGATTCTTTTCGGACACTTCCCAGTGATAGCTCACAGATCCAGTGATAGCCCTCATCCTATGACCAGTATTTATGCGGTAACTGCTGAAACCTGTGTGAAGTATTTTCGTGGAATAGTAAGAAATTAGGATGATTTCAGAATTTCCTGCTTATACATTCTGTTGCTTGTTCATAATAAAATACAGAGTTAAACAAGCCAGTTACTGTTACTGATTTTATTTTTGAATTCACATTTTAAAGCTTTGTTTTGGTCTTTGAATATTTTAAAATCCAGAGCAGTTCAATCATTCATCAAATTCTTTTATTTAGCATTTACTGAGCATCTACTTTGTGTGTGTGTGTGTGTGTGTGTGTGTGTGTGTGTGTGTGTGTGTATCTAAGAGAGAGAGGAGGAGAGGATTTTAGAGGAATAATTTAATGATATATCTTAATCTGAGTGGGCAGCTTAGAAAACTCATCCTTAAAGCAGTGTCATTCAGATTTTTCAGTTTGTACCCCATAAGATCTGAAATTCATTTATGTCCAGCTGTTTGAATATTGAATTACAGTGATGAATTGAAAGGGTTTCCACTTAGATGACTCTAATTTGACGCAAGTGCTTTCTGGTATAATTCAGTGATTTCAAATCCTTACAGCTACAAATTATATAAGTAATTCTGTTTGTATTACAAAAGTAATTAATCTAATCTTGCTAATAATAATTGTTACTTTTATGGAGTTTCTAGCCTACTAAGCTAGGCACTTTTTGTTATACAAATATCCACATGCACATACACCCATTTCCTTATACACACATGCATATGCACATATACTCATATACATATTCACTTTTTGCAAGTAATTTTTAATCCTTTTAAACTCTTTAGGTATTATAATACTTTATAAATAATAAAACTAAGGTTTAGAGAAATGACGTAATTTGTCCAAGGCCATGTAGATAGTAAATAACACTTCATGATTTAAAGTCCATGTAGAATCCCTTCCTAGTGAGGGTCCGGTTATACATTGAGAGCTGTAGTTGTGCAGTTAAGGCCTTGCTGGTTTATTAGCTCCTTTATGTAAGCTAAGAGGTAAACTTCCTATTTTTCAACTCTTGAGTAGATAAACCCATGGTCACGTGAACTGCATATGGTCTTGAGACCACATATTCATCAAGTTAACAAACACTGAACATAGTCTATGTCTTTAAAAGAGTTGGTAGTCTGATAGGTTGATATAGGCAATCAATTACAATACCTGGTATTCCTAGGAAAGAGTACCGAACAACCACTGAAGGCTTCTTGGAGGAATGATTTCAGAGTTTTGAAGGCTGAGAGTATGACTTAGCTAAGTAAAGTAAGAAAGGAGTAAATCAATCAAAGATATAGGGTACAGTATCACACACACTAATAAACTACAGTGACATCCCATATTACAAGCTGTATAGTACTTCTTGGTGTAGGGGAATAATGTTCAACTTGAGAGATGTGCAACAAGATGAAGCACAAGAGAAAAGCAGAAGCCAAGTTCTTTAAAAATTTAAATGAAATGATAAGGCATTAGTCCATCTTGCACAAAAATGAGTAGTCTCCATTCTCCTTGGCTTACAGCAGGATGAAAATTTTCAGAGGTGCGCTGTATCAGAAAATTTAAAACTGTGTGAATAGTTGGTTTTTGGTTATCTATAACTTACCTAATTGGGCAAAGAAATTTGATTTCCAAGTACTCAGCTCCATCAGACTATTTAGAATATAATTACTGCTTTGAAATTCATCGTGATAATTGATATTCCATCTAGGATATGGTCCTTAGTGCAGTGTTTCCTCTTAAGATGTTTAATTTCTCTTATTAAATAAAGCTTATTTATAAGCCTTCAGAAGTCTTTGACCTTAAATTATAACATTTTGGGACAGTTAGATTTTAGATTTTCACCTCTGCAAGTCTGCTCAGGGCTGGTCATTCCCAGGGCAAATGCAGATGTCTAAGTCAGGGGCAGTTTCACATAATCATCCACTTTTTTTTTTTTTTTTTTGGTTTGTTTCTCTTTAATCACCTAATTGGGTAGAGGCTAGGTGCCTTCAAAGAGTACATTTCTGTTTTTATACTAATTGAACTGTTTTTGCTCTGAAAGCAGGTTTGGCACACTTGTTTGTTAAACATCATGGTTTTTTTAGTATCATAAATATAGGTTAAGTATTGGTAGTGGTACATTTAGAGAGAGCAGAGCTTACCTGAATATATTTGTCTTGGTTAAAGTAGAGCAGAATATAGACGTTTTTCTGACTGGTGAGATACACTTTATGATGAACTAACTTATTATCTTTTTGTTCCAAATCTGTTTCTCCTGTGCTTTCATGAGTGATGAATGACTTACCCAGCCATGAACCCAGTGGCATCTGGGAATTCTTTTTCTGTGTCCCGTTTCCACTGAGGTGTCAGCTCTCATCACTTCTACCTTCTTGACATACCTCGAATCTATCCCTTCTCTGTTTCTACTGGGCTTGTAGTTGTTCAGGTCTGACCATGTTTCAAGTGGATTACTATACTGTAGAGCTCTGGTATTTGTGGATTTAAAATGGAAATCTTCAGCTTTTCTTAGATAACATTAGAAATTTGTTACAAATAACGATATGTAATTTTTTGAAGCTGGAATTTAAATATTATCCCCTGTTTGCTACTCTCTTGGGCAAGAGCTCAGCTGAAGGTATTGAAAGAGGGTATTGAGATTGTAGATTAAAGTAGTTTAGTGTGAAGTCATTAAAACTTTTGGGTTTTTTTTGTAGGAAAAAAAGCACCTTGAAAAGCCAACTGGTAACACTGGTGGTAAAACTATAGAGAAAATGAGATCTTAAAAATTTATAGTTTTTATTCATAAAATTAATATTTTTGATTAAAGAATGAATGCGAAGTTTGGTATTAGCACATATCTATGTAGCAAACAAGGCCACCAACTGTACCATGTAGAGATAAGAAAAAGTAGTTTTCAAAACAGCACAACAATTCATTGATTTCCTAGAGTTGTAGGAAAGGTGGTAACTGGGTAAATATATTCTCAAAGAACATTTAACTTTCATTGCAAAATGTGCTTAGAGAAAATGTCTAAGCCTGTGTAAGCATTTCCATATTTACTAACTTGGGAATTAGAGAAGTTCTCCAGTGTGTTTTTTAAGGATCTCCAGGACCTGCTCTAATAGCCTCCTGCATCATTTGATTCCTTTGGGTTCATTAGCCACATTTCCTGCCAAGGTGTTTGTGAGGTGTAAATCTGACTATGTTTCTCTCTTATTTGAAATGAACAAATTACCAAATCTCTCAGCCTCAATTTCTCATCTAATAATAAGGATTATTAGATGAGAATTATGCACATTCTTCATAGGATTATTGGGGGAATAAAATTTTAACATGTAAGTAAAATATTTGGTACATTATTGAGCTCATTAAGTATTTAACAGAGATTATCTAGTTATTATTCATAAGGCAAACTCCTTACTTTGGCAAACAAGGCTCTTTATGACCTGATTCCTGCCTATCTGTCCTGCCTTATTTTCAATACCCCCATTCACAGAAGCTACTTGATGTTTCCCACATAACATTCTCTCTTCATGCATTTGCACTTGTGATTTCTAGTTCCAAAGTATATCTCTCCCTGTTTTCACCCCTTACTGCTTGTTCTCTTAGTTCTCACAATACCCTTTATAAATGTGTATTATAACAATTCATACCATAATGTAGTTATCTCTTTACTTACCATTTTCCCTCACTAGTCTATAAGATTGATGTCTTATTTTTGTATTCCTGTTCCTGGTAATGTAGGCATATAATCAAATAATTACTAAATAAATATTTATTTTATTGAACGAGTGAATGAACAAATGAATGAAAAGAAAGGAATGGAGAAATAGTGAAGAATAGTGGTCAGGCAAAGGATTCTGGACCTGGGTTTATAGCCCAGCTCTGTAATTTACGCTCTTTGTGACCTTGAATGGGTTACTTAATCTTTTTGTGTCTTACTGTCCCCATATATAAAATAGGACTAATAATAGTATTTACTTCATAGCGTAACTAAATGAGTTAATATATGTATCAAGTACTTAGAACAGTGCACGACACATAGCTCTATTTAGGTGCTAGCTGCTGCTGCTAATGTTTTTATTTTCCTGATGGTTTAGAACCCATAGGCATATTTAGTATTAAGAATAATGTTATCGCTTCAAACTTTGAATATTACGATAATATTCAGGACTTCAAAGACGTTCAGTTTGTTCTGGATTCTTTCTTTTTACAGGGCTCTATGGAGCAAGTCAGTTCTCATTTCTTGGAACAGACGCTTGACAAGAAGCTGATGTCAGATCTGAGGGTAACTTGAATTATTTGTTATTTAAACTGGGTTTCTGCAACCAACATCAATGTAACTATATGCCAAGTTGATGTTGATTTAATTTTGCAGTCCATGCATTTGTTAACTTAATGTAGGGTGATTGGATTACATTTTAATTTAAAATCCTAGTAACGAATCAAATTACAAGTTACTTCATTGAATTTTAAATTATTTTAATGAAATACTTTGCACAAGTTGTATTTTACAAAGAGGCAATACTAACTTTTTATTTGTTAGGAACTACAAAGGTCTGGTCTTATTTTTTGAGATTGTGATATGTTAGAACTTCTTTTCAACAGCAATTGCCATGGAAGAGTGAGTAAATTCTGTCTTTGAACAGTGACAAAATGCCTTTTATGGAATGTTTTTGAGCTTTTACTATATAGTTCTCTGTCATAGTTGTCAGGACCAAATGAATCCGTGAATATGATATGTATATTCATTGTTAATATCTTAACTTTTTAATTATAAAAGTGACAGTGGAGTTACAGAATCTTTGATAAATAGAAGGAAAAAGGAAAAAATTTACCCTCTACTCTAACACAGTGACTTTTGTCATTTTGGTGTATTCCTCCCCAGCTGTTTTTCTCATGCATGTTTTAAACATTCTATAAACATTGCAGATAGTTCTGTGGTCTGCTTTTTACATTTGCCACTATATTATATTCTTTTTTTTATGTTGCCAACTTTATACTTAGCATTTTTACTGATTGCATAATATTCTGTTAAGTAGATACATCATTATTTTTAGTTCTTTATTATATAGTCCTCCTAATTTTTCCATCATAATAAATCACATAAAAATATCTTTATACATATTAGGTATTTTCTTCTTTCGAGTTATTTGATAAGATAGGCTCAATTCCTAGGAATGGTTGAGAGTTGATATCTGTGTTTCATGAAACATTGCCGTATGGCTTTCCTGAAGGGCAGCACCTTCATTCGATGTTGGTAAGTGTTCTTTGTGTATACTAGTGTGGAAGGGTAAAGAAAGACATGATCATGGTGAATATTGAGAGATGGTAATGCAAGGGTTTCTAAGATCACAAGGTACAAACTTTACTACTGGGTCTAACCCACATCCTTGTAGGATCAGTTGCTATATTTTATCCATACTTTTGAGATGATTACCAAGAATTGACATTAAGAATGTTCATAAGAGAGCAGTCTTATTTCCTACTTTTACATGTTTTTAGGGGGCACCTTCATGAACCTCCTGCAAGTGGTAATTGTTGTTGTCCTCTACAGAGGAAGCGCACTGCACATGAGCGTGCCAAGGAGCTTTACAGTTCGGGGGAGTTTTCCAGTGGCAGGAAGTGGGGAGATGATGCTCCCAAAGAAGAAGTAGATACAGGGGCTGTGAACTTGATCGAGTCAGGAGCTTGTGGAGCCTTTGTTCATGGATTGGAAGATGAGATGTATGGTAAGAATGACTGCATAATAACAACGCCCATTTACTGAATGACTGCTTTGTGTCAGGCATCATATTAGTAGACATACGTATATTTTCTCATGTAGTCTGCATAGTCCCAAGTGTATCTATTATTTTGATTTTACAAACAGAGGCAGTTGAGGCCAAGGTGGTATGATAAAATGGTTAAGATATGGACTTTGGGTTCAGTCAATCTGAGATTAAATTCCAGCATTTCTATAAAACAGGGTTAATAGTAAGTATTTCTGAATTGTGAGAATTAAGTGAGATTATATATATATAAAAGCCTTGGCACAATACATGATCCATTTATAGTAAACACTTAATAATTGGTAATAAATATTATTGATACCAGTAATAGTAATAACTTGTTATTAGTCACAGCTAGTAAGAGACAGAAGCAAGACTTAAAATCCAGTTATGTCTGACCTCAAAGCCTTTGTATGACTAATAAAGATTCTTTCACTTTCATTTTAGAAAGATTCTTTTACTGGGAATTGAATTCTAGATGAATAGATTTCAGTTTTTTTAGTCTCTTAAAGGTGTTCCATAGTTTTCTGATTTGCATTTTTTTTGTTGAGAAGTTTGTCATTTTTAAAAATCTTTGTACTTCTGTGCATGATGTCCTTTTTTCTAGCTGCTTTATTTTTTAATTTAAATTATCATCTATAAGATTGTTTTTAATTTTATCTAATTTTTAGTCTGCAACTGGTTTGCCATGCACTAAGGGATTATCTATATTTCTTCTCTTTTTTTGGTCCTTTTACTTATTATTCTTTTCTTTCCTTTTTTTAAAAAAAATTATTTATTTTAATTAGTTTCAAGTATACAGTACATTGGTTAGACATTTATATAGTTCGTAAAACAATTGCCCCAGTTGCTCCCTCCCTTGTCTGACCCTCCAGCTAGCCAACGTATTAATGCTAACTGCATTCCCTATGCTGTTCTCCCTATCCCTGTGACCATCCATCAACTACTAATTTGTACTTCTTTAACCATTCACCCCATTCTCCCAGCCCCCCCAACCTCCCCTCTCTTCTTTCACCAAATTGTCCACTGTTTTTGTGAGTCTGTTTTTGATTAGTTTATTCTTTTTATTCCTTAGATTCCGCATAAAAGTAAATCATATAGTGTTTATCTTTCTCAGTCTGACTTAAATACCTTCTAGGTCCATCAAAGCAATATCTTTTTCCATCACTTTCCTTTTAGTCTGTGTTTCTTTTAATCTGAAGTGAGTCTCTTGTAGGCAGCATATGTAGGGGTCTTGTTTTCTTATCCTTTCAGTCACTCTATCTTTTAGCTGGAGCACTTAATTCTTTTCCATTTAAGGTACTTATTGATAGGAATGTAGTTGTTACCATTCTTTATTCCCGTTTTTGATACATGTTTTTTTCTTCTTAAAGAAGTCCCTCCATTTCCTGTAATAAGCTAATTCCTTTAGCTTATTTTTGTCTGGGAAGCTCTTTATCTATCCTTCAATCTAAATGATAGCTTTGCTGGATAAATTATTTTGGTTGTAGATCCTGGGTCTTCATCACATTGAATATTTATTGCCAAGCGCTTCTGTCCTGCATAGTTTCTTTTGAGAAATCAGCTGCCAGTCTTATGGATGTTCCTTTATAGGTGACTATCTGTTTTTGTTTGCTGCTTTTAATATTTTTTCTTTGTATTTAGCCATTGGCAATTTAATTACGATGTGTCTTGGTGCAGGCCTCTTTGGATCCCTGATTATTGGAATTCTCTGAACTTCCCGGGGTTTTATGTCCATTTCCTTCACCAGATGAGGGAAGTTTTCATCATTATTTCTTCAAACAACTGTTCAACATCTTGATTTTCTTCAGGTGTGCTGATCAGATGGATATTTGGACTCTTAATAGTGTCCCATATGCTTCTTAAGTTATTTGTATAGTCTTGGCATCTTATCTTTGCATTCTGATTGAGTGTCCTTGACTTTCCCATCCTCTAGATAGGGCATTTGATCCTCTTCTTTATTCACTTTATTTCATTTAACATACTTCTCATCTCATAATGTACTCTTCATTTCAAACTGGTTCCCTTTTATAATTTCCATTTCCATTTTTATGTTTTTTATCTCTTTGAAGTTCTCACTGAATTTATCTATACTTCTCAGAAGTTCATTGAGCATCTTTGTAACCTGTGTTTTGAACTCTGCATCTGTTAAATTATTTGACTCCATTATATCTGTATCTCTGTTTTGTTCTTTCATATGGTTTGCTTCTTTGTCTTCCCATTTTGGCTGCCTTTCCGTGTCTGTTTCCATGTACTAAGCAAAGCTCCTAAGTCTCCTGGTCTTACTAGTGTGGATTTGTGAAATAGGTGTCCATTGGCACAGTCCTGAGAGGAGTTCAGCTGCAGGCCAAATTTAGCACCAGCCTGTGCCCTTCCGGGGCCACCTGTCAAGATTCAGCAAGCAATCCACCGATGTTCTGCTTATAGTTGCCTCAAAAAGCTACACTAGAAACCAAGGCCAGCTGCCTCCAGTGTGATTCAAGGTGCTACTCAGCAAGGAGCACCTGACTGGCTGAGAATATACCTGGTTGTAGCTTGGGTGGGGCCACGAGTTGGGGGAGGTGGAATTTCAGGGAATCCTTTGGGCAGAGTGACCTCTGCTATCCAGTTTGATGACATGGCTATGGCCGTGCTGTGTCTGCGCACTAGGAGGGCTCAACAGGCAACAATGGATATCACTGGCACTTCTGTACAGATCTCGCCTAGGCCTTCACTTGGACAACGTCTCCTATAAGTCCCTGGTGCCACCTGCGCACAGCCCAGTCGTCACTGGTGTTCAGAACAAGGAGGTCCGTCACTGTGAAAATCCATTTGGGGACGCAGCTCCTTTAAGAGGCTTCTGCCACTGTTGCTGCGGCATACTCCGTCCCACTCAGCTGCTTGAGACTGGGTAGCCCTGCGCCCTCATCCAGTCCTACCTTCTGCTGTTGCAGGGTGCTTTCTTGGATTTCTCCCTAGTTGTATGACTTGTTCATCAAGATTCCAGGCTATTTTTCCTTGCTACCTGTTCCTTGTTTCTGTCACAACTTTGATTCAATCGCCAGAGGAATGAACAGAGCCTCTATCATCTACACCATTTTTCTCTTTTTCTCCAGCTGCTTTTAATATTTTCTTTTTATCACTGATTTTAAGCAATTAATTTCGATGTGTCTTGGTGTAATTTTCTTATGCTTGGTGTATGTTTCTTATGCTTAGAGTTTATCCAACTTCTTGGATCTATGGATTTATAATTTTCATTAAATTTGGAATATCTTTGGTGATTATTTCTTTAAATATTTTTCTGGCCCCATGCTTTTTTGGGGACTCTAGTTATACATATATTAGGTTACTCAGGTTGTCCTCATTGGTGTGCTATTTCTTTTTTCCCTCTAGTCTTTTTGTCTCTTTGTTTCATTTTGGATATTTATTGCTTTGTCTTAGAGTTCACTAATTTTTTTCTTCTGCAGTATCTAATGTGCCGTTAATCCCTGTGTATTTTTCATCTTGGACCTTGTTGTTTTCATCCCTAGAAATTTGATTGGAATTTGAGTTTGTTTAGTATCTTCCACGTATTTACTTAATATGCTTAATCTTTTCTCTAGCTTTGTCAACAGAGAATGCATTTACAATAACTGTCCTAATGTCCTTGTCTACTGGTCTATTATTTGTGTGATTTCTGGTTGGTTTTGGTTGATTAATTTTTCTCTTTATTATGGATTATATATTCCTTCTTTTGTGTATGCCTGGTAATTTTCAGTTGGATGCTAGCCATTGTGACTATTACTTTATTGGATGCTGAACATTGTTATATTCATGTAAATATTCTTAAGCTTTGTTCTGGGATGAATTTAGTTCAGGTCTTATTTTTAAGCTTTGTTAAGCGGGACTCAACCAACATTTAGTCTAGGGCTTATTTTTGTTCACTACTGAAACAAAGTCTTCTGACAAAACAATTGTAGATCATGTGTGTGCTTTGGAGATTGTTCTTTTTAATCTTGTTGAGTGCTTCTTTCTGACTTCCGATAGTTTCTTCACAGATCAGAACTCAGCCGTCCACTTGAGGCGGATCCCCTGCAGATCTCCCAAGCTTACTTTCCCTGTGTGGTTCTTTCTTCTGATGCTTTGCTCTATGAACCCTAGCCACACTGGCCTTACCAGACTCTCGGCTCTGTCTTCTCAACTCAGGGAGAACTGCAACCTGGAAACTCTACAGACAGTAAACTGATGTAATCATAGGGCTCATTTTGTTTAGTCCTTCTCTCTCAGGGATCACTACCCTTTATTGCTTGATGTCCAGTGTGTTGAATACTGTTGTTTCGTATATTTTGTCTCTGCTTTTAGTTGTTTCATATAGAAAGATATGTCTGGTCTTTGTTACAGCATTTTAGTCAGTAATAGCCTGCAAAGCTCTTGTGATTTCTATAAAATGATGCTGTCTATCTCACGTAGATCACAGAATGTCAGTGCTTTGAGATGATTGCCTCCAATCTCTTCATCTTCAGGGAGGGTAACAGACCTAGGGAGATAATGTTGATTGTCCAAATTTTTCAGGAAATTTGTGTCACAGGATTAGAACTCAGGTCTTTAAAATACCTATAAAAATTACCTCACAATAGGACTTCTCAGAAGGGCAAGAAAATTATTTTAGAAGACAGTTTTCTATGATTAGATGTAAGAATAGGGTTATTCTCTCCAATTTGCCCTTAGATTTTCTGTATATGTAGAAATTTGTTAAAGCTACTTCTGCTTTTTTGGTCTCTATGAACTTAATTCATGAATTATAATTTAAATAGTATTAGATAATAAGGAAGTCCAATTGTTAAAACCTGTTTCATTCTAAGACAAGTAACTAGAATGTATTTTATTTTGTTGCTAGTAGCATTTATGCTTTGTTTAGTTTCTACAGTTGAATTTCATCACTTAATGTTTATGTTGTTTTAGTTCTATAGTTTCAGTTTGTCACTAAGGTTTAATTAAAGGAACTTAACATTTCATTAGCTGTAGACTCAAGTATTACACTTACTTCTAGTCTCCTAGTTGTTTCCTGTTCTCCCTTTTTTGGGCCTTTGTGCATATGGTTCCCCTGCTTAGAAAGGTCTTTTTCCTTTCTTTTGACCTAGCAGCTCCTTCAGGTATTGTTTTAGGGATCACGTGTTTCAGAAAGCTGCCTGTGATCCTGTTGAGTGTTCTGTGTGCCTCTTCTGCAGTTTACTTATACTCCTTGTGCTTTTCATCATATCATTCATCACTATTTTTGTCTGCAGGATCTGGGCAACAGTCTTGTTCTTGTTCATCTTTGTATCTTCAGATACTGTGATTCCCTTGATAGAGTTGCAAGTGTTACACATGAGTCATTATGGCGTAATAAATAAAGCCCTAGGAAGAAGAGCCAGGGCTTTAACACATTTGGGTTCATCTCTGACTTGCTTTGTAATTATTAGCAATTTCATGTTTAAATTGCATTATTGTGAAGTGAAGCAAATTCTTCTGATTAAAAGGAGGAATTCATAACTGCCAAGGAAAATCTGAGTCATCTCTCTTTAATGAGTAACTCTTCTTTTAAAGTGCCTATAAAATTTTCTTATACAAAACCAAGTTATATTTGTGAGTTTTAACCACAATTTGAGTGTTTTTCTTTAATTTTTCGAAGCTGTACATTATGTTACAGAACCATGTGAAACTACTAGAATAAAACCACCATGTATGTCCTTGTGAGCATTGTCTATAACTTGCTCATCTCTCATCTCTGTATCACAACACTTAGCATGTAGTACACTTTCAGGAAAAATAGAATGAACAAAGGGCTTCCTGGATTCAGTGGCTTCACCGTTGTATGTTCTGAGCATGCAAAGAGGTAGAAGACGTGCTTCTGTTTTCAAGGTGCTTACAAGACCTATACCTATGCTATAGCTAATATTTATTGAGCTTTTAACATATGCCAGGCAATGTGCTTTACTTCCATTATGTAATTTAGTTATCCTAACAACTCTGTAAGGAAATTGGTGTTACCTCCATTTAACAGGTGAGAAAATTGAGGTCCTAGGAAGTTAAGTTACTTCTTCAAGATCACCCTCCAAGTTAGTGGAGGGATTACTCTTCACAATTCACTGTGAGACTTCTATCACTCTAGATCATGTACCTTTAACCACTATATGATGCTGTCCTAGTCTAGAATCAGCAGATCTGGGTACTAGACTTAGCTTTGCTCTCACTGACTTTGAGGCAAGTGAATGCACTTTGCTGAATCTCATCTCTAATGTGAGAATAATGATATGTAGACTTTTAATCTTAATCATTATAATATTTAAAAACTGCCCTTTTAAAAAGTACTTTTCTGTGGTTGGAATACAGATAAATAAGATCTTTTTTTTCAAAAAATTCAGTTAATAGAGATAGATGTGTGACTTGATGACATCTGTCAAAATCTGAGCCTTAGTCCCTATGACACAAAAGTCCTCCTTAGGTCAACATGAAGGTTGTAGCTGAATCTGTGGGCATGGAGGGGATCTCCCAGACAGAGTTTGTTGAGTGAGAGAGCAAAAGACAAACCTGAATGAAAATTGAATCCTTGAATTTTTTCCATAGCTCTTAACTTGATGTGCAGTTTGATTTATCTCCTTTTGTCTAGAGGTCCGCATTGCAGCTGTAGAAGCTCTCTGCATGCTGGCCCAATCTTCACCCTCTTTTGCTGAGAAGTGCCTTGATTTCCTGGTTGACATGTTTAATGATGAAATTGAGGAAGTACGACTGCAGTCCATACATACTATGAGAAAAATCTCCAACAATATCACCCTCCGAGAGGATCAGTTAGACACTGTCCTGGCTGTGTTAGAGGTGAGTGGTAACAGTTCATTACTCATTTTTTTATTACTACCTACTAGGTGCTACTTTTTTTTTTTTCTTAAACCAGGCATCGTGGTAGGTTTTGGTGACACAATGGTATATAGGCAACACCATTTTTCCTTCTTATCACACAACTCCACCAACATGGAAGAGACTGACTATTAAACAGGAAATTCAAATAAAGCTTGGTATTGCTGTAATCAGGAAAGGACAGAGTGCCATGGGAATACAGAGAGTATCTAACCTGAATTGTCTGTGGTGAGGTTGGGGAGAAAAAGGGAAAAAAGAATGCTACAGTGACACTTAAAAGAGGAGTAGGACTTAATGAGGCATTTTCTTAGGAAGAAGTGGCACTGATGGTAGAGTGGAAGAGTACCAAACAGAGAGAATAATATCTAAGGGTCCAGAGGTAAGAGTGAGTATGATATATTTAGGGAACTCGAAGGAATTCATTGCAATTGTAGCATAGAGTTGGAGAGATGGAGGAGAGGGAAGCGGAAATAGATAAGGCAGCAGCTATATAATGAAGAATTGTTTTCAGCCTTTGAATTAATTTTTTTCTGGTGAGTCATAGGATGTTACAGTAGAAAGGATTTTAGAGATCAATTCATTCAGCTCTGGAGTTTTACTGAGAAAAAGTAATTTGTTTGAGGTCACACAGCTAGTAAGTGCCTGTGCCAGAATATAAACACAAGATTTGCCTCCCAGGCTATACAACACTGTGTGGTTCTTGAATTATTTTTCTGAAGTCTGGATTTTATTTGTGAGTACTGAAGTTTTTCAAAATATTAGTAAATGAGGTTTGGTCTTTGTTTTTCTGGTTGGTTGGTTGGTTTTTCAGACACAGAGAAAGGGATAGCAATTTTATATTTAGTCATTAACACCTGGTACAGATTTTTTGCTGCATCAGAAAACAAATAGGCTGCTTTGATTTTGAAGTTGTCAATTTTCTCAGTTGTTTGGCACTTCTATTAAGATTTTTCCTGAGTTATCTTTATAATTTTTCATGTATTTTTTCCTAAGAAGATAAGTTTATACTCTATGGATTGTTTTCCATGGATAGTGTCTATAACCCAGCCCTCCTTTTCATTTTAGCTTTCTTACCCATCATTCTTCAACCTTGAACTTTATGCAGTAGTCAGTTTACCTAATCCTTATGCTTTTCTTCACCATTTTGCCTTTACTGTAATTTTTCCCCTCTGCCTGCAAAACTGCCACTTTTCACCTAGCAGACTAGCTATTCTGAGATCTTCATCAGACAACATATTTAGGAAGCCTTCCTTAATTAACCCCACCTCCCATGTGGGCTAAATAGCAGTTTTCTATACTTACATAACAAGTATATACTACTGTGTATAGTACTGTAGAATTCATCAGAATGTGTTCTGTTTATTTAATTCTTTATTCAATAAGGCCATGAGCTTCTCAAGGGGGTAGGGTCTTGGCTTTAGTCATTAGGGAGATGCAAATTAAAACAACCCTGGATATTAGAAAAAAGGAAGGAAGGAAGGAGGGAGGGAGAGGGAGGGGGAGAGGAAGGGGGAAAGGGAGAGAGAGGGAGAAAAGAAGAAAAAAAAAAAAAAGAAAAAGACACCCTGACGATATCAAGTGCTTGAGGATGGGGAGCAACCGACACTTTATACACTGCTGATGGGAATGCAAAATGGTAGAGCCACTTTGGAAATCAGTATGACAGTAGTTTCTTATAAGGTTAAATGTATACTTACCATGTGATCCCACAGTCCCACTCTGAAGCATTTACTAAAGAGAATTAGATACTTATGTCTGAAAAACTTGTATGCAAATGTTTATTATGGCTTTAGTTATTTTAGACCTGACCTAAATTGGAAACACCACAAAATCCTTCAGTTGAGGGGTAAATAAACTGTGGTATACCTATTCAATGGAATACTATTCAATAATAAAAAGGAATGTGCTTTTGATACATGTAACAATATGGATAAATCTCAGATGCATTATGCTAAGCGAAAGTAGCCAGAATCAAGAAGTAGCATACTCTATGATTCCATTAATATGACATTTTGGAAAAGACAAAAGTGTAGTAGAAAATACATCAGTGGTTGCCAGAGGCTGAGGGTGAGGGGTAGATTACAAAGGGACACTAGAGAAGTAGATGATGGTGGTTACATAACTATATGTATTTGTTAAACTCACGAAAGTATACACTAACAAGGATGAATTTTACAGAAAGTAAATTATATGTCGCAAACTTGACTTAAAAAAAATGCTTCATACATCCTATTTTCCACTAAAAGGAACCAGAATTCCTCAGAGAAATGGCTGATTCCAAATCTGGCACAATAAATATAATAAGATGAGCTTGTACCACCTTATCATACAGAACATTAGCTATCAAACATTAGCTATCAAAGACCTCTGGAGCAATGTTGGAAAGACTCCAGAGACAACTTAAATAGCCTCTCACTGGCCAAAAGTAAAGCATATCATTAATTAAGGATTATAACTGCAAATATATTTAAATTCATGATTTTGTAATGATACTTAAAAAACAGAACACTGCATTAGTCACCTGTGGAAGATGCTTAGTAATCAAAACTCATTATTTTGAAAACTGGTAAATTAAGGAATCAGGTATATATCTCCTTCCTTTTCCTATGCAAATTGAACTTCCAGATAAATAGCTAGTTAATGAGGGGAATTTCTCTTTATAGAAATGAGGAGGAATAATAGAATTTGTATATCATTGTCTTACAAATTTAATGAATTACTAGATCTAGGCAGTGATCATCACTAGTTACTAACATCACAAAAGAGAAGTAGCCCTCATATAGTTCCTGAGGGAAATACACAGTATCACCTATGAAGTAGTTTTATTGAAAAACAAAAACAAAAACAAAAACTGAACCTGAATCTGATCAAGCCTCTAAATCTAACTACCATCACAAACTATACAAGGGAGAAGTTGCAAGGGGAAAAAAAGTGCTATGTAATGGGATTTTACATATTAAAAGATGCTTATGGGACATATTGCTCAATTGCATTGTGTAGACCTTAGTTGGAGCCTGATTAGAACACTTTTTGAGTCATAGAAATTTGAGTAATTTTACTAGATATTCAATATTAAGGAATTAGTAAATTTTTTGCATGTACTGGTTTTGCAGTTTTTTAAAATAAAGAATTCTTTTAAAAAGATATTTATGGAAATATTTACCAACAATATGCTATGATTTCTCTGATTGGCTTCATAATCTGGGAGAAATGGGTAAAGGTATAAATGAAACAAGATTGGCTATGAGTTAATGGTTGAAACTAGGAGATTTTTTATCTCTGCTTTTATCTATGTTTCAAGTCGTTTGTGAAAAAGTTTTTCAAGAACTGGCAAAAATGCTGTGGATATATCAAATTAGAGTAGACTGATGTGTTCATTTATTTTTTGCATTAAGAAGTTATTGGCAGCCTTTTTCTAATCACTTTAGTGAGGTTGAGCAGGAGATAAAAGGGAAGAGGCCCCTTTCTGATATCATCTGGTACTGCTCTCTTTGTTTGCTCTGTTCCAGCTACACTGGTTTCCTTGCTGTTTTTCAAACATGCTTCCACCTCGTGACCTTTTTGTTTGCTATTGCCTTTGTTTATCCTATGTAAAGTACCCCACCTATCTCCACACTCTTTCCCCTAACTTGTTTCATGGTTTCTTCATAGTACTTAAACACTATCTGACCTATATTTAGTCATTTATTTTTGTCTATTCACTATAATGAAGCTCCTGACAGCAGGGATTTGATTTAAATTACTGCTGTATTCCTAGCACTTGGGACCTAGTAGGAGCTTGACTCTTTACTAATGTTTGACTCTTTACTAAGCACTCGATAAATGTTGATTGTGTAAACAAATGAATGAACAAATGAATGAATTCTTCAAATTTCAGTTCATATGTCATCTCTGTCCTCTCAACCACCAGTCCCTTCCCTACCAGAAAATTGAGACTCTTTACCCTGTACTCCCATTATAACTTGTGTACTCCTCCATAATAGCTAATCCACAGTGACTGTTGTTATTATTATTATCTTTCTTTGTTTTTAAGGATTCATCCAGAGATATTAGAGAGGCTCTTCATGAACTTTTATGCTGTACTAATGTTTCAACCAAAGAAGGGATTCATCTTGCACTGGTGGAGCTGCTGAAAAATTTAACCAAGTACCCAACTGATAGGGACTCCATTTGGAAGTAAGGATTTTTTGCTCATTTGCTCACTCAGTCCAATAATGTGGTAAATGTATAATGTTGACATTATTTGGTGGATCATCATAGGTTGAGGATATGGCTCTCATTTTGCCTTCAATTTGCCTGGTTCAACTTAACTAAACTCTCAGGAGTCTGATTCCTAAATGAAATATCACAGTTTAGATTATTTATTTATTTGTCCATCCATCCACCTAGCAAATTTTATATGCCTGCTTTGTGCTTACTATGTACCAAGCCCTGTGGTAAGTTGGAGGTACAGAGATGAGCTGATTAGATTTCCTTTTTCTCCTATATAGTATTAATCACTGCTTTGTGTAGTTTGCATTTTGTGCAGGATCACAGCTATCGTTTTAGAGATTAGAAGTAGGGCTGGCACTTTGATGGAAAATCTCAATTATTTTTTCCCGATTATCTAGCTTTATTGACTATAGTCAAACTGTTACCATTGTTCATTTGCTGTTCGAAGAACTACTTGCATATATTTAATATTAAAATGTGTGTTATCGTGCTCCATATATTTAAATGAGCTTATGTGACAAGATTGTTCCAACTGTATAGTTTCTTGATTTTCAGAAGAATTTGCTACTAAGAGTAGAAAACCTGTGGATCAAATCAGGTACTTGGAAGGTATATTAAAAACTAAAAATACCATAGTAGTCTTGCTCTAGATAACATTTTGATACCTGGTTATTTGTTTTGTTATTTCTTCATGTTTGTTCAGTCCAGTTTAGCTCAGGTCAAGATACATTTATTGACTGTTTTCAAGGAGCACTCATTCATTTGGTGTGTGGGGGTCGATTTGGGAAAAACACCTATATTAGTTTATTTGTAGTTCTGTGGTGTCACAGCACAGAAGAAATGGTAAATTCTGCTTGATAGAAGGTATGTTCTAAAATGTTTAGCAGAACATTCTTGCTTTAAGATAAGATTTGTGGTTATTTGGTCCACCCAGAATATTTATGTAAGACTGTCTTTATTGGATGATTGTAGACAGAAAACTCCTTTACCTTGTAGTGAAAGATTTTGAAGTGATCTATTCTAATTATTACTTGATTTCTTTTCATCTCTTCTCATGAATGGTGCTTTATTTAGAAATATCAAAAAAGAATGCGATATAAGAGTGAAGGAATAGCACAGTAGCATGTTTTTAAGACATCGCTAAGGATAGATTCATAAATGAAAGTTTTGAAGGAGGTTTTTCTCTATTTAGCTTTAGTCCATTCAACAAATGCTATTGAACACTTGTTATAACCCGGTCATGGTGTTAGGTGCTGTGGAGATTTAAAATGGATTCAACTCAGAGATGTAGTTAGTACTCAAATAGCTGTAGGTAGGAAGGTGGATCACATAGTAAAAAATTATTACAAGTCTCCGAATTGAAGTCTAGCTTTAGAGAAGCCCAGATGCTTAGGGGTCTTTGAGGGAACCTAATTAATAGCTCTTGTATTCTCCACCTAAGATCTGAGTAGAGTGAGAGATAAAATAAAGGAGTGGCACCTGGAGGCCAAACTACAATTTTAGAATATCCCCTGAGGCACAGTGAGTGAAAGGGCCCAGAGAGGTCAGAAAATTAATTAATTAAGTTCTTCCTACACAGAAGGAAAAATAAGACTGAGGAAAAGTGTGTTTTTCCTAACAGTATCAAATTTTTGAATTTGATGCCTTTCATACCCCATATATTCATGAATTTGTTCACGGTGTTTATTTTCTTTCTTTTGCCAATCTGCCTATTCTCTAGTCCTTGGTGAAGTCCTATTTCCTTTGTGAAACTCTCTGATGTTGTAATCTTTTTCTACCTTTAACAGGTAGAAAGCAAAATATCATTCGATAGTTTATTACCTTGTGTTAGTCATCTTTGTCTCAGTTGGATTATAAACTCATTGAGAACAGAAATTAAAATTTATATTTCTTTTTCACTTTGACACACCTTTGAAACCAGAACTTAACAAATAAAAATAATAAAGATCCATAATTACCAGTGCAGCATAGTTCTTTATAGCTAATAAAGGACATTCATATAGTCATAATAGTTAACTGATAGCCAATTAATAGCCAACTAATAGCCAGCTGAGATTTTACTGTACGACTGACACCTAAGAAGCTCTCCAGCAGACTTCCTCTCTTGCTCCATTGACCACAGTGGGATTTCTTGATTACCTGCAAATCAGTCACTGGAAATGGGAATGGGATTGCCATAATGGGTTTAGACCCATTGTGGTTAAGCACTTGGCTGGACCTACATCCTCTGAGCACTTTGCTATCTACTTGATACCTGAGCGAAAATCAGAGTTCTCTTTGATGCAGGATGGGACAAATACCCCTGAGTGGCCCTGCACCAAAAGAAACGGTGCTTGATTGAGTGCAGGAAAGAATTCAAGCACATGTCAGAATTAGTCAAAAGAAAAGTTTATCAGAAAAGGGGCAACACTCCATAGACAGAGCGTGGTCTCCTCTCAGAGACAGAGTAAGAGAGCCTGAGAGACAGAGAGGAACAGAGAAAAAGATACTGAGAAGGAACCCTGAGTGTTCAAGGAATTCAGTTTATATATCATTCTTAGTTCCTATGAATTGCAGTCTAAAGACTTTGTTTACCCATTTTCCTTTGATGATATGGGTATACCATGTGAAAGGTAATGTGGAAAGGCTTGCTGGTAGCTCCTAGCCTTTGATCCACGTGTTCCCATATGGTTTTAGCTACAGGGAATGAATGATTGTGTTTGTGTCAGGAGCGACTTAAGGACTCTTTTTTCCTGTTTTCCCTTCACAGTTTGAGTAAATGGTTTGTCAGTTATCCCAGTAGAAATCTTCATTTGTTCTGTAGGTTTCCTCATGGTCTGGCCTGTAGGGCTGATCAGCACATTACAGTCGCTGAATATAGCTTGATTTAACATTTAGTTCCCTTGCCTCCTCCCTACATTTTCAAGATGGAGGAAATGGCTGTTGGTTAAATAATGAGTAGTAATATCTGCCATAGCAACTTTTTAAAAATCTTCATAATAACCATTTTTTAGATGACTTGAGTTCCAGAATAATAGAATAACTTCTCTGAAGTCATAGAGGTAGCAAAAATAGGTGGTTGAGAATTTGCAATTCTGAATCAGGCTTTCTGATTCTAATTCCTAGTACTTTTTAAAGCATTCATTCATTCATTTATTGTGACATTGGTTAACAAAAATTCAGTAAGTTTCAGTTGTACACTTAACAGTAAGGCATATATATGCTTACACTGTGTGTTCACCTCCCATAGTGAGATTTCTTTCTCTCACCACATATTTGACCCCTTTATCCCATCTACCCCACCCCCCCCACCATCCCCTGCCCTCTGATAAGTCTCTCTTTGTCCTAAAAGGAACATGTTGTTACTTTTAGGTTTATATTAAAGCATTTATGAACTTACTAAAGTGGACTATTATTTTCTTTATTTCAGATGCTTAAAGTTTCTGGGAAGTCGACATCCAACCCTGGTGCTTCCCTTGGTACCAGAGCTCCTGAGCACCCACCCGTTTTTTGACACAGCTGAACCAGACATGGATGATCCAGCTTGTATCCTCTGTGCCTAGGGCAGGTGCTGCCGACTTGGCAGGGAATTTTGGCATCTTTTTCTGTAGTGTAGCTTAGGTGGTCTGAGTTTTATTTTATTTTATTTTTTTCATTTATTTTAGGTGAGAGTATATCCTGAGGGAACCAGGTGGTTATTATTCTTAGCTCATTCACAGTTCATCTTAATTCACCTTTGCCATTTGATACTAATAATTTTTTATACCGTTTATTGATCACCTACTATATTCCACATACTGTTTAAATGCTTTGTACATTTTATCACTGATCCCCAAACAACCCTGGAAAGAGGTATTATTCCCAGTTTATAAATGAGAAAACTAGGACGTAGAAAGGCTAAATAACTCTCCAAGCAGCAAATCTAGGGCTCAAAGCCAGTCATCTTTGGTTTTAAAGTCTGTGAACTTTCCCCTATGTCTCATCTCATATTTAACTTGATCTGCAGCCAGAAAGAGGGGATAGGGCCAAGCTAGGCTGCATGATTACTCTGCCTCTCATACAGGTTCAGTGGGTGTGTGATAGCCAGGGGCAGTATGCTATTTAATTGGATTTAATTCAGTTTATTTTCACAGTGTGTTTGGAGGATTTTTTAATAGATCCCTGTAATTGATATACTAGCCAATGTCTGACTCTGTTTACTTTTAAGAAAGGAATATCCCAGACCTTACCTCTAAAGGTGCAATACTATAGCTGTTTGAAATTTAGCTCATCAGAGAGGGGCTTGTATGCTAGGTGTTCTGGATTTCATGACATTGAAGAGGTGTTAAATCTGAAAGTCCTTTCACATTAGAAAGGACTTCACATTAAACATTTTTAGAAGTTTATTATACTAAGATATTATTCTGGGTAGTTGGAGGATTGTGTTATTTAGGAACTATGTTTGGATGTAACAGAGGTTGCCCTCAAATATAGGTTAAAGAATTAAGATATTTATTTTTCTCCAACATAAAAAAAGTTGGGGGTAAGCAATTGGTGCTGTTACAGCTGCTGCACATTAATTCAAGCTTCTGATGGTGATGATCCAAGCTTCTTCTGTTTTTTGTTCTGCCGTCTTCAGTTATCCAGGATTGTTAGTAGTGCTCCAGTCCTCAGGTTCAGGTTCTAGGCATGAAGTTAGAGGATATGAATAAAATCAGTTTTCTATTAGTAAGGAAAAAGGGTAGAATGGATATTGGGTAGGCATATTCCAGGCTCTGCCATATGGGTGCATATAGAAGATTAGAACTTATGTTTATCTTTTAGTTTCTGATTTTCCCTCTGTTATAAAAATATACATAAAAAAATTGAAAAAAGTAGAAGAAACTTCATATTTAATACCCAAAGTCCTACTCGCCAAAGTAATCGACTGTTAATATTTTGGTGTCTTCTCTCCTTTTACAAGCTTGGGGTTTGGATTTTGCTGTTATTAATTAACATAGTTTATTTCATCAGCAAATATTTAATAACACATAGGTGCTATCATATCTTCTTTATATATAAATATATTTTTTTTCCCGTCTTTAACCCCCCCCCCCACCCCTTTCCACCTTTCACCTATGGTTGTTGCCATTTCCCCTTAAGAACTGGATCTCCGAAGGCAGGGCATCTCCTCCCATACGTAGTGTGCACCCAGGGCCAGGTGCCTCTGAGGCCTGGCGCACCCGGGACCTGGCATACCATGTTATGGTCCGTGGCTCCACCTGGGGCACAAACCCAGGACCTTCTGCATGTAAAGCAGACATGCTAACCACTACACTATGGAGCCACCACCCTCTTTATATTTTAGAGCCTGCTTTTTTCACTTGTGACAGAATGCTTATGATAAAATATTATTAATTCTTTATAATTTTTAATGATTGTATAATGCTTCATCAAGAAGATGAAACACAAGTTGTATAGTCATCTTCTTGGTTTTGGATTTCAGGTTTATTATGAAAGATTCATGCTGTTTGATTATTAGAATACATTTTGAGGTATGGAATTAGTCAACATTCATAAGACTCTTACTGTCTACTACAAAATAATCTAAAGGGATTGTGCCAGTATATACTTTAGTAACCAATGTGCCAGAAATTTTTGTTAGTATTTGCAGCAACATCAGGCATTATTTTTAAAAATCTGTAGTATTTGGAGGGGTAATTGGGGCAATTTGGAATGGGGTAATCTATCTCTTTTTGAATTTGCATTTCTTTGTTAGAAAATTATAGTTATTTAATGGGAATTTGGAGGGCAGGAAGTGGAGGCACCAGATTCTGGCCAACCTCAACCTTATACCTCCAAGTTTACTTAACCCATTCATCCATCAGATATTGCAGTTTTGGTTCTTATCTTCAATGCTGCGAAAACCTGTCCAACAATGCCTGCATTGTTCTCAGATCATACCTTCAGGCACTATGCGTACCTCAGGGACAGTCTTTCTCATCTTGTTCCTGCCTTGAGGGTATGTTGAAAACATCTTTTGCCTTTGTTTCAGGTTTTTGATTTTTGGTCATTTGTTGTTAAATAGCAGAAAGCAGACTGTATATTCTCTGAAAACTCATTCATTCATTCTTTATCTCTCTTGGGCTGTGCTTTCACTTCTTACCTTTTAAGAAGATTCATTTTTAAATGCCCCTGAGTTATTATGCTATGTTAAGCAAGAAAAAAGGAATCTAGAACAATATATTTTAGACCAATGATTAGACCATGATATATTTACAATTACATAAAGCCATAATTCTCAACAGGTTTATTTATTTATTTCAACGAGTTTATTTTTAATAATAACCTTTATTATTTTTAAAACCTAGAGAAATAAGAAATGTTTAAGTAAAATATAATGGTAATAGCAAATACCTGTGTGCAGTCACTTTTTTTAAGCACTTTGTATTATCTTATCCCTCCTTAGGTTACTCTAAATAACTTTATTTAGAGTAACATATGTACATGGTTAGAAAATTTACATATAGAAGATACAAAATTAAAAGTGAACTCCTCTTTGCTCTCCCCTCATCTCTTTCTTGAAAGGTAACTACTTTTAATAGTAACAAAAATGATTATCATATAAAAAATTTATAGCATGCTATATACACTTTTTTTGGAAATAAATCACCACTCTTCTGTGAAGTGAAAGATCAAATAAAGTTTAAAAATAAATGTGACAACAGATTAATTTTTAGTCCTATTTCTGTGATTAGCCCATTTATTTCAGTTAGCAATAGAAAATATTAAACCATTCTCTTCTCCTTGCAGCTTGTGGCTATTTGGGGTAGGCTGTGTTCATTTTCTCCCTTTCCCACTGAAGCTGGGGAAGGAGGAAAAGGATTTTAACTGAATCACCTAGCTTTTTCCGCCTTTACTTTGTTTAGTTCACATTTTTTTTTCTGGTTTCTTTGTGTTATTAAAAGCTGAGCCACAGAAATTTGATGGCACCATGACCCCACTATGTTTGCTTAGTTACCAGGTAGAAAACTAGTATCATCAGCTGTTTCCCCCAATATCATGCCTCATGAGGATCCTTCTCATCAGTTCCTGCAGCAGAGCCTTGAAAGGGTGTACAGTCTTCAGCATCTAGACCCTCAGGGAACCCAGGAGCTGCTAGAGTTTACCATCAGGTGAGATGATCATCCCTGTTGTTTAACAGTTAATATTGTTGGTATGCTCAGCTTGACTGTTTTGATTTCCAGTGTTGGTCATAGGCTACTTTTTCTGACTTTGTAGGCCTGTGCTTACACGTGGTTTATGATCTGTTTATATTTGAATTAGGTTGTGGTTTGAGCATATTACAAAGAAAAACTGTTTGTGTTTATGGCCAGAACTAGAAAGAGCTACAAGGAAGCTTTTTTAATTTTTCTTTCCTCATACATCACTTAGGATGAGTGACAGAAAAGGCAAAGTAACAGTGGTTTAGACAGCAGGAAAGGTTAATTCTTTCTCATAGGCAGGACAGGCTGAGATGGTCATCAGGGGCCTAGGCTATTTCTCTCTTGTTTCTCCATCTCTGCATCAGGTGGCCTTGGCCTAAAGATCCAAACCTACCAGTCCTTTCTGTAATTACTACAGGAAAATGAAAAGAGCAGGAGAAAGCATCATTTCCACCACTACCCTCCCTCCCTTTTATAGATACTTCCCCAAGAGTTGTATTTTTATTTTACTTGCATCCCATTGACTAGAACTTAGTCACATGGCCATATGATGCAAGGAGCTAGGAAAGGTAGTCTTTATGCTGGATGACCAGTGCTTAGTTAACATTTGGTGACTCTCTTGCTCAGAAACAAGGGGAGGATATTGGGGAACAACCAGTGGACTCTGCCACACCTTATTAGAATGTCCCGAGTGATACGAACAAAATTGAAACCCATTTGTCTTTAGCAAGGGCAATACCTGCCTGTAAATAAGGTTTGATTAAAACACAACTATACTCATTTATTTAGGTATTGTCTATAGCTGCTTTCATGCTATAATGGCAGAGTTCAGTAGTTGCTACAGAGACCATATGGCCTGCAAAACCTAAAATATTTACTATCTGACCTTTTACAGAAAAAGTTTACTGACCCTGAAGTGATGCCTCAATCACATTTTTATCTTTTTCTTGTCTCTCATTAAAGTGATTAGTTTTAGAATCTGAAATTGTTGGCCCTGAGCACAGGAAAATAAGCTCCACTTCCTGACTCAGCCCCACCTAAATAAACATTTAGGTTTTGTCCTTGACAGCCTTTTTAAAAAATCCTGTTGGCTAAAGCTAACACAAAATGCACAGAAGGAAGCCAGTTTGGTCATCAGCTGCAGTACTGACTAGGCTATAAGTAGGTGCTTAGTAAATGACCTTTGGTTTGAGTGACCCTCATGATCTGAGTTTTGTGAGATGGATAGTCTTGCTGGGTTTCAAGCTGGTCAGACCACTGTTCTAGTGTGTGGTCAGTTCTGGGCACTATGTTTCTAACTGCATTCTGAAGAGGGTGGCCAGGATGGTGAAAGGTCTGGAAAGGAGAGCAGATGTTACTGTAGATATTGATGACCTATTATGTTTTACAAACATTGCAGGTAGATATTGTTATCATTTTACAGGGAAGAAATGAAAATTTTGGGAAATGAAGCAGTTTGCTTTTTTGACTCTAAAATTGATGCTCTCTGATATGCTGTTGAAAGGGGATTCTTTGTCAAGTGGAGATGAGATGACCACTGGGTTCTTAGAACTTAAATTTTCCATTGTTGAGAAGTGAAATGTTAGAGTTTCACACAGAAGTTTCTTTGATTAGGACTCTGGTCATTTACTTGTTAGTACTAGTTATACACTTCACTGTTATAACGCTTTATTGTTATACACATTACCTTTTGTTTTAATCCAAGCAGCCATTTTACCCAACCAAGATCTTACCTGTAGAAAGTCTACTTTAGTTCAATGAAGGCCACAGGAGATAATTTGTTTGCTTGTTTGTTTCTAGAACTTGACATAATTACTTTGTTTTCACCACTGTACCTTGGGTGCTATATAGGAACTCAGTAAATATTTGTTGAAAACTCTAGTTACGATGTCTTAACCAGGAATGAAGGCTTTTAAGATTTTTGTAGATGGGATTTTTTTCTGGTCATACTTCACTTGATGTTTTTGTATGGTTCTTCTGCTTCGATTGTAACAAGAACTGCTCTCTATCAAGTGCCCACTATGTACCCACTCTTCTAAGTGCTTTATGTACATTACTTCATTTAACTTAAAAAGAATCCCTTGAGAATTACCCCATTTTTACAATGAGTGAGGGAGCTGGGGTTCATTCGTTATGTTTTTTGAGTATCTCTCATATGCCAGGCATTGTGCTAGTCAAAGCAACATGATAGTAAACAATACATAGTCTCTGCTGCAAAGGATATTACAGCCTGGTTGGGGAATTAACTAGGTAAACAAGAAATGAAGTACAGTAAGTACAGGAGAACTTACTTGTAGGAGAATGGAAGGGGCACTTCTTGGATCATGACTAAGCAATGACCTGAAGAATGAATAGAAATTATTCAAGTGCAGAAGGAAGTGCATATCAAGGATCAGGAACAGCAAAATTCTGGATTAAAACATCTAGCCTTTCCATCTGGTCACTGCCCTATTTCTGATTAACAGTTTGTATGACATAAAACATGTACTATAAGGCGATTTAAAATCTAAAAGACTTGATTCAAGTCTTAGTTTTAGTTTTATCACTTCTAAGGTTCATGATCTGGGGCCTCAACTCCCTCATCTGAAAATCGAACTTTGTAGCTCATAACACTTTTGTAAAGGTTACCATAATATGTGGAAAGATTTTAAGAATATCACTTACATAGATAATAGTTAGACATTTATGAAATTTTGCTTTAAAAATTAAATCTAATCTTGGCTCATTTGACACACTACAAGTGCTCTTAATAGTTTGTAAGTAAATCCATTCCAGACTTTATGAATGTAATTATGTGTAAATTCATTGGTGGTGGGAAGGGATTGTCTTTTAAAGAACGCAGCAGTTGCTTATCTACTGTTTCAAATAATGAACTGATTTTTCAGAGTTTGTATTTTTCGTGTATCCTTAAGATGCTGTTCCTGGTGTAATACACATTATTGTTTCAGAAATCATATCACTCCAGAAGTATTCTGTAATAGAGAATTGTTCTTTTGTAATGAAATAGCTTATTTCGAAACAGATAGGGCTTCATTTATCTGGAATCGATAGAAATGCACTTTTCTTACGGGAATTTTTTTAAACACCAACCCTAAAGAACATGAGATTTCTTGGTTAAATTCTTTAGAATCCTTCTTTTGCTGTGCATCATTTAATGTCCCTAAGGAATAGTGCCTGTTTTGTGGCCTGGGAACTAGTCCAGTAACTAAAGAGTAGAAATAAAATGTTTGTAATTTGTAACCATCTGAGTGCAAGAATGAAGTAGCTTTTGAAAAGTCATCATGATTTTGTACTCATTTGGCGTTTCCTAACATTCCTCATTATTTAACTAAACTAGTAAGAGACACTAATTGTAAATATGATATTTAGAGATTGCAAGAGATTGAAAGAAATGTTTAGTCATAATAACATTTGATGTACACACCCAGTCTTTTTGACTATCTTTAGACAATGATTTTAAAATTAACAAATTCAACTTGTTGTATAAACTTTTTTTTAAAAATTGCAATATATGTAAAGTTATGTTCTTATAATATTTTTAAAATACTATGTACATGTTGCCATCATGTGAGTAAGGATTGCTAAACTGCATGTTCCTGGGAGAGCTCTTTTGTCCTGCCAGATCACATCTATAGAAATGTGGCATAATACATATGATTTTAAATCAATTTTGGTCTCACCTATATGTGATGTAGTTTATAAATATATGAAAAGAGTTTAATAGCAAATAAATAAAATAAATCTGAGTTCATGGCTTATTTTTGCCACTTACTATTTCTGTGACCTTGGGCAAGCCACTTAAACTTTGATCTTTAGTTTCATCCTTAGCAAAATGGGATTAATTGTAGTTCACGTTGTAAGGATTAAATGAGCTCAAATACGGAAACACCTAGTACCCCTAGTATAGTGCACATAGAAGGTGCTCTTTATAACCTCTTTCATTAAAGAGTTCAGTCTCCTGAGGGATGTCTAAACTGAGGCTTCTTGAGGATTTTGGGAATAAAGAGGTTCAGACAGGAAACACTGGGACACAGAGCATTTTGCCCAGGGCTATCAAGTTTCCATTTTTATTTGTACAGTTGTTCAGGTTTCCCATGGCTGACTGGGTTACATCTTGTTCTTTGCAATTCAGAACAATTGCTGTAGTGCCAGAGTACTGTAACTTAGCACTAGGCTGCAAGCAATCAGCTAATGTATAGTCAACTGGTCAGTGTTCTCTGTAATTGTAACAGAAGATAGAATCTTCCTGGAGAAGAAATGATTCAGGAGTAGAATGATTTGGGGCTTTTTCAAGAGAGACATCAGAGATGTGAAAGGGAGAGACCAGCTGGCCATCAAGATAGCACTTAACAGGTGCGACTAGCTAGTTACAGGGTCTTACCTTTTATTGTGCTGGATTCCCACATATGCGCAGGCTCTCTAGGACCAGCGGAAGCTACCCAAACTCATAAGTGATGACATATAAGCTACAGACCCCAATTTCTTCAATCATTTTAGGAATAATTCATTCTGTACCTCTTTCTACGGCATTCCTTCTTGGGAGGCAGCATTAGCTATCAAAGTTGCCAGAGATTACAGGGAAGGGGCTTAGTGTAATGAACAATTTTGTACAGTTCCTATGAAACCTAATATATTAGGCCGTCCCTGAAACAGTTAACTTCTCTCGTGACCCAAATCTTCAGGTTTTCCACAGTTATCACCTCTGTATGAAATTCTGATGCTTCCATTAAAAACAAGACAACTTTCTATGAAGTTTTTCTGAGAGGGATTGTTAGGTCTCACACATATACCCTCCCTCCCCAAAAGGCAAGAAGAAAAAAAAAAAAAACCAATACTTTTTGTAGATAGACAGCATATCTCAGAAGAATACAAAAGAAACTAGTAATGGTGGTTCCTCTGGAAAGGCTATACTGGTTAGCAGTGCACAGGTATAGGAAAATAGACTAATTTAATTGTATATATCCTTTAGTATTTTAAATTCTATACCTTAATAGGATAATTCTATAGCTCTGTATTATCTATTCAAAAAATTAAAAATTTTAAATTAGTAATTCCAGCCCCCAGGCACAACTATTTTATCTGTGTCTATTTTCTACTTGTCTATTTTCTTGTCCATAGGCAGAGATGTTTTATTTAGTTGTAATCACTTTGTCTATACTTGTTATCTATTTAGGATGCTTTTAATTGCAGCTATCAGAAAACCTTATCTCAAACTGGCTTACAATAGCTGTTTATTTTCTCATGAACAGAAATTGGAGGCAGTTCTAAATATGGTATGCTCAAGTAATTCATTTATATAATTAAAGATCCAGTTTCAATCTCTTAAGATTTTTCTTGTCCTCAGCATTTGCTTTATCCCAAGGCTTTTTTCGTTTAGAGTTAATTGTGGCTGCCAGGCAATCAGGGCTATAAGCAGTCTTATTCAGAATAGTGAGACATAGAGAAAGAGACATAGAGACATAAAGACATAAAGGTGGAGAGACAGACAGGCAGACATTAAGAGATACCATCAGACCTGCTGCAAGCATGGAATATAAGTCCTTCCATAAGGACTAATAAAGGTCACATAACTAGGGAAATGACATGTACTAATTGGCTTAGTCCAATTAAACTCTGTGTGGAACTGGGTGTGGGGACACCCTTGAACAAAATCAGAGTTCAATTAATAAGGAAGAGTGGAGAGTGGCTAACAAAGTTCACCATAACATCTTAAAAAATTTTTTTCTGATGGTACAGAAAATAATTCATTGTATAAAACATTTTGAAAAATAAAGCATAACTGGGAGAAGGCACTAAAAAGTACCCTAATAACTCTATCCGGAAAACTACTTTGCTATATTTTTCTCCCATATATAGTTTTACAAGGTTGAGATCATCCACTTTATTATCATTTTAGATGTTAATGGCTATAGAATATTCCATTGATTAGATGTAAAGAAATATTTAACAATCTTTCTACCTTTGAATATTTAAGATTTACTATCATAGTCCATATAGTGAATATTTATGGGGCATCAAGCATTTTATTTCTGTTGAATATTTTCCTTAGAATGACTTCTCAGCATAAAACTACTGATCAAAATATTTGACCATATGTATGACTTTTATAACATAGTACAGTTTTACTTTCCAAAAGAATTGTATCAGCTTAAGCTGCTCTCAAAGTGTGAATGAACTACTTTTATAATAACTGCTTCAGCATTGGTGCTGTGATTTAAAAATTTATGACCAGTTTACTAGGTGTAAAATGGTAAAATGCTTTGATATGATTTTTTTAATTGATGTCATCCTTATCCCTTTTGGCTTGGGTTTTATTTGCTACAGGGATCTGCAAAGACTTGGAGAACTTCAGTCTGAATTGGCAGGGGTAGCCGACTTCTCTGCTACCTACCTTCGGTGTCAACTTCTTCTCATTAAGGTTGGTTTGGACCCATTATGTTCATAATTGTGATGCTAAGAATGCACTTTAAGGGATCCAGCAGTGTTTGAAGCCGTAAGTAGAAAAATATATAGTCTTCTGTAGCCACATAGCAATGGAGAAATTGTGTACTCTGTGGTATAATTATATTTCTCTCTAATTAAGAATTGTTAACTTATATAGGAATTTGAATTTCTTTTGATTTGGGAGAATTCTTTCATCACTGTATAATTAGAGCAAATTGGATACATAATAATTTTCATTAGAATCCCAAGGATTTTAATTGTTTTTTTTATTATTCGATTAGCAAAGAACTTGTATGAACTTTTATTCTCTTAAAGTGCTAATTTTACTTTGTTAGAGTCAGATTAGACAAGGTTGATTTCATTGCTGTTAAAAGGGCCAACTTGATGGCATTTTATACTAGGTAGTCAGATGATACATATACACATGAAATTGGTCCCAAGAAGGTATTTTAGTTCGCTAAGTTAAAACCAATTAAACTAGTTCAGTTTAATTGTATCAGAGTGTAACTCTGCTATAAATATTGGCTTAGGATTTAGGAGACCCTTCTTCTTGATAAGCCTTTATATTGATTTTAGTTCCAAATGTTATTAGTCTTCAAAATGATTAACCATATTTGTTCAAAGTTAGAATAAATGGAGGAGTCAGAAATTATTTCTCTCTGTAAGATGTGTGAGCTTATGGTTTTGCAGGGTATGTATACATCTGAAGGTGGGTTTGTACACTGAAGCAGGTCGGGATTTAAACAGCTCTTCTTCTGCTAGATAGATTCTTTCAAATGTGTATCTACGTAACTACCACAGTCAAGATATAGAACATTTTTGTTACTCCCAAAAATTCCTTCATGCCCTTTTGCAAAATTGTTTGGCTTTCCAGGCTTCTATGAAACAGGGTTAATAATCACTTGGGTAAGGACAGTAATAAGCAATGTATGTAAAAGCCCTTGGCTTGGTGTCTGATACATAGTGTGTGCCATGCCACTGTTGGTGTTTTTCTTTATTCCTTGGCTTTCTGTCTCCTCCATGGGGATACAAGAAGGCCTTTGAAAAGAACCCACTTTTCTATAGTAGGAAAAGAGAAGAGGTTATTCCTTAAAACACAGAATTATGTTGTTTATTCAGTATCATGGAGTGTCAGGGTAGGTAAGGGACCCAGGCTTAGAATCAGAGGCAGGCAGGTGTTTGATAATTAGGGAGGAAGTAAATCAATTGTGGCATACCTCTACTGCACAGTACATTCTGTAGCCAGTAATGATCTTTATGAAGAACTATATAAACAACATCACAAAATACAGTGTAAGGTTATGTACCCAAAAAGTATATAAATTACTTCTGCTTTCTGGCTTTAATATGTAAAAAACATGCATTCGAGAAATAATTAGAAGGAAATTTTCAAAAATAATAACTTAAGATAGTATGATTTGGGTGATTTAAAATTTTCTATATCCATAATCTAGAACTATTACTGTCTAATATAGTCACCAGGTACATGTGCAAAATACACACTGGATTGTTTAGACTTAGTATAAAAAATGAATATAAAGTATCTTATTAGTAATTTTTAAAATATTGAATGCATAATGAAATGGTAGTATCTTGGATATACTGGGCGAAATAAACTATGTTGTTAAAATTAATTTCACCTGTTTCTTTTACTTTTAAAAATGTGGCTACTAGAAAATGTAAAATTACATACATGGCTTATGTTATATTTCTGTCGGATAGTGTTAGTCTAGGTTTTCTGTAATGTCATTGGATTATGACTATAATGAAGAAGGACTGTGAAAATTAGAGGCTATAGCAGAGGTTTAGACAAGAGATGAGAGATGAGGCCATATAGTTGGATTGGAGAGGAGAGAGAGGAGGTGAAACCTATGGTTTGAATAATAGTTTTTCAATGTAGAGACATTGAGAGAGGGTAGAATCTACGAAAGCCCTTGACTTTTAGTTGGGTATGCCAGTAAGGTGATAGGGCTGTTCAAAGTGAGTGTGGGGCAAAGAAAAAAGAATAGCAGTCAAGGAAGAAGAGTCTAAACAGGGTAGTCCATTGATTCTTGGAACAGGAGGGCCCAGAGCCTTGGAAGCTGGCTTGCCTTGACTTTCTGGTGAGGGCTTCATGGCTCCTGCGTTCTGCTTGCAAGCTCCAGTCTGAGACATAGGACCTTTGGGCCAGGAATTGAATTGAATGAAGAGGAGTTGATTTAGCTCAAACCACTGGTCTCCTTGGTTTCCATACTAAGTAGGACTTATTGGCTTAAAAGAATAAGACTGAGAGGAAGTCCTGATTATGGTAGATTTTCAAAGCAAAACAAACATGTAAGCCTCAAATAATATGCCAGTCTTCGTGACTTCTGTGTTCTGTTCTTTCCTGATTTGTCTTCGTAGGCCTTACAGGAAAAGCTGTGGAATGTGGCTGCCCCTTTGTATTTGAAGCAGAGTGATTTGGCCTCAGCTGCAGCAAAACAGGTAAGCTTAGTGAGACTTTCTCCTCAGTAGATCTCTGTCCAGTGATCGTCTCAACTAAGTCAGAGCCAGAGGCCTTCACATGGCTCCATGTATCCGCTGTGGCCTCCCCAGTTTCAGCCTATGATGATAGAAGTTAGTGATATGAGAAGCAGCATAATTAGAGGTCACAGCATTGGCTTTAGGGTCTGCCTCTAATTTGCTTGGTGGTATTGAGCAGATTACTTAATGTTTTGGATTTTTTCCTCTGTAAAATACGGTAGTTCAATTAGATGCTTTCCAAGATTCTTTTGTATTCTAAAATATTATCAGTTTGTATTTAAGACATACTAAAATCCAGTAAATACTATCATGAATCTTTCTTCTGAAAATGTAGCTGAACTCATTTTCAGGTTGTTTATATTTTTAGCCTATACCATCTCTTGAACGTTAAAACATCCTTATGTTTCTCCTCATTAAGTTCATTAAGTAGTATTTCATTTTATTTGGTTTGAGCTTATTTCTTTCTAGCTTTGAGCAGTCTTTGAGCAGTTTTCCTTCATTCTTTTTCTTCCTCCCTCTTTAATTCACAACCCTTGCCACTTCCACCCCTGCCTGACCTATGCATGTTGCCATTTCTCCTTACGAGCTGGATCTCTGAAAACAGGGCGTCTCCTCCCACACACTCATAGCATGCACCCGGGGCCTGGTGCCCTTGGGGCCTGGCACCCCCAGCGCACTTGGGGGGCCTGGCGCACCCATGGGGTCTGGCACACTTGGGATATGGTCTGCGGCTCCACTGGGGCGTGAACCCAGGACCCCCTGCATGTAAAGCAGACGTGCTAACCACTACACTATGGAGCTACCCTGAGTTTTCCTTCATTCTTAGGGATTGGGATTTGGTGAACTCTTCTGGGTCAGATCTTCCAGATAGTGAGTCTGTATATGACTGAGGGATTATGACTCAGGAGGAAGCTAATGATGGTGACTGTATTGCTACATTACAGTTCACTAAATGATTTTAAGTTTATTTTAATTAACCTTCACAGTAAATAATCCCATTAGATAGGAATAAGTATTAAGCTCATTTTATAGGTGAAACAGTTAATGTTCAGCAAAGTTAAATTCATGGAGCTATAAGTAGTAGAGTCAGAGATTTGAGCCCAGATCCTTTGATACTCAGAGTCTGTTTTCTTTTCACTACTCTACTTCTGCTTCATCTTTCATCTGATCTAAACTCCCTCTCAGATTTGCTATGTGGCTTATTGTTGGGCAGTAGAACTTCATGACTCGAATCCCCAAGAGGGCCATATTGTACAAGAGGGGATCAGGGAGCAGTAGTCTGGAAGAAAGAGAGGAAAAGAGTTAGCATTGCTTTGTGCCAGATACTGTGGTAAGCTCTTTTCATGCCCCATTTAATCCTTTAGATTTTATAATGTTGATACTGTTTCTTCCCTATTTACAGATAGGGAAACAGGGGTACTGTGTAATTAAGTAACTTGTTTACTGTCAGTTGTAGGAGAGCCTGGAGTTATTTCTTTGACCCCAGAGCCTTCGAAGGAAGACAAGCACAAAAGGGGAAAGGGAAGAGAAGCATCATTTAGTTGGGAGTAGCTGATTTGGATGGAATAGAGCAAGAGCTTAAGATGCACTAGGCTTGAGCTGAGGTCATAGAATCTGTTTTCTGCACTTATTCCCTCCCCAAACTCGCTTCGACAGATGAGGCGTGTAGAACAGTCTGTCTAGATGACTAACAGGTGGTTGATAGTTCTTGATGTTATATTCCTTGAGGACTTTTCCCAGGGATTGGGTTTCCATCATAGCATATATTCATTTGTTTCCACAGCAGAGTGAATTTGATTTAGGGTAACAAGCAGTGCTTTACAATTATGTCAGTGATTAAACTTTCATATCTTCACATCATCACCTAAAATGATTTTATTATGAGAAGAAAGTCTTTTGTTTTTCTGTTGACAAAATAATTTATTCTCTTTTTGTAAGGCATACTATATATTTCTCTCAACACTTAAAAATAAATTTCTTTCAAATTAATTTCTCTCAATGTAGGCACTTAAAAAAATCTCGGTTCGAATTAAAGCATAGGCATTAAAAAAAACCCCTCATTTCCAAGTTTCACCTACAATTCTGTGCTGCTCTCAAGGAAGACTTGATATTTTCACTGATTGTTAATTATCGTTTCCTTATAGATCATGGAAGAGACCTACAAAATGGAGTTCATGTACAGTGGTGTGGAAAATAAGCAGGTGGTGATTATACATCACATGAGGCTGCAGGCCAAAGCCTTGCAACTTATAGTAACAGCACGAACTACTCGAGGGTAAGATGTGCAGCTGGTCCAAAGGGGTGGCATGGTCCTTTCAGAGACATTCAGAGATCTCACCAAGGTTAATTATAAGTAAAATGACAGTTAGGAAAGATTAGCTAAGGGATATTAATATTAATTTTTTCAGATATTCCAAGTTCTATTCTTGGGTTAGATTAGATCCCTGGAAAAACCCTTCAGTGGCTACGCCTATAGCATAGCATAGGACTTAATCTGGGTATAAGGACATTCTGTATAGTCCTTGATAGATTTAAGAATTTAGTGCCAGGAACCATTTTTTTCTCTTTTGAAGGGACTAGTAAGCTCTCTCCCAGGCAGTAAAGACAAATTAAGAGAATATATTGTACAGTGAGGCTACCTTGTTCAAATACTGACCTCTCCACTTACTAGTTATTTGTGCTTTGTTTCCCTCTCTATAAAACAAGAATGACAGCAGCATCTGAATTTTGGGGTTTCTATGAAGAATTAATTGGATAACATGTAAAAGCACTCAGCATAGTACTTGGTACATATTAAGAGTTCAATATAATGGTAGCTGTTAGACTTTCTGATAAGGAGAATTGCCATATTTCATCACTTCAAAAATCCACATGTTTTAAATTTTAACTTCTCTGAAATCAGGAATTTTGATGGTGTGCTATAGTTTGATTGAAAGTGTTTTTTGTTTGTTTCTTGGTATTTCACAAAATAAAGATTATCTTAAGAATAATGGCATCATAGATTTGATACAGTACAGTATTTATGTAACTCATTGCCAGATCAAAGACACATCTGATGCTTGATTCAGCAGTTGTGTCAACCTAAAAGTGGTGTAGAGAAATAAATACGGGTGTTTAAGCACTGAAAAATACAGATCGGAAAGGACATTCTGAATATTATTTTATTTTTTCACTTATCTTGATAGTGACCTGATAAACTCAGGTATTAATTTAATCTTAGTGATAGCCACACATTCATTTAACAAATGTTTAATCCCTACTACTCAGTCACTGCTGAGAAGAGATAGGTGTTTGTGATGGCATCTATACTTTTTTATTTAAAGAAAGTAAATGTATTTTTCAGTTTATATATTATTACTGTAAAAATTTAAATATTGCAGATTAAGTGAAGGTCCTCTGATATCTACCTTTTCTACAACAGTTGTCAACAGATTTTTCCCAAGCCTGATAAACGGGTAGATTATAAATCAAATTGTAATATACTTTGCTTTTCTGTCTCTTTTTCATTTCATCCAACAATGTAATATTTTATTTTTTATGTCATTATATAAAAGATACTAACATGTTGGTCTTTATTCATGCTGTATTATTTTATATTTTCCATTTGTATGCATTCTTGCTTCTTTTTCTCTTTTTTGATTTTTGCTAGATCTGTTTTTCTCCTTGTTTCTTTCTTCTTCCAGGGATTTAAACATTCTGTACCCTAATTCTTTTTTTTTCTGTACCCTAATTCTAACCTGTTCAAGTGAGAGGCAGAATGTAGTAGTTAAGAGGGCTGTGGTGCCTTATTGCTTGGATTCAGATACTGACTCCACCATTTGCAAACTTAGTGACCTTGGACATGTTACATAAACCTACTATGCCTCAGTTTGTTCCTTTTAAGTTAAACTGAGATAATACTTATATGTAAATTCCTTAAAATATCACCTGACATATTCAGAGTAACCTCATGATAAAAGCTCATATTAGTTGTCTAAATTATATTTTTAGTCTTATATTTTTAGTTAATATTTTAAACTATATCACCATGAAAGAATTAAATGGAATTTATGATAACTTCTACCAAGATCACCTCAGATCAAAATGAAAGTTTTAGTGTGCTTTTATTTGGTTGCCTCATACTGTTTAATTTGGAATTTAGTTTCAGCTTATGTTTTTATAATATATCTCTTATTTTAAGAATTTTTTCTTAAACTATGCATTCATCTTTATACATACATTATGAAAATTATTTAGCTCCAACTTGCTTACCATTGTGCTTTTTATCCTACAGTTGCCTTTTAAAATTCGTTGTTCTAACTCCTATTTGACTGGAACACATTCTCTACTAATTGTTTTTCAGAATGCGTTTATAAGTAGTATACTCCTTGGGACCTTACATGTCTGAAACTGCCTTTCTTTTGCTCTCATACATAAATGGAATTCTTTCAGAACTCTGTAAATATTACTGTGCTGCTGTTTAGTATTTAATGTTGCAGTTAGGATGTTTGATGTCAATCTGGTTCTCTTTCTTTCATAAAAAGCTTATTTTTACTGGCTCAAAGTTATAAACTTTTCTTTCTATTTAGAATTCAGAAATTTCACCAGGATGTGTCTAGGTATGTGTTTCCTTTCGATAGTCTTAGTGACCTTCATTGGGACTTTGAAGTCTCAACTCTGTTTTGAACATGAGTTCCCCCTCTCCATTATTTCTTTAATTACTACTTTTTCCATCCAGTCCAGTCTCTCATAATAGATATTGTTATCTTCTGGATCTATTTTACCTTATCTTTTCTCTCATAATTTCAGGGGTTTCCCCCCCCCCTTTGGCTATATTCTGAGAAATTCCTCAATATGCTTTCTTAATTTACCATTTCAGTTTTCATCATTTTTCATTCTAGTATTCGATTGTTTGATTTTATTATCATAGTAGTTTCCTCTTATTCACAGGAGATAACTTCCAAGACCTCCAGCGAGTTTCTGAAACTGCAGATAGTATTGAACTCCATATATGCTATGTGTTCTCTTCCACATGCATTCCTTTTCAACTTGAAAGAAGCACTTTATGGCTTCTCTTTGGCATATCCTAATTGCCGGCATCATTGCTCTTGTGCTTTGAGGCCACTATTAAGTAGAATAAGAATTATTTGAACACAAGCACTGTGATACTTCAGCAGTCAATCTGATAACCAAGATGATCACTAGGTGAAAAACAGGTGGTTGGTATATGTAGCATGGATACGCTGAACAACGGGGTGATTCATGTCCCAGGTGGAACAGTGAGATTTCATCATGTTGCTGAGAATGGTGTACAGTTTGAAACTTAAGAAATTATTTATTTCTGGAATTTTCCATTTAATATTTTCAGACTACGGTTGACCATGGGTAACCAAAACAACAGAAAGTGAAACCGTGGATAAGGAGACATTACTGTTTATTTCCAAGTGTGCTTTCTTCTCTGTACCTTTTTTGTAGCATTTTCTCTTGCTCTATCAATGCAGTAGCCTTTCAAATCTCCTTAACTCTCACGGTGGTTACTCGTTCAAAAATTTTTAAAAGGTTTCTTTGCTTTCTTGCCTTTACACTCTCCTTTACAATCTCATGATTATCCTTATAACATCCAGTAATTTGCCATTGTCTTTTCATACTTATAAATGAAAGTCTAGACTAGTTTAAATTGGTAATTAGTATAAGCTTCCCCCACAGCTGTAGGTCAATGCTTGATTTTCCCTAGTGGGCCTCACTTTTCCACTGCTTTCCTTCCTCATCCCAAGGAAAAAGTAGGGGTTCTTAGTGGTAGATTTCTACTTCATGTAGCATGTAGGTGAGGCTTTCTGCTCTGTTTTGGGGTTTGGGGAAAGTTCTCAAATCTCTTTGTATTTTACTGCTTGGAAGCTCTCTAAGCTGGTTCTATCTAAGCAGGCCAAAAAATGCACTGCTTAGATTGCTTCCTTTCAGCCCCTGCTCAGCTGGAGTTCTTCCATTCAGCCGTCTCACCCTTAACAGTTGTTGGTTGGTTAACCTCACTATCAAATTTCTGTTCCACTCTGGTAGTTTAGAAAGTTTCAAGAGCTACCTATTTAGGAAAAGAGTTAAAGTTTCAAGTGCTACCAGTTTAGGAAAACAATTTAACTGAATGTTGCTTGTAGAGTAAGTTTCCATTGGCCATTTCTCATTTATTCTTTCATTCAACAAATATTTATTGAATAGCTGATTATGTCAGGAGTATATCATGAACAATACAAAGTCCCTACTCATAGAGCTTTCATTTTAGTAGATAGGTTATTAAAAACCTTGACACCATTCTCTGACATGCTTTTATGTAAGGAAAGGAGTGTTTGTTTTTCTTTACTGGAACGTTATTCCTCCAATGAGTAATATATTAATGAAAATAAATTGGAAGTTTTATGCAGAAATTACAAAAAATAAAATGTACAGAGATCAAAAGGAAAAATATCTTGTGTGATAAGTTGTATCGGCCCAGCATGTTGCCTGGATTACATATGCAGCACTTGTTTGTACTGAAAAGAAATACTCTTAAGTACTATGATGCTGAAGAAGTCAAGATAGAGAGGAAAGAATATACTCTGTGTCTGTGGACAAAGTAGAACAAAACCTATTGCCCTTCTGCATGAGAATTTGACTTTTGGTTAACTTTCTAGGTCTGTTCCCTGGAAACCTGATAGTGTCAACTATATTACTAGGTAACACTGCTGTGGTAAAAATCTCTGAGAATTGCATGTAGACTAGAAGGAACCATAAATGAACTATAATAACCTGATGCAGGCACCGTAGCTTTGGGCTTCATTGAATGCACCGATTCTTGTAACTGGGCATATCCCTCATAGGAAGGCTGGGATATGTGCCTATGGGGTTGTTTCAAGAAATATTAGCACCTTTGGAACATGAGGACGGTCTCCACACTCATTTCACACTCATCTCCTTACATCCAAGCTGTCAGCCACAGTCAGATCTCCCAGACAGCTATGTGGACTGCTGAATGGACTGCTTGCTGCAAGGACTCTCTCAGAGGAGGAATGTGACACTGCACTGCCTGCAAGTGATGAGTCTTTAATTTTGAATGTTTGTTGAGCCTCATGGGCACTGCAGTTTTAATCAGGTCTTGGGTTCCTGAAAAATACTTCCCCTAAGTCCATTAGCAGTTTTCTGTTTCTCTGAGAGTTAATTTTAATCATGTAATGTGCTCATGTTTCATGTAGGCTTACGTTTCTCAGACTTTGGTCCTCACTCCTCAGTTGGCAGATTTCACAAAGAAGCTCCTTTTCTTCTTTTTTTTTATAGAGTTGATCCCTTATTTGGGATGTGTGAAAAATTTTTACAGGAAGTGGACTTTTTTCAAAGGTAAGTATTCATCACTCTTCTAGCTTATTCAGTCTTGGTTATGCGAGAGTAGCACTCTAGAATGACGAGAGTGATCACAAGCAAAAATTCTTGATTTAACCCAAGAATCCACGCTATTGTCTTTGACAGTGAACCCTAATTTGTGTATTTTCTTTAGTGGTGTATAACCTTCTTTAACCTTAGCTTCAGACCTAAATATTTAGCAACAGACTACTAAAAACATCAGGAGCCATTTGGATTCAGCACTCAGGCTGGACCATAAAAAGACAAGTATTATTTGGGAAAACTCATGAACTCTTTTGTCGAAAAGTCACAACTTGTCTTTTCATAAACCACTGATCTTAATGTCCAAAAGATTGTTCCATAATTTTGTGGGTAACTTTTATTTTATAGAAACTATTTGCTTTCTCAGAGTTATGTGGGAAGCAGATCAGTTGAAACATGCAGTAGATGAGCAGAAGGCTTGGTGAAGTAGTGAGAGTCCAGGTAGAGACCAGACCTGTGATGTGCCATTAATAGAATACCATGAAGAAGGCATTTATAGGATTTTAATTAATCGATTAATTTCATTTTGCCACCCCTTCTCCCAGCCCCTATGAACTTTACCAACCTAGAGATTTATATGACTCTACACTTATTCTCATTCCATTTGGGTAATGAATGATAGCTTTTATAAGGCTGGGTTGCAGTACCACCGTTCACCAATAGGTGTTCCTCTCTAGCAAATGATATAGTCTACCTTGGCTCTTTAAGATCCTGGCTTCAAATCTGAACTAAGTTCATGCCTTACTTTTGGTTTTAGGTTCTTTAAAGTAGTCTGGTTTTGCACAGTTACATTGAAGAGATTTTTGGAAAGGTGACAGCTCTGAATTGCTAAAGTTCCTCTTCTGTTTAGAGCTGCTCATTCTTTCTTAGTTCAGTCTCTGAGTCCCTGTACACTTAGGTCACCTCCTCAGTGAAATATTTTTTGACGATCCCCTTCCCCAAGGTAGAAGTACTGTGGAATCAGTCAGAGCTGGGAATGAGTTACTTAACTTTTAAAGTCTCAATGCAACACCGTTCTAAGTCTGAGTGTTCCTATCTCTTGAATATAAATTCTGTTAAGGTAGGCATTTCCATTTCTTTTGCTCATTGTTATGTCCCCAATTCCTAGAATAGTACTTGTCACTTGGTAGGTCCTAAAGACACATCTGTTAAATTAACGAGTCTACAATATGGGGAAAATAATTCTAACAGTACATAGGATTTCTGGGAGGATTAAATAAGATGATGTAAAACATTTGAGAGTATACCTGGTACATAATAGGTTTTCAGTAAACAAGGGTATTATGATCATGTTATTAAGGCATAATTAGGTAGGTACCTGGCCATCTCAGTCACTTTTTCTGCCTTGGGGCTTGGCAGATGCTTGGGGCTTAGCCTGTGGCGAATGAATACATAGTCATTTGCTTTTGTTTGTTTCTCCAGGTGTTTCATTGCTGATTTGCCCCACCTGCAGGACAGCTTTGTGGACAAACTTCTTGACCTTATGCCCCGACTCATGACTTCCAAACCTGCAGAAGTAGTCAAAATTCTACAGACCATGCTGCGGCAGAGTACTTTCCTGCATCTCCCCCTTCCAGAGCAGGTCAGGGTCTCTGTCATATCCCTTTAGGGCAGGTCTGTCCAGAGAGTGAAAACTGCTCACCTTGGTAATCTTCTTTTGCTATTGGAGCAGCTGAGCTAGGGCCTGTCCTGTGATTGGCTCTCGCATGCCACCCATTAGATAAGGAGACAGAAAGGCAACAATCCCTTTTCGTTGCCCAGGTATGACGTGCCTTTGGAATCATTGTATTTCCTTTTTGCTCACAGATCCACAAAGCCTCAGCCACCATCATTGAGCCAGCAGGCGAGTCAGACAACCCTTTGCGGTTTACATCTGGGTTGGTGGTGGCCCTGGATGTCGATGCAACCCTGGAACATGTGCAGGATCCTCAGAGCACCGTGAAGGTCCAGGTCTGTCCATGTTTGGTCCCCACGGAACTTGCGTACTGACTTTGTGTCAAAGCATACAACATTAGCACCCCTTCAATCCCTACTTGAAGGACAGAAACTGGTACCCAGTAAGGATTCACTAAATGACAGGGCCCTCTCTATTCTTATAATGTGAGGGTAAGACTTGGTCTTTTCAGGGCTATAAGCAAACAGTAACAAACAAGTCATTTTTAAGCTGTGGGCATGTCAGCTTGGTGAAAATTTGTAGGTAGGAAAAATCAGTCACTAAGGAGTATTTTTTTTCCAAGTTAGAGACATATCTATTCAAGACATGAGAGATGAAGTAGAGACACTAATCAGTTTAGACATTCTGCTATTCAGCCCCACAAAGAGTACTACCCATTTTATCCATCTATCTGTCCATTCTTCCATTCATGCAGTAATGTTTACTTATTGCGTATGCTTTGTGTTAGTGTTTCAAAGGTAAATATGTCAGAATTCCTGCCCTCAGGATGCTCAGTTTCAGTGAGATACATATACGTGGTTCTAGTCAAGATCCTAGAAGGGTAGAGGGAAAATTACTTTACCTCACCTACTGGGTTATTTCCAGATTTTGACTAGTATAAAAAATTTGAAATATACTGTAAGAAATATTTTTAAAAATACTCTGGAGAGGCATTTAATTTGGAGACTGGTGGAGGTTGAGGGGAAAAAGGCTTTGTGGAGATGCTGGTGCATGGTGAGATCTGAAAGAATGAATAAGAGCGAAGAATAAGGGGAAAAGGACATGTTCTGTGCAGAAGAGATATGAATAAAAGTAGGAATGCAAGCATTGGCAGTAAGTACTGTCAGAGGACAGAAAAACAGCCTGGTGCAGACAGGGAAGGCTTCCTGGAAGAGATAAAGATGAATCAGGCCCTAAAGATGGTAATATTTGCCTGTGGTGACAGTAGAAAAGAAACTGTATAACTTCCCAGCAGGAATTATTATAAATCATGAAACCTACAGAGAAATAATTCTGAGCTGGCTGTACTCAGTGGTTTTTTGTTTTGGGTCTCCTCCGCCCACCCCCACCCCCGCATCACCTGCCCACATTAGCGATTTTCCACCTAACTGCACTTCAGAATTACTAAGAAAGCACTAAAAAGTACTGCACAAGCCTCGGCCTACACCACTTAAATCAATTCTAAGAGTAGGGCTCACAGGTTAGTTTTCTGTTGTTGTTTTGTGTTTCTTTTTTCTTTTTGAGCTCATACGTGATTCTAATGTACAGCTGTGGTTGAGAACCACTGCTTCATGTTGTCCCTGAAAAAGTTTACTGGGCATAAATGAGATTGTAGGCAGATCATTTAAGGTTATCTGCTGAACTCTACTGAACTCTACTGAAAAATCTCCAGAGCAGCTCCACTACACTCATGGCCAAACTGTTTGGATGCCTCTACAGTCAGGGAGATGGGAAATTCACTCTCTGGTCATGGGGCAGCTTTACTGACTAGGACACTCTGTTTAGCCACCATACCTGAACACCTGTTCTGGACAGGGCTTTAGGTGCTAGGGATGTAGCTGTGAACATGACTGAGATTACGTCAAGATTACATTCTCTGTTAAACTGATGTATGTCAGTTCTTTAAAGCATGCGCTATAGGAACTCCATCCAATAATACTTCAGTTAGCCTAATTCAGGCCTACTATATTATACCTGATGATAGAGGGGGTGTGGTTTTTTAGTTTTTCTGAAATTCAGAATATAATTCACATGGCTGTTTTCTTCCCCTGACCTACTTGGGTCACAGACTTCTGAGCTGCACTTGGGAGCAGCGACCATTTCACAGGGGGATCAAGGCCTTTCAACTTGGAAAGTTTTGCAGAGGACTCTGGGAGATTCTGCTACCTTTATCATTTTCTTTTCCATGCTCATTACTATTTCAGCCCTCCCTTGCCCCTCTTTTTTTTAGAAAGTGAAGCCCAAGTTTTGTCTTTAAAGATAACATGGATCAGGAAGCTGGGATTCCTACATCTTTCTGTTGTAGTAGGTTTGGGGCCTGGAGATAGAGTGGCGAGTAGCAGCTTTAAAAGAGAAGGATAGAACTGGGGGTGGGAGCGAAGGTCTGAGGAGAGATGAATATTATGAGGTGGGTGGATTGAGACATGTCTCCGAATTTCAAATTGAAAGACCCATATGGCTCCCTTCTTTGCTTTTATCTGTATATTTACATCGTGCAGATCCTGTCCTATGTGATTCTAGGATAAGCTTCATTTGTTCATGTTGTTCCTTTGCACACTGTGCAGTGCAATAGGCTGTCTCTGCAGACAGCTGTGAGCCCCCCCTCCCCGCCCCTGGGATACTGAGGAAGGAACTCTGTGGCAGTTTGTGAGATCTGAAGACCTAGCCAGTGATTTGAGCAGACCCTTCTTCATTGAACACTGTCTCTGTAGAAAGAGACAGATAAACAGCTTAGCTGCTTTTAATCTAGCAGACAGAATATAGTTACAAAATTATTCTTAATAGTTGGTGGATAGTGATGGGTGCTGGGCCATGATATGATTCAGAGCCAGAAAGAGAGAGAATCATCCTGATGGGGGTTCCTGGAAGACTTTTTATGTCAGGATTAATATTTTTACCTTATCTTTTGTCCTTAATTGAGAGAGACACTTTATTCCTCTCACCATTAATTCAGGAAACATTTACCAAACACTGCTTCATGCTGGGGCAGAGGGCATAGAGATGTCAGCAGTGTTGTCCTCCCTTCAAGGAGCAGTCTTTTGTTAAGGGCTAGTGTCATCTTTTCCTTTGTTTTGGTGTTCACAAGAGCTGTCACCAGCAATTTCGTTAAAAGCTCATAAAGCTCATGGCTATGGCTCTTCTGCCTCTTTTTTTTTTTTTTTTTTTTTTTTGTATCTGTTACCTCTTAGGTCTTATATCCAGATGGCCAGGCTCAGATGATTCACCCCAAGCCTGCGGACTTCAGGAATCCTGGCCCAGGGCGGCACCGGCTCATCACTCAGGTGTATCTCTCCCACACTGCCTGGACAGGTAAGGAGTCAGTGAGCCAGGGTGGGCAGGAAAGAATGCTCCTGGGGATCACACTCACCCTAAGGCATTTGTTCTTTTGCATGGATGAATCAAGCCTGCTGAGGATTGTACATGATTTCTTAAGGAGGTTAAAATCTCAAACTGGGTACATTTAAACTAATTTGCTACATTGCTTTGATTGCATGAGGCATAAGATTTTGTCAGAAGATATGTAGATTACAATAGAATGAAGTCTCATGGAAAGACCCCTAAGGCTAGATGCCGGGAGACTATTTTTCTGTCCTAATTCTGCCACTGACTTGCTGAGTAACCTTGGACAACCCACTCTCCCTTCTTAAATCTGTTTGCTCACCTTTTAAATGAAGATAATTCTCAATCTACTAGTCAATTCTGAGAATAGCTGTGTCGAGATTAATCAGTTTTGTACTTCTTACCAAAAATTTAAAATCATTCTCTTTTTGTACATGAACAATTCAGTTTATTCTCTCCAAAACAAGTAAAATGACAATGGTTACTGCCCTCCCTTCCCACATGAGCTGGTTTGTGGGGTAATGCAAAGTAAGATGATCTGTTTATGCTTTACCCTCCCATACAGCGACTGCGTACTGCCTCAGTAATTTTGCGAAAGGTCAGGGAGGTTGCTTAAGTGTTTTTGTTTTTGTTTTTGTTTTTTAATTCGTAAGAATAAAATGAGACAACCCAAGGGCAAAGACGTTACATTTCAAGCCTGTAAGGCTGCTTTGGAAACTTTAAAGAGACTCAGTCTGCAGAACCTAAAATGTAGGGGAGAAGTGGCCTCGCTGGTATTTCCTAAATCATTCAGGATGATTCAGAAGAATGGTTGTTACTGGAAGAGAAGGTGTTTGATGCCACCAGATTTGGTTTATTTTAGAAATAAGTGGATGCCTTCTGGAATTTTCTTTCACTGTGTTTTTAAATACATTAATAACTATTAAATACCATTATTAATGGTTTCCTTCTATCAGGTGTGTTAGGTTATAGGTATTAGTTGTAGATGACTTTATAAAGTTTTCACAAAGAAGGTGGTACTGTTGAATGTCAGGGCAGCCCCTTTGGGGGTCTGGTGACCCTGAACCTGGCAGAATTGAGGGAGCATCCAGCAATGCTTTTCCCAGGTTTGCCTCCCTTAGCATCCCTCATCTCATATTTTTGCTGCCTGGAATGTTTCTGCACTATTTGCCAAACCTCTAGGCCCACAGGAAGGTAGAATTCCTTACTCTAATCTCTTCTGGTGAATGGATTCTAGATATGGGGAAAATGCTGTGGGACAGCATTGCTGTGGCAAGGCTGGGGGCGGGGCGGGGAGGGGGTGCGTGCAAATCGCAGTATGCTAGAGCTCAGAGGAGCTTGAAAGGCCCCTAGGGGCCTACTGACTTGCCCTTGGTCACACAGCAAGTCATCGCCTGAAAAAGGGCTACAATCCAGGCTGTCTTGAGCCGGAAGAATTATAATTTATCCAGGATCATTTCTTCTGAGAGGTTCCTACCCAGTCACTATTATAAATCTATCTTTGAATTTTCTGCATAGCACTTAACTAATGTCAGATTTTGTTTTTTAATTTGTTGACTGTCTCTCCAATTAAAATGTAGGCTCCTCTAGAGCAGTGAATTTGCTCATTTTTACCTCCGTGTCCCCAATACCTCTATATCCTGAGTCCCTAAGTGCCAGACATGTAGTGGGTGCTCAATAATGAAAACTGAATACAGGATTTTAAATGTGCAATTAAAATTCATTTAATCCTTAGACCAACCTTCTGAGTGGGAATTAGGATTCTGTTCTTCATTTTATTGATGCCTAAATGGAGGTCCACGAAGCTGGTCCATGGGGATGCTGAGGCCGGCACTCAGATTTCCTAACTCCTAAATCTTTTGTTTTTTTTGTACTATACCATGCTTCTTCTGACCTGGGAAACATGGTCACATTCTGAATGCACCCTATGCCATCTTCCTTCTAATCCAGCTCCCTACCAGTGGCCTCTTCTCTGGGAGGCAGGATGCTGACAGGTCAGAAGCTTTGTCACATAGACTGGGTTTCAGATTCTGCCTCCCTTGCTTTGTGATCCTGAAAAAGTTATTTTACTTCTTTGTCTCATTTTCTTTTCTGTAAGATGGGAGTAAGAATATATATATCTCAAGAGAAATAGTCTTCCAGAATATGAGTAGTTTGCATGATTTGTCCCAGATGATCTTTGTCTCTTACTTCCAGTATCCCTCTTGTTTTCTTACCTCTCGCCCTTCTTCTGAGGGCACTTGCGTGAATTGCCATTCTTACATACTGATAAGGGAAGGCATAACAACCAGGTGGAGTTGTGTCCTCTGACCTTATCAGGGTTTAGCTCCTGAAAATGCAGTGAGTGAACTGAGGCTGGGTTCTGGTCCGGGACTGGCAACAGCTGTCTGGGACAAAAGAGGAGAACACAGGGGGAGAACTGATGCTGGAGTGTGGTACCAGAGAGCAGTGCTGGTTTCATTACAGATTTTTTCAAGACCGATATTAGGCCCCATATTATGCCGGCATGTACACCACAAGAACTCTGGTAAATGGTGACGGCTGTTCTTTGGGGTAGACGAAATTGCTCAGGCTGCCTGCAAGCCTTTCCCTTCCTGGAGCAAAGCAGTCCAGTCTCTGCTCTGATCTCTAGGGAGAAGTCAAAGAGTTCTGGAGAGGCATTGAGAAGTCCCGGGACCTTGTTCCTTTAGATCCATTCAGCCCTCATTCCTGCCATCTGAACTTCTTAGCTTTGGGTTCACCTTTCATACATGTACCTTTTGCTCCAGGCACAAAATTAAGAAGCCTTTTGCACTTGCCCTTAGGTTTTTCTGAAATCCCCCGCTCCTCTTTTTTATCAAAGCCACGTCTTTAATAGAAATATTAATTGCTTCAGTGTATGGACTTGGCTCAAATCCTGTCACTGGTGTGAATTTGAGCAGTCATGTAGAACCTCTCAGGGCCTTGGAACTTTTTTTGGGATTGTGACTGTCTTTCTTTCATGATATGGCAGGGTAAGAATTCTTAAGGTTATATACTTGACATAGAGCAAATGTTCTGTTTCAAAGCCTTCCTGGGCTCCCTCCTCAATACTTCTTATAGACTCAGAGAGTATACTGTGCTTTGGGCAGCTGTCTCTTTCTCTTCATCCAAATGGTCAGCAATATGAGGGAGGATTGTTTACCTTACTGAAGCCTGCTACCTGCAGACACCAGATCGGGATCGAAATGTCATGTCATAAAGAGCGAAAGGTTTAATGACATGATTTTAGGTCCTTGAAACATGTTCCTGTTCACTGGGGAGAAGTTTTTGTCAGACCTATTTCCTAATCAAAGGCTTCTTCACTAAAACAGCAGAGTCTGGGGGGCACACAGCCTGAGATCAGCTGTGCAGGAAGAGAAGTGTCTGGTCATGAGAACTGGCCACATTCATTTACCTTGCGGCCCTCTGTCTTGAGGCTGGAAGGCCTTTGTGGAAGAGGGGTTCAACTCACTCTCTGATCCTCAGCAGCCATGGCCGTTAGCTGCAGGGCAGCCTGTCAGTACACCTACAGGCTTAGCATCTGCCTCACAGGATTCTGGCTGGGAAAGTGCTTTTGTTTGGTGGGACAAGGGGAGAGTGTGGACAGATGGAGAAATGTTCTTAAAACTCTACCGCTTCCATCTTTGATGTTGCTTTTACATTTCATCCCAGTTCCTAGCCATACCCAGTCATAGAAGATTTCTTTTGTCTTTTTTTTTTTTCCAGAACCATGCCAAGTGGAAGTAAGGCTGCTGCTGGCCTATAACTCCAGTTCACGCATTCCAAAATACCCCTGGATTGAGGGTGGCGAGGTATTACCCAGGTGGAAACCAGCATCGAGGGTACCATCCCATTCAGCAAGTCTGTAAAAGTTTACATAATGCCCAAACCAGCAAGGCGCTGAGGCTCAAGTGGTCTTTATAGTCATGGCCTAGAAGACCCTTCTTAGGTATCAGAGTTGAGTCAGAAGCCTGGAGGATTTCACCTGGAAATGGTGTATAGGCATAAGGGGGAGCAGCTAGTATCAAACACAGGATAAATTATTTTTCATTAAGAAAAAAAAAAACCTTCAAGCCTGTCCTCTCTCCCCTATCCCTCCCCGTAATAAAGTTGAAAAAACACCGAGCTGGTCCTTAAATTTGTGTGGCTATAGGTTTCAAAATTTACACCATACGCTTAGATTCCTTGGGTGTGAAACAGAGATCCAGTTTCCATACCACCTCCAAAGAGCCTGCTTATTGGAGTCATAATCTTGTTTCTTAAAGCGTAGTTCTGTTTGCCAGGGCCAACTCCAAAGCAGCTTTCACAGCTGTACTTTTTCACCATAGACAGTTCGCGAATGGACCACACATCCATTATCTTGTTGAGAAGCTCCTTCCTTAATTCAGACAATAGCTGGGCCAAGGACTGAATGAAAAGCTGAGAGAATGAATCATGAATCATTTTCATCCCTGAGGGAAATTCTTGATCTTGCCTGCCATTATCGTTAGACCCAAAATAGAGAAAAGCGCATTTTGGAAGAGAAACTAGGATTATGGGAAAGAGGGACCCAGTGTAAGAAATAAAACCACTTTCCACAACGTCTCTGATTGTCTCCAGAGTTGAGGCTGCATGTGAGTCAAAAGTGTAGCTGGGATGTAAGAACAGTTAATGCACCAAAGATGTTCACCTCTCTGTGATGAGGGCCTGTGCTAAGTTCATTTTTTACATGTTTATAATTCCTCACAACAGCAGGTGAGACTTAGAGTTTAAGTCATGGGTAGAAAACTGTATAGCCCTATATTCTTTCAAATTTAAGTTGATTCCAAAGGTCTGAGTGTATACCACTCAAGGGGAAGTATATGGAAAAGAGCCTTCAAATCTTTAACTTTCTATATTGTTTCTTCATCTGTAAAATAGGAGATAAATTATAACTTAAAGGTTGTTGATGGGTTTAATTAAATAATGCTTGGTAGAATCAGAATTTACAGCTAGTCTTGATCATATTTAGTACTTGGAAATCTTATAACAGCAATAGCAAGATCATACAGTTACGCAGAGTTGGAACTAGGATTTGAAGTCAAGCATGTTTGACTTTGGTTTAATGCACTTAATGTGTGCCTGGCAGTGTTGTAAGCCCTTTACATGAGTTAACTCATTTAACCCTCGCAACTACCTTATGAAGTACATACTGTTACCTTCATTGGATAAACAAGGCAATTGAAGTTCAGAGAATTAAGTAACTTGACTTAGGTCACACAACTAGTAAATGACAGCTGGATTTCAACCCAGGCAGTCTGGGTCCAGGAGGTCATAAGGAAAGAGAGATCATCTCTAGAGAGCCTTCTCTTCTAGTGTGCTTGCCTATTTTGTATATCTCAAGGATGTACTATCAGTAGGTTCTCATGTATCAATAGATGCTCTAAAAAAATGCCTGCCTTGGAGATGAAATGAAGCTTGAAACCAGTCTGAATACTACCATGGCCCTGACACAAGTATCTAATGATGATTGCTGGGTTGGAGCATAAACATTAAGACTCATGGCTGCTGACCGAGCCCCTTATGCCGTAGCCATAGAAAGCCTACTAAGAAAAGAGTATGTTGGATCCTTTTCAGATAATACTTATATAAAAAGTCTTTTCAGGTTATCCCACATTTTACAGGTGGGGAAACTGTTTTCTCCGAAGGACAAAACCAGGGTTTGTTTGACTTTAGGTCTTAAAACACAAAATATGTAGTACTTTTTCCAACAAAGGTGGAGCTACCCAAAGGGGCAGATTTAGGCTTAGTTTCAGGTGTTTTATAAAGCTGCATAAGAATTGAATGGGCCGCACTAGGAGATGAGGAAATCTCCATGCTGGATGTGCTCAAGCAGAGGTGGAACAAGCTCTTGACAATTCGTTGCAAAGGAATTCAAGTATCGTGTGATGGGTTGAGCTCACCTTTTAAATTCCTTTTACCCTGAATTCTCAGGTTCTGTGGAATATGAGAATCTTGATTTTTTTGGCCTCTGGCTACATACTTTTTCACTGAAGTGAAAAAGTGACCTTCTATTACAGAGACCTAGAAGGGAACATAAAGATCACTCTGGTGTGGCACCTTCATTTTAGGAGTGAAGGCACAAGCCCAGAGAGACTTAGTTTGTGCTGAAGCCAAGGCTGATGCCCAGGTATCCTAATTTTTAGTCCAATATGGTTTTCATAACAGGTGTCTGTTGTCTTTTGTCGGCAGTCCACCCAGTAGTCAAAGCCAGAAACCTGTGTGTCACTTTAGACCCCTTCCTCACCCTTCATATAAAAGCAGCCATTAAGTCCTTTAGATTCTGCTTCCTTAAATGTTTTGCGATTCAGTCATCTTCTCATTATACTCATTGTTAAAACCTTCATGCAGGCCACCAGCATCTCCTAAAATATGGCATTGCTGTCCTAATGATTTCCTTGCCTCAAATCTTGCCCTCTCTGGTTCATTCTTCACACTGCTGTCAGGTAATCTTTCTAAAACCCAGATCTGATCACACCAACTCCTCTGTTTAAACCCCTTTAAGTGGATCACTTCTGGTCCAGGATAAAGTCTAAGCTCCTATCCTTGAAGGCTGTTTATGCTCCTGCTGTCATCTCATCTCATACTACCTGTCCCAGACAGTCTCTGTACTTCTCTAGCTGTGGAGAATTCCCTGCAGTTTCCAGCATTCACCATGCTGTCTCTTGCCTCAGACCTTTGGACCTGCTGAGCCCTTCAGTTTGTCTGCTGTGGTTCCTTTCTCCTCATTCTTCAGAACTGAACCTCATTCTAGAACATACCTGTGTCTCCTGTGGGCTTAGTGCATTACTTCTTTGTCCCCTCCTCTGCATTCTTCGAGCATAGTAGTATTGCAGATTCACCAACACAAACTCCTAAAGAAGGTAGGCGGGGGAAAAAGGAATCAAGAGGCTTAGAAAAGGTAACAGAGACTGAAGATTCCGAGAGCACAACATTCTCTGTCAGAAAGCAGTTGCTATTCAGTGCCACTCAGTTGTTTATAAGTGTCAGATCTTCCAGAAAAGCCAGAAATCTGCATTTTTATGTAAAAACAACCTATTAAAAAATCTTGGCTACTAAAGCAAATGTTAAAATTTAAAAATATGTTTCCAGGTAGATTTGTGCCAGTTTGCAACTTCTGCACCATTGCTGTGTGTTTACATGTCTATTTTCACTAATCTGTGAGTACCTGGACAGTAAAAATATCTGTGTTCTATCCCCAGCACAGCTTCTGGCACATACCAGGCAAGGAAAGAATGAGTGAGTATAAGAATCCAGAGTAAACCTAGTACCATGGATGCCTGGAAAAGCCAGCCCTAAGATTCAAGTTGCTTAAAGGATTTTATGTTTGGCCTTGACATGATTGACTTCAGCAAACAGTATTATGGGGAAGATACACCCCTAGCACTTAGCAGACTTCGTGTCTTTTCGTCTTAGGAACCACTCAAGCAAGAAGAAAATAACTGGGCAGTGAGGGCTGTGCAACTTACAAATTCAAAGGGTTTCATAATTAAGACGTACTAAGTATAGTGTCACATAGAAAAATAGCTTCTCTGGGTTTTGCACATTTCCAGCATGATGATGTACAAACATTCAAAGTAGGGGCTATTTATTAGGTTCTATACAAGGTTTAATAAACTCACTTCCAGAAACTTCTGTCTCTAAGAAGTTTGTACTATGTTCACTTTAATGTGGAGACAACTCACACAGGAACACTGATTACACCCACTGGCGCTGTCTTACCTCATTTGGTTAAAAAATTTCCGTCAATAGAAAACAATCTGAATTTTATTAAACATCCCTCCTAGCTATATGTGTGCCTGGCTTTACGAGCCTAGGGAACTGAGATCTAGAAAGATCTTGTCATCTGACAAATGACTGGTTGCAGAAAGGACACTGAGCAAGACCTCCCCAGACTGCTAGGCTGGGTGATGGGCGAGTGAGGATCTCATGCCTATGGGCCTTCTGAGGAGCTTCGTGGTAGAGAAAGATACAGACAAAGCATTGGGTCTGTTGTTTACTTGCTAGGTAAACTTGAAAAAATCCCTTTACTTTTCATTCTGATGGTCTTAGCTCATATTTTCTTGCCAAGCTACAACTTAAGTTGATGCTCTGTGGATTGGCTCTCCTTGGGTCAATAGCTATCTGGGCCAATCAAGTAATAGGAGTGAAAATCAGCTTTCTGGGACTGCTGCTACAAGGGCAGTTATGTTTTTTCTTATGGCTGTGATAAATACCATATTCAGTGGGTGTCTAGTTAAAAGAGTTTCCAAATATTTGTTTGAATAAATGAATATCTCATTCCTTAAGATTCAGCTTGTGTTACGTCCTTAGTGGTGTCTTCCCTAATTTTCCTTCCATCCTGGTAGGATAAGTTAGTCCATCCTTTCTGCAGCCTCTGGACCTTATAACTATTACAAGGTTAACACATTGTATCATCATTGTCTGTTTATTTGTCCATCTTTTCCATATAACTCCTGAATGCAGGAACTATAACATTAACTCCTATATCCCTGGGCCTAGCAATAACTGGTCATAAGAAAATTAGCAAGAGACTCTAAATGGGCATGAATGAGAATTATTGAATAAATGAGAAAGAGTAGATGATTCCTTTGGGCTCCAATATTCTACCAGTCTATGAAATAATAAGCTGCTATATTAAGAACCATAAAATGAAACTAACTGGCTTTACACAGCAGCTCTATTAATAGAAAGATAATGACAACAATGGCTTCAATTTATTGAGTCCTTACTACATTCCAGGCAATGTGCTAAGACTTTCTATGAATTACCCCATTTAATACTTAAAATAACTCAGGGTACTAATATTATCCCTGTCTGACAGATGAGAGCAGTGAGACTGAGGATTAAATAAGTGTCCAACCAGTGAGTGAGAAAGCCAGTTCAAAGTCAAGGCTATTTGACACCAAAGCCTATGCTCCTAACTATAGAGAGGGGACAAGTGAAAAATACAGTGATGCTGATAATTTATTATATTTCTCTCAGACCATTCTAAGGCTTCACTAAAGCCACTTGGCATTTAACAGAACAAAGACTATCCATGCCAGTAAGGACTGTTAAAGGGCATCTAGTCCCACCCCATAATTTTATAGTGGAACCCAGGAAGAATTGTCTGGAGACTCATGTTAGTCACTCTGCCTAATCCCAAGTATCAGGGCATAGCTCTTTACTGTTACTGAAATGCTCCCTAAATTAGTTGAAGGTTCTGCTCTGTGTCATCTGCACAAAGACTTTTCCTAACTCTATATCTGAACTAGCCCATCATTCTTTGTCTTCTTATCTTTATTTTTCTTCATAATGGAGTTACATTAGATATTTATTCATTTACTTGTTTATTTTCCCCACTAGAATATAAGCCTCATGAGGACAAGATTTTTAATGATGTTTCTCTGGAGACCACAGCAGTACTTGACATATAAGGTACTTGATAAATACTGGACGAATTGATGACCAAACATTCCAAAGCATCAAATGCATGTGATTTTTAATGTACTGAAGTTCTTCTTTGTACTTCAAACCATAAAGCTTTATTTTTGCCTTTATTTTCTCATACTTATGACCTGATGTTTACCACATTTTAAAACTTTGGTAAACATCCATCCCCTCTCCTGATTTTTCATTCCCCTCCCCCTTAGTCATCTGTGTATCCCAAAGCCTAGCACAGTGCTTGTCATGAACAGCTGTTCAAAAATGCTTGGAGAGGCTAGTGTGGGGAGTGTAAGAGTGAAAGTCACAGGCACTGGTTGCTTAGTGATTTATTCTCTTAAGGTTCCATCAGCAGGTGGAATGGAAGACCCCTCCCACCCTAACACCTTGAGCAACCAAGGCATTATATTCCTTCACTGCTTGCTCTGTCTGGAGGACCCGCACATCAATGCCTTGTTTCTCAAGGTATTCCAGAGTTGATGGGGGCACCTGGGAAGAAGGAAAAAGATGAGTAAGTCAGGAGGAAAGGCCCCCCCAGGGCTTCCTTTCTGCCCTGAGGCAAGTATACTCTACAGAACTAGATAGAGACAACTCACTCATAAGTTACTCGGAGTGTCACTAGTCAAAAGCTTGGCAGTGAGTCCCAAGGAGTAAAAAAGGCTTCTAAGAAGTTGACAGAAGTATGATCATATGCCTGTGTATAGTTCAGGTGAAATGCAAAGAGCATGGATTTTGGAGTCAGCTTTGGATTTTAGTCCTTGCTAGCAGTATGACCTTGGATAAGTGAATTAAATTCTCTGAGCCCTTGTTTCCATATCTGGAAATAGGGATAATAAGACCTAGCTCACAGGGTTGGTAGGAGAACCAGTTTACCTAAGGTATGTAAAAAGTCTACCATGGTGCAGAGCCCAAACTATGTAAATGTTAAACGTCTGAGTCAGTCTACCCATCCTGAGTCTAAATTTTAACTTTGCTGTGTACCAACCAAGAGATAGGCCTGCTATCTGAAGTCTCAACCCCAATTTCCTCTCCTGTAAAATGGGGATGATACTTGTATCACGGGTTGGTGTGAGGATGAAATTAACTAATGTATGTATACTGCAGCTCAGATGTCTTCTCAGAAAGGCCTCTCCTGACCACCCCATTCAGAGAAGTCTCTCATGAGTCACTGTTCTCTTCAAGGCATTTATTATGATCTGAAACTATCTACTTTTTAATTATCCATGAGGGTAGATTGTTTATTTTATCTTGCTGTCCCCCATACCTAGAATAATGTCTAACTCATAGAAAGTGGTGAATAAATATTTGTAAATTAATTTATATGAAGATTCTCAGTGGTGGCAGCTATTATTAGATATTCTCAACTTTGGCTTGTCCTGAATATTTTTTAAAGACATTTTTTTAAAGAAAATTTCTGAAATATTTTTAAATGCCCTATATTACTTTTCTATATCAAACATAATTGAAAAATTTTATAATAGCAGCTTTACAGATAGGGATTATTAAGTTAAACTAAAAAAATGTAAATAAAGGGCACCTTCATCAGTAAGGAACTAGATTTTAGGACATCTATATAAAGAATGAGATAGATCTCTATATACTTATATGAAAGGCTGCCTGCCCATAATATAATGTAAGTGAATACAAAGTTACAAAATATAATATGTATAGTGTAATCCTCTTAAAGTAAAAATGATCATAAGTGTATTCACGTGTATCTGTATGTGTAAGTGCATATATTTGCAGATGCATAAAAAATTGGATCAGTATACCTAAGTGTGGAGACTGGGAAGGGGAAATCTTTCACTGTTTTCTTCTACATTTCTGCACTGACTCTTTTACAATAAGCATGTATTATTTCTGTAAGTAAAAAAAAAATTTTTTCAGAAAGGGGAAAAACATAACTTGAATGCATCCAAGGAAATAAAAAGTACTATAAAAATCTAAAGAACCAAATATATCTTGATAGTTGTAGAGCTTGAGAAATTCCAAGATTGAGGAATTTCTGAGAAATAGTTGCAAGAATACAAGTCCAAGGTTAGGTAGAGACTAGAGACTCCAACCCTGATGAGGACAGTAGTACGAAGTGATTATTTTATCCTGAGCCATCCAGTAGCTCATCAACAAAATGAGAGTACACGATCTATAGAGATAAACTCTCAAGAAAGATTCTCTCTAATGTAAAGGTCCAAAAGATCAGCAACTATCCTCATGAATGCTATGCTCACCAATACCTACCTTTAAGGCCTCACTCATCCCTCGGCCAATCACAAGGGTCTGCACACCCTTCTTGACAACTTCCTCCACATCTGCAGGCTGCACACCAGGAGAATGCTGGGTGTGGAAAGAAAAAGTATACAGCCACCCATTCTTTTAACCTTTCTTTGCAATTGGCATTCTTGTGGGATTCATTCATTCACCCATTCATACAATTGAAGAAATGTTTATTGAGGTTTACTCTGTGCCAAGCTTTGTTCTGGGCCCTGAGAATAACAGAAGATACAGTGCTGCCCTTAAGGAGCTCTAAGTCTAGTGAAAGAAGACTAAAATGAAATTTAATAGTTTTACAAGTATGACAAGGAAGCAAGTTCAGTGTGTTTTAGAACACAGAGAAAGAGCACCAAACTCACGCCTGGGGTATGTGAAAGAGAGACTTCCATGACATGACCACTGTCCTACAAGCTGGACCCGGGCCAGAATGGAGATTGCTTTCTGCAGCCCCCCTTCGAAATTGATCCTAATTCATGTTCATTCTGACATAAATCAGCAGCCCTCCCTTGCTATGTGCTGGTTCCTGGGCAGGTGGTGGTTCTGACCTGGTCAAGCATGTAAAGTAATTTCCTGTATCTGGTAGCATTCACTTACTAGTCCTCATAATTACTCCCCCATCCCCGCCCCCATTTATCCTATATAATTCTCTCACGCCTGCCAAGTGGTACGTGATCTATTTTGTCTTGCAGCTGCCCACAACACGCCTTGTATGTAAGTTTCTCTTTATAAACTCTATTAATTACCAGACCGGAGTGGCCAGCCTCTTTCTTAAGTCTCTATCTGCCTTCTGCTTATGGAGGTAGATTTTCAGTTGCAGGGCTTTTTCCCTAGGTCTGCATGTATAAAAGGAGGGTCAGAGTAGGCAGTCAGGGAAGGCATCCTACAGGAGGGGACATTTAAGCTGAGACCTAAAGGACAAAGGAATTAGCCAAGTTAAAGAAAATCAGGGAAAAGGGCATTCCAAGTACAGGGAATTGAAGGTACAGAGGCTCAGAGGAAAGAGAGACTTAGTGAACTATAGGTAGTTCAGTATGACTGGAGTATAATTGACAGGTGAGGGAGTAGAAAGAAAGAGATGAGATGGGAGAATAAAGCACTCGGACAACATGCCAATATTGGGTGAGACCGTGGAAAGATTTCATAAGAGTCCCCCACATATTTCCTTTTTCTGAGCCCCTTTCCCACTCCAGGAAAAGTTCTATTGATGCTTTAAAACCTACCTATCAAAGTTTTCCCAGATTCTTCTAGGGATATTTAAGGTAAGGTGTTTAATGAACATTAGTACAACATTAAAGGATGATGACTTCCGAACTGCTTCCACTTCAGCAAAGGGGGTATGGGAGTTAGAGTTTGTAAATACCAGCCCAGCTACTGGACTTTACCTATTATGTGTCTACACAAGGATGACACTCTCGCTCTGAAGCTCAGAGAGACAAAGCTTTCCTTCCCTGATTTGTCTGTCTGTATTACTTCCTTCAGTCAACAAGCATTTACTGAGCACTTACTCTGCACTGCACCCTGCGCTAAGCACTGGAGATACTGAGATGAACCAGATAGTCCTTGGAGAAGTTTTAGTCAGCTAAGCTTAGTAAATATATGGAAATAGTTACAAAAAGATGAGATAAAATAAGAGTTGAGGATCTCAGAAGTGATATGAATGGGAAGTTGTCAGGGAAAACATGCTTTTCTAACTGGCTCTTGAAATATTAGAATAGGTAGGCCTTGATGCAGTGGTTGTGGAAGGGGTACCTTCTAAATATAGTTAGACAAGGTATAGGGAAAGAGCTGCTGAAAAATAGCACATATGACTTCACTGGCAAATTCTCTTTTAAACATTTAATGAAAAAAAAACAGTAAATTCAAGGTTGGTTCAACATTAAAAAATCAATGTAGTTCACTACAGAGTAAAGATAAAAAAGCATGTCATCATCTCAACTGATGATAAAGAAAAAACATTTAACAAACTAAATATTTATGATTTTAAAAAAGTTCTCAGCTAACTAAACTAGAAGGGAAACTTCCTTAGATGAAGGAATCTAAGAAAAACCTATAGCTGTACATCAAATATAATGTTGAAACATTAAACATTTCCTTCAAGGACTGGACATAATGGTACCAACCAGACATTTACTTCTTTGTTATCTCTTGGGCATGTCCATTCCTCTCTTATCTCCACTGACATTACCCTGGTTTAAGCCGCTATCACTTCTTTGGACTATTGCAGTAACTTTCCAACTGGTCTCGTAAACCAATTTAGCCTTTTTCAATATTCGTTCTTCAATTGTAACCAAAGGGATCTTTTAAAAACACAAATCCAGTCATGTCACTCCTCTGCTTAACAGCATTCAATGGCTTCTTATTGCCTTAGAACAAATGCCACACTCCTTAACATAATCTGTAAATTCCTGCTGCCTCTCCAATCTCATTGCCTATCACTTTCCTCATGTTCCTTACTCTGGTCACATAGGCTTTCTATCAGTTCTTCAACCATAGCATGTTCTCTCTCACCACTGTGAAGATGATGAAAAGAAAATCTACAGATTGTGAGAAAATATTTGCACATCACACATCTGACAAAGGACGTGTGTCCAGAATATATAAAGAACTCTCAAAACATAACAATAAGAAAACTATGATTTTTAAGAATGGGTTAAGTATTTAAATACTTTCCCAAAGAAGATATATGGATGGCCATGAAAAACATAAAAAGACAATAGCATAACTATGGACGTGTATGTTAAAATTACAATGAGATACCAGATGCTGATGAGGATACAGACAAATTGGATCTCTCATTTTAGGTGGCTAGGAGAAATGTAAATGTAGCGGGAAAATTGGCATTTTCTCATAACATTAAACATATGTGACTCAACAATCACACTCCTGGGTATGTATCCTAGAGAAATGAAAACTCATATTCACACAAGGACCTGTACATGAATGTTCACAGCAGCTTTATTTGTAATAGTCTCAAACTGGAAACAACCCAAATGTTCAACTGGTGAACTGATAAATAGACTGTATTATAATCCAAACAATGGAATACTACTCAGCAATAAAAAAGAACAAATTATTGATACAACAACATGGATGAATCTTATATATGATGCTAAGTGAAAAAAGCAAGTTTCAAAAGACTACATACTATATGATCCCATTAATATGTCAAATGTGACACATGTATTAGGTCAATTGGCAAAATATTAATAAGATCTGTATATTAGGTAATAGTATTGTATCAATGTCAATTTCTTGATTCTGATCATTGTGATTAAGAGAATACTCTTGTTTGGGAAACATACAGGTATTTAGGAGTAAAGGGGTATAATATCTGCAATAGTTCAGAAGAAAATATCAGTGGAGAGGTGGATAAAGAAACTATGATAAAGTGTTAACATTTGGACCTGGGTAAAAATGAGAATTCTTTGTACTATTCTTGTAATTTTCTGTAAATCTGAAATTATTACAAAATAAACAGGAAATTTAAAAGTAAATAAAATAAAAAATAAAAAGCAGGAAGAGATCAGATACAGCCACACACTTCCTGATTGATTTAGACATGTAAACAAAACTTAACAGAAGCTAGGTGGCTACACGAAGCAGGAACAGATGCAGTATATCTTTGCTGGCTTTCTCCATGTCTCTTGATTCCCTGTGGGTGTGCACGGCTGCTGACATTCTTCACTTAGTGAGTGCTCTAGAGCTGACAAAGCCAGTCTCTCTCACTAGTACTCTTATATTCAGACTTACCTCATCAGCACCTTCCTAAGGAACTTACACTTAGAATGTAGGAGCTTATGTTTTAGAGAATATCAGAGTGTTCTATTCATGTCAAAGAATAAACCAAAGTCATCAGCAGCAAGGGTACATCCTCATCTTGGGAGAAGATGCAGAGCTAGTGCCCAGATGTTTCTAAACAGTATCTCTGCCCTCAGCTTTGCCCATTCTCCACAAAGATCAGAAGAAATTGGGAAAGATTAGATTCTTTTTCTATAAAGTTATTTAGGTTCATAAATTTTTTAAAAGCAAAACAAAAGGGATATTTTTTCACTTGATTACAATAATTGGTTCTTAAAGAATGTAAGACTATTGGATTAGGTTCCATATTTAGTTCCACAGCTCTGTGATCAATCCTAGATCCACTCTGAGCTGAACAGTGCTGATATGAAGAACCTAAAATTTTTTTCCGGGGCTATGGCCAAGGTAAATATTTAATAGAGTTACAAATCAGGGATAGAGAGCTTCACCTTCTTAATTAAATGCATTTACCTGAATTGTTGAAGGATTCCTTAATTTAACAAAGAATGGCAACTACTGTGAGGATCTCCAGACTCTTAAGAGCTCACATTCTAGTATAAGGAAATAAGACCAGAGCTCAGGAAGAAGTGAAAGAGAGTGCAGAACCATAATCATCTGAAGATTGAGAGCCTGGACACAGCAGCAGCCCATCAGGGTTGCCAATCAACAGAACTCATGTGACGAATCTGGCTGCTGCGTGCTATACTGCAGGCCCAGGGTGTCACAGTACAGAGCAATGAAAGATAACTGCAATAACCTGTGGATCCAGGCATTTGGTGGGTGATTATTCACAGCTTTGTGCAGAGGCCTGTTATTAAGGTGTCCTCAACCTGCCACAGCTCCTCCTCTGCTTTTTCCAGTCCCTGGAGGCACATCAGTAAGGCTCTCTTCCCTACTGTCCAATTCTGTTTCTCTTCTTTAAGAGCCTTTACATCACATGATGTTGTAAAGGCTTACTGTTTTTTCTTGGGGGAAAGCTATTGTGGGAAAATGTCCAGCTAATACCCATGATGCTGGTTAAATAACAGAGTGGCATCCTATATGGCTTGGACATTTCCCCCTTTTTTATGTCAAATTTGAAAAGAAAACATCCCTAAATTACACTTTCAAGGAAGCATTTCCTTCTGCCAAAATGAAGTGAGGATAAGTGGTTAGCAGCAATGCTGTTATCTGGTTGTTGCTGATAAAAGTATATTCTGTGAATGAAGCTTACAGGATCTCTGGAATCTGTCCCTGTGAATAATTCTTGCCAAAAAAAATGATCAATCATAATTTAAAAATCAGATAAATCTAAATCATGGACTGTTCTAGAAAACAACTGGCCCAGACACTTCAAAACTGTCTACATCATAAAAAGAAAAAAAGAGGATGAACTGGTTTTAGATGAAGAGACTAAAAGAACATTGTCCCGAGCACAAGCACCTCTAGTCTGGCTGACTATACAACTCTCTGAGAATTACGCTGCACTTTATACTTACTGCCTGTATTACATATAAAAATAAAACCACAATACGAACAAGAGTTATAGGGGATATTATAAGGACTATGAGAAAATTTGAAGATAGACTGTATATTAGATAATACTGTATCGATGATAACATCCTTCCTTGTGATAATGGTATTATAGCTATGTAGGAGAATGTTAATGTTCTTAGGAGAGAAGTCTTGAAATATATCTACCATTTACTCTCAAATGATTGGGGGGAGTGTATGTGTGGGGGGGGCATGTATGCGCATGTACGTTTAAAGAGAAAAATATGGTAAAATATTAACAACTTGAGAATTTAGATAGAGGGTGTGTATTATACTATTCATGCAGCTATTTTCTAAGTTTAGCATTAGAAAACTATGGGCTTCATAGTAAGACTCAGGTTCAAACTTGGTTCCAAAAAATATTTGTGTGACCGTGGAAAAACTATATTTGACCAGTTACACAGTAGTTTTAATGATGGGTAGAGATTTGGAAAGTGGTAGTAATTATTATTTCCAAGAAAACTTGCTGAAGACAATAAATTTGTTTCATATTTCTATTTTATAATCACTGTAAAATTTGCCCCTCTCCCCTCTTAAAATAATAAAAAAAAAGAATCATGTTAACTTACCTCAGAGAGAATGTCACAAAATATTTTTAAAAATTAATTTAATGACCCTTATAATGAAAAATCCAATGTGGCAAAAATTTATTGAGCTACTTTAGGCTCTGTGCTAAATGTACAGTTCTTGCCCTTAGGGAGTTAACCACTTAGTGAGGGAAAAGATACACACTCTGTATAATACAGGTGAACTGCACTAAGTGCTATAATAGAGGCAGGAAGTATTACAGAAATACTGAGAAGGGAGTAAGCAGCTCATTCACACAAGGATTCTGAGGAAGTGCTTCATAGAAGAGATAATGCAAAAGCTAGGAATTGAAGGATATATATAGGATTTCAACACGTACAAAGGGGAGCAGGTCATTCCCAGTAAGGAAAATTGTTTTAGCAAAGACACAAAAGGTACAGAATGAAAGATCATGGTAGTTTTGGAAGGCAATAAGTATTCGGTATGGGATAGCTAGGTCTTCAGATGTGTGTTATGAAATAAGGGGGGGGGGTAAAACTGAAAGAAGAATTTAGAACTGTATCATAAAAAACAGGCCTTGAACACTACCTGTTTAATTTTGAGGTATTTAAAAAGCTATTGAGGTTTTCTAAGCAGAACAGAGACATGACTAACTTTATCTTTTAGAAATTATAACAGAAGGTAGACCTGAAAAGGTAGCAGACCAGGTAGGAGACTGATGCCATAGTCCGGGTAAGAAAACTGAGGCAGGAGGACTGAGTAAATTTGAAAGACTTGCTGAGGTCAAATCAAATGTACACAAATGGAGAAATAAAAATTGTTGTTGCTGTTTCTATTTTAAGTGACCATGACTATATGGATAGTGATACCATTAATGGAGGTAGGGCACATAAAAAAGTACCTGGATGTGCGGGGGGGGCGGGGAGGTAGGAAAGAGGCAATGAAGTCAGCTTTGGATATGTTAAGTTTAAGTTGCCCAAGGAATAATTCATATGTAGATGTCCAACATGCAATTGACCATTTTGATCATTTGGATGGTTGTTCAGCAAATATTCACTCCTTTTGCTCTCTTACTGTGGACAGAATATATTTCTGTGTCTCACTGATGTTGGTAAACCTGGGGTGAGCAAAGCCTTGAAATGTACTTTCTCAGTGAGGCTTATGCTTGTGAGCTTCAGCTATCACCATGAGAAGAACAGGTCCTGGCTAGCTCGGTGGTCCAAGGAGGATTAGAGAGACATACAGAGTAGAGCCCAACTTGCCGACTGCAGCTGGATCTACAAAGCATGATAATAAATGCTTATTAGAGTTCATCACTAAGTTTTGGAGTGATTTGCTAAAAGGAATAGCTGAACAATACTACTATATATTTAGAGCATAAAAAATAACGAGATAATATCTCCATCAGTTGATGGCATAAACAAATGTAATGGTCCCAAGTAATAAGAACTTCCCTAAACACTGTCAGACACTTATTTCCCTCAAAGATTGACTATCAAGCAGCATTTGATCTACATATCAGAGTGTTTCATGTCTAAGACTCTTTTTAAAGAAGCAATTTATCATTTTAATTGTAACCAGAGGAGCAATTTGGTTACTTCTATAGTAACATGGGGAGAAACTAAGTCTTGAGCATTGTTATGTACTAGGCATTGTGCTAGGTAACTAAGAAAGAGAAGAAAATTAATCAAATATCTACTATGTGATAAGCACTGTGATAGATGCTTCACAAAGATGAACACATTTAGTATTTAAAGCAACTCTTTGAAGTACATTATTTTCCAGATCTCACCCCCTAGAGATTATGATTCAATAGGTGGGGGAAGTGAGATAGAGAAAAAAACATGAATTTTAAACAAGGTCTCTAGGTGATTCTGATGTAACAGATCCATGAATCACACAGAAATACTGATTGAGAGAAAGGAAAGAATAAATTTGCATAAGCAAGGCAAGTTACATACATTTTAAAAATTGATTCTTCCCAACCCACGTATTACTTTTACATCAACTCATGATAAACAGACATCATTATTCTCCTTTCATTAAACTGAGGCACAGAGAGGCTATATAACTTGTTTAAGGTTACCCAGCTAAAATGTGATAGTGCCCAGACCTATGGATCTAAAAGTCTTACTAACCATTTCTCTCTAGATGCCTTAATATAAGTTCAACGTATTCCAAAAGGGTGAATCATTGTCTTTAACCTCTGCCCTACACACAAACACATCTGTTTTTCCTCTGATCTACCCAATCTCAATGAATGGCACCACATGTATCCATTTATCCATGCTAGAATTCTCTCTCACCTGCTAAACCTAACAAATGTCCTTACCCTTCAATTTCACCTCCTTAATAGTTTATAAATTTGTTGTCTCATTTTCATCCACATTAATACTAACTTAACGATAATAGCTTCATTTATTGAGTGCCTGCACCATGTCCAGCACAGTGCATTAATCCTTAGGACAACTCTTATGAGGCAGATAAATTATCTCCATTTTGTAGATGAGGTCTCTGAGGCTTAATAGCTTTGATCCTATGCCCTCTGCCTCCACACAGATGAGCTATATAGATCAACACCTCAGCTTTTCCTCTTCACTTTCCCAGTTCTAATCTCTCCAACTAGTTCTAGAATACTTCCTCTTACATATCCTGCTGACAAATGGAACTAATAAGATAAAAACTAAACTTATAGCAAACCTTTCTGATTTTTCTATAATCATCAATGACATTTAACAGTTTTGTAAGTTTTAATCTTAAAATTTGTAAGAGGAATCATGATGTAGTAGAAAGGAATGGAAAAGAAAATGGGAATGTGACCTGGGTGCACTACTTGATTTCACATTTTGATTTCGCATTTTTCTAGCTCTGTGCCTAAGTTAATACTTCTTTGTGGTTAAGTTTCCTTAAATAATGAGGTTAATGGTAATATTAATCATAGTCTTATATGGGAAAAATACAATATACACTGTATCCATTTTTGAGGAAAAAAATTTCTTCAACATGGCATACTCATAAATTATAAATTAGTACTCCAATTTATCTTAAACCCATAGTACTGGACAATCTTTGTCAGACACATCAGTCTCCTACATAAGTATGTAAGGTGGCTATATCTTGTCCACTGCATAAAATGTAAACGAAGTCTGCAGATACTGTCAACCATACTCTTGCACCTCTCTTGCTTCGCTCTATGAAACAATCAAATGAGATCATTTGGTTCACAAGCATTTTGGCACTTATTCCTCAGCCTTTTCATTATGTTCCTTCTGCATCTCAACGCCCTCCCAATTTCTTTTACCAATCTAGATATATGCCTTCCTTTTAGATCCAGGTTGGTAGCCAATAAGCAACTAAGTGTCTGGATCAAAACAATGAGTGCATGTGGTTCAACATCAAGGCATGAACAGAGAGTGTGTTTTGGGGCTCTCTTTCTATGTGGGGTCTGATTATGTAGGTATGACTCCTTTCTATGCAGAACAATGTGGTAGATTATTAAACCTGAAAAATTTCCTTTAATAAAATGCTTACAAATGCTGAATAAAATATAAATGTCCCTTGAAATGTAAAGCTGAACTTGCAGAAAGAAGAGAGACATTCCTGGAGGCCAAAAGTAAAGAGAGAGTTGAAAATCAGAATGGTGAACTGATACTAAAGTAACTCTGGGGCATTTGCCATTCTCATAGTCTTTTATGAGATACTCTGAGACTAGGAGATAAGAGCAAGGTGGAACACTGGAATAGTTTATGATCCTCCAAATTGTCCAAAATATCCTTTTTAAACCCATATTCAGTAAAAAGGTTGACAACAAAACCCAAAAAACAAAAAAACCAACCACTGGAAAAGGGAAAGATAAGGAAACCTGTCTGCTTCACCTAGGCTGTGCTGGTTGTGGGGATATAAAAGCTCCCTGAGAATTTATAATCACAAACCTGCTTGCACATTAGTTTGGGGTTCAAATGTACACTATCAGGTTGGTCTGGGAAGTCTGCAGACAAGAAATTAACTAGTAATCCCAGATTGAGAGTAGTATAGAATGCTAAGAAGAAGCAAATGTAAATCTTTGTCAGGATAAATGTCAAGGACATAACCAGACCATTCAGGATTTCCACTGATACAGTGCTGGAAACATTATTGTTAACATAGAATATCAAGAAAAATGAGAAAAATTAGGACCTTTCCATACAAATGAAAACTGAAAGAGTTCACCAAAAGATCCTCACTAAAGGAATTTGTAAAAGATTAATTTAAAAAAATTGATCCCAAAAGATCTATATTGAGAGAAGGAATAATAAACAAGAAGACTGGTATACATGTAACATTGATTGTCATCATTAAAAAATAAAATATTGTAATGAACTAAATAGTATAAGAAAATAATCTACTTCTGAAGAAACTAAATTATTGGATAACAACATGTAAGACAGAAGGGAAGTGATGAAAGGGAAGTATTTTGAGGTAAAGATAAAAATTAATTTTAGACTTTGTTAAGATAGTAGGATGAACTACACAAAATTATTGATATTCAGTTCTTATCTACACAATATTAACCAACAAAAATGTCAGTTTCATATGATTAAACATAATATATTATAATTTTAAAGATAACCACTAAACAAATAGAAATACAGCAGGTCCTCAAATAACATCATTTCATTCAGTGTCATTTCATTAGGTTGATGAGATACCGTAGGAACTTAACTCTTGTTTATAGCAATTAGCCTATGATAAAACTGGTTTTGTTATATGTCGTTTGACTTTAAGTCACAGAACTTATTGATAACATTAAGTGAGGACTTCCTGTACAATGTATACCTTCTAAAAAGGAGGGAAAAAGTGTAATAAAACCTCAATACAAAAATAACAGCAATGAAGTGGACAATAGATGATACCATTAATATAAAATTTTGAATATGAAGAACAATACAAATACTGCTTTGGATATATACGAATATTTGAAAAGTATTAAGGAAATTCAGGATACTGATAAGGAAGGAGGGAAAGGGAAAGGGATCTAATTGTATTTCTAAGATTTTATTTTTAAATTGAATGCTGAGTATATAGGTCTATTATTCTTTATAATTTGTAATAAAATAAACTTACATATAATTTTTAAAGCCATAAAAAATTTAAAGCCATAAAACTCCAATGACCAAAAAAACCTTAAGATGTAGTGTTTTCCAATTTCTGTGATATAAATATTCCCACCATGCTGATTTCAAAATACATGTTTTTAAGCTACCAATGTGACATCACTGAATGCAGAGTTAGTAAGAGATGTACAGTAGAGTAGTAGCACTTAGTATTTTCACTTTACAAATAACAACAGATGTAAATAACTTCAAGAGCACAGAATGTGGTAAAATAATTAGGAAGTCATGAATTCTAAGTACGTATTGCCTATGTTTTGAGAGCTTGTTTGAAGGCTCTAGCAAGGGAGAACAGCTACTCGTATACCCTTGACCAAAGAACGGTCCTCTCCTCTATCCGGGAAGGTCGTCCTCTTTGACAGAGCGTACGGCTTCGGGACGGACACACATGGAGCGGTGAGAGAGGAAGGGGACACCTGCCTAGCCAGCCAGATCAGCAGAATCAACCCTGGCGATCAATGGGGTGACAGATGTTGCAGCCAGATCACCCTCACATCCAGTATTACCTAGGTTTTAAATGATTTATTTAAGTAGATTTAATAACAGCTGTGTCTAAAAACTGGCTTACAAAATTCCTGAAAATTTAAGAATCAGTTCTTAGGAGTCGGTGAAAGCCACATCCAGCACACCACTGCATGAATATGAATCTGAAATAGTTACTTCTGAGTGACATCAGTAAAAATGTTGATTAAAAACCTTTAAAAATTGTCTCCTCCATAAAAGCAATGAGAACATTGGCAAAAATAGAATTAACTTTTTCTGTACTTTGGAAATTAATAAAGTTTTCCAGCAATTCAGGGTGTGTTTATTAAAGAAAATTGGCTGAAAATGAGCTTTGTGCAGTTTTAGCTTGCCTTATTCCAATCTATCCCATCCCCAGTCTGTGGTAGCCTTGAAAAGCAACAACATACAATCACAGTGAAAAGGACCAGACTGGCGGTCACATAAGGTGGAATAATGGATTAGAGCTCTTTCAAATTCCTACTCCCAGAGAACTGTCATTATTTGACCTATCTGCTGGTTCCCTGAAAGACCTCACTCATAGGCTGTCTTTATCTGATATGACTTGAAGTTTGCCAGTGCAAACCACCTTTTCCCCCAGGGAAGTTTGTCAAAAACAGTTGGAGATGGTTAAACAACACAGCTGCCTAAAGTAGATAACAGGACAAATAAGAGGTTAACCAAAAAACTCAAAAAGGAAAACTGGGAAATGAGATGTCCACAGGGGTTTTGAAAAGATCTGATATGAACCTTGGTATTGAAAAGGACAATCAAATGTTCAAGGTTGTGTACATGCTCAGGAATAATCTATGAAAGCCATAAGGTCAGAACTCTGGCTAAACCTGAGACTCTGCATAAGCCAGAAAGCAGCAGTTTTAACCCATTTCCCATTTGCCCCGAGAAAACTCGCTGGTGGTAGTACTTGCAGCTGCAGGGTTTACCCTGAGATAACTCACAGATTATAGTCTTAACCTTGCCCCAAAGTTTGCCACGAAATATCTTGCTGTTATTATTATTTTTGAATCACTCTACTATATCGATAGCTTTTAGAAACAAATGACATCGTTCTATATATAGCATTCTGTTTTTAGTAGTGGTTTTTCCATTTACAAAATATAGTAATTCTTGATTGCTGAAAATGTCAAATCCTAGAAAATGTAGCATTCCTACGAGTGATGTTAACATTGTTCTCGAACAGTTGTTAGATTCATTTGATGAATCCGATTTATGTAAACATTTCTGTTACATTAGGATTAGAGACAAGTTCTGTTAAGAAACAACTCCAAGAACAGCCTTTATATTTTATTTTCACTCTGAAAACCAGTCAGATTTGGTACAAAGAGCATGTTTATGTAAAATTAAGTTAATGCTGGCAGTGAGCTGCACTTTTTTAAAAATAGGAAACGGGTTAAACTGTCTAGCTGAGTGTTGACTGCACACCCCAAATTGCAAACAAACAAACAAACAAACAAACAAATAAATAAATAAATAAATAAATAAATAAATAATAAAGAACACCTATTTTCTAGGAATGTAAAGTACCTCTCTCCAATCATTGTTTCAGAAACCATACCGAAAGAACTAAAGGAAAGTATGAGAACAGTATCTTACCAAATAGATAATAGCAATAAAGAGAAAAAATTTAAAAGACCAAATAGAAATGTTTCAATGGAGTTGAAAAGTATGTGCTGGCTGGGAAAATTACTGTTTGGCTATTGTCATGGGAACATAGGCTATTACCTATCGGAACATAACATTCTAACAATAAGCTTTCTGCTTCTGTACCCCGCTTACATTCCTGACCTGTGGGTCAACAGGTAGTGAATAGAAAAAAAATAGACCTTTGTGTTTAGACAGAATGAAGAATGGGATTTTGGGCTTAAAAACCCTGTACCTCTACATTTCGGGGCTGCTTAATTTGGGGTCTGTGTACCCCTGGCAGCCCCAGGTGGCTAAAGAGCGTGTTTCCTATAACTCACTGAGTTCTGGTCCGTGTGTCTTTTGGGGGCTGGCAGCTACAACAAGTACAATAACTAAAATGAAAATTTTTTTTTAAGCGAGGCAACCTTTTATTGACCTCACAGATTGCAAGGACCTTGTCATCTTACGATCTCTTATTTTTTTATTTTTAAATATTTTTTTATGCCTACAGCACCTGGCCTTCCTAGGTGGTCTCGCATTCAAGTACTAACCAGGCCTGACCCTGCTTAGCTTTAAAATTTCACTGAAGGGTCTCAACAGCAAGTAAGAATCAGCAAAACTGAAAAATCAGTCAATTGAGATGATCCAATCTGAGAAAAAGGAAAGAAAAAAGACAATGAACTGAGCTTCAGAGAACTGTGGGACACCAGAAAACATACATGATACTCATAATTGGAGTCATAGGAGAAGATAGAAGGGGCAGGAAAAATATTTGAAGGAATAATGGCTGAAAACTCCCCAAATCTGAGGGAAAACAACAATCTCTATGTCCATAAAGCTCAAAATATTCCAAGTAGGATAAACTCAAAGAGATTAACACTTAGACATATCATAGTCAAATTGCCCAAAGCTAAAGACAAAGAACTTTGAAAGCTGTGAGAAGCAACTTGCCAAGTCCAAGACACCTTTAATAAAACAGTTGATCTCTAATTATTAACCAATGAAGCCAAAAAATAGTGAGATTACATATTCAAAGTGCTGCAATAAAAAAAAACTTGTCAATCAAGAAGTCTCTATCCAGCAAAACTATCCTTCAAAACTGAAGGATCAACTACCATCACTACAGTGTGAAGAGCTCCACAACCTGCTCTTAAGTGAAAATCATTAAATAACAAAAGAAAAACAAACTAACCCAGAAGATAAAACTATCCAAGCCTTTGGAAATGGTCCTATGAGCAAACAGCAAATGAGGAAACATCTATCCAAGAAAATCTATAAATATTTGGTAGGAAAGGTGAGATTCTGCGATATTAAAAGAAAGATCCCAGCTCTGTGAAGTACAGACTCTTCTTCAGAGTGCTGAAGCGAAGAACATAGGGCTATGTCTCCTCTCAGCTCCCTGTTGGAAGGGCTTCTTCCTGGGACGGACAGGACTTCAGTGTTTCATGTCCTGCCCCAGGCTTTCTGTTGCTAAGGCCAAGTCTCAATGAGTGTGGCTGAGAGGTAGGGGTTCCCTTCTTTCACCTAACTTCCACTCACGGAGTGGAGACTACCTTGGGAATGGCACACTGAGAATACTGGAGGAAGCGCAATGTGAGAAATGCAGATTCAAACCACAATGAGATAATATTTCACATCTACTAGAGAGTATAATAAAAACAAAACAATAGTAAGTGTTGGTGAGGAGAGATTTAGAAAAACTGGAAAAGTCACACATTCCTAAAATCTAAAATGTAAAATGGTGAAGCTACTTTGGAAAACAGTCTGGCAGTTCCTCAAAAGGTTAAACATAGAGTTACCATATAACCAGCACTTCCAATCCTAGGTACATACCTAAGAGAATCAAATAATTCTATTTATATGAAATGTCTAGAAGAGGCACAACTATAGCAACAGAAAGTAGATTAGTAATTGCCAGGAGTTGGGGGTTGGGGGCAGTGGGGAGAATGGGCAGCTACTGCTAATAGTTATAGAGTTTCCTTTTGGAGTAATAGTACTCTGGTTTTAGTGGTAACTATTGCAGAAGTTTATGATAATAAAAAGTCTCTTGAATTGCATACTTTAAAAAGGCAGCTTTAGTTTTTCCCATAAGCAGCCTGAGGTGACTTCTGAAAATGGTTCACTATTCACTTGACCCAGAAAACCCCACAAAATCATGCAAATCAAGAGGTTCAAATCTTGGTATTCACTTTAAAAGCATTCATGAAACTGTCCAGGCCATCAACTATATGCATATCTGAAAAGCCACCAAGTATCTGAAGGATGTCACTTTACAGAAGCAATGTGTGCCATGGTGTCGGTAGATGTGCCCAGGCCAAACATTGCAGCTGAACATGGGATTGGTAGCCAAAAAAGAGTGCTGAATTTTTGCTACATTTGTTTAAAAATGCATAGAGTAATATGAACTTAAGGTTTAGATTTAGAGTCTCTGGTCATAGAGCACATCCAGATGAACAGAGCTCCTAAGATGCAGCACAAAATTTACAGAGCTCATGGGCGGATAAATGCCTACTGAGTTCTCCCTGCCACTCTGAGATGACCCTTACTGAAAAAGAACATATTGTTCCTTAACCAGAAGAGGAGTTTGCACAGAAGAAAAAGATATCCCAGAAGAAACTGAAGAAACAAAAACTTATGGCTCAGGAGTAAATTTAGCATCAAATAAATGCTAAAAAAAAAAAAAAAAAAAAAAAAAAAGGTGACTTTAGTGGTACGTGAATTATATCTCAAAAGAGAGAGGGAAAGAGAAAGAGTTACTTTTCACTTGGTCCGTTATAGCTTAGGAGTTTGGAAATCACTTGGTTAGCCTTAGTCAATCAAACACTAATAGCTTACCTCAGTTCCTGTTTCTCTCCAATCCCAAGCGCGACTTCCCCCTGGCCACACTTTGCAATCCTTGTAGGTTTTAGTAGAGCCTTGTACTTTCATTTGCCCCCATGAAAGGGAAGCAATTTCAGGGGAAGACATAAGGAACTTAGCTGAAATCTGAAATTAAAAGAAAAATATACTAAATCAGTTATAAGGTAAGGTTGAAACAGCTCCAAAATATAAGAGCTATACTATATAAAAATATATTTTTAAATATTATATACCAAATAGTAACCCCTGGTCCTCTGTGAGTTATGGAGCATCTTTCTCATTTATGTAGTCATCACTTCTTCTTTGGGGGTCTAAAAAGTAAAATGTTATTCTTGGGATCCTGAATCATCCAACCAAAAAACTATTCTTCAATTACTTCTCAGAAGCTGGAGGGAATTCTCAGGATATTTTTTTGGAGATAATATTAAAAGGTGGTTATTGACTTCAGCATGATGGAATGAGGAGGTTGACGTATCCTTTCCCCAAAAAATAACTATAAAACTGGATAAAACTTTCAAAAATAACCACTTGGCACTCTAGAAATAATAGGAAGGGCATAGTATAAACTGAAAGTGTTTATTCATGAAAACCACTGAACTTCAGATAAAGACAGTGAGTTTTTTGTTGTTCTGGCCTGGGACTACTCCCATGCCCTCACATGGGTTCTGTTGGCACAGAGGTTCAAGTTGTTGGAACAGGGCATGAAAACCAACAGTCTTGCTGCACAGCAAGAGGAGGCTCACTTGATTTGGAGCATTATGGTATAAACTATGATCTTAGTGGCAAGCGAATATGGCAAGGAAGCTACCACTCAGCCTCCTTGATACTGTGAGCTTGTTTGAGGGAAGCAATGGATTGGTAGAGTAGGCAGAGATTTAACAGAAATTTCCCAGAGGTGACACAGCCATAATGGGTTTGATAAGCTCTCCATATATCCAGAGTGGACCAAAAGCTATAACCATATGCATCAAAGATAGAAGTAGGCCTAAGTCATGAAAACATTCTGGGCCAGTGGCGCCTAGAGCATGCAAAGTGGAGAAATGAGAAGGCTCAAGAGGAAGCCAGGGAAGACATGACAACAGCTTGAAAAATGAATACAATCCCGAGTCCACACTGATTCATCAGTAGAGAGTGAAAATCTTACTGGGTTGAGGTATCTGAACACAACCTTTGATTAATCTTTAGTTGAACACTAAGCTCTTTAGCACCGAGAAGACCCCTAGGAAGCCAACCTTAAAAATAAAAGAAAAAAACCTGAATACAGATTTCAGTGTCCACACATTGCACAGGAGACAGAATTTACAGATGTAGTCTAGACAAGTGACTAAATACAAACAATATACTAAGAACATTTGGGGGGAAAACCAGAATCCAGACTTCTTATAATATATTACCTAAAATGTCCAGTTTTCATGAAAAATTATGAGACATGCAAAGAAACAAATAGTGTGACTGACACTAAATGAAACTCTGTGTTTCCATATGTTGGATTAAGCAGGCTTCAAAGAAGCTATTATATGTAAATTCAAAGAATTAAAGAAAGCCATGTACAAAGAATTAAACAAAATTATGGTGACAATGATTCGATGAATACAAAATCTCAATAGGCAGACATTTCAAAAAAGAATCAAATGGAAATTCTGGCATTGAAAAATATAATAACTAAAAAGGGTTTATATCAGTCAGGGTTCTTTAGAAATACAGAACAAGTAGATTATACATATTAAGAGATTTATTTCAAGGAAGTGACACATTCAGCTGTGGGGGCTGGCCAGTCTACAATGTGTAGGGCAGGCTGGCAGGCTGCAAACTCTTGGGCAGAATTTGTCACTGCATTATTGATGTGTTATCTCTTCTTCATCAAGGAAACCTGCTTTGCTTTTAAGGACTTTCAACTGATGGGGTGAAGCCTTTACCAAGAACGTCAAGGATAATCTCCTTTATTTAAAAGTCAACTGATTGTAAATGTTAAATGCATCTACAAAACGCCTTCATGCCAACACTTAGCTTACCAACTGGATACCATAGTTCAGACAAGTTGACACATAAAATTAACCATCACAGTCCACCCCTTGTCGATTTGGCACCTATATACATTTCCTTAAATTGTATTTAATCTCCAAATAAATATAATAACAAAGTGGTACTTCTGCCTAACATTAGTAACTAATTCATTTTTGCAGCTTTAACTTCTGAATACCAATTTTTAAAATGTATTATATAACAAAGGATAGAAGCACTGTTTTAGGTGCTATAGGAGGAAGATGAAATATATAAAAAATAATTCCTGTTCTTGAGGAGCTAATATTATACTAGAGAAGACATATATAAATAACCATAATGTAATTTTTAAAAGGTAACTTCAAAAAATGAGGTTGTTTTTGAAAAGAGGTAAGTAAAATAATTATTTTGAGTGTTGAGAAAGACTTCTGTATTAGTCTGCTAATACAAAATACCACAGATTAGGTAGCTTAAACAACAGAAATTCGTTTTCTTTCAGTCTGGAGCTGGAAGTCCAATATTCATGTGCCAGCAGGATTGGTTTTTGATGAGACCTCTCTTCCTGGCTTGCAGATGGACTCCTTGCTTTGTCCTCACATGACCTTTTCTCTGTGCGTAAGTGCTGTGCGTGAGCTTTCTTGGTTTCTTTTCCTTCTTCTAAGGATACCAGTCCTATAGGATTAGGGCCCACTCTCATGGCCTAATTTAACTTTGATTACCTCCATTTTTCCTTAAAGGCCCTGTCTCCAAATATAGTCACATTGGAGGATAGAGCTTCAACACATGAATTTGGAGATATGATCCAGTCCATAGTAGCTGTCTTATGACAGAATTAACACAGTGCTGATTACTGTAGCTTTGTAGTACCTTTGAAACCAGGGAGTATGAGCCCTTGAACTTGATTCATCTTTTAAAAGACTATTTAAGATATTCTGGGTCCCTTGAATTTCCATATTAACATAAGGATCAATTTGTTAATTTCTACAAAAAGCCAACTGCGATTTTGACGGAGATTGCACTGAATCTATAGATCAATTGGAGGATTGCCATTTTTTCAAAAGTAAGTCACCTAAGCCATGAATATGGGATGTCTTCCCATTTAGAGGTCTTTAATTTCCTTTAACAATATCTTTAAATTTTTAAGTCTTATGCTTAAACAATGTATTCTTAAGAATTTAATTCTTTCTGATTTTATTGTAAATAGAATTATTTCATGTTGGATTTATTGCTAGTGTATAGAAATACACTTGATTTTTGAGTATTTATCTTTAATCCTGCAAACCTGTTGAACTTGTTTATTAGTTCTAATAGTTTTTTGTGGATTCCTTAGAATTTTCTATGTACAAATTCATGCTATGTATATCAGAAGTTGTTTCATTTCTTCCATGACAGAAGAGATGGTGGTACAATGTGTGTGTCATTTAATTTCTTTTCAGGAATAGACTTAGTGAAGGTGTAATCTAAATCTTGCTTTGTAGTAAAACATCTCTTACCTTTTGGGTGAATATAACTTTTTAATGCCCAAAGACTTTGTTTCCATTCCAATCTGGATTAACAATGCGGAAACTCTAACCTTGTCAGTCCCCCTTTGAAAACTGTGAGCACAGGAGAAAACTACAGTATAAAGCTTTATATGTTGTTTGTTTTACAATGTTATTTTACAGCCTCATGGGAGAGCAGGAGGTGAAGAGCTGGAAAATCTGAAAGCAAAGAAATAGAAAAAGGGAGGGATGGGGTGTAAGATTCACATAATGCTATAATTAAATCTTTCTTTTGTTTGAAAGTTCTTTCCATCAAAATTCCTTCACAAAGGTATGATTATACTTAATATTGTGTACTTGTCTCTTAGTTAAAGTCAATTAAATAACAATCTTATGGAGGTTTTTTGTATCTTTTCTGCAAAGTTGTTATTAAAGATGTGCTCTGGGTCAGCTTTTTCTTAAACTGAGGCTTCAGCTCCCCAGGTCTAGAGATATATACTTGGGAGTTTGAGAGTTCTACCAATGTCTTTTAGTTAAGTTTTGTGCTTCTTTTCAGTGTTGCTTAAAAACAATATTTTACCGCATATTAAACTAAGACTTCCCTTTTGCAATGAAAACTCACAACCACAGACATTTTCCTAAAGTAAGACTTTACTTTTTTTATTGTGGTAAAATATACATAACATAAAATCTACCATTTTAACTATTTTTAAGTGCATACTTTAATGGCCTGAAGTACAATCACATTGTTGTATAGACTTTAATTTCTTACATCAGTATTCCTCAAAGTGGAATATTCAAAATATTTTATGTTTCACAAGAACATTTGTTCCCTCAAAAAGCATTTGTATACTATTCAAGTACTACCTAGAATAATGATTCCCCTTACAACTGAAATCTTCTCTTGATAAATGGGCATTCTTTCTTTCTTTAGATAATGAGAATGACATAGACCATTATGGTTTTTCCTTTTTTACCTAAAAACACAGAACAAAATCAGTGTTTAATTGTGGTAAGCATTTTCTCTGTTCCCAATATAATTATTTGCCTTCTTTATTTTCCTTAATCATAAATTGTCCTATTTTACATGGTTGATAGTGTACCTTGCTTCAGATTCTTTTTAGGAAGTAGGTGCAATGTAAGTTTAATAGTACCGACGTACACTGAAAATTTTGGCTCAAAGTGGTAAACTGTACAGATTATAGCTGAATTTAATCTAAATTTTGGGAACGCCTTTTTTCAACAGCAACTAATATTTTTAAAGTACAACAGCAACTAATATTTTTAAAGTACTTAGCCAGAACACTGTGCTAATCAATTTACTATGAAATACCTAGGAAAACCCTGTGATGTAGGTGCTATTATCACCCCTACTTTACAGAGGTTCACAAAAAATGAAGGATCTTCCACCATGTCACGAAGCGGTTCTGTTAGGACTCAAGTCTGGCTTAATATAAAGCTCAGGCTCCTAACCGTAATGTACATTGCATCCCAAGCTGCACATTCCATTTTGCATCCTTGATGGTTTTCTGAGATTCTTTGTGGGAGAATGCTCACTGCTGCCCCCAACGAAGCGGAACCATGTCTCCTATCAAACTTTTTGCTCTTCCACCAAGTCTCCTATCACGCTTTCTGTCTTAATTGCTTGAGTCTTAGCCACACCCTCCGACCCCGGTCCCCCACAGAACCTTGTCCCCTCTGACATACTAGTGCTACAACAGAGCTCCTCTCCCTCACATCCTGGCAACCACAGCAGAGTTGTCCTCTCACACCTTGGTCTTTCTGCAGAGGCTGGTCCCTTTAGACTCTGATCTTCTGGCAGGGCCTCAACTCCTCAGACTGGTGATCCCCGTGGAGCCCTGTTCCCTCAGGCCCTCTTATCCCAGAACTCTCAGATTCTGCTCTTCCCAAAGCAAAGCCGAGAATGTTGTACCCCAGCAGAGAGCAACACCCTTCGGCAAGCTTCCGCAGAGACTTCTCACGAAGGTCCCACCCTAACCCCAACCTTCTCCCAGATCGTGCTTCCCCCGCCCCCCTAATTCTTATTTTTCCTGCTTCTGATTATTCTCAACTTCCACCACTATCTTGTGGCCAGTTTTAGTTCCCGCAGTCCCCTCAAAACTCACCCAAAGCCCTCTTTCCACGGAGTTGCGACCCCAAACGGCTCCGTGCTTTACCTCTCACCTTGGTTAGCTCAGGTCCTCTGGGCTAAGCGCTCCCCGCAGTCGCCCCGCCCGGCGTGAGCCGGTCAGCCAGTAGTCGCCCGAAGCTCCGCCCTCTCCGAGTCTATTGGTCACCGTTCCTAAGAAGTCCCGCCTCCACAGCTTCCAGCCCGCCTCCCAACCCAGCTTCCCTTGTTTTCATTCCCCCTGTCACACGAGGCTTTGGCGAACCCGAAGTGGGAGGGACGAAGTAGAGGGAGGGAAGGAGGAGGAAGAGGGAGGAAAGTGAAAGGCAAGGAGCGCCTCTCTTTCCCCGGTCTGACTCGGTTCTCTACTGCTCCCGGCCGCTGTTGTATTGTGGGATCGCGACGCGGTGCCTGAGACGCTCGGATCCGCAGGGGAGTCCACTCGCTAGCGCCTCCTGTCGTCTGTAAGGCTGCCCTGCCATTCCTCGGCACCCCAGCTCCCCCTCCACCCCCCATCGCCTCCTCCTCCATCCTCCAGTTCAAAATGGCGGCGGCGGCAGCGGCGGCGGCGATGGCTCCTCCGGGCTGCCCGGGTTCGTGCCCCAACTTCGCCGTTGTGTGCTCCTTCTTGGAGCGCTACGGGCCGCTGCTCGATCTGCCTGAGTTGCCGTTCCCCGAGCTGGAGCGGGTGCTGCAGGCGCCGCCGCCGGACGTCGGCAACGGAGAAGGTAAGCGAGGGGCCCGAACGCCCGGCGGGAAGCGGCCCTGGCACGCTTCTTCTCTCTGCTCTTTACGGGCGCCCCGGGCCTCCGCGGCTCTGTCCTCCCCGTGGGGTGCAGTTCCGCCCGGCCTGTCTTCTCTGCCCAGCCCCCGGGGTCTTGAGCAGTGAGGAGGCGGGGCGGAGGCCCCCTAGGGCCACTCGCCCGGGCGCCGAGCGGAGGTGGGGGCGTCACAGCCTAGGTGTGGGCTGGGTGCGGGGAGGGGTCATTGTGCTGATCAGCTGCCCCCGGGACTGCTACCCCGCGGCGGAGGCCGGTCCCCCACCCCTTCTCCCCCTTGGTGGCGGGGGAAGGGGAGCGCAGGTTCCGGCCAGCTTTGCGCTTTTCTCCTCCTCTCCCTTGCTCCCTCCCCTCCTCCCACCATCCTCCCAACCATCTCGGGGAAGGCTGGGCTCATCTTCTAGGGGCGCCCCTTTCTCTCCCTCCACCTGGGTGGGCGGAGGCCAGCGGACACTTCAGCTCTCCCTCCCTCTAGTGGGAAGTCCCCCGAGAGAGTCGGCTCTCGCCCCTCTCGGCTTCCACTCGAGGGCCGGTTTAACCCCCAAAACTCCTTCCTCCGGGTAGGGAGGTTTGCTCCTCCCCCGTAGGAGGGGGTCCTCCTCCATTCTCGCTTTAGGGGACGAAGTCGGTTCAGCTTCTCCACTTTGGAGGATAGAGGGTTAATTTCTCCTCCCCCATAGTTTTCCTCTCCCTCTCCCCCACCTTCCCCCGAATAATAGAAAAGCATCTCCCCACTTTTCCAGTCCCTTCCCCCTTCGTCTTGGCAGCAAGGCTTAGGGGAAGAAGAAGTCGCCCTTCCATTTGCTGGGTGGGGTGGAGTGGTTAGTATGTAGGCTGGAGGAGGGGCTCAGATGGAGGGGGAAACAGTTGAAGAGGTGCTTGTTGCTCATGTTTCTCTCTCTGGTGCCGCTGGTCTATTATTGGTGTTCGCAAGTGGTGCTCCTTCCACATAAGGCCACCGCGCGGGTGCAGGGCGCATGCTCTGCCCGGCCCCATTGAAACTTCCTGCTGCTGCTGCTGCTGCTGGTGGTTCTTAAGCTAGAGCATCTCAGCGCTGCGCCTGCTGTCTCCAGCCCTCACACTGAGCGCATACACTCATTCACCTCCTATTTATTTCCGATCCATGTCTTTCCTTTTCTGGCGCATTTCTTCCCTCAGAGAAGGGTTTTTTATTGTACTATGAGCATTGCCTTTATCTGGAACAGCCTTTGGCTGGTGAAGAAACATTTTCCAAATAGGTCTACCCCCCTTCATTTTTTTTCCTTATTAGATGGCCAAAGTGGACTGGGTATTCTACAAGACAGCTGTTTCCTTTCCAAGAAAAGTGCCACTTTAATTTTCCATGGAAATAAAGTTTCTGTTAACAATATATTTACTTTGCTAGGAAGGGCACAAGTGTGAAGTTCTTCAAAATATTACCTATAGAGAAAATGATCTTACAGTTACTGGAGACTCAGATTAATACAATAGTTATGGTACAGGCCTATATCTCTCTCATCTGCCCAAATCTCCTCTACCCTTTACAAATTCGCATATAAAATGCTATTTTTTTTGTATAGTATGAAATAAGAGGGTGATTAATTAAATTATATAAAGACTTACTGCAGAATTTCTTTAGACTTTAAGCTCCTCAATATAATTTCATTAGCAAATTGTATTTACATTCAATTTTTAAGGAAATAGTCATCATGAAGTAGAATGCCTTAGTAGGTTTCGTTTAGGAAACTTTGGGAAGCGATAGTAATCTATTAGAAATGTGGGCCTTTGGGGAAGAGGATTGCTGGTAAATTGCTTTTGGAATTTACTTGGATCAAATTGAAAGGCAGGCCTAGACTTTTCTTTGATGACATTGTATTTTGGGTAGTATACAAGATTGCTTGCCCATTCCTTTTAAGTATTTTGACCACTGCATTTGGCTTGTATTAGAAACAGAAGAACAAAATATCTGACAGTTGAATACATCATGTTACCTTCCTATCTAGAATTGAACAGTGGGCCACCAGCTAAGTAAAAATGGAAAATAATGTGAGCTGAGAGATTATACTGGTTGGCTCAGCCACTGCATTACTATTCGTATAGTTGCAACTATAATAATAGATCTTATCATAAAGTGCATTTTAATGTACATGTATTCTGAGTTGCCAGTTTAAGTTTTTACCTAGTCATTTATTGTGATAGGTATATCAACATTGTGACATCCTTTGGAAGAGACTGTAGTTCTCTGTATTGCCTTGGTTTAAGCACTTTATGACCTTTCTTCTAAAAATTTGTTTCTAAGTTTTAATTTGATATTGTCACTTCACCTTAGAATTCTTCCTTCGTCCCCACAGAGTCAGTTATTAAATTTTGTTTTATAAACTACTTGTTCAGTTTTAATGATAGAATAGCTACCATTTTATTGAGTATATACTTGTGCAAACATCTCATTCCTTAACAACTATTATCTGAGGTTACTACTATTCCTATTTGGCAGGCATAGAAGCTAAGATTCAAGAGATTGATTCAGCTGCTCAGTGCCCAAGATTATATATATAATTATTGGTAAAATCTGATTTCCAACCCACCTCTGTCTGAGTCCAAGGCACAAAATTATATAATACCTTGCCATAGGGCCATGATTCCCAAACTTCACCAAGGCATCCCAGGGTATTGCCACCAACTCACAGAGGAACTGTCTGGTAGTTTACATTTTCAAGGGAAATAGAGCGATACTTGATGTCTGTTAGTTGCTAGGTGAACTGTTAGCTTAAGAGAGTTCATGGTTTCAAGATTAGATTGTGCTACATTTCTTTTGAAGACATATCATTGTGAGTTTTGGGGTATTGCTGTGATAAAATGCAAATACTGCATGAAAATCATCATGGAATAGGAAATAAGGATAGCAGTGTCCAGTCTGTTTCCAAGGTTTGAGAAGTTGTGCATTGCCCACATACGTTCTGTAAGTAGTAATTGTGTTAAGGGTGAAATGTTTCTTTCAGCTGAGGAGGTGTTTTTCAAATGGCTGCTAACAACTTCATAAGTGGAACATTTATTATTTCTTGGCCTAGGACTGCTGTGAAACATTACTGAAATATTGAGGGTACCGTGAACCTAGAAAGCTTGGGAACCTGTGCTGTAGAGACTATCATTGCGTTTTAGAGCTAGAAAGAAAGGACTTTTGCACCTATTTTGCCTTTATTTTACAGAAAAGAAAACCAAGGTGCAGAGGTTGATTTCAAGTGTTTACAGCTAGCTAACCATTGGTGTTATTCAGGCTGTTATTTGCAGAGTCCACTTATATGCTGAAATTATCAGTCACAAAAATTTAGATTTCTTATTGATACTAGTTAGGCTGGAAAAAGGGTTTGCCATCTGAAGGTGCTGTTATCCCCCCTCCTTCACAGTCTACTTTAGCCCTCCTGATTCTGTGCTCTGTCTGGACTTCCAGCCAGCTTCCTCCTGACTGGAGGTAGATGATAAGAAATATTGATACACATAAAAGTGAACATTGACTTTGTGGGATTACCAACTCCCAAGCCTCCGAAGCATCTTTCCCCTTCTGCAGAGGACATTCTTTTTCAAGAGGAAAATATACTTTTTTATTCTCTAAAGATAGTCTTTGTATGGTATTGGTTGAGACATTACGTATATCTAATAACGGTCTATTAAAGTATGTATGGATGTGTTATGATTCCCATAGTTTATGCGGTCGTTGCCTGAGTTGTTTATATGGTATTAAAGAATTTGAATCATTAGTGGTTTTTTTGGTTTGACTTTTCTTAAGATTTTATTTTTTAGAGTTTTAGGTTTCGTTTTTTACATTTATTATAGGTTTTTACATTATGTATATGGGTTTTAGGTTTTGTATTTTACATTTATTAATGCTATGAGGTTTAACTGTTACAATCAAAATGTCAGATATAAAAGGATGTATGTTTTATAGTTAATTGGAGTCATGCCTGTAACTTAATATGTTTTCTCTTACTGCTGCTTATTGAATTGTGTGACAGCAGTTTTTAGGTGCATTAGATGAAGTAGCATGGTAACTTTGTCATAACTGGAGCCACCATCTGTTGCTTTAAGCAAAAGGTCTTACCAAATGCAGGAGCTGAGAGCTGCCTGGGTCTGCAGTGGTAAACCATTACTGGTAGTAACATCATTAGAACCAGAGCCTGGTTTGGTGGAAAATGAGGAGTTTGGGCTCTTTCACCTTTGGTAAAAGAAATATTCTTTAAACATTTGTTAGAGGGAAAGAGAGAAATGTATTTCTTCTCCATCCTTTTTGGTATATTGCAGGGTTGAGGTAACCAAAACTCATGGAGGTTTGGAGGGAGGTTGCAGGCATTGTCCCAGGATTGGGGATAATAGGAACAGAAGGATTTTTCTGGCTAAATTGGGCCTGTTAATGAAAACTGACTAACTTATTTTTTAATTACTAAGAAGTTTGCCTTGAAGTCTATGTTAAATCTTCAGCTAGTAAGAAAGGTAAGCATTTACTAGCTACTTCATTTACTCGATCTATGTATTGAGTATCTGCTATATGCCAAGTACAGTAAACATTATGGGGATTATTTTTTAAAACATTAAACATGGGCACTTTTAAAGATTTTCTCATCTAGTGAGAAGTAGCTAAGTTGAGAGCTTGAGTTACCACCATTCAAAGACTGATTTTTTTCCTTTGGGATTTTATCAAGAGAAGGAGTAGTCTATGAATTCTAGTCTATAAATTAATAAACAAATAATTTCTGTGGCAGTTTTATGTTGAGATGTACAGTACATGCAATGTGGAAAAGTAAGAGCAATTCAGGCCCTAAACTGAATTGTGTTCAAGGAAGGTATTTATGAGTTTCTTAAGAAAATTTCTTTGACTCTCAACCTGATGGATATAGTGTTTCTATATAATGCCTGGATATTTTTCATTTTGTTCGTTTTTTATTTTACTACGTGGTAGATCTCATTACAAAGGTATCAGAGTGTTCTACTTTCTTTTTATGTTAGATTTTTATAGTAGCAAATATTGCTTGAGAGAGTAATCTGGGGCTTCATTAAAAATGAAAGGTTTGTTCTTTTAGCAAATGTCAGTTGATTACCAACTGTGTGCCAGGCATTAAGGCAGATACATTAATGAGCAAGATAAATAAGACCCTTGCTCTTATGGAGTTGACAGTTTAGCAGAAAAAATAGACAATAAAGGGAAAAATAATTTTAAAAATTATTATATGAACAAGTATAATGTGTACTTTGTGATGGTATATATTTTAGTGAACTTTATTTTGTAATGTCTAGCTTTTTATTCTATCCATTTGCCTTTTTCCCTGTATTCGTACATGTTTATCTTAATCATTTTTCTGGATGGTAGGATTATAGGTAGTTATTATATTTTTCCACATTTCATTTTCTATACTAATTATGTATTTCTTTGGTAATTGCCAAAAACAATTCATATAAAAGTAGTTTTCTACCAAGTAGCAAAATGGGGGAAGGTGGTCAAAAGGTACACACTTTCAATTATAAAATAAGTCAGGAGGATGTAATGTACAGTATGGTGACAATAGTTAATAATACTGTTTTGTATATTTGAAAGTTGCTGAGAGTAGATCTAAAAGTTGTCATCACAAGAAAAAATTTGTAACTATATGTAGTAATGGATGTTAACTAGACTTATGATCATTGTGCAGTATATACAAATATTGAATCATGTTGTATATGTGAAAATAATGTCAATTATATGTAAATTATATCAAAGAAAATAAAAGTTTTCTAAGAGGCTTTATAAAAGAAAATTTGAATTACTGCTTTTATTTACTTTTAATCCTGAATTACCTCTCACAATGACTATTACCTTTATCCAGAAGTCACCCAGATCAGTAACTAAGGAGCCATTCCAGACCTTAACCTCTGACATACTTTATACTTTGTGTCAAGTCTTCAGTCTCTTTATCCTCTTTTATATTCAGTCTCACTTCTCTATACTCATTGCTACTCTGTTTTAGTCTTGCTGAAATTCTTGCAGATCTCTGAAGTTATGAAAAGGTTGCTTTACATCTTTATGCCTTTTCCTCATCTTCCTACCTGAGTTGAGTATTCTCTCCCCATCTTTCTTCCCTTGCCTATTCATTGTACTCCTAGCCATAAATCTGCTCTTTAGTCATCAAGTACTCTGTGAAAGTTTTCCTGCTTTCTCTGTCTCTCAAGTTAAGTTAACCAGTTCTGCCTCCTCATCCCACATGTGCTGCCCTGTGTAGATTTTATATCACAGTACTCATAAAACTTTTTGTGCTTGTAATCTAGCCTATGAGACTGTAAGCTCCTTGAAGGCAGGGATAAATGTTTGTGAGATTAATAGTTTTTTCACAGTTTATTATAGGAAAACTTCTAAAACTACTTTCTATAATTAAATTGTATAAACTTTTAAATACATATTTGCCCAATGTATGAGAATGACACTCTTTCTGCTGATTATTGGAAGTAATGGACACGTTGGTTAGTGCTAGCTAGCACTTCAATTAACAGATTCTGTCTCATTTCATTAGATGTACGATTTGTGTCCCATTTCGTTAGATGTAATATTGTATTTAAAAAGAATGCATGTAATTGGAAGTTAAATCCTAGTCTGCGATAACAATGCAGGACTGGGCAAACTACTATTTGTGGGCTAAATCTAGCTCATTGACTTTTCCAAATAAAGTTTTATTGGTGCAGTCATGTTAATTTGTTTACGTATTGTCTGTGATTGCTTTCACACTGAAGTGACAGAGTTGAGTGATTATGACAAAGAACATATATTCTGTAAAACCTAAAGTGTTCACTGTCTGGCCCTCTACAGAAAAATAAATTAACTGATCTCTATTCTAGTGAAGAAAGATACTCATCAGATGATTGATTATCTTTGTGTTTGAGAACACTTTTAGGACCCGAATATAAGTGCCTAGAGTGTCTTTTGAATGAAAATAATAGAGCAGTAGTTTCCCCAATATTTATCTAATTTTACACACAACTCTTTTACTATTACTCCACTTTCTTAGGTTAGGTGAATCTAAAAGCTTTTCTGTTGACAGGGTGATGACATTTCGTTGAACTAATTTCTTTCACTCAAGAATAGCCATGGCTTCTAACGCCTAGCTGTGATAAGGCAAGGCTGGAATGGGGCCAAGTGAGGTAGTAAATGGCCATAAGGGTAAGAATTCTTGTAATATTACAGTTACACTGGCCTCGGAGTTTCGTCCAAGTGGACTGATTTATGATCTGATTTGTGATATGGAGTCCCCAAGTCTTGGTGAGGATAAGGTTGGGTGAATGGTGATACTGTATACTCAGATTGGAAAGGATGACTTTAATTGCAGATAGAACTTAAAAGATTTATTTAGGTTATGAGGACAGGATTGGGAAGAACATACTAGAGAATGGCCTACTTACATGTGGGCAGTGTTGTATGTCTTGAGCATAAGTTATTGTTTTATAGGGAAAGTGCAGTGTTGGGTATCAAGCTTTGGCACCAGGAATGCTGGATATCAGGGAATTTACTTTGATACTTCTGCTTCTTTTGTCCAGAGCATCATCACAGTCGGCTCTGCAAATAAATATAATTGCCATTTCCTCAATGTTTAAATGTTAAAAGCCCTTTTAAGGGGGAAAAAAACCAAGAGAATGAATTATTCCAAATTGTAACTTGTTTTAGGCGTTTGGAGTTTTGACTATAGCAAGACTGTAACACTTTAAAGAACTTTTTCTAATCAGAGATATAATGGAGCTTAATTTACATTAAAGTCTTGCCAAGCTTTAGTTTATTAGAACCATAAAGGAGCAATCTCTAGTAGTGCAGACTTGGGCCAGCATCTGAATCCAGACATTCTGTAACATTCTCATTTTTTCGTCCTGTTAATTTTGACTGTGATCATCTGGTTTTTTCTTGTCTTTCTTTTTATCTTCATGGCCTTTTCATTTTATAGCCTATTCTATGCTTATCTGGTTTAATTCACCATGATAACTAATCTCATCCTTTTTTTTTTCCTGTTTTCCCATATTTTGGACCTTCCTTTTTAAACCTTATCTTCTCCATTCTCATCTTTAGTAGAATCAAATAAGCTATAAAAATGCAAAATGAGGGCCCTGAGAGTATACATGCTTTATCATAATTTTATAGGTTAAATGCCTTTAGTAATAATGCTATAATTATTAGAGCTTACTATTGAGCCAGGCTCTATACTAAGGTCTTCTACCATTTAATTCTCACAACTCCTCTAATACTGTTACTATTTTTACTTTAAAGAAACTGAACTTTAGAAGTAACTTGCCTGAAGTCACACAGCATTAAAGAGTTGGAGGAAAATTTGATTGTATAAAGATATTTTATAATGCTGTGGGAATTTAAAATTGGGGAAATCAGGGTTCGAGAGCTCTAGTTCTTAACCACCATACTGTCCCCTCAACTATGATCTTTTTAGGATTCTAATGTGATCCGTAGTACCATGGTCTTGGTCTGAACACTGAACAATGAACCGAATATTTAGGCTTGTGAGTTAGATTATAGCAGGCTTTTTGCCTGTTTATACTCTTTTACTTTTAAATGTTCTAATAGTATTAGTATGAGCATTATTATAAAAGGTATGCTGTTTTAATGGAATACTGAAATATATTAAAAGAAATACAAGTTCATAGGCACGAGTGAATGCCTTGAACGTGAATCTTTACCTGTTCGTCATTGCTGAGGACAACCCTAGTCTTCCTCAGACTTGCAAATAATTCTCTTCTTGAATCTTTATAAGAAGACTCCCATCTCCTGTCGTTATGAAGCTTTGTACAGTGTATAATCAAAAGCCTCCAGTATTTGTTCCCTACTTATATAATTTCCATTTACCCAAATTAAAGAAGTGGTCTTATTTTTTCCTTCTAGCTCAATGTTCTGCCTTTATTATAGTCAGGTGATTTAATTAACTGTTTCTGGCTGTACATTAGAATCATCTTAGGGAATCCCTTTAAAAAATACTGATCCCAGGGCCTAACCACATTCCGTAAAATCAGAATCTTTGGAGATTGGGGCCCTGGTATCAGTGATTCTAACATGTAGAAATGACTGCTGTCACCTATTTGTCCTGGTACTTCAAATTTTGTCTCATCTGTTTTCTCTTGGTATTAGTATAGCCACTCTAGCTGTGTTTTGGTTACTGCTTTTTATGGTACATCTTTTTTCCATCTTTTTAAAACTCCTTGTGTCTTTGATTCTAAAGTATGTCTTTTGTAGACAGCAATATTTGTATCAATTTTACATGGTCATGTTTACATGAATCTAATTATGCAAACAATCATAAAGAAGTATAAATGCTGTACTAGAGGAAGTGCTTTGGGGATATAAAAGGGCAAGTATGTAACTTTTGCAAGTATGTAACTATAGTCATTATGGAAATTTGTACCTTTGAATAGGAGATGGAAAAGCATTCCATGTAGGGGACAGCTTGGGAAAAGGCATAGAAGTGTGAAACAATACGGTGTGTACAGGTGTGTGCAACCTAACTTTAGGCAGTGTCCATAAAGAATTCATTTTGCATTCTTTTACTTTTTGCTAGCATAGTATTTAGCCTATCATAGATGCTCAGATGTTAGTTAAATGAATAAATATCACATTTCAAATTAGTAATAATGAATATTTGATATATTTTTACTTTTTCTTTTCATCCTTGGTAGAGGTTTGTCAAGGTATAACTCTTTTTCCTTTTAAGGTATTGCTTATAAAGATATATAGTACTGAATCCCCCTCCTTTCCCTCGCCTGCATGCCTGCCTGCCTGCCTGCCTGCCTGCCTTCCTTCCTACCTTCCTTCCTTCCTTCCTTCCTTCCTTCCTTCCTCTTTCCCTCCCTTCCTTAGGTGTTTCCTCCCAGGTCCTCTCCATCTTAGGTTATAATAGTACCTTAGAAGCCTGAGATGAAAAATCTTTGTGTAATCTCTCAGTTCCTATCTTGGATTATATGGTTATACCATGTTTTAACTGCATGCCAAAGCATATGTGTTAACCTCTGTCTTCTAAGCATATTACTTTTTATAGGAATCCTCAGAATATAGTTTTAAAATGTTTTTCTTTTATCTTTCCCAAGAAATCTCAGGGAAAAATCATTATTCCTACTCTGCTATTTACCTTAAAAAAAAAAAATTCCCAGTCCACTTTCTCCGAATTGTTTTATATCATCTCCACCAGGGGTGGCCTGGAATTCTTATTTCTAAAGCTAAAATTTTTTGAATTGTTGGAAAAGCATTGAGCAGCTTCAGGGTAGGGAGATCAGCTAGAGGTTGTTTATAATATTGATAAGAGATAAATTGAGGCAGTGGCTGTGGAGAGTGAAAAGAAGGGCTGGGTCTCAGAAAGATTTTGTAGGAAGAATTGACAAGCACTTAGTGAATATAGGATTGATGTGAAGGATCGTTAAGAAGATTCCCAGGTATGATCCTCAGGTTTCTGGCTTAGAGAGTGTGTGATTAATAGTTCCATTTATTGTGGAAAAAAATGGCTGAAAAGGTCTACGGTTTATGAGGAAAGAGTATGATTCTCTATTTTAAAAAATTCAGAATTCTAATAAACATATAAGCACTATTTGAAGAATTAGCCATGTACATTTTATAGCTTACTAAAAGCTTACTCTAAATAAACATATTATGGCAATATACCTTTTTTTTACAGCTCTTTTGGTTTTGGGGGATTAAATTGCTATACCTATATATGCTATACATATTTAACGTTTTGTTAAAGAGTTTTTTAGAGTGTATTTATGTACTTAATATAGTTAAAATTAACATTATTTTGGCATTGGTGTTCATTTGTATTCTCTTATAGGTAAAGCTTCTTTAACTGAGATATTCTGTCATTTCATTTGCAAAAAAACCCTGTAATTTTAGAGATTATGTTCTGCTGGGTAAAGATTTGGTAGTTGGACATCCTTTCTGTTTCCCCTCCCCTCAAAGAAAGAAGTGGAACTTCAAATAAATTGAAATGCCATTCTAAATTGAAAAACAGATATGTAAAATACATTGTATGAATTGAGTCCATTATATAAATGAGAAGTACATGAGTAGATGTGTCATTTGTGTGGCTTGAAAGATTCTCTAGCGGAAGTATTTGAGTTGAATTCCATATTAGAAGTGACTTTCTCCAACTGGTAAACATTCTATTACACCCCATGTGGTAACTCAAACCTGTAATGTTACTTGAGTTGTACTTAAAGTCTGGTCTCTTTATTAGTGAAAGATAGCTCCATCATCTTGGAAAGACGAAATGTTACCACTTAAATCATTCATGTATATTTCTTAAACTAGAATTATCAGTAATGTAAACAGTCTATAAGGAAATTAATATTGGGAGATTTTCTCCATCTTCTCTAAGGTTGATACGAGAGCACAGTAAGTTGCTTTAATAACTATAATGTACACAAGCAATGCAATCTTAACAGGCTCCCTCCCTGACTCTGCCTCTCAGTCCCATACCCAACCTGCCATGTTTTAATTAACTGGGATTTTAGTTCCATATTGTTATTCATTTATTTTTATGTTTCTCAACAATTATTTAAATTAAACTATATGTTTTTGTAGTTTATTTGCTCACCACTGTTTTTGATTCCTACATTTTCCCTCTTAGATTCATTCTTTTGCTGTAGTACATTCTTTTTCCAACAGGAGTTCTAAGTGGCGAACTTTGAGTTCTTGCATGTCTGGAAATATATTTTGCCCTCCGTTCTGATTGCTCATTTAGGTCGAATACAGTATTCCAGTGTTCAAATAGCTACCCGCCCTCCCAGAACTTTCACGATGTTGCTCTTTCATCTTCTAGCACCTACTGTTGCTAATGAGAAATCTGTCAGTCTGATTCTTGTTCCTTTGTAAGTGAATTTCTTTTCCTTCCCGAAAGATTTAAAAAAATTTTTTTAAATCCCTGTAGCTCTGAAATTTTCTAGGATGTGCCTTTTTCTTTTAATATCCGTGCTTTTGCTTTTACTTTTTAAGACATTAAAATTATAGATTTATTTAAAGCCCTCTCTGTATTACTCCTATTCTGATTCTCTTACCTTCATTCCCACGGCAACCACTGTCCTGAATTTTGGTGTTTATTATTCCCATGAATACTTTTATACTAAGAGTTTATGTTTATGTATCCATAAACAATACATGGCGGTATGGATTTACATGCTTTAAAACTTTATATGTAAATGGCATAATATTGTACTCATTCCTCTACAACTTCTTTTTTTCCTCCCTCAGCACCGTTTTTGAAATATATCCCTCTTGGTGTATGTTATTTTAGTTATTTACTTTAACTGCTGTATAGTATCCTGTTAATAAAAATACTGTAATTAAAAAAAAATTTGGATATTTAGGTTTGTTTTGTACTATTAAGAGAAATGCTGTTTTGATCTTCTAGTGGCTTTGCTTAGAGGTGGAATTGCTGGGTGGAACGGTATAGAAATCTGGCCTTGGTATAGCCAAATTGCTCTTGACTTTATCAATTTATACTCTACCAGCAGTGTATGAGAGTTCCCATTTAGCACAATAATCAACACTTGGTATCGTCAGGCTTTTAAGTTTTTGATAATGTGACTGAATTAGTTTCTTATTGTTGCTCTGATAAGGTAGAACGTTATTTAATGTTTTTTGGCCATTCAGTTTTCCCTTCTGTGAATCTCCTTTTTGTAATTTTTTTTATGGTCGTCTATTTATTGATTTGTAGCAGTTATTTATTTTGGATATCAATCCTTTATCATTTTTATTTGCAATGTAAATATTTCAATATTGCTTTTTTTTTCTTTTCTTACTATTATAGTATTTCTTGTTGATCCAAACTTTAACATTTTAGTGTAGTATAATTGTCAAACTTTTTTTATGGTTATGTTTTTTATATCTTGTTTGAGAAACACTTTACGATTATGAGGTCAGAAAGTACTCATCTGTATTTTCTTCTAAAAGTTTTATAGTCGTAAACCTGGAATTTAATTTTGTATAATGTGTGAGGTTTTTTCCCCCTCACTAGTTTGTAATGCCTTCTGTCATATACCAATTTCCATGTATGTGTGGATCTATTTCTAGGCTCTATTTGTTACATTGATGTCTCCTTCACCACGTTTTACTTACTGTAGCATTAAAGTACATCATTCTTTCTGATTAGGCAAATTTTCCTACCCTGTTCTTTTTTGAAAAGCCATTGGTTATTTTCTGCTCTTTATAGTCTCATCTGAATTTTTGAATTGGCATGTCAAATTTCACAAACATCCTTGGTTGGATTTTATTCTAACACAACCACTTGGAGCTAGCATCGGATTCCACAGGTTTAGGGCACAGCCACCAGCAAGACGGCTCCCATTTCAGATGTCAGCTTCAAGATCCCATGACCCACTTCAGGTTTGATAATTTGCTTGAATGACTCACAGAACTCAGAAAAGGGGTATACCTACAATTATGGTAAAGGATAAAATTTAGAACCAGCCAGATGAAGAGACATGGGATAAAATATGAGAGCGCCTCAATGTAGAGCTTCCACCCTCTTGCTGTGGAATCAAGGTAGATCACCTTCCTGGGCACATCAATGTATTTGCTAGTCAGGAAGCTCCAATGAGCTGCTTCTGTGTAGCAGAATTTTGGTCATGTGATTGAACTCAATTCTCTGTCTCTTTCCCCTCCGTGGAAGTGAGGCTGATATCACATGGTTCAGAGCCCCAACTATAATTACATGGTTGGTCTTTCTGGCACAGCTAGTCCCTATTCTGAACCCTCACTTTTCTTGGATAAATCCCAGTTGGTCATGGTATGTAATCTCTTCATTATGTTGCTGGATTAAATTTGCTTGTACTTTATTCAAGATTTTTATGTCCATATTTATAAAGGATACTCATCTATAGTTTTCTTTGTCTGTTTTTGGTATCACAGTAATAATGGCCTCATGGAATGAGTTGGGAAATATCCTTTTCTATGTTTGGAAGAGTGTGAGGATCGGTATTAATTCTTCTATAATTGTTTAGTAGAATTCACCAGCGATGCCATCTGGTCCTAAGATTTTCTTTGTGGAAAGTTTTTCTAATTACTGGGTATTCAGATTTTCTATTTTTCATAAGTTTTGGTAGTTCGTTTCTAGGAATTTGGCCATTTCATCTAGGTTATCTAATATGTTGGCATTGCTCATAGTATTCTCTTAATAATCTTTTTATTTCTGTAAGGTCATTAGTAATATTCCTGCTTTCATCTCTGACTTTGGTAATTTAAGTCTTCTCTCAATTTTTCTTTATTAGTCATGGTAAAACTTTCAGTTTTGTTCATCTTTTCGAATGACCAGCTTTTGGTTTCATTGAGTGTGATTTCATTAGGCAAATCCATAGACAAAGAAAATAGATTAGTGGTTGTCAGGGGTTGAGGTGGGGGAATTGGAAGAGACAAGGTTTATTTCTAGATCGATGGAAATATTTCGTAATTAGATACTAGTGATGGTTGTACAATATTGTGAATATACTAAAAACCACTTAAAGTCAGATATTTTAAGTTCTCCAACTTTAATATTGTTTTCAAAGGTGTTTTAGCTATTCTGGGTCCTTTGCACTTCCATATGAATTTTAGAATAAGTTTATCAATTTTACAGAAATTTTTTCTGGAATTTTTATTGGGATTATGTTGAATCTACAGATGAATTTGGAGAAAATTAATACCTTAAGATACTGAGTCTTCTCATATTTGAACATGGTACATTGCTCTTTTATTTAGGTTTTAGTCACTTTTTCTTATCAGTGTTTCACAGTTTTTACTGTACAGGTCTTCCACATCTTGTAACATTTATCCCTAAATATTTTATGTTCCTCCCTCTTTGCCTGTTTACCCAGGTAGTTGCTGAGACAATGAATTATAGGATCGATCTTTGTTTCTTATCTCATGTATCACTCTTTGTTGCTTCTTACATAATGTTTTGAGTACCATTGTTTCATATATGTTGTTTCATTGTTCAGTTGTTCCAGGTAGGTAAGGTAAATACAGTCAGTTCTTGTTACTCCATATTTATTGGAAACACGAGGCCATTGAATTCTTTTTTCATTGTTATTTTAAGGGTTTTGGGCAGGTGGATTAGGCCATCATCTTGATGTAATATATTTCCATCATTATACTTTAGGCAATTAAAGTTGGGGACTTTTTATTGCCCAAATGTGTATTGAATACCTATTGTAGGCTAGACCCTTCTGTAGGTTTTATGAATCAAACTTTAATGGAACTTACATTTTAGTGCTCTCCAACATTACATGGTGATCACGTCTACTTACATGAAGTAGGAAATAAATATTTTTCTTGGGATTTACTGGCTCGAGTGAATCATAACCAATCACAAGCCATACAAAGTATGTTAAAATGCCTATTTTAAATTTAAATAAATATACATTTATTTGTCAAAATGTCACAAATAATATTGTATCATTACTTTTATATGAAATTTTCCCAACTCAGTGTGGTAATTTCTTTTACCCATGCTGATCAGATATTCTCATTGATAATTAATAGTAATCTGGCTAAGTAAAATAGTATATTTTAATAAATTCAGTTTGGTGAACCAAATATTTTGTAGTATCTATGGTGAGAAATAATGGAAAGCAATGTGGTATAGATTTTTAAAAACGGTCTTGTTAGCTGGGTTAGTATCTAAGCCTTGCCACTTGATATATGTGTGACCCAGGCAAGGTTAAGGTATTAACTTCTGAACTTCTTCATAATGGGGACAATAATATTTGCTTCGAAAGTTGTTTTAAGGATCTAATATTAGTTACTGTTTTCCTTTTTTGGAAATGTTAAAAGCCAGTATATGATATGCCTATTGTTTTTTTTTTTTTTAGGTGGTTCATGTATAAAAAATAGATCCATTTATAATTCCTTAAATTTACATAATCTGCTCAAATACATAGGTCTTTGATTTTGTTTTAAAAATCAGGAATTTCATCTCTGGCCATGATGAAGTAATAAGGAGTCTTTACCCTCTTGTTGTAAACAGCTAGTAAGCTGGGCTAAAATATGTGAACCATCCCTGTTTAGATATTGTACCATAAGAAGATTAGGGTTGTGATAACTGAGAGAGGAGGGATAAAGGAGATGAGCTCTATAACTACTGTGGCTTCCTACCTGGACGCCTCACTCAATTGAGGCAAAGATTGGATTTTTGAAAGGATTAGGCAGCTAGAGGTTGTATGTCCAGCTTCTGAAAAGAAAGGAACTCTGTAGACAAGAGAACCCCAGAAACCTGTGTAGGGGCCACCTTGAGCTTTTGCTGAATACTTGAGTCTTTGCTGGTCATGAATGCATGGAGTGAAATCCATAAGGCCAGGTAGTGAATATCTGGGGAATTATTAGCAGAACATTTCCAGAGCTTACATAGGAGATGTTTAACTCTGACCAGACAGAGTGAAGGGTCTTTTGGAGCACTCAAGGCATTCAGTGGAGAACCCAGTGGGTTTCTCATATAGTAGAGAAATAAGTTCTCAGAGGGATCAAATGGCTCTATAACCACTGCCAAAACAAAGGCCAACTCTTTACAGGTCAATCTCAAACATTCAACAACAGTAGTGTAACATTGATATTCTTCAGCATCTAAGCTGAAATTACTAGACATGCCAAGAAGCAGGTCCAGTGTAACCCATAACTAGGAAAAAAATCAGTCCAGAGAATCAGATTGAGAAGTGACAAATATCATAGAGCTAGCAGCAAAGATGTTAAAATAGCTATTATGACTAGTAAATGTATTTACAGAAGAATATGAACATAATGAGGAGACAAGTAGAAGATATTAAAAAAAACAAATGGAACTTCTAGAGGTGAGAAATAACAGTATCCAAAGTGGAAAGGTAATTGAAAGGAATTAACAACAGATTGGGCAATGTAGAACAGACCATTGAGGGTGAAGATACAGCAGTAGACCTTTATCTTAAAATGAAGCAGAAAAAGAGGACTGAAAATAATCCATGACTCATTGGCCTGTGGGACAATATCAAGTAGGTTTAATAAAGTATATTAAATTGATATTCTAAAAGAAGAATGGAGCCAAAAATATTATAAGAAATCATGACTCAGAAGTTTCAAATTTAATATAGATGATAAACTCACTGATCTAGTAATCTCAACAAACCTAAAGCAGGACAAACACACAAAATACCAAGACATAACCAATTTCTAAAAACTAGTGTTGAAGAGAGAACCTTGAAAGCCAAAGAAAAAGAAACATTATATATAGAGAAACAATGAAGACTTCTTGTCAGAAACTATGCAAACTAGGAGATAATGAAGCATTTTAAAGTGCTGAATGAAAAGAGCTGTCAAAATATATATCCAGGAAAATATCCTTTGAAAATGTGGGTGAAATAAAAACCTTTTCAGACAAATAAAACCGAGAATTTGTGACACGTACAAGAGACATCTTCAGATGGAAGGAAAATGGACCAGATGAAAGCTTGGATTTAGACAAAGATATGAAGAGTGCAAAAAATGATAAATGTGCGAGGAAATGTAAAATAGATTTTCTATAAAATAAAGTCTTTTAAAAAGATAATGACTATTTAAAACAAAATATAATGTGTTTTACAACATATGTAGAAGTAAAATGTATGGCAGCCATAGTATAAAGGATAAAAGCAAGATAGAAGATGAGTACAATGTGTTAAGAGTAAAAAGTGTTCACATTTTATGTGAAGTGGAAGAATATTATTTGATGGCACACCATGTTGAGTTAAAAATGCATGTTGTAAAACGCAGACCAACCACTAACTACTAAAATAAAGAAGTATGCTTAATTAGCCAAAAGTGGACATTAAATGAATGCTACAGTGTACTCAGTTAATCCAAAAGAAGGCAGGAGACGATAGAAGAAAGGAACAAAGAAATGTTGGGATATGTAGGGAAAAAAATGGTAAGATTATAGATTTAAGTCCAATTATATCAATAATTGCATTAAATATAAATGGTTTTAATCAGAATTTGTCAGTTTTTTTCTGTAAAGAACCACCTGTTGGGTGTGGCTCCATAATGTAGTGGTTAGCATGTCTGTGCTTTACATGCAGAAGGTTCTAGGTTCGCACCCCAGGTGCACCAGGCCCTGAGTGCTCCAGGGGCGTCCAGCCTTCCGAGATATAGTTCTTAAGAGTAGATGGCAACATCTGTAGGTCAAGGGTGGAAGTGTGGGGGGGGGGGAATTAAAGAGGAGGAGGAAAAAAAACATGTTAAAGAATATTTTAAGCTTTGTGGTCTATACAGTGTTGAAATTTTATCAGCAAATCTGCCAGTTTTGCCAGTATAGTTCATGTGTTAAAAAAATACTCTTTTTCCTTTGATTCCCACCGCCCGCAATTGAACCCTTTAAAAATGTAAAATTTTTAGTTAGTGGGCTGTACAAAATGTGATGGGCTGCATTTGCCTGTGTATCATAGTTTGCTAACCCTTGCCATAAAGCTGCTCTCTCTGATATGGTCACCACTAGCCAGCTATTTTTAAGTTAGAATTAATTAAAATTAAATAAAAGAGATTGTCAGAGTAGATAAAAAAGCAAGACCCAACCATATGCTACAAAAATCCACTTTAAATATAAAGATATGTTAAAAATAAAAGAATAGAAAATGATATACTGTACAAAACTTATCATAAGAAAGCTGAATAGCTATACTGATACCAGAAAATGGAGACTTCACAAGGAATATTAGCAGAAATAGAAAGGGCTATTTCATAATGCTAAAGGGGTTAATTGGGAAGAGTTAATAAGTTTGATAGTGCTTTTACCCCAAAAGAGACCTTCAAAATATGTGAAGCAAAAATTGACAGAACTAAAAAGTATATACAATCCAAAGTTGTAAGTGGGAATTTCAACACATCTATAGTACAATTAGACAAATCATCTAGAATATGAGCGACATGAACAGTATTATCAACTAACTGGGTGTTGTTGACGTTTCTGGAACACTACTGAGCAATGTAGAAAATACATTCTTTTAAATTGATTAACAGTACCTCAGATGTTGGGGAGGATATGAATCAACTGGAACTCTTACACAATAATGGTCAGAAGATTAAATGGTGCGACTAATGGCAAAACGTTCAGGAGTTTCTTATTAAGTTAAATCGACACCTACCATACAACCCATTAGTTCCCACTAATCTACCCAAGAGAAATCAAAACTGATGTCCATACGAAGACGAACACAAATGTTCATAGCAGCTGTACTTATAATAGCCCAAAACTGGAAGTAACCCAAACTCTCATCAGGGAAGTAACCTAAATATATTCATACAGTGGAATACTACTCACATTAAATGGGTGGACTGCTGGTAGATGTAGAACGTGGGTGACTCTCAAAAATACTATGCCGAGCAAAAAAAGCCAGACAAAATGAGTATGTACCATATTATTCCATTTACATGAAACTCTAGAAAATACAAATATATAGGGGTAAAAAGCAGATTAATGGCTGCTTGAGGCTGGGAGTACGGTGACTGAGAAGAGAGTTATAAGTCATAGTCTCTTCTGTTTTGTTGTTTTGCTTATCAGCTCTGTTCTCTTGTCTTCTTAGGAAGCTTACTCATAAAAGCCAGTTTATGGTTGTCTTCTTGTAAGTTGATAGCATGGGTATAGTTGCTTGAGTAGCTTAATGCACATTTCCAAAATGGATATTCTATTTTACATATTTTCTTTAGTGGTTTAAAAAATTCGTTTACTGTTGTTTTTATCTGTTTCCTTACACGTGAACAAGAAATATGTGTTCTTATTTATTTTCCACTCAACCAGTTACTAGAGTTAGGAGAAGTTTGTGTTTATGAAACAGTTTTTTTTTTTAAGTCCACAGCATTTATTGAACAAATCTTTATTAAATATCTATGTGGCAGGCACTGTCCTAGGTGCTGAAGATACAGGCCTGTTTAGTGTGGCATAGAGGTGATCAAGTAGGCATTTATGTTACAGTGCGATGCGTAAGTAGAGTCATTTTGGGACACCCAGCAGGGGCACGTAATCCTGATAAGGTGAAAAGAATGATATAAAAGAATAATAAAAGAATGGATAGAAGAATGACTTCCAAGGTAGCAACAATCAAACAACTCTGAGGATGAGTAGGGCTGAGTTGAGAATAGAGGGCACTGCACATACTCAGGTCTAATGGCTATAAACAGCATGAGATGTTTGGGAATTCTGAGAAGTTCAGCATGGTGGATTTGCTGAGCCATTAAACCAAAATGAGAAACTTATTGCTCTGGACATTTTATTACATGAGAAAAAATAACCCTTATTTGTGAAGCCCTACTCTGGTAAGGTTTCTGTTATTTGAATATATCCGTAACCAGCACAACGAGACACAACATATTTAAAATGAAACAAAGGGATAGATGAGATAACTTAGAAACAAAAGAAACGAAGTCCTAAATTAAAACCAAATTTCAGGAGAGGGCAGAAGTATAGAGTCTGCAGAGGAATTTTAAAAGGGACAAAGAAATGAAAGAAATCCGAAAAGTGGTGTCATAGGATGGCCAGGTGTCAAGGAAGAAGTGGTTACCAGTGTCACATGCTGCCAAATTAAGACAGAGACTAAAGCACCCACTTAATATTAACTAATGGAAGTCAGATTATGGTGCGTTCTGAACAGATGGGTGATAAAATGGAGACTGAGCTTATAGAACTTTTTTCAGGAGGGGAGGGGAGAAGTGTGTGTTAGCTAGAGAGCACTTTATCATAGCCCCAAAGCATGAATGCCCCTAGTTGATTTTCAAAAAAAATTCACAAGTTCCTTACTCTTGTGTTGCTGTTTGGGGTCAGCAGCAGTTAAAAAAAATCCATTGAAAGTCATATGTAAATAAAAATACTTTTTCATATTTGTGGCTTTTGGAGGGACCCAGGCTTAGCAAACCATTCCTTCTAGAACATTTGTTTTTCTTTAAAATGTAGAAGTATAAGCCAACAGTTTCCTCATTTTCAGTTAGATTTTATGCACATAAGAAGTAAGTATTGAGGTAATGATGCTGCTGCTTCGGCAGTGAAGCATAAAAGGGTGGAGAAGTTTTTCAACATAACTGAACAATCCAGTGAAACACAACAGTTACCTTAATCAAATAATCAAGATCTCAACTCTCCTGAACCTGTAGGAGGAAGGGTTTTTTAAACTGGGATGTTTATATGCCTTTTGGGCTGTCTGTAAACTTTTTGAACATATTTGCAGAAATTTTATGTTGACATTTTCTTAGAATGTCCATAGCTTTCATTTAGAAATTGAAAGATTGTCTTTTGTTAGATTTACCAAGAAACATCCTGAGACAAAAATGTGAGTGTGGGTAGTTTATTCAGAAAGTGATGCCAAGAAATGACAAAGGAGGGGAAAGTGAGACAGAAAGGGAAAAAAAGCCAATACCGGATGTGTTATCAAGTAAGTTACTTTATAGGCAACTGGGCTGAATCCTGGTAAGCTTTGAGAGAAAGTGTAGATCATATCTGAGACATGCTAACCAAGGGATAAAGGAGCTTCTGCCAGTTACCATTTGAAGGCCGCTCCCAGGAACAGTTAACTCCCCTGCCTTGTAGTCAGAAAAAACCCTCATGCAAAGACTTGCACACGTTTGCAGGTTAGCTTGCCCTGGAATTGTAAGTGTAGAGGGGATAAAGGTGAGGTGCTGCCAGCATTTATTACAGAAGTAACAATAAAACATAATTTCATTTCTTGATCAATTGAAGATATTTAAAAATTGTTTAATTGACTGGATATTCTATGATATTAAGGAACATCTAACATTTTAGGTGTTAATAACATGGTTATTTTTAAAGAGTTCTTATCCCTAAGAGATTTGGAAGTGTTTATGGATGACATCATGATGTCTGGATTTGCTTTAAAATAACATACTGAGGTATACAAAGTCTTGTGGTCATATGTTGATCATTGCTGAAGTTGGATGATGAATTCATGGAGTTTTAGTATACCAATCTATTTTGAGTTTTTCCCAACATTTTTATAATAAAGTTTTTTTTTTCTGAAATTTTTAGTGTTACCATTTTACTGAGTAGAAATTTCTCAGCAGTTAAAGAAGTTCAGGGTGATGTGAATGCTTAAATAATCTATATAAGAATGCCAGAAACGTGTACTGTCTTTTACCTTAAATTCTAGAGTTATCAAACATTCACATGAACAAATCCGCTCCTTTAGAAGTCTTCGGGCAGAACCTGTTTCTTATTGCATGTATTTTGCTGATACTTCAGTTGAACAGACTTAAAATCACCAATATTTTATTTAGATACCCTGATTCGCTTATTGATCATTTTTAGCAGTCAACTGGCTGGCCTCCAAATAAGGTGTCGGCATTTTTCTTTAAACAAGACATGATCACCATCTGGTGGTGAATCACAGTAACTTTGCTTCGTATATCGCTTTATGGTTTATAAAGTGTTTTCATGTACATTTTCTCATTTGTTGAAATAACTGTAGGAATTATAATGAAACCATTCTGTTATGTATGCTTTGTATCAAGACTTCAGGAATCTGTAAGTTACCATAGTAGGTTACTTTTCTGGTTATCTTTGATTGTCAAATGAATGTTGATTGAAAGAAAACTTGTTACCATATGGAATAAGGACAATATAAATTTCATAAGAAAATTTAAGTTCATATTTCTGTAGAATTGCCTTAAAAAGAAACCTCAAATTGATACAGCACCTAAAATCATGGCATTGAATCATAAAGGGATATTCTAGTGTACTGTTAAGTTTTTAAATAAAATAGTCCCCCTTCCCCCTTTATCTACAGGGGATACATTCCAAGACCCCCAGTCAGTACCTGAAACTACAGATAGTACCAAACCCTATGTATGTTTTTTCCTATACATACATACCTCTGAGAAAGTTTTATTTACAAATTAGGCACCGTAAGAGATTAACAACAATAACTAATGATAAATAGAACAATTATAGCAATATACCATAATAAAAGTTATGTGCATGTGGTCTCTCAAAGTATCTTACTGTACTACACTCCCCCTTCTTGTGATGATGTGAGATGATATAATGCCTACATGACAAATGGAGCGAGGTGGATACACTGGACAAAGGGATGATTCACATCTGGGCAGGATGGAGCGAAATGATGTGAAATTTCATCGTGCTCTTCAGAGTGGCATGGAATTTAAAACATTGTTTTATCTGGAATTTTCTATTATTTTCGGACTGTGGTTGACCTTGGGTAACTGAAACTGCAGAAAGCAAAACTGCAGATAAGGGAGGGACTGTCATAGTATGGATCTTACATGATGAGGATAGGAGCCTGGTACTTTATAGTGGTCTGGTGCGAGGAAATCACTGTATATAGGTATTTCTCTAGTTAAACATATAGCTTCATTATTTACTCTGTGGATGTAAGAAATGTCCAAACCTGTAGGGAATTTTTATCAGTTTATTTGAGCCAAATTGACAACAATTGCCAGGAAGCAAAATCTCAATGGATTGAGAAAATGCTCCGGAGAATGGCAGTTTTGCAGCTTATTTTATACATGAGAATCAAAGAATCAGGCATAAGGAGGGTTACATGAAATCCTTTGGTAGTAGATTAAGGGAGTGGAAGAAAGCAAAGGGAAATCTCTGGGATTGGATAAAAAGTAAAACAGAGGGACACCTACTTCAATGTGGTGGGTATGGGACAGTTAAAACTTAGAGATGGTTTTCAAGTAACAAGATAACAATGAGGGGTTCTGTGGTCTCATATTCTGGTATGGTGGGTGTGCCCGAAGGGTCTGGAAAAGATTTCCCTGACATCTCAAATGTATATATATTACTTAGATGCAAAAGACACTAGACAGTCTTACTTAAGGCAAAGATTGACTTTTGTCAAGGAAGCTACCATGACGTGCCTTTAGTTAGGAATTTTTACCTTTAGACCATCTCATGTGGTTACTTTCAATTTCTTGAGTTTGTGAGGCCTACCATGCAGGCCTCTGAGCTCATCAGGTTTAATATGTGGCCTCTTTTTTGTCCACAACTCCTATATACAGATATCAGTGGGAGCGTTCACCTCTTCCATCCTCCCTTCAAAAGGAAAAAGGCAGGGAGAACATGAAAGTAAGTTATCTGGAGTTAGTGAGATTAGGGGCTCACACAGTGAACTGAAACCCAAAGCCACTATTGCCATCTCTTTCATCTCATGTTCCTCATCATTTTCCTGCATGCCGTTAGTTCAGATAATTTCTCTTTTACACCTACAGGAACTGTCTCTTTTTTCCAGCTACCTATAGAACATTTTTATTTTCCTCTCTGTCTCTCCCTGTCACTTTCCTTCTGTTTTATTTTCTCGTCCCCATTCTAGTTCATTAAATAGTTGGACAACCCAGGAACTGTGCTTGGTGCTATTGAATACAGTGATAGAGGCAGATGGTTCTGGCCATAATCTTCATGGAGAGAGGAGGAAGAGGAGATAGAAGATAGATAATTATAAAGTGAGATTATAAAAATAATTAAGACTGTGACATCAAAGAGCCTACCCTTATTTCTCTTTTCTTCTCCAGTTTATAGTTTTTATTTTCTCTTAATGATCAACATTTGATAATTAGCTAGTGTGCATTATTTTCCACTTTATTTAAATATTAAAATTGCAAGATAATTTTTTGATTATTTTGTTTAACATTATGCATAAAATCAGTTCTTGTGGGTTGCTAGGCAATTTACAACTTGGCTTGTATTTTCGTGGGATACAGCCTCTTTGCAGGATGAACATTGTCTAAGGGTAGTGTTTTTCAACCTTTTTTCGTGATCACATCCCTAAAGAGAAAATTTTATTTTAATTTTTAATTTCTATCTAGCAAGAGAAATTAAACACTAAGGAATAAGATTTTGTCAGAAAGCATTAAGATGTAGAAAACAATAAACCATTATCTGAGATGTTTTTGCCTCCCTCAAAGACCAGTTTTTATCCCCCTTGTGGGCAATATTGCCCCACCCCTGCATTGAAAGTAAAAACTCTAGTATTATAAATTTTCCAGAACGCAATTTAGAAGTGGAGTGACCTTTTAAAAAGTTGTCACTATGAGAATATTAGAAAATAGTGATGATGGTTGCCCAACGTTGTAAGTGTAATTAATGCTACTGAAATGTACACCTAAAAGTGGTTTTAACAAATTTTGTTATTTGTATTTTACCTCAATTAAAATTAATTATTAACTAAAACTCATTGATTTGTATACTTTAAAGGGATGAAATGTATGGTATGTGAATTACATCTTAGTGATGCTGCTGGGAAAAATATAGATTGGGAGAAGTAGTAATGGTCTTTCTGTTGCTACAGCAACTGTTAGCTGGATTACATTTTAGAAATGGATAATATCTCAGGGTGTATAGGTAGGAGCAACACAAGATCCAAACCCAGATACAGTGCTGTGCAGAAAGAATGACTTGATTCATGTTAGGTTTTCTGAACTATTCCTCATTAGAAAGAGCCTGGATTGGAAGGCCAGAGGTCTGGGCTCTTGCTCAGCTTCTTCTGATTTTTGATCTTGGGCAGTTCACATCACATTTTAGTTGCTAAGTTTTCTGGTCTGTCAGAGAATGTGAATTAGAACATTACTTTCAGTTCAAAAATTCTAAGATTCCATGATTGATTCTCATTATTATAAGGCAGATAAATACTCATTTCAATATATAGACATGTATATTAAATATTAGAGCTGGAGGACTTTGATCTTTTATGGATGAGAAAGTTGAGGTTTGCACTTCTTTCTCTTGACTGTCTGACGTTTTTCATAATACATACATAGTCATGTGCTGCATAGTGCTGCATAATGAGTTTTCGGTCAGTGACAGACCACATATATGACGGTGACCCCGTAAGATTATAATGAAGCTGAAAAATTCCTATCGCCTAGTGACATTGTAGCTGTCATGATATCATCATGCAATGCTTTACACAGATAGCAGTGTATTACCAGTGTCTGCAGAATTTAGTATGGTAACATTGCTGTTTGGGTTGTTACTTAGGAGCTGTAGGGGTAACAGAATTTGTTGCTCCAAAATATTTCTGTTTGGCATAAGGATTATTTTAGGCTGGTTAATTTTAAGAGACTACAGACTTGGGAAAAGCTCTGAAAACCAAATAGAAGTTACCTTTTGTAAACTATATTTACATTGTAAGGGAAATCTCCATTTGTAGAGGTGTGTCCCTCACAATACCTGAAAGAGAGGTATGATCTTATCTCTGGAAACCCTTATCCTTGCAGATCACAACTTAAATCTATATAACAACCTTACCCTTGTTTACAGAGCTTTTCCTGGCTTTTTCCTCCCATAACCAAGTCTCACTGCCCCTATTATCCTTTGTCTTCGGCTGAAGATGATATTTAGGGTGGTGACTTCAACTGTTTTCACGGGTCTCTCCCATGTGTAAATGAGGTATACATGTTATCAAACTTCTTTTTTCCTCCCGTTAATATCTTCTTATGTGACAAGGATGTTCCAGCCAAAAACATAGAAGTGTAGAGGGAAAATTATTTTTCCTCCCCTACAGAGCAGTAGTCTTGAGCCATTTCTTTGCTTTTCAGAAAACTAGGATAATTGATTAAATGAACTCTATGAAGATAATGTATATAAGCACATAACGGCTATTTCAAGGATCAAGTGGCCTGTGGGACCAGTCTCATTCTTGCTAAAACTGTGCTCCCCCAAAAAACTTTGTAATAACTGGGAAGTAAATAAAAACTTTTTATATGCTTGTTTTTCAACCACTGCATCTGAACTCAATGATCCTTTATCAATGGCCTATATAAAATCAACTGTTTTTGTGACTAAGTATCTCTCTGCTTATAAGCATAAAAGAAGTTTACAAGACTTTATTGAGAAATGAGAAGAATTATGTCATTTAATTATTATGATCTGCTGTAAATTTCTACCATTCAGAAAGCAGAATCATAAGTAACAAGACTAGAATTGCAGAAGCAGCAGCATTCTTAAGGCTTGGTACTGGAAAGATGCTTTTAAAAATATTAAAATGTAGAACATCTTTGGGTGATTGGATCAGTAACACAGTCTGGAATTCTACCACTTTCTGCTGCTTCATGCCTACATCATCTTGGCAGGCTCTTCACATAGCCCCTGGCTTTTTTTCTGCTTCAGAATCTTCACCTCCTGAAGGCCTGTAAAAGAAAAATGGGTCTGTTAAAGGTTATATATCAAATCTACCATGTGAAAAGGTAGAGATCTTCATTCAGTGGGACAACACCTGTACTTTTTAGAGTGACATGAAGTTAGTTAATAATTCTTTAGAATGAAATTAATAATTACCAAATGTTCTGAAAATGATACTGTTTAGAAAGTTTCGTATGATAAATAAGTAAATTTACAGATTCTCAGTCTATTTTAGAAAACAATCATGCGTTTTAAAAATATGATTGATAATTTTCAGCTGCACTGTCCAAAACCATAGCCACTTGCCACATGTGGCTATTTAACTCTAAATTAATTTAAAATAAATAAAATTAAAAGTTTAGTTGCTCAGTTTTATTAGCAGCATATCAAGTGCTCATTAGTTTCATGTAGCTAGCTAATGGTTACTGTATTGGAAAGTGCATATATAGACTATTTCATCATCATAGGAGGGTCTATTGAACATACAGCATTGCTTTAGTAAGCCCTCTATCTGTGGGTTCTTACATCAACAGATTTAACCAACAGCTTATTGAAAATATTTGGGAGAAAAAATTATGTTGTCACTGACATGTACTATGTCGTTAGGCCTGTAGTGGTTGGGTCTGTAAGAAATAGGCATAGATTTTTATTGTTGTTATTCTCTAAACAGTACAATATAACAACTATTCACATAGCATTTACTTTGTATTAGGTATAAGTAACCTAGAGATGATTTCAAGTATAAGAGAGGATGTGCATAGATTATTTGCTAATAAAATGTCATTTTGTGTAAGGGACTTTGGGCATCTGTGGATTTTGGTATGGGGGGAGGTGGCTGGACCCAATCCTGAGGATACTGAGCGATGACTGTACAAAGTATGGGAATTTTGATATTTTCAGTTTAACTCCAATGTTGATTAATTTTTCTGTTGAAGTTTCTGCCTGTTTATTACCAGTTAGCAGATATGAAGAGCTACTAGTGTCCATAAAAGTTATCATCTTGTCACTTCTGTTTGTAACAACCAATATAAGTAAACTAGATATATAACAACATAACAATATAAACATCAACTAGATTATAATGATTGTTTCACAATATGTACAAGTATCAAATAATTGTTATACATGTGAAACTGATATAATGTTACATCAGTTATATCTCAAAAATGTGTAATTGTTATTAAATTGTAGTTTATAAATTTTAGTTTTAAATATGATTCAGTACAGTAGCCACTTGCCATATGTGACTCTTGAGTACTTGAAATAGGCTGTTGTGAGTTGAAATGTACTATAAGTATAAAATGTATGGTATATTTTGAATACTTAGTGCCAAAAAAACAAAGATGTAAAATGGGTAAAAGGGATCAAAAGGTACAAACTCCCAGTTATAAAATAAATATGTCATGGGGATGTAATGTGAAACATGGTAACTACAGCTAATATTACTGTATTGCATATTTGAAAGTTGCTAAGCAAGTAGATCTCAAGTTTTCATTACAATAAAAAAATTTTTGTAAGTTGACAAACTATGTAAGTTGACAGATGTGAACTAGACTTATTGTGGTGATCATTTCTCAGTGTATACAAATATCAAATCATTATGATGTACACCCAAAACTGACAATATGTCAGTTATATCTCAGTTTTAAAAATGAATAAATTTTAAAAATCAAATAAAAAATGTAAAATATCTTTTAAAGACTGATTACATGTTGAAATAACATTGGAATATATAGTGTTAAATAAAATATGTTATTAAAATTAATTTTGACCTCTGTTTTTACTTTTATGAGTGAACTACTAGAAAATTTTAAATTATGTGGGTTGGCTTGTCTTATATTTCTGTCAGACAGTGCTTTGCAAGAGCTAATGCTTTAATAATCAAATCTATTTCTATGTGCCTAAATCAATAATGACTACATTTGGAAAGTGGGATGAAAAACACTTTTTGTGTATACTTTTGTCCTTGGAGTTTTAAAAATAGTTTCAATCGTATCAGAGTTTTTATGATTTTATATATCTTTGTGGTACGGAGAACATGCATAGCTTTTAGCCAACTCCTAAATGAGTGATACAGACAGACTGTATAAATATTATGAGCATTCCAAGGACAAAGCTGTTGCTAGAATCATCGGAAAGCTATCTCAAAGACTTTTGGGATTTTTATTTACCAGATATTGAAAAATGAATATGTTTCAAGTGGGCAGAATACAATAAAGCCCAAATAGTGGACTGGATATGCTTAGTGGGTAGTGAACATGGGAGAATGATTTGAATCAAGGATTTCAGTGTAGAAGTAAAAGAGGATTGGAGAGTTAGGTTGAGGCTGAATACTGGGATACAGTAAGTAATCTGGATGAGTTTATAAGGTATTGAGGGGCCATAAGAGATGTTTATGAACTAGGAAGTGACATGAAAGCAGTATTTTGGGGAGATTGATTTGCCTACAGGAAATTACCTAGCTATTTTTCTGAAGAGAGAAAATACAGTGATATCCTAGAAAAATTGGGGAAATAGGAAACAGGGTTGAGATGTAAGAAGGCAGAATCATCAAGACTAGTGTGTTTGGGGAAAAGTGAAAAGGAAAAATTGAAACAGAACTTGGTTCCCCAAATATCACGGTAGAAATAAAAATAGATATTTTAGTTTTCTGTAATGTTTTACAGTTTTGAAACTGTAAGATAACCAATGCAGCCCTTTATTGTGGATGAAGAATTTGAGATTCAGTGTGGAAAGAACTTGACCGGAATCATAGCTCCTTATATTACGTGGTAGAGCTGAGAATTGAGCTCACGAGTTTTTCTTCGTAATGTATTGTCTTCTGCATCTGCTCTATTGCCTAGGCCAGTGCCTCAGGTTTTCTTGACTTTTTATCACTTTATACAACCAGTCAATCACTGAGTTTTATTTTTTGTTTCCTAAACATTTCTCAAATCTGCCCACTTCTCTCTACCTTTGTTCAGAATACTCTCATTGTTCTGGATGACATTTTCCTGAATTTATATCTTATCTCAGCCATGTACCACACCTCCTAAAACAAGCAAATAAAAGCAGTCTGTCTTCCTATAGTTCAGTCACTGAGATCTTTCTAAATTACTGAGCAGTCTCTTGACTAAACTTTTAAATAAAATAGAAACTTCTTAGCCTGGCCTTATAAGGCTCTTCATGATTATGCCCCTCTTCTGTGTCCATGCCTCCAGTTCCATGATCACATTTACGTCTCTCTGTATCTGTAGTTACTTCTGTAAGCAGCGCTCTTTCCTCCTCTTCTCTACTCCACTCTCAATCCCATACTTCAGGTCTTGGCTTAGTATAATTGTTTATGGACTTGTTTATAACCACCGCTCCTAGCTTCTCCCCCTTACCTCCAACTCACCCAAGGTCTAACCTCCCTAAGAAGACTCACTTAAGTAGTAGGCTCATTAGGGGCAGAGACTATTTCTTGCTTACTAATAGAGGACCCACAGAAATTTGTTGAATGACTGAATGTTTTTATACTTAAAGGTCGTTTCAAGTTGGAAGTAGCTTTCTTGGGGAACAAAGAATCTGAAAGAATGACTGAAAAAAATTAGTCCATCATTAGCAACCTGTACTTCAGAGTGCTTGTATCCTACAAACATTGTGTGTTTCACACACACAAAATTTCATGATCATATATTAGGGAATGCTGCCAATTTTATTTCTATCTTCTATATGCACAGTGTACAAAGGAACAATCAATTAGGTTTCAAGAAGTCCTATGGTCAAAAAAAAATGTTTTTTTTGATCCAGCATTTTCCTAAAATATTTAATAATGGAACCTTTGTAGTAGTATACCTATAATTTCTTTTAGGTTATTAGTGGTGTTTGGTATTTTGGAAATGCTAAACTTGACAGCTTGTGTGTCCTTTATTTCCCTCAGGTCTAATTAATATAATTAACCAGCATAATCAGATCATGCCCAAGGGATAGTTGGAGGAATGCCAGTTGTTTACAGTTAGAAGAGAAAACCTGAGGGAAGGTGTGGCAATCTTCAAATATTTGAAGGTTCCAATAGAAGAGGAATTGAAAGTATTGTCTTTGAAACTAGAGAATAAGAGGAAGAACCAGGGGAGGAAGGCAGATTTTGATTTCGGTAAGGGTAATTTCCTAATAATTAGAACTTTGGAAGGTAAGTAAATTTTCTGTTCCTAAAGGTTGTCAAGCATCAATCTATAAGGAAGCTATAGAGGATTTTAGCATAACAGATAAGAAGATACAGATTGGAAGAATGGTTTTCTAAAACAGTTTGAAAATCATTTGACTTTCTGAGATATCTATCAACTTGAGATTTATGTTTCTTGATTCCTTTTTAATCCTGTGAATCTGTTTTGGTCTGCAGTCTCAGTAAAGAAACTAAGTATGTGTTATGAAAAACATTAGTTTTTCATTAGTAGAAATTTTAGTTGTACAGCTAAGTGCTTTTACTTGATGCTTTTAAAAAATAGACTTTATTTTTTAAAGCAGTTTTAGATTACAGAAAAATTGAGCCCTAAGTACAGAGACTTTCCATACACCCTCTTCCCACTCATACAATCTCCCCCGCTATCCACATCCTGCGCCACAGTGGTACACTTGTTAAAATTGATGAACCTACACTGTCACATCATGATCACCCAGAAGTCCATAGTTTACTTTAGAGTTCACTCTTACTTGATGGTATTTTGAAAGAAAATATGAATGTACCTATTCATCTTTAAGAAAGTAGTTTTCAGTTCTTTCTTGTCCTAGTTCATTCTTTTCTGATTCAGAGATCTAAAAGATAACTAACATCAACATCCTTTTTTTGAAAAATTGTTCAGCTTTGGGGAAAATTCTTCTATAATTTAAATGTTTACACGTTTTTTATTTTGCTGGCTAACAGTATTTTTTTTCCTTTTAAGTACCAAAAGAATTGGTGGAGCTCCATTTGAAGTTGATGCGGAAGATTGGCAAATCCGTTACAGCAGACAGATGGGAAAAATATTTGATCAAGGTAAATATTTGTAAATTACCTTCTCTATTAGTGAAATTTACTCTACCTAGCATAAGTTTATGTTATGTTTCATAATAAGCTTAACCTTTAAAATAGTCTACCAAAAGTTCTAAAATATGACTTAGAAATCCATATAATTACTATCATTATGTGATTCTCTTTTGCAGATTCTAAGCAATACTCTTGAGTCCTAAAGTTAGATTTCAGAGGTATTATGTCTCTTGTGCCCAACACTGTGCCCAACACAGGACTTTTCACGCCTTATCTCATTCAGTTCTTAAAATCATCCTGATCAAATCAAGTAAGAGGCAGATAAGGCCCTAGAAAGTCATCATTTTCTTGAGATTACACAGTATGCATAGACAGAGCCAGAATTTGTCTCTCAAAAATGTCCAAAGACCTTTAGGTCATCATGGGAGACTTTTAAGTTACCAACAAAGCCAAACTTATCCTTAATGAGAACAACCTAGGTAATCAGAAAATGGTTGCTTTTGGATAAACACTATTAAAGGCAAGACCATGCAGGAAAAATTGCTTGGAATTGCATCCAAACTCTGAGGACCGCACTGGTTTTGGAAGCCTAAGCCAATGTAGGTACATACCTCCATGATGTTTTTTAGGGTATTTGGAATTCTGTAATGTATGGGATATTGTTATATTTTTAGATTATTGAAAAACTATGTAATTTTCTAATTTTCTTTAAAATACCTAGGTTGATGTATCTGTGTGTTTTCATATCTGGTTTTTGTGTTTTTTGGTGAGGGAATGTATATGATTATCGAGTGCTATGAAAAGAGGGAATAGGAGTTGTCTATATTATAAAAATCACATGTGCTGTTTCCATTATCTTTGCTGTATAACTCATCACTCCATGACATAAAATAATCATTTTAGTCAACTCATTAATTGTCTGGGTCAGGAATTTGGAAAGGTCACTTTCACCATACTTTGTTAGTGGAAACAACCACAATTCCACCCAAATTCAAGAAGAAATACAGACCTCCAAACTCTGAATGGCTTAACTTTCGGAAAACTCAACATGAAATACATGTGGATATTTTTGCACAAGTGTGAAGCATTGCAAAGTTGGCTCAGCATTTTAATACTGTAGGATTTTTCTAAAAGCCTGATTAACTAATGTTTAATTAAATCTCTAAAATATGTTAAACTGAATGATAGATGAGCAAATTTTTAACTATTCAAAGTGCTTTTAAAAATACCAGTGAAGTTGCTGTTTTGCTTTTAACAAATATTTATTAATGATTAACAATCAAAGTTCTAGGGCTTAAAAAGTGATGGTGGAAACTCAGTACACAGATTTTAACATTTTTAAGAGGTAGACTTTTGTAAATAAATCTGTTTATTAAAGTGGGTTTTTTTACATGTTCATAGAATGGAGGTAGAAATATCTTGTATACCAATTTCAGCTCTACTGTTAACAAACGTTAGGACCATGGGTAATGTACTTTGCTCCTTGTGTCTTAGTTTCTTTGTAAAATGTGAAAAATGAGTGAGGTGATTTTATATAAACCCTTTCATTTTTATGGTTATTATTTTTAATCGAGTTACCTTCACATAACATTTGCCCTTTGAAAGTATGCAGTTCACTTTTTAGTATGTTCTTAAGGTTGTGCAACCATCACCATTGTCTAAACTAGAACATTTTCATCACCTCAAAAAGAAATGCCACACCCATTAGTAATTATTCCCCCTTCCCTGAGTCCTTAACAACCACCAGTGTTCTTTGACTTTGTGGATTTGCCTATTCTGAATGTTTCATATAAATAACACCATATAATATGTGCCCTTTGTGTCTGCCCTATGTCACGTAACATATTTTTAAGGTTCATCCATGTTGTAGCATGTATCAGAACTTTGTTTCTTTTTATGCCTGAATAGTATTCCATTGTATGTATGGATAATAATACCACAGTTTATTTATCCACTTATCAGATATTTGGCTCATTTCCATCTTTTGGCTGTTGTGAATAGTGCTGCTATGAACATTTGTGTACAGGTTTTTGGGTAGATGGTTTTCATTCTTTTGAGTATATATCTAGGGTGGAATTGCTGGGTCACATGGTAATTCTTTTAACTTTAAGAAACTGCCCGACTGTTTTCAAAGCAGCTGTACCATTTTTAGATTTTCACTAGGAATGTATGAGAGTTCCAACTTTTCCACATCCCTCCTCACCAACACTTACTATGTTATTAATTGATTGATTTTAACCATTGTATTGGGTATGAAGTGTTATCTCATTATGGTTTTGATTTGCATTTCCTTTATGACTAAATGATGTTGAGCATTTTTTTATGTGTGTGTTGGCCTTTGCATATCTCTTTTTGGAAAATGTCTTTTTATTTCCTTGTCCATTTTTTAATTGTTTGTCTTTTTATTGAGTTTTAAGAGGTTTTTTAAATACATTCTAGATAGTAGACCTTTACCAGATATATGATTTGCAAGTAGTTTCTCTCATTTTGTATGTTGTCTTTTTACATTCTATGTAATGTCTTTTAAAGCATGAAAGTCTTAATTTTAAGGCAATCCAATTTATTTTTTCTCTTGTGGCTAGTGCTTTGGCGTCATAGAGAAGAAACCATTGCTCAACCCAGAGTCACCAAAATTTAATCTTCAATTTTGTTACAAGATTTTTGTAGTTTTAGCTCTTAGATTTAGATCTATGATCCATTTTAAGTTAATTTTGTATATGCTGTGAGATAGGGGTCTGTCTACATTCCTCTGCACATGGATATCCAGTTGTCCATTACCATTTGTTGATAAGACTATTCTCTTTTACCCTTTGAATTCACTTGACATCTTTTTAGAAAGTCAGTTGACCATAAATGTGAGGGTTTATTTCTGAAGTCTTTATTCTGTTGACTTGCATCATTCTTTATGCTACTACTAAATTGTCTTGATTATTGTAGCTTTGTGGTTTTTTAAATTGTCTTTTTCAGGATTGTTTTGATTTTTCTGCATCACTTGCATCTCTTTATGCATTTAAGAATTAACTTACAATTTCTGCAAAAATGCCAGCTGGAATTTGGGTAGGGATTGTGTATAACCTGTAGATAAGGTTGAGGAATATTAGTTTCTTAACCAGGATACCTTTTAAAATATTTAGGTCTTTAATTCCTTTCAAAAGTGTTTTGTAGTTTTCTGAGTCCAGTCTTAATACTTCTTTTGTTCATTTAATTCCTTAGTATTTGGGGATTTTTTTGGAGTTATTGAAAATGGGATTGTTTTCTTAATTTCATTTGTAGATCATTCATTGCTAGTGTATAGAAATACCACTAATTTTTGTATATTGATCTTGTATCTTGGCTTTTGCTAAACTCATTTATTAACTTAGTTTTTTTGTGTGTATGTGGATTCTTAAGACTTTCTGTATACAAGATTATGTCATCTGCAAATACAGTTTTACTTCCCACTTTCCATCCTGAATGCCCTTTATTTCTTTTTCTTACGTAATTGCTCTCACTAAAACCTCTGGTATATTATTGTATAGAAATGATAGAGATGATGAAAGCAGACATCCTTCTCATGTTCCTGATCCGAGGGGGAAATTTTTTAGTTTTTAAATTAACATTTTGTGTGATTTTAGCCAAGAGGTTTTCATAGATATTCTGTATCAGATTGAAGAAATTCTCTTCTTTTTCTATTTGTTGAATGTTTTTGTCATGCTAGGTGCTGAATTTTGTCCATTTTTTTTCCTGCAGCTATTGAGATACCATGTGGATTTTGTCCTTTATTAATATGGAATATTACATTGATTAATTTTCGTATGTTGAAACCTTGCAGTCTGTGGTCAGTCCCCACTTGGTCATAGTCCATAAACTTTTTAATAACATTGCTAGATTTGGTTTGTTGATTTATTTTTGAGGAATTTTGTGTCTATGTTCTTAAGCTATATTTGTTATTTTCTTGAGATGTTTTCATATGGTTTTGGTAGCTGTGTTAATTCTTTAAACATTTATTAAAATTTAGCAGTGAAGCCATCTGGGCTTGGGCTTTTGTTGTTGAAAAATATTTTTTGGTTTGTTTACTCATTCTCTTTATTGTCATAGGTCTCTTCAGATTTGTATTTCTTCTTGAGTCAATTTTAGTGTTTATGTCTTTCGAGGAAATTGGCCATTTTATCTTGCTTGTCTAGTTTATTGGCATACATTTGTTCATAGAATTCACTTAAAATCCTTTTAATATAAAGTCAGTGGTAATATTCCTTCTTTCCTCATTTTACCAATTTGAATGTTCTCTTTTTTTCCTCCTTGGTCAGTCTAGTAAGAGGTTTGTTAATTTTGTTGATCTTTTTAAGAACCAATTTTTATGTTCATTGAATTTCTCTGTTGTTTTTTCTATTTGATTATTTCCTCCTCCTTGCTTTGGGTTTAGTTTGCTCTTCTTTTCTAGTACGTTAAGTGGAAGTTTTGGTTATTAATTTGAGATCTTCCTCTTTTATAACATAGTCATTTTCAGCTATTCCTTCTAATCCCTGCTTTAGCATCATTCCATAAGTTGGTGTGTTGTATTTCATTTTTGTTCATCTCAAAGTATTTTTTCTTTTCCCTTGTGATTTCCTCTTTGACCCATTGGTTATTTAGTAGTAGGTTGATTAATTTCCACCTACTTATGAATTTACCCATTTTTTTCCGGTTGTTGATTTCTAATTTTATTCCATTGTGTAGCACATACTTTGTGTGATGATGATTCCATTAATTTTGTTGAGCCTTGTTTTTATGGCCTCATTTAACATATATTAGGTCCTTCTTTAATATTAAAAAGTAATTTTTCTACTTAGATACTTATTGAGATTTTTTTCATTTCATATTTATATTTTCTTACTGATTTTTAAGACTTTTGCTGCCCTATAAGTAAAGTTTACACATACTCCCCTTATGTAGAAATGTATATTTTTCCCTTATCCATTTGACATGTTAAAGTCTACTATTTATTAAAGAACTATAAGCTCTCCCTTAACTATTTTCCTTCAGGTGCCACCTATCCTCTTCCAGACCCTTGTATTAGTTATCTGTTGCTTTCATGACAAATTACTCTAAATGTAGAAGCTTGAAACAACAAACACTGAACATTTATTATCTCAAAATTTTTGTGTGTTAGGTATTCGAGTGTGGCCTAGCTCGGTGTCTCTGGCTCAGAGTCTCTCATTAAGTTGTTAAGCTGTCAGCCTGGCTTGCAGTCTCATCCGAAGACTCAAGTGTGGGAAGATCCATTTCCAAGTTCCATCACGTGGCCATTGACAGGATTTAGCTCCTTGTCGTGGCTTCTGAATAGGGCTCCTCACAACATTGCAGCCCCGTAGGGCATTGCTTCTCTATAGGGCAGCTTACAGCATTCTATCAGAGCCAATGAGTAAGAGAGAATGCCTGAGATATAAGTCATGTCTTTTTATAACCAAATCTTAGAAATGACATACTGTTACTTTTGCTATATTTTGTTAGAATGAAATCACTAGTTGATTTAGTTTATAACCAAAGGCCCAGGGAGACAGCAAAGGGAAGGGAATCACATAACGGCATTAAATACTGGGAGGTGAAGATCATTATGGGTTACCTAAAGGCTTTCTCATTTGTAGCAAACCTCTTGAATTAACTTTCTTTATTTGCTATACTATTTCTTTAACCTCTCATTCACCCTTCAGTTTGTTGATTTTTTTTCTTCTCTCTGCACCATTCTATTCCAATAAAATTTCTTTTACTTGAGCAAGGGTTTGAGCAGTTCCTTATTGCTAAATTCAAATGATACTTTTTATTCCATATCTTCTCAATTTTTCTGGTTGGTCTTTCTTTGAAACACTCTTCTCTTGGCTTCTTTCCTACAATATTATACTGATTTTTCTTCTATCCATAGTAGTATCCTTTGCTAGATCTTTTTTTTTTTGTCTAAGCTCCTAAGTTTTTGTACTTCAGAGCTTTGTTCTAGGCCCTCTAGTCTCATTTTATACACTCTCCTGGATGATCTTATCTATTGCCATGACTTTACACCACATATGCTAATGACTTATATTTTCATCCTGAATCTTCTTAGTTCCAAAGCCAATTTACTCAACTACATAATGAACATCTTCACTCCAAAAACAAAGTGAATCTACATTCAGGTAGAGACTGAACCATTGTAACAAAGAAGTAAGAAATAATTAATAAGAAATAAATTTATTTCTCTCTATAATAATGATCTGACTGATCTAGACTTTTGAGACAGCTGTGTTCCATGAGATTATTCAGGGTCCAGGTTCTTATCTGTTTCATTCATTGTTCCACCCTACAGCATTTTGCTTTTCTGTGTTGTACAATGTACTTTAGCTACAGGAAAGGGAAAGAAAGAAAGCCCAAGGCAAGCTATTTTCTTTTAAGAAGGGAGGCAGAAAGAAGTTACATATATTATTTCTGTTCTTCCATTGGGAAGAATATGATCACATGATCATACTTATTTGTATAAGAGGTTAGAAAATACCAACTCTTCCTGAGTGACCATATGCTCACACAGCCAGATTTGTGTGGAACAACTATAGAAGATTCAGTTCCTCTCCCATTTCCCTCCTGATAAATTCAGGCGTGGCCATGTAACTTGGCTTTGGTCAGTGAAATGCAAGGAAAAGTAGTATGTTCCATTTTGGGGCAGAAGCTTTAAGAGCAGTGCATATTCTCTATGTTCTCTGTTCCCTTTGTTATGATGACTGACACTTTTCTAGGTAATGCTGCTCATTTTCGGGTGAAGATGATATGTAGAAGAGCCACTGCCAAACTGTTATAAACATATAGTGTAGCCCAGGAATAAACTTTTGTTGTTATAAACCTAGGGGTTGACAAACTATTTCTTATAAGGTCATGTGGTAAATATTTTAGGCTTGTGGTTTTTAAAGTTTTTTTTACAATTACAAGACAATTTTTAAATGAATGCATAATGGCTACGTTCTGATAAAACTTTATGTATAAAAACAAGCGCTGTGGGCCAACCACTATTGTCAACCATTGATATTTTGGTGTCATTTGTTACTACAGCATAATTTAGACTACTCTAACTGATACCCTTGGTTAAATAGCACCAACGCCCCCAGCCTGCTTACCCAAACCAAAAATCTCAAATACCATCCTTGGCTCCTTTTTCATTTCTCAAAGTAAATCTTGACCTCTCTTTGTCTCTGAGCTTTTTATTTAACAGATGACGATATTAAGACCCAAAGAGAAATACTTGTTGGTCATGTATCTAAGTTAGTAAAAGATAATCAGAACTTGGATAGATCTACTGTTACTTTTATAGTATTTTTTAGTAACATATAGAGTTTATTGTTTCTTGTCTTGGTAAATGGTATCACTGTCCAGTCATCAAAACAAATCTGCTGTTCATTTTGGATTTCTCTTTTGTCCTTCACATCTGGTATATTACCAAGCCCTGATTGATCTATCCTCCTAAACCTCTCTCAACTCAGGCCTACTCAATCCATTGTTGCCTCTACCACTTGGATTATTGTGGGAACCTCTACCTTGGTTTCCCTGCCTCTAGTCTAGGCACCACAGTTAAAAATGATAAAGTGAAAATCAGAGCGATCTTCCTCATCTGTTTTAATCCTTTAAAGTATGAGTCCTTGTCTTCTAAATAGAAAATTAATTTCTTAATAAGGCAACAAAATTGTTGATGTGATGGTCCCTGGTTTTTTTTCTGTGGGTTCTTTTCTTGCTCTTCTATCTACCTCATCGATATGTACTATATTCTGCCGTACAGAACTGTTTTTGGTTTCCAGAATAGTTATGTTCTTTTGGCTCCTTGGCTCTTTGTATATGACTAAAGTAGACCTTACCCTTGAGTCTTCTACCACTCTTTTAATATATTGTCTTGTTTTATTTCCTTCATTGTATTTATCACTCTCTAAAATCACCATGCTTGCTTTTTAAGTCTGTCTCCTCAAGAATTAAAGCTTTGTGAGGGCAAGGATTTTTGTCAATTTCTGTTACATTTTTAACACTTGAACCAGTGCCTAACATGTAACTGTTACTCAGTAAGTATTTGTTCAATTAAGTGGGTGAAGGAATGGACACTTCTTCCAGAAGAGAGAGAGAGAGAGAGAGAGAGAGAGAGAGAGAGAGAGAGAGAGTGTGTGTGTGTGTGTGTGTGTGTGTGTGTGTCAGTGTCCGTGTCTCAGTAGCTTTCGCCCCTCAATCTTTATCACTGATAATCCATGTTTACATAATATTTTATAGTTGCCCTCCACAAAGCATTTTCTTTCTGAGCATATAGTACCTGGTAAGGGTATGTAAAATAGATCTCTGGTCTCAGAGATCTCAGTTCAGTAGGATTAGGGCTCCACTCTTATAACATCATTTAAGCTTAATTATCTCTTTAAACACCCCATCTTTAAATACAGACACATTGGGAGGTAGGGCTTCAACATACGAATCTTGAGGAGACACAGTTCAGTTCATAACAAGCCGTGAAGTAGTATTTTGTTGGAAAAACATAATTGGGCTAGTTAATAAAAAGGGAAGGGGAGTTGAAAACTACTGCTCCTATAAATTCTGTAGTTCCTTCAACATGAGAATTTATTTAAATTGCATTCACATGCAACTATTTAAGAGCCCATTTATTTTATAAAACAGAGACTCATAAACTGTCTTTTCTGGGATTTTAGATCTCTTAATTTCTTAGTAATTTATTTAGATTCATAAAATCTTAAGTGATGCAAATACTTCAGGTATTACCATTGGCATGAGGATTTGTTGGGGTCATTAAAACTTTTCTTTTTTCTTCTCTCTCTCTTCTTTTCTCTCTCTCTCTCTCTCTCTCTCTCTCTCTCTCTCTCTCTTCTCCGCCTACAGCACCTGGTATTCTTAGGTGGTCTCCCATCTAAGTTCTCTCTCGGCCCAGCCCTGCTTGGCTTCCAAGATCAGACGAGATTGGGCACATTCAGAGTAGCATGGCCGTAGACTAAAACTTTGATTTATGTTATTGTGTGCTTCTATAAATTGTAGAATCTTGACTAGTGATTTCTAGACTAAGGATAAAAAATATTGAATTAAGAATCAAGAGATCTACCCCCGCTATTAAGTTTTTGATCTTGGATGAATTCGTTTTATATTTCTATGACTTGGCACATCCTTCCAATTAGAGCATGAAAGAACATTGAGAAAAAAGAATGCCCTAAATCTCAATTTTGCAAATCATTGGGTAGTAATTTATGGAAATGCAAATTGTCAGTTTCACCAGTAATTTTCTTTAATTTCTCAAGTAAATAAAAGATTCATTTTGAGTAAAAACTCCCTCGGAAGGAAAAATGACCTTATTTACTTATGTTATTGCCCTGTTTTGGGTAAGTGGTTAGCTCCAAAATAAAAATGTTTGGAGAAGCTATGCTGTAATTTTTCTCTTACTAGCCCAATTTGCAGGATAACTTGGATTCTAACATCATGTGAAATTCCTTACCATCTTGGTTGTAGTAATAATAACATCTGCTTCCACACTATTCTTTGAAATCCATTAACACTTCTAAAATGTCCACTTGCAAACTTTTGGGTAATATTTTGTTTAAAAAAAGTAATACTGAATTAAAAAATGTATAACTTCATTATGTTATAGTCAGTCTTCTCAAAATTGCCCACATATGCTGTTTTTGCTTTTTAATTCCTATTGAATCTTCCCTGTCTGGTCTCTTCCCCACTAGACCACCAAAAATGAGCCTTTTCAAAACAACCCCTGCCATGTTGTCAAATCCAGTGGACATTTCTTCAGTTCTTGTTTATTAAACTTTTTATCATTCTTCCACAGTTGAATCTTTTTTAATCTCTCAGCTTTCCTTGGTTTCTTTCTACCTCTGGTTACACTTTCCCTATTTTCTTTTGCTGGCTCTTCTCTCTGACCACTAAAACATTTCATGTGTAGTACACAGAACAGAATTATCTAATAGAAAAGCTGGAAGATGCCTGAACATAATTCATTTAAACATGAGATCTAACCATAAATATGGTTAACTAGGAATCCACAGCTACTAAAGCTAGCAGATTTTCATCCACCTATTTAGTAAACTTTTTTTTTTCTATTTAGTGATGTCTTAGTCTGTAAGGCACTTAGTAAGTATTGCCAGGGATATATGAGACACTGATATTCATGAGTCTGGGGTTCAGTAAAGGAAGAAAACTAAAGTAGTATACAAATAAATAATGCCAGGCAGAATATAAATGCTTTAAGTGCAGTGTGGTATCTGGATAACGTAGTTTTCTGGGTATGCAGATATGCTTAAAATTTTCTCATCTTTTCAGTGTTTGTGGTAAAGATTATTACTGATAAAAAAAATAGATGAGCATTGATTTCTTTCCTTCCTTCTAAAGAATAATGCTTAGGAAGATAATTTGAAAGATATAAGTAGGCCAAAGTGGTGAGGGAGGAAGTGTTCAACATGAAAGCATACTTAGAGCTAAGCGATCACTCAGTGATATTTATGGAAGGCATTTAGAACAGCTGATATGGGTTATATGGTGGGTAAAAGTTTGATCCTTATGGTCTTCATTCTTTGGTAATATATTGTGAATATGTTACATGACAAAAGAGACTTTATGGATATAATTAAATTTATTAATCAGTTGACTTTAAGATGGGGTGATTATCTTGAATTATCAAAATGGGCCCAATGTAAATTACATGAGCCCTTAAAAACAGAAGAGGCAGGCAGACGGAGAAGTCAGAGATATTTGAAGTGTTAGGAGGACTCAAAACCCTATTCTGCTTGAAAGTAGAGGGTGACATGGAAAACATCAGAAGGAAATGAATTCTGCCAACAATCTGAATGAGCTTGGAAATTGATTTTTGTCCAAAGCCCCTAGAGAGGAATACAGCCCTACTAAGACCTTAATAACAGCTTTGTGAGACTGGAAGCCGAGAACTCAGCCAACCCAGGCTTTATAGGACTTCTGACATACAGAAACTATGAGAAAAGAAATGGGTGTTGTTGTAAGATGCTAAGTTTGTGGTATTTATTACACAGCAAAGAAAAATAATTCAGATTTATTCTATTAATGAAGGATTTATACTTGGTGAGAAAACTTAGCAATGATTTCAGGTTCCAAAAATTCTTTGCAAAAGTATTCTTGCCAGTTCATTTTCATCAAAATAGCTCTTTTCCTATAGCAACCTTAAACAGAATCATGAAATTCTCAGATTAGTGCATTTAATTATTTACTCTAAACCTAACCCAATGCTAAACATTAAACAGATTTATTTGATACTAAATCAGATAGGTTAGCTGGAAAGAGTTAAGAGTTTTGGTATTAGAAAATATGGGCTCCATTCTTGGCTCCTTAGCACTGTTGATCTCAGGAAACTATCTTACTTGTCTGAACCCAAGTTGATCCATCTGTAAAACAAGGAAAATGGGGTTTTATCAAGTAGAAAGAAACTAACATTTATCTTGCAAAATTGTAAGAATTTAATGAGGTAATGTATGAAATGCACTGGAAATAGCATCTAACCTGTTGGTTTCAAGATTAAAAGTATTATTGAGCCCAATAGACTTTTTTTTTTTTTAAGTATAATTTCTGCTTTACTTTTTTTTTTTCCAGAGAATACTTCTTCAGCTTCTTACATGGGCTTTGGTGGAGGTCATGGGGCAGCACCTGCAGGTCTAAATCAGGGTGGGGGTGTTTGTTCCTTCCCGGCCTCATAAGAGCGATTCCTGACTACCTTGCTTATGTTATGAATGGCACAACTCACACAGTAATGTAATTTCACATACGACTTGGGAAGTACATATACGTCGAAGACACTCACTTCAGAAATATCCCTCACAGCTGTGGCCTCTACTATGTTTTGGACGACAAACTTCTTAATGGCCTTGTCCTTGGGCATGCATTGTTGGGCACGCATTGGGCACAGTTGGTGCAGTGAATAGGCTGCACATGGCCCTGGCCTTTTTTGGCACAACCATTGTTCTTTTTTTTTTTTTGGGGGGGGTCATCTTGGAAGTGAGGAGCCACAAGAGTGGGCCTAATAGACTTCTGAAGATAACTTTTGAAGCTTACATTATCACCTAATTTTAAAGGTATATAAAAGATACTATTAAAATAACTTAGTTAATACTAGCTAGTACACCACAGCTCCTTATCATCTCTTGACTGAACTTTATCCTCTTAATTGGTCTCATAGCTTTTAGTCTTACACGTCTACTACCTTCTCTTCACTGCTAAAAGAGTGACCTTTTAAACATAGTTTTATAAGTAACTATTATATCACTTTCAGAATTATTTAGTGGTTCCCTTTCACTTAAAAATCTAAACTCTGTCATAACATTCAGCACTCTTAACGGTTTAACCACTTCTCTTCAGCCACATCTAATGACATTCTCTCCTGTATACCTTACTACTTATATTCTGTGCCATTCACAGAACATGTCTTTTTCGTTCTGCAGAGTTTTTGCATATACCGTATCTTCTGTCTGGAATGACTTCCCACCAACTTGTTTTCCTGGCAAACTTATTTATCCTTTAGATCTCAACTCAAGTATTACTTTTCTGCTTGAGGCCTTCTCCCAAGAAGATGTTCCTTCATGGATTTATGTATAAGTCTCTTAAAGATGCTGTCATATAATTTTTACATTGAATGTTCACTATACCGGGCACTATATTTAATACTTTCCTTATATATAGTTCACCTTTGAAATAGATATTATCCTCTTTTTATGCACAGGAAATAGATTTTGAGAAATTAAATAACTTGGCCAGTCTCATATTGCTAGAAATGGCAGAGCCAGCATGCAAGCCCAGGACTGTGGATTCAGTGCTTTAAAATACCATTAATATCACCCCTCACATTTGCCGATTGTAAGCATCTTGAATGTTTTTATTTTCATCCTTTATGCATTGAAATTAGATGTTAATTATTTAGACAATTTTGGTTTTCTTTCACTTGCCTGCTAATTAGCTTAACTATTTATTTACTTCTTAGTTGTACTCATTAGTGTATTAGCTAGTTTTCTGATGCAGTTTTTACATTCTCTGTTACATGGTTCTTGATCCATCTTTCTCTTTTTTTGTTATTATTTTTTTATTACACTAGCTATTTCTTTTCCTTTTGAAGTCAGTGGAATATAATTAATATAAAATTCTGTTTAAATCCAGAGCAAGAATCTGACATCTGTTAGGCCTTATTCCTTGGCTCACAGCAGACGTTACCAGTCTAAGCTTTTCTTGCTAAGCTTAGATTTAGCAGACTATACTGCTACCACAAATCATTTAGCTTTGGCATCTGTTTGTCATCTCTTGTTAGTATCTCCCTAAAACAATTGAGCTAAGACCTATAAAATGAGTAGAAATTTGATAGGAAATTACCTGTAGCTTAGCTTCACTATATTATAAAGTACCTAGAGAGAATGGCGATGAGTGGAGGCCTACCGGTCATTTGAAAGGAAATTATTGTGATAACCCGACTTAACAGCGAAGAAGCCTGAATTATGGTTTCGTAATACAGATGGAAAGGAGAAGGTGGATGTGAGTTATTTGGAAGGTAGAATTATTAAGTCTTGGTAACTGATAGGAGAGGGAAAGAGAGGCGGCTTGTAATTCAACCGAGAGCATTCATTGTTGTGCTGTATCCTGTACTTGCCAACATGTATTCTCCAGTATCATCCAGAATTTAAAGGAACCCAAAAATCTAGCTAGTGACTTTTTACTTTTAAAGTAGAATTGCCCTCCTAAAAATAAAGAAACCCAGTGAGTGGAAATTTCAATTAACAGTTCTGCTGGGACCTGCTAATCCGTAGACAGATAGGCCTTGGCCTTATCAAGCTTCACATTCTTTTTACTTGGTGAGCCATAAAGAAATTTCTTTGCCAATGAACTCTCATATTTCCATGAAACTCCTCTATTTCCTGTGGTTGCTAGTGATGTTAGATACCATGTGAGCAATTTCAGACACCTTAGCCATGGATAATGAATGTGCCACCACGTTAATAAACAGATATCTGCCTTCAACAAATTCAGTACCTGTTGCCTCTGCTTTTCTGCTGCCCTGGCTTCCGCCCAAAGACATTCATATAAAGGCCTTGAAAACAAAGGGAAAGCCAATTTTTAATAAATTACCCTTTAAAGGAAATCATGCTTGCCTCAGAATAATTTTTGAGAAGCAGATGGTGATTTATTATTGCTGTTTTTCTTTATTTGTGTGATTTCTTCACCACATGCCACAATGATTTAGATAGTTTTTCAAAGAAAAAAATACTATCACATTGAATGTAATCGTTGATTTTAAAAGGTTTTTTTGGTTTCAAGAAATGTTAAAATATAAAAATAAATATTAAAATAAGCAAAGAGTATTTTCTACTTGAGGGATAATGACATTCAGAAGAAAATAACCTAATGTGTCTCTTCTGGGGTGTTTTTGTACCCCTCAATAGAAAATGACCTCATTCATTTGTCCCTCAAAAGTAGAGATGGGGGGTAATCTCTATTTCTTGGTTTCTAGTAATACATTTAGAAATTTTTTGGAAGTGAATAAATTTGTCAGTAGATGACCTTAATCTAAATGGCAGTTTCAAAAAGATCCATTGTTTTTACTCCTCAGGAAGTCAGAAGGACCATCTTTTGTCGTTTATTAATTTGGTCATATTTTGACAAGGATTAGATATTTCTTTACTGCTATATTTATTTTTCAAAAGTAAACTAAGGTTGTTATCTTTACTTTTTATCTGCTCTGTTAATAAATTAATTTGTATTTTTTGTTGAGATACAATTTATGTAACATGAAATTTGCCATATTAAAGTATATTCACTGATTTTTGTGCAACCATGACCACTAATTCCAGAACATTTCCATCACCCCAAAAAAGAAACTTCGTACTCATTAACAGTCAGTCCCAGTCACAACCCTCCTCCCCATTCCCCTAGTAACCGCGAATCTACTTTCCGTCTTTAGGGATTTGCTTGTTTTGGACCTTTCTTATATATGGAATCATAAAATATGTGACCTTTAGTGTCATACTTCTTAGCCTAATGATTTAAAGGTTGTGTGTTTTTGTTTTGTTTTGTCTGTATCAGTATTTCATTCCTTTTTATTGCCAAATACTATTCCATTGTATTAAGAGTAATGCCTTTATGAACATAGTGTACAAGTTTTTGTGTGGCCATCTATTTTCATTCCTGTTCGATATATACCTAGGATTGTAATCACTAGGTCGTATAATTTTATGTTTAATTTTTTGTGGAACTGCCAGACTGTTTTCCATAGCTACTGTACCATTTTCCATTCCCACCAGCAATTTACGAAGGTTTTAATTTCTCCAAAATTAATAATGATAAGAGCTAATATTTGAGAGCTTATTCTATGCTAGGTACTATGGTTTTTTACATACATTATCATTTAATTCATAATACAACCTAGATCATGGAGAACAAAGTAACTCACAAGGTTACACAGATAGTAATTTCTAAAGCAAGGATTGAACACAGGTTTGTCTAATGCCACAGAATAAATACTTACTTAATGCTTCCTTCTGTTGAAAAGCATTTCCACATAATTTTAACTTTATAAAATGTTCCTTAAAGAGTACCATTTACTTTGTGGTAATGTGTGAGCAGCCATAATTTATCATCATAAGTGAATTGTATGTGGTCGTATAGAAAGATCACTACATTTCTAACAGGGAAAAACCTGAACTCTGTTAATTATTAAGTGTATATGTTTAATTTAGTTACTTCTTTGACTTTCTGTTTTCTCATGAAAGTATATGTGAATACTCTCAGCAGAGTGCCTGTCAGATAGTTGGAACTCAGCAGATGTTGTTTACATATTAATAATAAATTATCAGAAATAGAGCCATTTTAGGGAACTTTTTCTTTTCTGTGGTTGGCATTCCTTTGGAAAATGACAGCACTTTGGTCCAAATTATTCATATTGTGGTACAGAAATATGTTGGGTTGCATTTTCTTTAGTTTTCTACTGAACTCTTATGTGACTTAAGGTGGTCCAGTGAATGTAATATACCTGAAGCTTTTCCATAGAGAAATAAGCAGTAATTCCCCAATTATACTGAGAAATCTCCTGTGGCAAAATTATCCTTGAGTAGACTTCAGGAACTGGCTTCTTTTCTCCAGAGGTTTTTTTTAATTGTGCATAACTTGAATTGGTCGTGACCTCTCAATTGTATACTCAAAAGTACTGCTTCTTTATAGCCACAATTATTTACCTAGTAAACATTCCTATAAGTCTAATAATATCAGTGTGTTTTGAAAGGAATTACATAAAAATAGCAATTTAAAGTTATTTCTCATTACTTTAGTTAAGCAGACAGGCCTGGGGAGTAAAAACAGAATCTAAAATTTCCTAAGTATAAAAACTTTAGGGAACTACTGAAAAATGATGATGATTTATACGTGTCTTAATTCTTGTCTGAACTGAAAATGAGAGAAGGATAGAGTATAATATAGATTTAATGAGAACTTATTGTAGTAGTTTTATAACTTCTTTTAAGTGTTACCTATGGTTTGAAATACATATTTGTTGAAATTTAACAACTTGCAAAATGTAACAGACACTCAACCTCATTACCATCTGCAAAAATTAACTTAAATGGATCAACAACCAAAATAAAAACACTAAAAGCGTAAACCTCTTAGAATAAAACACAGGGGTAAATCTTCATGACCTTGGATTTAGTGATAGATTCTTGGCTATGACACCAAAAGCATGAGCAACAAGAGAAAAAGTAAGAAAAATGGAACTTTATGAAAATTAAAAACTGTGCATCCAAAGACATTATGAAGAAAGTGAGAAGACAAACTACAGAAGGGTAAAAATATTTACTAACCATGTAACTGATAAAAATTTAATATCCAGACTATATAAAGAACTCTTAAAACTCAACAACAAAAAGAGAACCCACTTTAAAAATCAGCAAAAGTTTTGAGTAGACATTTCTCCAAAGATATACTAAGATTAATAAATTAACACTGGAAAAGATGTCTCAATATTATTCGTCGTCGGGGCAATGCACATCAAAACTACAGTGAGATATTACTTTATACCTAATAGGATGGCTATTTATTAAAAAAGAGGAAAATAGTAAGTGTTGGTGAGGTTATGAAATTATTGAAAGCCTCATATGTTCCTGATGGAAATACAAAATGATGCAGCTGCTGTGGAAAAGTTTGGCAGTTTCTCAAAAAGCTAAACATAGAAGTGACATTTGACCCAGCAGTTCCCCTTCTAGCTGTATAGTCAAGAGTTGGGAACACATACCTGTTTGCCAGTGTTTGTTGCAACATAATTCATAATAGCTAAAAGGTTGAAACTACCCAATTGTCCATCAACTGAAGATTGGATAAACAAAATGTGGTCTATTCATACAATGGAATATTTTTCATCTCCCAAAAGAAATGAAGTTCTTATATGTGCTACATCATGGATAAACCTTAAAATATGCTAAGTGAAAGAAGCCAGACGAAAAAGAACAAATACTGGATGATTCCACTTATAGGAACTATCTAGAATAGGCAAATTCATAGACAGAAAAGTAGGTTAAAGGTTACCAGGTACTGTAGAGTGGGAGGAGAATGGGAGTTGTTATTGCTTGATGGTTAAAGAGTTTCCTTTTGGGTGATAAAAAAGTTTGGGAAATAAGAAATGGTAATGTTTATACAACAATATGAATGTAATTAATGCCACTGAATTGTATACTTAATGGTTAAAATGGTGATTTTTATTTTTATTATATATATATTTCCATAATAAAAAATTTTAAAACCACAAGGAATTTTTCCCCAAATCTAGCAGTAACCTTAGCTTTAACATTTCACTGTAGTATGAGATACAGAGTATAACAGGGGAAGCCATTTAGTATAACATAGAGTTAATTACCCAGAAAATAAAAGTTGGAAATTAAATCAGTCACCAATGATTTTATTTAAATCTTAGTATGTGTAGTGTGTGTGTGCATCTACACAGATAACACTAATCTGATACAAAAGTATCATGAAACAGTGTTTATGTACATACAGTTTACACTGATATACATCCTGCCAGCTCTTAATTCCTTCCTATTTCCACTTGTGTTCCTATTGGTTCTTATGGTGATTTTCTAGAAAACCATTTCCAGGTTTGCGTTTATATAGGGGAGTTATGGCACAGTGAGTATCTGATAGGCATCTTCTTTATCTCATCTCTTTTATTAACAACAAAACCTCCATTTTACAGATGAAGATCCTGAAATTCAGAGAGATGTTTGACTCAACAAGATCACACTGCTGATAGGGATAGGCAGGATTTGATTTTGAACCAATTTGATACTAAAGCTTTATTGTTCTTTATATCTAGAAGACTGATAAAGAGCTGATTACTTGAAAAGTGGTACTTGGCAGTCACATCTTTACATTTTACATATATGGTTAATCTTACCTATAAATATAAAATAACTGACAAATTTTATTTTTCTTGCTAGACTTATGTCAGATACTTTCAGAGCACCTTTTCCTTGACTAAGACTTCAGAACAGGCTGCTTTTGAGAATAGTTTCTCAAATTTCTGGCATATATAAATGTACCTAATTTATAGGTTAACTGAGATTCCGGCTGCTTGTCCCAAAATCCTGAGCTTCTTTACCAGCAGTTATAGTGTCTTATTTTTTCTGCTATCAAGCACGGTGTCTGGCATACAGTAAATTCCTGATACAGTGTTTATGGAATGAATGAATTAATTAATGCATACCCATGCTCTTGTCATTTAGTGGGTTTTGGTGTTCTTTTGATTTCCAAAATTGTGTTAGAGAAAACATGCCATTGAAATTTCCTGTATATATATTTTTAAGGAATTAATAAAGAAACATCTTAATGCATTCTTACAGGCAATGTTCCCAGATGTTCCACTATAAAAGTAAATTGTCTCAGTAGTTATACCAGAATACATTGATACACTAAGTATTAAGTGTCCACTGTCAGCCAGGCCCTGTACTTTGTAGGTAATGTAGGAAATAAAAAGATGAATTACATTTTCTTTTGCATTCAAAAATCATGTAGTATTACAGGACACCCACCTCAAATATGTATGTTAAAGTTCAGTTGTAATTAGTAACACCATATATGAAACAAAAAACTTGTTATTGCTTTCGTACGATAAGTACCCATTTTCCATACAACAATCTGACTTTGCCTTTTCTAGAGTATCCTCTGCCAAGTTTAGCTCAGGCTTATCACCTTTCTCTTAAGTTGTTGCAAAATAGGCTTTTTTAGTTGGTCTCATGTCAGACTATCTTCTTGTCTGTCTTGCACAGTGCAACGAAACTGTTTTCCATCAGTATTTCCAAATGTGTGTTGAGTCCTCATATTTATGAGCCATGACCTACTTTCATAGCTTTGTCTCTCTGCCCACTCCCAAACCCAAGCTCTCATGAACTAGTGCTCTAGGGCTCAGCATAAAGAGATCCTCTATTCACCTTCACATTGACAGAACATACTGTCATCACTCACATCCCCATTGCTTTGCATATTCTGGTTTTTTCTTCCTGAAATGCTTTTTACCTACCCCCTTGTTTGGTAAAACCTCATTCACCTTTCAGGTCTGAGCATAAATGTCATCACTTGAATAAAATGTTCTTTAATCTCCCTGCATCCATTGACTGAATTAGGGTTTCTTTCCTCTGTATTTTCATAGTGGTTTATAGTTATATCAGTTACTCAGTTTGTTGATAATTAACTGACTACTTTTTCCTCCTATAATTATTTGTCTGTATGTCTCTTTCCCTCTCTCTCTCTCTGAATTCTGAACTTCTTAAAGCAGAGACCATTAATTCATTCTTTGCCCTCTCAATACTTAATATGCTCAGTAAATGTTTGGTTTAGTCCTCCTGAAAGAATATATACAAAACATCTGGACATATTTAATTAAATATTACATCAGGGAGACTTGGTGAGATGTAATTTGAGTATAAATAATGGAGCTAGATGATTTATAATTCTTAGTCAAGCCTTTGTCCACAGCTCCAGTGGTGACAACTGACCTGATTGGTATCTTAAATATATACTGATTTCTCCATAGATGACTAGAGTTCCTTATTCCTCTCATTCCTTGGCTAAAGCACATACCCTCCTGAGGATAACAGTACACCCATCTAACACTTGTGAGAATTGACTGAGTTAAAACTATTCTAAAACAGAGTATGCAATAAATATCAGCTGTTATTATTATTCTAATAAGAATTTAAAATGTTCTTTTGGATGTGTCGTATTGGCTATAGCAATTATTGGCAGTTAAAAAGAATTTTTAAAATTTAGGTAAAAGTGTTACTTTTATGTCTCATTTATTCATCAGGTATTTGTTTTGTACTTGCTGTGTGTCTCATACTTTGTCACAAGCTAGAGGTATGAAGATGAGTAGACACAGCCCTTGACTTCTCAGAGTTCAGCCATAAAAGTTTTCTTAAGTCAGTTTAGATAAGGTTTGTGTAAAGACTGTATAATCCAGTGGAAAGATCTCTGAACCAGGAGTCATAAGCTTCAAGTCTCAGCTCAGTAATTTTGAGCAAGATACTTCTTAGATGTCTAATATATACCTCAAACTCATTAGGTATAAAGCATCTCTAACTTTAACTAAGATATTCCTTTAATAGCTCAGTTAAAAGCACTTTTATTTTTGCATTTGTTGAAGCCTAGCAATCTAGTTGTCACCTTTGGTTTTTCTTTTCAGTCACCCTCTACATCTATTTTATCAAAAGTCTTGATGATTCTGCCTCCAAATACAGTTGTCTACTTCCTGTTCTCACTACTACTGCCATAGTCTGCATTATTATCTTTTGCCTTAAAATTGTTTCCCTAGTTTCTGTTTTTCCACACCGCAACCATTTTTGAAACATAAATCATAAATTCCTCTATTTAAAATTGTCCTTTGGCCTCCCATCATATAAATGAAATAAAATCTTAATTTCTTGCCCTGGTCTGTATAATTTGGACATTAGTTACCTCTTTCACGTTATCTTCTGCTACTTTCCCCCTTATTCTGCTTCATTAATGCTGATCTTTTTTTTTTTTTTTAATTTGCCAAACTTTAAGGCCTTTGTGCTATATTGTTTCTTCTGCCTGGAACATTACTACTAAAGATCTTCTTGTGGCTCATTTCTATTTTATGTCTCAGCCTTTTGTGTCGAGGGTCAACTTTTTTAATGATGCCTTTCCCTGAGCACCCAGGTCAGAGTAGCACTCAGACTATCACATTACTTTATTTTCAGCATAACATTTGTCTCTTCTTGAAATTTTCTTATTTTTACCTGTTTGACTGCCTCTCAGAATGTAAGCTCCATGATGGCTGGTTGTCGTCTTCACCGTGGTATTCCAGATCGTTGACTAGTTTCTGACATAGAGTTAGGTCCTCAGGAAATATTTGTGAAATCACTGGGTGAATGAATCTCTCTAAATTTCATGTTTATCAATGTAAAATAAAAATATCCATTTGAATGATATCCAAGGACTCTCCCTGTCAAAGATAAACAGAGCCAGGCACTAGTTAAAGGCAATAAGGACAGCTTTTACTGAAATCACCTAGGCACTCTATGTCATTTTTCATGCCTGTTTTATAACTTTCAAGGTCCGTATTATTATTGCTCCCTTTTATTGTTGAAGGAACAGGTTCACAGAGGTCATAGAGTGACATTTCTCCTGATTAGTCCTTATTGTTGAGGGAGAGTAGTTATCCAGATCTTTTTTCTCAGCTTGTTAAGTGGCTCTGGTTTGCCTGAAATTGTATATGGAGAGAAGCTTAAAAATTTAAGTTAATGCCGTATTACAGAAGGTTTTAAATGCCAAGTAATAGAATCTTTACCCATAAATAGGAGAACATCGAATTGGAGAGTAGCTTGGTTAAAAATTTGCCTACCCAGACCTGTGTGGATGAGCAGATGGCTATGTGCTAGAGGGCAAGGGGTAAAGTTTTATATGAGGAAAATCAAGGCCAAGAAAAGCAAATGAATCCTCCTCCTTCCTATCGTAGCTCATGTAATAAAGGTGTTTATTGTTCTAAATAAATAAATAAATAAATAGATGCCTACAATTTGGCATGTTTTTTGAACCTATTGTTCTTGCTCTCCAGAAATTTTCAGGCTATTTAGTGAGACGGAATTAGATAATTACTTGCACTTGGGAAAATGTGTCTAATTTTAGACACAAAAGAGTGTCTAAAATTCTTGAGAGCAGAGGAGAGAACTGCAGAGACCAGCGCTTACCTTCAGTTATCTGTCAATAGTAAACGTTTCTCGTGTATTTAACCAGTATTTAGGGTGAAATTGGATTGGATTGTGTTTTCTATAAATGTTTTCGTTTAAAATATATATTAAGAACAGTTAATATAATTATACAACAAAACTACCTGTATAAATAAAACTTACTTTTATATATTAAGATATTAACTTTCTCTGACAGATATGCCAAGAGTTTAATAGCACCTGGGCATGGGAAATGGAGAAGAAAGGCTATCTTGAAATGAGCGTTGAATGCAAACTAGCACTCCTAAAGGTAATAAATTTATTATTTGTTATAATTATCTTAATTTAAAAATTCACTTTTGACTCCTGGTTGAATTGGAAAATAACTAACTGGAATGTAGACATTTTTATTACTATTAGAAAAAGACAGTACATTTTCTCTTAAGTTTTGGTGACAAAACAGTCTATTTAAATTACTATTTCTGGTTGTTTTTCAGTACACAAGTATATCTAGGTTTAATGATCTGTGCTTGTAGGGTCTGTAGCGGTTGCCACAGAGCGATTTTATTCATTGTTTTCAGCCTTCACAATCATTGCTAACATATACTGTAAAGTGTGGTTAATCTTTTACTGATATACTAAATTAGTAATTCGATAGTTTTCCAGATGACTAGGGGCATGCCATTGTGTACTTAATCAAATTCTCACATAACCAAAGCCATTAGATTAAAATAGGTCTTCTCAAAGTGGATTTATTTTCAAGTGTGAGTTTCCCTTTCTATTCCTACCCATTTCAGAGTGTTGGCCCTAAATATTAGCAAGGTGGCCAGCATAACAAAGGGAAAAAAACACTTTCCACAGGTGAGACTACTAGGCCGGGTAACCAGACAAAGAGGCTTCGGTAGGAACTTCATGTATTATCTTCCTGGGCAGGGAGAAACCTGACTTTATGCCTTAATCATATATAAAAATATATAACAAAAAGTCAGTTCCTTCAGTTTAGGGATGTGAATGCCTTTTTTTTTTTTAAGATAATTTTCCTGAGTTAGCTATCAGTGAGACTACCTTCCTTAAAAATGCACATCTCAGACGTGATTGAAATCTAGAGTAAAAACCAAACTGGTCCAAGGTGTCCTGCTGGCTATAAAATGCAGTTTAAGACATATATGTGCGTATATATATATGTGTGTGTATATATTTATATTTATTTCGTCATCCAAATGGTTTTAATTATTGGAATGCACAATTTTTATATATGCAAACAGACTTTTAAAACCTGAAAAAATAGTATGTCTCAGGCTTTCAAGAGCAGATTGCCATTTCAAGAATAATATTCATCTAAAAGCTTTAAGAGAGAAAGAATCATTGAAAATTTTATACTCAATTTGGGAGACTATTGCAAGCAGACTCAGTGTTTTGAAATATAACTTTATTTTTGTGTCTTTGGTTGTATTAAGCCTGTAAATTTGTGTAATACTGAAATAAAATGTTAACTTAAAATTTATCTGTTTAAATTGGTTATTCTAAACAGGTTTTACGAAAAGGGGGAGAAGATGGTAAAAGATGAATAAAGTATAAATGTTCTTTTTGCTTCTGTCCCTGAATCAGTTCTATGGTTGAACATATCACATTAACTGTAATGGAGAAACATTTATGTGGGGTATTTCAAGCCATGCTGTGACTATTTCCAGTACCTCTGCGAGTGTCAGTTTGATGACAATCTCAAATTCAAGAATATTATCAATGAGGAGGATGCCGATACCATGCGTCTTCAGCCAATTGGCCGAGATAAAGATGGCCTCATGTACTGGTACCAGTTGGATCAAGATCATAATGTCAGAATGTACATAGAAGAACAAGACGATCAAGATGGCTCTTCATGGAAATGCATTGTCAGGTATCTTTTATTGGACTCTTTTTACATTTATTTGTGCGTTTTTTTTCACTTTGATCTCTTGTCTCCTAGAACATAATCTCTGAGGCCGGTGTGGTCTTTTTCTTGTGGGATTAGGAGTTTCCAGGACCTAGCCTAGTGCCCAGCACAATACCCATAGTAGTCACTTAATTCATTATATGTTAAATAAATAAATTTATTTAGCATTGTAGTCCATATCAGAACATATACCTTTTACTTTTAGGTAGAAATAAAATAATAAATGCATTGATTTTAATATGCCACCCAAAAAAAATTCATTGTTAGAAAAAATACAAGAGTATTATTTGGTTTTTATTTCTCTATAGTTGTCTATTATGATTACCTACTTATTCGTAATTTTAATTTAGCCAATTTATCGTGATATTTTAGTATATTTTTAAAAATTTTTGCTGTACCAACATTTCTTGATTGGGGTTTTGAAGGAATCTGAGGAACATTGTCCTGTTTTAAAAAATCTTGATTTCTTATCTGTATCAACAGATATATTTGAACAGAAACATTTAATGTGAAACTTTGAAATACAAGAGTTGTTTTTTTTTTAATCTCTAGATGATCCTGGGACCATTATTCAGAATCTTTATATCTCCAAGATTCTGTTTTTGCAACTTAATTAATTAGAATTTATTCTATTAATACTTACAGTTTATATATATTTGGAAAATATTGGAGGATCTATAACTAAAGGAGGGAGAACTAATAGATATATAACCATTGACTTACGAAAAACTCCTTTAACTCGTCTGTTCTTGTTTATTTTAAATTTTAGCATATTTTTGTTAATGATTATTTATTTATGTTTTGAAAAGATAATCCAGAGAAATTTAGAATATTTGTTTGGGTCAGCTGAACTTTTATTTCCTAAGTGTAAACATGAATTGAATGAGCTCATGAGGGACTGTTTTATAAGCACCCTTTTTTTTCATACTATAATATGATTCTCCATGTTGTTAACTTATTTAATGGAGATAAACAAAGTAGTCCTAAAATAAAATTTACTTAATGTCTCTCCCTGTGAATACATACATTGAGTTGAGGTTCTGTTTGTTATGTTTTACCACCTTCTGCTATTTCCTATACCAACCTTATATACTTGTTTAAGAGATATTCTCCTACTTTGTAGATGAAGAAAGTGTGATAGAGAAAAATAATTGTGACTATTACTGATCAGTCATGTGTGCTTAAAACAACTCCTAATGTACACTTTTAAGTGTGTTATACCCTAATGAGAGTATATAGCATAGATTTTAGAGTTAAGTGTGTTTGAATTTGGGTTCCTCTCTTTACTGTCTGTACACAGATTACATAATTTCTCTGATATTCTCTCCTGCACTTAAAAGTGAGGGTGATAGCACTTCCCCAATACAGTTGTGAGGATTATGTGAGAAACCATACTAGAACTATAATATATGCTCAACAAAAATTTGTGTCTCCCAATAAAAATTTTGTGTCTTTTTACTGTTGGCTTTTCTTACAATATTTCTAACTCCAAAGACTAAAATCATTTCTTCATAAAATATTTATTAGCAGAAAAAGGAAAGGGCAAAATTCCATTGGTGTACCTTTCACCACCTCTCATCCTTGATCATTTTTCCAGGTATTAGTTCCTCTGTTTCTGCCTTTTTAAAAAATCTTCTTTCCGTGTAAATAATCTGGCTATGATAAACATAAAATGGTGTATGTGGCAGTTTTTCAGATACTTATATAGAATGCCTGAACAGTTTTCTCATGTTAACAACCACAAATTTCTTTAGAGAACTAGTGCCAGGTTGTAATTTTTGCCTTTCTGAAAAACATCTATGAACATGTGAATTCCTCCCTGCAAATGTGCCAGGCAACTTTCCCCAGACATGTAGTATTATTTGGTACCTATAAAAAAAGTCATTGGACTCATTGACTCTAATTTCAGGTAATTTAATCAAATTCTAAACGCCTGGTTGTCTCAGTAAGATTTCTTTATTTCATTAACTTAAAAATTTATATTGGATTTATACTTTTGTAATAGGGAATATATGGGAAATATCTACTTCCCTCTCAATTTTGCTGTAAACATAAAGCTGCTCTTAAAAAAAAAAAAGTGTTTTAAAACAAATTTAATGCCATCATATTACCACAGTCTTAAAACTTCCATTAAATAGCAATTTCCATTTCTGTCTGTTGTAAAATTCATAATATAAATATATATGAGATGGATAGATATGAAGTAATTTACTTACATGTAAAGAATTATATTTTAAGTTTAAGCAAAATTTAGTAAGTTACAAAAGAGTGAAAGTAGTTAAATTTCATTAAACCATATGAAATTGACAACATTTGAACATTTTAACCTACAAAATTGGCAATTTTGTATGTTTTAACCAGGTGTTATAATAGATTCCAAAACCAAAAATATTTAAGCTCTAGCCAGTATCTCAATTGTTTCCATTAAAGTTCAGAACAGAATTGCTGTGGAGGAATAGTATGTGTTATACTTATTTCACTTATCCTTTAGGCTTCAATGAAAGTATAGGAAGTATTTTTTATATCTGATCAGATAACGTTCTGTAAGTAATACTAATTTATACCAGGGGATATGTCAAGAGAATTTCCTTAGGAATAGAAAAGTAAAACGTGTGAACACCATAAAGTGGTAGTATATAGTTATTAATGGTGAGAAAATTGAAGCAAATCTTCATTAAGTGATTCGTAAAGATCAGAGAGGGTCTCCGGGAAGTGCTTTTATATCAAGTCTACTGAAGATGATAAAGTTTTATGCAGACTACTGAATGATCACTTTATAAACAATATGTACATATGGCCAATATTCACGTGAAAAAGTTTTTGACATCATTATTCATCAGAAAATTCTCACCTTAAACCATGATGAGATTGTAGGGGAGGAAAACTTTTCCCTTCTCTCTTTTAGGTTCTTTGGCTAGTCTAATAATTAAGTTGACATAAGACAGATTAACAGAAGGAGGAGGGGAAAAAAAACAAATTTAATTTTGTCCATGTGGGAGTGCCAAAGATGAGATAGGAGGCTTAAAGAAGTGACCAAAACAGACAGCTTTTATACCTTTTTGACAAAGAAACAATACATTTGTGAAGAATTGACAACGAAGTTTGGGTTTGGGGTAGTTAGTGGAGAAGTAACAAGTCTTGTTTATACAGACTTCTGAGTCTTGAATTCTCTATTTCTGGTGATAAGGATGCCTTCTGCCCTCTTGGTTGGGATAGATAGGATACCTTTATATGAGAGACTATTTCCTGCTTTCAGGAGGACAAAGGACTGTCAAAATGTCCTTCTTGCATTAACAAACTGTTTCTCAAGTAAATTTAATTTAAAATAAAAATTTGCTGAAATGACACATGGTGGGGTGACATTTTCTGCTCCCATTCAAAATACCACTTCACGTCCACTAGAATGACTAAAATAAAAATGACTTACACACCAAATGTTAGCAAGAATGTGGACCAACTGGAACTTGTACCTTTGTTGGTGGGAATTTAAAAGGTGACCACTTTGGGAGATATTTCAGCAGTTTCTTCACGTGTGAAACAAACTGTTATCCCATAACCCAGCACTTTCACTCCTAGGTATTTAAATTAGAGAAATGGAAACACATGTTTACAAAAAAGTCTTGTAAAATAACGTTCATAGTGTCTTTACTCATAATAGTTATCATATATGGATTATTGCTAAGCAATAAAAAGAGACGATCCTGTTATGCATGCAACTGTATGTATTTGTCTGAAAGGCATTATGATGCATGAAACAGGAACCAAAAAGTACATGCCATTTTATTTCACTTATTTTAAGTTCTGGAATTAACTGATAAATGGTTATGATCATCAAAATTTTCTGTGGTGATAATAACATTCCTTATCTTGATAGAGGTTTGGATTATATATAGTGTATGCTTTTGCCAAAACTGATGAATTGAATATTTAAGATCTGTTCATTTCAAAGTATGTAAATTAACCTCAAAAATATTTTAAGAATTAGTAATTGACATTTTAAAAAAGTTTTATGCTAAATAGTGTGTACCGTTTTCATGAACTTGTAATTATAAATTCTGTCAAGACATTTCTAAACCATATGCAGCTAATATGGCACAGTGATTGAGAAGGTGGCCTCTAAAGTCAGACTGCAATTCAGTCCTGCCTTTACTATGTAATAACCATGACCTTAGGCAAATTACTGTACCTGTCTGTGTATCCTCACTTTCTTCAACTATAAAATGGGGGTAGTAATAAAACCTGTTTAATCAGGTTATATCAGAATGAAATGGACTAATTTCTGTAAAACTCTTTGAGTATTTGAAACATAGTAATCACTGTTAACTTCTATTGTTAATACTGCCGCTTTGGGTATTACTCATTAATGTCTTCCTTCAGTTTATTGGCCCCCACACTCAATTATCTTCTTTTCTTATTTACTCAGTAATTTGGAATTACATGAAAAAGATGGGATATTATTTGGTGGACCCTGGTATCATATTACAAATATTTATTAAACACATGATATGTTCACACTGTCCTGTGATCTGGAGTTGCAAAGACATTAAGCCGTTCCTTAAGAAGCTCTCTACAGAAGAAAGATACAGGGAAATAGTAAATGATTATACAGTCATAAATGTGGTGTGATGTAGGTCATCCCATTGTGCGATGGAAGAACTAGTTACCTAACCCACACTTGGCAGATGATGCCTACACTTGGCTTTTTTTTTTCTTTTTCTCTATCTGTTTATGTTGTTATTATTATTTTTTTTATTGAACTGGACTATCAGCTCAATTGCTTCTGAAAGGTTTAATACTTACCATTAACTTAAACTCCAAACAACCCTTGGACTTGTTAGGAACCTTTGGGAAAAATAATATTCCACAGTATAATAGGATGATAGGTATACTCCATTTCACCAACATCTAGGTTAACTTCAGGTACAGATAGGAAAATGCCAGAGTTTAGAATCTGTTAATAATTATTAAGTCAGAATCTGCCCAAAACTGAGCTTTTAACCTTTCCATCTTAACATGTTTGTCGCATCTCAGTTAATGGCAGCCATATCCTTTTAGCTGCTTGGATCCAAGATTTTGGAGGCGCATCCTTGACTTTTCTTGTTCTCTAATTTCACATCCACTCATTCAGCAAATCCGATCAGCTTTCTATGCAAAATACATCCAGCGTTTGATTGTTCCTCATGTCTTTCATAGCTACATTCTTGTCCAAGTCACCATTAAAAAAAAAAAAAAAACTCGGTGATTTTTTTTAGTATAGTCACAAGTTATGCAGCCATCACCATTGCCTAACTCTGGGACACTTTCCTCACTCCATACCCTGTACACTAGCAATTATTCGCCATTCTCCCTTTCCCCAACTCAAGGCAGCCACCAGTCTACTTTCTGTTTCTATAATTTGTCTAGTCCAGACAGTCCACATACAGAAAATCATACATCATGTGGCCTTTGTGTCTGGCTTCTTTCAGGTACGGTGTTTTCAAAGTTCATCTATGTAGTAAGAATCAGTACTTAATTCCTTTTTCTGGCTAAATGATTGTCCCTTGTATGAATATACCACATTTGTTTATCCATTCTATGTTTGTCTTTGACAGTGTAGTTGGACTTAGCCATGGGTGGCACATTCTAGGCTAAGAGAACAGAAGTACAAACACCTGACATTCTAAGAGTGCACAATATTTTGGAAGGCTATATTTGACTTAATATTCCTGACAAGAACTGTTTTAGAGAAAACGGGGAGGAGGAAGGGCAAAGCAACTAAATTGTTGTTAGTGCCCATAGTCTACTTTAAAAGGTCTGTAGAGAATGGTAAAAAAAAAAAAAAATGGCTGTAATTTGAATACGTATGTATTTATAAAGTTCCCTCTGACGAGTTCAAATTGAGGATTTAAAAAATATATTTAGCACATTAAATAATTGTTAGATTAACATAGGAAAACCCAGAGATGGGTAATTTTCTATTTTCATATGATAATGACTACATTAAGCTTGAGTTTTAACACAGTAATAAGGTTAAAAGCCTATGAGAGTTCTTTCTTAGTAAATTTTTCTGCTAAATTCCTTCGTTGCTTAGAGTAGTGGAAAAAATTGGACTTCTAGAAATATTGGCTCTCTTCTAATGTTTGGAAGGTTTTTAAAATAGGTATAATGGAAAACCAATATATTCTTCAGTTTCCAGCATGACCTCAAAAAATAACAAATTAGGTTGAGGCACTTCTTAAATATGAAATTCTCAATGAAATATGAGAAATAATAACATTAAGTGGATAGAGCCTTAGGGTAGAAGCGGATTGGTGTAATGAAGTTAAGAGATGGAAACTTTGCCAAAAATAAATTTAGTTAATGTCTCTAGCTTTTAATTTTTCTTTTTGTAAAGTGGAGGCAGTACCAGACAGGATCTTGAAAGAGCGTCTAATCTGACCTTCTATTAGAGAATTAAAATTCTGAATTGTCCTTCTATTGGATATGCTTATATGATATTTATAATATATAAATAATAGATATTTTTATATAATATATATTTTATTGGATATGCTTTGATATTTAGATAATATAAATATTATAAAATATATATTTTATATATGATATTTATATTTTATTGGATATGCTTATATGATATAATATATAAATAATATTTATATATTATAAATATTTATATATATATATAAATATGATATATATAAACATGTACGCTCATTCCCATACACCATGACAAAATAGTTGCTATTTTAATATCTGAATGGTATCCATCAATGGCAATTTTATTTCCTTCAGAGGCCAATTTAATAATACTAGAGGGAATCCAGTCTTTTATTTTATAGATAAGGAAGTTGAGGCCTAGTAAAAATAGATGACCTATCTAGGGGCACATAGCCATCTAGTTTAGGAACAGGGATTTTGTTTATTAACCTTAATTTATTTTATTTTTTTTTTTGAGCCTGCTTCATAATAAGGTGGTTTCCCTGCTCTCAGGCAGTAAAGTTTAGCTGATGTGGAGGTGGAAAGGGGATAGGAAGATAAAGGGCATACATGTCATGACATATAAGAAAACTAGTAATTTCTTCTTAATACAAATTACATAAAATTAGAGGCGCATACGCAGCGCCTTGAGAACACAGATGGGGGAAGCTCATAGTGCTGATTAATTAACTTAGTGGCAGAACTAGGGCTCAGTTTCCCAACTCCTTGTCCAGGATTTTCTTTTTGTCTTCACTGTTATGTATTATTTATCTTAGCAGGAAAAAATTCCAGCTGAGTCTTCTTATTTCTAAGTGGCGTTTAAATTGACCATACCACACCTCTGGTTTTGGTAGTAAAAGTAGAGAATATATACATTAGAATCTTTATTTGAGATTGTCTTGTATTTTTGATTGAAATTGAATTCCCTTCCTATAGTCAGTTATAAATTTCCTTCCTATAGTTATAAGGAAGAAGAAACACCTAAACAAGGTTTTTTTGTGTGTTTTGTTTTGCTTTGTTTTGTAATTTCTTCTCTCTTCTTTTACTCCTCTTTCCAACTATATAAATAGGAATTCTCTCAATTTGAAAAATTGGAAGTCTTATTGTAAAAAGAGGTTGATCTTTCTTTTATTTAATGAAAAGAAAAAAAATTGTCCTTTCATATCAAACATTTAAAAAATTTAAATAAAAGCGTTTAGATCATCAAAACAATATATTTGATAGTTTAAGGTTGTACAGGTACTTAAACAAATTACCTTTTTTATTGTGGTGGAATATATGTGACATCAAATTAATTTTTTTAACAAATTGACAAAACACCAACAACCTAAATTCTTAGGCTTTAAAATATGTTTTTAGAGCTGATTTTTTACCATATTACAAGAAACACCTGGATTGGATCATAATTTTATAACTGTCAAATGTTATTTTCTCTGTAGGTGGAAAAGAGTTTTTATTTCCAAATGAATCAAACTGGAATTCTTTTGTTAAAAAGAAATGCTTCTTTAAGCCAGTTTTACATTGATATTGTACTTCTTAGAGATTGCATAATGCTTTAAATAATTATCATACCTTGATTTTTGTTTAATTTGTTCCTACTATTGCTTTTACCCAAAGAGCTATGCATTGCCATTCTAATCAGTAGAGATAATAGTCTAAGATTCCTCTTTGGAGAATAGTATATTTTAATATGTATTCATTCCTACTACTTAATTTTAAAATTCGAGGTTAGTTTTAGCTGTACCAGTGACTTGGATGTTCTTAATGTGTTGTCGTTTTTTAATTTTAATTTCTAATACATATTATTCTGAAAGCTCTTTAGAACAGAAGAAAAATGTTTATGCTGTCTTGTTTTTTCCCTTGTTTAGAAATCGAAATGAGTTGGCTGAGACTCTTGCACTCCTGAAAGCACAAATTGATCCTGTACTATTGAAAACCTCTAGCCAACAGGACAACTCTTCCCGGGAAAGTCCCAGCTTAGAGGATGAGGAGACTAAAAAGGAGGAAGAAACACCTAAACAAGGTTTTTTTTGTGTTTTTGTTTTGCTTTGTTTTGTAATTTCTTCTCTCTTCTTTTACTCCTCTTTCCAACTGTATAAATAGGAATTCTCTCAATTTGAAAAATTAGAAGTCTTATTGTAAAAAGAGGTTGATCTTTCTCTTATTTAATGAAAAGAAAAAAAATTGTCCTTTCATATCAAACATTTAAAAAATTTAAATAAAAGCATTTAGATCATCAAAACAATATATTTAATAGTTTAAGGATGTACAGGTACTTAAACAAATTCCCTTTTTTATTGTGGTAGGATATATATAACATCAATTTTATTTTTTAACCATTTTTAAGTGTTCAATTTTGTGGCATTAAGTATATGCACATTATTGTGCAGCCATCACCACCATCAGTCTCCAGAGTCATCTCCCTCCACTGAAACTCTACCCATTGAACATTTAACTCCCCATTTTCCTTTCCCCTGGCAGCCACTATTCTACTTTCTGTCTCTGTGAATTTAACTAACTCTAGGAACCTTATGTAAGAGAAATCATACAATGTTTGTATCTTTGTGACTGGCTTATCTCACGGCGCATTATTGTCTTCAGTGTTCATGTTGTAGCGTGTCAGAATTTCCTTCCTCTTTAAGGCTGAGTAACATTCCATTTATGTATACACCACCTTCTGTTTATTCATCTGTCAGTGGACTCTCTTTCTTTTCTTTCACCTTTGGCTGTTATGAATAACGCTGCTATGAATATGGGTATACAAATATCAGTTTGAGGCACTTCTTTCACTTCTTTTGACTCTGTAACCAGAAGTGGAATTGCTGGATCATATGGTAGTTCTGTTTTTAATTTTTGAGATTTTACCATACCGTTTTTCACAGCCCCTGCACCATTTTACATTCTTACCCATAGCTTGCTCTTCTTTTTTATTTTTTATAATAACCATTTTAATGGATGTGAAGTGATATTGAGTCGTTTTTCTTTGTTCATTTGTGGAGGTTTTTTGTTTTTTTCTTTTTTTCTTTGTTTTGGTTGTACCTAACAAACTCTTAAGTCTACTTTAATTACAATTATTAAACATTATTTTTTCTGACTAAGAGTTCTAATTTGCTTAACTAAGCAAATTAAGTCCTAACCTTTCTAGGAGAAAAGAAACCAACTGAAATTTTGTCTAACATCTTTTTACTTTTTGTTGATAACATGCCTTTTAATGACAGGGAAGGAGGTTGCTCTCCTTGACATGCTTTATTCCTTTGCTTTTAGTTTTCCTCTGTTTCAGGTAGAACCTGAAAGCAATATATTCTTACCTTATTGGCTGCTTTGAGAGAACCATTCATAAAGTCATCCCGTAACTGCAAGCATTGTTTGAAAGCAAGTAATTATGCCATTTAATATAGGATATGATGTTTCTACATACTAAGCATTTCTTTCAGCAGAAATCCTAATTATTTTTCTTTAGGTGGTGTTTACCTGATTTCAAATATCTGTGATGGTTTTATTTGTAAGCCATATTTCTGATTTGAAAAATTATTTTGAATATGTTAAAACTCAATTTGTAGGCTACTTAACAAAGTAAAAGCTTAATAATTTTAATGTAGTCTGAACCCCTTATTGAATTTCCAGATTTTTTAAGTAGCACTTCCTAAAGATTGGTTCTCAGTTTAGACTAATATTATTAGTTCATTTGTCATTCAGTTTCATCATTCATTTGTGTTTTGCTTATTCTCATGCACAATTAAAATTAAGACCAGAGAGAATATAAATTGGGAAGAGAGGTAAGATAATAAAAATTCAAGAGGCACTTATTCCTATTAGGTGAACATAAATTTGACACTGATCTTGAAGGGAGATTTCTTAGTGTAGTTTAAATTACCAAACAAACACCCAAAATGAACAGTTTATTCAGTAAAGTACAGCTCTTCCTAGTTAGTAATTCTAAAATTTCATTGTGGGGTCTTATAGTAGAGGATGGGGCGTTGCAACAGGAATAGCAGCTAACATTTATTGGGCATATTGTGTTTCTTTGTAGCTTTCCAAATGCTGCACATGCGTTTTCACTTAATCCTCATAGCAGCTCTTTGAGGTAGCTACTATTATTATTTAAATTTTATAGATGAAGGAATTGGGATGTTTATTAAATTTACCGCAAGTCATATAGATAATAAAGAGCTTACATTTGAACCTTGATCTTTGTAAAGTCAGTGCTCTGTAACTACAGTGATACAGAACTGTACTTCTTAAATTTTAATATGCATTCATCTCATCTCATGATCTTTTTAAAATTCAGAAGGTAATTGAATTAGTCTTGTGTGGGGCTTTTTTGTCATTTTAACAAGGACGTAGGTGATGCTGTTGCTGCTGGTCAGAGGACCACATTTTGAGTAGCAAGGTTATAGCTTGGAGACAGATACAGCAAAGGCTTTTCATACAGCTGTTTCTGAAAATATTCCTCAATGAATGCCGACGTTGTAACAGTCTACACAATTAAGAAAATGTCTGTGGGGGAGGATATCTCTTGAAAAAGTAGAGTATGAGGAGGAGCCAGACATTAGTTCTTTGTTTTTCTCCTTTCTCTTTTAAATAGTGTCTCCTCTGTTTCTCCTATCTAAAAGCAAAATGTTTCTCATTCATTCATCCATCCATTTAATTAATACTTAATATGTACCTACTATGGGCCAGACATGATTTTAAACATGGGAGTTTTGTAACCAAAGTAGTAAAATCCTTGCTTTTGTGAAGCCTACACTGTAGTGGATAAAAAAAGCTAACACACACTGTTTACCATGTGCCAAGTACCATTCTCTGTACCTCACATATATTAAGTCATGTAATCTTCACAAACATCCTGTTAGGTATTACATTGTTATTTCCTTTTTTTTTTTTCCCCCAGATGAGAGGTGAGACAAGGAGAGGTTTAAGTAACTTTCCCAGGGTCACACAGCCTTAGTGGCACACCCAATATTCAAACCTGAGCAGTCTTTAGTCTTTCTCTGTGGATGGGTACTTTTGATGCTGATTTACACATTATTTGGAGTATTAGACAGTTTTATTCAGCACCCAAAGTCCTAGCTCTTACTTCATTATCTCAAGTGTAGTTATTGTGTTCTGTTCTATAGCTAGATCAAAGAAATGTGATTCCAGTTTGTCATTTTTATTACTCTTGTATATAAACAAACATTGCCCTTCAGCTTGAAAGCTGGAAACAGTCCTAGTGAATGTCTAATGTTGTTAGAATAGTAAAGCAAAATGTGACAAGTTAAAAATTGTATGGTTGGAAGCCATCAAGAAGGAAAAACAAATAAGGAGCTGGAGAAAAAAAAAACAGCCACTCTTTCTAGCAGCTAAAATTTATTTAAGATTTTTCTTTACTCATTAGTTCAATTGCCATGCTTTATACCTAACCTTAGAAGATATTAAAGAGCGACTCAGCACATAATACAAAAAGATTCTTTTTTGTATCAGTCAAGGAAAAATTTGTTACCTATAAAAATGGGCCCAAAAATATCCAAAAAATGGCATCATATGGGCTAAAGAGTTGTGCATTAATTGAATAATTAAATTGACTTTTTGTTTCAGAGATAATTAGAATTGCCTTCTGAAAAGTCCGAGTTTATTAGACTGGCACCAGAATCTCACAGACTGGCCTCAGCCTGTCTGTCTAGTGTTATCCTCCTATACGATCACTGGGTCCAGATTGTCTAGATGCCCGTATTTACTCCATGTCTTGGGCATTCCTTTTGTGTTTTATCTTGCTCTTATCTCCCTGAGGTACTGTTCTTCCACTCTGGAAATTCTAGTTATACTGCAGGGCCATCTGGAATCCAACCTTCTCAATCTTTTTGCAAGCTCTACTAGCACTTAGACTATTTTTAATCCCATTTACATTAGAGTCCATTATATTACCAAATTTGAAGCTGTCAAATACTTGTTGAATTGTTATTCTCAGACTATTGTAGCAGTTAGGTGTCATTTAAGCCCTTTTCTAATACCCAGGATATCATTTCAGGTGGTATACTACCTGGAAGTTACTGTGCTTAAAGATAACCATGAAATTCAATATATGTTTTTACTCCACGTTAGATAGTGTGTTCTAATTTAGAAGGGACTTTTAACTTCCAAGGAACTTTTATAGGGGAAAACAAAGTTGAGAAACATCCTAAACTTTAGTTTTTTTCTTACTAATTAGGAAGAGACTTTTGTTAGTTTTTACAGTCATACACTTTAGAATGATAAGACAGTATAATTTAAGATTCTCTAATAGAGAATGGAAGTTGTAGACTGGCAGCTTGAAAACCCAGTGTTTATTTTGGTCTGTACAGTGATGCTCTGTTTTTTTTGGGGGGGGGTTGTTTTTAACTAAGATAAAATGCACCATTTTTATTAATCGGTTTTTAGTATATTCATAATGTTCAGCAACCATAGCCACTGTCTAATTCCAGACCATTTATATCATCCCACAAAGAAATCCTGTAACAATAAGTATTCACTTGCCGTTTCTCCCTGGAATTCACTAACCTACTTTCTATCTGTGAATTTGCCTGTTTGTTCCGCATAAATGTAATTACACAATGTGTGGCCTTTTGTGACACTCTCCTTTTACTTGGCATAATGTTCTCAAGGTTTATCTATGTTTTAGCATATATTGGTACTTCATTTCTCTTTATGATTGAATAATTGTCCCTTCTGGATATACTGCATTTTTGCTAATCCATTGATGGACATTTGAGTTGTTTCCACTTTTTGGATAGTATGAATAATGTCTCAGTCAGCATTCATGTACAAATTTTTGTAGGAACATGTTTTTACATATGTTTTTTTTTTTTAATTTGAACTTGCTGTCAGAATTTGAAATTGAAAATTAGAAGAGTTGGTAACAACGAACCATCATTTATTTCTATGTGTCAGCGATGGGCCTGAATAATGGCTGGCCCTCTGTGGTGGGCTCATACTCTCCAGTTTACTGTAGTCCTCTCTGTCTCCTGAAATTGGCGTTAGTCTCAGTTGCTTGGCCTAGTACTTAATTTTGTTGTTTTTATACTTAAAGTGGAAAAAAATTCATGCCTCTATCAAATATTGAAAAAAACGGATCTAGAAAACTGGGAGAGAGGGGCTAATATTTTTCAGAAGTGAGGAATATTTTTACAGTTGTTTTAGGTCAAGTAACCTACAGATGGTCTTCTTGTAGCCATTATTAACATGTTATCTTAATAAAGCTTACTTAATTCAAAATGGCAAAATAATATTTAATGTAGCGTATGCTCTGTCTGCCATGACAAAATAGATTGGTGGCTTAACGTGCAGAAATTTATTTTCTCACCATTCTGGAGGCTGGAAGTTCCCACTGAGGTGCCTGCAGACACAGTTTTCTGACGAGGGCTTTCTTCCTGGCTTGCAGATGGCCACCTTCTCTCTGTCCTCACATAGTCTCTCATATTTGTACACGCGGAAAGAGTGATCTGGTGTTTCTTCCTTTTCTTAAAAGGGCACTAGTCCTGTCATGTTAAGGCTCCATCATTGATCTTATTTAACCATAATTACCTCGAAAGGCCTTATCTCCAAATACAGTCACATTGGGAATTACGGCTTTCATGTATGAATTTGGAGGTGGGGCGTAATTCAGTCTATACTTGCAATATTATGAAATAATCCACAGTAAATAATGGGAAAGCTACCTGATTGAGAGATTTGGAGGGACAAGGGGAGATCTGAAATTTCGGTGAAATTTGTTTCTGAATGCTGTGATGAGCAGTTATATATATTCTTAAGAAAAAAATTACATGTGTATCAAAACTTTTTTTTTTTCTGTTGAGTTTGCAACAAAAAAGTGTTGTCAAACTAGAATGAGCATTTGCATATGTAAGAATTGGAAATACTCTTGTTCATAGTTAATAGATTACTAAGAACAGGTGAGATAAGTCGTTTATTATATTTTCTGTTGTAGCTGATAAAAGCAGAGATATTAATGATATTACCTATAATGACTTCTTTATTCATAGATTTATTAGAAGTTTTTTACAAAGACAGTTAATTTGGAAATGGATCCTTAATGAGCCCAACTTTAGGAAATGCCTTTTTGTATATTGAAGGAAAAATCTTAAATATAAATGTAGACAGGTCATATTTAGAAAAAGTAACCTATCCTGGATCTTCCTTTGGCCATGGGGAATGTAATATTTGATAAAAAGCTTAAATTCCAGGTAAAGACATTTTGTGAAAACAGTATTTTTAAAGACAGAAGGACTTAAGTTACTTTGCTGTATCATTACTTAGGTATTAGTTTTACAAAAAAAGTTAAAAGTGAACCATTTCATAATCATGGTAATTTACCTTTGGAACTGGATAAGCTCTCAAAGCTTGACTTATCAGTGAACCAATATTTTGCCTAATGAAAGAACTGCACATTACAGTATTTTTTTGTACTGTGAGGTTGGATAATCTGCGGTGCCCATCAAGAATCTTCTTAGGTCCAGCTGAGCATTCAGACTCACAATGTGACACAGTCTATTAAGATCGAAGTAGGACAGGAGTCAGAGCTTGCCAACAGGAATAGTCTTTGCTGCAATTTATGCAGCAGTTCATATAGCCAAACCATGTCATGTGGGAGAAGTATCTTCTAGGTGACAATTTCAGGAGGAAGTATTTAGGATTTTCATTGAATAGGTATAGAAACTGCTTTGTCTTAAAAGCCTCATGTTTCACATAAGCTCTTACCTCTTATACAAAATCTATAGGCTTATATTCCTGGGTCTTCATGCCCAAAGAGTCACTCACTGCATGTAGGCAAGTCCAAAGTATGGCATCACCATAATGTATTTATATATATTTTTTCATAGTCCAGATGCAATTTATCAAACAGAGGTCATTGATATCAAGAGCACTATTGCCTAGTGACCTCCAAGGTGACACTCCAGGTTTTTTTAAGTTTACCAGAGGAGCACAGCTTTACCAACAGTCATATTCTCAGGTGAAGGAAAAAAACTTTTCTTAGTTCATGGCCCGTAGATGGTTTAGTCATGGCTTGGTGCTAGAAAGCCTTTGGTGGGGGGAAGGGGCAGAGACAGTTTATAACTTTTCAGTGTCATTCAGGAAAAAAATCTTTATCTCAACAATAAATATTTTCCTAGATACTCAGTTTTTAGGTTGTCAAAACAAATGAATCACTTGGATATTGTATTTTACAAGTAGATTTACTCCCCCGCCCCCATGAAATTGGTTCAATAAGAAATGAAGCAGATAAGGAATAATCTGGCACACTTTCCTGCAGTTGGCATCCAGAAATGGATATGATGGCCTGAATTCTGAAACAGGTTGTCTGACTTTAAACTTAAGACAAAAAATTAATAGTGTGTAGTTTGCCTTTTTAAAGTAATACTATAGAACTAAGAGCTACAGGATAAATTAAACCGTTTGCTAGTATAGAACTGAAAACTAAATAATAATGGCATTCAGTTACAAAAATTGTGTGAATATCCTAAGAAAAGATGCTCTGTATACAAAAATCATTCTTTAGAATTCTATCAATGCATGAAAATACCTGCATTTATGAACAACTGTTTACTGACATAAAGTGTGTGGTAGTAAACATTGTTTTCTGTCAAATGGCTCAAGGCTAAATTCTGTATTGCATATAACAGTGCTAAGTACTAGACCCAACATTGTGATCATGACCAGGAAAAAAAAATCAGTTTCTGATTCTTAATCAGAGTAATCATGAATTATTATGAAATAAAATATAAAATTTAAGTAGGTGCTTTCAATTTAAAACATAAACATCAGCATTATACATATTTGTATTATGCTCAGTAAAAATAGAATTTAATTATATTTCTGGCATTTTATTTTTTTTCCCTCTGCCCATTTTATTCATTTATGTTATCAGCCTGGCCCCTGTAGCCATTAGAGTTTGTGACCCCTTCTATAGAAGGTGAGTACTAATTATTACAGCTATAAAGAAATATTTTGATATGATGTGGGGGTATAATCTAGAGATTTACATGGGTACAAAATAATCCACTGTTTTTATTACCATGTTAAATATTGGTTTACTTCAAATAAGTATAGAGAGACCAGGTAAATGCAGGTGTTATTGTTACCTCGTTATATAATGATATCTTAGTTTACTTCATATCATTAGCATCATTCCATCTTTACATCAGTCCTGACTTATATAGCAAAGATAAGGGACAAAAACGACATAGAAGTTTGCGTTTCTTTTATTTTTATACTATGAACAATAAGACACAGACCACAGTGCTGCTTATATAAAAGACTTATGCTGATTGGGGAGGGCAGAAGAAAAGACAGGAAGTAAGCAAGGAAGAAGGGAGAGAGAGATGGAAGGAGAAAAGCAAAAGAAATCTTTCATAATGAAAGAAATTGTTGAAGTTTTTTTCTGATTCATTTTGTTGTGACTTGAATAAGAAGAAAATACAAGTTACCATTTATGATTTTTAGAAAGCGGCAGTGGCATGGTTTTCAAGTCTCTGCAAATCCCTCATAAAAGGAACATGTTGATGGCAAAATTTGAAAAGTGTAGTAAATACCTGAAACTAAGATCTTAAAGGCACGGGAGTACTCTGGGCTTTATGAATTCTCAGATCTCCAGCCAAAGCTCCCTTCGAAGACAAAACTCTACACAGATTTGTCCACACTGCTGGAGTAGAATCCAAATTAAGTAGGATGGGAGCAGTAGTGACAAGCAAAAAAGAAGGTTCAAATAAAAGTATGGGAAAGGAATAGAGTTATGTGATCTTATAGTGTAAATCACTTTAATTTTTAATATCTCACAAAAAGAGCAGGTGGGGAGCTCTAGAGCTATGAAATTTGAAAATCTACTTGATGTAAAAATAAGCAACTGAAAACTGCTTAAGGTCAAATCTCACAAGATTATAGGATTATAAAATAAAAGAAGCAGAGTAACATCACAACAGTGAATGAAAGCTTATCTGAAAGACATTCCTACAAAACATGAAAACTACAACTCAATAGGTAGAACTCAAAGAATTTAGGTATTTTGAAAATCAGAAGAAACATCTATGCAACAAACACAAGGATTAGTATCTTTAAATAGCAAATGGAAAGCTGTAAACTTTTTAAAAATTAAAAAAATGAAAGAATTGAGAGAAAGAGACAAGAAAGGATTTGAAAATAGGCAAAGAAAATGCTACAGGGGTTGTCCACAAAAAAGAAAATCAAAGTAAGGGAACAGACAAAAATACTAAAGACTGTGTGCAACAAAACTTCTTGAAATAAAGTTGCGACACTACTGTTAAAAAAACACTACATACCTTGGAAAATGAACCCAGAATGAGTATCAAGACACAGTCTAGTAAAATTATTGGGCATTGGAGAAATACTTTGGCTCTCCAGACATTCCAAGTGACTTAAGGGAAAGAAAACCAGACTGCCATTGCTCTGTTTGATGGCAATGCTCTGTGCTAAAAGAAAAAGGGGGGTGGGGGAGGATGTGAGACAGAGACTTTATATCTGACTTTCACATGAAGACTGTAGATAAACTGTTATCAGTATCTAAGATCTATTTTCCCATAAGTCTTTTTCATTGGAATCTTCTATTGAAGGAACTTAAGATGGCCAGGTTGACTGACAAAACATCAATAATGGATGTAGAAATAAATATGACTTTCCGTGGTTTAGTATGCATACATATGGTTTCTATTTCTATATATAAAAGGAATCGAAGAACCAGTGATACCCTGTAGCAATGGGCACTCTTAGCCTCTAGATTTTTATTTCCAAATATCAGTCTTCTATTAAGGCAGCCAGTGCTCCTTAGAGATGGGATTGATTCTGGTGAAGGGCCAGGAAAATATAAAATAAGCCTGAAACATCTTGGAATGCCAGAAACTAATGGTGGGCTCAAAAAAGAATTTGGGCGTATTGGTAGGACACAGATGCCAACCGGAAAGAGCTCCCAATGGTGAAAGCAGAAACTGTTTTAGTGACAAATTTATATAATGATAGATTTTAAACCATAGAATAAAATAAACGTCTCTGAGTTCCTACTTACATAAGTATGTAATCGAGTAAATAAGTAAATAGAGGTGAAGGGACAGTTCTTCCCTGCAAGTGAATATCAGTTAATTGATATAGAAGGAATGAAGAAAATAAAAAATTACCATAGGGAAACACTACAATAATAATTGTTGCAGGCAAGATTTCTGACATGCTAAAATTAGTGGATGAAAATCTGTAGAGAAACAGGATATTAGCACAATCTCCCCCAAGATATTTACCTGTTAAAAAAAGAGGAAATAGTAACTTCACAGTGGAGTAACCAGCTGATACCCGCTTAACCAAATGAACAAGGTTTTGACATTATGTACCCTCTAATTATAATGCACAGCACCTCTTTTGTGGAATTTTTGTCAAAAAGGTATAATAATCTCAGTCTAATCGAGAAAACATCAACAAGCTCAAATAAAGAAGTATTTCACAAAATCACTTTCAGGATCAGAAGAGAGAATGAGGGACAGTCACAGACTGGTGGAGATGAGAGAACAAAATGAGATATGGATCCTCAAACAGAAAGGACTTCGAGGGGGAAATGGCAAAATTTCAATAAATTCGTAAAATAACATTTTACTAATGTTAATTTCCTGGATAATTATACAATGAGTATGTAAGTTGTTAACTTGAGGGAAAATCGGGTAAAGTTATACTTGAACTATTTTTGTAATATATCTATGTCTAAAATTATTTCAAAATAATTCATAAAAGAATGTTAGGTGAGCATTAAATTTGTTGTTACATGTTCCTAAACCTAAACGACGGTACAAGAGAACATACAGTCTAATGGCTGTGCTTTGGCAGTCGGGATGTAATAAAACTAAACAGAGAAAGAATGGGAAGGGCGCACACAAAGACTTTAAAACTTCTTATTAAACTCACTTTGATAGTGCCGATATTGTTATTCTGAAAATGTTTTGGGTGTAATATGAGGAGAAAAAATAGCTGATACTTTAATATTATATGTGGTGTCCTTGAAAACGAAAAATCTCAGTATGGAAAAAAAATGATGCAATACAGAAAAGGTTAAGTAAATACTGAAATATCATTACGGACTTGAGTTATTTTTATTTTAAAACATATACATTTATTTTTTTTTAAAGATATATATTTTTTTCTGTTCACTGAAAGGACTTAGAAACAATGGCCAACTCAGTAGCAGCTAGCATCCTTAGTGCCTAGACTTAGATTATGATCTTTAAATATAGTTTCCAACTAAACTAAATCAAGGCTTCTTGGAAAAGTGATTAATTCCAGTTCTATGACATAATGAGCTAAGAAACATCTTGTCATTCCAGGTAGTATGAATGCTACCAAAGTCACGTGAGAAAGACTCAAGAGCCAACTTAAAGAGACTTCTACTGCCAAAGATAGGACAGTTTAAGCATAAACAAGGATCATACACTAATGGATTAAAACACATCAAATGTCTTAAATCCATGATTTCATTATGATACCAAAAGAGAAGCTCGTTACCTTTGGAAGATGCCAGTGGAGACTGAACTACTATTTTGAAAACTTAAATGCATGACAGGAATAAAGCATTCATCCCACCTTTTCTATATGAAATGTACCACTGTATAACAAAGTAATAAATTAGTGAAGTTTATAGATTTTATTCTAACAAATCACTGATAGAAGAATAATAGAATCGTAATATCATTTTGCACTCCCTAATAAATTAAAAGTTTTAGGCAAGTCCTTTCCTGAACAAAATTGACTTCTTTTAGTAAGAAAGGAAATTCAGACATCGAGTAGATAACTAGCAATATTCTTCACTGTTCACTTATATAGAGCATTCTGTGTTTCATTACATAGTGATTCTAGTTGGGATGGTTGGGAAAGCATGTAATAGGTGATCAATTAATATTTGGAGTAAATGAATAAATTGGCTTTAAAAGCCAACATTAGATAACACTTTTCTTGAATCACAGATTTGTCAGGCACTATTGCTACTACATTGTGATTTTTTTGTATGTTATATATATATATATGAAACGATACCCCTAATTACCCTATGTGCCCTCTGGCTCTACACACTGCCATTACATTATTGCTGACGGCATTCCCTTTGCGGTGCTCCCCATCCCTGTGACCGTCGAATCAACTATTGATTTGTACTTCCTTAACCCTTCACTGATTTCTCCCACCACCACCCCCCCACATTGTGATTTTTGACGTTGATTTTTCCTTTAGACTTGTCACATCAAATTTCATGTTTCTTACATTCATTTGCATTCTCTTTATAGTCTTCTTTTGACAAAACTTTGAAGAAATGCTTGTATAACTGAATGGCGTTTTTAACCAATTATGATTGTGCATAAAGGTTCATTTTCTGTCATGGTTCTTCTGTTTTTACACAGTTTTAGGGACACATCCATGTAATCTAGGGTAGTTAGAGTAATAACTGTTGTCATGTTTTTCTCTTAAAAGAACTGAACCAAACAAAAATTCCAAGGATTTAATATTTTTCGATTAAGAGAGGTACAAGTTAGTGAAGGATAATTGTTGAGGTCACTTAGTCATCTGGCAGCTTTATTTATAGATGAAGAAATGATGATCAGAGAGTTTGTGAAATACCCAAAGAGACACCACTAGCTGGATTACGATTAGTGAGCATAGAAGTCTTGAATCTCCTGTTGTTCCTCATTTTATTTTGTTACTCAAATCAAAATTAGTTCAAATAACTGAAGAGGACATTCTCATTCAACACTCCCCCCCGCCCCCAAAAAAAGTAGGTGTCATTTGGGGGGATTTTTTTTTATTGAATCATTTTAATGTGTAACATTATATAAATTTAAGGTGTACATCATGTTTCTTTGACACATTTGTGTATTGTTATATACTTGCCTTAATGATATCACATTGCATACTTACAGTACAATATTATCAGTGTCACTTTACCTTGGGTCAGAGTCACAGTGAGATCCTAAGTGGCTTTCTGAACCAAAATATGTAGAAGAAATATTAGATCATGTTCCGTAAACTCTTAAAATTAGGTTGGCATTATTTTAAAGATTATAATCTATATTTTAATTGTTAACCAAGATATTCATTTAATTAGATTTGCTGACCTGCTAACCAATCTCAATGAACTGGAATTTACTAAACCTACTTTATCAATGGAAAAGGGAAGACAAATGAGATAATTACTTTGATGTCTTTAATTTTCTTAGGAGCATGTATAAATTAAATCATCAACAATGTAAAGAGGGAAGAACAATACACATACCCTAATCTCAGGTTCTGAATGGTTCTCAATGGTCTTTTTTTATTTGCAACATGATTGAACATTGACAAAATAGTGGTTTATAATAAAAATATTCACTCTCTAAAGTGAATTCTCTTTGTGTGTGTGTGTGTGTGTGTGTGTGTGTATGTAACATGTCTTGCTTCATTTCACTTCTGTCCATTCCATTTTATTCCCATGAAATATAACTGGTTTATGGACTTGTCAAGAATCTGTTCAAAATTTTTTGAAAAACTTCCTGTCTTGTTTAAAATTGCTTGTAGAGTTGAGGTTTTTCATTTAAAAGGATATGATGAGGTGATGGAAAATGTAAGTAGAAAACACTCAGTTCAGATTCTCTGAACATAAACATTACACAGTCTTTTAATCCCTTTTACAGATTATGCCATTTACTAAATATGGCTTTTTGTTATATTTAAATTTGCACTATTGGGTACTTCATAAACCTTGGAAATATGTAGCCAATAAGGTAAAACAAAGAATTGACAGATAAACTCATAGTTTCTTTGTTAAAATAATAACTCCTGAAATGTTGTTAATAGCATTAGATAAAGTAAATTGTAATATAACCACATTGTAGAATGTTATATAATTAAGTACAATATTTGTAAAAAGCATTTAATAGAAAGTACTAATGTTCCAATGAAAAAAACTGGGCAACATGATCCCAACTTTGTCAAAAAAATACAAGAGTAGAAGGAAGTAACCTAAAATATTAATAATGATTATCTCTGAGTGTTGGATTATGGCTATTTTTTCCCTGTGTTTTATTTTCTGTACAGAATTGTGATACTTTTTTAATCTAGATAAAATATAGACGTTTTCCTACAGCCATAGTCATGTTACCTCAATGACATGAAGTGCTTGATGACTTGCAAAGAAAAATAGTTGTCAGTTTTTAAAACAAATATGGCCTTTTAAAAATGTTTTATATAGTATTTTTAGTTTCATATTTTAAGCCATATTTTTGAGCTTGAATAAATTGTTAAGAGCTATATAAATGTATTCCATTGAGAACACTAAAGCTAAGAGTATAAAGCAGTCTCTCTAAATAGTAGTTTTTTTAATATCTAGAGGTTATCCTTCAGATTTTGGTGATTTTCTTCACTGTCAAATTTTGTTTTTCATTGTAAAATGTCCAGTAATGTTACCTCTTTTAAGAGAGAAATTTCAAGTGGAAATGTGTATGATGTTAAGCCTTTTATATTTTATAATCTCGAATGCTTAAATTCATGTAAATGTTTTCTGATTTTTAGAGGAACAGAAGGAAAATGAAAAGAGGAAAAGTGAGGAGCCACCAGTAGATTCAGAAAATCATTCTATGCCCAATGCTCTAGAAGAAACTACGATGAAAATAGAAAAAGAAGATGAAAAGGAACTTGTGAAACTGCCAGTCATAGTAAAGTTAGAAAAACTTTTGCCAGAAAGCGAGGGAAAAAAGATTATTAAAGAAGAAAGTGATTCCTTCAAGGAAAATGTCAAACCCATTAAAGTCGAAGTGAAGGAATGTAGAGCAGACCCTAAAGATATCAAAGGCAGCATGGAGAAGCTAGAGCCTGAGAGGCTCGAGTTTGGTGGCAATGTTAAATCTGCTCAAGAAATTACTGAGAAGTCTACTGAGGAAACCGAGAAGCTTAAAAATGACCAGCAAGCCAAGATACCACTAAAAAAAAGAGAAATTAAACTGAGTGATGATTTTGACAGTCCAATCAAAGGACCTTTGTGTAAATCAGTTACTCCAACAAAAGAGTTTTTGAAAGATGAAATAAAACAAGAGGAAGAGACTTGTAAAAGGATCCCTACAATCACTGCTTTGGGTCATGAAGGGAAACAGCTGGTAAATGGAGAAGTTAGTGATGAAAAAGCAACTCCAAATTTTAAGATGGAACAAATGGAGACAAAGTTTTTTGATACAAAGGAAGATAGCTGTAGCTCTTCTAAAGACAAAAGTATCATCATGGAGGGGAATGGAGCAGAGTCCTTAAATTCTGTCATAACAAGTATGAAAATAGGTAATATTGAGAAAGAAGTGATCCCTTTAGGGAAAGATGCAGAAAGTTTAGTCTCTGATGTAGAGACCCAGAGTCAAAAAGGGAAGATAGAAGAAACTGGTCCAACAGAAATGGAAATCTCTCTTGAGACTTCTGAGATAGCAAAGGATCTCTCTTTAAAAACTGCCTTATCTACCACTGAATCCCAAACCATGAAAGTTGAAGATATATCTCCTAAAAGTAAGAAGGATAAGCACCTGCCGCCAGTCCTAGAGAGTCTTGAAAAGTTAGAGAAATCCAAAAAAACTTTTCTTGATAAGGACACCCAAAGATTAAGTCCAATACCAGAGGAGGTCCCAAAGAGTACACTAGAATCAGTAAAGCTAGGCTCTCCCAAGGCAGCTGAAACTTCACCGTCTAACTTGGCTGGCCACTGTGAGAAACTAGCCTCAGAAAAGGAAGTGGTAGAGTGTCAGAACACAAGTTCCACTGAAGATCAGTCCCCGGAAAAAACAGACTCAGAAATTCTAAATGAGGATTCTGAATCCACGAAGGTAGAAATGGATAACCTTGACAATGCCCAGACTTCTGGCACAGAGGATCCTTCTGAAACAAAGGGTTCTATGCAAAAAAGCAAATTTAAATATAAGTTGATTCCTGAAGAAGAAACCACTGCCTCAGAAAACACAGAGATAACCTCTGAAAGGCAAAAAGAGGGCATCAAATTAACAATTAGGATATCAAGTCGGAAGAAGCAGCCAGGTTCTCCTACTAAAAATCTAGAACCAGAAACCAAGCAAGAGAAGTCAGAAAAGGAAGAGGAGAAAACAAATGTGGGTCGTACTTTAAGGAGGTCTCCAAGAATATCTAGACCCACAGCAAAAGTGGCTGAGATCAGAGATCAGAAAGCTGATAAAAAAAGAGGGGAAGGAGAAGAAGAAATGGAAGAAGATTCATCAGCTTTGCAAAAAACAGACAAAAAGGAAAACTTGAAAAAAATGGAGAAGGATACAAATTCTAAAGTAAGCAAGGTAAAATTTCGCCCACTCTGAGTTTTAATTTTCATTAGAAATATTTGGTTCTAAGTGCTTGTAGCTTTCTGCTCTTGGCTAAAACAAGTCATTCAAAGATCTTCTTATATCTGAGATGTCTTTTCTTGATATTATCCCCAGACATTTTATTTCATACTGTATCATCTTGTCATCTTTTCAACTTCTTCTCTATTACAGGCAGTATAGGAATATATTCTCTTTGTAAACTATTCAAATAATACCCACCCTATAAGGTTGAAGAATTTAAATTCCCCATAAACACTGCTAACAGTTTGGGGCTCATTTCTTTCCAGTCCTTCCATAATTCACGTGTATGTTCATGAATCTTTAGCCATTCACTTAAAAAATAAATTGAATCAAATATGTTCACTTTTCTCTGAGTTTTTCACTTAACAGTGTGTCTCTGAACTCTTTCCATGTCAGTAGATATAGTCTACCTTTTGGTTATTAATGGCCACATAGTATTCCATAGTGTGGATATACCTCAATTTTTTTGACTACTACTCCCTTATTGATTGACATTTAGGTTGTTTCCAATTTTTCACTATTACAGGCAATGCTGCATTGAAGATCATTTTGGATGTGAGTGAGTATTTCTCTAGAATAGGTTTCTAGATTTGGAATTGCTGGGTCAAGGGGCATGTGTATTTTAAGTTTTGATAGCTATTGACACATTGCCCTCCAAAAAAGGCCCCATTATGTACCCTCTCGTTACATTTATGAGAGTGCCTATTTTTCCCAAGTTTAACATTAGTCTAGGAAGCTAGATTCTTTCTTTGATGACCCTTTTAAGCAAAATCTGGTACATGTCATTGGCTAATCTATGGGAGTTTATTATAATTAAAAGTGCTACTTTTGATTTTAATTTAAGTGATCAGATTGTTCTTCATTGTAAGTGATCCTTTGTTCCCTGAAATACTGAATTTTTAATTCTTTACTTTAAAAAATTCCCCTTGTGTTGTTAGAATTATTTTGGTCTTTGATGGGGACTTAGACTGTAAGAATGAATTGAAACATTAATTAAGATTGTGAAACCAGGCAGTAAAAAGCAGTTTACAATGTTTTAAACTTATTCTCTGAATGATAGTTATTTTTAAATTTGTCAGTATTTTTATATGCAATTTTGACCCGTTAAAAATTTTTAAATGCATTTCTAATATGGGAATTTAAAATTCTGTATAACAAAATGTGAGTATAGTCAGAGCACTGTTCTAGAGCCTTTAAAATGTACATGGCCTTTGACCCAAAATCTTCTTTGAGGAATTTTTCCTAACCACAGAGGTCTGTGTAAAAACTGTTTATGTTTACAAGGATACAGTTGTTTATGAAAGTGAAAAAATGGGAAACTACCTAAATGTCTGTCTAGTAGGGGATTATTAGGTAAATACAACTGTGTGATGGCAGTATTATATAGTCATTTACAGTGATGTTAGGAGGATATTTTATGACTTGGGAAAATATTTGTAAGAAAGATTGTAATCTTCGCTCCAAAAATAGAAAAAAAATAATGAAGTATGTACCAAAATTAAATAGTAGATATGTCTTTTGAAGTTCCTTTATATAGAATATATTTAAATATTCTGTAATAAACACGTAATTAGAAGTTTTTACATTTTTACTATACCAAATTATCCCAATTTTTTAATTTTATACAAGGTAAAAACCAAAGGCAAAGTTCGATGGACTGGTTCTCGAACACGTGGCAGGTGGAAATATTCCAGCAATGATGAAAGTGAAGGATCCGACAGTGAAAAATCATCGGCAGCTTCAGAAGAGGAAGAAGAAAAAGAAAGCGAAGAAGCTGTCTTAGCAGATGATGATGAACCATGCAAAAAATGTGGCCTTCCAAACCATCCTGAACTAGTATGTACCTGACCTAAATGAACAATATTCATATTTCTGGCATGCTTTCGTTGCCCAAAAGAAGCCTAAAACTCTTTGGGTTCGATTATGATTGGAATTTTTATGTTGCAGAGCTTCTGTGTGCAAAATAACCTTTTTTTCTTTTTCTCCTCTAAATTACTTTATAATGTCATTTCTGAAGTGCTAGCTTTAAATAAGTAAGGCCTAATGGCCTATTGCCTTTCTGTAACAACATATAAGTCAAGTAGGTCTTTAAACTTTAGGAAATGGGCAATTCTAAAAAAAAATAAATTAAGGGGATAAATATATTCAGAAGAATAATGATAGGTTTACATGGAACTTCTTACTCAGGAATTAAGTTCTTCAAAGGTAGCCTAAATCAAGAAAACTAGTTCCTGACCTGTATATATTTTTTGCAGTTCATAAGTGCTTTCTAAAGAGCCTATTGAAGAAACACTCTTGTTATGTCCAATTCTATGCAACTATTCTGTTCTTTCAAATAGATTTGACTTTAAAGGCAGGCTCCAACTATTAAGCACAAAGAAAAGTAAAGAAAGATGCTTCCACATGGGTAGAATTATGTGGATCAGAAAAGTTTTGAGATCCTCTAAAGTTTGGAAATTCATATGAAGTGGTTCTCCAAGGCTCTTTTTTCCTAGAAAGCAGTGTGGTGTGATGGGAAAAGCATGGACCAGACAGACTTGGCAGCAGATCCTGCTTCCACCACTTATCAGGTGCTCTCTTCTCTGTATCTTGATTTCTTCATTGTAAAATGGGAATAATACCACATACTTCTTTTGAGGGTTGTTTTTAATGTTATGTAAAGTTGCTTAGCACATTTCTGACATTTGATACATGCTGGGTTAAAGTTATTTGCAGTTTACTTTTTTTTTTCTTAAACACATCTGGAAACTAAATTCATCAATGAAGTTTATCATATTTCAATAGTTTCAAAGGGTTCAAGTAAAAGATACAACTTAGAACCAGATAATGACTTTAGCACTGAGAAGAGTAGGTACTGAAACTATGCTGAGAAGACTCTCATAGGCATTTTGTTATCATTAGGCTGTGAAAGTTAGGTCAAGATTTTTGTGTGGAGAAAGGCCATGAGAAGATATGAGATACTGGTCTTTTCTGCCTTCTAAATCAAGTAAAAATTAACACTTGTGTTCTTTCCCTGCCATTCCCTAATAATCTTTTTAAACATTATGCATTTTAACTGAGGCAGCAATAGATGTCAGTGACAGAGAGGGTGAGGACACGTAAAATAAGGAGAGCAGAAATATTATCAAGAAGATGGAGAAACTTGTACCCTTTTTGCACACACACACAGGATTTTATTTAGTTTGTTATCTTAACTGCTCTGAGAATCCCATTGCTCGTTAACTGTGCCAGAGAGAAATAACATTTGAAACCGAAGATCCCAAATGGTGGATTTTGTCTGCCATGTGTTTAAGGATAATCCTTGAATCAAAGTGTCAAGCAACTATTGTGTGTTAAGTGGTAGGGAAATGATTCTGAATTAGAAAGACATGTTCCTGGTCCTCATTGAGCTTACAGCAGAAAAGCAATAAATTCATAGATGAATGTAGAGGTCTGTGGGATTTTAGAGATGCTGTAATCAAAAATAAATGGATCATTACCTGAGGTTTGGAAATCTTATACAGTAATATTTATTTTAATGGGATTTTACCATTATCGTGAAATAGAGACTATCGTTTTAGAAATAAATTTTTCTAAACATTTACTTTTAATTTTGTTAAATGAAATTTAGATTATGTTTTACTATAGAAACAGTGTGATAAATAGAATCAGTTACCTAGGTTAGTCTGTATATATATGTCTATGTAATCAGTCTATCAATCATATAATTGCAGTATTGAATTCTGGGTATTGTCAATAAATGGTGATGAATTGTATGAAGAGGTAGGAGAGTACTTTTTCACTTTTAAATTACTACACATGTGTGTATATCACCCTCCCTCTACCCATCATGATATGTGTTAGCAATTCACAAATTATATACATGCACATGGGTTGCTTTATGTACATATATTACCTAGATCCGTTCTCAAGGGAGCTTAGAAGCAGTGATACCCCTTAGCAGTGAGCACTTAGCATCCATATCTTGGTTTTTAAGTACCATTCTCCAGTAAAGAACTAGTTCTTCTGGGAGAAATGGCTCATTCTAAGGCTTGGGCAGGAAAAATGTAAGGTATGCCTAGAGTATCCTGTAGTTCCAGAAACTAAGGAAGTGCTTTAGAGAAAGAAAAAAGAAAAAAGATGCAAACAAGTCCTAAGGACACAGCCAACCTGAAAGAGCCCCCAGTGTGCCCATAGCTAGAAAAATTTGAATTTGACAAATAAAATAATAGTTTTATAACCCAAAGAATAAAATAAATATTTATTAGTCTTGATGTAAATAAATAATTGAATAAGCAAATAAATGTGGGATAGGGACATATTTTCTTTACAGAGAAATTCCAAATTACAAATGTAGAAGGCTTGAGGGAAATAGAGAATCACCATTATAATACCACAGTAGTAATTCTTGCAAGCCAGATCCATTGATGCGTGCTAAAACTACTGGATGAAGCTTTAAGGAAAAACAGTATGTTTGCATTAGCTTTATCATATTTTCCCCTAAAATATTTATTAATTACTGAGGCAATTTTACCTTACATCTATAAATTCTTTGATATTCCTCCCTCCAGAAAGTGAATTCCCCTCCCCTTGAGTGTGGTCTGGACTTACCATTTCTAATAAGAATAGAATGTGGAAAGTGAAAAGCAGTAATTTTACAGTGATGAGAAACAGCAGACACTACTATAACCAAGTGATTGAAGTGGTTATCACCAGTAATGAGTCATATTTATACCGTGTACCCCCAGATATGACACTGTGAGCAGGGTACTTCACCTCTGTGGGATTCTTCTCTAAAATCCATAACCTCAGTTTAATAAAGAAGACATCATACAAACCCAAACTGAGGGGCAGTGTACATAATATCCGACTGGCACTCTTCAAAAACAGTCAGTCATGGGAAACATGGTTAAATGCGTTAAACAAAATATCCTGGATTGGATCTTGGAATCAGCAAAAAGACATTAGTGGAAACACTGGTGGCTTCTGAATAAAGTCTGTTGTTTAGTTTATAGTATTGTACTGATGTTAATTTCTTACTTTTGGTAAATTTATCATGGTTATGTAAGATGTTAACATTAGTGGAAGCTGGGCAAAGGGTTATGGGAATTTTGTACTATTTTTACAACTCTTCTGTAAATCTAAAGTAATTTCAAAATAAGTTTTTTTAAGTTAAACATTCATGGGTATACCATTTTAAGTTTTAGAGAAGTGGTCATCTTAAACTCAAATAACAAAAAATAATCAACTTAAGAGTAATTATTATTAGCCTTTGCGTCCTAAGTATAGTTCCATTCCCCTCTTACCTCAGTCCCTTCCCATATTTGAATTTACATGATAAATCATGAATGATTCTTACAGATAGGTAATTGAAAGGCTATTTAAAGTGGAAATTATTTGTATTTTTAAAATCCAACATGTGGTAGGGGAGTTTGCAATGCCTGAGCTATAAAACTCTGTTATAAAAAATACATAGTGATGGCCTTCATGGCACATTAGAAAAATATTGTAACTCTAGTTCAGAAAGGACTTGCTATTTTTCATTTATTATTGTAGCTTAACATTTTCTTGGTTTATTTTTAATTTTTTTTAAAAATGGCATGTTATATCCCTAAATATCAGAACTTTTTATTATTAATGCTGTATGCAAATAAGGAGTATAGTGCTTATATAAATAAAGAGTAAAGAGTGTAGTACTAAGTAGAGTACCTAGAAATATTGAAATGTCTTTATTTTAACTTGAGTCATTGAACTTTAGGCATAGAGTTTGGTTGATATTAATATGTGGTTTATTTCAGATTCTTCTGTGTGACTCTTGTGACAGTGGATACCACACTGCCTGCCTTCGCCCTCCTCTGATGATCATCCCCGATGGAGAATGGTTCTGCCCCCCTTGCCAACATGTATGACCCAGCACACCTGTTTTTCCAGTCTTTGATTTAATATTCAAATTTGTAATGCTTCTTTGATCAGTAGACATTTTAAGTCTTCAAAACAAATTGTAAATATTGTCTACCTCTTATTTAAATTTCTGTGAAATTAGAGGTTATTGAAAAAACTACCTTTTATTGTTATCTTTTAGGTCTTTCCTTTATTTTTTTCCAAATCGATTTTCAGAAGACTTCTAATTTTTGTAAAATTACGGTCTCTGGTTTATTTTTTTCTCACATTTGTTAAAGGCACAAAAGAGCCCTAAATTAAGACAATATATAAAGGAGGAAATAGTGTCTTCTTGTTATTTATCCCTTTCTATTATCATCTTTCTCATTTCTGCCTACTTTTTGTCAGTAGTTTTATTAATGGTATTATGAGCTATGTACTACTATGATAGTACTATGAAGAGAAACATGAATTCTGTTCCTCTCATGTCTCGATTCAGGTAAATTACTTCAGTAAGCCAGAGAACAGGATGCTTTTGTGCCACTGAGCCCAAGGAATCCTTTCACAAGCCCAGTCTCATTTTGCTTTGAAAATGATGGCTTTATTGCATTCTCAGCGAAGTGGCCTTAGCATAGCTTTACCAATTATATTTTTCAGCTCTGTTTTGACCCAGTAACCATGTGGCGTGGTTTTGTAAAATTTTTTTCTGTTTTAAAACTAGTGACTGGTACCATGATATTTTATTGTACATACAGCCCTCTTCCTTAAGAATGTCTGTGATTTAAAAAAAAAATTGCTGTTACGTATACACTTTGAACCAAATGCTGTTTTAAATATTAATTACTGCCAGGAACATAGGCTTAGAATGTATTTTTTGGTTAGGCTCTAAGTTTCTCTAATATGGGCTTAACTTTAAGGATACTATGCTCATATTAAGTTCAGTAGATGCCGAGGTGCCTCATTACTTAATTAAACACAAGGAACATGTCAGTGTTCACTGTGTAGCCCCTCATCAGCTCTCATCACACAGTATCCATGAACTAACATGCAAGTGACAAGTGATTGTGGAAAGTGTTAAAAATGATCCATATGTTTTACTGTTTCAGAAACTACTATGTGAGAAATTAGAGGAACAATTGCAGGATTTGGATGTTGCCTTAAAGAAGAAGGAGCGTGCTGAACGCAGGTATTATATGTGTGTTAATATTTTACTTGAGAATTTGACAGCAGAATCGTCTTAAAGTATAGATCGATGTGTCTGTGTCTGTCTAAAGCGGGGATTGGCAAACTATGACCTGTGGGCCAAATCTGGCCTGCTTCTTGTTTTTGTATTGCCCACTAACTAAGGATGTCTTTTTTTGTTTTTATGTGATTGTTAAAAAAATCAAAACAAGAATCATATTTCATGACATATGAAAATTATATATTCAGATTTTATTGCCCATAAATAAAGTTTTATTGGAACATAGCCATGCTTGTTTGTTATATATTGTCTATGGCTACTTTTGTACTACAGCAACAGAGTTGAGTAGTTGCAACAGAGACCTTACGACCCACCAAGCCTAATTTATTATCTGTCCTTTTACAGGAAAAGTTTGCCAACCCCTGATCTAAAATATTTATCAGAACCTACTCTGAATAAATATTGGTCCAAGTATTGTGGAGGATATGTACCTAACTAAGTATGTAGTGAGTACAAGAAAACTGTAAGAACTGGTCTACAATCTAGTTACCTGTATTGTGTCTTTGGTGGGCAGAATTAACACTGGTGAAATAAAGAGCATTAAATGCTGAACTGTATCCTACTGACTATAAAAGATGCCTCCCTTTTCAATATGCCACTGCAGTGTGGTCTGAAGCAGTTGAGAAGACTTCTTGGGGGAGATAAAATTGGAGTTGAACCTTATCTTTAAAAGGGGGTTCAAAATTAAGACGGTATGCTTATATTTATTTATGTTTATTTGTACCTTCTTTGATTAATGTATTGCTGAACATACATTCATACCTACTGTGTACCAAACTGAAAAGATGAGTAAGACAAACCTTTTGCTTACATGGAACTCACCCTCTATCAGAGAATAGAGACATTATGAGCCACTGATATAATAAAGTAGACAAATAGATGTCAATTCAGAGCAATAAGAACATTGTGGAGGGGATTTGAGTTCTAGGGGTCAGGCTTATCAAGGAAGCCCTTGGAAGATAATTTGGTTATGCAGGCGGGCTGGCATACAGAGAAAGGACATTTTAGACAAAGAGCACAGATGTGAACAAAGACAAAGCATTGTAAAAGTGAGAGTAAGAAAGTGGTAGGGGGTGAAGCTATAAAAGCAGATTAAGACCAAAATGTGAACAGCTTTGCATACTTGGTTAGGGAATTTGAATTATCCTCTGCAGGTAGTAGGAGAGCCATCAAAAGAGGAATAAGTATAATCAGATTTTTATTTCAGAAAAAATGCCCTTGTAACAGTAAGAAGAACAAATGAGAGTTGAGGCTTTTGCAGTAGAGTGCTTGAAACTAGAGCAGTTGTTGTGATAATGAAGTAGAGATGAAGAGAATTTTCAGAGGATTAATCAGTAGGACTTGATGCCCATTTGTATAAAATATGAGAAAATCTTAAGCATTGTCCACTGATTGGTCTTATTACTTTCATTTGCTGCTACTTTAACTTTTACCTGCAGTCACATTGTCTTCCCTCCCCCAGTTTAGCTCGCCTTAAGAGAGTCAGGTCATTTCATAATCTACCCATTTTACTCTGTGCAAAGATGAACCTTAAAAATGTCTTCAGCTTCCATATCCTGTGTTTTAGTTTACTACTCAGTTTGAAGGCAAAGTTAATTTCTGAAGTTGACTAGTTAATAAAAGTACTTAGTTTTTTAAGATCAGTTGCCTGAATACCTTTGTATTTAGAAACTCTGGTGATAGTCCTGTATAAAATTATTAGGATTATTTCAATGTGCAGAGTTGTTCCTGTTTTTATTTTTGATAATGGAAAAGATCTAACTAAAGGTGTTTAAATTAAATTGTAGTTTAAAATAAGATTTTCTTTTGCCTTAATCTTTCTGAAATCTGCTTGTCCTTCTGAGAAGTAAACAGTGTTCTCATGTTCTGAAGCAAATTTGACTCAGTAATGTAGATAGCTAATAAGTTTACCCTTTAAGAGCTTGGAAGAAAGTGTATTCTCTTTGAAAGGCAAGAATGTAAACCACTAAGAATTTGTCTGCTCCTCAAATTATATCTGCTTATTCTTTGGAGGCCTGTGTTGCTTTACCTTTTATACGAGGAAAGGCTGGTGAAATATTTTTGACTTTTGCCTCACACACTGTGGGATATGCTGCTGCAATTAAGAAATGTTTTAAATTTTAGAAATTTATGTTAAAATGTGCCACAACATCTGTTTATATTGTTGGTCTCCCTTTACTAGTTCATTTGCTTTCTCTACTACTCTTATTAATTCTCTTTACTCAAATGTCATTCTTTAAGAGGACATCCGTAATTGTGACTTTAGAGCACATACTAAATCCTATATGCGACTAGATCACAGAAAGGAGAACAAAGTTATGTTAATAGGGAGACCAATCTGGATAACAAAGCTTTCATTATTTATAACTTGTATTATACATGTATATGTATGAATCTTAGGAGTTCTGCTTAGCAAAATATGTATGTTTCTAAAAATAAGTAACATATTAACTATAAATTCCAGGGGGCTTCCTCTGTTTTTGAAAGTGAGCATTTTTATTCATCCTTTTTTAACTGAAATAATTTCTGTAGCCCCCATCCTAGCAACTTGGAGCCTTGCTTACTTTCAGCATCATAGTATAAGGGCTTCTTTTCTCTATTTGTGCATTTATTCAACATTTAACCAACAGTTACTGAGCACCTGCTTTATGCCAGGCAGTGCAATCAACGTGAGGTATATTATGTGGTCTCTACCTTTAAGAACTCTAGTATGGTGGAAAAGAAGGGTGGGTCAGTGAGTAATTAGTGACTAGGCAGCAATATCTACAGAGGTGGAGCTGTGAGGCTCTGTGAAATCAGATGTTTCAGAAGTCAAATTGACTGTTTTGTAACGTTCCTTCCATAACTGGATGCCAGAAAATATTTGGGAATTCAAATGCTAGTAGAGATTTAATCAGGGCTGGAATTTTCCAGGTAATATAACAGAGGGAAGGAGAGAAAGAGACAAGGAATTGAAAGTATATACAAAGAAGTATTTATAATGATGGACCATGGAGTCTAAGCCAGGTAAGGGGGAAAGTGAGGACATGAAGAGAGTGATGGACAGTGAAAAAAGGGTAGGGTTGGCAAATAGAGGTTCTACTGGAGTCAGAGAATTGTTGAAATCCATGTATCAGAGACAGCGAGCTGGAAAGTGAGATAGTAGAAGTCAGAGAATAGTGTCTCTGAAATGGAAATTTTAGAAGGGGCGTGGTTATTGGCAATGATGGGCCCAGTGTGATCATTGAGCTTGGTGGTGAGATGGAAGGAAGATGTATCTTCCATAAGATTACTGAGTAAGAGAATGTTGCGATGAGAAATCATGCTTCAAGATTCTACTCAAGTATTACCACCTATTTAAAGGCTTTCCAGATTTCTCAGCTCTTCAGACAAAATCTGTTTTTCATGTTTCCATCGTACTCTTTCATAATGGACAACAGTCAGTTGTTAGTATTTGTGAGGGCAAGGCCAGTGCTTTATTTACCTTTGAATTCCCAATAAATCATGGCCTAATATGGTGACCGTGACTGTTTCTTTCAGTGGAGTTATGGAGAGAAATAATGGTCAAGTTAAAGTAGGAAATTTGAGATATAAAAGAGGAACCTGGTATCGCAGTAAACTTGGTTAGTGTAAGGACAGACTTGTCAAACATATTTAATAACAGACAGCTCAAGATCTGGGTTATCCATGAAGTCTTCACTCTTCAGCTAGTACTGTTCGTGCCTGTTCGGTTTCTCTTCAGGTCAGCGTACACTGGCATGCATGTAAGAGCTCAGCTCTCTTTGCTGAATGGAATTAATTTGGGAGAAACAGAGAAAGCACCTGTTGTATTTAGCAATTTATTATGTAAAATTTGTTGAATTAAAATCAACAAAGCTTTGTTTCTTTGAAATGAAACTATGGGGATGTTATTAGTGTTCTAAATCTACATTCTCTGGAGAAGTCTTAACTGGCTCTAAAGATATCTTTGCCATAGCATCCTAGAGTGTGGAGCTCTGTGGCTGCTGCACTGCTTTTTGTCTCCTCTGCAAACAAGAAGTGAATGGTTTTGGTATCATGCACTGGGACCTTGATGTAGTTCTGTTACATGAAATCATTTTATAATGCTATTTATTACCATGGGATTGTGGCTCTGTATATCTCATATAGTATTACTAAAAACTCCCAGCCTAACAAAGGTCTAGTTTATTTAAAGTTGAGTTCCTGTCTAATCACTTTATCAGTGAGTCGCAGCGTGTCTCTTTTCATGAAGTTTCCTTGTCTATTTCAGTTCCAAGATTTATTTTACCGGTATAAGTCACTTTTTTAAAAACTTAGTTCTGATTATAATTGGCATACAGTATTAGTGTCAGGTGTACAACAGTGATTCAGCATTTATATAGCTTACAGAGTGATGAGATCACTACAATAAGTCTAATAACCATCATAGTTATTACGATATTATTAACTGTTCCCTTGCTATATATTACATCTGTGTGACTTAGTTTGTACTTTTAATCCCTTTTCCACCCAACCTCCCCCGCCTCTATATAAATCACTTCTAAAGCTACAGTTTTCTTACCTTTAGGAAATTTTGGGCCTCCCACAGATAGAAGCAGTACTATAAGTTTTATAGAAACTAGCTAACATGTTTGCGACCTAGCCTCTAATTCCATGAAGTTGTAATTTTAGTGTTGTCTGTGTTAATAATGTGTTCATAATAATTTTATTTTTAGCAAATTTCATTTTGTTTGTCTACTTGTTTTTCACTTAAAGGAAAGAACGCCTGGTGTATGTGGGTATCAGTATTGAAAACATCATTCCTCCACAAGTAAGTTTCTGGTTTGTAGTATTTTTAAAGTGGAGACCACCATAATTGTTCTGAAATTTAACCCACTTTATATAATGTGAATCGTTTTATAGTATACCTGTTTTATTAAAAATGAAAATATAGGACCTTAAAGAAATCACCCATAATTCCTCATGATTGAAAGTGTGTATATGCAAATAGCCCCAAAATATGATATTTTATCAAAACCAAATTTTTTTAGCTTACCCCTGTGGGTTTTTTTGTTTTGTTTTTGTTTTTGTTGGTGTGTTTGTTTATTTTTGTTTGTTGTTTTTAACCATAAATTGGGTATTTATTTTTAGCTTCTTTACGTGTTGTTTATATGAAATGTCTAAAAAATAGTTGAGGGATATCTGGTTTTTAATTCTGTTCTCTTGGGGTTATCAGAATCTTCCATTTGTGTTCTTGCAGTTTGTTTTCTTTGAAGGGATATCATTGTTTTGCATTTATTAGCCCAAATTATATTTAAGAAGAATATCTCATGAATGAAAATACATATAACATGGTTTTTATTTGAAATAAAGAAATTTTCTTAGTTACATACAGTTTCATTTAGGCTTAAATTACACACTAAAATAACCTGTTTTGTTTATTTTCCTTCAGAATCATGCCCCTACTAAATTCATTATTTCATTTATTCAGTTTATCTATTGACTACTTATATGTGCTAAATTTAATTATTTGTTAAAGGATTTATTGATGGGAAAATTCATCATTATGTATTTATTTATCTATCTATCTATCTATTTATTTATTTTTAATGCCTACAGCCTATAGCGCCTGGTATTCCTAGGTGGTCTCCCATCCAAGTAGTAACCAGGCCCAACCCTGCTTAGCTTCTGAGATCAGACAAGATCAGGACGTTCAGGGTGGCATGGCCGTAGACTCATTATGATTTTTTTTTAATTATTATAAACCCATAAAAACTTAAGAATTTTAATACAGAAGTGTTTTATCCTTTGATCATCAATATTCTTTTTAATCTTTACTTACTGTTGACATGTTTATTCCGTTTGGGAGGGGTCATCTTTTTCAAACTTTTCATATGTGCTGCCTAGAAGAACATTAGAAAACAATTAATTTCAAGGACCTTTGTTCTGTCCCGAGTAACAACATATATTTTTTATTATATTTTTAAACCAGGAGCCAGATTTTTCTGAAGATCATGAAGAAAAGAAAAAAGATTCTAAAAAATCCAAAGCAAACTTGCTTGAAAGGAGGTCAACAAGAACACGGAAATGTATAAGTTATAGGTATGAAATAATGTGGGAATAGTTACAATGAAGGAGTGTAAAATGTATTTAAAATTACACAGCATGATCCAGAAGTAAATGTTTTTCCTATCACAACACCATGATCATCAGTGGTGTATGTATAATTCTTAACCCACAGAATTTGAGAGCAGCCAGCATAATATTTTCCAGATATAAATTTGCTCATGTCATTCTCTTCTATTTAACATACTTTGTCAGATTTCTGTAGCTCCGGAGATAGGATTGTTGCCTTTTCCAAAGCACATGACACACTGCACACTCTGCTCTGCTTAGCTTTTCAGCTCCAACTTATCCACATTTTCCCTTATTCTCTCCGTATTAGCCACACTGTCTTCTTTCAGTCCCTTTGCACACAGTTTACTTTGCCTAAAATTTTCCATTCCGTCTTTATCTTGTTATCCTGCTCGATCAGATCTCTTTATTATATGCCCTCATAGCGTCAAGTTCTCCTTGAAAGAACTTGCCGTAGTTGTAATGATTGCAATTTTCAATATTTGATTAATATTTTTCTCCTATACTGGACTATTAGCGTGAAAGTAAGAACCACATCTGTTTACACATACTTCTGTCCTTTACAGTTAATATAGTGCTGGCAAACAGTTAAGCACTCCATAAATGCCTATTGAAAGAATCAATAGCTATAATCTGGTTTATCATCTGCCACCAGAAAGAGGGAAAGAAAGATTTTTCCATGGTTACTCAGTTAGTAGATAAACCTAGACTAAAGACCTTATCTTCTGATTATTTACTAGTCTAGTATTCTTTCCACTAAACCACTGTGTCTTACTCAAAAAATAAATAAATTATATTTTAAATATTTTAGACCTTTGTTTGACCTGTGGCCTACTTAGACAAAACCAAAACAGTCTTTTAACTTAAATAACTGGAGGTGAAAAGCAAAATTGATTTAAAAAGCACCATAAAATCATTATAACTAATGAAGTTAAAACCTGATGGGAAGTGCAAGTGTAAAGTCAGTTCTGCTATGACATGGATTCCTAAAAACCGCTGTCCTGTGCAAAACCGCACACAATGAAAACCATAGGGATTATGGGATATCTGGCCATACTCAAAAATTTCATTAATGACACATTAAAAAAAAGTTAGGACTATTAATAAAAATGGTATCATTTGACACATATTAAAGGGTTAAGAAATAACATAAATACTACAATAAAGGTTACATTTTATGTTGATTAAAGCCCCAAAGTTTATCTGTGGGTAGGATTGCAATTCATAAATTATTGTGTAGTGGTAGAAAGACAGTTGTTTGAAATCAGCCAGAAAGTTTTAACACCAGATGCAGATGGTTATAACTTTATAACACAGATAATGAGCTGAGGTAACTGATAGATGTCCAAAGTATGTACATTTTATGTATTCCTGTGCAGCTAAGTAAAGTGTTCTATGTTTACCTAGTGTTTCTCACAAATGAAATTACTTGTAAGCAAGTATAAAATACATGTGATGATTAAATTGTATATATCAGTCACATTGGAACAAATTTATATTTTCAGAACAGGTATTATAGCAGAACTGTATTATCTGTCAATCCTGATGAATTGTGTTTGTTAGTGGAAGCATTTATTTTATTAGCATTTTATTTTGGATATATACCCAGAAGTGAGATTGCAGGATCATGTGGCAGTTCTTTTACTTTTTTTTTTTTTTTGAAGAACTTTATGCTGTATTCTATGGCAACTGCACCATTTTGTATCCTTACTGGTAGTATTCATGGTTTCCAGGGTCTCCACATCCTCACCAACACTTATTGGCTTGTATATCTGTGGTTTTGTTGTTGTTTTTGTTTTGTTTTGTTTTGCGTTTTCCCTATGTTCGGTTATCTTGAGCACCTGCCTTTTCATGTATTTATTACGCATTCATATGTCTCATCACTTTTCCTTTATTTCTGCTTCTTATACTTTTTCAAGAAATTTATTTGAGATTAATTTAATAGTCCTTCATATGCTTTCTCTGTTTGTTTTTAATTTTACTCATATTTGAACTCCAAATACACTTAGAATTTACTTTGTACATGGAGTGCAATAGGACTCTTTTGAGTATAAATATAAGTCCTTAATAAAATATCGACACAAAAAAGGACCCCCCCCCAAAAAAATTTTTATCACTACTATCACTTAATAATTGTTTTATCAGCTTCTTATTGCTCATAACAGAGAGGATGACATCAAAGTTGACTAGAGAGAGCATTAGATAGATGGGGATAAGAAGACTAAGATAATTGTCCTCATCCTGTCACTTACTAGCCAGGTATCTTTGAGTGGTCCATGTTTTTGAGTGAGTCTTGGTTGCCATGCCTGTGATGGATGATTAACCCAGATGACCCCTTCAGTTCTAAAATTATGTAACACTAATATAGGAACCTTTGATAAACTTTGTTTTGTAGCATAAAATGTATTGTGTGATTCATTTATTTAGACCCTACCTAGTTCTCAAAAAGATTTAAGAAAGCAAACATGTAATTTTAGTATAAGGAGCAACTTTTAAAGCATAACACCAAACAATCATGGGAAGGACGTTTGATTACATAAAAATTAAGAAAAACTCAGACAAATGCAGTTACAAAAGAAAATGTTTGTTTGCAAATAAGTTTGTCAAAGGAGTTAGAATTCAAAAGGAATGACTTATGAATTTTAACCATTACAGTGACCATAGGTTTTCATGGTGGAAATACAATAGTTTTTTCAGATAATGTCTGTGAAAATTGTTGCGTACCTTCAGACATTAACATTGCTGAAGTCTAGGAAAAGGCATTTGTTAGGGAATCAATTACTTAAGGAATATTAAGGTTTCATTTATTTTGGAGTCTATACAGAGTGACTTTTTTTGTTTTGTTTATTTGGGATGAGGGCTGACTGGATATGTGATCGGCACATATTCATAATGGTAACAGGGTAAGATGTCAGTTTTACTTTCTCCAGACTTAAAAAAGTAAAGCTTAAAGAGAAGTACACTTTGGATAAAAATAATTACAACATAGGACAAAGTGGTTAAAATCTTTAATTTATAAAAAGCTCTTAGAGATCAGTAAAAAAAGATGAACACACTGGCTGATAAAATGGGCAAAGGACATAAACCTGTGCTTGGAAAAGAAGTGAAAATGACCAGTGAACATGAAAATAATACTTGGCCCTACTAATTTTGTTTAGAAAATTAGGAAAAAAATCTTAATGGTAAACTTTACTTCATGGCAGTACTATAAATTCCTACAACCTTTGAAGAAGAATTTTTATACCCTTTAAGCCAACAGTTTTATTTGTAGCAAGAATACCAGGAACAAACCTATAGTTCAACAAAATCTCATAGCAAACAAAGGAAAAGATAGCTATGATAAGATACAGATAAAGGTTATAGTATAGATGAAATTTAATTGACACTTATGAAGAGTAAGGCTCAAAGCTGATAAGCAGGGCTCTGTAAAGGGTCAATGTCAGATCTAAACTGCATAGTGGACACAGGGTCCTAAGTCCCTGAAAACAGTGAAAGGAAAGTAGATGCGTGGAGTGTTGTGTTCTGCCCCTTATCCAAAGCTCTGCATCTGGAATGTAAATCAAGGCTGCTTTTATGTGTTAAACATGACTTAGATCCTCCAGGCAAGAGTGGGATGTTTCATTCTTACTAGTGTAATTTTATATGTCTGAAGGTTCTGATGGTCTCTGATTTTAGAAAACAAAGTTTCTCAGTAAGAAAGTAGTAGTAGTTGCACAAAGAAATAGGTTCTTATGCCAAATTGCAGCTGCAACTTGTCCTTGGGAGAAATGTGGTTTCTGTTAACTTTGCATCTGGCTTTATCTGTATCTGTTATCCTAGCCTAATGAATGGATGCACAGATTTTTATTTTCTCAGAATTTATCTTAAGGAAAAGCTAAGCTACAACAGCAAGAATTTTTTTCATAACATTGTTTATAGTTGTAAAAAAAAAAAAAGTAAACCATTTGAACTAAATTATGGTACACTGTAAGATAAGACACTACATAGCCAATTAAAATTTTATTGTTGAAGAGTTCTTAACCTGAAACTCATGAATCCTCTGAAATTATGTATAATAGTTATGTTTGTGTTGGTATGTATATTTTCCTAGAGAGGAAATCCATAGCTGTAATGATTTTCTTAACTCAGAAGGCAAAATATTTGCCTGTTAGTCTTAACTCTGTTAATAATCTACTGTGTGGCTTTAATTTAACACTGTCTAGTAGAATTGACTATGGTTATGGAAATGTTCTGTTTATTCGCTCTCCAGTATGGTAGCCAGTGGCCATATGTGGCTGTCGAACACTTGAAATAGGCTGGTGAGGGACAGAATTTTTCATTTTAATTAATTAAATATAAAGAAGGCTCATGGTGCTAGTTATTACCATATTTAGCATTGTTTTAGTTCAGTCACTTTATCCTTTTGGTTACCTTAGCTCTAAAGTGAAAAGAGTTTTCTATGTGATGAAATCCTAGGAATTACCTAGTCTTGCTCCTTTCTTTGTCAGGGGAAACTGCCTTTGTGAGATAAAGTACATTTACCTAGTTCTAAAATTCTGACCATCTGTATTATAAATTTAATAATAAGAATATGATCTTCAATCACACTTAATATTATTTCTGGAACACTAATTTTGTTCAACTTACTTGCCATGTGACTCGTATAATTGGGGTTGGCAAACTATGGCCAATGGGCCAAATCTAGCTCACTTCCAGTTTTATGTATAGCCTATGACCTGAGAATGGTTTTTACATTTATAAATAGTTGAAAAAAGAACCAAAAGAAGAAAATTCTATGAAAAATACAATAAATTTAAATCACAGCTATCCATAAATAAAGTTATTTTGGAACACAGCCACAGTCATTCACTTATATTGCCTATGGCTGCCTTCATACTGCAGGACAGATTTGAGTAGTTACAACAGAGACTGTTGTCTCATAGCCTAGAATATTTGCTGTCTGACTTTTTACAGAAATATTTGCTAACATCTGGTATAGATGGTCTTTGGAAATGAAAAACAATTTATGTATTACATACTAATTTGCAAAATCTTATTTTGCCAAAGAAATTGATGCTAACAGGAGCAGAGGAATGTAGTCCAAGTCACACAGTCCCGAAGTGGCAGAGCACAGTTTCGTATTTGGGCCTCTAACACATCAGAGGCAATCCTCCTAACCCATATGTAGGACAGGTTGTAATGTGATTGTTGTATATATTTTAGATTTGATGAGTTTGATGAAGCAATTGATGAAGCTATAGAAGATGATATCAAAGAGGCTGATGGAGGAGGTATGTGTTTTTCTCTCTTTTTCATATAACTTGACCAGTAAATTGACTGAAATGCTCCCATGAGAGCAGTGAGCACTTTTTTTCCTTTCTAGTGTGTATCATGATCACTACCAATGTTAACTGAGCATAAGAATAATCTCTGGACACAGTGTCTGTGTGTAGACTCAGATCTTACTAATTATTTTTAAAGTAGTTTTGTTTTATGACCTGATATAAAATGCAAATGTTCCTCCATAGATTAAAAATTTTACTACTTCTGCTTCCAGTGGAAAACGTAGTGAAACTTTCCTATTTATATTTAGCTTGCTACTGCTACAAAATAATAAAAAATTATAGGTGATCAGACTCTAAATGATTTCTTTAAATTAACCTTTTAAAACTCAGTATGGATTTCATAGTCTTTAAAAGGTGACATAAAAATAGAAGAATTTAAAGGTAATTTAATTAAAGAGCTATGTAGTGAATTGCCAGTGCTCCATGTGGGGCATCATGGTTTCCAGTTAGTGATAATGAAAACTCTGGAAGTGATTAAAAATATGTAGTCTGTTTATAGTGGAACTGCAGAAGTCACTAGCTTTTCCAGAGACATGCACCTTATTTACATCTTGGCTGCTTAATTCTCACTTTTTCTATCCTGCAAACACAGTAGTTGTATTTTTCAATGGATTGGCCTCATTCTAAAGCCATGTCCAAAAGACAGCTTCAAGAAGAAATTCTTGAGTGACTGCTAATAGATATGAGGTTTCTTTTTGGAGTGATGGAAATGTTCTGGAATTACTGGTGATGGTTGCACAGCTCTGTGACTCTACTAAAAATCTCTGAATTACATACTTTAACAGGGTGAATATTATTGAATATGAATTATATCAGAATGTAGAAAAAAATGTTCCCTACATGGAGAACTTTTATTTCTTAGGATAAACGAATGCAAAATCAGCTGAAGTTGTGAGAAAACTGCATATTTGTAGGAAGAAAATTAATCAAGTGAAGAGCTGCTATGCACAAATAAGGACAGTCTCTAGTTAAAGGGAAGCTCTAAGTAAACATAAGTTGTCGTTCTCATCTCTCTCTCTTCCTCTCATCTCCCTGCCCCTGAATTCAGGAGTTGGCCGAGGAAAAGATATCTCCACCATCACAGGTCACCGTGGGAAAGACATCTCTACTATTTTGGATGAAGAAAGAAAAGAAAATAAACACCCCAGAGGGCGGCTGCTGCTCGCGGAAGAAACGACGGCGACTAAATGATCTGGACAGTGACAGCAACCTGGATGAAGAAGAGAGTGAGGATGAATTCAAGATCAGTGATGGGTACGTGGTGCCGTCGATCCCAGCCCCTGGATACAGGTTTAAGTAGGGCTAGCAGAGACACCTGCCATGCTGTGATGGAGCTTTTGTTCATCGTGCACATAGACGATCTCTTATTTTCAGGGTATTTAAAACAGATTCAAGAATGTCAGTCTTGGTTCTTTTGAGATTAAAACAAAGTGGGTTTATCGTGGTTTTTTCAAAATCTTATTTAAATTTCACTAACTGCAGTTGAGCATTCATTTGTTGTGCACCTCTGTGCCACCTTCTGCCACCATCTCCATGAAGGGTTAGCAGTCAAATATGAATTACTGGACTTGTTAGAATTTAAACTCAGAACTCTCAAAACTGGGTTCACAGTTTTAACTATACCATTTTGATTCATCTGGTTTCTCTTGGATAGATCTCAAGATGAGTTTGTTGTATCTGATGAAAACCCAGATGAAAGTGAAGAAGACCCACCATCTAATGATGACAGCGACACTGATTTCTGTAGCCGAAGGCTAAGGCGACATCCTTCCCGGCCAATGAGGCAAAGCAGGCGTTTGCGGAGAAAAACCCCAAAGAAAAAGTATTCTGATGATGATGAAGAAGAGGAATCTGAGGAGAATAGTAGAGATTCTGGTAAAAATAATTTGTATCCACATCACATCAACTTGATAAATTCTTGTGAACTCTGGAGCTAAGAATTTTAAAAGTCCATTTAATTTGGATATAAGCTTTCTGATAAAACTTTAAGTTGTATTATTAGGACTCACTAGTAGCTAAATTTTTCACTTAAATCGCATCTAAGAAGATAACATACAGATGGATGGGTTAACTTCATACTAAATTCATTTAAGATTGCAGTGAATCCTCCTGTCGCCGTGTTTACATGTCTAGACTTTATCTTCATAGTGTTCCTTGGGAATCATTGTCCATAAGCTGAGAACATTTTTCTCAGCTGTCCAGCTACTAGAGAGAGAAGGATCACCAATTCTAACATTTACATCACTATCAGTGATTCATTAGTTTTTATAAATTAGCAGTGGTTGATGTTGTTTATGCTTATCCCTATTAACTGAATAATGGAGGCACAGCAGCTAAAATAACATATTAATGCTTTGTGGAATTGGCAGATAGGTAGGTAGCTGTCCTCTTACTAAGGAAGTGCCGCAAACAAGAGTATTAAACCCCAGACTCTGGCCAGGCTTTTGGAGTTTTTGTAAGTGGAGACATCATGCCCCTTTGTCAGTGATTACTTCTTAAGAACAAGAATATTTTCTTATATACCCACAGTATAATTATCAAAATCAGAAATTTTAATATTGATAATATAATATTGTCAGTAGTATATGTTCAAATTTCATCAGGTATCCCAATATTGTCCTTTATTTCAGTTTTTTTTCCTAGTTTAGGATCCAGTCCAGGAATACATGTTGCATTTATTCATGTCCCTTTACTCTCCTTTAATCTGGAATATTCTTCAAACTTTGTCTTTATTGGCCTTGATGTTTTCAAAGATTACACACTAGTTATTTTGTAAAATGTCCCTCAATTTTGGCAGGAACATCACAGAGCTAATGTATGTCCTCCATATCTCTTTATTATTTTTCCCTTTGTACTTAAAAGGTAATTTGTAGGAAGGTATTTTGAGACTATAAATATCCTGTTTCTTTTCAGATGTTGCACCCATTCGTTTTAGCTTCATTTTGTTATGATTTTCTAGCTCCATCATTCCTTTTATATTTATTAGTTGATGTTATGCAAGAATTTCCCTTCTCCCATATATATTTATTTCTTTACATTAATATATATGTGTGGATTCTTATTTTAGTCAATGAATATATGTTACCATAACTATAGAGATTCAGTTTGTCTCAGATTTGGCCAGTGGGAACCACTCTAAACTGTTGGCTAGCCATTTTGGAATGTTTGAAGTCCATTAGAGAACAAAGCTGGATGTGATAATTCAATAGAATTTGTTAGCACTCATGAAAAATTGCTGTCACACAGCGCCATAGTCTGATTCTGATTTATTGATCAGAGATGACAAGAACAGTGCTATTTAGCAACACTTTGAGAGTTCGAGTTGTCCTGTGTGCTATATTTAGCAGATTTTAATTCCATGTGAAAAAAAAAAAAATAGAACTCTAATTCTGTACATCTTGAAATCAGGCTCATCAGTTTTCTGTGGTTAGAGAGCTAACTGGTACATTGTGAAGTTATGACTAGCCAAACAGCTACATACATAGGAACAACTTATTATCATGAGACAGAATAGTAACCATCCATCAGGAAGAATGGTTGTGGTGGCCGTGCAGCTGACTGGGTAGCTCTAGGTTGAATGAGATAAGGACTGTATAGAACATCTCTCATTTTGAGGATTGACGGCCAAAAAAATACATTTATGAGGTTTGGCATAAGAGCCCCACAGGTTTATCATATTAAAAAGAAAAGGGACTTAAAGTTATTATTTGTTTAAAAATTGTTATGACTGAACTCTGCTTAGTAGCTTTATATTTTGATAACCAAGCTAACTGCATTTCTATTTAATTGATATGAAGTTTGCATGTGACCTTCCCCCCACCCTTTTTTTTTTCAGAAAGTGATTTTAGCGATGATTTTAGTGATGATTATGTAGAAACTCGACGAAGGCGGTCAAGGAGAAACCAGAAAAGACAAATTAACTACAAAGAAGATTCAGAAAGTGATGGTTCCCAGAAGAGTATACGACGTGGTAAAGAAATCAGACGAGTTCACAAGCGCAGGCTTTCCAGCTCAGAGAGTGAAGGTACGGAATAGACTCAGAAGTTTGGACAAGTCAGAAATAGAAGTTATAAAGTGAACTCAGGATTATGATTCTGTACCGTTTCTAAGAAATTTAAGCAGTAATACCTTCGAGACAAAACGCATTATTTTATGCCTGGTCACAATTTATCGTTTACATAATGATACTTGATAACAAATTTTTAAGGTCACCATAATAATAATTAAATTCTTCATTGAAACTAGAATTGTCTCAGAAAATTGTGATCTGAGCAAGATTTCTTCTGCGCCCATATTATTTATGACCCTCATTTTGAAATAACCTCCCATGATTTGATCCCCTGAACAGTTCCAAACCAAAATACCTACTGTTGTTCCTCTCTACATTGACAGTGAGCTTCAGTCAGTAACTGTTTCATTTCTTAAAATTGTGCTGCATACCAGAAGTTTAGAAAAATCTCTAAAACATGAATTTTTGATATCCATTTAGTCTTTGTAGTTATTCTGGCGTTCTTCCCAAGTTCATTTTAAATGACTCATCTCACCTTTCATTTCTTTTTTCTGTAGTTGATTTTTTATTGTTAATGATTTGTTTTGAAGACTCTGCTTGCATAGATCCTTATCAAATTAAGTTTGAGCCCATGCCAGGAGAGAAAGGGAAAAAAAATATTTGGATGTGGGAGGCTAAAGTAGGAAGTTGAACATCTGCTTGAGTGTGTGTCATGTGTCATTAATGACAAACAAACTCATTAATTCAGTTATTAAAACCAAACACTTATTGAACTATTCCCTATTCTAGGCACTGGGAATAGACCAGTGAACAAAGCCAAAAAGATAACTCCCTCATGCAACTCTTACTTTTAGTCGTGGGGAGAGAAACAATAAACAAATAAATAAATAGAATATATGATATATTTGATGGAGATAAATGCTGTGGAGAAAAATAAAGGAGAAAGGAGGGTTAGGAGAGTAGTTGGGATTTCAGCTAAGGGCTACAGCAATTCCGTTCTAAAAAGACAACATTCGAGTAAATACCTGAAAGAAATGTTGGGTGTATGTCATGCAGTTACCTAAAAGAATTGTATATACAGATAGGTAGAACAATGAATGTGAAGGTCTTGAGAGAAGTTTGTGCCTGGCATGTTCTGGGAACAGGAGCAGAACGGAGGCCAGGGTGTTTGGAGGAGAATGAGTGAAAGGAAGAATAGTATGAGATGAAGCAGAGAGATCACCAGGGACCAGGTCATATAGAGCAATAGTCATCGAACTGCAGCCCACCTGTTTGTGTAAATAAAGGTGTTGTAAATCAAGTTATATTGCAACAGCCACACTGATTTGTTTACATACAGTCTGTGCTGTTTTCCTACAAAGTTAGAAGTTGAATAGAGACTGTTGGGACTTCCCTTTACAAAAATGATTTGCCAGCCCCTGAGGAGGAGCAGTGCTATCCAGTTAACTACGGCAGTGATAGAAATTTTCTGTATCTGTGCTGTTCAAAATAGTAGCCAGTAGTCTCAGGTAACTGTTGAGCACTTGAAATCTGGCTAGTATAACTGAGGAACTGAAATTTTAATTTTTACCTAATTTTAATGAATTTAAATTGAAAATAGCCACATGTGATTGCTGGCTAGCACCTCGGATAGTGCTGTTGGCCATTGTATAGACTTTGGATTTTCTTCTAAGATGAGAAATAATTGGAGGATATTGAGCAAACGAGTGATATAATCTGACTTATGTTTTCATTTGCTATGATAGCTGGGTTGTGCTTAAATTGAAGGGAACAAGGGCAGAATCTAGGAGACCAGTTGGGAGGCCATTGAAATAGGCCAGGTGAGAGGTGATGGTGGCTAAGACCAGGGCAGTATCAGTAAAGGGGTGAAAAAAGGTCAAATTATAGATATATTTTTAAGGTAAATCTAAAGAATTTACTGTTAGCGTAGGTGGGAGAAAGGAATCAAGGATGACTGAGTGATTAGAAGAATAGTGTTGCCAGTAACTAGGATGCTGGAGCCCAGAATCACACAGGTCTGAGGCAGAAGTTTAGCAACTCAGTGATAGACATATTAAGTTTGAGATGTCTCTTCAGAAAATCCAAGCATAAATGTTGAGTAGGCAGTTTGATACGTGAGTCTGGAATTGAAGGTTGCTTAAAACAAACGTGAAAGTCATCAGCATATAGATGTTATGCCAAGTCATGAGACTAGGCGAGGTATAGAGAAAGAAGAGAAGACATTTAAGGACTACCAAGGACATTTAATAACACGGGATGAGAGTACAGTGTTTTAGATATCCAATTTGGCATGAAATCTTATTCTGCTCTTTCCTAAATTCATAGGTATACCATGAATCATATTAGGCGTTGTTGTGGGACTGAGGAGAGAGAAATGAGGCCAGTTATTGAAGGGAAACATTTATGTACAAGCAAGTCTGAAAGCAGGATGTGCGGTGAATATGGGAAGAAAAAAGGGAAATTACTTAAATTTTGTTATGGTTAACTGTTGCCATTTGGCTTAATGTACTGTTTCTTTTCAGAGAGCTTAATGTCTCAAGAACTCTGAAGATGATGAGCTAGCTAAAGAATCAAAGCGGTCAGTTCGAAAGCGGGTCGAAGCAACAGATGAGGTTTCAAGAGCAGATGAGGAGGAGGAAGAGGAAGGCAAACCATCCCGAAAACGGCTACACCAGATCGAGACAGACGAGGAGGAGAGTTGTGACAATGTTCATGGAGATGCAGATCAGGCTGCCCATGACAGCCAGCCCAGGGTCCTGCCCTCAGAACAAGAGAGCACCAAGAAACCCTATCGGATAGACAGTGATGAGGAAGAGGACTTTGAAAATGTAGGCAAGGTGGGGAGCCCATTGGACTATAGCTTAGTGGACTTACCTTCCACCAATGGACAGAGTCCTGGCAAAGCCATTGAAAACTTGATTGGCAAGCCAACTGAGAAGCCTCAGACCCCCAAGGACAACAGTACAGCTGGTGCAAGCCTGGCCCCAATGGGACAAGTGGTGGGCAGGAGGCAGGGGCACCAGAAGAGGAGGAAGATGAGCTTTTGAGAGTGACTGACCTTGTTGATTATGTCTGTAACAGTGAACAGTTATAAGACTTTTTTCCATTTTTTGTGCTAATTTATTCCACGGTAGCTCTCACACCAGCGGGCCAGTTATTAAAAGCTGTTTTATTTTTCCTAGAAAACTCCACTACAGAATGACTTTTTAGAAGAAAAATTTCAACGAACCCTGAAGTCTTTCTGTGAAGTGACCAGTTTTGAACTCTGAAGATAAATAATTGCTGTAAATTCCTTTGGTTTTCTTTTTCCAAGTTCATGGTCCTTGGTAATTTCATTCATGGAAAAAAAAATCTTATTATAACAACAACAAAGATTTGTATATTTTTGACTTTATATTTCCTGAGCTCTCCTGACTTTGTGAAAAAGGGTGGTTAAGAATGCATTCCAAATCTGCGAGGGCCCAAAACAGAATTAGGGGTGGGAGAAAGCACTTGTGCTTTAGCTTTTTCATATTAAATATATATTATATTTAAACGTTCATGGCATAGATGATGGTTAACAGACTGTTTAAAAGTTCAAGTCTGTATTGTTGCAGTTTGAGAATTGTAGATAACATACATAAGTCATTTAGTAACAGCACTCATGAAATCAACTTGTTTACTATTAGAGATAACCACACTTAATAAAGAAGAGACCAAGAAAGTACCATCGTAAAAAAACTTTTCAGTTTCTGTTATAGCGGAGATTCTTGTTTAAAAAAAAATCATCTGAAAAGCATTTGTACAGTAAAATGTATAATGAAGCTTTGACAACCAGATTGTGCTAGCAACAAATTTTCTAGAACAGCTTTCTGCAGTGGTGATGAGGTGGCCTCTAATATACTATCATGGAGAGTTATTAGTGAAATGAGTGTGGTCTTTCTTAAGGCCTGAGTGGACTGTAGACTTTGCGGATGGAGTCACTCTTGTCTTCTGGCCACTTGATATTTAAATCTATGAAATATCATTTTGAAAGAAATACATTTATACATAACATACATGAAGAGATGCTAAGCTGACAGCGGTATTTTAGCACATTTGAAGAAGGGGAAAGGATTTTCAGGTGAATTTTAACTGGTCTATTCTTGCCCTTAGTATCTACTTCAAATTGAAGTCTACAAACAAAGCAGTTCCTTTGGGAGGTTTTTAGTTTGAGTTTTAGCATGTATGTGTGTGTATATGTGTGTATGTATGTGTGTGTGTGTTGTGTGTTGGAATTTCCTATCTGCCTGGATATATTAGCAGGGTTTGAATGTAGTTTCGGCCATTGGCCATTAGACTTCTATTAAAATTCATTAATAGTCACACAACCAACATACCGTTGATTGAGAACCACCAACGTACTTAATAGGCATGACATCCATTTCAAACATCTCAACACTTTTAAAAAAGCTAAGCCCTTTGTTTCAAGAAAAAGGGGTTTGTAACTAAATATCTAACTGTAATTGACACTAAAAATATGAACTTTGTCTTAGTTTCTGTTACAGCTGTAAAATTTCAGGCAGAGCCATAAATAACATTGTACAAAGTGTAGCACTTGTGATTAAACCTTGCCTGTCAAATTCTGAAACCTTCAGCCATTACTTCTGTGAATACTTTTGCCCTGGGATTTGGGTTTTTCTGTTCCAGTGTTGTGTCTGTTGCCGGCAATGGACACACCATATCTGCTGCTGGCCCAAGGAACTTCATTAAATTTTCTTTCCAAATTAAGCATTATATGTGCTAGTCAGTGTATAGTAAAGCACTTCTCTTTTTTATTATTAAAAAGCTGGCATTAGACTTGCATTATAAATACCTCTCTAGAAATTTTATACTCCTTTTCCTTCAACAGGTGTTGCCCTTAAATCTTATCTTTTTGGCCTTGAAAGTTTATAGCTGTTGTTTTTCATTTGTTGGTTCTTTGTTTGTTTTGTTTCATTTTAGTTTTGTAGTACCTGCCCATTAATATTTTTGCTTTGATTCTAGCAATGTATATGTATCTGTATAAAAAATAAAATAATGAAAGCAGCCTAAAAATAGGATGCACCAAATAGCATGTGGTTCCAAGCAAGTTGTGATTTTTATTTTGAGACAATGTTCCACTGGAAGGGAGGGAAGGGCTTACATTCACAGACAGGAGAGCAGGGCTATGCAAGGAGCCACATTCATTTACAAGCTCCTTTCTAGCTAGGTTTGTTTATTTGAAAGTTAAGAATGGTAGCCTTTTGAACTATCTAAAACAGACAGGCAATGGAAGGATTCCTACTAGTGCAAGGTAAGTGGTTAGAATGTGCAAGTGGCCTATCCTGCCCCCAGTCTTTCTCTGCCATTTTAGTCCCGCAGCTGGGAAAGCCACTGCCATATCGAAACTCCCATGTACCCTGTCTCTACCTCTGGACACACCAGCTCTTGCCTCCATCTATTAGTTTTTCTCTTCAGTTAAGCAAGTGATAAAACGTATTAAGTGGGTAGATTATTTCTTTTACAGGATGCCTAATGTGAAATAGGTAGTTCTTTTTAGTCTTCTGCTACAGAGAGCAAAAGATAATTTTTATCATAGTGAAGATGTTCCACTTAGCAAGTGTCCCGCCGACATGGGTTATGATGCCACTTTTGCTGCCTGTTATTTACCAAACTTGAATTAAATGTTTGCGAACTTGATAGAGTGTATCCATTCTAACCTTACATTCTGATTAAACCATTAACTATATTTGATCTACAAAGAGTGTAATCTAAACAGCTGATACTTATAAATTATTATCCAGATAGATGAAGTATGGGTGATTCAATGTTGAACAGTTCAAAATTCTGCTACTTGGTGTTTAGATTCAGTTCCTGAAAGAGGCTGTTCACTAAAATATTAACTCTGAACACACTTTTATTAAGTTTTTAAAAATTAGGAAAAAGTAAAGGCCCTGTATCCAAAGACATATTTCAGTCATTAGGAACAGGATGGGGCATAGGACAGCAGCAATTCATCTAGAGTTTAAAACATCTTTAATCCTTGTTATTAGAGCACTAACCATGGATTTTGGTTCACAATAGCTGCTGTATTATAGAGCTTTTAATACTTTAACCCCCTTTTTTGAAATACAAGTCAGACTCCTGATATAAAACTCCACAGTCTACATAGCAAATGTATTAAGGAGAGATTATAGTTTAGTACTCAGAATATTTGGTTTGCAATTTCTGTAAAGGTTTGAAAGTGAGCCAAATTTTCACAAAGCAGAAGCTTTGAATTAAGTTATGTGAAAAAACTCAGACTGAAAATACACGTTTTGTTTTTGTAGATGTGCTGATGAAATAGTGTTTAGTGTAAACCATTTTACGTTGTTGACACATTACTAGAGAATGATGGCACAGAGGTTTCGAAGACTATACCTGATATGTTAAGGTTAGGTTTCCTTAACACATCTTTTTCCAGTTGGTCAAGGGTACAAATTCAGAGAACAAAGAGAATAAAGATTCTTCTTTAAAAAACGTGAACTGCCAAAGAACCAAGGACTTCAAATGCTAAAGAAGTTGTTGAAAAAATGATTTTTAAAATAATTTTAAAATAATATTACAAGTTCTAGTTTTTATATTTTGGTTGATAGAACCCATCCCATTATATACATTTGAGCAAAGTACATATATTAAGAAACATGTAGACTTTTACTTGTTATTTAGCGATAAAATGGTGGGAAAATGTTAGCTACTTTAAAGTGGGATTGATTGACTTTGCCATAAGGAATGCCTTTTTAGCTTATGTTTGTAGTTTGAAAAATGATAACCATTTGCTAGTTTGTACTTCTGTACATTTGAAAGGAGCCTAATGAATCTACAAGTTTAATACACAGAAAAAGTTGTGAACTCTGCCCTCTGCCCTTTGCCAACACAGTGGAACAGGTCCGTGATTCATGGTTGTTGCCTCATGGCTATAAGTCTTTTTTTTAATGAATATATATACATATATTTATACACACATGTGTGTGTATACATACTTTAGATGTTAGAGGAAATCCTTGGAACTGGTTAATTGATAAGTAATAAAGGCAATAACTAACTGATATGAAATGAAGAAAATTTAATTACAGAAAGTCTCGAGAAAAATAGTGAAGTTCCTCTTCTTGGTTTGACATTCTAAAAACATACCTGTTCTTTCAAGAAGCGAGAATGCCAAACTGCAAATCTGCTGTAATCTACCTAGTCCTCTGCTTAATATCTGTTATTAAACTTCTTTAGAATAAAATCCATTCCTATTTTATCCACCATTCCCAATGTGTACCTATAAACCTACCTTGAAAGTGGCAAGCTAACTGCTGATTTTCCTCATTGTTTTTATACCAATCCTGGAAGACAAGGCCTTTTGCTATCAATGTATTTAAGCTGGGTTATTGTGTTATGTGTATACTTAATTTGTTTTCAGAATATATCACTCCAACTTAAATTGTCATTTAACATTTTTTGAGTGCCAAGAATTGCTAGGTAACTATGTAACATATATTGAATATATTGTCATTCCCCAGCAAGCAACAGTTCTTAAAAGCCAAAATGTAGTGTGCTTGGTATATAACCACTTTAGATTGTACACTCAATGCTTTTTTAATTCATATAAACTCTCAGAAAATGATTAGAGTAGGATTCCATTAGTGGATTTCCCCCTTCATTTTGGTCCATGTGTAAGCTCAATATTTTTTTTCATTTTATATTTATACCATTTTGCTGTGGGAAATGCTGCAATCCCAATTCTGGCACATTGTAGTGATTTCAGTTAATGAAGATATTTTTATTTTAATAGCTTTAAGATTTCTATCCTGTGCATAAGTTATATGAGAGGGCATAACAAGTTAATAAATGCATAGAGATTTATTAATTAAGCTCCTTAGACATTTTGAATAAGAAAAAACATTTTTAAAGGAACTACGTTTGTGTGTTTTGCCAAATCGGTACAAGCTAGAAAATGCACTAAGGACTGAGTGACCTGCCTTGTTCATTTTGCCACTGGATAATGTAAGTTAAGAATGGTATTGTTAACCCTAACTCTATGTTTTCTTAACTTTCATCAGTTTCTAAAGAAATCTACTTTAAGTGTTTGGGGTTTTGTTTAACCTGTATTTATTGAGTTCTGGTATAGACCAGGAGCTGCATGCCATGCTATGGATGGCCAGAACACAGTCACTGGGAAACGTAATGGCTCAAGACCTTCTGAATCGTTTAACTTATTTTGTATGTTGAAAAAAAAAACTTTATTTTGCTTGAGAGTCACATTTTTTATAACTGTACAGCTTTTAAGGGATGGGAAGTGGAAAAATACCCCAAAATAGGATGTAGATTTTTACGATTGTGTTTATGCTAGAAACATCTACAGGTGCATTATGTAATTAAATCAAAAATTGTTCAAAAATTCGTGCCATGGTCTTTCATTCTCCTGCCCTTTAGCAGAGTTGGTGCATATCAATACTGCTATATGGACAAGCTTTGAAATTAGGCTAATCCTTGTCTCCAAAGCTTTAAGATCATTGCATGAAAATTACACACACAAACGCAGATCTAATTTATATTAGTGTAAATGGATTTTTAACTTTGGAACAGCTATAATAACCCAAATTTGGCAGTAAACGGCATATTCTTAACAGTACGTGATTTTTGTGATGCCTAACTAGGGTATTTTCAATGTTGGTCTGGTGTTTTGTTCTCTTATGAAAATAGCTTCTTGATAATGGTATCTGAATTGTAACTTGCCCGAACCTGCCAGGAGGTTTTGTATACATCCTGAAAGGGAGTGTCTTGTGCTGGGATCAGGGGCGGGTGGGGCACCGTTTGGTTTCTTTTCAATATGTAAAAGAAGGAAAAACTAGAATTGCTTGATTTGATTCTTCTTATTAAATTGACTTAATTCCACAGGAATGTTCATCTGCTAGAAACATGGTAGAAAGGGATATTAGCTTCAAATTCCAATTTCCTCATTTGATAAATATTTTGACAACTAGTAGAGCTGCTGATTATAGCAGTCTTACATAGCACATTTTATGACTTTAAATGTCATGATAATTTTGCCATTCTAATGTCTCACCTTTGTAGCAAGTGTATTCTTATAAAGAATTAAATTCATCTAAATGTGTCATAATTTCTATCCAAGCCACCTTTGTCATCAGCTAATGTGAGATGTCGTTTCTTGGCTATCCTCATCTGTTTAGAGGTGAAGCCTGGGAATCTTGGATTTCCAGGCAAAAAGTACAAATTCCAGATAGAATTTGTAAGTGGTATATGTTAGATTTTCATTTCAATTTTAAAGTAATAGCTGGGATTCAGGGGAGTGTTTGATCAGAATGCCTCTTGGATTTTCAGATATATGAAATGCTTTATTTTCCTATGCATAAAAAATTATTCCTGGAATAGGTTCTCAGAATGCTTTATTTTGTTTCTAGGAGATAGGAGCTAAAGCAGAAGCTTCAAGATTAACATGAGACTGTTGAGGTAATAGGAACATGCTGTTAGTCAAATAGGGGAAGCCAGAGTGCTCTCTACCACATATAATGTACTGCATGTGTGTGGGGGTGGGTGGGGGCGAGATCTGAAAACTGGAAATGTGACTCCAATAATGCGCAAAGTAAAATTTGTGCATAGAAAATATGGGAAATCCTGGTGGCTTAAAGCTTCGGGGGTTAACTGCAGTGTATGAACACCTAGTGTGTTAGAATTGCAGTGCATAGTTGTTTAAATACAATACTCTTTGTGACAACCAGAATATGTTGTGGCTAGTGCCAATATTTTTGTTAATGAAATGTTCAGTGTCTCACTACAGTCTGATCAGAACTCTTGATGTTATAAGCTAGGCCTAAAGCTATTTTATAGCTACTAGCCTAATTGTGTAACTTTTTCTTTCAAAATGTTTTATTATAATACTTATGTCATTTCTTTCACTTAATATATGTCGTCATAATAAAAAATTTAAATAATTTCATGTATTTAGCATGATGTGTTTGCAAACATTTTTATTTTAAACTTTGGGGCACATGGAAAACTAAGAATTATCTATAACAGTTACTGAAGGTTGAAATTTTTTATCACCCTGGGGATAGATGAATTGTTCTCTTACTATCTAGAAAGGAAATTTTCAAATGTATCGTTTCCCCAAAATAATTTTTAAGGCTATTTGCCAGCTAGGTGAATTATAGATGTGAGAGAGATATTCTTGATTTCTATCTTTAGCCTCTAGAGAACTCACACCTTAAAGAGGCCTTGGACTTGTCCTTTGTGACCTATGGGAAAACAGTTGGACCCAGAAGGCAGAAGCCATAAGGCAAAAACTTTGTTTATCCTATAGAAAAACTATAGTTTCTAATAACTTGAGAGTGGATTCTCACCAATAGGGGACGCTTGGGTTTAGGCTGAAGTGCTAATTTGCAGGAGTATAATACACACATTTGAGAAGAGGTTACACTAGATGACTTTAAGGGGCCCTACCAACCTGAATGATTCTCATCTACAAATGTAGATTGATAGATTTCCTTACTCTTGGAATACAGAAAGATTCATAGCAAAGTTTTTTTTTTACCAACAAAGTAGTAGAGTTCACTCTATGTAATTTGATTAAAAACACGTTAACTGTTCAGGTAAAGAACTTTTGTATCGGTTTCACTTAATGGAATGAAAGCTGATCCATGCTGGCGAGAAATGACCGGGTTTAATGCTTTTCAATAATTTACATGAAATTTTCACTTAGAATCAGTCAAGCAGGAGTAACATGCTGTGTTGGAGCCTAAAGGTGACAGTGCTATGGCAGCCTTGAGAGAGTTCAAAGGAGTCTTTTCTGGGGCTGAGAGTGGGGTCCAGAACATGGCTGTGAGCCCACATCTCAGATTATGAGACCAGAGGATATAGAAGAGTGCTTTTCTTTTAAAAAATTGAGACTCAGTGCACTATACTGGATCATTAGATGGGGGTGGAATTATAACAAATAATAAAAATATTGTAGTGAAGTTAAATGCTGAGTGAGATGAATGCTTACATCATTTTGATTCTTAAATGACTTTTCATGAGCTCTTTGAGGTCCTAAAAGTCTAAATGAAAATGTAAGAGAACACTCTAAGGGAATGTGACAATATTTGCAACATTAGCACATAGTCTTATCTCAAACGAAAAGTTAAGGAACCTACTAGTTCATGGTATAGGCCACCCACAGCTTCACTATTGTGCCTCTTGCTCATTTCAGAGCCACTTTATCCACTCTCAAGCATCCACCCTTCTCTCTTGCCTGTCTCCAAGGAGGAGGCGTCTCTGTTTTTGCCACATCCCCTCTGCCTGTGTCTGTGACCTGCTACCTTCCCACTTGCCTCCCACTGGGTCTTCACATCTCAATGATCTGTCTCTGATCTCTACCCCTGTACTCACTCTTTCTATAAAAAAGCTCTTTCTATCATGAAAAATGAAGTGTCATCCTGTTTCCCATTCAATCTGCCTCTCAACTATTTTTACTTGATTTCAAGTCTTTAAAAGATTATAGAAATGTTGAACAATATATTAGAAAAATTCTCACTGAAATATCAGAAATTCCTAAGAGAAACTCCAGAAAACCAGCATGCGTCTCAGCAGCATACTCAAAAGCCCATCATTAGGAACAACTATTACAGAAAGCTGAAACTTACAGTAGAGGAGATGGCCTTCCCTTTTCCTTGCACTTGTTTCCTGTTCTGTTGAAATGTCCATGTTATTTTCTCTTTGGTATTATTTCTACCTAGTGGGATACCAGTAATTGCACCATGAACTCATGAAATCGAATAGCTCTTACTCTGTCATTTGGAGCCAAAAAGTTAGAAGAACTTGATTAATGATAGGATCTGATTAGAATTTATGCTGATTCTAGTTTGAACCATACAAGCAGATTTTCTGTATTTCAAGTCTTTTTAAAAAAAACATAAGGATGAATTTTGATGGTAAGTAGGGTTTACTGGCAACAAAGCAAACTTGCTCAATGCTAAAAAATCAGAAAGTTGGCTTGAGATTCAGACTGATCCAGAAGGCAGGGCTGGAATTTCCCTGGGAGATGTAAGGCGAATTAGGACAGCGCCAAAGAGGCAAGGCTGAAAGGCAACGGTCCACAACCAGAAAAGGCATGCGATAGGAGACAGAAGGTTAGGAAGCAGTCTTTAGGATGATTGTCCTGTGACCCAGTCACTTTTAATAATCTGGATGTACTTATGCAATGATTTCCAAAACAAAAGTACTTGTAAATTTTATTTAAAAGACTTTCTTCTTGGTTTTAAAAATTGAGATATAATTCACATACCATAAAATTCACCATTTTAAAGTATACATACTATTCATGGTCTTCAATACATTCACAAGGTTGTCATCACCCCCCAAAATAAACCCCATATTATTATCTGTCACTCACTATTCCCCTATCCCCCCCGGCCCCTGGCAATCATTAATCTACTTTCTGTCTGTAAGGATTTGCCAGCTGTGGACAGTTCATATAAACAGAGTCATACCACATGTGGCTTTTTATGTCTGACTTCTTTCATGTGGCACGTTTTCATGATTTCATCCATGTTTTAGCATGAATCTGTACTTCCTTTTTATGGATGAATAATATTCCACTGTATGTACATACTACATCTTGTTTATCCATTCACCAGTTGATTGATATTTGTATGGTTTCCACTCTTGGGCTATATGGATAATAAACATTGTGTACAAGTTTTTGTGTAGACATTTGTTTTCAATTCTCTTAAGTATACACCTGAGAATGGAACTGCTAGATCATATGGTGACTCTGTTTCATGTTTTAAGGAACTGCTGAACTGTTTTACACAGCATCCGAAATCTTTTTACATTTCCATAGCAATATATTAGGTTTCCAATTTCTCTACCTCAATAACACTTATTACTGTCAGTCTTTTTTATTAAAACCATCCTAGTGGATAGGAAGTGTCTTTTCATTGTGGTTTTAATTTACATTTTCCTGATAATCATGTTGACCATCTTTTCATGTACTTTTTGGCTGTTTGTCTATCCTCTTTTCAGAAACATCTATTAAAATCCATTTTTAATTGGGTTATCTGTTTATTTATTGTTGATGTGTAAGAGGCCCTTATATATTCTGGATACCAGCCCTTTACCAAAAACATGATTTTCAAGTAGTTTTTCTAATTCTGCAAGTTATCTTTCTACTTTCTTGATGGTGGTCTTGACACACAAAAGTTTTTAATTTTGATGATGTCCAATTTTTTTCTTTGCTCATGCATCAGATGTCATATCTAAGAAACTGTTGCCTAATTTATTGTCACAAAAAATTATTTTATGTTTCTTTGTAAGAAAGAGTTTTGTAGGTTTAGCTCTTAAGTCTAGGTCTTTGATCCATTCTGGGTTATTTTTGTATGTGCTGTGAGTTAGAGACCCAAATTCATTCTTTTGCATGTGGCTATCCAGTTGTGCCAGAGCCATTTATTGAAAAGACTATTCTTTCTGCCATTGAATTATGTTGGCATCCTTGTTAAAACTCAATTGACCAGAAATGTCTGGGTTTACTTCTGGACACTCAATTCAATTCCACTGATCTATACACCTATCCTAATGGCAGTACGACACAGTCTTGTAACTTTGTTGGAAGTTTTGAAATGAGGAACTGAATCCTCTAACTTGGCTCTTTAAAAAAAAAATACTTTGACTATTCTGGGTACTTTGAATTTTCATATGAATTTTAAATTTGGTTTGTCATTTCTGTAAAAAAGGCAGTTGGAATTGTGAAAAGGATTACATTTAATCTGCAGATCATTTGGGGAATATTGGCTCCTTAATAATAAGTCTTCCAATTAATAAACATGAGATGTCTTTTCCTTTATTTTAAGTCTTCTTTAATTTTTTCAAGAATGTTAGTAGTTTTCTCCTGTTAAATATATTCCTGTGTATTTTATTCATTTCGACGGTATTATAAATGGAATAGTTTTTCTTAATTTCACTTTTAGGTTGTTCATGCTAGTGTATAGAAATACAACTTATTTTTTACTTAGGAATAAACTTAACCAAATATCTGAAAGACCTGTACACTGAAAAAAATACAAAGTATTAATGAAAATAATTACAAAAACACAAATAAATGGAAAGACATCTCATCTCTATGGATCTGAAGACAATATTGTTAAAATATCAAGACTATACCCTAAAATGGATTTTCTAAAGTAAGAAAATTAATCCAAAAATTGATATGGAATCTCAAGGGACCCTGACTAGCCAAAACAAACTTGAAATAGAACAAAGTTGGAGGACTGATACTTCCTGATTTCGAAACTTACTACAAAGCTACAATAATCAAAGCAGTGTAGTAGAAATACATGTGGCATAAAGACAATCATATAAATCAATGAGATAAAATACAGAGCCCAGAAATAAACACTTACATATATGGTCAAATGATTTGACAAGGATGCCAAGGACATTCAATGGGGAGAAGAGTGTCTTTTCGACAAATGTTTCTGGGAAAACTAGGTATCTACATGTAAATGAATGACACCGGACCCTTAAATAACACCATATGCAAAAATTAAATCCATCAAACACCTTAATGAAAGACTTAAAACTATAAAAACTTCAGAAAAAAACACAGAAGAAAAGCTTCATGACATTGGGTTTGGCAATGATTCCTTAGATATAACACCAAAAGCATAGCAAGAAAAGAATAAAATGAAATAAATTTGACTACCTCAAAATGGAAAACTTCTGTGCATCAAACACAATAAACAGAGTGAAAAGGCAATCCATAGAATGAGAGAAAATATTTGCAAATTGTATATCTGATTAGGGGTTAATATCTACAATATATAAAGAACTTCTACAACTCAACAACAACAACAAAATCTGATTTTAAAATGGGGAAAAAGACTTGGACATTTCTCCAATGATATACAAATGGCCAATAAGCAAATGAAAAGGTACTGGATATCGCTAATCATTATGAAAATAAAACTCAAATTTTGATTAACCTCACACCTATTAGGATGGATACTATTTTTTTTTTTTAAAGAAAAAACAAGTGCTGTTGAGGATATGAGAAATTTGGATCCTTGTACATTGTTAGTGGGAATGTAAAATGGTGCAATCACTAGGGGAAAAGTATGGTAGTACCTCAAAAAATTAAAAATAGAATTACCACAGGATTCAGCCACTTCAATTCTGGGTATAAACCCAAAACAATTTAAAGCAAGATTTCAGGGGGATATTTGTATACCTGTGTTTAATGCAACACTATTCACCACAGCCAAAAGATAGAAGCAACCCAAGTATCCAATGATGGATAAATGGATAAACAAAGTGTAATAAAATATACAATGGGATGTTATTTAGCTTTGAAAAGGGAGGAAATTCTGACACATGCAACATGGATTAATCTTGAGGAAATTATGCTATGTGAAATGATACAGTAACAAAAGAAATACTATACTATTTCACTTTTTGAAGTATCTAGTCAAACTCATAAAGCAGAGAACAAAATGGTGGTTTTGCCAGGGATGGGGGGTGGGGTGAATGAGGAGTTATTAGTTAATGGGTACAGAATTTTAGTTTTGCAAGATGAAAAGAAATCTATACATGGATAATAGTGATGGTTACACAATGTGAATGTACTTAAAACCATTTAACTATACTGTTGAAAATGCTTAAGATTATAAATTTTGTTATGGTATTATATATCAATTAAAATTTTTTTAAATACAACTGATTTTTGTCTGTTGATTTTGTATCCCGCAACCTTGTTAAACTCATATATTAGCTTTAATAGTTTTGTGTGTGTTGATTCCTTAGGATTTTATAGCCTAAGATTAAGTCATCTGCAAATATAGTTGAATTCTTTTTGTTTCTTTTTCTTGCCTAATTGCCTGGCTAGAACCTCCAGAACAACGTTGAATATAAGTTACGAGAGTGGACATCCTTGTCTTTTTCCTGATCCTAGCAGGAAAGCAGTCTTACTGCTAAATATGATGTTAGCTGACAGTATTTCACACATGTCCTTTATCAGGTTGAGGGAGTTCCCTTCCACTCCTAATTTTTTAGTTTGTGGGTGTTTTTTTTTTTTAAATCATGAAAGGGAGATGGATTTTATCAAATGCTTTTTCTATATCCACTGAAATGACTCATGCTTTTCTTCTTTTATTGTATTAATATGGTGTATTATGTTGTATTGTATTATGATTTTTTTTAATCATGAAAGGGAGATGGATTTTATCAAATGCTTTTTCTATATCCACTGAAATGACTCATGCTTTTCTTCTTTTATTGTATTAATATGGTGTATTATGGTGTATTGTATTATGATTTTCATATGTTGAACCAACCTTCCATTCCTGGGATAAATCCCACTTGGTCATTGTTTTTGGGATCCCCAAGACCACTCCCAGCATCAGTGATTCATTAGGGAGACTCACAGGACTCAGCATATAGTTGTATTCACAGGTATGATTTTTTCATAGCTAAAGGATATAAAACAAAATCAGCAAAGGGAAATGGCAAATGGGCAAAGTCTAGAGATACCCAGGCACAGGCTTCCCAAGAGTGCTTTCCCAGTGGAGTCACACACAGAATGCACTTAACTCTCCCAGCAATGAGCTGAGGCAACATGTGTGAAATGTTATCTACCTGGGAAGCTCATTAGAAACTCAGTGGTCAGGGTTTTACTGGTAGCTGATGACACAGGTACCATCTTGCCTAGCACATACCAAAATTCCAGACCCCCAGAAGGAAAGTAGGTGTTTAGCATAAATTACATTGTTTGTCCAAGCAATTTAGAAACAATGAGCTACCCTGAACAATTAGGTTGGTAGGAACCCTCTTGAAATTAGTTTCCAGGATGTAGTGAAGGGCCAACATTTTACCAGTAGGCCTTTCTAAGGATAAGCATTCTGAGGCCTGCTTTGGTAACTCTTTTTGCAGGATCCATCCCTTTGGCCCTTGGTCTTACAGCAAAATTATCATCAGTAAGACCCCATACAAAAGGCTGAGAAAAAACTGTAGTATTGACTTCAGTTATCCTCTTAAATTATAAAAGTTTTAGCCAATTTTCTACCTGGATTATTTGGGGTTCTGTTTCTGAGCAAAGTATTGCCTGTTTTACTAAACAGCCAACCACATAAAGATATCCCACGGGAAGCCTCAAACTACCCATTTCCCATATTTGATTTGTTAGCTACTTTTAAAGCTCACCCTGAATTCTCCATCTTGGAGAAATGAGTCAGCATCCACTAGATCACTTAGGCTGGAAATTTAGGAATAGTTGACTTCTTGCCATTCTTCACCCATCCTGATCTTCACCTTCACCACCACCTTTCCCCCATTCTATCTCTAGATTCTGAGATTCACCCCTATTTCCATCCATATTGCCACTCTCTCATCTTATACTATAGCAACAACTTCCTAATATTTTCCTTGCTCAGTGTCCCTCCTTGTCTCACCACCAACAAACTAATCCCAATTTAAAAAGTTCCTCTAACTATTCAGAGGATATAAATAAAACTACTCCATACCTTTCGTCCTCCAGCATAGGTATGATCATATTTCACAGGCAAGAAAAGTGACGCCTAGAGAGACTGATTTAATTGGATTCTGCAACGTCTCTCCTGTAGGTCTCTCTCATCAATAACTCTCATACAGCTGTCATAAAGAGGAAATGATGAAATAATACGTAGAAAGTGCCTAGAACACCGTCTGGTACATAACACTCGGTTACCTTTAGCTACTATTAGGATCACTTAGAGGGTCTTAACTGCTCTTACTTTTCAGTGCCTAAAAAAGAAATAAAGCAAGCGTTCCAAATCTGGTGGATTAATTCAGCGCCCTATCTCCTTACAGACATAGCTCTTCACTCAAGAGTTAATTACCTCTTTGGGCTCGTCTGTCCACCTGAGGCATGGGCTTACATGGCTCGCACTAGGGCGGTGTCAGGACCTAAACTGTCTGGAGCATGGCTGTTGAGATGTGAACAGCCCGGGAAGAGGCGTACGCAGGTGGTAGAAGCTGTGAGCCCACTTAGGAGACGTTGACCACTAGATCAGTACGGACTGTACTTCCTGTGCATCCTCAGGCAAAATAACATGTTTCAGGCCTCTCTTCCCATTTTTGTATAAAAAGGAATTTCTTATTCCTTGCGCTTCCTCTTTCACAGGGTTGTTGTGACGACCCTGAAGTAGGATGTAGGGGAGGTCGCTCCATTACGCTAAACCTGGAACTTTAAAAATGGCAAGGGGGCCGAGAAGGGGAGTCACGTGACAAACTCAGCCGGGTCATCTCAGGCCTCCGAGAGGTAGCCCTAGAACGTCTCGTCTCTATGGTGGATGACCCTCAAACGCCGGTGCAGGCTAATTGATCTTCCGGGGTAATCATCACCGCTTCCGGGGCGGGACGCGGCGAGCCGGGGTTGTTCTTCAGCTCCCTCCTGTCCTGTATCTTTATGCTCACTGCTGCGATGAGCTTCCTTAAAAGTTTCCTGCCGCCGGGGTCGGCTGAGGGACTCCGGCATCAGCAGCCAGATACCGAGGCTGTGCTGAACGGGAAGGGCCTCGGCAACGGCACCCTTTACATCACTGAGAGGTAGGGTCCGTGTTCCCGGGGGCTGCTCCTGCGCGCCGCCTGCTGCGCAGGGGCGGGAGCGAGACCGCGACATCAGTGGCTGCTGGGAGTGGGAGCGCGTGCTCTCTGTCGCCTCGGGGATACCTCTGCTAGGAGGGAGCTCGATTGTTCTCGTGCCCTTTCCTCCGGAGCCTGCCTTTCCCCTTCTTCAGAGGGAGTTCTCGCCTCGATGATTGTGGTTTTTTACTTGCCTGTTTCCAGAGGTCTAGTGCGTGCCTTGTTTGTTCTCTGTTCAAGGTCTTGTTTTAAGGTTTTGAGTTTCTAGACCCTGAGTTAGAGCCTTCGATGTGCCTGACTGTCTTTTCTGATGAACAGGTGCGGGAGATGTTGCCCTGGGCAGGATTTAGTGGAGGATTTTGGAAATTTGGTCAGGGATTTAGATTTTCTTCCATAGGTGTGGGTAGGGAGGAATAACCTCAACCTCACGCAGGCTGGGGTCATATCCACAGGGACCTCTCAGTTCTCATTTCTGACGCCCATTTCCATTTCTAGAAGGAATTTCCCTTTTATTTGGCCACTTAGAGCATTTTATATTTTCACAGTCAAATAGACATGTCTTAAATATTGCTATTGTAGAACGAAGGCCCCTGTTTCCTTCACACAGGGACCTCACTGTCTTTCAGATCTCTCTCTGACTTTCCCTTCTGCTGCATCACTTTGGGCTACAGCCAGAGGAAATCCTCTGCTTTTAAGAGCTCATGTTGGACCCACACAGATATCCAAGATAATCTCTCTATTATTTTGTCAACTGATTAGTAACCTTAATAGCATCTGTAAAGTCCCCTTTGCCTTGTAACATACAGTATTCACAGTCTTGACACCAGGGGATGAAGGTTATAGGAGCCAAAGTTTTGCTTACCACAGAGGACACACACATGCACAAAATGTAAAGAACTCTTTGTTTAGAGAGAAATCTAGAACTTAAGCAAAGTGTAGGCTTTTGAACAGTCAGTGAAATAGGAACTGTGGATGGAGGAAAAGCAAATTTGGGCTGAAGTGCAGATAATGAGTTTTGTCTGGACATGTGGGGGATTTGTTGGACGTATGTGCTTATCTTGGGAGAGTGGTGTTAATGATAGAGATTTGGAAATCATTAGTATAAGTTCAGCGAATACTCATGGGACTAGATTAGATACCCCAGAAGAGAAGAGGGCCAAGGATAGAACCGTGGTGACACATCTACATTAAGAGGTAAGTCATGGAAGAAGAGACTTGTGGAGAGAAGCGAGATTAACAATCAAATAAAATAAGATCTGAAAAGCATCTGTTAGGTATTGACAAGGAGATCTTTGGTGATCTTGAGAGAGCAATTTCTTTGAAGTGATGGAAAGTGGAGCAAAGATAGATTTCTAGCTCTTACACAGCCCTTTTTTTTCTCTGTGGCTTCTCTGTATATTGGCTCTTCTTTCTATAATGTAACTCCATTTGGGGGAAGATTCTATACTTGTTTTTAAATTTTGGAAAATTTCAAATCTAAGGAAAAGTTGCAAGTGTTGTTAACTAATACCCATAGACCCTTCACAAAGATTCATCAGTTAATATTTTGCCATGTTTATCTCTCTCTTTTCTGAACTATTTGAGAGTCGTAGACATGTTGTGACTTTACCTGTAAATGCTTGAGCATATATCTCCTAAGTACAAGGACATTCTCCTTACTACCACAATACAGTTATCCCATTCAGGAAGCACAAAATCCTAAAGTTCTTATCTATTTAAAAATTTATGTCAGCTTTTTAGTAACAAATCTCTTACCTTTCTCTAAGAAAAATTTTTGTAAAATATACATACAAAAAAGAATAAGGTATAGGTCTGTGGTTTAAAGAATTATAATTAAACCAACACCTGTACATCTACCATTCAGGTTAAAAATAGGATATTACCAGTACCTTGGACACATCTGTTCATCCCTCTTTACTCATTGTTAGCTTCACCTCCCTGGTCTTTTTCCCCTTTTTGTTCTTTACTACCTAGCATTTCCAAGTCTTGATAGACTCAAGCTCTCAAACTAGGAAGGCTTCCTGGAGGATGTGACAAATGAAGATTAACAATTAACCATGTAAATGATGTGGGGCAAAGGGGAATTGTTCTAATTTTAAAAAATAGAGTGCTGAGCGGCAAGTGTGAGAAACCATATTGTGCCAGGATACATATGTGTGTATGTGTATTTTTTTTAATGTATGCATGTAAAAAATATATATGTATATACAGTACACACAGTTTAGCCGTTCTTCATCTGAGGAAATGAGAAAGATTGGAAAAATAATAAAACTGGTGAAAGAGAGAGCCATGTTCATGAGCTTGGCTTATAGCCCTTGGGCTTTGGGCAAACCATTTTAGGTAGAGAAGAACAGCGTCTGATTTGGTTTTAGGTAGATAATTTCTCAGATGTATATTGAGAGATTTAGAATTATCAGGCTTAGTTTTCATAGGAAGTTGATGTTTTTTGGATAAAGAAGGGAACAAAGGCTTGAATTATTCAAAATAGATCATTTGAAACAGGTAAAATAGAATATAAGATATAAAAAGAATATATCTTATTCCAAAATTATTTTAAAACCAAATAATTAAACCAACTCAAATTCAAGACCTCTCTTAACTGCCTGTCCTATCTTCATACCACACCAGAAGTAAAGGATACTGATCATACTGTGCAAAAGTGTTGAAAATAAGCAAAATATTCCTCTGCATGTTTACTGGCTTTGTAATTCTTGTTTTTCCCTTTTATGATTCATGGTTTCTTTGAGACTGCTGTAGTTAATTTGATTTTTATTTTTGTTTATTGTTTTGGAAGGCTTTTCTTCTAGAATATATAAAAAGAATTTAAAAAAAAATCAGAACTTCATGGTCAGAGTAAATGTTACTTTAAGTGGAACTTGCTTGTGTTCTATAGAGTGTATGATCCATGTCCATGTATAAGATTATGAGGACTCCATAGGAAATGTGCTGAGGCAGCATTTTTATCCTGCCAGCAGTAAGAAACTACAGAGCAATTACTATGTGCTTTTCAAGGTAAAGGCCATAATTTGGTGGGCACTAGGTCTGTGTTTGTATTTCAGTTTTTCCATCTCCTGATTGAGTCATTAAAGAAAGTTTTCAGGCTCGGTATATTTGAAATTTTGGACACCCAAATTTGGAATACTTTTTGAATTGTGATAGTGCCAAGGGATTTTTGAGGTGAGAGAAAGGAGTTTCTTTGCTTTAAATAATAATAGTTTTAGTAAAGGACTGGCAATACCTCTATGCTACATGAACACTATTTCATCTCCATGTTAAGACGAAAGCAGTGGACAGGAAAGGCACATGCAGGACACACCATCTAATTACAATAATAAAATCTATTCCTCTCGGATGAGTCTTCCTAGAAAATCAGAGCTTTTACTGCTTTAAGCTACTTAACATTTACCAATTTAAGTAAGCCTCCCAGTTTTTCTTTTTCTTGTTTAATAAGCATGTTCAATAAAAATCTTTCAAATGACTACGTATTTTCTCGCTTTTGCTTTTTTGTGTACGTTTAGTATATTTACAGAGTTGTTCAGTTTTCATCACAATTTAATTCTCCCTTTGTTTTTGATAAGTGAGGGTCACGTATTACACGCTTGTATTGTGCTGTTAGACATTGATATCCTTTGGGGGGGACTGAAGTGTAAATTCAACCTCCTTTTACATTGAATATGAATGCATTGACTGCTGCACTGTCATTGTTCCTGTGCAAGGGAGTCCTAGCTTCTCTTTTATTTGTTTTTGATCGGTTATAAATTAGACAACCAATTAAGAGAAGAAATTTTAAAAAAGAAATTAGACAATTACACTTGTTAAAACTATAGAAAACAGAATGATACTGGGGTTATATTGTATTAACTTTTTAATAACAGCTTTACGGAGATACTCTAACTCACATAACATATAATTCACCCATTTAAAGTGTACAATTTGGTGGTTTTTAGTCTTTACAGAATTGTGCAACCATCAGTACAATCAATTTTGGAATATATTCATCGCCCCCCAAAAGAACTGGCACCCATTAGCAGTCACTGTTTCCCTCCCGCCCTGTGTAACCAGTATGTTATATAACTTTTATTGCATTAACTTTTTTGTTGTTTCTTAAGGATGTTTTTGCTACTTGTTTTTCCTGCTAAGTGGTGCAGTTCCGGATGGTGAAGTATTACTAGCACTTACTCAAAACTCAACATACTGATTTTGGTGATATGTTTTCTTTGTTACACCAATAACATATTTGCATTTGACCACTTTTGAGGGAAAGCCAGAGACCTTGCTTATCTGTGGCATTCTTTTAAAGCTGTAGAATAAATGAAAGTCTTCATAAAGTCTGTCTTTCAATATGATAATTATTTTCTAACTTGTGGTAAGTATGATTACAGCCATTTCATGTGCATGTCATTTAATGTAGGATTAGTGGAGAAATAGTGATTCCCGGGTATTTGCTTACATGCTGAGCTCTATGCTAGTGGTTTTGAAGACTGTTAAATAAAGAATATGACAGGTTCTCCTGTCAAGTAGCTCACGTTCTCTCAAAGTACACATAAGATTCATATTATCACAGAGTTAAGTGCTAAATGATGTATTCCCGAGCATAAGTACACTTTAGAAAAAGAAGAAATCATTATGGACTGGAGTAATTGGAGGGAGGGATCAAGGAGGAGCTAGGACTTAATGAGCTGAAGAGGATTTTCAAAAGCAAAGAAGGCACCTAAAGCCATTCCAAATGGGAACAAGCAGAAAGGCACAGAAGCATACTTGTGAGTTTAGAAAATTTGCTTTTCAGATCTCTTTGAACTTTTAGCTAGAGGAAAAGAGACCATAACAGAATTGGTCTTAAATCCAGTTCCTGCTGCTGAATTTTCATTTTTTAGGAATATTTCTTCTTGACATGCATAAGTGTCCAAGCTGAATCTTTATAAACTTTAGGGTATTAAGTTAGGATTTACTTTCTTGAAATAATCTGTTTAAACTGTGTTTTTTCAGCCGCCTGTCTTGGTTAGATGGCTCTGGATTAGGATTCTCACTGGAATATCCCACCATTAGTTTGCATGCAGTGTCCAGGGACCTAAATGCATATCCACGAGAGCATTTGTATGTTATGGTGAATGCCAAATTTGGAGGTATGTATGGTAATTTAATCTTGAGCTGCCTTTGGTGGCATGTTATATTTTAAAAAGTAGTCTTTGATCATAATCAATGTAATTTTCAAGCTATTGACCTATTTTGAATAATAGTTTATTAAGCAAAATTTCAGCACAGTAAAATAATTTGGAAACTACCTTTTGTTTTCTATATATTAGCACTTAGAATTATTCACTTACGATATATGTTTCTTATTTTTTCTCTTAAGTTTAACTTTCTCTTTGTAAAGGCATTTATATTTGGCACTCTTAAAGCTTGGATCAGTATACTTTTTGCTTCCAAGAATTTAGGATAGAACCTGTTTTGTTCTGTTCTTGGGGGAGGGGTGGGGGGGTGGATATGTTGCCTTCCCCCTACATTTGGCAATGATATTTTGATTGTCCTGACTGGAAGGGGGGAATAGTGCTACCGGCATCCAGCAGTTAGAGGCCAGGGATGTTGTTAAATATCCTACAGTGCACAGGACAGCCTCCCATAACAAAGAATTATCTAGTTCAAATGTCAGTAGTGCCAAGGCTGGAGTTTTTGCTGTTAGAGATAACTACAAAGATTCATAAAAATCTGGTGAAATTGATGAAAGATGGAGTAAGAAAGATATAATAAAATCTTTTTTTAGGCTTTTGACTGGGTTGTAAGAATTCAGAATGAGAAATAAATTAGGCACAAAATAACTCGTATGTGATTTTTGTAAGTGTGACTAAATAAGAAGTTGATGTACTATATTGTGTTAGTTTAATAGGTTCACCTTTTGTAGAAATACAGAACTTTGGGGTTGAAAAAGACATTTGTTACACCTTCAGTAAACTTCTGCTTTTAAAATAATGGGTTGCTTTTCTTTGAAATAGTATATAAGAGACACTCCTATAAGTTTTCCTGTTGCTATTGCTCCTTCAATTTGGAATTTCAGTATGATTTCAGATATAAGATTACCATTTATTTTCAGTGTGACACTAATTATTTAGTAATTTTTAAGGCTTTTGGCAAGCCCTGCCTCATTAAGTGGTAATGACCAATTCAGCTATCGGAAGATATTTTTGTTTTAAGATTTCAAACTCTTGTCATTGGAAAGGGCCCAAAGATAGATAAAAATCTAGTAGAGTTTGAAAGAGAGGGTAGTTGACCTTGGATTGTATTAAGACTTCCAAATGAAGAGATATTAGACACAAAGTTCACTTTCCATCTAAGCTAATGCGACTGTGATTTCATAACTAAGTATTATGTGTTTAGTTTAAATCATCATTCATTCATAGAAATGCAAAACATTAACAATACCCTTGTCAGTTCCAAATGTTGATGTGAAATGCCCAAAAATAGTATAGAGCACTGGCATTAGGCAAAGATATATGTCAGAAAATACGGCTGGAAAGGTAGGGTTTGAATAAACCTAGCTTGAATAAAGCTAGCTAAAGAGAAATGAATAAGAAGACTGTCATTAACTTGATAAGCAAGTCATTTTCATCTCTCTGTGGCTCATTTTTATCCAGAAAAATTAGGGGATTGTAGTAGTCTTTAGTTTTTAAACCTGGCTGGACATAAGAAACATCTGGGGCTTTTTTTTGTTAATGCAAATGCTGGAATCCCAATGTAGGAGATAAAGATTCAGTAGATTTGGAGTAGCTACTTTAAGTTGAAATTGATGGGATTATGATTAATCCTTTCCTAACTAAATTGAGTAGGACTTTTCTGTCTTACTAGAAAGTAGAATCCTTCTTGTATTACATTTATTTCAGTAGTTCTCCAGTTGTTTATCTGGAACTCTTTATTCATCTCGTAAGTTATACGTGCTTGGATCCTTTTTTCCTAGTCTTTGTTTTATCCTGATTCTCCAAGCTCCAGATTTTTTTCTCTCTTTGGTTTATCTTCATAAACCTTTTTAAAATAGACCATCAGCTTATTGTTGAGGACATTAGATTATTTTCAAAATGACTAAATTCATTCCCACTGTTGAAAATCTAGAAGAATTTAAAAAGACTGAGAGTATGGCAGCCACCGCTGTGATCTAGCGTGATCTGGTGAGTGTTGATCATGGTCGTGTTTTTTTTCTTAATTGTAAAAATGCTGTATTACGTTTCTATTTGTTGCTTTAAGGTAGATTCCTGAGGATATAAAGGAAGTGTTAATATTGGTTATTTCTAGGGAGAGAAATTAAGAGTGGTAGGGACTTTTCCTTTAAATCCATCTAGACTCTTTCAATTACTTTTATACCAGCACGTATTATTTTTATAATTTAAAAAGTGATGTTCATTCAGTTTTAGAATAATAATTATGGTATGATACCATTTTGTTTTTTAAAATACATTTAAAAAGTTTGGGAGTACAATAATAGTCAACTATTTAGAATTATTTAGAATTACGTAGTATTTTATATTATTTTGCTTGTTTACAAAGTACATGTGTGTTATATTTAACAATATAATAACAGAAACAGGACAGGAAAAGTCCCATTAACTCCATTATTTTTAATACTGTTGATTGTGGCCATTTTTTTAAAAATTCCCTTTTTGCTTACCTGTATTTTTTCATTATTCTACAGTAAGTTTGTATGAAACTTACTGTAGAATAATGAAAGTTAGAGATTTAGTGGCTATCTCCTATTGCTTGATTCCTATGAGTAAAATTGCTGCATTAAAGGTAATAAACATTTTTAAAGCTTTTAACATATATTGTAAATTACTTTCCAGAAAGTTTATAACAATTTACACTTTGAATAGTAGTCTATAATAATACCTTTCCACCTTATCTTCAGCTGCATGGAGAATTAACATTATTTTGATGGTGACTTTTAATAAGCTTAACAGAATTTACTTTATATTTTTAAGATTATTGGTTTTGAACATGTTTTGATGTTTTGGGGTATATTTAAGTATTTTGTTGACTTTATTATGAACTAATTCAAATATTGAAAAATGCAGAGAGTAATAAAAAATTTCTAATATTCAATATCCAGCATAAATTGTAACATTTTTCATAATTACTCTAGACTTTAAAGAAATATAGATAGTATATTAGTACTGTTGAAATCCTTTTTGTACCCCTTTCCTTTTCGTTCTCACTGTCTCTGGAGTTAAAATCCTAAAGATGGCATGTGTACTTCCTGTCTGTGCTTTTAGATTTAATGACTACATAGTATACCTTTAGCAACATAATGGTTTTGTAATGTGTTTAAGGTTTTACTGTAAGTGGTATTATATATTTCTGCAACTACTTTTTTCATTCAACTGTACTTGTAATCTATTTTGTACTTGTAATCTATTTTGATACCAATCTATTTTGATGTTCATTTTTAACTGATAGCTATTATATAACATAATATGACCGGGTTGCAATACATCTATTTCTTTTTTCATTTTATTTACACTTTTGCTAGTACATGTGGTACTTCAGTAAACATTTTTGTACAAACTAATTATGTACATATGTATCTAGATGAGGAATTGCCGGGATAGTAGGAGGACATACACTCAGTAGGAAATAACTCCCTGGACAGTTTCCGCTTCACCAGCAGCATTTCATGTTCTCTTTGTTGAACATTTGTATATTTTTCTTGCTTGCAGACTTGTTAATTTATCTGTTGGGTCAGTTAACTTAAGGGCCTTGGTTGCTCATCTGTTGTTTGTTAGTGATAAATTACATCAGAGGTTTACAAACTGTTTCTGTACTGTTTGTTTCAAGGTGAAAGGTAAGAGAAGCAGATGAGATTGAAACTGTACTTTTGAGAGGTCTGTTTCCTCACTCCCCACATGACCTTGAAGGGCTTGGAATCTCTAGTGAAGTACAGTGTGACTATACCAGAGAGACTATCCAGTCTTCTTTTTTTTTTTTTTTAGCTCTAAAATAACCATGTCCCTATAATTTGAAGTAATTGAATTGTAGTATTTAGATATGTCAATAAGCATCCTTTAATAAGTTTTTTCAGACTTTTTTTCAAATAAATAACAGCATTAAACAGTTATTTTTATTCCCACTCTAGAAGAATCAAAAGAATCTGTTCCTGATGAAGAAGAGGAAGATAGTGATGATGATGTTGAACCTATTGCTGAATTTAGATTTGTGCCTAGTGATAAATCAGCATGTGAGTGTTCTGTAGAATTTCTTTTTCCTTCATGTACCAAACTTTCCCCTATTGACATACACATTCTTTCTTTCACTACCTCTATTCTACTGCTTTTTCTTCTTTTTAGCATCTGTACTATTATTGAGGCCCAGATCCATATTAATAGCAAGGATTGTGAATGTGATGATAGTATAATAGATACAGTGTTACTTGGTGTGTTTTGCAAGTGGAGGAATCTGTTTGTTTGTTTTGTTTTTTCTAATTGACTTGATGCTTGACTACACATCTCACCAGTTAGAGGGCTGAGGAGTCATGGCAGTTCCAAAACAGGAGATGCCAGGATGATTGGAAAGAGCCCGTTAGCTTCAGGGGGCTTCCCTATGATAGCAGCAGTCTGACCAGGACCCTTGACCCTTTTCCTTAGAAAACCCATAGGAGATCTCAATAATATATTGAAATAAACTCAGAATTTTGTGACTTGTCCATTGCCATCAAGCACTTATATTTACACTGATGGTTATTTAATTAACTTTTATTGCACATTGGCTAGAAAGAAATATTAATTACAGTTTTATTTCTTTGCTTAGTGGAGGCAATGTTCACTGCAATGTGTGAATGCCAGGCTTTGCATCCAGATCCTGAGGATGAAGATTCAGATGATTATGATGGAGAAGAATATGATGTGGAAGCACATGGTTAGTGAAGTGGAATTTTAAAGGTGTTTGTATGTGTGTGTATGTTTTTCATTTTAAGCTCTTATTTATACTAAAAGGGTGAGATTTTAGTTCTTTATATCTCTAAGTACTGATATAGTATTATTAATAAAAGTGAGTGACAGTATTCATGTCTAAGCCAAATTGGAAAAATTTATGGGCTTTTTGAGCTTGAGGATAAGAAATAGAGATTATTGGGTTGCAGGGGAGGATAGAGATAAATGGAAGGAAAGAAAATGGTAGCTAGGAAAGTAGGTAGTTGCAAGAGTCTTTTTAAGTTGATGTAGCTGCCCCCAGAGAATAGTCTTTCTCCCACCATCCCTTGAAACTTATATTATCTGCATCTTGATTTAACATAGCCCTTCATACAGTTCATGGCCAAAGTCATTTCTTTTTCCTAGAACCATTTATCTGTAAGTATTTTCACTTGTAGACCAGAATGTAGTCACTAGCCTGATAGAATCTTGTAGCTTGAGGAGCCTGCTGTGCTCTTTCTTTTGCGCATGGTCTCCTGTACACCAGTTTGGCCTTCCAAAGCCCTTTCTTCCGTATGTACCCTCTTTCTGGCCTGAGACAAACTCATTTCTGGCATTCTCCTTTATATATCTAAATACATTCTCATCTTCACTGAGTTTTTTGGATGATTCTTTTTAAATACTCTTTGTATTTTCTAGAATTTCTGATTTTTTTAAAGGAACGTGTATTTTAATCAAGAAAAAAACCTTCAGTACAAATTAATGTCAAATTAATTTGCACTCGCCTGTAAAATTCCCACCTTATAATAATATAAGACTCCCTGGCCTCAGGAACACCGTTGTTTCCTCCTGGTCCCCAGAAATTTGATTCTTAGGGAGTTGCTATTTATTGGTTCATCTCTTAGAATCCTTTCTCATCCTAGAGGGTAGGGACATTTTCTTTGTATCTCTATTTTCAGCAGGTGGCCTATTTATGTGTGTTAAATGAATGTTGAAAAGTATTTTCTTAGAAGCCTTTTTTCATTGTACCTTCAGTAAATGCATTATTGAATATCTATTTTTTCTAATTGTTTTACAATAGCTTAAAAGCTTTTTATTTGTTTAGAACAAGGGCAGGGGGACATTCCTACATTTTACACCTATGAAGAAGGATTATCCCATTTAACAGCAGAAGGCCAGGCCACACTGGAGAGATTAGAAGGAATGCTTTCTCAGTCTGTGAGCAGCCAGTATAACATGGCTGGAGTCCGGACAGAAGATTCAATAAGAGATTATGAAGGTGAGTAGTATTCTTTCTCTTCAGTGCAAACAGTTAGATTGTCACTTAGGCAACAAGGGAAGTTATGGAGGGGCGTGTGTAGGTTCTTCTGGAAACTCTAAGACAAATCTCAGAATTAACTCTTTGTAGTGTAGGAAGCAAATGTAGAATTACACAGAATGGGAATTCTCATGTCAGTTTTTAAGCTTGTTTTCGTAACTACAAAAACAGTTTATGTCCTCAGTCAAAAATTTTTAAAGTGGACATAGGCAAAGAAGGAATGAAAAATCAAGTTTAATTCTAATTGAGAGACATCTATTAATTTTCTGTTGCATATTTTCCCAGCCTTTTTGTTTGTTCACTTATGTGTATATATGTGTGTGTGTGCACAGTGATGCTGCTGTTTTTAATTTTAAAATGAATTTCTGCATGATTATATGCAAAACTAAGTCAGTTGATTAAAAAGACTAGGTAGCATTCAGGAAACTTGGGTTTTCTTTTTTATGACAACCATCTGGACCTTACACAGGCGGCTTTAAATGTGTATGTGTTAGTTGTCTTATATTTGGAAGCTTCTTTGTAACTATTTTCCCTATCAGACTGATTCCCTTTTCTAAGTATCCTACTTAAGTTAGTTTCTTGAAGTACTTTGGATTCATCCTTTACCATTTATTACCTTATCCAGCCCAATACTGAGTTCCATGGATTTTTCTTTTAAAAGACTTTTTAGATCTCTTTGCTATTACTATCCCTATCCTCCAAACCTAGGTTCTTTTCTTCTTATGCCAGATTTATAGTAATAAATTTTTTACCTCTATCATCCCTTCCTCAAGTTCACTGTGCCATATTAATCTTCTGAGAACACGCTAACTCTTATATAAGGACGTCCCCTCAGCGATTGCTTGATACTCACCATATAAAATTCAAACCCATCACTCTGACTTTGAAGAAATAGCTCTGTCTTTACCTCCAAATATCTCTTGTTCCTACAACTCTCAGTAAAACACTTAGGTAGTGCTCTTATGTGCCAGACCCTGATTAAACATTACACATACTTATTCATTTAATCCTTCCAGGAACCTCTGTGGTAGATGCTATTATGATCCCCATTTTACAGATGAAGAAACTAAGTCACAGCAAGGTCACATAAGTTGCTTCATGTCTAGTAGCTAATAAGAGGATTAAATAAGCTGATGTGCAAAAATAATATACCAGGCACTGTTATAAGCGCTTCTTGCATGTTACATGTATTTAATATAAATATTTTATGTTGTTACAGAGTCTTAACACTTCTAATTTTTTGTGATGTTGAATATTCTTAAAGAGAGTTATCATCATTTTTCTCTTGTTTGGTACATTTAAGTTTCTCTTATAATGCTGTGATTAACATCTCTATACACTTAGCATGTTAACTTGGAGATCCTGAAATTCTGGGATATTTTAATTTGGAAAAGTTTAGACTTCGGGTCACAATTATTTCTTATGTCGTCTCTCCATTTTAAACCCTAGCTGGTGAGCCTCTAACATAGGCTTTAGGGTAAAATGGCTCAAATGATTTCTAGTGCTCTACCAAACTCTTTTCTCATTACAGTGATTGGCTTGACCATTGAAAAGCCTTTCATCACTGAAGGATTTTATTATTATTATTATTTATAAAAATTTTTATTTAATGCTTTGTAGCAAACGAAATACTTAAGATCTCAAACACTTTGCTAAAGTGAGATTTTTGGACTTTTATTCCTAAGCCTCATTAACATATACAGAGTTGCCTCTGTATAAAACTTCAATGTGTACCATTTCCCATCTTCTAATCCTTTTTGCCATTTATTTATTTATTTACTTACTTACTTATTTAACTTTAGTTTGACCTGTGCATTTTTTAATTTATTTAAAAAATTCTTTAAATAAAAATTGTGTATGTTTAAGGTGTATATCATAATGTTTTGATATACGTATATACAGAGTGAAATTACTACTATAGTTAAGCTAATTAAATTCCATTCCTCACATACTACCTTTTGTGTGTGTGTGTGGTGAGAACACCTGAGATCTGTCTTAGTAAATTTCAGTCTTTTTGCCATTTTACCACACACTGTCTATTAGTGGTATTTTAGGGCTTCATGCACTTCTTTATATCAAGAAGAATTTATTGAGCTTATGTACCAGGTACAGAGAATACAGCAGTGCTTGAGAGAGATGAGGTTACTATCTTCGTATCAGTGGCATTCTAGTAGAGAGAAAAATAACTTATTAAGCAGTTACAGTACATTGTGGTAGAATACTGAGATACAGGGGAAGATTGAGAAGCTGTGAAACTAAGGGCTGGGTCCTTCACCCAGCCTTCATGGAGTAAGTGACAGCTAAGGCGAGAACTGAAAAATGACCTGTGTGATGGGAGATTACATACAGGTTGGGGAGAGAGGCAGATAAAGCATCAGCCATGTGCAAAGGTTTAAGAGACCATTTAGCTCTGGGAACTGAAAGTTGTTCATTATATCTGGATCTCTGAGTATGAAGTATAGTTAGCTCAATAGGTAAAGGTGGATTGTGAACTGAGCTATATCTTAAAGGAACTTGAAAGCTTAAAGAATTGCATCTTTACACTTAGGTCAGTGGGAAGCTATTGAAGAATTTTTCGGACGATGACTGGCTATAATATAGAAAATTAACTACAGAGGGAAATAACTAGAGGGAAAGGGGAGAAACTCTGTTAAGTAACTTAAGTTTTAAATTTTTTTTTATTTTTAAGGCAAAGCAACCCTTGGTTGACCTCACAGATTGCAAGGACCTTGTCAGTTTACAATCCCTTATTTTTTTGTTATTTTATTTTTTACGCCTACAGCACCTGGTCTTCCGAGGTGGTCTTCCATCCAAGTACTAACCAGACCCGACCCTGCTTAGCTTCCGAGATCAGAAGGGATTGGGCTTGTTCAGGGTAGCATGGCCATAGACAGTAACTTAAGTTTTGAAATGAGAGATAGTGACCTAAATTAGGTAGTGGCAGTGAATGTCAAAAAACTTAACATTTGGGAACTACTTAAGAGATGGAAGCAACAAGTTAAGAGATGGGGTGGGGGATCCTGGATTAGGCAGGTAAGAAATATCTTTAATAAGATGGGAGTGAGAAAGATGTGGAAAGATGATAAGCTAATTATAGATAAGTGTCACATTTGCTTGCTGTGCCGGTTTTCCAGGTGCTAGGGGACCCAGGCGCTAGAGGCAGAAGACAGTTTGTGTTGGCTGAAAGGTTGAGGGGTGAATGGGAAGTGCAGAAGTGGAAAAAACAGCTGTAGACAGCTTCTACCTAGCGTTCTGTCATTGTTGAAGTTGAGAATTTACAAAGCAAATATTAAATGTTTAGACTGATTTTAACTTGGCTTGAATCTACAGATGGCATTTTTCTTTCTCAATTTGTTCTTGATAACTTGATTTTCAAAAGAGAAAGAAATAGCAACGCTTACCAACAGAGGGCACTAGCTTCCTTCTGGTCGATATATAAGCTGAATCTACCTATCTAAAGTATGAGTAGACTTTTGCTCAGTGGTTAATTTTTTCCTTCAGACGGGATGGAGGTAGATACTACACCAACAGTTGCTGGACAGTTCGAGGATGCAGATGTTGATCACTGAAAATAGTTTTTTGCTGCTTTGGGGTAAGTAGTTTATTTTTTCCCTTGTCAATGAATGTGAAAATCATCTCACATAATTTTATTTTAATAATTCAGGAGAACTCTATAAAATTAGCAGTTTATCCATTTCTGAAATAATTGAAAATTATGTGGGTTTTTTCCCCTCTAAGAAGTCAAAATCGGCAAACATGGTGATGTTCAGGTTAATTAACATTTACTGAGCACTTACCACACGCCAGGCACCGAGAGTACATGGGAAAATAAGACACCCATCTTCAGTGGACTGAAGAGAATGACGTTATTCCTTTATTCAGAAATGGAACTCTCCCTGGTTGGCTCAGGTGGGAATAGCAAAGCCTGAGATTATGTCTTGGTCTGCTCTTGAGCCACATTTTCCCACTTGTGATGTTTGAAACCTTAACAACCATGTTCATTCATTAAAAAACACAAAGCAAAGATTTGCTGCAACGCACTGCTAGTTGAATTGGGGAAAAATTAGAAGTTATACTAAACTGAGTTAAATCCTTTAATTATAATCATATCAGTTTCCCTTCTGAACACAATGGTCGACCAAGGTCCTGGGCACCTTAGTGTTCAAGGCTCATTTGACAAACCATAACAAGTCCATGTACAGTTGTCTAAAAGCTAACATTTCCCAGGCCGCTTTATACTTGCTTTTCTTGACTGACATAAGAGCTCACTACCAGTTTTCTTTCCTCTGACCTTCTCATGAGTTTGGCCTGCAGTTTTTCCCTATTTATTTGTTCTATGTTACTATGAGAAATAAACCGTGCTTTGCCAGCTTGAGTATCTCAACTATATGTTAGATCGGCAGTCCCTAGCCTTTTTGGCACCCGGGACTGGTGCTCCTATGAGAATCTAACACCTGATGATCTGAGGCAGAGCTGAGGTGGTGATGCTAGCACTGGGGAGTGGCTACAAATACATATGAAGCTTCTCTCCTTCACCTTCCACTCACCACCTGCTATGTGGCCTGGTTCCTAACAGGCCACAGACCTGTACCTATCTGTGGCCTGGGGTTTGGGGACTCCTGTGTTAGATAATATCTAAAGGTCATGTAACTAGTTCATATCATACAGAGATAAGGCTAGTAATCCTAGCAGCCCTGCTTTATAAACTATAAGATTTTTACACTGTTAAATTGCTGTCCCTTTTTCTCCTCTATAATGTCTTCCTAACTTCTGACCTCATAGCATTTTCTTGAATACTAGATGTCTTCCAGAAAGTCTTTGAGATGCTACTTATATACGTGTCCTTTATTTTATTAAAGCAGATGGTGGTAGCATGGCAAGATTATGTATTTGGCTTGCCTCTTGTACCGTTGTTAGACATCTAGTTAGGTTGTGAGATCCCTTGTTATTCCAAGCTCCATTTACTTTCCAAATTATTGCTGTTATGGATATAGCATTGCTTATACTAACCATGAATTGTGATAATGGATCTCTGCTTTCATATTAGGTGCTGCCAGTAGGGCTATCGGAAAATAATCTCTTAAGAGTTCTGTGATTTATGTCTTTCTTTAAATTCTTAATTTTCAGTTCCACAACATTTACTTTTATCATTGGTAGCTATGCAGTCTAAAATCATCAATGTCTCCTCTGCAGTTAGCTAAAAAATTATGTGTTCATATTGCTGGAACTCTGTTAACTTTAATTTTCAGATCTTATTCCAGATGCTAATACTTCACTATTCTACTTTACAGGAAATCTTTTGGCATAAATTTGTCTTCTTATTTCTTACATTTTATTTGTCGTGTTCTTCATACATTTTGGTCTTTTCAGTTCAGTAATTCTTATTTAGTATCTTTTACTGAAACTGGAAAACAGATTTTTTTGGATCTTCTGGTTTTCACGTATTTCTCCTTCAAAAGCAGACTATTCAGAGAACACCAACCACTCTATTAATAAGGATTATGAGAAACTCATTTGGTCTGTCACTAATGATTACACAAATGAGATGTTACTGCATTTCCCTGGTGAGAATTCTTAGAATTCTTTGTAATATAATTTTATGGTGAAATAAACATAAAATAGCCACAAACTTTCTAATGAGCTGATGATTTGTTTTCTATTCATTTTATGCTACAGCTGGAGCAGAGAGATGTTTTATTCATAAAGTTAATACAAGTTCTTCATCTGGATAATTGACCTAAATTCCAAACAATGTTCGTAAATTTTTAATCATTCAAAATTGTATTTGCCTTTAATGAGAGAACAAAGAATAATTAGAGTGTTTATGTAATGATTAAAAATTTCAAGATAATGGAACTAGGACCTCTCAGTGCATGAGATGGGGTGAGAGGAAAGACACATGATGGTGGGATCACAACTGTACCACATACTAGGGCTCTTTGTCTTTGGACAAGGCATGTAACTTCTCTAATCCTACGTTTCCTCCTCTGAAAAATGGAGTTGATGATAACTACCTGGCAGGATTGTTGCAAAGACTGAGATGTAATACATTTAAATCCCTGGCACTTCTTGATTAGGCATTAAGTAAATAATAGATATTATTATTACTATAAACACTGTAAACCTTTTTTTACAGATTCTACTCAACTGTAGGAGAGAACTTGGTGCCTTTTCCACTCTGTGGTGGGTGTGATGAAAGTCATTTTCCTTCTCCAAAACTTACCTGAACCAGTTCTTTCTTGAGACAGACTATATGGAGACAACAAGTAGTCACCAGCAGAAGAAACTATGACCTTTATTAACAAAGGTGAATTAACATAACCAAGAGGATATTTGTCGTTTATCATTTATCCCCAAACTTTCTGTATCTAGGTACCCTCTGAGTAGGCCTATAATTCATGCCTTCGGTGCATGCATTTTCCGTAACCCAGTAGGGCTATTGGTGAAAATGCATAGGCACTTGAAGGTTTAGGTAGACTGTGTAGGAGAAAGGTTGAATCTAAGAAATACCCTGTTAGGGCCTAAGGATACCCTTACCCCTTAAAAAGAAAAAGAGATATCAGAGAGATCTTGGCCTCTGCTCATTCTCCATGCGGTAATGAACTTTTTTTTTTAACTAATTCGGGACCCAGATTAGTTCATCAGGCATCTCTAGGGAGCCTCTTCAGAAACATCCCAGCCATCTGTACTACCACTAATACAAGTGCTTGACTCGCTTTTGCTCCTTTCACCATGTTTCAGCAGTTTGTTCTGTTATAACCTCAAGTTATATATCCTTTCATTTCCAGCCTTTTAGGTCAGTTTCTGTAACAGAACAAGAAATTGTATGAAGTCTTCAAAGTACTTCAGATGATAATTGTTTTGTCTTTGTAATAGTTTAACAAATAAATCTAGGTTTTCTATATTATTGTTCTCTCATTCTTGACCACAACCATTAATGAGATTTTTTTTTTTTAATTCTGACAAAATATGAGAATCTTATGAGTTTTATTTTTTTGTTTGACTTCTGTTGAGAACATGAACATGATATAAGTTAGAAAATGTATCGTTAGAACTTCTGGCAAATATTTAGTAGGGCAAGGATTTAACACATTTCAAGGGATTTCTGCTGCTTCCACTTGGATCAGGAGTGGTTTCTTATACTTATTAACTCTCAATTTTCAGTTCGTATTTATAGATTTATACTTGAACTTTCAGTCCCTTAAAAGTAAGATTAGAAAAGCTGTTCAGAATCACTTATTAACTTCAGTTTGTCACGACTAAGCCCAGTGTTTTTTCAGCACTTTCACTTGTTTTTTTTCATCCTGCATGGTAGAGTTAAAAAAAAAAAAAAAAAAAAAACACCAAAAAAAGAAAAAGAAAAAACTACCAAAAACGGAGTTTTCCCTTTCCTGACCAGATTCAGAAATATTGAATTTGTTAAAATAGGCAAGGAAAAGGGCCACTTGGAATGGAAACTGAAATTTACTGAGACTTTCTCTGCTATCCTGCATTCTTTGCATACATTATTCATATACTGTTCTTAACTATATATGAGGTATAGATGCTTTTATTATCCCACTTTAGAGATGAGGAAACAGTTACAGAGAAAGGTAAAGTAACGCTTAATATCAGAGATAGTGAGCTGTGATTTTTAAGCCTATATTCCAAAACACCGTACAGACTTACTATCTAACCAGCAGCTGAAAGGAAGCAAAGTCTTTCTTTACTGCAGGGTTTTCAATGTTAAAATTTCAATGGATAGCATAGGAAGTTTTTAAAATTCTCTGCAGCAAGTCTCAGTAGCACTCATTCTGTCCTATACATTCATCCATCCCAATAAGCAGTTGGGGTATTCTTATGGGCTGACCTTAGAAATTCTATTTGAGTTCCTTTTTTAAAGTCATACTTAAAGACTTGTAATCATGACTTTCACTGAAGCATAAATTTCTCTGATAACATAACAAAACGTCAGGGAGATTCCGAGCACTGTTTCCTGCAGACACTGCTGTGGTCAGCCTGGTGTTGTGGATAATGTACTCAACTAAGATGCAGGAGGTTAAGCATCTACTTCTGGCTTGACTGACAAGATATTTAACCTCTATGGACCTATTTCCTCATCTGTAAAATGAGAGGACTAGACTAACAGCTTTCAAACATTCAACAGTAACATTCTGTAATACAAGTTAGTTAGTGGCTTTGAGAAAATAGGAGAAGTGGGAAAAAGATTAGGTCAGACTTAAAAAATTAACTAATGATCAGCAAGCCAACATTTCTTGATTCTATTTGAACTTAATTTTAGGGTTGCTAAAATGTTTTACTTCCTGTTTGTTGACGTAGAGAAAATTTAAGGAAAATGCATACGTATTTTTCACCCATAATATGAGCCATCTGAAATATTCCTAAAGACTAGGCTTAGTGGTCATCTGTACTGGATTCTATCATTTAAAAAATATATTTATTAAAATATCTGAGTTTCCTCCTTAGATCAGTTTGTTAGATATGGATACTTTTCAGATAAACATGTTTAAATCTTTGTAGATAATATATTTTGAGATCTTGTTAGGATCTTTGCCAGTATTGGTAAAGAGAGATTATGCACAGATAATCATTATATGTCATCCTTTACTTTTAGAAAAACAAGTGTGATTACTCAGTGTTCAGAGAGAGATTTAGATAGAATTTGCTTTATATGCAGGATTTCAGATAGTTTCACTGTATAGCTAATTCTCATGTAAATCTCATTTCAAAAGTATTTGTAGAGTGCGTGAATCTACATCTGGTACCCATCTTCCATGGCTAATATATAGTAATTGAATTCTAAACAAATCTCTTAGGAGGATTTTAATAGAATTATTACCATCTCTGGACAAAGAAGCTGAAACAAACATTTTTCACTAGCATCTATCTCTGTCTGTTCATATATACATAAATAAAACCAATATCTAATGTGGGGGACTTCATAATTTGCAGTGAGAGATCAGAAAACCTTTTGGGAGAGCAGTGAACCTAGTTTTGTTCACTGGTTTTTAACAATTTTTTTGGTTTGTTTTTAACATAATTTTAAGAAGATAAAAAAGATATATAACTGGGGGATGGAAAAGCTAAATAAAAGTGTATACAGGAATCTTAGAATTTATTTTTTTATTTTGAAAATTATGTGAATTACTAATACACTTAGGACAACAGTGCCTAGAAAATGGCTCAGTACATGTTAATTATTACTAGCACTAGTAATTCTTTTTATAACAGAAGGAAGCTACAAATATAACATTAACTCACCTCTTAGGATATATCTGAGAAGCCTGAAATTTAAAAATCCACTGAACAATTAAAATAGATGTGCTGAAATCTACATTTTTCTCATAGGACCTTCAGGCCTTCGCTGCAAGTCTGTCTATTCTTGCTCTACAGACAGGTCTGATGTACATGAACATCTGGTTTCTAGGCATGCAACAGGTTAGAAAGGAAGGAAGGAGTGGTCGTGTTGGCATATCAGTAGCAGTAAATTGCTGACAGTTATGAAGAAAAGCAAATGTATATTACCAAATACAGCAGCCTAAGCCTTTATAGTGTATGGTGCAAATATGAGAATAGTGGAGCAATTTATGTTCATAAAAATTATGACCAAAAGTATGAGCCCAAATTCTAGTTGTAAATAACTCAAATCTCGCTAATTTAAGCAGAAAAATGTTATCAGAAGGCTATCTGTTAGCTCACAAAATGGACAGGAAAGCCAAAATAAACCAGGCTCAAAAAGGTTAAGAACTAGGAGTGGTTTATGTAAGATGTTATGATTCTTCTGTTTCTATTAGGCTGATTTCTTAATTGCCCCTGTGCCTTTGAGTCACCACAGTGTCCTAGTTGGCACTGCGTATGCTGTCAGGAACAGGAGACGAGTATCTGGCCCCATCAGCTTCTGTAGTGGGAGGGCACTGCCCCTGCCCAGAGTCTCACAGTAGAGGACTAGCCCAAATAGGAAGGATGCTTGAATGCTGCAACCCCAAATCTTTAAAAAGAACTTTAATGAATTGGAATTGTATTTAATAAAAGTTAAGGAAGTATTTTTTTAAAAACTGAGGGACACACTATTGGTCAGAATTAAAAATGTACATATTCTTTGACCTAGGAAGTCCATTTAAAGGAATTTATACTATAAATTTGCATACCAGGAAAAGTTATATATACAAGGATATTACACTTTTATTTGTAAAGCAAAACACTGAAAACCTCAATGTCTATAACTGGGTCAGATGTTTACAGCACATCTGTACAATGGAAAACTATCCCTTAAATAGAATTGGGTAATCCAATACTGAATAAACTCCAAGGTACATTAAGTGGAAAAAAATCAAGCTGTAGATATTTATATAGAAGAAAAGGAGCTGGATGTTATAGTGGGATTGTATTACAGTGGGATTGTTAATACATAAATATCTGTAAGAACGTAAGAAAGTGGTAATAGTTGTTTCAGGGAGAAGTGAGAGATGGGTAGGGAGGAGACAGTTTTTTTCTTATTCATGGGTTGAATTGTGTCCCCTCAAGGAGATATGTTGAAGTCCTAACCCCAGCACCTCAGAATGTGACCTTGTTTGGAAATAGGTTCTTTACAGAGCTAGTCAAGTTAAAATGAAATCATTTGGCTGGACCATAATACAATATGACTGGTGTTCTTAGAAGAAGAATTTGGACACAGGCAGATATGAGCAGAGGGAAGACCATGTGAAGATGGAGGATTATAGTAAAAGATCTACAAACCAAAGAACACCTTAGGCTACCAAAAGCTAGGAAAGAGGCCTGGAACAGATCTTGTACCTTTAGAGAGAGCATGGCTGTGTTGACACTTTGGTCTTGGGCTTCTGGCCTCTGGAACTGAGACAATATTAATTTCTATTCTAAACCACTTGGTTTGTGGTATTTTGTTACAGCTACAGTAGAAAACATGTATCTCCCCATGGTCCTTTTTTTTTTTTTTTTTTTTTTTTTACCTGAGGAATAGCAAATTGGTCTGTATATCTTAGAGTTTCAAAAACGTTTTAATTTATAATTATCATTCATTGCTTAAACCTGAAACTGTAGCTAAATAAAGGAAAAATTGATTATCGTTACCTGTTTTTATAAGTATGTTCTGAAATATTTTGGGCATATTAGACTAATGAAATGCATGCCTGTATATGCACATGCGGTAAAGAAATAAAATTATGCAGATACCACTGAAGCTCCCTTTGTATTTCCCCGATCCCAGTCCTTTTCCTCTTCAGAGGTAACTACTATCCCAAATTTGGTATATATCTTAACTATGTCTGTGTTTGTATTTTTGCCATATATGTATGTATATAAACACTATCTGGGATTAGGTTCCATGTTTTTAAACTTTTGTTAGGTGAATCCTGTTGCTTTTCCTATGTAGTACTTCAAAGAGTTTTATCCAATTTGATTCAGGCAGTTCTGTAGCACAGTTCATCGATTTTCTTGATGGACATTTAAGGTTTCAGCTGTTCGTCATTAAAGCAATGCTGCAGTGAATATTCTTATGCATGTCTTGTGCAATGTGTGTGTTTCTCTATTGCAGTAGCTTTCACACTTTCCATTATGCTGACGATAAGTACATTTCCCATTAGGACCCACAAACATTTATTTCTACTAATCCCAGAATCTTTATTGAAAATACTTATGTAAATCTTTAACTTTGCTAGATTTTGCTTAGCTGTTCACTTAAACATTATGGTGATTTACACTTCCACCATTAGGGAGTAAGATTTATTGCTTCTCTATATCCTCACCAACTTTTGATATTTCCAGACCTCTTAATTTCTGCCAATCTGATGAATCAGGAAAGGAAAGGAGTATTTTGTTATGATTGTAGTTTCCATGTTTCTGATTACTAGTGAGATTGAACACCTTCTTGCTTTGTACATTAAACTTTTCATCTTAAAGTAATTATTTCCTTATTGATCTGTCCTTTATATATTCTGGATACTAATCTCCTAGTCTGTGACTTGTCTTTTTCATTTTATGATTACTTTTAAAAGCATAAATTTTAATAATCATTTATCAGTCTGTTTTAACAGTTTGTGCTTTCTGTTTTGTTCAGAAATCATTCATTTTATGATCCCCAAAGTCATAATTGTTTTCAGAAGGACTTATTATTATTTTTAATTTATTTTATTTTTTTATTTAATTAGTTTCAAGTATGCAGAACATCGGTTTGTAAAACAGTCCCCCCCGCCAGTTGCTGTCTCCCTCCCTTGACCCTCCACCTAGCCAAAGTATTAATGCTAACTTCATTCCCTATCCCCATGAGCATCCATCAGCTACCAATTTGTACTTCTTTAACCCTTCACCCCATTCTCCTAGCCCTCCGAACCACCCCGCTCTGTCACCAAATTGTCCACTATATTTGTGAGTCTGTTTTTGATTAGTTCTTTCTATTCCTTAGATTCCGCATGTAAGTGAAATCATATAGTGTTTATCTTTCTCTGTCTGACTTAAATACCTTCTAGATCCATCAAAGCAATATCTTTTTCCATCCCCTTCCTTTTAATCTGTGAGTGTCTTTTAATCTGAAGTGAGCCTTTTATATTCTTAAAGAAGTCCCTCCAACATTTCCTATAATACTGGATTGGTAGTGATAAATTCCTTTAGCTTATTCTTGTCTGAGAAGCTCTTTATCTGTCCTTTGACACTAAATGATAGCTTTGCTAGGTGAGTATCCTTGGTTGTAGTCCTGGGTCTTCATCCTGTTGAATATATTTTGCCAGGCCCTTCTGTCCTGCATGGTTTCTTTTGAGAAATTTGCCAGTCTTATGGGTGTTCTCTTATAAGTAATTATTGGTTTTTCTCTTGCTGCTTTTAATATTCTTTTTTTGTATTTAACCTTTGGCATTGTAATTATGATGTGTCTTGGTGTGGGCCTCTTTGTATTCCTGGTTTTTGGGGTTCTTTGAGCTTCCTGGGTTTTATGTCCATTTCCTTCACCAGGTGAGGGAAGTGTTTCCCATCATTTCTTCAAACAGCTGTTCCATACCTTGATTTTCTTCAGTTACACCTATCAGACGGATATGTGGAGCCTTAATAGTGTCCCATATCCTCCTTATATTATTTTTATAGTCTTGGCATCTTTTTTCTTGCCATCCTGATTAAGTGTCCTGATTGGCTTTCCCGTCCTAGATAAGGCATATGATCCTTTTCTTTATTCACTTCGTTTCTTCCTTTGTTTATTCCATTTAATATACTTCTCAGATGTGTTCTTTATTTTAGACTGATCCTTTTTATAATTTCCATTTCCATTTTTATGTTTTTTATCTTTATGTTGAAGTTCTCACTGAATTTATCTACACTTCCCAAAAGTTCATTGAGCATCTTTGTAACCAGTGTTTTGAACTCTGCATCTGTTAGATTATTTGACTCCATTATATCTGGATCTCTCTTCTATTCTCTCATATGGTTTCTGCTTCTTTGTCTTCCCATTTTGGCTGCCTTTCCGTGTCTGTTTCTATGAACTAAGCAGAGCTCTTAAGTCTCCTGGTCTTATTAGTGTGGATTTGTGAAGTAGGTGTCCAATGGTACAGTCCTGAGAGGGATTCAGCTGCAGGCCAAACTTAGCCCAAGCCTCTACCCCTCCAGGGCCACCTGTCAGGATTCAGGAAGCAATCCACAGATGCTGTGCTTATAGTTGCCTCAAAAGGCCACACCAGAAACCGAGGCCAGCTGCCTCTAGTGTGAGTCTAGGTGGTGCTGCTTAGCAGGGAGCACCCGACTCGCTGAGGATATACCTAGATGTGACTTGGGGGGACCGTTGTTGAGGGAGGCAGGGTTTCAGTAATCTCTCTGGGCTGAGCCACCTCTGTTATCCAGTTTGGTGACGTCATGGCTATGGCGGTGCTGTGTCCAATGCACTGGGAGCGGGGAGGGCTCAACAGGGAACAATGGATACCGCCACACTTCTGTGCAGAGTGAGTCTTGCCCAGGCCCTCACTCTGACAGTGTCTCCCTGTAAGTCTCTGGTGCCCCTGGATGCAGCCAAATCAGCACTGGTGCTCAGAGCGAGCAGGTCCGTCACCACAAAAATCCGCTTGCAGAAAGGGCTCCTTTAAGAGGCATCTGCTGCAGCCGCAGCTTCCATCTCATTCAGTTGCTCTGACCCGGCAGCCCCACATCCTCGCCCCATCCTACCTCCTGCCATTGCAGGGTGCTTTCTGGGTTTCTTCCTAGTTGTGTGGCTTATTCCTCTTGATCCTAGGTGATATTTCCTTGTTGCTGCTGCTTGTTTCCGACCTAACTTTGATTTGGTTGCCAGAGGGATGAACAGAGCTTCTATCATCTACGCCATTTTTTTCCTCTCAATACAGTTTTTAAAACCTCTTACTGTTCTGACTGCTGCAGCTCTCTGTGCAGCCCTTGGAGTCTCGAGAGACTTATTTTTGAACTGTTTTGTTAATATGTACACATTACTGTAAACTAGGTTAAGTAATGGGGTTAAAGTTCAGACATTTGAATTTCATTTGCTTGTTTTTTAGTATTTCCTGAGGTAATTTTGTAATTTGAGATGTGTCATTTTTGGTAGTAAAAAAAATGGCTCAGAGGCTAAGTTAAGCTACAGTGGGAGGAAATTGTGAAGGAATGGGAAGTATTTTGGCTAGGGGGCTCAGTTTGAGTGCCTGTTATATATTGGTGGGCATAGAGATTAAGAAGATGCATTCCTAGCTTCAAAATGCTCAGACTAGGAAACAGGCAATTTTAGAGTAAGTAGTAAGTGCTGAAACGGGGCAGGGGGTTGGGTTCGTTATGCGAGCCATTGCATGTCCTTGTGTGGGAGATTAGGAAACAAGTCTGGGCAACTCCAATGTATAGAATGTCAAGGAGGAAGACTTAAGGCAAAGAGACCAACTTGTTAAGCTACTACAGCAGATAGAAAGCAGCTAATGTCTGGGGACTTAACTGTAGTGGTAGTAGTAAAGCTACAGAATAATCTGAACATGTGTTTAAGCTGAATAGTATTTCCATAAGAGGTTGTGGAATTTTGTATGCTTTGAGAAGGATTATTCTTTATATAGGATGATTTAACATGCATTTATTCTAGTCCTAGCATTCTAGTACAGTTTACTACAGTATGTTTTTAAATAATGTGAACTAGCTCACAACCAATTGCTAATAGAGCAATGATGTCAGTATAACCTAGGTTCATATGCAATTTTCCCAACACATCAATATTTTGTACCACCAGATACCTACAATTTTATAATAGGTAAATGGATTACTACATGCTTTTCTGTCTGAATAGGAAGCTATGGCAAGATTTGATTGTTTTAGTAGGATCACTCAGCCAGTAGAAACAGGAAGTTATTGTAGTAATCTGGGCAAGAGTAAGTAGATGGAGGCTTGGACCAAGCTAAGCTAGCAGGCCATTATGAAAAGTCTAAAGCCTACTACCCTAGAGAAACGTACACAAGGCATGTACAAGAATGTTTACTGGGGAAAAAAAAGTATTTGTTGAAGCATTGGTTTAATAGTAAATAACTAGAAATAACATCAATGGAATGGATAAACTGTGCAGTTTTCATTAATTAGAGCTGCATGTATCAATTTGAATTATTAGACAACCAAGAAGAAATGTCAGATAATAGAAAGATATGAATCTGGAGTTCAGAACTGTTGTACAAGTTGGAGATATAAATTTGGCAGTCATTAGGATAAAGTTGCTGCTATAAAGCAACAAGACTGGATAAAATTACCAAGGGAGTAGTTAGAAATAGAAAAGAGTTCAGAGGACTGAGCCCTGGAAAAACATGTAGTTTTGGGAAAGAAGGAAGAACTAACAAAAGAAACAGAAGGCAGTGATTTTTCTGGAAGCGAGTGAAGTGTTTTAGGAGATAGCAATCAATTGTAGCAAAATTGTAGCAAATAGGTAGGAAGGATGGAATTTGATTTAACAACATGGAAGTTATTGATAGCCTTGGCAAGAATTTCAGTGGAATGGCAGAGTTGATGGCCTGATCAGAACACTTCAAGAGAAATGGGAAGAAGAAAACTGAAGAACTTCAAACTCCCACCACTACATCTTCTTACCTGATTCTTCTTGTGCCAATATATTACCTTTACACCTGTCACTATACTATGAGTGATCTGTCTCTGACCCTAGTTAAAACCATCCCCTTCAGTTGTACACTTGATTCTGTCTTCACTAATCTATATAAAAATACGGACCTCGGAAATCTCCCCTCCTTCTCCTACATTATCAATTTTCTCTCTACTGCATCATTCCCCTCAGCATGTAAACATGCTGATGTCTCTCATTAAAAAAATTCTTTCTTGACCCAATTTTCCATCAGCTACCTCCACATTTTCTTCCCTTCACATCAAAACTCTGAAAGAACTATCCTCCAATTCAACCTCCAATTTGTCTAATATTTCATGTTCAGGTATAGCCATGGAATAAGCAGTGGATTTAATCAAGTTGTGGTTAAGCTGTGAGTATGATTTAGAGAAAGAGGAACAAAGAAGTTAAGATCCTATGCAGTGTATAATTTAAGCTGCTTACGAGGAGAGTACTTGAGAGGAGTGAGCGATATGAAAAGGAAGTGGTATTCAGTGGACAAAAGTTCCCCATGGGGTCAAGGAATCATTGGATTGGGGTTGTTGAGATGAAGGGAGGGGTGAGCATTAGAGAGTGGGTGTTTGAGGTCAGAAGAATCTGAGTTATTGATAATGGCAAGCTCACTGTTATGATCAAAGTTGTAGCTGAGGCAGAATATACCAAAAAAAATGATTGAAGAGCCTTTAAGTTTAGACAATGAACTGAGAGAGAGTCTACAACACTGAAAGTATCTATATGTGCATTGAAATCAAAAATATAACTAGAGTGGCTTGTTGAGAGTGAAAATAAGACAGGAACTAAGTTCTTAAAGGAACAAAGAGGAATTGAGGAGACTATACAGTAGATAACCACAGGAAGAAGTACCCAGGTGGCAAGTGCCAATGGCTTGATGACGTTTTTAATAGGGAGCAGAGGAGAATAGACAGGAAGTAGCGGTGAGGAGAAAGGAACCTGTTCCACCTCTAGGCCCAGTGGTATCAGAGGTGTAGAGAAAATAGCTACCACTTGAGAGGGCTTCAGGAGCAGCATTGTCAGAAGTCACAAACTCAGAATCTGACAAGTGAAGTTTAGAAGGCTGGGTGTTTTAACAAATTAATACTCATTTTTCTTAAACCACAGAGTCCTCATGATAGAGGCATGAATGAAAAAAAGCTCAGAAAAAAATAGCCTTGAAATAGTAAGTGAAACTCAGCTTTACATTTGGAAGACAGTGGCAAAGGGACCATTTTAAAGGGAACAACCATTATTTTGTGTTGTTTTTATGACAATTGAAGCCTAGTATTGCCAGATCTTTTGATGTTTTTCAAGAGAAAGGTGGATTTTACATGAAAAAGACTAACTAGCTTTATTTACTTTTTAAAATACTGTGCAGGCCAAATAAAACATGTTAGAGACTGCATTTAGCCATTGTCGTGATTTTATGAACTATGCTAAAATAGAAACTACGGCAGTGTGTATTTGTAAGTTCAACAGTCAAAGTCCATGAATTCAAACTGGCTGCCTTGTTGGGTTCAGTTCAGTCTGCAGTGTAAAGAGAGTGACTACAGGCTAATCACCACGCAGCACTTAAATAACCTGGCAATTTATCAGTTGTTTAATTGATTATTACTCAAACAGATCTTCACCCCATGTTTTTTTTACTTTTCATTCTAACTCTGATAATGGAATTGCCTTTGAAGAAAAACACAACCTTTTATGGCCTGAACTTAAATGAATTAAACCTCATACCGTCATAAAGGAAAGCTTTTGATAGAGGAAAATTTGAAGGTTCTTTAAGCCTAAAAAAGGCTAGTTAATTCTTAAGCAAATTTTGATATAAAATATTTAATGTTTTTCAAATTCTTCAATTTTCCTTTGATGACTGAAAAGATTCTTTGCATTGAAATAGAAGTCCTAAAGATAGTATTTGGCTTTATTTGACCTTGGCAGGGCAGTAAACCTTTCTAGACTTAGTTTTCTTATCTGTAAAACAGATTAAATATACATGCCCTACCTACTTCATAAGGGAGCTGTTAGGATCAAATGAGAATGGAAAGTTTATATCTTGACTTTGTACGGGTGCTTTGTTTTACTATATCCTTTTAAAGAATAACAACTTGCCTAAATCTAGTGAGATGCTCTATTTAGAAAAATCTTTTAAATTAGAATATATTTAAAATTTAGGAAACCCTTTGAATAACAGTGATATAATCTACCTCCAAAAGCAACTTTCCTATTGAAAGATGACACTGCTGATTGTATCACTGACTGAGGTACTGGCTGTAAAATATCCTTTCCAGTTCTGTAAGCATGATTGGTTACTTTGTTAAAAATCCTGCTCATTCAGGAGAAAACCTGATATACACACTCTTTCTTTGGTCCTGCCATCACCTTTCCTTTCTCATCCTGTATTCATTTTTTTAAACAAAATGAACAATTATCATTGAGATTTACATTTAATGTAATGAGTCTTTTCTAGCAGCATTTAATACACACTCAGAAGAATAAGTCTTAACTGAGAAACACAGGACACCTTATTTTCACAGTAATTTTTTTAAGTCCCAGTGACGAAACCCGTAAGGCAGCTAACATTGATGAATCCAGTGTGTGGAATAAGGTGATAAAACATCACATCCAGCTTGACTGTCCTATTACTTGTCTGAGTCTTTTGGAATAGTTATTCCTTTTTATTAGTTGTATGGTCGTTATGCAGCCATGGAATTGAAAAAGCTGAACGTCAAAATCATCAACAATATACCTGAAAGACAAAATACAGTCAAAAACAGTGATCTCTAAGGAAGTTCACAATCACTAAGTGATTGTGATTATATACAATTATATACCTAGAAATTTGGAAGCTGTGTTTCAAAGAATTAGCTACAATAATTCTATGTGAAATGTATTTTCTAAATCTAATATTCTCACATTTTTCTTCAGCCATAAATCTTTAAAAACATTATGTACTTGGTAAAACCAGTAACATCTCAACATGAATTTTAAAAATAAAACTGAAGGCTTTGGAGTTCTAGTTCTGGCTCCATTATTGATTTTATGAGGAGAAACTGTACGTGAGTCTCCATTTGCTCTTTAGAATGGCACACTCTGTCCCCAGTGCCCTAGGGATGTCCTGGGGGAAGAAAACAACTGAAAACACTCTTGAATTTTCACTTGAAATTCTCAAATAAGAACAACATGTTAGATTACTTTATCCCTTCTCATTTTTTTCCCACCAATGTCAACAATGAATAGCTTTTAAAGCTGTATCAAAAAATAACTAAAAATTTTGGTTAATGTTGACATTTTAAATCTTAAATATGTAAAAAAAAATAATAAATCACATATTAGTAAAGCTCCATTTGTGAGGTTAGTGGTTGATTTTTCAATGGGAAACGGGTGGAGGAGTGAACCACAGGGCTCAAGTCATTGTCTGGAAATGGAAGTCTTCAATAGTTTATCTTAATGCACTTTGATTTAAAGCTCTAGGTCAGTTTAAACTAGGATTAAGAATGAGTTTTTGTCACCTACAGAGTTGATATTTTACTCTTTTTGGTAACAACAGGAGACCTTAAGTTTGACTATCATTTGTACAGCTTAACATTTTTAAAAGATGAATCTGTTTTGCAACCAAAGGCTTTAAATGAAAAAAACATCAGAAACAATCCATGTTAACTGATCACCAAATTTGACATTTTTCACAAAGTTAGAGCTCAAAAATAAGACATTACATTTAAATTTCAGTTTCATAGAAGCAAATGTAATTCGCTAATTTTCATCTATGAAATGTGTAAACTAGAGAATTAATTTTATGTCCAGTCTTATAGTCACATTTCTAACATTTTAAGTTAATTTTGGGGAGTTGCCAGAGGCCATTAAAGGAATTATAAAATTTCTGCTATGAAGAGAAACAAAAAAGAACAAGGACTGTGGTTTCCAAGAATAGTTTGTTCCCCACTTGGTCAAAAAGGGAAAGAAGTTTCGCTAGCTAGGGATCACCCTCTGTTTCACTCTGTGGCATCCATTGCCTAATGTAGTTTTAACGGGGTTTTGTTTGTTGCGATTCCTCATCTCTTCTTAGCTCTTTGAATGACTCCTGTAAAACTATAATTTCTTGTATTTCTCATCCTTCATAGAGTTTAATTATGACTTTATTTCAGTTGATGAGCACATTTTTTCCCAATGGGAATGTAACTTCAATGTATGACAATTCATTGGTAAGCTGGAATTCAGTATTCTAAAAACTGCCGTTTATTCATATATCTTTTCTCCACCTATATTGAAGGATTCCTGTATTGTGTCTTATTCATAAATCTCTTAAAGAAATATAGGAACGTATCTCTTTAAACCAAAACCTACAATAGAAATTTTATGTTGGGTCTATTTAGGAAAAAATCTAGGAAGTCTTTAGGCCAACCAAGAATCTTTGAATTATTTTCAACAAGCTAAATTGGGCCATATATAGTCACAAAAAAGTTGATCCCAATTCCAGTTTTACAAGATTCCTTAAGTAGGAAACAAAGATAGATAAAAGTACATTTGTTTGTTGTGTGGGGGTTTTTTTAGAAAAGTGGTTCTTTAAAATGTTTTGGTAATGGCCACAAGTCATATTACCATCGTGTTTGGACTTCACTAACATGTAGAGAATATAGTCTGTTTTCCTACCTTAATACTCTCTATACTTTCTAAAGGGGGAGAGGTGACTGTTCCTTTTTAGTCTATCATGAGACTTTTCCCAGTATTCGTCCAGGAAGAGGTTATTAAATGACTTGGGGTAGAATATCTGTATTTAAAATAAAAAGTCATAGTTCTTTTACAGAGAATGTCAATACTTCTGTGTTTTTCTCTTAATATTTCTTCTGGAAAGGCCTACTTTTTAGTGTTCTTTCAAATAATGGGTGAAATAATTACTTAGTATTATGGGCTTATTGTTAAAATTGTAGTTGGAGCACATTGACAAATATATAAGATTTGTTATATATATATATAAATATATAAAATGCTATTTCAAGCATGTTAACTACCTTTTTCATTTTTTGTGTGTGCCTACTCTCTGACTTTGGAAACTGATGTTACAGTGACATTCCATAATACATCATATCTATCATAGTTTAAATAAACTGATCTTTCAATCATATTAAATAATATGCTTACCTAAAGAAGGAGCCAGCCAATATACTATAAAAAATCGAAGGAATGCTTCATCAAAACACTTGAAATGTAATGAAAGTGCCAAAGCTGGATTAAATACAGCTCCTGTTAGACTTCCTCCTGTAATACATTTTAAGCAGAGTGACACCAAATCACATATCTTACATTTTCTTGTAACTAAAAATAAAAGGGTTATTAAATGGGTAATTATCTTGTTTTAGGTACTTCGGTACAGTCGTCCCTCAGTATCTGCAGGGGATTAGTATCCTGCAGATACCAAAATCTGTAGATGCTCAAATCCCTTATATAAAATGGCACATCCTTCTGTATACTTTAAATCATCTCTAGATTGCTTATAATAACCTAATACAATGTAGATACTATGTAAATAGTTGTTATATTGTTTAGGAAATAATGACAAAAATGTCTGTACATGTTCAGAACCCACACACTATCATACTCCTGACTATAGAACACGTCAGCAACATGTAATATTGTTTTAAGAATATTTTTGACCCATGGTTGGTTGAATTCATGGATTTGGAACCCATGGGTACAGAGGGCCAACTGTGTTCTTATTCTATGATCTTTCTTTGCAGAATCACCTGGCAAATTATAGAGTATAAAAAATCAACTATGTATTATAATATGCCAGATGCAAAAAACAAAAAACAAGGACATTAACTATATATTGTAAAAAGCGCAGTGAATTTGCTCTATTATTGTTCTTAGGGTTTTATAAAACGAGACTTGACTGCCCTTCTTAACACTGATCAATTTAAATGAGTGAATAATAAAAAGAAAATGAAAAAAACATTTAAAATGGATATAATACCCCAGGTTCCTCTTAGGTATAGTGTACCTTTGTGGTGAAAACAAAAAGTGTAATGGACCAAAGCATTATCATTGACTTTATTTTTACTTGTCAGGAGAGCCCTGAAGAAGTAACTGCGAATAAATCGTATGTAAATAATACCTTAGTAAAGTGGTTACAAAATTTTTTTAAAAGTGACCAAGTAGTCACGAATGATAAGCACAAAATCCTTAACTATTGACTACTTTTCAGGATTCATGGTTCAGCTCTGCATCCAAGGTATCTCTGATGTGAAGCCTAGAAGTTTAAAGTTCTGGTCACACAGCAAGTAAGGAAAGGTAGAAGAGGCTGGACTGCCTGTCCAACAGTATTCACTGGAGCTGTGGTTCAGCTTTTAAAAAAACACCTTAAGATAATCCCTGAGATAGTGACATTTCAGGCAGTTCTTCCATGTGGAAGCTTGGGCACAAACATCTGCCCTTGACTCAGCCAGTGACAGAGGCCGAGATCTTAAATGACTCTTTCATAAGATATCACTGAGATTTCACACTCGATAGGCTATAAACATTGAAGCTGTGTTGAAGATTTTGAGCAGTGAACCAAGTTTGCCTGATAGCTAAGAGTTTTCTTCCAGTTCTCTAGCCTCACAGCATGATTCATACTCATGCCACCAAAGTTATAAATGACATCACGTCACAGATCTTCAGAAGCATTCTTGAATACTCAAGTCCTGGAATGTTAAACCTACAGCTGCCAAGAGCCTATAGAATTGTTTGGTTGATAGATGATCATTTCAGTTCAATTTTACAAAAATATATTGAGTTCCTATGTACTAGACATCATGGTCAGGAAGATAAGGACTCACATATCTTTACAATATAAAGTAATATGTGCTATGATAATAAGCGACCTGTGACTTTTTGGTATTTATCAATAAAAATAGACTCAACCATTGCTTTCATAATGAGTTTACTTTGGTATTCCAAAGCTAAAGGTTTTCATTATGTCTAAGAATACTATCAGTCAGTCTTGTACAATCCTAAAACTTAAACTACTTCACTTCCCTTATCGTCACATCACCAATTCTGCTCAGTGCAACTTGGTGGAAGCTGCCCTTCCTACCAAGAGCTTGAGTCTGTTTCTCATCTTGAATGGAGACTGGCTTTCTGACTTGCATTGACAGAGAATGCAGCAGAAGGGATGCTAGGCGAATTCTGAATCTGAGGGGAGATGCTATGTGAGTTTTTAGGTTCAGGTCTCAATAAAATCATCAGCTTCTACTTTTTGCTCTCTTGGAACAACGCCTTGACCATATAAGTAAGCAGGTCTAGGCTGCTGGAGAATGAGTGGCCACGTGAAGGAGAACCGAGGCACCATAGATGATAGTTGGTACCAACTGCCAGACACATGAGTGAGGCTGCGTTGTTTTTGCCAGCCCCACCAACTGTCCAGGTATCTGATCTCAGAAGAATTTCCCAACTAGCCCATAGAATCATGAAAAATAATAAATTATTGTCATTTTAAAATTCGGGGTGGTTTGTTACATAGCAATAGTTAACCAAGACAGAAATCCATATTAGCAGCAGGCTCTGTGGTAATGCCGCAAACATGTTATTGCCTTGACGTCTTTAGGCTGGATAATTGTAGGGGCTGTCGTATGCCTTGTAGGATGTTTACAGCCTTCCTGGCTTTTATCCACTAGATGCCAGTAGCACATGCATCTCCCCCCCCCCCCAATTGTAGCAACCAAAAATGTCTTCAGACATTGCTGGATATCCCCTTGGAGGCAAAATCATGCCTTGTTGAAAACCACTGTCTTAGAGAAACACTGGAACTTGTGTACAAGTAGACATATACAAGGTAGTTCACAATAGCAAAGAACTGGGAAAAACTTATTTGCCCACAAGAAAAATAGCTCAATTTATTATTAATTTGGAATACCATTCAATATTTTCAAATAATGAGAGAACTCTCTACTAACATAGATCTCCAAGATATATCATTGTTGAACAACCAGCACTACAAAAAAAAGCAAGCTGCAGAAAGTGAGGTATGAAATCTTTTAATACAAACCACTTAATAGTTTCTAAAAGGTCTTAACTATCTATCATCTATCTATCTATCTATCATCTATCTATCATGCACACACAAAAAGAGTTTGGAAAGACACACGTGCATGTGCAGAGGATTACTCTGGTGGGAAGAGTAGGCAGGGGAGGAGAGGGGACAGGCATGGAGCATGACAGTCAAAAATGTTAAAATTATTTATAAAAAGACACTTATGTATTACTTGTGTAATGAAATAAATTATATAAAAAGAACCCATCGAGCACAGAACTAACTAAAAGTGGCTTCGAAAATAACTATTTATTGACATTTGAAGGGGAGAAGACAATAACACATGGTGAAGAAGAGGTGACACTGGGGAGATCCAGCTGGCTGACTGCCAAGAGTCTTACAGGACAGCATGAACTTGGTGAAATCACCACAGGGAAAGACTAAGTGCCAAATCTGGCAATTCTAGGCACTGATGTTTCTCAATACTCCTAAAGAGAATTAAATTCTCTGTGACAGAGTGACACTCTTAAGATCTCATAAGACTCACGTGTTAGCCAGAATATCAATTAACTGTAGTGGAATTTAGCCCTTTCCAGTAACCAGGATATTGTGCCAGGCACTATGCTAAGAACCTGAATACTATTCTTTTCGTCACAGTAGATATAGTGTTATTCTCCATTTTAAAGGTGAGGAAACTGAAGCCTAAATTAAGTATTTCTTCTAAGGACACACAATCCAACTCCAAACCTGTTGTCTAAATGACTATGTTATACTGGTATAATAAAAAAAACATTTTGAGCCTTTGTCTGAATCTGTTCTTTATTTTTAAATGGGCACCTATATCATGTGGTTACTCTATTAAAAATGAACATATGTAAAGGGCTTAATTCCCTTCTCCGTTGACAAATAATTTTACCTATATTCTTCATGATTTAGAAGGATACCAAAAACTCCTGAATAGAGTAATGAAGTAACAATATAAGTACTTCAAATAATTTATTAGGCTTATTTTGAAAGTCCTTAGACATAAAATATGGAATACTAAGATATGTATTATTTCTTTCTGTGAGATTTTTAAAAAGGTGAATAGAGTATTTGCTAATTCATTCATTCTAAAATTTTTACTATTTTGTACCAGGTGACACCATGGCTAAGTCCTGGTTTTATGATATAATGAGCAAAACAACTTTAGTCTCTATACTCATAAAGCTCACCATCTGGTGGAGGAAGACAAGCATTACATTATAAAACAAATGCACAATTAAAAATTCTACAAAGAAAATGAACAGGGTGTAGTAATAAAGACAACTTACTTAGATATGTAAGATAACAGATTTTTTTCAATATCTAATTAAAAAGTGAATGCAGTTTTCTCTTACCCTGTTCACTGAGCTAAATTCTCCCATATCTAAGTTAAAGTAGATTTGCCAGAAATCTTCATTAATAACTTTATAGCTCTAATATGTTAAAAAAAAATCACACAGCTTTTAAAAAATTATATGGGAAGCCAATAAATAAGTGATAATGACATCAGTGGCTTCATCCACATATCAAAGTTCAAGGTGCTAAATACACAGACACTTGTTCACTGGCTATCCAATGAGTCTGTTGCTATGCTGCTGGAAAGTTATGTTTTGTAATGTTAAAAGACATAATCAGTTATTTTGATGTGACCTGTATTGGTGACTTCGAGTGCCCCAACTGTGGCATATATGATCCTCTTCATATATGGGAAAATTTTTTCTATTTAGCCAAAACCTAAAACTTTAATAAGCAATTATTTACCAACCCCTCACATATGTTTATATCCTACCCTCTTGCCTATACTGTTTATTTCCATCTGTGTCTACAAAAAGAACAGAACTAGATCTAAAGGAAAATGGATTGGAAAGTTATTTTTACCCTAAAAGGGCAAGCATATCAGTTTAGGCATCTTTCAGGTTTGCTTCTACTTAGTTTCACTTTTAATGGGCAGAAGAGATAGACTCATACATTTCCTTTTATTAGATTTCTGCCACCTAAACATTTTATTTCATATGTAGTCCCAATGAATATATTTTGTAGTAACCTTCTAAAATGATACATTTCATCAGTAAACGTTTGTTTTTACATCTGAGATTGGTCAAGGTAAACAGTTTGCAAGAAATCAACAGATTTCTCAAGAGCTATTTGTTTTTAAAAAGCATCTTTAATTTCAAGCAAGTTTTAATTTTAAAACTTTTTTTGATAGGTCACTTACAAGTTAATTTATTACTCAAGAGGAATTATTAAGGAAAAAAGAAATGATTAATTTTTCAGGAAAAGAACTAAGAAACAGAACTACATAATTTCTACTCACCCCTCTTACTACTAGCCAATTCATGTGGCTTGTGCTTTAAATTGGAAGGAACTTTTTAAGCCCAGTATCATTTTTCAGTGAGAGTGTCAGAAAGAATCTATACCAGGTTGGCTTGAGGAAATAGGTAGCTGATAACTTATCTTCCTCTCTACCATTAAAACAACCCCTTTGTAGGATATTCGACCCCTTGGCAATACCTCACAAGATCTCTTTCAGCACAGAAGTGGCTCCTTTCTCTGGGAGTTCAAGAAAGCACTGAATGAAGGGTCTGTATGTCGGCCCTATCCATAAAGAACGGGCTGCAAAACAGTTAAAATAACTGGGATACCAATATTGACATCACAAAGATGTGAGCGTTTCAAATATATCTTGGTAAAGACTTTAAGAGTCTCAGGTCATTAGAGGCTCCGGATGTGCCAAGTGTTTTGTAGGAATAACAAACCTGCGTAGACCAAAAAGGTGATGAGTGCTGCCAGCAGGTGGATACGAAGCTTGGTTCGGACCTCCTGGAAGTGCAGCAAAGCGCTGTGGAAGATAAAGGAGCAGATGGCCTCTATGATGACGGCTTTGGGCAAATCGACTTGGATGGGATTCCTGCAAGCGAAGCCTCTCTCGCTGACGTGATACCTGGTCAGCCCCAGGCTCCACAGGGCGCCTATGCAGTACCTGCTGCACAGGGCACCTATCAGCTGAGCCAACAGTCTCATCGCCCCTATTTCGGGGGTCATTCCCCCCAGCATCATCTGCATCATCACGCCGCACGGGTTGCTGGAGGTGCCCACCAGAGTCAGGCCATGCACCAAGGAGAAGAAATAGATTAGTGTCAGCGCCCAGGTGGGGTGCGCGGGTTCCTGCTCGCCCAGCAATTGCAGCTCATGGGTGCAGCAGCAGAGCTGGAAGGTGGCCAGAAACTCCAAGACGAAGGCGTGGGCCACGGGCCTGTGCATCTGCTGCCGGAGGACCCCGCGGGCCAGCGCCACGGACAGCACGATCGACAGCATCAGCCCCAGCGAGGTGCAGGTGTCCTGCACCTCGGGCCAGAGCCCCCTCAGCGCGGTCATGGCTAGCTCAGGGTCAGACTGGGCTGCCGGCTGGGCTCCGCGGGAGGCGATCTACGGGCAGGAGTCCCAAGTCCGCAGCCCCGCCCCCTTCTCACGCCCCTCGGGGCGGGCCGACTCTAGAAGCAGCCCTGGGGCGTCTCGCTGGAGGACTCCTCCCCTCCTCCCCGGCTCTACGCTGCGGTGTTGGGACTAGAGCCGGGAGGAGAGGAGGGGAGGGGCGGCGCGGGAGTTCTGCTAGGGCACTGGCAAAGGGGTCAACGGTCAGCTGTAACCCACAGACGCACGCCCGGCTCCTGGAAGCGGGCGGGAGTGGGGCGGGGGCGCCGCGCGTCCGGAGCCACTGCGCATGCGTGCGGCAGCGCGCCCGCCCTTGCGGGAGACTTCACCGCCACCCCAGGGCTGGGGCCCGGACCGCGCCAGGTGCGTGTTCCTGCAGGCGGAGAGGGAAGGTGAGCCTCTACTGCGCTTTGACAGTTGCTTTGAAGTGAAGAAGCTGGAGGTTTGCTGATGCCTTCTTCAAACTCTAAAACCCTCTAACTGGAAAGAACCCTAAAGATCGTCGTGGCCAGCCACCTCGTTTTTATTAATGGGGCAGCTAAGAAGACAAGAGGTGACGGAGGTGCAGTGCAGAGACCCGGGGTGGTTTAGCGAGAGTAGATATCGGAGAAGATCGAACCAGGGTTTGACCTGTGTGAAGAGGGGCACGCAGCTGGGTCTCTATAAAGTTAGTTATTTTCACCTACTTCATAGAGTTGTGGGTCATACTTATGACCCACTGCATTGATTTGTTTTTAAAAATGAGAAAACTGTGGACGAAAAAGGGTCACATACTAAACCTAATAAGCAAAGGGGCGGCCAGCGTAGGGGGTTTTAGAAACTAAGAGACTGAAATTAACCACAAAGCGTGGTCTGAACATAAAAATTCCTACCTAAAAGCTGGTCGTGGTGATTAGGCACCTATTAGGCCTGTAGCTTTCTTGACAAAGGTCAGCCTTTACTTTAAGCCTGTCTATTGTCTTTTGCATCTAAGATAACATGCCCTTGGAATGTCAGAGTAACCTTTATTCCAGACCCCCTCAGGGCATAGCCCATTGCACCAGAGCAGAGCTCCAGGCTCCAGAACACATCATTGTTATCTTGTTTCCCTCATACCATCTCTGTGTGACATAAATGTTCATTATTAACCATCCTGTGCTCACCAATGTAAAAGGGGTATGTGTATCTCTTACTTTTTAACCAATCCCAGAGATTTCCCTGCTGTGCTGTCTCTCACTCCCAATCACCGATGGATTTCATGTAACCTTCCTTACATCTCCTTTGATTCTAATGTTTAAAATAAGCTGCAAAACTGTTATTCTCCAGAGTGTTTTCTTACTCTGTTGAGATTTTTGCTTCTCAGCAATTGTCATCAGTTTACCTCAAATAAACTCATTAAAATTTTCTGCGGGTTTGAATGTTTCTTACATTGACAAAACCACATAGCACAGAGTCTCGCCCATAGAGTCTAGCACACAGGAAATGTTCAATGAGTGTTAGCTTAAAGTTGAAAGAGCAGATCTGATGATGCCTAAATCCAGTTTCACTTTTATTGGAATGAAGAGTTCTGGACATGTGGTTGCACAACAATATGAATGTACTTAATACGACAACTGTATACTTAAAATGGTTAAGATGGTAAATTTTATGTATATTTTACTACAATTAAAACAAAAAAAACTGTTTAAAGGGATAAGCTATCAAGCTAAAACAAAGACATGGCTAAGTGAAAGAATTAAGTCTTAAACACTACAAACTATATGATTGTATTTATAGGAAAAGGTGATACTATAGAGGCAGAAAAGAGATCGGTAGGGGTAATGGGAGACAAGAATTGTATAGCTGTCTAGATTAAGCACAGAGGATACTATATGGTGGTGAAACCATTTTGCACAATACCGTAGTGGTGGGTACATACATGTTCAAACCCATGGAACCTTATGTGGTGGCTGAAACAATGACTCTTACTGGAAAATTACTGCTTGGCTATTGCTGGGAACTTGGGCCTTTGATTATAGGAACATAACATTCTAAACAAGCTTTCTGCTTCTGTAACCCCACTTACGCACCTGACCTGTGAAGTTGACAGGTAGTGTTCAGACAGAATGAAGAATGGAGTTTTGGGCTTAAAAACCCTGTACCTCTACGTTTCGGGGCTGCTTAATTTGGGGTCTGCGTACCCCTGGCAGACCCAGCTGGCTGAATAAAGAGTGTGTTTCCTATAACTCACTGAGTTCCGGTGGTCCGTGTGTCTTTTGGGGGCTGGCAGCTACAACACTTAATGTAAGCAAATTTTAAAAATCATTTAGGGGGTTCCTAAAATGGAATAGATAATCCAATTATATTATAAATATATGAAACAACCTCATTGAAGAGGGTGGGGAAAAAAGATGCTGAACTAAGTGACTTTGGAAATGAGTTGAATCTGTATAACTAAATGCAAAAGGAACTATACATTAGCATTGTATTCTAGTTGAAAGCATTCACTGGAGAAAAGGCTAGAATGATCCATGTGGTAATGAATTAGAATTGGAGATATCACTATGATCTCATGTTTAGTTTAATATAGATACAGATGGTTATATACAGGAATATTTATAGATGTGCATGTATGTATGTGTGTGTGTGTGTGTGTGTGTGTGTGTGTGTGTGTGTATTAGTATACACGTATTTCCTTACTCTGTCACCTGGGAGGGCCTAGAAGGTAGCATACTCTTGGAGCAATGAGCACACCTAGTGCCCAGATCTTGGTTTCTAATGCCATTCTTCAATAAAAGGAACCAGGGCTCCTTGGAGAAATGGCTGATTCAAGGACCCAGACAGGAAATATACAAAGTGAGTCTAGAGCATCTTGTAGTGCTAGAAAGTAAGAGACACAGCCAACTGAAAGAGCTGGCCAAAGCTAGACAATTTGAGCAACAAAATAAATAGTATTGGGTTATAACTCAAAGTATAAATATCCATGAAGGCAAACTGAAATACATAAATAATAGAATAAATAAATGGGAGAGAATATAAAATTCTGTACAGAAGAATTTTAAATAATTCATGTAGATATGCTGCCTTCAAGGAGGCTGGGCATAGCTCCTCACTTGTTAATTGTGATTTGTGCATATTGACCTCCTTCCAACTAGAATGGTACGGAAGGGGTAGGTGCAGGAAAGAGTAACTTCATGGTGGAGAAACCTGACAAACATTAGCTCAGCCAGATGATCAAGTTTAACATCAACAGCAGTGTCATGTCGATAGTGTGTCCCCTTGATATGATGTAATGAAAATGGCACTTCTGTGGTCTTCCTTCCCAAAACACATAACCCCAATCTAATTATGAGAAAATCAGACAAATCCCAGCTGAGGGATGTTCTACCAAATACCTGACCAGTACTCTTAAAAATTGTCAAGGTAGTAAAAAATCAGGGAAGTCTGAGGAACTATCACAGCCAGAAGGAGCCTAAGGAGGTATGATGACTAAATGTAATATAGTATCTTAGATAAGAACCTGGGAAAACTTAACATCAGGTAAAAATTATGGAAATCAATAAAATATGGACTTTAGTTAATAAGAACATTAACATCAATTCAATAATTATGACAAATGTTCTATACTAATGTCAGATGTTAATAATATAAGAGAAACAATATTGGAAAACCGGGTGGGGTTATATAGGAACTCTACCAGGTTTGCAATTTTTCTGTAAAAACAACTTTGTTTTGTGATAACTCTTAAAAAGTTTATTAAAATAATAAGATAATATTACATATAAAATAAAAACTGCTACTAATTTTTTTTAAGTATAATTGGAACATCTTGAGTTGGTTTCAACAGAACTTGAGTTGGCACTGGAGATTTCGGCCATGATGCGAGGGTGAAGACCACAGCACCGTTTCAGAAGCCTCAGCATAGGACCTCAGTAGCTTCGGGGCAGGATCCTGTGGGCACCTGCAAATGCAGAGTGCTTTGGGCAGGTACCAGAGGCCTATCTGATCTTTCTGCCTCAACAGAAACTGATCTCTGCTCAGAGCCAGAGTTAGAGCAGGTTGGAAAAAAAAAATAGTAGTGAAGACAACTGCTCTGCTGGTGTGCGGGGGCCTTCACAAAACAGCGTGGGGGAGAGCAAGGAAGCTTGGCTTTCCGTAGAATGAGAGCAAGCAGAGCCAACGAATTTCTGTTTTGTAACTACTGTTGTAGCCCTTTGGGTTATACGCATGTTAAGATAGGAGAATATTGTGCTGTCGTCCCTGAAACTATGGTTTTTAATCTTTTTTGAGGGGAGTCAGACCTCATGAATTTGATCAAGGTCATGGACCTTGTTTCAGAACACAAACATACCCCAAAAGCTTGCCAATAATTTGTGAAGGATGCCGTTGCCTGAAAAATAGGATTGAGAAAATAAGGGGGTTATTGCTAACGTATCTATAAATCCCTTTAAAATCTGTTAAATATAAAATGTAAAATATAAGATACACACACACACACATGCGCGTGCACACCAAATGTAATGATCTGAGTCAGAGTGTATTTTTTAAATAAAAGTTAAAACTAAGTACAGAAATCCCTTTTATTATACCTAATCTATTAGAAATACAAACCTCAACCAACTGGTTTTTCAATTCCCTTTTGTTTCTAATGATGGGACTGTTGGTTTGAACATATGCTTAAATTTCTAGTTTTGAATTTAACTGGAGAAATCAGATTCTTGACAGGATTACCAGCTCTCTGGATCCTAGTTATGGGAACTGCCTCTTTCTGAATTTCACTCCATCTAACTTCCTATTCACTGTTCCCTCTCTAATGCTCAACTCGCTATTTCATCTTTACTCAACTTCTCTTACAGTGTGTATTATGACTGGCTCTTCTTCTGTGTTACAAGGGAGATTTGTGCTTTTTAGTAGGATTAATTCTTCCCTTATCTCGAGATGGTGAACAGAATTGAACTGTCAAAGCATACTCTAACCCCAGAACAGGCTTGTTCAATGAAGCTTATGGACTAATTAATTGGCTCTTATCACCATGCAGTCTTCATTCGTTCAACAAGTATTTACTGAGAATCAGTTAGGTGCCAGCCCATGTGCCGGCACTGTAATGCAGCAACGAATAAATAACTTCCCTTTACTCTTGGTGCTTAGGCTATTGAGAAAGGATAATAGGAAACAATGATTATGCATATTAAGATAGGAGATTATTGTACTGTCATCCCTAAAACTAAAGTTTTTAATCTTTTGGGGGGAGAGTCATAGACCTCTTGAATTTGATCAATGTCTTGGTCAAACATGCCCCCAAAAGCTTGCCAATAATTTCAAGTTGTTCACAGATTCTTTGAAGCCTTTCCATGAACTCTGGGTTTAGAATTCCTACCCTAAATGGTAAATGACAAAATCAGATGAAACCAGAAGAAGCAGAAATTCTAAGATATTTGGAGGGGGAGGTAGACTTAAATGCTGAGTAGTAGTAGCATCAAGAATAAGAAATAAGTTTCTATAGCTTTATCTTACGTATGTTATCACCAGCTAACATGCATAATAACATTTCCAGGAATCATCCACTACTGAGGACCCAAAGCCCCACCAAGCGAACCTTGCCCTACCACAGAAGAACACTTCAAGGAGCTACCAACTCACTCACCTTTGCTCTGATGCAGGATAAAGGGAATGGAAAGTTACTGGGGTTTTGTGTTTGTGCTATTTTATATAGTTCTATAGAATGTCAAGGAAGCTTTTTCTGATAAGGTGAGAATTGAGTGGAAATCTGTAGAAGTTGGGGAGCAAACCATGTGGATGTCTGAGAGAGCCTTTTGGGCCAAGGGAACAGCAAAAGGGAGGCCAGTGGGCAGAGCAGAATGAGTAGGTGGGAGAGTGGTGGGAAAGAGGTCAGAGAGGAAGCTGAAGCTTGTATGTCGGGTCTCCCAGGATTGGGATGAAGGGGTTAGGGATAAGGAGTAAGTAGAATCTGGGGGTACCAGACTGTTACAGGATCATAGAATGCTTTTGGCGTGGGAGAAATGCTCAGGGAAACCCAGTGAGAGGTATTTGCATTGTGATACCCATGACAGCACAAGCGCTGAAGCCGGGGGGCAGTTAGACATAATCGGATAATGTAGAGAGGCTTACCAAGCCTCCCCTTACCAAGGTAAGAGTTCATGGTATAACTGTGGACACCCCTCTGTGTATGTGAGGGCGTGGACTAGGGTGGAGCCAGGACACTGAAAGAATCATGGAGAAAACACCAACGAAGGGGAATAGAAAGCAGAAGGCTGGGATAGCTTAAGTGGGAAGAGCTTGGAAATAGAAGAAAGGGAGAAGGATTAGGAAAGGGGAAGGGAGTGAGAAACTGTTTGTCGAATGGCCACGATTTGCCCAGATCTTTACATCTGTCTTTTAATGTGGTTTTAAGGCAATACTAAGAGGTGGGTATTAACTGTCCCCATTTTAGAGATAAGAAATTTGCAAACCCGGAAAAACGAAGTAACTTTACAAAGGTGATAAACTACCACTAGGAATAGTAGGAGAGGGCAACTTCATTATTTTATGTTTCGTTCTTACCCATTTTCTTATTTGCTGTACAGTTCATTCCTGATATTATATTTGCAGAAACAAAATTATGTTATGGGAGGAAGACAAAAACAGGAGGATGGCAAAGTGGCCGCTGATGAGAATTTTGTCCACTGGGTTCTCACTGTGGATTACATTCCTGGCCTTACAAAAATGCCACAAGGTGGCAGCATCCTATTCATTAGGGATCGGGGGGGGGGGGGGGGGGGGAAGGCAATCAGCTCCGAGGCCAACAGTTTCAGTACAGAAGAATGTAAGACAAAGTAATATGTACATTTAGAACTGACCCGTATTAACCAGAAATATTTGATTGAGAAACGGAGTCAAAGCCTCTAAGTTCACAGAAATACACCCATCTGCAGGCATTTTGATCTTGACATTTATAAGCAGATTTAAAGACCATTCCCAGTGCTGTATGGGAGTCATGTAACATGGTAGAATGTAGCGGTTAAGTTTCCACTTGGACATCAGAGAGATCTGTGTTAAAATTCTAGCTCTGACAATTAACTACATGGTATTGGGCAAATGAAAATCTTTCTTCATCTGTAAAATTTCTACCCCTTAGGTTTATTGTGAATATCACATAGCACATAATGAGCTCTTGGTGAAGTGCCTGACACCACTCAATAAAAAGAAGTCATTATGTAATAATTGTCTGTTGTTGTTTCTTCTTTATCTTCATAATGTTAGAATTATACAAGACCCCTTAGAAATTATCTAGTCCCTTGGTTCTCAACCTTGGATGCACTTTTGAATCACCTGGGGAGCTTTAAAAAAATCTGCTGTCTGTAAGTTGGAGGCATCACATTTCTAGATTTCAAAATATACTACAAAGCGACAGTAATTAAAAGAATATCGTATCGGCATAAAGACAGACATGTAGACCAATAGAACAGAATAGAGAGCCCAGAAGTAAACCCAACTGATCTTTGGTAAAGGTGCCGGGAATATACAGATGTGGAAAGGACAGACAGTCTCTTCAACAAATGGTATTGGGAAATTGAACGGCTATACATAAAAGAATGAAATTGGACTGTTACCTCACACTATGCACAACAATAAACTAAAACTGACTGAAGGACTTAAATGCAAGACCTGAAACTGTAAAACTTCCAGAAGAGAACATAGGGGGAAAGCTTCTTGGCATTTGCTTGGCAGTGATTTCTTGGATATGACTCCAAAAGCACAGACCACAAAAGCAAAAATAGACAAGTGGGACTACATCAAATGAAAAAGATTTTGCACTAGAAAACAAAAGAGTGACAAGGCACTACAGAATGGGGTAAAAGTATTTATAAACCATTTTCTGATAAAGAGTTAATATCCAAAATACACAAGTTCAGAGCAAAAAAGTAAATAAGTGAAACAAAATAACAGGATTCAAAAATGGGCAAAGGACCTGAAAAGACATTTCTCCAAAGAAGATATACATATGGCCACTAGGTACATGAAGAGGGATCATCAGGGAAATACGAATGAAAACCACAAAAGATATCACCTTAACACCTGTTAGGATGGCTATTATAAAAACAAACAAACAAAAGAGAAGTGTTGGTGAGGATGTGGAGAAATTGGAACCCTTGTACACCACTGGTAGAAATGTAAAATGATTCAGCTGCTGTGGAAAACAGTGTGGAGGTTCCTCAAAAAATTAAAAATAAAACTACCATATGATCCAAAAATTCTACTTCTGGGTATTTATCCAAAAGAATTGAAATCAAGTTCTCAAAGAGATATCTGCACTCTCATGTTCACTGAAGCATTTATTATTATTATTATTATTATTATTATTATTATTATTTTATTATTTATGCCTACAGCATCTGGTCTTCCTAGGTAGTCTCCCATCCAAGTACTAACCAGGCCCGAGCCTGCTAAGCTTCCGAGATTAGACATCAGGCTTGTTCAGGGTGGCATGGCTGTAGACCATGGACCATGGCTCCACTGGGGCACAAACCCAGGACCTTCTGCGTATAAAGCAGACGTGCTAACCACTACACTATGGAACCACATCTCAACTGCAGCATTATTAACAATAGCCAAGATATGGAGACAACCCAAATGTCCATCAAAAATTGCATTAATAAAGAAAATGAGGTATATATGTACAATGGAATGTTACTCAGCCTTACAAAAGAAGGAAATCCTACCATTTGTGACAACATGGATGAACCTGAAGGACATTATATTAAGTAGCGTAAACTGGTCTAAGAAGGGCAAATGATTCCCCTTGTATGAGTCATAGAATCAGAGGATAGAATAGTGGTTGCCAGGGGCTAGGAGAAGGGGTAAATGAGGAGCTGTTGTTCAATTGGTGTAAAGTTTCAGTTATACAAGATGAATAAAGTTTATCTGTTGAACAATGTAGTGCCCATAATTAACAGGGTGGTATTGTGCATTTAAAAATGTTAAACGGGCAGATCTCATATTAAGTATTCTAAACACACGCATAAAATAGGACAAGGAAACTTTTGGAGGTGGTGGACATGTTTAGTAACTTGATTGTGGCGATAATATCAGTCATACCTTAACAAAGGTGTTTTGTTTTAAAAGAAAGTCTGCTCTCTGGAGTCCCACCCCCAGAGTTCTGATTTAGTTGGTCTGGAGTACCGCATGGTCATTAGAATTTTTAAAAGCTCTCTAGATGATTCCATTATGCAGCCATGATAGAGAAATACTTCTCTGGACCAACATCCTCACTATACAGATGCAAAAGAGAGGCCCAGAGAAAACAGAAATGATTTGTCTGGTAAAATGAGATCACGAACTCAAACCGAGGTTTCCTCGTCCTGGATTCTCTCTAGCACTCAACACTGCCTCAGGCTCACTTCCTATGCTTCCACACAAACACCCTGCCCCGGTCAAATTGTCTCATGTTATATTCCCTGAACACCAGGGCCACCCCTGTGTCAAATCCACAGCAATACAAGCTGCCACTGGAGTGTTAATCACGTGCCAAACACTGAGCAAGCCAAATTATATGTGTTATCTCTAATCCATACAAGCTTTCAAGAAAGGCATGAGTATTCCCGTTGTAAGAGGAGGAAGCTGATGTTCAGAGACAGCTAGTGAAGAAGAGAAGCCAGGATTTGACTCAGGTCTGTTGGACTTTAAAAAAGCCCAGGCTCTTTCACTACAGTCATTGCCCTGTTCCTACCCCACCTTAGCTTCTGGGGTTATTCATCAAGAACCGGATCTAGTTTCGCTCCCTCCCTAAAAGTCCTTCCACTCCAGACCAGGGATCTGTTTATTTACTAAATGTTTATAGCTCTGATCACATACATTAGCTGCTTAGCAGGATCTGCCACACGTGCTAATTTATTTTGTCACATACATGACCTGTTCTCTGTGAGTCTGGGAAAGAGAGGGACCTTCCTCTGTGTTTCTGTCCTGGTCCTGTGGGTGTATCTAGGTATGTTGATATTGCAAGATCATAATACTTAGTCTTTCGTAAGCCTCTTCCCCTGGGAATATCTGGAGAAGGGGAACACTTGTTAGTCTCAAGTGGAGTTGAAAATTTGAACTGAGAAAGAATGGAGCTTTCCTAGGGCTGAGAGTTGTAGTAATATCTACAAGTAAGCCTCTAGGGGTCAGTAGAAAGCCAAGTTTTGAGAGTGTGAGGCTCAAGTGAAATCAAAATCTCGGGCTGGAAAGAGTTTTTCTCAGTTTAACCATCAATTTACCTAAAGCTAGAATTCTATTTTCCAGCATAACAACAACCATAGCAACATTCCTCCCAGCTCAGAGGCCAGTGATGAGCAGATCGTTTCTTCCGTATTTGGGCAGCTTTATCAGAATGCAGTTCTTGATTTTATGTGATACTGCCTCCTTGTAGCTTCTGCCCAATTCTACAAGGAGATTAAGTGGCAACAGCCCTTGTACTGCATCTGGGTCTAGGCATGTGAGAGGCCTGTTCGGTATGAGTCAGGCCTTCCATAGAAGATTGATTACTCTAGGATGTTGCTGGCACCAGTGGTAGCTCCGCTCCTCTGGACTGTCCTCCTGCCCATGAGCCTCTTCCTTCTGGCCTAAGCTTTGCCACTCTCAAGCATCGTGGGAGGAGGGAAGTGAGCAACACACCTCTGGCAGAGTGTTATCATCCCATACTCAGGGATGAAGAGGTGACTCTTTCTAGCAGAGTACAGAGACCTGAACAGTATGTGCCTTGCTCAGAGATGCCTCCTTTTCACTTCTGTTCTTCCCAAGGGCTCCTCTCTAATAGCCCAGTCTTTGCTTCGCCAAACCTACTTTCTCTGCTCAAAAACAAAGAGGGACTACTACTGTATTTTCTGGTCTCGATTATATTATTTAAAAATGTATGGAATAAAATTATTTCCATTCTAAATCATATCCATGTGTGTATATTTTTTTTTCAATTGTAAATCCTTAATAAATGCAGGCTGTTATAATTCCAAAGTTTTATGTTTTGATTTTTTTTTCAAAAAGCATGATTTAAGGATCACTAGGATATGGGATGAAAAAGCCAGTCCCTTAGTTGGTATATAAACCCAGCTGATGGTTCACCCTTCACATTCCACGATGGTTTTGCAGCTATATGCTCAGCATTGTGTATGCATTTTATGGAGAAAATATATGATATAGTGATATATAACTCGTGGTTCTCAAAGTTTTTGGATAATATCCCTCTAAACTATCAAGGACTGTCATTCTACAATTATACTTACTTATTTCCTGCCTCTGTGTCTTTAATTTTACTCTTATAATCTGCCTATCCTTCCCTCATAGCCAACTAATAAAATTTTAACAAATGTATTGCCTCTCTCAATGAAGTTTTTCCTGATTATTTCCCATTAACATATCTTTCCCTGCTTTGACCTTTAGAATTTTATTGTAAATTTTTTTGGATACAAAAATATGACCTTGTATAATAATCTGTGTACTTTCTTGTATTTCTGCCTCTGAGATTATATCATCTCCAGGGTACATCTAGGTCTTATTTGTCTGAGAAGCCTCCTGCCCACAATGCCCTACTCCCAAAAGCCCAGAACACGGCCCTTCCATGTCAAGGGCTGAGAGATATTTGTTGAGTTAAATTAGGTTAAAGGCTGGTTTTGCTTTAGCAAAAAGACATCTTGTGGACTACAATTTTTGCTGAATGTTACTAGTACTTTTGATAGTCAACTATAAATAAAACCAGATTGCTATGTTTTTGGATAATCTGACCTGGGGAAATACATGAGCCCAACAGCTGCTCTGACATTAATATTTAATATCCTTTTTATCTTCTAATTTGACAGTTTTTTATTTGGTCCAACTCTACCTTTCTCAAATCTAATTGCTATTCATGCTGTTACAGTGCCCTCCTTTTTATTCCCTTTCTCATTATGTTGTGTTGAAATCTCAGAAAAAAATAGAACACGTGTTGTAAAGATCCTATTGGCTCAATTGTCCGAATGGAGAATTGATTTAAATAGTCTTTTTCCTATTCAGTTTACCAATTTAGTAACTGTGTCTGACGGCAAATTCTCTAAATTATAGAGCCTGGCGTCAAGATTAACGTGCTGATCCTTTTTTTGTGTATGTGGTGGGGAGGTACAAGCTTGGGAAGGTAAAAGTGAAAAAAAAAGGCAAGTCAAACAATGCAGTATGATGTGTCGCCGCGCTGCCTGCTTTCAACAAGCCATGTTGAGACACAGAAGGTGATCTAGCAGGGTTTCTGTCATGGCTGCAGAGAAGAATCACAACCTTGGAATAGTCTGTGGAAGGGGAAAATGAGAAAAAAATGCATCTGTTTACCTCACTCGTCTCCCATTTCCCATTTGTCAAGGTTTCCTCTACAAGAAGATAACTCTCCTGCACTTCTACTGTGCAGCTTGCATGGTGCGTCATCTGGTCCGCGGACAGCAGCTCCAGAAGTAAGATTTTACGCCCTGCGGTATGGCATTTCATGCTCTCTGAGTGTGGGGGAGAAAACCCGTGCAGCTGGGAGCGGGTGCAGATCGTGCCTGTCTGAGGCTTCGGTTCTGTCTCCAGGTAACTCGGCAGAGGGCAGCAGTCCAGGAAGTGAGCGGTGCTTTTGGAGTAAAGGAAGCAGTCAAAGGGGGACTAAGGTTGTATGCCATACACAGCACAATCAGATATCACCCTCATCTTTCTACTGCAGTTACTTGGTGGAGATCCTCCATGAGAGCTTGGCAAATCCAGCGGATACTTTCTAGCCTTTATCTTGCTGACAGCGTTGCTCCATTTAATACTATTGATCATTCTCTCCCTGAAAGCTATCTTCCTCTTGTTTTCCGGATTAACAGAATAGATTCTGTCCCTACTTCTCTGGCTGTGTCTTCTTAGGGCCATCTCCCTTCAACTATCTCTTAAAATTAGATATTCTTTGTGGTTCCATTTTTAGCTTTCTTGGATTGTCGCTCTCTACACTTAGCTGTCTTCTATGCAATGATAATTACCAACTCAATATCTACAACCCAGATCTTTCTGCTCCAGATCCATGTGTATGATGGCTTACCTGTCTCTACCTGGATGTCAAACTCAGGACGTCAGACTTAATTCTAAAAGTGAGCTCATCTTCCAACCCCCACGGAACCTGCTTTTTTCCCTGTAGCCCTGTCTTGGTAAATGTCACCAAACCAAGCACTGGCAGTTCTTTCTTTCCTTCAGATTTCATATCCAGTGAGTTGCTCTTGAACTTTCCGTCTAAATATCTCTTAGATCAGACCTCTCCTCTGTTTCCACTGACATTGTTTTATTTAGAAACTGTAATCACTTCCTAGATATTCTTTCTGCTTTTGAGCTTGCCTTTTTTCAATCCATTTTCCAAATTAAACCTGTGGTTTTAATTTTAAAAGGCAAATTACCATGACCAAATAAGGTTTACTTATGGATATAAGAAAAGTTCAGTGTTAAAAGTACCTATTTATATAATTTATGACATCAGTGTAGCGAAGGAGAAAAATAATATGATCATTTTAACAAAATACTAAAATGTTTTTGATAAAAATAATATATATTTTTGCTTTAAGAAAATCTTAATTAACATGTTAATATCTTAAGGAATACTGATATCAAATCAATAGCCAATATTATACTTAGCAATATAACATTAGAAGCACTTCCAGTAAAGTTAAATTTTTGACTGCCATTACTGATTATTTAACATTTTTCCAGAAGTTCTAATCAGTGCAGTAACAAGAAAAAATGAGGGAGATATAAATATTTATTAGGAAGAGACAAAATTATCATTATTTGATGATTATATGGTTGCTTGTAAAACCGTTAGAACTAATAAGAGAGTTTATAGAGTTTGGCAATTATGACAGAAATATTTTTAAAATAATAGCTTTCTTATATATTAGCAATAATTAGTTAAGAAAAATAATGGAAAAAAGAACCTATATATTCTGGCAACCAAAAGTAATAAAGCACCTAGTAATAAACTTAATGATAAATGTGCAAATCTACAAAGCTTGGAATCTAAAAGGAGATATAAATAAAGAGAGACATTCTATGTTACTGTACTGGAAGGTTAAATATTATAAAGATGTTAATTTTCCCTAAGCTAAGCCTATAAATTGAACAAAATCTCAATAAAAATGTCTGGAACCTTTTTTGAATGTGGAAGAAATCTATTTTAAAGTTTATTTAGAAAATCTTTTGCACAGATTTTCAGTGACTCAGAATGCTCTATTACCTTTTCTTTAAGAAAGGATTGAGTCTACGGCCATGCCACCCTGAACGGGCCCGATCAATTGAGTCTACGGCCAGGCCACCCTGAATGGGCACGATCAATTGAGTCTACGGCCAGGCCACCCTGAACGGCCCGATCTTATCTGATCTCGGAAGCTAAGCAGGGTTGACCCTTGTTAGTACTTGGATGGCAGACCACCTAAGGATACCAGATGCTATAGGGTGAAAAAAAAAAAAGATGAAAGAAAGAAAGAAAGAAAGAAAGAAAGAAAGAAAGAAAGAAAGAAAGAAAGAAAGAAAGAAAGAAAGAAAGAAAGAAAGGATTGAAATGCACTCTTGCTGTGCCCCCCTCCTTCCTTACATCCTTGATAATCCTTAATACATAACATGGCGCTATCTATAATAATAAAAGAATTGGGAACAACCTGTGTCCAAAAATAGAGGATACATGCAGCTATTTCAAAAGAGGTAGAAGAATATTTAGGAACAAAAAATATTCGAGGAAAGATATTTAAAATAACAAAGCAATAATGGAAATGCAGCCAGTAGGTGGAAAGAAGTTGTTAGTTTGACAGCCTGGCACTGGAGTTCTGATAGGAAGGGACTGTTTTGATTTAGTAGAATCTCTTTGTAGTTTGGAGTGAAGCAAAAGGATTGTCAAATTGTCAGGTGCAAAAGGAATGGGAATTGGGAGTGAATGCTTTGGAGTCACAGCTAGAGGAGACTGAATTTGGAAAATGAAGATGATGGTGAGGGAAGGAAGGAAGGAGAGAAGCTGGGTTGCAGGAGCTGCTGCCCCCACACAGAGAAAGGGCCAATGAGAGTTTTCCAGTGATGAGACTGACCACGGGACTCTTAAAGGAACTTCTCTCTATTCTCAGTTTCAAGCTATTCTCCCAGTTGACTTTGCGGGGTTTTTTTTTTTCCATATAAGTCATCCTCTCTTGCCCCAAATCTTTCCTAAAAGTTTGCTAACAGATCACCATATTTAGGTCATATTTTGGGTAGAGAAGGAGTTGAGGAAGCTTGGAAGGGACAATACACCCAGGAGGTGAAATGAGGGGTGAAGGTCTAGGCAGAAAATAAAAAATAAAGATGACAAAAGCAACATACCCCTACCCCATCCCCACCTCCAAAAAATCCCCAGAACCCTCAGACATATTGGTGGGGACTTGGGTTTCAAGCCATTTATAGGATAGGAGTTTGAACAAGATTCTTTTATATCTCAGAAGTTGGAGAGACTCCAGAAGGTTGGAGGACCCTATAAAGTACATATAGGATAGGAATAAGGAAACAGAGAAAACAGTTCAGAAGGATACACAGCATCCGAAAGCTATTTATGATACTACGATAATGAACAATATTTATTTTCCTCTTTTGTTCATCTGTATTTTGATTCTTCTAGAGTGAATCCATATTATGTAATTTTCAGAAAGAAAAATGTCCTGGGAGTATAGGTAATCCATAGTCAGAAAGCTGATTGGTGGTTGCCAGGGACTGAGGGAGAGGGCACTGAGGAGTGACTGCGTATTGGGCTTGGGTTTCCTTAGGAATGATGAAAAATGTTTTAGAATTAGATAGAGGTAGTGGTTGTCCAACATTGTGAATGTACCAAATGCCTCTGAGTCATTCATATTAAAATGATTTGTTTTATGTTATGTGAATTTCACCTCAATAGAGAAAAAAGAAAAAAAAACCTACTGAGGAAAAAAATATGCAACATAAATTAGATTCTGTCCCTCTTCTACTAAAATCCTTAGGGACATCCTAACTCTTTAGCATGGCAAACAAGGCTCTTCATGGCCTGCCCCTGCCGCTACTCCATCACTGTCACCCCTCCCTATAAACCTTACTCTCCAGCCCTATAAAGCCGTGTGCTGTGCTGTGAAAGGGCCCATTCTTCCCTGCCTTCATGCCTTTGTATGGGTTTTCTTTCCCTGGAATGCCCTTCCCCTTCTTTCTTTCCACTCATCCTTCAAAACAGCTAAACATCTCCTCCTTCGTGTAGCTTACTTTGATTCCACCGTTTGGGGGTGTATCTTCCCTGTACCCCAAGAACCTTCTAGACATTCTCTATTTTATCAGTGTAGGTGATTGTGAACTCTTACAGGACAGGGCCTGAACCTTCCCTCTCTTTAGCCTCAGAAACTGGCCCAGACAGAAGCCACAGTGAATGTGGAATGAGTAAGAACAGACTTAGAATCATGGAAAGTAACAACCGTTTAATATGAAGGAAGGTATCCTGGACGTGAAATTGAAAATGATTTAGAGGTGTTTAACTGGCTTTTATCATAGAGGAGTGGGAGATCTTTTTCTTTTTACTTTTTATAGATTATTTAGGGATTGAAACTTTGATAAAAATTCCAGATAACGGGTTAATAAAAATGTCAATCTGAGTAGGAAAATGGTCCCACATTGTGGCTCAAGAAGGTTTCAGAATACTGATGGTCTTAGGAAAATAAGACTTAAAGCTCAATTACTTTTGTTAAAAAAATCATGATGGGTAATAGGTAAAGAAGGTGGTTTTTTTTTTTTGGGTACCTTGCCCCCAATATAGTATTACTATCTTAGGATGGTGTTGAAAAATACCTGTCTTGCAGGATTTTAAATGAATCTAAGCTTCTAATGAAATAATGGATCTAGGCAAAGTCATCAATGGCTGCCAAAACTATTAAGTAAAAAAGGTTGATGTAGAACTTTATAATGGATGTATCAGGCTGGCACCCCCTGAACCTATTGTTTGATCTTAGCATTATTAAAAGTGGCAGAGCCAGACATTAATTGCCTCCTGACAAGATGCAGTAGAAAGTACACATCACCATTTAGAAGTTGTCATGCCAAAAGAACTGAACTTGAATTTAACAAGTCTTTAATCACCAGATTATGAGAAATATAAAGGATAGAGAAGCATGTTAAATGATATGATATGGGTATAAAAAGTCAGATCAAGAAGATGGGAAATTCTAAAAGATAAATGACTCAATTCCTTTAATAAATAAGTCATATGAGGAAAAATGGAGGGAGAAATTAGAGCTCGAAGGAGACTTAAAGATTCAAGAGATGAATTCAAAGAAACAAAAAGATATTTTTTTAGACAATCTGGGAAAATTTACATGGATTAGATATTGATAATATTAAGGAATTATTGTTAATTTTATTATGTGTGTTAATGGTATTTGTTATACTATTATGTTTTTTAAGAAGTCATCATTTTTAGAGATTGAAATGTTTATGGTGAAATATGATATCTTGAGTTTGCATTAAAATGCTTCCTAAAAAGTGTGTGATGCAGAATATGAATAATCATTGACTCTGGATGATAATGAGCACATGGACATATTATACTATTCCTTCTCCTTTAGTGTATGTTTGAAATTTTCCATAATAAAAAGTTTTAAAGAATAAACCTAACATTCAGTAGCCTTGTGCCAGTGTTAATAAATCCATCTGTGAGCCAGGACTATGTTATAGGAGATGGCATTACTGAACCAATGGGAAAATCTTGGGCCTTAGAAAGGCCTGGGTTTGAATCCCAGCTCTGCTACTTACTAGCCTGCTTACTTTGGGCAAGTAACTTCTCAGAATCTGTTTTCTCATCTGTAAACAGGGATGATATTACCTACTTCAGAAGGTTGGAAGAAAAAGGGAGATAATAAACAAAGTGTCCATTACATGCCCAGCATAGAATAAATGCTCTATAAATGTTAACTACCTTATCCTAATCTAGTTATTTATTTCCTTTTTTAAAGTAAATTTAAATAATACAAAAGTTTATGAAGTAAAAAATGAAATTCCCTCACTCTCCAGAGGAAGGAATCACTGCTAACAGTTTGATGCTGTGAATAGAATAAAATAATCAGTCTTTCTGACTTCGTTTTGCTCGAGCCTGCCTAGTTCTATAACATGTCGGTTAGCAACTTTTTCTTAGTCCTGCACATAGATATACTAATCATTAGAGGAATCGAACCTGTAGCTTAGGAATTACTGAAATAACTTTCCTGCTCTAAACTACCTCCCCAAGGAGATAAGGAAGGTATGTACAAAACTAATGATTGTTTATCTAATGATTGGTAGGAACCTTGTGACTGAGACTAGGGCAACTGGAATTTGTTGACCAAAAAAAAAAGTTTCGCCATCCCCCTTGGACCCTTGCTGATGTCCAGATGTCTGCAGTCATCGATTGCCTCCTGACCTCAAACCCTTGCCATTCCCCGCTCCCCCTGACATGAAAGAAGCCTGAGTTCTGTACTTTCTCAAGATGGTTCTTCAGGATGCTAGTCAGCCTTCTTCTCAACTTGCTGGCTTTCTTACTAAAGCTGCTTTCCTTGCCCCACCTCCTTGTCACTCCACTTATTGCTCTTGAGCAGCAAGCAGCTGGAGCTTTTACTCGAATACAGTGTTGCTATCTCTCCAGACTTTTCTTTATATCTATGAACATGTAGCTGTAAAGGCACCCACAACATGAAGCGTGGTTTGTTTGCCTTTGTTTTTTTTTCCAACAAAAGTAGGATCATATATTATATATTGTTCTGCAATTGATTTATTTTTATATTATGATATATAGTGTTTCTCTTTTTGTCAGTTCATGTGGCTCTATACAGGTAATTCAATAAGTAATGTCATTCATATGTCTTTGCTCCCTGGTGTGAACCTTTCTGTGAGCTAGAATCTTACAGCAGAATCGTTAGGTCCAAGGGTACATGCAGTGTCTATATCTTGATATATACTATAAAATGGTCCTACTGGCCCTCCCCAATTTATTAAATTATTTTCACATTAAGATCTCAATATTATCTATTTTCTATACATTTCTAAGTCACATACTGAGAGATACTGTCCTTTCTGGGAACACTTATTTCTCAACAGGCATTGAAAGTGTTTCAGAGAATAAATGTGTTTGATTAGCAAAAATCAGCCTCATGGAAAATAGTCAGGCTCCATTCTGCTATTTGTTCCTGTGAGAGGATAATGCGCTGCATGCTGTTTTCAAGGCTGAATGTAGCGGTGGACTGGATAAAATAAATGGGAGTCCTAGTTTTCTTTGTGAAACATTGTGAAGATTATGTGAGGCAGGATTCTGAAAGAAAGCAGGAAATAAAACCTCCTCTCAAAAGAGGTCCCAATGGATGGCAGCTGTGAAAAGGTGGGTGCGTAAAGAAAGCGAAAGGAAATTCTGCTTTGATTCTCTGAGGAGTTCAAGATCTCACTTTTCCCTCCTGTTGTTCTAGTGACTTTTAGAGAGGATAATTCCAGAGAAGGATAGTTTCAAAAAGAAAAGAAATCCAAATGGAATCTAGTTCATCCTTACTTGTATAGGAGCACCTGTCACGTGGTGTACAATAGTCCCAGGCAGAAACTCCTAAGAAAGATCACTTTGTCAACCATCGTCTGCTGCGGGGAGGTCAACAATTGTCCTTTGTCCATTCAGCCCTCCCATTGTCCTGTTATGGAGTTGCTGGTCCAAACCATTGTAGTAAGGTTTGGGCAAGAAGAAATTATTCTATTGTCTTTTAGAAATTAGATCAATGAAGGTGATGTCATTCATGATGTGGCTTTCCTTGGGTACTGGCTGTTCCAGATCTAGGAAATCATGTGCTGCCTGATGGCTGTATGTATATCTCTAGATCCATAGGCAATGTGGTACACAGAAAATGACCTGTATCAAATGAGAGTCTACTTAAATTCCAAAAATCTTGACTTTTGTTTTTAGATGAAGTAAAATCAACATTTTGTTTAGTGACTTCTGAAACACATATAAAAACAAATAAATAAATGTCTAGTCTCTCTTGGATTTAGGAATAGGTTTTAATTAAATTCAGGTTACTAGCTCAATAAAATATGGAAAACGTTTCATTATATTTGATCTTCAAAACACTATTTGTCTTTAATTTCTCTTTCAGCCCTGGATCAAAGTCTTCTGCTAACCCATAGGTGTCCACAGCAAATGGCCAGTTTGCAGATGGGCCTAAATGTAGACACTGCCTCGTTTTTTCTTTGGCAGGTAACTTTAACTATTTCAACAAGTATTTAATGTGCCAGGTACTGTCCTAAGTGCTAAGGATAAAGCAGGACAAACGAACAAAAATCCTTGCCTTTGTGGGTTTATATGCTAGTGAGGAAGCTTCTTTATTCACTCATTTATTCAATAAGCATTTATTTATCCTCTAGTATTGCTCAGAACTTAAGTCACTCACTGTGCCTAAACAGGATTGTATTTTTGCCCTCAGAGTCTAATGGGAGAAGTAATGGGAGACATGTCCCCTTTTCTCCCCACTGTCCCCCATATATAGAATATAGAAGAGGGGCACCTCATTCCATTTGAGTAGTTCATAGAAGGTTTCTGAGAGAAGATGAGAAGTAAAATGAGGATGAGGATGGAAGAATGAACTGACGAGGAAGAAAGGCAATCCAGGTAGTGATGAGACAGAGCATGGCATAAGGCCTGGTTCCAATGAGATCAATGAATGCTGTTGAATGAATGAATGAATGAATGAATGAAATTTCCCTAGAACATAAACTTCAGGAGGCGTGTTCTGGAACCGCAAGTCCTTTCTTGTGGCTGGAGTTTAAAGTGTGTGGGAATGAGGGCAGGAGATGGGGCTGAGGAAGAGGGCAGGGTCTGGGCAAGAGGTAGGCCTGGCTAAGGAGCTTTGTCCTGAGGACAATTAGAAATTTGTGAATCACGTTAAACAGCAGTGTGACATGTCTATGTTTTCTTTTCTTAATAAAAGTATATTTTTAAAGTTACACAAATGACAAATGTTTATTTTAGATGACTCTTTAGGGACTTTTTTGAGCAATGATTTAATTATGTATTTCTGTAACTGGTACATTGCTCATCCTTTCTGCATCACAGTGGACGAACCTTTCTCTCTCATTGGACCTGACACTCAGAAGGCTCTCAGTAAAATTTACTGTTGTTAAAATTTCATGGACACTGGCGAGGTGCAACCAGCTTAGGTGAGGTCATGCTCTGGCCTAAATGGGCCACTCTGAGAAACTGGAGCTTCGCCACCTAACTGGAATATTTAACAATCCCCACTGCCACATCATTGCCACTATATTTTCTTAATCTCCTTTTTTTTTAAAAAAACTTTTCATTCTGGAAAGTAGAAAGGATAGGTAATAACCTTTATGTACCATCACCCAACTTCAACAATTAATAACTGACATCTCATACTGTTTCATATCTTTCCTCTTCCTCACTACTGTGTTTTGAGGTAAATCCAGACATCATATCTTTTTGTGTGTATCTCTGAAGATAAGAATTTGTGGAAAACACAGCCACAATAATTACACCTAACAAAATAAAGAATAAAGAATAATTTTTACTTTTACTATCCCCAAATGTAGTCAGTGTTCAAATTCCTTGTCTCATTTTTTTTAAGCTTGCTTATTTGAATCGTGATCTAAAAAGGTCCATATTTGTGTCAGATTGATGTTTCCCATGTCCCCTTTTTCTTTTTTTTCTTTTTCTTTTCTTTTTACCTTACTTGCTACGTATTAACTGTGGGCTCTTAAACAGAATGGAGAGGTGTAAAGCAATACTTTAATGGTGCTTTTTTCCTTCATGTTCACTGTCACCGTTTTTTGTTTGTTTGTTTGTTTGTTTATCTAACCCTAGATAACTTTTAAGGTAAAGAGTTGTATCTCATTATTGTGAGACATTATTTTAATTTAGGGCAATTTGCCTGGTTATTTTTAGCTTATCAGTTTTATCCAAGCATCGAGATACCTGGTAGTCACATCATACACCAAAATGAATCCTAGATGGAATAAAGGGTTAAATGTAAATAAATAAAACAGTAAAAAACTAAAACGTAATGTCGAACATATTTTCAGAAAGGGCAGATGGTATCTAAACAGAAGATGGAAATTGTCACAAAGAAATATATCAATAGAATCGAATGTATGCTAAGACAAACACAAAACGAAAGGACAAATGATAAACTAAAAGTGCCATCAATGAGAGATAGTGGGTTAGTGGCCTTAATACATGTGGCTTGGTCTAGTCTGCCATTTGGTCCAGATGGGTCCACTTAGTCCTAATTTTTGGATTCTACCTATCGATTATCTGGAAGTTGTGTTTTTGTCTCAGGATCCCCTACCCCAATTATTCACTTGATGATGAGGGTGTGTTTGTTACATTTAGTCTCTGTTCTATCTGTTGGTCTCACCATTCTTTTGCTCTGTTGACCCGGAGCTCTGCTGGGCTACTGCTGACCTCATTCCAACATCTGGCCTTGTTCTTCCCTTGTAGCAATCAGGAAAAAACCCTCCATTTCTGACTGACTATATTCCAAGGCGTTTCTTGCAGAAGAGCTGCGGAGCCCCTAATGACCCAGTTCTTTTCATTATACCACTGTCCCTTCTATTGGAGAGCTGTGAGCACCCTTAGGATGAAGGAAGGAGAATGAAAGGTCAAGTCCGAGGACGATCAGGCCCTATGGCATCTACAACTATACCTACTCTGACTCCTAGGTTCTGCTGCATAAATTATTTTCTGGCTGCAAGTGACAAGCTGATGCTGACAGATTAAGCAGCAAAGTGATTTATTTCAAGAATATCGGGTAGTTCATAGAATGTTGCGAAGACTGGAGGAAACAGCCTTGAGGCTAAGCTTCCAAGAAAATCATCCAAAATTATGCAGCCCAGTTGGCCTAATGAGAAAACTGAGACTGCTGCCCCGTCCCCACTCAGCAGCTACACGCTGCCGGGAGCTCAGTGTGACTGCAACTGTCCCGACAGGCATCAATGCCGTTTCCGCATCAGGAACTCCACCTTGCAGACCATTCCAGTACCTCCAAACCACGTGACTCTGCCACCACCCTCACCAGCAAAAAGAGTGCACTATGCAATCTTTTCTTTCTCATTATGCCCTTTTCCACCAGAATCTCACACAAATGCATTGATTGGAAGAGCGCAGGCCAAATGCCTGCGTCCTAGCTGTGGACAAGGCGGAGAGGGAATGAGTCTTCTGCCTTCTAACTTGGTGTGAAAGGAATATTCTCCTAACGTAGAAGGGTGTTCAAAAGGCACTGGGTACCTGAAAGCCAGAACAAATGTCCACAGACATTTGTCCACAGAATGACTTAGGTTGGGTATGCCAGGGGTTTCTTTTAGATAGGGTGGCCTAATACCTACTGAGATTATTCATGAAGGCTATTCATGAAGACATTATTTTAATAGCAAAAGTTTCAAAACTATCCAAAGGGCTGGTAACAGAGGTTTGGTTGAATAAAAATCATGGTACATCAGTACATTCACAGAAGACAATGTACCTGAAAACGGTGGAGGAAGAATGATCTCTAGAAGATACGTGAGTGAAAAAAGCAAAGTGGAGAGTGACGTATGTACACAGTAGCTATGTTTTCTGTAAGAAAGGATAGGGATGTAGACGTATGGTTCAATCATAGAAATTGCCATTTTTGTTGGTAAATGGTTAGTTATTGGCAATTTTGAACAATTTAACATAATATAGGGTGGAGGAGACAAATTGGAATACTTTCTGAATAAATTTGTTATGTACATTTGCATTGGAATCATACAAATGTGTTTTACACATTAAAAAAATTAAACATGATTTAAAATGGTAATTTCTAAAATTTTAAACTAAACTAAAAATAGCGAATCCAACTATATATCAAATTAATGATAACTAGGAAAATAGTCTAAGAATTAGACGATATCGAGGAATTGTTGCTATTGTTAGGTGTGTTACTGGCAGTGTGGTTATGTAAGAAAATTGGGCAACCTCATTTTATTGTGCTTTGCTTTATTGTGTTGCACAGACATTGCATTTTTTTTCAAACTAAAGGCAAGATTCTCCACTAGCAAAAGTTTACGACTACCTTTATCACAATACTCGCTTTATTACAGTATTCCAGAACCAAACCTGCAATATCTCCAAGGTATGCCCGTAGTCATATTTTTCAGAGATGCAAAATGAAGTATCTAGAGAAGAAATAACATGAGGTCTGGGAATCGCTTTAAAATACTTCCACAGAAAAAGGAGAGGGATAAATGAAACAACTGTGGCAAAATCCGAATAACTATTGAATCTGGGTGGTGGGTATTTTCTTATACTATTTTTTCTAATTTTGTTTACTTGAAATTTTCCATAATAAGAAAGATAGTGGGTGGCACTTCAGCCTAATCCTTGTATATCAGTGGAGCAAATAAAAGAAGTTATTGCAAAACAGATTAACTTGCTATTTTTTAGTTGTCAGCTCGCACTATGTGGTAAAAGCACATCTGATGTCATTGATCACACCTGAGACAACACGATCAGGGTGGAAAGAAGGGCTATGGGTGGGTGTCACGATTCCTTCTCACTTCCTTTTTGCTAACACCTGAGGTGACACCTCAGCAAATCCAAGCAGGGTACAGAGCAGTTTGCAGTGAGTTTTTTTGCAACCAACAAATGCTAATCACTCTAAATGTTTTTGCTGATTCACTGGGGAATAATTTTTGATCCTGTAAGTGTAGTAGATCTCAAGATTTAAATGGAACTTGGAAGAATTTGACAGGCATGTTGATTCTGTCCAGATCACCCCTCATCCCACTTCTCCTGACACCCCTTCTGTGCCTGCCCTGTGTGAGTTTAGATAAGAGTGAATTTGAAGAAGAGCTTCGTGTGAAGGGGTTGAAATCTGGAATAATTACTTAGAAAGATTAAGATATTTTTCTTAAAAGATCTATTAAAACCTGGCTGAGCCTCAGATTCTTATTGTCTGGAATGATCTAGGAATAATGAGGTTGACAACCATTTTTGGCCTATGTCACGGCATCTAGCATTTTTTGCCTGCCCACATTCTTTTCCCCTTCTCCTTATAATGGGATATTCTTTTCTTTAGGGAAATCAGTATGTTTGCATAGGGCTGGACCTTCCCTTCTACAGGGAGTGGGCAGATCTTGCCAGTCAGATTACCCCATTTCCTTGACCACAGAAGTTCATACATAGATGAGTACATAACTCAAGCTGGGCACATTAAATTCCACTTAGAATTTTTCAACCAGATCTTTTGGAGAAAAACTATTCATTGAGAAAGCTGGAGATGTGGAAAATTAAGCTCTCAAATTATTTGAGCCTTTGGTGCTAACTGTGCCTGAAGCAAGACTCACCCTTGGATGATTTAAATGTGAACAACAATAAATTGCCTTTTTCCCTCCCTTAGTTTGAATTGGGTTGGTGTCATTTCCAGGAAAAGTCTTGATTAGCATGGCATATGGGATGCCTCATTCATTCCATTAACATTGATTAAGCTGTTCCAGTCACTTTGACACCCTGGAGATACAGAAAGGAGACTATCTGTTTCAAGGTGTTCACTGTTAGAGAGACAGTTATGATACGGTAATAATATAATAGATGATTCATATAATGCTTAATATGTTCCAAGCACTATTCTAAACATTTTACATATACTAATGTATTTAATTCTTACAACAACCCTTTGAGATAGGTTGTTATTTTTTCCATTTTATTTATTTTTATTTTATTTTATTTATTTATTTTTTCCCTCCCACCTCCCCCTCCCTTCCTACCCTCTGGTAACCACTAGTCTGTTATCCATGTCCATGAGTCTCTGTTTGTTTGTCCTGTTAATTTGTTGCTTTTAGGTTTATATCCCACTTATAACTGATATCATGTGGTTTTCAGCTTTTTCTGTCTGGCTTATTTTGCTTAGTATGATTATTTCGAGGTCCATCCATGTTGTTGCAAATGGCAGTATTTCATCTCTTCTTATGGCTGAGTAATATTTCATCGTATATATGCACCACAGCTTCTTAATCCAATCATCTATCATAGGACACTTCATTTGCTTCTATGTCCTGGTCACTGTGAATAATGCTGCTATGAACATCGGTGTGCAGATATCTTTTCGGTTATGAGTTTTTCCATTTTAGAGCTAGGGAAAATGAGGCACAGAGAAGTTAAGGAAATTTTCCAAGTTTACCCAGTTCAGGAGTAGGAGATTTGGGATTCAAACCCAAGTAGTCTGGCTTCACTAGAGGTTTATTTATACCTACAGGTCAATGTTGAAGTTATCCTGAGAATAATAATAATGGTTAGCATTCACTGAATGCTTATTACATGCCTAGCCCTGTGCTAGGTGCATTTCTGCCTTAAGACACTAAGTCTTTTTGAGGATTTAATGCAGCAAAGATTATTTATTGTATATTCAAGGGAACTGAGGCTCAGAGAGGTCAAGTGGCTTGCCCAGATCTCATAGCTACAAGTGGGGAAGGGTGAATTTGGATCCAATAATGTCTACCTTCAAGGCCTTTGCTCTTTCATTTTTCTCTTGAGGACCCTACCTTCCAGCTTTTCCACTAGAGGTATAGCATGGCTAAGATGCTTATGACTGGGGAGCAGAGTCAATGCTGGAAGTCCTCTAACACCAGAGAGATGGCTTATTTTGCTCGCAGCAATGTTCTTGGAATTTGTGTATACCTTGCAACCTAATACTCCAGAGAGTGTATCTGCAGCAGTTGGGGACAGATTAAGAAACTCTTGTGAGTGCCCCTTTGGAAGAATAAAAAGGATGCTATTTTGTGTGTGTGTGGCAGCAATTTAAATGTTGAAGAGGGAGAAACTTGCTTTTGTTCTGCTTCCTGCCTTCAGGCCAGAACTGTGAGTAAGAAGTCTCTTGGATAAGGTAAGTGACAGGCATCTTGAGGACAAAGTGCACATTTAATTAGAAAACCAGGGAATAGGAGGCAGCATTTGGGTGGGAAGGTTTTATATGATCCAAAACAGGCATTCTTGCCTAACATAGGAGAAGCTCTTGATGTGCGTCCACGTAACCAAGTCGCAGGGTTAACTGATGTTCTCCATTCCTTCTGAAAGTTTATCGACTGAGGCACATCTGTGTGCTTCTGCACCCAAACATTTGAGTGCTGACCAAGTTTTTTTTATATAGATTAGCTCATTGAATAACAACAATAACACCATATTACAAGGAAGAAAATGTGGCACAAGGAAGTTAACTAAGCACCAATTGAGTTAGATGCCTACAAGGAGTCAATGATGTTTGCTAATAAACAAAATTTTTGCCAGGCGCACATGGTGTAATTTAACTAAAGTGCAACTGTGAAATATGAGTGTAAAATGTTGAGCTTTTATTTCTATCAAAACTAAGTTGAATGTTTTGGAAAGACTTGAGAAAGGTGAGTTTCTAAAAAAAAAAAGCTATTAAATCAGGTATGAGCAAGCACATGTTTTTTCCTGTGTCTATAACTGTGCCTGTTGCTGCCAATCAAAAGGCCTTTTCTCACATTTTCCTTTCAAATGCATCCTTTAGGATGACTTCCTGTGAGAAGTCTTATCTGGTAGGCTGAATCTTACTAGTTCTGCTACTCTTTAGAGGAAAGTTGCTGAATCTCTCTGAGCCTTAGAATCTGCATCTGTGAAATGGAAATAATAATATTTACCCTGAAGGTTTGTTGTAGAGATTGAGTGAGATCATGTTTGTAAACTTATCTGGCCCATAGTATGTATTCGACAAACGACAATAATTGCAATGGACTTGGTCCCATGCTAGGAGCTATGGAAACAGATGGATGAGACAGTCCTGGAGGGCCTCAAGAAGCCACAGACCAGCACATGACTGCCTGCTTTGGGCTCCTCTTGTCTGTAGTGAGTTGGAGCAGATTTTCACAAATGTAAATGGAAACTTTTCTAGATGGTTTTAGACACTGACACCTTTATGTCATCCCAGGTCTCAGTTAGCATTTGAATAACTCATCCTGCTGACCTGGAGTGCATCAGCACAGAGCCATTCCAGATATACAACTTTCTTACACTTAGTCACAAAATGATTTGCTCTGAGGCCTTGAAGAGACCACAAGAATGCCTTCGGGAGAAACAGGTTCCTGATTCATGGGGGCTACACATAGAGCAGGCTCTGGAATCTTGCCAAGTTGGGTTCAAAATCATGGCTCTACCATTCACTGGCTATTTAACCTCAGGAAAGTTGCATCATGACTCTGAGTATCCATTTCCTCCTCAGAAAACGGGGGGTAATAATTCTTATTTCATAGGAGGGTAATAAGAAACAAATGAGATGAAGTGTCAAGTGTCCAGCACAGTATTTGGCATATAGCCAATGCCCAATGTTAGTTTCCTGAGAGGTGAGTATAAGAAGGTAGGAATGTTGTGGGCGCACACCTGACCTCTGAGCTGAGGAACTGCGAGCAGGCCTTTCGTTCGTGCTTTCTTTGTGCCATCATCACAAATATGCTGGTCTGGATAACCCATTGGTCTGACCCCGAATATAGTCTCCTCTTAGTTTTCCAGGAGAAATTACTAATAGTCAAATTCTTTTTCCATTATATGACTTGCAAGGTTGTCTGAGTGGGGTAATCAACTTCTGGAGCCTTAGTTTCTTTATTTATGACATGCAGATGCAAGTGCCTGCCTCGCAAGAATGATGAAAGGAATAGATATAATAAAAAGCATCAAAGACAGTGCTTTGATGAATTGCGGCTAGTGACAGTAGAGTAGGAGGCCTTTCATCTGAACTAGAAAGTTAAAAAAATAAAGGTAAAACTGTCCCTTACCTCATCATGCCCTGCCAGTGCCACTGAGACCATCAAATCTGTTAATTTCATCCCTAATGGTAGCTACCATCCTCACTCCCAGTCTATATGATAGACATGAGTCATTGTGGAGTTAGAAATACTGCTCCAGACATAAAGTTTGGCCTACAACCTCACAGGTTTTTCTGCTCGGAGAGACCAGATAAATGACCACAGGCTGGGGTGGCAGAGAAGAGAGGGGAGTGGCACCCAATGTAGACCACAGAAGAGGAAGATGTGGAGAAATCTGAAAGAGGAGGGGAGTGATGTGGAGGGAGAAAGAACCATGAAGTAGGAACTTCTCTGGTGACCAGCTGTCTCATGCTGCTATCTGAAGTAGACCATCCACAGCCTGCAGAATTGAGCTGTCCCCTGAGCATCTGATTTGGAATGAGATCTTTTGTCCTGGAGGCCCAGGCAAGCTTTCCTTCCCCATCTGCCCCTTCACATGCTAGCAATACTTAAGTCTTATAAGCCCCAGAACATAGGGTAAGGGATGTGGCCTCCAGGAGGGATTATGGTGCCCTGAAGGGAAACCCTTACCCTCTTGTCAAAGTGAGACTGGATAGAACCAGTTTAACTTTGCCGACGCATTGGGTTGATGGAACACCCTACCTTGTGCGCATTGCAGATTGCAGACTCTGTGGATTTAGGGCTCTGTGTTTCTAAGTCAAACTGGAGACTACCCCTACTCTGAATTGGGATCATATAATCAAAGCAAAATCTACCTGTCAGGATGACACTCATATTATAACCAAATGCACACTTGTGATTTAGTTGTTCTTGCAGCTTATAATTAGACCTTGCTGTCAGGGGAAAAAACAAAAAACCAAAAAATCTTGGAAGCAGCTGTGTTTCAGTGCTATTTAGATCTGTGATTGACCCAGTTTTTAAAAATTGAAAATGTGGCATTGGTTATTTGTCACATCTCTGCGTCTTGTTCACACTCTTGCAAGATGAGATTTGAGAAGTGTTTTCTGAGCTGTGAGCATGTGGAAGAGGACGGGACTTGTGGCTGAGTGCATTGACCAGCCCTCAAGCAGAATTCGAGCCATGGCTCTTGCTGAAAGGAAGATGGCAAAATGGACCTCTCCGGAAGGTAACTTTAAAAAGCAATGGATATTAGAGGCAAATAATTATGCCGGTTGTTTATGCCCATGTTTTTTTTTTTTTTTTTTGCCACCAATACCCTTGTGATAAAAGTGAGCTATAGAGCTAAAACCTTAATTAACCATCACCTTTGATTCCTGTGTGCAGCGGGTCTGGCTGCCGGGGTCCTCTCCACAGCCTTGTAAGAAAGTTGGTGGTTTATCTGAAAGAAATGGAATGAATTAGACTATCCTCTGCGTTTGGTTTTTAGGATTTCTCTGTATAATGGCTGGTTCTCTGTCTGTTCATTATAAAACGAAGCTGCAGCCTCCCAGCCACCCTCCCATCCAGAAGTCACAGGCAACTCTCTTCTCCCCTCATTCTCAAGCATGTATAAGCAAAAATGAGCAGACATTTAAGTAAAACATAAAGGGCGAGATAAACTAACAGGAAAAATAATAATACTGGCGGAAGCAGAGATAACTAAGGAGAACAAACTGAAAAACGAAATAAGCAAATTTAAAAGAACCCTCTAATTATTATCCTTGTAGAAGATGGCACATCCACAAAATAAGAATAGGTTGCTATGAAAAAGGAAAACCTCAGAGTGCAAAATCGAGGCTTTCCCAAAGTTGAGAACAACCCTAATAATTTATATGACATACCAGTAATGATGTGTGAATTAGAAACTTTTCTAAACTATCAATCACAAAAAAAAATGAATTTTGATCAACCACTGAGACAAGACTGAACTATCTTTCTATTCTTTCTATTGAAAATGCTATTATAAAATCATTGTCCTAGGAAGAGACTAAAATTTGTGAGGGAAAAAGTATGTAGATGTGTATCAAGCAGTTAATTAAGAAAAATTTTACATTGCCCTGGCCATCGGCTATTTTTATTGAGATAAAAAGTACTTGATTTTAAGGTGCAGTCGTCTTAACTGTGTTGCATGATGCACTTTTGCACCTGTGTAACCCCCGCTGACCACAAGAGAGAAACATTCCAGCACCCTAATGTTCCCTTCACTCGCCTCAGTCACCCTCCCCACCTGACAGAAGCCAGACACAAAATAATGCATGCTGTTGCATTCAATTTATGTGACCTTAAGAACTGGTAGAAGTTCAAGAACGATTATAGACCCTAGAAGAATGCGATGTCAGGTGGGGAGGGGAGTGGTGATGAGGGGGGTGAAGGGAACATCAGCGTGCTGGATGTTTCTCTCTTGCGATCAGTGAGGGTTACACAGATGCATACAGATGCAAAAGTGCATCATGCAACACACTTAAGATGACTGCACCTTAAAATCAAGTACTTTTTAACTCAAAAATTTCTTAAAAGGTATATTAGCTTGAAATTAAAAAGAAGAAGAATCTCAGAAAGCATGTTTTACAACCTGGAAAGCACTGTTCAAACCTTGGTTGCACTTATTATTCATCCAACTTAAAGAACTCAGAGCCGCAAGGTCTTTTACCTTAAAAATCTGAGATGCCTTTCACAGGTCTCCCCTTCTAAATTCTCCCCCTCTCTGGCCACATTTCAGTCTCTCTAGGGTTCAATTGCCTTTCTCTGCCTGTCTTTTAAATGTTAGGGGCTGCAGAGTTCTGTCCTTATAACTCTCCTTCCTCTACATACTGTTGACCATTTCTGTAGCTCCAGCTCCCATCATGATATCCTAACCTCCAAGCCACAGCTCTTCCCTCCTCTAGACCCATACTCATTCAACAACAGCTATTTACTGGGTGTCTTCTTATGCAGATAGTTTTCTTGGCATTGGACTACATCAATGAATGAAACAATGATCTTTGCCTTGATGGAGGTTGCAAGCCTAGCTCTCTCTCCCTGGATGCACCTAAGACTCGATCTGTTCAAACTATCTTGTAACCTTTACCCCTTAATTCTTTCTGCCCTTCGACCTGTTCTTTCCATGTATTCCCCATCTCTGTGATGGTACTGTCATTCTGTCAGAAACCTGGGAGTCTTCTCTGACCCCTCTCCAATAAATCACCACAAGCTGACTACTCTGGGTCCTGAATCTCTCTCAAAATCCACCACCTGTATGTATTTCCACCGCCCTGCCTCAGTATCATCTTTTCTCATCTGGCTTAGACACTGGTGTCTCTGCCTCCAGTCTTGTTCCTGCTTATCATTCTCCACATAGCAGCTAGAATGATGATAAAATTCAAATCAGAACCAGTTGCTTTCTGCCTAAACCTGTCCAGTGGCCCTGCCAAATGAAAGTCTGAATTCCTTACCTTGTCCTCATGCCTTTGGCTGTTAGGTGATGAACTTAGCTGCTGAAACCTAGGTTCAGATCCCAGCTTACTAATATGATGCTGGGCAATTTTTTTAATCTTCTCCATGCCTTACTATAAAATGGAGACGCTAATAGACCCAACCTCATAGAATTGTTGTGGGGATTAGATTTATTGCACACAAAACACTAAGGAAAGTTCCTTGCCCTCAGTATACCCTCAAGGAGCTCTGGTTTACTCCCATAGGGTTGCTGTAATGTTTAAATAAGTTAAAGTCTGGGCACAGCGCCCAGTCCACCATAAATGTTCTGTAATGTCACCATTGTTGCCTCTTTAGCCTCACTTCTTGTCCCTCTTCCATACAGACTTGACTCAGTCCTACAGGACTGGCTTTTTTCTCTCTAATACTGGGGTTCTTCTTTTCTTGTCATTTTCCTTGCCTTCTCCCACAGGTCCATCAAGTATGCTCAGGTTTCAGTCCCTGGCTGCCCTACCCTAACCTGGATTGGTTGCTCCTCCTCTGCCTCTCCCTCTCAGAACCTGCTCTTTCATCATAGTACATTGTAATTGTTTATTTAAAACATACTGAAAAGCATCCAACAACAGGTGAATGGGTAAATCAAATGTGTTATACGCATGCAGTGGAAAGTTATTCAGCCTTAAAAAGGAATGAAGTATGGACACATCTACATTGTGAATGAACTTTGAAAACATTATGCTAAGTAAAATAAGCCAGACACTAAAAGACAAATATTGTATAATTCCACTTATATCAGGCTCCTAGAATAGGCAAACTCATAGAGACAGAAAGTAGAATACAAGTTACCGGGCTAAGGGAAAGGAGGGGACAGAATTTCACTTTAGGATAATGAAAATATTCTGGAGATAGATAGTGAATGTATTTAATGCCACTGAATTGTACACTTAAAAAAATGGCCAAAATGGTCAATTCTATGTTATGTACATTTTACCATGATAAAATTTTTTCTTAATGTACAGAGAAGCAATTTAGCCTAGTTGTTTTAATCTCGGCTCAAAATCCTGGCTTCACCAGGCTGTGTGACCCAGTGTAAGGGATATAACTTCTCTAAGCTCCAGTAAAAATAGGTGATTTTTCTTTAGAAAGTAGTTGAGGTAATGGACAACTCTGCCTGCTAGAAAGTTCTGGCAAGGAGTCAAAAATCTGTGTTTTGGAGGCTCTCACTCACTAATCTTAGATCCACTCCTAAGTTTTACACGTTGCCATTTGGAGCCTTCCTCCAGGTCTGGAAGACAGTCATCAGTTGCCCTTTGTGGCGGCCCCAGAGGGAGTTGGCTTGTCCTCTGGGTGACTAAAGTGCATATGTATTTTTCTGAGTCAGCCAGTGATTTGTAGGGAGCCTTGCAAAGACCAATAACTCACAGCTGCTTTTCCAGGAACCATAAGATTATCTCCAGTCCCACACTGAATTTGAGAAACTTATCTGTTGTCACTTTTCTCAAATTAAGTTTTTGTTCCATTATAAATCATACATGCTTATTAAGAAAAATAAAGGTAGAAAAAGAAGTCTTAAAAAGGAAAAGTGGGTGAAAATTAGCCCTCACTTTCTTGTCTTGGCGTCTTTCAGGCTTGATGTGAATGCCATTCCTTTCAAACAATTCCTACAAGCAGATATGTGTGCCCTCTGCCTCCAGAGGCCTTGGGTTGACAGGCCGCCTGCCGCGTGGTAGGTGGGGCAGCTGTTCATCAGTCTAAAGCCCCTTAAGATGGCTGGCTGAGGAGGGCACTCAAAGGGAACCAGAAGCTCCTGAGAGGGATCCTGAGTCTTCTGTCTGAAGGCACTTTAGGTCAGATCTCTTCAGGTTATGTGGGGTCACAGGGGTTGGAGACTCTGCTACAGCAGCAATTGGTAATTTTTTTTTCTGCCTTTTTTTTTTTTTTTGCATGTAAAATATGAAGTTCTTCCAGAAATTCCACTTCTGAGATTCTATCTTAAGGAAATGATGAGAGATTTAAATGGCGTTATGTGTCTGTCATTATTCATGAAACTTGGAAACAAGCTAAATGTTCTAGAATAAAGGTTTAGTTTAAAAACTGTCTGGTGCAGGTGGCCAGTTAGCTCAGTTGGTTAGAACATGGTGCTGATAAAAAACCATTTGGAATGGGGCAGGGGATATGTGGAAAATCTTTGCATCTTCCTCTCAATTTTGCTGGGAACTTAAAACTATCTTTAAGAAAATGAATTCTTAAAAAAACTGGCTGTATGATTATATATTCTGTGTGCTGGTTAAAAATAATAAATGACATTTGTCAAATCTTTTTAAGGACAGGAAAATTCTGAGTTAGAATGTAGAATGTTAATTGTCTAGTATATGACTAGAATACAGTTTTTATTTAAAAAATTTTTTTTTGGTTTTTAAATATTTGTTGATTGAAAATCAAAATAAGCGGAATAAGAAACTGCATTCAGTGTAGGCTTGATTATATAAATATTTTGTAACAAAGTGACGAAAGGTTATCCTAATGGTTAGCACCATTAACATATGGAGTAAACTGTCTTTATGAAAACACTTTGAAATGCCCAGCGGGCGTAGATGTCAGCAGATGCCAGCTCAGACAAGGGGAAGCTGCTTTGCATGAAACAGAGAGAGAAATTTGGTTTATTGTTTATGAAAAGGAGGGGGAAGAAAGAAGGTATTTGTCAGCACTCTCAAAACTGCAAATAGACATTTAACTCAATCTGGCTTAAGGAAAAAATCCAAGTATCTAGTTAGACATGGTTGAATTCAAGACTTACATTTTGTGATTCATATTTGAGTTCTCTCTCCATCTCTAGATTTTGTTTTCTTTTGTCCTGATTTACTCTCAAGCAGGCTCTTCACACATGGTGACAAAGATGGGCACTGGCAATCCTAGACTGACCTTTTTACCAGTTCAGTGACCCCTGGGGCAAGAGTCCTTCACTTACCAGGACTTCCACAAGCCTGATCCTGCATAGCGTTCTGGCCAGGGAGATGGAATGCACTGATATCTGGGTGTGGTCACTTGTTTGGATCACTGGCATGGGGTGGGGTCAGCCCTGCTCAAGTCTTTTGGAAGTTCCAAAAAGTAATTTGCCAGTTCCTGGCTTAGAGCTTCTAAAACCCTTGGAATTTCCTGAGTGATAAAAGTGTCTTTATTTTTCATGAGTCCCTTGGATCACTCCTGCAAATTAAGTGACTCATGTGGGACCCTAGATAGCTTCAAGATGGAGACTAGTCACCAGAAAGACCAACGACTTATTAGAAGGTTGGGACTTTGAGCTAGCTCAACCTCCAGGGAGGGAAGAGAGGTTGGAGACTGAGCGCAATCACAAGCTCCATGGTTTAATCAATCATGCCTATCCAATAACACTCTGAACACCAAAGGTCAGTGGAGACTTCTGGTTGGGGGACATATTGTTGGGAAGATGAGGCGCCCTCATTCAGTTGGGAGATGGCACAGAAGCTTGTGTTCAGAACCATCCCAGACCTCCCCCTATGTGTCTCTTCATTCAGCTGGCCTGAGTTGTATCCTTTATAATCAAACTGTAACTGTAAGCATAATGCTCTCCTCAGTTTTGTGAGTCATTCTAGTGAGTTATAGAACCTGAGGGAGTTTGTGGGCACCCTCTGGATTTGTATAGCCAGTTGGTTAGAAGTATGGGTGGCCTGGAACCCCACTTGCTATTGGTGTCTAAAATGGGGGCAGTCTTTTTGGGGACGGTGCTCTTAAACCTGTGGGGACTGACTATAACTCTAGGTGCTTAGTGTCAGACTTGAATTACAGTATACCAGCTGATGTCAGAAAAGTTAGAGGTGAAATGGAATAGGTTTGAGTCTGGATCTGTACATCACAGAACAGAGGAAGAGGTGTGAAGCCAAGATCCCAGAGGCCAGGTTGCTATGATAACAGAAGACCACTGGGAAAGAACTGAAATCTCGAGGAGGGCTTTGGATTTTTACAAGATTTGGAATCAGAGAGGAGCTGTTAGTTCACAAACTGTACATGGAGGGGAGCGAGATACCAAACAAAAAAAAAAAAGAGAGAGAGGCAGACCATTCCAGATTGGTAGGTGGCAGTTTTAATAAGCAAGGGAACTTACTTACGAGGCCTGTCTTGGGTGACCGCAAGATAAGTAGATCTCCACACCCTCCTGCTGAAATCTTAAAAGTTTATATGGAATTACCTGGGTTCAGCACATGTACCACCCAGATGGTCTCAACAATACCTTATTATCTCAAGGCTATATCCTTGGGACAGGTCCCATTGTGGAAACGGGAAGCAGGGTATATGTCCAAGGACAGGGAAAGGGTGAGGAGCCTCTGATTGCCTAGGTCCAACATTCCACCCCTTGTGACCAGCTCTGACAATCTCATATGCCCCTGTCTTCTGCAATGTGTCCTGAGCAATCAGCAAGGGGTTTCACTAGCATGGAGGCAGCTCGTTTGGTAGCTACCTGAGTACAATGAGGCAGATGGCACAGCAACAATACAGGCACCTGCAGGAGAAAACAGAGATTAAGACAGTGATACTTAAAATCAGTAATAATTTTTTTTCCCACCAAGAGCACCATGATCTGAAACATTGATTTATTAAGTCCCCTAAGCTGGAGGTTGGGTCGTTCAGGGCATTCACTCGTGTCCTCATGTGATTTAATTAAGACGATACATGGCAGACTTGTCAGGTATGAACATACAACATTCTATTTGGCTAATGTCACAGGTGCCTCTTATGGGGCAGGAATAATGTCCAAGGCCATCCTATTTTGAAGGGCAGCTTTTCTCATTAGAGACATTTCAGTTCAAGAAGAACAGGCTTTGCTGGCTATCATTTAAGGCTTGCTGGGTAAATTTAGTAGGGGCTTCTATGTGTGCTGTAACATACTCCAGGCCAATGGAAGGAACAAAGATGGCGGCCAAATGATGATATCAGTGAAAAACATAATGTGCCCCCCTAGTTTTGAGGAGAGGAAAGTTGGCAGCTTTAGAAATATGACCTTGTTGTGCATATCATACATGTTGGCTAGGGAAGGCAGCACTGTCAGACATGAGGAGATGGACTAAGGGGTGGGTATGCCAGATAAGCACCTCCACTTTCTCCTCTCCCTCAATGGTGCAGTGTGCATTCTATTCCAGGTATAGTGTGTTTTGACGGTCCATCTTATAGCAGCATAATAGGATCCCAGTGGTGATTGAGTAGTTTCCCCTCACTCAGGAGTAAAAAGTAACTTACTCATCCCAGTCTGATATCCTATTGAAAATTCCAGTAGATAACTCCTTTTCCAGATATAATGAGGCTTGGTGTTCTCAGCAGCATAGCACGTTGATCCATGGTAAAAGTCAGGGTAATGGCTGTCTCCCATGACATCCATACCTTTACAATGTTGGGCCTCTTCACAGGGATCCCCAGTCTGGCTATAAGCCCTACTGGTTGATCATCAAATGTATTAGAGCCTGAGATAGTATTTTAGTCCACCTGGCCAGGTGGTTTTACTTGTTAGTAATTTAATCTGCTGTTTTAATATTTGATTGTCCTTTCCACTAGATTTGCTGCTCACAGGTAATACAGGAGATGGAACCTCCATCAATGTCATGTTCATTTGCCCATTCTTGTACGTCATGACCTTTGAAATGTGATCCCTGATCACTGTCTGTTGTTAGGGGTATCTGTATGTGGTATTCAACTCTTATCTCCTAATAGTGGTAGCCTGGTTTGTGAGGAGACGGGAAAGCTTGGCTTAGCCCAGATACATTGTCCGCACCAACCAGGGCAGATTTAGGACCTTCACTCGGAGGGAAGGAGCCAATATAATCAGTTTGCCAACCCCCGCTCATCAGTTGGGAACCCTGGTGGATGGCCCAGGCTCATCTGTAAGTTGTCTTGGATGTTGTTTAGAACACACAAGATCTGCCGTCACTGCGTTTAACCAAGTTACTCTATTTCAAGGGCAATCCTGCATCCTTGGCACACCAACCTGCCTGAGTGCTACAGTGGCCACTCTTTTTATGCATCCATTCTGATGTATCTACTGAAGTGTCAGTTGCCAGGGCTCATACCTGGGCTAAGGCATCAGCTTCCTGATTAGGGCATATCAGCACCTTATGATCCAGGCTATGGGAAACAGTGAGGACTGCTTCAGGCAAACCCAAATGTCTTTTTACATATGCTGCACCTACAAGGCATTATTCATGGTCATCCATCCCTCATCTCCCCATTGTCCAAGCCACATGGTTAATCTTTTTAGAACAGCCTAACTGTCAGTGCAAACAATTAAAGGCCAGGGCTCATGAGTGATCACCAGCCAAACCACTCTGAGTTCAGCTCACTGGTAGCTGTGGTTCGTTCCTGTTTCCAGGAGTCTGTATACCAGGTGTCAACGGGAACTTCCCCTATTCCCTCCCTACAGGCCTCAGAGGCCACACAGGAATAGGGGTGAAGGCATTTGGGGGATCAACATACTCTACGGGGCCTAGTAGCACCTGTATTTCTAGAGATAGTAGGCTAGCGGACAGGGTGCTCCTCTGCTGTAAATAGACATGCCACTTAGTCACTGTGGGAGTTTGAGCCATGGCAGAGGTAGGTTGATGGAACATATTCTCAATCCACTCCTTGGTAGGAAGGGAGTTCTTACCATGATACGCTGTTTCTTCGTGAGAGTCTCAAGCTAGAGGAACACTGTGTACACTGCGAGGGGCTGCTGCTCTCTGGCGGTATATTCGGATTTCTTTTTGCGACCAAAATACTCGGGGTTCTCTCTCCTTCTGTTGCCTCTACTACAATGCCCAACCCACACCTTCCAGGGTCACACACATGCAACTCAAACGGTATCCCTGCCTGGGAGAGGCCCAGAGCTTTCACCTGCTTCACTGGCATTTTTACCTGCTCAAAAGTGGCTTGCTGCTCTGATCCCCAGTCCCATAGGTGCCCTTTCTTTACCAGGTAGTACAAGGGACAGAGGCACTGTGCCAGGTGAGGAATAAAAGTGCTACAACCTCCCAAAATTCTTACAAAGGCTTGTATCTCTTTTATATGCTTAGAAGTTGAATAGGCTTGTACCTTATCACTACTTCTGGGACAATGCATGGTCGTACCCGACCAAATGACTCCCCAAAACTTTATGGCAGTGCCTGGGCCTTGAATTTTCTGTGAGTTCATGTTATGCAACCTACTAGCAACTTGTTCTTTTGTACTCAATGACATATAAAGACACCTTTTCAGGCCAGTACATAGAGATCCATTTAATTCCTTTTAATGTCTGCATTTTATTCTGCTGTATTCTTGTGTCATTTATTTATTTAATTAGTCATCTATTGATAGATATTTAGGTTGTTTCCAGATGTATATAGTTGCAGTACACATTTTTGAACTTCATGTATTTGTGCTATTATTATTATTATTATTATTATTTTTTTTTGTAGGATAGACTCCTTAAAGTGGTATTGCTGGGTTGTAGCGGATGCATGCTTTTAATATTATTAGATGCTGTCGAAGTACCTTCCAATAAGTTTATATCAGTTTAAATTTCCACCAATAGTGTATGAGAGTGTCTTTTTCCACACATGATTGGCATTATTAATCATTTTCGTTTTTGTCGAATGAATATTCTTAAGTCCATTAAACTGCATGTGGCAGAATTGATGTATTGGCTCCTTCAACATCCAGTCCAACAGTCTTCTGGTATGTTTTCCTGTACTGGAGGCTGGAACACCAACACACATTTCTAGACTTGTTTCTACCTGGGGTCCACAAATCAGAGCTTGGAACTGAGTTAAGTGGCGAGAAGGGCAGGGCACAAGGTGACCATTTGTGCTGGTGTGAACTGGTGGAGATGGCGGGGTTTGGAGCCGGCAGCTTTAGGAGGGGCTTTCTGATTGTGTAGGGCCACAACTCCCTGGTTAGCTCCAACCAGTAGGAGTCATTCTTAAAAGCTTGGCCTGGAGTCTTTTTTTTTAGCACTTTCAATGATCCTTCCAGTGATTTCCTACCCTAAAATAAATATATTTATGCTTACACTATCTAGAGTGGATCCTATGAGCTTGTTTCCTATTATATTCAATTATGTGACATTGTCAAATTATTAAGTTCTCTGAGGGTCAGCTTCCTTATTTGTAAAAAGGAGATAATACCTACCTATGTGGATGTTGTGAGAGTTAAATGGATTGATGCATTCAAAGTGACTGACTCACTTTGGGTTCAATGAGGTTCACGGATGGTGGGATCATTTTTTCTTCCTTCTTTTTGGGCTCGTTAATCCTATAAGACCCAGCTCAAATGGTGTCTCCTAATACCTCTGGGGAGGCAGAATTATTGCTGTCGTCTTTAGACTCTCACTACATTTAATTAATTCCTTTTACATGTCATTACATGTACTGTGATTTACTCATATATGCATTTATCTCCTCAACTAGCTTTTGTGCTCTTTGAAGGCAGGGGTGTTAATGATCTATCTCTGTATTTCTAGGGCATGACATAGAGCAGGGGATGTGTGAAATGTGTTGGTTGCATGGACTAACCCTAGTCCAGCCTCACTGAACTCCTCAGTTTCCCACTTCTTGTCACGACAATCAACTCTTATTGACCCCATTGGTATCTTAGACTAGTATCACTGGGCCACAAGGAACAGGAAGCCTTTTAAACTAGCTCAAGCAAAGGCAGATACATTGGTTAAGCTTCAGATGCAGGAAACAGACGTCACTCTAGCTATGGTAAATAGAAAAAGATTTAAAGAGAAATGAGGTATGTATAAGGTTGTTGCAAGTTTAAGAGGAGTGAGTTATAGGCTGAGCCTACAGGAGTGACTTTAAGAATAACACTGCCAAACTGACCAGCCAGTGGAGCTGCCACCTTTTGCACAGTTTGAGAGGTAGGGGACCAGAAGACCACCAGTGGAACTACTGATGTTTAATACACAACATAGTTGTAACTGAGGGTGTTGCTGCTGCTGCTGTCATAACAACTACCTCTAGACACCGACAGAGTTAGTGACTGGCCACTGAGATACTATTGCAAAAAACCCAAAGTCTCCATAACTCTTCTTCCCCACAGCAACAGCCATAGCAGCAGGAGGATTATTCCTGTTTCACTTCTGCCTTCGCAAACTCTCATGAGTACCTCTATTTGGTGGAGACGTCTCTCCCACCCCTCCTGCATTAGTTTTCTATTGCTTAGTAACAAATTATCACGAACTTAGGGGGCTTAAAATAACACATTTATTATCTCAGTGTCTGTGGATCAGAAGTTTGAAAATAATTTTAGATAGGTCACTTGCTCAGGGTCTTACAAAGCTATAATCATGGTGTCGAGGGGGTGCATTCTCATCAGAGGCTTCCAAGCTCCCTCAAGTTAATTTCCTTGCAGCTGTAGAATTCATGGTGGCATGATTTTAGAACCCAAAAGGAGGGCAAGAGTGAGTCTGCTTAGAGAATTACATATACTGAGAGCACTTGGGAATAGTAATACTCCATAGTAATGAACTCACCTAGCGCTTAGACCTTGGCTTCTAAATACTTTTCTTCAATGAAAGGAATCAGAACTCTTTGGAGAAAAGGCTGATTTGAGGACTAGATCAATGAAAGTACAAGAAGAACCTAGAACATCTTGGGCCAAAAAGCAAGGATGTGCTCAAAGAATGACGGGAACATGTCAAAAGGATACTGAATACATACAAACATTTTGGAAAACAGTTTTACAATTCTTATAAATACACGCTTACTCTGTAACCCATCCATTTCACATCCAAGATAAATGAAAACGTATATGCACATAAAAACTTGTATATGAATGATCATAGTAGCTTTATTCATAATAGCTAAAACTTGAAATTCCATCAATAGGTAAACAATTGTATATCTATACAATGGAATACTACTCAGCAACAAAAAGAAAGTACTGACTGACATATGCAACAACATTAAGCTGCATGAAAGAAACCAGACACAAAAATAGTACATACCTTTTGGTTTCATTAATATACAATTCTAGAATACGCAAAATTAATTTAAAGTGACAGTAAGCAGATCACTGATTGCCAGGGGATTAGAAGATTGACCGCAAAGGGACACAAGGGAACTTTCTGGGTCAGAGTGTGATAGTGTTTACAAGGGAGATATTATATATAGATAGATATTATATATATATAACATAGATATAATATATACACACACACACACACATATATGCCATAATTCATCAAGCTTAACACTTAAAATAGATATATTTTTATTACATGTAAATTACACCTCAATAAAATTGATTTTTAAAACTTGAGCAAAAGATCAGAACAGACGCTTCACAAGAGACTATCTAAATGATGAACAGACTTTTGAACAGGTTTTCAGCCTCATCGGTAATCAAAGGAATGCAAATTAAAATAATAATAATGTAATATCACTACATGCCCACCTGAGTGATTAAAATAAAGGTTAATAATACCTAGTGTTTGTGGGGATGTGAAGTAAGTGGAACTTTCATACATCGCTGGTGGGAGTGTAAATTCATTCAAATATTTTGGAAAATAGGTTTGGTATTATCTACTAAAGTTGGTTTTATAACATGAACCTGTAAATGAAACCTGATTTGTCTGTAGCAGACATCTCTTACTTGTTGCATTTCCTTTGCCCACCTCTGATTTCAGCTACAATTGTGGTGAACAGTTCCAATTCTCCTTATGCTGTTGGTGTGTCACCTCAAGCGTACACCTCACATCTTTCCTTATTCTGCCTCAGGACATCTCCAACATCTGCAGTTGCTTGCTAGACCTGCAGGCAAAACAAAGTCCAGGGGAGTCAACAGCCCTGGGAACACCTCACCCAATGAAGGATTTTTATCCAATGAGCCATTGGATAAAAACTCTCATCTTTAAGGCAATTTATTCGGGGAGGCATTCTGTTATGTTTCTTTGAGATTCTGGCAGAAATGAGACCCTAATAACATACTGTACATTGGCTTTCCCTTTCCCGTGTCTCATTCCTGTTTCTCTAGGATTAACCTCCCAAATAAACTACCTTGCACACAAGTGTCCCGACCCGCGGGACCTAGTTATTTGTGGGGACGAGGAGGATCCGACTGAAAGAAAATGGGGGCGAGAGAAGAGCGAAGGCAAGACAATATCTGATCAAGCCTTCGAATTTTATTGTGAGACAGGGGTATATATACACTGGTGTTCAGGGGCGGAGTGTGCTATAGGATACATGTAGGCAGGGGATTGGCCGCGTAGCAGGGGTGGCAATAAGCTACATTCTGATTGGTATATGATAGGGAAGGAGAGAAGAGAAGAGTATCTTTTGGCGCGCGCGGGCTTTTGTGTTGGCGCGCGCGGGCTTGCAGCTAATCTCCAGGAAGTGAAGCAGGAACCTCATGAACCGTGGCCATCTTTTGTGTGTGGCTCCCGACATCTCCTCCCTTTCTATTTATTTTAGAAAGGTGGGCCTTAATCGAGTGAGGGAATAGAGGCCTGGCTCCTCCAGCAGGGTAACATCCTGCAAATGCTCTCGGTATCTTTTGGGGAGGAGAGGCAGAGCTGAAAGCCAAATTGATCTTAATATATCAAGGCTTTATGTACATATGGATACCAACCTCTATGCAAGCCAGGCGTATTCTCAGGGAGGACCAGAGAGGTTCTAGGAAGAACCCTCCCTTGCAGTACTTTGTCTCGCACTCATCTCGATGCCCATACCCTCATATACTTAGGGGTATGCCTGGTTCTGGCGGACCAGCATATGAGCCATATTAAGTACGGCGCCAAAATCGATACGGTCGAGGCGCCTGTAAAGTTGAGAACTGGAGACCTGGAGCATTGGTTGGCTCGATGCAAGACTCTTCATCACAGGCTGTAAGTCTGTGATAATGAACAGCAACCGCTGGCTTGACGAGCTGGTCAACCTGCTCTCGAATAAAAACTGTCAGTTTTCTTAAGGCCCAGGGGCCAAGAGACACTAAAAGGAAGAATCCTGCCAAGGGTCCAAGGATGGCGGGGATCAGAGTAGTTAGCCAAGGGGTGGCAGAGGTCCAGTTTTTGTACCAGGCCTCATCTTTTTCTCTTTGTTTTTGCCTGGCCTCTAGGTTTTTCTTAACTTTATCGATGCTATCTTGTACTAATCCTGTTTTGTCTTTATAAAAGCAACATTCTTCTTTAAGAGCAGCGCAGAGGCCTCCTTCTTTCAAGAAGAGGAGGTCTAACCCTCGGCGATTTTGGAGCACTACCTCTGAGAGAGAGACAACAGATTCCTTCAGGCTGTCTAAACCCTCTTGCAGATTTTGTATGTCTTTATCAATAGCCTGACTAAGAGCATAATATTGTTGTTTAGAAGTAATTATGGAGGCAATGCCTGTTCCGGCCCCAGCTGCTCCCAATCCTAATAATACAGATAAGGTAATGGCGGTTACCGGCTCACGCTTAGTACGAGCAGAGCCCGAGTAATATGGAAGGAGGTCTTCGGTGGGATGTATGGAAATTTTGGGCATGAGCATGACTAAAACACAATATTCATTGTTAGATATTAGTAAGCGCGGGTTAACGGAGGGCGTTATGCCAAAGGAGCAAGCAAAATAAGTACCGTTGGGCGACAAGAATTCATAGGACAGCGGGGGTGAGAAGGAGCTGTTACAAATGGGTACTAGCTGAGGGGGTAGACGCAAGAGGGGGCTATGTATACAGAGGCCTATTCCCGAAAGCTGAGCCAACGTGAGACCCGGAGAGGTCTCTGAAAAACGGAAGGGATCTGACCAGCGAGTCTTGCTGGAGTCATTGGTAAGTATGAGGTCTGCTGAGGTATTGACTAAAACTGCTATCCCTTCGTAAAACGGGGGAACGGGGGAGAAACATAACCAGCACTCGCTATATCCAGTGGAGTTAAGGGATTCTGCAGTCACATTAGCCAGGCCTTTAAGGATTTCGCCTGTAGAGGGTAAAACCGGGGGGAGCAAAGCCTGGAAAACAGTACTAGCAGACAGGGGGGAAGGGTTAGAAGGTTTTGGGTCTTTTGTCTTAGGGGCAATAGGGCCAAGGATAACGTGCTTGTTGGCGTTTGGAATGGATCGAAGTAATTTGATTTAAAAGTGAGCCCAGGGTCAGTTCCTGAAATATAAAGCCTTAGCCCCCATTCATGTCCCCTGAGCCATCCATCAATAGGGGCCCTTTTTCCCTTGTCAGTAAAGGCAATGGAGAGCGGTGTACATCGTCCCCCTGTGGATTGGGTATTTTGACATTCGGGAGTGGGTACGGTTGAGTTACGCTTGGGATTCCAAGTCCTACTTACAGTTATATAATCCCAAGTGGAGCTAGGCTTCCAACTAGCGTCTCCCGTGGTCTCACACCCCCAGGAGCCACAGAAATAGGAGTCTCTGTATCCACATTTATAGTTAAGGGTTCGATCTCTATGAGCTCCAGGGCAAACATAAAACTCTGCTTCTCTGAGATAGGTTCTTTTACGGCGGTATTACACCCAGGGGAAGGCTAGAGTAGTGGGAGTATTGTCAAGGGGGGGAGCTTGGGAAGGGGGAGGTAAATGTCTGGGAGTCCCCAGGCCGCGGAAGCTCCGGCAGCCAGATCACAGAGATCAGGGGCAAGAACGGGCCATGGGGGGGTACTTGCTAAGTGGAGAAATTGAAGGCGACGTCTCCTGCTTCATTGGTGACTGTCCAGGTGAAATTGAGAATTTGATGGGTCCAAACGGGGCGAAGGGCCATGACGAGGATCAGTAGCGTGCATGTCTTCATTTTTGCCTCCTGAAAATAAACAAAAAGGGAAGGCTTCTCAGGGGTTAATATGCCCTGGATTGGAATTATTATTGTTTTTGCTTTTATTTGTGTCTAGGGGTTTAATGAGTCTATCTGGGAGCCATCGGGCATTTTGTACCTTAGCATCATATATACAAGCATGTCCTTTCCCCCATATGAGTACAGGGTCAGGCCCGTGCCATGTGTTGGTCATCGGATCTTTCCACATAGCCTGTGCATAGTTATCTGCCGTGGAGGGATGCCAAAGGCGATCAGCAGCGGTTTTACCCGCGGAGTCATGGGTAAGAAAATTGAGAACAAATAGTGCATGATTTAGGAGTGTCTTTGCATTACCTGTTTTCGGGTAGAGTGCTTCTCCCCCCGACTGAAGTTTGAATAACATGTTTTTAAGAGTTAAGTGGGCTCTTTCAACAATACCTTGGCCTTGGGGATTATAAGGAATTCCCGTTATGTGCTTAATACCTAACTGTGCACAGAACTGTTTAAAGCTAGAGCTGGCGTATCCAGGGCCATTGTCAGTTTTTAAAACTTTAGGTTGTGGCAGATATGCCAGGCATGAGAGAACATGGGTAATAACGTTTTTAGTTGCCTCTCCCGTTTGCAAGGATGCACATAGAAAACCACTGCAGGTGTCAATAGACACATGAATATATTTTAATTTACCAAAGGGAGGGTAATGAGTGACATCCATTTGCCATATCTCTCCTGGGACTAACCCCCGGGGGTTGATTCCGGTATGAGGCTCTGGGAGGAGAGTTAGGCATCCTTGACATTGCCGAACTATTTGGCGGGCCTGTTCTCGGGTGATTGAAAATTTGAGTCTAAGAGTGTGAGCATTGAGATGATGTAGTTCATGAGCCCGTTGGGCTGCAACCAAGGGTGAGTCTGACGTGACAGAGGCTACTAATTGAGTTGCCAGATCAACCCTGTCATTGCCCTTGGCAAGCGGCCCCGGAAGGCCAGAGTGAGCGCGTATGTGCCCGATGAAAAAAGGGGCACCGCGGTTTAGAATTAGTTTTTGTAATTTTGCGAATAGGGGGGAAGCATTTGTAGAGGGACGTATGTAAGGCACTGTCTCTAATAGGGGAACAGAGGTGGCTACATAGGCACTATCAGTGTAAAGGTTAAAGGGGGCATCTATTAAAAGCTCAAAAACCTTGATTATTGCAGTTAATTCAACAAGCTGTGCAGAGGAGAGGTCTGTCTGTATTCGAGTAATCTGCCCATTAATGCTGAAAGCGGCTATACCGGAGGAGGACCCATCAGAGAACACCATTACGGCCCCAGCAATTGGTGTGGTTTTAGTCCTTTTGGGAAAGACAACCGGGGTCTTTTGAAGGAACTGGACTAATCTGTCCGCAGGGTAATGATTGTCTATTGTCCCCTGGAAGGAGGTGCAGCTGATTGCCCAATCATCATCATGTTGAATAAGCCATTGTAACTGAGACGTGTTGTATGGGAGGGTTATAACTTCAGGGTCTCTCCCGAACAACTTGAGGGCTGCCTCTCGGCCTAAACGTAAGAGGGCAGCAACTAATTGAGGATAGGTAGCTAAGACTCTAGGGGGAGGCTGGCAAATGAACCCAAAATAGTGGATGGTTTTGCCAAAGGACTCCTGTAGGGGAGAAGGGAGTGGGAAAAATGAGCAGCCACAAACTTAAATGTGGAGAGAAGTAGCTAATGGTCTGTTCAGAAATAGCCCGCTCTACAATGGTTAACGCCCTTTGTGCTTCTGGTGAAAGCGAGCGGGGGGAGGAGGGATCAGGATCTCCGCGTAGGACATCAAACAAGGGCTTTAACTCTCCGGTGGTCAGTTTTAAATAAGGTCTAAGCCAATTGATGTCTCCTAGCAGACGCTGAAAATCATTAAGAGTGTTTAAGGAGCTTCTCTTTAGCTGAATTTTTTGAGTGAGGATTTTATTAGAAAATAATTCAAAGCCTAAAAATAGTTGAGGGGGGTGGACCTGGACTTTTTCTGGGGAAATGTGTAGTCCTCGATCTCGGAGGGCAGTGACTAGTTGCTGACTGGCCGCATAGAGCTGTTGCTGGTCAGGACCGGCAAGAAGAATATCATCCATATAATGGATAATATACAAAGTGGGGAAGAGCAACCTAAAGGGGTCTATAGTCTGGGCTACAAATTTTTGGCAAAGAGTAGGGCTGTTGGCCATTCCTTGTGGGAGGACTCTCCATTGAAACCGAGGAGAAGGCCCTACACAATTGGTAATGGGTAAACTAAAGGCAAAACGTTTGCAATCATCAGGATGTAAAGGTATGGAGAAAAAGCAATCTTTTAGATCAATAACTAATTTGACATACCCTTTAGGGATGGCTATTGGAGAGGGAATTCCAGGTTGTAATGCGCCCATAGGGACCATAGTCTTATTGACCGCCCTGAGGTCTTGTAAGAGCCGCCATTTGCCTGATTTCTTTTGGATTACAAAGATTGGAGTGTTCCAAGGGGATGTAGAAGGTTCAATATGTCCAGCAGCCAGCTGTTCCTGCACTAACTCTATGGCTGCATTTAATTTTGTAGTAGTAAGGGGCCATTGATCGATCCAGACAGGAACATCACTTTTCCAAGTAATCTTGTCTGCTTGGAGTGCAGGAGGAGCAACGGCCCTTACAAAAAATGTTTTTCAAACCCTAAACCTGAGCGGTCTGTCTTAGGCGTAGCCAGTATTGGGCTGGGATCTCCCTGTTTTAGTTTGCCCAACCCTTGACCAGGGAGGTAACCTTGTGAAAGCATCTGCTGTGCTACAACTTCATTAGGGCTACACATGATGACCTTCATTTGGGAAAGGATATCTCTTCCCCAAAGATTTACCGGCAACCCAGGAACTACGAAAGGCTGAATGAATCCGGTATTTCCTACTTCATCTTCCCAGTTCAATAACTGTGAACTTTGTAAAGTGTTTCTTGACTGCCCAATTCCTTGCAAATGGGTCAAGGAGGCGTGTAAGGGCCAGCTGGGGGGCCATGAAGCCTGAGATATGACCGTAGAGTCGGCCCCCGAATCTAAAATCCCTTCAAATAATTTTCCTTGGATCTTAAGTTTAAGGGTAGGGCGTTCTTTAGTAATAGCCTGGACCCAATATAAGTCTGAAGAACCTGGGGTAGAGGGGCCTCGCTTTTTATGGATAGCAGGGTAAGATGTACTTAAAGGGAGGGGGAGCGCCTGCGCAAGGCGCTGGCCTTTCATAATACTGACAGGGCACTGAGGGGCACTAGCAAGAATTTTTATTTCTCCAGTATAGTCATTGTCAACTAAGGAAGGGTGGACAATAAGGCCGTTTATCGTGGTGGAAGCTCGCCCTAAAATTAGAAAATAGGTATCTTTTGGAGGTGGGCCATAAATTCCTGTAGAAATAATTGTAACTCCCTCTTCAGGTGTTAATATTGTTGAGGAGGAGGCACAGAGGTCAAGTCCTGCACTCCCGGGTGTGGCCCGATAGAGGGCGGGAGTGCTACAGCTTGGCTGTTCCCCGAGGCCGGCACTGTAATCTTCTTGTGAGCCTTGAGTAATCTTAGTTAGAGGAGTATTAGCAGTCCCGGAAGCAGGGAGTGATATCCAAGCGCCCAAAGCAGCATCTTTCACTTGAGATAAAAGACCAAGGGGAAGGCGCTGCTGCCTGGTTTCAGAGATATATCTGCCCTGTCCCGTAAGCTTATCAAAAGTCCAGGATGCTGTCGGGGAATGAGGGTCCTTTACATTGGCAGCAGCGATGGTCTGGCAGCGGTCAGCAAAATCTGCCTTCCAAGTTAAAAACTGACCACGGGTAAGCACAGCCTGGACTATACGCAGCCATTCACTTGGAAGTAAATGTCCTCCTCGAGACAGCGAATCAAGAACAGAAAGAGTAAAAGGGGCATTGGGGCCATAAGCTTTAACGGCCGCGTTCAGCTCTTTTAAGCTTTTGAAATGGATTTTATGAAATTCTCTAGGGCTATCAGCAGGCTCGGCCGGCTCCGGCTCAGTCTGCTCTTCCCTCTCACTTTCTATTTCCGGGGCAGCAGGGGCATCTTCGCCACTGCTCTCAATATCACCCTCCTCCGGACTATGTGTTGTGGAGGTGGGGTCAGAGCGGGCGGAGGCCCGGGTAAGAACAGGAAAGAGCAGTTTTTTAGGTTTTGTGGTTATAAGCGGTTTTCTAGAGGGACCCTTTTGCGAAGGTTGGGAAACAACCAATTTTTGAAGATGGCGGGTTATTCTTTGTTCTACTATCTGCGCTATTAGGTCTTCAGTACCGGTAGGGGGGCTAACAGGACCGGGAGCCGGAGGGGGCAGTGGGGGGGCCGACGGGGGCAAAAAGGCCGGGGCGCAAACATTGGGAGGCCGAATAGGGGGAGTGTAAGAAGGGAGATTAAGCGACGGGGCGGCAAGGGGCCAATCTGGGTTGTGATACCTGGCCGCTTCGCCTTCTAGTTCGGCCGCGTCTCCCGGATCCAAAGGTTCGCCATTTTGGCCTTTGGACAGGACCGTAAAAACCTTTTGTGTATCGACAAAGTCCGAATCTCGAGGGAGAGGCGGATAAATGCAACATTTGGGAGGGGCATCAGGGAGGGCATTGAGCAAAGATGGCGTCGGGCTAGGGGAGGGGGACTTAGCTGATTTTGGAGCAGGGGGATCGCCCGAAAGAGACGATCTTGAGGCTGCCCGAGATAGAGGGCGAAGGCAATATTCTGCTACTGACAAGAGTTGGCGTTTATCAGGGTCAGTAGTTTCAACAATATCTCTGATAAGACCCCAGTAAGAAAATACCGAAACAGGAACAGAATCGGGACCGTTTTTGATAAGATAATCATTTAAATCTCTACCTACTTTCTGCCATTTTTTAGGGTGAATTTCGGGGCCATTAACAATAAACCACGGACAGACTTCATCAACAAAAATAAAAAACTTTACCAAGTCTTTCTTTTTAACTCGAACTCCTCTCTCCCTAAGTGAACTTTTTAGGTCTCTTATGAAGACCGCTTCTTTACTTAATCTAGTTCCCATTTTCTTGTAAGGCGGCCGATACTCACCAGGGACGACGACCTCCGTGAGCGGCGAAAGGCGTCTCCTATTGCATCAAAAAAGGGGTCCGGCCGGACGATATCTTACTCGGGGGTCCGCCTGCGAAGGATCCGAGCCTCGAGCCCCACGTTGGGCGCCACTTGTCCCGACCCGCGGGACTAGTTATTTGTGGGACGAGGAGGATCCGACCTGAAAGAAAATGGGGCGAGAGAAGAGCGAAGGCAAGACAATACTCTGATCAAGCCTTCGAATTTTATTGTGAGACAGGGGTATATATACACTGGTGTTCAGGGGCGGAGTGTGCTATAGGATACATGTAGGCAGGGGATTGGCCGCGTAGCAGGGGTGGCAATAAGCTACATTCTGATTGGTATATGATAATGGGGAAGGAGGAGGAGAAGAGAGTATCTTTTTTGGCGCGCGCGGGCTTCATTGTTGGCGCGCGCGGGCTTGCAGCTAATCTCCAGGACGTGAAGCAGGAACCTCATGAACCGTGGCCATCTTTTTTTCTTTGTGTGGCTCCCGACACACAAGTATTTATCTCAGGCTCTACCTTTTGGGAAACCTGAACTTAGATAGTTGGTACCGAGGGGTTACCCCAGAGTGAACACCCTCAGGTTGAGATTCTGGAATGGAATCACTTTACTAATCAGATAGCAACAAGGACTCTATTGTTAGTGATAAGTTGAGCCGTGATATCCCCTGATATGCTGAGCTGTCAAACTAAGCTCTTCACCTGCAGTAGATTGCAAGTACAAGTGGAAGGAGTCTATTAGATTAGGCAGTAGCTCTAGCATGGGGATTCTCACCCTTTTTTGTTTTTAATATTGCTTTCCTAAGGAGAAAAATCTGAAGTATTCCTAGGTCAGGGGAAGGGGGAATTGGGGGAGTACAGGGGTAAAGGTGGTCAAAAGGTACAAACTTCCAGTTATAAGATGAATCAAGTCCTGGGAATGCAATGTACAGCATAGCGACTATAGTTAATGCTCTTTTGTATATCTGAAAGTTGCTGAGGGAGTAGATCTTAAAAGTTCCCACCACAGGAAAAAAAATTTGTAACTATATATGGTGATGGATGTTAACCAAACATCGTGGCAACCGTTTTTCAATATGTATATATAGAAAATCATTATGTTGTACACCTAAAACTAATACAGTGTTACATGTCAATTATACTTCAATAAAAATAAATAAAAATAAAATCCTTAGCCAGAGAAATTAAAAACTAAGGAATCAAAATTTTGTCAAATAGGTTTGAGCTTTGGAGGCCACAAACCATTGTAATATCTAAGATTATTTTTGCTCACCCAAGAACAAGGTTCACTTCCTTGGGGGAGATATCATTCCCATTAAGAATTCATGCTCCAGCACTTGAATGGTATAGGGGTTATGTTAATTATAATTTCAAGGGATTGGCTGGATTTTGTTAACTATCTTAAAAGCCCTGAAGAAAGAAATTTCAGGCTTAGGATCTCCACCTATCTATCAATTTAGGACATGGTAAGAAACCCAGAACACCTTCATGGAGGATTTCCAAAAAATCCTCTTTTCCTGCAGCCTGAGAGCAGACTATACTGAAAACCACGCCCAAGATGTAATAGTGAGAGTGGCAGAACTCCTCTGACTGTTATCTTATGCAAAAGTCGGGGTTCCTGTCCGAAGAGAGTGGAACTCTGAGGCCTGGGATGGAGACCTTTGGGTGGATGCAACTGAGAACCTACCTCCAAGTGGTGGTAGTAATGAGAAAGGCAAAGCCATGAGAAATATTTAAGAGATTCTATAGGATTTGGTGACCAATTTGATAAAGGCGATGAGAGGGGAAGAATAGGGACTATGTCCAAGTTTCTGGCTTACAGGACTTCTGGATGGTGGTCCATTCACTCAGACAAGGAAGTAACGTTAGTCGCACCTTTGGGGAAAAATAGGTATAATTAACATTCCAAATAGCATAATTCTTGCTAACTTGTAGTTACTATTATTGTGGTAAAACCGAGGCTTGGAGAGATGAATTTAAAGATACACAAGTACTACTTACTATGGAGCAATTGTGGCATAGAAATGTTAAGGTCCTATCACTAACATTTGTACAGTTAGGATTTGAAGCAAGACAATCTCATTCCAGACCCTTAGTCACTAATGTTTTTTCAGTTTGGGAATATGCAACTTGAGGTACAATGGGGTATGCAAGTGATGCTGTCCAGGGGGGACTGGGAAATCCAGAATCTGAGCTCAGGGTAAATGTCTGGGTTAAAGTAGCCTCCGTAGTAGGAGGAACACAGAAAAGGAAGCCAATTTTTGTCTCTCAGTACACTATATAGTTCAAACCTTCATTACTATTTCTTTGTTTTCCCCACCTCTCCCCTCGCCCCGCCCAGGAAAACCCAACTAGTATAATAAATGTCTGGCTCTGCGGTCATAGGAGATAGTGTGGTTTTCAAATTCAGTTCCTGGCAATGATCCAGCAAATGCGATGGTGCTTTGTAATCTGAAGAGGACCACAAGACCAGGGGATTAACTGTTTTTTTGGACCCTGCCTACACCACTAACCCCCCCAGCAGTCGTCCCCAATCTTCCTGGTGAAAAGCCTCCTCAAAGGAGCCTGCAGCTGTAAAATGCGGGCGAGTAAATAGAAGCTGGCGCAATGACGTCACGGGGCCGCCTGGTGATCCCCAGCCCCTGGCATCGGGCGCCGATGACGTCATTCCAGGCACTCTCCTTCCCCCACGTCTGGGTTGGCCGCGCTCACGTGGGTTTGTCCAGGCCTCCCCGCCCCCTCCCACCTGCGGGAGGCGGGGCGGCCCGGGTGGGCTCGGCGGGCGCCACCGCCTCGCCGGGGAGGGGGCGGGGGCCAGTGGGTGAGGCTGCCGGGCCAGGCCCCGCGGCGTACAATAGCGCGGCTGCGGGCGGGGGCTGCGGGCGCAGCTGGAGCCCTGGGCCCTCGCAGCGGCAGCGGGCGCCCCTGACGGCTCCCCGCGCACACCCCCGCCCCTCCCCCTCGGCTCGTGCCCCTCGCCGGCTCTGCCGTCCTACTCCACAGGCGCTTTCGCCCCAGACTCGCATCTCTTTCACGGAGCCCCACGCTCCCGCGATCCCCGCGGAGAACGCCGTCTCCCCCGAGGCGGCCCGGGCCGTCTCACGTCGCCGCCCCCGCAGCCCCCGCTGCCCCGCGTCGCCCAGCTCCTTCCCGTCCCCTCCCGCCGCCGACCCCCTCTCCCGTCCTGCGGGGACTCCCCGACCCCGACCCGAGCGGGGTGGGGGAGGCGCCGAGCGCGCGGCGGCCCCGGGCGCGCACTCGCGCGCTCACTCCCGGGCTCGGCCGCCGCCGGCGGTGTAGGAAGAGCCGAGCCGAGCGAGCGCGGAAGGTGAGAGCGGGGCTCCCGCCGGGGCCGCGGGGGCGCTGGGGGCGGGGCCGGGGGCGCGGGGCGGGGGGCCCGGGCGCCTTCGTTCTTCCTTCTCCCCAGCGGGGCGGCAGGGTGGGGGCGCCAGGTGAGAGGGGGGGGCGTCGCCCCGCGAGGTCGGCTGTTCCTGTCGGACCAACAAAGGCCCCCCGTGCGCTCGCCCTCGCGGCCGCGGGTCTCGCGCTGGGAGCGGGCAGGGGCGGGGGAGGGGCGGGGCCCGACAGGTTCCGGATCTGGGAGCCCTCTCCCGAACTTTGCGGTCGTCCGGCGCCAGCCGTGACCCCGCGACTGGGAAGCCTAGCAGAGCAGCATCCGATTCGTTCTGCATAGAAAAAGCGCCCCTGTCCCGGCCGGGCGAATCACCTGCGGGGTTCGACTCCTTGAAAAATACGGCCGGGTAGAGCCTGAGCTCTGCAGCCCCTCCCCCACGCCGGGAGTGCTCAGCAACTTGTGGGGCGTTAAAAACAAACTGGGAACGGAGCATGAGTTTTTCGATGTTCATTATTTAATTTCTGAAGGCGTGATTATTATAGCCTTTATCGCCTTGAATATTTTAACCGCTAACATCGGTGGGAGTGCTTATGGGAGAATACCTGAGAAATTTTGGGTGTTTGTGGGTGTTGGGAGGAAAGTGCTTGTTTGTTAAACCCCTTGGATAACTGTCCTATGCTTTCCCTCCTCACACCCCCCGAACTGTGAAAGGTGAGGGGCAGGGTTAATACTATGGTTACCAATAAAAATTCCAATTCATTAGTCTAGCCTTTGAGAGTTACTCCTGAGAAAAATCTATAATTTTGCCTTATATATCTTTGGGTTTTTCGACTTTGCCAAGAGAAAACAGGAATCATCTGTACACAGATGCCTCATTGGTCTTACCTTGTGACTTCACCTACTTCCTGTATGACCATGAGCAGGTCACTTTCAGCCTTAAAGTTCCAGGAGTTTGCTTTATGCCCTAGAAACAGGCAGGTATCAAGCACCTACTTAACTTTCAAGACTCCACTAAGAATCCCCCTGGCCCTTAGCCCCATTGTTAGGTCTTTGCTAGGATCCACCCCTAAACTCTTCTGAGGCAAAACTGACTCCTCATTGGGATCCTCAAATGTTTGTAGGATTTAGCACAGCGCTTGTAACGTATTTTTTCGGTTCCTGTTTTGGAAATCTTCAGTCAGGTTCATAGGAAACACACCTCACCTTTACTAGAAGCTCTGCTTTTCGAAAAGGATTTGGGGAACGTGGACCCTGAAACAGTCCCTGAAACTTATCCATATCCTTACCTATCTATATGAGCTCATGGGTGTCTCTGGTAAATTTGCTTATTCAATCATTTATCCAGCATTACTGAAGTATGGAGAGCTACTTTTTCAGGTTTCCTGCTAGGGCTATGGGGATTCTGAGTCTCTTAAGACATTCCCTTGTCTTCAAAGAGCTCAAAGTCTAGGGGGTGAGGTAGACATGTAAACAATGAAGGCCTGCCCTAATCTCTGGGGGACTCCAGCTGTACAAGGAGTAGTGTGCAATAATTGAAGCTGCTGGACCTGTTTTACAAGACTGGTCTTGGCCAAAGTGAGTCCTGCAGGGAAGGTGATGACCTGCCTCTCTTCTAAAAGGTAGCACTTGGTAAAAAGCTTATTCAATTCAATTTAATATAATATGTATTTACTAAACACTTGTTCTGAGGCCCTGTGCTTTCTGAAAGGAGGGCACTATGTATACAGAGAGATCTTTGTGAAACAAAACCCATCACATCATTTCTCCCTACCCCCACTCGTCATTACCTAAAGACAACTTTTCAAACTCAAACCTGAATAAGAAGTTCTTAGAGGTCAGACTACTGCCTACCTCTGCAGCCCCAGTTTCTGTAACTCCTTTGCCATACTCTCTCATCTCTGCTTTTGCTTGTGCTGTTCTTTCTGTCTGGCATGCCAGCCTCCCAGTGCCATTTCTGTCTGTGAAGTGCTTGCGGGACCTTTGGGAAGCAGTCCTTTAGTTTCTTCTATTATTCCACAGGATGAGTTGCTTTTTCATTTTCTGGCTCTTGTGAATACCGCTCTTATAGCTCTCTGTTGCACTGTATTGCAATTATTTGAATTTGTGCCTGTCTTTTTCCATTAACCTGTGAATTTCTCGAGGGCAGAATCTTTAGTTTTAGTGCCTAGCAAAGTTCCTTACACTGAATAAGTGTTTGAAATAAATGAATGTATGAATGAGGAAGCAAGTCAAGGCCCATGAGATAGAGGATGCCTAATCCTTTGGGTTAAGAATAATTAGCTCTAAGTGTGGTCCCTGCACCAGCATCAACATAATCTGGGGATTTGTAAGGATTTCAAATTATTTGTCCCATCCCAGACCTACAAATAAAAATTTTAGGGGTTTGAGCCCTAAAACTTCTGTTTTAACAAGCACTTCAGGTGATTCTGATATTTGTTAAAGTTAAACCTCTGGGTTTAAAAGATACGCTTTTGATAAGACCAGCTCCTTGCCAGCTCCTTCCTTCCCTTCTTTTTCTTATTTTTCAGAGCACTTACTGCTTGACGTTCTGACGTTCCTTTCGTCTATGTTTTGCCACTAGATTGAAAGCTTCCTGAGAGCAGAGAATTTTGTCTGTACTACATTAATCCCTGTGCCTACAATAGTGACTGTATATAGCAGGCACTCAAATATTTGTTGAATTAATAATATAAGATGATTTAGTCCCATTTATTGTCAGCAGCTAAATTGGGGTTTTATTAAGAATAGTTAGCAGAATGAAGAGGATCCACACTCCATTATGGAAGTCAAGTGGATATTAACATTTTTGGGGATTTATTTTAGACTGAACTTTTCTTCTGTTTTACATCTGTCTTTCTCCACCAAAGCCTGCAGGATTTTTTGCCTTTGTTCTAGCAAAGACGTGAAAACTGCTGTTGCAATATCATAGGCCAAGATTGTTTCTTTGGAATTTGCAACTTGGTTTTGCAAGTCTAAGCACCCTAACTTTTGAACCTTTTAACTTGAAACTGTCTCTTCCGGATCTCCTGTGGTTTTGTCTTTCTCTAGTAATAGAGCCATACAAGGGCCTGTTAGACTCCACACGAAGGTTATTCTTTCTTAGGAAGCACTTAAAATTTTTTTTTTCACGTTCTTATTAGCCCTAAGATACCAGGCCTAATTTTCTCCTTTCCTAACTTCCCTCTGGGAGATGGGCTTCACTTGTTCATTCATTTATTTATAAACATTTATCGAGTCCTTCCCTACCATGTGCCAGGCCCCATGCTGGAATAGGATGTTCACATACACCGAAGGATGCATTCAAGTCTTTAAGGAGTTAAAGGTATCACAGTATGGTGTGATAAGTCTTGAAATGAAGGGATAAAATGAATAAAAAAAAATGATATGTACTTATAAAGGTAGAGAAAGCTGTCTTTCTAATTTTTTCCCTCAGTTTAGGAGTAGTTTATCAAACAAACATTTCCATAAGCAGACTTTAAAAATTTTTTAAAGGTTGATGGCTGTATTGGGGGAAAATGAAAACAAAAATCAAAGTAGAATCAGCAATTGCTTATCTGAGATATTTCAATTCTGTTTCTGGTTTTAATGAATTTTCTCCTTTTTTTTATCTTTCTAAATCATAACCAGAAAGTAGGGGGGAAACTTTTTTTTGTAGATTAAAGAAAAAGTTTAAAGTTATCAAAAGAATATACTGTTTCATAGATGTCATTTTAATTCTTAAGGACCAATGTTGTAATTTGGGATGGGGGAATAATGAAACCAGGAGAAGTATGGAAACCCTAATTTAGCTTCTATATTACTGTATGACCTTATGGAAGTAATTTTATCTCTGTGCCTTTTCTCTTAACTGAAAATAGAGACAGTAACAGTTGCTGTGACCAGCATACAGTGTTGTAAAGCAACTAAGTAAAATATTGACTATAAAGAAACCTGTGAAAAGTATAATTTGTTAGCTAGCTGTTAGCTGCTGGTAAACTTATTAACAGTAGCTTACATTATTGAACACCTGTTATGTACCAGACACTATGTGAGATGTTTTCTCCAACCTTCAAAATAAGCATGTCAGATGACTGCTAGCATTCTCTTTCATGGATAAGGAGATCGAGGCTCAGACTAGCAAGGGAACTTATTCAAGGTTTTGCTGAAAGTAAGTGGCTGACCTCATTTTCAGTGGATGTACACCTGATACCAACATTTATGTGTTACGTCCATTATTTAGGTGCTGTAATTTTCCGTATAGAGGATATAGGAATGTTTGCAAGTATATTGCTGTGAGAGTTAATTTTTTCTTCATTTGCCTACTCCTTTTTTATTTTTGAGCATAGAAAGATTGGTGACGACAGATTTACATGCATTTACATTTATCTTTTATACGCAGAAAAGAATAGCATCTTGTCCTTACGTTTTTGGTCATTTTTTTTTTTTTTTTTACGCCGATAGCACCTGGTCTTCCTAGATGGTCTCCCTTCCAAGTACTAACCAGGCCCAACCCTGCTTAGCTTCTGACATCAGATAAGATCAGGCATGTTCAGGGTGGCATGGCTGTAGACTTGTTCAGTTTTTACAACAGCCTTGTGAGATATTTCCATTTTACAAGAATTAGGAGACTGAGGATCATGGAAGTCTTGGCTTGCTCAAAGGTACATTATTAACAAATGACTTAAATATTGGTTTAAACCTATATTTTTTCAACCTAAATATAGTACTTTACTTTTACTACTATACCATATTGCTTTTTAAACTCTATCAAACTAGGTCAGAAACATGGCAGAGTGAGAGATCTCAGATCTCTCCCCTTGAAACAACAACAAGCTGAACATCTAAAATTCGACCAAAAAAACCCAAACTGCACATCTGAGCATGGGATCTGCGCATAAGAGCTACCACAGTGCCCAGAAAAGTGGTTTATGTTCCTCAGAAGTGTTTATTGAATGAAGAAATATTAAATGCTACTTCATGTTCAAAACAAAAACAAAAACAAAAAACTATCAAACTAAACTGTAGGGCACTAGAAATGGCCCTTTAGATTACTTCCTAATATTTTTAGCTTCTTCCCCCTAAGAAAATCCTGACTGAAGTACACACACAAAAAATTTGCTAATAAACTCTCAGATGGTCATGATATTGCAGACTTACAAATAACATTTCTCTGCTGAAGCTGAGAGATGAGACTTTATCTAGTATTCTGTCACCTGTTTTTCCTGAATATTCATTTCCCTTTGCCATGATAAATTTAACATAATGTCATACATTTTTCCACTCTATGTTAAGTCTTCTGTCTCCCGAGTTACTTCCCGCACTCTGCCATCCTTCTAGTCTTTGAGATGGAGGAAAATCATCTGTGTGGTGGGACCCTCCAGAATATCCCCTTTCTAGAAATAGTGTAGTAATAAGACTAGAAAGAACCAGAGACTCATTGATGCATCATTAATATGATTTTGCTTGATATTCTCTAAAATTGATCCAGGTCTTAGTTATAAAAAATCCATTATATCTTGGCTCTTATTCATGGACTCACGGTGAGGTAATTTGTATGTAGCATTGGGAAATTCATTCTTGATTATGGGGTTTTCTTCTACTTTTCAACTTCCAATTTCCCTTTCCCTTTCAGACTGTGTAAGTACCAACTGAGGCTGGCAAGAACATTTTCCTCGTTTATAGACTCTGCCTTTTGAATTTTTTGGGATGATAAATGACAGCGATGATATGTGTAGCTTTAACCCTCATCTGCCTGGCTGTATCTTCAAGGCCCAGCTTTCTTTATTCTAGCCTTGCTCACCACTCAGGTGGGATTGATTAATGTCTTCCTCATTTGGACACTTGTCCCATAGTACTTTGTATATTGCTGTGGTATAATCTATCACTTTCTAGGGAAGGAGACATAGAAGGAAGAGCCCTAACTTTGAAGTAGGACAGTGCCTTGGACATTTAACGTATTTAATAACTTTTTTCTTCATTTGGAAAGAGAAATAATACCTAATTCACAGAGTTGTTGATTAAATTAATAATGTATGTTAAAATGAATAGTAAGATGTTAAACTACATAGATGTTTGGTGGAATTGTGGTAATTTTATGATTACAATTATGTATAGCGGTGATTTTAAATTGTGGCCATGCATTTGAACCATGTGTGAAAATGTTAAAATTGCCTGAGCTTTATCTCAAGTTTGCTTAATCAAAATCTCTTGGAATCTCTATTTTAAAGGTTTGTAGGTGATTCCAATATGCAGCCAAGGTCAAGAAGTACTGCCTTACGATATTTACATAAACGTCTTATGCGAGCTATTGTATGAAGACTAATATTAGTTTTACTCATTTAAAATTCATTTTCTAAACACACATTAAGCATCAGGCATTGTCATGGGTTCTGAAGAAACAGATGAATCATACCTGGTTCCTGTCCTTAAGTTTATAGTTGAGAAACAGATATGTCCATAGACAATAATACTAGATTGAGACAAAATGACACATGGAGATATATGCTATTGCATTGTGAAGACAGAAGAAATTCATCTACTCCATCTGACATGGGGGTGGCCTGGCAAGCTACCTTAATGAAAGTGACTTCTATGTTGGGTTCTGGGAGATGAGCAGGGGTTAACCAAGTACAGTGGGGGAGAGGAAAGCCTTCCAGAAAGAGAGCTGTATGAGGGCTAGAAGGCTTGATAGCATGTTTGGGGGATTCTGAGTAGTTTAGTACCCTTAGAGAATTAGATGCAAAGTGAGAAGTGGTAAGAACAGAGAGGAGGGCAAGGCTCCAATAATAAAGGGCCTTTCATATACTGTACAAAGTACTTTCATTGATATTATCTCACCGTATTCTTTCAACAACTCCCTGGGTTAGTTAGGACAGGTACTTTTTATCTCTATTTTATAGATGAGAAAACAGGTTAATTGACTTGCCTGAGGGTGTACAGCACTGATATGATTGGAAGTCAGGTCCTTCTGACTCTTGAGCTCATGCTTCTTCCATTACACCATAGCTGTCCTGTACCTTTACAATGTTGCGAGGGTCAGATAAGCTCTGTAGATAAGTGCGAGGTAATTTGTAAGCTGTAAAGTACTTTGACTGGTGTTGCCTTTAGGAGTTGCGACTAAATGGCCTACAAAGTTGCTTTTAGCTCTAAGATTCTGTGGGCCTTTTCTAGATTTTCTCTAATTCATGAATGGATTTTCCCTCCCTGACGCTGGTAGTCGGGGTCCAGTGAGTTAAATAACCAAATAGTTAGTTACCTCTGCAGTTTGAGTGTCTTTACTCAAACCCCTTTGTTTTTAAAATACATTTCTATTTTATTATGAAAGTAATACATGATTCTCATAGAAAATTTGGAGAATACAAAAGAATAAAAGGTAAAAAAAAAAAACCCCAAAACCAACGCAACGATTCATCAGAGTTTTATTATAGAAGGATGATTAATATAGTAGCATTTCATCTTTTCCTTCTAATCTCTTTAAAATGAGTTTCGTATGTGATCTCCCTGATATCCCTTTCCCCAACCTTATTGTACATTGGGGATAGATGAGAATCAGGAACCAATCAACATCATCAACCTCATTACAACTGACCTTTTATTGAGGACTTTCACAGTGCCAAGCAGTTTACATTTGATTTTTGATTTTACTCCTTAAATGATGTTATAGAATTTACAGAGTTATAGATTTATACTCATTTTATAGATGAATAAATTTAGGATCAGAGAGATTAAGCTGGCATTTGAAGACATTTTTATGATTGTTGCTGTGTGACTATTCCAAATCTCTTAACCACTCTGAGCTTTAGTTTTCCTTAGCTATCATATAGATGTATTAAAGTCGATGCCAACTTCACAGTTCAAATATTTTATGACAGTAATTTTTTTCCTTCTCTCTGCCTCACCCTTTCCTTGTAATACACTAGGAAATAGTCCCTCAGTAACAGTGTTTCACTATGGAAAGAATTCTCAGTGGGTTAGAGGAGAAAAATGTAAATTTCCAGGGTGGGGGATGAATAGAAAGGGACCTGGAATATTTGGAAGGAATCTTAGGACCCCTGTCACCTGTTGGAGAATTACTATTTTATAACATTTTCTTCCATTTAAGATTAATTTCTATCTTGAATTTGACCTGTCTAGAGTATGAGATTTTTATTTGGTATCAGGATAGATTTTGTTTGATTAATTCAAGAAGTTATCTATATAACTGCAGAATAACTTAAAGCAAAAGCCGAATGAGCAAAGAGGAAAATTCATAATGATAGACTTTTGAAAGTCCTGGTTTCCCAAGCAGCCTAAAGACAATATGTATTTAGGGTTTATTGTTTTCAAACACTTTTATATACAATCACATTTAATTTAATTCTTCCTTAAGGCATCACATTTTTATAGATGGAGAGAAATGACTTGTCCATAGTATAGCTGGGAGTTTCTTCTGTCCCCAAATCTGGTGTTGACTCCTTATCATTTGGGTGCTGCCTTCACCTGTGGTACTTCTTTCATTTTTCTCTTGACTTTTAAGACATTCCTGGTTCCTTAGAGAATGTAAAATTTATTTATAGCTTGCTGCTTTTAAAAAATCATGTCACTTCAGAGAATTTTCTGAAATTGACTACTTTGGGAATGCTGCTGAGTATATTCTTATTTGTGGGTTGATAGAGAATGGGCAAAACATACACACTTTCATATCGAGTGTACAAAACCAGTACATCTCTGTAGTGCTTCTATTTATTCCTTAATTAGTCTACAAATTATTTGTTGATTACTTCCTATATATCAAGCATTCTGCTTAGTACTAAGGGTACAATCATAAACAATACAGAAATGGTCCTTGTCCTTTCTCTTATAAAACTGACATTCTAGAGGGGAATACAGAAAAACATTAAATGTATAAATAAATAGTTGCAGGTTTTGATAAGTCCTACAAAAGTCATGAAGGACTAATGTAAAGAATTTTGGAGTGATAAGGGGAAAACCTCATTGAGGAGATGATGTTTTTAAATTAAGATATGTAAGGTATGTAGATATTAATCATTTAAAGAATGGTGTATAGAGCATGTCAGGCAGGGAGAACATTTTATGCGTAAAAAGCCTTGAAAGTAGATAAAAGTTGAGAGCTATTCTATTCAGTGTGGAAACTATTAGCCAGTGTGGCTATTGAGCACTTGAAATGTGGCTAGTTCATATACAGATATACTAAAGTGTAAAATACATATCAGATTTTGAAGACTTAGTGCTGAAAAAATTTAAAAATAGCTTTTCATATTGATTATATATTGAAATGCTAATATTTTGGTAAATTGAGTTAAAATATATTTTCAAATTAATTGCACCTGCTTTTCTTAAAAAACTAGCTACTAAAAAATTTAAGATTACAGATGTGGCTCATGTTGGTGGCTTGCATTATATTTCTATTGCATAGCTCAAAAAGGTGAATGGTATGAGGTGAAGTTGGAGTGGGAGGAAAGAACCTTTCCAAATGATGTCCTGTGCAGTACCCTAGTTAATCCTGAGAAACTGAGAATTGATTATTAAATCTGATTAAATCTGATTTTACAGACAATTAGTGACTACTTAACCACCGCCTTCATAGCGCCAGAATAGGTAAACCAGCGCTTTAGCAGTGTCTTGAGTGTAGAATGTTCTTTATCATTGTCAGCTAAAATAAGCAAAAAAATTGATGAACAGATTGATTAATCCAGATTTTCAAGTGGTTTTGAGATTGATTGCCTCTGGGTATCTGTAATATCTAAACAGAACTATTGGTCAAGGATTGAAGTTTTCATTAAAGAAAAACAAATTCCCTGCAGGCTGACTCCTCTTGAAACTGTTTCAGAGTAAACTTCTTTCAACTTCTTTATATGTTTAAAAGTTCTTTATAATAAAATATTGGGACGGGGAATATGTATAGTGAGCACCCATATACTCATTAGATTCTATAATATTTTGCCATATTTGCTTTATTACATGTCCATCCTTAATCCATTCATTGTCCATTTTATTTTGAAGCATATTTCAGAATAAATTGCAGATATCAGTACTTCACCCTTAAACACTTTAACATTCACATCATTATTTGTTTACATAGAACTACATTCTTATCAACTATGCTGTGGCATTGTTTGATTAATGTCTGTGCCTGCCCTACTAGACTAAGTTCCAGAGCATCATTTCTCTTAAAGGATGGCACATTAGAATGAGTTTTAACATACTACCCTTTTCTTTAAAATAAAAATGTCTTTTTGTTGTTGTTGTTCACTGTTGTATTCACAATTCCTAGCATATAGTAGGCACTTAATAAATATTTTTTGACTGAATGAATGAAAGTGGAGCCAGCATTCAAACTGAGGTCCATATGACTTTGTTACAAAGAACATTTGTTTGTTTTCTCAAGTTTAATAAACATACAACAATTCTTTCCGTGTCTGGTGTTCGGAGATAGAAGGGACCTGACTGTGCTAAATATTTAACTACCTACTGTAAATATCTCTGACCTGAGTCAAAGGTGAAGTTATGCCCTTCAACTAAGAATATGTATTATTCTTAAGCCACTTTATTCTGGGTCAGTCTTTGTTTTGAGTTATGGAATTACATGTTACTGAAAAAATGGCATTGGATTGAGGCTCTTGTAGACATATTGATCTTCTATCCATCCTTTTTAGTATTGTCCAAGACATTTCAAAACAAGCAGCTTTCTTCTCTAGTATGAGTTTTTTTTCAAAGTGCCGCATAATTCTAATAAGGCTCAACATGTAAAATATTACTTTCTTCCACTAAAAATAACAGAGCTCTATTTCACAAACCGTTTTATTTAAAATTCAGCCATGATTCCATCACTAATGAATGAACTCTTTTGTTTTGTTTTATTATACACAAACATATATATTCACATGGTTATAATCACAGTGTAGACCTAAGTTTGTTGTTTGCCATTTTTTCTAGACTTATAAATGTTTCACATATTACTTCTTAGTGTTCATTATAAAATTTAAGATTATATTTTATTATTTGCCTAAACCATAGTATCTGTTCTACCAGAGAAACATAAGTAGAATTCTTTCTCAGGGAAATCTCAGTTACGCTCTTGAGGCCTTTCAACTGATTGGATGACACCTACCCAGATTATGAAGGATAACCTCCTTTATTTAAAATCAACTGATTGTAGTGTGTACCACATCTATAAAATATCTTAACAGCAGCACCTAGATTAGTATGTAATTCAATAACTGGATGCTATAGCCTAGCCTAATCGACACATAAAACTTATCATCGCAATCATTTAGGTTTTTCTTACCTATTATGAATTACACTGTAGTTTTGTTAATAACACTACATATAGCTTTCTCCTTTCAAAAATTATTTCTTTAAAATGAATCCCATGGGTGGAAATACTAGGTCAAGGAGTATGAAGACCTAAAGGGCTCTTGACAGGATTTAATATTTGCAAACTGGAAATCTCACCACAACGTTTCTTTTAACGATGTCTTGAGGAGTTGATTTATTCAACTGACTCATTTCCCACTTCCACAGTGATTATAACTATGTGACTATGTTATGTTTATGTATAAGAAAAAAGGAAACAAGAGTTTATTCATTTCCCACTTGCACAAACTTGCTTTTCTCCCTGTGTTTTCCAGCTCTGGGAATAGCTGCCTTTTTTCAGGGTTATCTTCTCTTCTCCCCTCAGTCTCCACCCGTCACTTTCTCCCCTGCCCTTCTCATCTTTCATACGCTAGACTTTGCTTCGTTCATCACAGGTAAAATGAAGCTTCATTTTCCTGCTACTGAATCTAAGGATCTGCTTGGATTTGCACCCATTTTTGCTTTTGCCTCTTCCTTTACAATGAAGGAAGTGATTCAAGGAAGGGCCTGGTCCTTCACATACTTTTAGATTCCTTCCCATCTTAGAAAACTCACTTCATTGCTTTCTAATGAGTTATCATAAGCAGTATTTAAATTTTGTTTAAAGGAAAACAGTTTTTCCCACCAATGAAAAGCATTCCTGAGATCCCATGTCAGGCTCCAGCTAAACCATGTCTTTGCTGTCCTTCAAAGCCAGTCTTTTTAAAATAGCTGTTTACGATGTCTGTGATGTCTGTTTCCAGCTTCTTACCTCCTGTTTACTTGGCAGCCTGCTCCACTCTACCCTCACCACCTCATCACAACTGCTTTTGCTAAGGCTCATAATGACCCCCATGGTGTCAAATCTACTTAAAAAAGCAAACAAAACCCCCCCCGCAATAATCCCTAATAGAATCTTAACATTCATTGTGGTTCAAATGTCATACTTCTTTAACACTTCAAAACAGAAGCCAGACCAGGGTTACACAGATTACTTGATATGTCTTTTGTGTCTCTCTTAATTGTTTAGTTCCCTCTCAATCTCTTTTTTTTTTCCCCTTGTCAATTTACTTGTTGAAGAAACCATGTTGTTTGTCCTGCAGAGTTTTTCCACTCTGGATTTTTCATTTTTCTGTTATAGTTTAACAAGTTACTTATTTCTATATATTATTTATATAAGTTATATCTAGAGGCTTCATTAGATTCAGGATTTTGTTTTGTTTTCATTGTACAATTCAATGAGTTTTTTTCAATTATAGTTGGCATATATAATATACCAGTTTCAGTTGTATAGCCTAGTGATCAGAGATCCACATAACTTGCAAAGCGATCACCCACTAAATCTAGTACCCCTCTTCCACCTCATATATTTATTACATATTTAACCATTTTCCTCATGCTATACTCTATGACTCCATGTTTATTCTGCAACTGTTCATTTGTACCTCTTAATACCTTTGCCTTTTTTTTTGCCGTCCCCCAACCCTCCTCCCATCTAGTAGCCCTCAAAATATTCTGTTTCTATGCGTTTATTTCCACTTTTGTTGTTGTTTATTTTATTCTTTAGATTCCACATGTATGTGAAATGTGCGATATTTGTCTTTATTTGACTCGTTCCATTCAGTGCAATACCCTGTAGGTCCATCAAGCAATATCTTTTTTCATCCCTGTTCTTTTAGTCTGTGTGTCTTTTAATCTGAAATGAGTCTCTTTTAGGCAGCATATGTAGGGGTCTTGTTTTTTTAAATCCATTTAGCCACTCTATCTTTTGGTTTGGAGCACTTAATTCTTTTCCATTTGAGGTACTTCTGATAGGAATGTAGTTATTAGCATTCTTTATTCCTGTTTTTGATACATGTTTTTCTTCTTAAAGAAGTCCTTCTAACATTTCATGTAATACTGGCTTGGTGTTGAAAATTCCTTTAGCTTATTTTTGTCTGGGAAGCTCTTTATCTGTCCTTTGACTCTAAATGATAGTTTTGCTGGATAAAATAATCTTGGTTGTAGATCCTGGGTTTTTATCATGATGAATTTTTGTGCGAAGCCCTTTTGTCATATGAAGTTTCTTTTGAGAATCAGTCTTATTGTTGCTCCATTGTAGGTAACTACCTACTTTTGCTGTTTTGAAGATTCCCTCTTTGTATTTAACCTTTGGCTTTTTAATTATGATGTGTCTTGGCGTGGGCCTTTTTGGGTTCCTCTTTCTTGGGACTCTGAGCTTCCTGGGGTTGTATGTCTATTTCCTTTACCAGGTGAGGGAAGTTTTCCATCATTATTTCTTCACATAGCTCTTCAATGTCTTGCTTTCCTTCAGGTACCCTATGACTTGGATATTTTTACATTTAATAGTGTCCCATAGGCTCCTTAAATTATTATTATAGTCTTGGCATCTTTTTTCTTGCCATTTTGATTGAATGTCCTTGGCTTCCTCACCCTCTATGTCGGTGGTTAAATCCTCTTTATCCATTCTGTTTATTTCATCTAATATACTCTTCATCTCAGATAATGTCTTCATTTCTGACTGGTTCCATTTTATAATTTCCATTTCCATTTTTATCTCTTTGTTCAAGTTCTCACTAAATTCATTTACACTTCCCCTAAGTTCATTGAGCATCTCTATAACCAGTGTTTTGAATTCTGTATTTGTTAGATTGCTTGACTTCATTATATCTGGATCTCTGTTTTCTTCTCTCATATGGTTTCTGCTTCTTTGTCTTCCCATTTTGGCTGCCTTTTTGTGTCTGTTTCTATGTACTAAGCAAAGCTCCTAAGTCTCCGGGTCTTATTAGTGTAGCTTTGTGTAGTAGGTGTCCAGTGGCACAGTCCTGAGAAGGGTTCAGCTGCAGGCCAAGTTTAGCTTCAGCCTGTGCCACTCTGGGGGCCACCTGTTAAGATTCAGCAAGCAATCCACCATGCTGTGCTTACAGGTGCCTTAAGAAACCACAACAGAAACCGAGGCCAGCTGCTGCCAGTGTGTCTTGATTCTGCTCAACAAGGAGCACCTGACTTCCCAAGGATGTGGCTTGGGTGGGGTCGTGAGTTGGGGGAGGCAGAGTTTCAGGGAATCCTCTGGGCGGAGCAACCTCTGTTATCTAGTTATCTCAGTTATGGTGGCCCTGCGTCAGCACACTGGGAGTGAGGAGGGCTCAACATAGGAGAGACCCTAGCCTCTGGCTCTCACTTCAACAACTCAGTACCCCCTTCTAAGTCCTTGGTGCCCGCCCCCCCCCCCCCCCCCCCCGTGCAGCTTACCCGGCGCTGGTGCTCAGCGTAAGCACATCTGTCACCTCAGGAGTCTGCTCGCGGACCGCGGACGCGGCCTCTTTCAGAGACATCTGCGGCTGCTTGCGGCTGCTCAGTCCCACTCAGCCGCCCAGGGCTGGCAGCCTTGTGTCCTTGCTCGGTGCTACCTCCTGTCTCATCTCAGGGTGATTTCTATTTCTCTTTGTAGTTGTAGGGCTTGTTCATCTAGGTCCCAGGCGACTTTTCTTGTGTTTTCTCCATGTTTCTGTCACAACTTTGATTTGGTTGCAAGAGCATGAACAAAGCCTCTATCATCTATGCCATTTTTTTTTTTTACCTACAATATTCTTTAACTAACATCTTTGCTTAAGACTGTAAAGGCTTTTTGTTTGATTTAGGAGAAAATATGAAATCTTAAACATGATTTATAAGTTCTGAATGACCTGGCCCTGTTTTTGTTTCTCTTAACTTCATCTTGTGCTACTCTCCACCTCATGGATTGGCTTTTTTTTTCCTGTTCAACAAAGTTTGAGAAAGTCTTCTTGCCTCAGTGCCTGTTTTTCTCCCTGGGTATGCTCCTCCCCAATTCTGGCTTCTTCACAAGTCTGGCTTCTTCCCTCCTTCCTGTGCTTCTTTAGTATCTACTATGAGCCAGGACCTCTCTGTTATCCTCCTACAGTACACTGTTCTTTTCAGTAATGGCATTTGTAATGATCTGTAATTCTATACTTATCTCACTGTTTGTTATATATCTAGACTTTCAGTTCCCCGAGTCAAAGATCATGTTTCTTTTGTTCACCATTGTATCGCATCACCCTAGTACAGTGCCTGGAGCAGTGAGTGTTATAAGTATTTGCTGAATGAGTTGAGCTCACACTGTCCAATGGATTACCAAGCCTGGTCAGTTTCTCTCTAAAGTTTTTTTCAAATTTGTTTTTATTTTTCTATCTCTTCTGCTCTGGTTTAGATCATACTCATCTTTTCTCTAAGCTTTTAATTACTCTAAACTAGTGCCCTGCCCTCTTATTCATGCATTGTTCTGCCAGGAGTAATTTTTCTGATTCACGGTTTTGCCCAAAAGTGATCAGTGTGTCCACATTGCTTATAGGAAATATGTACATAATTCATTATTCAGGGAACTTTACAATTTGACCCCACCTACGTATTCAGCCTCATCTCTCCTGACTCTACTCTGTCTCTCTAAAAAGACTGTTTTAGTTTCATTCACTTTTCATATGTCATATCACTCTGTCCTTCAGCCTGGAATTCTTTTTTCTTCTTTTCTATGAAAAGTCTTCATCAGGATCCAACGTGGATGCCATTTCTTCAATGTAGGCTTCCGCTCCTCATCTACCATTCATGATTACAAATCCTTTGAGAGTATGCTATAGACTTGTCTCTCCCAAATTTATATGTTGAATCCTAATGGCCCCATCTGATATTTGGAGGTGGAGCCTTTGGGAAGTGATTAGGTCATGAGGATGGAGCCCTGCTGAATGGGATTAGTGTCCTTATAAAAGAGACCCCAGAGAGCTCCCTTGCCCCTTCTACCATGTGAGGACACAGCCAGAAAAAAAGCCATCTATGAACCAGGCAGAGGGTTCTTCCCAGACACTGAATCTTCTGGTACTTTGATCATAAACTTCCTAGCCTCCAGACTGTGAGAAATTTCTGTTGTTTGTAAGCCATCTAGTCCATGCTATTCTGTTACGATAGCCCAGATGAGCTAAGACGTGGTAGTACTTTGTTTCTTTCCTTGCTATGTACTCAGCATCTTAAACGGTATCTGGCATAGAGTAGGCTCTCAAATACTTGTTGAATGATTAAAATAATTTACTTATCTACTTAAATATTTATTAGGCTTTTTTGAATTTCTATAGTACTCTCAACCTTCGTGCTATGATTAGATATATAAAATGCATTTTATCTATAGGAAGTGATCATTTATAAATTAGTACCCGCTTAAACATCCCTCCCTGCTCACCACTGGGGTCTGTCCTCTTCACTCTCTTTGTCAGTAAGTGTCTTTGTAATAGTAAGACAATTAATATCTAACAATACAATGCATAGGGATTCTAAAATGAAAACAAATTTTTGCAAAACATGAAGAATTTATGAATTTGAAATAAAATGATATCGGAGAATGGCTTGAAACACATTCACAGACACAATTGACAAATGAGGATGAGGTTGTTAGACCAGTTTAAAATTGAAGGGAAAATTATTGTGAATAATGGCATAATGGGAGATACAGAGGACAATGATTTGAGTAACGAAGGATTAAGAGAGACCCTGGGGAAAAACTGGTGAAGCTCTTGAATATTTTACAATATCAATCATCTTATCAACGTGTGTTGAAAGCCAAATTGAAGTGACAGATGTTCCTTGTTTTAAGAATTATCTTAGTGCAATTATAACTTAAATTTTGTTAAATTAAGAATTACAAAAAATTGTTTTATGTTTATTTTGATAAATTAAAGACCCAATTAACTTAAAAAAATTTTACTGGGAAATTTTGGTCCCTAGCAAGTTAACTTAAATGGATATTTGGATACTGGTTATACTTAGATACCAAGCACCCTCTGTATATACTTGTACCCCCATGAGATTTAGTTCCTTGAGGTTGGGATTGTGCTTTGTTTATTATATTCCTGTGGTACTTAGCTCAGTCTGGTACATAGGAGGTATAAATACATAGGGATAGGAAGAAGTGAATATAATTGAAGGGATTGGAAAAGCTCCTTGAGAAATTTTTTGGTACAGAGCTTGTATGCTAGGTGAGTGAGTAGGGTTTGATGTAATACATTGTTAAGTCCAAAAAGAAAACTTTTTATTCATCCTTTTGCCAGTTCCTGCCAACAGTGTACTTTAATATTCAGAGCTGTTGTCTGCCTCAATAGCTCTTGTTCTCATTGTAATTCTTCCTGGAGATTGAGATGGAAATGAGGAATGTTTTGGGCTGCTGCCTGGGCATCCACATTCATGAGAACTTTAGAAATGCAGAGGACCAAAAGCCAAGCCTTGACCTAAACGAATCCAGGTCAGCCAATCATTGCTTTCCTGGCTCTCCTTTTGTTCTCTGTGCCTCCAGCTGCCTATCTGCAGGAGGTTTTGCTACAGCTGTTTATAGCAATTAATATAATGCTAATGTGCCTCATAATGAAGGCATGGAATCACGGTCCCAGCTGGTGGATAAGAACTGTATAGTGTCAGCCTTCAAAGTACCTTTTCACTAACAACAATGGGACTAGGCACCTGAATACACCTTTTCACGTTGTTTTTGAAACCATGGAAACAGAAGCTGAAAGTGACCATAGCTTAGGGAGTCTAACCTCTCATTTTATGGGATGAGGAAAAATCCTCAGAGGTGATAAAGCTCATTTCAAATTAGTAATTCCATGACCTCATTTTAACAAAGCTCTATCTCATAGAAATATAACTTTGTCCTCTGTCAGTACTGCACAGCAGTTAAAACCTCAGCCACCGACCTAACTTTGAATCCTGTGGCCCTGCCACTTCCTGACTGTGTGATCTGGGGGGAGTTACTTCTCTAGTTTCAGTTTCCTTATCCTTAAAATGGTGCTAATAATAGTACTTGCTTGATAGGTTTGTTATTAGGATTAATGACAGGTGATAATTGCAAAGCACTTAGCAGGTTTGGGCACATAACAAGTGCTCAATAAAATTTCGGCTATTATTATTATTATTATGTTATTATATTATTATAGAGTAGGGAAGCTTAATGATACCACTGCTTTAATTTACAACCCTGTCTTTGAACTTTAGTTCTTAATTCTTCAGTTAGATCTAGCCCTGCGAAAGCAAGGACCTTGTCTGCTTGCTTGCTTCCTGTATCCTCAGCAGCTAGAGTATTTTGGTGCGTAGCAGATGTTTAGTAAGTATTTGGTGAATTAATGAATTCTTTTAGGGAAAATTTTCTCCGAATAACACTTACTTTTCGATACTCCAATGACTTGGATCTTTTTTTTTTTTTACAGTTTATGTAAATTAATACTTTATAGGATTTGTGTTATGTCCTTGATCTTTTCAGATGTGTGTGTTTCTTCGCCATTGTAAATCACCGAGAGAGTGGACTGTAATCTCTGCAATGGGAACTTCTCTATAGCTCCTAGTATGGTATTTTTTGTGCATAATTATCAGTGCTTAGTAATTACTGATAACTGACTGTAAATCACTTGTATTTAACATTAGTTTATTGAGCAAAAACCATTATATACTGTGGCATCATTTCTAACTCTAAGAAGTTGTCAATTTGTAGGGTCAGTCCTTGGTGGCAAGAGGCACCTTATTGCCTTTGTGAATGTTGTTCTTTACACTTGAAATACACCTGTCCTTCTTTGCCCCTTCTCTGTCAGATGTCATACTGCTCATTTTCCAGGGCTCAGTCTCTGCTGTCAAGTTGATTTCTTCCTTTCTGCTGTGATTAACTCCTTTTTAGTAAATCTCTTCATGGAGGAAGTAAGTAACTTTTGCAAAGTTACCGATTTTGAGGGAGGACATTTCACATTGAGGAAAGAGTTGATGCAGACAAGGAAGGAAAGGCCAGATATTGGAATATTATAGTGAATATTATGTTATCTTTAGTAAGGTAATTCATTAATTAGGATTCTTAATTAAAAGAGGCATGCAACAGAATCTACTCTAGTAAATTCAAGGAAAAAAGATTTATTAAAGGGTACCAGAGAGTTAGAGTCTTTGAGTCAAGAGTAGAAGAAACAGAGCCAGGCTGAGCTTCCAGGAACTGACTCCCCAAACTGCACTAAAGAACTGAGCTCTCAAGGATGCTGTTGTTTTTGCTATAATCTAGAAGCTGCAGAATCAGGAAGCTGTTGGTACAACTGCTAGATCTAGATCTATGCTGCCTCAGCTGCATTTTGTTCCAGCAAAAGGGATGTCTCGTGCCCAGTCTCTCCCTAATTTAGTTTCAAATCAGTATTTAGTGTGAGAGAGCATCTGATTAATAGAACCTAAATCACATTTCGAAGGGAGTTTGGGAAATAGTTTTTTTGTTTTTTTTTTTCTTTCCAACATCTGTAGTACCCAAAGCTAGAGGGGGTTGGAATAGGTGTTGAGCAAATCAAGTTACAGATTCTACCATAGAGAGTATTCGGGTGGCTTGTACTCTTTTCTAGTATCAAATTCTATAAAATTTGGAATTCTGTTAAGCAGAAATTCTGGCTCAAATTTGGCGTAAATCATATTGACATTTATATAAAGCTTTTGTTACTTTTATCCCTGAGCTGGCTTTCCATTATGGTGGTCAATTAGCTAATAGGAATAGTTAAGGAGATGTTTCTTTGTTAATCAAGTGTATATATATGTAGGAGGGGTGGGGTGGGTGGGAGAGAGAGAGTGTGGGTAGAGTGAGGGAGACAGGGAGAGAGGCGGGAGAGAGCAGTAAAGAGGCAGAGAGACAGACACTGACTCCATCTCCAAAATGGAAAAAAAGTACTTTAGTTAGACTTAGGCCAGTTGCCCATCCCTGAACTGTAAGAGTTTTGGCACATGCCAGATGCTAATTGGTTAAGCCTGAGTTCTTTAATTACTGGCAAGGAGAATGGGATTACCATGTTTTGGTTTGGGGTAGAATAAAGGCTTATGCCTGGAGTGAGGTTTGGACAGCTTTCCTTTAGGACGGCAGTGGTTTTCAAACTATGGTCACTTAGGAGCTTGTTGAAAATGCAGATTCTTAGGGCATGTACCAGACCTACTGAATAAAAAAACTCTGGCTGTGAGGCCTGGGAATCTGTATTTTAACAAGCCCTCTAGGTGGTTATGACTGTGATGAGATGCTAAAATTTGAGAACTGCCTTAGTAACATAAGCTGCTGAGGGATGACTTTCTGATAAAAATCAGGGCTGTATTAAGAAGTAGGAAGAGGAGAATGTATGCTGGGTAGGCAGCCAACAGCATCCATTTCAAAACTGTAAAGGTGGGCAGGAGTCCATTCATGAGAAATCTTAAATGTCTGTCTCACAAAGTCAGATATAAAACTGGATAATGTATGTGTGAGGGACCTATACAGTGAAGGAGATAGATTATATAGGGATGAGGTAGGAAGTATATTGAACTTAGAGTCAAAGATTAGGTTCTTATTCTTGTTCTTTGAGCTTCAAACTCCTTTTCTGTAAAACAGAATATAACTACTGTTGTGTTAGAGAATTAAATGAGCATACATACGTTGAAGTGCCTACTTCATTTAGCATATTAATAAGTAAATATTTACTGAAAATAATGATGCTTGGCTAAAGTAGTATGACCTTTATTCTGAGGACAAGTCTAAATGTGGTCCCTAGGACTGTCTTTCCTCTGAAGACAATTCCCTTTTTCTCAGTATTGTTTCAGGTCCCTGGTCCTTGACCAAATTCAGATCACCTCTGGTTTAACTGCATGAGCGATGGTTTCTGCCTCTGCAGTCTCATCCTGGGGCATTATATGAATTATTTACTCTATCTGTCACAGGGGTACAGAGGTTTCTTTTTTGCTCTTATAACTCATATGTATTCAGGGTGATGTGACCATACATATTTTATGTTCTGGACTTCAGTGTAACTCATTCCTTTTTATTTTCTTCTGTGAGGTTGGTTTAATTTGTAACACTATGCCCTCTTTCTCCTAATTTTTGTTTTTAACACATTTCACATTTTAAATATAGAATATTTAAAAATTCCTTTTAATTTAGAATGGGAAAGGTGTACAGGATTGGTTTGGACTTTCCCTTACTTTATATATAAACTAAGATATCTGGATATCTATTCAAGAATTTCTAAGGCTGATTAAAAAATATACCACTTATTGAATAAGACATAATGGTAAGAGTTTTGTTTCTGATAATACCCATTAGTTGTGTGTAAATACCAGCTTTCCTTGAAAAGGAGTACATGATTATAGATAATGTATAATTCAGGAACAAAGCACATTGTCCTGTTTTTGAAAGAACTTAAACATTTTTGAAGATACCTGGTTATTTGGAATTATATGTGTCTATAATATATGTGAGATGGAGACATCTATTAAGATTTTGTTATCATAAAAATTTTTTCTATTGCAGTTCAGACTTTTCTCACATTTATCACATTCACATGAATAGTTTTCCTTCAAAGAAAAAACCCCCAAAACCTCTGAAGTACAATCATTAACAAGTGATAATTTACTGTAAACATGGTTAAGCTAAAGTGGGTGTTGTACACAAATGAAAGGCTAATGGAATCATAGAGGCCTCCTTGTAAATTTTTAGAAGTATCTTGCAGTTTGAGCTCCTAAAAATCCCTCTGTTTGATTTTCCCAATTCATTGCCAGTGGGGGGTTGGGGCGGGGGGTTGGCGAGAAACTAAGGCTGCTTCTTGCCCTCTTCCTATTTCTTGGCATGAGGAACTTACATCTGGGGTTAAATTTCATTTTTTGTTCTATAATATTAATTAGTCAAAAGTCACTCGTAAATTGTTTATACCTGATGGGTTTTAAAGTCATAGACCTGGTTGGCTGTTAGTGAAGCAGAGCTGATATCTCGGCCTAGGAAGAAAGATAAATTAGTGAATTGAAGTGGAAGAAGGGCCCCACCAAAAACATACTCTTCACTCCTAGACGTACTGGGAATGTTATTTAGACATGCCAGTTACTGGATATGCCAACATTATGTTATTAGATGGCTTGTGGCCTTTTCTGTGTTTACATCTAGGGTGGTTGAGAAAGGAAGGAATTAAATTGAATGGGTAATTTTTACTTTGTGGTGCTGAGCACTTCTTACCTTATCTATACTATAAATAGCAGTTAATTTCTTTCTTTCTTTCTTCTTTCTTTCTTTCTTTCTTTCTTTCTTTCTTTCTTTCTTTCTTTCTCTTTCTCTCTCTCTTTCTCTTTCTTTCTTCTTTCTTTCTTTCTTTCTTCTTTCTTTCTTTCTTTCTTTCTTTCTTTCTTTCAGGGTTACTGTTGGGAGGTAAGGAAACCAGATAAACTGCTTCTTATGGACTTGTTGGTACTAATTAAAACCTAGATTGCCCACTGAAGGGGTACCTAAGGGTTAACCATTCCAACATCCTTACTTTATGAATGAGAAAACTGAGGCCAAGAGACAAAAAAACCCTCAGTATTGTACAATAAGTTAGTGACAGTCAGGACTGCATCTCAGCACTTCTGACTCCCTGTCAAGTAGATTTCCACTACACCTCTCTGCAAAGCACAGTATAAGAGGAAATGGGTTAGTGTAGAGAGCACAGATCTGAAGACAAAAGATTTGAGTATAAACTGTGGCTCTGCCACTTACTGATTTGTTCGTGAGAAAGTAATATCACTTCCTTAAGCATCAGTTTCCTCATTTGTAAAATGAGTAATGCTGATACATTATTAGAATAAAAATGTGAGATGCAGTGGAAAAAAGGAAGACTTTAAAGTGGACATGGCCAATTCGCTTTTTGGTTCCATCACCTATTAACTGATTTTGGGCAAGTCACCTAATTTAAACAGTTTTCCTTTGTAAAATTGGACAATAATAGCTTCCTTGTAGAGTTGTTTTGAACATTAGTATATGTAAAGCACTTAAAATAGTGCCTGGCACATAATAGGTATTAATAAGTGTTTGATCTTCTCAGAAGACTTAGTTCTGTCTTCTCAGAACTTTTCCCCAAAAGCCTAAAAATAGACATAGCAGAACATTCTGTGGCTTTAAAACTATTCTGTAGACTTTGATTTGGAGGCTATAGGTGGGTAAGGTAGGGCCTTACTGTGAGTCAGGTTTTCATTCTAAACTGTAGTGGCCATGGACAGGCTCTTTGCCCAGGGAGGGACCTCTAGAGATGGAGGCATTGTATGTGGTGCAATGATTGAAGAAGAGGTGGAGGAAGCTTGGTGGCTGGGAAACTTGGGAGGGAGAATAAAGTGGGAAAAGTGGTGCTACTTTTCGTCACCAACTCCCTGTCAGGACCTTAGTGTGTGAAACATTTTTTTAATTATGTTCTCGGTCTCTGGTACTGTAAGTGGTTCAAAGTCTTGGAGCATGTCCTCCATTGCTCCAAATACTTGACCACAGTAGATATGCAATACATATTTACTGGAAGATGACTGTCTGAAGTGTGAGAATTACTGTGGCCCATGGGGTCCATAAATCCCTGGTGGCCCTAATCTCTCATCCAAGCTCCACCTTGTAGAGATATTTGTATTTAATTAGGCTTTTTTAGTTTTTAACTTAAAGATTTGCAGCATTTCAGATCTTGGATTTTTTAAAACTTTGTTCTACTGCCAACTTCCCTTTGCAACCTTGGTCAGGCCAGACAGCTATTTCCTTCTCCCTATCATTGTATGGACCTGCCAGGTTCCTCTTCCTGGTTTTTAATCCTGGGATGCGGTTTGTGGTTCTAATGCATGATAGCTGGAGAACATGAAATCAGGCAAACAACGTTTCCTCAGAGGTTCCAGGGAAAGCATGATGCTGGATAGGTTCTTCCCTCCTGCCAAAAAGAATACTCTCATATGCCATTGATTCCGTAAATACATACTCTGCATATATACTACGGATCAGACATTTTTATGAATATTTTAAATACATTATTTCACCAAATGCTTAACAAGTAATTGTGAGTTAGGCTGATGATATTGCTCTCAATTTCACAGATAAGAAATACAGAATTTAGATGCGTTACCTTAGCTAGTAAAAGGTAAATTCAGGATTTGAATCCAGGTCTTTATGACTCAAAAATAATCACAAATTGCCATGTTTGTTAACCTTATTAGAATGTGAGTTCCTTGAAAGCCAGGGTCTTGTCTGATTCAAATTTTTTCATATTCTCAGCATAGGAACTGAAATAGAATAAGTTTTACTGAATAGTTAATATATTGGAAAGTCAAAGACTCAGAGGAAGGCAATTGAGACGAGGTATTGAAAAACTGTTTGTTAGTCTATGAAATTTGCCCAGGAGAACTGCAGTCCTCAAGGTGAATTTTTTATTTTTTAAAAATTGAGGTATAATTGACAAATTAGTTTCAGGTATATAACATAATGATACATTTGTATATATTGTGAAATGATGATCATAATAAGTCTAGTTAACATCCGTGAGGACTGTTAAGATCTACTCTCTTAGCAACTTTGAAATGTGCTATTATTAGTAACTATAGTGACCATGATGTGTGTTACCCGACTTACTTATTTCTTAACTGAAAGTTTGCACCCTTTAACTCCCTTAACCCGTTTACCCACCACTTACCCCCTCCCTTTGGTAACCACCAATCTGTTCTCTTTATCTATGAGCTTGTTTTTTTTCTCTCTTTTTTTTTTTTAACTTTTTAAAAATTAAGTTTATTGGGGTAACATTGGTTAATACAATTATATAATTTTCAGGTGTACATTATAATTTGATATCTGTATATTCTATTGTTTGTTTACCACCCAAAGTCCACTTTCCTTCAGCTACCATATATTTGATGCCCCCCCTTTTAGATTCCATATGTAAGTGAGATCATATGATGTTTGCCTTTCGCTGTCTGGCTTATTTCACGTAACCTAATGCCCTTAAGGTCCATCCATGTTGTTGTAAATGGCAAATTTCATTCTTTTTTATGGCCAAATAGCGTTTCATTATGGACATAGACAATATATGTGAAATACATATACCTGTATCACACATACATTCCATATTTTTTTTATCCATTCATTGATCGATGGACACTCAGGTCGCTAAGGCTGTTTCCATATCTTGGCTATTGTACATGATGTTTCAGAGAACATGGGCCTGCATGTATCTTTTCAAATTAGTGTTTTCATTTTCTTTGTATAAATACCCAGAAGTAGAATTGCTGGATCATATGGTAGTTCTATTTTTAATTTTTTGAGGAACCTCCGTATCTTTTCCCACAGTGGCTGCGCCAATATGTTCCTACCAACGGTGCACAAAGTGTTCATCCTCACAACACTTATTTCTTGTGTTTTCGATTTTAGCCATTCAGACAAGTGTGAGGTAATTCCTTATTGTGGTTTTAATTTGTATTTCTCTGATAATTAGTGATGTTGAACGTCTCTTCACGTACCCGTTAGCTATATATATGTTTCTTTTTGAAAAAAAAAAAAATCTATTCAGATCCTCTGCCTGTGTCAACCCCTTATCAGGTATAATATTTTCTCCCATTTGCATTATCATGCAAATATTTTCTCCCATTCAGTAGGTTGTCTTTTCACTTTGTTGATGTGAAGAAGCTTTTTAGTTTGATTCAGTCCCACTTGTTTATTTTTGCTTTTGTTGCCTTTGTTTTGGAGTCAGATCCAAAAAAATCATTTGCCAAGATTGATGTTAAAGTACTTTCCACCTATGTTTTCTTCTAGAGGTTTTATGGTTTTACGTCTTACATTCAAGTATTTAATCCATTTTGTGAGTTAATTGTTGTTTATGGTGTAAGATAGTGTAGTTTCATTCTTTTGCATGTGGCCGTTCAGTTTCCCAACACCATTTATTGAGGAGACTGTCCTTTCCCCATTGTATATTCTTGGCTCCTTTGTTGTAAACTAATTTTATTTTGGGGCTCGTCTCTCTATTCTGTTCCATTGATCTTTGTGTTTTTATGCCAGTACCATACTGTTTTGCTTGCTATAGCTTCGTATATATAGTTTGAAATCAGGGAGTGTGGTGCCTTCAGCTTTGTTGTTCTTTCTCAAGATTGTTTTGGCTATTCAGGGTCTTTTGTGGTTTCATACAAATTTTGGGATTGTTCTCAAGGTGAATTTTTTATGACCCGTAGGATCAAAAAGGAAAGCATTATTCACTCCAGAAATCCATAACAATAGTTAACACAAACATTATAATGCTTTACAGAATTTAGTATTTCATTGGGAAAATAACACCTCCTTCACTGTCTTATCTTGAGGAAAATTGAGATAATACAAGTAAAAGAGCCTGCCTATAGTGTAAACTGTTATGTTTTTAGGCCTAGCTCTACCTGGCCTGTCCCCTTCTCTGGGCTTCAGTTTCTCTGTGCAGTGAGATGTTGGACTGAATGACCTCTGTGGTTACCAACAAGTCAGATTTAGATAATGGTCTTGCAGCTGTTCCATTGCTTCCTTCCTCTGTTAACGCGAGTAACAGATTATTGATGCCTCTGTCGTTCTGCAGCCCCATTTCCCCCTCTTTTTTGCCCACTGCATAGTTTCTTTTAAAATCCATTGTCTGCTTTAGTTTAGTTTTCTTTTTTTAGGCGGTTTCTCTGTGGGCTAGTGTTCCCTTTTGAGGTTGAATTGAATTGTGTAAGGCCTCAGGAAGTGGCAGAGGTACCTTCCTCAAACCTGGTTGCACTAAAAGCCCATCGAGTCAAGTTCTGTCCCCAAAGAGGAAGAGAAAGCCTCAGTTCCTTATCCAGTAGATAAGAGTTTCTTCCTTGGGCTCTCTGGGCTGATCTCACCACTTAAAGATGGAATATTTTCTTTTACATTCTAAACACCACACTCTGTGTGATTAATATCCCTGGGTCATTTTCGGGTTATTCTTTAATTTCTATCCACCTTCCTAAGTCTGACCCTTCCTTGGGTCATACAAAATAAATTCAGGTTCTCCTGAATATTACAATTCTTGATAATTACAATGGTGATTTTATTTCTGTTCTTCCCTAGTAAATATTTTCTTCAGTAGTTTCTTAGATGATTACTTGCCTCTCTTTGCCTCATATTACTTTTTTCTTCATAAATATTCCTATGGGTAGGCTCTTCTTCCTGCTTATCTTCTAGTCCTGTGTACTCCATTCAATTCTACTCTTTTTAAGTTTTCTCACTGTTGTTTAAATAAGCCATACATCTCTTTTATTTATTTGTTATTTATTTTTTTACCGGGGCTATACTCTACTCTATTTATGCTATACATCTCTTTGATATCTCCCTAACTTGTTTCTCATAGTTTCCTTTAAGATGTTTTCCTTTGCTTTCTATATTTCTACTCAACAACCTTCAAGGTCCAGTTCAAACACTGTCTGTCTCTGATACCTTCCCTGACACTTGCCTCCTGCTCCAGACAAAATTAATATCCTCTTTTCAGTGTTTATGTGGTACTGGGTTCCAATGGCTATCAAAACATTTATTATCCTTGTTTCTGCTGTGCTCCTCCTAAACACTTCTTCAAAAACAATTAGCCCTTCCAAGGTTGGAAGTACCTGGCTTACACCAGGTGATCAATAAAAGAGGGAACTAACACTTGTTGAGTGCCTTAGTGTTGTGTGAGTTGCCTTATAGATACTCTGACTTAATCTTTATAACAGGTCTTTCTAGATATTACCCCCATTTTACATGTAAAGTAATTGAGGCCCAGAGTGATTCAGTGGCGTTTTTCACTACCTCACAGCTGGTAACTCAGAAAAATGGGATTCAGATCTGTTTGCTGATTCCAAAGCTTGAGCTGTATTTAAAACTAGTATTTTAACTCTAATTCAGTGTACATCAGAAGAACACAAATTGAGATCTGTTTAATTCCATGGTGGACAACAGTTTAAATGGGAATAGGGTGTGAATAGCTGTGGTACCCACATAATTGCCATATATTAAGAAACGGCCATAGAGTCATTATTGCCTTAATTGGTACTTTAGGCAGTCTTCTAATTTGGCATTTAAAAATGAATCTGTTTTAGCTGGTTAGCAGATGTAACAACACCTACCTTTAGGCATGTTCTGTTCTAAAAAGGGATAAAAACTGCTTCTCACACTATCTCAGGCAAGGTGGATGAGCTCAGCTTTGACCTGAAACAGTGTTAGTGCTTCTGAAAATTTTCACTTCCAAGCTTTGTCATATTTTTGTCAGGTGCTGGTAACCTACTTTCTCAGAGCTGCAGAGTCAGATAATTGGAATATGGGGTCTTTACTCTAATTATTTGAATAGCCTAAGCTCTCACCAGGCAGAGCCTAAACACTAAGGACTTTTTTGGAGTTGATAAAGGAAGCCAAAAGGTAGAACTTGGGAAACAACTCTGTCTCCTTGTTTTTGTGACATGGGTTATTGAGTCATCCCATATTCTCTTAAGTCAACCAATAGCAAATGTGTTACAGAAAGGTAACACAAATAGGAAGACCAGGCTTTAGACTCTTGTTGGCCCTATGTAAGTTGAAGCAAGTGATTTATACTCCCTAGGCCTATTCCTTTATGTGTTTTAATCCAGTGATTCTTTCCAGGGGACGTGATCCTGCTGTCCAGGTATCAAACATCTGCTGCCCACGGACCACACAGGGTTCTAGGTTACAGTTTATTTTGCCTTTCCTTTTTTTAGTCAGAAATCCTCTATTCAGTATCAATAGTCTAAAAATTTATTGAAATCTCTCATGTATGATCACTCACACATTCTCTTCTGTTGAAGTTTATACCTTTTTTATACCTTTAGTGTCATTTTAGTGTGATTTTGGGTAGGAACATAGGTAAATGTGTTTTTAATCTGCAAACTTTAACTAGAAGCAAACTTCAAAAGCAGTTAAAGGAATAGAAAGTAAAGTTGTATTTATATCTGAAGTTGCAAAAATTTCATCATGTGAGTAAATGAGAGCATAGACCTTCCCAGGAGATGTCCTTGGTTCAGAGCTTGGCTTCATTATTTGCTGGGTATATAACCTTGGACATGTTAACCTCCCTAAACCTTGTTTTTGAGATAGAATTTTTTTTTTTTAGAAAAGAGAAAAGATACATCAGAAATTGCAATGCATTAGGAACCAAAACACAAGTTTGCTTTTAGTAGACCTTGATCAAATCCTTTCCCCTTTTTGGGCCTCAGTTTTCCTCTCTGGAAACTGAGGAAGTTGGCCTGGGTGCTCTCTAAGTTCCTTCTACCCTCACTTATCTAAAGAGTCTGAAGTTTCCCTGATTCCTGAAGAACACTGGTCTTTAATGCTAACTTTTAGTCCTTGTTTGGGATGACTAAGGCCTAGGACTGGGCCGAACAGGATTGGATGTTTTGAAGTCGTGTGTGTATCTGCCTCCCGCACCAACCAGAGCGTGATACTTGAAAGAGGAATCAGAGTGTGCAAATCCATGGCTCTTAGACAATACATGGTAAACGGGAGCTATTTGAAAACATTTTATCCTTTTTACTTTTCCTCCTGGGATTAAGACAAGCCAGGGTACTTGAGGCAAATCTCAGTATAGGAAATAACAGTTTTTTTGCTGTTGGCAGTTATGATTAGTGTCTGCTCTAATAGGAGAGAGAGGGGTACTAGAATTATTATAATTTTCAGTGACTGTATAATAGAATAGAATACATATTGACTAGATTATTATCCAAGCAAGAAGAGGGAAGGCAGAAGAGGCAATAAAGACTCTTTAGGAGGTGACATTTGAGTGTAGAAAAATGAGCAGGAGTTCACCAGTTTGAAATATGTCAATGTCTTTCAAGATTGCTCTGCTCTTTCTCTGGGCTTCAGCACAACCTCTAGCAGTGGTCCCCAAACTTTTTGGCACCAGGGACCAGTGCTCCAATGAGAATATAATGCCTGATGATCTGAGGTGGAGCTGAGGTGGTGATGCTGGTGCTGGGAAGTGGCTGCAAATACAGATGAAGCTTCACTCAACTCACTCACCTGCTGTTGAGAGCTGCCTGAGTGAATTTCTGCGCGAACTGTTTGGTATCTCCACTTTCTGTCATCCCAGGCAGCCTTGGGTCTTCAGGACTTAACCTATTTAAGGTATTTCAACATTTAATTCTCTTAAAGTATCTCACTAATATATTTTTCCTTTTGGACTAAAAGTTGGCTCTATTTTGACTTTGCTACTTTTTGTTTTTTGATTGTTGAGGGTCTGAACTTATTATTAAGCATGGCCAGAACAGCCTGGCACAGAGAGTGGAGTAAAACATTTTTATTGCACGAACAACAAATACTACTGTATTTGTCTATCTACGGCCATGCCATCCTGAACAAGCCTGATCCCGGCTGATCTCGGAAACTAAGCAGGGTTGTGCCTGATTACTACTTGGTTGGGAGACCAGGTGCTGCAGGCGTAAAATATAAGGGATTGTAAGATGACATGGTCCTTGCAGTCTGAGAAGTCAACCAAGGGTTGCATCACCTAAAAAAAAATTATATATATATATATATATTATAATATATATATATATAATTGTATTTATTATATGCTACATTCCGTGCTAGACTCTAAATATACAAAGATGAGTAAGATCCACCAATTACTCTCTTGGAAAAGCTCATAGACTAGTAGCAAAGAAAGAGAACACCCTTTAGGAACTGTCGATTGAGTGTGTACTATAGACTGTGATGAGCACTGAGATGAATGAGAATCTCAACCCTCGATGTGTTTCTAGCTTAGTGGCAGGTAGAGTGGTGAGAAGGCCTTGTAAACCAATAACTAATACAATAGACAAGGGAGAACATGGCATTTACTATGAAAGATAAATTTTATCATGTGAATTATAGACGATATCATTTTAGGATTGCACTAGGTGGTCTGCAAGCTCTCCCTCAGTTCCTAGCAGTCCATGAATCTAGCTTTGTGAATTTTTTTGTTTATGGGTACCAGAGACTACGTGGTATTTTCTATATAAAAAGCTCATGAAGAAGAATGTTGATTTTAAAATAGCTAACTCCAATTTGACAGAATTATAGAAGTAGGAAAAGGGATTTTTCTGGTTATCAAATTCTAAAACAACAGTGGTTTTTGAACATTTTCCAGAAAGTGACCAAGTGATTAAATGTTTCCTGAATACCTTTTTTGAGGTCAGTCTTTCTCTTAAGAGTTGTTGATGACACAAAATAAGTATAAAATGGTGTTTCTGTTCTTGAGAAGCTCTTTGATGTTCAAAGACTTTGATTGGATGTATATGCTAAAAAAATCGAGCACTTCCACCAAATAAACTGGGTACACTTTAAGAGTTTAGAGAAAGGTGGGTGATTAGTTTTCTAGGGCTGCTGTAAAAACAACCACAAACTGGTTGGCTTAGAACAACAGAAAATTATAGTCTCACAGTTCTAGGGGTCAGAAATCTGAAATTAAGCTGGCAGCAGGGCCATGCTCTCTTAAGGCACAAGGGAAGAATCTGTTCCAGGCCTCTCTCTGGAGCCTCAGGTATTGTGTTCTTCGGTGTGTAGATGGATACCTTCTCCCTGTGTCTCTGCACAGTCTTTGATCTGTGTTTGTCTTGTGTCCTAATTTCCTCTTTTATGTAAGGTCACCAGTCATATTGGATTAAGGCCCACCCGAATAACCTCATTTTAATTTGCCTCAGACCCTGTTTCCAAATAAGGTCACATTCTGAGGTAATGAGAGTTAGGACTTTGACACATATCTTTTTTGAGAGGGAGGGAGACACAATTCAAACCCATAACAGTGGGCTTGATGGTTAAAGAACGAACTGGGTCAGGTCAGATTTGAATTAGAGAAAAGTAGAGATTGCGAGACAAGTCTTTGCAGTATTCAAACCCTCATAAGAGGACACTCCAGGTTAAGTTCATCTTAATGGAACTAAGGAATTCTGAGGTCCCCAAGCAAGGACAGTTAGAGAAAATAGATTATTTCATTTTTTTTAGTTGTTTGAAAATTTTTAGTTGTTTTTATTCACAGTATATATACTATCATGGGTTGCTTTTCTTTTTCTATAAGCAATTTTGTTGCTGAATGCCACATATCCTATCTTGACCATTTAGATATTGATTGCATGGTGCATAAAAATTTATTCTTAGGTAACAAATTAAATTATTTTGACTAATATAGTCATTTATAATAATAGAAGATATTTTGCTTTGTAGCTGTGATATGTTTACCAAAAAAAAAAAAAAAAATGACTTCACTCAGATCATTTTACATTAGAAAATGAGGGTGGGTCATGACATTACTTAATCTGTGACCTCCCGCGGGGGGTTAGAGCAATAGTTCTCAAGCGTGGCCACTCCTGGAAAGCTTAAAAATATGTTGATACCCAGCTCCCACCCTGGACCAAATAAATTAAATCTGGGGAGTAGAGGAAGGTTTTAAAAAATAGGCATTAGTGTTCTTTAAAAGCTCTCCAATTTACATACCTGATTGTAGCTCACAGGGTTAAGATGAATAAGAAAGAAACTGGATCTCTCCTTGCTGTGACCTTTGGGCATTCCCTAAAATGTTTGAGTCTCAGGTACCTCTGAGAATAAAGAAATCTAGGTATGTTCTCTTAGAATGTATTAGCTGCTTAATAACCATGGACAAGTCACTGGAATTCTTTTTGAATCTCAGTTTTCTCATTTATAGAATGGAGGTAATTAAAACTACCTTTCAAAGTTGCTGTGAAAATCAAATATTTGCAGATACTTTAGAATGCTTTGTAGATTCCAAAGTACTATATAAATGTGAAGGGGGGTTTTTTGTTTTTGTTTTTGTTTTAATTCACTGACAGTTAACTTGCCCAGGGTTTTAAAACTACTTGATGTCCTAGACAGATCCAGAACCCACATCTCCTTAATCTTCTAATCATTGCCCTATGAACTTGAAAGGTGATTTTTCTTCCTTCTTATTTATTTATCTAGCCTTTTGTTAATTATGCCTGGATGCCATCTGCATTGGATACTTTCAGGCTCCTTGGTGTAGTGAACAGCATATTGGTTTAGTGGGAAGAACATAGTCTTTTGGACCATGGATATGAGGTTCCATCTTGGCTCTATTTCTAACTAAAGCATTTTAGCCTCTAAATTTCATTGTCCCTGTATGTTAAATAGAATATTAAATGAGAAAATAATGTAAAAATACTTAGCACTATGCTTGGTACATCAAGTACTGGTAATTGTTGCTTATTGTTATTATTAGGGGTAGTGATGGAGGGGATACTTTTAAATACAGTTGGATAAGTGACATAGTAGAGGCCTTTCCACTTGACTTCACTGAGCAGGGTCATCTCCTTTTGGTGGCTGTTGGGAGTGGGCTTGGTTGGGTACCTTCCAGAGTCTTCATTATAACAACTTTAATTTTTTAGTTCTATATGGTTTAAAGGTACTTTTACAAACTGTTCTTATTTAATTCTCACAATAATCTGCAAGGAAAATGCCCTTATATATTCAACAAGAAAAACCACAGCTAAGAGAGATGAAGTGACTTGCAACTAGTCACCTTATGAATAAGCAATGGAGACAGTTATTGTTTAAGGGGAAGCCCCAACCTTTGAGACCGTGGGTTTTGTTTCAGCTGGACTTTTGGTTTCATAACAGGGGCTTTCTGACGTAAACCCAGGAAACCTTAGTTTTGTGGTTCAATTACTACATTAATAAATTGCCCGCAAACTTAGCAGCTTAAAAAAATAAACATTTATTATCTCCTACAGTTTCTGAGAGTCAGGAATCTTAAAATGACCAGGCCGAGTAGTTCTGGCTCAGTGTCTCTGATAAGGCTATAGTCAAGCTGTTGCCCATGGCTACAACTGTCTGGAGGCTCAGCTGGCCTGGGAGGCTCCCCTTTAGTTATCTGATTGTTGACCAGCCTCAGTTTCTTGCTGGCTGTTGACTGAAGACTTCCGTCCCCTTGCTACATGGCCTCTCCATAGAGCAGCTCACGACATGTCCGCTGGCTTCCCCAGAGTGAGTGATCTGAGAGAGAAGAGAGAAGGCAAAACAGAAGTTTCAGCGTCTTTTATCATCTAATTTCAAAAATGACATACCATTACTTCTGTGTTCTTTTGGTCACACAGATCGACCCTTCTACCATGTGGAAAAAGATTCACAAGGGTGCAAATACCAGGAGGCAAGGAACAGTGGGTACTATCTTGGAGGCTGGCTACCGCAGTTGGAGAGAAACTTTGAAGCCCAAGCTATACATATCATTTATTAAGGAGTTAACCTTAAGACACAGGTTCAGATTGTGTTCCATGTTCCGGGCATGGTAGATATCAGAATTCTCATATATCTTTAAGGGATGGTGTCTCAGGATGCAGGGTAATCATTCATAAACTGTCTGCATCTTATCTATCTATCAATCTGAGTTGATACCATAATCATGCCTGTTTTTACATTCAGACACTCTACTGAGGGGTTAGGAGCATTAGAGAATTTTTTTTTTGCCATTGAATGCTACCTGGTGAAATTGTCCTTGGAAGTCTGAGTATCTTGATTCTTTTACCTGAAGAGAAAGTTAGCTGAGGGAACTGTACATGCCTCCAGCACATAGTGCTTTTAAAAATTCACGTTTATTTTCACATGATTATCTCAAGGGAGTACAGTAGTGTGATGAGATGGGAAAGTGACTGCCCTTTAAGTCAGTGTGTCTGAATTTGATTTCCACCTTTGGCACTAATTGACTCTGTCATCTTGACAAAGTCATGTTCTCTTTCTGGACCTGTTTCTTCAAGTATAACTTGGAGGTATTAAACTAGAGTCTCAGGATTTTGAAGTGCAATACAGGCTACTGGGGTGAGATGGAAAGAGGGAGGTGGAAAGAGGTTGAGGAAGTGGAACTTCTCCATCCTCCTTTTCAGCCAGAACAGCTCTCTACTTTTTATCTGTTTAAATATTGGTGTTTCTGTAAGATTTGATTGGAAAAAGAAGTCGGGAGGTTATTAAAAATGTTTAAAAACCACTAGATTGATCTCAAAGGACTTCTCTGTGTAAAGAAAGAGGTTGGTTTTTCTGATGCCATTGGGCAAGCAGTAGCCTTAACAGTGCTGGAGTATCCCTTTTCTACATCTCTGCAGATAGAACAGCAAAGCAGTGGACCCCGATGTCTCCTAGGAAATCTAGACTTTCATCTCACCCTTTCCTCTTTAGATTTACTTTTTTAAGCCATTGTTGGGAGAGATGTATATTTGTTGCTGATGGCTGTATCTCCCATCTCAAAGGTGGTGTAGCTTCTTCAGGAATCAGGATCTAGATATGGAGGGGTGAAGGCCTTCCTTGGAGAGGCAGAGGTCATGGAACAGGCTTTCTGTGAAAGGAGGAGGCTGGGTGAATCAGCAGGTGAACCAGTTTTCTAAATTGGCCTCTGGTTCCTTTGGATTATTTAGATGTAACATACTTTTCCTCACCTATTATTGGTTGCCAAGGCCATCTGTCTTTTGGAGACTAAATTAATGGAGTGGGTAGAGGTGGGAGGAATTCATCTTGATTCAAACATCTTGTCTTTCGGTGGCTCCAATACTTCTTGTTATTTCCCTGTTGGCTGTAGAAAGCAGATCTTTGCCAGATAATTGAAGTTAATCTCTAGCCATCTTTTCCCTACTGTCTGTTCTCTTACACTCCAGGTAAATATTCTATTTGGAATAGAAGCCTAGAAGTGAATGGTTTAGTGGAAAGATGACTTGACTTAGCATCGGTAGCTCTGATTATAGTTTCAGCAGTTCTCCTCCTTACCTGTGTGAAACTGGGCAATTTCTTAAACTTTTTCTTTCTTTATGTGTAAAAGAGGATTCTTGTGAAGATTAAAGGAGATAAGCATGTAAAGTACTGCACCCGCCCCATTACATGTGCTTACTAGCTGCTATTTACATATTATTATTTTCAAACATAGTTTTGAGAATTTAGTAATTAAATTATAGGAACACCACTTTATATTAAGAGTAACAAAATCAATACTGGAAGAAATTTTATAGCTCATCTTATATATCGATTGTATAATTGGTATATTTTACAGGTGGACTTGTTCAGATTTAGAGTGCAACAGTGAGTGGCCCATGGTCATAGAGTGGAGGCAGCAGGGACTCAGTTTCGAATACTCGATTCCTTAATGACATGAATATCTTAGACTAATCTCAGTGGCCGGGGCTGGATTAACTATCCATGCTGGATTCTTAACTTTATGCTTTGAGGACCATTAATCTGTATGCCCAGAGAAACCAGTGGCTGCTCGAGTTTGGATATGGCTGAGCAGAACCAATCCGATAACGTGTCACTTTTCTGAGAAGTAGTCTTGAGCCCCTGCAGATACACTAGGTGGTTCTTTCCTTGACAACTGCTCCTTTCATCTTCGTAAATTAAAAAACAAATCCTGAAAAGAGCAGGCATGTATAACCATGATGTTTCTGGGAGTGAATAACCTAGTATGCTGGAATGGAAATATAGGAAGAAGGAGAGAATAGAAAAAAAAAATCAGAAAATTCCTTGGGTATTCCCCCCCCCCCCAGAATTTACTAATAGCTATTTGTTTTGTTTTTTTTTTGTTTTGTTTTTTGTGTGAAGAGAGATTTGCAGAATTGTAAGACCGAAAGGTCTCTTTTAGGACATCTGATACAGCCTTTACCCTAGGTTTGAATTCCTTATGCAAAGTTCCTGCCAAGTATTTTCTCTATATCTGCTTGCATACTCCCATAATGGAGAGCTCTCCTCTGCTAGAGGCAGTCGTTTTCATGGTTTAACTTTGGCTCTTAAAACTGAAATCCGCTCCTTATGACCTCTGATCACTGGCCTCTCATGAGAGGAAGCTTAGGGTCAGGCAGATGAAATAGTGTATGTCGGGCCATTGGGTGTGCGCCTTCTCTCCGCCTTTAGCTGAGGGGAAGGCAACTCAGGTCCAGGATATCAGTTCTGGAGCCTCAAATCCATCCTCATGTCTTTGTGGATGAGTGGTTTTTATTAAAATCACTCTTTTTCGTGGACTTGCTGAATTTATTAAAATCATTAGAATTTATTATGAGAATTTTTTAGTACCAGCAAGAAACTTGGTGATCATATAGTCTGTTTTCATCATCATTTTATAGATTAGTAACTGAGGCTCAGAGAGATAAAGACCCTTCCCAAAATCACACAGAAATTTGCGACAGAACTGGGTTCAGGGTCCTGGTCTCCTGGTCTCTTGGATGTCTTTCTATAGACAGCTCTTCTAGAGAAGCTGTTACCAAACTCTAAAACTTTTCGTAAGTGCCATGTAGTTTGTGTACCTTGAGATTTCTATTAGGAGAGATAGCATCAGTTAAAAATTACATAGATCTCCATCTAAAAATATCATTCTGTTTTATCTAAAGTTACCAAGCTCTTTTTCAACATTACAGGAGAAGGTAAAGAGTTTCATTCACAATATTTATAGGTTACCTATAGGAGCTCATGTACCAAATTTTTGAAAATTCCTATTTTAGGACAGAACTCAGAAATCTTCACTTTTGTGAAGCTTTCTTACTGTGTCTTCTCCCACACTTCTGTCCTTTTTGGAATGTTTCTCGTTATAGAACTTCTCATGCTATACAGACAATATGGTATGGTAAAAAGAATATGGACATTGGATTCAAATAGGCAGACCTGGGTTGAATCTTGACTTCAGATAATTCCAAATAAGAGTTCCTGAGATGTTGCTACTGTTATTGTAGTTATTTTCATTGTTACTCATGTCTTATCTCCCCCTTTAACCTTAGGTCTCTCAAGGGCAGTGTTTTTTTTCAAACTGTAAATCATCATGCATGGATTGTGGATTTGACATAGTAAGTTGGGCCAGCATTTTTTTTTTTTTTAAAAAAAAGTCAAATAGAATGCATCAGAGAAAATACCACAATACATTGTATATGAAAGAAGCAAGGATTGTTTTGTGAAACAGTTTTATATTTATAGATGTGTGTCTGTGTGTGCATGTACACTGGGTCTCCATATAAATTGCGTTCTTACTGTCGCTTGTAGTCAGAAGAGTTTGAGAAATGCTGCTTTGGGGAAGAGATTACCTACTATTTATATCTTTTTTTCTTAAGACCTAGTGCAGAGTCTGGAACTAATCTGCTGTATACATAACTAAGATAAGGCAGCCTGAAATTAATTGTTTAATATATGATACAGGAAGTAAATGTAATATAGGTTCAGAGAAGAGGAAATTGTCTTGAGAAAATTAAGTAAAGTAGTTGAGAGCTTAGTTTTCTGGTATCTGAAGAGCTAGGTATAAATTGTAGCTCTTTTACTTACGTGGCTAAGGCAATAAGGCAAGTTACTTAACTTCTCATCCTCATTTTTTTCATATCTGAAATAGTAATAATTATCTCAGGTTGTGAAAATTAAATGGCTGGAACATAATGAATAGTTGTATAATATTTTCATGTGCTAAAGTGGTCATGGGAAACTTTTTTGAGGAGGCAAGGATTTGTCCTTGATATACTGGTAAGAGCTGATGTGGAAAATGTTTGAGATCTCCTGTATGTAGCTGACTATTCTGTAATCCCATAGTGTCTTTTTCTCTTGTGTATCTTTTCTCCCTGTTTTCTCTTACCACATACCCACAGACTATTCAAAACCACTTTCTGGGGAGAAAGTCCAACGTAAGCTGTTACAACTTGCCTTTGGCCCCTCTCGGATGCCAGTTTTTTTTGTTGTTATTGTTCCCATAGACAGGGAAAGAAAATTAATCCAGGTTGTCTAATCGAGTGTACTTTCAAGCAGAACAGCGGCAGAAGCAGGTCAGCTTAACCCCTTGCAAGAAAGGACCCCAAGCAAGGTAAATAGGAAAAGTTCTTGGCCTCTGGTCCAAAGCCCAGATTGGAGCTCGAGAGGTCAGGTCCTTGAGAAGGTAGGCAACTGGGAGAGTGGAGAAAAAGGTCAGCCCGTCTCTGAATTCTGATGATGCTAGAAGGGAAGTAGGTCTTGTTTCTAGACCTGGGAAGAAGGGAGGAAGAAAAGAAGAGGGAGGAGCAAAGAAGGAATAGAGAAGTGAAAGAAAAAGCTGCTTGCAAGATATCTGAGTTAACCGTCAAAGTAGCACCAGTCTGGGAATCAGGAGACCTGGGTTCCAGTTCTGACTTTCCTACTGAATCGCTGTTCTTTTGTAAACTGCTTGCCCATTTAAGGCTTTGTTAAAGTAAGGGGCTCTCTAAAACCCATTTCAGGTCTAAAACTTTTATACCTGTTAAATGAAGTCTAGAAGAGAATCCAAGTAAAATACTCTAGGGGTTCAGAGGAGGAGGAAGGGGGAATTTGTGTTTGATTTGTTTAGTCCACATTAAGTTTCTCACCCTCGACACTATTAGTATTTTGGATTGTACAATTCCATATTGGGGGGTAGGAGTCTGGTCTGTGCATTGTAAAATGTTTAGCACAGCATACTTGTCTTCTACCTACTAGATGCCAGTAACCCATCACCGCAGTAGTGACAATCAAAAATGTCTCTAGACCCTGATTGGGAATCAGTGGTCTATATACATGCATGCACTTGTAGGGATAGCTAAAAGTTAAAAAAACCCACATAATTTCATGTTTAGATAGCACTTACTATGTGCCAGACACTGCTCTAAGTCTTTAAATATATTAGTTTATTTAGTCTCCATAATAATCCTACGAGTTATGTACTGTTATTGTCTCTGTTTTACAAATGAGGAAACTGAGTGGAAAAGGTTAAGTGAATTTATTAGCAGCTAATGTTTTTTTATGAGTTGCTGTGTGTCAGGGACTCTGCTAGGCACCCTCACCTATATGTGATCTCATTTAATCCTCATAGTCACTCTGTGAGATGGGTATAGATGTTATCGCTGTTTTACAAATGGAGGCTGTAGTGTGCCTCCCCTGTAGTGAGCACTGGGGGTGCACTGGAATAAATTAGTTTTCAGAGTACTTTTTCCCATTTTATATTCAGAACAATACTGTGAAGTATGTAGCATTACGGGTATCCCCTTTTCAAAAGTGTGCTTTACACCACTTCACTTTTAAAAGACCTACATTAGTACCTGTTTTTGCTAACCAAAAGGAATCTGAAGAGGATTTTTGCTTTTATGAAAAGGTGAAAAGAGAGAATAGTGTTGAGCATTTGTTTTGTAGCGAGTGTGTATAGAGGCAGCGTGCACCCCAAGCAGTGAGATTGGCACCACCAGACTCATTCCCTACACTTCGCATCTCAGCATCAGGCCACCATAACTTTGAACTGTGTCTGTGAGCATTTGTGCTTTATGTGCATCCGTTAGCAAGATGTGTCATAAGGTAATTGATTCTTTGCTTTATGCCATTTCAGCTTGTGAAAGTTTTCATGGTTACCTTTCAAATAGTGGGGGAACATGTATCCTCATTTTATACCCAAAAGACACTGGAACTCAGAGAAAGGGGCAGAAACTGGTGACTGACATTTCTTGTATATATGTTTTAGTATTTTGTGGTTGACCATGATGCTTCCAGCCACAAGCAGGAGGCCAGTTCAGGTGACAATGTGCAGCAAAGAAATACTGAGCCCTGTTTGTTGATGGTGGGAGGAGCTCCTCCTGACTGGTTATCTTAACGTTCGTGGTGAGCGTTTCTCCTGCGTATGGTGCTGTCCTGCCTGCTTCTTCCTAATTGACACTGGCTGTGCTATCACATGTATAATTATGTTATAATTGGCTTGTTTATTTTTTTATATTTGACTTCTCTCCCACAAGCTCCGTAAGTGTAGACTTATATGTAAACAGACCCTGGTTTGTTACCACAATAGCTCACTACAGTGACTTGCATGCGGTGGTTACTTTTAACTTGAGAAATTTCTGAATCATATAGGAGTAGGACTGAGAGAGAATTGATTTTTCAGATTAGACAGCAATTTGGGTAGCAGTTTTGGAACTAGATCTGATTTTTCCTGTCCTCAAACCCAGAATTCTTTGTGCTGCTTGCTATTTACTTACCCATGTGGACTGGGACTGCTGTATGATCTTGCTGTGTGGCTTTAGGCAAATTCCTCAGTTTCTCTTCTATACAAAAAAATATTAAACAGCTATTCTTTTCTTCCTTCCCATTTTTGGTTACCCACCAGTGATGTCCTCGTGTGGCCTCCAACTATAGGAAAAGTGGCTACTGAGAACCAGGGAAGCCTCATTTCATTTTCCTTGCTGTCTTAGAACTAGAATCCTCTTATCTCTTCTGAAAGCTACTTCCTATTTTAGTGGCAATATGGTGGTGATCAGGGTATACAGATTGAAATAGAAAGTAAGTTTGTATTCTAGGAGAAGAAGGCAAGTAGGGTATCTACTTATACCATTTTTTTATTCAGGACTGCATGCTGAATGCCTGTGTTCATATACTTAGAACAGCGGTCCCCAGGCCTCAGGCCTTGGACCGTATAGGTCAGTGGCCTGTTAGGAACAGGGCCTCACAGCAGGAGGTGAGCGGCTGGCTAGTGAGCAAAGCTTTATCTGTATTTGCAGCACTAGCATCACTGCCTCAGCTCTACCTCAGATCATTAGGCATTACATTTTCATAAGAGCACAGGTCCCTGGTGCCAGAAGCTTGAGGACAGCTGCTTTAGAGCTTTCAAACTCTTCATTTAAAATTTTGGGGTCTGCTCATTTTCTTTTTAACTTGTGGGGAAAAGCCACAAAGCTACTTAAATTAGAGAACAATGTTCTTCACTCCTTTTTTTCAATTATTTTGGTCACTAAAACTAGTGACAAGAAATAGCTGCCAAGAGAAAATAAGTGCCCTAGGAAATCATCTGTATGCAAGGCACTTTCATGTCTATTTTCTTACCTCATTTTCCAGCCATCTTACAGTGATTGCTATTATTGTCCTAATTTAGCAGATAGAGAAATCATAGTCATGCAGTGAGTAGTAGAACCAAGATTTGAACCTAGGTCTGACTCTTAGGAACAGTGGGTGCTCTTGCCACTACCATAGTGTGTGCAAGTGTTTGTGTGTGTGTGCGTGCATGCAAGTGTGTGTGTGTTATGGCTTTATTGAGATACAATTTACCGTAGAATTCACCTACTTAAAGTTGAAAACAAGAGTGTGATAAAGGGTGTCTTGTGTTGAGGTGTGATAAATAGTTACCAAAATTAACTCTAGAATGATCTTATTTTCAGGCCATTCAGTGATTATCAGGTTGGTATATTTAACTTTTTGCGACCTCAGGTATGTCCTTTCCCTTTTCCAGGTCTGTTTCACCATCTGTACATGGGAAACTTGGACTTGATGGTATTTAAGATCTCTTCTAGTTACAACATTTTGTGAAATTGCTTGTCTTTTGTGGGGCTTTCTTCGCTTAGTTGTTTAGATAAGTTCCAAGTGGCCAGGTAGTTAGATGACTCTTCCTATTCTGGTTCTGAGAGGGGGAAAATATGCTTTACTCTTTCTTATTTGGCCTTAATTGCACTCTCATCTTAGAGAGATTGTATCATTCCCTATTTTTTCACATTTTGGTGAAAGGGGATAATCCTTGAGAAAGGCCATTTCCTTCAGCAGCACATAGCTCTTCAGGGACGGGAAAGGACCCTGTAGAGGAAGTTGGGATTGTGTGTTTCAGGGCTCAACTAACGTTGAACATTGTGCATGTCAGCTCATTCTATTCATGTTTCAGTTGCCTCATCTGTCAAATTGAAAAGAGACTACCCCTGTGATTGCATAATCTCTCAGAGTTGATATGGTATAAATGATATATCCTAGGTAAAACTGTGTGTACACATGAGTTATTTGCAAGAGGTAGAGTTGCATAAAATTTAGCAAAAACAATGTAAATAATGTAGCAAACAATGCAAATATAAAAAATAATGCAAATTATTGTTGTAGATGTTGCAGATAATGAACATGTAAAATAATCCAAATAATAGCAAAATGTTACAAACAATGTAGCAGAAATATAGCTAAATAATAGGTATGTTTTAAGCCCCTACTATTTGTGGCACTTTTTTTATGGTTCTATTTTTTATTTTTTTAGTTTTTCAATTATAGTTGACATTCAATTTTAGTTTCAGGTGTACAGCATAGCAGTTAGATATTTATATAATTTGCAACGTGATCCCCTGATAAGTGTATACTCTCACCTGGCAACACAATATTATTGACTGTATTCCCTGTGCTGTACTTTACATCCCTGTGACTATTTTATAACTACCAGTTTGTACTCTGTAATCCTTTCATCTTTTTCATCCTACCCCTCCAAGCCTCCTACCATGTGGCAATCATCAGTTTGTTCTCTGTCTATGAGTCTGTTTCTGTTTTGTTTGTTGGTTTATTTTGTTCTTTAGGTTCCACATAGAAGTGAAATCATATGATATCTTCTTTCTCTGACTTATTGCACTTAGCACAATACCCACTAGGTCCATCCTGTTGTTGCAAATAGTAAGATTTCATTCTTTTTTTTTTTTTTTGAGGCTGAGTAATATTCCATTGTATATTTGTGCCACATCTTTATCCACTCGTCTGTTGATGGGCACTTAGGTTGTTTCCGTATCTTGGCTATTGTGAGTAGCTGCAGTGAATTCCTCTGTGTATCCTGCACTCCATCCCTGGTCAGTGGCCATTTCTTAGATGTACCCTAGTACATTTACTCTTACAGGTTTTTGCCTTTGCCTTCTCCTCTACCTATCTTAGCCAACTCCTTTATTTACTCTTGACAAAATCCCTTGGAGTCCTAGTTTAGCTATTTGGTATGGGCTGTCAGTCTAAGTGTAGTGAGCAGGGCATCTATTAGAAGAGAGGGTTACCTGGTGAAGTCTCTCTGACCTCCGTAGTCAAAATTAATCCCTTTTTTTCTTACTTGTGATGGAGAACTTATTTCACTCTTCCTGTTTTCATGATTAACTCATACCTGTAGCCTCTGATTCATTGGCTCCTCCATGACTGCACCTAACACATGGTATTGCATCTAGTAGACACTCAGGGGAAACTGAATTGCTAGTCTGTTGCTGTCATTTGAAGTTGGTTTGCAGGCTCTGCTGAAGTCTAAGAGGCTCTGACTACAGGAAAAGGTTTGGATAATGGCACTGCTGTGCGGAATATGTGTCCTGTGACAGAGCACTTTCTGAAAAAAATTATATATTTGTATTGCTTCCTCTTTTACAAATTCCAGATATGTCCTTAAAATTTTTTTCTACACTCTCATCCCGAATAAAAGAATTCTTGGCTGTAGGTTTATGGGTATTTTAAGCTGCAAGTAATAGCAGCTACATCACTCTACCAAAAAAACTTGCCCCAAACTGTGTGAAGGACAGTGTAACTGAGTCTTCTGACAGCCTATCTACCATTCAGTCTGTCTCCGGAGAGGCATTTAGGCTGATGTATCAGCAAAAGAGGGTTTTAGACTTTCTCAATGACTTACTAACCTGTACTTTCAGTACTATAGAGAGAAAAGAAGCATTACAGGTTAGGTCCTTGCAGGATGTGGGGATGTTTGGGGAGGAAGAGAAGGTTATAAGGGACTGTATTTTCTTAGGTCTCACTACCACCTTGCTCTAGCCATAGTCACATTTTGATCCTCTCTTTTTCTGCTTATTCCCTCTTCCAGGCCTTCGTCTAGGCTTTTCTTTTCTACCCTAAGTTTGAACTGTCTGCTTTCAAAGCCTAGGTTCTTTTTCATCTTTCACAATCATAGCGAATGATCAACAACAACAACAAAAAGGATTAAAAAAAAAAACCCCTTTTGCTTTTCTTGTCAGATTTTCAGTCTAGTAAAATAATTTCAAAATTGAGGTCAGAACATTTTCTAATGTGCGTATTCAGTGTGCACATTAGAATGTCACACATCATACTGAGGTGTGACACTGCAGGAATGGCAGTTATGCTGTGCTTACCTACAAGGTTAACCCTTACTTTGATTTGGGCTGAGACACAATAGAAGATTAGCACTCTTCTATCTGCCTAGTGATAATTGAAATTAAAGAAGAACAAAGGCTTTTATTCTGTAATGTTGGGTGAGCAACACGGGAAGATCTTTAGGATGTAATGGAACCGAATTCTACTCCCAGTGCTAGTATTTACTAGGTTTGCAGTGTTGGGCAAGTGTTAAAAGCTCTGTGCCTCATTTTTATCTCAGCTGCAAAATAAGGATAATAAAGCTGATTTTTAGAGTGGTTAGTATAAGTTAGATTCTCCTAGGGCAGACTCTGGTTTTGACTTTGTCACTGACAGTGAGAGTCATCAACTTAAGCATTGTCTCTAGCTTAGTATATCATTGCACACTTCTCAAGCCACTCTACTTACATAATCTTCGGTAATTTTCAGTGTGTTCAGAGAGGGAAAGATAGTGTGATTGTTCCCATTTGACACATGAGGAGACCGATGCTCAGAGAAGTGAAGTGGCTTGTCAAGACCAGGGACTTCTGAGTCCTCGTCAGGATTCCTTTTGTACACTGTCTAGTCCAAGGAGAGGGTAGTGTGATAAAAAGAGTCCATTCATAAAAGTCAAGAGTACCTTGATTATAGTCTTAGTTGAGAGAATTTGGGAAAGTCAGCCTGGTTTCTACTTTATTAAAATAAAAATGCTAACTATTCTGCCTGACTCACTTTGTTTATTCGGGACATAATTATCCAGCATTTACTCAGCTATATGCTGTGCTAGTCTAGGTCCCTTTCCTCAAGCTGCTCATACTTCATCGTGGGTAACAAGTAATCTATAAATGTGGGAAGAGCTATGACAAATGTGTGTGTTGGGAGGAGTGGGGGCGGTGGCACTGGTGGTGGTAGTAGTCCAGGAGAGATGACTTTAGGACTGAGTTTTGTTTCTGAGGAGCAATCTCACAGGATTGTATGTAAGAGATTGGATAATAGGTATGACTGTGCTTTGTTCATTGTAAAGAACTGTGTAACTGTTAGAGATTGTCATATCTTAAAGAAGGTACTTCTTTTCTAAAACCTTGGCTGACCTAGTGGGACACCATAGTTGGAATCTAAGCTTAATTAAAGTGAGAAGAAAGATTTCAGTGGCAAGAAGGATTGGGAGCTCATTAAAAAAAATTCTTCATCTAAAGTGTTTTGAGTTTAGGAGTTCATGAAATAGAGATATGCCTTTTAAAATGGTCTCCTGCTTTGATGATAAAGTGGACCTTCAAACTACTGGGTTTATAGAGAACTTATAATCACTTTTTTTTTTTAAAGCTACTTGTGATGCTACAGCATTCACAATATTTAGGAGGGATATTTAAGCAGCCTTGGAAAAAACAAACATATATTATATTCGGGGTGTAAAAGGAATCAGAGCAAGACAAAGAAATCGAGTGACTGAATGATTGGGTGCCAAAAGATATATGATGTTTTTATTTTTAGATTTGTTTGGATTCAGTAGTTATTGTTGGGAACTTTCTATGTACTAGGCTTTGGTTAGGCACTGAGGGAACAGAATTGAATGAAGCATTCCCTAACCAAAGGGACTTATAGTCTGACTGGGGATATAAGACACCTGGGGTAAATAAAGTAACAAGAGTTTTCATGAGGTGCTGTAAGATCCTGGAGGAGGACCTGGAGAAGCCTTTGGGCAGGACTGCATCAGAGATGGCAAGTTAGTGAAGATAACATTGGACTAGAGGGATAATGACAGATCAGCCTATTCCAGTCAGAGGAACAAAGGCATGGAGGCTTAGACTAGTACCTGTTACTTACAGCACTCAAAAAATAAGAGATAAATTCCTTAGAATTTAATTCCCGGATGTTATAACTGATAAACTTTGGGTTGTCCCCTTCCCTTTTGGGAGATGATGAGAACATTTTTAGTTTGTTATGGTTAGTGATGATATGTTAGCCTGGAATATTTTTAAAAAAACAACTGATAAAGATATAAGTAACCGAAATGAATAGATGTCATTTATGTTTACTACACAGCATTTTGTTTTCCGCATTTTGTGAGTCTCCTTGAGAAAAAAGATCCTATCCCTAAAGGAGATAAAAATTTAGATATTTGTTTTTCGAACTTCTTTTCTTCTAGGGCACAGTGACCTAGGTTTCACTAATATCAGGTGTCCACACCACGCTTGGACTTAGGACTTAATGAAAGGAGAAAGTAATGGGGAGCTAATAGCAGCATCGCTTGCATGGTTGAGTTCCTGATACTGAAATGGTGTTGGTGCTAGTTGGCTGTTGCACTAAGGATGAATTCTTGGCTCACAAGTAGCAGTGCTGCCCATTCTAGCATCTAATGATCAGAAGTAATTTCAGTGGTTTCCTTATTGAACGCTTCCTTCAGTGTAGCTTTGATTTTTGTTCTAGAAGTATAATCTTAAACCTGTTTCTCCAGCCTTCTCAAAACTGCTGGGCGACACTCAGTATTTCAGTAAATTCATTTTGTGCTTAATCAGCTAGAATCTGGTCCAAGAATCCTTTGACTCATGGGTCAGCAAACTATAGCTTATGTGACAAATCTGACCCATTGAAAGTTTTATTGGAATACAACCATACTTGTTAATTTACATATAGCCTATGGCTGCTTTTATGCTACATAGGCAGAACTGAGTAGTTGAAACAGCAGTGCTAATGCCTGCAAAGCCTAAAATATTTATCTGCCCTTCTGCAGGAAAAAGTTTTCCAACTCTTGCTTTAACCAATAATAGTTGTCTCTTAAGACAATTAAAAATTTTTTTCATCAATGAGAGTCGGTTAGAGTTTCACTTCCTTCCTTTTGATTTTATTTTGGCTTCTAGGATGCTCATAGCAAAATCTGGATATGAATTGCAGTACACCTCTAGCATGGGTTTTTGGTACAGGCATACTTCGTTTTATTGCACCTCATTTTATTGTGCTTCACAGATACTGTGTTTTTTATTTTACAAATTGAAGGCAAGATCCTCCACCAACAAAAAGGTTATAGCCACTTTTTTGTGATACTCATTTTATTGCAGTGGTCTGGAACTGAACTTGTAGTATCTCCAAGATATGCCTGTACTTGCTGTAATTTTCTTCTACTTTATGACCTGAATCCTGTTGATGATAACCATTGTCCTAACACACATGTGTGCATGTACGCACGTGCATAGACACACATACAGGCTCACACATGCACAGACATCTTTATATATGTAAGTAACCTGGAGGTCGTTTTTGAAGTAGGCAGGGTCATGCTGTTTTCCTGTATAAAAATAGAGACTTACCAGAGAGAGTGATTGCCTGGCTTCTCAGACCAGTCTTCCTTTCATACCCACTCTGTATTGCCTTAATTTGCTAGACCTTCTCCAAACTCATGGTAATAAGAGGAATTCATTTATGATTAGGGACAAGTGACTGATAAGGAATTAAAGTTTCAGACTAGGAAGAATCCTCTTCTTGATTCTCTAATATGCTTCTTGTTTGTATCAATTAGGAATGTCTTCAGCTGTAATCGTAGAAAACCTAACAACTTAAAATATAGGGATTAATTTTCTTCACTTAACAAGAAGTCTGGAGGGCAGTAGTCGGTTGCTAGCATGGGTTCAGTTACTCACAATACCGTTTGGAACCCAGCCTCTCTGTTTTTCCACTCTGCAGCCTTAGAGTGTTTGCTTTCAGCCCTGGTGTTTATGATCTCAGGGTTACAAGATGGCTATTACAACTCTAGAAAGAATGTTTGAGGAAGAGTAAAGGGGAAAAGGCAGAACCAGCACTCCTCCTGTGTCCTATTTTATAATTAAAGCAGCCGTTTCCTCAGAATTCTTAGAAGCTTCTCGTATGACTGACTGGCTCGAAATGTGTCACATGGGCACACCAAACTTTAAGGAAGGCTGGGAAAGTGAATAGTTGCTATTGCCTTCCTGGAGGAAATTAGAGCTTATATGGCAAGGATGAAGGGCAGAATAGATACTAGTTAGGAATTTAAAAATCATTTGACTTTAAAGAATTTTTAATATGGCTTTTAAAAATGTCATTGTACTTTGTATTATTCCATAAAAATATATAATAGTGCCTGTGTTTTATTAAAGTTGCCTTATTCTGGGCTGGGGATGTGGCAATAAATGAGGAGATATAGTACCTTTCTAGTCAACAGGTGAAAAGATTATGCTTTTGTCTGCTTGGGCCGCCATAACAAAATACTATAGATTGGATGGCTTAAACAACATAAATTTGTTTTCTCATAGTTCTGGAGGCTGAGAAGTCCACCATCAAGGTTGTGGCAGAATTTGGTTTCTGATGAGAGCTATAATAATAGTGGCACTATTTTCCTGTTTGTAGACTGCTAGCTTCTTACTGTGTCCTCACATGGCAGAGAGAGATCCTGGAGACTCTTCATTAGGACAGCACTTTTGTTGAATCAGGACTCCTCCCTTAGATCTCATTTAACCTGAATCACCTCCTTAAAGACTTATCTCCAAACCAGTCACAAGGAGGGTTTAGGGCTTTAACCTGAGTTTGTGGGGGACACAATTCAGTCTGTAACAACATATTAATAAATACTTTTAGTAAATTGCAATAAATGAGGGTAGATTGCTCTGAGGGCCATAAGTTGGAGTCATTCTAGAAAGCCTTTGTGAGGTGGTGACATTTTAGCTGAGTCCAAAAGGACAAGGAGAGGAGAAAATTATTGGAGAGTAGTTTGTTTCTGCATACTCCCTGCTGAGAGGTTGGTTGGGGTTGTTAATATTTAAAGATTTTCCATTTCATTATTAGACACCTGATTATTATAATATTATATCGATATATATAGAATTCCGCATCCATCATTTCTCCTCTCTCCCTTTTCCTCCCCTTCCCCTTCTCTCCCTTCTCCTTCCCTCTCCTCCTCCCCCACTCTCTCTGCACAAGGGGATTTGTATGAGCAATCACTTCTTTAAGCCAATTCCAAGATTGCATTTATTGCATTCATGTTTTTTTTTTTTTCCTGGCCTTCAAAGGTCTCTGTAGTTTCTTCCTGACTGGTGTTTCCAGCTCCATTCATTCATTCTGCTATTACTTATCTATCACCTACCGTATGCAAGGAATAGTTCTGAGGTCTGGAGATAAAGATAGTCTTTGCCCTTGTGGAGCATATGTTCTGTTGGAGGGAGTCAACTACTAAGCAAATAGATATGTCAATTGATGGTAAGTACTGTGGATACAAAAAAAGCATGATGGGAGGAAATAAAGAGTACTTAGATGGAATGGAGAGAGATTTGCATCATTTTATAAAAAGGGGTCAGGTAAGACCTCTAGTAAAGTATCATTTGAGTAGAGACCTGAAGGAAGTTAGGGAACAAGTCATACGAATAGCTGAGGGGAAATGTGTTTTTAAGCAGAGTGACCATAAGTACAAAGGCTCCAGAGATGGGAAGATACATAGCCTGTTGTTGGAAACCATAGTTTCTGGAGCAGAGTGAGTGAAGGAGGGAGAAATAATCAGGTCAGATATGTAGCAGAGTGAGATGGAGTTGAGATGGGAGAGAAAGGAGGGAGGAAGGAGATAAGATCATGTATGGCCTTTTGGAAGATCATGGAGCTCTTTGTAAGGACTTTAACTTTTAGATTGAATGATTTGGGAAGCCATTGGAAGATTTTGAGCAGAAGAGAGTGATGTCATCTGAGACTTACATTATAAAAAGATCATTTTGGGAGGCAAGAGTGGACCAGTTAAGAGACTATTCTAAGTCAGAACATCTCCACAGTGGCACTGTTAATATTTTGGGCCAGATAATTCTTTGTTGTGATGAGGGCTGTCTTTGGCATTGTAGATGTTTAGTAGCATCTCTGACCACTTTCCACTAGATACCAATAGCACCTCCCCATTTATTTCAACACAGATTTCTTAGATATTGCCACATATCCTCTGGGGAGCAAAACTTCTCCTCCCCATCCCCAAATATTGAGAACCACTGTTCTAGATAAAAGTTGTTGGTTGCTTAGACCAAGGTAGTAGCAATAAGGTGATGAAAGTGATTGGATTGTAGATATGTTTTGGTCAAGTTGATCAGATTTGCTGATAGATGCAATGTAGAAGTGATAGAAAAAGTGGAGTCAAAGATGAATCAGGTTTTTTGGCTTGAGCAACTGAAAGAGTGTAATTGTCATTTATTGAGAGGGGACAACTAAAGAAGGAACAGATTGTGGACCTTGTAAGTCTTACCATCAGTGACACAGTTTTGTCTTCTCTTGTTCTAAAAATGCTTTCCTTCTTGAAAGGAGGACCTAGGTCTACTCATATTTGCATCCCTCTTGACTAGCACTGTGCCTGGCTTGTAGAACATGTTTAGTGAATGGTTAATGAATAATAAAGTTATTTACTATTTCCTGGAATGAAAAGAGTATTTACTATTTGACTTGTTTGAACTTGAAGTACTTTTTGATTTATGATTGGTTGCTGACTTTATGATTGTAATTGACTGCCATTTAATACATTTTGTCCTTTTTTGTTCTATTTCCACTTTTTCATTGTTTATTTCTTTTATTGCAGTATTTTCATAAGGTAACATTGACCCCAAAGACAAGGGAAGTAAAAGCAAAAATAAATGAATGGGACTATGTCCAATTTAAAAGCTTCTGCACAGCAAAGAAACCATCAACAAACACAAAGGCAAACAACTGAATGGGAGAAGACATTAGCAAATAATATCTCTGATAGGGGGCTAATATCCAAAATATATAAAGAGTTATATGAATATATAACTCATACTACAACAACAAAAATCCAATTAAAAAATGGGCAGAGGACTTGAGTAGGCGCTCTTCCAAGAAGACATACAGATGGCCAACAGATATATGAAAAGATCATCACTATCACTAGTTGTAAGGGAAATGCAAATCAAAACCACAATGAGATACCCCCTCACACCTGTTAGAATAGCTATTATCAATAAGACAGAAATAAGTGTTGGAGAGGATGTAGAGAAAAGGGAACCCTCACACACTGTGGGTGGGAATATAAATTCTAGCCACTATGGAAGACAGTATGGAAGTTCCTCAAAAAATTAAGAGTATAGCTACTGTGTGACACAATCCCTCTTCAGTTTATCTACCCCCAAAATCTGAAAACACTTATTTTGTAAGGATATATGTACCCCTATGTTCATTACAACATTATTTACAATAGCCAAGACATGGAAATAACATAAGTGTCCTTCAGTAAATGAATAGATAAAGAAAATGTGGTACATATATACAGTGGAATACTGCCCAGCCATGAAAATGATGAATCTGCAGAGTGCCATTCTAAGTGAAATAAGTTACACAGAAAAGGACAAGCACCATATGATTTCACTCATATATGAGATACAAATCCAAAAGCAACAAACAAAAACAAAATAAACCAAGTGGACAAACTCATAGATACAGACAATAGAATGGCGATTATCAGAGGGGAATGGGGGTGGGGAGGATGAAGAGGGTATAGGGGGTCAATTGTATGGTGATGGAAGGAGACTAGACTTTGGGTGGTGGGCACAGTGGAGTAAATGGATATGAAGTTGTACACCTGAAATATGTAATGTTATTAACAAACGTTACCCCAAAAAATTTAATTTAAAAAATTAATCATAAAAGGGCTCTCTACAAAATGAGGTAGACTGTAAGTGAATTGGATTTTTGTTGTTACTGTATGAGTTGGATGAGTTCTTTATGTATTTTGGATACTAGCCCCTTATTGGAGGTATTGTTTGCAAACGTCTTCTCTCATTCAGTTGGTTGCCTTTTTGTTTTGTTTATAGTTTCATTTACTGTGCAGAAGCTTTTTAGTTTGACATAGTTGCATTCATTGTTTTTGCTTTTACTTCCCTTGCCTTTGTGGTCAAGTTCACAAAAACCCCTCTAACACCAAGGTCCATAGGTTTAGTGACTGTATTTTCATCTATGTATTTTATTGTTTTAGGTCTTATATTCAAGTCTTTAATCTTTTTTTTTTTTAATCGTGTCAGATAGCAGTCTAGTTTCATTCTTTTGCATGTGGCTTTCCGTTTTTCCCAGCACCATTTATCAACAAGGCTTTCCTTTCTTCATTTTTTTCCCCATATGTTTATGGGTTTATTTCTGGACTGTAGGGAGCCCTTACTAGGCATTTGGCTCTGCTAGTTACAAGAAAGAATGGCATATTAGATGACTATTTTGTAACCAAAATCATCTTTGTTGACCTACTTCTACATTTAACTGGTGATATTAGAAGATTGTAATAACCAGTAAATGTATTATTTTTCAAATTATTTGTGGTTGCCAAAGAATCAAAACCAATCATTTTCAAATTTTATAGGCAGTATAGTCATGGTATTTCTCAGTCAAATACATAAGCCATTAAGTTGAAAGTTGTAGTGTTTAAATAAAATTTGCTAATTATTACTGGTCATTATCTTTTACATAGTGTTAACTAGGGGTTGCAAATTCATATGTCTGCAGAAGCCAAATGAGTGACCTGAAAGTACCTAGTCAGGTCTGAGATGTCTACACAGACAAAAACAAAACAATGCTGATCAAGGTCCATGGAAGAATAACTTGTAAATTATTTACTTTAAACCAAGTAACTACATAAATGCAAGGAGTTATTGAACCTAAAGTAAGTTAATTGCTAACTTGTGTTAACATGGCCAAGTCATTTGATATCTCTAGGATTTAATTTCTTTGCAAGTACAGTTTCACCTGTAAAGTCCCTTCTACCTCATTTGATTCTTCTTTATCATTGCTTTAGCTGATAGTTTCTTTCTTGATTATAAGCTTTTAACTCTCAATAATAAGTGAAATTGCTGGCTTCAATTTCATGAGTTTTGTTTTATCAGCGGGAGCCAAACTTAGCTAAGCTTCTTATAGCAGCATCCACCATTGAAAGAGTCAGTGTGTGAGCTGCTAGTCAGCCTTCTATAACCCAAACCAGCATCTGGTGTTTGAGAATTGAAATCTAAAATGGAATCTGAATTTGATCTTTCCTGTTGAAGACATTAGTGGTTCTGCCTTATATTTTATGATAAATGTTTCATTGTTTTTTCTACCCTATCCTGTTTATTTTGTTCAATTTCCTATCACAGTACTTTTTATAGTTTATATATGTCCTGCTTTCCTTATTAATGGTGATTCCTGAGATATGGGGCATTTCTAGGTCATCTTCAATCCTTGAAACCTAGTAGAGGCAAGGGCACATGATAGGTGTTTAATAAGTGTTTGAAGAGATAGCATGTTTATTAGATTTGCAGGTGACTAGAAGGTAAAACTATGCAGAGAGAGCTTGAAAAGATGGGTTGAAGCCAACAAGATGAAATTTAAGGAGGGTGACAATGAAATTCTCATTTTAAGTCTCAAAGAAATGGCAACATATGGGCAGGCTGGAGGCGATCTAGCAGGATGCTATTCTTATGAAAATAGTGGTTTTGGCTGCTTAAGCTCAATGTCAGATAAAAGCATTGCAGTGGCTAAAAAGCTAAAGCAGCTTCAGACTGAATTATTGGAAGCACCAAGTATACTAAAGTAGGTGATAGTTCAACTATGTTCTTTAGGGGACAGACTACACTTAGAGTATCATGTCCTCCTTGGGGTACCAGGCAGTAAGACGGTCATTTCAAACAGGACTACGTTTAGTGGAAGATGCCCTAGATCACTAGTATTCAAAGTAGAGTCTGAACTATTCCTAGTCTACAGTGAGGTAAGCATAGAAATTGAGACTGTTTAAAACTTTTTACAGCAATTTGACAGAGTAATTTCTGAAGTCTAATGAATCTAATCAAAAAGAAAACAAGCTTTATCTTGTATGTCCATTTTTTTGCTTGATACCTTAATTTTTTTTTTTTTTTGCTTTAATAGACTTTATTTTTAGAGCAATTTTAGGCTTACAGAAAAATTGACCAGAAATAAGAGCTCCCATATACTCCTCCACCCTCCGAGCCCTTGCACACTTCCTCTATTATCAACATCTTACATTAGTGTGGTATCATTGATAAACCAATATTGATACATTATTATTAACTGAAGTCCATAGTTTATTATTACAGTTCATTTTTTGTGTTTTATAGGTTTATGATTTGGTGAATGCATAATATTGTGTGTCCACCATTATAACATCATGCAAAATACTTTCACTTCTTAAAAATGCCTTGCATTCCACCGATTCATCCCTACCCCCAATTCCCTTTTGAATCTATAGCAACCAGTAATCTTTTTGTCCTTTCTATAGTTTTTGCCTTTTCCGGAATATACAGAGTTGGAATCAGCCTTTTCAGACTAGCTTTTTTTTATTAGCAGTATACATTTAGGGTTTTTCCATGGCTTTTTGTGGCTTGATAGTTCATTTCTTTTTATTGCTGTTAGAATACATCCATTGTATGGATATTTATTTATCCATTCATCTATCAAAGGATATCTTGGTTGCTTTCGAATTTTGGCAGTGGTGAATAAGGATGCAATAAATTTTTATAGACAGGTTTTTGTGCACCTGGGAGTGCAATTGCCGAACTATACAATAAGCCTGTATTTAGCTTTGTAAGAAACTGTCAGGAGCTCTCTCTCAAAAATTTTGCATTCCCATCAGCAGTGAATGAGAATTCTAGTTGTTCCACATCCTCGCCTGCATTTGGTATTATCAATGCTTTGGATTTTAGCCATTCTAAAAGGAAGGTAGTAGTATCTCATTGTTTTAATTTACAAGACCCTAATGACATACAATGTTGATTATCTTTTCATATGCTTATTTACCATCTCTGTATTTTCTTTGGGGAGGTGATTTTTTTGAGATTTTTTGGGTACACTTTTTAATTGAGTTGTTTTCTTGTTGAATTTTAAGAGTTCTTTGAATATATAGGATACAAGTCATTTATCAGAAATGTCTTTTGCCAATATTTTCTCAAGTCTGTGACTTTTCATTCTCCTAACAGTATCTCTTCTAGAACAAAAGTTTTAAATTTTAATTAAATCCAACTTATCAACTTTTTCTTTTATGGATTGTGATTTTGGTGTTGTATGTTAAAAGTCATTGCCAAACCTAAGGTTATCCTATGTTATCTTTTAGAAATTTTATATTATGCCTTTTACATTTAGGTCTGTAATACAATTTGAGTTAATTTTTATGAAAAGTGTAGTAAATCTGTGTCTAGATTAATTTTTTGGCATGCGGATGTCTGTTTTCTAGCACCATTCATTGAAAAGACTAGTCTTTCTTCATTGAATTTCCTTTGCTCCTTTGTCAAAGATCAGTTAATGGTATTTGTGTATATCTATTTCAGGCTCTCTGTTCTGTTTCATTGATTTATTTGTTTATTCTTTCACCAATACTGCACTGTTTTGATTACCATTAACTTTATAGTAAGTCTTGAGTGGTGTAGTGTTAGTCCTCTGATATTTGTGACCATTTGAGTCAAAATCTCTGGTAAGATTTCAGTATATATTTTTAAACCTTCCCAGATAATTGTGATGCACAAGGATACTTGAAAACCTCCAGAATAAGACCATCAACTCCTTGAAGGAGTAGCTTATACAAGATGCTTAGTTGTTGAATGAACAAATGGTTAAAACAACTTGAGGGTATTTATCCTGGAGAAGAGAAAAAGTACAAGGGGCTTAATAGAGCACATTACATACATATCTGAAAGCCTTTGATATGACATGCCCTGAAGGGTGTTTTCTGAGTGCTCTGGGAGGCAGAATTGGAAGTTTACAGAGGCACCTGGCTGAATATTAGGAAGCACTATCTCATGGTGTTAATTCTAAGTGAGCTCTCTGTTCCTGCATATATTATATCAGGGCTCTGAAAGCCATCTAGAAGAGGCTGCTACGTGGGGTGGGAAGTTGGATAAGATCAGATGCTGTGATTATTGATCATTAGTTTGAAAAACTATGTCTTAAAGACAGACGACTATTTCTGGCTCTCATTCACCCTGTATAAATTGAGATGAAGGACAAAGGTGTAAGGTCAAAAGAACATTCAAAAACTACTTTGAGTCTGAGTTCTCATAGTACAGCAGACCTCCAGTTGTCTCTAATGTGGGTGTTTCAAGAAGTTCCCTGTCTCTTTCACCTAATTGGGGACTTCTAGTAGTTAGAATTGCACAAGCACTCATGGTCTAGGAAAGGTGAAAGATACTTAACAGAAGAGCTCTTTGTCCTCATGGAGTTTCCCCCTACACTCTTCTGCAATTAGATTAATACGAGCACATTGTGGAGCTGTAGACACATATCAGGGAAAATGGATTAATGCCACAAAATTTTTCTCTAGCACACTTAAATCATGATCAGGCATAAGGCTAATTACCTGCTCTTTGCCAGGCAGTAGGGAGAGGGATATGGCAGTTGATACAAAGTTGACTAACATGGTAGAGAAAAAGAAAGCATAGGCTTAGGAGTCAGACCAGAGTTGGGACAACTTGGCCATTTACCAGCTGTGTGGTCTTGAGGAAGTCACTGCCCTCTCTCACCCATTATATTCTGCCTGCCATCAAGTTTTGCTGCTTCTTCCAAGCTGTATTTTTGGAGTACGCTCGTTTCTTTTCATCTCATCTTCCAATTACCATCTTATCTTGCCTGAACGAATCTAACTTATTTCTTGTTTCCATCACCCTCCCTTCTATTCTCCATTCAATATTCAGTGATCTTGTAAAAATGTAAATTTGATCTTGTCATCATGTATAAAACCTTCCAAAGCCTTCCTGTTGCTAAAATACAGAACAAAATCCAAACTCCTAGTTAGAATTTGGAAGAGACCCTGCATAATCTGACTCCTGCCATATCGCTCAAGAGCAGGACACAGAGGGTGAATTGGCAAGGTAATATTACCTCCTAGAGAGCATTTGGAAATGTGTAAAGTTTTTTTATTGTTCCAGTTATCAAGGGCATTACTGGCATTTAGGGGTCTGGGCTAGGGTTGGTAAATGTCCTATAATGTGTTGTTCAGCTCAGGACCCATTACGATGCCTGATTGACAATAAATGTTTAAGAAATATTAAATGTATAAAACCACATTCTTCTGGATCTCAGTTTTCACATATGTGGTAGAGTGCCTAAGGTTGTGGTGAAACAGACATTTTTAAAAGTACCTGGTACACAACGGCACTTAAATGGTACCTGTTTTCGAGCCTTCTTTCCTTAGAATTGGTATAAGCCCCCATCCATCGTTTTCTCTAGGGCATTCCAATTAGAACCTGATATCTTTGTGGAGAATTGGGGGGGGGGTGCATCTGTCTCTTTTGAAGCCTAATCTGATGGATCCTGGGTTTGACCTCAGTTGTCCTGGAGTCCCGACCCAGCTGCAGAAACTAAAGCACGGAAGAGCTCTGGTTCTCTTCCTTGACTCTGGGGCTCACCGGGGACTTCTAAGAGGCCCTGGAAAGCCTGGTCTCAATGAGAAATTACCTCCAGCTGGAGACTAGTTTGGGGCGAAGAGCTGAGAAGGTGGGAGGGAAGGTAGTCGTCTCCCCGCCCTTAGTGCTTTTCGCGGAAAGGAGAAGCGCAGCTTCCTCCCGCCTCCTTCGCTCCCTTCATCCCCCGCCCCTTCTGCTTCGCCAACCACTAAGCAGCGCCTTCACTGCGCCCTGCGAGGGCGGGAGCGTGCTGCACCGGGAGCTGGGGCGGCTGAGCTGCTGGGAGACCTGCTTCAGCCCAGTAAAGAGGCACGGGTGGAGCCAGGGCTTTGCGTGGCCAGACCAGGCCAGGCGGGAGAGGTGCGGCTCTGCGACAGAAACAGTGGCCAGAGATGCTGGGGCCAACTCTCCCCACCAGGTATTGCCGGCCCAGCTTGGTGTGTGCCTGGGTGGTGCTGGGGAGGGGGGTGGTCACTGCCGGCTTCCGGGCAGTGGTGACGCAGGGTCCAGCAGATTTAGGGTCTGTTTCCGTAAGAGACTCTGAATGAGAGAAGGGCTGAGGGTGGAACCCTATCTGATGAGCCCACCCAGGCTTAGGCCAGCACTAGAATCAGAGCTCAGGTTAGGGAAGGGTGTGAAGGGGAAGCTGGGTTTGGAGAACTGCTTTGCTTCAGGAGCTGTGCTCCTTTGCAAGCACTTCTGTGTGGTGGCTGGGGTGATGCTTTTCTCTGCCTTGGCTTAACTGTTAGCCTACTGGGACCATCGGGGGCTTTTCTCTTGGATGCTGGGGAAGACCAGTATTTTATAAGTGACCTGTTATGTCAAGAGGTGGAGTAAACTGGGAGATAGGAGACCTGGGGAGGCTGGTTCTAGTCAGGCAACCTCTGTGGGCCTCAGTTTTCTTATCTGTGCAGTGAAGGGCTTGACATTCTGTTTGTAACTCTGGCTTTCCCAAGCTGTCAAATTGCCTTTTGGAAAGGTGAGCTGGTTTAAAGTCCTTCAATTGGGCTTCAGAGATGACCCCCTCAGCACTGTAGGAGACAGGTGTACTTAGGAAGCAGCCTTGGTATCTTGTCTTCCATCTAGCCTTTTGGATGGCATCTTGCTGGTCTGCTCAGGACCTAGTGACTCATGGGCAAGGCCGAGATTGAAAATGCTAATTAATTTAGTGTTGGGTGTAGGTGTTAGTGTTGAGTGTAGTGTAGGTAGGTGAGATGGGGAAGAAGCAGGTCAAAGTATGTTTTTCTCTGAACTGGCCATTTTTTGATACTTGGGTGTAAAGCTGCTTTAAACTAGTCTCTCTTCTCTGGAGCCCCCTCCTTTTTTCACCATATTAATGACAGCCCTTGGGGCTGCATATCTTAATCACTATAATCTTTCCTTCTTGATTATCTGGGACCAAGAAATACTGTCGGGCCTGTGATATACCTTGATTATTTTGTATCTCCTTCCTTCCGCCAGTTTTTCTATGACCCCACCTCCGTGTCTTCCTCCTTCCACTTTTCTATTTCCTTCTCCTGATTATTTTTCCTGACCTGCCTCCTCCTACCTTTTCTCCCAGCCCCACTTTCTCCCTTCATCCTGCTCCCCTCATGCTTTCCCTCTTATCCCTGATCTCCTAATTTTTCTTTCCCTCTCTTGGATAGGGTTTCTTATCTTCCTCTTAGAAATTTTGGTTAGCTATCTCAATATTAGTGGGTTCCTGGTCTGTGGAGATCTGTGCTCTGGTTTTTGTGAGTTCCAAACACTCTCCATTTCCTACCTAACTCCACTGTTTTCGGCTTTCACCTACAAATTCTATTTTCCCCAGTGCCCGTCTCTCTCCTTACTGCCTCTGTGCCTTGCCTTGGGCCTGCCAATAAGCAATTTTTCTTTCTGGATATGTTCCCTACCTCTTTCCTGGAGGGCAGTGGGTAGCAGCAGACAGTTGGGAGTAACCAAAATGGGAAGCGGTGGGCTTGCTTGAAGACTAGAGTGGGAGGAGAGCAGGCATCCAGCAGGGCTGGGAAGAAGCTCACATTCTAGTGAGATGAATGACTGGGAGAGGAAGAGTTTTTGGCAGCTCCAAAGCATTGCTGACCTGGGGAAGAGAGGTAGGCCTGTGAGCCTAGGGAAGAAGAGGGATAGCAGGGATGAGTGGAGGGAAAGGAGGAGGAGTTCTGGGGGAAGAACCTCATATGATACGTGATATAAATATGTGATATAAGAGAAGGGGCTGTGATAATTTGGGTTCATCAGAGGGAACTTTTAATTCATCAAGTCAGTGGCAGAGCTGGGTTCTAAACAAAAGTCTTCTTTAAAGGTGCTATCTATCCTCTTATACCATGTTATCTTCTGGCCCTGTGTGTACATACAGTGTACAAAAAGTTTTCTTATATTCTATTTTCTGCCTACCTTTAGCCTTAGATTCTGGATACTGCTGAGAAGAAAAAAGAACACTTCTGTATGGTAGGTCACTGTGCCATGGCCAAACACTCATTACCTTGGAAGGGAAACAACTTGGTCTCTGTTAACTTCTCCTGGCTCTAGGCCACTTGGGTGACTTGATGCCAAGCTCCCTCTATGAGTCATTACCTCTTCCTCTCCTTCTGCTACCCCTTTCTCCATTTTCTTAAATTTAATTTCTGGCGGGTGGTAGAGTTTAGAGACCAGATGAAGCTAGACATTTTACTTCACTTGACCTCTATAAAATAGGGATTTAACAGCCCATAAAGGGTGCTGAAGAGCAAATGAAATGATGAATGTATAAAACTGCTTTGTAAAATGTAAAGTTCTATATAGATGTTACTGTGGTTGTTTCTGAATGAAACATGAAAAATGCTCAGATCCTACAGCCTGAAATACCCAGGGTTGCTCACGGACTAGTTTAAAACTGAGCCTCAGTCCTTAATAATAAAGGAAAAGGAGGGGCCTAGAGAGAATGATTTAGAGACCGTAATGGAGTCTCATGCTGAAAACTGAGATTAAGAGGTATAGTGATTTGTTTAAAGTCAAACAAATATTAGGTGGCAAGTATAAAAGGTATTGTCTTTAGTGACACCTTGTTATATATCTATATATACACCCAAAGAAAAGGGGAAGATTTAAAAGCAAACTGACCTCAATTCAAATTCTGGTTCCAACACTTACTACCTGGTTTTTAAACTTTCTAAGCTTTATATATAAAATTGAAGATATTTATATCCACCTTGAAGAGTTTATAACAAAGCTTAAAAATAATTCTATAAAAGAGAAAAAAATAGTAGGCACTTAATAGCTATACTTATTTTTATCTTGCAAAAATAAACTCTGAAGTCACTTTCTTAAAGTCTTCCCTGACTCCTAGGCTATTAAGGGCTCCTCTTTTGGATGTATGTGGCACTCATGTGCTTCTCACCACTCAATGCTACTTAACCATGTTGTACTATCATTGTGGTCCATGTATCTGCCTCTCTCATTAGTATGTGAATATTTTGAGAGCAGACACAGGGTCTAGTGAATTTTTGTGTCTACTCTTGCTAAGCCTTATTTGCTAGATGTACATTGGTAAGTACAACATACTTAGTTGCTCCTTTGTGAAGCTTGCTGTTTGTTGAGGGAGATTTATAATAAGTGAGCAAATATAATTAAAATTTATGACATGCTGTGAAAAGCAAGAGTTTCATTTGTTCATGTTAGATTTAATATGAGAAATGCAGGTGGAGTTGTCTAATAGATGGTTATTAGTCTAAAAGAGAGCTTTTGAGGTAGAGATAGAAACTCGGCATCATCAACATATAGATAATATATAAAGCCATGGAAATGGATGAGATCATTTGGGGGATAGTGTAGTGTATGACGAATGGAGTTTCTTAGCCTTGAACATAGTGAAGGAAGAGTCTGCAAAGGGACTAGGAATAGACAGAAAAATAGAAGGAAAGGCAGGTGAATGTGCTTCCTCAAAAGCCAAGGAGGTAGAGCATTTGAAAGAGAATGTTGAATACTGCTTAGAGATTGAATAGTGACCATTTGATCTGGCAACGTGGAGATGAACAGTAATTTTGGCAAGACTACCTTTGGTAAAATAGTAGTGTGAGTTGGAACACAGAAGAGGAGGAAGTAGAGATGTGTAAGCAGACAGTTCTTTTGAGAAGCTTTGCTATAAAGGGGAAGAAAATAAATGGTGTTTGGAGGATGTGGGTGTCAAGAAAGGTGTGTGTGTATGTGTTGTGTGTGTCTGTCTGTCTTTGAAAGGACATTGTTCTCAGGTCAGGCCAAAAATAAGCTTGATTTTTCCTTTTTTCTTACACTGTACATCTAGTCTCTAAATAAGCCAGTTGGCTTTACCTTAGAATATATCTACCTTTGCAGTACTTTCTACCCACTGCCATCCTTTCAAGCCACCATCAATTCCTACTTGGATTATTGTTATAACTTCTTAACGGTCTCACTGCTTTTCATTTGTTCCCCTGAGATCACTGCTCAAAACTTCAGTGTCTTCTCACACTTGTTAAAATCCAAATTTTTTACTGTGTCCTGTAAAGTTCTGCATAATCTGACCTCTGGCTATCAATCTCAGTCTCCTATCGCATTTCTCCTTGTTCACTCAACTTTTGTCTTGCTTCCCTTTTTGTCCAAAATATTCTCATCTAGGACAATTATACTTACTGCTCCCTTTGCTTAAAATGCTTCTAGATATTACTATGATCTGTCTCATTTCATTCAGGTCTTAAGTGTCTGTTTTTCAGAGAAGCCTGCCCTAATCACCTTATTTTATGTACCACTTCTCTCCCTATTCACCCCACCCCCAATTTCACATGTACTACTCTTTAATTTTAATTATGGACTTGAAATATATATATATATATATATATTTGTTTGCTTTTCTTACTGTCCATACACTTCGTGAACACAGGGACTTTGTCTTATTCAGCCAGATTAGCACTGGTACATTGTAGATTCTCAAATATTTGTCGAGTGACTGAGTATATCTAACAGCAAGATAGATTAATGGAGCTGAAAGAGGATATCATTCCTGGTGAGAGAGACTGCAAGTGAAGGAGTAGAGAGAATGGCTTTTGACGGGACATCTTGACTGTAACTGGACGGTTCAGGTGTAGGGAGGCATATAGATCTGGGAGTAGAAAGATAGAGTTCTCTTGCAAGGATTTCTGTTTCCTCTTTGAAGGGTAATCTTCTCAGCTAGGGGATGAGTGGGAAGCCCCGTAGAATGCCCGTTTGAGGTCAGATAATCATAAGGAGGTATCATAATTTTCACATGAAAGCAGTTAACCAGGTAATGTTCTAGAGAGACAGTTGTAAGATAGTTGAGTTCAACTATCCCAAAGCTGGGATTTTGGCAGTTGCGTTTTGGAAAGAAAGCAAGGGGGTTGATTAAAAAAAAAAAATCAATTTTGTTTAGATCAGATTTGTTTAAAGTATACATGTACAGTGAAAGCCTATTATAAACCATCTTAGTATCCTACAGATTTTACTGAGAGTCAGTTATCCATTATCCATTGATAATCTAAGTCTCAGTTCACTGGCCGCTACCCCAGCATTAACAGGCTCCTCCTGTAATAGGACTGTTGTTAATCATGAACTTTTGGCACACTGTAGTTTATTTATTATACAGTAATTTCTAATTCCCCCTTTTTTTCCCTTTTTTTTATTGTGGTAAAATACATCTAACATAAAAGTTATCATCATAAGCATTTTTAAGGGTACAGTTCAGTGGTATTAAACACATTCTTGTTGTGCAACTATCGTCACCATCCAACCCCATAACTCTTCATCTTGTAAAACTAGAACGCTATACCTATTAAGCAATAACTCCCTATTCTCCCTTCCCCCAGCCCATCAACCACCATTCTGTTTCTATGGTTGTGACTGTTCTAAGTACTTCATATAAGTGGAATCATGCAGTATTTGACTTTTTGCGATTGCCTTATTTCATTTAGCATAGTGTCCTTAATGTTTAGCTATGTCATACATAGCATATTGCAGAATTTCCTTTTCTGAATACTATTCCATTGTACAGATATACCACATTTTGCTTATTCATTCATCTCGTGATGGGCACTTGGGTTGCATCCACAGTCTAGCTGTTGTGATACCATGAACATGGGTGTACAAACATCTCTTCAAGACCCTGCTTTCAGTTCTTTTAGGTATACACCCAGAAGTGGAATTGCTATGGTAATTCTGTTTTTATTTTTTTGAAGAACCACTAATCTGTTTTCCATAGTGGCTATATCATCATCTTACATTCCCACTAACAATGCACAAGGGTCCTAGTTTCTCCACAGCCTCACCAACACTTGTTTTTTTCTTGTTTCTTTTTTTGGTAATAGTCATCCTAATGGGTGTAAGATGGTATCACATTGTAGTTTTGACTTGCATTTCCCTAACAATTAGTCATGTTGAGTATCTTTTCATTTGCTTATTGGCCATTTGTATATTTTCTTTGGAGAAATGTCTAGTCACGCCCTTTGCCCATTTTTGAATTGGGTTGGTTTTTGGTTTTTTTTCTTTTTTCTTCTTCTTCTTTTTTGTTTTTTGGTTATTGTGGTTGTTGAGTTTTAGAGGGTGTAAGGTTTTTGATGTTTGGGTGATTTCGATGGTCTGTAGTTGGGAAAAAAGAATTGAAGGCAGTAGGGATTGATGAATAGTAGATTGGAGCTCAAAATGAAGTCTAGGAATTGTAGTGGAAGTTCTTGAGCAAGTGAGGGGCATAGTTAGGATGTTGTTTTTGGAGTATATATGATTCATTCTAGATATTGGAATCAATGCACATTTTGGTGATAAGGTCCAGGGCGTAATCATGATAGTGTTGGCTAACTTGGACTGGAGGTCAGCAAATGGAGTGGCCAGAAGGTCATCAGTGTGGCTGTTGAAGTCATCTGTAATGATAACTGGTAGGCTACAAAAGAAAACTGATCTAGAAACTAAAGCCTTTGAGTAGAGTGACTGGGAAGTGGGTGTTAGGCAACAAAGCAGTGTGATAGCAGCCAGTGGAGACTCCTCAAAGAAACAAAGGTTTTTAGAAAAGGAAGAGAAAGAGGTTTTTAGAAAAGGAAGAGAAAGATGTTACTTTAAGATGTTTTTGAGATGGCACTGAAAATTAAGGACAACACTGATAGCCTGGGTATGAGCAAGAACATAGCCTCCAGATGAGAGGACTGCTAGAGAGGTCTCCTCTTCAGGTGATAGCCAGGTTTCTTTGAAGGCAAGGAGGCAAGGAAGTAGCCAATGACAAATGGGAAGTTCCAGAGAAATAATTTCCAGAGTTGGAAAGGGTTGAGGAATTTGGTCAGATTAGAGGGTTTACAGAAAAGGTTGGGAAGGAGAGTTTGGTTGATGAATGAAGACTGAAGTCAAGGAAACTGGAAGCTTGATTGGCTTAGCACTAATTATCTTTCACGGAGAAAGGGCAATCATTTGCATGCTACGGTTCTTAACACTTCCAAGAGAAAACCTCTTTTGAGGAAGCATGTGACAGTGCAAAAAATCATAGGATATATTCAGACAGATTGCCTAGAAGGTCATCTACAGCAGACAGCAGAGTAGATTCAGTGTTTCTTAGGAGATTAAACCAGATTGATTGTCTTCTTGATTCCTTCAAGCTCTCAGACAGTATGGGCCTTAGGTTTTAGTGATGATATTCTCAGTCCAAGCCATCCATTGGGAGGTCTAGGGATCCGAAGCTTACTGTTGGGAATAAATAGCTCAACTGGGGCTACAGGTCAGGAATTTCCCAAGTGGTAGAGAGGATTACAAGACCTTGGTACTGGTTTCTGCAAGTAACTGTAGTGACTGCAGGCTGGTAGGAGTGAGGAAGATGGGTAGGCGTGATTGGTGGGGGAGGGGAGGGTGAAGGTGCATGGCCAGCCTAAGAGAACTTAAGTGTCTGATTCCAAGTCTCCGCCTTTTGCATTTCATTTTGCTGCCTCTCATACTTCTCTAATTGCATGAAGCCTCTCAGGTACAGCCCTTTGTTCATTCTGTCTCAAATTATAATTAATGTAGAAAGAGTGTAATAACGAGAATCAGAATAATCAGAGGCTAGTCATATCCTCATTATTTCATTGAATGATATATTGCCTGAAAGATAATGAAAGATAAATTGCATACCTCTATGGGTTTCAGGTTCCCAACTATAAAATAAAGGTTTGCAGCTGATTTTTGAAGGTCCTTCCAACCCCTGTCCCCTCACTCCCACCCCCAAACCAGGTTTCCTTAGTCAGTGAACCTTTGATAATTTAACAGGTCTGTGCTGGGTGGGACTCAGGGACATAGAGGTTAATCAGACTCAGTTTTGTCCCTTGAGTTGTTTATGCTCTGGTAAAGTTAATATGAAATATGAAATATGTAAAATGCAATTAAATGGTGGGAAAGGTAGAAATAGAGGGGCTTCTGTGAGGAAGTGAGTCAAGCTGGGTCTTGAAGAGTGAGTAGGACTTTGCTTGGCAGTCACGTTGGGACATTTAGGCAGAGAGAACAGCGTGGGCAAAGGCAGGGGCATGAAAGCATATTGAGCTGGAATGGCAAGTTTAGGGAATAGTAGAGAGAAAACTGGAAAGATGAGTGGGGGATGTGTACACATATTTATTGGACTTTTATTTTGTGCCGGGCAGCATGCTAGATGCTTTTATATATGCTTTTTAATTCTCATGACAACTCTATAGGCAGTCTTATTTATATTTCACGTAGAGGAAACAGCGGATTAGAAATGAGCTTTCCTAGCAGCTCAGAAACAGCCTCCAGTTTTCCTCCCTGCTACCTCAGCAGTTGCTTTCTTGTTGCTAAACCAGAGCAAGTGGCTGGAGGCGGCATAGTGGGAGTGTCTTTGACTGTCAGAAGGACATCCCTCAGCAAATTTAAGACTGCAGCATTCTAGGTCTGTGCCAAGAAAACCTCCTGGCACACTTTAATGAAAGATCAGATTCTCATAACTAGGTGTCAAGGGCATGCAGTCCTCCAGTCCTGGGTGGGGTGTAGGTCAAGCCAGTCTTACTGCTCTGAATAGTTGGAATTGAGAAATCTGATTAATAGATGGAATAAGTTTTATTTCTTCTTCTTCCATTCCATCCTTCGTTTTCAATAATGGTCCAAGGGGTTATTAGAGGTTATCTAGTCCATTCCTTTGCCTCTAGAATGAACAGGGACGTGTGGTGTAGTGGAAGGAGAGGAAGTCTTACAGTTCCACAGACTTTATTTCAGGTTCCTGCCTCAGCTGCCCACTATTTGTGTGACCCTGGCTGACTGGCAGCATCTCTAATCTGTTTCTTCGGAACTTGCTCCCTGTTTTATCCTCGGCGCCTAGCTCAGCCTGGCAAACAGGCGATGAATAAATATTTGCCTGAATGAATGAGAAAATTGATACCAGTCAAATAGATTTCCAAGTTTCCTGTAAACGCCAAAGTGTGATCTAATGTTAGTGGTTATTAAAATATCAGCCCCAAAGGATGGTTGAAATCTTATTTGTAAAGATAGTTTGTCCAGAGAGTTCTCTAGGGAAACTGTTCTTTAGAATTTAGCAACTCTCTTAGGCGGTTTAGAAGACTCTTCTACACGCCAAGTCCATTGTGTGGGCTCTGCGCATCAGAGTGCTCACTGCAGACAGATAGCGGTTGGTCCATTCCTCTAGGCAACACTTCTTTTTTCGTCATCTCTCCACAGCCTTTTTAAAATAAAGTGTCATCTTTTATTTTTAACATGAGACAGTCATTGCACAGATCTAGAACTGCTTAGAATGGACCATTTTTCTGACTAAAAGTGCTGTATGTGTGCAGAACATAAAAGGCCTTCTGTGATCCCTGTGCCCTACTTTTTCATCTTCATGCTGCAATCTGCCGTGCTGTACTCTCACACTTACATTAGTCCTGTGGTCTGGGATGCATTTGCCATCATTGATTGCTCTTTATCAAACTCATTCATGTATTTATTGTCTGGGGGTTTTTTTTGATCCAGGTTCTATACCAATGCCTGAGCCTGTCCCAGACCAAGTAAATCAGAGCTTAAACGTAGTGGCTGCTTGAAAAGTATTTTCTTTCACTTCTTTCTACTCTAGCACTGTACCTTTATTCTTTTTACAGCATGCTGTGCTTTTTACAGCAGAAGAGATACAGATCGCTTCCTGTCCTTGGTTGCCTCTTGACCAGTATCTGTCTAAAGATTACACAGTGGGAAACAACAAATTGTAGCTCATAGGTGAAGGGACTTCTATATAAGAACTAGAGCTGGTAAATAAGAGAGCCAGCACTTAAACTCAGGTCTCTTGTTTTTTAACTCCAGTCATCTTTTTATTGTATCACCCTACCAATAGCCCTTTTGAAACCTCACAGTGATCCTGCATTTATTATAGAGCCATTCAGTTTATTCATAATTAATACTCAGTATAATTAGTTACTCATAAATTATTAGGCTTCTGGAGCCTCTGGGGCATTGGTAAAACCTGGTCAGTCTGTCTTTCTCTTTGTCTGTTACATCACTTTGTTGCCTAGGATGGATAGAGGGGTTCCACCTGAACTATCATTCTAAGTATTGGCCTCAGGCCTACTGACTGCAGCATGCCAGAAGGCAATGGTTTGTTATCCTCCCAAATCTTTGGCCTACGGAGGCTGTTAGGTGATTTAAGATGTGTTTGGTCTCCTTATTCAAGGGTTGTGTGTGTTTCTTCTTTACCCTCTTGATGTTTTGGACTTGTTTTCCTGTAAACAAAGTCGAACCTAGTGTAGGTTTTAAAATGTGCTAAGTATTGTGCTGAGTATAGATGGACAAAATGGCCAGTGAGGGGAATTTATAAAGTGTAAAGAGAGTGAAACTTGTGGACAAACCACAAGAAAGGACTGGTTGCAGAGCTATAGGGAAACTAGAAAATAGTATAGAAGCAAGTCCAAGTAAATTCAGAGAAAGTAAATTCAGAGAAGAGAAAAGGCAATAATCTTTTCTGAATAGCCCTAAGAGATAGGACTAACAGATGGAAATAGGTTTTATTTGTTTATACATTTATTTGTTCATTTGTTCAACAAATTTTTATTGATTACCTATTCTTTGCCAGGCCTAGTGTTGAGGACTGAAAAATAAATAAGACTGAACTTTGTTCTTGAGGAGTTGATAGTCTCCCTCTGGCAGGAGAGGGGAGAGGAAGGGGAGGCAAATGTGTAAACAAGAAATTACAATGCAGTGTGAGATAGATAGAACTTAATATAAGTGAGAACGCTCTAAATGAGGTGACCAAAGACAGAGTAGGCTGACTTTTGAGACTGTAGATTTCTTGCCACTGGAAGTTTTCAAGCATTAGGCTGGATGACCTAGACTGGGATATGGTATAGAAGATTCCAACATTGTATTCCAACAGCAGATTTAAGGTTTTAAGTAACTTGGAATCTTTTTGAAACTGGAGACCTACCACCAGTAATTCTCCAAGCATAGTAAAAGAACTGAGAAATGAAGAAAAACTGTAGAGCAAGGTTGATGAAGCCTTTCTTGGCACAGTCCTGGGCTGTGGTCCTGAAAGGGAGTTACATTCCATTAAGTTGTTTACTGAAGGACCTAGGAGGCAAGGAAGGGTCTGCTTAGGATATCAGGTGGCTGCATGGAATGTAAATTTGGAACTGGCACTTTAGAGTAAAAAAATATACTTGAAACTGGGGCTAGGAGGGAAAGTGAAAGGAAATCTACAAAGTAAAATTGGAAGAAATGGATGAAAAGCACATCATCCAGAGAGTTAGTCTAAATTAACAAGATTGTCCTTGCTTACATGATTTCTTTCATTCAAAAAGAGAAGTAAGGAGCAGTTGATTTGCCAGAGGAAGGTCAGGATGAAGTATACAAAGAGATGAGGATTGAATTTGACCATTAAAGATGAGTAAGATTTTTATCACTCCTGTTTTCCGGATGCATTGGAGATTGCTAATAAATTTAGCATTGTATAGGACAGATGGTTACTACATTGACCATCATATATGTAGAACAAGGTCAAATTTTAAAGGGAGATAGTGGAGAGATGATATAGGTCAAGGGTCAGCAAATTTTTCCTGCAAAGAACCAGATAATAGATATTTTAGGTTTGTGGGCATATAGTCTTTTGTAACTACTCAACTCTGCCATTGAAAGGTGAAAGATGCCTTGGACAATATGTAAATGACAGGTGTGGCTGTTTTCATAAGACTTATTTACAAAACCTGTGGCTTAACTGACCGTTGATAAAGTGATACAGTCCATTCTAGAGAGGGAATGTGATTTCCTAAGGTTACAAAATTAAAGGTTGGCAGAGAATTCATCATATGGAATGCTATTAGTAGTTTTATTTAATCTTCATATGAATGAATAAATGATACCCAAGTGGTTAAGGAATTTGTCTAAAGCTAGTAAGTGGCACTGGGTTTCATACGTAATTTAGTTGGGCCACATTTCTGTCTTTAAACTACATCATCATGGTTTTCTGTGCTCTCCAATACCTTAGGGGAATGCAGAGAAAAGCAAGAACCTTGTGAATTTTCAGCAGTGTTTGTCAGAGCAGGTATTATATCTTGAGTATTGTTGACTGAGTACGATAGCAGTAATCATGGTATGCATTGAAAGGGCTTGCTTGAGCTAGGCCCTGGAGGAAGAGTTGTATAACTCAGATTCTTTTAAATTTTCAACACGATTTCCTTTTGCTGAAAAATAATTAAAGAGTTATGTTCTTTTCTTTTGATTCTAGTAGCTTGCTGGGTGGTTTGGTGACAATGTCCAATAACGGCCTAGACATTCAGGATAAACCCCCAGCCCCTCCAATGAGAAACACCAGCACTATGATTGGAGCTGGCAGCAAAGATGCTGGAACCCTAAACCATGGTTCCAAACCCTGCCTCCAAATCCAGAGGAGAAGAAAAAGAAGGACCGATTTTACCGATCCATCTTACCTGGAGATAAAAGTACAGTATTTCATTTCTTTCTCATCATTTATATACTTAAAAAAATTTTTTTGTGACCTGGATAAAAGATCTTTCCTTGACTTACTTTTAAAAATACCTTTATTTCTCTATTAAATATTTCTGTTTTCTTGCTTTCCTAATGTGGCTGAAGTCAAATGAAACTAGACCTATTTTTAAATTCTATTAACTATTATCTGAGCAAACTTCTAAGAAAATAATTATGCTCTTGTCAGGATTTTGGATCATCTGAAGCCATATATTTACTTACTTTTTAAGTTCTTAAACTGTGAACTCACAAAATATAAGGAATATGTGGTATCTTATTTGGAAATGTTTTTTTCCAAACTAGTTTCATTTGGAATGTCTTGTTTCCAGATTCTTGATTGCCTCTCCCTTATTCATACATCCAGAGCTTATACCCAGATTTGGGGATTAAATATAAGTAAGAAGGGCAGGTAATAGCTGATAAAGGGAAGCAGGACTCAGCAGAGTTCACTGAGAATAAGTCATACTAGACAGACTCATTTCCTTTTATTGATAAAACTTCTAGAAGAATAATCAGGTTTCTAACTGTGTATCTGATGAAGTCACTGAGATCCTATGGAATAGAGATTTGGGTGTCCACATGGATAGATGACTTTTATTTGACACCTCCTCCTCCAAATATTTATTTGTTTGTTGATATGAAGTAAAGTTTTCAGTCGTAAGGCATTGTTCTTATGGCATGCTGAAGAAATTCGCTTTCTATCTGTAAGTTATCATGAGCTTCTGATTTAGGTGGCCCTGGTTCAAATCCTGGATTCATCACTTTCCAGCTCTCTGACCTTAGGTATGTCAGTTAACTTCTTTGACTTTTAGTTTTCTATCTCGAGGAAAGAGCGAGATTTTCCTATCTCTAAAATTGGGATAATATCTCACGGGGTTGTTGTGTGATTACATGCAAACTTCCTAATATGGTACCTTCTACACAGTAGGTACTCAAGTGTTAGCTCCTTTTCTCTTTACTTGTTTAGTGAAGCTGGGAGGCATAGCTAGTAGACTACGTGACAGAATCAGAATTGGGATTCTGAAACAGTAAGCCAAATACAACAAGCACATGGCAAATTGCAAAACATATCTTGTGTTGCAGAAAGATATAACTGTATAACTACAGATCGGGGGCGATGGTAGATGATAGTGTCATTAACCAAATAGAGAACACAGGAAGAGGAACAAGTTAAAAGAATTGGTGATTGGAGAACAGGGAAAATGATAACTTTAAACACATTGCATTTGAGGTGAAAAGATAACTTTAGACACTTTACATTTGAGATGTCTTGGCATAGAAATGTCTAATAGTATTCTTACAAGTAAGTTGACAAATAACTGAAATGAGAATTATTGAGGACTTTTATTGAGTACTTTGGGTATGTCTGTGTTTACCTTTTTCCCTACTCTACCTTCATTGTAATCTCTTTTTGGGTCTAGATAGAAAAGATATGGGTAAGTTGTAATTAACTTATAATTTCTGGCTAATTCATTTATATATATAGCTGCCAACTTCCTAGGTACAGGGCCCATGATGTAGGTGGTATTTTATTACTTTGCCCTGGCACCTTCTCTCACCTATATAGCTGCTTTGTTTATCCTTCATTTTAGGTGTGTGCTTATTTTTAATATTGTGCTTTTATCAGCCATTATTTTCATAAGATCACTATAAATAGGTAGACCTCTAGCCCAAGTTTTTACATGTAGTAAAGAGGACTTTTAAAATTAAAAAAGTTGGCTTTGCTCTTGCTGACAAACAAGAAAGATAGTAAGATTCTTATCTGATAGGCATCATCAAAATTAAAACTTTTGTGTTTCAAAGGACACCATCAAGAAAGTAAATTTCCCCCACAGAATGGAAGAAAAATTTCCCAAATTATATATCTGATAAGGGACTTGTATCAAAATGTTTAAAGAGCTGTTACAACTGAACAATAAAAAGACAACCTAATTAAAAAATGGGCAAAGGATCTGAATAGACATCTCTCCAGAGAAGATACCCAGGTGGCCAACAAGCACATGAAAAGATGCTTAAAAATTAGCCATCAGGGAAATGCTATTCAGAACCATGAGGAAGTACTATTTCACACTCACTAGAATGTTAGCAAGGTTGTGGAGAAATTGGAACCCTCATACACTGCTGGTGGGAATGTAAAATGGTGCAGCCAACTGTGGGAAAGTCTTACAGTTTCTCAAGAGGTTAAACATATGAGTTACTGTATAATTCAGAAATGAAAACATATATCCACACAAAAACTTGTGCATAAATTTATAGTAGCATTATTCATAATAGTCAAAAAGTAGAAACAACCCGAATATTCATCAGCTGATAAACAGATAGATAAAATGTGGCATATCCATACAAAGAAATATTATTTGGTAACCAAAAGCAAGGAAGTCCTGATAAATGCTGCAACAGGGGTGAACCCTGAAAACATGTTAGTGAAAGAAGGCATTCATGAAGGACCACATGTTTTATAATTCTTTTTTATATAAAGTGTCCAGAATGGGCAAATCCATAGATGAAAAGTAGGTACGTGTTGCCTAGGGAGGCAGAGGGATTAGGGGGTTTTGGCTGACAGGTATGGGTTTTCATTTGGGGATTATGAAAATGTTCTAAAACTGATTGTAGGATGGCTGCCCAGCTCTGTGAATATACTAAAAGCCACAGAATTGTACACTATTTGGGTGAATTGTATGGTATGTGAATTATATGTCAATACAACTTTTTTTTTAAAGGAAAATTCCTGCCTTAAACAGGAGATAGAAGCATAACCTTCAGACATCCTTGGGAACTGAAGGAATGATCTTTTGTACTGAATGGGGAAATGGGGATCTGGATATCTGGGTTGTAGTCTTTATGATGCCGTGAATTGGCTGCCTAATTTGGGCCAAGTACTTCTCTGTAGATTTTAGTGCCTTCATCTAAAAAATTAGTCAAACCAGTAGACATATACAGTCTCTTACACCTTTGAAATCCTGTAATTATATAAAGGAGATATTATAAAGATGAAGTTGGATCAGATTGCATATGTAGGTAAAAAGAATCTAGGCCATTGTAAAGTACTTGAATTCATGATAAAGCAATAAACCCAGAGGTTCTTCTGGAAATCCTTGCTGACCTTGGGTCAAATCTGGTCTGAAAACAAATCTCTTTGCTTAAGATCAAAGCTATATCTCATTAAATTCAAAGTATAGAGGTAGAAAGCATAGTTACAAGAAGTTTTGTGAAATGACTTAGTAACCTCTCTTGCATTCCCTAGTTTTAGAAGTAAGCACAGGTTTCACCCATTTGCTTTAAGAGCCTAGACGGCCATAATTAATGCATACACCAGAATGAAATAAGTAAGATTTTTTTCCTTTTGTCTGGAACCTTTGTTCAGCTTGATTTTGTATTTGCTGATTTTGCCATTTAACCAGTAAACATTTATTGACCTGCTGCTTTGTGCTTAATTTAGTCCTAGCAGGACACACAGCAGCATAGGCAGTCTTTGAAGTGGTATGCCCTTCATAAAATATTTGAAGTTTTATACCAGCTGCATAGAGAAATGGTTTAGTACTGACATAGAGAACCTAGATGAAGTCCTGCTTCTTTACTTTTATTATTATTAAAAATTATTGGGGTCACATTGATCAAAGACGTCCAATAAGTTTCAAGTGTACAATTCAACAGTGTGTCATATATATATCACATTGTGTGTGTTCACCGCCCATAGTTAGATTTCTTCCCATCACCATGTTTTTGACCCCTTTTCCCCCATCTACCTTGCCCCCCTCCATCCCTCTGATAACAACTAGTCCACTGTCCATGTCCATGAGTCTCTGTTTGTCGTGTTTGTTTGTTGTTTTTAGGTTTATATCCCACATATGAGTGATATGTAGTTTTCAACTTTTCTCTTTGACTTATTTCTCTTAGCATGATTGTCTCAAGATCCATCCATGTTGTCGCAAATGGCAGTATTTCATCTTCTTATAGCTGAGTAATATTCCACTGTACGTATGTACCACATCTTCTTTATCTAATCATCTATTATAGGACACTCAATTGCTTCCATGTCCTGGCCACCGTGAATAATGCTATGAACATTGGTGTGCATATATCTTTTTGGATAAATGTTTTCCAGGTTTTTGGGCAAATACTCAGTAGAGGGATTACTGGATCATATGGTAGTTCAAGTCTTGATTTTTTGAGGAACTTCCATACTGTTTTCCATAACAGCTGTACTAATTTGCAATTCCACCAGCAGTATGAAGATTCCTTTTTCTCCACATCCTCTCCAACACTTGTTACTCCTTGTCCTGTTGATAATAGCCACTCTAACAGGTGTGGGATGGGATCTCATTGTGGTTTTGATTTGCATTTCCCTAATTGCTAGTGAAGTTATCTTTTCATATATCTGTTGGCCGTTTGTATGTCTTTTGGGGAGAAATGTCTGTTCAGGTCCTCTGCCCATTTTTAAATTAGATTGTTTTGTTGAGTTTTATGAATTCTTTGTGTATTTTGCATATTAAGCCCTTAATTGAGTCCTATTTCTGGCATTTACTAACTGTGATTTTATTTCACTTCTTACCTATTTACTTTAATCCCAATGTCCTCATTGGTAAAGTGGGAATAATCATGATTTTTATCTACTCCATATCATTAGTAGGCATTTGCTATTTAACATAGTGGGTATAAAAGCATTTTCTAAATTTTAGAACACTGTACAAATATGAAGTTTTTTTTTTTTTAATGGAAACCTCATTTCTTGTTTTATTTGACACTCACATCAACTCATTATCAGTTAGGGAGTCTAAGACTTAGAGAAAAGTAAATTGCTCAAGGTTTCACAGCTGGAAAGTGGCAAGAATGAATGTGGAATAAGTCTTCCTAACATATCTGTTATATCCTAGAATACTATCTCTGTTAGTCATTCTCAACCTAGCTTATGCATCTGACTCATTTGTGGTGTTTTTTAAAAAATATAGATACTTGGGTTTCACCCAGACTTTTGGAACCGGAATTTCCAGAGGGGTTGATTTGGGTCTCTAAGCAGATTTGGGAGATGAGAAGGAAGAATTCTCTCTGGGCTGTGGTAGTGGCCAAGATTTTATTTGGTGATAGGTAGATGTCTGTGGGCATTACCTAATGCTGACCTCCAGCATGGCTTCAGTGTTTACCTGGGGGAATGCATATATGACTGGAAGAAGCTGTCATTGAGGGATTGTAATAGGTGGCCCTGAGTTGCAGAATTCCATGTGGGAAAGCCTGGTTCCTGTGGTTAGAATCTGCAGCCTTTGGTTTATTCTAAGAAGTTCTGCAGCATTTCATTTGGAATCTTTTTCTGGCTGCATTTTCACAACCAAAGTGGAATTCTCCGAGCTTGGGAAGTGTTTAGCAAAGTTAATTTTAAAACTGGACTATGTCAGTGTTTATCTTTCCAAGTCTGTTTTACTGCCTTGAGCTTAGATTAGCTCAGCTAAACCAATGAGAGGTGCTTCTTAAAAATAAATCTTAAAAAAAAAGAAAAAAAAAGTAAGGCCAATGGCTCATGCTGAAACTTGGCTGGCTGTATACAGCAACATGGGATTTTGCAATGTCAGCCTCATTTCTCATGTAATTAGACAGCTGAATGGACTAGGCCAGAGATAGGGTTAAAGTTACGATGGGCGAGGTTATAAGCTTCTTTTTCTGCTTTATTTCCTCAAGCCTGTCATCTCTAGTTACATGAAATCAGGATGATTCTTCTTTCCCCTAAGCCAGTTTTCTGTCTCATTGAGTAGGCTGGAAAATCTTAACTTGACACTTTCTTTTTTTTTTTTCTTTTTTCCTTTGTCCCTCCATCCTTCTCTCCCTTCCTCCCTCCCTTTCTTCAATTTAAACAACAAACATTTATTATATCACAGTTTTTGAGGGTCAGGAATCCTGGGCAGATCTGACCCAGGTATCTCATTAGGTTGCAATAGAAATCTCTGACACTTTCTTATATTAATGGTAACTCATGCCTGTAAAGCTCTTTCGCTTACAAAGCACGTACATTTTCTTTATTTGAGCCTTAAAATAATAACAATAATAAAATATAGTAATAACAAAGAGTAATAACACAACAGGAATAACCATAAAATAGTAACAACTTTAACCCAGCTACTATTATTATTTGGGCCATGATTTTGGTCCTCAAGAAGCTTACACTTTTGGTTAGGAGGTAAGTCTCAAAAACAGTGAGGAATCATCTAAGACAGGAGATGACGAATGCCAGGTAGTGTGTCAGACTCAATGTCTTGGGGACTCCCAGAGAGAGGAAAGGTCAGGAAATTCATTCTGGAAGAAGTGAGACTTTAACCAGCCTTTGAAAGACGGCTGAATGTTTAACAGGGAGAATGAAAGGAAGAACATTCTAAGCAAGGAGAAGAAAAAGTGAACAAAACCTTGGATGGGAATATGGGAGGTATATGCAAAAGTTGCAGAGTGAAGAGTGGCCTGTGGAAGCGGAGCTAACTTTAGCATTACCCTGTATGTTTTTGTGTTAAATGATTCCATGTCCTTGGGGCTCTTTTCTATAGACTACTCATCCTCTGAGCCACTCTCTTTTTATGTCTCTATTACCAAAGTTCCTTTTGTATTTGATATTCCATGCCCGTCATGGTATGTTATATAGTATATTAATAACATGTAATGGGAATATGGAAAAATATAAGGTATATAAAATAAAAATCTAAATAAAAGAAAAATAACATAATTGTTTTTTACACTCTTTAAAGAGACTTGATCAGAGAGAATTTAGGAACAGAAAGCAATTACAAAGCCCTGTAACATGTCTCATGCATTCTAGCTATGAGTAAGACAGGTGAATTTGGGCCCTGGTAAATCCATAGACTTTCATCTGTTACAGCAGCTGCTTGTTGAAGAGAAATTGTCAAGTGCATAAATAGCTTAAACCCTAGCAATTGGCATATAGGCAAATGATTCTCATTAAGATACTGAGGAAAGAACCTTGGGAATCAGACTTGGGTTCAAATTCCAGCTCTTAATAGCTGTAAGGGCTTGAGCAAATTATTTCACTGTTCGTTCCTTTGTTTGGTTCTTCATCTGGAAAATGGCAGTAGTAATAATCTCATAGGATTGTACTAATTAAGGAAAATAATGTGCATTATGGTGTCTTATACATGGAAATTCTTATTTAATGATATTTCTTCTGATTATACTAAAATATGTTTTCTTGATTTAACTTGAAATTCTTTAGGGGAGGTAAAGTAGTAGTTTGGAAAGGGCCTTGGCTTTGAAGCCAGAACTTTTGGTTTTGTGTTTTTGAAAGTCAGGTCAGAGCTGGTAAGAATGAAATATTTATTCCTGCTCTGGAGAGAATTTGCGTGTCTTAGGCAGGTGCCTTAGATGCCTTGCCAGGTTGAGTTTGGAGTCTGGTCATTTGTTCCTCTCTTCATTCACTGACAGATCATCTATTTTGTGCAGCATGTACTAGCCATTGGGGATTTATGATGAGTTGGACATGGCCCCTGCACTGGAACTCAGTCTGGTGGGTGGATAAACCCTTAAAATAGGCAATTACTACTATAATGGTGCTATGAGAACAGAGGAGAGGGTGAAGACCTGCCCAACCTAGAGATCAGGAAGAACTTCACAGAAGAGATGACCTTTAATCTGAGACTTGAAAAGGATATATAGAGGGCTTTGTGTGGTGAGGTGGCAAGGGAAGGGAAAGAGAAAGGCAGGATTTATAGGCAAAGGAAGTAGTTTAGAATGTGTGAAGAGGTACAAAAGAGCCCATCATGTTTGGTGAACCATAACTGGTTCAGTGAGGTTGGTGTAGAATGTATGAAACTTAAGGATTGGGAAATGAAAGAGAGGGTACAAGTTGGCAGAACAGAACTTCTCAAACTTAAAAAAAATATATACTTTTTTTTGTTAGAATAGCTTTGGTTCACAGCAAAATTGAGTGGAAGGTATACAGATTACCTAAGACCTCCTGCCCCTACATGCACTAGCCTTCCCCACTATCAACATCTCATACCAATGTGGAAAATTTGTTATGATCGAACCTACATCAACATACCATATTCACCATAAGTCCATATGTTACATTAGGATTGACTCTTGGTATTGTACATTCTATGAATTTGAACAAATGTATAATGACATATATCCATCATTACACTATCATACAGAATAGTTTTATTGCCCTTAAATTCCTCTGTGCTCTGCTGATTCAACCCTCCTTTCCCCATCCCCTGGCAAACACTGATCCTTATACTGTCTCCACAGTTTTACCTTTTCCAGAATGTCATATGATTGGAATCATACAGTGTGTAGTCTTTTCAGTTTGGTTTCTTTAACCTAGTAATATGTATTTAAGATTTCTCTTTTCATGGTTTGATAGATAGTTCATTTCTTTTTACTGTTGAATACTATTCTATTTTCTGAATACACCACAGTTTATCCACTCATCTACTGAAGGACATCTTGATTGCTTCTGAGTTTTGGCAGTTATGAATAAAGCTGCTAAAATATCTGTGTGCAAGTTTTTGTGTGAACATAAGTTTTCAGCTTATTTGGGTAAATAAATACCAAGGAGTACAATTGCTCGATTCCATGGCAAGCGTATATTTAATTTTGTAAGGAACTGCCAACCGGTCTTCCAAAGCAGCTATACCATTTTGCATTCCCCCGGCAATGAATAAAAGTTTTTGTTGCTCACATCCTTGTCAGCATTTGGTGTTGTCAGTTTTAGATTTTGGCCATTCTAATAGGTATGTAGTGTTATTTCATTGTTTTAATTTGCAGTTCCCTAAGGACATGTTATACCTTTTCCATCTGTATATTTTTTTGATGATGTGTGTACTCAGGTCTTTTGCCCATTTTATTAATAGGGTTGTTTTTTTATTGTTGAGTTTTAAGAGTTCTTTGTATGCCTTGGATAATAGTTCTCTATTAGACAACCTTTTACAAATATTTTCTTTCTGTAGTTTGTCTTCTCATTTTTTTGATTCTCAAACTTTGTATGCACCTGAATCATTTGGGATTGTATTAAAATTCAGATACTGATTCAGTAGGTCTAGGGTGGAGCTCAAAATCCTACATTTCTAATAGTCTCCCAAGTGATGCAGATACTGCTTTGAATAGCAAGGCTATAGATCACCCTGGCTGTCGTTTGTGTTGGAGAAGACCAGAAATCAGGTGACAGGTTACTGTTAGAATGATTCAGGCCACAGAAACAAAGCCTAAAATAGGGTGGAGGCAATGAAGATGGAGAAAAGTGGATAAATTTGATGACTGTATTGAAGATAAAATTATTGATGATGTGGGGACCAGAATTCATTGGGAGAGGGAGGGGAGAGAACATAATCATGAGCAGTAGCAGTCCATGAAAGGCTGAGTGTCAGAATAGAAAAGTCTTAGAGCTAGGAGTCTGAAAACCTCAATTATGGTCCCAGATCTGCTTCTAATTTGGACAGGTACTTAACTTCTTAGAACCTCTGTTTCTTTTGTCAAATGGGTATTATACTCAGTGCCCTGCTTGTCACAGTTGTTTTGAGACTGTAGTAAACTAATACACGTGAAAGTGCTTTGTGAAACCTAAAGCATGATACAGATGATACACATACAAAACTGATGACTCTATTTCCAAATAAGTCACATTCTGAGGTACCATGAGTTAAAACATAAGATTGGGGGGCGGGGACAGTTTAACCCCTATTAAGGATACTTTAGCGTTTCAACTCCTTAAATATTGAATTTTTTTTTTCTGTCAGGTCAGCAGGACCTTAGTGAATATCTACCTTGTGCAAGACTCTTGATGTGAGAGGGATGATTACAAGTATTTGGACTTACTGATCCTTTAAGGTCCTAGTCGAGGGAGGCAGTATAGCATAGTGGTTTAGAGCTCAGTCTCTGACCAGACTGCCTGGGTTTGGGTCTGGGAGCTGCCGTTACGAACTATGTGATCTTGGGCAAGTAACTTAATCTCTGTGCTTCAGATTTTTAACTGCAAAATAAGGATAATACTACCTAACTGATAGGGTTGCTGTGAGGCTAAAGTGAATTAATACATATAAAGAACTTGAACCATTGCCTGGTAAGCACCTGATAAAATATTGGTGATTCCTGTTATAAAACAACTTTCAAATATACAGTGCTGTAATTTAGAGAACCTTGAAGCAGCTCATAATCAAGGACCAAACAAGTAGGACACAGTTGATAGAAGCTCATAGAATGTAGGATGTCAGGGCTGAAAGTGTCTTGAGAGACAATTTATTCAAGCTTCTCTTCTTACAGCTAGGGATACCAGGATTCAGAAAAGGAAGTGACTTTCCCTGGACCAAATGGCTCATTAGTAATAGAACCAGGACTATTAACCTAACAAATGTTTTTTCTGTTCCTCCCTTATTTGAGTTGACAAAAATTAAATCTTTAATCATGCATTGAGCATCTACTCCAATCTAAGTCCAGCTTTAGGTTCTGTATACACATATGTGAAGTGGAAAGTCTTGGGCTTCTAAAGGAGCCTGCCTACAGGTCAACAAAGCGCTAGATAAGCCTAAAAATGTAATAATGTTTCTGGTTGTTGTTGTTGTTTTACTTTTCCCTGTTTTTTTTTTTTTTTTCCAGCAAATAAAAAGAAGGAGAAGGAACGGCCAGAGATTTCTCTTCCTTCAGATTTTGAGCACACCATTCACGTTGGTTTTGATGCTGTCACAGGGGAGTTTACAGTAAGTCATGGGTCACAGAAAAGCCTTCGGTCTTTCAGAGTTCTGGCTATGCACTATTAAATTTTATCCTTTCTAGTCTTCCTAATGCCTCTGTCTTTGCCTGAGATCCTCATTACTATCTTATTATGTTCATGAGAGGGACACTTTCCTCATCTCCAGAACTGTACCAAAGAAACCTTTGAATTTTCATTCCTTAAGTAGAGCTCCTTTAAGTGGCCCCTTGGCATCAGGCTCTGTGCTGGCATTGATGATACAGAGACAAATCAGATATGATTTCTGCTCTAAAGGAGAAATAATAGCCTGGTGAAGGAGCAAAAATCTCATGAGCAATACAATGAGATAAATATTATAAAAGAGGCTTGGGAAGTACTCTGAGAGTATAGAGAAAAAAGGATGACTAAATCTGTCTTTAGGTGCTAGCAAGTATCAGAGTTAACTCTGATTTTCCTTTTGGGTTCCCTGTGACTGTGTCTTCCTGACAGCCTTGCATGTCTCTCTAATAGGGATGCCAGAGCAGTGGGCTCGCTTACTTCAGACATCAAATATCACTAAGTCGGAGCAGAAGAAAAACCCACAGGCTGTTCTGGATGTATTGGAATTCTATAACTCAAAGAAGACCTCCAACAGTCAGAAGTACATGAGCTTTACAGGTATAAGGATTGTGTCTAGTGCAGTCTAGGAATAAAAGGATTTTCATCTTGATGGAAAAAGCTCCACATGCCTGTTGGTGTGGGGTGAGAGAAAAGTATTGGAAAGAGTGGAGATGGTACTTTCACTAAGATGGAATTTTGGAATTTGAGAGCCAAGATGATGGGGTTTAATATCACATTTACATCTTTTCTCTGAAACTGCGCGTTTAAAAAGGTAACATGAAATTATATATAAAGCACATTGACTGTGTGCTAGAACTAAATTCTGACACTCGCTAGGTTCTAATAGCCATTTCATTTCTTTGAGCCTCAAATTGGGCATAATAATTCCTATCTCTAGATGTTATAATGAGGAATAAATGAGCTCATCGATGTGAAAGTCCTTTATAGGTTATAAACAGCACCATGGAAATGTAGCTGTCATTATCATTATCTTTAATAACATTAAGTTATTTAATAACACATTTAATGTGTATCTTTTAAGTAGGCAAGCCCAATTTCTTCCTCAAGGCACTAATTTTTATCAGTCAAATAAAAAACAGGTTAGTAATAATGTTCTTTATATACCCTCTTTCAGTATAAGGGACTTTGTTTTCCAGAGTTGTTTTTAATAGCAGAATTGGATTAGAAGCCATGTCTCCTGATTCCTGTACCAGCACCCTTTGAATTTACTATGTGCCTCTAGTAACTTTATTGGAGAACCTCCTTACATAGCTGAGAGATTTTTCTTTTCCTAGATAAGTTATAAGAAGGCCTACATCTCTGGAAACTTTTACATATAATCTTAGAATGTTAGAGCAAGAAATGTCCTTAGTGTATCATTCCAGTTCCCCCTTGTTTTGCAGACATTAAAGCCAAAAGAGGCCTTTCTAATGTGGCTAACTTAGTAGCAGAACTGATCTCTTTACCCTGAGTCTGGTGTCCTTTCAGAGTTCATGCTGTGTTTTTCAAAGGGCAGTACCATTGGGGAAGGTGAGAACCAGGATGAACTAGGTAATTTTGAAGGACGCTTTCCCCAGCAAGTATCTGGCTTGTATCAGAGGGCACAGATGGTGAGGATGACAGATTGCAGCTTTGCTCCTTCTGCCATGGCAGAGCCCAGGAGAGGGTCATGCATGTTCCCAGCAGTACTTCCTTCTTTACGTCTGGCCCCGCTGGGTCTGACTTACTTTTCCCATTGAAGGACTGGGTCATTCCAAGGAGGAATTAGGGTTAAGAGGTACTGGGGGCAAAGATTTCTAGTCAGGAGATTAGAGCTTGCATTTTAGGGAGTTTGTCATGGAGATGTGAGATTAGAAGCTGGCCTTGAAAGCTTAGCAGCTAAGTCTTTGAAAGAATTTCTGTTTTTATGTGTACATGTGTATAGATGTGTATAAATGGTATATACGTATATGGAAGCATAGCTCTGGGTTTGCATATGTTTGGAATTAAAGTCTATCTACATATTTATGAATGATGGTGAATGATTACATGTAAAGATATACACATTCAGGTAATTGTGTATATGTTCATCTGTGCACCCATATGTGAATTATGTGTGTGCACATGTGTGTGTGCATGCACACATACGTGCATGCATGCAGGATTTTTAATTTTCTAGAAGTTAAAGACTAGGGCCAACTCTAGGCAAAACTGTATATTTGATACAGTTTATTTTTAATTCCCTTTCCTGTTTCCCCTTTTCTCATACCATTATAATAACACTACCTTAATTTCTTTGTAAAAGGATTATCTATTTGATTCTCATAATGGCCTGTGGGGTTGGTAGGGCAAATTATTCCCATTTTATAGACTCAGAAATTAATTATACTTAGAGAAACTAAATGACTGATATGTAGTGGAAGCATGTTTTAAACTTGGTCCCTTAAACCCTTTGCTGTCTATAACCTGAATATAATCCTTATGCCGATCTTTTTTGTCAAGTTTTTTTTTTTTTTTTAGCACTTTATTTTCTGTACCAATTAGTAGTTAATGTGATAGGTAGGCAATCCCAGAACATCCAGTCCTCAAAAACACTAGCAGTACATAAGATTGGGGGTGTTGCAGTGAAGGCATAGTATTATGCTTTGTTTTGCCTAAGCTGATGTCCTCTCAGACATGAAAAACAAATGAATTATGTTCAAAGTATATCCTGAATAGATTTCCTCAGGGTACACCTGGCTATTCAGGGTTTGTTTTAAGAACATACTGTCACACATACTGTTATTTGTCATAGGACTAACAAAGCTGTACATGGCACTCTCTTATGTATTGGATTTGGGATCTTTGACATTCTCTGGGCTTGGTTTTTGTTGAGAAATATGTTGGATTTAGTAGGGATATTTCTTCTCCTAATTCCATTGGTGGCAAACTGTTGACATCACTTTCTTCTTGGATCTTTAGGACTCAGAATAAAACCGAACACAATATTTGGTTTTTAAACTTATTTTCTTGCTAAGATCTTCATTGGGTATATGTTTCATATTTCATTAAGTCTAAGATATCATTGATTTTAAGATGCACCATGAAAGAAAAAAAGGTTGCCAATTAAAACATGAAATACTTTTGATTGTGGGACACATCTCTGTTTCATAAATGTTAATGTGAAAAAAAATGTACATTTCCAAATCAATGAAATATAGTAATTGCTCATTGAGGGAGCTTAAATCTATTATTAGAACCAAGACCCTGCCTTTAATGAGATTTGACATGTTTAATGCTTCTCTTTTCCTAAGCCTTAGTCTTTCTCTTTCTGGGGGAATAGACATGTATGTAGAGTCTCCTTTGTAAAGTTGAAGCTGTAGGCTGGTCGTAATTTGTGATGGATAGCCAACCCTGAGTTCTTTCCCTTTCTTTTAGACTGCATGAAATTTCCTTGACCATTCAAGCCTGATGATGATATAGTTGGTGTGGATACAGTTCTAGCATCGTATTTAGAATTTGACCAAGATTCAAATCTTGACTCTTATATAACCTGTGTGTACCCTGGGCAAATTACTTAATATTTTGAACTTCAGTTTCCAAATCTGTAATAGTACTCAGAACTCTAATGAGGATTTAAGGAGGTAAAGTGTATAATGTACTGAGCATGGTGTTAGCCCATAGTACCAGTAAAACTGTTATTCTTTGAGCTTGGCAAGTGCTTGACTAGATAGTTTTCCTTTACTCCCAAGAATAGATTGACTGATTGTTTACTGACTGAGTCCCATGTCTTTTTTTCTTTACAGATAAATTAGCTGAGGATTATAATTCTTCTAACACTTTGGTAAGTCTTTATTTCCTCTATTCTAATATTGGCAGGTATGGTGTTTAGGGAACAAGACAGTGTGGTAGGTGCAGTGCCTGGGCTGAGAGGGACTCATTTGGTCACTCCCCTGAGCTTCAGAGTTCCTATTTATACAGTAAAGAAATTGAAATTAATAAACAGTAGGTATTCCTTCTAACTTTAATTTTTTAATGTTCTAGAAATCTTAACCTTGGAACCAGAAAAAACTAGCTTTTAGGCTCAGTGTTTTATTTGTAGCTTTGAACCTTGGGAAACCAATTTGCCTTTCAGAGCTTGGGTTTTTTCTTTTTCTTTTTCTTTTTTTTCCTCCTCTTTAATTCCTCTTTTCCCCCACTTCCACCTCTGACCTATGGATGTTGCCTTTCCTCTTATGAACTGGATCTCTGAAGGCGGGGCGTCTCCTCCCACATGCTCTCAGTGTGCACCTGGGGCCTAGCACCCCTGAGGGGCGGCCTGGCGCCATTTGGGGGCCTGGCACACCCGGAGTATGGTCCGTGGCTCCACCTGGGGTACGAACCCAGGACCTTCTGGGTTCTGTAAAGCAGACATGTTAACCACTCCACTATGGAGCCACCCCCTTGAGTTTTTTCATAATAAAAAGAGGATGATACACTTTGCCTTACGTGAACATGTCTTCAAAAACCTGAACTGAGAAGAGAATTTCCTTTCTTTAGTTGGTAGGGTGTACCAAATCAGGATTAGGACTAAATGCTGAAGGGAACAGATTTTGTTCATTTAAGGTCATTCACTCTGTTCTCTGAAGTTGTAGTGAATGCCCTGTCTCTTGAAGGAATGTTATAGGGATCATCGATGGATTGGCTGGAGTAAAACTAGATAACCTCAAAGGTCCCTCTCTACCTCTTTCAACTTACACATTCTGCTTTCTAGAGTAGGTAAAATGAGACGTTGATGTGTTTGATGGGGTCTTTAAATAGTAAGCTGTGATATGTATTAGAGAATACTGCTATTCTTTATACTGGATGTTGTCTCTTGTATAAAGGTGGTTATGTCATATTGATTTACTAAACATTTTAAAGCCCCTACTCTTTGCCAGGTCTTATGGAGAAATGGCAGTGTAGGGATGAGTCCCAAGTCCTAATGATCTCGTAGTCTTGTGAGTGACATGAAGGCAGCAATACAGCGTTATAGTGAAGTGTGCTAAGATTTTATGAGGCCAGGGGCTATGTCTGATTTGTTAATTTCTGTGTCCATGGCATCTGGCAAGTAACCGCTTACTGATTAAAATGTTGGCTATATAGAAGAAAGTTTCTTGGTGATAAGGCAGAGCCGAATGAGTTGGTATTAGGGCAAGAATTAAGAAGAGACGAGGGTAATTCAGATAGAGACTGAATGCATAGCATGTGCCAAGACAAGGAGGTTCACAAGGTATGCTTTGTACAGGGAAATGCAAGTAGTTTGTTATGATTGGAATGTGAAATGTGAAGGAACTAGAAGTGGGTGACAAAAAGGAGCAATAAACAAGTCAGACCATGTAGGAGTTCTGTCTTCAAGGTAATGAAAAGCTGTTAAAAATTTTAAGCAGGGGAGTAGTAAAGTTCTAATATAATATTGAGTCAATATCAAAATACTTTGAACCATGCTTCCAGCATTGGGGATTGGTTTACTCTGAGTCATTTATACTGTTATCAGTTATAAAAAATGTTCACATGTCCAGTGCCTTACAGTATACTAGATCTTTTCTTATTCACTATTTCTTTAATCCTCACAGGAGTGTAATGAAGTGGGTTAATAACTTTGTTTTATAGACGATGAAACTGAAATTGAAAAGGGTTAATGGCAACAGGTATCAGATTCCCAGTTTGCATTATTTTCCCCTTATTTATTTTTTAATCAAGTGGAAGAGATGTAATTAAAAGATAGAGAAGAATTTACAAAGTTAAGATCTTTTGAGTTTCTTACCATTATTGAACAGTAAATTGTTGAAGAAGGGGCTTGAACAAAGCTGAGCTGGCTCAGACATCTTTATGATTTCATAGGAGGAGTGACAGCTGTCATATATTGAGTGACTACTATGTGCCAGGCACTGTGCTTAGAACTTTATGTATGTTACCATAATTGGTCCTCACAATTACCTTGTGAAGAAAGTATTATTGTTTCTCTTTCATAGGTAGAAAAACAACTTTCCTAAAGACTCATAATTAGCTGTTGTGGCACAATTAGACTATAACTAGGGTCTTCTGAGTGCCAGTTCTGGATTCTTTTCACTCTGGCAGGGAATTGAGAAAGATGTCAGAGGTCTTATAAAGGAGACTGCAGTAAGTCATAGCTTTGTCTTTAGTGAGGATGAGGGGCCCTGGGGCTCACACCATATGGCAGAGAGGATAACACCTGCTTGGTAAAACCTGTACTGGTTTAGTATCTACAATTAAAACCACTTAGTCTGTCAAGGACATTTTCTCTCCCAGTTTAAAACATTTGTCCCTGTGGCTCAGTACTCTGTATTTCCTTACTATTTTTACATGGGGGTATGCCTTCTATTGTGGTAGCATGTCATTTTCTAGTTTCATACAGATTATTCCACTTGATTTATGAAATAATTGGACAGAATTATTATCCCCATAACACAGATTAAGAAATTGAGACTTGGAGATTATGTGACTTGCTCCCTACCCTTGAATGAGTAAGTGGTAGAAACTAATACACAATTCAGTTCTCCTGATCATTTATTCACTCGTACTATAAATATTTACTTAGCCGCTTCTTTGTGCCCAAGTGTTGGTCATACAAAAATGAATATGCACTATTTCAGTCCTTGAGGGAAAAATTAACAACAGACTAGAGGGATAAGGGCAGCAAAAGAGGTATAAATAATGTACGATGGGGATTATATTTGATGGAGTGATTTATTCTGCCTGGTAGTACAGGGAAGTTTACACTGAGTTGCTGGATCCTAATGATTTTTTCATTTAACAAACATGATCTTTAAGGGCCTTCTGGGTCTAAAATTCTTTTATTTGTGGCTCATTGGTCCTAGATATCAGATTCTATGCTTTTTAGTGCCTGAAGTCTTTTTTATAAAATGAACACCTACTATAAGATAGACTGGGGAGTCAAGGACTGGCAAGGTTTTTGCTCTTGATCTTGCAATTTAGTGAGGAATCAGAACATGTAAACAAGGATTTATAACCTAGTATCAGGTAAACACAGATAATGATAACAGGCAGAGAAAAGGGCTATGCTTCTTGTCTGAGGTGGCATGAACAAAAGCCACCTTAAGGATCTGTCATCTCAGGCCAAAGAACTTAGACTTTGTGCTGGAGCTAAGGAATATTTTAAATAGGAGATTGATATAGTTGAATGTGAATTTTAGTCTAAACCAACATCTTAGATTCCTCTGGAAATTAGATTAGGGTAATGGAATGAATTCATATGTTTATCTTTCTTGCTATCCCAAATTTCTTAATATCAGAGAAGATATATTAAAAAAATAGATTCAAAACAGTGCTCTAAAACAAAAAGAGGACAAAAATGAACCATTGTCAGGAATTTATGGAAGATAGAAATCAGATAAGATCATATTGATCAGAGCAAAAGAAACTACAGTGCAAAGTATATGGAAGAGAAAACTCCTATGAAGATAAGAGTAGCTCCAGAGAAAATGGGCTGAGAGAACATATATAAGAAGCAGGAAAGGGTCTTGGGTCATCTGCAAGGGTAAAATAATTAAAATTTTGCGTTTGAAGCAACAGGGATGGCCTTTATCTTACAGTGAGCACAGGTAACAGAATTTTGGTTATAAGCTTAAACCAGATAATTTTCTGAAGAAAGCACACTGAGTACTTGAGGGGAGCTCTCGGTGTGGTTTTAGGGGCCTGAGAGAAGTGGAGCAGAACCTGAGTTAAGTACAGGTCTCTACAGCAGGTATAAAAAGGGGGGGAAAGTAGCTCTGAAATGGAAGAAAATACATTGAATTTCTTCATTCCAAGAGTAAATTTCTTATACTTTTGATAACTGGGAGGGGAGAAATCTCTACTTTATGTGCTCTTCATGCCAACATACCCCAAAGTGATGCTTGCCAGTAACCCCATCTTCATAACTCACATACGACTACATCAGACCTCCCAGAGGGGACAGTGGAGACACAGATTTGCACACTGTAGGAGAGATGCATGCTAAGTACATACACTAGTCAGTCTGGTCCTTGCCTTATAAATATGAGTGGACAGCCATGGATTTCTAGACATTGGAGGGGAACAAAGCATTAAAGAGAAGGATCAAGATAAAGAAATTAAACTGCCCCAGAGAAAATAGATAATCCAGGAAAGAGAATTAGGGAAACGATCTAATGTGTTCAGAGAGGTTCTATAAATGTTGCATCCACAAAAACACACTGCTATTATAGTAGAGGATAAAAAAGAATATTTAGAAATTAAAAAAATGATTAAGGAAATAAATTCACAAGGATTAAACAACAAATGCATTTAAGGGTGAAGTAATGATATAAAGCATAAAAACATGGAAAATATGAGAATAAGGGACACAGGTGGTTTAGGCAAGGAAATTAAAGAAGAATTAGAGAGCAGAGGCACTAGAGTGAAAAAATAATCAGAAGAATAATAGAAGAAAACGCTTGAGTTAAAGAAAGGCCTGAGTCTTCAGATGAAAGGGCCTACCAATTATCAAGTCAGATAACTGAAAGAGACCCACGGGTACAGGGGAAGATCTTCCAAGAGAATGTAGAACTAATGTTCCTCATTACCAGTAGTGAACAAAGAAGCAATATCTTCGGATATATGAGGAAAATTATTTAGATTAAAGAATTCTATACCTAATTAAACTAGCATTCAAGCATGAGGTCAAGCAAAGATGGACGAGTAAAGATTTGATTTTCCACTCACAGATAATCTCTGAGAGGCCAAACACCAAATAGTAATAAAAATTACTTCCAGGGTTGATGGTGATTAAGGATATTCACTTAAAAATTATTTTTATCCAAGTATTAGGTTAAAAAATCAAATAGAACTAAAATCCTTGCAATTAACAGCTGTCATGAGATATTCTTCTTTCATGGGATAGTCTTCATTACTGTCTCAGCACAATCTCTTGGCTTGTCTTTTTGATGTTCCTATTTTCTTTATGCTATGCCTTTTTGCAGTTTGGTGGAGCCCATTTTCCCCGTAGCTTTGAGAAAGTAAATGGGAAGTAAATATTTAATACTTTCAGGTTTCAAAATGGTGATTAATGCTTTGGCTCAGTATGAAATTCTAGGTTGAAAATACTTTTCCATTGGAATTTGGGAAACATTGCAATTCTGTCATCTAGCCTGCAACATTGGCTGTTGAGATCCAAAGCCATTTTTTCCTGCTTCTTTGTAGCTGACTTTTTTTTCCCCACTTGGGAAGTTTGTAGCATCATCTTTGTCACCATTGCTTTGAAATTTTACAGTTGTATCTCTCTATCCATCTGTTTGTTTTCCAAGGTACTCTGGGAACTCTTTCAACCTGGAAACCCAAGCTTTCAGTTCTAGGAAATTTGCTTTGGTTATTTCATTGATGATTTCTTCTCCTTTGTTTTCTTTTTCTTTTCTTTCTTTCCTTTTATTTTTTCTGGAACTCCTTTTATTTAAATTTTATACCTCTGGGACTAATTTTCCATTTTTCTAATATTTTCTCTATTTTCCTTGCCTTGATTTTTCTTGTTATTTTTGGGAGACTGCCTAAACTTTGTCTTTCTGTCTATTGAATTTTTCATTTATTTTCTTATGTTTAATTTCCAAAGGCTCTTTTTTTTTATTTTTAAGAACTTATAGCATCCTATTCTTATTTCTGGAATTGGTATATTTTCACTTCTCTCTGAGGAAATGAATGATAGGCTTCTTTATTTGATGTTTTCTTCTCCTTCTCTAGTCTGTTTTTTCCAGGTATCATTTTCCCCCTACCCTTTGTTTTGATTTCTTCCTTTTATGTTAGAGATATTTCTCAGATATTTGACAACCCTTGGAGATATGCTTATATTTACGATTGGGGCACTAAAAACTTTACTAGAATTTTAAGCTTGTTGATTGTGACATTGAACTATATACTTAAATTAAAAATTATATACTTGCAATTAATTATATAGTTCAGTGTCTTTAATAAACTTTTAGAGTTGTGCAATTATCGCCATAATCTAGTTTTGTTTGTTTGTTTGTGAATATCACTATAGAATAATCCAACTGGACCATTTGGAGAAACTTCCCTTTTTGTGTTTTAGAATTTAGGCTGGTCAGATCCAGAGAAGAATCTTCTAATCTTTTGCTTTGAAAATAAAATTTTGACTACTAGTATTCTAAGAGCCTAGTAAGGGAGAGGGTTAAGAGTCTTAGCATTCAGTATGCATATATTCACTTATACCCCGTTTTTTATATGATATTTTTATATTTAACTGACATCCCTATCCAGACAACTTCTTATTTTACCTTCTCTAGGAAATAAACCTCCAGTTTTGCTAGGGAAGGGGAGGGCTGTCACTCAGCGGTGTAGAGTAGGGGAAGAGATCCCTAAAGGGATCTAACTCCGACTTAAATAACTTTAATTGAATTTGCCTTTAGTGCTCGCTCTTCCCTCCCCCTCCATTTCATATCCAGTTCAGAAGTATATGGTGCTACCAATCCTGAGCCTTTGCCCACCGTCAGCTTTGAATTCAGCCTCCTTAAGTCAGTTACTGACAAATGGATAAATTCGTCATTCCCTCCTTTTTTGCTACTCGTGCCTCTTTTCCTGTTCTCTCCATCCTTCTGAGTTTAAATGCCTTTAAAAGACCATTTCTTTATTATATAGTTCTAGTGAGGTTTCAAGAAATAGGTGCATATGTTTAATCTGCCATCTTTGCCAGGCATTCCTGAGGAATGTTCACTTTTAACTCCTTATATTTCTGTGTTATTTAAAATGTATAATGGGAACCTACTTGATTTTACATACAGTTTTAAAAAATTTTTAAAGTAGCTTTCTTGAAGTATTAGATACCATGAAATTCATGGTATGTAATCATACAATTCCGTGATTTTATTAATTTTATAAATTGTGCAACAGTCACCACAATCTAGTTATATAACATTCTTATCACCCCCGGAAAGCTCATGTGTTCTCTTTTAAAGGTTCACTCCCATGCCCAGCCCTAGGAAACCACCAGTCTTCTCTGTCTGCAAATTTTACTTTTTCTAGATATTTTATGTAAATGGACTCATACAACATGTAGTCTTTTGTGTCTAGCTTCTTTTAGTTAGCATAAAGTTTGTGAGGTTCATCCACGTTGTGACATGTATCAGTGCTTCATTCCTTTTTATGTCTGAATAATATTCCATTGTATTGCTATACTACTTTTTAAAATTCATTTATCAATTGATGGGCATTGGATTGTTTCCAGTTTTTGGATAGTATGAAAAATGCTGATACGAACATTCATGTACAAGTTTTTGCGTGGATGGATGTTTTCATTTCTATTGGGTATGTACCTAGGAGTAGAATTGCTAGATCACATGGTAACTCTATGCTTAACCTTTTGAGGAACTGCCAGACTGTTTTCTACAGAGGCTGACCATTTTATACACTCAACAGCAATTACAAGGGTTCCAGTTTATTCTATCTTCCCTCAACACTTACTGTCTGTTTTTGGAATGTAGCTATCTTAGTAAGTGTGAAGTGATATCTCATTGTGTTTTGATTTGTGTTTCCTAATGGGTAATGATATTGAGCAGCTTTTCATGTGCTATTGATCATTTGTCTATCTTTGGAGGAATATCTTTCCTGTTGTTGATCTCTAATTCCGTTGTGGCAAAGGATACATTTTGTATGTTTTCAGTCCTTTTAAATTTAATGAGATGTGTTTTATGGCCTAGCATATGGTCCTTCCTGAAGAATGATCCATATGTGGTTAAAAAGAATATGTATTCTGCAACCTTGAGTGAAATGTTCTATAGTCTGTTAGGTTGAGTTGATTAATAGATAGTGTCGTTCAGATCTTCTATATTCTTGGTAATTTTCATTCTAGTTCTGTTAATAATTGAGACGTCTTTCAGATCTGTCCCAGCTTTTACTTTCTGTTTGGCTCTTTCGAATCTTTTATGTACAAGCACACACTCAGACATGTCTGACTTAATGTGGGGGCTTCCCTCTAATGTCTGTTGTGCCTGTGAACAGACTCAGTCAGAAATTTATTTGCCCTTTCTAGATTGCAGTCTTAGGTTAGTAGATCTGAGCAGTTGGCCCTTTCCTGCTACAATCTCTGGGAGGTCACTCCACTGACAGGACAACTGAGCCTGGGCATTGCCCATTGCTCCAAATGAAAATAAGCCCTCTTGGACCATGTAGTTATAGCCTGCCTTGCCCTGGAAGAACTTCCAATCTGACAGAGCTGGAGGTGTGGTGGATAAGGAGCATCCCTGGGCCAGAACATCAGAGATTCCTACTGTTCAAAGTTCAGCTGTTTTTAAATCATAAGCATGTCTCAGCAACATAGGTAGGCCTTGTAGAGGTTTCTGTAGCAAACCAAGCATGTTTCCATCTCAAGGTCTTTTTACTTTTTCCATCTGCCAGGAATATTCTTCTCCCAGTGAATTCCATGGCTTACTCTCTCAATTCATCAAGCCACTGCTTATGTAACTTCTCATTAGAAAGGCCTTTCCATGGCTAGTCTATCTAATATATTATTTCCATACTCCCAACCAATCTCTGTTCTCATATGTTTATCTTATTACTACTACCTGACACTTTGATGATAAAATTTGACTGTCTCCTCTTCTAAAATATAAGCCATAGACCAGGGACTTAATTTTGTCATCCCCCCCCCCCTTTTTTTAAGTGATTGTGGTTTTCTTTTTTCTTTTTTTTTTTTCTATTATGGTGACATTGATTAACAAAATCCAATAAGTTTCAAGTGTACAATTCAACAGTAAGTCATATATATATTGATTGCATGTTCACCACCCATAGCTAGATATCTTTCTGTCACCACATATTTGACCCCTTTACCCCCGACCTCCCAGTTTTGTTCTTTAATATAGCCCCAGACCATAGAATAGAGCCTGGTACTCATGAATGAATAAGTTAAAGTCACTGGCTTTTTTAAAAACAGAGGTTGTGGTTATTAGACATAATGATAATTTAATTGATTTCTTACATCTTTCTGAAACTGTTGAATTATATCAATATATATAAAAATATTCCTGTTGCCTCTCTGGTCCTGTACTATAATCATTTAATCTTATCAAAAATCTCATGCTTAGGATCTACTTTGTCTGTTGAATATGCATTGTAAATAGTAATGATATGATATATTTGCCTGGGCTTGCCCCCAAGCCTGCCACTCTTGGCCCAGCTTTGTTAGCTTTTTCATGGCAAAATCAAGTTGCTGGGATAATAGCAGATCCAATTAGCGGTGCTGGTAACGTTCATCCTGGGACAGGGCAAAGCTCAATGAAATGGATAGTATCGTCTGAGGAGAAACTCATTGTTCTCTTGAGACAGTGCTCCTGGTGTTTTGTATTTTCAGGTTGAGGTGAGGGCACCTGAGGACATAATGTGTGCAGTAGGTTTTGGTAACGAAAGGAAAAGGAGAAGCAAAAGCCTTTCTGGACTTTCATTAACCATATCAAAAAGGAGTAAGGAATTACATTGATAAACTTTATAAAATTCCAAACTTTGATCCCTTTCCTACATTTTGTACTTTATTACCTGTTCAGTATGGAGAATAAAACTTGTAGAATAAGAAGGAACTATGATCTTGTCATCAGGATTTGAACTGGAGAAGGCAGGTAGAGAAGCCGTAAGCTGGCTTCCCAATCCGCAGTTAGGCTTTGGGTGTGGAAAATGGACTATGTGAATAGTGTTAACTACAAGAAGAGAAGGAAGCTGAGTGAGTTCCTCACTGGCTACACAAGGGTGGAGAGCTTGGAGGCTGATTTGGGTTTCAGAAGCAGAGTCAGGATGAGGTTTCTTTGGGTGGGGGCGGTGTGACTGTGACCTAGTAGCTTAAGTTCCATGTCAGCTGCACCCGAAATCTGGCTTTTCTCTGCTGTACAGAATGTGAAGACGGTGTCTGAGACCCCCGCAGTACCGCCAGTTTCAGAAGATGAAGACGATGATGATGATGCTACCCCACCTCCAGTGATTGCTCCACGCCCAGAGCACACAAAATCTGTGAGTCTTTGGAGATGTGGACAGCTTTGTGATTTATTAGAATTTGGAGTGGGAGGGAGGGGTTCATACTGAGGCCTAGAGGTTTAATACTCTGGTAAGGGTCCATAGATTTTGGAACTGGAGAGATCACTGATCACCTTGTTTGAAAGGTGCTTTCTTTATGAGTAAAGGCGATAAGTATATTATTTGTCAATATATTTGTCACGGGTTTTCAGATAGTCCCAAAGTGTCCTAAATAATTGGTGTTTATACCAACCCAGCTTTAGTTTACTTGGCCTGTTTTCCACACACAGGAAGATATACAGAATTAATGTTACTTAGTGCAGGACTAACAAAATTATTCCAGTCTCCTGGGAAGCAACAATTATCCTGCTGCAGATCTTTTCTTCTCTGTTTAATGTGCAGCATTCAGCCACTTAGAACATCATTGATAAAACTGAAAGACTCAAGAGAGTTGATAAATATGTTAGTGCTATTAATATGCTGGACATCCGGAGTGCATTTTGATGCCTGATGTTGGCAGTGATTTTTATTTAACTTCCTTGGAGGTTCCTGTATCTCGAAATAGCCACAGTCCCTCTGCCCTCACTTTGCATAATATGGTCCCTAAGCCTTTTACCTGATATAGCATCATTGAATACTAACCTATCATCAGGTGATTTTCTACTAGTGTTTCTTTGCTTGGATTTTTTAAATAATGACAGGAGCTTCATAATGAAAGAAGAATTAATGGCTTAAACTCTATGATAATAGGAAAAAAGGCTGCCTTTAGATTAGAGCATTCAGGAAGTGTTCAAGCAGAAGTTGGTTGACTAACTGGGAGATGCTGTGGAGGAAATTCAAGGGGATTTGATGACCTTTTAAGATGAGAACTTATAAACATGATCTATGGAATCATTCTTTCTGTAGATCATAAAGTTGCCTTAAGGAAAATGAACTTCAAAATTGGAGAGTTGTCAAGATACTTAACATTGTTTCGACCTTTTTTGGTTTGTAAGCATATTCATTTAAAATTTTTTTCCCCACTAAATCATGAACTACTCAAGTAGAGGAAGTAAACACACACACACACACTCACACACACACGTGTGCACGCTATGTAATTTGCAGTACTTAATATTGTTTTTAGCAGGTATCAGAAAAGCAGTAAATATTGAATGAATGAATCAATCAATAAATTTGATCTTCATAACATTCCTTTCTAAAAAGGCATTGTTAATTCCTAGTTTATAGAAGAAGCAGCTGAGATTTGAAGAAGTAAATTAATCTATCCAAAATCTCTTAGTAAGCAAAAGAGCTAGGACTAGAAGCAGGTAATTTACCCCAAGTCCAGGTTGTTTTCCACCATAGCACATGGCCTTTTTGTATGTGCCGGAAGCCACAACGTATTAGAGAAAGAAAAGGCAGGATTTGTGCCCTCAAGGAACCATGTCAGGAGAACTATATAAGAAGGACAAGGCATGAAGTACAGGCCTTAGGTGCTAGGGATATAGTTTGTCTATAGTTATAGGAATAGAAAACTAAGACATCATGATACCAGAGTAGTCAGGAAAGAAGTTCTAGTCTCTGATCTCAATGCCTTGACTTAAGTTCTCTTCCATTTCTACCTATTAAAATTCCATCCATCCTTCAAGATCCAGCTGAAGAACCCCATTTATTTATTCATTGGTTCATCAGACATTTACCTGCGTGTGTGTTTTTTGTTGAGCAGCTGGTTAGATACAGGAACTAAGGGTTGAAAGACACATTCATTGTCTTCATAGAGCTTATAGACTAGCTAAAAGATAGCGATATTTTCATTAAAAAATCTGATGAATGCCTTGAAGGATCTTCTGGGGAAAGGGAGTATAACTTATGATCACTTCTTCTGAGCCTCAGTAGTATATAGTTTGCTCATTTTTATGACATTTATCCCTTTTTGCCTTGTAGTTCTGACTTTCTCCTAAGACTTTCTTCACAAGAATAGAGGATGGGGCAGCATTTTTTAAAGCGACACAAAGAGCAGATTCTCAGTAAATGTTTAAGTTAATGAATGAATAGGAAATATAATACTAGCAAAATTTTGAAAGTTTAATATCAGTTGGGCATGATTTTAATCATTTCACACATTGATTTATTACTACAACAACCCTATAAGATAGGTATCATTAATATCACCATTTTACAAATGAGGAAACTGAAGCACAAAGAAGCTAAGTAAACTGCCCAAGGTCATAGAGATGGTAAGAATAAGATTTGGGATTTAAGCCCAGGCAGTTAGGTTCCAGATTCTGTGGTCTAAATTACTACACCCTACTTACTGCCTCTTCAAGAAGAACAATTAAAGTTTCTTCTCTGCAATGGTTCAGTATTTAAAGAGGGAGTAACTCAAAAGAAGATAATGTTAGGTGTTATATTAGCAATGCAAAAAAAAAAAGAAGTCTGTGGGAATAGGGATTCATTTTAGCTTGGGACAGGATAGAACTTTGAGGAAGGAGATTCCCATCCAATGATAGAATTGCCTTTAAATCATTTCTGTTGAGAGCCATTTAACCTGTATTGAATATTTTCAGTATTCAGACTCTCATTAACCCCTTTTGTATGTTCTGAGAGTAAGGAGGCAATTTCAACCACAGAGGATGGGCCTGGGCACAGAAGAGGGGGAACGTAGATTTTGATATAGGAGAAGGGATGAGTTTGTTGGGATTTTTTTCTTCTGCGGATATTCTAACACATACATTTCAGAGGCTTCTAAGTTTCCCAGTGCTAACAAAGGCTGGCCTTGCCAAATTCTTGCACCAACAATGCAGGTATACACACGGTCTGTGATCGAACCACTTCCAGTTACTCCAACTCGGGATGTGGCTACGTCTCCCATTTCACCTACCGAGAATAATACCACTCCTCCAGATGCTCTGACTCGGAATACTGAGAAGCAGAAGAAGAAGCCTAAAATGTCGGATGAAGAGATTTGGAGAAATTACGTAAGCACTTTGTAGCTTTCTGGACCTTCCTCTGGTATATGCTTGGTCAGGAACAAAGACAGAATCTGGTTGCTAGAAAGATTCCAGTCCTAGGCTTACTCAGTGAGCTTGCTCTGTGGGCTGGCTTTCCTGGTACCCAGCTGCTCTGTCTCAGCAGCCCTGATTGGATACCACATTAGGATGGGAATGTGATGGAAAGAGAGCTCACTTTAAGGCATCTCTCATCCCTGGCTATGGGTTATATAGATGACAAATAGCATTTATCTAGTGAATAGTCTGGAATGTTATGTTGAGAAAAGACTGAGGCCTTGTTCCATACCTGGTGTGATGATTTTTTTTTATTATTATTATTTATATGTTTGCCTTTGACTTAGGAGAAGACATCTCTGCCATCTTGGCTGTAGGAAAAGAGAAAAGGGAAACTAATACATATTTAGTATGTATACTATGTACTAAATGATAGGCAAGGTATTTTCTTGGTATTTTTTTTTTCATTTATTGCTTATATTAACCCTTTTTTTTTGCAGTTAAGGTATTGAAGCTCAGAGATGCTAAATGCCTTGCCCAGAATCACACAGCCAGAAAGTGGCAGGCCTGGGGTTAGAATATAACTATGCTCCAGTAATTAAAGCATGCTACCTCTTTCAAGTGGAAACTAACATTTTACTTTCTTTAGCGGCCAGAAATGGGGTATATTAGGGTAGCTTGTTTCTACGTTTCAGTAAACTACAGGAGAATTTATATTAGACAGAAGGACGAGGTTGGTCTGTGGGATTAGAAAAATCATTTGACAAAGCCTTTGATTTATTCTTTGTACCTGTCTACTTTGTACAGAGGGTTTGGCCAAATCCGCAAGGTGGCATTGCTTTCTTAAGCCAAGGTTTTGATTTCTTCCTGATAATTCTTTTTTGACTTTTCAAAAAATATTTTACTCTTTTAAAAGTTGTCTTTGCTCAGAGCCCTTATGACAGAATTAGAAGGGCCATTTACCAATTTATCTGTTTGTTCTGCTAAGTAGTCTTTTTCTCTGAACCAGAGTTTTTTAAAAAAACAACAATACTTAGAACATAGAATTATATAAAGCAGACTGACCTAGTAGTTAAAGACACCTGCCACTGACTTGGGTCTTGGGTAGTTTCCTACTGTTCTCTGGACCTCTTTTTTCTTACCTTTTAAATAGGGATGTTAATACCTATGTCATTTGTAAATCAAGTAAGTTAATGTATGTGAAAAGTACCACATCTTAGTGATTGGTATTAACAGAAAACCAAACGTCTCATCTTAGCTCTAACACCAGTTTGCTGTATGACCTGGGAGGAAGCATCTTCCCTTCTGTGGGCCTCACCATCTCTAGTTTCACCATCTCTAGAATACAAGTTGTGAAACTCAGTGAACTCTCATACCTCTATGTCATTGCATTGGAAGTAGTTACTGCTGTAACCCCTTCTCGACTTTTCTCTCCCTGACTAATTCTATTTACTCTGTAAAAATCAGTCCAGATAACACCTTTCTAAAGCCTTTCAGTCTGTATTTTGTACCTCTTTCTGTATCCCTTCCCATCTACCATAATAATTGTTGTGTTTTCATGGAACTTTGTGCTTGTCTCCTCCATGATATAAAATTTTTTGAGAACAGAGGTGGTCTTTACTGTCTCATCTACCTCTATTCCTAGCACTCAACATAGGGCTTGGTATGTAATAAGTGAGCATGTTTATCGAGTATATGTTTATTGAATAAATGGATTTAAAAATGAATAAATGGCTTTTAGGAGTTTAGAAATGGAATAGATTACTACAAATAAAAGCAGTAAGGAGATAAAACTTTTGGTTGGAACTTATGGGGGAAAGCTAAGGACCTACTTAGAATGGTTTTTGGGTATTGGAGGTACCTCTGTAAACTTCAGGGTTTGGGGAAACGGAGGGCCTTTTTGTATCTTGATGTGAGAAAAAAATGATTCATGGTCTCTGTTTCTTTCAAAGGGAGCATAGTGAGTGTGGGCGATCCTAAGAAGAAATATACACGGTTTGAGAAGATCGGACAAGGGTTAGTAGGGGCATTTTCTTTGCCTAGAAAATGACTTAAAATTGTGTGTGCTGGTATATATGATTTTGCTTTTTGTTTTGACTCTCATAAACCTTGTTCTTCTTTCTCCACATCACACCTCACCCATCTGAAGGTGTTACATTAAGTGACTTCAGGTTTGGCAGAATTATGCTTAATATGAGATGTGCCATTAGTTGACCATGTTGCTAAAAATACCTCTGCAATGAGAGTGAAAGAACTATTTTCTTAGCATAAAACCTGCTTCCCAAATTACAGCTCCACTTTTCCAGATTTATCCTGTTTATGTGGTGCTGAGATATAACAGCACTTACATGAAGTGGAAATCTCAGAACTGCAGACCCTTCTGCTAGTGTAATGGGACTTGCTTTTTTAGGTGGATGCCAGGATTCACGTCTTTTGTTCTGGTTCCTTCTCTGCATCTTGTGTGCTGCCCTCAATGCACTGAATTTAGCTAATCTTAATTGATTCCTTAATCGTTATGTGCTAGGCACTGGGAATACAGCTATGAATCAGACACCATCTCCGCCTTCAAAACCTCATGTCTATAGGAGGAGATAGTCAAACAAAAATTGTAATACAGTTGACCCTTGGTTTGAACAACACAGGTTTGAACCGTGTGGGTCCACTCATACATGATTTTTTCAGTAACTACTGTAAATGTTTTTTCCTTATGATTTTCTTAATAAAATTTTCTTTTTTCTAGTTTTATTGTAAGAATACAGTGTATAACATAACATGCAAAATATGTGTTAATCGACTATGTTAGCAGTAAGGCTTCCAGTTAACAGTAGGTTATTAGTTAAGTTTTGGGGGAGGCAAAAGTTATATACAGATTTTCAGCTATGTGGGGATTGGTGCTTCTAACCCCTGCATTGTTAAAGGGTCACCTCTATACTGTGATAAGTCTTAAAAGTATTGAGCCATTATTTTGAGCAAAAGAAGCCAGACATAAATGAGCAGATGTTGTGTGATTTTATTTATATGAAGTTCCAAGAACAGGCAAAACTAATATATGCTAATAGAAGTCAAAATAATGGTTGTTTCTCAGAGGGGTCTGTTGATTGGGAAGGGGCATGAAGGATCCTTCAGGGGTAATGTTGATGGTGAACACATAGGTGTGTACATATTAGAAAATCATTAAGTTCTTCGCTTAAGATCTGCATAAATTACTTTAGATAAGTTGTACCTCTATATGAAAAAAAAAATGAGATTTCTATAGACCTACCCAAATAGCTAAAATTAAAAAGAAACTGAAAAAAAAAAAGTATCTGGCTTGTAGAAAGCTCTGTGATAGTTGAATGAAAGCATTGTTGCTAATGAATTCATTGAAGTTTTCTGTTTTAGTTTTTTCTCATGCATCCAAGAACTTTTGAAAATAAGATAAAGTATTGCATAACATATTGGAGTTGTATTTGTACAGCATTCTGCAGCTTACCTCTGTTATTTGCATCTGTTGTTCAATGTAATCCTTAAAACAGCTCCGAACTTGAGTGGATCTCATTTTTTCCTGGCGTAGTACTTTTCCTCCCAGACATGCTTTTGTGAGTCTCAACTGTTAAAAGGTAGTTAACACCTTGAGAAGAAATTATCTTTGCCTCAGCATAATCCGGGATGGCCTTTTCTTTAGGTTATTACATTGGGATTTTGAGAACGTAGGAGACAAGTACAAAGACAAGTGTGGGCAAGTGAGGGCCCAACTTTAGACTTCAGTTTGTTCATAAATTTAAGGGAGTGAAGTTATGGATTCAGGACATTTCACTTCCAAACCTTCTATTTTTTGAAAATCAAGTGTATGAGGACCATAAATAGGCAACATCTACAAAATGTGTTTGCTTACTTGACAGGTCTGTTAGTATAAGGGCAGAATGAAATATTTATTAATCACGTATGCTGATGTTTTTACGTTCCATGATTTTAAAAATATCAATGCCGCATAAATTTGATGAATTACTGCTATTAATTTTTGCTTGTTTTCTCCTTTAAGACCTGAAAATTTTTTTTGACTCGGAATTCATGTATCTAATTGTATGTTTATTCAAGGTAGAAGTAATTAAGTACTAACCAGTTGGCCCAAGTAGCTTTCTTAGGCTTATGTAATCATAGAGACATAGTCCCAAAGTGTCCATCCCCCAAGGCCTGGGCATATTTGTCTTTTAAGAATGGTACATCTGGTAGGATGGGGGAGGATGAGTATAGGAAAATAGACATCAGCTTTATGACAGATGACTAGAGGTAGGATGGTCACGCAATAAGGAAATAATTGCCAGTGCAAATAATGCAATCCTTATTTTTTTAGCCTATATCTTATGATCACAATTTTTTGGCATGTTGCTAGAGTCCCAACTAAGGAGTGGTGGTTGGGAAGCAGGTGACCAAAATTTCTAGCTGCAAGGCAAACCTACACGTGAATTTTCTTCTTGAATTGACCTGACTTCCCTGGAAAGCATAATCTCAGGGCTTGCCTAGAATGCATTTTTGCAATGCATGGATTTAACTTCATCAAATTGCATCATATGTATCTGACATAGGGCATGTCAAGTTACAAATATTGTTGCATGTCATCACCTACAAATACATAGAGTTTGTGGTTATAGGCATAAAATGAGGTTTTTCGTTATTTAGAGTGGACACAATTACTTCCTAGCATTATTCTTAGTATTACTCTCTCCCTCCTACTCTTTTTCTCTATGTATGTGTGAATGTGTATACATACACATAGATGTGCATATATGTATGTATAGTGAGGCTCTCTTGGAGATAGGGTAGATGTAGTATCAGATTTTCTGAGAGCATATGTGTTTGAAAAAGCATATTTAACATTTTATGCTTGAAAAAATGAAAAATGTTCTATGATACAAACTGCAAAATAAAATTCACATATCCTTTTGATAGGATAAGTAATTGAAAAACACTGTTTTAAGGGGTCACATAGTATCAAAGTGGGAAGAGCATTTTGAGATTATTTTAGATTATTCAGTGTAGTTCTTACAGTTTTTAGAGTTTTTTAGTGTTATAGTTTTTTAATGTAAATTTTAATTGAATATGACATACATAATTGTACAGCTTGATGAATTTTCATAAAGTGAACATTCCCATGTAACCAGTACAAAGATTGAGAAACAGAACATTACAGTTACCCCAGAAGCCCGTATCCTATTTTGTTAAAAATGTAAACCATTCCCCACCTCATTCTGAAAATTTCCTTAGGACCCCTTGCCCCTCACCCCCAATTACAAATCATAGGTCTGATCTTACCCTAGTTACAGATGAAGAGTTTGAGGCCACAGAGTTTAAAGCAACTTGCCAAGGGTGATGGATGAGAGAAGATGAAGCAAGAGTAGGAAACTAGTATATATTGAAGACCTATTATTGAAGACCTATATTCTAAGCACTTAGGTAGTGCTTTACAAACGCATTGATTTAAATTGTTTTGTACTTTTTTTTTTTAATTTGCCTCACATTTACTGAAGGGAAGAGATACATTGAAAATATGCTACAGAAAGAAATAAGGTCCTATTTAATCTCAGTAAAGAGAAAGGTAGTTGTAGCTGTAGGTCCTAGAAGAGCATCAATTTTGATAATATCTCATAATTGTTCCTCACAGCTCATTGTGAAGAAGGGACAGAAAAAGATTCATCTGTGCAGTTGTTAGAGGTGATGCATTTGGGCAGATCTTCAATCATAAGGGAGGGAAAGAAGTTCATGAGCACAGTTAAGGACAAATGACATAGAAACAGTCATCAGTTGTTAGCACCAAAACCACACTCCTAACCATTTTCTTTCTTACTGTGTTTACTTGGTAATTCAACAATTAATTTATGCCAACAGTATTAAAAAATGAACAGTGTTATCTGTCTGGACTTGGACAAGATATGCGTAACAATGGTAAACAGGCCAGAAATTGACATTTTCCTATTTAAGGTTTGATGAAATTGTCATCAGAGATAGTAAACAGAACCAAAATAATTTAGTTGGTCATACTTTAGATTTTAAGATTTTGAGCTATGGGAAATGAAGTTTTGAGAATTAACTCCAGCTTATAGGATAAAGTGGGGCTATGTAAGTTTTCTAAAAGACAAGATTCTTCCAACAACGACATTTATATTTAAACGTAAAAACACTATAGATTTTGGGATACCAGTCCGATGGACCAGATTCATATGCTGGTAGAGGACTATAGAAAGATCTCTTTACCAGAATGTGTGGCATGCGTAATGGAAAAGAACCTTGACTCCTAATAAATTCATGTGAGCAAGGGCAAAACGCATAATCCTACAGAGGCAGAATGAAGTGTTGATGTCCTCACTTGTACCTCTTAAGAAGGTAAGAAATTCTAGGAGGGGCCGATTCGCCTAATCTCCACTGAAGTAGCTCCAGTTCCTAAATATCACAATGATAAGGATCACCATGCATCTTTTGTGCAGTGGAAGTACAAGTCTGTTCTGAAATGGTTTATGGCCTTTTGCATCAGTCAGAGGAGCATAAAACTGTCTGTAGCAGGCATAGGCAAATGTCAGGCTAATCATAGATCTAGCTAGTACATCTTGGCAGTGATGCTTGTAGTCAGAGGTGCAGGACAGTGCAGTCACAGCTGTAAAAAGTAGAGGTGACAGGCACAGAACCTCCAAGATTTCCCATGCCTTGTGGTGTGAAGCAATGTAAATTCCCTGCCAGGTAGAAAGAAGCAAAGGCCAGACCAGCAAATGCAACCTAGTATTTAAGGCTTGGGTTTATGATATCTTGAGGTTCTTAAAGAAAGGGGGAGTTTCTTCAATAAGAAGAATGTCCACTAGAGAAGCTCTTACAGCCCTCATTCACCACATCCTTCTCTCCTGTGCACAGGCAGAATGGGCTTGCTCAGGGAAAGCAGTAGTTGGACATGCCTCCCCTCTATCAGTTTTATTGTGTTGGTAAAAGCGCCATTCAAAGCCCAGGCAAGGCTGGCAGCTAGGCAGGCTTGTTTGCTGTCGTGTCTGCCTTCTTGAGACATTTGGCCCGAACAGAGACAGCAGAGAGAAATTCTGTGATGGATTCTGGTAAGGCCACATCTCCTCTTGTTGGATAAGCCTCTGGAAGGAAGGGAGATGCTCTGATCCGTACCCCCAGTTTGCCCCAAGGCCGCCACCACTCCGCTGCTACCTCCCTATGCTCTGTTATGTACTCTTATCTCTTATCTTCACTTTGCAAATGAGGAAAGTGAAGCTCAAAGAATAAATTGCTCAAGATCATATAATTAGTAAGTAATAGGTAGAAGTTCTGGACTGGAACTCAGGTCTTTTGGCTACTAAAGCCTATATTCTCTTTACTACCATATACTGTCTCTCATGTATGAGAAAGTGACCGGGCAGTGAGTGGGGAGGATTATTTTTGCTGCTGTTATTAACACTTGCATTGCCAGATTGTTTGTAGAGCTGCATTTGAAAGATACCACTTCATTTATCATCTGTTTTTTCCCCCTTTTCTCCTGCACCTGTTGTTCAGTGCTTCAGGCACTGTGTACACTGCAATGGATGTGGCCACAGGACAGGAGGTGAGTACCTACCACCAACTATCGCTCTGTCAGCTATACTGTTTTTGTTTTGTTGTTTGTACTTTTGGTTTCTTGATATAGCAAACGAGAACTAAACATAGGAGTCACTGATTTTGGAAAAAGTCACAGTGTCTACAGTACAGAGAACAGATTGGAGGAGATAAAAGTGGAACAGGGGAGTTAAGAGGTTATTGTGTAACTCTAGGTGGGAGGTGATGGTTTGGACCAAGACGATAGCATAGTATAAATGGAGAGAAGTGGATGGATTTGAGAGGTACTTAGGTAAATTTGATAGAATGTGGTGATTAACTGAATGTGAGGACGACTCACGAGTGATAATAGTCAAGGAGAAAGAAAAAAGGTGGAGGTATATGAGTTTGAAGAAATTGAATGCTGCCTGAGAGACCTTCTTGTGGAACTGCCTAGTGAACAATTATTTATACAAGTTTGGTACTTGAAAGAGAAATCTGATATAGAAGAGATTTAAACACGCCTCTTGACTCCTAATCTAGTTATCCTCCCATTAGTCTGTGTCTAGGATTCCAGTAGATATTGAAGTCCTCATTTGGAGGCACCTCTTTGTTTTTCTTATTTCATTAAGCTAGGAGTACTTGCCTTACTGCCAAGACCTACTGACTGACCTAAAATCTTACCGTCAGCAGAATGAAGTCATGAAAGGAATGTAGAGTATTCGGGGTTCCCTTGCTTTCTACAGTTTTGTTGCAAAGCACGAATGTTGGCAGATGGATTGTGGATGGAAGCTGCCTGGGGAAGTTCATAATTCAAAGAGTGCTGAGGCTCAGGGGTTGAGAGAGGCACCTCCTGTTCTAATGAAAATAAGAGTTGGGCTGCTCTGAGGAAGGCTACTTCTAGGACCTGCTCGTGTTTTTGGTGGGAAACCTTCTGGTAAACTGGAGAAGTTCCGTCTAATAGGGACAGCACATATCTCACTTTTGTGCTTTTGTGAGTCTTTTATGAGAATCTAAGCCAAATATTGTGGCTCCATCAAAAGGAAGTCTACTTTGTAAAAAAATCATTCTTGTTAAGGATTTATTAAGTGTTCTTTGAGGTGAGAATCCAACAACCTAAATGTTTACCTTTAGTTACTTATTTATAACTTTAGGCAACTCATTAGACCTCTCTGAGCCTGAATTTTTTTTAATTTATAAAATGTGCATGATAGCATGTACCTCACAAAAGTGTTGAAAGAATTCAGTGGAGCAATGCATATGAAAATACATCATAAACTTTAAGAATTACATATTTAATTTATATTTGTACATATTTATTCTACACAACATTCACTAAACTTTTGCTTTATGCCATACCTTATACTAAGAATAAGAACTATGTGAAAGATTCAGTCTCATGAAGGCACTCAAACATTGACACCATATATAATGTAAGAGACCATACTTTCCATTGTGTAATTATAGAAGTCTTGTAGTGCTGATAGGAAGCTGTGTTAAAATAATGGTGAGGAAGGAAGGATGATATCATTGTGCCAATTTAAAATGTGAATTGGAGGCAGAGATAGAAAAGAGGAGGTTATACTGATCCTAAAAAGAACCCATTAGGTAGGTAATATTATTTCCTTTTTACTGATGAGAAATTTGAAGCTTAGGGAGTTTAAATAACTTTTGCAGGTTTGTAAAATTAGCAAGGACTGGGTTAGAAACTTTTGCTTCTAAAACCTAAACCTTTGCTTTCTGGGTTTCAAGGCCACAGCAGAGCTCGGGTTAGGCACCAAGGCTCATTGTCATGTTTCTGGTCTCTGGGGCCCTACAGCCCTTGATGTGAAAGCAGGCTGGTGATAGGCAGTTCCTGGAAGGCCTAGAGGCTGCATGTGTGAGAAGCTCACTATAGGAAACAGAAACTTGACTCCACGGTGTACCTGCCTTGTGGTTACAAAACTATGAATGGAAATGAGTCCATTAGGGCAGCTAATGCAGTGTGGCAGGAAGGCCTCATTTCCTGCCCCAGGGAGTATAAATCTTTAGTGGAGCTGCCCACATGCTCTCAGTTTTTTGAGTGAATGCTTATTGGAGTTTATCTAGTGAGTAGACAGAGCTATTTCTGTCACATATAAGAAGGTTAGCATATTAGTGCTGGGAAGTTTTCTAGTTACAGATCCAATGATTATTTCAAGTGCATTTTTAGAAGGAATATATGTAATAGAAAGAATACTGTAAGAGGCTTTGGAGTCATATGGACCTGTGAGCATTGATTATGACCTTGAGTGATTTTCTTTTAAGTCTAAAGTCTTAATTTCTTTACCCGAAAATGCAGATAATGGTTTTTACTTGGCAGGGCTGTTGTTAGGTTTTACTGAGATAATGTAGGTATAGCACCAAATGCGGCACCTAGCACACAGTAGGCATTCAATAAATGGTGGTGGAGGGTGCTTGGTTTTTGCTATTGTTCCAGCTAATGTTGTTGTTATTCTTGCTCTGTGCCAGGTACTCATGAAATGCAGTTATTACTGTGATTAACATTTTCATTGTTGCCTTACTTTATTATTTAAATTTCTTTTTATATGTGAATAACACATTGGCCACTATCTCATTTAGGCCTCAAAATAATCTTGTGAGGAAGGGAATTAGGGTTGATATTATCCTCAGTGTATTGATGAAGAGACTGAGGCTTAGAGATCTTGTGATTGGTCAAGGTCAGTAAGTGACAGAGTCAGCCCCAGAGGTTAGGTCCTCAGAGTTCAAGTCCAGTTCTTTTTCTGTTATAGGAATGCTATCTGCTGCTCCTAATGGGAGGGATCTGATTAGGTGAAGGGCATTTAACTAGGCCATAGTTAGTAGCTATTGAAAAGGATCCTTAGTGTCCTGCCACTGCCTCTGTGTTATTTTCTGCCTGCCTCTCTTCTCTCTGCTGCCAGCAGTGACCTATGTGAGATTCATAAGCTTTGTTTTACCCTCCAGGATGACCTAGGGAACTCCAAAAGAGCTCCTTTGGCTCCAGATCTTAACATGTGTCATAAGGGCTTGCTATACTTAATGTAATGTCTTTAGAGCAATGTGTTGCCCTTTAGCCATTAGAAAAAGCTAATCATCAACAGTAAATAGAAAGCTATAACCAGACCGGAAGCCTAACCTGATAGGAGACCCCACTCCAAGGCAATTTTTTCTCACTTGAGGTAGGGGAATGGATATGGTCAAAATGTTTAAAAGAATCATTTCTAATTGATGAACTGGATCTCTGAAAAAACTGTCTATGCTTGACTTGAAGAAATAATAGAGCCAGGGTTTTTTTTTCTCATAAAAAATTGAATTATTCATCCTTTACAGTTCTTGCTACTTCTGGAGAGACTAAGTTGTTCTATTAGGCGTACATGTTCTTGTCTGTTAAGCAGAAAAAGAAGAGATGTCTCTATGGAATAAACGTTCATCAAATAATTTAAAGTCTGCTGCAAGGGTTAGAATCGCCTATTGCTAATGCATTTTGTGGTTTAAAAATAAAGTACTTATCAGCTCATTGAATTCTCTCTTTCCTTCTTTATTTCCACAAACATTTGTTGAGCACCCACTGTGTGTCAGGCCCTCTGCTTGGCACCAGGGGATTCAGAGCTTTCAAACTAACTCAAGCTTCTAAACATACATACCCTAACTAATCATCATGCAAGGCAACATGTGGTAAGTTTCATACAAGAAGTATAAGTATGATCTTATGGGGGCATTAAAGAAGGGAAAAGGTATCTTATTTGAAGAATGAAGTTTATTTTAGCCTGACATAAAGGAGCTTTCTGAATATGTGAAAATGATGCCAGATGTTCCAAATGGAGAGACGCTCAGATCCTGGAGTATATGAAGGAATACAGTGGGAAGTAAGATGTGGGTCAGATCATGAGAACTTTGAATGTTGGACTGAGGAAGCATCTATGATTTTTAGCAAGGAGAAGTGTTAGTAAATGTGTACTATGAGGGAATATTAATCTGGTCATGTGTGCAGGATAAATTGGAATCACTTTTGAAGGTTCTTATCTAACTAACTGAGTAGCTATGAATGCAAGTCATATATCCTGAATCACAATTTCTTTATCTGTCAAAAGGGCTCAGTAGTAATGCTTAACTCATAGGTTTCTCTGAGGATTAAATGAAATAAACTTGAGAATATCTTACATAGTACTTGACACACAGAAGAAATGGATGCAAAAGTGCGCTGGACTAATATATACCTTATATTTGTGGTATGTGGAAATTCATTTATTTCTATAGACAAAAATCCTACCAAGATCTTTTTTATATATAAATATTATAAGGGAATCTTATCCCCTTTTTCTCTTCTCTCTCTTAACTTGGTCAACTCTGATTTATCATTCCATACCAAGTTCAAAAAATCATCTCTACCTTTATGAAGCCTCTCTACATTGCCAGTTAAAAGAGTTCTTCCTCTATTTTGTGTTTCTGTAGCACTTCATATGGACTTTTGTTATAGCATACCTCGTTTCTATTGTGATTTTTTAAAAGTATTTTTCTAATATATTTTATTTAGTAGCAAGTTTGATTCTCAAACTTTGATGCACATGAGTATCATCTGGAGAGTTTATTAAAACCGAGTTTCTGATTCAGTAGGTCTGGGTTGGGCCTAAAATTTTTATTTCTAACAAGTTCCCAGATGATGTTGATAGTGCATGTCTGGAGACCTCACATTGAGTACCACTGGTCTATGTTGATACATTTTGAATTCCTCAAGTGTAAGACTGTATCTTATTCACCTCTGTCTCCTTAGTATTTAAGATCTGGTGCTTAGTAGATGCTCAATAAATGTTGAGTGATTCTGGTTGCATATTGAATGTACTTTGATTTCAGGTGGCCATTAAGCAGATGAACCTTCAGCAGCAGCCGAAGAAAGAACTGATTATTAATGAGATCCTGGTCATGAGGGAAAATAAGAACCCAAATATTGTGAACTATTTGGACAGGTATGGAGTGATAAGTCTTATCAGAGAGACAGGGCCTTTGGGACTGATGGGTGGTGAAGCTGTTAAAGAAGACAGCACCAGCTCTCAGAACTGCCTCCATTTAAGAATCTTCTATGATACTTAGCTCTTTGCCTCTGACCCTGAATACTGCTGGACGCCTTTGATTGCTGCACAGGTTTTCTGGGTTAGGCTGATCCCTACCACTTAGTAGCTTCTAACAGCTGATCTTTGTACTGTTTGTTTTGCCTCAAGGAAACCCTTCAGCCCATCTGCCTGAGTCAGATACACAGGTTTTTAAATCATTCTCCATCCAAAATCTTTCTTCATCCTTTTTACCCTCCTAAATTACTTCTAGTTTGTATTCTCCCATAATGTGACGCTCAGAATTTTAATTTAAGATTTGACCAAAATATAGAGAGAATAGGACTTCTTTGTTCTAAACTTCTCATATGTTCTGATTTCATTCATTTTTTTTTTTTTAGGAGAACTGTTTCACTGTTGACCCCTAGTAAATTTGTAGTCAGTTAAAATCGCTGATCCTTTTTTTTTTTTTTTTTACATGAGCTTGCCTTAAAATGATATAGTGGAACTTTATAGTTGTTTTCATTAAATCCCATATCAATTATTTCAACCCATTGTTCCAGCCCACTACAGTTCTGTTATTCAGCATAATAATGGTGGTTGTAGCTAGCATTTGCGTTGTGCTTTACTTTGTATTAAGTGCTTTCATGAACAGTATCTCCTTCCGAAGTAGGGTTTATTGTTTATATTGAACAGATAAAGAAACTGAGGTTGATAGAAGTGAATAACTAGTCCAAGACCAGTAAGCCAGTAAGTAGCAAAGGAGGCTTTTGGATTTGACTCTTCCTAGCACCAACATCCATGCCCTTTCCGTCATATCATGTTTCTCCCATATCTGAAAAAGGAAAGCTTCTTGACCAGGTTTCAGAGACATCACAGGTAGAAGTGTATTGGGCTAAGTCTTGAACTCTAATTCTTTTACTACTTATGTTGCATTGCCAACTAGATTTCATTTCTGTCAGATTTCTTGTTCTGCATCCAAAACATTGGTAAGCTTCAGTTTCTTTAAAGAGGAAAGGGGTTTTGACTTTGACCTTCCCAACACTGGTGTTGATAGCTGTAGAAAAAAAGCCTTCTCCTTTTGGGTATGATTGTCTGTGATGTGGGTCATGACTGGCTCTGAAAATCCTGAGAAATTTATTACCATCTCTTTTAAGAACTTATTATACAGAGAATATAGCTTGGATCAACGACTGAAGGCTATAAAGGTACCAGATTTATATCTATAAGGGACTTGGGATAAGGAAAAATGAAAGCTGCCCAATGAGTGTGTGGCTTGGCTCATAAAATTTGAGTTCCTCATCACTGGGTTTCAAAACAGTAAAATGCATGACCATGTTACTGAAAGAATTTGTATTCTGGGAGTGGAACAAGAAGGTTTATACATTTTTTTATGGATTATGTCGTTGCTAGTGTATTCAGCAGCTTAAACTATGGAATAAGAAGTAAATAAAGCTCAGTCCCTGCCCTCAAATAGCTCCTAGTCTGCTGTAGAGAAAAAGGATGTGAGAGTTCCTGTGGGAGGACAGAGTGGGTGGTCTTAACCTGAGCATTCAGTGACGGTGTTGCAGTTGAGAGCCTGTGGGTTGTGAGTTGTCCCAGAGGAGAACTCCATCCGTATTTGCTTTTCTCTGAATACGTGGTGCTCTGAGGCTTTACCTGGAGATGTGGTTTGTGAAGATACTTTGGCACAGTGTGTAGCCATAAAGTGTGTGAGACAACCTGCATATGGACTTGTATTTCTTAGCTCTGGCAGTGACATATTTGACTCAGGTAAATGGGCTTTGCTTTGTCAATGTCCAGAGATAGTCTCTTGGACCCTCATATGTCTTCCTTGCATCAGTCCAGGTTGACAGATGTCATCTTGATGTGTTGATTGAAAGGCCATAAACGTGGGTTTGTTTGTTCGTTTTGGCCAGGGAAGAAATAGGCTCATGCCAGTGAAGGGCTTTTTGTCTAGTCCTGAATTTTCTTTTGGTCCAAGTCTCCATAATCTTTTCCTTCAAAGGAGATTTTTTAAAAGATTATAATAAAATATAGCTAAATACAATATCGTATTAGTCACAGATATACGCCATAGTTATTCAACATTTATATTCCTAAAAAAGTGATCACTGTGATATGTCCAGCAACTATCTGACACCTTACAACACTATTACAATATTATTGACTATATTCCCTATGCTGTACACCTCATCCTTGTGACTTACGTGTTTAATACCTGGAAATTTGAACTTTTTATTATCCTCTACCTTTTCCCTCCCTTGTCTGATTTTTCAATTACAGGTTGACATTCAATATTATTAGTTTCAGGTATACAGTATAGTGGTTAGACATTTATGTAATTTATGAAGTGATCCCCCTGACTAGTCTGGTACCCACCTGGCACTATACATAGTTATTACCATATTATTGACTATATTCCTGATGCTTTACTTTATATCCCCGTGACTATTTGTTAACTACCAATTTGTATTTCTTAATCCATTCGCCTTTTTCACCCTCCCTAAACCCCTTCCCATGTGGTGACCATCAGCCTGTTTCCTGCATCTATGATTCTGTTTCTGTTTTGTTTGTTTGCTTATTTTTTTCTTTAGATATAAGTGAGATCATATGGTATTTGTCTTTCTCTGACTTATTTCACTTAGCGTAATACCTTCCAGGTCCATCCATGCTGTCACACATGGTAAAATTTCATTCTTTTTTTTTTTTTTTATGGCTGAGTAATAATCCATTTTGTATATGCACCACAATTTGTCCAGTCATCTGTTGATGGGCATTTAGGTTGCTTCCATATCTTGGCTATTGTAAATAATCCTGCATTGAACAGAGGGGTGCATATATCTTTTCAAGTTAGTGTTTTGGTTTCCTTTAAATACCCAGAAGTGGAATTGCTATGTCATGTGGTAGTTCTATTTTTAATCTTTTGAGGAACCTTTATACTGGTTTTCATAGTTCCTGCAAAGAGTCTTAAAGAAATAATTAATTTGTCATATTTTTTTGTGTGGAAATTTTAAAAAGTACAAGACTTTTAATTGTGTAGAATACAGAATGTTGTGGAGGGAGTACCAGATTTATAGTCAAGAGAATAAGACCCAAATCTTACCCTTCCTTGAGACCATTTGTGTTTTTCCATCTACTCTACAGTAGTCCCAATATCAGGATAAATATAGGGTGCCATACCACACAGCTCATAGCTTCTTTGTCTAAAGTAGCAGAAGAGTCTAAAAGGCTCTGAGCTATCTTTGTTTTTATTTGTTTTATCTTTTATTTGTCTATAGCTGAGGATACTAACCAGACATGCCAAGTGACCTATTTATCATATAACAGACTGAGTAATCGATCCCTGAGTGAAACTATTTGTTCTAACTCATGGCAGCCCCATAATCTCTTTAGGGATAGAATACTAAATGACAGCCCTTGGCTTTCCAGAAGAGGTTTTGGCAGCCCTTGCTGGATTCATTCCATTCCTATAATCAGAGACACTCAAAATGGACATTATCGTCAGCATATTGACTATGCGTATAACACTTTACAACTTTTAAATAGCTTTTAGAATATTATTTAATATTTATAGTTATCTTTTATTTTACTCATTGATTTATTTAGTAAACTATTGGCACTTACTGTTCTGGACTCTGATAGAGTCTTGAACTAGACCCAGTAATTGGTCTCATGGATCTTAGTAGAACTCTCAGGGAGGTTTAGTAACTTCTTCTAATGTTGGTAGCATGGACTCCAAATCCCATCTTTGTCAAATGGTTGGGTGTCTCTGCCCTGATGATTCTAGAGGTGTGGGAATCATCCCTAATTTTAGGAAGCATTACTTTGTGTTGTGATGTAATATAACTTTATATTTCATATCTTCAACCTAGTGATCTTTAGTTCTGCCCTTTGGGGGTTCCCAGAGCAATCTGTTTCTTTTTCTCCAGGTGAATCCTTAAGAGATATCAAGTTAGTAATTCTGTACCCCAGATTCTGCTTTTACCCAGAAAAAAGAACCCTAGACTCTTCCAAAGCTAATGGAAATGTAGGTTCATTCTGTGTTATGCTTAGTCTTTGAAATCCAGTGCTGTGGCTCATGTACACTTCTCCTTTGTACTCAACCTTTGTCTGTACTTCTGCAGTTACCTTGTGGGAGATGAGCTGTGGGTTGTCATGGAATACTTGGCTGGAGGCTCTTTGACAGATGTGGTGACGGAAACCTGTATGGATGAAGGCCAGATTGCAGCTGTGTGCCGTGAGGTAAGGTCAATGGCCAACCAGCCTTGAGCAGGAAATGGCCTTCATATCCATGTCTGTCAAACTTCTGTAAGACGAGATCTCAGCCTGGGCACTATGGAAATGAGAGAAATTAGTTAGACTCTCCCATCATTCTCATTCTCTTATTATACCTGTTTTGAAATTTCTATCACCATGATTTTTTCTTTAAAGATAACTTTATTCTGGTTATAAAATCATATATCCATTGTAGAAAAATTAAAAGTACCAAATGTATATATAAAGTCACTTATAATTCCAGCCCTTAAAGATAACCGCTGCTGACACTTTAATATTTTTCTTCATCTTTTATATGGATCTACATTTTATTATATGTTTTATGTTCCTGCTTTCTTCATATGCTATGGAGTTTCCTATGAAGAAGAGCAAGAAGGTAGTGAAAGAAGAAGTATTATTTAAGAGTCATCAGGGAAGGTTTTGCATAGATTTGTATAAAGATTTGAATGCTACAAAAAAGAGAAGCAAAAATCTAGGGTGAAATACTTCCAGACAAAAGGAATAGAAAACAAGCTTAAATAGGTATTTTCCTTTTTTCTCATTGCTCTTGAATGTCTAAGGTCTGTAATATGCTGGAAATAAGAAGGGGAAAAATCCCTCTTACAAAGTTATATGCAGATAGCACAATAGCCTCAGAGGATAGCCATGTTTTCATTAGAGCAAGAAGATGAAAAGAATATTCAGAGAAGTTGAGGATATTGGATGTTTTGCTAATATGAGACTGGAACTTTCTGATAGCCCAGCCATAGAAAGATTTGGGAATTGGGGAAAGAGTGATTACTTTAGGTTCAGAGTTTTATAGGGATGAGTCTCATAGTGTGTTTGGGGTTTGATGGTGCAAGATTTGGAGGCATACAGATGAAATCATATAGTTGCGTACTTAGACTTAATATTTGGAATCATAAAATCCATGTGAAATCCATACCATCCTAGACAACATGATCACTTTTGCAGTAAATACTCTGGGGTCTGGAATAGGCACAGTAGGTTAATGGAATTTACACAAGCTTGGGATTCTTAGACAATCTGACTTTTATTTTTTTCTGTACCACTAACGAAGTGTTTCTCAACTTTTTTTCATTATCTCCTCCCATCCCCAAGGATCTTAGTTACTATAGATTAACTATACTGTATATCTGTTTATGTACTGTGTGGCCTTCTGGAAAGCCACAAACCATTATAATATCTAAGATATTTTTCATATTCCGGGAACTGACTTTCACTGGTTGAGCATACATGCATATGTCCTTGGAGAAATCAATTTGCCTCAAATTTTTTATCTTTATAATGGGAATTTCAGCACTCATACTGTGTATACCTTAGGGGTGCCATATGGATCAAAAAGCATTTTGAAAGAAATTTTAAATGTTACATAAATAGGTGGCATTACCATTATCCTTAAATTCTAGTAGAGTCTTCCCCTTTGTAAGAGTATCTTTATTGAGATATAATTCACATACCATATGATTTACCCATTTAACCTACAGACGGTTCCTAGCTTAATAGTGACCCTAAATTTATGATGTTTTGACTTTATGATGATATGGAAGCAGTATGCATTCAGTAGAAACCATAATTCGAATTTTGAATTTCAGTTCACCCACAGTATATAATTTCAACGTTTTTAGTATATTGAGTTGTACAACCACCACCATAATCAATTTTAGAACCTTTTTATTGCCCCCAGAAAGAAGCTCCATAACTATTAGCAGCCACTCCCCACATACCTCTCTTTCTGACGATCTACCTTATGCAATCACTAATCTGTTTTTTGTCTCTATAGATATATTTGCTTGTTCTGGACATTTCATATAAATGATATTTGCTTGTTTGTGACTGGCTTCTTTTGCTTAGTGTAATGGTTTGAAGATTTATCCTTGTTATAGCATATAGCAGTACTTTATTTCTTTTATTAGCAAATCAGATTCCATTTATCTGTTTTTTAATTGATAGATATTTGGGTTATTTCTATTCTCAAGCTATTATGATTAATGCTGTGAACATTCATGTATAAGTTTTCGGTTTAGATGTACGTTTTCATTTCTCTTGGAGTGGAACTTCTAATCATATAGCAACTCTAGGATTAACATTTTAAGAAAAGGACAAACTGTTTTCCAAAACGGCTTTACCATTTTACATTTCTGTTAGTGTATGAGGGTTCCAGTTTTTCAAAATCATCCTTTTTGATCATATTTTTTGACATCCAGAGACCAAGGTCTCCAGCCTCCTAAGGAAAGCAACTCTTAATAGGGAAGAGCCTCTTCTGGATATTGGTTTGTTCTTAATTTAACTATTTGTATATATGTTTTTTGAAATATATTTTTTGAGAATATGTAATAGTATATTCTAATTGGTTTGTGTCTTTAGTGTTTTTCAGTTGGTAGAAGCTTCTAAAATTTTAGCTTTGGGTTCTGGATTTAAACTAGTAGATTTAGTAGCAAACCTGAGGTTATCTTTTCTGATTTCTACATTTTACAATAACCCAGAGAGAATAAATGATTTGCCTAGAATGATTTTGTCTGTTAGGCAGTGGCAGAACTAGGCACTTTCATTGTTCCATTCAGTCTCTGTGTTGTTACTCATTTTGCTGCTAAATATGGGTGTTTTCCAGGGTTCTTTCTTTCTCCTCTTATTTTCTATAACATTTGCCAGTTCCAGCCATTTGTATAACTTAAAAAAATAAATCACCTCTTCAAAAGTGACTGGTAAATATTTATCTCAAGTCCAGGCCTCTGTCAAGAACTTTTAAGACTCACATGTTCAGTTGCCTAGTGGACATTTGTCTATCAATGTTCACAGGTATATAAAATTCAGCCTTCCCAAACAGTATAAATTATCTCCTCACCAAAATAAAATTATTCTTTAACTTCACTGCTTTGATAGCGCTTTCATATGCCTGGTTTCCCAAATTTGTCACTTTCCTCTAGTTTTAATATTATAGAATCCTTTCCATTCTTTCAAAGTAGTTTTTCTTGGGACTCATGTTCTTTGACAAGTATCTAATGATCTATAAAAGACTCTAAACTATATTGGAGGAACTCATGTACTTAAAACTATTATAAGGCATATTGTAATGAAGTATAAAAAAATAAGATATTAGAAAGGTATAAGGCAGTGTGGAGTGTTGAAAGATGCTTAGCGTGGAGACAGAAGACTAGGGTCTAGACCTATCTGTGCCACTGATTTGGAGCAAGTCATTTTACTTGTTGGAGCCTCAATTTCTTTGTCATAGAATGAGGAGGTTAGATTAGTTTATTTTCTATTAGTCTTCGTATTATATGTCATTTGTTTCTACCTCTGCCCACACCACTTCAACAGTGCCTGCAGGCTTTGGAGTTCCTGCATTCCAACCAGGTCATTCACAGAGACATCAAGAGCGACAACATCCTGTTGGGAATGGATGGCTCTGTCAAGCTAAGTGAGTAGGAGTGATAATACTCTCTGCCCTGTGGACCCTGTCTCCTGTGGGATGGTATTCATATAGCAGTATCTACAGGACTCACTAGAGAGTGTTTGTTTATTTCCTGAGATGTGTGGGATCTTTCTGTTACTCAGCACTATTTAGGGTGTCTTTTTTTTTTTTTTTCATTAATTTATACATCAGCCAAAAGGATTTACTGAAAGCCCACTGTGTGCTAGGTCTTCTGCTGGGCACTGAGGATACTTTTGCCTGTCTTCAAGTAGTTCTCAGTCTAGAACTACTTGAAAAACACTAGACATGAAATACGTAATTACAAAGAAGAGTTTAGTGTAATTTTTGTCATTCAGTCTTTTATTCAGCATACTTTTATTAAATGTCTATTATTGCTTCTGGGAATAAAAAAGTGAGTAAGAAAACATAGTCCTTCCTATCATAATTCCAATAAACATATAATTGCAATGTAATGTAAATGAACTGCAGGCAGAACATTTTGTTCAAAACTGTAGGGACCAGTGTCATAGGTGGATTGGCAGCTTATGGAAAGACTGTCAGCACTCTCTGTCCTGAGCACAGCATGAGGAGCTGATAACAGCAGGGCCACACTTCACTGTGGGTGATTAGTGTTTAAGCCAGGAACTGATGCCTGGGAAATAAAGCAAGGACCTAGTTACCAGATTTGGGGATATAGGAATGGTTTACGAGAAAAAAGAAGAATTGGGACAAGTAATCAAGGCCAAAATGGGCAGCTTGGACTTTAATGACTAATCCTTCTGGCTTGAAATGGGATAAGAGGCCAGAGGTGGTATTTCTTACATTCCTCCTACTGCTCTTTATGGTTGATCAGGAGCAGACTAGGCGCTGGACATGAAGGTGGCAGTTATGCGACTCCAGCTTTAGAGAGACAGGGATTGCAGCAGGGGGGAATGAAACAGGGGGGAATGACACCTCGGGTAGGCACACAGTCAATACTCATGGAAGGAGTCCCATAAATATAAATCCTTTCCTTCTTCTCTTTTTCTAGCTGATTTTGGATTCTGTGCCCAGATCACCCAGAGCAGAGCAAACGGAGCACCATGGTAGGAACCCCATACTGGATGGCGCCAGAGGTTGTGACGCGGAAGGCTTATGGACCCAAGGTTGATATCTGGTCCCTGGGTATCATGGCCATCGAAATGATTGAAGGGGAGCCCCCATACCTCAATGAAAACCCTCTGAGAGTGAGTGTTACTAATCCAATTTCAAGATGTTTGGGCTGTTGTTAATAGTCCCAGGGATTGGTACTCAGGCTGTTCTCTGGGACTTTCAACCTAAATCTCTCTTTTCTGGATAAAATTAGGCACTGCTGAATTTAAGTATAAATTTCCAAAGAAAAGGAATATTAAGTCATGCATTCATTTACAGCATTCAACAATTGAGTTCCTATCATGTGTAAGAAACTATTCTAATGATAGTAAAACAAATTACTATATCGTAACAGAAGGTAAATGCTGTGAAGAAGAGGAGTTTAAGAGAGTAATTGGGGAAAGAGGGAGAATCGTGCTATTTTATTTAGGACAGGGAAGTCCTTTCTTATAAGTTATTTGTATGGAAACCTGAAGAATGTAAAGGAGGAAGCCATGAGATTAACCCAAGAGTTTTCTAGGAATCAAATGTACAGAGCACTTGATTTGAGAATATGCTTGTTGTATGCAAGGAAAACTAAGGAGTCCAGTGTCTCTGAAGTGAGTGAGCAGGGTGGAGAATGGTAAATAAGGTCACAGAACTAGCAGGGAACCAGATCAGTTAAGACCTTGCGGCCATTGTGAGAACTTGGCTTTTATTCTGCAAGAGATTGGAAGTCATTGGATTTTTGAGCTGAGGCATAACATAATCTGATTTATGTTGTAAAAGAATCATTTTGGCTGCTTTTATGGAAAATAGAGTATGAGATACTGTTGTAATCATTGAGATAAGAGTGATGGCTTGCAATATATTGGTAGGAATAGAAGTAAAGAGTGGTTGGACTCAGGAAATATCTTAAACTGATAAGATGAAGTAGATTTCAGAGAAAGAGAAATCAACAATAAGTACAAGATTTTTGGACTTCAATCACAGAAAAAATTGAGTCGCCGTTTACTGAGAAGGTTGAAGAGCAGGTAAAGTGGGATGATAGTTGGTTTTGAATGTATTAATTTGAAATGTTTATTTAAACATCCAGGTGTAGATATTGAGTAGAGTTGGGCGTGAGTCCAGAGTTTAAGGGTAAGAGGTCAGGACTACATATAGAAATTTATTGGTAGGTAGTATATAGGTGGCTTATTTAAAAATAAGAACTAAGTTATAGATGAGGTCCCTCATCTAAGGAGTGAGGTGTGAGTACTGAGCCCGCAGGTACTCATATTTACGGGTTGGAGAAACTAGCAATGCAGACCAAAGAGTTGCCTTCTGAGTAGGAGAACTGAGAAATGCATGTCTTGGAGGCTAAGAGAACAGTGTTTTGAGGATGATGTATCACATCTGATTGATAGGTTGTATGTTATAGACTGAGAAATATCAGATTTGCCAAGGTCAAGGTTATTAATGAACTTGATAATCAGTATCAGTAGAGTAATAGGAATAAAAGCCTAGAGTAAATTCACAAGAGTGGGTGAAGTTGAGATGGCATGTATGAGCAGCTGCTTTTAAGGAGTTTTACTACTAAGGGAACAGAGAAATTGAGCAATATTGTGAAGTGGAGTTGAGGGAGAGTTGTTTTTTAAAAAGATATCATAGTATATTTGTGTGCTTTTGGGAATGATCTAGTGGAGAGAAAGAAAATGGTCACATGTAGGAGTAAGGTTCTTAAATAGATGAGATGAGTTGGATCAAGAACTGAAGTAAAGAGCGTTAGATTAGTGTATGGACAGTTTATCCATTATAATAGGAGAGGGAAAGCAGAGTATGTAAATGTAGATGGAAGTCGGTTGGTAATTTTGTCATGGGTAATGTGAAAGTTATTCTGATTGGTTTTATTTTTTTCATTTATTCCAATCTCCCATCCATGCAGGAATCCCATGTGTTGTTGCCAATAGGTGGCCATTTAATCTTATTTGGATACCTCTTATTGGAAAGCTTCAGTGTGCCAAACTGAAACTACCTTCTGTAGTTTCTCTCTGTGGTCCCAGTTTTGCTGTCTGAATCCACATGCTTCTCATCTTTCCCACCTTAGTTTAGCATGACTTGAAAATGATGATCAGTCGGGAGTGATGGAAATAAGACTGGGATTTGAGTCAGAGGACATAGCGCTCATGAACAGTGTGATGCCAGGCATATCTTTTTATGTTTCTGGACTTTATCTGTGAAATGGAGATGACGATTCTTGTCCTGCTCCTTATCCAGAGTTATTGTGGTCTTAATGAGATAGTGTTTTTGTAAGCACTTAGTGAATTGAAGTGCTGAGTGCTTGGAAGCTTTAGTATTACTCCATTTTTCTTTCTGTTGCCCAGGAGATGCTTCATGTTAGGGGACCAGGGAGACAACAGTGAAACAGGTTGCTACTTTATAGAACACCACTTTTCATATTCCTTTCCTGCTGAAAGAAATCAATTCTTAGATAACTGAGGGAAGGCACCAGGAATAATGTCCTTCAGCAAATGGACAGATGTAACTCGTCAGGCTCAATGAATAATAAACCCTGTAGATCTGTAATCAAGAATAATACTAAACTTTGGGTATGTAACGCAATTCATAACTTTACGAAGTGCTTTCCAATATCCTATTTTGTTTTCTTTTTACAGACATGTGGGATAGGCACTATTATCGTCTTCATTTTATAGATTAGGAAGGTGGAAGTTCACTGGCTTGCACATGGTCACATGGCTTTTAAATGTGAAACCCGATCCTTGGATATCTACTTGGGTATATACCTGGGTGTAGATTTCCAGTATATACCAAAGCTGCCTGTTTTTTCCTAGAGGCATAAAGCAGCTAACCATATTTCTAGAGGGCATGTCTGGGACCCAGAGAAAACCTCAGTTGGAACCTAAGGTGATTCTCCATTTGTGTGGCCAGGCCTTGTACCTCATTGCCACCAATGGGACTCCAGAGCTTCAGAATCCAGAGAAGCTGTCAGCTATCTTCCGAGACTTCCTGAACCGCTGTCTTGAGATGGATGTGGAGAAGAGAGGTTCAGCTAAAGAGCTGCTGCAGGTAACTGTCCCTATGCAGGGAAGCACCTAATTTGTGGAATTATTATTTTTTGCTTCATTTTTTTGTCTGTGAGGTACTGGTTATTAGAGAATGAGGCTACTCTCATACCACTTTCCATACTCAACCTATGGTCCTAGGGTCCTAACCTTCTTTATCCTGGCCATTTGCTCATGTTACTCTCTTAGGCTCTTCCTCAGCCTATTAAAACTCATTATACATTCTCCTAGGCTCTGCTTCAAAATGTACTTTCTTAGCTCCTACTGAACTTTGCTGAATCTTTCTTTAGCTGTTGTTTTGTTCTGCCTGGTTTAGCCTAGCAGAGTTTGAATCTTGGGGTGAAGAAGCTTTCTGACATGCAAATATTGTACAAGTTATATATTACTGTGAGATAAATTCAAAAGATAACATTTTCAGTAAAGGATATCAGAGGACATAAGTTTAGGGGACAGTTAGTGAGTGCAGCTTTTCAAATCTTCCCAGTTTTTTCATTGGACACCCTCTTAGATGGTGGCCATGATATTCTGCCAAGCTTGGGAAAGCCTAAAGTTGGGAGTTTACCAAGTCTTTTATACTACCACTTGCTTAATCCTGAATATATAGCATAATTATTTCACATGGCTGCAAAAACTACCTTTAGCAGGCCACATTATTTGTATTTAACATTTATGTTTCAGGTACAATTTCTTATTACTAGTGCTATTTTACTACATTGCCTCTGGTGACTTAACAATAAGTATTGCATGCAACTTTGTGACAGTGATTAATCTGTAGGTATGCACAGTCAATTACTTTTGTGTTATGAGGACCAGGAGCAACTGAGCAGGGCAAAGCAGAGCAGACATACCAGACTGCCCTGAATTAATGTTAGCTATGAACATATTTTTCTCACTAAATTATAACTTCTATTTTATTAATCTGTGGTCTCCTCTTATACCTAATGCAGAATAATATTCAGAAAATATTTGTTGAATTAAATGGAATTGCTTAAAGTATTTACTTTCATTGAAATGTTACCTTCTGGAACATTATTTAGCATTTCTTTGTAATTGGGGTTACTGGTTACAGAACACTGGTCTGTTGTATATGAGATCTGGGTTCTGCCAAGTGCAATCTATTAATCTCTAAAATCCTTCAGAGAATTCATTATACAGAGAAGGAAACTGAGGTTTCCCAGTTGGGTATTTGGTCATGTTGCTTTCTCAACTTAGAGGGGAATTGTAGAAACATGTGATCTGAGGACATTGGCTCTTTAACTTGTTACTGCATTTTATAAATATTTAAAACCATGACTTTTAGAATCCTAAATAATGAAAGCGTCACATCTATTTCTCTTGTGCAAACACATATATGGACAGAAATACATAGGATGTTACATTGGAATTCATATCTTCATGATTTAGCCTACATATGTTATTCCTTTCATAGTAACAGTAATTTCTTATTTTCAGTATTTCTTTATGTCCTATCTCTGTCCAAAACCAAGTTGAAGCAACTTCTAGCAAAGAATATGTGTGTATATATATGTTTATGTGTGTGTCTCTACATGTATGCAGTATGATTAAAAAGAGTCTTATAAGGATGGCAAAAGAATCAAATATGCAAATAATTTGAGTTAAATAGTTTTGTTTAAACTTAAAAAATTTGGTTCTTAGTTTCCTCGTAGCCAGGACAGGAAACATCCCAACATCCTCAAGACATAAAGCTTTTTCACTACTAAGTGTAAGAAAAATCAGTTTTGGTTAAGAGATTCTGAGGTACATAAAGAATTGTTTTCCATAACAATTTTACTGAAAATGTAGATACAGTTTTCATATGGTGTTTTCTCCAAAATAGTCTTCTTTAATAGTTTTGGATGTGGCTCAAAGTATAGCCCAGTGCAAATAATTAACCCTTACTGGATTAATTAGCCTTACTGGATTCAAGGATAGCACAACAAATTCCAAGATCAACGCTCCTGAAATGCACTATTGCAATATACCATTGGGTCGTAGTTTGTTAGTACCTTCCCCTAGAGATAATTATTATTATTCTGATTATCACCGTAGTTTAGTCTTACCAAATAAAAAATGGAATCACATAATGTGAACTTTCTTGTATCTGGCTTCTTTCACTCACCATAATGTTCATGGGATTAATCCTGTTGTCAGTATATCAACTCTTATTTTTTATTGCTATATAGTATTATATGAATATAACATTATTCTCCCATTTTCTTGGACATTTGGGTTCTTTTTAGTTATGACTATTATAAATAAAGCTGCTATGGACATTCTTACCATGTGTCCTTTTGTGGATGCACAAACTCATTTCTCTTGGAAGTATACCTAGGAGTGGAATTGCTGGGATATAGGACAAATATGTGTTTAGCTGTAGGTAGATACAGCTAAACAGTTTTCCAAAATGATTTGTTGTCTTTGGGGATCATCTGAGCTCTCTAGGTAGCATCTTGAGCAAATGTGGATGCACTTAACATCTTATAATAGTTGCTGAAGAAGAATGGTAAATAGTCATGTATCTTTGCTTTTTCTCTTCCTAGCATCAGTTCCTGAAGATTGCCAAGCCCCTCTCCAGCCTCACTCCACTGATTGCCGCAGCAAAGGAAGCAACCAAGAACAATCACTAAAACCACTCTTACCCCAACCTCATTGTGCCAAGCCGTCTGTGAAATTAATGCTCATTTCAGAAATTCCAACCCCTGGTGCCCTCGCTTCCTTGCCTTGCTCCTCCCATTTCCTGGTCTAGCACTCTTAAGACTTCAACTCTTGAAAACCATGTGTCCAGCATTGAAGAGAACTGTAACTGACTAATCAAATGATGGCCATTCCTAAATAAGGAATTTCCTCCTACTTTGTGGGTGTGAGGGTGGTTTATGATCAAGGGTTTATATGAATAAACTCTTGGACTCGTGTTTCTACATAGCAGAATCTTCTCCACACACCAATTCCCCTCCCCCCTGGCTTATCAGTTCTTGGCTATATAAATTTTTGCCTTTATAACATCAATTTGTAATTGGTCAAGGTCTCCTTAGTGCTTGATTTTCAGTGACGCAACTACCCAAAATCCTTATTGTACTTGAAAATTGGAACAGCTTGAAGAATGCCATGGGGGTTGATAATCTACCAGGGACGTGAAATGGCTCAGCTTCATGGACCATGACTTTGGCACAGCTGATCCTGACATGGGAGAGAGAGCTACCACATTTTCTTTGTGCTTCTAGCAACTGTTTGGGAGGATCTTGACCCAGTAGTGTTCCCCATGCTCTTTCTTGTGAAATGGTCTTGGCTATGTAGCAGCTTTTGACTCCCTGCATCCCCTAGGTTACTGTACCCAGCCTGTCCTTGTTTAGAACATTGATAAATTTCCTAGGGCATATGCTGGGTGAGAGCAGTGTGAGAAGTTAGAGAAGAAAATTTTGCTGCTTTTAGAACAGGGCTGGACATCAGCACCTGTCCAGTTAATACCTATGTGACGTGTCAAGAACTCAGTCTCTTTTTTTCCATCTGGGATAAAGAGCTGAAAGATTAACTCAGACCTTCTGATGGCCTGAATCTTCAAGTCATAGGGAAGGATCTCCAAATCTGAGAGACTACATGTTAGTTTTAGATGGATTTGGTGGCTTGAGATGATATTCTGCCAGCCGTGAGGGAATCTTGTTTTTATGATGCATGGCCAAGCTCTCTGCAAATGAAAATGCTTGCATTGGGTGTTGGGGATGTTTGCTACCTCCTGCTATTTTTGTGGTTTTGGTCCTCCCACTGTGGTAGGACCTCTGGCCAGCATTGTGGCTTGTCATGTCAGCCCCATTGGCTATCTTGTTATGCTCTGAGGTACCATTGCCTCTGCAGTACAAATTTTATTTCCTTCAATAAAAGGAGATGGAAATACTCTACTTGCCTTTCTTTCTTCCTTTCCTATTTTCCTTCCTTTTTATTCTAACTTTTTATTTTGAAATAATCTCAAACTTAAGAAAACATAAGGAAAAAAATATATGTATTTTTATTCCCAAACCATTCGAGATTGAGTTACAGATAAAATACCCCTTTGCTCCTATATTCTTAAATGTATATTTTTTCTTGTTAGCACTTTAAAAATATAAATTAAGAGAAGTGGGCCAAAATGTTTGTATATGATAAGGTATTGGCTCAAGCAATTACAGAGGCTGAGAAGTCCCATGATCTGCACCTACAAGTTGGAGATCCAGAAAAGCCAGTGGTGTCATTTGAAATTCTGACAGCCAGAGAGCCAATGGTGTGGGTTTCAGTCAAAGTCAGATGTCTGAGAACCAGGAGTACTTAGGGCCGGAGCTCAATGTCTCAGCTCCATAGTCAGGCAGAGAGCAACCTTCCTCCACCTTTTTGTTCTATTCAGGCGCTCAACTAATTGGATCTTGCCCACTCACTTCTTGGAGGGCCATCTACTTTACTCAGTCTTCCGATTTAAATGCTAATCTCTTCCGGAAACACCCTCACAGACTCCCAGAGATAATGTTTAACCAGATCCTGGGCATCCTTAGTCCAGTCAAATTGACACGTTTAATCATCACATTCCCCATCCCCACCTCCAGGTGAAGGAGGTAACTCTACAGGGGACTAAGTGAGCTGACAGCTTTTATAATGATAATGCTATGTTTTTGGCTTTTAGATCAAGGGTCAAAAATAAGATTGGTGACCCCCAATATTGTTTTGTGAAAAAAGAATACAGAGGCCCAGGAGATCCTCCGTGCCGTTACTTAAAGGACAAGTACAATTGGATTTCTTACGTGTAAGACAGAAGGAATGTTAGATGATGGTACAGCGTATCAGACACTGCACGTGATGGGACCCAGACTATACCTTCTCACTTTAAAATTGCAGTGGTAAACTGATTAGTCTGATGAGGCCTGAGGAATTCTTAGCTGATTGCCCTTCTGGCATCTTAGAGTTGTCTGATTAGTTGGATGTTAAAACAAGCGTTGGCTGTGAAGTGAACTTTTCAACACTCAATTTAGGGATTACTGTTTACTACCGGGATAGCTAGACATCCACTCTGATAATGGAACATTCTTCATGCCCAGGCAACTTAACACATATTTCCATGCCTTTTACTGCGTGCAGTGTTACGGAGGCAAGAGAACTCTGAAACTCTACTCACAGACAAGTGCCGCTTGTCTAATTCTATACTGCTTTGAATACATCTGTCCCCTTTGTGTTAGTTTTCTCTCACTACATAAAAACCACAAACATTGTGGCTATAAATAACACATTGTCTCACAGTTTCTCTTACATCAGAGCTCTGGGCACAGCATGGCTGGATTTTCTGCTCAGGCTGAAATCAAGGTGCCATCTTAGAATTCTGCCCAGCACACCATGCAAGGGTTTATCTACTCTAAGCCATCTGTTAAGACCCAGGAGTTACAGGATGGGGAAGAAACTAACAGAATAACTATAGTGCAGGGACCTGAACCTGGATATTCCTTTCCATACCTCTGGACTTGTTCCCCTATTCTGGGTCTCTTTGGTAGTTGGGAAGGCTGTACAATACCCTGTACCAAGAATGGGCAGACACCAACCCAAAGGCAATGCTCGTGCTATGAGGCTGGCTAGTGGTGACCCATTAAACTAAGATTGCACTGATACCTTTGTTCTGCATTTGATGTTGATGTATCCTTGCCATTTGGGCACTGTGTTAGGTGATACCTTTGTTCTGCATTTGATGTTGATGTATCCTTGCCATGTGGGCACTGTGTTAGGTGTCTTCACCCTTGAGTGTAAGAAAATGAAGTCGAACTACTCTGGGACCATGGAGGAAGGAGATTGTTGGTGATGGAGCTACTCCTGGCTTCCTGTTATGGTGGTTGTGCTGGACTAGATGTTACAGATATTCTCAAAAGAAGCCTCTCACCACCAATAAGGAAATATCGGAAACCATGGGAGGCATTTGGAGGAAGTACATTTTATCTTATATTTGGATTCCTTCAGGAGATTGTCACCCATTCTTCTAGGCTTCTTTTATTGACAATTTCCTAATCTGTCACAATACTAGATCAGTCATCTGTTACTGAATGCAGCAAGGGAGAGCTGGAAGCATTCCAGGGTTGCCTAACATTTATTTACTTTCATTATACCACCCACTCCCTGCCTTTGAATTGGTAGACAATGGACTCTTAGGATCCATGTCTAGCTCTTCCTCTATCTCCTGGGATGACACACGATACTTGGTCATTGCAAGCAATCCTACATGCCTTGGTTAACCTTTATTCAAGCCCTGTAACTATGAATGTTGGCCTTAACTTCGCACAATGCACACACACGACTCTGGACTGGATAACGTGCCCCATCCTAATCTGTTTTCCTCTGTGGTCAAATGGCCTTCACCTGTTTGCCTCCAGTGACTATGACCTATAACGCTGAGGTGATCACCCAGCTGTTTCATGTTTTCTGGGATTCTCAGGGCCCCATAGCCACCACCTGGCGTACACATAAAAGAGAAAACCACTTGACAGTTGGGAGGAAGGACTACTAGACATGACCTAGTCTTATTCCTGGGTGGGGGTAATTGAGGCTAAAGACTAGGAAATCTTCCATTTATGCTAGGCTAAATAGCTAATGATACCACTCTAGCTACCTATCCAAGTAGCCTGGATTCCTTAGGGCAGCTTTATTTTGATTTATTAGTGTTGTTACTCTTTAGGGTGGATTTAGACCACAGAATTAATCTTCATGATGTGACAGTCAAAGGCCTGTCTGTACCCTAATCAACACATCTTATTGTTTATGGACCATAATTAATGATAAGTAGAATAATCAGTATTCAGCAAATGGCAAAAGGCAGTAAAGTTATCTAGTGTATCTGAAAATCAGAACTCTGTTACCTCTTTTCTCATATGACTCTGAGCTCACTCAGCCTCTGGTTTAGGGAAGGGCTATTCATAATTTTCCCTATTCCAGTGATTTCAGAGTGTGGTTCCTATACCAGTAACATTAACATCAACTGAGAACTCTTCAAAAATTCAAGTTCTCAGGTCTCTCCATGGACCTTCAATCTGCAGATAAGTCCTCCTGGTGACTCTGATACAGCACAAGTTTGAGAACCACTGTCTGAGTCACTGTGTTAATCATTCTCCAGAGTTCACTATAGATTGAAATGGTATGTATTACCGATGGAATTGGGTATGATACATAGAGACAATGGTTGAGAAGAATTAACTTGCCCAAGATTCTCTGCAGGCTGGCCTCCTAAAAGATAAGTTGGCCTTTGAGCGCCATGGAAACTAGCTACAGGCAAGTGCTTAAGGAAATCAATTTTACTAGAATGCTGATCAGGCCACTCATCTGCCATATCAAGTCATAGTCTTTTGCCCCTGGTCTTGTCAAGAGAGAGTCTTTCACTCCTAACTGATGTATGGTGGATGAAGTGGTAGAACAATGCTAGAAGCCACAGTTCTGTCATGTCATGCAGCTTTTTGATCATAGCCCTTGCCAGGCCAGCCACTGTATGGTTTTCAGACTTACTGGTGAAGAAACAGTCTTCCTTATTGACAGTGAGCAGGGAGGGAATTGATTAGGAGACACTGTTCAGTTACATTCATACAAGGGTCCCTCTTATTCCTGTGTGCTGACTCCAACAAGAATGAGCAATAGAGGACGTCCAAACCTGCTACTGCCCTGATATTCATTGGTTTCCTCCAATAAATGCTATTCTAAAGCCCTGGTATGTGTACTGTCTGGTCATTTTCCTTTCATTGCTCCCTGTTATTCAATGATATGAATATACTGACATTACATATTCTTTTGATTTGCTGTTTGGGGTTATTTGCTATTTGGGGCTCTGAAAAGCAACGCTGCTATTAACATTGTATATTTACCATAGTGCCTTAAGCACAGATTTAGCTAGGAGATATCCTAGGTGTGGAATTATTGGACCATAGGACATATATATCTTCAACTTTTTAAAATAATGCCTAAGAGTTTGCCAAAGGTGCTGTGCCAATTTACATCTCCAACTAGTGTGGGAGTCCATATACATTGCTCAACCTCGCTCATGTTGCTCAGTCAATCCTTGCTAACATTTGATATTGTCAGGACTATTTCATTGTAACCAATTTAGTGAGTATATTGTGGTATTTCATTGTTTTTACTCTCTTGTAATTTGTCTTTTCAAATCTTATTCTTTTTCTACTTTGTCATCTTTTTAAATATTTTCGCATTGAAATTATTTGTATATTCTGGATAAACATTTTCTCACTTTTGTGTTATAAAATCTTTTGTTGCTTGTCTTTTTAAAATTAAACTATTTTACTTTATTATAATTGTAGATTCACATGCAAAGTAAGAAATAATACGGAGATATTTCATCTACTCTTTACCCATTTTCCTCCAATGGTAACTTCTTGGAAAACTACAGGACAATATCAAACCAAAATGGTGACATTGCTATAGTGAAGATGCAGAACATGTCTATCGCAAAGGATCCTTCATGTTGCTCTTTTATAGCTATGCCTACTTCCCTCCTGCCCTTAACCTCTCTATATTATAAATTCATTCTTTCTGCTGGCTTTGGAATTATTTTGTTCTTCTCTTTCTAGGTTCTTGATATGATAAGACTTCCTACTTTCTAATTTATACATTTAGTGCTATAAATTTCCCTCTCAGCACAGCTTTAGGGGTGTCCCACAAATTTTACATATTATATTTTCACTTTCATTCATTTTAGTGTATTTTTAAAATTTACCTTGAGACTTGCTCTTTGACCCATAGATTATTTAGGAGTATGTTGTTTAGTTTCCAAATAGTAGATTTTCATGTTATCTTTCTGTTATGATTTCTAGTTTGAATCCAGTGTATCACCGAACACACTCTTTATGATTTAAATCCTTTAAAATTTGTTAAAGTTTGTTTTAAGGCCCAGAATATGGTCTATCTTGGTATATGTTCCATAAGCACTTGAAATATGTCAATGATGTTGGATGGAATGTTCTAAAATATCAATTAGATCCTGTTGGTTGATGCTGTTGTCGAATTCTTCTAAATAGTTGCTGATTTTCAATCTACTTGTTCTATCGATTGAGAGGTGGATACTGAAGACGTGAACTTTTATTTTGGATTTCCCTATTTCTCCTTTCAATTTTATCACTTTTTTATTCACATATTTTGCAATTCTCTTTTCTGCTGCACACATATTTAGGATTGCTGTATTATTGGTGGGTTGACACTTTTATCATTATATAATGTCCTTCTTTCTAGTAATTATCTTTCCTCTGAAATCTAATTTACCTGATGTCATGTAGCCTCTTCTGCTTTCCTTTGATTAACATTTACATGATACAACTTTTCCCATTCATTTACTAACATCCTTCCTATATTGTTATATTTGAGAAGTGAGTCTCTTGTAATAGCATATAGTTGGCTAAGGAGTCCTATTCTGTACCTTATATCAGGGATGTTATGCAAAAATCAGATGTGTCCTGAATTTTATTTATATTTATATTTCACTCTTTCCCACAAATGATTTAAGAAAACCTGAAACAATAACATTTTCAATTAAATAATAATAAACACAGGTAGAAAGTCAGGATGAAGGAAAAGATGATCACTGATATGTTGATCACAGAAGCTAAATTATTATAATATTTAAGCTTAAAATTGAAAATGAACTTCCTGGAAGTCAAACTAACAAGATAATTTGTATGATTTGCAATTTTAGAAAGAGGGAGGACATCCCAGTTACTTGTAAGTCTAGAGCAGCTCTGTCCAATACCCTTACTGCAGTAATGAATTCTATACCTGCATTATCCAGTATGGTAGCCACTAGCTACATGTGGCTTCAAGAACTTGAAATGTTCTTAACTGACTTTTATATTTTATTTGTTATAAATCTGACTGACCTATATTTTATTTGTTATGAATCTAAATTTAAATAGCCACATGTGTCTAGGAGCTACCTTATTGGACAGCAGAGGTCTATAGCAGCAGTCCCCAAACTTTTTAGCACCCGTGTTCCTATGAGAATTTAATGCCTGATGATCTGAGATGGAGCTGAGGTGGTGATGCTAGTGCTGGGGAGCAGCTGTAAATACAGATGAATCTTCGCTTGCTCACCTGCCACTCACCTTCTGCTGTGCAGTCTGGTTCCTAACAGGCCATGGACCACTACCAGTCCTTGGCTTGGGGATTGGGGACCCCTGGTATAGAAGGCACAAAGTAATATAGTGTAGTTGCAGCTAAATGGGCTGTGTTTAATTTTGGCTCTGTCACAGCTAAGTGACCTTGGAGAAAGTATTTAACTTTTCTGAACCTGTTTCTAGATTTGTAAAATGAGTATAATGATAGTATCTACCTCTAAGATTCTGAGGCAATAATATATGCAAAGCATTTAACACATACCTGAACATAGCAAATATAATCCTATTTTATAATGCTTGAAATTACCTGGTTTGTCATGAGACTTCATGCCTACTCTGACTCTTTTACTGGCACTAAAATGGAAGTTTTAGAGAAGAATCAATAACTAGGGGGTGAAGTTGTGCTTAAGCATTTTAGCTGATATCTGGTTTCTAGCCATAGAATCAAAGGTCAATCGAATATTGATAAAAACTCGTATCTATTTGAGGCCGCTTGAGGCCACCCTGTTCAAAAACCTGGGCCTCTTTTCCTACCAAGTTGCTGTGGGATTAAGTCCTAATGTTATTATTTAGTATCTCTTTCAGACTTGTAGTTCAATATTTCTTCAGTACGAATAAATTAAGAGCAAAATTATTAATTTCAATGAACTTTCACTTAAAAGGAGATTCATTACTTTTAATAAAAAGGACACTTGTTAAAACAATCTCAAATACATTTAACAGAGATGATGTCTATGCTTTGGGCTTGATACACTGTTGCACAGTTGACTAGAGTCTGGCCTTCAGCCCCAGCATACTGCCAAGGAAGAGAAATCAGAGGCTGGCACTTGACTGCTGTGATGACGTGTATCCATAAGTCTCAAGTTCATCCCTTTCTTTGTGTCAGTTTCATCATTTTGCAGCTTTAGATAACTGGTACTTAAAACAACCCTTGACCATGTACTCATTCTTCGGTCCAAGCATTGAATGATAAAATTGCTCTAACAATAATTAGAAGGCTACCAAAAGGTTGGGATAGCTTTTGTCTAGATGAAAAAGCAGATCTATAATCAATCTGACAAGTCCAGTGGCCACAAATAACCTCACAGGGTGATTTGATCATAAATTCCTAACTGGAAAGGTCATGGTAGGTAGTCAAGACATATAACTTCTTTAGTAAATGTTTATCTTTACCTCGTTTCTGTGCATCTAGGTTAACGCACCTTTGAAATGCCTTTTTCAGACCCTTGGAAGCTTAGCTACCCTTAAGAGAGCATATAATCTGGTTAACTGTCCTGTAAGTCTCTGCCTTGCTTTCTCCCTTCTTCATGTTCCTCCTTTATTCCAAATGTATAAAAGAAACTGTGAAACTGACATTCTTCAGAGCATCTGAGATCTTGCTTGCCAGCAATGTCATCAGTTTGGCTCAAGTAAATGCATAAAAACTCTCCATTTCTTACATCAATAGCTGCTTGGACATTAAGCTGCAGAGAAAGTTAGGATTTGGCTGTGCTTTCCTATTATTATTAGCTTCTTATATTTTGTTGAGAAACCTCTCCGATGTACAAAAGCCTAGGTGACCATGTGCCATCCTAGATGTTTAAATAGCAAATGACTGCATTTGTGTGTGTGTGTGTGTGTGTGTGACTACATATTTGCAAAATATTTGAAACAGGTTTCATAGATTATAGCCAACTACACACTCTCTTCTGATGTTTTTGCAGAATTCACAATAAGGTGATAGTGTAACAATGATCACTAGAAAAAATTTTAGGTCAGTTTGCTCCTATGGAAACTATTGGGTTAAGAGCCAATACTCTAGAGAAGGAAGGTGGAGTTTTGAAAAAATGACATGCAAACTTTCAGTTTGCAATTTTGAAGGAGTCTTAATAATAATGATGATGATTTTTCCAATATGATCTTATTTGAATTCATCATGCTTTATGTCAAGGATCATACAGGGCCCACCAGATTTTGAACAATAGTCATTGCAAAAGAACAATTTAGGAGTAACGTTAGGAACATGGTGGAGTGAGAAACATCCCCAGATCGCTCCCCTTGGGAAAAAAACCCAATAAGCTGAATATCTAAAACTCAACAAAAAGCACCCAAACTGCACATCAGCACATCTGAGCATGGAATCTGCGCATAAGAGCTACCACAGGTCAGAACCCTGGGTGTCAAGCGGTGGACTAGGAAAAACAAAGAAGCTGCCTCTCACAGCTGGAGCTCCCTGTAGGAGGAGAGGGGGCAGGAGAAGGTGCAGTGAGTCCCCTGAACAGCCCTGCCTGGGAGAGCTTTGAGCTCCATATGGCCAGCGGCAGGGCCCACACATCAGGGCAGAAAGCAGAGAAGTGGGGATGGCAGAGAAACAATAGTTGAGTTTTACAGGCTGTGTCTGCAAAATTGAGGCTGAACCGCAGCCCCCATTCTCCAACACAGAGAGCCCGTCCCCCCCATATCCTCCAAGACTGACCACCGTGGAGCCCCAGGGGAATCATCTGAGCAAATGGTACTGAAACTGTCGCTAACACTGTAAAAGACTGAAACTGAGAGGGTAGTGAGCATGATTAAACATCTCTCTCTCTCTCTCTCTCTCTCTCTCTCTCTCTCTCTCTCTCTCTCTCTCTATATATATATATATATATATATATATATATATATATATAATATATATATATATATATAAAGCATTATTAAGGCTTTATATAAAGCAGGGATTCAACAGGCTTAGACACCAATTACTGGAAAGCAAAAGAAAGAAGCCACCTTTGCAACAGGTTAAAGAGACCTTTATATAATAAATCTTCTTTCTGGAAAAAAAAAAGTAGATTAACTTCCATTAATGTCCAGGTGGAGAAATAGTCTGTTAAACACCATGCACAACCAAGATGACAAGACATCTCAGAAAGAAAGAGAAAAAATCTCAAGAAAATAAGCCTACAGACAGAGAATATGGACTTAAATGACAGAGAATTCAGAATGGTACTTCTGAAAAAACTCTATTAGATCCTAAACAGTCATATCAAAAATTTCAGGAACTGAAAAAAACACTAGATGAGCAGAATTAGTTCTTTAGCAAGGAGACTGAAATCCTAAAAAAAAAAAATGAATAGACCTTCTGGAGATAAAGAACATTCTGCAAGAAATGAAAAATGAAATAGCAAGCTTGGGAAATAGAGTCGACCAAATATATAGAAAGGATCGGTGATATTGAAGATAGAAATCTAGAAATATATCAGAACAAAGAAGAGAGAAAACTGAAATGAAAAATAATGAAAGAGAAATACAAGAGCTCGCTGATATCATCAGGAGAGGAAACTAAAGAATAAGGGCATTATCGAAGGCGAGGTAAAGGAGGAGAAAGTAGAAAGCATTTTCAGACAAATAGTGAACGAGAATTTTCCCAAATCTAAGGAATGAGCTGGAGCTTGGAATTCAAGATGTCAATAGAACACCAATTATCTCAACCCAGAAAGGCCTTCTCAAAGACACGTTGTATTAAATTATCAAAAATCAATGACAAAGACAGAATTCTCAGGGCAACCAGGGAAAAGAAGACAGTAATCTATAAAGAAAAACCCATTAGATTATTGTTGGACTTCTCGGCGCAAACCCTACAAGCCAGAAAGGAATGGAATCAAATATTCAAACTATTAAATGAAAGGAACTACCAGCCAAGAATAATGTATTCGGCTAAACTCTCCTTTGGATATGAAGGAGAAATAAAGACCTTTTGAGAAGACAAAATTGAGGGAATCCTACAGTACAAAACTGCATTATAGGAAATACTGAAACAGGTCAGCTCATCTAAAACCAAATGACAAAAAAAAAATATGTAATTAGGAGTAAGGTAACTATCAGGCAAATAGAAGCAGAGGATTGCAACCCTTACTAAGGACAGGGCATTATAAGCTTAAACAATAACAAGAGAATTGCTGTAGTAAGATAGTAATAAATATTCAGCATATATAGGGACAAATGAGAAAACAATGACTAAAAAGGGGAGGAATCAAAGATCCAGATTTGCAAAAAGGGAATGGAGATAAGGTACGCGTAGAAGAAAATAGACGACTGTGTGTATATGTGTGTGTGTGTGTGTGTGTGTGTGTGTGTGTGTATGTATATATATATATACATATATATACACATATACACAGTTGTCTATTTTCTTCTATATACAACACATATATATATAACTATATACGGCAAAAGTGGTTATAAGAAGAAAGTTCATATCCTTACAAGCCTATCTCAAAAAAACAAGAACAAGCCCAAATAACCTAACACTTCAAGTTAAAAAACTAGAAAAAAGAAGAACAAATGAAGCCTAAAAATCAGCAGAAGGAAAGAAATCATCAAAACTATAGCAGAAATAAATGAAATGGAAAACAAAAACCAATAGAAAAAAAATAAATGCAACAAAGAGCTGGTTCTTTGAGAAGGTTAATCAAATTGATAAACTCCTGGCTACACTCACTAAAGAAAACAGAGAAAAGACACAAATAAACAAAATCAGGGATGAAAGAGGGGAAATTACGACTGATATCGCAGAAATACAAAGGATCATGCAAGAATAAAGAATGAAAAAAGTATATAGCACCAAATTTAATAACCTAGAAGAAATGGACAAGTACTTAGAAAAACACAATCTTCCTAGACTGAATATAGAAGAACTGGAAAATCTAAATAGACCTATCAGCAGTATGGAAATTGAAAACAATCATCAAAAACCTACACAAAGAGTAAAATTCCAAGACCAGATGGCTTCACCAGTGAATTCTACCAAACATTCAAAGAATATTTAATACCTATTCTCTTCAAACTCTTCGAAAAAATCAAAGAGGAGGCAAATACTTTCCAACTTATTTTATGAGGCCAATAGTATCCTGATGCCAAAACCTGGTAAAGATAACAGAAAAAGAAAAATACAGACCAATATCTCTCATGAACATAGATGCAAAAATCCTAAATAAGATACTAGCGAACCGAACACAGCAACATATTAAAAAGATTATACACCATGATAAGTGGGCTTCATCCCAGAGGCACAGGGATAATTCAACATACACAGATCGATTAATGTTGATTCACTACATAAATTAAAAAATAAGAATCATATGATTATATCAATAGATGCAGAAAAAGCCTATGACAAGATACAACATCCATTTATTATCAAAAACACTTAACAAAATCAGTACAGAAGGAAATTACCTTAATAAATAAAGGCCATAGTCTATGGCCATGCTACCCGAAGAAGCCTGATCTTGTCTGATCTCAGAGGCTAAGCAGGTCAGGCCCAGTTAGTACTTGGATGGGAGACCACCTAGAAGACCAGGTGCTGTAGACGTAAAAAATAAAAAAAATAAGGGGTTATAAGCTGACAAGGTCCTTGCAATCTATGAAGTCAACCATGGGTTGCCTCACCTAATATATTTTTAAAAAATAAAATAAAACAAATAACAATATAAAGGTCATATATCACAAACCCTCAGCCAACATTATATTTAATGGTGAAAAATGAAAAATCTTCTCTCTAAAGATCAAGAACAAGGCAAGGCTGTCCACTATCAGCACTGTTTATTCAATATAACATTGGAGGTCCAAGCAAGTGCATTCGGGAAGAGAAAGATATAAAAAGCATCCAAAGAGGAAATGAAGAAGTCAAACTGTCACTATTTGAGGATGACATGATTCTCTATATAGAAAACCCTAAAGACTCCACAGAACACTACTAGAAACAATAAGCAAATACAGTAAAGTCTCTGGATACAAAGTCAACATTCAAAAATCCATAGTGTTCTTATTTATAATAATGAAGCGTCAGAAAAAGAAGTGGAAAATAATTCCTTTTGCAATTACAATAAAAAGAATAAAATACCTAGGAATAAATTTAAATAAAAACTACAAGCCCCTGTTAAAAAAAAATCGAAGATACAAAGAATGAGAAGACATTCTGTGTTCTTTGGATTGGAAGAATCAACATAGTTTAAAGACCATATTGTCTAAAGCATTATACACATTTAATGTAATCCCACCAAAATCCCATTGGCATTTTTTTAAAGGAATAGAAGAAAAAATAATCAGATTTGTATGTAAGCACAAAAGACCCCAAATTGCTAAAGCCATCCTCAGCAAATAGAACAAAGCTGGGGCATCACTCGGTTCGACTTCAAATTATACTACAACGTGACAGTGATCAAAACAGCATGGTATGGCAGGAAAAAAGACACATGGACAGCAGAACAGAATCAAGAGTCCAGAAGTAAACCCATGTGTATATGGGCAAATAATTTTGACAAAAAAGTCAAAAACATGCAGTGGAGAAAGGAAAGCCTCTTCAATAAATGGTGCTGGGAAAACTGGAAAGCCACCTGCAAAAGAATGAAATTAGACAGTTGTCTATCACCACACACAAATATCAAAATGGATTAAGGACCTGAATATAAGACCTGAAACAATAAAATGCATAGAAAAAAATATAGGAACTAAACTCATGGACCTTGGACTTAAAGAGGATTTTATGAATTTGACCTCAAAGGCGAGGAAAATAAGAGCAAAAATAAATGATTGGGACTACATCAAACTAAAAAGCTTTTGCACAGCAAAAGATACTGTCTACATTTAAAGAGACAACCACCTTGATGGGAAAATATATTTGCAAGCAACGCCTCCAATAAGGGCCTAATATCCAAAATATACAAAGAACTCATACAACTCAATAACAACAACAAAAAATGATCCAATCAAATAATGGGCAGAGTACCTGAACAGACACTTCTCCCTAAAGGACATACAAATGGCCCAAAATATATGAAAAGATGCTCAACATTGCTAGCTATTAGGGAAATGCAAATCAAAATCGCAATGAGATACCATCTCATAGCTGTTAGAATAGCTATCACCAGCAGGTCAAGTAATAACAAATGTTGGAGAAGATGCAAATTGGTACAGCCACTATGGAAAACAGTATGGAGGTTTCTCACAAAACTAAATAATTGATCTACCATATGATCTCTCAATCCTTCTCTACTGGGTATTTACCCCAAAGACTTGAAAAGATATATTCAAAAAGATATTCACAGACTGATGTTCATAGCAGTATTATTTACAGTGGCCAGGACATGGAAGCAACTGAAGTGTCCTACGATAGATGATTGGCTAAAGAAGCTATGGTACATATGTACAATGGAATATTACTCAGCAATAAGAAGTGATGAAATACTGCCATTTGCGACAGCATGGATGGACCTAGAGATAATCATGCTAAGCGAAATAAGCCAGATAGGAAAAGCTGAAAATCACATGATATCACTTATATGTGGAATATAAACCTAAAAGCAATAAATGAACAGGACAAGCAAACAGAGACTCATGGACAGGGACAATAGACTAGTGGTTACCAGAGTGTAGTGGCAAAGGGGAACAGGGAGGCAGACGGAGTACAGGGGGTCAAATATGTGGTGGCAGAAAGTTTCAATATGAGTGGAGCTGAAGGAGAGTAGGGGAGAGGCATACACAGTGTTAATTTACTGTTAAAATGTAGAGCTGAAGCTTATTGGATTTCATTTATCAATGTCACCATAAAGATAAATTTTTTTAAAAAAGAAAAAAAAGATGTAAAAAAAGAGAATAATTTAATTTGATGAATAATGAGTCTACAACACTGAGTCAGTTCTGTTGAGATGAAGAGAGCTGGGGGAAAAAATCTTTCCCAGATATCAATAGCAATCTGTGGTTATTAATTATGTCACATCATGTGCCCAAGTCTACTTTCATTACTGATTTTTAAAAGGTAACTTTGAAGCCTTGAATATAGATTAATTGAATACATATTCTTTGAAATAAAAAGGTTATAAGTAGACTTATTTGATAAGCTTTTCTGGTACTCTTTTTATTTTGTTATATGCTTTAGTTTTGTTTTTCTTGCCTCTGCTTTAAAACCAGGAGTGATAGGATCAGGCCTGTATTTGCAGAACAAAGAACCAATCTTCAGAAGTTGTTCATTCTTGCTGATAAGTGAAAAAAAGAAAAGGTCCCTAATGAAGAAGTCATGATGAAGTTTTATAAAGTCTTCATTGTCACAAAAGATTGCTTAATCTCTTGAATGCTACCTAATCTAAGTGGGTGCCAACCAGTTTTTAGTATTGCTACATCGAGGGTTAATATAGGGTCCCAGAAAGGAAAGTAAGAGGGAGAGGGTAAACACCTATAGCATCAGTTTACTTTTTGTCTTGTACAATAACACATCCCAATCCAAGCTACCATTCTCCCTTCAAGATTAGTGTTAAGTACTCTCAACTTGTTAGTGGGAGGGAATTTCAGCTGGGTCAGAAAAAAAAAAAAAATTGTAGCCTAACTGGTTTTATTCAGCTTAAGGGTTGATGGGTCTGGGGTCTGTAGTTTCTGACTATTTAACCAACCAAATTATGCCAAGCATTGTAGTAAGCACTGGGAGCAAGAGATGAATTAGATATGGCCTCACCCTCAATAGATTATGATTAGAGGGAGGAAGCCGAAATTAAAACCTCAGCAAGACAAAAAGGTAATTATAATCAATGTGGCTAATATTGTAGTAAGAGGTTTATTTGGAGGACATAGAAGACAAAAGAGGAGGTACTTAACTCAGTTTGGTGGTGAGGAATAGGTCAGTGGTGATGACCCCCAAAAAAACCTCCTGTGCCACGTCTTACGCCAACAAAAGGATTTTAGCCTGGTAAAAGTTGGGGATGGGAAGCGGGTAAGCCTGGCAGGAGGGACAACATGAATAAAGGTACATAATGGTGTAGGGGAACTGTACAACAGGTTCGGTTTTGCTGGAATTTCAATGTGAGTGGGGCTGAAGGAAAGTATGGGAAGATGAAGCTGGAGAGAAAGGCAAGATCTTAACTTAAGAAGCTTCAACTTTCGCCTTAAGAATGAATTTTAAACATGGCCAGATACACATTTTAAAAAAATCAGTAGCTGCTCTTCAAATGATTTGGGAAAGGTAAACTGGAAGTAGTGAGATATTCTGGGAGTCTACTGTAGTAGTACCTGAACCCTTACCATAGAGCACTAGGCAGTTGGTACCCACTGAGATGAAGGCCTAGTAGGCATTAAAAATGCAACAGGAGAATGACACAAAGAAATGGATAGAAAGAGTATTGTAATAAGCAGAGTTTGGTCGGGGGTGGGATGGAGTGTTGCAAAGGAAGGGAGGAATCCAGGATGAGGCAATTGGTTTCCGATCTTACATTTAGTGATTTGAAGCACAGGAGACAGAGCAGATTTGAAGAGAAAGAGAATTTGGGTTAGGGTTTACTGATTTGGAATGTCTATAGCAGGACGTTCAGATGAAGATGACCCGTAGTCAGCTGGATATAAGGGTCAAGCTCAGAACTGAGACCAGAGTTAGAGAAATAGCCAGAAGAATCAAAGACTAAAAACAAAGAAACGAAGCTGAAATAGGCTCATTGTTTGAAGCAGATCAGGAAAAAAATTTTCTAGAAAACTAGCAAAAAATGAGGCAATCTGTGAATAGCAGGCTTACAAAAAATGCTTATGCTGAACTGAACGATTTAACAGGAATGAAGTTTATAATTTCAGTTACTTTTATAAGAACCAACACAGAACACAGAGAGAGAAACACCTGAAAAGGCACATTTCAAACACGAGCGGCTTCAAGGTTGGGGGAGGCCTTCGATTCAGCCCCGCCCCGCCCTCGCCCGCGCACTCACCGCCCCTCAGTCGCAGGCCTCCATCTTGGGAGACGCTGGGCCGCTCCTGCACGAGACCCGGATTGGGTTTGGGCGGTGACAGTCACCGTAAGTAATGTGTGCAGCTCTGCTCTTCCACGTAAGCATCTTCCGAAATAGAAGCTCCATTATAGTATCAAGTCAGCCACCCAACCCGAGGCCCTTGGACCCAGTCAGCTCACTAGGGCGGGTGAACCCTGAGCTGCCATTTTCCGCACGGCTCCTGGGATGAGCAGCGGAGACCAAGGCCTTCCACCTGAGCCCGTCCACTTGGGGGCAGAGTCACCAACCCGCAGACATGGGCAGGCCAGGGACTCTGCTGGCATCCGGGGCTGGCCTGAGGTCGGTTTATCGGAAAGTCCCGGTGTGAGCGAAGGGCTCTCGGCTCCTTTGTTTCTCCTGTTTCGAGGGTCACAGCCCAAGACGTGTGTTATTCAACATCTGAAAATAATTGGTTCATGTGTTTTGTCTAGTTTTCTAGTTATTTATGGCGGGAGGCCACGACTTGTTCTAGTTTCTCCATCCCGACAGGCAGCCCTGGTTTGTGACTCAAGCAACTGGGTGAACCAGTTGTGCCGTTTACCGAGACGGGATAGACTTGAGGAATAGGCGTTGGAGGGAGAATGAAGGATGCAGTTCTAGACATATTGAACTTGAGATGCCTGTGAGAAGCAAGTGGGTATATGGGTTTGGAAATCAGAGAAGAGGTCTGGAAGGGAAAGTGTGCTTATTGATTTCCCCCTAAATAAGGAAATTTCCATGTGGACTTGGCTACCCTGGCTGGTAGACTCTAAGTTAATAGGAACCGTGGATGAGTGGTTCTGGTAATGATTCTGGCTAAAGTGCTGCCTTTTATTCAGTTTTCAAGAGTTTACCAACCTCCCAGGCATAGAGCATTTGTTCAAAACGTCTTCTGTAATCCAATAATTGTAACATACATAATAGCAAGTTCTGTAGTTTTCATAGTTTCGTTTATCAACCAATTCAAACTTTTCTCATTAACATTGTGATCATTTTCCTTTAACATGTTTTTTTGGGGGTGGGGGGGGAGGGAAGGGACGGATGGAAATGAGTCCTGTGTGTTTGTTAAAGAGAGTTAGAGACTACACCTGGTAACCAGAGGGTGAGGTACTGGCCAGAAAGTTTGGATGAGCTCAGGCTCTGAGTATTCAAGGGCAGACTGATGGCCTGGGGGCCAGGGGGGCCGCCACGAGACCAGGTTTTTGGCACAGGTGCCTGAGGGTGAGCTTTCGGGCCCTAGGATGATAGGCTAGTTTTACAGGGATACAGGATAGGTTGGGCTTGGCCTGGGGTCTCCCTGAGGCCACCCTGCCTTGTCTACCTAGATCATAGTGATCCTCATCCTGTTTGTGTTTCTTTATGCTGCCTACCTCATTGACTTCTCTTCTCCATCGGGTGACTCACTGTAGTCATTCATCTTGTCCATGTCTTGCATGTCCTCATCATCCTCTGGGTTCTCACTATCCTCATCACCGTTATCATCCTTCTCTTTCATCATAGTGCTCTGAAGCCAGGTCATCAGTAGGTACCAGGTTATTGTCTTTCTCTGCGATGCTCTTGAGCCATAGCCTGATGCTGCGCTGTTGTTGCTGCAGCTCTGTCTCTTCCACACAGGAACAATCTAGATTAAATTCAGTGTCGCAGTCATGGAGGAAGAGTGAAGTGAACAAGGTGGACATGTGCTTAGATGTGCTGGGTGGCAGCAGCTGCCAGTGACCTGGAAGCCATCCTATGGTTTTTAAAAATATGATACTTAAGTGTGGAGATTGCTAAAAAAAAAAAAAAAAAAAAAAAAAAATAAGCTGTTCATCTTTTGAGTATTTATATGAAAAAAATCTAAAACACTAAGTCAAAAGATGTATGCATCCCTATATTCATTGAAACACTATTTACAATAGCCAAGATATGGACCCTACCTAAGTGTCCATTGATTGACATTTGGAAGAGAAGATGTGGTACAGATAAATGGTGAAATACTACTTGGCCATTAAAAAAATGAGATCTTACCATTTGTGACACATTGATGGACTTAGAGTTTTTATGCTAAGTTAAATAGGTCAGAGACAACTGTCATATGATTTCACTTATATGTGGAATCTAAAGAACAAAATAAATAAAACAGAAACAGAATCATAGGTACAGAGAACAAATTGATAGTTGCCAGGTGGGAGGGGCTGGGAGGCTGGGTTAAAAACATGAAGGATGAAGTACAAATTGACAGTTCTAAAATAGTCATGGGGTTGTAAAGTATAGCATAGGGAATATAGTCAATAGTATGTAATAACTATACGGTGCCAGGTGGCTACTAGACTTATCAGGGGGATCACTTCATAAGGCATATAAATGCCTAACCATTACGCACTGTACATTTGAAACGAACATTGACTATAAAGTGTAATTGCAAAATAAAAATGAAATATGGTTTTTAATTTCCAAATACAGAATTTTCTAATTATCTTTTATGGATTTCTGGTGCAATCTCAACGTAGTGGAAAATATACTCTTAAGATTTAATTTCTTAGAGGTTTTGTGGCTAAGTACATGATCATTTTTGAAAAGTATACATTCTGCAGTCACTAAGTAGTGTTTTATAAATGTCAATTAGACTAGTTTGTTGATCAAGCTGTTGAAATCTTTTATATCCTCACAGACTTTTTTTGTCTACTTATTATATCCTTATCAAGAGACGTGAATCTCCCACCCTGATTGTAGATTTTCTCCCATAGGGACTATGTGATTGGGTGCCTATAAATTGAAAATTCTTTTGTAGAAATTATTTTCATCATTATGTAATGTCTCTCTGTTTTTACCAATGCTTTTGCCTCAAGTTTTTTGATCTACAAGTAATTATAGTGTGGTATGGCCTCAATTCTCACTCTTCCTTTAGTTATACCCTTTGTGTTCACACTCTTTGCCATGTAACTACAGCCCTCTCCTACCATGAGTTGACCTGCTTTACTTTTGACTTTGACTTCAAGACAGCCCTTAAAGGAGAGGCTTGAAATGGGCTTGCATGTGGGAACTTGTTTTCTTGGACAGCTTGCCTCTCCATGAGAATATACTCAGGCTAACCTGGTTGAGTGACACATGGAGCAGTGCCTGGTCACCCCAGTCATACTAGCTGAGACTAGTCTAGCTGAGCATAACAGATAACTGTTCTGCTCAGATATGTGAGCAGTAAACATATGTCATACGTAGCTGAGGCTTGTCTTTGCTTGGTATGTGGCTTATCCTGGTAATGCAACACTGATACATACCATATGCAAGGCATATCTCTTTCTGTTCTTCTACATCTATCTTAACAAAGCAACTTCTTGTAGGAGGGTCTGGCTGGGGTTTTGTCATTTTTGTTATTTAGTTAGACAATGTTTTTTTTTTTAATGTAGAACTTAGTTCATTTAAATTGAAAGAGATTACTGATAGTTTATTATTAGGTGTAAATCTGGCATTTACTGTTTGCTTTCTTTTTGTTCTGTGTCCTTTTTTACTTCTTTCTTTTTGAATGAAGTAATATTTATGATTTTATTTATCTCTTTTGTTGGCTTATTATGTACATACACCTTTTCTCAGAGGTTACTTTGCAGTTTTTAGTATACATCTTTAACTTATCAGAGTCTACCTTCTAGTAATTTAATACAGTTCACATAGAGTATGTGTACTAAATACAATAGTACACATTGATGTCTCTGCTCCTGGCTTTAAACTATTGTTTGTGATACATTTACATATACAGTTGTTATAAGCTCAATATTCATTACTGTTTTTCTTTCAGTCAGTTATCTTCTGAAGTGAATTTATAAATAAGAAATTATTATTTTATGTCCACTCATATATTTAATATTTCCAGTGTATCTCATTCCATTATATAGTTGCCATTCCCACTCGGCAACATTCATTCATTCATTCATTCACATCATTTTTTATTTATATGGCATTGGTTAACAAAATCCAGTAAGTTTCATCTGTACATTTTAACAGTAAGGCATATATATATTTACACTGTGTATTCACTTCCCACGATTTCTTTCTGTCACCACATATTTGACCCCCTTTACCCTGTCTCCCACCCTCTCCCCTCTGGGTAATGTTTTCTTCATACTGAATGACTCTCTTTAATATTTCTTGTAATATAAGTCACCTGGTGGTTAGTTTCTTCACAAGCGTGCACTGATTAGTGTTAAGTTGGAGAGTCAAGGGGAGACACAGGGAGGAACGGTTACTCTTTAGACTCACATTTCTGTCGGCTCATTTCAGGGATACGGCCAGGCTCCACCTGGCTTCTCGCTCTCAATGTTCCATCCTGGAAACTATACAGATTGTAAATGGACATTCATAATACTCACTTCCTTTATTTCCCCTCTCTCAAAAATTTCTGTCCTTCACGGAATATTGTCCACTGTCTGACTGTTGTTTTATATTTTCCACAGTTGTTTTTAGTCACTTAAGGTGGAAGGGTAACTTCAGTCCCTGTTACTCCATTTTGGTCAGAAGTAGACATTCAGACTATGCACTCTTAACTACGACACTAGAGTGCCTTTCACATACACACACAAAAAGTAGAGCACACAAAAAAGTTTTCAAGGGCTTAGACTACTGCCTGGGATCAGGTCTTTTAAGACTGTTCAAGTTTGTTCATTTTTAGTTTATTTTTCCCCTCCAATTCCATACATACTCTGAAAGATCCTATGTATGAAAACATCAATCTTCTATCATAGTGGGTTGAGAAAATGCAGTAGTGATGCTCAGTATTCTTCAATATCTGGTAAGAAAACCCCTGTCAGTGAAATATCCCATTCGCCTTTTGTAAATGTCCTTAAGTAAGGCAGAACACCTTTTTTTCATTCCTTCCTCCTTCCTGTTAGTTCGAATTTGGAGTGATGGATATAGCCTAAGAGCCATTTTAGACCCTAAGGAGGAAGCCCTGTGCTGCAGTGGAACAAGATGGAAGATGCTGGGTTTTTAATGACACTCTGAAGCCACATAGCACATAATTTTTCTTTCTAACTTTATGTTGTTGTTGTTGTTGGTAGAAGAAACAAACATTACTTCAGCCATTGCTATTTGGAATATTCTATCATTCTTAATTGAAACTAACCACTTTTATATGGGAGAGGAAAGTAGGGGAAGGGGCAGGCAGCTGCATGTAGGTCACTTATTAGTCAAGGGTTGTATTTTTCACATACTCATCCATACCTCTAAGTTCTCAAGCTATCTCGAGAGCACATTTGTATATATTATATAATGCTTTCAGCATCTATTAGTTGGCTAGGACAGAGAACATGGTTCCATTTTAGAGGGGAGAAAACTAAACCTTGAATGTGGCAATGACAGCAATAAACACTCAACAGGTTAGTGGGAAAGGTGGGATGAAGCTCTAGTCTTCTGCACCAAATCCAGTAGCATTACGCTAGATTATAAACTATTTTAATCCATTTATTTTTTTATGGAATTTTCAGTAGAATGGTGAGGTAGGAAACATTTAAAGGAGCTACTAGATCCTGATTTGTTTTATTTGTCATTCCAGCAAAAGGGTCTATTATGCTTAAGAAGGTCAACAGGATTCAGGCTAAGAGCGAGAAGAGAAGTCAGAAAAAACATAAACCATGGATTGTACATGTCTTCAACCACCAGTGCTGTGTCACCTACATTACTGGCTTATACAGCTGCCAGTGGAAGATCAAACAGGAGGAAAAATCTAGACGTGAACTCTGCTGCTGCCCCTCGGTACAGAGAGATGGGAAGGAGCTGGACCACACTTTCTGAGATATGGGGAACGTGGGCTGGTCCCTGCCCCCATGAGGGCTCATTAGAATCTCCAGGACTGGGCATGCTAGGGCTCTAGTTCTCCCATGAAAGGGCTGCCACAACTCTGGAGCCAGAATTAACCTTACCAAAACTTGTGCTTGTTTTCTTCATTTTCTTTCATTTTTATTCTTCGCTTCTTCATTTCCTTACTACCTCTTTTATATCATTTACTTATTTATTCACTCACTTTTGCTTTTATTCATATAGTGAACCTTGAACAAGTGAGGTTCAGGTACAATTAGATGTTTTCGGCTAGGGATTATAGGAAATCCTGAATATTTAATTCTCTCATCATTGTGAATTTCCCAAAGGAGCTATGCTTATGAGAAGAAGAAAACAAAAACACAAACAGCAAGTGGGAAACAATGTGCCCTTTTATTATTGGTCAGGCTAATGCCTGATTTTCCCTTATAAGAATGAGTAGTGACAGGTGGCCTACCCTCATTGAGGGCCTCTTTCTTGCTCTAAGCCATATGTTGGGACCTTCTGGTGGACTACATAAGAGACTAAATGATGAGCTTACTAAGATGAGAAGAGGATGGCCATATCATGTACCTTCACTTGCAAACACGGCCAGCTAGGGTCTGAGAGTCTGACTTTGGATCGCTAATTTTTTATGTCTGAGATGGGGAGCACCAGGAGAGGGGTGGAAATGGGAGGCTCCCCTCTATTAGGCAGGAGCATTTTTTCCTGTCCCCATAGCTTTACTGCCCATATATTTGGCTTCTGTGTTAGTGACTGGGGATAACAGAAGTGCCTCAGGCATGTTTACTGCTCTCAAAGAATTCACAGTCTGCTGAAGAAAAGACTGTGCATACTATGTCAATATATATGAAAGAAGTGCTATGATTGTGTGTGTATGTGCATGCATACCCATATGTCAAGGGAGGGGCTGAAAATAACTTTGTTTAGAAGGGGAAGGTGATTAAGAATTACGCAGGTAAAGAATAGAGGATGGCATAAATTGGTATTGGAGGAGTCAAAGAGCATTGGTGTGAGGTTCATTAAAGGTGGAGCAGGGAATATGAATGGAGAAGTGATGGGAAATGAAGCCAGAAAGGGAGATTGGACAGATGTGTAGTTTTTAGAACTTGACCTCTGCCATTAAGGAATAAACAATCCCTAGAGATTTTATGCCAGTGATGTTGCCTGAGCTATGTTTTGGAATGATTATTGTGGAGGATGCATTGGAAGGAACAGAACTAAAGAAGGGAGATGTCTATGCCTTCAAAGAGAAAGCAGTGGCAGTATTCAAGGTAGGAGGTGTTGGTGGCCTGGGTTAGAGCAGTGATGGTAAAGATTGAGAAGAGTGAATGTGACATATTTATTACTTGGATGAGGTCATAAGTCACATGAGAATTATAAAGAAGAGCATAGAGGGAAAGATAAAGGGAGGCTTCATGGGAATGATAGCGTTCAGGGCAGGGTGTTACAATGTAATCCCTGGACCAGAGCCCGGGAGTATGTTGGGGTCCTAATTTCAAATCTGCCCTTGAGCTGGTAATGTGATAATTCTCAAGGCCCTGTTCCTGCTCAGGGGAAGGAGAATAACATATAGCCTAAGAGCTAAGGTCATGAGTTCTGGGGAAAGACTGCCTGGGTTCAATTTATGACTTCATCACTATCTCCAAATTAGAGCTTTACCACGTGGGACCTAAGGCAGGTTAATTAACATCCAGGTGCTTTAGATCCCTCAGAATAATGGAGGTGAAAACAATAATATCCACCAATAGTGTTTGTTGTGAGGATAAAAGAAGTGATATGTGGAAACAGAATTGGCACTCAGCACACAATTAGCACTCAGCAAATGTTATCCATTATTATTACTCTTTTTCGAGTCATTGATTTATCTTCCATATTTAGAAGTGGTGGTGCCAGGGATTCTGGATAGAGGGTATAGGTGGTCAAAAGTCCAGAGATAGAAAAGCACAGGTGTGTGTTTAGGGAAAAATGAATTTCCAGTGTGAATTTAATGACATATAGGGTAATAAATAGTAAGTGGTGAAGTTGGAAAGGAATATTTTAATTAAATTATGAAGCATATTTATGTCAGGTTAAGTATTTGAACTTTTATTGTGTAAACAGTGGGGAACCTTTGAAAAATTTGAGCAAGAGTGGCAACCATAAGAATCCAAATAAGGAAATGGTTCTATTTAACAAAAACAATTTTATTGAATACTTATTATATGCTACAGTGAGTAGTACAACTAAGGCGTCTGGTCCTCCTGCATTTTACACCCTAATGGATGAGGTAGGTAATAAACAGTAATTGAAGAAAGATGATTTCAGGTAGTGATAAGAGCTTTGACGGTAATAAATAGAAAAATGTGTGAGAACCTGGATGGGAGAGTGGTTAGAGAAGATCTCTTTGAACAAGGGTAATGTCATCTGTTTCCTAAATGAAGAGGTAGAGCCAGCCATCTGTACATCTGGGGCAAAATATTCCAGGCAGAAAGAACCAGGAAGCACATAGCTCTGGGGAACAAATTAGGCCATGTTCTAGAAACAGGCCAATGTGGCTGGAGTTCAGAAATGAAGTCAGTATTCAGAAAGGGATGAAGTCAAGGGTGGGCCCAGGGGTGATCACATAGGACCTTGTGGGCCATGGCAGGCAGCTTGGATAATATCCTAGGATAATAGAAACTCTAGGAGCATTTTGAGCAGTGGAGAGGCATCATCTGACACGTGTTTTTTAAAGTCTACCCATGTTTTATGTAGAAAATAAAGACCTGAGTTAAATCCTGTGCTCTTTATCATTCTATTCTCAGAAGTGGTAGGTTAGTGCCTTGATACCTGTTTCTATCTTTTTTGGAATATGCATTTACATGTTACATTTTATATCTTCATTCTTACTCTTCAAAACAATCCCATGATTTAGGTAGGGCAGGGATTATTCTTTCTACTTTTAATAGATTAAAATCAGTGTCCCTAAGAGACTAATTTTTTATTTATGGGATAGAGAAGGGTTAGGATTATAATTCAGCAACCAAAGCCCGATATTGCTGGGAAGAGTTTGGCACCTCTGGCATGGCTGGTTTGTGACATGGTTTTCAGTGTTAGGGACTTGCCTTCAAGGCTCAGTTTGAACACCTTCTCAGTGATATCTTCCATCCTGGCTTTGGGCTCACAGATCTGGCAGTACCCTTGCCACTTCTTGTCTGTGTGACCTTGAGTAAATTACTTTACCTCTCTGAGCTTTAGTTCTTTCACCTGCAAAATGAGGTTAACAGTACCTAACATACATGGCTATATTGAGAAATAAAGCAAATAAAATTTTTGAAGTCTCTAGCATTTTCATTGGCACACAATAGCTACTAAAAAAAGGTTTATTCCCTAACCCACTTAATGTGCTCCCTCCCAAAATTTGGGTAGAATAAATGAATAAATGAATTGATGAACAAAGAATAAATGTATTACTCAATGAATGAGTCACCAAACAAACATTTGGTAGATGGAGAGGTGGGTGAATTCAACAGATGATTATTGAGAGGCAGCTGCATTTAAGAAACTGTGCTAGATATTGGCAATGTAGGGATGTGTAACATAGTTTCTTTTCCTCAGAGAAGAAACTGTCACAACAGATATCAACATATAAACACATAATTGAATTTCAACATAATAAATGTTTATAATAGACTTATACAAAATTCCATAGGGGTAAAAAGAATACAGTGGTCACTCCAGCCTGGGTGAGTAATACATTGCTACGTAACTATACAGAACTTTGGCAAGTATATAAAGATATTGTTGAGGTAATGTGGATAAATGGAGCTAAATTTAACTTACTTTTTTCTCTTCCCAGAGAGAGCAATTATTTTACCCATTTCTGGTTATTTCATTTTGCATGTCTGTTGTTTTGCTGTTCGTGTGGATAGAAACCTCAAATGAATACTTTGATTTTGACTGGTGAGTTTCACATTTTGTATTTTCTTTTGTGAAAGGGCTCTTTAGTCTGATCCCATCTCAGATTGAAGAGACCTGCTGGCATAAGAAGGAAGGTGGACGAAATTGGGCTTTCCACAGTTGGTGGATGAGAGGCCTCACTGTGGGGTGGGGTAAGGGTGCTGAACATCCTCTCATATTACACTTTACCTTCCACCTATACTGACTCTCACATTTGGACCAAATGTGTGTGCTCAGTGGTTTCTCTGTGCTTCCAATGTCCCCAGTCGTGTTCAGGTGACTCCCTGACACCTCTTTCCTCAGTCTTTTGTCTGGATTACTGATGTCTGTGCTGGTTGGTGTTCATAGTCTCTATCCATGAATCCTGATGTCTCTGCCCCACCTGCGTTCTCTGCCTCTTTATTCTGTCCTTAGGGGTCTTCCGAGGACTCTGAATACAGAAATGGGTGTCCCTTCTTAGTATCCTTTCATGGCCAAACTTCTACTCCTGGACTGCTCCCACCTTTTCTGGTTTCCCTGGCCTGATTGTTGTAAATATTACCCATTATTTGATATTTTGGGGAGAAGAGGGTATATTTGAGCATGCGGCTTTTTTAAAAATGGAATATAGTTTATTTTTCTCTTTACAGAAGTAAAATGTGTGTTATATTAAATGTAAAAATATGAAGAAAACTATAGAAAATATAAAATTTAAAAAAATAGAAAATATAAAATTTGCTATTCCATAGTAAGTCACTTGTTGACATCTTTCCCAGGTTTTTCTGTGCTTATTTTTACATTATTATGCTGTATCATGTGTGTGTGTGTGTGTGTGTGTGTGTGTGTGTGTGTGTAGTTTTACTTTTCCTTTTAGCCTAAAATAATTACAAACATTTTGGTGAATTATAGAAACTCTTAATGATCATTATTTAAAATGGTTTCAAAATATTTCATGATACAAAGATGCTATAGTACACTTACTTAGCTACTTTTTATTGTTAGGCATTATGAGTGTTTCCAATTTTCTTGTTTTTATGTGATAAGAATGCAGAGAAATCCTTCTATTCTGACTAGTGTTCTTAGAATATATTCCATGTGGTGTTCCAACTTAGGAGGAATCAAAACTCATAAAATTTATTATGTCTTTTGCTAAAGTACTTTCTCAGAAGGTTATAGCAATTTTCATTAACAGCAGAGGTATATGTGAGGTTCCATTTTAAGCTGCCATTTATAGCATTATTCTAATTTTGAATAATTTTAATTTTCAAGATGGAATTTAAGCTTTTAATTCCATCATTAAGTTTCAAAACTTATTTTCTTTTCAATTTTCCTTCTTTACCCATTTATCTTGAGATTTCTAATAAGTTTCCTTATCAGTTAATATGTAATCTTAATGAATCAGCTCTAAGTTCTATAGCACTTGACATGCAGAAATGTTTCTTTTCTTTATAAAATTTCCCTCCGTTTAAAAAGACTTGTCATTAAGATATAATTGACATACAACAATTATTTTAGTTTTGAGTGTACAACATAATAATTCTATACTATATGTATTGTAAAATGATCACCACAGTAATTCTAGTTAACTATCTTTGCACAGTTACAATTTTTTCTTGTGATGAGAACTTTTAAGATCTACTTTTAGCAACCTTCAAATAAATAATATTAATCACTATAGTTGCCGTGCTGTACTTAGATCCCCATGACTTATTTCCTTTATAACTGGAAGTGTGTACCTTTCTTTCTCCCTTCACTCATTTTGCCCATCACCCAGCCTCTGTCTCTTGCAACCACCAATGTGTTTTCTGCTTTTACAAAGTTTGGTTTTCTTAGATTCTACAAAAGTGAGATCATGCAGTATTTGTCTTTCTCTGACCTGTTCACTTAGCATAAAGCCCCCAAGTTCCATTCATATTGTTGCAAATGGCAGAATTTTCATTTTTAAGCTAAATAATATTCCACTGTGTATGTGTGTGTGTTTGTGTGTACCACATTTTCTTTATCCATTCACCCATTTCTAGACATTTAGGTTGTTTCCATGTCTACACTATTGTAAATAATAATGCAGTGAATATCAGGGTGCATTTATCTTTTTGACTCAGTATTTTTGTTTCCTTTGGATAAATACTCAGCAGTGGAATTGCCAGATCAAATGGTAGTTCTAGTTTTAATTGTTGGAGGAAACTCTGTACTATTTTCCATAGTGGTTGAAACAATTACAGTCCCACCAGTAGTCCATAAGGATTTTGTTTTCTCTACATCCTCACCATCTGTTCATTCTCTCTCTCTCTTTTTTTCTTTTCTTTTTTCCCTTCCTTCCTTCCTTCCTTCCTTCCTTCCTTCCTTTCCCTCCCACCCTCCCTCCCTCCCTCCCTCTAACTAGCCATTCTAAATAGTAAGAAGTGGTATCTCATTGCGGTTTTGATTGCATTTCTCTAAGATATGTGATATTGGGCACCTTTTCATGTACCTGTTGGCCATTTGAATGTCTTTGGAAAAACATCTATTCAGATCCTCTGCCTAATTTTTAATTGGATTTTTCCCCCGTTCAGTTTTATGAGTTCTTTATATATTTTCGATATTAATTCCTTATGATTTGCAAATCTTTTCTCCCACTTTGTAAGTTGCCTTTTCACCTAGTTGATGATTTCCTTTGTTGTGAAGGAGCATTTTAGTTTGGGCAGTCCCACTTACTTTTGCTTTTGTTGCCATTGCTTTTGGTGTCAAATCTAAAAAATTATCATGAAGACTGAGGTCAAGGAACCTATGTTTTCTTCTAGGTGTTTTATGGTTTCAGATTTCATGTTCAAGTCCTTAATCCATTTTGAGTATTTTTATTTATGGTGTAAGATAGTAGTCTCATTTCATTCTTTTGTATGTGGCTGTCTAGTTTTCCCAACACCATTTATCGAAGAAACTGTCTTTTGCCCATTATATATCTTGTAAATTAATTGACCATGTATGCATGGATTTATTTATGGACTCTTGATTCTGTTTCATTGATCTACTGTCTGTTTTTTATGCCAGTATCACGTTGTTTTCATTGTTATAGCTTTGTAATATATTTTGAAATAAGGGAATGTGACATCTCCAGCTTTGTTCTTCTTTCTCAAGATTGCTTCAGTTTTTTGGGGTCTTTGGTTTTAGGATTGTTTGTTTTATTTCTGTGAAACAAGCCATTGGAATTTTGATAAGGATTTCATTGAATTTGTGGATCGCTTTGGATACTGTGGGTGTTTTAACAATATAAATTCTTTCAGTATATGAGCATGGAATATCTTTCTATTTATTTGTGCTTCTTCAATTTCTTTTATCAATGTCTTATAGTTTTTGGTGTATAGGTCTTTCCCTTTCTTGGTTAAATTTATTCTTAGGTATTTTATTATTTCTGATGCAATTGTAAATAGGATTATTTTCTTAATTTTTCTATTTGATAGTTCATTATTAGTATACAGAAATGCAACAGAGTTTTGTATATTGATTTTTATATCCTACAACTTTACTGTATTTGTTTATTAGTTCTAACAGTTTTTTTTGTTTTTTGGTGCAGTCTTTAGGATTTTTTGCATTTAATATTGTGACTTCAAATAGTGACAGTTTTACTTCTTCCTTTCCAATTTGGATGCCTTTTATTTCTTGTCCAATTGCTCTGGCTAAGACTTCTAATACTATGTTGAATAAAATTGGTGAGAGTGGGCATCTTTGTCTTATTCCTGATCTTAGAGGAAAAGCTTTCAGCTTTCCATCATTGAATATAATGTTAGCTATGGGCAGCCTCAACTTTTATGGAGATGTAATTGACAAAACATATAAATATAGGTATACAATATAATGATTTGATATATGTATCTATTGTATGATTACCACAATAAATTTAGTTAACATTCATCACCTCACATAGTTGCAAATTTTTTTCTTAT